>CM017768.1:7500-4807500 GCA_008009225.1 Acer yangbiense | reverse complement strand
CATTACAAGTACAATCCAAAATAAAACCATAAAATATATATTAACTACAGTCTACAAGTAATTACCTTTTTACTACGGATCTATGTAGGGTTTTAGTAATCCAATAAAATCACCACTAAAAATAGCCATATATCATATTATTAATAATAACGTATCATTGCAAATCTACATTTTGTAATTCCCATTTCACCTTTGTGATAAAAGTGAGTGTCACATTTTTCTATTGAATCACGAGTTGCTAGAAAACACATCTTCTTTAGACATAATTGTATTCCAAATCATGTTTGTTATTAAATTCTGAAAGACTATTGATCCGATTATTATCATATATATATATATATATATATATATATATATATATAAATGTTCAAATCAGTGTGCACTGATGTAAATATATGAGGACATTGAATGTCAGTCACTTATTTTTTATGCTTTGACTTAGTATATATACACTTGTCAAAACTTCTCTATAATGAGTGACCTATATTTAATGTCTTTATATATTTATATTAGTGCGCATTGATATGAAAAGAACCGTATATATATATATTCATAAAGTCTATAACACAAGACAGGTGATAGTTGATAGCTACATACCCATATCCTAATACAAAATATCGGTAGGTGGTTGTTGAATTAATGCTCTTAATTAGTGACATAACATACAAAACTACCCGATCCGTCTGATTTAATTAGATATATATATCGAGAACTAATAAGATAACAATAAACACTTAAATAATAAAGTCACTGAACAAGATGACGTTGGTTCAGTGATTTGTCCCTCATACCTGGTTTACCCCTCATACCTATACTATGCGATTATAGGTTTGAGTATGTACCTCACTCTAAATCCTAAATTAATGTAATATTTCAAAAAACAATATGATAAAATCACTAAAATAAGTTTAATTTATAATTGATTAAAACTAATCTAATATCAAATGATAATATAAATAAAGATAATAATGAGCTTGATTTAATTTTTGCAGTGATTATGGTCAAAGAAGGTGGCGAGGATTGCGAAAAATATGAAAAATAAATGTTATTAGTTTATTTATAAAAAAAAAATTTATATATATATATATAGTGAGTCTCTCATAAGTCATAAGTGATCTCTTATTTTAATTTCGGTAAGGATCATTATTTCGCCCATTTTTCCAATGGCTTCGTATTTAAAAAAATCGGGATAAATAGTTATAGTGCTTGAAAATTTTTAAAATTTTATTCATAGGTAGATTTCAATGAACTTATCATCCACCAAAAAATTTAGATCAAAATTTATTCAAATCAATGTGATTTCATGGTAGTACTTACCGAAATTAAAATAATGAATCTCTTATGAGAGACTCAATATATATATTAGTTCATTTACTATTTTGATAATGTGTTTATTTTAATTTTGTGCAATTAAAGTATTTGTGAGAGAAACTTTAAGAATTGAATTCATATAAGTAGGACATTTTTTTTTGGCAGTAATAGACTAACAACAAGTTAATTGAACATATTTTTTTTTGATAGTATCTATTTATCCACCTATCTAGATTAGATATTTTTTTTGAATCTTTTCCATCAGTAGGATTCGAGCCAGCTGATTTGAGAGTCATTTATCTAAACCTCAAGCTCGTTCATCTACTACGCATATGAGAGAGTATTTATATTATACTTGACTCATTCTTTGAAGACAAACACATCTATAAATATAAATTGAAAACATGTTGTACTTAGTTAGTTTTTTTTAATAAAACGCAATTAATTATTTATTCTTTGTTGCTAACTTGCTATCGAGAACGTCGGTCCACATCAACCATTTAATTATTGGGATAGTATCATTTTCCCCCCTATATTATGACCTATTAGTAAATTTCCCCCCTGTATTTTCCTTAATGGCCATTCTCCCCCCTGAAATTGAAAGTATTCGCCATATTCCCCCTTACCGTTAGCTTTTCCATCCAAAAAGTTAATTTCCACCTTAAAATACATTTTTGCCCTTCAGTGGTTGTGCATAAACGAGTTTTAAAAAATTAAAAAAATAATAATTTAACACCATCTTGTCTCCATCGAAAAAAACAAAAGAAAAAAAGCAAAAACATGAAATAAATAGGAAAAAAGTAAAAGGAAAAGGAAATGATGTCTCCAACCACCACCATCTGACCAGACCAAAAACACCTCTACCATCATCATCATGAACAACACAGAACCCAAAAATTCAAAAACTCATCACCATCATCATCATGAACAAAACCAAACCTAGCCACAAACTCAAACCCAACCAACCATCAGTTCATCACAAACCCAGCCAAAATTTGAACAAACTTCTTATCGTCCTCACTCCTCACTTCATCTTTTTTTTTTTTTACCTTTTTTTTTTAGACCATCGTCTTTGTCTCTCCTAAAAATCATGTGGTTCTTTCAACACATCAAATGAAACTCATCCCCAAACAAACGAGACTTTCACACTCACATAGCAAAAAATCAATTAAATGAAAATATTTCTTTGCCCTTTAATGGAACCCAGGACATCATCATCATCAACATCAAACCCAGAAAAATCATCATCAACAACACCATCAACCAGCAATTCAAAACACAGTAGATTTTCCAAATACAAATTGAAATCCAAATACAAGAAAATCCAAATCCAAATTCAAACCGAAATACAAATCCAAATCCAAATCCTTTCTCTTCTCTCTCTCTCTAACACCCACACAAACCTAAGAAACCTAAACCCCCAAATCCTATCTGAAAATCGAAATCCAAATCCAAATCCAAATCAAAATACAAATCGAACCCAAATTCAAGAAAATCGAAACCAAACCCAGAAATCCCCCATAAAACCCAGAAAAATCAAACCCAAAAATCGCCGTCGATCCATTCTCTTCTCTCTCTCTAACACCCACACAAACCCAAGAAAATCGAGACCCAATCGGTGTCGTGCCACAGAGAAACGAGGAAGAAGACAGAACAGAAATAGAGAAGAAGAGAAACGTAAATCGCCGTTTCACGCTGATCGCCGTAAACGGCGAGCTCTGGAAGAGAGAGGCAGGTTGACGAGAGAGAGACCGTTGAGCTGTTGAGAGAGTTGAGGGTTGAGATAAATATTTTAGTTTTTTTAATATTTATTTTTATTATTATTTTAAAATTTTATAAATGATTTACGTTTTTGCCCTTCATATCAATTATCATTCATTTTATTTGTTAAAGTTACCATGTTACCCTTTGAGTCAACCACAAGATAACGGTCAACTGAGCATTTTAACGGATAAACAAACGGGAGGGGGGTAATTGGCGAATAAGTTTACTGTCAGGGGGAAGAATGGCCAATAAGCAAAATACAGGGGGTAAATTTACTAATATGGAATAATATAGGGGGAAAATGATACTATCCCTTAATTGTTCAACAGTTTCTCCCTCTAAAGGCCTCTAGCAAGCCAAAAACACGATCGATAGAATTGATTAATTGGTCCAGACAAGATAATTTCAGATTTACTGGTTCTGATCAATTCAACTAACTCTCATTAGCTTGACTGGTAGAGTGGTAGTCTGGTAGATAGATCATAAATTGAATAGTACGAACATGATTGGCAGGCTGGTTGGTCTCATCTGGTCTCTATTCTTTGTTTCTTTAGTTCACAGCCACGCATGATTTCAATGTCCCTCACTAAAGAATAAAGCATTTAAATTAATATATAGTGGCCTCCTTGTCGCCATTTACATACATTATTCATTCATTATTCGCCATAGCTTTCACTGTCTTTGTTGAGATGATTTGACACGGCGTTTTGGCCTTATTATGATTATTAAGTTAAATTGCAATTAATCACCTTTGTCTTTTGTTATTTTCTCCTGTACAAAATCTGTAATAATTGTTTTGCTTTCGTTTTCAGCACCTATAAAATAACAGTAATACTACTTTATCTAGATTTGGTGTCTAAATTACCTTAATATCCAAATGATGTGTTATTACTATAATCCATTCATTTAAATTATACAAATTTAATACAATTTAAATGATTAGATTATAGTAATGCCACATCATTCTATCACCAAATTTAGACAAAGTAGTCTTACTAATAAAATAATAATCGGTCAATGCAATTACTAAATCATTCGTCAAGTAATTCTACATGAAATAAAAAGAATATAAAACCTCAACTACTTTTTCCATTTTATTGCTGCATTTAAATACACATTTTATAAAAGCCACTTACCTTATATTAATAACCATCGTTAATTCAAACAAAAACGAAGGCCATCATGTACATTCATTTTTATCCGATTAGTGTTCATCTTCCTTTCCATGTATATTCACCTGTATATATGTGGGTAAACAAATTCTGTTGGTGTTGTGAAAATAGATATTTTCCGATTGTGGATTAGATATTCGACTAATTATTTAGATAGGTTGATTTAAAGAAAAAAGAAAAAGAAAAAAAAAAGGACCACACTGGTTCGAAATTAAAATACGCTGATAAACATAGGTATGGTAGTACCAAATTCTAGAAACCATTCATGATTAAATTTGAAAACTACTTTAATTTTTAGGAATCAATCTCACGTAAAATCAACCAAAATGTGGTTTCTAATTTTTGATACTACCGTATCCATGTGAGTGTATGTAGTAGCCGGACCTTGAGAATATACGAGAAACTTTCTACTTTTATTACAAAGACATGCAAATCTCGACATTATTAGTTATGAAAGATCCCCTTTTTTTCCTCATCTCTGTCTGTTTAGACAGTTGAGACCGACTTAAAGAGACTATTTGTGTCCAGTGTCAATGAAAACTGCCAGTCAGATTCCAACTAACTTTCGCATGGACTCTTAGTTGACATTAATATCTACACTGTATTCATGGATGTAGAAAACTGAAAAAACGACAACAGAATGAAACGCATGAGAAAGAGCAACACCTATCCAAGATTTCCACCACTCGTGTTCATGTTAGACTATTGACGTGGTCCATACTCCATTCCAATTGTACGACCTGTCTCATATTTATAAAAATATTTATTTTTTAATTAAGAGAGAGAGAGTACCTTAGTGAAGACAGTAGAAATTCGTCAATAAAGACGTAGTTTAGCTGGTAGATGGATGAGTATGAGGTTTTGTCAAATAACTCATATGTCAGCGGCTCGAATCTTACCTATTACGAAAACTTTAAAAAAAAAAACACATGATCTCGGATTAATAGATATTGTCTAAAAAAAAAAAAATCATAAGCTATTTTTTTTTTCTTCCTTTATTTATATATTAAATTCTAATAGATAGTGATCTCCAAGTGGGCCACTTGAAGTGGCTATAGAGTTATTGATTATAGTAGTCGTGTGAAATGTGGTAGGATCTTGTCGATAATTAGTGGTATTTGTTTTAGACTAATGTACTATTTAGGAATTTTTAATTGGACTTATATGAAACGCGGAAGTTTTGGGATTTTGAACCAGATACGCCGATCCAAACGCGCTACAAGAAGAACATGGGTGCATCACCCCCAAAAATAGTTATAATCATTTTTAAATAAATTTTAAAATTAATAAATAATTATTTAGTTTAATTAAATTTAATTTTTTAATTTGTTAATTCAAACATTAATTTATCCAATTTCATAATAAATAAATAAAATCAATCAGATTTCTTACAATTTAATCAATATTATTGAATCAAATTATATATATAAATCAATAAGATTTCATATAATCCAATTCAATAAAATATGGTGTAACAAATGAAGCTTTAGGCACCCATGTTATTGGTGCTGTAATTGTTTAATTTTGGGATAATTTTACATTAATCCTTTGTGTTTGAATAATCATCAGTTTAGTCCATGTTATTTATTTTGCATAAAAAATAGGCCTTGTTTCATCTGCAAAGATTAAAAAAAGTCCATATTGTTTAAAATTAGATCAAAATAGCCTCTATGAACAATTTCCATTAAGTATTTTGTGTTAGTCAAAAAGGGTATTTTATTCCTTTTAGATCCAAATAACTTTTAGATAAATTTTGGAAGTTTCATAAATTTATCGGCGATGTCAAGCCTTACATGCGCAGATTGCGGTTCGTATATATAATCCCACAATACCGAGACAAAAACTCATTACAAGTATTTGTAAAATACGTATTATGGAACTTGAACCCACCACCACTAATGCGGAAAGAGATGTACATACCACCTAAACTAAAATGGTGTATTCAATTAGGATTCTTGAGGACATTTAAAAACATTATAAATCCTGGTGTATTCAATTCAGACATTTAAAGACTTTAAAAAAGTCTATATTAATCTAGTGATATTCAATTTAGATTTCTATGGATTTTTAAAGAATCTTTCCAAATCCAGGTGTATTGAATTTGGACTTTAAAAATATCTACAAGAATCAAGGTCTATTCAATTATGACTAGATTTTAAAGGATTTTCTTAGGTCATAGATTTTGGTGGACTTAATGGTGAGAAATATAAATATCAAATGCCATAACATATCCAGCCTTCTCCCCAAAGATTTTGATGGACTTTGCTCTCTCTCTCTCTCTCTCAAAACAAAAACGTGTTGCTTCTTCTCACTTCTTCTCTACTCAAATAATCCCGATCGATGATCTTCCCTTACTGATTTTTCGACTGCAATCTAATGCATATGGGGTTCTCCGGAACTGTAAACTCAGGTTTGTTTCTCAAACGCTAGCAGTTACTATTGTTGGTATTGATATTGATGCTGATAGACATTGCTATGTCTTGTTGAAATTGCGAGTCTTAACATGATTGTTTGGTAGATCAATTGGGATGGCCATACGAAATATTAGGCTTCAAAATTTTCTCAACTTATACTCTACTGCGATTATTTTGAGGTTATATGAATATTGCTGTAAATTTTGATTATAAAGTTACACGTTTATACTTTGAAATAGTCTGAAAAGTCTTGTAAAGTTCCTTTATCATACATTTGAGGCATCTTAAGTTTTTGATGTTCATTAGTCTACCAAAAAAAGGATAAATTCTCTTGGCTTTTGCTGATATTAGCAAGTTAATGATTCTTGCAAGAGAATAATCGATCAACATTTATTTGCTTAAAAATGATGGTTTTTAATTAAATTCATAAATGGATGCATAGACGTATGTTATTAAATTATTATATAGATAATATGATACATTTGTCTTATTGAAACATAATACATGACAAAACAACAAAAAAACAAAAACAAAAAACAAAAAAAAAAAAAAACTATAAGGAAGCCATAAGCAAAGTCCCAATGGAGAACTGAAAAGGGAAATAGCTAATTAATAAGGAGATGAAAAGTAACAGAAGAGAAAATGAAGAAGACAGAGATTGTTGTTAGTACTGTAAATTGTATTAATTGATCATATTGATTGAGTGTATAGATTGTGTTATTGGACGATATAGTGATATAATTCTCTATCTATAATAGAAGTCAGAGATAACAAATCTATGAAAGTCCATAGATGTATAAACAAATCTATAAAAGTCTTAGATAAATGTTTAAACAAATCCATAAAAGTCTGAGATAGATGTCTAAACAAATCAATGAAAGTCCATGTGGATTTATAAAAGTCCGTAGAAATCCATGAAAATCTGTCTGCTGTCACTTAAAAGATATCTTTAAATGTCCTCAAGAATCATAATTGAATACACCATCTTAAGAGGTAATACAGACGTTGTAAGAAGTGGGCTGTACAGTTCTTCAAAAACTTAGTGATGTTAAAACAAGTGGGCTGTCCAGAATGCTATAGCAGCACCAATTTGGTAATTCCAATTTGTTGTCCTTTTTCGTTTGGGCCTTGCATTCTCTGCCCAATACTTTTATCTTTGTGGACCAATTGTGATTCTTCTAGGGCCATGCTTGCCCAAAGATCACAGACCCAGATATTGACTAACAATCGTCATGTTTAATAATCTTGTAGAATAATGCTGTACCAATTATTTGTCCAAATTTATATCAAAATAATATAGGTTATGATCATTTGAATATGAATTTTGATATACATGGCTACGACAATCACAAGAAGTACAGGAAAATTAGTGGCTATAAGTTGCAGATTATAAGCTTTCAAACTTTATTAGAGATTAAAAGTTGCAAGTAATATATATTTGTTTTTTGGTTTAATTATGGTCCGGTGTGTTTGAGAAAATCTTTAGTGTACATGATGCATTGTTAAGTGGTGCATTCGGTCACCAAATATGTGATATATGATAAGAAATGTGTTTGGCAATTACATATCAAATCTTCAACGGTTGAAAAGTGTACCATTCAACAATCAACACATATGTCAAAAGGCTAATTTAGTTGTGCAGTGTTTGGTACAATACAATAAAATGATCCTGACATTCAAGCAATTTTTTTTTTTTTTTACAATATCTATTAATCCGTGGCTAAGTATTTTTTTGAAAGTTTTCGCTATTGGTTGGATTCGAGCCATTAATTTGGGAGTCATTTACCCAAATCCCAAGCTCGTCTATCTACCAGCTGAGCTACACTCATATTAGCTGACATTCATGCAATTGAGGCTAAATTCTCTTTTCATCACATTTGAATTAATTAAATAATTTATAGATTAACAAGATTGAGTGATGTTATCACTTACAAGTCACAAGTCTATTAATTAGTTTTTTAATCAAAGAATATTACCTATTTGCTATAAATAGGATTGTTCAATCAAAATTTTCAACACAGAGGAATGTCAATATTCCATTGGCATGAAAATCAGTAAATCACCATACTGTTTCTTTGACAATAACAACCGACCCATTTATTCATTTCAAAACATTTTTTGTTTCTTTCTATAGGAATCAGCATGAAAATCACAAGAAGAAAGAAAGAAATTAAGAAATCAAATGTTGAAATTGAAGCCGGGTAGGTGGAGCTTTGGTGGGCGGTGATGTGAATATGTGATGATCATGCGCGCATGTGTGGATGTCTACACACCTTTCTAGTCTTGACATTTTCTGCATTTGCATGCTGCTTTTAGAATTTTAGGCTTCACACCTGTTTGGAACGCGAATTAATAAAAAAATTAATGTTGTGTAGTTTAGATCGGGTTGACATCACTTTGATCCATTCATTTAAATCATATAAATCTAATATAATTTAAATGAATGGATAACGGTGATAACGAAACATTTGGATAAAGACTTAAAGTAACATTATTATTAATAAAATAATAGAAAAATAAAAAATAAAAAAAGAAGAGAATTTTAACTTGTACTCACCTATAATAATAATAAATAAATAACTTGTTATTTTATAATAATAATAATTATTATTATTAATCATTTGCCAGCTGTAGGTCACATCTTCACTAATTACGTATCAACTTTGAACTGGGAGTCTGGAATCTCCATAAGCACATAGATTTTGTTTTAGCAGATGATTTGACATCTGTATAGTTGATAAGGATACAACTTACCTATTATAAGTTTGTCATATTATAGTAAACTAATCTTATTTTTAAAATGTTTTCATTTCATTTCCAACCTACTTGTAAAACATGTTATCACATATTCACACCATATGTGATAAGGACCAACAAATTGTATTCACACAATAATAAATAATAAAGCACACTTCAAACAAATAATAATAATAATAATAATAATAATAAAGAAATGTTTACACTTTTATTACTATTTATATACAAATGGGACTCTCACCATCTCCAATACTGAGGTGATGTGTTTTTATTTATTTAATAGTTAGTTTTTTTTTAATATAATTTCTATTAATTCGATACTAGGTAATTTTTTTAAAAGCTTTCACTATTGGTAAGATTAGAGCTATGAGTCATTTATTCAAGCCCCAAGCTCGTCCATCTAATGGGTCATTGATAAAATCCATTGATTTTAATGAATTTTGATTTTGATTTTTTATTTGTGTGAATGATAAGTTTATTAAAATTTACTCATAAACAAAATTTGATTTTTTTTCAAATACTACTACTACTTTTACCATTTTTCGTCTCATTTTCTAATGTTAGATTTTCAACAAAAAAAAAAATAGCATAACATATTTTGAATTTAATTGTCATGACCATCTAACTACTTTTTTGATGTTATTAATTGTGTAATAAATTGAAATAATCCATTTGACGACCATGCTTACTAATTAGAAATGAAATGAAATGAAAAAAAATCAGGAAAATTAATTTGAATCCTTATGTGGGAGGGGAATTTAAGTTCATTTTTTGTAATTTAATTCTTGATTTGTGTACGGATCAACATAATTTGATTTCATTAAATATTATAATCACAAATGAGAAATTAATTTCCATTTTCATCGTTATGATCACATATTAATAAACGATCCTTCAAATCAACTTAAAAAACTTATAAGATGGGTTGCTTCCACATCACGAAGGGTCTCTTACTTTAGTGGTTTTTCGGTTTATTTTATTTTATTAGGAAAAAAAAAGAAGTAATTGTAGTAAATATTTATATCAATTTTAAATTTGCCCACTCAATAAAGATTTCGTAGCTACACTATACTTCAAAAAGTTGACTCCATGATATTGTAAATGTAGAAATTACTGCACATTAAACTGCAAAGTGTAGGAAAACTTATCGGGAATGGAAGTTGCATTTCATACTGTGCTCGTAGAATCTAATCTCATATTGTCGTTATTATTATTATTATTATTTTATTATACGTTGTATTTATTTGATTGTTTGGGTTTTATATAAAAAGATAAAAAAAAAAAAAAAAAAAAAGGTTAAAAAACCGTTCACTTATATGACAAGCAGCTGCTCCTATCACACCGTAACTCTCTTCTCTGTCCTATGCTGGTTCCCACCCAAAACCATAACCCTTTTTTTTCTGTCTTTTTCGTTTTCACGCGAAATCCATTCCCTTTTTCAAAAAAGAAAAGAAAAAAAAAAGGTCAGGGATCTTGGATTTTATATATTTCCTCCATTTGTCTATTTGTCTTCCTTCTTCATTTTCCAGAGTCTGAGAGAGAGAGAGAGAGAGTGTTTGGCGGTGGTGGTTTTGAGGAAATTGGAAGAGAGAATTTGCTCTGTATGTCAGTGGAATATTACAGTGACAGATATTACGGTGGATACGGTGAGCTTGCAAACCCTTTACAATGGCCACAACTCAGGAAAAGACGACGCCTAATTGTTGCATTAAACCCCTCAACACCGATACCAACAACAACAGCAAGCCTCCTCAACTCGTCCATGACTGGAAAGGTTCCAGGTCCGATCCCTCTCAGGATCCGATCCACAAACGAGAGCCCGCTGCTGCCAACCCGACCCTGATCCGACCCCTTGAGTCCCTTCCTCAAAGTCCTACTACTAACACTACTACTTCCTCAACCAAAGGTCTAAAACTAACTAATATGTTTTTAAGTCGATTATCTTTTGATTTTTGTTAATGTTTTGCATGATATCTGGATTTTGAGAAATTGACCTTCTTTATTTTTTTAATTGATTTTTTCTTTTTCTTTTGGATAATGAAGTCCTCAATTTTTGTAGGATAAGTACTTTTCTTAATGAAGTCAATCATGGAGGTCTTTGTCTGTTTGGGCCCCTACTGAGAACCTTACTGTCAAATTTTAATTTTGTTTTTTTTTTTTTGTTTTTTTTGTTTTGTTTTTTTTTCTTAAGCTTACATTTTCTCTGCATCCAAACAGGATTTCCGGTGATTTCCTTATCTTTATTTGGTTTTTGTTTGTTTCCCACATTTTTTTCCTGGTACTTTCCATTTGCTCATGAACCAAACAGGACTTTTTGTGATTTCATATCTTTCTCTGTTTTTTGTTTTTGTTTTTTTTTTTGTTTGGGAGATTGATAACTTAAGGTAACATCCTAACAGGTATCACAAATTTCCAGGAATTTATTGCTACTAACATAAGCACACCCTTTCAATTTATGTGGATATGTTGAATTACACTAGTGTTATTTATGTTTAGTGTGAATGTAAATTTTGTTGATTTGCTTGGATAGGTATTCCAGTGATGCTGAGGGCTCAAAGCAGCCACCCTCTGGACCCTTTAACGGCTGCCGAGATCTCTGTGGCAGTGTCAACTGTTAGGGCAGCTGGAGCAACTCCTGAGGTTAATTTCACTAAATGTTATGTTCATCTTGAATTATGATTTACAGCATTATATTCTTGATCGAGTAAATCAAAATGATACTTCAATTTCAGGTGAGAGATAGCATGCGCTTTGTGGAAGCGGCTTTGGTGGAACCAGATAAACAAGTTGTTGCATTGGCAGATGCATACTTCTTCCCTCCTTTCCAGCCATCCTTACTTCCGAGGACGAAAGGTGGGCCTATAATTCCTTCTAAACTTCCTCCAAGGCGTGCGAGACTTGTTGTCTACAACAAAAGATCAAATGAGACTAGCGTATGGATTGTTGAACTGTCCGAAGTTCATGCTGCAACCCGAGGTGGCCACCATAGGGGAAAAGTGATTGCATCAAAAGTTGTTCCAAATGTTCAACCTCCCATGGTATATCAGATATTGATATTTATAATTTTAAGATTTTTAATTTCTTGTTGGCTGTTATTCTTGATGATGTTCAATTATCCTCAGTGAGAGGTCATAGTTAGTGTTCAAAGTGCATGTGGGATCATATGTGATATAGAAGTAAAATGGCTAGTTTGTTCACATTATTCGTTTTTTGATGCGGTTGTGGTTTCCAGAAGAAAGAGTTTAAACGCACAGTAGTATGTACATGTGGTTCTAATAAAACGCTTTCAATATCCCTGGTGACCAAGTCTTGAATATGTATTTTTCTATAGGAAGTCTCGAGATATTGTTCATGACACTTTTGTTTCTTTCAATTCTTTAGCAGCATATGTCCATGTGAAGCAGTTCTAGTATACAAATCTTTGGTCCTACATATGAATTAATTCATGTAAATTCCTGTCATTTTTAATCTGCAGGATGCTGAGGAATATGCTGAATGTGAGGCTGTTGTCAAGGACTTTCCTCCATTCCGAGAGGCAATGAAGAAGAGGGGTATTGAGGACATGGATCTTGTTATGGTGGATCCATGGTTAGTTACAATGTTGAATTTTTATTTTTTATTTTAAGACAATGCTCCATGAGGAAGTGCTTCAATTTTTTCCCCTCCTTTTAACTGTTTTTTTTTTAAATTTTTTTGCAAACTCTTTTTTATAGGTGTGCAGGATATCATAGTGAAGCTGATGCTCCAAGTCGAAGACTTGCTAAACCGCTTATCTTTTGCAGAACTGAGAGTGACTGCCCTATGGAAAATGGTTATGCCCGCCCAGTTGAAGGAATCCATGTACTTGTTGATATGCAGAACATGGTGGTGATAGAGTTTGAAGACCGTAAACTTGTTCCTTTACCTCCAGCTGATCCATTAAGAAATTACACAGCTGGTGAAACGCGAGGAGGTGTTGATCGAAGTGATGTGAAACCTCTTCAGATTGTTCAGCCTGAAGGTCCAAGCTTTCGTGTTAATGGACATTTTGTTGAATGGCAGAAGGTGCTTGCTTGTTCATGAACTACATCTTCAATTCACCGAAGGTCAAAATCGTTTTGGTCACAGATCTTATTTTTTTGAATATCATTTTTGTTTGCAGTGGAATTTTCGTATTGGTTTTACTCCTAGGGAGGGCTTGATAATCTATTCTGTCGCATATGTTGATGGTAGTCGAGGTCGAAGGCCTGTCGCCCACAGGTTAAGTTTTGTTGAGATGGTGGTCCCTTATGGAGATCCAAATGATCCACATTACAGGAAAAACGCATTTGATGCAGGGGAAGATGGATTGGGTAAAAATTCACATTCTCTAAAAAAGGTTAAGCATCTCTTTTGTTGATTTTCTCTAATGGGTAGAAGTATTAACATATTTCACATTTCTTATTGGAATAAGAGTTCTTATACCTGACTAACGTATTTGCTTCAGGGTTGCGATTGTTTGGGCTTCATCAAGTACTTTGATGCCCACTTCACAAATTTCACTGGAGGTGTTGAAACAATTGAGAATTGTGTTTGTCTGCATGAAGAGGACCATGGGATCTTATGGAAGCATCAAGATTGGAGAACAGGTTTAGCAGAAGTTCGAAGGTCTAGAAGGCTATCAGTGTCATTTATATGTACCGTGGCTAACTATGAATATGCATTTTTCTGGCATTTTTACCAGGCAAGCCAGTTTCTGCTTTGATTTGATCTGTCATTTTGTTTGCTTGCATTGTATCAATTGGTTCTTAATTAATAGAAGTCCTGATTACAGTAATGAGGCTCAGCTGTTTGGATGACAACATTAGGTTCTTTATGAGATATAGTTTTGCACTTCTAATTTATTTTAGCTTTTCAGTAAAGTTTACTGTTATTTGGTTAAGTTGTGTCCTTCAAATCCTAATGATGCAATATTTTGTGTAATAGGATGGGAAAATTGAAGCTGAGGTTAAACTCACTGGAATTCTCAGCCTAGGAGCACTGCAACCCGGCGAAGTACGAAAATATGGTACAACCATTGCTCCTGGGTTATATGCACCTGTTCATCAACACTTTTTTGTTGCACGTATGGACATGGCAGTTGATTGTAAGCCTGGTGAAACTTTTAATCAGGTAATTTTACTTTAGCACTTGTGATCTTTCTTTTGTAATGCTGAAGCAGTCAGGGTTAAACATCCTATATTATCTCTTTTTTATTTGATGAAGGCTGTATCTTATCAAAAGGTTTTATTGACAAATCCTTCAGCTGTAGCTTATCATCATAGTGTCATTTTAAAGGTTTGATGGGCCTTCCACAACACTCTTCTTGGTGTTCAGTTTGTGAACTTCAACTTCATTTACAATAGAAGTTTGCTATGCAACTCATACTTGTTGCAATCAGAATTTCGTTGTTACCCAAACAGTGCAGGGCCTATGATGCTCTCCAAGGTCTTCAGATGGCTAAACTTATCCAAGAACCTTTATTGTATTGTTTTGCTTTATGTTGATTGTTTGGGAAGGAAATATGGTCCTTTCCAGGTTAGCTGATGTTATCTGTATGAACTTATTGTTGACATGTATTCTAGGTTTGCTGAAAAGGCTGCAAATTTCCAACTAAAAAAAATGATGCAGTCGTAAGTTGTACTGCTGTATATATTGATTGCCTTTGTATCTTACATTCTAGTTGTTGAAGTACTCTTCAGCGTATCATCGTATTGAGATCTATGAAGTCTGGGATCTTTTTAATATAATGGCACTTCTCTGATTTATATAACAAAATTATGTAAGAAATTCATTGCCTAGTGTGTGTTCACATGATAGAGCTGTGTACTTGCTTGCTTGTGCAGGTTGTTGAGTTGAATGTTAAAGTTGAAGAACCCGGGAAAAATAATGTACACAATAATGCATTTTATGCTGAAGAGGAACTGCTCAGATCGGAATTGCAAGCAATGCGTGATTGTAATCCTTTGAGTGCTCGCCATTGGATTGTAAGATATCTTACCTGTGTAGTTCTTCCTAACATTATATGTTTCACTGAAACATGTGTGCACTGCAAGGTTTTCCATGCTTATATCAAGTAGAGAGGACTCTCGTAGTTCTCCAGTGTAGTGATGGCCACAACTGCTGTAATTTTGACTGTTCCACATTATGGTAGCCATTCAAAATATAGGTAGTGTAAATGAGACTATTTAAGTTCTGCATGGCAATTAATCAGAGGAATCTAGATATACATGCAGTGGAAAAAAAAAAAAAAATAGAGCTTGCTTCTTAAACTTTGTGAGATTTTCAAATATCAGTATTTAACACTAGTAATTTAATAATTTGACCGGGCTTGCCTTTATTTGTACTTTCATGCATAAATATCTGCTCATGCCTCTTAGAGATTTCAGGATGTCTTTAATGGTTTGCCACGGGTAAGAGGTCAATATACGCTTCATCTGCTTACTTTCTTTGTCTTCGAGTAATAAGTTGGTTTTTGTTCCCAGAATGTTACAATATAATAATTTGTGCATGAAGGCCTTGCTTGTAAGATGATGGTTTTCCTGGCCATAAGCATGTCTATGTTGTCTTCTTTTTTTGCTTTGGACATATTCATAGAGTTCCTGGAATGTATATTTGTTTCGTTTTTAGTTTGCTACTTCTAGGGATTCTTTAATCATTATTACTTGTCTTGCAATATATTTATTTGCTACCATTTTTGTCCTTTTTCTGTAAAACAAAATAACGAGTAACAGATCTGTTTGACTTTTCTATGCTGTTAAATAGATGAGTTGATTGACTGCATGATTGATTTTTTCCATTTCGTTTTCAGGTCAGGAACACAAGAACTGTGAACCGGACCGGCCAGTTAACTGGTTATAAGCTAGTACCTGGTTCAAATTGTTTACCGTTGGCTGGTTCCGAGGCAAAATTTTTGAGAAGGGCTGCTTTCCTGAAGCATAATCTCTGGGTCACTCCTTATGCAAAGGATGAAATGTATCCTGGAGGAGAGTTTCCTAATCAAAATCCACGAGTTGGGGAAGGATTGGCAACTTGGGTTAAGCGAGATCGATCTTTGGAAGAAACTGACATTGTTCTGTGGTTAGTTTACCTTCTATTTCCACCGACTTTGCATCATAGCCATATATACATACTATCTATGATTGATACATAGTTACCCTGGAATAGAGGTACCATAGTACTTGTTTAGTTCTGAACTATACTACAGATTGTTCACTTCCATTGTTGCTTTCTTATCATGTTAGGTATGTATTTGGAGTGACTCACATTCCACGTCTGGAAGATTGGCCTGTCATGCCCGTGGAACACATTGGTTTCATGCTCATGGTATTCCCCACTTATCTTAGTAGGCGTAAATTGCTTTAAAAAATGTTTGATTCTGCATTATTGAGTCATTGATATCAACATTATCGTACTTAAAAAGTCGTTGTCGTATGAGTTAATTTTTGCTCTGTGATGCTGCAGCCACATGGATTCTTCAACTGCTCACCAGCAGTGGATGTCGCTCCAAATCAAAGCGAATTGGATGTCAAGGACACCGTGGTCGCCGCAAAGCCTCTCCAGAATGGACTGCTTTCAAAGCTCTGAATGGTATTATTGATGTTTTTGATTCTTCTTGACCTCATAAGTGGGTTATATGTATGTTTTGTTAAATAATGGAGCAATTAGATGGCTGGCCAACTTCCGGCAAACAATTATTTTAGCATTTTGTTTGTTTGCTTTTGAAGTTTTTTAGTGGTAACCTTTTGATTGATAGTGAAAATTTAAAAGCATTTTTTTAATAACGATTTTGACCATTTTCTTTCAAATCGTGAATGGAAGTCCCTCTTTTATTTTAAAATATTTATTTAAAAGCAATTACACTAGTATATATTAAAAGAGAAGGAAAAACAATAAATATTTGTCATGAATATAAATATAATTGAATGAACCTCGGTTGGCAAATGTATCGTGTTGGTGATGATGATAGTGGTCCCTTGCAACTTACAAGGGATTGGGATTGGCAATTTCCTAATCAAGACCTTTTGTAATGATAATTGATAATTGATTTATATGATCACCCTTTGCTATCTAGTACTTTTTGTCATGATAATAAATTAATAATGGCCAATTGCTATTTATGAGAAAATCGAAAGCCAAAATATTGAACAAGGAAAGCAAATACCCAGAAGATAGACGTGATCATCTATCTTACTTGAAAAGTTGAAATGTTGAATACATAAAAAATAGACTACGAGGAAATTTCTGGTTGACCCACTACGATGACGATGTTTTAAAAGATGTTGACTTGTAATAGCCGTATAGCTCATGACTTGTGAGATGGCGACGTAATAGACATACGGTAATCAAAACTCTCAAGTTAACAGTGTTGAGATTCTAAAGTACTGTTATATAATCAAAATAATTAATCCAAATTGTACTTTACCTTTTAACAGAGTTGGTAGTGCATCTCCCTTACACATAAGTGGTGAGGGGTTCAAATCTCATCTCATCATGCGTATTTTATAAGCATGTGTGGGGAGTTTTCTTCTCGGGTTGTGGGAGTAGTTATCTCCCGTTATGGGAGTAGATATCCGGACCGTACATGTATTGTTTGATCTCGACAGGTCCGACCAGTCCTATTGTAATATTCGAGTAATACTTCAAAAAAAAAAAAAAAAAAAAAAACCACAACATGGGATGTGATGTGGTTAATGAAAAAACTAATTACCACGTCATTTGAGTTCATTTAGGTTTGGGTTGTCTAGCATTAGCAGTGTCGGCAGAGCAGCGCTTAGGCGGCCAGAAATTTATTTATTTATTTTAATTATTTTTCCTAAATACAAAACCAATATTCAATGTCTTCAAAAAAAATTCAATATTCAAATTTTAAAGAGTGTAACTAGAATATAAAAATGGCTTTGATTCAGTCTAAATCGATTTATCGACAAAATCGACTGACAAAATAGCCAAATCACCCCTTTTTTTTACCCACCGCCTAATACGGCCTATTTTATCCTAGTCGGGACGGCCTAAGGCAGCCTAGCATCTAGGTGTGGTTTTTCGAACACTGAGCATTAGTGATTCGGATTCTCCTTCCCTAATTCAAAAAAACAAATTGTTAATTGTATTATATAAAATTAGTGAATAAAAAATAACCAAATTTATCACCTTAATTAAATTATATTTTATTTGTCGTATTTTAAAATAAAATAAAAAATTAAATATCTGATGTAGTACACTAACATGTTAGCACATTGCAGAGAATGTACTTGTTAGCGAGTACAAACAAACTAAACATTACAGACAATTTCTTCCCAAAAATCCATTTTATTACCATCTAATTTCAATTTCATCAATCAACGCTCTTTCCTAGCAAGTGAAAGCCACGTGCTCATTTCCATTCGTAGTTTATTGGTCGTCAAGTCCAATAACGTATTACGCACACAAAAGGAATTTGGTCAACTCGTCGTATCATTGACGCTATTGCAGTAAATCAACGTCACGCTGTCCACGCGCTTTGGAAAGTCTTGAAACAAAAATTATTTTCCGAGAAAATCAAACACACAAACCTCCTGCAAAGAACAATGAAATAATACGCTTTAACTCTGACCCGCCGTAGACTCGACTCGACTCGACTCAATCACTCACTCAACAACCAATTCCTCGTCAGAAAATCGGTGGAGGAAGAAGAAGAGATTAAGATTTTAGAGAGAAAGAGAGAGTTGGTTTTATCGATAAGAGCACATGGCGTCTGCAATTGAAGAGAAGCGAATCGAGGACGAGTTGTCGTACCCGATTCTGTTGGCGGAGCGAGTTCGAGCGGCGGTCGACGACGCCGACTCGTTCAAGACGGAGTGCGGAGAAGTGAAGAAGCAGGTGGATTGGCTGTCGCAGAGTCTCCGAACGGTGGTGCGGTTGACGACCTCGGCTCAGTCGGTGTACGAGCGACCGGTTCGCCGCGTGATTTCGGAGGTATCGAAGAACCTGGAGCGGGCCATAACCCTAGTCCGGAAGTGCAAGCGACGGAACATCTTCCGACGCGTCGTCAACATCGTCAGCGCTGCGGATTTCCGGAAACTGTCGAACCTCTTGGACGCCTCTGTAGGCGACATGAGATGGCTCTTGAATATCTTCGAGACGGAAAACGGTGGCGCTGGTATTGTCCTGCCGCCTATAGCCAGTAATGATCCGATTTTATCTTGGATTTGGTCTTATATTGCTATGATACATATGGGCTCATTAAGTGATCGAATTGAAGCCGCCAATGCGTTGGCTTCGCTTGCAACAGACCATCGTAACAAAAAAATTATTGTTGAAGAGGGTGGTGTTCCTCCATTGTTGAAGCTTTTAAAAGAAGCAGCTTCGCCGGAGGCACAAATGGCAGCTGCCACTTGCCTTTATTATCTAGCTAATGATCAAGAAAGAGTAAGTCTTATTGTGAGCGAGCTTGGAGTTCCGATTATAGTGAATGTTCTTGGTGATTCTATGATGAAAGTTCAGATTCAGATGGCCAGTTTGGTGGCGAGAATGGCGGAGTATGATCCATTGGCACGGGATGATTTCGCAAGAGAGAATGTGATCAGGCCACTTGTGACTCTGTTGTCTTTCGAAGACACATTAGTGGAGGATGATCATCATGGAGCGAATTCAGGTAAGCAGAGTATTCATTCTATTGTGCAAATTAATAAACAATTGGAGAAAAGTTCATCGAGTGGTGGTGTAAAGAGTTATCGTCCTTATATGAATCTGTATTCTGAGAGTAGTACTAGTAGTAGGTCGGGACAGAACAGAAGAGATAGAGAAAATGAGAAGCCTGAAATGAAGGCTAAGTTGAAAATCACTTGTGCTTTGGCTTTGTGGATGCTTGCAAGAGGGAGTGTGTCGAATAGTAGGAGAATAACCGAAACTAAAGGGTTGCTTTGTTTGGCGAAATTGGTTGAGAAGGAAGAAGGAGATTTGCAGTTGAATTGTTTAATGACTATAATGGAGATCACTGCTGCAGCTGAATTTAACGCTGATCTTAGACGTGCAGCTTTTAAGACTAATTCACCTGCTGCCAAGGCAGTTGTGGATCAGCTATTGAGACTGATCAAAGATTTAGATGACCCAACATTGCAAATTGCTGCTATCAAGTCGATTGGTTCATTGGCTAGGACTTTCCCGGCTAGGGAGACAAGAGTTATTGGTCCACTAGTGGATCAACTTGGTAATAGGAATGCAGAAGTAGCAACAGAAGCTGCTGTTGCATTGCAGAAGTTTGCATGTTCAGAGAATTTTCTCTGTATGGAGCATTCAAAGGCGATAATTGAGTTCAATGGTGTACGACCTTTGATGAGATTGCTGAGGGGGAATGATCAGACACAGTTGCAAGGATTGGTTCTGCTCTGCTACCTTGCATTGCATGCTGGCAATAGCGAGGCATTGGAACAAGCTAGGGTGTTGACTGCCCTTGAGGGGGCTGACCGAACTGTGGTTGCACATCCTGAATTGAAAGAATTGGTGTTGAAGGCGACAAATCACCTCGCTCTGTATCATCAGAGTGGAGTCCATTCTCAAAGGCATGTTTCTTTTGGGTAAATTGTTGTGTTAATATATTTAGATCGAAAAGAAATATAGGTATAGAAACAAATATTGTTGATTCAATGAGGTACACATAGAGTCTATGAAAGTAAAGAATTTGTTGGCAGAGGATTTAAAATGAATTACATGGAAGAAAACCTTTTTGGCAGCTCACATTTTAGTGGATTTGTGGGTTATATGAACCAAATTTATTTTGTATTTCTTTCTTTTTTCTTCAACTTTTTTTTTTTCTCTATATGTTCATTTTAGGAGTTATTTTCCCGTCATAGGTTATGTTTTACTGCTGACTTGGCTTTGATACGCATTGAATGGGTAGAGAGATAGCTTTTACTATTCGACCTTTGTCTTTTTGGGTCATTGCTGACTGAAATTTGAAACTATGTTTCATTAGCAGAATAGGTTGCCTTGGATATATTGCAATTTAAATTTTACAATTCTCCTCTCGGACCTCCCCCAATTTGTTCAACTTTGTACTTTTTTAACTCTGCAAAGCAGATTCATCTGAAATGCTCTGTTTCTGATAGATATTGAAACTTCTATAGTGAAACTGTCAAAGAACAAACACAACCAAAAACTGGGTCTACTACATTAGGGATTGACAGTACAGTATTATAGGACAAGTTTCACAAAGAAGAAGAAGGATAAGGGCGGTGGGGAAACGAAGTCAGTACATGAGGAGGATGAGGACAACCAATAGAAATTGCATCGCGTGTTAGTGTTACATATTCTTCATTAGTTTGTGTTTTTACCTACTCTGGAAAATTCATGATTTGTCTAAATCATGCAAGAGTTGTTGACCTTCGATATTGCTAACTGAAATTTTTCTATGATATTGTTCGAAGGGAAAGTGTCGGTCATTGTAAGTTATGGTCTCATCAAACTAACTTGTGTCACTTTGAGAAGAAACATAAATCACTTGTAGCCTCTTAATAGCATTGTAGTTTTGAATTACTGTGGCTTGCTGGGTATCAAATTCATGACAGTCAAGAATGCAATCCAAATTTGTATCGGTTTGGAACTATTAACTCTAGGTATCAAGTGTTTTTCCTCGGGTATTTTTGTTTCTCAAATTCTCATTAAAGTAAAATGAGGATACAATCAGGGTTATTCGTGGAATGCTAATGTTATTCTACAACTCCGAGTGAGAAGCCGATTAGTAAATTTAATTATGGTTACATTGTTTTCACTTTTCTATCTTGTTATATCTGTCTCGTCAGGATTTTTTTTTTCCAGTAAAATGATCTGCCTCAGTTGCAAATTATTCAATGAGAGACTTGATAATTGGTAACTTTCTCATCAAATTTAGGTTCTATGATGACTAAAACTTCGCCGCAATTTCAAGCCCCACTTGCTTGTGTGGGTCAATGCCACCTAAGGCATGGTTTTGAGTCTCGTTTGAATGATTGATTATAGTTATATTCACCATAACTGTGGAAAAAGCTTTCGGTTGACTGGATAATATTATGTCATGTGGTGTGGTCTGGACATCCAATCATACTTGATTTCCAAATCAAATGACATAATTTGAGTGGCCAAATGCAATACACTCGAAACATTTCTCTAGGAATCGTACAAATTGAAAGTAAATCATTAGGTTTCTCAAATTACTCTTCCTCCGTCTTTCTCTCTTTCTATAAATGGAGCGTTTCCTTTCGTTGTACCCATTCCTCAACTGATCTATTGTCCATATAAACTGATGTATTACACAGTGCATGGACAACTACTTTCCAATCAAATGGCTCGAGTCTGGAAAAAGTTGATGGACATATGCTAGCTCCCTGTTTTTCAAAATCAAAAACCCGCAGGTTAGAAGGCCTTTTCGGGAATAACATTAGCTATGACTATGAGAAAGAACAACCTGCCCATGCTGTAGTTCTCGCATGGGCAAGGATTGCGGTAGTTCTAGTTTGTGAATGGGCAAGGACACCACATTATCAAGCCATTACTGAAGAAAGGCATGCAAGAAAAGCATATTGACCAGTGACAATTAGGCCCCGTTAATCAACTAAAGAAAATATCATCAACTTGATTGTTCTAGACACTACTAATTATTAAATGAACAAAAAAAGTACTAAGGGAAAAAGAGCAGAATGTACCAGTCAACCACAGTGAAATCAAATAACAATTCACTCATCATCTGCATATCCTTTTGGTCGCAAATACTACATGAGAAGAAACCGAACAAACAAGGAGAAACAAGGTATGTAACTGTGATAATAATCAATGACATAAACTCCTAATCCCTAACCTGGTGACAATGCAGTCACTTATTTCATTTATCATGACAGGTTATAACAAAAGTTAGCAGAGAATGAGACAAGAAAATTGAGCATGTATTTCTCATTCCATTGCTGTCAACTGCACTAAATTTCAAGCCTTTAAATAGTTGACTATACTTGAATTCTTATGGCAATTAGTATCCATTAAAGAGAGTTTCTACATTGTATCCTTGTTATGAGAAAGCAACAAAATAATTATTCAATTGCTAAGTTCAACTGCATGAGAAGTGTCTTGAAACACTTCATAAACAACCAACCCAATTGTATGAGGTCAGATTTTTCTCAGGAAGATTTAACAGATGTACCTGTAGGCTGTAGTAGTGCAGAGCATTTCCGTATCTTATGGGTGTATTCTCACATTTAACAGACATTGATTCCATCAGATTGCTCTCCTTCAATAAGCATGAGATGTTTGACTATTCTAACAGATACATGAGGCTAAAAACTATCTACTAACTTGTAAGATCTCAAGGATAAGGTCCAGCTGGTCCGTTATCCTCACTGGTAAGCAAATTAAAATCAATTATAAAAATTTCAGAATCAAAGTAACCTAATTATGATTTTATATCAGTATATTCCTACATCTTCATCTTAGCTACTTGTGGTTAAAATAACTAAAAGACACATAATATTTATAATTTTATTAATTTCATTGAAAGAACCACGTCCAACAGAAAAAACAACAAGGTATCATATGCCATTTTTAATGTAATGATATATTCTCTCGTCACAAAAGTCAGTTGAAATATAGACAGCCCTAAACAACTTACAGTATAAGTGTAAAGATCTATAATGCATCATCAGGGATCACTTAGTGAGCGGAAGGCAAAGCACGCCAACTATCAGCAAGTAGCACGACACGATCACGTGATGTTGCAGACAGTTGTTGGAGAATTACATTCTTGACATGGATCGCTGCTGTTTCACCAGCTCGGGTGGCAAGTTCTAGGTAAACTACAGCTTTCATCATGTCCCCTTCCTGCCAGGAATTATCATTAAAATACCCATCAGACTTATGGGTAAACAGTGAAAAGACAAATAACATTTGAAGAGCTACTCTCCTAAGAAATCAAAAAGAAAATGTTAAAACAGATCGCACTACTAGAGATGCCTTAGTTCTTGTAGCAAGCAATAAGCATGCATGTTAAGTATGACAAAAAAAGGTGAAAGCAGAGACACCTCACTGCCCCTCCTGTCATCTTTATTTTATCTATTTGCATTTGAATACAATCTAACCATTAATAAAATTTAGATTTGTTACATACAGAAAATAGACCAAGTCCATGCTCAAATTGAGCTTTGCCGTGACCACAATCAGCTGCCCGTTTCATCCACTTTCTTGCTTGGCTACGACTCTGGGGCAAACCTTCCCCGACTGAGTAGCAAAGTGAAATGTTGTACATAGCACGCACATACCCACCTTCAGCAGCTTTTAAATACCATCTAGCCTGATTCAAGGAAAGAACTTTACAAAATAAAAGTTCTAAATATGTTATAATATACCATCAAAGTAACAAAAAGAGGATTCCTATCTCAAATGTCTTCATAGTGAATAGCTGAATTTAGAATCAAACGCATAATTCAAACATGAAATATCTATTCGGAACATGGTCAAACTTTAGAAAATGCATCTTTATAAAAGTTTGCTAAGAAAATGAATAGAATATGAGAATAGGTAGCATCCCGTGTATAGCATTAAAAAAAATGTAACAGATATAATCATAATGACCTGCAAAAATCAGGAGTTAAATATTATTACAGAGTAACACCAACTGAAAGTCCATATATTTAGTACTAAAATGATTAGAAAAAAGCTACATACAGCCTCTCGTAGATTGCGATCCACTCTGCAACTCTGATGTAGGCAAAGTGCAAGTTGATACTGGGCACGTACATGACCAGTAATAGAAGCTTTATACAGCCACATTACAGCTTCCTTTCTATTTGGAGGTTGTGCTGCACACAATAATAGTAAAATTGATGATGTTAAAAATGATAATGTGGTTTAACATCATCGATCGCCATCCCCTCGGAACTCTAAATTCTAGGGATTTCCACAGGGGAAAACCCAAAATTATTCAACCGATCAAAAATCCATTAAGCATATAGATGATGCAAATGGTTTATTAGCATGCCCTAGGACTCCATTGTTGTTACTAATGATGTAAAATGCTTCAAATAAAATTTCTCACTCATTACACATTTACACTTAATTTTTCTACTTCAAAATTGTTTTCCAGTTTAGCATCCACAGATTAATTCATTCGAATGTCAACTCCTCTATAAGATAAACAATTTCATGCAACTAATTGTTACACAGAAATGTGTGATTCAATAAACAGAATCGTGCAGTTCCTTAAACCCTAATTAATTGAAAAACTATGAAATTGACATAGTAATCAGTACCTTGCAAGTAAGAAATCCCCAAATTGCACTGGCCAGCTGGATCACCGAGCTCGGCCGCTTTCCGGTACAAGGCGATAGCTTCCTCCTTCTTATCCATCTCCCAGTACACGAGACCGGCGTCGACCATAGCCAGCGTCAACCCACGCGCCGCTCCTTTCAAGAACGAGTCCAGAGCCTTGTCCAAGTTCTTGCGGACGCCGCCGCGGCCGTGCTTGAACCGCTTCCCCCACCTCAGCAGCACCATCGCCTCTCTCAGGGGCCGAAGCGCGTCGCTCCACGATTTGCAGACCAACGACGCCGCCCGGAGATGAGGAAGCGTGAACGACGCCGCGATTCTGGTCAGGATATCGAACGGGAGGGACGTAAAATCGTGAGCGTCGTCCGTCGGTTGAGGAGGTGATGTCGAGCAGAATAGGTAGTTGTAGCGCTTGACTTTGGTCTTTTGTGAGCTTGAATGGAGCTCTGGTGACTGCCGGTTCTTGCCGTTGATGATGTTCGGGAATTGAAATGCTGCGAATCGCGAGCCGTTCGATCGATCCGGCCATGTTCTTTGATTCATCTTCTAATTTTGTATACTTCCGGTCTGTTAATTACAAGCTTTTATTCATTGCTAAACAAATCTTATTGTCGGCAAATAATATCATTTTTAAAATTTAGTAAATATTCTAATATATATTTTTAAAATAATAAATGAGACTTTATGAAAATGACCGCATAAATTATACAAAATATCACAAACCAAATTTTAATAGTTTCATGGTGAAAAGCAACATCTCAAATTCAAGTTTGATGTACGTAAAATTTTTATTTTTATTTTAGTCGGTAACTAGAAAATTACCAAAATATCCTCTATGCCCTTTTTTAGAGTGTGATTCACGTCCTTTTGTGAGCAAAGTAACAAAAAAAAACATGAACCACTATTATTTTCCTTGCCAAATTGGAAAAGATGAAAAAGTGAAATAATGATGAGTTTTGACGTTTTTTTTTTTTTTTTTTTTTTCTTGTTATGTGATGTTTTCACATAGCTCACAACAAAAATATGAATTATATTTTATTATTTTTTCTTGATTATAAGTTTATAACAACATTGTAGCCGAATAATAGATAAGAGAAAAATCGATATGAAAGTAAGGAGAAAATCAGGGTGAAACGTGCCCGGTTGTTTATTAACAATTGAAATTATGTATATTGTTAAAAAAAAAAACAAAAATGACATGTCTTAAGGGACTATATATGATTTTCTGCCAATTTTTAATTTCAACGTTATGAAAAATTAGTTTTTTAATATAGAACTATATGTGATTTTCTCCCAAATTTTAATTTCAATGTTCTGAAAAATTAGTTTTTAAATTTATTAATGTAATTGTGAAAGAATCGATTATTTGATTTTGCATAAATTTTAGTTTCGAAGGTTTGTAAGGCAACGCCACGTCGACGAGCCAACACTGACATTAACAAACACATCATCAAATCAGTCTGGCATGATCTAACACATCAGCAGGCCATCCTGACGGTGACCGGTCACGTCAAGCTAAGTAAATTAATGAGTTCATTTTTGCTCACCTCCTTTCAGAGGTAAGCATTACCCCCTCTCCAACACATGACATGTGTCCAGAAAGGGGGTATTTTTATCTAAACACATGACAGTTTTTAGACAAAAATACCCCTCCCTTGACACATGTCAAGTGTTGGGGAGGGAAGGGGGTGAGCAAAAGTAATCTCCAAATTAATCCCGACGTGACAGCCACGTCACCGTCGACCGGTCTCACAAACAAACCATTTCAACTGCTCACTTGCCACAATCCTTGTACCAGGAGGTGTCAAGTTCTCATTGGCTATGTGCCTATGTTTCATTCTCTTAGTCAATGTTGGAAAAATATTGATGTCATAGAAATATAGGCACTTAATACGGTTTCGTGAAAATATCTACCAAAATATTAATATCAACAAAATTTTGTGAAAAGTAAGAAAAATTTTGCTAAATTTTCTAAAAAATAACTTTTTATGAAACTTTTTTTTTTTTAAATAATCAATAATCTGTTAAAACAAAATCAAAAATATTTTGTTTTAAAATATATATAAAAATATGAATATAATACACATAAATTAGGTAATATTCAAAATCTTGCGTTAATCTTTTATTCTAATACCAAAAAGGAAATCTCAGTGGCTTAAACGTACGGTGGCTACTATCAATTTATTATAGAGTGTCGATATTGTCATCCATAAAGTTAATTAGTACACTCATATTTTATTAAAAAAAATAAAATATTTTAATAGAAATTTATTAATAATGATAAATTATTTAATTAAAAATAAACTAAATATTTGTAAACTCATTAATTACACTCATATCTTCAACTATATCTTGTTATTAAAAATTAAAAATAAATAAATAAATAAAAACACCTTATGATAAACCTTAATTTTTATAATAAACCCTAATTAAACTCTAGTTTTATTTCAAACATCAAACTTTATCATCGTCACATGATTATCATAAAATAAAGTAATAGAAAAATAATTTTCAGATGACTTTTATTTTATGTTTAGTTATGAACTCTATCAATTAAATAATTTTTTTTTTTTTTAAGATAGTCATGGATATCAATGATTTTTTTGACCCAATATATAATCCAGTTTTACATCTTCCCTTTCATAAGGCTCCTAAATTCGACTATTCGAAACATTTATAAAAGTAAATTAGACTATCATTAGTAGAGGATTTGATTCTAAAAATAGTATGATTTTTTTATATTTATAAATTTGGTGTGTTAATAATTTAAGAGGGTTAATAAATAAATATATTAAAACGAATATATTCATTTAAAAAAATGGTACTATTGTCATTAGGATGAGTGCTTATAATAATATTTATTTTTTAAATGTTAGATGTATTTATAAAAATAAAATAAAAAATATGTACATAATTAGTTTTATGAGTGGCTAGGAAGCACGAATACTCCAATTAGTAGAGGTAACTCGTACCCTACTTGTATCTGGTTCGGATATTCCCCGAATACTTTAGGATGCGTATCCGATAAGTCAAATAGCGTATCCGTTGACTTTTTCATAAGTTTGACCACATGATACTTGGAGGATACGTATCCGTTGATTTTTTTACTAGTTTGACTTTGTTCACATGCAAGTTTCACATGAGAAGAAGAAGAAAGAGAAAGCGAATAAGAAGAACCAACTTAAAGACCGAAAAAACTTTGATCGGTATCACTTATCAGGCATGTATCATATATTTTCTATAATTTTTTCTAAAGAACCAACTTAAAGACCGAAAAAGCTTCGAAGAGGAAGAAGATAACACCACAAAGAGTTAAAGATTTGGTATATGTGCATAATAATCTTTGCCTTTAATCAAGGAAAACCCCAACTTACAATAAATGTGCATTTCAATTGTGGGATGTTAGAGGAGATGGTTTTGATTCTATAGACATGGAGAATGCCGGGATACTTGAGATTGCAAACCTTTCTCTTAATGAATTGGAGTTAAAGGCCGGGTTATTTAGATCCTTTAACAATGTGAATGATGATAATGAAGTTAATTAGGAATTTAGAATATGTTTTATGAGTTTTTTTTATTTTTTTATTTTTTTATTTTTTTTATTTTATGTATTATTTGGATTTTGTAATATGGTATAACTTATGTGACGTATGTTTTATTTGGATTTCATAATATGTTACGACTTATATGACATATTTTATTTGGATTCTGAATATGTTTTGATTTTGAATGAATGATCAAATATGTTTTTATATATTTTATTATTATTTAAATATAAATATATATTATTTTAATTAACTTATCCTGCTATATCCGTATCTTAGTTTTTAGATATTTACCGTAACCCCATATCATATCATATCCGTATCCCGGTAGAAACAAATTATTTAACATTAAGGGGCCGTTTGGTATAGGGGCATATTGGCATGGGAATGGGAATCTGATAGGATTCCCATGTTTGTTATGAGGTTTGCAATTTCAGATTCTCGGGAATGTGAATCCCATGGGAATCACATTACCCTCCAAGGGGGTAATGTGATTCCCACCCCAACAGGTGGGTTTCAGATGCCCCTCCATCTGATTCCCACCGTGGGACCCACCTTATAAATTTTTTTTTATTTTCTTCTTCTTTGTTCTTCACGATTTCATCTTCAAAACCTACTTTCATCAAATTTCAGATATCTGGCATCATCTCAACTGGGTTTCTCGTTTTGAGTTCAAAAAAGTCGATTAATCAATCAAGAACAGGTACCCATGTAAAAATATATATGGGTAAAGATTGAAACTTTGAGCTAGAAATTGAAAATACCAAACTGGGTTTGAGTTTCAAGCGTCAAAAGATAAGATTTTTCTAATCAAAACCAATAATCCATGTCTAAAAATTTGCAGAAAAACAACCCAAAAAAGAGAAAAAAAGAAAAAAATTGTCTCCAAAAAAAATTCCAATTTATTCTTTTATTTTCTTCAACTTTCTCACTACCCAAACACCAAAATTTCAGATTTCAAAACCTAACTTTCATCAAAACAATACCCAACTTCATCTTCATCATCAGCAAAACACAATCATAACTCCCAAAATCCATTACCAAATCAGCATCAAACACCATCACCAACACAAAAAGAAAAAAAATTACCAAAATCCATTACCTACAGCATCGAATGTTACCAGAATCCATTACCAACAGCATCAAACCTAACATTCGATGATGAAGACGACGACGACAATGACGAGCTTCGAGATCTGCTCATCGATGATGACGACGAAGAAAAATCTGCTGAGAAAATCTGAGAACATGTCTCCAAGCTGAGAAAATCTGCTGCTAGAACTAGGAGAAGAAAAAAAGGTTGTAGTGGTGGAGATCAAGGCAAGAGCTTGTCTGATCTTGGAATTTGAAGAGCTTGGATCTTGGTTTTGTTTTCACTAGATTGGTCGAGATTCAAGATATTGGTTTTATTTGATTTTTTATTTTTTATTTTATTTACTAAGAAAAATTTAATTTTTTTATTTAAAAATTAATTTTGGCATGTTTTTCTGTCTAAAGACAAAAAGATTTCCATACGTAACCAAACACAGTTATCTAACATTCCCAGGAATCCGACAAAATATTCTTATAGACAACCAAACACATGTATACAACTTTCCCAGGAACCACATTCCAGGGTTTCACTTTCCCAAAAATCACATTATTTTGATTACCCCATACTAAACGGCACATAAAGCGTGGGTGAGTCAAATTTGGCGGTGGGAAACAAATTGGGTCACAATTCACAAAGAAACCCATAAAGTGGGTCAGACTGGACCGTCCCCACCGCCCACTAAACTCAACTAGAGTCATCGTTTTTCGTTACTATTTCAAATATCTTTATTCCAAGTCTTGTGTAGTGTCATAGTGTGTACACATAGTCACATATGGTCCCATAAAACAGACAAAATCACATTGCTTGTCACTATAAGATGACAATTGACAACCGATCTTCGATCATCAATTTGGCCATGCACACATTTTTTTTTAACAAAACCACAAGTTTGCTTGAATAAATTAACAACATATATAGAACAATTTGGTTTAGATTATGAATTTATAAACTAGAACAGAATTGAATTGAATTGAATTCTTCTGGGCATCAATCTATAGAGCTAGTTTGCAGTACTACTGAGTACTGATTTTGTAGACATCACGTGATGTATCCTGTGTATATTAATTTTAACTTCTTGATTATTTATAGGTTGCATCAAGATTTCAATTTCATTTTTGATTTTCCCAACTCTTCCATTTTTGGCAAGATTGCATATATGATATCTAGCAAGTTTCCGTGATAAAGATTCGTGATGTAAGAGAATTTTTCAAATAATAATTAAAAAAAATAAAAAAAATTGAATGCTTACCAAACTATTATAATGGCCTAATAAATTCATTTCATGAATTTGTCGATCAATAAAGCTAGGTTATTTGGAGTAACAAGTCTTTTCATCAATCATTATATTAGAATTAATTTGGATAATCGGATAAAAGACAGACATAAGTTTATCTAGGGGTAAAAACCATCACACTTACATTATGAGGTTATGGGTTCAAGTTTTCTCTCTAAAAGAAGCCCGATTTATGTAATACTTAAAAAAAAAATTGGATAAAATTTATTTATTTATTTATTGACAATATATATTAATTCAGGATCAAATATTTTTTTTGAAAGATTTAATTATTGGTAGGATTCAAACCACTAACCCATGAGTCATTTATCAAAACCTCAAACTCAACCATCTACTAGCTGAGTTACACCCCACATAGAAGGAAAATTAGCATAACATTGTTCAAGAACAAACACCCATTTTTCAAACTTGACAGATTCCTTCATCTATTTGTATTAAAATATTCATTGTTCCCTTGTCTTCCTCAAGATATATATTTAAAAAAAAAAAAAAGTGTGATCCCTATCATCATGTGATCTACAATAATAGCACTTTAACTAATAAATAAATTATTGAAAGTAATTTATCCAATCTAAAATGTCCCACACTAAGTGCCAAGTAAGATTTGCAGCCTTTAATAGTTACGTGTTGAAACACTATTGCTTCACAAAAATGCTCCGATCCCAAGAAAAGCTTTGTTTAATGATGAGTAAACCCTAGATTAGGTGAATGAACTACTTTCACCTATTGTCATCAATTGGGTCTGCTCCATCGATCATGCACATTCTCTATATCTATTATCCACCATTAAACTAAGAAAAAAACTTCACTTTTTGATGATAAAAACAATAGACATTCCATAATGAAATTCAAAGAAAAGCTAGTAGTCAATTATTGGAGGGTTTTGAAAGGGTTAAAAAATTAACAAAACAAGGTCCATTCAAAATCACATAGGATTCTACAATCCACCATTTTCCATCACCTCTCAAACTCTCGTCCACATGTATGTTGTCTCTTTTGTTGATGAGTTATAATTTATATATCATAGAGAAAAAGCAATAGCATATATAATAGTTTAGCTGATAAACAAGGACCGGAGAAACTTTGGCCTACCATAATAGTCCGAGGTGGGTGGTGGGACACTAGTGTAAGTAAGTATAACTAATTAAAGACTTTAAAAAAAAAAAAAAAATCTCTCTGGTAAAGAGAAGAGAGATGATACATACATAGCATAGCAGAGACCACAAAGGTTGGTGGTGGGTTATGGTTTTTGTGGGGTTTTTGTTTTGAGCTAGTCAATCAATCAATCGTCTCCATAGTAGCATCCGTGCAGCATCTTCTCTCTCTCATTGAAAAAGAATTTACCTTTACTTTGTCTTTGACAACTTTTGGTGCTATTTGGCTAGATGTTGACTTGCATGTGTCTCTCTTTTCTAATTTCTATCTATACGCATGAACATGAACATGAAGAAAGAGAGGAACCCAGATGAAATAAATTAAAATGGCGATTTTTATTTATCTATTAGAAATTACACTGTACAAGATAAACTACGTAGTATTAGTTAGCAACTGCAAATTAAAGCGCCTAATTAAAACAAAGAAAATTAAACAAGTAGCTAGGAGTACAATTAAAGAAATACTAGGATGATCGACTAGTTACTAGTACACGATCAATTGGCTCTTTCGACATGTCGAATGAAAACAGTTTCCAAATCTGGAGGAGTGAAGAACTCTCTATGCACGCCACTAAAATTGCACTTCAAAGATGATTTTCGTTTCCTGGGAGCCGGTGGACACGTCGACCTCGCCGGAATTCTCGTTTCTTCACTCTTCGGGGTCGTCGACGTCGACGAAAACGTCGTGTCTTCATTATAACCATTAACGTCCAGCTCCTTTGTCTCCACCGCCCCTGGACTCGTGTATATGGGCTTTAACGGAGCTCTTAACGGAATTCCAGCGATGACCCATCTCTTGCCTTCCGATTCCAAACCGCCGTCAACTTGTGGCTTCCCTGATAACCCCATATTATTAATTTTTCACAAAAAAACCACTCAACTGTTTCGAGTTATTATAAGTGGGAATAAAAGAATAAAGAAGAAAAGAAAGAAAGAACAAAGATCGATTGGTAGAGAATAAAGTGAAACCAGAACAAAACTGAGAAAAAAGAAGAAAAAGGTGTGAGAGAGAATGAAAAGTTGATTTTAGTGAAAGTGCTTTTAACAAACTATAGGAGATGAAGAGGAAGAGGAAGAGGAGGATGAGGTTGGGGACAACATGACTTGTGAGAGAGAAAAAAAAAAGTGGAGAAAAAAAAGCGCTTTAAATACAAGATAGAGTAATGTTCAATGTTCAGAGTTAGACTTAAGACTTAAGTGGTTTTCAATGAGAGAGAGATAGAGAGAGAAAGAGAACCCGAGGAAACTCGTGACATAAGCAAAGAGTATTATATAAGAAGAAGAGGGAGGGAGCGAGAGGGGTGCCCGTGAAAACAGCTGACCGCGGGCAGCAGTAAGTGATTGACTTGGGTTTTGGCGCCAATTTTTTTTTTTTGGGGGTGGGGGGCCACCGGCCATGGGGATCACCAAACAGGCAAACAGTCGCTGTTCTTTGCTTCTCTTTTCTCTTTCCTATTTTGAAGGAAATCATCGCCCCTTTGATTTCCTAATTTTTCTTTCCTTTTATGCATATCTTGTGTTGCATTGCATTGCATGTCAAAGTTTAATTGATACTGACATGTCACTTGCATTGCACTTGTAAGGTCACTTGCATTGCACTTGTAAGCTGACTCATCATCTATCCGTAAGATCTATATGCTATAACATAGACTAGAATGCAACTCTCATCCCTAATGCTATTTTACCCAAATTTGGTATCTAATTAATGTAGTAACACTCTAATCCATTCATTTAAATAATGTAAATCTAATACAATTTAAATAAATGGATTATAAAAGCATCTCCAATGCAAGCGTGACTTATGAAGAAAAGTTATGCCACGTAGGATTAATAGATATTATGTTAAAAAAATCTTTCTCCAATGCAACAGTGTATATTTTACCTCAAGTTGATGTGGTAAAAACAATATTAGACATTGTTAACATGACTGCCTACTTTCGGATGATTTGTTGCACATCTATTTTTTTGGTTGACTCAGCAATTAAGTATTTAAAATTGAGATTAATTTTTTATCTATTTTTGGTAAGAAAATAAAATAAAAAATAAAACTGAAAAAAAAAAATGGACACGTCATTAAAAAAATTGTGTTTTAGACCGAAGCATTAGAGACCAAATTTTGAGTTGATTGTCTATCAAGTATATTTATATGCCACATAGGAAGCAAGTCTCCTAACATTGTTACCATGTCAACGATTATTGGTATGCAATCTATTTTTATATTGGAGATGCTCTAATGTTGCCACATCATTTGGATACCAGATTTTGACATCGAATGTGGACAAAGTAGCATTATTGTTAAAGTAAATGGGAAATGAACGATCACTTTTCTATCTTCTAAGAGTTGATAAAAAAGATTAGCATTAAATCTTTGTTGGTGTAAATAATTTTTGGAATTCCATATACAAATCATTTATTTGTAAAATTTAGGAGGATCAACTCATTAAAGTGAATATCTTTGATCATAAATATATGGTTTGAATATATATAAGATCAAATTTAAAGAATTTGTGAAGAGTGATAGATACATACAATCTGATTTTATTAGCTTTTAGTTTATATGTATATATTATTTTTCCCATGTCATTAATATAAATAAATAGATTTATGTTAACAAGAAGTCAATCTGATTTTATCAACATGGTCGTTTAGTCTCTAACCCAATTCGGTGGCAACCTCCTTTGGGTGGCATATACAAGTTGAATACTGATGTTGGCTCTTACCGGGTTGGCTTAGGGATGGTTATTCAGGATTGTGTTGGCGGAAGCTCTGGGTATCCTTTGGGGCTTTGTTTTTGCAATTGAAACAGGTTTGCTCCTTCTTGTTATTGAGTCTGATGCGTTGGAAGTGGTCGATCAACATTATTAACTCAGGAAAAACCATCTATTCTGAGATGGGCTTGTATGTATGTATCGGAGATCAGAGACCTTTTATTTAGTCATGACTCATGAGGGTTGTGCTATTGTTTTTGCCTCTAGAAATGTGAATGTTATGGCTCATAACATTTAACATTGCAAAAATTGGTCTGTCTGTTGTGGGAGACTGTTTTTGGTTGAAATCTTACCCTTGGGAGAGGTTTGTCGAGGACAATAGTCCTATTTAGTTTGTTGGTTCTTTTTTAATATATCTTTTCCTTTAAAAAAAAAAAAAAAAAAAAGTCTAATAATTTAAAATTTCTTTGACAATATGAGGATAGTTTAATAGTATGCTTCTTACACCTACATTTTGTGGTTTTGAGTTACCACGAGATGATTATAATTGGGGTGTCGATATTGATACACATAAAACTTATTAGTACACCCATATTTTATTAAAAAAATTAATTACAAAAATATTCCAATAGAAATTTACTAATAAGGATAAATTACTTTAATTAAAAATAAATCAAATACTATATACACTCATTAATTACACTCATATTTTCAACTATATTTTTTTATTAAATACAACTTACCTTTCAACAAAAAAAAAAAAAAACTTATGATAAACCCTAATTAAACTCTAATTTTATTTCAAGTTTCAAACTTTCTCATCATCACATAATTATTATATTGTTTTTATCTTTCTTTTATATATAGTTATGAACTCTATCAATAAACAAATATACCGGCTAAGCTATGCCCTTGAGGGCGAGTAAAATCAATGTTGGAGGTGTTCTTCGATATAGGATATGTTTTTTTTTCAGTTTTCAATGAATTCCCAAAGTTTATTCCTCCCGGTAAATGTCAAAGCACTTTGCTAGATGTTAAATCACTAAATTACATGTTAGCAGGTAAGCTGGAAGAGACGGACAGAATCCTTTCTGTTTGGAGATTTTCTGCTTCTGTTTCCTCAACCAAGTTAATTTGAGATTACAAAATTCTTTTTCATATACAATTTAATGGTAATTTAAAAGCACTTTTGGTATTGTTAAAAAACGTTTTTAAATGGGTAAAAAGTGCTTTTTTTCATAAGATGAATGGTCGATCTGTCTCGGCAGTTTTGTTCTTTCTTTTGGCACAGAGGGACAACCCATGTGCAGGCAGAAGTTGGAAGTTGGAACCTATTATACATTCATTATAGGATTCATAGGAATTGCTTTCTAGTCACCAGACTCACCATAGACAGGACAAATTTGAGGTCCAAAAGAGACATAATTTATAAAGAAAGACAGTGAAGTGAAAGCTAAAATGAGATGATACAAGGACAATCTTGGATTGAATGTAGTTTTTGCCAAGTAGAGAGGGGGGATATAGAGTCTATATAAGTTGTAGGATCATATATCACATGGCATGCAATAGCAGAAAATTATAATACCATTTTTTGGAATTTTGAAACACATTCCTTACATTCTGGAATAGCCCCTATGATCTTCGTATTTCTCCATGAACTCGTCATTGAACTTCTTGAAGCTGTCCATGATTCCCGGCATGTCTTCCTCAGTGGGTAAAATGGTTGTCCTCAAGTGGAAAACCCTGTATGTAAGATTATCCGGTCAGACTGTTTTCGTTTAAGAATCGGTAATAAACAGAAATACAGAGTGATCCCGCTTCCCCAAATCCCCGTGGTAACACAGAAGTATTACTTTTGGAAGCACATTATCCGGTTTCACAACATATGTATATAATTACTTTGAAGATAATATCGGAGTGCCAGGTAAGATTTAACCAAGAGAAACATGAACCAGCAACACCATTCGATAAATAGAGCTTGGTGGAGAGTTAGTAGAAGCATTGTAAAGAGGAAGCTGTAGGAAAATGACTCTCGGAACGTCTTTGGAATTATAGACAAGGGACATTTGAAAAGAAATTAGTTTAAGAAGTATTTACCCTTCTTTCTGTCCAAATCCAGAACCAGGGACAGTAGAAATGCCAGTGGCCTCCAAAAGCCGGAGACAATAGAAAACATCAGGAACTTTTCCAGCTTTTTTGGCAGCTTCTATTGCTTTTGGCGGTAGGCGTATTTGAGGGAATGAATACATGGCACCTGAAACCAATTTCCTTGATTCTCATTCCATAACCAACCGCTAACTATTAATAAATTTCATAAAGCAAATTATTAAAACTTCATCAAAAGGCAACATTTACCTTCTGTGAAATTACAGACAACGTTTCTGCAACTGTTGAATCCATCAGTCATCAATCTTGCTCTTCTCCTTAGTGATTCAATGATTCCTTTACTGCATGTTTCATGATTCACATAGAACTGTTATTCACCACTTGATGAGATCACTGCCTTGATCTCAGCGGAAATCAAAATCCATAGACTCAAATCTAAGATAATGTAAGATAATGTACCTTTCCCTAATAAACTGCTCATATGAAATGTCTCCAGGCTTGGGTGGGTTGACCATCAATCCCATCTGTAAACAAAAAGGAATATGTTATTCACTAAATATTTATCAAAGAACAGGGAGCTCCCAGATCCATACAGAATAACAAATGAAAACATATTCAAGTGAAACTCACAAAGATCTGTGCCGGCACATTTGGACTCAGTGAAACAGATGCTATCTTATAGATCTCATCAACTGACTGCAATAAAATCATGAAAGCCAAAATGAAAACAGGCACTAATATTGTTTAATAGTTCTGTTTGAGTTAAAGGATTCTTGTTAGGCTTTAACTTGATCTCGTGAGAGTCAAGAGATAACAATATAGCGTGGTTCATTTTATTAGTAAATTGTACGAATCCATATTAGCTGAGCAAGAAAAACCAACTGGGGAGGATTCTAGTTGATCAAATCCTAAATTAAGTTGTTTTTTATACCTCCAGAACTTTTCCTTTTCAAGTTTAGATCTTATATTTGATTATGACCACTTCAATAAGATATATGAGAAAAAAAGTTAGAGCATGCTTTTGGATACTAACATTTGCAAGGACTAATTAGCAAATTAAGACGAGCATGAAAAATCATGAGATAAAATTAGAGAGACCTTTGGAGGAATATTAGTCATCTCAAAGTATCCACCCCGTTGCCCACATTCACCCCAATATCCTTTGGAGACTGTGTGGAATGAAACAAGCTGAACCTCCTTGCTAAATGGCAGCCCCATTTCCATCAAAACCTTTCAATGTTATAAAGAAAATTCAGCATCAATACAAGCCGAAACTTGAGGTAAATAGTCGGATATACTTAGGCTAACAGCGTTGAAACATGTACCTTTTTAGAACTAACAAAGGGACGCTGATCCTGGTAAATATTCTGCTGATAAACCTCATCTCCGAGTAAGACTAGGTTTTCTTGGTAACAGAAGCGCAATATTTCTCTTATGTTAGCTTCACTAAGACACTGGCCTGTTGGGTTTCCAGGGTTAATAATCACCATTGCTCTTACCTGATCATAACCCAACAAAGAAATTTAGTTTGGTAGCACTGCACATTACACGAAAGCATGCAATATAGTTCAGCTATGAAAAATACATACCATAAAAAGGTAAAATGTAGTAACATTATTTAAATAGAAGACAATAACCAAATGAGGTATTGGAGAAAAATGCTCCAAGAGCAAACCAAGAAAAGTTAACAATTATAAAACCCCGAGTATTAGCAGCTAATCAGCCAAAATGAGAACTGGATCGCCAATTTATATGCAGGAACTGTCTTGAGCCATCCATTCATTAAGTTATGTAGTTCATTATAATAGATTTCCCATGCTCTTCAAACAAGAAAAAGCAGAGACATACTTACAGTTATTCCTCTAGAACGAGCCTGCACAACTGACTGGCGAAGGTCTTGAATATCAAGACCCCAATTTGCTGTCTCTTCTAAGTAATATGGAACCAGAGAACCGCCAAATAGAGATATTGTAGCTGAGTAAAGTGGGTACTGTGGAACTGGAACCAAAACCTGGCAAATAAACAACTGTCAATGAAAGAACATGTCTGGAAATGGCAATGGGGACATGGACCTTAAAATAACCAAAAATAAAGAGAAATATAACAAAACACAAGCACACAAGCCCCCAAAAGATATAAGAAAAAAACCTCAATTTCCATTGAAGAGGATAACAATAATTTCAATCATCGAAAAATATATATATTACCCCATCCCCTTCACCACGGATAACACAATTCAAAATCTGCATCACTCCTTTGCTGGCACCATCAGTGAGAAATATGAGTTCTGGGTCACTGTCACAAGAGAAACAATAAACTCCTTCAGTTTAGAACTTCATCACCACACTCAACAACTCTGTTGTCATCAAAAACCATTCAAAACAAAAAAGAGTTATATCAAGCGTTATCACCTTGGATAACCATCACGTCTTTCAATGAACTCTGCCACCTCCTTCCTTACTCCTGGAATACCTCTGGAGTCACTGTAAGCACCTAGACATGAGAATGAAGATATATTATTAATCATTGGTAAGCTTCTTGCTCCCGAAAAATCAGGGCAACTATGATTTGTATACTTCAATGGCTAGGAATCAAGGCACTGTGCACAGGCATGCATGTCACAAATCACGATAGAAATTTGGGAGTTGAGACAAAAATTGGTAATAGCTAAAAAACCAGAGAGGATCATTCAGTAATAACTAAAACAAGTGGGCATTGGACAATAGCAAATGTGTGTTTTAGTAACTCAGATGCCAGCACATTACTGCAATATTTAGCACAATTGCACGAAGCATCACCTAAATAGTTAGGTATTGCCGAGCTCATAAGATAAATTTAAAGAACACCCATGCACACACAGAGAGATTGAGGGAACATCTGGATTTATAAGCTGAGTCATTAGTTTATCCACTTTCCTTAAAAAGGATATAATATAAAAGGTGAGTCAATTAAGATACCTAATCCCCCTGAAGTCAATGAAAGATAATGTTTAGCTTTCGCAATTGCATCCGCGGGGAACATCAGTCCTACATTAGGATCATCTAGCAGAAATGGAGCCTGGCAAAGAGCAACCACCTGAAATGAAACTTTACCTAGGTTAAACACTGGCTGCATGAGCAATCCAAACAGTTAATGAGAACTGAATTACACGAGATTAACATTAAAAATAAAATTTACCTGCCGAGGGAAAGTCAGTGGCCTCTGTCCTAGGGCATGAGGGTTGCCAACATTTGTAAAAATAATCTGTGAACGTGAAATTGAGGTGAGAGATTAATAGAAAACATGAGAATCACTTATAATATAATATGTATATATATATATATTCAACAATTTAACTGCAAAAGGAGCTCAAACTTTCCCATAATTCCACATGGCTTAACGAGCACTAGAGAAGCTATAAACATTAACATCTAATAGCACTGTGAGAAAACCAGATGTTTAAACGGAGTACATGATTCTCACTCATAATGCCCAATACACTATAACAGAGAAATAGTAGATAGGCGTTCTGCACTATGAATGTGAAAGTCCAATACGTTCAAGACATAATGAGCTCTTGTCGAAGGTACACACAAGTATTAGACAGACATGCTTAGAACAGCCTAATACTATTATCACTAGATTCCAAAAATACAATCTTCTTAAATTTGGCACAACAAAAAAATCATTTTTAATTTTTTTTTTTTTTTTTAAATGGATGTCATATCATGCCACATAGTCCTTTACTCCTTTATAAGTGGGTCTGAAGATAACTTTAAATCCCAACCAAAAGGTGTGTCCTACTAAGGAACAGAAAGTTATGTCCAGTAGAATCTAAAAGACATTGAATAACAGAATTCATACCCAACTGCAAACAATATGGAAAAAGTGAAAGCACAAAAGATGGAGGGAATCGAGATATTGAAAAATCCTTCTTAGCAATTTTCAAGAAAAAGGAAGATAATAATCTAGTTAAATCTCCAATTCTCCAATAAATCCGTTACAAACAACATTTATTCAGATCATTAGAAACATAAATCAACTTCACAGAAGCTCTAATGGAGCAAAGCTGACCGTTTCTTCAAAAAGAGGCACAAAATACTCAAATCTATAATAAAGAAACAAAACCTGAATAAACCAAGTATGTATACCTTCTTGCCTTCCTTCTGAAGCTCAGAGGCTCGAAGATACAACTCGCCTCTAACAGCATATTGAACCTTCTTCACATTTTCATTCAACGAGTCATAGTCTAATGCCTTTGGTGCCATGATGTGCTAATCACCTTCGTACAAATGTCACCCGATACAAAGGGGTTCTAAAATATTAACTTACGACCGCAGTCGTAGCCTGAAATTTCAGAAAAGCATGGGAATGATAACAAAGTTAAGATAAAGTATGCCATGACAAATTAAAGTAACTCTTTGTATGGAAAAACGTCATAGTAAACAAAATATACGATGCTACGATACAATTTCTGATGAACAAAATCACATTTATAAACCACCCAACATCAGACAATAACTAACTGATTATTGGGGTTGGATATAAACTGCAAAAACATTCCAATACAGTGAAGATTCCACAATCAGATGAAATCACCGAACAATCGACTCTTATTTTGAATCATATAATCAAACCAAAGCAAATTTACACATGAAAATTTAAACTTTGTCCAACACACATGAGCAATCAAATATGCTAAACAGAAACATTATTGGGCAAAACATAACAGCTAATGGAACTGACCCAACAAAAAATTAAACATTAGTCTTTTAATAATCAAAGACAAAACCATTTAATCGGAGAATTATACAGATTCTCAGAAGCTTACCCAGAGCACAAACAATTAACACCAGACTCAGCCCAACAACTGTAATGTTCGTTTATCATCAGACAACAAATAATGACACATTCAAACACACAAAAAGGGCCAGTGATCAATGAGTGGCTCTTCCCAAATCATAGTAAAACAAAGAATGAAACAAAAACAAAAACCCACAAAATACAGAAGAAATCGATACCCTTTTACCAGTTTCTGATTTCAAAACAACACCCTTTATTGGTTGACACGGATCATAAGCCAAAAATTTGTCTTTTCATGGGATTTCAGCAAAGAAACATAGATATTTACCTGAGAAGTGAAACTGAAAAGTCTCTTTGGAGCAGAGGATCTGCTTGTGGGATCACGTCGGTTTGGGAGCCAAGTGTTGCCCAAACGTGCCCACACAAATGCACATACACAGTAAGTGAAGTGAAGTCTTTGTGTATATAATGTATATATTTATAAAAGGCCTTATTTGCCCTTTGGACAGGAAAACGACACAGAGGAGACGCAAAAAAGAGAATGCAATGGCATCACCAGAGCCACTGAAAAATTGGGTGTGGATTATTTGCACTTACTGGTATCAAATGCGAAGAGATAAAGTTCTTGCAAGAAGAGTGGTGCAGCTTCAAACTATAAGTTCTTGGTAGATATTGAGACTTTGAGGGTCAGCTTTTGCTTGGACATATTATACATCTGGTCACTTTCCATGAGTGTAGTGGTCGATATTTGTTTGTTCATTTCTTTTTTTTTTTCTTTTTTTCTTTTTTTTATTGAGAATCCCGGACTTCGTTCAAACACCCAACCGCCTGTTCTCCCCAATTGCGTGACACACCCATAGCCAATTTGTTGGTTCTGACGGTCTATTTTATTGGATGTTATGGAGTAGGACAGATAGGAAACCTTGGTCCACACCCTCGGCCACACAAATATACAAGCGGGTAAATCAGAACTCGCATTGGCCTAGGTAAGATTCAAACCACCGACCTAAGAGTTACCTGTGCCCCAAGCCCGTCCTTCCACCAGCTAAGCTAGCGCCCTAATAGCTAACCACAATGTAATTGTCAAGAGTAGAACCAAGGACTTGAGATTTTCATTCTAAGCCTTGGACCACCAAGGCAACTACCTTGTGATTCATTTTTTTTATTTCTTGTGTTCGTGACTTGGGCAATCAATAATCTATAATTGTTATATAATTTTTGTTTTTTTGTTTTTTTTAAGTAAATTAGTAAATTCTATTTCAAAACATGTTTAATATGTGAATTTTGTTTTTTAAAATTTACCACCTAACGGGTCAAGGAGCTGTTGTATCAAGTACTCTTACAACACTGAGGATAAAACTTATCACATATGCTTGTAAGTTGTAAAGTATCGAATTTGAATCCCTTATCACTAACGTGTAAGCAGAGGTATATATTACTGATGCTAAGAGGGAATGTGTAATTTTAGATGGATGGTTAATTTCAAAATATCAAATTTTTGTGAATGATATTATAACTAATTAGAACACACTTAAAAGTAGTTTTAGTGATTAATCTAACCTAGACTAAAAGGAGTATTATAAAATAAAAATCAAAATTGGCGGCTTATATTTTGGCTTAAGTGATAAATTGATGATAAAAAAATCGTTGTGAATTTGTGATAATGTTTTTTAATCATGAAGGAATCTTTTAAAATAAAGTTACAAAAACTTTTTTAACTCTTTTGTTTTGTTTTTGAAAGTAAAACTTTTTAAAGTTAAGATTTGAGTGTTCAAGAGTAAAATTACTAAAAAAACAGAGTAGGTAAAGAAAAATCAAGTGATTACCGGGAAAAGAGTCCAAAGCTGCACTGCAAGACTGCAAGTGATCGATTACATCGTAATTCATAAACGATAATCAAATGCGCATTCCAATTAATTTTATGACAATTTTGTCCCTTTTAACAGTGACTTATGTCTTAACATAACAAAAATCAAAGTAACCTTGTTAATCTCGAATTCTCGATAATTGCAAGCATCGATCTCCTTCGTCTTCTTGCTTATTTGCTAGAGCTCGGTAGAAATTGTCAAATATTCGAGTCGTTACAACTTACAACCTTATGTGGTATATATAATAATTTTATATATATATATATATATATATATAGTCTCTTATCTTTTATTTTAATTTCAGTAAGGATCACTATTCAATTGAGTCACACACATAAATCTCAACATACACATAGATAATATGAAAACAATGAGAAGAAAGAACGACACCAAAGATTTTACGTGGTTCAGCGATTTGCCTACGTCTATGAAGCGCAACGCACTTAATCCACTATTTTCAGAATTGATTACAGTTTCTCAGTCTCTCTACCATTTGGCAATTTGCTCTCAATCTCTCAAGCAACTTTTTCTCACTAATATTAGGGTTTATATGATGGTGGTATTTATAAGACAGCACTAGGGCAAACCAAAACCCTAAAGGAGTACTTTTCTTTTCGCACAAGTTTTCCTAATTTGCACAGATCCCGTCATTACCGTGGTCTGCAGCCAATGTCCTGTACCGTGGTTCCCTTATGTTTTCCACCGCTCAGAACACCGCGGTGTGTGCATCTGTCTATGTCGTGCCGCTGCGGTCTACACCGCGTATCACCTCTGGAAAACTTCGCCCCTTAGGCTGCGTTATGTGTGCCATGTCCGCCCCGCGGGCTACATAGCGTATCACCTCTGGAGTCCACCGTTGTGTGTGTCGCGTCTGGAGCTTCTTGTTTGTGCCGCAGTCTGCCTCGCACTACCTGTCGGAATTCAATCCTCATGCTGGTTTCAGGCTTCATAAAACCAAACATAAATTACATCAATTTGAATGCATTTTGATCTGAATTTTTTTGTGAATGATAAGTTTATCGAAATATACTTATGAATAAAATTTGATAAATTTTCAATTACTATAATTATTTTTCTTGAATTTCCTATATTTCACCAATTTTCCCGATACTTTCATATTTAAAAAAATCGGGATAAATAGTTATAACGCTTGAAATTTTTATAAATTTTATTCATAGATAGATTTCAATGAACTTATCATCTAAAAAAAATGCAGATCAAAATTCTTTCAAATCGATGTGATTTCATAGTGGTTCTTATATATAGTCTTTTTATTGTCAGTTCATCCTGATAATAAATATATCAAGAAAAAAAATGTAGACCACAGATTATGAAGAAGTTTTGACAAGTGTATACACTTTGAGTCAAAGTATGTAAATCTAGTGGTCCACATTATTCGTTATGATATATTTATTGTGATGACAAATTAATAATAGAATATATATATATACTATTTCTGTATCAAAATCCTAACATTTTGGTTTGGTATGGTTAGTTAGGTCTAGACTCGAGTGTTGAAACCATATCAATATAATATATATTTTTTCGGTTTGGCTGTGCGTCCAAACAGACCAAACTGCTTGGTGGGTCGAACACTCGAACCTAACTTATAAAAGTCTGTTTAGTCTGGTTCGTATTGTTTTCCCAGTTGGGCTTAAGCCCAAAGACGTTTTTTTTTTTTTTTTTTTTATGTGACCGAGTAAAACTCCTTTGCATAAAACTCTTTTGCATATCATCCACCAATGCACTTCAATGTATACTGTATACAGATTTTCTATTATCAATTTGTCCAGACAATAAATATATCAGGACGAAGAATGTTGACAACTAGATTTACATACTTTGACTCAAAATGTATGCACTTGTCAAAACTTCTCCGTAATATGTGGTCCACATTCTTCGTCCTGATATATTTATTGTCATGACGAACTGATAATAGAAAGACTGATACTGTATAAACACTTCTTTTGTTTCTCTAAAAAAAAAACACACTTCTTTCAACAACAAAAAATATATATATAAATAGAAACAAATACAAATACAGTATAAACTCTATAATTTATTTATGGGATTTAACATTGAGAACATATAAAATTTATTGATTTATGGAGATGATTGACGTGTGTATCGACAACCTCACCGATAATATTCTTGATGATAAAATTGATGACGATACAACTTCATTATGTTGCGGGTTCAAGTCCCTCTCCTTCACCAAAAAATCTCAAATTTATATAATAATGTAATACTTAAAAAATAAACAAATAAAAGTATAAAAGCACACAAAGTATCAATAACATTAATTAATTCCCTTTAGAATTCAACCCGCAACTTTTAATTGCATTAAAAAAAAAAATCCAACTAGACTAAAATTTCAAAAAAAACCAAACATTAGTACATTATATTTATATTTTAAGAAAGTATTACACTATTTTTTCATAAATTATTAATTTATGAAATGAGTGAAACCACGTATTTCTATAAGTAAATTTTAAAAATGTATTATATTATAATCTACGTATACTAAGCCGGAAAAGTCACATGGACAAAACAAGATTAATGTTAATGTGCAATGATGTCCATCCCCTTGTTAAGTACTAACCAGTGCAAGAAATAATCAAATAATAAACAAGATGACTCTATATATCGGTGCTGAGGGGTTCAATTCCCATTATATGTATTTTACAAGCATGTGTAAGGTATTTTTTTTCCGATTTATGGAAGTAGTTATTTCCTATTATGAGAGTAGATATTCGAACCGCACATATTGATCTCAACAGGTCCCGTCAATCATATTATAATAGTTATCGTAAATTGTAATACTTAAAAAATATATATGGGTAGTGTTTTTTTTTTTTTTTTTGAAAAACCCTAAAACAGGGCACCCCAAAACAGGGAACAAAGGGAAACAAGCAAACCGAAAGCCCAAAACCTGACCGAGGAACAAAACAATACACCACAACACACAAAAAAACTAAAAATTCTGCTCATCCTCCACCAAAGATCTAATACACATCGGCGCATCCTCCATCCACACCGCCTTATCATCAATACTCAACGCTTCCTTCACAAGGATCCAAGCAGTCCTGTTAGCTTTAGTAGACGAACATTGGAAGGCCACATTTTCCATATCTGAAATCAAAATCGCAATAGATTCAAGGATGCTACCCATACTAGACTCCAACTTTTCTCCCTTCACAATGTGGTTAATAATAGAGACCGAATCCGTTTCCACAACATAATTATCAAAACCAGCCTCTTTACAAAAGCAAAGTCCTTTATAGACAGACATAGCCTTTGCGCTTTCCAAGTCATAATTTGCCTCATTTGCCTGGGAACAGCAGGCCCTCACTCTGCCCCTATCATCTCTAACAATGACACCAAAGCCAACACGCCTCCTTCCTTTATCCACACAAGTGTTACAATTGATTTTCAACACTCCATGGTTCGGAGGATTCCAAATACCCCCCAATTCCTCTGACTTCCTGTCATTCCTAGTAGACATCTTCTCTCGACTGCACCTAACCTCATGTAACTCCTCAACATAGTTTCTGCTCCACCAAACCACATTACTCACATCAAATAATTTTCCATTGTGCACCAAATCGTTCCTAGAGCACCACACCTTCCAGAGAGTAACATATAAGATCTCCAACTCTCCCTTTATTAACACTTTAGAGTAGAAACACAGCAGATCAAGCATATTAGAAAAGTTCACCTTACACAGCTTACCTCTAGGAAGCCACCAAACACGATCATACTTCAGCTTTGAGCAATCCCACAGAGCGTGAATAGTAGTCTCACCACGTTTTCTACATACCGGGCAATAGTCATCGCCTTTAATTCCCCTTCTACCCAAGTTCACTCTCGTTGGAATCATATCGTAACAGGCCTTCCAAATGAAAAGTTTCATTTTGAGAGGAATCTCCATCCTCCACAAAATCTTCCACCAATCAGCCATCTTATTAGAACTGGGTTGACATTGCTCATTATACATATTGCGACCCACCCAATAACCACTTTTAACCGAGAATACCCTACTTTTCTCAAAGTGCTAAATCTTCTTGTCCTCCACCCTATTTATGCCAATCGGAATTTCCAGAATTCCCTCCACATCATACTGCACAAAATTCTGTCTGAGCTTTTGGATATCCCACCTTCCAGATGGAGACAACAACATGTCAACCGTGGTGTCCCTATCCAAAATTTGGGGAGAAATTACTGTTTGCACATTATTTCTCGGAATCCACCTCTCTCCATACATTCGAATTCTCTTTCTGTTGCCCATTCTCCATCTCATTCTTTTCTCCAGGATTGCTCTTCCCCACATCAAACTATTCCACACAAAAGACCCCTTTTTAGAGTCAGCAACCTCAAGAAAATTTTCTTTGTCAAAATAGCATCCTTTCAAAACTCTTACAGCAAGAGAGTTCGGATTAGTGTAGATTTTCCAACATTGTTTGGCAAGTAAGGCTCTATTGAATGTCTCTAAATCCCGAAACCCAAGCCCGCCTTCCAATTTAGGTTTACACAATCGTTGCCATTTACACCAATGAACTTTCCGGGTCTTCTCATTTCCTCCCCACCAGAATCTAGCAGTGAGTCTCTGTATTTCATCGACTAGACTTTTCGGAAGTCTAAAAATACTCATAGCATAAGACGGAACAGCCTGTACAACCGCTTTGATAAGGATTTCTCTCCCCCCAATGGATAACATCTTCTCTCCCCATCCTTTAATTTTGTTCCAAACTCTGTCAACAATGTCAGTGAACAAATTCTTTTTGCTTCTGCCTGAGAAACAAGGAAGGCCAAGATAACGTTCATAGCAGTCCACCAAATTCATCCTAACCTTCTCAGCCAATTTCTTTCTTTCTTCAATATCGACCGATGGGCTAATGCAAACAACTGACTTCTTGAAGTTCACAATTTGTCCCGAGGCTTCAGAATAGTTGCGCAACACTCTTATGATAGCCTCACAATTTTTTCCATCCGCTCTAGTAAAAAGAAGGCTATCGTCTACAAAGAACAGATGAGAGACAATTGGCCCATTCCTACTAGTCTTAAATCCCGTGAACTGTCCCCTATCTTGCTCGCCCTGAATCAAGCTTGAAAGGCCCTATACGCAAATTAAGAACAGGTACGGAGATAGTGGATCTCCCTGCCTTAATCCTCTTGAAGGTATAATGTTGTCACACACCTCCCCATTGATGACACGTCGTTGAGGTGTATCAAAAGATTTGAATTTTACATTCAACCTCGCAAGTGCACGAGTCAAGAGACTAGTATAGCGTGCAAGCAAGGGTATCGTTCCGCAGGGAGGTGGAATCCGTCAACTGTCGCTAGCTTAGCTTATTTGGAAAATATAAATTGAGGTGTGTGTGTGCATTAAATGTAAATATTGCAATGAAAAGATAAATTATGTACAAAAGTATTTACAGAGGTAGAATGGATGTGAGAGATGTGGCATATAAATGGTTACACTAAGTAAATGACTCCACCATAACAATCACACAATTTCATACAAACATGCATAGTCAATGTTGAATGCCGTGCTCACTTAATCCTCGCCAATTGTCCTCACTCCAGCAACAACGGCTATACCGACATGCACCAACAACCTATCTCTCGATGGTTGCCCGAACTGCACTCAAGTTCCTTAAGAACTATGAGACACACATAGCGACAATACATGCAAAACCGCGCGCTGACTCTACATGTAGTGGCCAATCTACTAGTGCACGTTGAGTGCTTCACCTCTCGGTCCTTCACACAACAACCTAAGTTCATTCAAATGGTGGCTAACCACTTGAAAGCTTTAAGCACTTCAAAGGACCACTCAACCATCAACAAGCATATGTAACAAAAAAGGCAACAATGCTAGGTTTATATCAATTCCCTAATGAATGAAAGTACACATCGAAGGAGAGAAAAAAATACAAAGAAAGAAATACAAAATGGATAGAAAGGAGACCCCTCATCCGTAACCGGGAATCGAACACCGGGTCTTCTCGGGTGTCAATCCGAGATGTCCTTACCACTGGACGACTACGGCGTTCTCCAATCTCATGCATGCTCAACTCTCTCATAGAGAAAGCTCTCTCCTTATCTCTCAAATCTCCCTAAGATGGATGGCTAAATATGGGACAAGCTCACCAAACAACAATGTGCAAATAGTTGATTGTTATCATTAAGAACATTCAATTCAAGTTAAGGGTTCATTCTCTTGATTAAGGCATTCAACAAAATCAATTCATCACCCAAACCCAAGCCATGGGATGAGCAATTGTGTCTTGATAAAAAGACCCATTAAGCATAAGAATATGGAACCCAAGCCTAATCTAGCACATGAATGCATAATCAACCAAGCTTTTCCCACTCTTTGGAGCTAATACTCAAACACTCAAATCATTTTAAACATAGTAATTTTGGTTCCCCCATCAACATACAAACAATTATGGGATACTAAATTACTCTACTACTAATTTAAATTACTCTACTCCTAATCCCAATCATGCATACATGTCAATTTCGGACCTCCACACACATGAGTATCACAATAAGAGAGACAATTATAGATTTAGCAAAGAGCAAAACAAAACCCAAAGAATTTAAGAAACATTCATACATATATTGCACAAGTGTAGGTTTACAAAATTCCCAAATTGGTGATTACATCCAAGAAAACAAGAAATACAAAAAGAAATGAGTTTAAAGGAGACAACCCTTGAAGACAACTCCTCCAAGCTCTCCTTGATTTCCTAGCTCGTTTTTGGTCCAAAGACCACTCCATTCTTCTTGTAATCTACTCCTAGATGGGTGGATGTAGTGTAAAAAGGGTGGTGGAGATGTATGGTGAGCTCCCATGGAGGAAAATCCTCCATGGGAGCTTGAAACTCTCACTTATTTGGGGAAGAAGATGGAGAAGATGAAGAAAGGTGTGAGGTTCGGTTTTTGGGTGTGGGAGGTGTGAAAGTTCTTGTTTCAGACCCCAAATGGGGGTATTTAAAGAGTTGGGAGGTTAGGGCACGAATGGGGTGTGAAAGGACAAGATTGCCCTTCAAAATCGACCAAAAATCGTGAAATTTACGCCCAGGGCGCTGTACGTACAGCCCTTTTGTACAGCGACCGTACAGCGCCCATTCTCTGGAATTCTTCAGTGGTTTTCAGCATCGCGCACCGTTACGGAAACAAGCATAACTTTCTTTAGAAATATTGGAATCGTGATCCGTAAAAACCGTTGGAAAGAGGACAGCCGGGGCTTTCCAACCATAGGTAGTACGAAACCTAGTTCATTCTGAGGAGAAAGATATGGCCCCCGAAATATAGGTGTACTGCACGAGCTATTACCATTTCAGTCCAAATAACTTCCAAAACTCATCAATTAAGCTCAAATACCTTGTTTATGGTGAATAACCTACACAAGGCTCACAAAAATACATTATATACAAAAATACGCTCAAAAACGAGTACAAAAAATAGGAGATGGGGACCTCAAATAGGTGTAAATATGGTCCGATCAATACCCACAAACCTATCTTTTGCTCGTCCTCGAGCAAAATAAAAATGAAAAACAACAAAATATAAAAACTAAAAACTAGGCTAGTCCACTTCCGTAGGAAACACGATGGCACTTAGCATGTGCCACAAGCCTTTAAACCGCTAGGCGATCCCTAGAGGAGGAGTTATAGTCTCCTGAGGGTTTACAGCTACGACACCCACAAACGTATACTCTGCAAGATAAGTTGAGTTGCAATCCAAACATACCAAATAAAGACAACATGCATGCTAGTAACTCAAATATACCAATTAATAACAATGCATCACGCAATGCAAGTATGCCAAAACTTAGGATGTTTTCGGTTTACAAAACAACTACGCTCGAATTGCCTAAGATGAAATTCGCCTTGACTCTAATCCTCCCTGGATTTCAGTCGTATTTTTCCACTCAGAACCTAGGCGATCACTCTCAATCAAACATATGCGAATGAGTTTATGTACTGGAATCTAATATATCGCATATGAGTATTTCAATAAACGCACATTTTTAGTGATATATCTCATGGAAGGAATTGAAATGCCATGAACGTGGAAAGAGCATGCATTGACTCACATTCCCAATATAGACTTTCTAAAAGATCAAATGGGCTTTCCCTCACTTTATATTGTGGCCAAGGTGATATGTGAAAGTTTGTGGAATGAAATATATGGTAGGAGTGGGAAGGATAAAGCTATTAACCATGCAAAGGTGTTTACACATTACATTACAACAAAATTAGCTCTATTACAAGCGTCTAGGCTATCAAATTTACATTGCACATTTGTGCTACATTTGTACTCATATTTAAGAGTAACTTTACAATTGAAGAACTAAAGGCTTAAGTGTTTATAATTCACACTTATTCTTTTTTTTTTTTTTTTTTTTTAAGAATTTGCCTAGCACAATTTACATGCATTTGCCTAAGTACACGCTTTTACAAAAATTAGAGCTTTACAATACATAACTTCCATTAAGCTATACACCTTAACATGATTAATAACTAGGGAATGGTTAGGGGTGTAGTGTTTGGCCTCAATTTGCAATGAATATAGGGGTGTGGGAGTGTTTAGGCTATTTTAGTAGTTTCGCACACACTCAAGCCCAAAATCATTTCTAAAAGTCCATCTAATAAGGGAATACAAATCTCAACAAGCAGTCCACATTATTGTAGTTCTATGGCAATCAATGCAAAATGTATGTACAATGAGATCACAATTAAGAACAAAATCGAAGAGTGTTTAAGAGTAGAAACAAAATATACCCTCTGAATTTGGCGCTAATAGGCTCGAAACCTCACTAGGGTAGTCTCCACTATTTTCCTAGGCTAAACAAACATAGAGGTCTCATCCACCTCAACATCAAGAGATTGGCACTGTACAAGCAAATTTAAGCGATGCACGGAGCTAAAAGCATACAATGCATGTCTCTACCGGCACACAAAGAAAACAACTCAACAAAAATGGACTCTAATTCCAAGATTTTTCAAAAATGATCGATTTGAGCAGAGATTTGAAAATTGTCTACAACAAACACTCTAAGATCTAAGCACAACACAAATCCACTCTTAGATCTAAACATAAATAAAAATCACAAAAATAAGCAAAGCATTATACCCTTGAAGCGTAAGCCCTCGCGAGTGGTTATTCGAACCAACCAAGCCTTCGCGAAGCTCTCTTGAGTTGTGTGGTCCATCCGACCTGTAAATTTCTCTCCTTGCACAAAACAACTCAAAGAAAATCAAATGCATATGCTTTAAACAAAAAATAAGAAAAATAACACGACTTACACCCCCAAACCTAGCCTAAACATTGCATGCATTCAATGAATGGCAAGATTAAAAGAGATGTTTATTTTCAACATAACAAACTACTCCGCAAAGCAATAAAAAGCAATAAATCTAAGATATTTACAGAACCTAAGCTAAAACTAGTAACTATCAATGAATAAGCCACCTCCCCGGCAGCGGCGCCATTTTGATGACACGTCGTTGAGGTGTATCAAAAGATTTGAATTTTACATTCAACCTCGCAAGTGCACGAGTCAAGAGACTAGTATAGCGTGCAAGCAAGGGTATCGTTCCGCAGGGAGGTGGAATCCGTCAACTGTCGCTAGCTTAGCTTATTTGGAAAATATAAATTGAGGTGTGTGTGTGCATTAAATGTAAATATTGCAATGAAAAGATAAATTATGTACAAAAGTATTTACAGAGGTAGAATGGATGTGAGAGATGTGGCATATAAATGGTTACACTAAGTAAATGACTCCACCATAACAATCACACAATTTCATACAAACATGCATAGTCAATGTTGAATGCCGTGCTCACTTAATCCTCGCCAATTGTCCTCACTCCAGCAACAACGGCTATACCGACATGCACCAACAACCTATCTCTCGATGGTTGCCCGAACTGCACTCAAGTTCCTTAAGAACTATGAGACACACATAGCGACAATACATGCAAAACCGCGCGCTGACTCTACATGTAGTGGCCAATCTACTAGTGCACGTTGAGTGCTTCACCTCTCGGTCCTTCACACAACAACCTAAGTTCATTCAAATGGTGGCTAACCACTTGAAAGCTTTAAGCACTTCAAAGGACCACTCAACCATCAACAAGCATATGTAACAAAAAAGGCAACAATGCTAGGTTTATATCAATTCCCTAATGAATGAAAGTACACATCGAAGGAGAGAAAAAAATACAAAGAAAGAAATACAAAATGGATAGAAAGGAGACCCCTCATCCGTAACCGGGAATCGAACACCGGGTCTTCTCGGGTGTCAATCCGAGATGTCCTTACCACTGGACGACTACGGCGTTCTCCAATCTCATGCATGCTCAACTCTCTCATAGAGAAAGCTCTCTCCTTATCTCTCAAATCTCCCTAAGATGGATGGCTAAATATGGGACAAGCTCACCAAACAACAATGTGCAAATAGTTGATTGTTATCATTAAGAACATTCAATTCAAGTTAAGGGTTCATTCTCTTGATTAAGGCATTCAACAAAATCAATTCATCACCCAAACCCAAGCCATGGGATGAGCAATTGTGTCTTGATAAAAAGACCCATTAAGCATAAGAATATGGAACCCAAGCCTAATCTAGCACATGAATGCATAATCAACCAAGCTTTTCCCACTCTTTGGAGCTAATACTCAAACACTCAAATCATTTTAAACATAGTAATTTTGGTTCCCCCATCAACATACAAACAATTATGGGATACTAAATTACTCTACTACTAATTTAAATTACTCTACTCCTAATCCCAATCATGCATACATGTCAATTTCGGACCTCCACACACATGAGTATCACAATAAGAGAGACAATTATAGATTTAGCAAAGAGCAAAACAAAACCCAAAGAATTTAAGAAACATTCATACATATATTGCACAAGTGTAGGTTTACAAAATTCCCAAATTGGTGATTACATCCAAGAAAACAAGAAATACAAAAAGAAATGAGTTTAAAGGAGACAACCCTTGAAGACAACTCCTCCAAGCTCTCCTTGATTTCCTAGCTCGTTTTTGGTCCAAAGACCACTCCATTCTTCTTGTAATCTACTCCTAGATGGGTGGATGTAGTGTAAAAAGGGTGGTGGAGATGTATGGTGAGCTCCCATGGAGGAAAATCCTCCATGGGAGCTTGAAACTCTCACTTATTTGGGGAAGAAGATGGAGAAGATGAAGAAAGGTGTGAGGTTCGGTTTTTGGGTGTGGGAGGTGTGAAAGTTCTTGTTTCAGACCCCAAATGGGGGTATTTAAAGAGTTGGGAGGTTAGGGCACGAATGGGGTGTGAAAGGACAAGATTGCCCTTCAAAATCGACCAAAAATCGTGAAATTTACGCCCAGGGCGCTGTACGTACAGCCCTTTTGTACAGCGACCGTACAGCGCCCATTCTCTGGAATTCTTCAGTGGTTTTCAGCATCGCGCACCGTTACGGAAACAAGCATAACTTTCTTTAGAAATATTGGAATCGTGATCCGTAAAAACCGTTGGAAAGAGGACAGCCGGGGCTTTCCAACCATAGGTAGTACGAAACCTAGTTCATTCTGAGGAGAAAGATATGGCCCCCGAAATATAGGTGTACTGCACGAGCTATTACCATTTCAGTCCAAATAACTTCCAAAACTCATCAATTAAGCTCAAATACCTTGTTTATGGTGAATAACCTACACAAGGCTCACAAAAATACATTATATACAAAAATACGCTCAAAAACGAGTACAAAAAATAGGAGATGGGGACCTCAAATAGGTGTAAATATGGTCCGATCACCCATTTAACCTGAAAGAATACGAGACTGAACCAATGCAATTCATTATGAGTTTCCTCCACTTCTCTGAAAATCCAAGCTTAACCATCATTTTATCAATAAATCCCCATTCCACCCGATCGTAGGCTTTGGACATGTCCAGTTTCAAAGCTATGGACCCTTTTTTCCTCTTCCTGCGTTTGATCCTACTGATACATTCAAATCCAACTATTGTGTTATCGGAAATCATCCTTCCCGGTAAAAATGCGCATTGCGTATCAGAGATAATCTCCCCCAACACTCCCCTGAGTCTATTCGTCATTGCCTTGGCGATAACCTTATACAGTACGTTACACAGGCTGATAGGTCTGTAATCCCCCATACTGACCGGCTTCTACACTTTAGGGATCAATGTAATCACTGTATTATTGATATCGTCCAGCCTCCTACCTTTATTCAAAACTTCCAAACAAAAACTCGTTATCTCCTTACCAATATTACTCCAAAAATTTTGATAGAAAGCAGCCGGGAATCCGTCCTTACCAGGGGCTTTCAACGGCTCCATTTCGAACACAACTATTCTAATCTCTTCACTCGTGAAATCAGAATCCATATCACGTTTCATCTGGTCTGGAATAGTCTTACAAATTCCCTTCACCACTGCCTCAGAAGCTGCACTTGATGGGTTACTCGAGGAATATAACTCAGTAACATAATTCGAAATAACCCTTTTAATCTCCCCCTTTCCGACTCTCCAGCATCCATCATCATCTGCAATACCCCTAATAAAATAACGTGCTTTCCTCCCAGTTGCCTTAGCGTGGAAAAAACTAGAATTCTTGTCTCCATGTCTCAACCAGTCCACCCTATATGGGTAGTGTTTTAAGGGCACAAGATAACAACTAATTTATTTATATGAATGGAAATAAAAGATAGCATTTATCATTATATTTATTGTCTTATTAACAATAAATAATATTTTTTATTTCTTTTATAGAAATAAAGTTGTTGTAATAATGTGCAATTAACGCTATCATATATATACAGTAGAACCCCTGTAAATTAATCTCCTATAAATTAATAACCTCTCTGTATTAATAAAAAATCTCGGTCCCGACTCTGGTCTGTGTAAAAAATTAATAAACCTCTCTATCGTAATAATTAATAATTTCTTTTTGAAACCTAGTGTAAAATTTCGGTCCCGACTGTCACATAAATTAATAATTTCATTAAAATTATAAAATATATTATATAATATTCAAGAACTAGAAAAGTGCTTCAACATGCTAGTTTGCACAAGGCCATCATGTTTGATATTTTTGACTTCATCCTTCATCTTTTGAATTGTCCTCAAAAAGTTATTATGATCACCTTCTTGTTGTAACCAGAAGGTTTCAACTAAATTAAGCATTTCAATAGGAAATTTCCTTAAAAAAATTTCCTAAACAATGAATCCAGAAAAAAAAAAAAAAAAAAAAAAAAAAAAAAAAAAAAAAATTTTCCATAAAGAATAAAACCGACTAAACAATGAATCCCGAAAAAGAACCTTTCTTAAACAAGAAAACCGACTTCCACATGTTTTTAAGATAAAATAACACTTTATAAGGTAAAACCCTTCAAATTGATAACCCCTCTAAATTAATACTCAATTGTGGGTCCCAAGAATATTAATTTAGAGGGATTCTACTGTATTTGAATTGAATGGTTGAAACGACGTCGTAGAAAGTAGCCGCAGCAGCCGCCAAAACAAACGTGTTAATATAAAAAACAACATTGACAGTTTCGTAAAGTGTGAGATGACTCAATCTCGGACATAGTCATAGACACAGAACACACGACACAGTCCTTCTCCGACTCCGACTCCGAGTGACAGCGCAACAGACCCTACCAAAATCACCGACCAATGAAAACCGCTGCCTTCATTTCCCCCAAACCCCACTCTCACTCTCCTCCTCTTATCAAACTCTGCAATTCGAAAATTTTCATTCAAAATCACCACCGATTTGTTCGCTGTCAGATCAAGAGTTTCGAGAACCAGCCTCATAATTGGAGCGTCGAGTATCTGTCAGCGACCGTGCCCGTTCAATTGATTCAGAGTACTTCGTCGTCGTCGTCGTCGATGGCTGCCGCGTCGGCTTCGGATTCGGTCGCTAAGGGAGTGAAAAAAGTCTGCCTTTTTCACTGTCCAGAAACTCAGGCTCTGGCTGAGAGAATTGCCGCCCAGTCCGATTCCATCGAGCTGCGTAGCATCAACTGGAGGTGATTTTTTATCATTTCACATCTGTTTGATTTCGACATTTTTTATTATTTGCGGGTTGTGAATCCAATGTTGATAAATCTGTGAATCTGTGATTTGGTTGTTGGGTGTTTGTCATTTTCACCATACAATATCACATTTTTGGTAGGTGTGATTTTTTAAGTATGTTTCTTATTCATATTATTATTTAAAGAAATAAAGTATTGCCGGTTTCTTTTTCTCGTTTGTCGATTCTGATTTTATGGGACCCACACCGGGTCCCACAGTGAATACGGTGCATGATTGCGTTGCATTCTCTGTCAACTCTCTGTATCATTTTGCAGTAATGATTTTTTTTCTCAAGTGGATGGTGGTGATTATAAGTGTAAGGGTCGATTTCACTAAAAGGGTGCAAGCATGTTGTGGTGTATATTTCTGCTGCTGGAAATTCTATGAATTTGTTTGCTTTCTAAAGTCTTGTTATTTTTGCTGGCTTTTAAAAATTCATTATCACATTTCTTTTAAGCTGCTATGGAGTCGAATCCAGTTCTAGCCATTGCCTCTAACATAATTGTGCAATTCAATACTTTAGGACTTTCGCAGATGGATTTCCTAACTTATTTATACCCAATGCTCATGGCATTCGTGGACAACACGTAGCTTTTCTGGCCTCGTTTAGCTCTCCTGGAGTAATTTTCGAGCAGCTCTCAGTCATATATGCATTGCCAAAACTGTTCATCTCTTCATTCACACTGGTCCTTCCTTTTTTCCCTACGGGAACTTCTGAACGAATGGAGGACGAGGGAGATGTTGCTACAGCTTTCACTCTTGCAAGGATCTTGTCAAACATACCAACTTCAAGGGGAGGCCCTACTAGCTTAGTGACATTCGATATACATGCATTGCAGGTCTGTTTAACTATATGTTAGCATGCTTATTTTTTTTCTTCCTTTTTCACTCATCCCTTTGCTCTTGCAATTTTCTAACCTTCTTGCTTGTTTTGTTGTGTCATAGGAGAGGTTTTACTTTGGTGATAATGTTTTACCGTGCTTTGAGAGTGGGATACCTTTGTTTAAACGAAGGCTCCAAGAGCTCCCTGATTCAGACAATGTAAGATTTTCTTTTTTAGAAGGGATATTTAAGGTATAAGGTGTTGTTTTCTATCATCCGATAAAACTATTGTTTCAGAAGTCCCAGAGATGACAATTAATAAAGCTATCCGTACAAAAATTAGAAGAGGAAATTGCTTTTGTTAATCACTTAATTGTAATCATATTATCAATGTGTAGACCAATAATCAAAGCTAGTACAGAGTACAGTGTTTCCTTTTGATAGGTTTCAACTGGTGAGCAACATGTTCTTTCATACTCAGGCCTCCCTTTTAAGTTTCAGATGTTAGTCTAGTCACTGAAGTCGGTTCTTTTAGGTAATTGTGTACTTGTATCTTGAAGTTAAGTTGGATAGAATTTGGTGATAGTAATCGGTTTAAAATTAAAATTTGTTTCTGATATATTGTGCTCTGTCCTAATTTCCTTCATTTTTCAGATATCCATTGCTTTTCCTGATGATGGTGCATGGAAACGATTTCATAAGCAGCTCCAACATTTCCCAACGGTATTGTATATTATCTATATAAGAAGAATGCTTTTAAGTCGCTTGTAATTGTGTTATCATAATTAATTCTCCAAATAGTCGTTAGACTGATACATACATAATCTTCAATCCTTAAATTGTCCCCAAAGTTTATATTTGGAAATCTTGGACTTGAGCAAGGATTTTTCTTGCTTGGCAAAGTATCATGCATGAGGTGCTGAGAATACTTGATGTTAGTAGATATTCTTGTATTTTTACCTAAGAGGACAGTGTACAATAAATCTACTTGAAATTGATGTCTTATGGATGTAACAACAGCTTTAGGGGTGCTTCGAGATCCAGTTCTATAACTTGGTAGTAGATATGCTTGATTTCTGTCACGTTATTACTACATAACAGCTTGCTATGACTGTGTACTAAGCTTTATGCATAATTTGCCACACAATTCATATGCAGATTGTTTGTAATAAAGTTCGGGAAGGTGACCAAAGAATTGTACGCATCAAGGAGGGAGATCCCCGAGGGCGGCATGTTGTGATTGTTGATGATTTGGTTCAATCAGGTGGCACTCTCATTGAATGTCAGGTATGCAACATGCAACTGTTGCACATACTCTTATCAGCTCCAATTTTAGTTTATATTTTTAGAAGTCAATTGATGAAAAAACTAGGCTGGACATTTTCCTATTCCTACTGTAGAGACCTGCTCTATTGGAGATAAACTAGCATCCATCATTATCTCACAATATTGCACTTTTGGTCGATGAAGAGAAAAGGGTAAAATCTTCGCAAATTTTAGAACTTGGGAGAGCTTTGAAGTTGTCAAAACTTCTATAAAAATTTTACCTCTGATCTACGCATTTTTATCTGAAACTTCATTCTTATTCATTTTATATTGTGATTAAGGACTTGATTTGAATTAATGATTAACCTCAAAATTTTGCCTTTTGTGATGAGTACCTCTTAACCTTGCATTATCTTCATGTCCTTTAGAAAGCATTAGCTGCCCATGGAGCAACAAGAATTAGTGCATATGTAACACATGGGATTTTCCCTAACAAGTCGTGGCAACGATTTGAACACGACACTGGAGGTATCATTAATAGACTCAATTATATTTTGATCCTAAATCATAATTAATTTTTCTTTCCTTTGGCATTCTCTTTCTACTTAAAAATGATAAAACACGATATTGCTTTTGCGATGTGATTTTTCTCATCTACCTTTGTATTCTTAAACAGGAAAACCGGGGATTGGGCTGACCTACTTCTGGATTACAGACTCCTGCCCGGTGACAGTGAATCAGGTTATGGACAAACCACCATTCGAAATTCTCAGCCTTGCCAGTTCCATAGCAACTGCTCTTCAGATATAATTAAGTTTACAAACGTCTGGTCATTGCAGCTAATTGCTGTGTGGTTATTCTTGTTTTTTTTTTCTTCTTCTTTTCCCACCATCTATAGAGAAATTGAGAGAGAGAGAGAGAGATCCATCTCTGAGGCAGCCAAAATATTATAACTAGGTTGTTTGCTTTTACTTAATTATGTTCCATTAATTTTGTGCATATACACTATCATGAAATAAGATTATAACTCCGTAAAACAATTTTCGTTTATTTATAACAAAAGATTTCATTTCACAGTTAGATTCAGAGTAGAGGAATCCAAATAATGAACAATTACAGGGGAAAGCAAAATGAATGACGAAGTCATCGCATTAGAAAAACAAAAATTAACTACCAAACACATTTTACACAACTCTGAAAACTTTCTTTAAAAAAAAAAATTAAAAAAAAAAACCAAAAAGGCATGTAATTATTTTTCCCCCTCCTTTTTCCTTCCCTGTTACAATTTAACTGAATTGTAACTTTGTAAGACTCCCAACACTTACAATACAATACAACAAGAAAAGTCAGATGTGCTAAGAAACAAGCACCACTCACTTCAACTTGTGAGAGATCTTTATGTAATTTAGGATCCTTTTGAGAGCCTTACCACTGTCAATGGCCTCTCTTGCTCTATCCATTGCCACTGATACATCTTCTGCGCCTTCGCATCCCAGCAAGTAGTCCGCCATTCCGGCGTTTAAAATGATTCTATCATATGCTGGCCCTTTTTCACCACGAAGAGCTGCCAAACCCAACTCTATATTCTTCGAGATCTAAAATTGAATAATGTAATCACACATCAAATAATGGACTCCATATAATCTACTTAGAATAATTTGAATAAACAACGTTTAGCAAGTGCTATAGATCATGCATGGAAAAAGTGATTTAGGAAACAAGCTTTAGGACAATAAGACCACTCTAGTATTGGATCACTGTCAAAAGGGAATGCAAGTTTTGGAAGTAGGTTCTCTTTGCTAACAAAGGTCTCTCATAAAGGTCAGTCACTGCCTATTCAAAAGATATTTAGCAATCACATCATCACATATGTTGGTTTTTGACTATCTCACCATGGTAATTTCTTTTTATTCCAAAGTATGTTGAACCAGTTGGCTACTGTATTCCCAGCATAAGCAAACTTGGAGGGCAAACCAAGCAAAAGAGAAATGAAAAACTTAAAATGAATTTGAGAAACTTTACTGATCTATCAGTTCTTGGAGTATCTGTGGGATCAAAACCATAGTCCTGTGCATTGACCTCAAGACTGAAACTCTGGCGTGACACCCCCCCTGCAATAACAGAATTTAAGGATTCAGTATTAGTGCTAGAACGATGGCGTTTTCTACTGCTTACACTCACAATTACTGATAATAACCTCAGCTAAATGTATACCTACAAAGTTTAACATATAATTTGACATTTTGCATCAGTAATATAAGATAAGGAAGCTATGACTAAATATACAAACCATCAACTTCAAAAGTAGACTCCGTGCTCATTGATCGGAACCCCGAACAGTAGTTCACAGGAAGTCCTTTTGATGAATTCACTGATCGCAATCTTGTAGTCATTGAGAGTGCCCCTTCCTCACCCTACATTAACAAGTTCTTGTTTATTATAAACATAAATATATAAACAAGTCATTCTTCCAGACAATATTTGTAAGTAGAAATCAGTAGAAGTTTTTAATCTAGACTAGAGAATTCACTTTGAAGAGGTATATTTCAAAAATAACAATTGGGGAATATTTCAGTTCAATCATGTTTGAAAGGCAAATTTTCAACCTTCACCACCAAACCGGAATGAACACCTCTTCTTTTCATAAGCATCAGTAGTGGCTCCTCGTAACCTTCATGATAAAATCCAGCAACAATTGCTTCTCTTCCCCGAGCCTGTCAAAAAAGCTTCAAATGACGAATTCTTGGTAGTGAAGCAGAAACAACTATTTAAAACAATTTTCATTTTTATCCACGACAGAAAATTTAGTACATAAACTCACAAATACTGTAACCATAGCTTTTGATACCTAATAACGGATTCAGATTAAAGTAACTGCATAGCAAACAGAATAAAATAAAAATAACAAAACTTCACAAAAAAAACCCAATTAACACAAGCTACAGCTTTCAGCTCGAGTTTTGGTTGGGTGTTTCAACCAGAGACCACTGCGCCTTTGGTATTCCAGAGATTCTATTCAAATTTCCAGCTAAGCTAAGTATACTTTATGAAGCAGCAAAACCATGTTGAAAATCTAATACACAGTTTATTCAAAATACAAAATGTGGCTCACCCTTACAAATTGCTGAATCTTTTCAGTTGTTGCCAGTGGGGGCCGCTTCTTAATATGCTCCCTCAGCCTAATTAATGAATACCTGTAAAACAGAAAATAAAATGTTTTGCTACCAGCTTCATTTCTGTTATGGGAAGAATAGACATGACTAGCTATAACCAAGATAAGTCACAAGGTTGAAGTGTATTCTTAAACATTATTTTCTAGGCTTTCTCCCATCCCGGCCCCCTTCCTCCCCAACCCATAGAAAAAAATAAAATAAATAAACAATACGAACACCAAGGAAAATAAGGAAAAGAAAACTAAGAAATTGCTTCCAGTTTAATAGTATCAGCCACAGAAGATGAAAAGCCTCATTCAGCTAATAGACTACCAAACAACATGGGACATCCTTAGAAAATCTATAGTTACATCTAAAAGTGAGTGGGTCAAGAAAATTGTTAGAACCATGACCTGACATGATGTGTCCTTAGACCGCAACAAGATTTTTGATGTTCATGAATTCATCTTCAATCTAGTTTAAGATGCCTACCCTACACCAGAATTATTAGAAGAGGTGCCCTATTACAATGGCTCCATGTAGGATTTACCACGATTCTTGTTTTCAGGAGAAACATATTGATTAAAATAACATTATAATTCATGTTTAAGCATTTGGAAGCGACAACAATCTAAGACCTGACTTGCTCATTTGTTTGCCAACGAAGACGAGAGTGAAAAATATAAAAATGTTCTTAATGTGACCAACAAAGAAAAAAAGCTTTCTGATTAAATTTCTTACAGAGCTGGACGAGCTTCACGTTGACTTATGTAGGCAAAACCAACCTCCTCATCCTGAAATGACAGCTATGAAAGTTAGAAAATGAGAGAGAGTAAAGGAGGAACTGCAAACTAGTATCCATGAACCACAAAAACCTCAAGAAGTTCTTTGGCTTGCAACAAGGACAAGTTTGTGTTAGCTCCCATAAACTTCAGCATCTGTTCTTCAGTCACACCCCCCTGGAGAGAACAAGACCATTCAAATAATCTGCACTTGAAATATTATGAGTCAAAAATGTAAGAAAGCACGAGTTTCCAAAACATTGTCTCTTCAGCATCAAAGGGAAATTTACATTGGAAAGAATATTTGCACTGCAGGGAAAGAATGAGTCAAGACCAACATAATCTTAAGATCTGTTCATTTTTTCAGTGCCATCTACAAATGGACTTTCCCTCACTGAAATGAGTAACTGGAGACATGAACATCCCCTTGAGCTGTTATTTCAGAACTAATGATGTGAAAGAAAAACAGAGGCTGACCTTAGGAGGCATCCATTCCACACCATGAAGCAAGCAGGATTCACCATAACATGATCTAACTGCAGCAACAAACAATGTGCTCCTAAAGAAACGTGTGTTTCCATCATAAGGTTCTCCATAATGTGTTAATGATCTAACATCAGCAACTGGTGGAGGACCTATGATCAGTTGACAAGTACATTAAACCGGGAGAAACCTACATATGCTGATTTTTAAAATCGGATTTAACATGAATTGACAAGCAAATACCAATTTCATCGTCAAATGCGAGGCAGTATGCTTTTAGTTCACGATCCGTTTCCCTATTCATACGTTGACCAATTAAAAATGCTGAAAGCAATGACTCACTCACTCCTCCAGCTTTATTATCTTCCATTTTCAATGGAAGAACATCTCTTAAAACACCTTGAACTTCCTCATATCCAAGGTGCCCTCCCGCCAAAACTTCCCTAAGGGCACCAACCAATCTCATTTCACCAGCGACACTGCCACCATATTGGGCCCAAGATGAACTTCCCATTCCCATTATAGAGCCTTCAGGATCAGCTATAAAAATTACATCGGGTGGAAGAGCTCGAACTAGGAGTGGCCAGAATGCGTTCATTGCACGCCTTTCTCCTTCACTCCACTGGGTTGCTTCCGGAAAGGAATTTGCACGGATTGTCATCCCTGCGAAAAAAGCCCCAAGCTGTGCTTTAGAGACTTTCTCTTCATCTTTGAGCTCCCCTCTAGCTAAAAATACAGGAACAATAAATAAGTAACTCGAATTATTCCATTCCAGATTTGACAAGGTTGATAAAACTAGACCACTATGAAATTCTAATAATTCTAATCAACCACTACCGCCAACTTCACTAGTCAAAATCCACTTGATCAAAATAAATACCAGAAACAAATATTGCTTTTGGTTTCTATCTTAATAGGAACAAAATTACTTCTACAATTCTAACTACACAACTAATTCAAGAATAAACATATAATTCGAATATTAGCTATGATTTCGATCAATAATAGAAAGTCTCACCTGATTTTAAAATGGTGTCCAAAACCTTAAAAGCCTGGTCCTCAGTAAGCGGCTTGGTCTGAGTGGGACCCGTACAAACTCTAGTTAGAGCATCAAGCACCGTCTGATTCGGCTTGGGAAACTTCGAGCTCCGATATGAAGAAGTAATCGCCGGGTTTATGATATCGGATTCTTTAAGCCCTAATTGGTCGATCGTTGCAGAGTCCAATGCGGCTTTCACGATCAAACGAGATTTGCGTCCAATCCAACGGTCGCGGTGTGTTGGAGAGAATTGAAGAGAGGATTGGATTTGTTTGTGAGAGAGTGCGCGAGTCTTAGAGATGTTGACTGGAGATATTGAAGAGAGTGAAGGTTCTGGATTCCACAGTGCTTTCATGGTTTGTTTTCTCTGCTCTCGCTTGTTCTTCGTTTAATCTGACCGGGTCCGCTATAGGAATGATTCAGTAACCTGCTTCGTTGCTTGTTCTTGCTTTAAATATTCTGTTTTCTCGTCGTTTTTGTTTTGGACTAATTGCACAAAAGTCCCTTGATTTTAGCCATAATTGCATGTATATGGAATTTTTACCCATAATTACACAAACATCCCCTGTAATTAGTTGACTTCGTTAAATCTAACCATTGACCACAATTTTAACCAAAAAATGACCAAAGTGCCCCTAGTTACCTATTTTATTATTAATTATATATATACTTTTTTTTTTGACAATTTATATATATACTTAAAATAATAATTATATACAATACTTAATTTATTTATTTAACAATTTTTATAATCCATTTTTTAATCCATTTTTTACATTTTTATAATCCATTTTTTTAAATAAATTAATTAAGTATTATATATAATTATTATTTTTAAGTATATATGTAATTATTTTTTTAAATATATATATAATTATTTTTTTAAGTATATATATAAATTGTCAAAAAAAGGTATATATATAATTAATTATAAAATAGGTAACTAGGGGTACTTTAGTCATTTTTGGTTAAAATTATGGTCAATGGTTAGATTTAACAAAGTCAACTAATTATAGGGGATGTTTGTGTAATTATGGGTAAAAATTCCATATACATGCAATTATGCCTAAAATCAGGGGTGTTTGTGCAATTAGTCCTTTTTTTTTTTTTTTTTTTTTGTTCCTTTCTTAATTTATTTACTTTTTATATTAACAGATCGACAACGGAATTTGGTTCAATTGAACAGCGAAATTGTTAGTGTTCTTTCAAGCGACACCGTTTCGTCATTGACAATCTTATCTCGAAATTGTTACTTTTTTTTTTTTTGATAAGCGAATTTGACTTCTTGGGATGTGTATACTGTAGTAATGGAAGATTTTATTATTTTCTTTAATTATTTATATTAATTAACATTACTATAAGTCTATAATGAAATGATGATTCCAATTCTTGTTAAATTTCCTTTTACATGAATATCAGTACGAAGTTTAAGAAAATAATTAGGATTTAGGATTATGATTACTAGATTATATTACGTTAACTTTAAACCTTCATCTTAGAATTTACTTTTAATATATTTTCACCTAGTTATACCATATTCTCAGCTATGATGCCATATCATCTTATATTCTTACGGAGAGTCAAAATCGATCAAAATTAAATGTAAAAATGAGTAAAATGATCCGAATGAGACCCAACACATGGTTGAAAAATTTACGGCAACACATACGGCTGAGATATATATGACCAAGACATACACAACCGATACATATGTGACCCGACACATATGTGGTCGAGACATATACAATTGATACATATGCATTTACTCTTAATTTGTTTTCTCTTTTATCATACCATATTCTTGGCTAGGATATATATATATATATATATATATATATATATATATAACTTCTCACCTACAAACCATCTGATATAACTTTACATGCAAATCTATTTATCAGCTTTAGATAAAAATACAAGGGATGTTGTGTAAATGGTGGGTTAGGAGAGAGAATACACAATATCCATTAGATTTTGATGCTAAGGATGCTAAAAAAGTTTGTATATAAGGTTATATCAGGGGGTTTGTAGGTGAAAAACTATATATATATATATATATATATATATATATATATATATATATATATATATATATATATATAAATATTTAAGTCAGTAAGCACTGATGTAAATATATGAGGACATTGAACGTGAGCCACTTATTTTCTATGCTTTAATTTGGTGTGTATGCACTTGTCAAAAATTCTTCATAATGAGTGACCCACATTCAATGTCCTTATATATTTACATCAATGCGCATTGATGTGAACGAGACCGTATATATATATATATATCAGTTAGGATGTCATGTCATCTAATTAGTCAAAATGTGTCCAATCCGATCAAAATTAAGGGTCATAATGAGTAAAATGATTTTAATAACCTGACACGTGGTTAAGAAATATACGACTGACACATATGGCCAAGACATATACAATCGACACATATGAGGTCGAGACATATACGATCGACACATATGTGACCCGACACGTATACGACAAACCAACCAATCTATGGTTGACCTATATATGGCCGACCTACCATCGACGTGTTGAGTATCTTAGGTTAAGCAAACCTTGCGGGTTAAACAAGCATTGTCATCAATGCCTAAACCCAATTTGTAAGAATAGGGAGACCTAACGTTGCATGACTTGATACAATTATCAAATCGACTTAACTCATGTCACGCAAACATGTGATAAGCGCATCACACACTCAAGCGAAGACTCGAGTGTTGGCTACTCAAGCACGCCCCATCCGCTGTAAACAGGTGAGTCATCTTAAAAGGATGAGACAGTAAACTAATATCTTTCTCTTTAAACTTTATCTCTAGAAATTGATAGATATTTAATCGTAACAATATAAACACTGTCCACCCTTGAACACTCCTTGTAGTGTTCTTCGTTTTTCAGGTCATCCCAATGGTCAAGAGCCTCGTCCTGACTCGACAGTGACTATCATTATCAGGGCTCAAAATTTAAATGTCACTTTATGGGGCGCCTTTTGGGGAAAAGACACCAACTTATTAACTTAAGTTTAAAAGGCACCATTTATGGTGCCCAGACAAAAATACCCCTTCATTTGTCGCTTTGTGTGTTTTTTTCAAACGTTGGAAGAAAATATTTGAGAGAAGAAGAAGGTAATATTTCTTGAACCTACTTGTTTTAAGTTTTTCACATTTTAGTATTTTGTAAACCTTAAGCCATTGTGATAATTTATGAACTTTTCATTTTTTTTTCGAGCCTTTTTGAACTGAAATCGTGCCTTTTTGAACTGAAATCGTGCCTTTTTGAACTAAAATCGTGACTTTTTGAACTAAAATCGTGCCTTTTTGAACTAAAATCGTGCCTTTTTGAAATCGTGCCTTTTTGAACTGAAATCGTAACTTTTTAAATTGAAATCGTGCCTTTTTGAACTGAAATCGTAACTTTTTGAACTGAAATCGTGACCTTTTGAAATCGTGACTTTTTGAACTGAAATCGTGCCTTTTTGAACTGAAATCGTGCCTTTTCGAACTGAAATCGTGCCTTTTTGAAATCTTGCATTTTTGAACTGAAATCGTGCCTTTTTGAACTGAAATCGTGCCTTTTTGAAATCATTAAAAAATGCATGATTTCATTTCAAAAAGGCACGATTTCAAAAAGGCACGATTTTAAAAAGGCACGATTTCAGTTCAAAAAGGCACGATTTCAAAAAGTCACGATTCAGTTCAAAAAGTTACGATTTCAGTTCAAAAAGGCACGATTTCAAAAAGGCACGATTTCAAAAAGGCACGATTTCAGTTCAAAAAGGCACGATTTCAGTTCAAAAAGACTCGGAAAAAAAAAAAATGAAAAGTTCATAAATTATCACAATGGTTTAAGGTTTACAAAATACTAAAATGTGAAAAACTTAAAACAAGCAAATCCTACTGACGTTTTTGTTGCAAGTGTGGAGAGAGAAAAAACCAAACAGAATAACATAAATCATTAACTAAGGGTAATTTTGGTAATTCACCATAATAGGTGCCTTTTAAACTTAACTTATTAACCCACTGACATTCTCACCAAATCAGTTTAAAAAGGTGATAGTTCTCACCAATTCCACATCAGTAGATGGGTCAGTGATATCTAAAGCCACTAATTTGGTGAGACAGTTCCTAAATGACCATTAATTTTTCAAAATGGCTCAAATTAGCCATTTCATAGAAAGAAAGTATCAATTATTGCCACTTTGCCCATTAATTGTTTAAAGTCCGTTTGCTTATGTTATAACCTGTTAGAATATGGATCAAAAATTAATAAAACATATTTTGCATCAGTTTTTGAACAGGTTTAAACTGGTATTTTTACCTGTATTTTGAATATTTTTTTGATCATGATTACTTTATAAAACAGGAAATATTGTCCATAAAACTATTATAATTAAATCATTACTTTATTTATATATATATATATATATATATATATATATATAAAATTAAATAATAAATTAATCATTAAATAAGTTTGATGTCACCCCAAATTAATCAGGAAATTAAACAGGGAATAATAATAAGTTTGATGTTACCCATAAATAGGAAATATTACCTATAAAAATAATAAATTAATCAAATTATTAATTTTTATATATAATCAAATAATCAGAATACATAAAATATTGCACATAAAATTCTTTATGGGTGCCATGTCACAGATAATGGTAGCTTTCTATTAGATTTTAACAGAACGGCTGTCAATGAACAATGTTTTGTTAAAATGGTGATTTTGGAACAATGTTTTGTCAAAATGGTGATTTTGGAACAATTTAAACAGTCAATGACTTTTGTAAGACTCCACCCACCAATTAATGATGTCTAGTCTATTTTCTCTTAGATTAATAATAAATTAATATATGAAAATTGAATTCAACAAATTTAAATCAGCATTTTAAAGTTTAGAAACCTAAGTCATAATAATTAAAACTTTTTTATTTATTTGATCATTTCTGATAATCCTATTTTTTTTTTTTTGTCTTCTTTTAAAATATCCTTTAAAAAATAATATTTTTCTTAAAGATAAATTTCCCATAATAATAAGTCCATAACCTTTAAACTCCGTGAATTATTTCGTTAAATTATCTGAGACATTTCCGACCCGTATTTTTTTGGGTTGGTGGATCCGATTCTCGAAACATAGGCTATAAAATCTCCCACAACTAGCCCACAATCGCTCAAATTTCAAAATAGCTCCAAAAGATTTATTTTTTTTAAAAACAAAGTTCCAAAAGAGTTCAAAAAATGGCGGGATCTATGGCGATGGTAGTGATGGGCGATGACCTGGAGAGCCGCACAGTGATCGCAACCGCAACTAGAAACCAGTGGCATCAGATCAACTTCTCACGCTTCTTCACATTTCCCGATCAATCTCAATCCTCCACGTGTCCCTCCCTCGCCGTTCCTACTCGCCGTCCTCGCCGCGCATCTAATACTGGTGGCACATGGATTTCAACTTCTTCTCCCACCGCTTCTCTTCACATCATCAACGATCGACCTTCCTCCGATGCCATCCTAACCGTCTGTTTCCGCGATAGGATCCTCGTGAGTCTTTGATTTCGATAGTTCTGGAAACTTCTTGTATTTTTTTTAAGATCTTCTTTATTTACTACTGATTTGATTCAATTAGTGAAAAAATAGCTTCACAGATGCTGATATTTATCTTTAATGTACATTTCTGCTTGTGATTGACTGATTGGATTTGGAAATATAAGGTCACGAATTAATTTTTTAGTTTATAAATCAAAATTCACTTGCATGACTAAGCCTGGAAATTCCGTTTAATTGTGTTCTTACTTTACCTGGATATCAAAAGAAATTATAATAAAAAAAGTTGTTGCGATTTCTCGATTACTCAATTTCATGCTTAGCTATAAGACACTGCAGTTATATTCTTACTTATTAGCTCTTATTCTAATTTTGAGACAAATAATTTATTTCTGATTGTCAATAAAGCGCGTCTGATGAATATTGAATGGTTTCAGAATAATAGGTTCATATGTTTATATTGAGTCAATGACTGATCAAATATGTTACAGGAAGAGCACTACATATCCAAGTTGCACTTCTCCTGGCCTCAGGTATCGTGCGTCTCTGGATATCCTGCCAGGGGCAGCAGTACTTTGTTTGTGAGCTATCAGGATTCTGCATGCAAGGTAATCTCCTTATGCGTCTGTTATCTCAAAAATCACTTGTATCACAAATATGCAATTATGTCAGGGCATGGTATGAACTTCTAATGAATGATAGTTTAACAAGTTGAGACATATGACTTTGCAAAGTACGAAAACCTACTGTGTTATCACGGTAGAGGAAGCAGTGGGATGTAGATTTCTTATTGCAGTATTTGTAATTTGTTGTTCTTTGGTTTTCTAATACATTTGAGGTGTGTATTGTTTCTCATGAAAATGTCAATTGACTGTGTATAAAAAAATTGTGACGACTTCAATGTAGAAGAAAACTGTTCTTTTATACAAGACAAAGTATATGCTATTTCTGGGGATAAACTCCAGTTACTACTAATGAAATTTGTTTCTCTCTTTTGATTGATTTAAGAATGAAGTTTGCTATGTTTTTGCCCTTTTAAACAGCAACTTTACATGGATTAAGGAAAAAAGTATGATCAACTAAAGATGATACTGATTAGGAAAGATTTGCATATGTATGTTACTACTTACCGATCACATGTTGTTGGTGTGTCGACTGCTTATATTTTCAAATTCACTTTAAGAGTGGCTGGAAACTGGAAAATTTTCAACACTAGGCTATCTCATTTGTAGGTTGCCAAAGTATTATTGTCAGCATGTGAAATTCTCTTTCATTTGGCATTACTGTCTATATTTAAGTGGTTTTACATATACATTAAATGAAGTCAGTTTATAGTCAAACTTTGGTGTTCTTCATCGTTTCTATTTTCTCTGAGCCCAGTGAAATGTTTTTCATGTTTGCAGATCCAGAAGTTTGCCTTGCGATTTCCAACAATCTATGAAGCAGAGACATTTGTAAATGCTTTAAACGTAACCACTACTACCTGAATTATGAGATTTTTTTATTGTAAAATAGAACTTATGATTGTCATGAAGCTCATCCCTATGCTAGTATATTAGCAAATTCTCCTCTTCTCCTTGCTCTGGTGACTCTATGCTGTATCTTCTTTTTTTCAGGAGACCTTGAAGGACAATGGTGAACCAGCACATCTGAATAGTGACTTTCGCTCTGAAATTTCATCTGAATCTGAATTCATGTCTTCTAATAGACTCCCTACCAGGTGGCAACAGAGACTGGAATTACCTAATTTTCTACATATCTTTTCAGAAGATTTATATAATCAAACAGTATGGATACATGTTTGAATCAAATGCTAATACTTACTTGAGGTTTTGGTGTTTGCAGAGCTCATGAGGAGGAATCAAGTATTATGGCTCCTGTTGATACTTATATTCCAGAATTGCCACCAAGCTTCAACTATGAAGTTGAGCAGGCCTCTTGCACCCAGGAAAACAAGCTCAATCGCAACTTTGAAGATGTTTCTCCGTCCTTTCCTCCCAGCTTCGCATCTTTACTGGCTAACTGTTACTCTGAGGTCAAGCCAGGTTGATTTCCTGTCCCAGTTATACACAGAAATATCTCCTATGACCCCATCTAATTACACTTTTTCCTGCTGTGAAAAGGTGTAGGTGCAGCTCAACCAACTGTACCTGAGGAAGTTGATCTCAAATCTCAGATTGTGGTATAATTTTGTAATTTCGATTCATTATTGTATACTGATGTTAAACCGGTGTTAGGGTACCAATCATTTCATGGATTAATTAAGAAGAATTCTGGAATTCAATGGTTTACTAACAGATCTGTTACTTTTGCAGAGATGTATGGAAGATTCCTCCTTCCAAGGTAAGCTTCATTTCTATTGCTACAAATCTGTGCATCTGTTTTTATCATCAATTCATGCATGTCAAAGATGTTTGATCTAAGCCATAATATGTACTCTTTCCGTTTAAACTTGTTGACCTCTTAATGTCAACATGCTTGCTGTTTTTCTTTTTTTTCTCACTAAGGTGGGAGCTTCTTCATTTTGTTAGCTTAACTCGGACATATACCAATTAGTCTTGAGTATTTCAAATGGTAATCAGTCAGTTTTTTTGGTTGTTGTTGCCAGATATTTTGTTTAAAGTGGACAGAATTATGGAGGAAATGGGAGGTGATTTGAAGCTGTAATTGTGCACGCCTTTGTATGTTACATCTACAGCGCTTCACAACTTTGGTTTCTTACTCTTGTCTGTCTTTAGTACATACATCCCGAGCTATGTTCATAGTAGCGATATCCGAATTCCTTGGTATCTACTGAAAGAAATACTGTAATTGCATCGAATATAGAATTATAGATAGCAGGCATATTAGCTGCAGGAATCCTCTTTTCAAAACTTTTTTTTTTTTTTTTTTTCTAGTGTTATAACTGCAAATTTCTTACTGCATCTCGTTAGAATATATACTAATGAATCCAACTTGAACTTGTATTAATTCAACATGGTCCTGCCAACATTGGAAGATCAATCTTGTCTGCGATGTACAGTCTATGATCGTTTTTTGTTCATTGGAAGACCCATAGTAATGAAATTGCAGTAGAATGTTATGAAAAGAGATCAGTTAATGTGATGGCATAATTATAAATGTCGAATATCCAATATTCTCGATAAATTTATTTGATGAATCGTGTCACGCAAGCTCATGAAATTAATAGGGACCAAACGCATGTGCTAATTATTTTTATTGTACCAAGCTTCAGCCTTGGGTTTTAGACAACTACATTTAAATATTAGTCCGATAATTAAAAGGCCAGCAAGCACATCTAACAAAATACAATAATTAAATCAATCAGCCTCCTCTTCTTTCATCCTTCGTTTCCGTGATCTGCATCTCTATTGTAACTATTTGATGAATAAGGAAGAAGGTAGAGAGTTTTTAGACCCAATCATACCTTCAAACTACTACTAGACTATCTGTAAATAAGTGAGTAACACCGATGAGTATGTTATCACGTTATTGTATGAAAAATCAGCTAGTATTTTATATTTGCGTACATCAAATAGTTGCATTGGGCACATCAGCTATGACAGGTTTTTTTTTTTTTTTTTTTTTTTGGTACAAAGCTATGACAGGTTTCACGACATTTGGAATACACCTAGCTGATTTTACTGCATTTACCAATATGCCCTTCCTTTTGCACCATTACCCTTTTGGTGCTGGTACTGCCGTACTGGACGTAGAGGCCTTTCCTTGGTGTTTCAAAAGCAAGATCGTACACGTGTCACATCATGCGACTTGTGATGACTTCATTGTCTAGGCGGGCCCATGATTATTCATCTACTTCATTGACTTGTAATTAACCAATTACTTGCAAGTATAATCAGTAAGTTTTTTTTTTTTTTTTTTTTTTTTGAAAGGGGAAAACTTCATTAAGAAAACGAGGAGTGAAGATCACTCAAGATTACAGACTCTAAACAAGGGGGATAAGACTCCATCCAAAAGAGATCCTCCTCAGAACCCAAAGCCAACTTAGCCAAAGCATGAGCTGCCATGTTTGCTTTTCTAGACACAAAGGAGACATGAATACCAAACTGTTTAACAAGAACTAAAATGTCACTGATAATCACACCAACATTAGCAAAAGAAGCACAATTAGAGTTGATTAAGTTCACAACAGTCTTGGCATCACTTTCGATAACCGCGGGAAGTAAACCCAAATCCACTGCGAAACGGATGCCTCTAAGAATCGCCGTCGCTTTCGCCACCTGGGGGGAAAAACCAGCAGTACAACGTTGCACAGCAGACGCCATAACTTGGCCATTAGAGTCACGAATGATAGCACCCAACCCAACCAGCAAAATCCTGTCCTGAATAGCAGCATCAGAATTAATTTTATAGAACCCCTCCTCAGGCGGAATCCAATTGACAGCAGCAGGGAAAGACAAAGAAGGAGGATTAGTAGCAACAATAGAATTAGCTTCCTTATAATCACGAAGAAAGCTATGAGCCCAGGCTAAACTATCTTCCTCGCGCCACGAAGTAGGAGAGTGGATCAACTTGTTTCTTCTAAACCGTATCCGCCAAAAAAGCACACAAAGAAGTTCCATTTCATCCTGGTTTAGAACCCGGAGATAGAAAAGAATCAGGTCATGAAAGTGGGTACTATCACACCAATTTGAACTCTTCAGAAAAGCGCAAGAGGAGCGGACAGGTCTCACATTTTTGCAACCCCATAAAGCATGTGTCGTCGATTCCGGACACTTACCACAAATCGGACACCAAGCCTCCACAGGAACTCTTCTAGCAGCAAGGTTGACCATTGTGGGGAGCCAATGATGACAGGCTTTCCACATAAAGCCTTTAACCTTCGAGGGAACTTTCAATCGCCATAAAGACTTCCACCAATTTTCACCATTATTCAGCCCAGAAGATGAGGCATTAAGAAGTAACTGCTTGTCAAATCTATACCCACTCTTAACCGAATAGACACCATCCTTGTCAAAATGCCATAGCAAGGAATCAGAACTCAGAGTGGAACCCAAAGGAAGACTAAGGATCGAATCAGCCTCTTCAGGAGCAAAAGCGGAACGAACCAAGGGAACATTCCAACCCCCAGTTGGAGAAAATAACCGGTTCACCTTAGCATGCACACCAAGAACCGGTTGGGACTGAACTAATTACCATTGATAATTATTGATTCAGTAACTTGTATCAATTATTAAATTATAGAACCATGCATGTTAATCCTACAGGATTATGCTAACTATTTATAATCTGGTTAGTAATTGTAATTGAAAGATATATTAAATAATTCGTAGGTAGAAACTCCTTCGGATGGTAAGATCTTTCATTAACTTGTGCGAATTGATTTGGGACATTCAGTTATAATTGATAATCCTTGAATTTTCAAATACCCATTATTGAAACATGGGATTTATGATTGTGGCCCATATATCTAAATTACGTATAAACTCATCAAATCTACCTTAGTGTATCCGTAGATTAAGAGTGATAGGATTTTATCATATTAAATGTGTCAAATAAAATTGATACATGTGCCGAAGTAAACGAGGGTACTGCCGTGGAAAGATTAAAACCAAATTTTATGTATCCACTATTTTTGGTCCATTTCTTCAATGCGATTTAATACCAATAATTAGTGGTAAGATCATGATTGTCTTTTGTGTCTCTTTAATAAATGGCTTACCTGGGAACTTATAAGTCACGACAATATGTTCCAACCGATTAGTAGTCCACTAACAAATGGACCATTAAATTTTCTCTTCTCTAGGAGTAGATGATCAACAATGTTGTTCTCCCAGTGGCAAGTGGTTATGGCCTCGCCGAGGAGTATGAATACTTGAATAGCTCAATCAAGGAATTCTTAACTGGTTTGTTGTCCCCCTTGAAAACTTTAGGTGAAACATGAATTCTTTTGTTTGATTGGTTGTAGAATAATCAGACTTAATACCCCAGATAATTAACAATGGAAATCCTCTGTATCTCTGAAATAACTACAGTAGCAAGGTTTCCATGTGAAGAAATTTCCTTTAAAGACCGTGTGCTGGCAGTGTCGAAAGAAGGACGTCAATGTGTTTTTTTATTGTAGAAAACGTCTTCAGAATTTTTTTTTGCTATAAATTTTCTTGTCATCTGTATATATTTTCATAATTTGAATGAGTGATTGTAGTGTTTATCCTGTCACAGGAAAGGAGCAGGAGAAACTTGCTCTGGAAGTATGATTTTCTACAGCCACGCGGTAGATGTTCTCCAGCCAGTTTTCAGAATGTCTTCTGTGAAAACACTTTTCCTCAGATCACTATAAACATCTATCCCACATCTTTCCCATAGTGTTTACTATATTTGTATAATGATTGTAGACTTGAAGACGAATATGAACCGTGTTTCCCCAAAGCTGTGGAACAATTAGCAACTAGAATTCCTTGTAGGGTTTGCTTTGCCTTGTACCATTTATTGATATTAGACACTAACAACTGATATCTCTGGCATATCAAGTGTTGGATGATCCGAGATTTATGTAACAAAATTTGTTATAATCAGTCTGCAATACAAAATGTACAAGGTATCTACTTGTATTTCATCGGTTTCTATGATAAACTTGTCAAAAAATTGGCAGTAATACTCTCAATACATTATCTACAAATATCCGGTTGTCAGTCCTCGCTTTATTGACGATTTTTGAACAGCTTAAATCAGCATATGCTCATCAGCACAGAACGCCAGCACAAGGGCACCCATTTGCACGCTTAAAGGTCTGAGATATCTGGGGGAGCATCTCCAGCTCACTTATGTTCAGAGAAGAAGTCTTGGTTTCTTCCTTTTCCCAGGTCATCTAGGGTAGAAGGAACTGTGAGAGAGGTTGGGGAGCGATGCAGCATCGCCGGAGTCAAGAGGATAACACGGTTCCCCGCCCGTGTCGTTGAATTCCATGGTTTTTTCATCTGTGAAAGGGGGATTAGTGGGTGTAGGGAGATGTTCTTCCTTGTTTATTATCATCTTTAGCACCTTAGACATTGTTGGTCGCAACGACGGAATTTCCTGAGTGCACAGAAGTCCTATACGCAGCACCCTGTACACTTCATCCTTAACATTGATGTTATGATAGTTATGCAACATGAGATTTTTGTCATAAAGCTCTTCTGCCGTCGGCCTGTCCCTGCTTGAAAATGCTTCCATGGATATTTTAGCATAAAAAAAGAGAATATCATGTGAATTTACTGATATGCCGGAGAAGAAAATATAACATCTTTTTTGTATAGATGAAGTATTTTAACAAGCAACAATTGTTTTGCCTTCCTGTAATGATCTCCAACACGAGCACACCGAAGCTGTAGACGTCTGCCTTTTCCTTTTCCGTCAACTGGCTATGGGCTACGTACTCTGGAGCCATGTAACCTCTGCAATTTTTTTTTAAGAAAATCATGCCTTGTTTTTGACATTAAAGAGAATATGCATGCTGAAAACAATTCTGCTCTGTTAGTGACTTTATATACTTACAAAGTTCCTGCTATGGCTGTGCTAATGTGACTCTTATCTTCTTGGAAAGACCTGGCCAACCCAAAATCTGCAATTTTAGCACGTAATCTTGAATCCAACAAGATATTACTTGCTTTTATGTCCCTGTGAATGATTCTGGTATTCGAGTTCTCGTGAAGGTAGACTAAATCTTCTACAGTCCCGATAATAATTTCACATCTCTTCTCCCAGTTTAGTGCTTTACCTTTGGTTGAATCTGTGATATTATTAGAAAAACCGGAATTCAGGTAAGTAATCTGCAGCTATCATGTCGTATAAGAGAAAGCGATGCCTGTTGGCAGTGAAGTCACACTCAATGTTTTAGTACTTACCAAAGATGAAGTGGTCAAGGCTTTTGTTAGGCATGAATTCGTAGACAAGATTACAAGAAGGCTTTCGGGTCCTGAAAAACTGCATCCGAGCAATCTGACGAGATTTTAGTGTTCCACACTGCTAATAATGTTTACTTCATTGTAGAAATCTGCCGCTCTATGTCTGTTGTTAAAGAAAAGCCTCTTGACAGCAATTTCTCTTCCATCGTGCAGAACTCCCTGAAGTGAAGTAGACAAATGAACCTCAGACTAAATATGGAGTGGTTTTGATCACTCTCCAAAAAAAAAAAAACCTTATAAACTGTTCCGTATCCCCCCCATCGCCACCCCACACACCCCCCCACCACCCCCCCCCAAAGCTTGTTGGCATTGTCGAAAGATCCTGAAGCGAAACTGAAGAAGAAAGAAAGAAGATGGCTTCAGATAATTACCATTAAACCAAGCTTAATTATGCGAAATTGGAGGATTTGAATAGGCGTACACAAGCAGTGGAAGGTCTAACTCAGAAGTCGGAGGTTTCCTGTGGTATCCAGAATAAGCAAGATGAATACCAGTCTCTGGCTGAATCAACCGTGGTTGCTAGCAAATCTGGAACATCAAGCTCAGTTTTGGTTTGTAATTCAAATGTTGCTCAAATTGGTTATAGTGGCACCACTGCACCAGTAGAGTACTAGAGTTGAACAATCCCACATCGACAAAATACCAACACATTTCCCTGTATATAAGACATTATCAAACAAATGGCCAACATGCTAGGATTTGGACCTCTTTTCTCTTTTTCTAATTTTAAATTATCTTTATTTTTAAAACTCCATAAAAACTATAGAGGAGAGATATCAATATACCAGTCAAATATCAGTTATAAATTATTTTGACTTATAATCAATAATTCGATTATTGATAAAAGTTATATTTGGTATGCCTATACCATATTTATACTCTTATATGCAGTCCGATTTTCTTTAATTTATAACCGATATTCACTGTGAGGGTATGAATTGATTTCTAAAAATAGAGTACATTATAAAGAAATCGGATAATGATTCTCGATTATAACTAATTATAGTTAGTGACGGATACATTTGTTGGCAAATTGTTTTGACTACTTGGTGAGCTAATATATCATTACGTTTTCCAGAAATGGTATCAAATATAGAGGAAATACCCCTTTTAAACCAAAAATTAAGGGTCTTTATTGTTTTTAACCGGAATTAGTAAACTAATTGTTTTTGTTAAAAAATCCTCTGTAGAGACATAATTGCCCCTCAAATTTTTTTTAAATACCTCTTCTCTCTCTTTTTCTCTCTCATTTCTGCAGAATTCCTCTTTCTCTCTCTCATCTCACGCCATTTTCTTCTTCTTTCTCTCCTCCGTCTTCTCACTTTCTCTTCTTCTTCTTCTTCTTCTTCTTCTATTTCTCTCTCTTTTTTTCCAGATTTTAAAAAAATTTTCAGATTTTTTAAAAACAAAAATTTTCAGATTTGGTGGTTTTCCGATCGTCGGTCGTTCGATCTTCTCTCATTCTTCTTCTTCTCTTTCTCTCCTCTCTTCTCTTTATCTTTCACGTTTTTTCCAATCTTTTTTTTAATTTCAGAATTTTTTTTTTTGAATTTTTTTTTCAGATTTTGTGAATGTAGTTGTGGTTGGTTGTGGTTGTGAATGTAGTTAATTTTAAGGGTAGTTGTGGTTGTGAATGTTTGGATTTGAGTGTTAGTTGGATTTGAATGTTTAATTTTTTTTCTAGATTTGTTAAAAAAATTTCCAGATCTTGTTTTGTTTTAAAATTCTAGATTTTTTTTTAAAGTGTGGTGGATGTGTGGTAGCTGTTTTTATGATTTGTTTTGTTTGAATTTTTATGATTAAACACACCAGGTAAAAACGATTAAACACACCAAGCCAAAACGACTAAACACACTAGGGAAAAAAGACTAAACACACCAGGCATAAAGTACTTAAACACACCAGCCAAAAAGTAATTAAACACACCAGGCAAAAAGGACTAAACACACCAGGCAAAAAGGAATAAGTGTGGTGGTTGTTTTTATGAATGGTGGGAGTTGTTTTTTTTTTTTTTTTTTTTTTCCCAGATTTTCGTGTTGAAGCTGAAAATTTCAGATCATGCATGTTTGAATTTTTTTTTTCCAAATTTTGTTCAATTAAACACACCAGGCCAAAACGACTAAACACACCAGGTAAAAACGACTAAACACACCAGGCAAAATTTCTGAATAAAGGTCCTTTTTGTCCGAAAACTGGATTTTTTTATAAAAACAATCAAAATACTAATTCCGGCTAAAAACAATAAACCTCCTTAATTTTTGACTAGTTTCCATTTTCACCCTTGTTTCTACTTAACAGCCACATTTTGTTTGTGTGGTGACTGCTTATTATTGTCAGCATGTGAAATTCTCTTTCATTTGGCATTACTGTCTATATTTAAGTGGTTTTACATATGCATCAAAATTCAAATGAAGTCAGTTTATAGTTAAACTTTGGTGTTCTTCATTGTTTCTATTTTCTGTAAGCCCAGTGAAAAGTTTCTCCTGTTTTCAGTAGTTTTCCCTACGATTTCCAACAATCAATGAAGCAGAGACAGATCTGTTCCTTTTGCAGAGATACTGTATATGGAAGATTCCTCCTTCCATGGTAAGCTTCATTTCTATTGCTACTAATCTGTGCATCTCTTTTTAATTATCATCAATTCATGCATGTCAAAGATGTTTGATCTAAGCCTGAATATGCACTCTTTCCGTTTAAGCTTGTTGACCTCTTAATGTCTCTGATCCTGCTATCTAGCTTGTCTTGACTCTTGACAAAATAAGATATGGTTAATGACTTGATTTAGGTTCAATAAACAAGTGTAAAATGGCTTGGATTACCAAAAAGAAAAGCCTCTTAGATAAACATAATTATACGTGGGAATTCCACGTGGCTTTTCCCCAAACAATGCTTATACGAGAGGTCTACCATCTAAATATAGAAATGTAGTAGAACGGACTCTCCCACCAAAAAGACAACACACGTCGCCTTCGGATTGGTAGTGGGTGGCAAGCCTGCTGCCTATGGAGTTGACCATTACGTTATACATAATTACATATCAATGAAATTGATTATTTTTAACTGATCAGTGAACTTGACTACATGATCCATTCATTAATCAGTTTTTTATATACTGCAAATCGGCTCGAATGAATAATACTTTATATTTAGTTGTCGTTTAAAATATTCTCCTGTAAAATGTGTGTGAGTAAAGGACTAAAAACAATGTCCCAGTTGTGCAGACGTGGAAAACAATGACCTTCCAACTCAGATTTATCTGGTTTTTAACATTCACATCACATCAGGCCCCAATGCACACATAACATTGCAGTCCCTACTGTGTGCTAATTTAGATTTCAATATGTTAATTATTGATTAAGACTGTTTTTATTAAGAGTCAAAAGGTCACCAACTACTGGAAAAAATTTTGTAAGCATCGAAGGAACCCCACGAAGGATGATAAAATTAAAATCACAGCAAGCGTGTGCCTAGTTACTTTGTTAATTACAAAATCATATAGTTATATATAAAAAAAAATGTCAAATCGGACCAGTTGATTCCTTGTGTCTGCAAAAAACTAACAACAAAGTAATGACAAATCATGAGAACACAAGAATACTAATTCCATTTTCTTTCCTCTTCTTTCTCTCCCAAAACTTCTCTTAGAAGTTAGAACCATAACCATGGCTTCTCATAATCTCCTTCTCTATCTTCTCCTACCAGTCCTCTGTTTTCTTGCAAGAATTTCAAACTCACATGCGTCTGAAAACCCATCATCAAATTCACATATGTTCACTTTTCCTTGCTCTGGTAAAATCAAAACATGCAACGCTTCACTCTACCACAGCAACAACGGTATCCCACAAGAACAAATCGCTTCGCTTTACTCCGTAAACACAACCCAACTCAAAAAGATTTCAAACGGCCGTGATCAAGTTGATTACCTGATAACAGTCCCCTGTTCCTGTGAAAACATCGACGTCAACACTACAGGCTACTTCTACAACACATCCTACTGGGTGCAACCAAACGACTCGTTCGACAATATCTCTAGTAGGTTTTACAGCGGTCAGGCTTGGCCAGTCGGAGATGAAAACGATTTAAATGCCAGTGTTTGGCATCCGATGAATCTTTTATGCGGGTGTGTCGAAAACGAAGCTCAGGTTGTGGTGACTTACACAGTTCAAGACCAGGATACGTTGTCTGGCATTGCGAATTTGTTGTCCGCTGAAATCAGTGGCGTGCAGAGAATGAACACCATGCTCACTCAAAACCCCAGTTACATTGCCGTCGGTTGGGTGTTGTATGTGCCCATGGAGAAAAATGGGCTTCCACATGCTCATATGAAAGGTTGGTCTGCTAGGTTATTTTAATGGATTTAGCTACCGTATAGTTTCTGTATAGTTACCTAGATAGTTGTGAGATAGATATATATATTTTCTTAATTAAAGTTTTTAATTTTTCATATTTTTTTTGAATTATTACACTATTTCGGAATTTGAGAAGGTGGCATGACTCAAATCTACAGAATTTTAGATGTAGGTGTGAGTGTTTACAATCAAGCCAACCTTATATAGTCAATTTTTCTTAATTTTTAAAGTTTGGTTTTTGTAAGTCATCGGATTAAATCCGATGATAGATGGTTACCCATTAACTGTATAGTTACTATACTTAAGTTTACATGTCAAGCCCAAATAGAGATGCAGATTGCATAATAAATATTAAAAAAATAAGGTCAATCTCAAATAGAGATGCAAAATGCAAAAAATAAAAAAATACATAAAAGATTACTTGAACCATGACTTAGAGGGTAAGCGGGCTCTTAGTAACCCTATAGAAAATAACTCGATAATAGTATTTGATGTATTTTACATTTAAATCTAACAAAAAAAAAAAAAAAAAAAAAAAAACTTTAGTTGAATTTTGAAATTGCCTCGTGTTGTCCGTTAAATTACAGGGATGAGCAGACGGGCGTGGTTTGTAGTGATTGGTATATTATCAGCTGCGACGTTACTTTCAATTATCACATTGATAATTATTCTTCTCAGAAGAAAAAAATCCAAACAAAACATAGAAGAAGATCCAAAAACTGCTTCCAAAATCTTGAGTTATTCAAACAGAACCTCTTCCTTCCAGAACCAGCTACACAAAGAACAGTTTGAAGGTTAGCTTTAATTTGCTTCTACTAATTCTCACATATATTCAATTTGTTTAGCTTTTAAATAATGATCACCATTGAAATTCTTCATTTTTTTTTATTTTTTTTATTTTGGAAATATAAGATGCGACAGGTTTTGAATCAGAAAGACCAGTTGTTTTTAGTTTAGAGGAGGTTGAAAAGGCCACTGATAACTTCGATGAATCTAAGATTATTGGACGCGGTGGATATGGAAATGTGTTCCTTGGGATGTTAGGAGAGCAAGTATGGCCCTTGCATTTTCCTCATTTTCTTCACTTCTAATAATGAATACTATATATATACTTATAAAGAAATTTTCAGATGCCGGAAGTAATTTCGTGCGGAATCATTGTTTTATATCGTTACAGATTTGATTTGTAACAATACAAGAAATTCCGCAAAAGAAAAAAATATGTGGAATCATAGACCATATAAGTCGTCTATATATAATAAATATGCTTAAATAGTCAAATATCTAGAAATTATAAGGTGTATGATCCCGTATATTTTTCTTGATAATTTAGGATTCTGTACGAAAAAACGTGCAGAATTCTGCATCTGAAACTTGTTGGGCAAATATCTAACTCGTAATGTCTTCTATGATCAGGAAGTTGCAATAAAGAAGATGAGGTCTAACAAATCCAAAGAGTTTTTTGCAGAGCTGAAGGTCTTATGCAAGATCCATCACATTAATGTGGTAAGCTATCCTTATACCAACTAAAAGGTAATTATATTATATGAATCTCTAGAATATTTATGGATTGATTTCACCAAAACTGAAATATATAATTAAAAGGGATTTTACCCAAATTCAAGAAACACACTTGTATATATTTTATCAGTAGTACTACTGGTAATTATTAATTGTAGAAATTGTTATAGGTGGAGCTGTTAGGGTACGCGAGTGGAGACGACCACCTCTACTTGGTATATGAGTATGTGAGAAATGGTTCTCTGAGTGATCATCTTCATGATCCTCTGCTGAAAGGCAATCAACCTCTCACTTGGACTGCAAGAACCCAGATTGCACTCGATGCTGCCAAGGGGATCGAGTACATTCACGACCACACTAAAGCTCGCTATGTCCACCGCGATATCAAGACAAGCAACATTCTTCTCGACGTTGGATTACGTGCCAAGGTATTTATCAACCAATCTATATGAAAAAAGAGTATGCTGACGACTATATAACGTTATATAATTTATTTTCCCACAGGTTGCGGATTTTGGATTGGCAAAGCTTGTGGAACGAAGCAACGAAGAAGAAATGATAGCCACGCGATTGGTTGGAACACCGGGCTATCTTCCTCCGGAGTAAGATAAAACGTTGCCATTTAAAATTTGTTTCATAAACTGGCCACAGGGTGTGTTTTTCTAAATTTCTAAATGTACATGCATTTTTTTTTTTTTTTTTGCACAAGATCTTTGAAGGAGCTACAAGTGACCTCCAAAACTGATGTATTTGCATTCGGAGTTGTTCTGGCGGAGCTGATAACCGGCCAGCGCGCACTTTCTCGCGATAACCGAGAGCCAACCAAGTTAAAATCGCTTATAACGGTTGTAAGTGACCTTTCATTAATTATTCACTGAAAACTGAAATACATGTTTTGTTTCGAGCAAGAGATATCATGTGCAAGCTTAAGTTACTCTCTATTATTGTGACATGGGTCAGGTTTATAAAATTTTCAAAGATGAAGACCCAGAGACTGCTTTAGAAGAAGTCATAGATGGAAATCTTAGAGGGAGCTATCCTTTGGAGGATGTGTACAAGGTTAGTATAATTTTTTCCACTTGTGTAACAAAATGTTAAAAGTATTGAACTAATTACAAACTCATTCAAATATTGGTTTTAAAATGTTTGAAATCTCTCTTAAATTTGTCAAAGATTTCTTATATATAACTATATAAGTTATCTAAGATTTCTCATAATTTGACTTCAAAATGATTTTTAGAATCGTATTGATCCGACTATACATATGTTCTTTATTCTAAAAGAAGAACCGAAACATTCTCAATTTAAAACAATTTCATGCTCGCAGATGGTAGAAATTGCAGAGTGGTGTTTAAGTGAAGATCCATATAACAGACCAGAAATACGAGACATTGTTGTAACACTATCTCAAATTGTGATGGCTTCAACAGAGTGGGAAGCTTCATTAGGAGGAAATAGCCAAGTTTTTAGTGGTCTATTCAATGGAAGATGATTTTTTTTGTTTTTTGTATTTTAAGGTGTGGTTGATGGCACTTGACTACAATAATTGTGTATTACATATACTGAATCACTGATGTAAATGTAATACATTTCTTCTATTTGTTCAGAGAATTTCAAGTTCAAATGTTGTTGAGTGGCTTCAATTACAATCAAATTTGTAACTGTAATTTTTGCAGCACTATTGTCTATTGATTGTTGAGTGAATTTGACAAATCTATCAAAATGTTGTAGCTGTTGTTATTTGTCTATGATTGCCATTTTTTTAATTAAAAAATAAAAATACACGAGACGACAAGGCTGAAAACGGCGTTTTGAAATGCGTTTTGAGATTGAGACACGATGATGTCATCTCATCTCCTGGTTCCAGAACGACGCCGGTTTGACTCGTTTAATTTGCATAAAAACGACGTCGTTTAAAGAAAATCTTCGTTAGTCTGCAAATTGGCTTTTTGTGAAAGCAATTACATTTGCAGCTCGATCGAACTCCATTTTACAGTTCTTACAATTGAAGAAGTCAGACGCAGATACAGAGAAAGATTGTTGTCTGAAAACAGAACATTACCAAGCAATGATTGGTTCTTCTTCTAGGATTATCAACTTCGACTCAGCGTAATTTTTCAAGTCATTAGTTTAGAATTCGACAAAATTCCTCTCTCGATCGGCGACTCTGATCAGATCCATCAGCGCCTACATGTGTGATTGATCTGTAGAAACCATAGGAATTAAAAAATGGCGGGTGCGGTCTCGGCACTGTTTATTCTAGACATAAAGGGCCGCGTTCTGGTGTGGCGCGACTACCGTGGAGATGTCTCCGCTATTCAAGCAGAACGCTTCTTCACCAAACTCATCGAGAAAGAGGTTCTCTCTGTTGTTTACTTTGTAAAGTTTTTAGGCTTGATAAATTAATTGAGTTCAATTTAGCTCGATTTGGATGATTTATGTTTCAAATCTGGAATTTTGGATAAGCTTAGCTTGATAGGTTGTTTTAAGCTTTTTTTTTTTATGCAATACTGTAGTCATAGAAGCTGAATGTGGCGTCCTTGTTGCTTTGTTTTTTTTTTTTTTTTTGGTGTTTCTGATTTGCTCCAGGGAGATCCGCAGTCGCAAGATCCAGTTGTGTATGATAATGGAGTCACGTACTTGTTTATACAGCACAGCAATATTTATCTTATGACCGCGTCGAGACAGAATTGCAATGCTGCCAGCCTTCTTTCTTTTCTACACCGTGTAGTAGATGTAAGTGTGATTGGTCAATTGTGGTTTTTCGTGTCTTTAATTGGTTTAGTTCTGGAAAGTTATATGAATGATGCTTATAAATCGTTAAGGCAATTATCGCTTATGTTTTTTATACTCAAATGAATGCAATTATGCTCCTTTGCTTGCTTCTCAGGTGTTTAAGCATTATTTTGAAGAATTAGAGGAGGAATCACTTAGAGATAATTTTGTGGTAGTGGTATGTTGACGTTTCAATTTAATTTTTGTTTATTATATGAATCCAATAAAGCATTAAACAAGCTTTTGGTTCTTCCAAAAGAATTCATAATCATGAGATCATGTTGGTGTTTCTTTGTGCCCTTGGCAGTATGAGTTACTTGATGAAATGATGGACTTTGGTTACCCGCAATATACCGAAGCGAGAATCTTAAGTGAATTTATCAAGACCGATGCATATAGAATGGAAGTTACACAGCGGCCTCCCATGGCTGTCACTAATGCAGTTTCATGGCGCAGTGAAGGAATAAATTACAAGAAGAACGAAGTGGGTGGCTTTTCCTTCTATTTTTGAGTTGTTTTTAGGTGCCTTGAATCACTGAACAGTGGAGGTCTCTTCTTGTTTCTTCAGGTTTTCTTGGATGTGGTGGAGAGTGTTAATATACTTGTCAACAGCAATGGACAAATAATTAGATCAGATGTTGTTGGCGCATTGAAGATGAGAACTTACTTGAGGTATGTTATCAACCGAAATCTAGAGCTACGTAGTTCGTCAGGGATGGTTGTTTGTAATTATACCTTATTAATTTCATGCTTTACTGGTCCACCTCACGGTTCTGTGACTTACAAGTGAACACCAATAATATATCATTAATATTTTAGTTCAGAATTTGAGAATTTGTTGAGTTAACAAAACAATGTGTTGCTGAATTCCAAGCTTCAGCTCAATAATGTGATACATACTAAATTGTTATGTTGATTTTGTGAATAAAAGTTCAGCATCATGTTATAGTTTTCATAAAACAGAATCTAAAAACTTATGTTATCATGAAGAAAAATGATGCGGACTGAAGCTGGGTGTTTATGTTATATGATGATAGTTGCAGTAATAGATGCCTTGCATATTTTAACTTGTTGGCTTGTTACACTTGCATTTTGTTGATAATCTTGCAAAGTTCTTAAGTGCAACTATTGACTTCTCAATAATCTTATTTAATTTTGTTTCTATGGAATTGCATAATTTCTTTTTTTAAGTGATGGAAATAGAAAAGGAATTTAATTTCAAATATGCAAATTGGTTAGTTTACGGGTGTGTGTTTTGCTTGTTTTTTAATCGCTTTATTCTTTGAAACTACACTGCATGAAGATTAGGCTTCGAAATTCATGCTGGACTGTAATTTGTTTTTGTACGCATGCATGTCCACTCTATGCTATGGTATGGTGGGCAAGTCAAACTTCTGCGCACATATTTAGAAAGTGACTTCCATGCCCTAATTTTCTCTTTTCATTAGAGTTTGCTACTCATTTCCATCTATTAGCAGCAATTGGAGACTAAAGCCACTGATTTATCTTTTCCAGTGGTATGCCCGAGTGTAAACTTGGCCTAAATGATAGATTACTACTGGAGGCTCAAGGTCGAACAACAAAGGGAAAGGCCATCGATTTGGATGACATCAAATTTCATCAGTATGTAAACTGATGCTCTGTTCTTTAGATCTGATATTGGTTATACAACTGTCTCTTACCACTAGATTCAGATCCTGATCTATAGTGAACTGAGTTTACAAATTTCTTATTGCTAAAATACTTACTTTTGGCATAGGTGTGTGCGTTTGGCTCGATTTGAGAATGATCGGACAATATCCTTCATTCCACCTGATGGAGCTTTTGATCTAATGACATACAGACTCAGTACTCAGGTTCACCTTGTGGTTATATGATGCCTTTTTTAAAATACCTTTTTCCAAAATGCTTATTGAATGGCATTTCATAATTTTCTTTATATTTTCAGGTTAAGCCTCTGATTTGGGTGGAAGCTCAAATTGAAAGGCATTCAAGAAGTCGTGTTGAGATCATGGTAAAGGCTAGAAGTCAGTTCAAGGAGCGTAGGTATTTAGCTTTTTTCTCCCTTTGCAACTGTTTCTTTAGTCAACTTATTGCTTAGGTGATGTTTAAATTTCTCAAATACTGATGTAAAAGTAAAATGTATTATACAGTACTGCAACAAATGTTGAGATTGAGTTGCCTGTATCAGCCGATGCTTCTAATCCAAATGTTCGGACATCTATGGGATCTGCATCATATGCACCTGAAAGTGATGCAATAATCTGGAAAATAAGATCTTTTCCTGGTGGCAAGGTTTGTGCTGACTTTGGTTTTCTTTAATTGTTCATTTGTTTTCTGTTTTTAGTCCTAGATTTGAAGAAATTGTTGTGTGGATTCTATATGCAATTACAATTGAGCCAATATTTGATCCTGTTTACAATTCCAAATCATCTAGGAATACATGTTAAGGGCTGAGTTCACCCTTCCCAGTGTAACAGCTGAAGAAGCAACTCCCGAAAGGAAAGCTCCCATACGTGTGAAATTCGAGATACCATATTTTACTGTCTCGGGAATACAGGTATGCCTTCATAAGCATGATAGCATGCACTTTTTTTACTATTATTTTGCTGTTACTGCTTTGGGAGAATGGCATAATTATAATCTACTCCCTCTCCTCTCTTCAAGAATTAGAGTAATTTCTTAGAAAAAAAAATATATCTAAGGTATAATCACTTGCAATGTCGGTACTGCTGAATTTTTAAGAACAATGGTGTCTAGACAAAAAAAAGGACACCCACAACATTGTTTGCCTTGCTTATGCAGATACTGCATAGACTTCTTTGCAAATATTAGTCATTCCTATTTTCCTACAATCGGCTCTTAATTATTTGCTCTGTGCTCCACCTGAGATTGAAAAGCCTCATCCTAACTTGCCTGGGAGGTTCAACTTTCAAGTCAGTGCTTTGTTTTAAATTAGATAGTCAACCTTAAATTAATACTAAGCATGGTGGTGAACTTGACCCTTCCGAGTCGAATGATAAACAAAGCAACTCAAATTAACTTAAATACTGAATCGCTGACCTTGTCTGGGGGTTTCAATTTCTTCCTTGCAATAGTAATAAGGAAGAATTTGATGAAACTTCTGATTGTAAGTATGAAATACTTGGTATCAATTTCTCCTTAAGTAATTTGCCCTATTTCCTTTAAAAACATTATTTTCTTGTAGTAAAGTAGACGGCTTGGCAGAGCTGGATATATCTAAGGCTTTTTTGGTTCAGAGTAGAGGTTAATGTTGTTGAATCTCATCTCCAGTCAAGTGCTAAGATAGGAGTATTCAGATTTGTGTAAACTTGAGTACACTCCGTTTCATCATTCATTTCAAAGCACAAACACGAATATATCTTATAAATTAAACAAACTATTTACTAAATAGTTTCTTTTAGATTTATGTGGATCTATTGACATAACATGGAACTAATTTACTTCTCTGCATATTATTTTTAAACACAAAATTATAGGTTCGGTACCTGAAGATCATCGAGAAAAGTGGTTACCAAGCTCTTCCATGGGTGAGGTACATAACAACAGCTGGTGAGTATGAACTCCGGCTTATCTGAAAGCCTAAATCATCTGTCGGCATTTTCAATTGTGCGAGTTTAATTATGAGCTTTAATCATTGATGACACGATTTTGGATATGCAAGGAGAATCATAAAACTTTATTGTGCCCTGGACCAATGGTTTGTGAAGAAAAACCTATTTACTGTCGGATATGTTCTGTGTTCATTATAATTCTTTTAGCAAATAGGTTTGTCTTGTTTATTATTCATCAAACCTTTTTCGCAAATTATTAATGAAGTATTGAGCTTCAGATTATCAGCCTTATATTTTTATCTGAAAATGCTAGTCCGGGATGCATCGATAGTTCTTGTATGCATTTTTTCGTTGCACCTGGTATCAGTCCTTCCGCTTTCTGTCCCCAGCAGTAAACTAATGGGTTTTCTGGGTTCATTTCCTTGAATATCTTCGATATTTTGAGGATATTGATGATATTTCCATCAAAATTTCTAAATATTTGGACCCTCGATATTTTTCTCTAAACCTAGATTTGCTTCCTTGAATATTATATAAGGATTGAAATAAGCATTTAACTTGTACAAATTCATATCCATCTTTAATTGATTGGGTGTGCAGCCTCTCTTGTCACATTTGTAACAATAGTCCAAATTTCACTTTTGCTCGCAAAATCGCCAGGTGTGAGGAGACTCTTCTGAAGTGCCGTGAAATAACTTTTTGAACTATGTTTGTATCCCTACTTGTGTCGGATTTTGACAAATACAAAAATAATAATTAAAGGAAAGCATTGCAGCAGCCAGCTTGTATGTATATAATATGACTATATGAGTAATGCTAGATGTTTTAAATTTTTTTCCCAAATGATGTGGCACGTGAAGTGTCAGCATCTTATAAATCATGAGATTATGTGGTGACTGATGTGATGTTGACACCTCACGTGCCATATCATTTGGGACAGAATTTGGAAGAAAAATTTTTTGGAACGTCTAGTATTACTCATATAATATTAGTAGGACGTCATATAATATTAGTAGGATGGCATATTCAATGGTTTCTGTATGCGTTTTATCATTACACCCGCGGTATCAGTCCTTCGCTTTTTGTCCCCAGCATTCAACTAATGGGTTTTCTGGGTTCATTTCCTTGAATATTTTCGATATTTTTAAGATATTGGCGATACTTTCAATATTTCCATCAAAATATCTAAATATTTGGACCCTCAATTGTTTTCTCCAAAACCTATATTTGCTTCCTTGAATATTATATAAGGATTGAAATAAGTGATTAACTTGTACAGAATCATATCCATTTTTAACCGAGTGGGTGTTTCACATTTGTAACAAGAGTCCAAATTTCACTTTTGCTCGTAAAATCGCCAAGTGTATCGCCAAGTGTAAGGAGACTCTTCTAAAGTGTTGTGGAAGTTACTACTTTTGAACTATGTTTGTATCCCTACTTGTGTCAGATTTGGACAAATAGAAAAATAATAATAAAAGGAAAGAATTGCAGCAGCCAGCTTGTATGTATAAAATATTAGTAGGACGGCATATTCAATGGTTTCTGTAAAAAGATTGAAGAATCAAAATCTTATTGTTCCAAATTTTTATTCCTGGCATTTCTTCAACTCAATTGTGTTCTAAAAGCAAAACCAAAAAAAAAAAAAAGTAGGTCCAGCTCCAGGATTCTTGTGGCACAACTCTAGAAATCCCTGAAGATTTCAACATATGCCAACTTGCCAAGTCTTCTTTTGGTTGATAATTCCTTTCCTCCATTGCAAAATTTTCAATCTTCAATGTACCAAATTATTCCAAGTCCCACTTTGTCTGCAACGATGACAATTGTCACCCACATACTTGCTTTGCAACCAACTTAAATTCTCACCAAATTTGTTTAACGTTTCTTGCGAAAGTTTCTTTTTTTACCAATAATGCACGTTAAGATTTATTCTCTTTTAACTCCTTGTCATGACTAGGTACAAACCTTTGTTTGTATTCACTTAAAATTTCATATCATAGAGACTTGCATACAATTGCTGTTTGTATATATATCATTGATCTGTTGTAGGATTCTGTATGTTTTTTTCTTTTAAAATTCTAAATAAACACTAATAATAATTGAAAAAAGTTTCTATGAACACTGATATCTATTGGGATCCAACACGGAAAAATGAGTGGAATTCCCACAACTGTAAATGGAGATCCTGATTTTTTTTGTTTCCAACATTGTCTTAACTAGGAGAAAATCTTCAATACGCTATTGAATAATACATCATATCATTGAGGATAAGACGTGGTATGAAATCCTTATGTTCATGTGGCTACCATATGGTTTATACTCGGCGGCTGGGTGCACAGCTCAACAGTACACCCGGTCACCGAATATTTTCTATTTAATGGGAAAAGTATCCATGTATATAAAATTGACTTTGGTGTCCTTTTGTGGTTTAGAAAATAGAATTCAAAGAGTGAAGATTCCGTTAAAGTGACTTTTGTGCCCACCAGGGCCACAAAAATGTGTCAAACCCTCACCAGAGAACACTTTTGTTCACCCTCCTTCAAGGGAGGTGACCATTACCCCTCCCCCCCCTAAATGGATGACATGTGTTTAGGGAGGAGTAAATTTGTCCAAACACTTTTGGACAAATTTACCCCTCCCTAAACACATGTCATCTTTTTGGGAGGGGGGGCAAAAATGGACTCCCCTCACCACCTTTGACACTCAAGTATCCGGTAGCACTTAGCCACATAAGATTTTAGAGTTCACTTTTACTCACCCCTTTAAGAGGGTGAGCATTACCCACTCTTCCAGAAAGCAGACATGTGTTTAGGGAGGAGTAATTTTGTCTAGACACACCTTTCATGGACACATGTCATTCAAAATTGGACTAATTTACCATATTTCCCATGTGGCACAATACAAGTGGTCCCCCTGACAAATGCGTGGCATACAGTCAAGCCCTGTAATGGGAATCAACGTGTGAGAACAGTTAACAATAGAATATGATGTTTGGTTGGACCCACAATCCTCTCCCCACAAATACCTGATTTACTAGAAAGTGGAAACCAAACCAAACCAGCACCAGATACATTTTATCATTCCGTAAACCTATGATAAAAAATTTATATTAAAAACATTATCAAAAATGTCGCCCCTGTTTAGATCTCAAATCGGATAGTGAATCGAATCGGAAACATTATCAAACTGAGATAAGGCCTTGTTAGTACAATAATCATAATCATATCCTTATCATTAATCAGACGTGTATCAAATCCGCACACACCAAATGTTTAGGTAAATATCATACACCGCATCATTATTGATCATCATCAAATCACCGTCCCGGCCAAATTGTTGTCTACGATCACATTAACACGTGTGACCTCACACGCTTTTAATTTGAAAATCCCACAAAACGACGACCGACTCTTTCTGATCTATACTCTACCAAGGTCCAGTCCAAAAGACCAACTTGAGTGAGTGGTTGCGTGTCCACGTCATCCTAGGGCAACTGGGTCCTCACCACGTGTCAATGACTTTGCTAGGTATTCATTTTACCGGCATATCTGATTCTATATACCAAAAATAAATTTAAGTAAGTGATTTATATATTCATCTAACTGAATAAAAAAAAAGGAGAAAAAATAACATATAAGAAAAGGAAGGGAATAAGCAATACAAATTTCCAATTCCAATATATAAAAAATTAATTATATATATAAACTATACTATAACTATAAGGTTGCTTAAACTTCAATCATCTACATTCGTATAAAAAATATAATTATCTAACTCTGTTGATTTGAATAAGTTTAATAGATTACAATACCAGCGAGTCTGTTGATTTGAATAAGTTTAATAGATTACAATACCAGCGAGTCTAATTGGTAAGATCTTTTATAATCATTTTATAAATTTTGAAACCAAATTTTACCTAACAAAGTCATTGACAAAACAAATTGAGTATAATTCTAAAAAGAATACATAATTGATTTGATTGACTAGTAGTAATTTAATGGCTCGTTTGGTACACTGTATTGTATTGTATTGTACCTTATTGGATTAGATTGTATTGGAATGAACTATATTATTTTTAAACAATATTGTGTTTGATTATATTTCGTATTAAACGTATTAAGTTATACAATGTTAGGATGTGATTTTTTTTTATAAATATTTTGTTAACTGGTAAATTGAAATATTTTTAGAATATAAAAACATATTATGATATATATATATATATTTGTTGTATTATATTTTAAAAATATTAATAAATATATAATTAATATTTTTATTACATAAATCATTATTCATGTAAATACTTTAACATTTATACTATTAGAATAAAATTTATTTTATTTATATAATATTAATTTAATTTAGTTTAAATTAATATATTAAAATATATTATTTTATTTTATTTTATTTTTAAAATTATTTTTATTATTAAATTTTATTATTAGTTAATACAACCCCTACTCATTGTATTAGATCAATTAAAATATATCAGTTAATATAATACAATACATGGTTCAAAACAAGTTAAATATTATATTATATTATTTTAATACATTTTAAACTCGGAATAAAATACAATACAAGGTGGTAAAATCGTCCTGTAAAATAATTGTTAAAGAGGTAGTTGATGTTTCTTGAAATAAGAGTCAGGAAATCAGGGATATATTCTTTCGCAAGTTTGAATTTGGGGGCCTAGTTTAACAGTATATAAAAGAAAAGAAAAGAAAAGTGATAAATGTATAATTGTATATGAATGAAGAAAGTGCATGATTCTCTCATCAGATGAGAAAGGATAAGGATATGCTAAGCATTTTATTTATTTTTTAATCAGATACGGATCGATTTAGAGGAAGATGTGATACTTATAATTAAGCTTTAGAAAACAAGCTATTAATAATATATTATTTTATATAAACAAATTTCAAGAAAGAGATTGTATATAACTATATGTATGCACTAATTAATGGAGCCCCGTGACATGTTCTCTACAATATTTGTTGAATTATTGCATGACATAATCCTTGAAAACGACTACTGTCTGCTGCTAGTGGAAATATTTTATTTTATTTTATTTTATTTTAATCATTCTCAGTTATCTCTTAAATGCTGTGTTCTACGTAATCATATGTCAAACAAATCTCCTTCTTTGTACTTAATTTTGAATTATCTACTGGTGTTTGTCCACTGGATGTGTTGATGTTACTCAATTGTTTTCACAATTTATTGTGTTATTTATTCAATTTTATAGCATAACATGACCCTATTTATAATGGGCTTTGCTACATACAACCGGGGTTGCGATACCGCCGTGGACCCGTAGAAGAAAAAAAAATAAAAAAACACATGGGACCTGCGTAATAAATACATGGGGTCTACATGTTTCTTCTATGGGGCCGCGGCGGTGCCGTGACCCGGTTGTATATATATTTACTCATTTTTAATAAGGTGGATGTAATTCTATGAATTTAAGAGAGGATTTGATGGCGGATCAAGAAAATTTATTCCATATTTTTACAATTATTAATGAAAGGTGATCTGGGGTTTAGAATTTCAAAGTCTCAACTGAATAAACCTTGTCCTGGCTGATTGCCAGGGTGTTTGTTCTGGTTCTTTTGGGGGCAAATTACATAAATTTACCCTAATTATATGTGAAATTGCACTAAAACCCACAAAAAATTCATAATAACAATAACTTCCCCTTGACCAGTTGACTAACCGTTGACCACGTTAATTAATCACGGAAAATATACAATATCTATTTTGCCCTTGCTCTACATCAGAAAAAAAATAAGAAAAAAAATATATTTAAAATTAAATAATATTTAAATGGTTTATAAAATTAAATTAACACAATTTTTTATTTTTTTAAGATACATAGATTTAAGAAAATCTTAAAAAAAATAATAACAAAAATTAATGGATAATAGAAAATTATTAAAAAACAGTTACAATTTTAAAACATAAAAAAAAATTAATGGATAATAGAAAATTATTAAAAAAAAACGGTTAATAGATAATTAAAAAAAAAGGAAATTATATAAATAAATAAGAAAAAAGAAAAGAAAAGAAATCTGAAACGATCTCCATGGTTTCAGACCGCGATGGAGATCGATCGGATCTCCACTCGCTCGGCGAGACGGTGACTTAACGATGGACCTTCATCTTAAGAACCATTTTAATGTTATTTGATGAAAAAAAAAAAAACTCAATTTGGAGGTCCAAAAGAAAAACTCGGTACTCCAAACTGAGTTTTTTTTTTCCAATGTAGAGCAAGGGTAAAACAGACATTGTATTTTTTCCGTGATTAATTAACATGGTCAACCATTAGTCAATTGGTCAAGGGGAAGTCATTGTTATTATGAATTTTTTGCAGGTTTTAGTGCAATTTCACATATAATCAGGGTAAATTTATGTAATTTACCCTTATGTTGGTTGAGTTATAAGTATATATATATATATTTAATTGCTAACGTTATTGGGCACTGGGTAGGGGTCTATCAAAATCTATATGTTCTATAAGCACGTTTCGGAATGACAATTTCAATTTTAGAAATATCTCACTCCGATGATGAAGCTTTATTTTGAAGTCTTCAATTAGCGAGACACGGATACTTTGATCACATTTTAAAGTATATAGATTATTAGCAATAAATAAGAATGGTATTAAATTTTAATTATAATGAAAAACAAGATTTTCCATTGTTTCTAAAAGGGATCTTCTTCTATATAAATTATGTTACTTGATCGATCTAGTATAATTTCATATGAGATTACAAATTTACAATTAAATGGTACATACAATAATGTTGTTATTATTATTATTTTTCAATTACTAATTAGAATTTCGAACTCTAGAGGAATAGAGGATGACGTGGAATATGGGTTGGACGTTTTCCAAAACACAAGAACCTTTAGGAATATCCAAGATACCAAATTCTTGCTAGTCTCTAGTCTAAAGTCTCACGTCTCAACAAGGAACTTTCTTCGTGTAAACGAGTGGACATTCAACGCAAACCACACCACACAAATCTCCCACCAATTGGCAATTTCAAAGCAAAGAAACTGCAAAATATATATTATAATTTAATTTAGAGGAAATAGCTACAACTCTACAAGCTTACAAATAGTTACAAAATAATGTATTTTCCTATTTTTAAATAGTTTTTTTAAAAATATATATATATATCATTGTCAGCTTTATCTCATGAAGTGATAAAAATACCCCTTTAACTCTTTAAGGATTTAACTTTTATTTTTCTTAATAAATTTTTAAAAAATGTTTTTTTTTTTTTTAACTCAAGAGTATAGAAAAACAATTGACAAACACAGTGATTTTTTTTTTTTTTGGGAATCGATGAAACTAAAATTTCATATATTTTTATGACTAGTTTTGAAAAGAAGTTATTTATATTTATCGATTATTAAATTATATATATATATATATAATATCATTTTAAAAATAAAAATAAAATAGCAAGAAGCTATCCAATCATATCCTTACTTTAATGAGTTTTCCTCTACGAAACAAAAGAACGTGGATCCCATGCTTCTATTTCTATCACCGTGGATCAGAAGATCGGGATTATGATCTGACATTTTTCTTGATCTAATGTACTTGAGAATAAAACTTTATATTTAAAAATAATAAAAATAAAATAAATAAATTACAAAATTGATTACACGTGTTAGTAAATAAATATATGTCATGACAAATATCCAGTAAAGGATCCAAATTGCCAACATGGGCGTAGCTTAGTTTGTAGATCGATGAGTTTGAGGTTGTGTAAATGACTCACAAATCAGCTGCTCAAATCTTATCGATGGCAAAAGTTTAGAAAGAAAAGGAAAAAAAAAAAAAAAATCCAAAATACTGATTAGGACCCTCTTTTGTGGACCATCATCTGGACCATTCCTCTCCCACAATTGACTTCAACTAACAAATTTTTAGGTAAAAAAATCCAGCATTGAATTGACTAATAAACCATTTCTTTCTTCTTCTTTTAAATGAATAAATAAAAAAATGTTGAAATAAAAATATTACATTTAAAATTAATTTGTAAATACAGTATAAGTGAAACACCAGCACGTTGAACTTCATATATAAAGATCCACTACAAATTGTACATTTAGATTTGCAAATCTCACACAGAGAAACCAATACTCTCACGATATTGCAATAAATATTTTTATATTTGTTCCGATTTTTTTTATATGTATTTAATGATTTTTGGGGTGCATATGAAAAGATCTTAGTTTGTTATTCGATACTGGTCACTGGTTTTTTTATTTTTTGAAATTACAACAACTAGATAACAACAGTTGGAAAACAGCAACTGGAACAGGATTACAACAACAGTCGGGAACCTCCGAGGATAGAGACGCTGACGAGCACGGTCCGGAGAGCAGCTCCCACAGATAAGGAGAGAGACACCCACTCGAAAGTAGGACAACTACCCATCCGAAGGTGGGACAAACACCCACACAAGGTGGGATCACATCCACACAACATGTGGACCAAGGAAAATTGACATATATATATATATGCATGCCTTGACACTTGGATGGTGGAGGGCTCCAAGAGGAGGGTCCAACCATCACGCTGCTATAATAAAAGGATGGTCACTGGTTTATTTTTTTCATTTTTTTCATTTTTTCAGGACAGATGGTTACCAACCGCAGTTTTTTTATTATTATTTAAATTTCTGGAAGAATAGATGTTCTATTTCTCTATAGTACTTTTAAGTTTTAATATAATTTTCTGATTGGATAGATGTTACAGCCACAGTTGAGAAAATATCAATCGTGTAGTTTACTCAACAAATACATTACAAAGCCAAAATCAATTATATTATTTTATTAATTTATTTAGTAAAAGTACGAGGTTATAATGATTAATTCATATAATTAAAGTTTAAATAGAGATATTTTTGGATTTTTTAACTGTCAAACTCAGTCAACACAAACGGAATACTAACGGTGTTAATCCATATGGAAGGTTTATAAAATAAAAGTATTTATAACTATACATCCAATAATAGTTTAAAGGTGAGACGAGGTTTATAATATTAACCCATCTTAAAATTACCCATGAAAAAAACCTGTGGAACCCATTTTCTGTTACCAAAGAAAAATAATATATTTTTTTTCTTGTGTGGAGGAATCGTTTGGGAGATCCAAAACTACTGAACAACATTGTTGGTACAAAATACGTTTATTCATTTCGATAATGTTTCAGGTTTGAGTTACAGAAACCTGTCATATAAAAAAAAAAAAAAAATTAATGCTTGGGTAGTCAGTATCTAAAATATTGACCCCACCAATGAGAGTGTAGCACGTGATCCAATTTGTGAGATAAATATAAAAAGTAAAAGAAAAAAGGTCACGTTCTACACCCCTATTGGTAGGATCAGTATTTTAGATACTGACCAGTCAGTATCCGAGTATTATTAAAAAAAAAAAATGTCTTCCTTTATTGATAGTCTTTAAATATAATGTGAATAGGAATTGTTTGAAAGAATTGACTGTCCTGCTAATACCTTTCCCTTTTTCAAGATTGCAGCTCAAGTAATTGGAAGGTTTACATTTCTTGTTTGTCTTCTCTTTTTCCACAAATTAAAGAGTACAAAACTCTAATTACAGAAAACCTTAATGAGAGAGATATTAATGATGGATTATTGGTCTCTTACAATGTATATACATCAAGTGTTGATTTAATTTACAATCCTTGTCATAATTGATTTTTTATTTTTTTTTTGTACATGTATAGCAAAAGTTTGGCACATACCAATAACATGTCATGACTATCTCATGGAAACATTTATCATAATTAATTGAATTTTTAAGCAAAATATAAATAAAGGGTGAATAACTTTTCAATCTATATACCCATTTCTAGGTGAGTGTTTTGATTATAATATAAATTCGAATATTACAAAATTACAATTTCAATAGTTGAAAATTAACCGTGACATGGTTGAAAATATAAAATTCTTATTGCATGAAAATTTAGATGACAATAACATATGATTTGCAGAGGCCGTTTCATATTCTGTTTAGAGTTTAGTCTTAGATCAAGTACTATAAACAAAATTTAAATAGTTTGGCTCAAAGTGGGAAAGAATTCCCGTTACTTACTTTTTATAAGTAAAATTATAAATTGAACCCGCATGTATAAAAATAGGATTCGAATTCACAACTTTATTAATATATAAGTGTAAAAATCATAAGTAACATATTTCTTTATTTTATTTTAAGTATTACATAGGAAGAGGACTCGGTGAGAGTTATACTATCGAACCAACTTTAAATTAACAATAACCTTATCATCAAAATTGAAAGAGAGACACCCAACCAATTTAATTACGTGTCAAATCAGAAAATCTTAATTGATGCATACGAGTTTAAGATTCATAGGATGATAGAAGGAGATAATAATAATGGAGCCAATGGAAAATGTCAGTCAAATAATAAAAGTCTTGATTAAAAAAAAAATTAACCAATGGAAATGGGAATCTCTTCTCGCCTTCTCGGTGACGTAAAGTGAGCAATCGTTTTTCACCACCCAAGAAGACGAAAAAACTCTATAAATAAGAAAGAAAGAGTACCAAAACCAGGCTTGAAGACGCAACCACGAAATTAAAGCATCTTCTAACCTCTCTCTCCTCTCCTCTCCTCTCTAGAAAACTTGTCTTTTTCAATCCTGAAACAACAGAAGACCCGGACCAATCTCTCTTTCTTTTACCCGAACCAAACCCGTTAAAAAAGAAAAGAAACCATGGTCGGACCTTCTCTTCCCACCACCAATAAGCTCACCATCATCAAGTTCCTCTGTAGCTACGGCGGCAAGATTCTCCCCCGTCACCCTGACGGCAAACTCCGTTATCACGGCGGTGAAACCCGTGTCCTCGCCGTTGACCGCTCCATCTCCTTCTCCGGTCAGTCACCTTTTCCATTCTTTATATATATATTTCGTTTAATTAGTGTAAAGAAAAGAAATTTCGATGTGGGATGCTTTTAGTTTTTGTTCAAAGTGTACAGAAAATGATATAGAGTGAAATTATTGGTGTGTGGTTACAGAGCTGTTGTTGAAGCTTGGAGAGTTATGTGGAAAACAAGTGAGTCTACGTTGTAAATTGCCAACAGAGGATCTAGACGCTCTTGTCTCGATAACCTCCGATGAGGATCTCGCTAATCTCATCGAGGAATACGACCGAGTTGCATCACCTCCATCTTCTTTAAAGATCAGAGCTTTCCTTTCACTCCCGAAATCAAAACCCTCCTCTAAAAAACCACCATTATCACCACCATCATCATCTTCATCTTTATCATCATCACCACCTCAATCATCAACATCACCTTCCTCTTCACCAAAATCATCATCAGATTACAGTACAAGGCTCTCGAGGCCCGCAACCGGCCGCTGCCACCATAATCGGATGTCAGTGGCTCCGGCGGCGGCGGCGTTGCCGGAAAAATCAGCTGGGAAGATGATTGATAATAATCCTCAACATGGTTACTATGCTCATGGAAATCCTGGTCATACCTACCTCATCCATAATGGAAACTACTGGCAATAACAATTGGAAAAACCGATCAGGCTGCAAAGTTCTACTACACGAGGACTTTTATATAAGAGACCCAACAACAACAACAAAAAATACCATAAATAGTAAACAAGTTGATCATGAGATATATATATTTTTATATATCATGTAATCGGACTGTAAAATCGTTTACAAGGATTGCTTTCTTTTTGATGATGCCTGCCCATTAATGAATTTTCAGTCCAATTTCGTAAAAAAAAAAAATATGTGATGGTGAGTTTGTTCCGTCTTCTTCTTTTTTGTTTATGTCCATTAATTCAGTTTTTGCACAACAGCTTCCAGTTCCAGTTCCACTGTCCATTTCGCCGTTAGGATTCCGTTAAAAGCCGTTGTTGTTGATCTTGTTCATTTTGTGTGTCCTAATCGTAACAGCAAGTGCTTTTTGAGTTGTGTTTGTGTCCGTGTGTTTTCGTGTGCCACGTTCGTTTTTCCTTATCTTCAAAGTTAAAGCTGTTGCAGTTACACGTATGTGTGCATGTACAGGCATTGTCATCCTTTTTTTCTTTTTTTTTTCAAGTTGTACATGCCTTTTCTTTTTGCTTGTCCTTCATTTTCTGCTTAAGTGTTTTTATTTTGCTTAATTGATTGATTAATAATGTGATTTGCAGGACAGTGAAGAGATTAGAGAGAGTCATGCTTTACAGCTCCGAACCAAGGACTTGATATGGGAATTCAATTGGGTGACAGGTATGTTTTACAATCTCCTTCAGTTTTCCTCTGTTTTCTAAGTATAGATAGTAAACTCTGTTTTAATTTCTTTTTTGTAGAATTCTATAATAATTTCAAACTGTTTTTTTTTTTTTTTTTTTTCCCTTGTAGAGATAAAAGTTTTGATTTTGGTAATGTTTCTAGTTTCTTTCTTCAAGTCATGGGCCATCATTTTGAAATTTGACCAGATTGTATTCTATTGATTGCAGTGGAGTAGTGGAGATAGCAAGGCACCGAAAGAAGTGGTGGTTTCATATGAAACAAATTAATAATGATCCAAGAACAATTAATACTAGAATTGGGGGACCATTGATTTGGTTTCAATGAACTGATTTTTCCCTAATTACCATAATTTATTGGACATGGAAGGGAGCAATGATGTTAGAAGTGTCCCATGACAGCTGTTATATACAAGGAACTGCACCATATACAATAACTTAATCCAACATTATAGAAGTAAGAAAATTAAAATAAAATAAAAAATAAAAAAACTAGAGTGTTCGGGCAGCCGGGCACGCTCGATCCATTCACAATTCACATCATATTATGTGATAGGAGTCTCTGAAAGTTTCATAATATATGAGATCATGTGAGTGGATTGGCAATGCTATGTGGAGCACATCCAAACCACCCTAAAAAACGATATACATATTTCATTCACTCTTTAAGGGACGAAGGTGAAATGGTAGCCATGATTTTTTTTTATATATATTTATTTTTGGTGAAAAAGATATATTTAGTGGAGTTTTTTCAAGTTTGGTTAAAATATAAGTGAACTCGATCATGGTTTAACCTTTTTTAAAAGAGAAAAAAAGTTTATGGTATTTGTTGAGAAAATATATTTTTAATGAATTTCAAATGGATTTTTAATGAAGTTCAAATCTGTTGATGAGATTTATTTGTATTTCAAGAACAATTCAACAAATTTTCAAGTGACATCCTTATACAACTTTTAAAGATATTTTTACGAAATTCATAATATCAAACCCATCACTAGTTTAGAGATAAATGAAAAAGACTTATTAATTATTAATTAATATATATATTCAAATATTATATTTATTGTTTCAATTACAAAGGAAAGGGTCTCCACTCATATAGCATTCAAAGGGAATATTCCCATAATACAAGTAAATTAATTACAAGGCCAACAAAGATGAAAGTGAGTTTGATAATTGTAAATTTGTAATCTTGTGAAATAAAAGAGAGAGGGTTGTTTAAGGTTTATACTTTATAGTTTATCCTACCCCACCACCATGTGCATGCCAATCTTTTTTATCTTACTTGTCAATTACATAATTTTTTGCACATAAAGAATTAGATGCATCATGCATGCCACCAAAAAAAAAAAAGGAAGAGAAGAGGCATATCCCTGTATAAAAAAAAGTGGGCATTGGGCAATATCATCATCATTCAAGGATCCCACCGTGTCTCATGCGCGTCTGTGCCTGTAATGTCACTGTTTTGATGGGCTGATAGAAAACATCTATTTTGTTATATGAGATATAATGTACAAAAGGATCAGTATTGCTGGCGGTGATGATGATGATGATGATTGTGGGGCATATGAGGGACCCTTTGAAGAGGACACCTGAAGATGGATAGATAGCTCTGGCTAGCTTTTATTGAAAATCTTAATTTATTGAAGATGATGCAACTAGGCCCATCCATGGCCATGCATGGTGGTGGATAGAATTTGAGAAAATCCAAAGTAAAAGGAAAATTTTGAGGAGGGTCCCTGAATCCTGATATGAATAGTAAGTATAGATGAGATGCAAATTAATGTATATATACCTGCTTCGACACACAAGTCGGTATATTTAGTTTGTAGAAAACAATTGAATCAGTTAAATCTAACTATATATACTTTGATAATCTCATTTAATTGCTAATTAATCTGCTAATTAATCTTGTATTTGCTGCCTTTTAATTTATAGGTTGTTTCAATGATTGGTTGGTCTTGCCACCTTATTTTTTGTCTTGCTCGGCACTTATTTCGGGTTTGGTGATGAGTACTGTTAATGTTGGTTGTATTATCAGGCGAAACCAGAGAAATCTGATCCTTTAGAATTTAGATTCATATGATTTTAACTGTTTTTGACTTTATTGTCCACTACCCTTATTCATCGAGACTTATCCTGATGGTTGTTGTTGTTGTTGTATGAGAGCTAGCTTTGCATCTGCAAGGATGCATGGCTGCTTTTGGTCACTTTGTTATCTATCACTTAGTCGGCTTGCATGTCAAGTTCATACACAGCCAAATTCAATGGATAGTTTTGCATGTAACTAGAGTTTGCCTACCGTAGGAGACTTGTATACTTAATTAATAGGTAATTATGAGAAAGAGTTTTTTTTTTACGAGATTTGTGCGCCATTGATGAAGCAGAAGAAGATTCCGACTAAGCTGAAGTAGGTGAATCTAACGAACAATAGTTAAAGATAGGATATAATTAAAGATGGACTGATATTTTTCTTTTTCTCTTTTTTTTTCAAACCTTTGATATTTGTGTTTGTTAGATTGAATTGCAATAATCAGTAATTACTCCGGTAACTATTAGGAGATTCTGTATAGAAACATGGAAACATGGCCCTTGCAATTTTAGTTGACCCATGACCGCCTCTAGGGGTGTAGCTCAGCTGGTAGATGGAATAATATGGGGCTTAGGCAATTGACTCCCAAGTCAGCTATTCGAATTTGCCAATGGCAAAAGCTTTAAAAAAAAAAAAAATTACTTGATCTAGATAGGTAAATAGATAGATACCATTAAAAAAAGAAAAAAAAAAAAAAAAGTTGACCCATGATTTACACCACTTGTCCCTTTGTATTTTCTATAGGACTATTTTTTTTCCATAAGGTTGTTGGAGATCGGAATCAACATCATCTCAACATATTATTTAAAAAGAAAACGAAGAAAGAGAACAAAAGAGTTAAGAAAACAAAGAAGAAAAAAAATCAACAGAACCTAAAAGAAGGTTTGTTACAAAAAATCAATGAAAATAAAGGAATTGCAAAAATTCGGAGTGGTCCACCACCATATTGGAGAGACGATACTGGGGCTCCTGGACATTAAACTATCTGAAACTTGGTTACCTTCACAATAAATCTGAGTGACAACAAAGTCCATTTGAGAGAGTAAGCTCAAACACCTATCCTAAACGGGGCACCAACACCAAGGAACCTTATGAGACCTAAAACGAATGACAGCTACAATAAAAGCCGAATCACTCTCTAACTATAATCGATGTCAGCCAAAAATCCAAGCATAATCAATAGCGTCTATAAGACTATAACAGCATAAAAAACTGTTTTTAATTTAATTTGAAAACTCAAATCAAATTTAAAAACAGCATCTTCATTTTTGTTGGAAATAATCTGGAATCTAGATACTATATATCAAACACATTTTCATACACTAACTACAGATTTTTTGAATGTTCTCTCTAGTTTTCAAATTATTTTTGAACTATGAATCAAATACCTCTAAGTAAAAACATTGTAGAAGAATTCAAACTGTTTTTCATTTTTTGAGGAAAAGTGCTAAAGTTTTGCTTTCAAAAGCAATATATATTTTGAGTCGATCCATTTTGCGTTGAAGTAGTTTGTAATAGGAACAATGAAGTCAATAATTGATTAACGGGGAATTATTATTGTAAAAATGTCATTGTTGATGCTAAACAAATATTCCATAAATGATCAAACAAAGCATAGAATGCTTTAAATAATTAAACAGTGTGATTGATTAGACATTTTTTTAATCTAGAACTTTTTTTATTAATGGAAATAAAATACATGTAATTGATTAGACATCATAACAATGGGTTTAGATATAATTAAAACAGAATTTGTTGAAATCGCATAAAAAAAGTTCTTATATGCAAGAACTGTGGCACTCTTTTAATTTGATCATTTTTTTTTTTGCTCATATTTACAAATTTGTGTTTTTAGTCCCATTTATACCCATTGAAACCCGAGTATCGGCGGTTTCGACGGATTCAAACCGAATTTGTTGAAAACACAAAAATGAGTTCATATATTATATGTGAGTTATGTAGTCATTTTTTTTATTTGATTAATTTTGTGGTTATATTTATATTAAACTTGTATTCTTGATCCAATATATACTTATTTTTTATAACTAAACCTTGAGAACTTAAGTTTCCACATATTCGGTTTCAAACCAAATCCGATGAAACCACTAAAACGGATTCATATATGCAAGAATTGTGGCACTTTTTATCATTTGATCGTTTTTTTTGCTCATATTTACATCTTAGTCCTATTTATACTCATCAAAACCAAAGTGTCAGCAGTTTCGATGGATTCAATTTGAAACCGAATCCATGGAAAACACAAAAAATGAGTTCATATATTATATGCAGGTTTTGGAGCAATTGTTTTTTATTTGATTAGTTATGTTGCTTGTATTTATATTAAACTTGTATTCTTAGTCCAATATATACTTATTTTTTATAGCTTAACTTTAAGAATCCAAGTTTCCACAGATTCGGTTTCAAACCGAGTCTGTCGAAACCACTAAAACTGGTTCATATATGCAAGAATTGTGGCATTTTTTTTAATTGGATCGTTTGTTGCTCATATGTACATTAAATTTGTGTACTTGGTCCCATTTATACTCATTAAAACCTGAGTATCGGTGGTTTTGACGGATTCGATTTCAAACCGAATCCGTGCAAACCATAAAAACAAGTTCTTATATTATATGCAAGTTTTGTAACAATTTTTTATTTGATTTTCTATTCATCGGAACTTTTAATTTCTTTTAATTTTAATTCCGGATAATCAGTGAAGCAATCAATGGCATAAATAAATAAAAATTGATCCTGGAATTTGGGCCAGAGACCCCGATAATTATTTTTGTGCATGAACTTCACATCCCAGGCCTACTGGAGAGATTACACTCAAAATTAACTCAGGCCCAAACGTGTTTGGGGCTTTGGGCTATGTGTGTGTTTAAAAGCTTAAAACTTGAAGCACACTCATACAACCTAATGTCTAAGAAGCAACCACGTTAAACTTATTATATGATTCTGGGTTAAATTTCATGATATTTTTTAAATATATATAAATAAAATTACTTGCCGTATTATAAAATCCGAATGTCGCCATAGACGAAAAAGAAAAGACATGTGCCTGACTCCAAAGTGAACTGGCCGGTTGAGTTTGATAATTATACCCCTAAACAAAAAAAAAACCCTACAATTAAAATAGAAAATGTAAACTTAGAACAAAGTTTCAATATTGAATGTCGATCGAGCCTATATACATATACTAGTTTTAATTATGTCACGCGTTACAAGTAAGTAGCATCACTCTTATTGATATATCCTATATAATATGATTTGAGTAAATCGGATATATACGTCCCATGTATCGAAACATTTCGCTTGTGCTTTGAAGACGCAAGATTTACAAATTTGGATAAAACAAAATTGTATTAATTTTCCTATCTTGATGAAATAAAATTGAATATCCTTACTGCTTAGTGATTAACCATGTTAAAGGACAAAAACATTAAAAAATTAAATGAAATCAATTGAAGTTTACACAGTGACACTGACATATAGTGAATATAATAAGCTTCTTCTCTCAATCTCCAACTCAATTTCTGAGAAAAAATGAATCCAAATCCTGAAAAATTCCCACTTCTCTCTTTCGTTTTATCAAGACTCAATGCCGATACCAGTGCACCACTGCCTTCACAGAACTATGATAATCTGACAACGACTTTTCCTCATCTGGTTGATGCCAAAGTCATTGCTTCATTAATAGAAGCCCTTCCAGTCGAAATCGCCCAGACCCACTTCCTCCTCAGCTCGCTCGGGCCCCGACCGGACCCGGAAACCGTCGCGTCCGCCCGATCCAAGATTTCCCAGATCCAGGAAACTTCGCCAGATGTCGAGATGTGTAGGGCGGTGGTGAGGTTGGACGAGATGCATGAGGAGTACGCGATGAAGTTGGGAGAAGCGGAGGAGGTTCTGGGTCGGGTTTACGGGTCGGCTGTGGCGGCGTTGGAGGATGTTAACGAGGAAGTGGTGAAGATATTGAGAGAAGCAGAGAGTGGTGATTGTGTTGTGGAGAGAGTTGAGCTTGTTGATCGTCAGCTCAGGTTTTTGCCTGAGGCTTTTGGGAAGCTTCAAGGGCTCGTTTCGATCAATCTTTCTCAGAATCAGTTGGAGGTAAAGTCTATTTTTTTCCATCTGTTTTTCATTTTTGGTTGAGTTTAGATGCCTAGAATTTCAACAAGAGTCTACATTTGTGATTTTTCAATTGGGTTGATTTAGCTAAATCCTTGTGTATTCGAAAAGATACTGATTTGAGCAAATGGATTTGTGTGATTCAAATTATTGTCTGTCGAAGCAATGCTTGATTGAAACTTTGATTTGCTGGATGATATAGCGTTACATTATTATGGTTAGATTGCTAGTCATGATGTTTTCGCATTGTGGACTTTATTTTATAAACTTGAAAGCTGATGCCTCGGTGGAACCGTGTAAATCTTTGGTGATGATAAATTCCGATACACGAATCGGTTCTTTGATTCATTTGGCCGGCTGTTACTTTGAACTTGTTCAATCTGTTTTTGGACTTATTTAGTTATCTGAAGTTTTTAATCAGTTATTTAACCAAGTATTGAGACTCGGGGCGGTTGTCTAACTTATCAGGTGGCAGCACCCAGCTGCATTCTCTATGTAAAATCTTTGCTTCGAAATTGTCTTTGCCAATACTGTACTCAAAGCAGATGTCGGTTGTTCACCATTTTCCAATTTTGAATATTATTCAAATTTTGTAAACCATGTATGGATTGTGATGCAAGTAATGAGTATACATGCACTTAATTTGTTCATTTATTTCGGTTTATAGCATTACTTGATGCTGTTTCTTATTATTTTTGTGGGGAACAGTTCATTCCAGATTCAATAGCAGGACTACGGAAACTAGAGGAGCTTAATGTTTCTTCCAACTTACTAAGGTCCCTGCCTGACTCTATCGGATTGCTTCTTAATTTGAAGATCCTCAACGTGTCAGGAAACAAGCTAAAGGCCCTTCCCGAAAGCATTGCTGGCTGCAGGTATTTTATGAGATTCTGTTTGCTCATGAACCTGGTTTTCTCTCAATCTTTGGTTTTACTTTTTCTGTTTCTAAATTCTGGTTGACATTTCATTTTTAGTTCACTGGTGGAGTTAGATGCAAGCTTTAACAATTTGGTCTCTTTGCCAACCAATTTTGGCTATGCACTATTGAATCTTCAGAGGCTTTCAATCCAGCTTAACAAGATTCATTTGCTTCCCTCATCTGTTTGTGAGATGACGTCTCTGAGATACCTGGATGTTCATTTCAATGAGCTTCATGGCCTGCCACAAGCAATCGGGAGATTGACAAATCTCGAAGTGCTGAACCTGAGCAGTAATTTCAGTGACTTAACTGAGCTTCCTGAAACTATCGGTGATCTAATTAAGCTCAGGGAGCTCGATGTTAGCAACAATCAAATCCGAGCTCTCCCCGATACATTTTTCAGGCTTGAAAATCTAACCAAGCTCAACTTGGACCAGAATCCACTTGTCATCCCACCAATGGATGTTGTTAATAAAGGGCTTGAGGCTGTTGAGGAGTTTATGAAAAAGAGATGGCTCGATATTGTAGCCGAGGAACAACAGAAGAGCATGCTCGAAGCAAACAAGCAGCAACAAGGTGGATGGCTGGCATGGGGAAGTTCTTTGTTGACGGATTTTGTCTCTGGAGTTTCTCAGAGTGTTGGTGGACACGCAGGAGGAGGAAAAACTTCAACTTCAACTGAATCATATCTGGATCAACAGTTGTAATTTTGTTATAATCCAATCTTTGCGGAGTTGTGTGCAAAAACAATGGTCACATGTGCAGTTGATGGTGAGATAGCTTTCGGTCACTGTAAGTTACTGCTTACAACATAGCTTTTCAATTAACATTGTGTATCTGTGTTTTGTAGTAATGTTTGAATATCTCTAATGATATTCTAAAGATCACAAAATTCTCTGGTGCGGATGGTCTACAAGAAGTTTTTGCAGACAACGAATTTGTATCGATTCAAGTCATTACTCATTAGAACACAAAAAATGCAAGATTGAACAATCTAATACTGCGTTTGATGGCCCTTTAGATATTGTTGAAATCTCTGTGCTATGGTGTTTGTTTCTTATAGTGTTTCGAGGAAAATAATAAAACTTCTTTGCACGAGATCATAGAAGAGTTACTTTTTTCTGGTTCATGATCCCGTAAGTCTTTTCGTGAGGAGATCATAGAAGAGTTCCTTTTTTTCTAGTTCATGATTCTGTAAGTTTTTTCGTGAGGAATTCCGATTTGCACCGGTCTATAATTGACTCATAATTCAATTTGCATGCATGTATCGGAATCCTGCACAAAAATTGTGCAGGATCGGGATCCTACACTTGGTAATTTTCATCTCAATTTATATATATATATATATTTTTGAAAGATTTATATTTCATTTTAAATACCAATTTGTCATGTTCATTTAACTAGCACATTTAGTTAAATTTAAGGGGGAGTTGCACAAACATACCTCGAGGTTTAATGAAATTACACAAATATGGCAGTTTTGGCCATATACACACAAACTTCCCTCAACATTTGAAAATTGTTGCACAAGAATTCCCTGCCGTTAGATGGATCCGTTAGTCAATGGTCAAAAGTGTAAAAAGTCTAAAATACCCTTTATTTTTATTTTAAATAAACTAAAAAATTAAAAAAATAAGATAAAAAATATTTAAAATATATATATATTTTAGATAACATGAATGTATCTTAAATTTAAAACCTAGAAAAAAAAATCATCTTTACAAATAAGAAAAATAGTTGTTTAAAATCAAGGGGTAATTGCACAAATAAATTAAAAAAAAAAAATTTTAAAATTTTTGAAGATGATTTTTTTTCCAACTTTCTAATTTAAGATACATTCATATTTTCTAAAAGATTTTTTAATATTTTTTTTATCTTATTTTTGAATTTTGAATTTTGTTTAAAATAAAAATATAGGGTATTTTAGACTTTTTACACGTTTGAGCATTGACTAACGGATCCATCTAACGGTAGGGGGTATTTCTGCAATAATTTTCAAATGGTAAAGGAAGTTTGTACGTATATGGTCAAAACTTATGTAATTTTATCAAACCTCAGGGGATGTTTGTGCAATTCCCCCTAAATTTAAAATATATCTCATTAAATCCGTCCAAAAATTGAGATATAAATGGAGATGATCCAGTAATTTCAGGAAGAGTAGGTGAAGATATAGAATTTATTTTTAAACTATTATTTCGAGAACGAATTAGGGAGGGTCATAACTCAAATCGACCATGTGTGAGTGTGACAGAGGGGTTGACCGTTTTGAGTAAAATTAAAAACGATGAAAGAGTTTGCAGTTTGTATATGAGCCAAACAAAGGTGAAGATATGTTTTGACTTTTGAATCTATCTATTCAACAACCCAACTAGAGTTATCTGCTCGCCATTTGCAGTCTTAAATTTCATTAATGGAGACATCATCATCTTTCCGGTGGACCAGCAGTGATACCATTCCTTCCAATTTCATTCTTCCGGAGAACAAGAGACCTCACCTCTCCCAAGTCTCCGCATTGTCCTCCATCCCCATCATTGACTTGAAAAACTACACCGGAGACGGCGACAACAACAACGTTCCCGATTCATCGTTACTAAAGAAAATATCACATGCTTGTGAGGAATATGGCTTCTTTCAGATCATCAACCATGGAATCCCTGAAGACTTGTGCAACAAAATGATGGATGCCATCGCCAAACTCTTTGAATCGATACCTCCTGAAGAGAGAAAACAATTCTTTACAACAGATCACACCAAGCAAGTCAAGCTTTTCAACTACTACATCAACAATGATTCGGCTAACTCTCAAGACAAGGTTCAAATGTGGAGTGAGTCCTTCAGTCATCCTTGGCATCCAATAGACGACACAAGTCATCTTTTACGGGGGAAATCCTCCTTATTATAGGTAAATTATCAAGTGCAGGATCCTGCACGTAATTTATTACTTTACATAGATCTGACAAGTTATATTCTAAATCTGTGGCATTGGATTTGATGTAGAGAGGTTTTTGGTGAGTATGCCAAGGAGATTTATGAGCTAATGAATAAGCTTATGAGATTAATATCACAAGGGCTTGGTCTAGAAACAGACTGTTTGAAGAAAAGGGTTGGAGAGAATCCTAGTTTGAAAGCACACGCAAACTACTATCCTCCTTGTCCTGAGCCTGAACTCACACTAGGACTCAATGTTCACACCGATTTAAATGCGTTGACGGTACTCAGACAATCTCCAGGAGTTACCGGCCTCCAGGTGATCAAAGATGGTGAATGGGTGGCTGTTGATTTTGCTCCAAATGCATTTGTCATCAATCTGGGTGCTCAAATCCAGGTAAGTAATTAAACCTGAAACATATATATCTTCATTTGAGAGAAGAAGATAACATGTTAATTTGTTGACTTTTGATTGCCTATTGTCTAGTTTGCGGTAAATGACATCAGGATTTTAAATTTTCTTCAAGATTGTGGGGGTTTTTTTAGTTTCTATTTGATGTAATTATTTCCATTTTACCAGCGTATGTTAAGAATTTCGCACGAAAAAACATGCGAGATCACATACCTGATTAGCGTTGTTATCTATTTATCCATCCATTTCCCACTTATATTGTAGGTTCTGAGCAATGGAAGGTACAAGAGCGTGCACCACAGAGCAGTGACGAACAAAGAGCAACGAAGAGTGACATTGGCAATGTTTTATGAACCAAACAGAGACAGCGTGATTTGTCCCATTGAGGAGTTGATTGATGAACACCACCCTCCATTATATCGAAACTATCGCTATTCAGAGTTCCAGGATGAATTTTTCAGGCAAGTAGGAACAAGACGGATGGTTAAGGAAGCTTTTCAATTTAAAAAATAACTAAATGCTAAAAATAAATTATAAAATTCTAATTTGATACAATCCCATTGGTCGGTCTCATATAAGATTTTCTCCTTATACCGTGTTGTTTTTAACTTTTTATTAATAAATATGTTCTTTTTCTTTTTATTAATACAAGTCATTCGCACGTCAAGCCGACATAGTGACATGGTCGAACTCGGGTGGGTTCACTACATGAGCCCAACGAAAGTGGATAGGTTTACTAAGCGAACCTACAAATGTATTTTGGGTTCAAAATAAGAAAAATCCAATCCGCTACTACTTATTTTGCTGAGTTCGATTAATGCCTTTTGAATAAAACCGAATTAAAATCACATAATTACATCTTCAAAACATTTGATTAATTAAAGCTTATTACATTCATACACTGATACACGATCACAATATCGAGAATATAATTAAGAGATAAAATCATGAAAAACAAAGAAGCGGGGTTATTATTCATAAATTAAGCTAAATTAAATTATATGGAAATATCTTTTTCACCTACAATAATCTAAATAATCATACCAAAAGAAAAATAAAAGTTTTCTTTCATTATTTCAATATTTCCTTTATGAAAATAAAGAAAGGTGTTAATGTATCGTATTCCATTTTTTAAATATAAATTGATGTTTTTTAGGTGGAGGATTTGGGTTCAAAATTCTTTACTTCCTATTCTTTTTCATTAATTATGTTAAATGGACCGTGTTGAATGGGCATGCTAACCTATAGTAAAATTCTTTAGTGTTTCAAAAAATATATATAGTAAAAGTCTTTAACTTTTTGCGTCAATAATACCAATAAAATAGCACATCACCTTTTAATAGCGTTGGTAGTGCATCTCCCTTCCACATAAGTGGTGAGAGATTCATATCCTAACATACGCATTGTACGGCATGTGTTGGGAGTTTTCTTCCCGTATTTTAAGAGTAGTTATCTCACGTTATGGGAGTAGATATCCGAGCCACACATGTATTGTTTAATCTCGGCAGGTTCTGTCAATTCTATTGTAATATTTAAAAATAAAAAATTACCAACAAAATAAAAGTAGAGAATTCTTTGTTAAAAGGATATTATATATATAAACAATAATGTGAAGTGTGAAAAGCTTTTTCTTTTCTTCTCTTTTTTTTTTTTTTTTTTGAGAAAAATGTGAACCGGCTTTTCTTTTCTTTTTCTTCGGTCCACTTCAATCAACGTTGCAAAATCCTAATTGACTTTAAATATGTGATACGAAGTCGTGAGTCGTGACTGAGAAAACATCTGTAAGATTGAGGTTGGTTTGATAATAAGCCCCCGTCCTGCAGGCTGTTTTCAGCTATTTTTGTTTTTGTTTTTGTTTTCTAAAAAAATGATTTCGAATTCGTGTCCTGTAAACCGTTTTTCATTTTATTTTCAGAAATCAAAAACAAAAACAAAAACAAAAACAAAGTCAAGTGTTAAAAGTAGAAATTTTAAAATACAAAAAAAACTTGTTTTTGTTGAATTTGTTTTTGTTTTTCATTTGAAATGGGCCCCACATCATTAATATATTTTTTTTCTTTTTTTCTCATCTACCAGACCCTATCTTCTTCTTCCTTCCTCCATCGCAGCTGCCTTCGCCGATCGTCTTCATCTTCTTCTTCTTGTCTTGTACGGCCGCCGCCGATCCACTCGCCTTCGACTGCTACAGATCCACTCGCCTTCTTTCTTCCTTCCTCCCTCCATCGCAGCTGCCTTCGCCGATCATCTTCATCTTCATCTTCTTCTTCTGGTCTTCGACGGCCGCCGCCGATCCACTCCACTCGCCTTCGACGACCGCCGATCCACTCGCCTTCGACGATCGTCTTCGTCTTCTTCTTCTGGACGACTTCTTCTTCTGGATTGATCAGCTGGACGACTTCTTCTTCTTCAACTGGACGCTTCTTCTTCTGGATCAGCTGGACGACTTCTTCTTCTTCAGTTGGACGACTTCTTCTTCTGGATCAGTTGGACGACATCTTCTTCTGATCAATTGATTACATTTTGTTTAGTGTGAATTATTTAATCAATTTATTTATAATTGTTATAATATTAAACAAAAAATAAAAAATTGATATTTCAATTTTCGAAAGTTTTCGATTTATCCTACCAGACGCGTTTTTTCCGTTTTTATTTTCAAAATACGGATTCCAGTAAATGCTACCAGACGCGTATTCGGAATTCAAAAATGAAACCAAAAACACTATTTTCATTTTCATTTTTCTTTTCGAAAAACAAAAACAAAAAACGGCTTGCAGGACGGGCCAGTAACTTCTCTCCATTACAAGGTTGAGGGTTCGAATCTTTCCTACCAAATAAAATCCCGAATTTATGTAACAGCATAATATTTCAGCACTAAAAGAAACCTGACCCGGCAATTAACCAACGTTCAATTTCATTTGGAAGCTAATAGGTTAGTAGGTACAATCCATCAAACGGTTACAACATGGCCAATTCCTCTGTAGTCAAAATCCCAGAAGTGAAATTGAGCTCCTCCTCCACCTCCGGACACCACCGTAATATACCGGTGATCGGAATGGGATCGGCGGCAGACAACTTGGATGGGAATAACCTCAAATTGGCGGTCCTGGAAGCGATCAAAGTGGGTTACAGACACTTCGACACAGCTTCACTGTACGGCTCTGAGAAGGCTCTCGGTGATGCAATCGCAGAAGCACTTAGAATTGGCCTTGTAACTTGTCGTGAAGAACTCTTCATCACTTCCAAGCTCTGGTGCACCGAAGCTCATCCCCATCTTGTCAAACCAGCTTTACAAAAATCTCTGAGGTTAGATAATTCACTCATTAAATTACCCACTAATTGTTCAATCAAATTTTTAATTTTGTTTTCATGTTCTTGTTAGCTAGTGTTGTGATTATTCTTTTTGGTAGGGTTAGTGATATTACTTGTGTTATTTTAGAGAACACAAACCGTGCTCAAATGTTAAAAATGTAATATAATTAACAGGAAGTGAACTCTAAAGACAAGAAATTTACAGAATAACAGAGGTAATTATGTATTAAACTCCATATAATATCAAAGTCCAGATTCGAATTATATTGGATATGGATATCCCAGCAAGGAATTGATTTGGAAATCTTCATTCTTTTGACATGAATAGATAACATTGACTCATCCTATTATCAATCCACAACATAAAACACAATAAGGTCACACTAATACAAAAATCATACTACTCGATTTGAGTACATTTAAATGGTTCATTAACAATTAGTCAATTATGATCACAAACCAAATGTACCAATACATTATGCTCCAGATTATTTGACATTGATCATATGTCTTAATCCGGATGTCCACAAAATAGGAACGATTAGGCTAGTCCACAACATGTAGGAAAATAAATACAACAGACTATGCCCAATATCGCACAAGTTCTGATCAATCTAAGTTTATTGTGTGGTGATCAATCTTTGCAGCTCTCTTCAAATGGCATACCTTGACCTCTATCTGATACATTGGCCCATCAGTGCGAAGCCTGTTGAGAAATATGTATACCCAATACCTGAAGAGGAACTTCAACCGATGGACTTCAAGGCTGTGTGGGAAGCCATGGAAGAGTGTCAGAGGCTTGGCCTCACTAAGTCCATTGGTGTCAGCAACTTCTCTTGCAAGAAGCTGGAGACAATACTCTCCTTTGCTACCATCCCTCCCTCAGTCAATCAAGTGAGTCTATCACTTCATTGTTGTTTATATATTTTTGTGCGCTTTCTTGACGGTTCATGATTATGATTGGAAGCTACTGATGATTTGTTAAGGTGGAGATGAACCCTGTCTGGCAACAGAGGAAGCTCGTAGAATTTGGCAAGGCCAACGGTATTGTTATAACTGCATTCTCTCCCTTGGGAGGCATAGGTTCCAGTTGGGGCACAAATCGAGTTATGGATAATGAAACATTGAACCATATTGCAAAGGCTCATGGAAAGACTGTTGCTCAGGTTTCATTACATTATCTTTTTTTTTTTTGGTATTTTCACGACATGTTGGTGCTTTTTTGTTGGTTTGATTACAAACTCTAAATGAAATAATCTCTTGGTTAACAATTGGCAGGTGTGTCTGAGATGGATAATTGAGCAAGGCGCAACTGCTGTTGTTAAGAGCTTCAGTAGGGAGAGAATGAAGCTAAACTTGGAGATCTTTGACTGAGCACTAACAGATGACGATAATGCGAAGATTAATCAAATCCCGCAGCAGAGGTTGATGCCTAATGAGGAGTTCGTTTCCCCTCAAGGACCGTTCAAGACCCTTGAAGAGCTATGGGATGAGGAGTCTTAACCTCTCGCTTAAAAACTGGGTTTGTCATTTGGAACTAAGTTAGCATTGTTTTCTTAATGTTATGATACGAGTCTTGGCTGATCATGCTTGCCTTGCATGCCAATGTAGACAATAGAAGACAATTAATATAATAGCCAAGTTGAATTGAATAAAGCATATTGAATATTAAACCCAAAATATCTCCTATCTTCTATCTGTTTCTACCCGACTCTGTTCTCAGCTTTCCTCTTTCACACAAAATTAAACCTCATCATGTTATTAGCTCCTGTTATGTTACATATACCAATTAAAGGAGTACATTTTCCAGGGATTTATGAGGTTTAGCCTGTAATTACTAAGAACTTTGATAATGCTATGAACTACTAAAATTAATGTGATATGAGTGATTATGGTGTGCAATGTGGAGCCATCAAAGAAGAATGGTTTTCTTTTTCTTTTTTCTAGGATTAGTTTCTTGAATCCGCTGTAGCTTGCTTTGTTTTACAATCATGTATAGACATCAAAGTGTCTCATTACTTCTAGGATCCTCTCCTAATCTCGTTTTTTTTCCGTACAAACTGTATTGTATTATTTGTTGGGACCTTTTTGAAACGTTACTGAACCACTCAGTATATATAACATTACAAAACAACGGTCCAAAATCCTAACAATAAATTAGAAAAATACCCATATAAATCCAACATGTTAATGGATTATGTAAATTTGAATGGCAACATTTGCCTATAGAACCACAACCCATCATCACCCATGTATGTTTTTTTGGGCCTTCTTTAGCTGACCCACCAGGTACTTGTTGGGCTTCAATGGTCGTAGATACTCTACGACCATATACTATTATGTACAATAGCACTAGATGGAAAGGACTTTTAAATATCAAATCAAAGATTTACGGGTTTAGCTACTGTACAGGATTATATTGTTGCTAGATTAACTTTTAATATTTAGATTTTCAATCCAATGGTGTATAAAAATTAAAGATTTAAAAAAAAATTAAATTTTCTTTTAAAAAAACCAACATTTTCTCTCATAACTTTCTTTAATGAAGTAGCTAAACCCCATATTCCCAGTAACCCAACACTAACAATACTTGCTTTATTGTAGTTAAACCCAACACTAAAAATAAAATCTTTGACTCCCGTATATTAAGGGATATCATAGCATGAATTCAAACTTTGAATCCTGGCCGACAGATCAATATCTGACCACATCAAAAAGATCAATCAAGATCAAAGTTGGAAAAGACGTGATCAAATTTTGTTGTCTAATAAATAATAAAAATAAAAGGTCCAATCCAAGGGCAGAAAATTCTTGACATGTGCCTACGTGTCTAGTAATGGATGAGTGTTGATGGGAAGGATTTTAATGGGATTCTGGTGACTGCCTCTCCAGACTTTCATTTTCCAAGAATACAAACATCTTTGCACTTCTTGAAAAATCTGCAACCGTCTATTCTAGGTTCCAACATATCATCTGATTTGGCGGCCTATGCAAGATATCATCTGATTTTACATGTATACAACATTTTTATTTATTTATTTATTTTGACATGTATTCGTCCAGAAAACCCAATATTAAAAATAATGTATCACAAAAGATAATTCATTTAGTTTCTCTGTGATTTTTCAATTGAATTCTTTCACGTAAAAAGAGAAAAGGGGTGTGTTTTCTCAAAAGTAAAAGGCAAAGGCAGAGACACAATACACACGTGGAATATGATTGGCAGTGGTATTAATTAATAAAATCCGAATCTTGAAGAAAGTAACCTGTCATTGATCTTTGTTGTGTGTTAAAATATTGTAGAATTTTATATTGATCAAGTATAGAATTAGTCTAAAACTCATTTGACACTCTCTTTTTATAAACCGATTTTTAAGGGTAAGTTCTATCTAGTGAGATCATATCAAAATCCAACATGTACAAATAAATTAAGTTAATTACCAGACTGTAGATTTTATGAAGCTCATGTTAATTGAGATTCAAGTGGATGTGCTTCAATTTCGTTTAGGTCAGCTGGTTAGTTCTATCTGCACATCGACAGTCGACACAACACTAATGTCTTTGTGTACATGCCCCACTCACAATGTAACATATAATAATGTAGTAGTTGCAACTTGCAAGTGCAACTGTTTCTTTTCAAATATATAATTAGTGTTAATTATGATTATTAATATTGATCAGTGATAATTAAATAAGGCAGTTTGATGGAGGTGACAGGAATGTCAGAAAAGGAATGATGGGTGATGGGTTTAACATACATAAATGCATGCATGCATTATATAATATTGAAGAACGAATTAGAGAGAAAAAGCTGCTGAGCTACAAAATTGTGCAGGCTTTATTGGCGGAGGTTTCAGCACAAGAGAGAAGATAAAAATATTTTTAGATCGATAGAGATAGATATATAGATATATAGATATATAGATAGAGTAGAATTCACAGGATTAGTTTAGGGGACAAACTGTTCAGAGACAACTCTGAGTTAGCAGTATCGATCATGCACCTTTTTATTAATTTTTCCTGCCAATGCTATATATGTTTCATGTTTCCATTTATTTTTTCTTTGCAAATTTAAAAACTGCGAAGCAAAACACTAGAAAATAGGCAGAACTAATGTATATATTCCTTTTTCTTTGTAACTCACACTTCAAGTATTTGTCCAAGCATCGAATTAATTGTATATTTATATAGTTTTAATATTACACCAAGTCACCAACCAGCCTAACTCAATTGAATTGATATTAGGCTAGCTTTATGTTCAAATTCTAGTCTTGCTTTATTTATTAAGTAACTCTAAAAACGTACGAATCTAACTTTATTTATTAAGTAAATCTGAAAACATACGCAACCTTCTTTTAAATTGTGAGAATCTATCCAAGTCATTAATTAAGGATAATATATATATATATATATATATTATTTTTAGAGCTTTTTTATTAATAATGATAATTAAAAAAATAATGGAAAAGAAAAACGAACGTTGAGGGACCTGCCGACCTTAAAACACATTAATTTAAGAAGACACGAAAGCTTCAACAGAATGTTAAGAAACATGAATATAATTAATCAGACCAGCGGAATCATTCATTTCTCCCTTAACCTGTGCGGCCCAATGGATAATGTATACTTCATAACAGTCCTTAATTAAGATTAATGAGAATATATATATATATTTGAGATAGTCAATTTTTACAAGTTCCTTTTTCCCAAATTTGGTTTATTGGGCGAGCATTTGGCACCTTAATACCGGATTTGGATCATTTGATGATCTGATTTTTTTCCTGATCTTTTTAAAGTATGTGATTGGTTGTTAAAATTAATCACATCTTAACCACACATTCATTGTAATGCTTATGTGTTATGAAATTATGTGATCGAGGTTAGAAAAAAGATCAGATTAATAAATGATCTAAATTTCTTAATACTCTAAAATAGAATATATATATATATATATATAAAGCTAAGCGATCCTTTTTAGGCCTCACCACACCTCTGAAACCATTCAACACATCAGTGAACGTGCAATATTCAATAATTAATTAAGCAGAGGCAGCCACATCAAGTCACCAATTACCAAACATCTGCGTTACTGTTTTTGACATTCTGATAAAGTTAATTAGGGTTATTAGCTAGGGATATCTCACTAATCAGAGAGATTAATACATGCATGTCTCTATTCTCAAAAAGAAAAATTATGAAAGAAAGGAACTTGTAAGAAAACAATATATTTCTGAAATCGACTTTTTTATGGTTTCAAAGACCGACAGGAATTCGGACCCTGGTCTCGTCCAGAGATTTTTTTTTTTTTTTTTTTCTATCTCTCCGATGACTAAAAACAATTGTGCAATAGACAAGAAAATACTACTACAACCACAAGAACTTAAATTTAATTATAATATATACTAGAGTACTTATTTATTGCAAAATCTATTCACACTTTGCAATTATTATTTTTATGAATGTTAAGATAAATAAAATATGGTTATGAAAAAATTTTGAAATTTGTTTGCATGCATATTTTTCTTTCAATTTTTCCTATTTTCTCATTTTTGAATATATAGGTTAAAATTTTTAGAAAAAATGGTTCTTCCTAAAACTTACAATTTTTTCTTCTAAGTACATGTTAATTTAATTATTATGTATGTGAAAACATCTTATCAAAATCTATTAAATTTCATTATAGTGTGGATGATTAAGATATAAGATGGTTTGCATAATAATATTAATAATATTAATAATATTATTATATTTCATAAAAACTTTTTGTTTTTGTTTTTTGCTTTGCTTTTTTGACATGGTGCTAATTAATTACAAGAGGGAACTTGGTAATGACCGGACACTATCACTATATGCTAAGTGTCAGAGATTTGCATAAGAATTAATATTAAGCCACGCGTTTGGACATGATACTGACGAATGACGATCGATGAAGAAAAAAGAAGATGAGTTGGCGATATATAAATATGTTTATTTGCTGACTACTGATCACCTTTTCTAATTATATATATTTTTTATTTAGATAAACAGGTGCTGTTTATTGTAGAGTGGTAGGGTTTGCCTGGACATTTTTGGATCTCGAAAAGGTAAATGGTGTATATATATAGGACGGTTGTTTCAGAGAGAAAGAGATGGATCGAAAGAGATTGTTCTTTGGTTAGGGTTAGGGTTTGAAGTTAGTGTTAGGTTTTTGTATATTTCAGTTAGCATGTCGGAATGTTAACTCTGGGTTTCATACTTTCACATATATCTCTCTCTCTCAAGTCTCACCTCGCGCGTGAAGCCCTAGGAGTAGCAGCTACCCACTCGTGTGTAAATGGAGGAGAGACAATCAAGAGGAAGTCCCAACATATCACTGATATACAGTATATAGGTTCATTTTGCGGCCAGTGTGTCTCGGTGTAACACTGTGATAAATACAAGTCATTAATATAAAAATAAATCCAACGTTTATTTGACTCATTTAGAAAGTTTAAGGTGACAATATTATTATTATTATAAATGTATTTAGTTAGCTACAATTTTAAGATTTCATTAAAAAAAAAAAAAAAAAAAACTAATTATTTCGTTTATAGAATTGGATGCCATTTGTTTTCACGACCAAAGTTTAATTAACAATCACATGCATGCTGGTATCTTTGTGTTTATATATACAACTTCATTGTGATATTAAGCAGTGACATGATTTTCTTAAATATAAATATAAATAATAAATTAGGACATTAAATCAAATGTGAATAAAAACCTTTTAAAGTTTACTATGAGTGAGATTTAATTTATTCAAGGCTTGTTAAATTACTATCCATTTATCCAAAGGGTTATATATATATGTAGTATATATACCGCTTAGCTTGCGGTAGCGATGACTCGAACTTGAAAGATTAATCGACTTTAATGAATACTTTTTCCATCGAACCACATCGACAAATTAATTGGTATATAGCTAAGAGTTGATGGTAAGTAAACTTCTATATAAGATATAATAATTATTATGAGGTTAACCTAATTGTATGCCTCTCCACCTACACTAAAAGATTGTCGGTTCATGTCTCTCCTTATTCCTAAATCCTAAATTATTATAATATTTTTTTAAATAAATAATACTTTAAATTTAATGTTCAAAGATTCGAAATTAATTCTCTTACATTTTTTTTTTTGTGCACGTATGCCTATTTGATGCTTGAAAAATATTAAAGATATAACTCATGCGTCAATGTATAAATTATAAAATTCGTGTTTAGTTTACAAGCATAGTGATGTTATTAATATATATATATATATGTAATTTAATGATTCTAATATCTACTACATAACGATGTTTTTGATAAAGTTATATATTTACTAATAATGTACAAAGATCCTTAAAAGTCATGTTATATATTAAGAGTTTATATTAAATAAAAATTATATATATATATAAATGTTCAAGTCGGTGCTACTAATATAACTTCATCGGTGTGTTGGATGTGGACCATTAGATTTATATACTTTGACTCAAAGTGTATGCACTTATCAAAGATTTTCCATAATTAGTGGTCCACATGCATTGGTACTGATATAGTTACACACTGATGTGAACGGGACCAATATATATATCCCACTTAATTTTTATTTATTTATTTTAACATATTCCGCTTAATTTAAATCTCAAAATGTGTAACAATTAAATTATATTCTAGATATGTTGGGTTTTTTTTTTTTTTAAGTGGTACTTTTTGTAAATTTGTCTTTGTAAACTATGCTAATATTATCGATTTCTTGATTATTATTTTTTTTTCTATTTAAATATAGACTGATTAAAGTTGTTTAAAAACAAAGTTTAAATTAATAAAAGTTTGAGCAAGTTGTAAAATTTAAGACCATAAAAAATTGAATAAATTAAAAAATTCACATGAGGAAGAAGAAGAGCGTATAGCGAGCAATGTATAAAGCAAAGATTAAAATAAAATGAATGGTATTGAGAAGGACACATCAGCAAGCAGCAGGAATATAGAAGTAGAAGTACTTAATTATTAATAGAGTAAGTGATGAGCGTATCTTAAAGGTGTGGAATAAAGAGAAGTGAATCGGGATATGGTAATGTACGAACTCTGTATTCATTGTTTTTGTTTGTGTTTCAGACCAACACCATCATCACATACCACTGTTTGCTTTCCTCCAACCTGCTACCGACAGTACCCTACCGTTACTACTTTTATTGCATCTTCTTATTATATCCGCCGTGTACATATATATATATATAGAATGCTAATTGCAGATCAAATGTGGGAATTCTGAACCTTTTTTTTTTTTTTTTTTTTTCGTACGGGATTCTAATTAACATCGGTAATCAGTATAAATGTTTTATTTTTTACGTGTATATATATATATATATTTACATCGGGGTTTCTAGCTGCAAGGCCATTTCCAAATGTGGGAATGGTTTTGTACATAATCTCGCGTCTTTGGCTGTCTCTTCTTCTGTCTCTTCTTCGAAAGACCACTTGTGGTAAGGGTATTGCCCTTAGTTTTTGTTGGCTGGCTATTAGAACCAGCACTGTTTGTTTATGTAAAAAAAAAAAAAAAAGATTTTGAGGAGAAAAAAAAAAAAAAAAACGTTTGGTTCACATGTTATATAATGTAACTAGAAGTGTCACTTAAAAAATAAAGGGGAAAAGTTCATTTCTAACCAATTAAAGTATCGAGTAATTGTTTATAACCTAATTTTTGCACTATTACCGTAATGCCTCTATATAATAGCAGCCATCTAAAAAAAAAAAAACTCTTTCCCTTTACTTTTCTTCTCTTCCACGACATATCTCCTTCACCTCTTTCCTTCTTTCTCTTCTTCTTTCATTTTCAACTTCAACAAACCTTTGATTTCGACTTTTACAAAAAATTTTGTTTTGGAAACTGAGATTCAGATCTCCCAAAAAATTTTCTTTGTTTATTTTAATTTTTTTTCTTTAATTGATGATGATAATTGAGAAAAAAATAAGATGAATATCTGGAAGTTGAAACCCAGATCTCCTAAAACGAGTATGAGAAGAACTGGTTCCAGATCTAAGGTTGTTGATCTTTGGAAGAAGAATTGTTTGTCATGATTATTGAAGAAAAATTATTATTCAATTTTTTGCTTTTAATCTTTTCTCCTGAGGAAGAAGAATTGGAACCTAGATCTTCTAAAAAAAAATATATATATATATATTAAGAAGATTTTCATCGTTAATCTTCTATTGGGAGTTTGTGGGAACCATTTTTCTTCAAATGTTGAAAATCCATGTAATATAAACTATAATAATAATAAAAAAAAATAATGCAAAGATGTTGTGGTTATGTCGTGGAAGAGAAGACAAGAAAGCAGGAAAGAAGATAAGAAGAGATGTCACGGAAGGGTAAGGGAAACAAATAAATAAATAAAATTGGTTGGGGTATTTTTGTAATTTTGGATAGGGATTGAAATAATTTATTACAAAAAGGGTTATAAACAATTAAAATATGAAACATGGCTAAAAATAATTTTTCCATAATCTATTTGGCTATACTTGTTAATTTTCTCAAAATAAGGAAGAGAAAAGAAATTTATGTATGGAAATAATAAAACTTTGAAGTATGCACAAGTGCACAAGTGCACAACCACTTTGGAAAAATCCAAAGTAACTTTATAACTTTTTGTTAAATATTAAAAAATTGAATATAAAAATCATATTAATTCTTTCAAATCAATAAAGTGTAGATTGAATAATAAATAAAAAATATGAATTATTTATTTATATTTTATGTTCTGAATCACATATATTAACATGATTTTTTTGTTTATATGGCAATTATACATCTCAACTATGATATGTTACATATATTTAATGTGTAAAAGAGTAATAGAAAAAACAGTAAATATATATTTTGGATTTTCTAAGTTATTACGGTTATATGTTAATTTAATTCAAATATTTTGTATTTTTATGCTACCAATATAATTTATACTTTCTATATTTTTAAAATTAGCTTAAAAAGTTAATTATCATTAAAATATCTTACTATATTGTTAGTTCGATTTTGTAAATACAAAATAAAAATCTTAAATTAAATATTTATTCAGATGAAATAATATTATAAATTAATAATTAATAAAAATAAAAATAAAAAAATAAAAATAAAAATAAAAAATGGAAAAATAAAAATGAAAACAGAAAGGGGCGTGTCCCCTAAAACACATAAATCTAAAAAGACACATAGGCCAAAAAAAAAAAAAAAAAAAACTTAATTCTACTTAATTTTGTTTGGGTCATTGAAGTTGCAAAATCAGAACGAATCTTAGTCTCAATTACAGGGAGGCGCTTAATTAATAAAAATAGCAAATGATTAAAATGAAATGAAAAAAAAAAAAAAAATTATGGTAAAAGCAAATCAAGTCAAAATATAGGGACTTATTTGATAATTATCGTTAATTATAAAACTAACAAAAAAAACAAATACACAACTGGGTTAAACGGAGATGGGATGTGTTTGATGTGATAGGAATCGCAATTTACAAGACATTCCCAATATCGATCCTTGTTATTACTTTTTACTATTACTTTTAATTTTAATTTTAATATATTACAATAATTCATGATTTTTTTTAAAGGAAATAGATTCGAAACCACAACTTTATCCGGTAAACGTGGGATCAAACCATTGGATCAACATTGTCAAATATGTTTTATTACTGTAAATATATCCATTTCTACAATTAAATATATCTTATTTAAAATTGATACGGAGAAACTTAAACTCTTGATGTCTACTTTCAAGATAATAACCGTGAGAATGGAGATACACTAAATATGTGTGGTATAATAAATATATATATATTTATATATGGGTTAAAATTGAAATTAACCATATAATTAACGTAGTTTTTATTTTTACCCAATATTAGTGTTTTGATTATTTTTACTAAACTTTCCACTGATGAGACAAAAATACCCTTAATGATGTCTCAATTAAACACACAAGTCATCTTGAATTAAACATGTCAATTTTCTTCAATTAAACACATCACGTGTTTTTTTCAATTAAACACAACCGTTCTTCTTCGATTAAACACACCATCAGTTTAAATCCTAATGTGTTTTATCTGGTGTAGTAGTAAATTTGTCTCTTCAGTGAAAAGTTTGGTAAAAACAATAAAATCACTAATTCTGGATAATAATACCCTTTAATTTTTTTGTTACAAATTGATATTTCCTCTCTCTCTCTCTCTCTATATATATATATATCAATTAATTAATTAGTATAAAAGAAGAAAATTATATGACAAGTGTGTATAACAGGAGAATAAATATAATGTTGAATTAATTCATTAAATACACGAGGGGTCTTTGTTTCTCTGTGGGACTTTCTCACAGTAAAAAGCTGGCAAGTCCATTGATTCTATTTCCTCTGACAGAATCTCCTTCTTGTCGTTAAAATCTTCTAAAGCTCATCTTTTCTTTGTTTGGCGTCTCCTCCCATCTTAAATCCTCTCCACCGTCACTTACTCTCTCTCTCTCTCTCACATGTACATTATTTTTCTTTGACAGTAACTGCTAGTTTGATCACTTACGTGCCCTCATGAAATGACTTGAAAATTTCTCAACAGGCCTTATTATATGTTCTAGTTTTCAAAAACCAGCATGATGATCCCCGTAGAAAATGAAGGAGATCTCATTCATGATAATTAAGATATACCAGTTTTGGGTTTTATGGTCCCAAGGAGCTTTTCCAGATTGATGATGGTCCTCCCTTGAAATAATTTTCCTAGTCATGTAAACTGTAAAGCAAACAACCGACACATTTTTTTATTAGCATAAATGTACCTATTTGTTAAAAAAAATATTATTAGAAGACTAAAATTCTATTAGAGAGAGTAGTTAGTTGTAAGTTGTGAGTTGTAATTGAAAGAAATAGTTAGGGAAACGAAATAGAGAGATATGTTATGATTTATGGTGTTGGCGGTACTTGTTAGAGATATCTGCCTTGCTTTTTCTGACCCAAGAGTACAAAGTGTACAACCCCAAACTACTTTTTAGTCTCCATCTACCAACAGAACCCTAAACAAAAAAAAAACAAAAAAAGCTTTGTCTTAAAGACCCTATTAAACCCTACACCAGACAACTCCATGTGAACATAATCCTTGGTTTTCAAACCCTAATTTTTTTTTACTAATACAAAAACAAAAACAAAAACAAAACAGATGAAACAACACCACACACACCCTCTTCACAAAACATGCACTACCACATAAAAATTATTTTGTGAAAACAACACGAAATTAACACAGACCAAAGTTGGAGGAACAACTTCTGAGCGCCGCCAGTGTAATCATTCAAAATGATAATCACAAGGATCAGAGTGAGAAAGTGGTGTTCAACTTCCCATAAGATAAAAAATATATTAAAAAAACCAACTTTATCTTCTTGCCCAGAAATTCTGACTTTCTTTGTTACATGTTAGATGGAGACGTGTAGATTCAACCCATATAAGGAAATCTGGTGATATTTTTACTGAGTTTCAAAATGGAGAGAAAGAGATTGTGATATGAAACGCATATATTGAAATTATTACTAGCAGTATCATTAAAATCTCTTCAACCACACCACCACGACATCTATCAATTAAGCTTTTCTAGCCCCAAAACGACAATCTCAGAGAGTGTCTCTCTTATTTTTTGTTTCCTCCTTTACTCTCGGAAATAGCCAACACCAATTACTCTCCACTGGAGCCCTTAGCTGGCGCACACACACATTACACATATGTCCAACCATTTCTTAAAGTTTTACAAAGTTACAGTAAATCGTAATTAACATTAATGACATTCAATTTGACTTTTGATTGGTTTTACATAGAACAATTTGGGGGTTCATAAATCTCTATAATAACTGAAAATTTATCAACTTTTTAAGAAAAAACAAAATCTCTTTATATAAGAGATGAGATGTTGTCAAAACAAAAAAAAAAAAAAAATGTAACCCAAAAGGTCAAAACTTTACTAGACAACAAAACGAAAAGCACTACACGAGTTTATATATTCTAAATGTCACAAACTTAAAGTTGACTTTATGCAACTGTGACTTTAATTTCTTAATACTAGCTTTTTTGGGGTAACAAGGGCATGTGCAAAATAGATTGGGGAGTGAAACCATTCCATTAGGGACAATAACGTCTTCAATAAAACATCAGAGGGTGGCCCGGAATATAAAATATAGATGAGACTAGGAGAAAAATAAATTAAAATAAAATAATGAATAAAAACTATATTATTATTATTATTATTATGATTATTTATTTCTCTATTAAAAAAAAATCTCTCAAAGAGCTACCTCGAGAGAAGAGGCCTTGGAAGGACAGCAATATCATAACGTCCTCCCATGCATTCATTCATTCATGCACATTCTGCAAGGCATATATATATATATACATACAAGAATTTATAATTAGCTCCTTAAAACAATAAATTGTTTTTCTTTTTACAAAAAATTAATAATAATTATTAACACAGCAAAGAATTTTCAATGGAATGATCACAGCCCTCTGTTTTATTGACGGTTGGGACAGTAGATGATCCTAGTCCACAGAATATCAACGTTTTTTTTATTACCTTTTTTGTTTTTGTTTTTTATTGAATATCGTGTTGCCCTAATGCATGAATAAATCAGTCACTTTCTAGTTCCCATATAATATATATCTCACCTCTCTCTCTCTCTCTCTCTCTATATATATAAATACATACTATACTATCTTCACAGTTCGATCAGGTGCCAAACCCTTCTTTTTGTTCTTCAAAAATCCTCGATTTTAACTTCTTTTTGTTGTGTATAATTCTCATCTGTGCTTCATTTTTATCTCTCATGGAAGAAGCACTGAGGAGGCTTAATGGGATGTCACACATGCCCGAATCTCATGACCAACGTGAACCCATCACCGACTCACAAAAGAACTCCACCTCCACCACCACCACCACCACAGCCAGCAACAAGAGATCGTTAAAAGACAGCAGTAACGGTGGCGCCGGTACTGGAACCATGAGGTACCGTGGCGTTAGACGCAGACCTTGGGGACGCTATGCCGCCGAGATACGTGACCCACAGTCGAAGGAGAGGAGGTGGCTTGGAACGTTTGACACGGCGGAGGAGGCCGCGTGTGCATATGACTGTGCTGCTCGAGCCATGCGTGGACTCAAAGCTCGAACTAACTTTGTCTACCCACCTGAGCCTCACCATCAGTCTTCAATAGATCACCATCTACATCTTCCTCCATTCAACTTCTCAAAACAGCCAGCTCGTCAGTTCAACCAAGCTTCTCACCAATGGCCCACTTCTCTGGCTGACCCATCTTCTCATCATCATGTTGGTGATCTTGGTCATCATCATCACTATGGTGTGCCGGCACCACACAGGAACACTTCATCTCTCAACATGCTTCTCCTACGTGATTTTTTGAACACTTCCACTGCTACTACTACTACTACTCAACCTCAAATATATGATGATCATCAGCTTCCTATTTCATCAATTCCTTCTCCTACTGTTTTCTCGACAGGCTCTTCTGTGATCATGAACCCATCTCATGCTTCTTTTACAGGCTCTTATAATTCCATGAGTAGTAGTACTATTCCTCTAAAAGAAGATCATCAAAGCTATAACAACAACAACAGTTTTGTGGGTGGTTCTTCTACCAAATCAGAAAATTACAATGAATTCTTCCCACAAGAGCCTTCGGATTCTGGTTTGCTTCAAGAGATCATACAAGGGTTCTTCCCAAAACCCTCGTCCAAGAAATCTGTTAATGATGGTTCTTCTTCTTCAAATTTTTACACCCAAGATCAGTCGGTTGTTGCACCGATACTTTTATCTGACATGTCCTCTGCTAGCCAGTCATCATCACTAGATGCGTTGAAGAGGGAGAATATTGTTAAAAATGAGAATTTTGATTTCTACTTTGACTTCCAAGGAGGTCCTTGTCAACAGTTTCAGAGTTTCAATGAAGTCTCAGAAGGTTCTCATCATCAGGCGGTGGTGTACCGGAATGATTTGCCGTTGAACTTGCAGGTGGGTCCGGACACCTCCGTTATGGATGACATATTTCAGTACCCAGAGTTCACGAGTGTTTTAGCTGCTAGGGTTCAGAATGCTTGAGGCTCCTTTAATGGTGGTGTGTGCACACACATAATCTATTATAATAAGTTACTTCTTTTGTCTAGCTTTGGTGGCCATATTTCAAATATTATGTTACTCAAATGCTGATTTTAGGGTTTCTCAAATGTACTTTTAAAGTCTTTTATTATTAATTAGTTTATATTATTATTCAAATCATATGTATCTATTTTCATGGAGATTTCATCTTCATGTTTTACTAATTAAGCAGTTTGATTAATTAATTATATAAAATATTGAGTTTTATGGCACGATTTATCAACATTCTCCAGATTTAGCCTTTTCAGTTTTGTTGAAGAATGAAAAGCTGATAATTTTACTTTGTTTTATATATTTGCGTTGACCTTGGGTCTCAAAAGCTGTTTAAGCCGGCTTTTTTGTTCAAATGTTTCCCGGCTTTATTATCTTCTTCTTCCTTTACATAAAAAGGTTGTGGGAATTAAGAATCCATTGAATATATTTTCGTTAAAAAAAAAAAAAAAAATCCATGGAATAGGTCTAAATATCTTAGAAGTATAACACAAGATCGTGAACAATTTGCGCCGCTGGGAAATTTTGACGACTTGCATTCAGTTCTTATTTTGTGGTTGTTTAATTCTCGATCATGTATATATATAGGAGGAGGAGAAAGATTGGTGCTCCTGTTAAACCTAATTTTTCTTATAGGTTAAATTCTTTTAGTTCTATCAAGCCATTCATGAATCTGATATGATGACCTCTAGCTTAAAAGGGTTTTCTTCTTAATAGCTAGATTTTCATTGTATTCCTTTTCATTAGTAATTTAGAACTAAGAGGTGGGGTGGGTACTCAACTTGATATCATGGTACCAATCACTACTTGATTAAAGAGGTAATTACCCTAGTGGCCATCAACTCTTGCCATTACTATTAAAATGGCCACCAAATGGAGAAATTGATGAAAAATGACCATTTTTGGCAAACATTGTTATCCATTTCCATTCAATTCCATCCAATAAATGGCATTTTGGTAAATATGAGGATAACATTAATTTATTTTAAATATTTTTTGAAAATTAATTTTTTCTTTTGTTTTTTGAAACAAATAATTATATTTAATGTGTACATATACATATAGCATATCTCATATATATATATATATATATATACATATATACAGTCTTTCTATTATCAGTTCGAACTGACAAAAGTTATATCAGTTTCTTGTATGTAGGCCACTGAATTTAAATACTTTAACTGACAAGTGTATACAGCCAAGTCAAAGTATTTAAATCCAGTGGTCCACATGCAAGGAACTGATATAACTTTTATCAGTTCGAACTGATAATAGAATTTCTATGTATATATATACATATATATTTCTTTTCAACTTATCTCAAATATATTTTTTAGAATTTTTAGATTTTGTAACCTTAATCTTTTCAAAAAAGAATATATATATATATCTTTTCAACTTATCTCAAATATGTTTTTTAGAATTTTTTGATTTTATAGCCTTAATCTTCTAAAAAATATATATATATATATATATATATTTCTTTTCAACTTATCTCAAATATATTTTTTAGCATTTTTAGATTTTGTAGCCTTAATCTTCTCAAAAAAGAAATACATATATATATATACATATATATATATATATGTGTGTGTTTGAGATATGCTATACATATATACACACTAAATATAATTATTTGTTTCAAAAAACAAAAGAAAAAATTGATTTCCAAAAAACATCTAAAATAAATTAATGTCATCCCTTTATTTACCAAAATGCCATTCATTGGATGGAATTGGATGGAAATTGATGGAATGGCCATTAGTGTAACAATGTTTGTCAAAAATGGTCATTTTCCATCCATTTCCCCATTTGATGGCCATTTTGATAGTGGTGGCAAGAGTTGATGGCCACTGGGGTAATTACCCCTTGATTAAATAGATTTTCCTTTTAAAACGATTACAATTTAGGATTTAAAGGCACATTATAAAGCAAATCCACAAATTTAATAACATACATGAAAGTTTTTGTCGGATCGATTACCACTAGACTAATTTTGTGGAATTGTGCCATGAAAAGTTGTTGCACAAGTGAATGGTGTTGGAAGCAAGATTTTATAGGCGCAATAGAACCCTTGTGTGGGCGGGTCAATAGTTTGATACATACTGATGAGAAGTTCATTTTAACATAGTTAGACACCTAACGAGGAGAAGGGGAGTTTCTAATGTAACAGATACATCGTGTATCTTTCATTTAAATCACATCATTTGATAATACAGTTTTACTGAGGTTTTTTTTTTTCTTTCGATGACAAGAGTACAAGATCACCTTCTTGCATGATTTTGAGTATCTTGTAGTATTTAAAAAGTTTCACATGACTAAAATCCAATATGGTTCGATGGTAAAGAACGTTCATTCAGTTAGTCAATATCTCATATCCGAGCCACAATGTCAAACTCAAAATTTCATTATTAATATAAATGTGTAAAGCTTACTAATGCACCAACTCCACTCCTCTATGGATCCATCCAAACATTGGTTTATAAGTTGCAATGAGAATTAGTAAAAGCTGGACCATTATTTAACAGCAGTACGTTCTATAGGAGTGGATATATATATATATATATATATATATATATATATATATATATATATATATAGCCTGCATTCATTATTTATCGGCAGTTGAATAATCAAAAAAGACTGAGAGGAATAAATGTATTAAATGATATAATCTTACTTTAAGCTTAATTATTTTTCTTACAATTAATATCCAAATTAGTAATTATCTTTAGTTGTAAGTCCACACTATTAATGTAGGTTTGGCAAGTCAGTGATGACCCTTGTACTATATAAATGGTGAAATTAAGTGATGACTCACGTGCTATAAAGCATAAATGGTGAAATTGAGTCTATTTAATTTCTTAATAGGTAATTACAAAAATTTTTTTCTTTTGTACAGTAGTTGAAAGGTTTAGAAAATAAATAGATGAGTTTAGGGGGGATTGAGATTGTGATATCTTCTGAATTAGTCACTTTTTTGTATTTTATATATAAATGATTAATTTGAAAAAGAAAAAAATGGAATTTCAACCATTTAAACCCTTTTTTAGTTTAAAGTAGTTAGACTACTAGCTTATTCTATTTACACCTATTTTCACATTTTCTTATATATAAATAACTAATTATATTTCTTTAAACTGTATGAATATTAACTTTTTTTTTCTCAAAAAAATTGTAACATTTAAATCATGAATTAACAAATTAGTGATATATTAAAAATAAAAGAAGAATAATTAGGACTTTTCTCTTCATTGATGCAATTCATAAAAAATAAAAGAATAAGAAGCAAAATTAGGCCAACATGGGTGTAGCTTAGCTAATAGATGAACGAGCTCAGGGTTTGGGCAAATAACTCCCAGGTCAGCGGCTCAAATCATACTAATGGCGTGGTCCCGAATTAATAAATATATATTGTAAAAAAAAAAAAAAAAAAAGCAAAATTAGTGATGTGACGATTGTTAGGCTTGAAATTAATGTACGTACTATGTAGTACCGTGTACCAATTGCTATGGATAGTTATGAAATCGTGGGCTGGGCTTTTGTTTTCTGTGGCTGGCACATTAACTAGGTTGTTTCTGACTTGACAATTATGGCCTTCTCCAATGGACCAGAAAGCAACTTCTATATCGTTTTGCTCTCACTTTCAAGCCCAACAAATATTCTATTTGGGCTCACACAAACGGGCCTGCAGCGCCTGAAATCATTTTTTTTCTTTAGCGATTACAATAAGAGTGTCGATATTTGCACTCCTAAAAATCTGTATGTGCACCCCCTATTTGTATGTACACCCTTAAAAAATTTTAAAATATGAAATCTTGTAAGCACACCTCACACAATATCAAATATGCCCTTTCTTTTATTTTTATTTTTAAGTCCAAGAGTTAACATTAAATAGCTATTTTTCTTTATTTTACTTAAAACAAAATAAAAAGGAAAAACAAAAAACAAATAAACAACAACAAAAAGAAATATGTAAATCTGATTTGTGTTCATCTTTCTCCTTCTTTCTTCATATTCCTGTATTGTTAATATTTTTTTTTTAATTAACTTTTATTGTTAATTATTATTTCCTTTGTGAGATAGAGAGATAATGTTATGTGTTTTTTTTTTTTTATGTAAAATACAAAATTAAAAAAAGACTTTTATATATATATATATATATATATATATATATATATATATATATATATATATGGAGGAGCCGCACTCCTCACAAATTTTGGATGAGTTTTCCATCTATTCTAGGGATACGAAATTAAAAAAAAGGACTTTAATATATATATATATATATATATATATATATAGGGAGGAGCCGCACTCCTCCTAAATTTTGGATGAGTTTTCCATCTATTCTAGGGAGTCAATCTCCTCCATTTTTTCAAAAGAGAATGGACTGGTACCGAGTTTTCCATTTTTGTTTTCTTTACTATTTTTAATTTGATTTAGTTTTTTTTTTTTTTTTTAAAGGATTTAGTTTGTTAAAATTCGAAAAAGTAAATAGTTATAAGAAATTATTATATTTTGAATTAAAATATTAATAATTTAATTTAAGGGTAATGCTGGGATTTTGAAAATATATAAATTTGGGGTGTACATACAATTTTATAGGGGTGTAAATATCGCCACTCTTACAATAAATTAAGGTTTAAGGAAGAGGTACAAGAATCAACTGTACAACCTCTCACGGAGTGAGTGTGAGTGGTTGTAGGTGGTTAAACTACGTGGTACGTTAATTGGGTCGGGTTAAATCGGGCCTAAAGCAACTTGGTTGAACCGTTGGATGTGTGACGTCGACTACTCTTTGAACTAGCAAATGTGATACGTCTGTCGACTGGGAATGGTCGTCTCCTCTCGTTAAACCTGCAATAGAATTAAAACAGAAACAAAAATATAGAAAAAAGAAGGGAGATGTGGTTAGATTCTTAGCCTTAGGTGTGCTTGGGCTGAGCAATGGTTTGCAGTGATCGTGATGATGAATACGATTGAGTTCCGGTTGCTGGAATATTTGTGAGAATAATTTCAGCACGCTGTATTAAACTTTTGATAGGAGAAAATTCATAGAGACTTCTAGTGAATGAGCCTTCTTATTTATAGTAGAATGAGTAGCTCCAACGTCCATTGATCATGTGTGATCGTGGGCGAGATACTTGGGGAATCAGGTGTGATATTGGGAGAGATTCTCTCTTCCAGTTATCCACCAAGCTCAACTGACGTTTTGACTTGGTCATTCAAAGACTAAGTTGTGCTGGCGCTGACATCTGTGTTGGGTCGACCCAACACAGTGGGCCTGGGTAGGATCTTGTATTGTAAAGTCTGGGCTTTAACACATTGGGCCAATGGGCCATTTTTGGCTACCATAGTGGTATACTGCTTGACCAACTCCATCTCATCAAAATACTTGAAATCATTAATTATTCACTAGGGTTTTAAGGTGGTTATTTAAATATTCTAGTAAATAACCATATATATATATAATATGGTCATACTATATCAACTTAAATTTATGACTCAATTTTTGAGTTCAATTTCTCAACTATTGGATTAAAGAGTGCAAATGCGTTGTTGAGATATTGAAGTTAAAAAATTGAGTCAGAAATTTGAGTTGATATAATCTAGCATATATATATATATATATCATTCTACCATCATGCAAATCCTCTCTCTCTCTCTTTTTTTTTTTTTTTTTTTTTGTTCTTGATTTTCCTTCAATAATCATACAATGAATCATTTCTTGGCCCCTCAATACTACACGTTTAATACACTTTTATTTCATTTTTTGTTGTTGAAATATTACAATAATTAAGGATTTAAGGGAGTGTGACAAACTCAAACACACAACCTCATGTTGTAGGCGTAAACCACTGGGTCAACCTCATATTGTCTGACACTTTTATTTCATATACTTACTATAAATATAAGTGTCCTACATTTGAGAGGTATTTGGTTGGATATCAAAAATCAATTCTTAAATTTTCATTATTAATTATTAGTAGCATGGATGGATATTTGATAACCTTAAACTTTGCACTTTATCCAAACCATTGAACCATGTATATTAGTTTATTTACAAACCAAAAAAGGGCAATTTAAAGGTATTAAATAACCGATAATAAATTTCTAGTCACTACGGCCTTGAAAAAACTAAACATCTAATATTATAATCTTGCAGAACTGATTCCGGAAAGAATGATCTTGACCAAAGAAGCACTCTATTAGCAGATATACTCAATTAGAAAGACTAGTCAATAATTGCAAAATGTGGTAGGAGAAGTGATTATCAGCTAAATTGACACACACAAGAATGTCTGCCAATATGATTATGGATGGGAAATAAAGGAAAGGGAAGGGACCACCCTCTCTCTAATGATCTTTTTTCTTAGAAGGGCATCGTCTCGATCTCATGATTCAAGTGCATGCACAAAAAGGAGTAAGAGATATAGATAAAATCATATAAAATCTATAATCAATAGAGTAAATGGCCTTTAATGGGGGTCCTCTTTTTTGTGATGGGTTTTTTTTTAGTGGTTGAAGCAATGAGAAAAAAGGTGATAAATATGGTTTGGTAGTGGGACATAATTAATTGATTGGATTATCACTCTCGTGACAGAAAAAAGAAAAAGATAACATTGAGAAGCTTAAAAAAGCAAATGATCTGATATTGCATAACATACAACCCCATCAGCCCCATCACCATTTTTGTTTCTCTGCTGCCTCTTCATTTAAAAAAAAAAAACAACCAAAGAGCTTCTACTACTAGTACTTCTCAAAAGTGCTTTCACTGAGGTAAATTAATTACATGTTTTAATTTTTCCTGTGTATTGTCTTTTATATAATTAATTATAATAACCATTGAAAAGTTGTTGCAGATAATCAGATGGAGAGCAATGAAGAGATCATTAGTAGCAAAAGTGATGATCATCAAATGAAAGTAATGGAGATTTCACATGAAATTAGTACAGTAGTAGGAGTTGTGTCTCCAACATCTGGGCTCACAAGACAGCCAAGTGGTTCAAAGAGCAATTGCCTCTGCTCACCAACCACTCATGCAGGTTCATTTAGATGCAGACTTCACAGAGCTCCTAGTCTTCAACGGACAAAGAGCATCGACTCTTCTTCTACTTCTTCCACATCTAACAAGGCTAATGTTTCCAATGGAAACACAATCGAGGCCTAGTGATTTAGAATCTGTATATGATGATCTTCAGAGTCTTTCTCTAATCATGCCAGACCTGTATTTGTTTTCGTGCAAGTTACAAAACTGATTATCACATGATAGTCGGTGAACCCGCACGAAAATAAATCAGGTTCGACCTTATTAGAGAATTATTTATGATCTATATATAATAATATGTATGTGTCATATGTGTGTTATGGTTATGGCTTGTTCTATGTTAAATTGCTTCATCAATATTCTGCATTCTATTTTCTTTGTATCTTAATTTTTTTTTCTTTTAATATTTGTCTGTTTTCGGATTTGTAAAAACAATAATAATAATAAAATTTGATTGAAATATGAAGATATCCGAGCAACCACCAAGCTTAGATCCCCCTCCCCTCAAATGAAAAAATGGTCACTAATGCCTGGGTGGACATTTTTGTCTGATATTTTTCTGTATCTTCTGCTGATTTGAATGTTGAAATTAACCTATCACAAACTCACAATGTTGAAATGAAGTAGAAATCATGATGACAATCACAAATTCACAAAGCAAGAAATTAAACAACCAGTTATTGATTCTTGGGATTTATTAGTGGAATAAGTTACTTCACCTAAAAGATTAGTAGTATAGGTATATCCCTTCGTATAAGGGATATTGGTGTAGCGGAAGCTCTACAAGAAAAACCTGCAAGAAACAATTAGAAACAACCTACTAATATTCTATTGATCCGCGCACGGATGCTAGAATAATAGGCTTCAAATACAACAATCTCTGCGCACGAAGGATGTGTAATTGGATAATTGAGAAACAATTCTCTGAAATTTTATTAAACGAAAAAATTCCAAACAAAAGCGGCTTATAGGTCTATTTAAAGTAAACAAACCCTAACCCTAATCCGAAACCTTGTTGAGTAAGGTAACGGCATAAAAACCCAAAATAACGCAAATTACAAAAAATGGCAAATTTGAGTTAAATGCGGAAACAAATAAAGCTAAAAAAACTAAGCAAGCCAGAATTGACGGTAGTAAATTCGGACTTGGAAAACTAAAGTTATTGCGAAAACGAAACTTTCCTAAAACGGCAAAAAGGCAATTTCGGGGCCTAAACCATGGAATTCAGCTAAAAAAGGGTATGCCTCACATCTAAAGGTGGTGACTTTGAAAGATCTTGCCGAAATCATCAACTGTGAAAGTTTCACGTCATTCCGACTAGTAGGATTGATTTTGCCTTCTTGCGATCCCATCCCTCAATGTAGTCTAATGCCAAGGCTGCTGCTGCATCAGATATGGACTTAAATGAGCCCATCTTGAGTCACTGGATTCAGGTGTTCGGACTAGAGAGGTTGGTGTCGGGCTATTTATACCAAAGATCTCATCCGATGATGGGATTTTTTTATCTTAGAATCCCTTATTCGATTCAGGTGTTCGGAGTAATAAGAAGGTCAGTGTCAAGCTATTTGCCAAAGTTCTCGTTCAAGGATGAGATTTTTATATCATAGAATCCCTTACCAATTGTTAAAAAGAAAATCCAAAGACTTATACAAAGATAGATAGGAAGGATAAGCTTTTTCACCTAGCAGGTTAGTATTTTGAGTTCAATACAGACTCCTACATATTGACCTACAAAGATATACTCACATACACAGTATAATCACTGTTTTGATAACCATGAAAATGTTTTGTGTGTGATTCAATGGTGTAAATTCATATAATGATATAGAATAACTTTATAGCTCAACAAAAATAAATATATTGTATATATATATATATATATTTTCAGTCTTTGATCTAATCTCTTGCAGGCTTTGTCAATTAAATTGCAGTATATTATATATATATTTGTTAAGCAAAAGAGAGATATATTGTTAATACTATACCACTCTTTTTCATGACAAAGTGATGAGAATGGAATATTTTTTTAGTGATAAAAGAATTTTGCAGCAACCCAGAAATCAGAATATGCAGAATTCTGATGACTATTCATATGCCAAAAAGACTTTCACTTTTGTTCATATATAATTTAATAGAATTTAAATGACATCTGAAATGATTAGCTCAAAACAAAGATATAAGACAAAAGGCATTCCAAAATTTAACAGATCTGCACTGCATATTGCATTGCATATGTCAGAAAACAAGATTTTAGCAGATAAGAGGATCCAATGATTCTGCAAACTGTGTGACAGAAACAGGTGTTCCAGAGTTCTAGACAGAGTCCCAACAATTTTGGCCCCACAATTTGTCATTTACAACTAAAGTCTAAAATCAGATTCTTTCATGACACGATTTCATTTTTATCTCTTCAAAAATCTTATTTGTTTATTACTTTATTATCAACCTTGATATTTGACTTTTAATGTATGCACATTCAAAGGGTTTGTTGTTCGTGCATTCTAGCTAGTTCATTCAAATGTTCATATGACAAAGACTTTTTAAAGTTGTGTACATAAGTGACTGGGATTCAAATTCTACTCATATAGATGATCCTTTTCTTAATAGGTCCGTCCTGGATTTTTGCTTTTTCAGGACCAAAGTTACATAAAGTCGTGGAGACAAGAAGAAAAAATAACAGATAATTTTTCAATGGTAAAAGAGCTCCTAAATTGAGATTCTACATAAGAGTTATTGCTTGAAAAGGGATCCTAATAACACAGAAAATTTGACAATATTCTAATAGGTTACATCGAAATGCACATTGAGATTCTTTGTTGTTTTTTTTAAGCTAGAATTACAAGGCATTTCTCAAAGTACAAAGGAAAAAAAAAAAAAAAAACAAGAGTATGTTGTTTGTTACTCTTCAAATTACCATAAAAGTAAACAAAATTCATTCATTCATTCAATTCTTTTCACTGGGATTTCTGTTGCTTGACAAAAACTTACTGAACATCCTTTTCGGTCGTGTAGGAAGAGCACAAAAGGCCTTAAACTTGGAAGTTCTGCTAATACCACCCTCTGATTGCAAATCACTTTCATCTAAATCATCATCCTCGGCTAGCTTCATCCGTAGAGTCGAACTAAGCTTCGATTTTGGAGATCTAAGGCCTGAGATACTCCATTGGTCCTCTGCTGCAATGGTACTCGCGGTGCTTAATGGTGGTGGAGGCCTCGAAGGGTCAATATTATGCCCGGCTAGTAGTGCCTTGATGTTGCTAGGGAGTTCAGTCACTTTGCCACCTGCCATGGCAGCTCGCGCTTGCTCAAAAAATAGAACTTGTACCACCACCCTTAATGGGAGTAACTCGTTTTTCGCAGCATGCATACAGACCTCCATGGATAATTTTCTGCAGTCAAGGATTCGACACAGCCTTTTCCTTTCGCTCTTGTTTAGGTCTGGATGTGCCTGAATGTTGTGCATTGTGTTTAGTTAATTCAAACGCGCGTGTGATTGGATTAATGTGATAAATACAAATGCAAGCAACACATTTCAATTACAGGATTCAAAATTCTACATGAACAGGAAGAGTTGTTGACAATTAACAATCATGATGTGGATTCATTCATTCATTCATTCATTCATGCTATATTTGTTAGGTCAGCCAATAAATTGTGAATGTGACAAAATTCTTATAAGGTCAAGAGAGTTGGTTATCTACTGAAAATTGTGACCCACATCCTAAAATCTGACAATGATATTTTTGTCCAAACATTTTCAGGAAACTATAATGTAAAATTACTGGTCTTATTATTTACCTTGAGATAAATGTCAATAGCTCTGTAGAGATCGTCATGGTCAAGCCTCGAGAAATCTGGTATGGACTCAGCAACTGTGATGAACTTTGACAGATGCAAATTCACATCTCTAGCAATCTCTTGAAGGTATCGATCGACAAGCTTTGCAACTTTCAATTTGGAACCATGGGATGCTGAAGAAGACCTCCTACTCTCTTGTAACTCAAAATTGATATTTTCAGCAGACCGTGACCTTCTCCTTTCGTAACCAAGCTTGGATCTTGGTGGACTTGTTGGGGGACTCTGCCCTTGTAACATGAACTGTTCCAATATGGTCATGACTATGTCTACATCATATAAGGTGTCATTTGAGTATGACACAGAAGGTATTAACAAGTCATTCAATGTTGCTTCCTCCAATTGAATTGCAACTCTTCTAGCCAATTCAATCTTGGAGGAAGATGAAGCACCAAGAATATTAGCTGCCTTCAACAATTTAAGCAGAAAACTGCAAGAAACAGCTTCTTTATCAGCTGGAAGCAAACTAATTATCGATTCCAATAGCAGCCTGTGCTTTGAAGTGACCTCATTGGATGAATCTGAATCCGAATCTTCTGATGCTTCTTGCTTATTGATATATACATCTTTCGATGATACATTAGGCAGCCAACGAGAAGCATACAGTTTCAATGCCTCGCCGATGAGGCTAGAGGGTATCTTCACACCGGATTTAATCGCTATCATGGTTCTCCAATACAAATCTATGCTCAATTCTGCCATATCTTCAGCCCACCAACCTTTGATTGCTGGTTTATGCCTTTGACTCTCCGTCCCGTTACAGGAAATATCATCTCTACCTCTTCTAGAATAACTATGTGACAAGCTCACCTTAGAAGGGTGAGTCAAGACTTTTGAAGCAATCGCTTCGATGCATCTGCTAGTGATTCCAAGGTCTTCTGACCATAAAGGGAAGGCTTTTGTGCTCTGTAGAGTCACAATTGAGTCTCTCCAACCATGGAGAAGGCAGGAATTGAAGAAGACTTCAATCTTGTACATCAAGTTACCCTTCTCAACATCCTCAGTCATCTGCAGATACTCAGCAGCGCATCGTGCAGATACGATGTTGTAGGCACTGAGAGTGATTGTAATTCCATAACAAAACTTTGCACAGATTTCAAATGCTTCAACCCCACCTGGGAAATCAGGGAGCTGGACTATTTGGTGCTGTGAAGATTCAGGGGACTCTGAACATAGCCTCTGTAGCCGCAAACACTTGGACAGCAAAGGAAACTGCAAGACATCGACTTCTAAATCAATCAATCTAAATGAATCATAAAATATTCTATAAAATCAAAAAGTTTTTAACATTTTTACCTTGTGAAGTAGGTATCTGCTTCCTTTCACTTGAATTATGAGATCACTAGAGACTTCAGAGGAAACTGACCTGCATTAAGAACCAAAAAAAAAAAAAAGTCCGTATTTTCCCAGAAAAAAAGGTGTATTCACATTCCATATCAAAGAATGAGTATATATTTCATCAGTGATGTTCTTACCTCACAGACTCAGCAGTGTAGAAGGTGTCCGGACGAGATCCAAGTTTCATAAACTTCATGACTTACTACTTATCTTCTTCTTCTTCTTCTTCTTCTTCTTCTTCTACAACTTTATTTTTTTCCTTTTATGTGCTTAACAGATGTTCACTAATGGAATCATATAAACCAAACTTCATAACTCATAAAAGCTTCAACAGCTAGCAAATGATGATGTTGTCCAGACAAAACCACACTCAAGACCAACCATCCCCTAAATTATAATTTTAAAGACTTGTACAAACTCAACTAGATTTTCAACACTACTAACAGACCCTCAAAATCACTTGAAACTGAGAGAATTGACAAACCAGGCAGATAACAAGAAAACCCAGAAAGGAAAAGGAAAGGGGAAGAATTTTAATGGAGGAGAGAGGATATTGAAGGAGTACCAAGAGTTTTTTTTCTTGTGGGTGTAATGTAACTGTCTTGAGTTTTTATTTTTATTTTTTTTATATATATAGAATTTAATGCATATAAATAGTCAAGTGAAAGAAACCCAGAAGATCAAGCACTCCACAAAGTGTATGTCCTTTCAGTCAAATTCCCATAAACCAATCTGATTTGGACATGCAAACAAAGAATTATACCAAGCTCCCACACCGCCACACAAGTCAATCCTCCCAAATAAACAACACAGTAAAAACAAAAAACCAATTTTTGGACCTTCAAAAATACAACAAAAACCTGAAATGAAATGAAATCTAAGGCTATTGCCTATTGATACTCTCCAGAAACCAACCAACAAAAAAAAAAAAAAAAAAAACACAAATCTTCAGAGAAACTTGTACCAACCTTTTCCTTTTTATGTTCTCTAATGTTTTGTTTAGTTGAAGAAGATTGTGTGTTAAGGCTTAAGGGTCTCTCTAATGGCATTGCTTGGCATGGCATTGCAAGCAGCGTGAAATGAGCAAAGGCAACTCCCACGTGCTTATCCTGCGCCCACTTCATCATTGTCTACACCATTTTTATTTATTTTTATTTTACAATTCATTATTTTAGTTAAACACTTTTATAATAATTCTCTATTCAGGTCTGTTCCAAAAAAGAAAAAAGAAAAAAAAATCTAGACAGAAGTTACATGATTTCACGATGTTTTGAAAATGAATTAAACTAACTTAGTAACATTGTGAAATTTATTTTCAGGACTAGAGAAGCCTAGAAGGACCCTCCATTATTAATACAGTAAAACAAATAATATTAGATTGAATTAATTTATTTTAAAAAGCTTCTTCTTCTTTTTTCTAATTAAAGATACAAAGAATACAATAAAAAAAAAAAAAAGCAAAGGGATTTTGAAAAGGCAGAATAGGATATGTGTATCACTATCAATTATCAAAGATGAGGTTAATCATCTCCACCTTTGTCCTCCACATTGAATTGTATAATATTTTTCTGTCAATATTGCCCTTTTGTTTTCACTAATATTTCGACAATACCTTGCCATGAATTAATGGCATATGGTCCTCGTGGACCATACCCTATTGAAACACAGTACATATTATTATTATTATTATTAATTTATTAGTGTGAAACGAAGAAACAAATAGCTTACCATGCATTAGTGATGCCATAATTAGGTAAGATAAGAAGATACACAATAAATTTTCATTGACTGGCTCAGGTGGTTTCAAAAACATGTTGAATTTTTCTTTTGTTGAATTATAAAAAATTAGTAAGAATCTCTTGAAATTAATCAAAAACATTCTTGAAAGAACATTTTTAATGTCGTCGATAAATTATTTTTATATATTATATTTGGTTTTACATAAAGGCACATATAAGAGATGCTTAATTGTTATGATTCGGTAGTTTGAGGGTCATATTCACAAATGTTCCGCATTGGATTCGCAAAAAGAGCTTATAAATTCATTTAATTTTTTTTATTTTTAGTTTTCTTTTAATGATTTAAGTTTGAAAGATCTATGATGATTTCCATAATGACGTCTGAGATTGATGGGATTATTGGTGGGCTCCATTTGATGATCCATAGATTAACCTAGTAGCGATCGGTTTTGTGAATTTTTTTTAATAAAAGATTTGATACCGATCGAGTTAGAGGTCTGTAGGTATGTACAAACATCGAACGTTATATACACAATCCAAATATCTCTTAGGGAGAAAACTCACCACTAACATTATAAAATGTGTATAGTGAGACTGAAACGTCACCACTGACGTGGAAAGAGAGATGCGCATCACCTGAATTAAAAGAGGATGTACATAGATTTCTAGGTTTGTGATGTGAGGCCACACCAAAATATTTATATATCAACTATTTTGTGTATCTAATTGATTAAAGTATTGCTATATCATATGATAAGTATTAGAAATTAATTAATTAAGGAAAATAGAGCTAGACCGTTGTTACTTCATTAGGTTAGGCAACCCCACACCAATTGTAAGCCAAAGTGGACTCATTGGTTCAATTTGGTTTTGTTTACATCATTGAATGATGAACTGGGATTTTGTTTTTCCAACTTATATATTACTTTAATTACTTAGTCTTAGTAGTTGATATCAAAGCAAAGCAAACAGCAAAGAGTGATAAGGATAATCCACAAACAAGCCGTCAAAGCACTCATTTCATCATCAAATGAAAAAAACTTTGCTTTCTATAATAATATTACTTTTTTTTTTTCTTGGCGATCAAATCGAGTAAAATCTTGGAAAAGATTAACAAGGTTGATTTTATTATTTTTATTTTATTTCATACACATAAAAATAAAAGAAAGATAAAAAAATCAAACATGTCAATGATAATATGATATCATAAGATCAAATATTTATAAAGATTATATATATATATATATATGAACATAACTCATGTTATGTGTAACTTTTTTAGTGTTTATACGTGATATTGTACCAAAGAGATTTTTTGTGTAACTTTTTGTGTTTATACGTGAAAGTGTATCAAAGAGATTCTCCGATGTCCATTTCCACGAATTGATGATCAAAACAATTAAGTCAAAGATTTGGGAACAACATATATAGTTTAAAGTGATTGCAAATCTGCTTTTGTCTCGACAATCAGATTAATATTCCTCCAAATCTTTTTAAGTTGTGTCCAAACTATATATCTTTAAGCCAATCAGGATTCAGGAGTTAATATAAGGACGTTGAACAACAAGTAAAAAGAATCCAAGCAGTGTCGGACGTCGGACCTCAATGTCACATACATTCGAGGCACGATCACGAGGAGTGAGATTGAGACCTAACTGCGTATTAGCTCGATCAATTAAATGTCCTTGTTTTGTCTTGCCTCGATCGATCAGTGCCAACTAACCTTAAAAACCAAGACAATGGCAGCTTCGATAATTCACAGAACAAGTGAGGGTGGTGAGTGAGTGAGTGGTTGTGTTTTTTTTTTTCCTTTTTTGTGGAGGAAAATTGACGTCGAAGTGTCAAACACTACGTGTGAACCACAATTGCTGTAATGGTATGGTCCCTTTCTCTCTTTTTTTTGTGTGTGCCACCTAACCGACAAGGGACACTCTTGTAGGGTCACTTTTTTTAGGACCCCATAAAATGGGTCCCTTGTACCCCAAAATCTCTAAAAAAACAAAAATTGGGTTCTCTCGTCTCAAGTGTAGACTAGTAGGGAGTTGAAGGTTTCCAATTATTGAAAGATTGTCAATTATTTTTCTGTTAGATTGAATAATATATTTTGATCATGTATAGCTTGAGATTTGTGAAAGAAAAAAAAAATGGACTAAATAAGCCTGGAGAAGTTCATGTTAGGTAGTTGTCAAGCACATCTAGAGGAATTATATGTCTGAGAATCTTTATAAATTTTTAATGATGCATGCATGGTGGTGGTGGTGGCCATTAATTTCTCTAAAGTCTGAAGTCTGAAAATGCATTACTGTTTTCTTTGGAATTTAGCCGATTTTTAGTTCCTCAATTGACAAAAAACATTGCCAGCTTGGGATGACAAACATGCAACACTGTGAGATTGATTAATTAGATGTCGAATTAGTTCAACAAACAATTGAAAAACGATCACCAAAGTAATCAATATTCAATTATCATACTATACACCGTAGTCATCGGTAGATATCTAGGCTACTACTACTTCAACTACAATAACATCCCCTGTTCATCATTTCATTTCAGAGGCTTGAAATTTTTTCAAAGCAATCAATCAATGCTGATTTCAGGGACACAGCAGTGTGTGTGTGGGTGCACATCGATGGTGAAATGACAGAGAATTAGGCAGGTTGGGCCATGGTTGTATCAGTGTATTGTCTAGCTGTTGTATATAATTTCCTTTTCAGAGCTTGGAAATTTTGTACTTATCAGCTGAGCATTGCAAATTTGCAAGCACAAACATGCACAGATGATTAGTCGATCTCTCTTGTGTTGTTACTTTGGATGAATTGTAATATTCAGTGTTGCAGGGATGAGCTTGAATGAATTGGAATTCGAATAATATGGAACAAAAGTCACTTTCACCTTTTCCAATGTGGTACCCCTAAACCTCTAGCTCCTCCAAATCTTATTCAATTTTCTTACTTCAATTCTTTGTGGGCTCCTTTTGTCTGTCTCTTGATAAAAGTCTCATCATCCCAACAAGCCCATTCACGTTGCAAATGTACATCCAGTTATTTGGATTCGTCAAATCTTACGGTTAGAGTGTTTAAATACTATTAATGTTAGATCATTTTCATGCTTAATTTTAGGTCTTATGGTCAGAGCCGTGATTGTCCTAAGAGCCCTGGATACAACTCCTCCATATGAGTCAGGGTTCCTTGGCAGAGAATGTAATCTCATTTCTGATATTTGGTTCCAGGAGAGCTCACAAGTCACAAGGCTCTGTTAAATAGTAGATAGATGAGAAACAAGGAAGTGATTTAGAGGCAAATTAGTCAAAAATAATAATTAAAAAGCTAATAATAAAGCTTGAAAATCACAGTTGTAGTTGGTAAATGATGGGATTTACAACAAGTAATCACCCACCCAGCTTAACTTTGCTTATTTTTGTCAAAGATTCGCGTGCAAACGCATGGGATATAACCAAAGATGAGTGTGACACCACAATTGGATTTTCCAGCTGCTTTAGCTTATTATTTTTTTTGACTGTAAGACACGAAAAAAAAAAAAAGGGTGATCTGGGTATGAAATTTTTTTCCATGATTTAGCAGTAATCCAATCATCATATGTCTGCCCTTTTAAAGTTTAAATGAGTCATGCATGACTAGAAACTACAAAGATACACATCATGATATGATCTTTTATACACTTTCGTTGTTCATTTCTGCAGAAAAAAAAATAGAAAATTTCACACTATGTGTTTTGTTTTTTTGTTACAAATCAATAGTTTGAATGTCAATGTGTATTGAAATGATTCAAAGCTGATAGGTGTAATTTCTTTTCCTTCGTGTTCCACACATTTTTTTTATTTATTTATTCATTCTTGTTAAAATGTCTGAATTATATATATATAAGCATAAAATTTCAGGTTTCTGGTTGCTGCATGCAGCATTTCTTTATGGAAATACAAATTCTGAAAAATTATATATATATATATGTATATAAATAATCCTGACCTTTCTTTTTATATTTACTGGTGTGGGTTCAAATCAACTTTAATAAAGTTGATGATATTATTATATAAGATGCCTCTCGCTCTCTCATGAGCCCCCAGTTTGGCGGTCGGTCAAGAATCAAGATCATGCACTACTAGAGAGCTTGATGATGATTAGATCAAATATACGTGTCGCTTCTAACTAGGGTTTTGGATTGAAAGTTTTCATCATTATATATATCACTGAGGAATTTTTGATGTGTAGTGTTAACCTGTGCCAGGTTAACGACCACTTTATTGAATTAATATTTTCTACGGATGAATAGATATATGGGTTAGCAGAGGGGACACATTTTCCTATAAGAAGCAAACTCAATGGGAGTCTTCAAAAGGAGAAATGTAATCATGGAGGTCCTACCTGTGTATGGGGATCATCAAAACTCAAACACCAAATAAAGAAATTAAAGATCAAAGTCTTGGTCAACTTTTTGATATTAAAATAAAAATGAAAAATTATGAAATCATTGAAATGGTAATCAAGGTGCAGTTGGTTGATGGAATGAGTGTTTTTTCTTTCTTTTTTTTTGAAAGAAATTTTTTAAGGTTTTTAATTAGCTTTATTGTTTTTATGAGTAATGAATGTTTTAATCTAATTATTGACAAAGGATTTTGTGGCTCATATTGCAGAATGACTAGTGATTATTATTGGACCACTTGTGGTACGGCCACCTCTTTGCAATAATTATATATCTCTCATATTATGACAATAGTTTTCATTGTTAATTTGGAAAATATATAAATTTTCTATTTAGGATTATAGTTTAGGATCTGTAAAGTATTGCTTGTTTGTACAATTCAAGCACAGGCTCAATGGACCTAATTAAACACAAACTAAAAATCTAATTTACATAATAATTTAGATAGAAAACTTCACTGGGAACTGGGAAGATACAAATGGTTTCAAAATTGTTGATGCCCAGAAAAGAGGGTGACAAAGCCTGGCCCATAAATCAGCCCACATGTTTGCTTCTGTATTTACTCTGACAAGACCAAAATGTAGTAGAGAGACTCAGAGACCCCATCAAATTGAACCACAATTTTCGTCACAACACAACATAAAGAACCGCACCACACGTGAATATTTTTCTTGTCACAAAGAAAGCCCAGTAAGTACCAGTCAAACGGCCAGTTGGTAAGGAGACATTGCGCCAAAAACCAGCTCACAATATGGTTTAATCGATTGCACACGTGCACTGCTACTAGAAGGATGAAGCTATGAAGGGGCCTATGAATAGCTTCGTCTAGGGATGGCAAAAACCCAGGCGGTCCGGGTATACCCTGACCCAGCCGGGTACCCATCCGGAAAAAACCGGCTAGGTATTCGGGTATCCTTTACCGGATTTTACCCGGGTTATACCCGTATTTATTTATTTATTTATTTTTACAACATTTTTTAAATATTAATTTTTTTACAATTTTAAATACTACACTAATTAAGATAAAACAAGCACACCGATATGACAATATTAATAACATTAATTCAAATCCCAGACAAAACATTAACGGGGTGTATTGGATTAGGATTTTAATAGATAATTTTCGGAGTAAAAGTTTATTGGTATTGGATTGAGATTTTTTAATACGTTAGATAAGTCTGGTGGTATTCGATTAAGACTTTTAAGAATTTTTTTATTTTTTTTTTTTTTTTTTTTTAAGTCCATAATGTCTTATGGTATTTGATCCAGACTTTCAAGAGTCAGCAAATTGTCTGGTAGTATTGGATTGAGATCAAGATTTGTAGGATTTCATAACAAAATGGATTTTCCAGACTTTTCAATAATATGTATAAATACTATACCCCAAAATTGTCTTGTCATCTCCCACAATACTCTCCACACTTTCCACTCGTTTCAGACTTCTCAAATCTTCTCTGCAATTCTCATTGTAAGGCTCTCTTCTTCTTCTTTTTTCCCATCTTCAGCTTCCTCAACTTCCATACCCTCATCAAATCTTCATCACAAATTTTCAACTTCCTCAACTTCCATACCCTATCAGATCTTCATCACAAACCTACCATCACCTGAATGAAAAAAAAAAAAAAAAATCTCCTATATCTAGTTATGGTGAAGCCATGCTTTTAAAAATCTCTTCACCAAAATATGAAAAAATAAATAAATAAAAATTGGTCTGGGTTGCAGAATGTTTGCTGCCGCTGCTTTTCTTCAGGCTGGTCTGCTGTTTTGCTTTCTTTGCTTCTCTCTTTGTTGGCTTTGGCCTATTGCTTTCTTGTTGTTGCCTTTTTTGGCTTTTTAATTAGAAAATTGAAAGTGGTCGACCAATGGGGAAGATGGTGTGGGTAAGGAGGTGGAAGACGAAGAGAATGAGACTTGAAGGCAAGAAGATTGTGAAAAAAATAAATTATAATCATAGTTTTTTTAATGTAAAAAAAAATTTCAAGTGTAACCAAATACAATTATCTATCAAAATATTCCTATGATCAAATCCCAGTAGTCTATAAATAAAGTACGGATAATCTTAATAGTCTATAAATAAAATCCAAAGACTCTTTTATAATCCTAAAAGTCTAGTACATATAATCATAATTGTCTTTAAAATCATAAAAATCCATAAAATCCTAACACCCCCAAATTGTCTATTAAAAATCATAATCCAATACACCCCCTGAATATTACATTAACCTACATTTCACTCTCTTTCCTTTTCAGCTAATTCAAAAAGGTTAATTTCATTTTATTTTATTTTTCTACAATTTTTTTTCAAAATTGGTAATAAAAAAAAAAAAAAAAAAAATTAAATAATTTTTTTTTTTTACAATTTAAATACTACATTAATTAGGATAAAGCAAGCACACCATTACTCCAATATGACAATATTAATAACAAAAACTCAAATTCCAGACAAAACATTAAATATTACATTAACCCACATTTCATCCTCTTTCTTTTTCAATTAATTCCAATACCGGTGGCTGTTGATTAGAACTCAATTTCCAAACAAACATTAAATACCACCAAATTTACATTCACATTGAGCAGAACAATATTTTAAATAAGATATTGATTCTACTTTTGATTAGAATGCATATTGATTCCACTTTTGATAAAATCAGATTTTGTTTTTAAAAAATAATTTTGTTTGATAAAACTTACTGAAACTCTTAGGACATCGCCATGGCTGTGTCTCAACCCCACCAGGCCACCACCTTTGTACCTCATCTTCTTCTCTGCCAGGTTTCATCTTTCTCTCTTTCATTAATATTTTTTGTGGGTTCTTGAATTTGTTTTGGACTGTGTATCACACTGTTCGATTTTTACTTCAAATGGGTTCTTTGTTTTTGTTCATTTGAGATACATGTTTTTTATTTTAATTTTTTAATTTTTAATTTTTTTATTAAACAGATTTTTTTTTTATAAAAAAAAACTGGGTATAAACCAGGTACCCGGCCAGGTAGCTGCGTATACCCAGACCCGGGCTAGTACACAATTGGCTGGGCACCCGGGAATTCCGGCTCGGGTAAGGCTAGGTACTCGGCCCGACCGGGTACGATTGCCATCCCTAACTTCGCCCCTTTATGGCCTCGTAGGTCCTCTGGAAAATTCATTTTTAGTTATTGTAATTTATTGAAATATTTGTTCTTTTGTTTCTTTAAAATGAAAATTATAGAGTTTGGTCTCTCCAAACTAGACGAAATTTGAAATTCTGACTTCGTTACCGGTCACTAGGCTTGTAAGTTCACGATCAAATGCGAAAATTTGCATTACTAGCAGTCTAGCACGACATGTTACTGATGAAGGTCTTTTTACCCGTTCATTGGGTCAACTATGCTCATCTGATCTTTTATCATCTACATTGATGCCATGCTATTATGTTTATTTAATCATCATCTACTGCTACACTGCCTAGTAGACTTTCATTACAGTTGAAAAATGATTCAGTCCTACCAACTTGTGCACATTTTAGTCGAACTCTCTTTCATTGTACTAGTCCGTTGCAATTGTGTTATGGTCTGGCCCGGCACATTTGACACCTCTATATTCCGAAGGTATGCCGATAGATGTTTACCCATTTCTAAATCTATTTAATATGATGTGGGTGTATTTAGTACATAACATGGATCATTTAACAGCACGCTCCAATTGGGCAACGGGCCACGGCACTGTAATGGGCTTCTGGCCATTTATTGGCCCTGTGGGCTATGTATGGGCTGGGCTCATGGATATCAGGCCCGAGAATATTTATGGAGTCAGAAAATATCTGAAGGTTGACAAAAACTAATCAAGTGGAGGGAAAAACAGGACCACCATGTGTCCAAGTTGGACAACTAGCTAGTTGGAAACTCAATAAAAACAAAATTGAGACTTTAGAGAGTCCCAAATCCCAATCCCAACTTTGGCGTGCGAACTGGGTTTCCTGGATATGAATAATTGAATACAATGTTCAAGAACAAAACAAAATTAATCAAGTCGCATTTGGATTACGATGGAGAAAGCAGATAAGGATGTTCATATTGATAACGTCGTGAGAACTGAGAAGAATCAAGCATTTTACGATTAGATACTTCAAATGTTGCTAAGGCTCAACGTCAATCACTAAAAAAAAAAAAATTGTAATCTCTTCAAGTAGATTTTTGAAATGTTTTTTATTTGTAATAATAATTTTGAAAATCGAGAAAAACATAAACAATTATTAATTTTGTTTTAGCATGTTTTCGGGTTTCCTAGATGACAATTCAGTGTCCAATAATAAAACACAAATAATTTAATCACATTCGGATTATGATGGAGAAAGCAAATAAGGACAATAATTGACAATGTCATGAAAAGAATCAAATGTTACAAGATAGATACATAATTTGTTGATAAGGCTCACAACTTCAACCATTAAAAAAAAAAAAAAAAAATTCTTGAAGTAATTGAATTCAGGAATGTCTTTTGTCTATAAATAAGTTGAAACCTAGAGAAAAAACAGAAGAAAAAAAAATATCAATTTTGTTACAATAGACAATCCCAACTTGAGGTGATTGATAGAGTTTCCTGATTAAGAATTCAAATAATGTTCAAGACCAAAACATATGTAATCGAATTGCACTTTAGATTTCAACAATGAAAGCGAATGGGGATGTTAATTGATAACGCCGTATAAAGAATAAGATGTCACACTACATATCTTAGTAATATATTGCTAATACTCAACCATTTATAAATAATAAAGTCACATCCAACTAAGTTTCTAATTTCTTGTAATGAGAAAGCAACATATATAGAATTATCTTGAAGTAAATTCAGGAATGTGTTTATCTGATATATATAAACACTGTTATTTTAAAATTTTAAAAAGAAAAGAAAAGAAAAGAAAAAACATCTAATCGGAACTTGTCATTTCATTCCATATTAGTGATGAAGGATCCAGAGTCTCACTATACGTATTTTTAGAGCCGGCCTTGGTTAGTGCACGCCTTGGTTAGTGCAAGAGGTGCACCTGCCCTAGGCCCATTAAAAATTACACAAAAGTGTTATTAGATTTTTGTTTAGAGGGACCTAAAAGTTAGTTATTTTTTTAAAACTAGGCCCAATAATAATAAAATATATATTTTAACCCTGGCCCCCTTAGATGTCAAGGCTAGCCCTGGTATATGCGAAGAGAGTTTTTTTTTTTTTCTTCTATGTGTGATTATATATCCCCAGTTATAGAAGTAGATATCCGAGATACGCATGTAGTGCCCGGTCTTGGTAGACCTCTTACCCATTCAGTGTCAAATTTCAAAATAATAATAATAAAATATAAAAGATAAAAAAAATTTAAAGAAAAAACCACCTTATTAAGAAGGGTATCAAGTACATAATAAACCAACTGAATTTACCTATATTTTGATAGAGTAATCTTAAATGTTTGTACTAAAAAAAAAAAAAAAAAATTAGAGCCATGAATCATGTAGGGTTTTACATAATTTTTCCAAGGCAGGGGACATGCCTACTAACTTTTCAAAAATATGTATTAAATTGCAAATATCTGATAAATGTAACAACAATTTATAGGCATGAATCATGCTTGTTTATATAAAGATTTTGTACAAGAATTTGTGTAATATGATCTGTAGAATCTGTTCCTACCACCAGCGTATGTTGAAAGATTAATTGTTGTAAAGCATCTGATAATGTTGATTTTGGAATGTAAATTGCTTTTTGGTGGTGGGTTTTCTTGGTCTTCTATCTTAAGTTACAATACATTTGGTTCCAGCTGGTGGAAACTAAAAAGCCTTCTCTTCTTTTTCTTGATGCTTTAAATCTCAAACTACAACTATTCCTTAATTAGCATGTAAGTTAAATTTAATTTTCCCTGAAAGTGATGATCGACATTGAAAAACAATTGATTTGAGATGTCAGAAAAAGTAAGAACACGACTCGAACCAATAATTTCAATGGTGTATCGTATCAGTTGAGTTGAAAATTACTTTTTAATAACAAGAATCCAACAAGAAGAAGAAGAAAACAAGTGTTGGAAAAATCAGTACTGTAGTTAAGTGAGTGGTCTGTCATTGTAAATACAACCAATATATACTTAATAATTTAATTATTCATGATATTCTGTTGTCTTTTACATGAATATTCCAAGAAGAAACTAAATATATATATATATATTTTGGAGAAATCAGTGTAATTAACATAAGTTCTGGTTTCTCTTAGGCCGGTTTATCATTTGAAGACAGAATATCTCTTTGCAATCTCCGAAAAATATATATATCAACAACACCATTATCAATTAACAATCTAATATGAGAAAAGAAAAACAAATGAAAATTAATTACACTTGTTTTGGTATAAACAAGGGAGATAGTGAGATGGATATTTGGATATTATATGCTAACAATTAATTGTTGAAAGCAATTGACAATAGACAGATTGGCTGGCAAGTGGCAATGTCACAAGTCTACCTCCTGGAAATTAACTATCTAGGACAGGAAACTTTGTAATTTGCAAGCGTTGACATGAGTCGTTGCCGACCATATATATATATACACGCCATTATTGAAAAATACACACACACACACACACATATATATATATATATATATATATATATATATAATTATATGCCAAAGTCTTCGTGCCCCATTTTGGACGACATCACAATAGGGCATTTGATTAAGTAATTAGAATATTAGATTAGAAGGTTTTATACGTGGAATTTCATACGTTTTCTGTGCGAAATCCCGATTTCTACACCTGATATTATTAGTGAAAACTAGCATGTTGGTTTTGACTGATTACGAATTAATCACAAATGAGGACGTAGAATGGATTGATTTTCGATGATGGTGATAAGTCATGAGAGTGGGGAATCGGTAACGTGTACGCTGCTTGTGACATATGGAAGGTGCAAGAGCCGAATTGTTTGAAGATGTCAAAATGGAGGTGGTAAGAACTAAGAAGAACGAGTGCTGAGAAAATACAAACAAATTACGCGTAAATGAGTGGAAATTTTTTAACTTTTTGGATTGTTAATCGGAGAAGACTTATTGTATGCGTAAGTGTTTGTAAGCAAATCACTTTTTAGTAGGGATGGTAATGTACATTCTTTCCATAAATGGTGGCGAGAGGTTCGAGTCCCACCTATATGTATTTTATAAGTATATATGGAGAGTTTTCTCCAGATTTACGGGAATAGTTATCCGAACCGCATATGTATTCAGAGCCGGCCGTGAGGGACGCCCTACCTCAAGGCCCAAAAAGGGTTTTTTTTTTTTTTTTTTTTTTTTTTCTCACATCATTGATAAAAAAGGGGTCCATATTTTGTTGTTATTTTTAAAACTTCAAATAATTATATCAAATTTGGCCCCATAAATAAATAAATAAATAAATAAAAGAATTGAAAATCAACTTTTTACATAAAGATTGGGCTCAATATGAATTTCCTCATAATCGTTAAAAGCAAATGAGTAGCACTATTTGCACCTCTGGAAATTTATATATGCATCCCTCTTTGCATTACAACCCATTAAGAGTTTTTAAAAAATTATATCGTGCAAGCACACCCCAAACATTACCAAATATACCCTTTCTTTTATTATTATTATTTTTAAAAAAATCTAAAATAAAATAAAATAAAAAAGTTGGAGGTCTCTTCCCTTTTCATTTTCTAAGCAAGTTATTCTCTCATTATTTATATACGTTGTTTCTTTGAGTGGAAACTGTTATGTAGATCTATTTGCTCGTAATTTTTTTTTTTTTTCGATTTTGTTTTGTCTATGTATTGTGATATAAACTTGATGAAAATTACTTTGATTAAGCTATTGTAAATTTCCTCAAAAAATAATTTAGTATATATATGTATATATAAATTATTAAGCACATGATTTCACAAGTTTTTAGATGTATGATTGAACAAAGGGATCCTTTTTAAAAATTCGCCCTAGACTTCTAAAAGTTAGAACCAACACGGTATGTATTGTCTTATCTTGGTAGACCTCCAATTGTAATAGTTGTAACGTGTAATACTTAAAAAATAATAATAATAAATGGTTGTATAAATAAAGGTGATCAACATTGAATTAGAGTATCTTAATGCGTGTTGGATTTTTTAACTCATCCAGTTGTTGTTTCAAATAATAAAGCTTTTTATTAAAAAAAAATTATTTATTCGAATTTTTTTACACCCATATTATGCATGTGCTCCATTCCATCCATATATTTCTAAACTTCAATCGGTACTTTTGTAGCTTAATTGATGCTTCCTTGTAGTCATGTAAAGCCACTATAAATAATAGAATATATGTCTTAATTCTTATTTGCATTTTAGTTCTATGGCATATAATCAAAAAAATAGTAATAATAATGTGATGTACATCCCAACTAAAAATATGAATTCTTAAAATATCTAGATTTTATGGGATTAGCACAAACTTAATACTACTTGGTCCTTTTTTTTTTTTTCTCCAAAACTCCTATTCAAATTATATGTCATGTTAGATGTATCTCGTCTAAATTATTATTAAATAATGTAGTAAATACTGTTTTAATCTCAACTCATCAAGACACATTGCTTGAGCAAGAGTTTTAGATATATATATATATATATATATATATATAGTTTTTCTATTGTCAGTTCGTTCTGATATAAAATATATCATGACGAAAACTGTGGACTATTAGATTTACATACTTTGACTCAAAGTGTATATACTTATCAAAACTTCTCCATAATCTATGTCCATATTCTTCGTCTTGATATATTTTATATCAGGATACTGACAGTAAAAAGACTATATATATATATATACGGTCCCGTTCTGGTTGGTGTGCACTGACGTAATTACATCAGTACCAATGCATGTGAACCACTGATTATAGAGAAGTTTTGACAAGTGCATACACTTTGAGCCAAAGTATATAAACATAATGATTCACATTGGCTGCATGCACTTGTCAAAACATCTTTTAAATCCAATGATCCACATGCAAGAAACTGATATATTTTTATATCAGTTCGAACTAACAATAGAAAGACTATATATATATATATTTGAATTATTATAATAAAAATAGGTTCAAACCCACAAACTAATCGGGTATGTAAAAATAGTATATCATATAAACTTCATCTCTTAATATGAATGGTACGTACAAAGATAATTTATATAACGTACACGGTACAAGTAGATGAGGCAGGACCACGACACAAAAGTCCAATCGACTAGTAAATGCAATTTGGTGAATGAAAGTCTTCAATACAAGTCAATGTGACCAGTAGTCGTGCCACTTTTAATGGTTTGATTTGGACAAAGTCGTGAAGACACCAACTACGAAACTTTCTTAGTTTCAATAGTCGATTAGGTTCTATTTGAGACCTTGAATATTTTTCATTTTTATGAAGAAAAGGATCTTATCTCATTCATTTTTAAAAGTGGAATGACTTTTTAATGATCTTTTAACCATATTTTATTAGCATAATTAAATCTATAATTATGCCCTTATCTCCTCTATTATCACATAAAGATTCTGGATATTGAATAATCATATTAACTCATTGTATATCAATCACCTAAATAAATTACTAAAAAATAATTTTATTTATTCCAACAAAAAAAAAAAAAAAAAAAATCTTGCAACTTACTGATTAAAAGGCTTATTATTATTATTTTTTATTTTTTTGTAAAGACTGAAAAGTTTTGAAGATTGAATATGGACGGAAACCTAAAATCTGAATGACATGTTTGTATTTATTGTTTTTGACACCCGAATATAGTATTAATTTGTTTTTTTTTTTTTTTAAATGATGTTGTTTGAAAAATATTTAATTTTACATTTACCCTATTTAATTTTTAACTTTTTATTTTGTTGTTGTTTTGAATATTTTTAATTGTTCAACCACTTAAAAAAAAAAAAAAAAGAACAAAAACAACTTAATATGTCAGATTCAAACCCTTAATCCCCTACGTTTTTATACAGGATCTTTTGACGAAATTCTGAATTAATTTTACTTATATTTGACTCTCACAACAAGTGAAATCACAAAAAATGTTTCCTCTGTAATATATAAATAATTTCAAAATACTTTTGCAAGAAAGTTTAAAGAAAAATGTGTTTTCTTTTATCTCTTATATATCGTTGACGTCAATTTCTGGGAAATCTAGTTAACAATAACACGTATGCAGATCGACGCCTAAGGAAATCTTACGAGATGTGATCAGGTCGCCTCTCTGATAAGTGTGTAATTTAATGAATGGAAAACTAGTAATAGATGAGTGCAGAAATAGTAATGACACAAGAATTTGTATGTGGAAACCCTTAACGCAGTGAAAAATCACAGTTGTTGTGATCGACAGAGAAAAGATTCTTCATTGTGTAAAAAATTGTTACAATTACAAGTGATGAATTGCTTGAATACTGACTATTCCGCCACTTTTACTTTGATACATGTGTTTATATAGGGGTTAAGGTGTAAAGATGCATATTTTTCCTTGGATCCCCATGTCCCCGTCCCCATTTGGGGAAAAAATAGGGAAATGAGTGGGGATAGGAATGAAAACCAAATTGAAATGGGGATAGGGGGACACTCCCCCCCATCCCCATTTCCTTATTTTCCCTAAAACATATATATATATATATATATATATATATTAATATATGTTTTTTGATTTTTTTTTTATTCTTTGAAAACCCTAACTGTTTTTTTTATTTTTTATTTATTTATAATTTTTTAGTCAAACTGGGAATGGGGGAAACGGGGAAAACGGGGAACTGGGTTGGGGATGTAGATACCTCCCCCAAAATTTTCTGTCTCCATTTTCTGGGTTGGGGAACTGGGTTGGGGGTTGAGAAGTGGGGATGGAGGGACCTATATCCATCCCCATTTCCCTAATGTGCATCTCTACTATGCTGTTGCCTTGGGCCTTGCTGTGCAAGTAAGAAATATTATTGGGTGAGATCTCAAGGGGATCATATCTCGGTGAGATCTTTGACGAGTCGAACCCTTGGGCACTTATAGTGCTATGATACTCATTCCTTTCGAGGGTTTTTATTCAGATCTTCGTATTTATTTTGGGATTTGTCTACTACTGGATTGTAGGTGATTGGCTTGCCCAATATGTGGTCGGGTTTTGTGAATAATATGTCCAAATATTGTTTCATTAATGATGCTTTGTTGTTCACGTGGGGTGAGTTTGGGCAAATTCGCCTTTTTAGTTATTATCTAGCGATCAGTTGCTTTTAGTGGGCGAGTTGCTTCCATCTCACTATTGTCATATGTGGTCCATTGAGTTGTCGTGGATATTTGGCCCTTTAAGTCTCGGGTTTCATGTTGACGTGTAGAGTCGAGTAAAATTAACCCAAACATATATATACACAGTTTTTTTCTCCCCATGACAAACTGATTTTATTTATATTAGTTCTACAACTATTAACCATTAGATTTTCATACTTCAACTTAGTCAAAGTCTTCTTAAACTTAATCAATAACTCACAAGTTTCGTTATAATCTTAAAAGTTCAGTTTGGTTATGATAAAAGAAAAAAAAAAAAATATATATATATATATATACTCATATTGAAAGCAATACTAAACATAAAACTAACGAATTGAGTGTGATTTGCTTTAATAAATGTACACTTGTCAAGTTAATACTTGATAAATCAAGATAATTATTTACTTTTCATTCGTTGACTGGAATGATTATGAGTAATGACTAGACAGGTTTATTGATCTCCAATTCAGAGAGTTGACTCATCCCACTTGGAATTTGGAATCCTTCTAACAACCCATATTCTCAGAAATTCATTCTATGATTGTATATATATATATAAGATCTGGGTTTGAACTTTCTTCTATTTATTTATTTTTTATTTCCCAAGAGTTTCTTGCTGGTTCAGTGGTTCACAATATAAGAAGATTTTTATTTTTTTATTTTTATTTTGATTTTTAAAAGAACACGAGATAAGTTGATAGACATTTCAAATTCACGTTTTAAAATTTGATTACTTGAAAGTTCAAACAAGAAGAATTCTTCTTACAGCAACAATAGTTAGTCTTAATACGAGAATTGAATCATATTCTACCCGTGTTTCTATGCATCGTAGAAGAATTGAGTGACGACTTTTATAAAAATGTATATAACAATCAAAGTCTTCAAATACACACAAATTATTCTAATAAGTCTTTTTTTTTTTTTTTTTTCAAAAGTCTAACAAGTCTACTTCCTACATATCATGAATAAATGAATATATTTTTAATTCAAACTTTTAAAATATAACATATCAATCAATGTATATTTTACGAGATTACTAATATTATATATCTATATCTTCTATATGACGATTTGCTTTTATAATTAAAAAAAAACATAATAATATAAACCATAATAATAATTTATTTCGTTCTTTAGCTGATCATTTTTTTTTTTAAATATCTTCCATTCCTATTGGCTTTTATGTGTAGCCAAGAATAATGTACAATCTCGTACTTTTGTTTACTTTGAGTGAAGTACTTTTTCTTAAAAAATATATATATACATATATGGATACCAACTTGATATGAACCTAAAATTAGTTAGAGCCAATTTTGTTAGGTCCGGTATATCATGGCTAATAATGATGTCAGCATTAAAATAAAAGTATTTGAATCTAAAATTTACAAAAAAAAAATTGTTTTTTTCTTTTAATACCGTAATGACACTACTAATCTAAGACATTGTCTGATTTGATGAACGTCTGTTACCATCAAACCAATTGTCTTTAAATACAATTACAAAGGAATTGTAATTATTCAATAACAAAGATAAAATAATAATAATAATAATAATAATAAATTAAAAAAAAAAAATTGAATATGTTGAGTGAAATTTTAGGGGAAAAAGAAATAGATTGGATAATTAAGTTTTATGAAAAAAATAAAATGCAATGATTAAGGCATGTGCAATTTATAGAAAAATGAGGTAAACCCACCCGGCCACTCTAGAGTTTGGTTGGTGGTCCATAATATGTGGGGGGGTGGCGCCCAAATCACTTACTGGAGGACAGGCTCATGGTAGGACCCCACTCAGCCTCTTAAAAATCAAACCTTATAAATTATAATTTTTCTAATTTTTTTAACACATTTTGCTTGGTCCCCTTCTTGTCTTTAACTCACAAGTAGTCACAAAGAAAGACGTATCAAAATGTTATGATTTTGAACAAGTCTCTCATGCCAACATGTGTGGATTTTTTTTTTTTTTTTTTTTTTTTTTTTTGTGTGGGGGTCTTTTATTGATTTTGACTTTTGAATCTTCCTAGTAATAATGGAGTTAGAATTTAGAAAGGGCATATTCCCTTAACATTCTTCTTTTTCTTATCAAATTCTGTTTTTATTCCAAATAACTTTTTTGATAAATTTGAAAACAAAATAGTAAATATTATTGGTAATTTATATATTTTGAAAATATTAACAATATTTGATTTTTTTTTTATCAGTATATTCATCAAATTGGAACAAGATATATTCACCGAAATCAATATTTATTTTCTTAATTAAAAAGAAAGATGTATAAAAACCTACTTTATTTGCATTTTAGATGTTATTATTTGTTCATAAATTTAGAAAATGGATTTGGTATTTTTATAATACAATATTAAATGTTATTTTAAGATATCTGGTTTAATGACCGCCCTTCATCACCAAACCATTTTAGGACATATTTAGATTAATATATTTTTTATGTAATAAAAAATAAATTTTAAATATTTTAGATAACAATGGATGGAACAGGATCCTTTACTGTGTTGATATTTTCCATAATCTAAAGTACTTAAAAATAAGATATTATATTTAAAGATAATAAAAGTGAAATAAATGAATGAAATAAATTTCAGCTATTGATTACACATACCGTCAGATCTATAGAGGTCATGATAAAGATCAGTTTGGTAGAAAATCCAAATCCAACGATTGATATGATGACCTTTTTCAAATGATGATGAATAGTGTGACAGACGACAAAATAGTTACGACTTACAAGTAAACCATAAAACCGCCACGTGATTTAGATATTTTTCGTTGTTTGGATTTGTTTAATTAGCATATAGGTTTGCTACAACGCGTATAATGAACCGAGTCCAAATCAATCCTCACCCGTAGAAGACTAGTCGACAATATGCAATCAAATGCAAGACCGCCACGTGTCCCTATCACTAACTACTAATTACAACACTAAACAAACAAACAACGGATTAGATTAAAGTATTAAACTAAACTAAACAAAACCCGGAATTAGTAAAACCTGCCTATAATTACTTTTTGTTTTTCTGTCAGCAAATCAAGAAAGTCACGACATGGTTGTCTTGAGCCGGTCAATAAACGCCCATGTGGGGACCCGGCCCAACCCAAACCCCAATCCCTTCGGCTCGATTCTGTAAAATACCCAAAACACCCTTCACATCCTTAAAAAGACAGCAATCGAATGGGTAGTTCCGGGAATCGAAAAATACGAAAAAGAAATTATTTAAAGACGAAAGTTGGAGAAGAAAACAATAGAAACGGCTCTCTCTTCTTCTTGTTCCAAGTCTTTACAACTGCCACCCATTAACAGAGAGGCCACAGCTTTTCAATCCCTATTCAATAACCCATTTATTTTTTTTATAAATATTTATTTATTTTTATCGTTTTTGCTTCGTTGTTATTATTATATTCTGAGGCTCTCTAAATATATATATATAATATAATTTAGATTGATTGGAACTTCATTATCGCTAATTGTGTTTCGAATTCTTAGACGGCCCATCTTCTTCTTCTTCTTCGGTTTCTCTTGAAAGCAAATTTTTGTGGGTTAGGGGGTTATCGACGAAGTGGGATTCGACGGTTGGGATCGAGAAACTTTTTCTCCGATTTGGGTTTGTCGAGATAGAGAGAGTTGGGGCATTTCGGTCATTGTTGAGTTGATCTGTTTTTGTCAACGGTGAATTTGTATTGACGGAGAAAGGAATGTGGTGGATGATGAGTAACGAAGGAGGCCATTACTGTTCTAAAAAGAGTGACGATGTCTGCGGCGATGTTTGTGGCCAGGTATTTCCTTATTCCCTTTTTTCCTTTTTTCAAATTTTGATTGTTTGTGTTACTATTTGGGATTTTTTTTTTAAAAAAGAAAACAAATTTCAAAAACCCAATTGATGATTTTGTTGGTTTGTTCAATTTTTGATGATGATATTTGTTAAACGATTTGTGGGTATGTTTGGTGTTCGAGAAAATGCGGGAATGAAACAAACTCTAAAATTTTTGGATCTAGATTTTTTGTTGTGATAGGCTGGAATGAACAGAGGCTATTATTGTAACATTAAGCTATGTTGAACGTTGAACTATGACTAATGTGAGATTCATATGTTATGATCTTATTGTGTTATTATCATCTGGGTTGGCATAGATATTTGAGTATGTTTGGGGTCAAATCATTTTGTTAATGTAGAATTGAAGTTGGCATAATTTTCCTTTTCTGCTCACCTACCTAAACTTCGAAGTTGATCAATGAGGGTAGATATTGAATTTACCGTGAAAGTTGATCAATTTGTAATCCTATCATGTATCAAATTTGGGAACTTTAGTTACAAATTGATCTATTATATCTTTAGCTCTTTAGGGAACAGAGGAAGGGAGAAGATAAAATTATTTATATGCATGTGGGGAACCATATTCATTCAATTTGTATTTGTTTTAAAATGTCATTCTTGGTAAATTCTCTCTGCTTGATGCATCGTTATATCATATATGTTGGTTTGAGTCTTATGAGTTTACTTTTTATCTTGCAGGAATCAACTCAAGCTCTTGGCTTGTCAAGATTACGCTGCATTCTGCGTGGCATTGATTTGAAGACCTTCATATTTGTATTTGCTTTTGTCCCAACACTAGTGTTTGGCATCTATGTGCATGGGCAGAAGATCTCGTACTTCCTGCGGCCGCTGTGGGAATCCCCACCCAAGCCCTTCCATGAAATACCACACTATTATAATGAGAACGTGACAATGGACAGATTGTGCAAACTCCATGGTTGGGGAATCCGCGAGTACCCAAGACGTGTCTATGATGCAGTTTTGTTCAGCAATGAGTTGGATATTCTTAACATACGCTGGAAAGAGTTATACCCTTACATAACTCAGTTTGTTCTCCTGGAGTCTAACTCAACATTCACTGGAAAGCCAAAGCCTCTGGTTTTTGCCGGCAATCGGGATCAGTTCAAATTTGCTGATCCCCGGTTGACATATGGGACTATTGGAGGGAGATTTAAGAAGGGAGAAAATCCATTTGTTGAGGAGGCATTTCAGCGAGTAGCACTGGACCAGCTTCTCAAAATTGCTGGTATCACTGATGACGACTTGTTGATAATGTCAGATGTTGATGAGATACCAAGCAGACACACTATCGATCTCTTGAGGTGGTGCGATGACATCCCTCCAGTCCTCCATCTCCGGCTGAGAAACTACCTGTACTCGTTTGAGTTTCTTGTGGATAACAACAGCTGGAGGGCTTCAGTCCACAGGTATCGGACAGGCAAAACTCGATATGTACATTATCGCCAGTCGGATATCATCTTGGCCGATTCAGGGTGGCACTGCAGCTTTTGCTTCCGTCGTATCAGCGAGTTCATATTTAAGATTAAAGCATACAGCCATTTTGATAGAGTTAGATTCTCTTATTTCTTGAATCCTAAAAGAATCCAGAAAGTAATCTGCAAGGGGTCTGATTTATTCGATATGATTCCGGAGGAGTACACATTTAAGGAAATCATTGGAAAAATGGGACCAGTTCCGCATTCGTTCTCAGCAGTTCATCTGCCGTCATATCTTTTGGATAATGCAGATAAGTATAAATTTCTATTGCCTGGAAATTGTGTAAGGGAAAGTGAGTGATCATCTTAAAATAACGTTTTAGATGTCTTTTCTTGTAAAGATTAGTTGGAGATGCTCTGCTAGTGTGACTACTCATGAAGGATTCAATTGAGAAATTGATGACTTGGTGTGGTGTGTCACTGGCACGGCCGTGACATAAGTCCAGATGGATTCTTATAATTCATCGGAAAATGTTTGGAGAGCTGGACAAATTCTTCGAACTTTTAGGGTGAATTTTTTGTATATAACTTACGGATTTGGGGTTTATTCATGCTGGTGCATATCCATTCACTGAGGGAGACCCCAAATATACCGAAAAAAAAAAAAAACCGTTCACCTGATCCTCCTCATGTTGAGAAGTTTTGTTTTTTGATACATGTTTGATCAAACTTCTTATTTTGTACCATCTGATTGCTCGTAGACTATTTAACGTGATTTATTCTCACCGTGATGGTGATTCTATTAAAGTTTATATTGTAAATTTGTCATTAAACGTGTCGACGTGGTTGTTCTTCGTAAACTATGAAACTGGGTATATGCCTGTGTCCTTTGTTTTGAAGTTTCATAGCAGGAATAACTTTTGCACAAGTAGTGATTAGTGATGGATGTTAATGGAATCCAAACTCAGGCAAAATGCATCCATGTCATTGTTTTGGTAAGTCATGTCATGTTGGAGATGATTTCAACAAAGATTCGTAATGCCTTGCTGGCAGTAAAGGTGGCAACGGTATTGTTTGGTGAATGAATGGTGATATGATATCTTGACCCCACCACTCTCTCTGGTTGGCTCGTCCAATTGGCAGATAATGATTTTTGTAGAAATTAGTTTATGCAAAAAAAAAAAAAAAAAAAAAAAAAAAAAAAATCTGTGGAAGAGGAATCAAAGTGATAGCCTTTGATAAGGGTATTTATGATAACAATGAAAACGAAATTTGCTGTCATTTGTATTTCAGATATCAAAATTAGCCAAAATTCACGTCACATTAGAAAAATGAAAACACGAGAAAAGTTCATATGAAAATCTTAAAAGAAATAAATGAGTCTTGGAATCTTGACCAGTAATGCATAAAAAGTTGAGGGGACAGCAGTAGCATCCCTCGCCAAACGCACACCCAATCACTTTTATTAATAGAAAACAGAGTCTTGAAGTGAACAATTTTCCTGATTGGCTGATTGTATTGTGTTTCCGGTTTTAGAAATGGGTTCGAAAATTTAATAAATTATCTGTTTCTTGCATCCATCGACGAAACCAGCTTCGTAGCCAACAGTAGCGTAGCTCAGCTGGTAGATAGACGAGCTTGGGGCTTAGATAAATAACTCCTAGATCAGCGGCTCGAATCCTAAACCAGCTTCGTAAAATTTGGAAGGCCTAGAGGAACATTTGGGCCTGGAGGGGCATGGGTTTGTTTGTCACCTATTCCTTTGATGACAAATTTTGCAATAAAGTTTGAAAATGAAACTTTCAGGTGGCATGTGACATTCTAACTACTAGAAGTACTAGGCCATTTATTCATCATAATTATTCTAATTCTTTCAGGTTTTCTTTATTCCTCTGCTTTTGCCTTTTCACTAAAGAGAATTTTTCTGATGTAATATTATATTTACCAGTGTGAAGCAAATACAAGAAACCAAACACTGAAACACAAAATGAACCCAACTCTGTGTGATGTAATGTAAAATGCATCATCAATCTATGTCATGTTAGAAAAGATCTTATGACCAAAAGGTGGTAAATGGAAATATTGATGGTGATGATCTTACCCAACCATCTGGCACCGTCCCATTGGTCAATTTGTCACAATCTAATTTTTTGCAAGTTGCAACAACAACATGATCATCTTATCTACTTACAGCAGTGAAACAAGATCTCGGTCGTTCAAAATAGATTGGATCAATGAAATGAAACTATGTGCTTTAAGGAGAATCCTTTTTCGTGTAAGAACAATAGTAATATCTTTTTTATGTTGAATAATAATATTATAAGCATATAATCAGAATATAATTTTCAATTTTTTTCTTCCAAGTGCCAAGAATTTTAATTTAAGTTCAACACAACTGTAATTTCTTTGAAGGTTGCAATACCTTTTATAAGCATATAATCAGAATATAATTTTCAATTTTTTTCTTCCAAGTGCCAAGAATTTTCAACACAATTGTAATTTCTTTGAAAGTTGCAATACCTTCTATATTATATATATATATATCGAAAATTTAATAACACTCTTTAAAAAGTGAGTTTTAAGATTATCACCAACTTAATAACTTAAGTTTTAATAGCATTTAAAGTGTGGATCTGACAAAAATACCCTTAAAACACAATCACACAAATAAGTCTCGTACTTTTTTGTGTTTCCGAGATTTATTTTTTTGTTTTCGAGATTTATTTTGGTGTTTCCAAGACTAATTTTGTATTTCCAAGACTTATCAAGTAGTTTCCGAGACTTATTAGGTATATTTACAATTTTCGAGACTTATTAGACAAAAATGAAATTTTCTTCTTCTTTTTTTGTCATCTTCTCCATCGAAACCTCTATTGGAGGTCGATTTCAACCTCCATTGGAGGCTGATTTCAACTTCCAACGGAGGTCTTTCATCTCCATTGATGGAGGTTTTTGAAAAAGAAAAAAAGAAAAAAAAAAATTAAAAATGACACAAACGTCATAAAAGAAGGAGATGAGGGTATTTTAGTAAATTGGTGCCATTTAAACTTAACTTATTAAACCGTGATACTTTCAAAATTTAACATAAAAAGTGTTATTTCCCACCATTTCAACTATCTATGACTACGATTTTACTACATGGACAAATGTATATAATTCTTCCTCTTTTTTTTAGGTAAAAGAGTCAGACCAACGAACACTGGGGAAGATCAAGGAGCAAAACCAAAACCATCTCACGGAGTGGGAGCTTGCAAAATTCATTAACAAAAAACCAGTACAAAGATCAGTGAACAAAACGACCCAAAGAAATTATACAAAGTTTTGGGTCAAACCACTCAAAATATCCGAAAAACAGACAAAGAACAAAACTGAGGAGCCGTTGACAACCAAGAACAATATATACTTGTTTATATAACATAAACTAAAATGTTTGTTTAATTACTTTAGTTATAGTAAGGCAATTTATAAATCATAACTACTAATAAATTACTTAAATCAAACAAAAAATTGTTAGTTAATTCATGATCAACGTAGAACAAGAAAGCTAGAAAAAAAAACATGCAAGAAAGTCATTAACTAACATAAATCATTAATTAACTCATAAAATTCATAAATACCCAAACTGGAAAAATAATTACCATAAATTAACTAACCTCCAGAGATGACACAAATCTTGTAAGATATGAAAGAGATACAGGGATGGAGAAGAGAAACGTGACGATTCTGTTGACTCAGCTCTACGTTGTTCTTTCCAGTTCCTACAATTTCGGGGATCGATTCGGACTTTTATGCAAAAAAAAATTCTAGTTATTTGAGAGCTATGAACAATGTTCCTTTTTTTCCGGTTTTACCGTGGGAGCAACGAGAGATGGAGAGAGAAAGGAATACGATTTTTTTTAGAGAGAGAGAGATTCGTGTATGGATTCTAACTCTTGTTTTTATTTTTTTTAACATTCCTGATATTGTTTTTTTTTATAAATTAATTAATTAATTTTTTTTATAATTTGTTTATATAAAAAAAGAAAAGTAAAGGATAAACTTTTTAATAACAATCATTGGGTTAATTCAATGACTTTTATTAAAAAGTGCTACATAGAAAATTTACGTGTATATATATATATATATCAAGATTATCATGCTAAATGAGCACTATTTATCACCAAATCGTATTGAATGGTGGTGCTGAATGCCTTTTCTTTTATTAGAGTAAAATGTATAATCTTTTTTTGTTTGTTCAAATACAAACCTTTAAAATCAATTCTTAACCATGATATTTCATTCCCTTGCTATTTCAGAATGAGCACAAATTCACTTAATGTTACAGATAAATTTGACGCAAGTAAGACTCATTTGGAATCTTGGAAAGAGAGAATTTCTTCAAAAGAGACTGAAGAATCCTGGAAAGTAAATTTTGTGAAGGAAAAAACTACACAATTTAATGAATATTGCTGTTAAAAGATTGTGTGAAAGTTGCTCAGGGAGGAGCACTACGTGCATGGCCCCTCTTAATGGATCCACAAATGATTGTTACTAAAGGTAGGTATGAAACTAAAAATTCACCTTCAAAATATTATTATTTATATTTTAAATTCTGATATCAATCGAGTCAGGAATCAGTATTCTGTCAGATCATCGAACCTACTGATATCGAACAAAAAAGGGAATGATCTTCACGCACATATACTAAAAAATAGGCATTGTGGGACTTGAACCTTCCACCGTAAACCATAAATTAATATTATTGATTGTTCATTCCTGAAAAGAACAGTGAGCCCTGGTACTTAACTAAAAGAACAATATCCTGATATTATTTTCCAAGTATACCGGTTTTCTGCATCCAATCATGTGATGGTAAAAAAATAATTATATATATATATGCAAATGGGGAATAAAGTCAGAAAAATTCGGTTGCTGTGCCTTATCTGTTCAAATTATTCATCAGAATTAATACTCTCAAATAGAATGAAATTCCAAGCATTACCAATATGAGATGCTTAGTTATCTTGATCTCTCTCTATAAATAACAACATGAGATCACACAGAAATTCACAACCCACACTAGAAATCTAAAAACATCTTTTGTATTATATCAGAAAAACAACCATGCTAGAGTATTGTTATGCAGATGATCATGGCTACTCCATGCATCAAGATAGCTACGTCATGGAAGATCATATGTATCAAGATAGTTACTATCATCAGAACTCTCACCATGCAGCTCCAGGCATGCCAATGAAGCCTCCTCCTCCTCCTCCTCCTCCTCCTGCTGCTGCTGCTGCTCATCAATACTCAAAGCAGAACAATATGATGATGTACAATGGTGGCAAAAACAATTACCCAACAAATGGTAATACTTTCTATGGCCACAATAATAATATGTATCAGAATGGCTACTCTGCCTCAAATGGCTTCTACATGGGCGTTAGCAAACCGCAGTATCAACACACCATGAACCCTTCTCAACAGTTCTCTCATGGTGGTGGTGGTGGTGGTGGTGGTGGAGGATACAACAACTCTTTGCTGATGCCTAGTAGTACTGATTATCAATATGATAACTACAATAACTATAACAACAAGGTCCGTCCGAGGCCGATGAGGATGCAGCAGCAGAGTGCAACAGCAGTTATGGACTATGAGGATGGGAATTGGGGCAGCCAGTACAGTAACCAAGTTGTGAATTGCATGCCTTACAATGGTGGGTACAATTACAATAACAGCAGTGATGATCAGTGGATCACAAAGAGCCTTGCCAATTAATAAAATCACAGACCACCCATATCAGGTTCACAGAAGACTTCATCAGAATAAAATTGTGTCTTTGGTCTTTTTTTTTTTTTTTTTTTTTGTCTTTTTAATTTGTTGTTGTTGCTGCTGCTACTATCCTGAAGCCTCTTTATGTGATATTGTAAAATATCTGTATTGTGGTGCTTGTGTATTTTCTCAAGTCTGGGTGTGATCATTCTCAGAATATTATTAGTAGAATCTATAATATGGTGCTTATGTATTTGCTAGAGTTTTGAGTGTGATTTGCATACAAATTACTATAAGAGATTGATCAAAAAAATGATAAATAGCGACTCACTAACTTGATATGTAGGGTAATTTAAATATATAAAACATTACAAAAAGGATAATTATAAATCTACAATAATAAAAAGTTAATAATCTTTTTAGTTTGTTAATTTGTATTGTATTCTTATTTGACACAAACGCTAACCAACTTACTACTCCAACTCATTGTTAAAGATTTGTTGATTTAAATATATATATATATATATTTAAAATAAACTCATGTTTAATAATAATATATCAAAACAATTTATGAAATAGAAAAAGAAAATAAGAAAACGAAAGGAAACCCATAAAATCTAGAAAATCAAAGCCCATAAATTTTTTTTTTTTTTTTTTTTGAATTCTTTTCCTTTTCAAAAAATATATTATTTCAATTTGATAAAAAAATAGAAAACCCAGAAAATCAAAGCTTATAAATTGAAAAGGGAAAAAGTTCAAAACAAAAGGAAAGAAAGAAAGAAAAATAATAAAAAAAATTCCTTTTTATTTTTATTTTTTTTCCTTTTGTTTTCTTATTTTCTTTTTCATAAATCTGTTTTTATATATTATTATTAAATATGAGTTTATTTTAAATTATATATATATGAGTTTATTTTAAATTATTTAAATATATTTAAATTATTTTAAACAAATTATATATATATACACATTTAAATCAACAAAACTATGATAATGAGCTAGAGTAGCTCAGTTAGTTAAAGCGTGTGGCTTATAGCCTAAGGTCAAAAGTTCAATTGTTGATGGAAGCGCTTTAATTTTGGGCAAATTGCACTGCACCCCTTGAGATTTGGGCAAGTTACACTTAGTTGAAAAAGTTTGGTATTATACACTAACACCCCCAAGACTTAAGTTTGACTTTGAAAATGCCTAAAATGCCCCTAGTTGTATTATTTTATACTTTATTTTTTTTTGCATTTTAACCAAAAAAAATTTAAACTTTAATAAAATAAAAAAAATTAAATAAAAGACATGATTCATTAAATAAATAAATAGTTGAAAATAATTAAAAAACTTAAATAAATAAATAGTTTTAAAAAACTTAAATAAATGAATAGTTTAAAAAAAAAACTTAAGTAAATAAATAGTTAATTTTTTTAAAAAATATAAATAGATAGTTTAAAATAAATAAATAAATAAATAGTTTTAAAAAATTGTTTAAAAAAATTAAATAAATAAACAGTTTAAGAAATTAAATAAATAAATAGTTTTAAAAATTAAATAAATAAATAGTTTAAAAAAATTAAATAAATAAATGAAAAAATTACAAACAATAATTTTTTTTTTTAAGAATATCCATTAATATGGACAAGAAAAGCTCTAAATATCCAAACTTTTACGATAAGAATGATGGTGAGAAAAGCTTCAAGATTCCCTTCAAGCTCTAAATATCCAAACACTAGGGGAACCTTGAAACTTCTCTCACCATCATCCTTACCGTAAAAGTTTGGATATTTAGAGCTTTTCTTGTCCCTATTAATGGACATCCTTAATTTTTTTTTTAATGTTTTTAATTTTTTTTCATTTATTTATTTAAACAATCTATTTATTTAATTTTTAAACTATTTATTTATTTAATTTTTTTAAAACTATTTATTTATTTAATGAATCATATCTTTTATTTAATTTTTTTATTTTATTAAAGTTTATAAAGTTTTTGGTTAAAAGACAAAAAAATAAAGTATAAAATAATACAACTAGGGGCATTTTAGGCATTTTCAAAGTCAAACTCAAGTCTTTGGGGTGTTAGTGTATAATACCAAAACTTTTCTAACTAAGTGTAACTTGCCCAAACCTTAAGTGGTGCAGTGCAATTTGCCCTTTAATTTTTTATTTAACGGTCAAAGGGATTTTAGATGGAAAACTTGACAGAAGGGGCAAAATAATCAATATTTTGAGTTTTAGGGGGTTGATTGGCCATTATTGAAATTTTAGGGACCAGTTTATCTAATATGGCAAACCTCAGGGGAGAAAATGATAATTACCCTATTTTTAAATATTGATATTTTGTAATTGATTTAATTCATTATATCTCTTGATTAGCTGTATCTTTGTTTTAATCAATAAAGCTTAATATGGTAAAAGAGACAATTAATAAGACATGAAAGTGTGAGAATCTCTTCACAAAAAGAGAGACTATTGGAATTTGGAAAGTAAATTATATATATATATATATTTTTTAGTGGAATTGGTGAGAAATGTCACCTTTTTAAACTGATTTGGTGACAATGTCACTGCTTTAATAAGTTAAGTTAAAAAGGCACCTATTATGGTGAACGGACAAAAATACCCTTACTTTACACATTCTTTTCTTACTTTGAAGTTTTCTGAGATTTAAAACAGACCTCCAATGGATAATTAGTTTTGTGGCTCTACGCAAACGCATTCGGGGGTCGAGCTCCCTGCTGAGCTCGCGGTGGTCGAGCTGCCCGGTCAGCTCGTGGGGGTGTGGGGGCAGAGATTTTTTTTGGTTTTGAATCTTCCATTGAAAAGGCTCGAAATGAAGTGTTCGAGCCTTTTCATACACCAATCGTGCCTTTTCATTAGTGTATGAAAAGGCTCGAACACTTAATGAAAATGCACGATTACTGTACAATCGTGCCTTTTCATACACCAATCGTGCCTTTTCATGTACAAAAAGGCACGATTACTGTACAAAAAGGCTGGAAACTTTGTTCAAAAAGGCTCGAAATATTTTTTAATTTTTTAATCGAGCCTTTTGGAAAAGTTATCGAGCCTTTTGGAAAGGTTATCGAGCCTTTTAGAAAGGTTATCGAGCCTTTTGGAAAAGTTATCGAGCCTTTTAGAAAGGTTATTGAGCCTTTTCCAAAAAGGCTCGATAACCTTTTAGAAAGGCTCGATAACTTTTCCAAAAGGCTCGATAACCTTTTAGAAAGGCTCAAAATGATTTCGTGCCTTTTTGAAATATTTTCGTGCCTTTTTACACTGTCATCGTGCCTTTTGAAGTTGTTATCGAGCCTTTTGGAAAAGTTATCGAGCCTTTTAGAAAGGTTATCGAGCCTTTTAGAAAAGTTATCGAGACTTTTCCAAAAAGGCTCGATAACCTTTCTAAAAGGCTCGATAACTTTTCCAAAAGGCTCGATAACAACTTCAAAAGGCACGATGACAGTGTAAAAAGGCACGAAAATATTTCAAAAAGGCATGAAATCATTTCGAGCCTTTTCCGAACTTTTTTCGAACCTTTTTTGAGCCTTTTGGTGAAAAAGGTTACTGTGGGGGGCAATTTTGTCCGTTCACCATAAATGGTGCCTTTTAAACTTAAGTTAGTAAGTTGGTGCCTGTTCCCAAAAAAGAGCCTCAAATAGTGCTATTTAATTTTTTAACCCATATATTTTATGTAAGGGAATATTTTAAAAAGTTTAAGAAATGATACATGAAATATATATTGTATAAAGATGAAAATTTGAGAGGCTCATGCTCCGCAACCCGTTGTGGATCCAATTCAATGATTGTTAATTAAGTAAAAGAAAGTACGATTTCACCTTCAAAAATAACGTTATTGTCCGATTAATATTCTTGTTCTTCAATATTGTTCATCACTTTTATGTTGTTTGTATCTATATAGTTTGATGATAAATTACATAATTGGCGAATAAAGTTCGGATAGAAATTAACTTTCGGTGCCAGGAATCTGTCAAAATGAACATGAAATTTGAGAAATGTTAAAGGTATTGACTATGGAGAAGCATGGATAAATAACATCTGGGGTCACACAGAAAACAACTCACAACCCAAAAATCTTACATGCATGGATCTCTGTTAATGAATACTAGTATATATATATATATATATATATATATATATATATATATATATATATATTCGGTTGTCTTTCATTTCTTGAGGTGGATATATAGTTTAATTCACCAGAAGTTTGGTAAGTCTAGGGTGAAATATGAAAAAATAAAAAATAAAAAATGAATTAAAACCAACTTTGAATGAAGCTTTTGTGATACATACCATGCACTATACTACTTCAATTTAAGACGGCCTTGGCCATATCACATTAACTAAATGATGTTGATAAGATGAGGTTGGCACAATGGTTTGTCCCTCACATCTACACGAGATTGTGGGTTCGAGTCTATACTCCTCTTTTAAATTTTGAATTATTGTAATATTTCAAAAAAAAATAATAATAATAATAAAAATAAAAAATAAAAAAAAGGTTAGCCCTGTGGTATCAAGTATGTCACTCATACTTGCCGTTGAGGTTGCGGGTTGAATCGTGTCCCATTTTACGACCCCCGAATTAATTTTAATAGTAAAAAAAAAAAAATCAGTATAACGATAAAGTTGGCAAGCCCAGCACATATTTATACAAATCCACTAAAAGCCCCCACCACCATCTAATGTAATCACTTTTGGCCCATTAGAGAATTAACTCACTTTTTTATGTTAAAAAGCATATAATCAGAACATAATTCTCAATTTTAGTTTCAAGTATGTGCTGCGAATTCAATCAAGTTCGACAAGAACTATTAATCACTTCTTGAAGTTGATAAATAACATCATAAAAATTAAAATCCCAATTTTATTTCCTATTTTCCGAATAATCACAAATTCATTTTATCTTGGAAAGTATGAGAATCTCTTCTACAAGGTGACTCTAGAATTATGTGACCCTCTTTAGGGTTTCATCAATATTGATTGATCAAAATAACACTATGATTGATCAATTTCTGTTCTTTGTTCATGAAAACAGTGACCCAGATTTTTAAAATAACAAATTTTCCTGGAATTTATCTCCACCGATATTTTTTTTTGCATCCATGGAAAAAAGTTATGTAAAAGGGGAATAAAGTCAGAAAAGAAACTTTTTTTTTTCTTTTTTCGGTTCCACTTAAAATTCAAATTATTCATCAGAATTAGTACTCCCAAATAATTAATATGAAAATTCCAGGATTGGCAATATGGGGTGTTGTCACTATGAGATGCTTTGTTATCTTATATTGAAAACGATTTCTATAAATAACTCTATGGGATCACACTGAAAAATCACAACCCAGAAAGAAAAAAAAAAACTTGAAAGCTTGGTTTTTTCACAACCCAGAAGGGAGATCATTAGATCAACACCATGATTGAAAACTATTGTTATGGTGATGATGGCTACTCCATGCAACAGGAGAGCTATCACGCCATGCAAAATGAGTACAACAACAACAACAACAACAACAACAACATTAACAGTCACCATTCAAGCATGCAAATGATGAAGCCTTCTTCTGAGTACCCAAAACAGAACATGATGATGCAAACTGAAAGCTATGGTCACGGTGGTCACGGTGGTCATGGTGGTCATCAGAATAGTTTCGGTGGTCACAATATGTACCAGGGTGGCTACTCTGGCTCACTAGACTCTGCCTCAAATGGCTACAACAACAACCACATGAGCCACACTTCCATGGGCCCCAAACCAGTTTCTCATCAATCTTACCAAAGCAGCATGAATGCTGCTTCTCGTCTCGGTGGAGGTGGATACAACAACACCATGATGATGTCAAGTACTGGATATGACAACTACAACAACAAGGTCCATCCAGGGCCTATGAGGGTGCAGCAGCAGACTGCACCTATGGGATATGGAAATGGGAAATGGGGCACTGGTGGTTATTACTACAATCAGAGTGGTGTGAATTGTATGCCATCCAATGGACACCACAGCTCTGAGTGGATCTCAAAGAGTCTTGACAATTAATAAACCACAACCCAAATGAAGATAGGACACTAAGACTTCGATCATCAGAGAGAAGAAAACTGTGTGTCTGGTCTTTTGTTGTTCTTGGTTTCCTACTACTATGCATGTATAATAAGGTATTGTGGTGCTGATGAACTATCTTAAGTTTCCATCTGCTATTTACAGTATCAAATAAATTTACCCACTACTTATTTATGATGTTTGACTTTTCATTCTTGATTTTCATGTGGTTGCAATTCACCAGAAAATTTTGGTCAGATATGGTTAAATATTTCATAAGCTGAATCAAACTCATTCAAGAACTTACTTATACATTGAACCAGCCAAACCATATTGTAAACGTGACAGAATTGTCTTTGAATGATCCCTGCAGGAAGGAGTTTTGTCATGTGATCAAAATTCAAAAAACATTAATCTGCACAACTTTTAATTGTATTGATTCCTCCCTGATATGCCATCCCTGGACTAACATTAATTCTGTACGGCTGAAATTATCTATTCTATAAGTTAATTTGAACCTAACTTTACGTATACTACTACCACATTAACCAAACAATTGAATTCATCAAATTGGATTAGATAGAATTCGGCTTCGAAACGATGAGATCATGAGACTGATTACTGGGAATTCTTCTTTATTCCAAGTTTTCTGTTGATATAAAGTATACCAGATTATTTTCGATAAGTCCAGATTCGAATATTTAAAGTTCAAAAGATGAGCTTTTAGAAATTCCATATTCTCCAATATTAGCTCAACTTGGCTTGATATTTAAGTCCAATTTTTCCTCTCCAGTTTTTTTTTGGTCCGTGAAAGTAGGCGAATCATGTTTGATATGACATAAGGAGAAGGTATTAGATTCAGCTTTATCTTTCAGGAATGACAGAATTTTGATTATAAAAGGCTGATGATAATTCTATCAACACATAAGATAAAAGAATCATACAAGTTCAGAGCCAGTTACTTACAACACAAGCAACCGAAAAAAAATAATACCAGAAATGATGTATGGAAACCCTAAACATCACAACAAACAGCACCACCATCAGCAGCAGCAGGCCCAGCAATATCAGAGTTGGGATTCATCGAACGGATATGGTGCGTATGCTACCAGGGTTGAATCAATGCCTTATCAACAACCTGAAGCACAGCAGTATCAATATGCCAGTGTTACATTCGGAAATAACTACGAGGATTACGTTCAGGATCCGAGGAGCAGGACTCATGTTGTAGCACACAAACATCCTCCTTCTCCTCTACGTGTTTACTCCGATTTTGATTACAAGGTCGCGGAGAACGTTGATGTAGAGGCTGAGGAATTCATCAAGCTGGAGCATAAGAAGTTTCTCAGGTTGAATACCCAGGCCCCTGGATAAGAGAAACTCTGTGTCTCTAGAGAGACTCATATCATATTCATATATGATAATATGATATATCCCCATCAATAATTTATACAGGTTGGGCTTATAGATTTGTGTGGTAATAATACCAATTATCAAGGTAAATAAGGCAACAAAAACCTCCTTTTTTTTTGTTGCATTTGAAGTTAATTTTCCATATGTATTATTCAATGATTTCTTTATAAAGAAACTATATAGTGTTTGTATTTTATGTATGTTCTGCTCTCTCATGCTCCACTTGCCAATGGCGAACCTAGAAATATTTCTAAATGAGGTGGGGCACTTGAACAAAATAACAATTATATATAAAAATAATGAAAATAAGTAAAAATAAACAAGAAACACAATATTAAAAAATAAATAATAAGAAGAAAAACAACATAAACAATGAAAAATTATAATATTTTTTGTTAAAAATAATAATTAAAATATTGTTTTATAATATGAAATTTTGTTTTGTATTTATAATGGATTTAAATTTATACAAATTCTTGTTATACACGTGTTCCAATCCTCAACTCTTTTTTCTAGGTTCATCGATATTGAATCAATTGAACGCTCTTCTAATGCTTGTTCTACTTTTGGAAGACCCTGTGTTTTATCACTAGATCTTGATTTGTCATATATATATATATATATGTAATTAATGTATCTCCTTCATAAAGGATTTCTCCATAATGCCCATGAAAAGTTGCTCATGGAGTAGCCAAGTAAGGCTTAGCTAATCTTATTACTACCGAGCCATCTTGAACAATTAAAACTTGACCTGATTTGAGGTGTGGTCCATTTGTGGCTATATATATATATATATATTCACAAATAAACTGCACAAGACTCATTATTGTGGACATTTCCTCACAATAATTATGATGGATAAAATACCAATTCAAATTAAATAGATTCAAAACAATCTTAGCGTCTGGATCAGGATTATAAATTCTCTCGTTTTCATCCATTAAATAAAATTTACGTACTTAAAAAGTCTGTTTAAAAAAAATAATTGACTAATAAATATTACTAAACACGTTTTTGAATTTTTTTTATTCTTCTAATTATTGGTTATAAATAAATTAAAACAATGAAATAAAGAAAAATATAAATGATAAAATAAAATGAATCATAATAATATATAAAATATTTTAATACAATAAATTAAAATTTGAGATTTTAGGATTTATTGATTGGATATGTTAGATATGTCAAACTAAAAATATTAGAAATAAAAAAAATGTAAAATAATAATAGATAATTTCAGATTAAATTTTGAGAAAGGAATTGGAAAATAATGAAAAATAAAAAAGATATATAAGAATTATTTGGCTTGATTGAAAATCAAACCATGACTATGAAGGTGAAATAGTGATACTTTACCAACTGTGCTGTTTAGATTGTTATTTAATATGTCAACAGGGCGTAGCTCAGTTGGTAGAAGTACGAGCTTGGGGCTTGGTTAAATGACTCCTAGGTCAGCGGCTCGACTTCTACCCATAGTGAAGGTTTTCAAAAAAATATTTGATTTAGGATTAATAAATATTGTCAAAAAAAAATAAATTATTATTTAATATATATATATTATTTTTAAATTTATGGTGGGACACGGGCTCTACCTAATCTCAACGTGAGTCCGCCCCTGCGGCACTTGCACTGCCTCTAGTACTTTCTAATTTTAATATAATTTGAATCCAGTTTTGTGAGAAATGAGATTCATCTAGATTTTTGTGATTTCTGTAGATAAATTTAGCGTTTAGGATTATTTTGGATTCCAAAGTGCCAGCTGACTAGTCGATTGGCAATGCAATTTGAGCAGATTTAGGGGCCAGTCTCGACTCTCTAGTCACCACCATAGATTTTTAAGTACCTAACTTCATTATTTTATTACTTTTGGTGCAGTAATCTATTAACTGAATTTTGGACCTCTCATTTACTTTTTTATTATTAGATTCCTTTCGAGAATTCCAGTCTTTATTTTTGAAAAAGTTGGCAGCATCTGCTTATCAGAATAATCAATTGGTCTGAATAAGCTGCTGCAACTAGCTTAGCTTGGAAAACGAAAATCAAATTTACTACAAATCAGTGTAATGAATCTACCAAAACTTTGAAAAACCAACCATGTGAGAAAGAAAAACATTAGCATTCCAAATTCTCTCTTCTAACAAGTTGATGATATAAAATGATAAATCCATGTAAAATATGATTGATGGATGGTTTATATTCAAACCTAATTTCCATAATTGTATTCTGTTCAATTATGGAAAAAAAAAAAAACACAGAACCTGATGAATATCCAAGAACTCTGTGTGGAATGATAACCTTTGGTAGATTGTTGGGCCAATTCATATCAGTAACATAGATGCTTTCAAAGCTTGTTTTTTAGAAGAATATCCTCTGTTTTTTCTTAAAAGTACTACGGGCCCATCAACGTTCAATAGCCATAAAAAAGCAAAAATACAATTTCATAAACTCACTCATCTTCATTTATGAACAGAAAACTATGAATATATATCAAGAAACTTCATAAAAAAAATTGCTTCAATCCCTTCATTCATTTATTGTTGTATCATCATCGTGTTTGCACTTTGTAGTACAAATTGGTAACACAAACAAATATTGCAAGAGCAAAAGCTTGTCACAAGCACAAACTTTATAATTTTTGCTCAAAAATCAAACACCGAAGGGAGAAAAAAAAAAAAGAGAAAGAAAGCACAACAGATTATAAAAAACTTCCTCTAAAGAACCTGAACCCCACTAAATCACTAAAAATCTGTTGAATATTCTCTCTAGAGAACAGAGCGACAAAGAGGACAAGTAGTGTGGTTGTTATCAAACCATTTGTCTAAACAACCTTTGTGGAAGAAATGCTTGCAAGAAAGCTCACTGACCTCTTCATCAGCTTGAAATCCACTTAGACACACACAACACTCCATTGTTGCAGAAGTCCAGTCCTTGCACAGAGACTTGAATTGGATTATCGATACTCTTCTTCTTATCTCCCTTGAACTACTACTACTCTCTGATGAGTTGCTGTAAAAAATATCCAGGTCGTCTTCTTCAACACTCGAAAGACCAGTACTACTAGTAGTAGTAGTAGTAGTAGTAGTAGTAGTACTCCACGTAGCACAACCAATCACTTGGAGCACAGATCTCACCATGTTCTTCAACAAAGCAACAGACAAAACCGTGTTCATTACCAGTAATGGTAACACCCCTTCGGCTGAGCCTGGAAAATTCGACAAACCCATCTCTGTTTTCTAAATAATTTGGTTTTTTAAACAAAAACAAAACAAACCCAGAAAGCAAAATCACTTATTTTTTTTATTCTCATAAAACACAGTCTTTTTCACTTGACTTGAACAACATAAATCTAATTTTGGGTGGGTTTCGTGGGCTGTTGATATATATATATATATATATATATATATATATATACATATTTACACGTACAATGGTGGGCTCATGTTAACCACCAGTCTACTTAACCCTAGTTTGATTGTGCTAACCAAATGGGGTCATGAGGTTACACCTGTCAAGTTATTGTAAGATCACTATTGATGACCGATTCATTAACACAACCAGTTGTGTAACTTGTGTTGTGTGGTGTGTTGGCTTTTCAAGACCGAGACAACGTGGAATGGAGTGACTTCAATGAACCACGTGTCCACTACACTTTCTGACAGCAAATCAGGTGACGCCTAGTGGCAGAGGCTGGTGGCCTGTTCTTTCAGTGGAGAGGATCAAGAAGTTTCTTGATTCCTGGTACCGCGTAGGCGCGTATGATATTTTGCGGTTTAATTGCTAAATTTCATGTCACGGTGGCTCTGTTTTATAGATCGAAACAGCGGTATGCTGTCATTATACGGTATATATGATCCCCACTTGACGTGGTCCCACTACAAAAACATCAATGACTCTAAATAGATTTGATTTTTTTGAATCTTAACCACTTTTTTTTGTTGGTAAAGTGTAATCATATTTTTGAGTAGGGTTTTCTGACCTTTCATTTATTGGAATGTTTATATGTTATTAGATTATATGAGATCAGGAAAAAGATCAGATCAGTGAAGGATCCAAATTCACCAATGACTCCAGCACTCTCGTGATAAAAAATAAACAGACGTCTTGGTTGTTGGTTTTAAATCGTAAAAAAAAGAAAAAATTATAAAATAAATACAATAATTTAACTTGTTTCACTCATAATATGTCATCTGCCGTGAATATCTAATAAAACTAAATAAAATAGCTTGTATTCTTCTTCAAAAAAAAAAAAGAAAAAAAAAAAAAAAAAGAAGCTTGTTATTCGTTTAAATGTAGCTTTCAATCAAAAAGAAAGATGAAAAAGAAATGAGAAACACATTGGGAGGGTAAAGTAGATTGGCCATCACATGCATCACATTTTTATTTTACAAAGTTTCTTTCTTTTTTTTTTTTGTTTTTTTTGCTTTGCTTTACTAGAAAAGTGCTTTTACCATTTGACTATGATTGGTATAGTGGAATATAATGATGCTAAGTTGCATTTTGTGAGACACCTAGTCAAATTTTTTTTTTTTGGGAAAATCTGTTTACATAAGATGACCAAGGCCCAGTTTGGGAATGCTTTAGAACTGCTTTTGAGGTAAAAAATGATTCCGAATTGAGATTAGGGTGTTTGATAAAATTCCAAGGAAGTGCTTTTGGTTACTCTTGGCTTTCCCAATAGTAGTTTTGAAAAGTTATTTTTTGTAGCTTTTAGAAAACTGCTTCCCAGGAAGCAGTAATGAAAAGGCAATAGATTATTGATATATACGCAATATATATGGCAATAGATAAGAAAAAAAAAAGAAAAAGTAATAACGTGTTATGGTCACACAAAAATAAACAAGTTATTTATTTTATAACATGTTTATGGTTACACAAAAATAAAACAAATTATTTATTTTCAAAGCATCTTCGATATTTATTTATATCCTTTCTAGTAATTTTGTACGGTCGAACACTTTTTACTTACAGATTACCAAACACATTGAAATTGCTTTCACTTAGTTGATTCTTCTCATAGCAGAACCAAAATCAATTCCTCCCATAGCACATCAATGTCAAACTAAGCCTAAGTGACTTATATACATAAACTCTCTTTCAGAGGCGAAAAAAAAAAACAAGTGAATACTCACATAAACAAATTTATCAAGTGGGAGAATTTAAAATCGGAAATTTATTTTTAATCGTAAACGAAGTTTTAATCTTTGATAACCATATTATAAAATTTTATTTCGATTCATAATCAAAAAATTATCAAAATATCCCTCAACTCACTTTAACCTCCTTAAAAAGGATTTACGTTTGGATGAAATGAAAATACTTTGTTTAATTTGTGGGTATATGGGTAATTTCTCATGTCATGGGGTTACAAATAATTATATTTTTGCATGTGGTTACAAACAAAACTCTACTATTTAGTGTTTTTTTTTTATCTCGCAAGATTTAATGTGCAGAAGAGTGACCATTTTCATTAGTTTCCACTTTCCAACGAAAATGTCTGTACTGGAAATGCTTTCAGAGTATTCCAACACATGTAATTTGTAAAAAAGGAACTTGTGGACAAATTTTAGTTCCACAAACACATCACAATCTTAGCAGGCATTTTCTGGATACACCTAAAATTTGGTCCCTGGCAACTAGTACAAGCTTACTTATTATTCTGGATACACAAAATCTGGTCCCTATCAAATGGTATTTGATTAGGTGACAGTGTCAATGTGTGAGACAACTCATTCAAGTGTGGCAATATGTAAATTGTGACTGGTGTATAAACCATGATCTAACATCTTTATATAACAGCGAAAAGATCGATATGAAGAAGGGCTGAAATCAGGGCAGAAATCGAGCAAAACCGCCACTTTTTTTCCTTTCGAATATGAAGCTGATGATTATTGATAAAATAATGTTACAAAATGATACTACTAGATCTACAAATATATGTAAAATCCTAAGAACTGTAGTAATAATGGAGAGGGGGATGTGTACAGTCAGGCTCTACACTGGTGTGTGTTTCTCCTAATGAGATGTGGAATTGTTAGGATCAATTCCGATTGCTTTATAATATGCACGTTCCGCGTTGGCCATCCGACTTTGGAACATAGTCCATTCCTTTCTACATCTCTCCCTTACCTGCCATCGACATAGAAATATATGTGCACGTTAGTTAAAAAATACGAAAGGACTTGGGTAGAGAGGCAAAAGGACTTGAATGTGATAACGACCAAAACAGATTTAAGAAAAGTATTTGGGAAAAGCTCTGCATACCCCTTGCCATGGTGCCTTTCCTTCTTGAGCTTGTCCCTACCAAAAAACAGAAAACAAAAACGTACTTCAATGCCTCATTAAAGGATACATTTAAAATCAGAGTTGAAAAAAAATATAAGGTAATTTTAATTACCTGGTTCCCAAGTGAGGGAACTGTTTGATGAACAATCCATTGAGAATCTACCACTCCTATCTTCTCATGGGCAGGCTGTTTTTCAAGAGAAAATACATCGATATTTAGTAAACTCTTTATTTGAATTTCCAACAACAAATGCTGTGAGTGTGAGAGAGAGAGAGAGACTGATAATGTAAGTCATGTCACGAACCTCTACACATTTTCGGAGGGCAAAATCAAGACCCCACCCATGGACCAAGTCATTCTGTCATTGCCAGGAAAAATTAATAAGCAATGGCTGAAAAAATCATTTAGATAGTTAAGGTTTAAAGAAACAAGATAGAACTCTCGTTACCTGAATCATGTGCCATACACACCGCCAAGCATCTCTCGAGAATACTGGAGCCATAATCTCAACAAATCTGCATGCAATAATTCATTCAATCTAATGATACTGGAATGGAGAATCAAAAAATATAAGGAGAACCAAAACATATAAAAAAAACGAATATTCAAAGGCTTCTCGTACCCTGCACAGGGAGGTAGATGTGGATCACTGCACCAGCCTGGTTTCTCCTCTGTTTCCCTAATATAATTCCACAGAAATGATAAAGAGTAATTACTTATTTGATAACTGGATCTGAACCAAAAATATTTTGGCATAATCATAGTATCATTCTTACTTGTGAACCTCACGATCACCTCTCCTCTTTGTCATCTGCCACGTTAACCCTTTGTTTGGTTCCAAACCAGGCTGCGAAATCTCCAGACCATGCTTTCTCACTAGTCTTATGTATCTGAGATTATTAAATAAAACAGGCATCACAAGTTAAACAGACTGAAAAAGAATGATAAACAAAGAAGTTATGCTAGGTCGAATACTCACTCTTCTGCGTTGAAATGATCAACACCAAGGTCTTCATCCCAGATAAATATGTAATCATACGATGCCACAACATCAGGATGCAAAAAGCGCTTGGCATACCACCTTGGAAAAAACCCCAGAAATATAAGATTGCAAACATTAAAATATTCATAGTATATAATTCTGCAACCAGAGTTGTAGTCATCTGTCTTATATAAATGAGTGAGAATCTAGTGATAATTACTTACCATTTAGTCTGCCTCCGAGCACTCACATGAATAGCCCGCTTTGACCACTCAAATTCATCCCATTCAGTGGTTTGACCATCATAATGAAATAAAAGAATTGTGAAGTTCTCCGAAAACTGTTTGAGAAAGATATTTAGTCAAGCAGCCACACAAAAACAAGGAAAAACCGAAGAGGAAATATATATATATAAGGGTAGTCTCCAACCTTCTTAACTGCTGCATCAATATTATGTTTCTGGTCAAAACCAACAGTGAAAGTGACAAGATACTTTGGTGGTGTGCTGGTCAAATCCTGCATTCATCAAGCATTGATCAGTTAAATTATTGCTGACAAAACAATGATACACAGAGACACAAGGAGGTCACATTTGAGTCATTCATTTGAACATCAACAAAGGAAAGGCTTTTGTATTTGTAAACTGGTAGAGCCAGACAGCTCTGTTTGCCCCAGCTAAGAAATCACCAAAATTACAGAAAGATAGAAAATGAAACATTGCATTGGATGGAAAGTAGTAACAATATACACACCTCATTAGGATTTCCCCACAATCTGCGCAAGTAAAAATCTGACTCAGATGCAACAATATTTGGTGGTAGTCTTTCTGCACCTCGAGGATTTGTAGGGACCCAAATCTGTGGCACAAGAATAAAGGTTAGAAAAGTACTAAATGCTCTGAAATCATAAAGGAATGATGAGAAAGACGAAAAATATAAAAAAATCCAGGCATGTCTCTCAATCCTAGACCAAGGGTAGCAGCCGGTTTTAACTATGGGCAAGACAAGCACTGCAGTTCACAAATTTTAATTATTAAACTTAAGGAATTTTCAAAATCTCAAAGACAGTACGAATATTGCAGATTTAAACATAAATTGCACATACATGGCTTCAAACATCTTTTCTGTTTATCTGATTCTTGGTGGACTACTTTAAACTGGCCGCCAACCATCCACAATAGTCTGGAGACTAAGATGCCAGATCTATGTTAAATATGAAACCTTGATCTTTTATCTTACTCTTTTCGCTCTATAGAAAAAAGTATGCTTAAACTTCTATTGAAATATATTGTTGAACATAAACACATCACAAGCTTAGTCCAAATGACCAGACCAACCAAGCATTTAGGAATCTAGCCATAAAATAAATTTCTTTAGTAGACTATAAAGCTCCTTAATAGAGGAAAATATTCAAGCTGTTTAAACAGGTAATCCAGATACGTCATACTTATGCTATGGTAGAGGTAGTATACCTTTGATGTATCACTTGAATTTCCAGCTTGAGTTGAGCTGCTATTATTACCCTTCAAAGAAGACAACGCATTCAAAGCTGTTTGTGTGGAGATGCCGGATCTTTTGTCCTCAATATATGACAGATCGATGTTAGGAAGAAGGCTGGATGGGAGGTTTAACTGCCAGATTACGAAAAAGTATAAATATTCCTTGATATGGCTAAAAACTAAGAAGAAATAGATAGCATACTTTGGTATGATTCTTTAAGAAGTTTAAAGAAATGGTGAACAGATACAAAAGAGTTCAGTACCTTAGTTAATGACAGTGTTGGAAATGATACTCCTATCAAGAAGCCAAAAACTATTCCAACAAATGTTGTTACTATAAGCCTCATACTCTCATTTGGTTTTTTATTTGCCCAACTGCATCCAACAAGAAACAATGTTACAAAGAGTGAGTTGTTATTACATCTAACAAGAGTGTAGTCTCTTCCAAAAAAAAAAAAAAAAAAAAAAAACTAAAAGATAAAAGTGCAGCTTTTCTAAAGTAAGAGGCCATCAAAAGTTTCAGACCTGCGAGCAGCTGTTCCCATTCTATTTACAATCTTCTGACCTTGACAAGAATTTCTAAGCATAGTGTTTTAACAGGTTGAGAGCTGATTTTCCACGAAACAGAAGAGAACCTTGTGGAAAGAAGACAGGACCTGCGGCAACCATAACATTAGTTGAAGAAAATTAACTCACAAATTCAGAAGAAAATGTAATAGTCACTAAAATAAGGATGCAATCAAGAGATCAGATGATTAAAAACCACCTGGAAACAATACCAATAAGCCCCTATAAATTTTTCCAAAAGAATAAGAAAAAGAAAATCACCTTTATCAGGCCAACACTTACATAAATAATCTCTATCTCAGACCCCATCTACATATACTAGTGCATATTGTGAAACATGAAACTATTACAGTACTGCTTCATGGACACAGACTTAAAAAGCAAATCAATTGCAGATTCTACAATCAACCTATCTAGAGACTACTAGCAGAAATTCTTCATGCCAAAACCATGAACAAGCAAAGCAAATCAAATCATGTGTTCCCTCCACAAATTACTCTGCAAGCAAACTCCATCGATCAAGCCACCATGTGCTCCATTTGCCAAAGACAATATCATCAAGAAACAAACACCAAAACCCAGAACCCCATTTGAATCAATACCTCAACAATCAAGTAACCATGTGCCTATATTTGACTAACAAAAATAAACCTTGATTAAATCACACCAAAAAATAAAAACCCAAATCCCCAGTTAAGACAAACAACGATCCGTGAACAGAAACAAAACGACCAAAAACCATAAAACCAGCATTTAAGTTAGCTTAAAACAATCGAAACAACTACTACTTTCGCATATTATATTTTAATCGTCTTCGTGATTCTAAATTTCTAATACATGTCATCTAACTTCAATCAACAGCAAAATTAAAATACAACCTGAAAAACCGGCGAAACCAATAAAAATAACAGAAAACAAAAAACAACTTCAACTGCTTACAGCAGAAACCAAAACTAATCAAATAACACTAGCAATTCTTGAATTGTTTTAGTTATTTAAATTATATATATAAAAATAAATAAAAATAAATAAAAAACAAACAAACGTACCTGAAAAATTAATTTAAAAAATTATAGAGAGAATGGTGATAAATGTGGAGCAAGATCTGATAAGCTGAACCTGTTAAACTTAAAAATCACAAGAAACCCACTTGGTATGACCTGAAATCCTAGCTATAAACCAAGCTTAAACAGCGTGATCGACTTTCCTGTTAAACGTGAAGAAATTCTAAACCGGGAAAGCGAAAATATATACTACATAGAATTTGTTATTTTTCTGGTTTCAAGTCAAAGTTTGGCAACGATAGAGAGAAAGAGATCGAAGTGATGCCGAAAAATAAAGATTTAATTTTCCCCGAACAGCAAGGTACTATAGATATATCATATATCAGATACGAATTCGAAGCATTTGTGCTTTGTTTGGAATGTTATTAATTACTATTGGAATTTTGGCTGATTTTTAAAATCTATGAATTTCAATTTATTATTTTTTTTAAAAAGAAACTTTACCTTTTTGTTGTTAATATATTTGATTCTGAGAAGAAAAGTTACAACTCATAAAGTGATTAGTCGTGGTTAAGTGGATTTGTTATTTTAATTATTTTAATTTAAAATTGATTTGATATGTGACACCTGTTAGATACTTAGAAACTGTTAATACAGTGGTTTTATTTAATCTAATTATTTATTTATTTAATTTTTTTGAGGTGTCGAGCTTTTGATACGACAACCTTAGATGAGGCTTTTTGACAGTACAAATGTACAAAATGACATGCGTCTACGTTTTTTTAAGCGTTTTTTTATGGTTGTTTACTTATGTTTCATTTACAACGCGGAAACGTTTTTTTTTTTATTTATTTATTCCTTTGTCGGTTCAAAATTTTCAAAGGCATCTTTTGTCACATAAGATTTGATTTTGAAACGTTAATTAATTATTTATTTTTCAATTATGTTGATAAGATGCGTCATTAATTATGTTCGTTTAGAATTTTAAGAAAGTAGAAAAAATAAAAAAAATTGAATAAAGTATAATAAAATTATCTCCTATATTTATTGAATGGATATGAACTCATTTTAATTCCTGAGCACCGGTCAATATCCATGATTCCATGTATGCAAAGAAAATAAAAACGAGAAAAAAAAAATAACATTTAAAACATTGATTTTAGATAATTACAAATCTTATCTTCTTATATCTAGTAATTATCTAATACGAGTAATTAAAGATTTTCACTAAATCTTGAAATATATAACTATATTATCAATTTTAAATTAAAAAAAATGCAAATCTATGTTTAATAATAATTAGTTACCGCTCCCATGAACGTAATTCAACTGATATATTAACGAATTTAGGGATTTGAGCAAATGACTCTCCCAAATCAGCGGTTCAAATCCAATAAATAGTAAAAAAAACTTTTAAAAAATACCTGATCTAATTAGATCAATATATATGTACTGTCAATAATAATAATAATAATAATAATAATAATAAGTTATCCAAATACAAGCTACATTTTTTTCTTGGTTGTAGAGAATTAAATGGAAAGGGACACCTAGAGCATGACCGAGTGTTTCAAAACCATTCGCTATGGACCCAAATTGCCTCTTCCTCTCCGGTCTTTCATTACAAAAATATTTAAGTCAGTGGGCTCCATCAAATTCAATTCCATCAAAGTTTTATAGTACAGTTTTCAATCTAATGTTTGTTGGTCTTAGAGTAAATTGGGGTTCTTCACTTTTTTTCTTTTCTTTTTTTTATATTTAAAAAAAAAAAAAAAAAAAAAAAACATGGTAAACAAATGATAAAGAGAGAGTTAGGCAAGAAAAAGAAATTGAAAAACGAGACAAAGCATGTAAATTGACAATTAAAAAAAAAAAAAAAAAAATTGGGTTTGTTTTCTTCTTCAAGTGAGCACAAAAAATGCATTGATTCATGGACCATAATAATGGGGTGCCTATTCTTCAATGAGTTGCGAAAAAAGCAATAAACTTGACTAAAAAAGAATCATTCAAATCAAGAACAAGTTGCAAATATTTATATACAAGTCAAATAGATACGCCAATTACGGTAATAACAATTTAATGTTTATAAAAATAGGCTTAATAGCATTATTATTAAGATTTTTTTTTTTCTTAACCATTTAAAGTATGTGATTGGTTGTTGATTGTAGTGGTCAAAATATATTAATGGACCAACCAAACAGACATACAATTCAACAGAGGATAAAAATAAATCTTAGGCACATAAAAGTAGCTTTAATAGGCCCAAAGAAGACCAACTGATTAAACTAGCGCAGACGAAAGCTGGGCTTGACCCATCAGAGAATTCGACCAAACTAAACATGTGGTCAAAGATGGTTTGAATTGTAATCAAGTCAGACGTTGCACAAATCCCAACGTCTGACAAGACCTTTATTGTCAGATTCAAATGAATCAAAACGAACGAATTAAAGGTCCGTGATCTACGCACCTATAAAGAGCCCGAGTGATGAAGACCCCAAGGCTTTACCAGACCTTTTCTCAGAGAAAGGGTCCTAATTTTTCTCAACTGATATACGCAAAAGCTCTAAAAATATAGCTCTGCAATTCTCTCCTCTCATTTATTGCTTTTCACATTCCAATAGAGGTCGACCTAATCTTTCTCAAAGATCAATCGACCCAACTCTTGATCGACCTATATCGAGTCAAGGAACCCATGGGGCATCGATCTTTCAGAACCATCGTCGTACAACATCGACCTGATCATCAAGTCTAGGGATCCCTCTCTGGACATCAACCCACGCGATCCATCGATACCCACATCGACCCAACCATATCGACAAATAGCTCGACTCAATATATAGAGCTCAACGTTTGTCACTTCAAACTTATTTTGATTTCAATTAACTATAATCGGTCAATATACTGACTTGAGCATCGAAGAGTCCCCCCAAGGGAACACCCCCTCATGTGGTTTGCCACCACTCTGCTCTCTCTTGTTTCAGGTTGTCAGTGCCCACCTCGTCGACATCCAACTAATTGTAGATCCGATCGACTATATTGATAAAGTGGTTGTGAAAACCAATCACATCTCAACCACAAATTCATTGCAATGCTTATGTGTCATGAGATTATGTGAGATCATGAAAAAGATCAGATCAGGATATGATCCAAATTCATTAGGATTTATTACAATAATGCTAATTTGTCCAAATTTAGTGTTTAAGGTAACCAGATGACTCATGTCCTAGCTAAAATGCTTTGTTAAGTGTTGAGGATAGTTTTTGGATGGAGGAGTATCCTCCATGTGTGAGTAAGTTTGTGTTGGCAGATGGCTAGGGCTGTAGCCCCTTTTTTTAGTTTTTTGTTTTCCTTTATAAAGTTTTGCTTTGAAAAAAATGACGTGAAATCCTTAATTTTTTATTTATTTATTTTTTTAAACTGTTAGAATTGTATGATTGAAATGATTGAATTGTAGGAATATTACATCATTTGGACATCAAATTTAGATAAAACAACATTACTTTTATTATTATTAAAAGTTTAATAAGTTTAGTAGTTTGTTTAATTTTGAAATTTTACATCAATCTCATCTCTAAAGTATAGTCCGGGGGACCAAGACTCCGAAATATGACTCCACATTTTACAATATAATAAAGTGAGTTTCTCCTTACAATCCACAAATTATCTATTTACACTCCAATTTAATTTTTTTATTAATGACAATTTTAACCTGAATTAAAATTACTAAACAGGACAAAAAAATTATAAAAACACTCCAAACTAATTACATTATTAAAAAAAAAAATTATCTCTCATAAATAATTAAATATTATGTATTAAACTCTCTCACTCCTAAATATGTTATTACCATATTAAACACTCTCTCCTAATTACTCTCTCTCTCACTCTCTCTCTCAATTTAAAAAAAAAATCATATCTTCATACTTTCTCGATCTAATTAGTAGTAAAGAAAAAAAAAACTTATGAATATTTTGATTTTTTACTAACAGTAATAAATATATATATTAAAAAATCAATACAAATACCTTATTTAAAAAAAAAAAAAATAGATATATGAAAACTTGATTTGTTGCAACTGGATTCGATTAAACTCCGTTTCATGTCAAAATTTATTATAATATTTAAAAACAATAGTAATATAAATTTTTATTAAGATTAAATAAGAGAGGACATGACTCATGAGTCCATCCTTAACAATCCCAATAGCAAATACAAGAAAAATAAAGAGTTTGGTCAATGCAACGTCCAAGGATGCCTTTAATTTTTGAGTATTTCATAGCACACAGGGTATTACACTGGCCATTATCGCAGTTAGGAAGAAATGGATCTATAGTTTCCGAGCATCCTTTTGCCTTGGATGGTGCTGCAGCTGTGAGCACGAGAAGAATGAAGAGAGCATAAAAAACTGAGGAGACCTTTGCCATGGTGAAAATCAAACTAAATGATTGCTAAGACTCAACTAGATTCGATTAAACTCAGAATTTCTAAGACTAATGAAAGAATTAAAGTTCTTTAGGCAATCACATAACTACAAAAGTAATAAAAAACATTTTCATATTTCGATTTTTTTTTTTTTGAAAAACAGGGTACTTGTTTTTTGAGGTTTTTTTTTTTTTTTTTTTTTTTTTTTTTTTTAAATATATACATATACACGGTTCCTAAAAATCAAGCTCGTAAGTTTTTTTATTCTTAACTATTAATCTTGCTTGAGATAAAATGGAGATAGAAATCTAGAGATATATATTGGAGGAGATAGAGTTTAATATGATAATTAAAATTTAGGGGAGAGTGTTTAATATATAATGTTTAATCTAATGATTTATAAGATAGATTTTTTTATTTATTAATAATTTAATTCAAAAAATATTACTTATCTGATGAATCCAAAGGCTATGATGGTTCGTCCTAACTTTTATTAAAATAAAATAGAGTGTCCTTTATAAATTTATTTTTTAAAATAGAATGTCTTTAGAATAAGAGTGTCAAAAGATAAAAAGGATAATCTTGAAACAAAAAGAAGTTTCTTTAGAATTTTTTTAAATTTAAATTTTGAGAATAGATTGTCTTTAGAAAAGAAGTGTAAAAAGAAAAAATTGGATTGTTAAAAGAAGATCTCTATAATAAACAAGAGTGAAACAATATTTACAATAGTGACACTCGAAACTTCTTAGAAGTCTCGAATAAAAATTAGTTAAACTAAAACATGTACATATTAACGTAGTCACGTCTTTGCCGGGCCCGGCCTAAGGAATAGTCTCGGGAGAGTGGACTTTGACCGTCTGATTAGATCACAATTCACACAAAGTCATCGACGTGTTTAACGTACGATTTCATTCCAAATTGAAACTTTAATTGAAAGGTCGATACTCGATGGATACATACAAAATTACAATACATATAAAGTATACAAGTATGCTTGCTTTGCCAACAAGAGGTGGAGAGGTGGACTTTGTCTCTACTGTGTCACATCTGCGTTTTGAATTATTATTATTATTATTTTATTATTTTTTTTAACATTTTATGGTCAAATCCTCAATAGCGGCCATGTTAATGTGGTCATAGTTGTAGAAATAGTTATGAATTGTCCACAAAAACCAAACTATTGAAAAATAAGAAAACTATTGGTTTATATTTATTGTAAAAAAAAAAAAAAATTAAATGAAAAAGTCAACTAAAATAATAATTGTATTTAAAAATATGGGTTGACTTGTTAAATTAATTGATCTTCACCAAAATATCCACAAACACCTTTTTATATATTTTTCCTATTGCATGGAAATATATCCTTTTTTTCTAAATGAGTACTTTGCCTCCCATAATTGGCACCTCAAAAATATAATTTTATAGTTTGATAATAAAAAATCCCAAGTAGCATATAATGGGCAAAGCAAGAGATGTGATCATGCGAACAAGTCATGTTCACATAATTATATTCTTAAAAATTAAATAATGTAACCATCACCTTCGATATAGCTTGGTGGTAAAAAAAAAAAAAAAAAAAAAAAACAAACTCATTCAATCAGATAATGTTCGAGATTCAATATGATAATGTCTCAGAGTCGCCACATTGTAGATGGTTTATATATATATATATAATAACACATAATGTTATGAGCACAAAAATTGGAGAGAGAGAGAGAGGGTGTTTGTTAGGTGTGGGAACATTTGACTTGGGCATATAGCCATGTAGGTGAAAGGGAAGAAGTAACAAAAATGTAGACTACATTAGTTGGACTAGAAAATTATGATAGCTTCTAACTTAGAAAACGAGCTTGTTAAGTAATCACAATTCACAAGTCTTTGACGCGTACAACTTACAAGACCGTTTGGCCACTAAACAATAGCGTGTTGGGTAGGGTGCACCATCCTTTTTTTGCTCATCCGCATCTCTCATTTCTCTCAAGGGATTGTGAGTTTGTTGGGGCAGTTAGATGTCAAATTCCAAGTACACAATTTGTTTATTAACATTAGTGAAAGGTTTCGGATATTAATTCTCACAACATAAGTGAAAGGTCTTCTCACATTTTTTAAAAACGTGAGCCTTGAATACCAACCACTCGTGGACAGAAAGATATAGATATACACCACTTGAATCAAGAGGGATGTGTCATTACTCTTGTGTTTAAATAAGCTTGATATACGATACGTATATGTTTTCTTTATATCAAAACGAATATAAACACGTCATTTGAGTCAATATTTATAAATCAATTTATAAAAAAGAAAATTAATGAAAAAAATCCATATAGTCATGATCTAATTAAACCATGTAGTCACAAATAAAACAAAGTTGTTTTTATATAATCACAAAAGAAGTTATGGGATTATGTGATATAATCACAAATCACTAAACTTAAATTTAGTGGACTCAACACAAGAAACTACTATTTAAAACCCTTAAAACAAATATTCTTAAATCTCAACTAACTTCTATTTCCTAAAACATTTAAGGCCATTTCGCTCCATTTGGAACCATTTCCTTGGTTTTAAGCAAATCAAGTTGGGAGTGCAGACAAATCTTAAAGGATTTTAAAGTTGCTCCTATTCCGATCACTATCTCTCATAATAATGAAAAAAGAAAAAAAGAAAAAAAAAACCTTTCACACTAATGAGTCTATAAGTTCCCTCCCTCGATTCCAAAGACTTCCGTTCCTTTAATGAGGCCAGCCTGATACACACAATAAGGTTTGGACACCATGGCCCAATCCAGTTGTTCAGACTTCAACTCGGTACAATCCAAAAGGATCTGTGGTCTCACACTCACATCAATGAAATTGTGGATTCGAATAAAAATGAACAAGCCTGAAAATGTGATGCCATTATTCAACCTAATTAAAAAATTGTAAAGATGGTAGTTGTTCAAATGCTACATTCCTCTATATTACAACACCTTTTTAGTTTTTATATACAACCATGGAGTTGCTACTAAATAGTTCACCCACTCACGAGGTTTTCTAATCAATCCTAACAGTTTGTTATTTACAACTTTTGTCACTGTGTACATAGCCGTGAGAATACAACATTCTATACAGTCTAAAATTTATGATATGAATGCTGTAATCAGGATTTATTCAGTTCAGTAATAGGATATACCGACTATCCGTCATGGGGCGAGACCTTTCGGATCAGATAATGCAGTGAAAGAAGGAAGCCAGAGTTCTATACGAGTTCCACCAGATCCAAGAGCAGCATCTGAGATCCGAGGTGATGTTACGCTGACAGCACAGCCATAGCTCTCAAGTAGTTCACGGGATACAGTCAGTCCAGCAACAAAGTTCCACGTCATATTGTCTTCAACCATGTTCTCTGAGAAGAGTTCTGATCCAAATGGTGTGAGTGAATGCATCTGTGTCTGCATTACATGTCCATTAACAAAAAAATTAATATCAACACAGGCTAAATTGTATCTGAAGAAACGAAATCGGTATATATGATAAGCAAGACATTTTCATGCCAGAAAATCATAATATCCTAATTAAATTAAGCATTCATAATCCTGATACAGAGAAAGTTGACTAGCAATTTTTTAGTTGTAAGAAAGTCTGTTATTATTACCATATAGTGCATATCTGGTCCATCATCATCAATTACAACTAGAGCACCACCCGCTGGAGCTGCAGCAGAAACAATTTCAACCTTCCCACCAACTTGGGTACGCAATAATGCACCCTCGATCAAATTGCTCAGAGCCTGGCGCAAAGCAGGTTCTTCAACAGCAACTTGCAAAGATTGTGAGAGTTTACTTAGTTCCACCACTCGTTGCTGCTTATGGGCAAGAGGTCTCACAGCCTCAACCATATCTACTAATACATCAGAAACATTGCACGGTCTTCCTAACATAAATGCAAAGCATAAGCAAAAAGAAAATCTGCAAACCTGATATCAGGTGAATGAACGATAGAATTTATTATCTTACATGCCAAAACATTGAATCAGGCTAGACGAAGTAACTCAAAATATTCAGAAAATGTCAAAACCTACCTGATTCCAGTTTTTTTTAGAGGAGCAAGGACCAGAGGTGGCATGGGCATTTCTAAATCTTTGGCTGCCGTACTTAGAGATAGTGGTTCGGCAGAACTTGACAAATTTTTGCTGGAACTCTCTCTAGTAATATTATCAGATAACTGAGACCTGATTGACTCAGGATGTGGATATGTCGAATTATGCATTTTCTTCAAAGATTCTTCATTATAGCGCACAATATTGGTCTGGAAGTACCACAAAAGAAGTCAGACATACAATCTTTAACAAAAACAACAACTAAAAGTTGATATTATCAAGTGAAGTTAAGTCAAATAAACTTCGAAGTTTTAACTTGGTCAGCAATCTCAAACAAGTTTCTGATTCCTACTTCAGGAGATTGTGATGACTGGGAAAATGGAAAAATTAATAAACTGTAGTTTGCCAGAATGAAGATTTGGATATTCATACCCAAACAAGAGGGCTTGTAAATGGAAAAATAAATAAGAACAAGTTAACCAATAACATATCTAAAATATCTCAAACAAATATCATAGCAGAAACAAGTAAAAAAATCCCACAAGATTCTTTGTTAAAAAGATGTCACAATAGCATGCATGAGACAGAGCATAGATAGATAGAGAGATACAGAGATATGGGAGTAAAGTACCTTTGTAAGGTAGACAGCATCCTGAAGCTCTTGAAGAGTATCTCTAATATGATCACCTTGCACTATAATATCTTCAACAATGTCATAAGAAATCTGCAAGAGGACCACACAGTTTTTTCATTGAAAAGAAAAAACAGAAGCAAATTTAAAAAGAAAATCCAACATCACCTAATTTCACAAACCTCACTTCTCTTGATGTGAAGGGATAACATTTTAGTTAAAGTCTGAATGCTAGAAAGAGGACCACGAATCTGAGAGAAATTTTAAAGAAAGGGAAAGCATAAGAAGTTAAGTAAACAAATGCAAAAATAAAACACAATATAGTGTGAGAGACATCATACTTGCTCAACCAGATTACTCATCCTGACATTAGTTTGCCACGATGATTGCTGGAGTAACATTGCTTTCTGCAGAAAACAATAACTAAGCCAATTATAATTGAACAAGGACCATAAGAAGTGCTAAACAAGAGTCAAACTTTCAAAATGTTCTATAGATAATTAAATATAAAATTTTCTAGAAAGAAATAGCTAATTTACAAATTAATATTTGAAGCCACAAGAACAGCTGCAACTAAGAAAGCACAATCAATGTAGACCAAAAAACTATATGAAATATATCATTTCTCCCCAAAGCAGCCAAGCCAATTATATGCTTCTATTGCAACTAGAGGCTTGAATTCAATGCTTATGTAGTACAATAGTGTGAAAAAATTAGTTAAATGTAGCTAATTCAAGTAGCATAAATTCAGCATGTGCTTGTTTTATTCAGCGAAAACTCAAGCAGATCATATAAACTAAGCAACAAACTACAAGCAATAATGCAAGCATCAACTTGTGATTCACATATATATAGCAATTGTAATTCCTACCAGTTCTTATTAAAGAGAAAAAAAACAGCAATAGAGAAAGTTACATGTAAATTACCTGATCCATAACATAGGCCATAGCGAGAGACTGACATATATTAATAGCATTTGATCTCTGCTCAGCAGTAAGCTTGAACATTCTCATTCTCTCATTATCAAAACTCTCAATTTCCAACGATGAATTCTTATCAGAACGCAGAGGCAACGCATATGCTTCCTCCGGAGATTGCCTGCGAATCAAATCGCGCCGTTCACTCCCAGACATGTCTGTTTCCATCCTCGGTAGCTCAGCAACCAAAAACCCCACCACAAATGGGTGCTTCACCATTGGAAAAACCACCGCCCTGTGCTCAGGCACAACTTGCACCTAACAAATTTTAATAAAACATTAACATTACCAACTATAAAATCAATAACTATCTTCAATTTCATTAACAGAACGATCACTTATCAATTAGTCATACTTGTTGACTAGAAAGCGCAGCTTCCGCGGCACGTAATCCGGCCGGGACGCTAAAATTGCCGACTAATATGACAATGTCGGCCTCCGTCACGCCTGGATAACTCACCGCTCGACGCAGCTCTAATCGGTCCATCACATAACTACCAGCCGGTCTCACATAAACCTGTACACGAACGATTTGGTTTCAGGAAACGAGTTTGTAAAATAAATGATGCAAAAGAAAGAGGAGCAGCGAAACTGACGGAGAGGAGGGCGTCGTGATCGACAATTCTGCGAAAGAGGTCCAACTGTTCGACGCAGAGTCTCTGAAAATCGGGACTCGGCAGGACCAATTTGCAGGCCTCCTGGTCGGTGTCAAGGCTCTGGAGGAACTCGACGGGGGAGGTGGAGGTTCTGCGAATGGCGGAGGCAACGGCGGAGGCGGAAGAGAGCATGGGAGGGTTTCTCTCTGGTTCATCGTCGGAGAGCGTGCGGGTGACGTGGCGGAGAGAGGTTCCGTTGGTGGCGAGAGAAGCGGAAGCGGAAGTGTATGGCGGTTGTTTAAGGTTGAGAGACGGGTGAGGTTTATGATGAGAAATTGGAGAAAAGAGGAGGGTACAAATGTAATTGTTTGGACTGGTGAGAGGAGTGAGTGCAGAGAGAAGCATTGTTTTGTGATTGGGGACGATGGTGATACTAATCAAAAATCATAAGATAGTGGTTAGTTTTTATTTTTATTTTTAAAGGACCGTAATTTGTAATTACCTTTAAATTCTTGTCTTTTTCTGAAAATAATTAAAATTAATTTATGGGATAATTGCCCCGGTGGCCATCGAATTGATGATACACTATCAAAATGGCCATTGGATTGGAAAGTTGTTCCAAAATGGTCATTTTTGGTGAACTTTATAACACTAATGGCCATTCCATCTAATGAGTAGCATTTTGGTAAATAAGGGGATGATATTAATTTATTTTAGATTTTTTTTTTAAATCAATTTTTTCTTTTGTTTTTTGAAACGAATAATTATATTTAGTGTGTATATATATACAGATTTTCTATTATCAATTCGAACTGACAATAAATATATCAGGACGAAAAATGTGAACCACTAGATTTACATACTTTGACTCAAAGTATATGTACTTGTCAAAACTTCTCCATAATCCGTGGTCCACATTCTTCGTTCTGATATATTTATTGTCAGTTCGAACTTATAATAGAAAGACTGATATATATATATATATATATATATATATATATATATATATATATATATATATATATATATATTTCTTTTTTAAAAAAAAAAAATTGATTTCTAAAAAAACATCTAAAATAAATTAATGTCATCCACTTATTTACCAAAATGTCACTCATTGAAAAAATTGATTTCCAAAAAACATCTAAAATAAATTAATGTCATCCCTTTATTTATCAAAACGCCACTCATTGGATGAAATTGGATGGAATGGCCATTAGTGTCATAAAATTCGTCAAAAAAGGCCATTTTAATAGTGTGTCATCAATTCGATGGCCACCGGCATAATTATCCCTTAATTTATTGACATTAATATGTTTATCTTATCAAGCTACATAATATGGTTTTGTACTATATTTCATATGGACAATTACAATAACCATTTGTTAACTAATTAGTAAAAAAGAAGAAGTAATAAACTTATTTTTAAAAGTTTCTATAAATATTTAACCTCCATAATTTTTAAGTTAAAAATAATCTCAAACTTTATATATAAGTCTGGGTCTCTCTTAACTAAATACATTACATCACACATTAACTTACAAAAACGTGTTTTGTGCGACTTGCACGATGTAAGTGAGGTCAGAGACTTTGTATGTAAGTCTTGGTCCCTCTTAACTGAATACATTACGTTGCGCCAAGTCACGCCGCTCACATGGCCACTTGTAAAAACGTGTTTTGTGCGACTCGCACGATACGAGTGGGGTTAAAGACTTCGTATATAAGTCTTGGTCACGTTGCGAGTGAGGTCGGAGACTTTGTATATAAGTCTTGGTCTCTCGTAACTAAATACGTTATGTCGTGCCAAGTCACGTCGCTCATGCTTCCACTTGCAAAAACGCGTTTTGTGCAACTCGCACGACAGGAGTGAGGTCAGAGACTTTGTATATTAGTGTTCATATATCATTGTCAAGTCATGCTTCTCACGCAACCACTTATAAAAGCGTTTTTTGTGCGACTCACAATGATAGGATTTAGAAACTTAATATATAAATCTCTGTCTTTCTTAACTAAATACGTTACGTTGCATCAGGTCACGCTTCTCACACAACCACTTACAAAAACATGTTTTGTGTGACTCGCACAACCCAAGGTCACATAACCTTATTATTTGGCTCTATAAATGTGCACCTTCGATTATTTTTCGAATGTGATCTCTGAAATTCTCATATTGTAGGTGCTTGTAATGCTCTTGTGCTTGATTTTCATCTAGGAGTTTTCTCATCACTTGAGGTAAGCATCTAGAGTGGTTCTTATAATATATTCATCCATGATAATCTAGATTTCGTTTTCATGAGAATTGTTCTAAATCCCTTTTAAGTTTTAGATTTTGGGATTTTTAATTCAAGCCGAATTTGGTGTGATTATTGTGTTTATTACATCTAGCTTTTTATAGGATGTTGTGGTTATACATTCTATTTGAATTGTTCATGCTTAGCTTTGAACACTTAAACCTTTTTATCTCTCAATTGAGTTCAAGACTTGCTAGATTTTGATTGGAAATTTGTGCAAGCATTTGTAGTCGATGATCACTAATGTAGGTACGAGGGTAGAGTAATTAAGATATTCCATTGAATGTGATTAAGTTGAATCGACCTTTGATGGTGTGTCTAATCCGTGGTTTTAACTTGTTTTGGATTTTCCATATAAAAATTCAAGTGTTGAATTTTCCTAAACTCTTTCAATAATTTTATGTTATTTAAATTGCTTGTTTTATTTTGTACCTTCCGGGTTAATTCGAAAAAGATTGGAAAAACTTATCCACCCCCTCTAGATTATATTATATTAACCTTTTTTATGTTTGAATTGAAAAAGATATGATATGGTTTATATATAGTATATTGTTATTATGATTGTATGCAATGAATCTAACAACATTTATTTTAACAAAAGTAATGTGCGCGGTCAAAATCAATAAATACTAATCCCATAATTCTTAGATATTTATATATTCTAAAAAATTATTTGTCATTTTCAATATCATCATTTTTTTTTTAATGTCAAAGTTTTAAAGTTTAATTTTCTTTTATTAATTTCCTTTTGATTTTAGAAAAAAAAAAAAAAAAAATTCATATGATCACAAACATTGAGTTGAGATTTTAGTTGTCAGTTGTTTTGTAATTAATCAAAAACAGCAAAAGAGTAGCCAGTTTTTGTGCAACACTTCCCTCCAAGTCCCCCAAAAATGTATTCAAACGTTTGACTAAAATGTCCCTAACGGCTCCAGCGGAAGACATTCCTTTGACCTTTGACTCAACCACTCATACACAAACTGAAACACTCCTCTTACCTTTCTTTTTCTTATTATAGCCGTTGCAGTGATCTCTCTCCCTCTCTCTCTACAACAACAGCAATGACGACCAGCCATAATAATGAATCAGTCGAAGCAAAAATGGAGGCCAGACCCACCTGTACAAAGACAACAACGCTGTGCCCAACTGCTTCTTTGAAGCGGAAGAGACCTCCGAGGATCCAGATTCCCAATGTGTTGCAGGAGATTCAAAAGGACGACCTCAAATTCAAGGACTTCACGACCACCACCACAACCACCCAACATGACGACGCCGTTTGTTTCAGTGGGGTCGGAGTCGCTGTTTCCTCTCTCAAAGGCAAGAAAAAGTTCATGGAAGATACCCACAAAATCGTTTCTTGCTTACAAGCCAACTCAAACAAAGTAACAACTTTTTACAAACTTTTAATTAATATATATATATATATATTTTGTAGAAGTTTTATTCAATTTTGTAAATGTTTTTACATGTTTTGTTTTGTTTAGAGTTTCTTTGGAGTCTATGATGGACACGGAGGCAAAATGGCTGCAGAGTTTGTAGCAGAGAATTTGCACACTAATGTTTTTGAAATGATGAAGAATTGCAAAGGGGAAAAGGAGAAAGAAGAAGCAGTTAAAGCTGGGTATCTGAAAACAGACCACGAGTTTTTGAAACAGGTGATGACAATTTGGTTTACTTATTTTTGTTTTTGTTTGTGTCTTTGTTTTTTGTTATGGCTTATAGGGTTCTCACTGTCTAGTCTGAAGTATGAACTGAATAAATAAAGAAGAGAACAGAAGAAGAAGATTTTAGTTTCCTAGCTGCATTCACTGCCCTTGAATTTCAAACAACCATTTTGTTAATCATTTAAATTATTATCTTAGATGAAGTTGAGAGGAAATTTCTTACCCTCAGAGAGGAAATAAGATGTGGTATTACAAAACTGGTCTTATCAGGTCTACCTTATTCACAGCCCAGAAAAGATGCAGTCAATTTTGTCCAGAAAGTAAGAATTATTTGTCTAACGATGAAATAATAATGTGTGTTTGACCAAAGAAACCTGATAACTTGAATTGAATTCTTGCCAACCTTGCCTTGAATGCTTATTATCACTCCTTTGGCACCAATTGAACGGGATACGTGTAGTATAGTCACGATGACTTCTAAAGAATCCTTATCATAACTCCTGACTAATTTCAGTTGCTTTAAGAATCCTTTTACAGTCTGCATAATTTCCACAACTGCCATCTACTAAATCTCATTGACCTTCTTCTGGCAACAATCTAGGATATAGGAAAATTCTACATGGACAAGACTGTATGTTGTCTATATGACAAATTTTTTTTTTTTTTTGCCTTTTTTTTTGTGTGGATATACTGATTGGTGTGGAATAAATGCAGGGTTTAGCCAGTGGTGCCTGCTGTGTCACAGCCTTGATTGAGGGACAAGAGGTTGTGGTCTCAAACGTGGGAGATTGTAGAGCTGTTCTATGTAGAGGAGGAGTTGCTGAAGCCCTTACAACGGATCATAGAGCAGAAAGAGAGGATGAACGTAAACGAATTGAGAATCAGGTGCTCATTTTTGTGTTGTCATAATTAGAAGTGACGAGCTGAACTTTATCTTGATAGTTTTTATTGATACTTCTGTATAGGGTGGATATGTAGAGGTTCATCGAGGAGGTTGGAGAGTTCATGGGATACTTTCTGTCTCTAGAAGCATTGGAGATGCTCATCTGAAGAACTGGGTAGTGGCTGAGCCTGATACAAGAATAGTTCATGTTACTTCAGACATGGAGTTTCTTGTGTTGGCTTCTGATGGACTTTGGGAAAAGGTGAGTAGACAGACTCTTTGAAAGAGCATCAACATTTTGGTTGTGGTCCTGCTAGTTGATATGTGCTTTGTTTAATTGCTTTTCATAAGTTGGTTTATCTTCGTTTTTTAAATGCATTTTTACCAGCTCGTTTGCTTGAGCTAACGGTCTTTTTTTCCCCAAGCTGATGATTTACTGTTTAGATCTTCTGCATTGATGTATGCTTAACTAAAATAAGAGAGGTTAAAAAAATCAAGTCATTAAGCTCTTTTGCCTTTTTTCTATGAATTTTGTAAGATAGAAAGTGAAAAAATGATAGGCTGGTTGAGAGGGATGTTTTATTTGATAAACACTAGGTTGCAATTGAATGATCTTGAAAAAATCAAATGTCAAGGTCATAGATTGTGTCATTGCTAATGTTAAGGTCACACAGCAAGAACAGAGATACCGAACTTATTTTTCTGTAAAGAGTAATTATATATGATCTCGCTTGGCAACCCAGGTTGGCAACCAAGAAGCAGTTGATGCTGTGAAAATGTTATTGGTTGGGAAAGCATTGGGACACTTACGAGATCATAGTAAAGAGAATGATGGTGATTTTGGACGTGTAAATGCAAGTCCTTTATCAAAATTACGAAAGGTATCATCACTCCAGTCACCCTTAGGAGATCTCAGTAAAGAGAACGAATGGGATTTTGGGGGTGTAAATGTAAGTCCTTTATCAAAGTTACAAAGGGTATCACCTGTCAAGCAGCCAAAAGAGACGAGCCAGTCACCTTTAGGAGATCTTAGTAAAGAGAATGATGGGGATTTTGGTTGTGTGAATGTAAGTCCTTTATCAAAGTTACGAAGGGTATCACTTGTCAAGCCGCCAAAAGAGATGAGCCAGTCACCCTTAGGAGATCTTAGTAAAGAGAATGATGGGGATTTTAGCTGCGTATATGCAAGTCCTTCATCAAAATTACGAAGGATATCACTTGCCAAGCTACCAAAAGAAACAAATCGGTCACCAGGATGTAAGAAGACACTTGATAATTGGAAAGATAGTGAAGATGACTTTGCTTGTGAAATTGCAACTCCACCATCAAAGTTGAGAAGAATCTCATTGGTCAAGGGAACAAACGTAAAGACCAATCCTTCCAGTCAAGAGAACTTCATTGACTATAAGAAGAGTCCTGCTTCTGTTGCACTTATGGCTGCTTGTAAGGAGCTTGCTAACCTTTCCGTGAGTAGGGGCTGTTTCGATGACATAACTGTGATGATAATTGATCTAAATCACTTCAAACGCACCTGCTGATCTTATATATTAGACTTGCCTCATAGATAAGTTACTCTCCAAAAATGTCTCAGGCTCTCATGTACAGATGAAGCATATCAGTTGCATATGATGATCGATGGGGCTCTACCTCACAGAGTTGCATACAGTATCACTAATCGTTAGCTTCTTTGACTGCCTGCAACAATAGTTGTGACTGATGTTCAACTGTAATTAACTTTTTATTATCAATAGTAACATTCATTTTGTTAATTTTATTATGTCTTTAGTAAATAAAATTTGTGTTTGTTTCCATAACGCGGAACTTATGTTTCTTCTTCTCTATCCAACCATTTTGTTACACACCGATACAAAATGGTTATCGAAACATAAAACTCCAGTATGGTGACGGTAGAGGCATCGGATTAGACCATTGTTAAGGAGAGACATTTATAAATTATGTATGATTGTTCATTGCAGCATATATTTTATTTGATTATAACTCTTCAACTGGGAGTCAATGTTGAGGAGGCTGAATTTGGACAAGATCTGCTACAAAATCTGAAGATTCCTTGGGATATCTGTTCCTCCTCTCATCCCTAAATCTCTTGTCTACTATTCTATGGTTGTATTGAATAGTTCCAAGTTCAAATACATAAAATAAGTAGAGATATATCAGATATGTATAAAAACAAACATTGTAAATCCAAAAACTTCCCCTATTTATATTTTACCAAGAGTCTTCTTTTTGCCCCACCCACATGCTCTCATGCTGGGGAGGGATCCTCTTTATGGGGTACACTTACACATGAGCTTCAAATCTGGTGAAAAGGAGATGGGTTTGCTTGCTTTTTACCATTCATGGAAATGGTAAATTTTTATTGGGGATGGAACCTATCATTGAAGCCAACCCACTTTTGAGTTTTGAAGACGGAAAAAAAAAAAAAGCTTCACATAATTGAATATAAAAATGAGTTTCTCTTCTCTCATTCTCTCTCACTCACTAGTCACTCCCTCATTTCAAAAACTGCCAAGAGAACCTCTGGCAGAATCCAGATCTTGTGGATGAGAAGATGAGATCTTGATCCACAACCATTCTTAGCCCATTTTAAGATTGTTTCCAAGTTTCTATATAAACCAACAACCAATCAAATTCTCTTTCACATTCAAAGTGTCCAAAAGAATCATATCATATCAAATCATGCATGATTCAATAGGGATCCCTGCTTGCTTTTCATCTAGTGAGAAGCAAGCTGATGATCAGCCACCAGCAGCAGCCACTCTGACCAGGTCAGGCCAAAATGTTTTCATGTCTGTTTATAGAACAAAGCTTGCTGGTCAGTGTCGTTTGATCACTGTTACTTGGTGCAAGAATCTGCTTCTCCATGGCCTCTCTGTTTCTGTTCAAGGCCTTGATGGTGATGGTACTGGTGATGGAGATCATGAACATTACAGGTGCAAAGTTGAATTGAAGCCATGGTATTTCTGGAGAAAACAAGGCTCCAAACACTTTACAGTAGATGGTAGGAATGTTGATGTTGTCTGGGACCTTAAAGCTGCAAAATTCAACGGTGAGACCGAGCCAAGATCAGATTACTATGTAGCCATTGTCTGTGAAGAAGAGGTGGTTCTACTTCTTGGTGATCTTAAAAAAGACGCGTTTCGTAAAACCGGTTGCAGGCCTTCTCTTATTGAACCAATGCTGGTTTCAAGGAAAGAACATGTCTTTGGTAAGAAAAAATTCTCTACAAGAGTCAAGTTTCAAGAGAAGGGACCAGTTCATGACATTTCAATTGAATGCAACAACAACAACAACATTGGTGGGTTTGATCCAGAATTGGATATAAGAGTAGATGGGAAGCTAGCTGTTCAAGTGAAGCATCTTCAATGGAAATTCAGAGGCAATGAGTCCATTACAATCAGCAAAACTGGATTGGAAATTTACTGGGATGTTCATGATTGGCTATTTGGTTCTGGTCCAAGACACGGGTTGTTCATATTTATGCCAGTTACATTATCATCATCATCATCATCAAAATCAGCTCCATCATCACCACCACCACCAACAGAAGATGATAATAATAATAATAATTACACTGGGGTTCCATCCAGGTTCTGTTTGTTTCTATATGCTTGGAAAGTAGAGTGAAATTAGAAAGAAAATTTTTGATCATGGTCAGTCAGATTGAGACTTGGTACAAAACACATGGACCCAATAGAAAAAAGCTTCAAGTCTGTCAGGAGCTTTGGAGCTGGGCAAGATTGGACATGCCAGATGGAATCACATATGCAATCATTCTCCAGTATTATCAATACCAATCTATAGAGTAGAGACTCTCTACAATCTTTTTCTACAAAGTTAATGTAGTAATATATATTTATATCCATCAATGGTTATAATTTTCTTAATTTTATTTATGCCTTTGTGTGCTACTGTGAGTGTGTGGGTCAGCAATATTATTTTACATAGATGTCCAATCCAGCAAACAAAGACAGCTTAAGTTTGGGTTATATGCAATCGATAGTGATGGAAGAAGCACAATCAACAACAACAAAAATTAGTTTGTATATACTTTATATGTAGTGTAAATGGAATATATTGTTTTTTTTATATATATATTTAATTTTTGTGCTTAAGAGGATTTTTCTTTTATTATCAAACCATTAGTTTTTGAATTATTTGTGTTCATCTTTAGTTATCATTGTTAATTTAGTTTAAGTTTTGTTCAAAATTCAGGTGGACTAGAATAATACTAGAATTCATTGGAAATCTCTATAATTAGCGTTTAATTATCCTGTACGGTGGATTTTAGATGAATTTTAAATGCGACTAACGCAAATGTAATATATTTTTAAGAGTTAATAAAAATCTTTGGCATCTTGCAAGAAAAAAAAAAAAAAAATCTGAATATGGTTATGAATTTGCAAAGAAAAACAAATATTATCAAATTCCTTGTCGAAGTCGTGAGTTCGAGTAGTATTCTTTCCCCGCTTAAATTCAGTAATTTATAGTAATAACTTTAAAAAAAAAAAAAAAAAATTAAAAAGAGGAATAACTGGCCCAGTACAAGGTGGCTGCCACGTGCATGCAACCTAAAGACATGATGGTAGGGTAGCTTTAAATAGATTGGACCAATAGTGGGCCAGAAACCTAAAAAGTTTGCATTCTTGTTGGCCTAAAACAAAGCCCAATAATACAAACCTTCCAATCCAACCCTACTTTTTAAAAAGTTTATTTAGAAGATATATATTAAAAAATAAAAAATAAAAAATAAAAAAAAAGGAAAAATGAAAAAGATTCTAGTAGTAGTAAAGTGAATCAGTGGTCCTATGACAAGCCATTTTCAATGGAATTGGTGGGTCTGAAAATGAGCCATTAACCAGTTGTTTGAACATCCACCTGTTAGCTGCTTCTGTGAAATGGATCCCATCCCAAATTACCTTAACCGATGGATCTTTGCAGGCATTTGCTATCACTATTTCCTTGCCATTCTCAATAATCTTGCTCCCACATCTTCTTTTGCTGTTGAAATTATACTTCCCACCGTGCCCGCAACACGCTCTTAGGGGATCCTTAAATCCTGTGATCCGTATAGATACATCAGTTTATTAAAATGCACGCATGATATGATTCTATTCGATGTATATACAGGAGGTGATACTCAAAAATTGTGATCAATAGAGATACATCAATGTATTAAAATGCGTCTTTCTTGATGTGCAAGTTATCACACTGATCTAAATATTGAGCTGTTTGATAATGGAGTGTTGGGTTACCTAGTTTCTTGGCTTGAGTGAAGAGAGAATACTTGAGAGAGTAAACATCTACATAAGTAATGGCAGCTAAAGGGAGATCTTTCCTTAGTTGAAACACGACGTCTTTCAGTCTACGGTTGAAGAACTGAGCCACCTCGTTGAATGGAGTGGCGCAACCATATTTGTTTACTTGAGCTGCAGTGATCAGGAAGCGATCCAGACTATATGGCAGGCAGCCCACGGGACCTGTGTTGTGTACCCAAAACGATCTTCCTCCTTGTGCATATATACCCTGCAATGAATCAAAGCCACAGCCAGTGTAGTTCATAGTCTATATAACTCCAGAATTACTTGAAATTGAGCGTTTTATCGACTAATTGTCAGGATCTACGTGTGATGAACAGTCTAAAAGACAAAATTACATAATCCAAATTGAGACCAAGATGCATATCTCACCTTGACAACATTGGAGAATTGGTGCAGAACATCAGGAACATAAGCCTTGACTTGATCAGTAGTCATGTTGAGTTTGTACCCAGCTGTGAGGTCATTTTGGCCAATGTCAAATGTGTACAAAGCCCGCGAAAAGGAATCCTCCAGGGGCAGCAACTGCTCAAACACCCCTCCTGCATTTTGGTGATTAATGTGAATCCCATGTCACTGATTAGTGATTCCATATATAATCATTCATGATTCACCTAAATATAAAATATAAAGGTAAATTTTTTAAGAATCTCTCACCTTGTTTACGAAGAACAGGAGATCTTCGACGGAAATCAGAGTATTGAACATACTGCACATCTAATGAGATGGGGCTGACTCCACTTTGAGTCATGGTTGTGTTTTGAGGTCTAATGGTTGACCCAGCAGTAGCAAAATTAGCTCCATGGCTGAAGTTTGAAGCCATAGAATCCAAATAAGCACTCAGATATGGCAGTCCCAAGTCTTCAGCTGAAAATCCAACAAATTAAAAGGAGAAAAAATATTATAATTTTTCATACTGCTCTAAGTCCTTAAAGCTCATTGTAAATTTCCATAGAATCCAAGTAATTGCAATGAATGATAGTGATAATAGATTGAGCAAGATACCAGAGTAAGAGAACGAGAGAGAACAGAGAAGTGGCAGTACCAATGAAATCGATGAGCAGACGGCCATCGCAGAAGCGACCAGCTGGGTGGTGGAAGTGTGTGATTCCATGAGGGTAAGGTGCTTGACCAAATGCCGCTGAGAGACCACCCGTGTCCGAATTCGAGTCTCCCAAGTTGAAGATCGCAGGAAATTCGCAGGTGGGCAAGGATGTTAATGGACTTGGTAGTGATATAACTGAAATTAAGATGCATAAGAGGATTGCATTTGCGTGCTCCATGAGAGTGAGATACAGAGGAATGTCAACGCTAGTGACAAGCTTTGTTCATTAACATTATCAATAGATCATCCTATGTAATTAGTTTTAATCAACAAAGATTTGAGAATTTAAAAAAATAAAATAAAAAACTAAATGAAAACATCTGTCTTGTAACTTGCACATCAGCTATTCATTCGAAAGTAATGCTACTTTGTCCAAATTTGGTATTTAGATCTGGTGTTAAAATGATGTGGCATTACTGTAATCTATGCATTTAAATCATACAAATCTAATATAATTTAAATGAATGAATTATGATGCCACATCATTTGGGCACCAGATTTAGGCAAAGTATGATTATTGTTCATTCAAACTGAACACAATTCAAGATGATGCGTTTGATTTTTTGTTTTGTCAATTGAACGTGTTGTTTTGGTCGGAAAATCAGCCTAAACCGAACAGATTCGGATCGGATCGTTTTTCCGGTTCTAGGCCTAGTATGGACTTTGGGCCCAAAAACAATTGTTATAGAGTTGTGATATTTGCACCTTTCAAAAATTGTATGTACACCTTAAATTAATATGTTTTTTGAAAATCCAATAATACCCTTTAGTAAAATTACCAATAAGACTAAATAATTTGTAAGTATTCCCAAAAATAATTATTAATTAGTTTCCAATTTAAATATTTTGTGAAAAAAACAAAAAAGAGTTTCCTTTTAATGATTTGATTTTGATATTAACATATATCATTAAAATTTCTTTCCATTTTCTTAAACTCTAGATTCTCTTTTAATATATAATATTAAATATATTTTCAATTTCTTTTAAGGAAATACAAATTAACTACCAGAGAATGAATCGTTTTAGACTTTGTTTTTGTTTTTTTTGGTTATCAATATTAGTTGTTTTTCAATTTTATTAAACACTTTTTTACTTCCAAATCCATTGATACATAACATAAACCTTGTATCCCTACAACTTTCACAAACATAAAATGGATCTTTAACCAAAAAACCTCAAATTGGAGTGATTTTATTGATAGAAAACAGTTAAGAAAAAATGGAGAGAGCTGCTTGATATGATGAGAGAGAAAAAGAAATAAAGAAAAATGGAGGTTGAATATTTTGTGAAAGGAAAACATGGAAGAGAAAGAATAATGATAGATTTGTTTTTCAAAGTACAATGATGGATTTTTTTTAATTTTTTTTTGAAGTAACAACGGTAGAATTAAAAGAATTAAAGATAATAATAAAATTTTAAATAATAATAAAATTGATTAAATAACATAATAATATATGTAGGCGGTGTGTATTTATAAAAATATAATACAATATAATTAATGAAAGAATATTTTTGGTATTAAGTGAGGTTTATTTACAAACTATAAAATTTTCAAAAATTTTGATAGGTGTGTTTACGAAAGGGATATATAAATAGTTTTTAAAGGGTACCATTATCGCTGCTCATTGTCATAAAAAGCTTGAGTTTTAATGGATTTTGGGCCAGGAACAATTTTAAATGAAACCCAAACAAAAATTAAGTTAACAAAATTACAAACGAAGGAATAACTGAAAATCCGCAAAAATTACAAATGAATAACCCATCAACATAAAACTTTAAAACAGTAGTTAAACCCACAAAATACGACCTACCAAAAATATAGAATTGTTCAAATATAATATATATATATATATATATATAAAGATTTTCTATTATTAATTCATGCTGACAATAAATATATCAGGACGAAGAATGTTGACCACTAGATTTACATACTTTGACTCAAAGTGTATGCACTTGTCAAAACTTCTCTATAATCTGTGGTCCACATTCTTCGTCCTGATATATTTATTGTCAGGACGAACTGACAAAAGAAAGACTATATATATATATATTTATTTATTTATATATACAATCTTTCTATTATCAGTTCGAACTGATAATAGAAAGACTATATATATATATATATATTAGTCATTCTCTCCTCAAGACGAACAGATTTTATTTATATCAGTTCCACAACTATCAATCATTAAATTCATATACTTCAGCTTAGTCAAAATCCGTAATTAAGAACAATTTAATTAAATAATTGGTCGGTCTAATTCATTCTGTTATAATTTGTAAATCATAATTTTTAAACATTATAAAAATTCAGGGTTTTTTTTTTGGGAGAGCATGACTCAAACTCAAAACAAGATGTAGGTGTGAGGGATTAACCTTCGGACCAACCTCATCTCATCTAAATCATTACATATTATAATCAACTAATTAAGCATTCAACACATAATAATCAACTATCATCAATTATTAAACAAAAGAAGTTTATAAAAATCATAGATCCAATAAAAGAATAAAATATTGTGCAAGTATTTAAAGTTGACTGTTGAAAATGATATATATATATTTTTAAAGGGGTTAAAATAATAAAATTAAATTATATCAAATTAATATTAACTTAAACAATAAAAATAAAAAATAAAAATTATTGGAGGATGCTCAAGCAGATGGGCATTTGTTTGGTAAGTTGTCATCGAGTCAGTCATGGACCCAGTCTTTTATTAAATTAGATGAAAAATCCAGACAACTTGTTGAATAAATTAGATGAAAAATCCAGACAATTTGGAATAAATCTAGAACTAGAAGTTAAGAGTACAAAATATTCAATTCAATGTGCTTGTAAATTCTTCTTATGGCAAGCCATTTTCAACGGAAAGGGAGGATCTGAAAATGTTCCTCCACCGATCTTATCGAAAACGAACTTATTAGCTGCCTGAGTAAAATGTACCCCATCCCACACAACATATGTCGATGGATCTTCACATGGTTTTCCCATCAACACTGGTTTTCCGTCCACCATTACCGATACTCCACACCCCAAACTCACATTGAAATTGTACTGCCCACCATGTCCACAACACACTCTTATCAATTCCTTGAACCCTGCATTATTGTTTGTCAATATAACAATTTGTAAGCTTACACAAACTGAGAACAGAGTAATTAGTAGTACTAAGTACTAACCATGCTTTCGTCCCTCGCGAAAAAGAGAGTATATTATCGAGTAAATATCAACGTATGTGATTGCAGCCGATGGTAAATCCTTTCGTAATTGGACAACAGCTTCTTTTAATTTACTGTTGAAGAATTGAGAAACTTCATTGTAAGGAGTTGCACATCCAGCTTCATCGATCAGTGAGGCCGGAACAGGTCTACGTACAAACAAGTATGGTAGACATCCGACTGGACCCGTGTTGTGTATCCAAAAGTATCTCCCTCCGAAATTGTAAATATTCTGTACACGTTATTACATAAGAAACACATGATCATCTCATAAACAAAGCGAATTCGGGATGTAATAATAATAATCATCATCACTAACCCGGACAACATTTTGTAACCGGTTGATGACATCCGGGACATATGCTTTAACTTCATCAGTTGTCTTGTTCGTGAAGTAACCAGCTGTGAGATCGTTCTGGCCAATGTCAATAGTGTACAAAGCACGAGTGAAGTATTCAGGTTTCGGCATCAATTTCCTGTAAATCCCACCTTCAACATGTAATTTAACAAAGTTTCAAAGCTTATAAACATTAAACCGTACTTTGACGTGATATATAAATACGAGTGTTTATGAAAAATATATATATATATATACCGCGTTTACGAAGAAGTTGAGATGTGTTATAAAATTTAAGGAATTGGATCCATTGAACGTCCAATGTAAGGGGTATGGAGCCGATTGTGTTAGGAAATCTGACAGATGAGCCACCGAAAGCGAAGTTGGCACCATGAGAGAAGTCGCTACCCAATGAATCAAGATATGAACTCAGATAAGGTAATCCAAGGCTCTCAGCTAAATACATTCACAATCAAAATCAAACATGTCAACAATGTCAATGTGTGATCACAATTCACAATCAAAGAACAGGGTGTGTGTGGCATGCATACCAATGAAGTCGATTATGAGACGGCCATCGCTGTATCGGCCGACGGGGCCGCCGAAGAATGACATGCCATCTTGTGCAGGCATCTCACCCCAGAATGCATATAATCCACCTGTGTCTGAATTCGAGTCTCCAAAGTTGAAAATAGCTGGAAATTTGCATTCCTGATCATCAGCTTTACTTCCCAAGACTGATCCTGGAATTGAATTCACTGAGAAGAACACCAAGATTGTGATAAATGTTGAAAAGAAACACCACCCCATGAAAGTGTCTGAGACAGAATTTTGTTACAAGATTAGATAAAAGAGTAATACAACTCCAGTACAGGGACATGGTGATTTGTATAGATATCCACATAAATTGAATTCTCAGTATCAATTTGACATTTTGACCCAATAAAATAAATCTAGTGAGAATATCATCACATGCATTTGACTAAGAATGATACAAAACAAATTAATAGTGCAAACTTGTTTTCTACACTATTTGTAGAGGATCTGATCTCACAATAAGTTTTAGTTGACTTTTGGCACTTTGAAGGATTCCAGTGGTTAACATTTTAGATTTTTCTATTCATAGGAATATAATTTGATCAAATTATCAAAATGTAATACCAATATTGTATGAATACATAGGTTGCATATCGAAGTAAAGGCTCGTTTGTTACACCGTACATTGTATTGGACTGGACTGTATTATTATTAATATAAACCTTTATTTGGTAATTCACGGTATTATATTGTATAAAAGTTATTCCAATATAATTTTATTGTAATCTATTATATTATAAAAATATAATATGAAAAAAATAAATTAATAATTCATTTTAAATATTCTTACCATGAATAAATCAATAAAAAAAATTTATATAAAAAATCAATAAATAGTTATTTTCATTGATACAAAAATTTAAATAAATAATATTTTTATAAATAAAATAAATATTTCTAATATAATTTTGAAATTATAATATCCCTACTCATGTAGATAATATGTCCCTATTTAGATCAAAACGCAGCCCATAACACATCTATTCACATAAAGGATTTTATTATTTTATTTTATTTTTTATTTTTCATATGAAATCATCGTGTATGTACAAGATTTCAAGTTTTTAATTAATTCTTTAGTAATCCAAACATTTTTTTATATAAATTTTTTTACAATTTCTTTTAGTTGTATAACTAAATTTTCATTTATGTACAAGAAACAAAGATTGCTACTGGTTTTGGTCTCTACAGAGATTTAAAAATATTATTCACACAAAGTTGGTGATCATAAAACCACAGGAAATTCTTGAAGGATTCCGGTACTGGTTAATATTATAGATTTTTATCTTCGTATCAATATAATTTGATAAAATTATCAGATTGTAATTAGATCCCAGCAGTTGCAAAATTAGATCTCAGGTTGAAGTTTTTTAACCCACAGGAGTACAAATAAAAACTTAGATGAATAAGGCCATCTCCAACCGATCTTCATTTCTTCAAAATGAAGACCCCGAAATGAAGATCCATTAAAATAATATTATTTTTCTTCCCATCTCCCTAGCCTTTTCACATTTTTAATTAAACTCAATTACTTATATATAATTTTTAATTTATAAATGTAATCAGTATAAAAATTATACCATTAGAAATATTTTGTTGAAACTTTTCAACCGAGTATAATATTGACTATAGTTTAATTATTTTTTAATTTTAATTTTTTTTATTAATAAACTAATAGGTATTTTAATTCAAAACAAATGTTTTCAAATCATCAATTTTTATAAGTAATTAACATATATCATAATAATTAACTCAAAATAATTCAGTAAAACCAAATAATAACATTAATATTATTAAATTAAAATATTACAATGGAAAAAAAAATACATTGAAAATGAAAATAAAACCAATACAAATAACATTGAAACTTAAAAGTTAACACTAGTATTACGATAAGTCATCTTCACTCCAATAATAGTAATTTGGAAACCGATCAAAACTACTAAAATTACCCGACGACCCATTTTGAAATTGCCCAGAACTATTAAAATTGTCATGGATAATGTTATAGATGATCTTTGTTTATTAAAATCATTACATGTAAAAATAGTTAGGTGTGACAAATTATAAAAAAAAAAATTGGAAAATTTTAGATGTAATGAAAATGAGCAAATTATTATCTAATAAGATAACGTAGAGAAAACAATTTTATTAAAGAAAGTTTGAAATATTATTTATAAAGTAAAATAATAATATTTTATTATTTAGAGATTATAAAATGAAAAATGATTGGAATAGTAAAATTATGAAGATAGAATATTCCAAGAATATTCCATTTTCAGTCTTCAAATTGAAGAAAAAATTGAAGACCGGTTGGAGATGACCTAAGGGAGTCCAAAGCAAAGGTGTCAAATATACTGAGCTAGGCCATAATTTTAAGCTAAATCCGGTTGGAGGATGGATCTTAATTTTTTATGTGAGATCCGGTCAAGCGACTCAAACCATGTCTTGTTCAAAGCGAGTTTGTCCTCACGGGTCTTGACCCGTTGGGATTTTTATATTGTTTTGTACATATATAAAAATATACAAATTTTTTTTCATTCTTTAAACCTGGTTATGCCTCCAATCCCGGGTCCTCCGGGCTCACGGGATTTGATAGGCAAGCCCAACCATAGGGCTTGAACTTTGAACTCATGCTTGACCCTCAATTTAAGGACGCTCAAGTTGTCTCACTTATTTGACGTCTCATTAGGTATAAGCTAATGACAACCGATTTTCAAAATTGGTTGTCGATTTTCAAAATTGGTATCATGACAACCAATTTTGAAAATCATTGGATGTTAACTTGTGAACCACTATTAATGTTTAAAAACCATTACAACGTTGAAGTGAAAATGACGTGTCTAATATAATTATGTTGGAAAATTCCAAATAAAGTTTTGAGAATGAGTCACATGCGCAAGTTACAACAACACATGTAGCAATTCTTTAATATTCAACAACTGCTATTAACTTATTATATTTTTTCTATATAAGATAATAAAATGGATCTTTCTCGATACAAGAATTAGATCAGGAATCGATTCAATTCGATCAAAATATATAAATATATATATATATGTTCAATCCATCCTATGGCAGGCCATTTTCAATGGAAGTGGAGGATCTGAAAATGTCCCACCAACAATCTGATCATAAATGAACTTGTTAGCAGCTTGAGTGAAGTGTGCTCCATCCCAAATAACATATTCTGATGGATGTTCACATATTTTTCTCACTGAAATTTCTTTTCCATGTACAATTTTATATCCCCCACACCCCATATGAATGTTGTAATTATACTTCCCACCATGTCCGCAGCAAGTTCTCAGCGATTGTTTGAATCCTGCATTATATTCAGAACGTCTTGATTTTAATTCCATCCGGACCTAATGATCACATACATTATAATTCACATTGTACTAACCGTGCTTTTTTCGTCCCTTGCCGAAGAGTGAGTACTTTATCGAGTAAACATCAACAAGAGTGATCGCAGCCGATTGTAAATCTTTCCGTAACTGGACAACAGCTTCTTTTAATTGATTGTTGAACGTTTGAGCAATTTCATTGGAAATAATTGCACATCCAGCCTTATCGACCTGGGACGAGTTCAAGCCTGGTATACTCTCTAGTACATACGGTAGACAGCCGAGTGGACCCGTATTGTGTATCAAAAAGTACCTACCTCCAAGACTGTATATATTCTGTACACACACATATATATATATATATAACAAACACATCATCATAGAATTCGGTAAAAAAATCCAATGTGATAATGATAAATAATTACTAACCTTGACAATGTCCTGTAACGGGTCCACGACATCTTGAACGTATGCTCTAAGTTCATCACTGGTCATGTTTAACAAGGAAGGACCGGTGAGATCGTTCTGGCCAATGTCGATTGTGTATAAAGCACAAGAGAAATCTTCAGCTTTAGGCAATAATTTCCTGAAATGGCCACCTGCATCATGTATAGTGAAAATTGCTAAATCCTGATAAGAGTACTATTGATGTATGAGATTTGATGTGTGTAACATTTTTTTTTTTTACCACGGCTACGAACAACTTGAGATTTGTTGTGGAAATCATAGAATTGATTCCATTGAAAGTCCAGGGAAATGGGGCTGCCACGGCGGCGAGTCATGTTTTGGGGTCTGGCGGTGGCACCTGCGGTGGCGAAGTTGGCTCCGTGAGCAAAGTCGCTGCCTACTGAATCGAGATATGCACTCAGATATGGAAACCTGAGACCCTCCGCTAAAATATTTCAGAATTAATCAAAAACATAAACACATTATTAATATTAATTAATCCAAACTATATATATATACTATTTTAAAAATAAATTTAAACTTTTAAGACGAAAATATATACAGTATAGAGACAAAATAATATACTATTATATATTAATTCAAAAGGTTGGCATTTTCTGTTTGTAACCATGTAACAAAAGAATCATATATTATATCATATCAGGAGTCAGGTTACCTATGAAATCGATAACAAGGCGGCCATCGCAGTATCTTCCGGCGGGGGCACCAAAGAAAGGGACGCCATGCGGAGGAGGGAACTGGCCGAAAAGTGCAGCCAATCCACCGGTATCTGAATTAGAGTCACCGAAGTTGAAAATGGCCGGAAAATGACATTTTTCATCATCAGCTGTGGCAGCAGACACTGATGAGAAGAAAATGGAGATTGTGACGACAACACATGACAAGAAACGTGAAGCCATGGAACGAGAATTGTGTGAAAACTGAAAAGAGAGAATCAAATCCAACTCCAAAATAAAACTTTAATGCATATATGACATACTTATATTAGAAATTTTCAAGTTAGTACGCACTGATATAACTTCAAGATGATATTGAATGTGAACCACTAGTTTTACATGATTTGATTAAAATGTGTATGTACTTGTCAAAGCTTCTCCATAATGAATGACTCATATTCAATATCCTCATAAAGTTATATGAGTACGACCAGATTGGAACTGATACTTATATAGTTATATATAGACATATAGTATCATAGATGAGGCGTGAAATGTGAGTGCCTTAGGGGCCGTTTGGTATAGGGTAATCAAAATAATGTGATTCCTGGGAATGTGAAACCCAGGAATATGATTACTGGGAAAGTTGTATACATGTGTTTGGTTGTGTATGGGAATATTATGTTGGATTTCTGGGAATGTTAGATAATTGTGTTTGGTTTGTATGGGAATGTTTTTGTCTTTATATATAAAAATATGTTAAAATTAATTTTAAAATAAAAAAAATTATAAATAAATAAACAACATCAGTACATCACACTCATCGTCATCTTCATTGCTGTCTAACAAAACCAGATCAAGAAAAGAAAAAAGAAAAAAATGGATCGATCGTCTTCTTCTTCATCTTCTCATTGTCATCATCTTCATCTTCTTCTTCTCGTCGTCGTCGTCTTCATCTTCTTCGAAGCTCTTCGTCGTCGAGAAGCTTGTCATCGTCGTCGGTGTCATCATCATCGAGCAAACCCAGATTGTTTGATTCAATTTTAAAATTGATCGATTTAGGTTTGGGTTTGGGTTTTTAAAAAATTGATTCGATTGGACAAGATTGGGATTTGGGGATGAATTGAAGGGTTTGTGTGATTGAAAATTGAAGAAGAAGAAGAGGTGTGATCTGCGTGAGAACGAAGAAGAAGAACATTAAAAAAAAATACAAAAAATTAATGAGGTGGGAATCAGATGCCCGGGAATCAGAAACCCACCTGTGGGATTCACATTCCCAGGAATCTGAAATTGCAAAACTTGTAACAAACGTGGGAATCCTCTCAGATTTCCATTCCCATACCAAGATGCCGGTATACCAAACGGCCCCTTAGTGGTCATGTTGGGGGCTTTAATGAAAAGCAGTTTTGTTTTGTCCTAAATCAGTATACTGTCTCAAAATAAAAATTAACTTGAAAAATAAAAAAAAATTGAATAGTGAGTGACCTCTTCTAATCCTGCATATATAAAAATAGATGAAATTAGTGAAGTGTTGTTGGAATACTAAATTACTAATCCATCTAAATCATTAATCTTTAAATGCTCCAAACATGCAATTTGGTTATTTATATAATAAAGGGCATATCACATGTGAACATTTTCAATTTCCTGTATATAAAATTTGTATTGACCTTACACAACTTATTCCATGATACTGTGTAGGTGGTCCCTTCTTTTTTATTTTTTATAGTATTTATCTATTAGGATCAAGTAGCTCTTTCATATACCTGTTGAGCTACGTCCCTAGGGTCGTAGGTGGTCCGATCCCTTCTCACTCTTTGTATACCACCGTCTAATCACATTACTATTTATAAAACGAGTGCGTGGACATACGAAAATCACAAAAAAAATCCAATAGAAAATATGTAATGTAATATTATATTACCAAAGCTCAAGCCTTGAACCATAATGCAAACGCAACGTTACCAAAAAACAGGCCAGTTAAACAAGTCATACACAGCTCACGTTCTAATTAATTCGTCTAATTTAACAGCCGATTGATTACGTCAAGAAAAATGATAGAGATGCTAATGTGAACTTTTTTTATTTTTTTATTTATTTTTTATCAATTTGAATTAGAACTGGAAAATATAACACAACTAACACGACAGAATTATTCTATGTGGTGGAAACAACTAAACAGAAAAGAGTACATGAGAATCCGAAAAATTCACTTCACAATGTGTTTTAATTTAGTGTTTCCTATGGCAGGCCATTTTCAATGGAACTGGAGGATCTGAAAATGCCCCTCCAACAATTTGATCGTAAATAAACTTGTTGGCAGCCTGAGTGAAGTGTACTCCGTCCCAAACAACATATGTTGATGGATCATCACACGCTTTCGCCACCACCTTTTTTCCTTTGATCGTTTTCGATCCTCCGCACCCCATGTTTAGGTTAAAATTATACTTCCCGCCATGCCCGCAACAATTTCTAATCGCTTGCTTGAACCCTGCAATCGTTGTTTAATTCATGAAACAATATATACGTGCGTACACTGACGTATTATATATAGGTAATTAATTAGTATTTACCGTGCTTTTTTCCCTCGTGGAAGAGGGCGTATTTGAGCTTGTAAATGTCAACGTATGTGACGGCAGCCAACGGTAAATCCTTCCGCAATTGTACCGCTGCGTCTTTCAATTGACGGTTGAATACTTGAGCAACATCATTGAAAGGGGTTGCACATCCAACCTCATCCACCCGGGAAGCAATGACCGGTATACGCTCCAACACATACGGTAGACAACCCACTGGACCCGTATTGTGCAACCAAAAGTTTCTACCTCCAAGCCCGTATATATACTGCATACATATTGCAAACACAAATCATTGAAATCAGCTATCAATTCAGTTAATTAATTGAATGCAACGATCAGAATTTATCACGATCACTACTAACCCTGACTACGTTCATCAACTGAGTGACTATGTCTGGTACGTTTGCTATGACTTCATCGGTAGTCATGTTCGAGAAGTAACCAGCAGTGAGATCGTTCTGGCCAATGTCGAATGTGTACAAGCCTTTAGAGAAATGTTCAGCTTTCGGCAATAATTTTTTCTTAAGGTAACCATTTTTGGGCAATAATTTTCTGTAAATCCCACCTGCAATGTCACACACATTAATGTGTTAGGCCTCATAGAAAAATTTATGTACATAGATATCATAGACATGTAATTAAGGTTATTTTATTTACTATGATTTCGGACAACTTGGGATCTCTGATGGAAATCATAGAATTCATTCCATTGAACATCGAGGGAAATGGGGCTGAAGCCGCTTTGACGAAGAGTGGTGTTCTGGGGTCTCACGGTGGAGCCTGCGGTGGCGAAGTTGGCTCCATGAGTGAAGTCACTGCCTACTGAGTCCAGATATCCACTCACATAAGGCAATCCTAGTCCCTCAGCTACATATTTCCACAATCAAACAACACACCAATTTCAATTTTTGTTAGCAATATCAATGATGATTTTGTTTACAAGTTTTTTGATTATATATATATATATATATATATATATATATATATATTTCATTGTCGTTGGTTGGTGCTAAGAGACAAAATATCTATTCACGCTTACAACTTTACAATAATTGAAGTCAAAAATAAAACACAAGAGAATCAAATCCATGCCCACACGGGCCACTCTGACTGGTGTCGGAAGTTGGAAACCGGGACAAAAAACAGTGATGTGAGAAAACTTTTTGTGGCACATGCAACTTTTGTATTGTACTAGCGTTGGTGGACTTTAGTCAATATAATGTAATCGATTAATCATCAATATCTCATCCTATATAAAAGACAAACTATGCTAATTACTCAACTTTGTTTCACAATCACACAAACATTGGCGTTCCTCTAGTCAGAACGGTCCTGTAAAACACCTTAGTTTTGTATCCGCTGTAAGGTTAGAAAATAAGGATCCTTATTTTAAATTTTATTTTTCAGGACGGTCTTGAAAAACAATTCCAAAACCTTAGTTTTGTAGCCCTTTTTGTAAAACTATTAATAAAGATTTTTATTTTAAATATTATTTTTCAGATCGATTCTGACTAGAAAATTAGTATCATAACTAAAGATTAGATTAAGAGAGAGTTCATGGTTACCTATGAAGTCAACAATGAGGCGGCCGTCGCAGTAACGGCCGGCAGGACCACCGAAGAAGGACATGCCGTGAGGGGGAGGAGCTTGACCGAAAACGGCAGACAACCCACCAGTGTCGGAATTGGAGTCACCGAAGTTGAAGATGGCCTGAAATTGACATTCTTGAGCCGTGGCAACCACCAGTCCTGCAGCCAAGTTCAGTAGAAAGAAGAACAACAACGTTGTGAAAACACTTGATGAATCCATGAGAAGAGTTATTTTTTTACAAGTCAACGGAAATACTCGTGTGTGCATTTATAGATATAAAGGCAGAGTTTGAGGAGTGTGATTGTAGGAAATGACAGTAATATCAGAACTAGTCGGTTTTTTCTACTGTTTATGTTTTTCTTTGTGGGGGTAGTTTCGTCAACTCATGAATGAGATGGATAATAACAAACTAGATTGGGTTATTTTCAAAATTTTGATCACAAATATGACAAGTGTACATTAGTGAGCTTAAATAGAAATTAGAAACTCATATTAGAAGATAAGGATATGATTATTTTGTTAGCATAAAAGGAATTATTATTATTTTTTTGTTAATTTTACTATTAATATCCCTTTAATTATTCCCACATTTAAGGCAAAGAGGATATTATGGTAGCTGAATTGTCATTTGATAACTTGCATAGTCTATCCACTTGAAATATTTTGTAAAATTTAGATAACTAATTTTTTTTTTTTTTTAATATTACAAATTTAACCTTATTGTATAGGTGTGAAGGGTACACCAGTGACCGACCTCATCTTTTCTTGGATAATTAATCACTAATTATTATTTAATGGTAATTTAAATTTTAGGTAACACCAACTTAAATCATCCTATCAAGAACAGTAAAAGCCTATTGCATTTTTAAATTACCCTTACAAAAATAATTTTTTGATTTTTTTTTTTTTTTTTTTATAGAAGTGTTTATATACAATATTTTATGGGAAATCAAATCTGAGTATGATTATAATTTAGTAATCTTCTAAAAAAAGTTGGTCCGCTGACATAATTTGTGTGGATTACTAGTTATATTAAGTCTCAAACATCGAAACAAGAGAAACTATCAAGCACTCTATGCATGATATATCTTCCACTATAATCTTGCTATTTAATTATTATTTTTTTTCCAGTTATATCAGTTTATGGGGTAAAATGTTAAATTCTAATCCATTATTCCATTGTCAAGAAAAGGTAATCTAATTATTCTAATTGGACCAATTATTCTAGTCAAATTAAGATCAAATCTGTATTTTATTATATCTCATTAATGGTTTCGTTAATTATTTTATAAGTTATAACTAATCTAACGCAACCTTCCATCAAAAAGACTCAATGGCCCAATGGATAAGGCGCTGGTCTACGGAACCAGAGATTCTGGGTTCGATCCCCAGTTGAGTCGATTTCTTTTTTAATTTTTTTTTTTTTTTTTCCAAACTCAACTTTATTTCTTCAAGTCTTCAACAGTCAAAATTGTCCAATTGTTATTCCAAACAAGCTTCAAGTTATGAAAAAAATATCGGTGACAACAACAAAAACTTTATATCTGGTACAAAGTCAGAAGAATCAGTACTTTCTCAGTACAGGATTTCCTGATCTAAATTGGTCACAAATGACATGCTTGGGTGATGAAAATTGGAGGGTTTGAGAGGGAACCATCAAGAATCTTGTTGGCCACCCACTGATTTGCAGCATGAGAATAATGAATGCCATCCCAACTGATATAGTTTGAAGGGTTGCTGCATTTAGCTCCAAAAACTTCAGTCCCATTTACAATACCCTTCTTACCACACTAAAGACGATAATCCTTAAAACCTGTAAATCCACAGCAGCAATCAAATTATGATATATTCAAACATAAAATTATTCACCAAACAATGTAATATGATATAACCAAGCTTACCGTGCTTCTTTGCTTCAGAAATTAAAGTGAATTTCGCTGAGTAGATGTCAACATAGGTAAAAACTGCATCAGCTAATCGAAGCCTCAGTTGGGAAACCACCCTGTCTTTAAGCTGCCTGTTGAATTCTTGAGCAACCTCATTGTGGGACATTTTGCAACCACTTTTGTCCGTATTTCCAGGCTTCGGAGGATAGTATACGATAGAGTAGGGCAGGCAGCCAATAGGCCCCGTATTATGTATCCAAAATGCTCTTGCACCATGTTGGTATAGTGTCTGAAACAGGAAAAGGACAAGAAGAAGAATAAGGATTTTAAGACAAGCCTGATTGAAAAGTTTTACACATGAAGATAATGAATGAATCTAAGCAATTTTCCAGCGAATTATCATCTCTGTTGACCCAAAAGGTAAATTATATATTGGCAACAATCCGTAGCAAGCAGTGATTATCGTATCATAAGATAACAGTAGGGTTAGTAAGGATCAAGATGGCTGTCAAATTGAGAATGTGAGGACAGTGCATGGAATAGAACAACAATGTCTCTACCTACATAAAAGTGCATCAGACAATGCATGAGAAAAACCTAAATCAATTCGTGTTTTGCTAATTCCTAAGTTGCTTCTATCGTTTAAGTTTCTCATAATCCAATGGGTAAAAGATGGTTTCTCATTTCTCCTCCAAGTAACGAAAAAGTATGCGCTAGCTACGTACTCATCAACGACCAATCTTATCCAATCAATATAAACTATTAGTTTGTGCTAAAAAGATCATCAACTCCAGGGTATGCCAACCAAATTCCCAAGTGTATTTGCTTTTCGAAAGCTTGTTTTCAGTGCAGTCAACTTTAGAGAATTTTTTTTCTTTCTATTTTCTTTTGTGTTAACAACAGCATTATTGGAAAAACAATCATATTAGAGCTAATTTTAAATGGCTACTAGTAAGGGATATAAGAACTAGAAAGAAAAAAAAGTTCAATTAAGCTGTTCAACTGCTACAATTGAACATATGAAAATATGTTGCAGAATATAACTTGCATTTCAATAATTTCAACATATGAAAATATCATGGAAGTTGCAGAATATAACTTGGTTGTCATCCTACCAGAAGGAATGCATTGCAAAATTTTAGCTACCTCTACTGCCTGAACTAATTGGTTGATGATTCCAGAAACAGATTCCTTCAATTGCTCATATGTCATCAACTTCAACCCGGAATGCAGATCATTCTGTCCAATATCAAACGTGTAAAGCGCCTTGGAGAAGTCCTCAGGTCTTGGGAGACAGTTTCTGATATATGAACTGGCACCTGATAAAGTAGAAACCACTGACTTAAAACACAACAATTGATTGAAGTTAAATTGATTATCACAATATATTAACATTAACATAGTTCTTTTAACTGCAATATTTACTTCTAACCTTCTATGTATAGCTCCTCTGTTCGTGCTTTGAATTGTTCAAACTGCAAAAGCTGTATATCCAGAGAGATGGGACTAAAACCTCCCTCAAATATTCTACATCCAATGGCTGAATTGTAGACCCTCCGGTAGCAAAATTTGCCCCGTGTCGAAAATTTGTACCCATTGAATTCAGATACGCACTCAGAAATGGGAGTCCAAGTTTCTCAGCTACAGAGATCACCAAACATGGTTAAAACACAGCATAAATAATATCAAACTCTCAGAACCAAAATGAAAATAAAGCACATATATTTGTACTTACCCAGAAAATCAAGAACGACAAGCCCATCGCTGTACCTTCCCGATGGCTTGTGGAAAAATGTGTCACCGTTGGGCGAGGGAAGTCGATAAAATGCTGCTGATTTGCCACCAGTGTCAGAATTCGAGTCACCGAAGTTGAATATAGCCGGAAAATCACAGTCATTCGTATTGACAATCCGGAGCCTTTGTGGTTGGAGAGTCATAAAAATGGATAAAGAAACAACAAAGATAACTAAGATTGTCAAAGATTTTACATTCTTGATTGTTGTAATAGGACCTAGCAATCTCCTAGTGACGTTGTCCATGGACAACAAGAAGTTTTTTCTTCTCTCTCAGACCTTTTCTCGAACAAGTGGCAATCAAACATAATTGTAACACACGTGATCAACTAACATACTCAAGTTGGGATTTTAAGTCCCACCTACTACATCTTATTTTATATTTTGTTTGATACAAGCAAGAATTGTATCAAACACACTTCAACATCAATGATTATTCTTTGCAATAACATTATGTTAAAATTTCTCAAAAAGTAAACAATACGTTTGTATCTTTAATAAATTGAGTTCTTTTTCATTAATATTTGTTGCTCACAACTGTTTGAAATTCTGCAGTAGAATATATATAGATAAACAACAAAGCACTCTATAAATTTAAGAATTCTTAACAGTGTTTCGAAACCAACTACCAGGTTGTTACTACACTTCACTAAAAGATAAAATTTAGACAAACATGATGACAAGTTGAACCTCATTAGCGAGAGAAAACGGGCTTTTGACATGCTTTAGTCAGGGGAATTGGGGGTTCTGAGAACGAGCCATCCGCAATGTGGTTGGCTATCCAACGGCTAGCTACTTCAGTGTAATGTACACTATCCCAGTTAATGTATTTTGAAGGGTCTTCACAGGAAATTGGATTGACTTCAGTTCCATTCACTATAACTTTGTCCCAACATCTGGCCTGATTATTTCCAGGGTGCTTACAGCAATAACCAAGAGGATTAACAAAGCCTGCAATAGAGATTTATCAGATTATTTTTATATAAATCATACCGTGATGATGATGTAATGTGTTTTGACTATGAGTTATAGATGATGATGATGATGATGTAAAAACATACCGTGTTTATTAGCTTCACTGATGAGAGTATATTTAGCTGAGTAGATATCGACGTAAATAAGCACTGCCTTATGAAATTGGGCTCTCAATTGGGAAACTCTATCTTTCAGCTGCTTGTTGAATTCTTGAGCCACCTCATTGTAAGACTTGATGCAGCCAGTTTGGTCTGCATTACCGGGCTGTGGAGGATGATCAATAATGAAAGCTGGCAAGCAGCCAATGGGACCGGTATTATGTATCCAAAACATTCTTGCTCCACCTTGGTAAAGTTTCTGTAACAATTTCAAAGGCAAGAGAAAAAGAGTTTAGAAAGCACTACACTTAGAACTTAAATGTCTTGGAAACATGCCATGTACAAAGAGCAATGAAGTTATCAGTTGGAGTGAAAACTTTTCACATTTAGGCTCTCACTAGAGCCAACCTGTCAATTTGGTAATCTGGATTGATAACCTTTTCACCTAATTTCTAAGAAGAATGGGTTGTCTTAGTGAAAAATGTTGTCGTTACCTCTACTGCCGTAGCAAAATGGTTGATTATACTGGGGATGGATGCCTTCGTCTGCTCTTCGCTCACTGAAATAAGACCAAAAGTAAGATCATTCTGTCCACAATCTAACGTGTAAAGGGCCTTTGAGAAGTCCTCCGGTCTAGGGAGAGTACTTTTGATCTGTTTGCTTTTGGCTGAAAAGATTAGAAAGCATTAGATTATGCATCAATATAAATCAAAAGGAGCAATGTTTTGTTTTCGCTTTTAGATCATTGAATATCTCTAACCTTGGTTGTAAAACTCGTTAACGCGTTCTTTAAGTTGTTCAAACTGCAAAAGCTGAATATTGAGAGACAAAGGGTTCAAACCTGCCCCAAATAATTTACCATCCACAGGTTGAATTGTAGATCCGGCAGCAGCAAAATTTGCTCCATGTCGGAAATTCGGTAGCAATGCATCAAGATATGCATTCAAGTAAGGTAATCCCAACTTATCAGCTGCAACGAACGAAACGAGAAATCAATTTATAGATTAAAAAAAACAGCACCAAGTTCAGTTCACATCAATTCAGTTACATGATATTGTAATGTAATTCATGACATTTTCTTGAAACCAGAAGCTAGCAACATCACAATAAATTCCCAAAGAATTATTATTAGGACGGACTCATCACTACAAGTCTACAACATTTAAACAACCAAATCTCATTGAATATTACAAAGAATGAAAAGCAAAGAACAAGTGGAGAGCTCACCTATGAAATCAATGATCAAGCGGCCATCAGAATATCGACCAGAAGGTCTACCAAAGAAAGTCTCACCATAGGGGGAATGAAGCCGACCAAATGCAGCTGAGACACAACCCGTGTCAGAATTCGAATCACCAAAGTTGTAAACTGCTGGAAAGTGACAAGAAGTTGAGGAACTGCTACTATTCAATGAAACAACCAGAATACTAACAGTCACCACTGCTAATAGACTCTTCTTCAATTCCCATGGACCCTGCCACCACATCCTCCTACTGAGAAATCTTACCCAATTCATGTTTGAACAAGCAGAGTATTACATTATTAGCTTTACATCTAAACAGTTCTTATCACTTAAAATTTTGTGTATCCACTTTCAGGGCCGGCCCTGACGTTTTTGGAGGGAAAAAGTAAAAAAAATGGGAAATGGGCCCCATAACATGTTAAATAAGGGATAAAGTGTTATCATAAAATGGGTCCCATGATTTTTTTAATATATTCTATATATATATATATATAAGTATATAATTAAAATAAAATAAAAATGATTTGGACCTTTAAAGTCACAATTTTTTTTTTTTTTTTAATATATTCTATAGATATAATTAAAAAAAATAAAATTGAATTGGACCTTTAAAGTCACAATTTTTTTTTAATACTAGGTTTAGAGGCACATGCAAGATCCTAAATGCACATTCTATAACAATAAATTACTTAAAGACAACTCAAAATGCACTATAAATTTCAATACCTTGAAAACACAAATCACAGCAAATGAATAAAAACCCAAAAGAGTTACCATTGGTTAGATTTATTTTTATTCTTAAAACTTCATATAATCATTAATAAACTTTAGTACACTTTTGAAATACGCATAACCTGTAAGCTTTTGACAGCTCATAATAAATTTTGTCAAAACATAATAAAAAATTAACATAAACCTACAAATAACACCAAATCTAAACACTAGATAGTAAACTTAAAATAAAGCATACCAAATAATTCAGATAAGAAATACTTAACTAATACTGAACCAAATATTGTGATTAACATAAGTTATCGACTGATATGATAAAAAGGAGAAAAACGTACCTGGAACTTTGACAACTTTTGTCAATCAATTGGTATTAATGGGATTGAAATTAAAACGATGATTTGGGTTAGACATATAAATGAACAATTTATCATGCATTTTTATTTGTTAAAGAAAGTTAGTTGTACATCATTATCAAAGGAAGTTTAAAAGAAGAGAAAAAGTACTCTAGAACAAAATCAAAACCTGATAATCCAATTGACGAGATCATGACCTGTTTACCAATAACATCATCACTAAAATAACAAAGAGTAGACCAACAACTAACAACAACAAAAATAAGATCAAATTTCGCTCAAAAAAAAAAAAAAGATCAAATTTCGCTTTCAAATCCTAAAACAACCCTAAAACAGAATTACTGAAATTATTATTTAATGTTATTATGTAGTTTTTCATGGAAATGCAAAATGTAATGTATTATATACAATATACATTATCAAAAAAAATAAAATAAGGAAACGGTACTTTTATTAAGATTTTCTTTTAAAAAAATAAAGGAAATAAGTTTTTAAAAATTTACATTTTAAATTATTATTTCTTATGATTATTTGATAAAAAAAAATTAGTCAATTTAGATGTGAATTATTAAAGTTTCAGAATTTCAATGGACCTCTATAACAGTCTGCCAGTCTATGCCTCTATGGTAATTCTTATGATTATTTGATAAAAAAATTAGTCAATTTAGAATTTCAAGCAGGGTTGACCGCTTGATTCACTGCATTTAGACACACACACTAATTGTTGTGGGAGAGCAATAAGCTGGGTTTGTAAAATCGATATATTCACCGATATATCCATATTTTGGAGGGATCGATATCGAAACAGGGGTAATATCCTATGTCTAGCAAATATCCGGTTGATTTCGAAATATCTATAAAAATCTTCCAATATTCCCGAAATATTGTGAATTTCATCCCGAAATCCGGGGATATTTTGCAAAAATAAAAAAATAAAAAAATAAAAAAAAATCTTAAACACTTAAATTATTGTTCAAATAATATATATTGAAAATTATTTTAAAAGAAGCATTAACAAATTTATAAAATTTTCAAACACAATAGTCAATAGTATAATTACTGAGGTAGAATTTGGTAAAGATTGTGAAAGCAATTTGATTTGCTTGTGTAAAACGTGTAAAACACTAGAACCCATGATTTTTTTTTTAAAATTAAAACAAAAAAAAAACAAAAAAGTACATTAATTATTCAAAGAATCAAAGTACATCAATTATTCACATGCATATGTTTGAAAAGTAGTAAAATGCAATCAATGCATTTGAAAAAGTGAAATGCAATCAATGCATTTGAAAAAGTCAAATGCAATAAAAATCATCTTGATGTATTATTTGCAGAGTTCCCGATATTTTCGAAATATTGTGAATTTCATCTCGAAATATTGTGAATTTCATCTCGAAATCCAGGAATATTTTGTAAATTATTTATAAAAAAAAAAAAATCCTAACCACTTAAATTATTATTCAAATAATCTATATTGAAAATTATTTTAAAAGAAACATTAACAAATTTATAAAATTTTCAAACACGATAGTCAATAGTATAATTACTGAAGTAGAATTAGACAAAGATTGTGAAAGCAATCTGATTTGCTTGTGTAAAATGTGTAAAACACTAAAACCCATGATTTTTATTAAAAAATTAAAACAAAAAAATAAAAAGTACATCAATTATTCCAAGAATCAAAGTACATCAATTATTCATATGCATACGTTTGAAAAGTAGTAAAATGCATCAATTATTCACATGAATATAAATTATTAGAATTAAGAACAAATTTGTTCATCATTTTCACTTCATATCATCTTCACTCCTCTCTTTCAAGTTTTCATCATACACGGCTACACTACACATAGCAAATTTTATATCACAATTCACAAGTTTCTTTTAAAATCTTCATCAAATAAGCAGATACGTAAATGTTCACTTTGATGTTTTGTGGTATTGTTTCTAAAACTCATTAGAATTTCATATTTATAAATTGATATGTACAAAATTTAATTTTGTTTTGATAGGGAATTACATTGCATAAAATGTCTGGTACTAGAAATGATCCAGCATGGGAGTATTGCCAACCAATACTGAATAATAAAAATGGCACTATATACACGTTTTGCAGTCACATTATGCAAAGTGGGGGAATTACCCGGTTTAAATTTCATTTATCCGGTAAAGAGGTGTACAAAAATGTAAAAGTATGCCCAAATGTGTCACAAGAAGTGAAAAAACTATTATCTCAATTGCAAAAAAAAAAAAAAAAAAAAAAAAAACCTACAAATGAGATTGAGGAAATTCAACAAGAATTAAGGGGAAATTTGCCTAATACAGAAGAGGAAGATGACATGTATCTTTATCCTGAAGATTTGCATCCTGATGAGCGAGATGATTATCGTTCTGCAATAGATGCATCCAAAGCATCTGAATGGCAAAGAGAATAAGTAGAAAGAATAATTAGAGGGAGGTCAAAGAGAGGAGAGAGTTTAGGAGCCAGTGTTAGTAGCCAACCACCACAACAAGTACGTCGCACTCAAAATGGACGAGAGCCGTGTTATAAACCTCCAGTTGCACCTTCATTGTACAAATCATCAGGTGCAAAGCAAAAGAATATTAAAGATATGTTCAAAGAAGGTAGTATTAGAGAAAAATTGGGGAGGCTAGTATCGAAGTTTTTTATTTATGATAATGTGCCCCTATATAAAGCCGGTTCTCATCATTTTAAGAACATGATTATTGGTGCTCAAGAATCAGGTATTTTTTTTTTAAATAATAATGCTTTTGAATTTTTTTATTTGTTTTATTTTTTATCTCACAATTAAATTTAACATGCATGTGAATATAGGTGTTGGAGTTCAACCACCATCAGCATTTGAAATTAGACATAAGTACTTGGACATCGAGTACAAGGGTGTTAGAGTTCAACCACCATCAGCATTTGAAATTAGATATAAGTACTTGGACATCGAGTACAAGGAAATGAAAGAGTATGTTGATAATTTCAAAACAAAATGGGAGAAATATGGTTGCACCATAATGTGTGAAGGGTGGATGGGACTGACAAGATTGTCGATAATTAATTTTATGGTGTATTGTAAAGGTCACACAATTTTCCTAAAATTTGTTGATGCATCTGACAAAAGTAAAGATCATCAGTATATTTATGGATTGCTCAAATATGTGGTGAAAGAGGTCGGTGAGAAGAACGTTGTGCAAATTGTCACCGACAATGGCTCTGCATTTGTGAAAGCAAGTAAAAAATTAATGAAAAAATATTCTTTATATTGGACTCCTTGTGCAGCATATTGTATAGATTTTATTTTTAAGGATATTGGAAAGAAGGACATTGTTGCACGTGTCATTCATGATGCTAGGGCTGTGACAAACTTTATATATAATCATGGATGGTTATTATCGCAAATGAGGGAGGTTTGTAAAGGGGAGATAGTGCGACTTGGTGTAACTCGATTTGCAACTAATCATATTGCCTTTGATAGTTTTTTTTTTTTTAAAAAGACAAGTTTGAAACATCTATTTACCAGTGATGCATGGCCTACAAATCGATTGAGTCGAACCGCAAATGGAAAAAGAATAGAACGGCTTATTTTAGATTCAGAGTTTTGGGATAATGTGGCTTTTGTAATTAAAATATATGAGCCACTATACCACGTCCTGAGATTGGTTGATATCGAAGTTGTACCCACTATGCCTATCTTATATGAGTTAATGCGTGTGATGAAAGATGCAATAAAACAGCAAAGAGGGAATACTAAATGGATTCTAAACATTATACAAAATCGATGGGATAAAATGCTTAATCACCCACTACATGCTGCAGGTAAATTTTATTTCGGATTGTTTGTCTTTCATAATTAATATTTAGTATAGTATTTAATTATTTATACTTGTTATAGGTAAAAATCGTCATAAAGAACACGTCATCACCACAAGAAGCCACGTAAGCAGAAGTCAAGAGAAGTCAACTCAAAGGAGCAGAAAGTCCCTAAAGTAACGTACTCGGCTAAAACTAAAGCAACCCGACCACAAACGAAGACAATCGGCTCGGGCAGAAAAGCCTGCTCGGTCATACTCGGGATTCGATAAAAAAGATAGTCGCCAGCATTCACGTTCCGAACATGAGCAGAATCAGTAACCAGTATCCCCACAATAAACAACAGTGTGGCTGCCCCAGAGTATAACAAAGAAGCAAATAGGTTTTCCGCAAATAGAGGAGAAAGAATCCTATCCAAACTCGAATTCTTTCGAACCGGGAAACATGTTGCACTCAAAAAGGAAGCAGAATCCGTTTAGGACTAGACAACCGCCCAAAACTTGGGCACCACGACACCAAACCCTAGCGGAATCCATAAACCCTAATAGCATTATGTATAAATACCCTGATGTATAAATACCCTGTAACACACAAAAGAAAAGGTAGGCAAGAATTAGACAGAGTGATCGGAACACAATATTTTGTAACATCTTTTCATAGTGTATTCTACTTCGTTGCTTAGGCAACAACCCGTGGATATTTCTCCAGTCATCGGAGTTTTACCACGTAATTACGTTTATTATTCTTCCTTACTTTCAATTGTCTTCATTCACAAAGTAGTACAACTGAAATTAGATCGTTGACTGGGTGACCACGAAAAATCACCGTCAACAATACTAAAATTAATATTTTTTATTCTTCTAGCTTACTATTTGAACCTAAAGTACCAATATAGAGACAATATTGTGGATAATTCAGATCTTTTGAAAGCCGTACATATTGTCTATTCGCAATTAAACCCTGAAGCTGCAGAGATTGCTAATTTTGGAAATGAGGTAAAAAGTTACAACTTACAACTTACAATCAATTTTATAATTCCAATATTATAACTTCTTTGCATAAGAGTATTGTGTCATATACTCATATTGAGAGAGAAAACCAAAACTAACCATTTGAAATATTAAACTTTTGTTAGTAACCACTTTTGAAACTTTAATTGTTAATAACCAATTTTTTATAAAACTTTCAGTGTATGTCTGTAAATTACTAGAGTACCCCTGAATTTAGTTTTTTTTTTTTTTTTAAACTCAAACTTGAAATCATGGCTAAAAACTTGAATGGTGAAACTTGAAATCATGACTAAAATGAAATGTGAAACTTGAAATCATGCCTAAAATGCAATATGTGAAACTTGAAATCATGCCTAAAATGCAATATGTGAAACTTGAAGCCTTTCTTCCCTAAATTCCCCAAATTCCCAAATTAGGTTTTTTTTTTTTGTTTCCCTTTTTTGTAGACCAAATCGCCGGCGGTGGAGGAGTCCGTCGGCCATGAAGTCGAGGCAAACAAGGCACGACGACAACGGCAGCAGCATCAAAGCTAGGCGACGACGGCAGCAGCAGCAGCGAAGCTGGACGACAGTGCCACCCTTCGTTCACGAATTACCAGTGCGCACGCCCGCACGTTCACGACGACGGTGCTATCGTGCAGTCCAGGAGGCCGCCGGCGCTTGGCGGGTACACCCTCTTCGGCGGTGAGCTCAGTCGATGTCGCCGGCTATCACTTTGAAGGAGAGAGAGAGAGAGATCGGGGAGAGAGAGAGGGAGGAGAGAGAAAGAAAAGAGAGAAAGAGGAGAGAGAGTGTTTTGGGGATTGTATTTATACGAGGGCTTTCCAGTAATTTTATAAAAACATGGTTATTAACAATTAAAAATTCGTTTATGGTTAAAAACAAATTTCTCATAATATATGTGGTCATTTTTGTCAATTTCCACCTCATATTTATATATATTATTTACATACTGATCTCATGAATCATGAATGTAGCTCATATACTTTAAGGATGGAAAGAAAAGTTTTAGTGAACGAGCAGTCATAGCAGCTACAAGCAAAATGCAACCAGATATATAAGTTTTATTACAAAAATCTATGTAATAATAATAAATAATAATATCATTGAAATGGTATTCATACTTATAATGCTTAATAATTTTTATTGCAGCTGATTGGTGGGTAGTGTATGGAGATTGTGCTCCATCATTGCGTGCAATAGCAGTTCGCGTATTGTCACAAACAGCATCATCTTCTACATGCGAAAGAAATTGGTCTACATTTGCTTTAATCCACACAAAACAAAGAAACCGTCTTACATATTCTAAGCTTGAACAACTTGTTTATTGTTATTATAATATAAAGTTAAAAATTAGGGATATGGCAGCTAAAAAAGATAAAGTAGATGAAACTAATTTTATGGATATACTTCAAGTAGCTGTTGAAGCAGGGGACGACAATGAGGATCCCTTTTTTGACTGGGTTAAACCTGTCTATTTGGATGATGATGAGGAAAATCCTGATCCACAAATTGCTTCTCATGCTCGAGACATGGGAATAAATGTTGAACAAGTGATTAGAAAAGAAGTTGGTGTAGATCGTGGAGTTACTGACCGCCAATAAGTAACTAAACCCTACGTTAGACACAAAACGCACACCGTTTTGAGTTTGACTCCTTGAATATAAAACCATTTGTTTTTCTTTCAGACAACCCTAACGTGCAGCTTCTCTTAAAATCTCTCATTCTCTCTCATCAATCCTCTAACTTCTCTCTAAAAAACCATCACCAAATCTCAGAAGTCCCAACCAAACAAATCTCCAAACTCCCCCCCCCCCCAAAACCAATCTCTTCTTCAGATTTCATCTCTGATTTTGATTTTTAGATTTCTCCTTTAGAGATTTTAAGTTCAGATTTCTGTCTTAATTGTCTTCTCTTGTTTAGAGTTTTGCATTCAAGATTGTTTCTGTTTCTTTGGTGATTATTATTGGATTTAAGTTTGATTTTTTTTTCTCCTTTTATATTCAAGTTTGATTTTTTGTTTATGGTTCGGATTTCTTGTTAGTTTCTAACTTTTTTGTTTTTTAAAGTGTTTTTGTTTTTCAAGATTAATTTCTCCTTTAAAAGTTAGATTTTAATTATTTCAACATAGTTCTTTATTTGTAATTATATCTGATTTATTTATGTTCATCCGTTCAGATGCATGTTATTATTTGCCTTATATTGTTTATCTAAAAAAATGTGCTTTAAATTCCAAGATTTTGATTTGTTTCATACCCAATATGATACTTTTATTATAGTCTTCTTGTTTGGATATAGCAGTTAGATAGATAGATAGCAAACCCAGTAAAAAAGAAAGCAATCATATTCAACCATCATCATCACAAGTACAGACCTGATGCCCAGATCCAGCAATCAAAACAGGGATGCTTTTTTATTTTTCTCTTTTTTTTTTCTTATGTTTGTAGACTCACTCTTATGTTATCTGAATCTTTTTTTTTTTCACTTACCCTTACCTATCCTCTATTTTTTATTTTGATCTAGTCGAGTCTTTCTTCTATCTCTCACACATCTCTATCTCTTTATTCTATCTTTTTTAATTAAATCCATGAACATCCAGGTGCTGTTATTAGCTTAACTTTGCTTTGATTTTACTTTTTTAAAAAATCGATTCATGGTCTTTGATTGTCTTGGTAGTCAATTGAGTTTCATTATAATTATACGAAAATGACAGAGAAATAAGGGAGTTGTGCAAACGAAGACTTACCATTTTGAAAATTGAAAGAGTCTCTTTTATATTTTTTTGTTTTGGATGCCCCACTCTTCTCTGTTTCTCTTCTTTCTTTCTATTCTTCTTTTCTTTCTCTCTTTCTGTTAAGGAATTAAAGTCACATTTTCACATGGTAATTAATTAAGAAGGTTGAAAATGGAGATTTTGAAGTAGTTGGCTAGTGGAAGTTGATCTCCTTCCAACTACACACATTAATTACATAATGACTTTTGGGGTTGGATTTTGCCTATAAATACCAACACAAGTTCTCTCCACAAATCATCCCAAACTCTTCTCTTCTCTTCTCCTTTGTTCTTTCCTCTTGTAGAGAAAAGTTGTAGTTCTCTCCTAAAATATTAGAGAGAGGTTGTAATCATTTTTGGTCTAATAAAATCCTTCTAATCTTTATCCGGGGATGTTTCCCTCACACTGAGGGTTTTACCACGTAAAAATCGTGTGTTCACTTTTTCTCTATTTTTCTCAAGTCTCTACTTTAGTTGCAGTACATTACTTCCACGTACAAGATCCTAACATTCTATTTTCACGAATTCTGCTTCTCTCTCTCCATTTCTATTACTTAAATTTCTATTATTCCTCTCCTTATCTAGTTTCTGTCCTGATCTATCTGTTTTTTTTTTTTTTTTTTTTTTTATTACCACCTCTCATATCTCTTTCCACCTCACCCCCACATCTTCTAGCCACCTATCACTCAATTGCTTCCTTTGCTGGAAGAAGTTGGAAGAAGATAAGAACGGGTTGCCTTTTTCATTGCAAACCTCTCCCCCACAACCCCTAATTGTCAACCAAAGCTGTTGTTGTCATGTTTTAATTTCTCAAAATTTTGTTTATTGGTCCTCAAAGCAATTACAGAAAGATCTATTACTAATTTTAAAAACAACCCTAACCGTAAACATAAAATGATATTGTTATCCTTTATATTCATTTATGCTGTATAAGTTTCATGTAATTTTTAAGCATGTGAAGGTTTTTCTTGTCTTTTTACTGTTGTAAAATCAGTAAAATAATTTTAAATTTGTAAATTACTTATTCACCCTGTAACCAAATAAGGGTATAGAAGTCTTTTCACCATGAAAAAAAATCACAATAAAATACAAAAGGTTAAAAATCAGGCTCAACCCACTCTTTTTATATAGAGTGTATAGATATTCTATATATATAATTAAAAAAAATGAATTGAGTCCTTCAGAGTCACAATTCCTTTTTCTATGGACTATAACAACTTACAATAGTCCCAAACTTATATACCCAAAACCTGATACTACATATTAGCTTTAAGAGTGACGATATTTACACCTCTCAAAAACCATATGTACACACTAACTTAATGTCTGTTTGGAAGAGCTTCTCTAATGGTTAAAACAACTTTTTTAATTAAAAAAGTTCTTTTAAAAAAAAAATTGTGTCATTTGGTTGTCACTCAGTAGAGCTTTTGAATAATTAAAAAAGTTATTTTATATCTACTTGGAGAAGCTCAAATTTTAGGTTTTTCCAAGTAGATCTTTTTGAGCTTTTTTAATAACACTAACACTAACACTATGACTATGTTTGGTTTGATGGAAAGAAAATGAAATGATAGTGAGGAAAGGAGAGGATAATAGTTTTAATGATTGTTGTTTGGATGGTTATGAGTCGAAAGGAAAGGAAAGGATAGTGGTTTTATTTTATTTACGAAAATACCCTTCTTTTAACAATATGAATACCAACAATATATAAGGTTATTTTTGGGATTTTAAAAATATTATTAATGGTGAATTCCTTTCCCTCCCTTTCCTCCCAAATTTGGATGGAAACCAAAGTGTGTAAAATATGAAGAAATTATTCCTCCCATTTTTGTTCCATTTCCCTCAATTTCCTTTCATTTCCCTATCATTTAACCATCCAAACAAAAAATTAGAAATCCCCTCAAATCCTTTCCTTTCATTTCTCTGCAATTCCTTTAAACCAAACATAGTGTAAAATGTCTAATATAACCCGATCATTTAAAATAGTTTTTGAATATTTTGGTAATCCTACCATTTAAAAAAACTTTTTCTATTGACAACCAAATGACCAACAACTTCCCATTAAAAGCTCTACTTGTAAAATGTCTACTTTAAAATATCTACTCCTAAAAGATTTATTTGAAGAAGCTCTTCCAAACGGACTCTTCCAAACGGACTCTTAGTATGTTTTTGAAAATCCAATAATACTCTTGAGTAAAATTATCAAAAAGACTAAATAGTTTGTAAGTACACCCACAATAATGATTAATTAGTTTCCTATTTTAATATCTTGTGAAAAAAAAAATGTTTCCTTTTAATGATTTGATATTAACATATATCATTAAAAAAAAAAAAAATCATTTTTCTTAAACTACCCTAGATTCTCTCTTAAAATTTAATTTTAAATATATTTTCTTTTTCTTTTAAGGAAATACAAATTAACTACTAGAGAATGAATAAAAAAAAATTCAAGTTGGTTGTAAAAAAGCAAGTATTAAATTATTTTTATTAGAAAAACAAAATCATTTAAGTTGTTTTCTCTATAATATTTGTATTTTTTTTTATCTTGCAAACACGCTTTAGACTTTGTTTTTTTTTTTTTTTTTTTTTCAATATTAGTTGTTCTTCAATTCTATTAAACTCTACGTCCAAATCAATTGGTACATAATATAAATCTTACTTCCCTACAATTTTCACAAACAGAAAGTGGATCTCTAACAAAAAAAACCTCAAAAAGAAGTGATTTTGTTGATAAAAAACAGTCAAGAAGAAATGGAGAGAGTAGCTAGACACGTCAAGAGAGAAAAAGAAAAAAAATGGAATTTGATTGTTGTGAAAGGAAAACTTGGAAGATAAAAAGAATGGATGGGAAAGAACAATGATATATATATATTTAAGAATAGTAATTGAAAGTTTTTTTTTTTAAATAACAGAATTAAAGATAATAATAAAATTTCTAGTTTAAAATAATAATAAAGTTGATTAAATAACATTATAATATATGTCGATGGTGTGCACTTATAAAAATACAATTACATAATAATTAAAGAAATGATATTTTTGATATTAAGTGGGGTTTATTTACAAACTATAAAATTTTTAAAAATTTTGATGGGTGTGAATACGAAAGAGATGTACATATGGTGCACCTCCCAAGGCCGGTCCTGCCCACTTTGTTAAGACTTTTCTAGGAAAATATGACTGCAGAAGTTAAACTCAAAAAGTATACCCAGTTCAGGAGATTGGTGGTCTCAGATTTAAGGGTGACTCCTACTACTGATACTGTTAGGTCTTGCCCAGTCAATGTACAACTTCTCCAAATACTTCTCTCAGATCTTTTCTCGAACAAGTGGCGATCTAACATATATGTGAGTATCAGCTAATATAATACTGACACGTGGAACAATGTTTGCACCCCAAACTAGTACAGTAGTACTTGATAATTGGGCAAGTGTTAACTCTTAATAATAAGTTGGGTTTTAAGTCGGTCCTACCAATTGCAAACAAACAATGTTGAATGTTGTTATTTGTATGTTCTAAGGACACTTCACTCTTAATCACCTATTATGGGGCGGAACCTGTTTAGATCAAGAACAACATATGCGGTTCGTATATCTATTTCTAAATATTTACTCTTAAAGAAAACTCACCGTATATACTTATAAAATGCATATGATGTAACTCGAGTCCCCACCAACTACCATTAACGTGAAAAGAGAGATAAACATGTGCTACGAGTGCATGTGCTGCTAAACCACTTGTTAACAATTCAATATTTAAATAAAAAGTGTACTTATATTTCTGAGTATAGAAAAAATAAAAATTCTTTGAGTATAGCTGGGAAACTGTGTCATTTAGTTGCTTGTTAAAATCTTGAGCCACACCACATTGTAAGACTTGATGCAGCCATTTTGGTCTGCATTTTCAGGCTGTGGAGGATACTCATCAACGAAGAAAGGCAAGCAGCCAATGGGGCAGGTATTATGTATCCAAAATATTCTTGCTTCTTCTTTGTAAAGTTTCTGTAACAATTGCAAAGAGTAATGAAGTCATCATCAGTAGAGCCAAACTGATTGATTATACTGGGGACGGACGCCTTCGCCTGCTCTTCACTCGTTGATGTGAGCCAGAAATGAAGATCATTCTGCCCACTATCTAATGTGTAAAGACCCTTTGAGAAGTCCTCCAGTCCGGGGAAAAAGGTACTTTTGTTCTGTGAGCTTTTCGCTGATCATAAATCAGAAAAAGCATAAGATCTAGGCTAAGGTTTCCTTTAAATAATGAAAACTTGTGACGATGTTGGTTTCTTATAACAAAAAATAAGAAAGGAGCTTCCAAAAACTCCCCAACTCTGTGATTGTGATTACAAACAAAGTGATTGCAAACTCAGTCTTTGGAGAGGCATCATCAACATTCACGGTACAAATTACGCCTGCTTTTGATTTCATTTCAGCCTCTAAGCTGTTAATGCTTAGTAAACTGGTCTTCTATTAACATATTACTATCTGCAGTTGTGGTTTTTTCAGAACGATATATAAAGAGAAAATAGTCGCTGAGATATATAAAGTGAACTGCTACTTTCCTGGCAAACTTGCATTTCAATAATGTCAACATATGAAAATATCATGTAAGTTGCAGAATATAACTTGGTTGTCATCCTACCAGAAGGAATGCATTGCAAAATTTTAGCTACCTCTACTGCCTGAACTAATCGATTGATGATTCCAGAAACAGATTCCTTCAATTGCTCCACTGTCATCAACTTCAACCCAGAATGGAGATCATTCTGTCCAATATCAAACGTGTAAAGTGCCTTGGAGAAGTCCTCAGTTCTTGGGAGACTGTTTCTGATATATGAACTGGCACCTGATAAAGTAGAAACCACTGACTTAAGACAACAATTAATTGAAGTTAAATTGATTCTCACAATATATTAGTTCTTTTAACTACAATATTTACTTCTAACCTTCTATGTATAGCTTCTCCGTTCGTGCTTTGAATTGTTCAAACTGCAAAAGCTGTATATCCAGAGAGATGGGACTAAAACCTCCCTCAAATATTCTAGCATCCAATGGCTGAATTGTAGACCCTCCGGTAGCAAAATTTGCCCTGTGTCGAAAATTTGTACCCATTGAATTCAGATACGCACTCAGAAATGATAGTCCAAGTTTCTCAGCTACAGAGATCACCAAACATGGTTAAAATACAACATAACTAGTATCAAACTCTCAGAACCAAAATGAAAATAAAGCACATATATTTGTACTTACCCAGAAAATCAAGAACGACAAACCCATCGCTGTACCTTCCTGATGGCTTGTGGAAAAATGTGTCACCGTTGGGCGAGGGAAGTCGATGAAATGCTGCTGATTTGCCACCAGTGTCAGAATTCGAGTCACCGAAGTTGAATATAGCCGGAAAATCAGAGTCATTCGTTTTGACAATCCGGAGCCTTTGTGGTTGGAGAGTCATAAAAATGGATAAAGAAACAACAAATATAACTTAGATTGTCAAAGATTTTACATTCTTGATTGTTGTAATAGGACCTAGCAGGCTAGCAATCTCCTAGTGATGTTGTCCATGGACAACAAGAAGTTTTTTTTTTTCTCTTTCAGACCTTTTCTCGAACAAGTGGCAATCAAACATATTTGTAACACACTTGATCAACTAACATACTCAAGTTGGGATATATGCAATTGGAGAGCTTGGTTCAATAGCCTTGCGGTGGACGAGAGAGTGCAAAATAAGGGTATATCGCCTGCTTCGGCGTGTGACTGCTGTAGTCTGCAAGTCAGGGAGTCCATTGATCATGTCTTAGTTACAGGTCATATTGCAGCTCAGATATGGGATCATGCGAGTAGATTATTGAATGTGCCCTGTTTGATTTTTGATACTTGGAAGGCTAGAATCTCGGCATGGATGATTTTGGCTAAGAAGGTTTCTTTATCTGGCAATCTAACTGGTATGCTTCCGTGCATCATTACTTGGTGTTTATGGAACCGCAGATGCAAAGCTAGGATGGAGGGGTTGAAAGCTAGTACTGAGCAAGTGTGGAGGTCAATCAAAACGTGGCTTAAAATTCTGGCAACAGAATTGAAAGTGCATAAAAAGTTGACTGCTCAGGACACTCATCTGTTGAATGATCTTAACTTGGAGCCGCCCAGTGTTGCTGTCCAGAAATGCATGTTAGTGGGGTGGATTAAACCTCCTTGTGGATGGGTTAAACTTAATTGTGATGGGAGTGCTCGCAATAATCCAGGTTCTTCAGGGGGTGGTAGGGGTGGCAGGGGTGGCAATGGGGTGGGTCGAGGCTGCCCCAAACCCGTAATCCGGTTTTGAAAGGTTGCTCCAAATCCGACCCATGACCCGGCTAGATCAAAAACTTCCACCCCAAACCCGTCCAATTTGACCCGTTTCATCAAAAAAAAAAAAAAATTGACAGAAAATTTAAATTTAACATAACACAATAACTGAGTTTAATAAACACTAAATTCATAGGTAAAGTATAAAAACTACTATAAAATACAAAATCCAAAATAACTTAAACAAAAATACAAAATACATACAACATTTTCGGTATCAATAAAATCCATTCAACATCTTCACTAAAATAGTTTAAACACAAAATTTCAATAACAAAATCCATCCAACATCTTCACCATCACTTCGAATTTTTTTCTTTCAAATTTTTTTTCTTCAGCTAGGGTTTCTTCTCTTTTCCTTTTATATTTAAAATATATATTTTTAATATATATATATATATATATATATATATATATATATATATATATATATATATATATATATATATATATATATATATATATATATATGAGCAAATTGTAGCCAACCTCCCTGAGGTTTGGTCTTTGACAATCAGAAACAACTTTATGCTTAATTGACAATGACCTCCCCTGCCATTAGTCAAAATTAGTCAAACTTAACATAGATAAGGGTATTTTCATCCTTTCAAGCCTTTTTATTTATTAAAAAAATAGATTTAAAAGATTTAAATCTTCACCATTCATCTTGACCACATTTTTTATTTTTTATTTTTGAAAAATCTAAAAAACTTGAATCTGAAGAAAAATTTGGAAATAAATTAGTGGAAGAAGAAAAGGTTGTTAGATTAGATTTAGATTAGCCGGTTTTTTTTTTTTTTTTAGTTTTGAAAAATCTAAAAAACTTGAATATGAAGAAAAATTCGAGAATCCATATGTAAAAAGAAAAAATTATCTGAAGAAAATGTTGTTGGTTGGATTTTGATGGTCCAGATTATTAATTTTTTAGAATTTAGAATTTGAAGAAAAATATAGAGAAACAACCTATGTCTCCACATTTTTTTTTTAATTTGTAATTTTCATTTTTTTTTTAATAGTGGAGATCCAAATTTGTCTTCATATATTTATTTATTTTTAAAATCAGATTTTTTTTTTTATTCATAGGCATTTAGGTATTTGTAGAGGCCAAATCAAGTCAACGGTTAAACTTGACTAACTTTGACTAACGGTAGGGGAGGTCATTGTCAATTAATGATAAAGTTGTTTTTGGTTGTCAAAAGCCAAACCTCAGGGAGGTTGGCTGCAATTTGCTCTATATATATATATATATATATTCCGGGTCAAACGGGGCGGGTCGGGTCAAAACGAACCGCCCCATACCCGACCGGGTCAAAAAATGTGCCCCAAACCTGCCCCGTTACTCGTTTTAACCGCCCCAAACGGACCAGGGCCCCGCAGGTTTGGGGCGGGTCAGGGATTTTTGCTGCCCCTAGGGGGTGGTGGTATTTTGAGGGATGCTAATGGTTATTTCAAAGGAGCTTTCACAAGTCACTACGGTGTTGGCTCTAACAATAGAGCAGAATTAAAGGCTTTGTTTGATGGAATTCGGCTTTGCAAGAGGTTATCTTACTTTATTGTTATTATTGAGAGTGATTCCAAAATTGTTGTGGACTGGTTTCGAGTTGGTAAATGCACTCTATGGTATTTATGGGACTTTTGGGATGAATGTATTAAAGAGATGCAAGGGATGAATATTCGGATTGTTCAACAATTTCGTGAGGGGAACCAAGTGGCAGATTTCTTGGCTAAGCTAGGCGAAAGAGGCAGTAATGTTATTTATGAAGAATTCCAAGAGTTGCCGAGATTACTTTAGGGTATTGTTCGTATTGATAGGTCGGGTCTGCTGGCTATTAGACATTAATTTTGGTTGGTTTTTTCTTGTCTGGTTGTTCCTTTTGTTTTTGTTCTTTGTTTGTGGCTTTTTAGGCTTGTTTAGTGGTTTTTTGGTTTGGTTTGCCGTTTTTTGTTTTTGTGTTGTTTGAGACTCTGTGGTGCCGTGTGGTGTTTTTTAGGGCTTCCCCTGTTTTGCCTTTTTGGCTCAATAAAGTAGCATTTCTTTGTCTAAAAAAAAAAAAAAAATTGGGATTTTAAGTCCCACGTACTACATCTTATTTCATATTTTGTTTGATACAAGCAAGAATTGTATCAAACACACTTCAACATCAATGATTATTCTTTGCAATAACATTATGTTAAAATGTCTCAAAAAGTAAGCAATACGTTTGTATCTTGAATAAATTGAGTTCTTTTTCATTACTATTTGTTGCTCACAACTGTTTGAAATTCTGCAGTAGAATATATATACACACACATATATATATATATACAACAAAGCACTCTATAAATATAAGAATTCTTAGCAGTGTTTCCAAACCAACTACCAGGTTGTTATTGCACTTCATTAAAAGATAAAATTTAGACAAGCATGAAGCCAAGTTGAACCTCATTAACGAGAGAAAACGGGCTTTCGACATGCTTTAGTCAGGGGAATTGGGGGTTCTGAGAACGAGCCATCCGCTATGTGTTTGGCTATCCAACGGCTAGCTGCTTCAGTGTAATGTACACCATCCCAGTTAATGTATTTTGAAGGGTCTTCACAGGAAATTGGATCGACTTCAGTTCCATTCACTATAACTTTGTCCCAACATTTGGCCTGATTATTTCCAGGGTGCTTACAGCAATAACCAAGAGGATTAACAAAGCCTGCAATAGAGATTTATCAGATTATTTTTATATAAATCATACCGTCATGATGATGTAATGTGTTTTGAATATGAGTTATAGATGATGATGATGATGTAAAAACATACCGTGTTTATTAGCTTCACTGATGAGAGTATATTTAGCTGAGTAGATATCAACGTAAATAAGCACTGCCTTATGAAATTGGGCTCTCAATTGGGAAACTCTATCTTTCAGCTGCTTGTTGAATTCTTGAGCCACCTCATTGTAAGACTTGATGCAGCCAGTTTGGTCTGCATTACCGGGCTGTGGAGGATGATCAATAACGAAAAGTGGCAAGCAGCCAATGGGACCGGTATTATGTATCCAAAACTTTCTTGCTCCACCTTGGTAAAGTTTCTGTAACAATTTCAAAGGCAAGAGAAAAAGAGTTAAGAAAGCACTACACTTCGAACTTAACATGCCATGTACAAAGAGCAATGAAGTTATCAGTGGGAGCGAAAACTTTTCACATTTAGGCTCTCACTAGAGCCAACCTGTCCAATTTGGTAATCTGGATTGATAACCTTTTCACCTAAATTCTAAGAAGAATGGGTTGCCTTGGTGAAAAATGTTGTAGTTACCTCTACTGCCGTAGCAAAATGGTTGATTATACTGGGGATGGATGCCTTCGTCTGCTCTTCGCTCATTGAAATAAGACCAAAATGAAGATCATTTTGTCCACAATCTAACGTGTAAAGGGCCTTTGAGAAGTCCTCCGGTCTAGGGTGAGTACTTTTGATCTGTTTGCTTTTGGCTGAAAAGATTAGAAAGCATTAGATTATGAATCAATATAAATCAAAAGGAGCAATGCTTTTTTCACCTTTTAGATCATTGAATATCTCTAACCTTGGTTGTAATACTCGTTAACGCGTTCTTTAAGTTGTTCAAACTGCAAAAGCTGAATATTGAGAGACAAAGGGTTAAAACCTGCCCCAAATAATTTAGCATCCACAGGTTGAATTGTAGATCCAGCAGCAGCAAAACTTGCTCCATGTCGGAAATTCGGTAGCAATACATCAAGATATGCATTCAAGTAAGGTAATCCCAACTTATCAGCTGCAACAAACGAAACGAGAAATCAATTTATAGATAAAAAACAGCACCAAGTTCAATTCACATCAATTCAGTTACATGATATTGTAATGTAATTCATGACATTTTCTTGAAACCAGAAGTTAGCAACATCACAATAAATTCCCAAAGAATTATTATTAGGACGGACTCATCACTACAAGTCTACAACATTTAAACAACCAAATCTCATTGAATATTACAAAGAATGAAAAGCAAAGAACAAGTGGAGAGCTCACCTATGAAATCAATGATCAAGCGGCCATCAGAATATCGACCAGAAGGTCTACCAAAGAAAGTCTCACCATAGGGGGAATGAAGCCGACCAAATGCAGCTGAGACACAACCCGTGTCAGAATTCGAATCACCAAAGTTGTAAACTGCTGGAAAGTGACAAGAAGTTAAGGAACTACTACTATTCAATGAAACAACCAGAATACTAACAGTCACCACTGCTAATAGACTCTTCTTCAATTCCCATAGACACTGCCACCGCATCCTCCTACTGAGAAATCTTACCCAATTCATGTTTGAACAAGCAGAGTACTACATTAAAGTGATTAGCTTTACATCTAAACAGTTCTTATCACTTAAAATTTTGTGTACCAACTTTGTGAAGACTTTCCTAGGAAAAATATGACTGCAGAAGATAAACTCAAAAAATATACCCAGTTCAGGAGATCGGTGGTCCCAGATTTTGACAAAGGAAATTCAGGGTTGACTTCTGCAATGTACAACTTCACCAAATACTTCTCTCAGATCTTAATCTTTTCTCGAACAAGTGGGGATCTAACATACACGCGAGTACTACAGGTTCTCAGCTAATATAATACCGACACGTGGAACAATGTTTGCAGTCCCAAACTCCAAACTAGTACAATAGTACTTGATAATTGGGCAAGTCTTAATAGTAAGTTGGGCTTTAAGCCGGTCCTACCAATTGCAAACAAACAATGTTGAACTACATACGCGGCGGTTTGTATATCTATACCTAAATATTTATTCTCAAAGAAAACTCACCATATAAACTTATAAAATACGTATGATGGAACTCGAATCCCCACTATTAACGTGGAAAGAGAGACAACATGTGCTAAGAGTGTATGTGCTGCTAAACCACTTGTTAACGATTCAATATTTGAATAAAAGTGTACTTATATTTCTGAGTATAGAAAAAATATAAATTCTTGTGTATAGCTGGGAAACTGTGTCATTTAGTTGCTTGTTAAATTCTTGAGCCACACCACATTGTAAGACTTGATGCAGCCATTTTGGTCTGCATTTTCAGGCTGTGGAGGATACTCATCAACGAAGAAAGGCAAGCAGCCAATGGGGCAGTTATTATTGTATCCAAAATATTCTTGCTTATTCCTCGTAAAGTTTCTGTAACAATTGCAAAGAGTAATGAAGTCATCATCAGTAGAGCCAAACTGATTGATTATACTGGGGATGGACGCCTTCGCCTGCTTTTCACTCATTGTGTGAGCCAGAAATGAAGATCATTCTGCCCATTATCTAATGTGTAAAGAGCCTTTGAGAAGACCTCCGGTCTGGGGAAAAAAGTACTTTTGATCTGTGAGCTTTTCGCTGATCATAAATCAGAAAAAGCATAAGATCTAGGCTAAGGTTTCCTTTAAATAATGAAAACTTGTGACGATGTTGGTTTCTTATAACAAAAAATAAGAAAGGAGCTTCCAAAAACTCCCCAACTCTGTGATTGTGATTACAAACAAAGTGATTGCAAACTCAGTCTTTGGAGAGGCATCATCAACATTCACGGTACAAATTACACCTGCTTTCGATTTCATTTCAGCCTCTAAGCTGTTAATGCTTAGTAAACTGGTCTTTTATTAACATGTTAATATCCGAAGTTGTGGTTTTTTCAGAACGATATATAAAGAGAAAATAGTTGCTGAGTGAGGAAACCGAAAACATCCAACACAACCTACAAGCAAAAAAGAACCAATTTAAACAAGTAATACAGGGCAGGAGCATCCTCATGCAGAATAAAACCAAATTAACTGTATAAACATCCCAATGATCGTCACAAAAATAAGCTAGCGAGTCCCATAAATCATAATGTTAAATAAAAAAATTTGAGTCCTACGAACAATACAGGCTCTTTCCCTCTGAAGAACAAACAAAACGGGGAAAATTGCAATTTTACATAGTTTCAAGTTGTAACAATAAATAAAGCAAGAGTTTCCAATGACAGTAGTTCTCAATAATCCTAGCTCCGCTTCCCAGAGCAAAAAACAAGATAACAATTAAAAAGATGTGAAGGCAAAATATTATTCAGTTCTGGTTTGTCAAATGCAATGAAATCCTCTGCGCTGAGAATCAGTCACCATCTCTCTCTCGACCTTGGCCTGCCACATTTGAAACAAACATTATTAACATGTTGAAATACTCTAGATTTGTATATAGATAATTGATAGTGTAAAGACCGACCAAACACTTCAAAAACAGTGAAAATATTTACTTCCTACCATTATTATGATGGGAGAGCAGGACAACGTAGGGGATATTTGAGGTCAAAGAACCAAATGATGGTGTATGCTAACAGATAGGTTTAGCATTGATATTTGAATAATAAATCAAGTGTTCAAACCCTAATGATTCAGATATCCAACCATTTGATCGCTAGTTATGATCAGAAATGAATTCCCCAAAAGTTGAGCAAAGTGATTTCAGAGATTTTCCAAGAACAGCTTTAACATATTTAAAGTTCCTTGAAATCATTTTATGCTTAGTTATTTTTATACCTTTTTCAATATAACATACTAAAAGCAAGGATGGCAGAAATACATCTTGAACACACAAAATTCTCTCCACGACATTTTGAATAAAGACTATAATTCTGCATTTCTTTTTCCCTAGAAAATGGCATCGTCAAAATTTAACCTTTCTATTACTATAACAAGCAAGGGAGTATAATCCAGGAACACAAGATATATATGAGAGTAAAGAGTTATACATCTCTTAACACCTATTTAACGTCAAAAATGTCAGAAAGAAAAAAATGGGGAAGAAAGACATGTCAACTTTCTCACTTGGAGAGAAAATAGAAGCAGGAGTACATGACAGAATGCAAGTTTACCTGTCCAAGTTCCTGTCGCCCAGAAATCCTTTATCCCTGTCACCTTGAAATCCTCTCCTGTCATCTCTCCACGCATCTCCCATGCCACGTGATCGAGGCCTATCCATGAACTCCATGCTCCTAGACTCACCAAAAGAACCAGACTGAGAAGGTGGTCTCTCAGGAAAAGCAGCTCCCCTGCCTGCTCCAGAACCAGGTCTTTCAGTGGGTTTTTGCCCAAACCGAACTTTGCTATCCAAATCCCGGATAAGAGTGTCCAATTCCTGTTCTTTGTGCAGAATAATATCTTGCAAACTGGGTGGGTCTCCATCAGACACTTGTGGGGATTCCATATTTGCATTAGTCAAAATTTCTTTTTTAAATTGCTCCTTTAAGTGGTCAAGTTCTTCCTTCAGTCTCTTTTCTTCCTCTGATTCAGGCCTGCAAATTTTTTTGAATTTTCTATGCATTAGAGTTCAATATAACACACAAAGAAAGTGCACAGTAGATCCGCAAGTCAAATATCAGAAGTAAAGCAACCAAACAAACAAAATGGTGAACTTCAGCAAACATGAAGATTAATCATTCCAAGGATAAACAATATACCAAAGGATCAAGCTCACAAAGTAAACTCCCATGAAATAGATCTAAATGAAAGCTTATACTGCAAAACTAACCAAAACTTTCTAGTCAATAGCAATAAAGGGACAGCAAGGATGGCACATTAGGAAATTGTTAAATGAACACTACGTTTTCTATATAGTCAGACTGATATAAAAAATAATTATTGCTTTAAACTAAAAAATGAGATGGGAAACAACATACGCAAATATGAAAACATGGATGGGCACATGGTCACATAAGCTCTTATAAAAATAAGTAGTAACTTAAAAGAATTAGTCCAAAAGGCAATGAAACTGGGACTAAAGATTGGAACGATAAAAATGTATACGGCAGCAGAATGCTAAACAAAATCTAGGGCTCCCCAGGGATATTATGGCTAAACCTAACCTCAAGACTCGACGAGCAATCAATTAGGTTATTAAGGAAAGGTTTATATGCAATTATACCCAGATCAAAGTAATCATAGTATCATACTGTACATTCTACAATAAAAGTAATACGCACATAAATAAAAACTTAACATTGACATAATGCTTTGAATACTTAATACTACGGTAAAAACATATCCCGAGTCGGTTCAAAGTACCACTGTCTCAATTTTAGCAGGTCTGTTCCTAGATCTTTCTGGCTTTTAAAGATATGAGAATCTGTGGTTGCTGTATACCAAATTGACCAGTTTTCCAAGTCATCTTCTGAAACCTTTGGTCAAGGTATTCTACAACCATTTTAAAAACAGCTTCCAATCAGTCTCCTGAAGGAGAAGAAGTATTACAATAATTCCTCCCACGCACAGAATTTGACAAAATCACAGACATCTACTCAAAATTCATGAGTACACAAGAATTGGAGAAATCCACTCTCTCATATTAGCTTTTTTCAAAGAATCTTTTAGGTATTAATTGTTCAAGGTACTTTTAACTCAACAAAAACCAGAATAACACCTTATGGGACATGGGTAGTTGATGAGAAATATAGACCATGGAGATTAAAAGGGCAACGGCATGTACACTGAGATGTTTCCTAATCTGTTCAAGTTGCAAATCTGGAAGCATAACCTATTTTATTAATAGCCTATCTAAATCCTTTGTTTTGACTTTCGAGTCCAAGGGTACTAACAAATCTCTTTTATAGATTAGCTACAGTCTCCACGTTTTTTGACAGGAAAAAGTTATAAAGGCAACCTTCTAGGTTTTTAGGCATATGCTTGAAAACATGTCTAATATGTACAAAGCACAAGAGCTATCTAAAAGCATGGGAGGATGCCTTCTTCATAGCCTTAATCTTCAAAAAGTTATTCTATAGAAGATGTACCGGACCAATTCAAAGCACATTCTTGGCAATAAGATTCAGCCATTCTAATAAATGGCCTAGCAAATGAAATTTTAGACAATAATACATTACCAAGATAGTAATTGTTCAATAAACAAGGTTGCCTGTTAATTTGTTATGCATGCACCGAATAAAACAAGCTAGTTAGGAAAATATTCACAGTAATAAAACATAGCTCCTAGAGTTATAGCAGCTCAAAAACATTAATTTATCATCATCCTCAGTAATCACTCATTAGTTCACATTTCAAAATACTACCAATGTTCGTAACAACATAAATAAATGGGTCAAAAATCCAAGGCAAATAAAAGCCAGAATATAATCAGACAATCACCATTTAATAACACTTATTGACACATGCAAACAAGTTAACTAACATGATGAGCATTTCCAAGCTGCAATGCAGTTAATCATAATGAATTTATCAGCATAAATATAAATAAACAGGGAATGCAATGCAAAACTACGGACCTGTCAATCCGGCGATTCTCCAACTGAAGATCAATCTTTCGCCAATCCTGACCACGCTCCTCCAACAAAACTTCTCTAGGCTTAGCATTTCCAAAGGGATTCACCTTTGGCCTACTTGGCTTCACCACATTCTCCAATCCTTGCAGCCCCTGACTCTCGGACCTGCTTGATTGTGCACTCGAGGGCCTGCTCGAGTGAGAGCTCGTAGGACGACTTGACGCTTTCTTATTCTCTATATCCATTTCCAGCTTCTTCCAATCCAAACCCTTCTCCGCCAACACTTGCTCTCTCGGCCTCGCTGCCCCAAACGGATTTGGCCTATCTGTCTTCACCGTCACAGTCTCATTAGCCCCAAAATCTGATTTTGGTGGATCCAAATTCAATCTGGTTCGTTCATCACGAAATCCACCTCCACCTCCACCGCCACCTCGAGTCCATCGATCAGGCTCAGGGCCCGAATTGCGAAAGCCTGAACCAAATGTGGATGATCTGGTTGGAATCGGTTTCTTTCCAGTTGTCCAGTTATCCACCTCATCGGCACGAGAAAATCCACCACCACCTCCCGAACCCAAACCACCGTAACGATTTTGACGGCCAGAATCTTGAGATTGTAAGGACTGGAACGGTTTCTTGTTCATTGCCCAGTTATCGACTTCATCGGCCCTAGATGGTTGGTCCATCTCCGAAGCCCTAGAAGACGAGCCCCTGCGTGGTTGCTCGTCGTCAAATCCGCCGTAGGATCGTCTATTTCCGCCGCCCCAGGAGTCGTCACCGTCGCGCATCGGCCTTTGAGGCCGCCCATAAGACGAGAAGCCTCCGCCAATGCGACCGTGCTGCATTTCTTCGGCGGAGCGCTCCTTTGGACCCGTCGGGAGGCGGAGCATCTCGTCGTGGGTCAAACGGCTGTTGGAGGCAGTGGAGCCGCCGGAGTAACCTCCCATGGTGAATTCGGAGAGGGTGAGGACCGTTTTCTTTTTCTTAGGCTTGGCAGTCGCAGCTTCTCTCAGGCTTGGAAAGCTCTGCGTATCCGCCGTCGCGGAGGCAGCGGCGGCGGCGGCGGCAGCTTCACGTTCTTCATCTTCTTCTCTCTCGGCCTCGGCGGCCCAAGCGCCGATTTTACCCCAAGTTTTCGACATTTTCGAGATCTGAAATGAAAATGAGAGGATCTGATTCGAGAAATTAAAAACAATTTGTTAAAAAAAAAAAACTTGAGCTAGGGCTCCGTTACGGGAGCCGGAGCTCCGAGAACATGCGAAGATGATTTACGGTTGTTTGTTGTCCCCGACAATCCAAACGGATTTTTTTTTTTTTTTTTTTTCTCTCTCTTTTTTTTTTTAATTTTTTCTTTTTGTTTGGCGAAATGAACCAGAAATGGAGCACACAACAGGTAATTTTAAATTCGATTGTTTCTTTTAATTTTAATTTTAATTTTTTTTTATAAAGATAGAGAGACTGTGAGAGGAGTAAGGTAATCACGCGCCAGTTGTGGAGGTAGGTGGCACGGTGCAATAATAGTAGGAGGATGGCTCCTGCGTCGTGGGATCGTGGGGGGTGTGCAGCTGTGTGAGTGGCCCACATATATGCTACTACTAGTTGGTATCCAACGGTCAGGATGCATTTATTTTCTGCATGTCTTGCAGATTTCTTGTTTTTGTAGGCTGCAAATTGATGTGATTGTGCGTACGGAGCAAGTTGTGGAAGAAGAACTATTCACCTTGTGATTATTATTTTTTCTTATAAATTATACAAAATTACAAATATATGTATATAATTCTTTACGAGGGTTATTTTGGAAAAAGAAAAAATTTAAGATCGTCTTTTCATAATATTATAAAGCCAGTTTAATATTTATAAACTAGTTATTGTAATTATACAAGTAATTGCACCATCGTTGAGTTTAACCATTAAGATCATTTCCAATATATATGTTAATATCAACGTTAAATTTGATATAAAAAATAGTAAAATATTATATTTGACATATTATTTTAGCATCGTACTTAAATGTATAATTTTATTTGAAATGTTATTTTTAATTTTTTATTATTGAAAATTATAAAAGTCAACAAATATAATTAATACATTCAATTTTTGTAATATTTTTTATTATTTAAAATTATAAAAGTTAACAATTAATGCATTCAACATAATTATAAAATTGTATTTTTGTAATTAAAAAAATCATCATTTATTGTTATGCCAAATCTGGCATGTAATAATTTGGTACAACATTTGTCACTGTATTGAAGTATGATTTTTCTTTTACTTTTACTAAATTATAGTATTGGCACATTAAAATAGCGTTGGAGATGCTAAGGAATGTGAATAGTTTGAGATGATAAAATGATTATTTAGACTTATCACTTTCTTTTTTATAGTGATATAGTCAAATCTTGTTGAAAATTGAAAAGCATTTACCACACAAATTATCATGTCCAATCCTTTCCTAAAATGTGTCGGTTTATTATACGGTCAATATAGCTTAATAATAAAGATATTCAATCAGTCTAATAATGTTATAAGTTCGGATCACCACAATACAAGTGTTATATATAAGTGATGTTCATATAAATGCGTACTTATGTAAATATATAAATACGTTGAATATGAGTCGTTAGATTCATCTACTTTGATTTAACCGCAATACAAGTCATATATATATACTTTGATTTAACCGCATTACAAGTCTTATATATATATATATATATATATATATATATATATATATATATATATATATATATATATATATATATATAAAAGATGGCAGTGATACAAATCTCAAATATTATCAAGCCAAATCAATGCACTTTACTGCAGATCAACGTTGGGAGAGGTTTTAATCAAATGAATTTTAGAAAGGCCCGTCCTGCAAGCTGTTTTTTGTTTTTGTTTTTCGAAAAGAAAAATGAAAATGAAAACAGTGTTTTTGGTTTCATTTTTGGATTCCGAATACGCGTCTGGTAGCATTTACTGGAATCCGTATTTTAAAAATAAAAACGGAAAAAACGCGTCCGGTAGGATAACTGAAAACTTTCGAAAATTGAAATATTAATTTTAAAATTTGTTTAATATTATAATAATTATAGATAAATGATTTAATAATTAACAAAAAAAAAAATTGTAATTTAAGTTAGGGTTAACAGTTGAAGATGAAGAGGAACAGGAAGAGGAAGAAGAAGAGGAGAACGGCGATCGGAGATCGGAGAGGAGAACGGTGGCGATCGGAGACGCAGAGGAGAACGGCGGCGAGACGCGGAGGAAGAAGAGGAGATCGGCGGGAAGAAGAAGGACGCGGAGGAAGAAGAGGAGGAGATCGGCGGGAAGAAGAAGGACGCGGAGGAAGAAGAAGAAGAAGAAGAAGAAGAAGAAGAGGAGGAGATCGGCGGGAAGAAGAGGAGATCAGCGGGAAGAAGAAGAGGGACGCGGAGGAAGAAGAGGAGATCGGCAGGAAGAAGAAGAAGAAGAAGAAGAGGTCGGCGAGAAGAAGAAGAAGAGGTCGGTGGGAAGAAGAAGAAGAAGAAGAGCGGTGAGCGGCAGCGATCGGAGGCGATCGGAGGAGGAAGAAGAAGAAGAAGGACAGTGGAGCACGACTGGGAAGGAAGAAGTCTGAAAAAAAAAATTAAAATAAAATATATATTAATGATATGGGACCCACTACATTTGGAAATCAAAATCAAAAACAAAAACAAAAACAAAAACAACTTTTTTTTGTTTTTCAAAATTTCCACTTATAACACTTGGTTTTGTTTTTGTTTTTGTTTTTGATTTCTGAAAATAAAATGAAAAACGGTTTACAGGACACGAATTCGAAATCATTTTTGTAAAACAAAAACAAAAACAAAAACAGCTGAAAACAGCCTGCAGGACGGGGGCTAAACTTCTATGAGTTTTCAAAGTCCAATAATTACCTTGTCAAATCTTGATGATGACGAAATTGTTTGATTGGAATAGTCAAGTGAATGTTTTTAGAGTTTTTATTTTCAGAATAACTGAAATAAAAAATACCGTTTTCATTTTTATTTTTGAAAAATAGCACATTTACAGGATGCATCCTAAATTTTTATTAGTTTTCAAAGTCTGATAAATGATAATTACCATGTCAAATCTTGATGATGACGAAATTGTTTGAGTGGAATAGTCAACTCAAGACCTCAAGTGGATGTTTTTGACAAAGATAAATAGATAATGGAGGGATACGGTGGATATTACGAAAATCGATTAATAGGTGTTTATCCCAATGAATTCTTTAAGTAGATACTTTATTTTATAAAATAAATTTAAAAAGCTCAATTTAGGTACGAGATTCACAAATTAAAGAGAAGTTTCTCAATATCGTGACTATTTATATCTTTTCATATTTAACCAAATGGTTGCAAACTGCAACCGGATAAAGTTGAGAGTTGAGACAATAGATCTTTGGAGCATCCCAAAACGAAATAAAACTTGTTGGACCTCCCAAGCCCATGTGAGCAATCCCACCTTGGTGAGGGCTCATGGGAAGGCCAGGCCTTACCCCCCCCAAAAAAAAGAAAATAGAGTCCAACCCGTACTCAACCCTCAAGCCCGATTGGGCCTTACATTAATGCTTATGTGTTCTACCGGTTAAAACCGGTTAACCAAAATAATGGCCCACCACTGACTCTCACAACGGGAGATAACTATTTCCACAACCGTACACATATTTGTAAAATGTGAACGGTGGGATTTAAAACTCTTACCACCTACTACCAGCTCTGTGAAGAGATGGTGTGTGATTAGTTGTTAATACAAGATGGAATATAAAGAAAATAAATCATAAACACTTCATTATCATAACAAAGAACATAGAATACTGAGAATAATACAGGCTCTGATTTCATTAATTATTTTCAATAATACTAACAGAAAACTATTTGTAGTCTGCCTAGAGAACTTCAACAATCTCTGTGTAGGTTTCAACACACCATTGAATCCACCACAGAAGAATCAAAACACAGCTGCAACACAAACAATTAACAATCACTCCCTCCTCTAATGACTCTGTTTTCTCTGTGTTTTTCTTGGTGGGAAAAAAAAAAAAAAAAAACAAGAACAAGAGATTCTCCCGGAATAGACATATATATACATACAGTCATTTTCAATGAGTATGTTATAATCAAAATAATAGTCGTCTCTATTGATCAAACTCGTGTTGCGACTTGTTGAAAATTCATGCAATCAAATTTCGAAATAACAACAAAATCAAACCAAAACAGAGACATCACCGATTTTGTCCTCCTCTCGACGTGTGACCAAAAAATGAGTCCTTTTCTGCATACCAACCAACACATTCTGCCACGTGTTAACTCTAGACACCGCCTTACCGTGAACTCCGACGTTCATCTCCGTTAAATCCTCCGTCTTGACCCGAAGAACCTCATCTGGATCCGACCCGTCAAGCACCGTAATCAGACAAGAACAAAACCCTTTTGTTATCTCAGAGTCACTGTCGGCTCTGAATCTCATCCTCCCTCTATCGTCCATCACGACCTCCAACCACACCTGGGTTGTGCAACCGGTCACCTTGTTAGCCGGCACACGCGCCGACTCTTCCAACGCCGGCAACACCGCCGCGTAGTCCAGCAACCGCTTGACCCTATCGATGGGTTCAGTCAGTGACCTGAATTCCGATGCCAGAAGTTGAAGTCTGTGTTTTGTACTTTTTTCCATTTCAGGATTAGTGCTCGTGCAAGTCAGAGACTTGAATTGTAACCGTGTCTTGTTGATGACTTCTGTTTCTGGGTTTTTAAGATTCGGTTTCGTGAACAGAGAAGAAGATGATAAAAAACAGAGTTGTGGATGAGGAGGTGCTTTGAAGGTCGATGGAGAATAATAATAAAACATGTTTTGACGGGGAAAAAAGAGAGAAAATGAGTCGCTGGAAAGAGAAGAGAAAAGAGAAGAAAAACAAAGTGCGATTAGTTCGTTAAGTGGAGCTAGTAAAACGGAGAGATCCTTAAACTCCGGTCACCGTATCTGAATCTTTGTCTATGTGAGAGTTTCTACATATATATATATATATATATATAGAAACAGAGGCTCACAAAACACTAGATACAAAATATCGACACGATAGTCGAGACAAGCCACCAAGTAATAAAAGCTGTCTATAGCAGTATGGCGTCATCGCTCGCGTTAATGAATAAAAATTTTAAAAAAAAAAAAAAAACGGATCAAATTAGGATAGGGTACGGCTATTGACACCCATAAATATGATAAACACATAAATATGATAAGCACACTCATATTTATAAGTACACCCATGTCTAAAATTTTAAATTAAAACATTACTATAAACACCCATCTTAATGCCAACAGTACCCTTATTTAAATGAATGTTTTTATTTTAATACAATTTATTTATAAACCCTCATAAGTTATTAATACACCCAATTTTACAAATGTTAATTAGAGTTGTTTGCAAAATAGAAGCAGCATAATATTTTCTTTTTTACTTTTAATATTTTAAATTTAAATTTAGTTTTAGAGTACAGTTTATATTTTAAATTATAATCATTTAAAAATAATGAATGTTATAAATTACTTTTTTTTTAACGGTAGTTTTATTAACAAAGGCCAAAGCTAACAAGAACAAGCACAACAACAGCTGCAGAAACAAACAGAGCAGAAAAACAACAACAGCAACAGCACGCCTCACCAGCAAACGAACAGAACACAACAACAGCAACAGCAACAGCTGCAGACACAAACAGAGCAGCAAAAAACACCACGCCAAAAAAATAACAACACAACAAAGCTCAGCCCAGGATACTCCATTCCACAAAATCCCCTTCCCTATTAGAAATGAATGTTATAAATTACTAAATTAAGTTAAATTACTTAATTCAAAAGAAAATATATAAATTACTATTATACTGTAACAATGTAAATTACTACCTTTTTTGTAATATGCATAACAAGTTCGCTCTATATTTGAAATCAAATCATTATTTCAACAATATTCTCTATATATATTAAAACCTGTATATTACCAACTTTATATCATATTTTTCTATAAGAAGAAATAACAAGTTACTAATCAGAAATAATAAATCTTTGAGAATTTGACTTTAATTTTTAATTGGTGGAGAATCCCACCATATGAAATTCTAATACTCCAAATCCAAAAAGGGGGAAAAAAAAAGAGGTAGATGCAAGCATTGTGCTGCATTTAAAAAAAAAAAAAAAAAAATGCAAGCATGTTTTCACTTTATCTTCTGTAATATATTGGCGGCCGTTTCAAAAAAAAAAAAAAAAATTACGGTTAAAAAAAGAAAGAAATAGAATTAGGGTTTAACTAGGGTTTGGTTTTTTTTTTTTTTTTAATAATAAATTAAGTGATATAGTTGAAGATATGGCCTATAGGTGTAATTAATGGGTGTAAATAGTATTTTGTTTATTTTTAATTAAACTAATTTATCCTTATTGGTAAAATCCTATAGGGATATTTTTGTAATTAAATTTTTTATTAAAATATGGGTGTGCTTATCATATTTATGGGTGTCAATATCGACTCCCATTAGGATAATGTCATGCCTAATTAACCCTTTTTATTACCAAATATAGACATGGCAAAATTTTATATGACCCATTAACACGACCCAAACCCATTTGAAAATAGTGGTTGGTTGGTCAAGTTTATCAGATCAAGTTATTAATGGGTCAACCTATTAAGACACAAAATATAATGGGTCGGTTTTGGGTTCACCTTTAAAAAAACCGTTAATTCGATAACCCATTAATATAAATATATTTTTTAATATGTCTATGAAAGTTATTAAAAAAATCTTCGTATAGTCACATTATGGAATTTATATATATATAAAAATCTCTATAATTATGGTAAGAATATATTTTACTAATTAATTTTTTTTTTTAATTTCTAATTTTTTTCTTTTTTTGAAAGAGGAAAAATTTCTAAATTAAAAACTCTATAACTATAAATCAATTATTTCACAATATTATAACCCTAACCATAATCCTAAAACTCTAAAAGTAGATAGTGAACTTGATTATATGAGTTTGATCATGCTTCAGTACTATTTATTTTCAACTTTTTAATAAATCTCAAATATAATATTTTATAACGGGCCGGGTCGGTTTACCCATTAGTTTAACAAATAGTTTCAGGTTTGTATATTTTAACCCATTAAGCTAACGGGTCGGGTTTGGGTGGAGCAATTTTAACACGATCCAAACACAAAATGATACGAATTCACAATAACACGACCCATTGCCAGGTCTAACCAAATTACATTATAAAACACTAGTTATTACCAAACTATATGACATGATTTTATTAAAAATAAATGTAATATTATAAACTTTTAAAAATTATTGGTATTTTGATAATTTAGAATTCGGCATAAAGAAATGTGCGGGCCTTTTTCATTATTCCATATAAAGGAAGATATTTAGTACAATGATTGATTGGTGGATTAGAATAAAAGTGAAAATTAACATATATGAGACATGCACATCATTTGCATTTAGCAAATCCCTTATTTGAAGGATTTAAAGAAGTTTTTCTCGGTTTTTTAGATACGATTGTACAAATGTGGTGATTCGATTTGTGCTTCTCATGGTTTTGGAATTAAATAAGAATCTACTTTTTTTTGCTATTATTATCTATCATATATAAAATATTTTCTATGGTAACCTTATATATTTCAATTTGAACGGTTTTCGTATTATTTTATATTTTCATTCGATATAATATTTTATTTATATATCTCTTTTTACGTTTATGATGAGAGGTATGAGTACAGTCATATGTATTTTACAAGTGTAATTAGATATTTTATTAGTGTTTGCTGTCGGGGAAAGTAATATATGGATAATAATCTAGAAAATAAATGAAATTTAGAATGTGGATAAAGCATATTTGATGAGTCATGAATGAATTCTTATCATGCTGTCTATTACTTCTTAGAAATTCAAAATCTCACACATGGAGGAGTAATGGACAGGTTGAAAAGGATAAGGCATATTTCAACATAATTAGATATGTTGAAAGGTATGAGTCCAATCATATGTATTTTACACGTATAGTTAGATATTTTAATAATGTTTGATATCGAGAAAGTAATAAATAAATAATAATCTAGAAAAAAAAAAAAAAAAATGGAGAATGTTGTTAGGCTTATCTAATGAGTCATGAATGAATTATTATCGTGTTGCCTATTACTTCATGGAAATCCAAAATCTTCTCACACATGGAGTGATGTACAAGTAACAAGTTGAAAAGGATAATGGTTGAATAAATTGAAGACTTATTTCAGCAGCTAACTATTAGTTATTTATCTTTGTTACGTCTTACCTTCGTATTTCACTTTGATTCTAATTTCTAACATACGTGTTTCAAAATTATTACTAAAGTATGTGCAGAAAAAACCAATTTTATCTTTGTATTTCAACTAGTATTTTTAATTATAATGTAACAATTGATAAATTGGTTTAATTCACTAAACATGTTAATTCAATCTAATTATTATGTCAATATCTAAACAAGATATAAAAATACGATGACTATACTATGTTTATTATTATTATTATTATTTTCTTCGATTGTTTTTTTCTTCCTTTTTTAATGGAGCCGCCACAAAAGTGCTTATAAACAAATGGTACCCAAGAAAGATTATGTTGTCATTTTCTATTGTAAAAGTTGTGGTTTAAATTTTTATGGGCGGCTATCGGCTTATTCCATTTTTACCCATGAGTTGTGTTTGAATGAAACACCCCGCCTTTTTAAATTACATTGGTGGAGGGTAGTTTTCAGATAATTAAAAAAGTTAATCATATTTCCACTAAAATGGAAAAAAAAAAAAAAAATCAACTAAATATAATTTTCTAAATTTAGACTCTTTTAGTTTATATCAACTCCTTAGTTTTCAGATAATTAAGAAAGTTAATCATATTTCCATTAACATGTTAATTCCTGAAACATGTTCAGGAAAAGAAGACAACGTGCTCTTTCTTCTTTGTCCGTAGAACCAGAATCAACAATCTAAAAAACTGAGTTGTATAAAAATATGATCCAAATTAACATGAATTATTTAACAGCTTTCAATCACATTATGGAGGAAACTATTAACCAAAAAGCTGGAGGAAATTGCATGTAATTCTTTCACTCTCAAACTCTGGTCACCGTCTCTGTATATGTCTCTGTGAGAGTTTCTATATATATATATATATATATATATAGAAACAGGTTGACTATCAATACCCCGACTTTAATATTCAAACTTCATTCTCTTCCAACATCATTTGTGTCCATAGATCCATGCAAGCCTACATCAGATTATAAATTAAACGTTTAAAACAACAATTATCAAGTTCATAACCGTCATTGCGGAGTTAATTATAAATAATACCTATTGAAACCAAACTGTCACCATTTGTATCAAACAAATTTGATTCTTCATTGTTATTCATTGAAGATCTACTGCACAAGAAAACAAAAAAAACATATCAATATCTTAATATATATAATAAAAAAAAAAAACAAATTACAAAAAGAATGACAATTACTTATTGATTATTAAGCATAGGGCAATTTCTTTTATCATGTGTTTGGCCAACTTTTCCACATCCATTGCAATGTCTACCTTTTTCCACAACCTTATCCAGTGTCTTCTCTTTAATTTCCACCTTTGAGTCGTTTTCCACACCCTTTTGCACGAACTGCGAGTGGTTCATTAAGAACTTGTACTGCACTGACTTGTGTGATATTATATGTTTCAGAAGTGCTACCACAGTTCACATATGATTTTATTTTTTCTAAAAGTTTATGCAAATCATCATCTACAATCTTACTTGCATCCTCACTGAACAATGCATTTTCAATTACATTTTGATTTTAGGCAAGTTGAAACAATCTTGTACACCGTAGGAGGAGTGATTTATCAGGAAAGTCATTTATTTCCATACCTCCATCATCTGTAACTCTTATCACACTTAGCAGATTTCAACCATCTCGATCTTTAAAATGTATCGACTTGGCAAATATGATATTTCTTTTTTAATAAAGTATACCAACAAGTGCTTGCATGTAATTCTTTCACTCTCAAACTCTGGTCACCGTCTCTGTATCTGTCCCTGTGAGAGTTTCTATATATATATATAGAAACAGATCAAGGAGCTCACAAAACGCTAGGCACAAAATGTCAACACGAGACAAGCCAACAAGTAAAAGCCGTATATGGCGTCATCGCTCGCGTTAATGAATCAAATTAGGATAAAATCATACTGGATTAGGCTTTTAAAAAAATAAATTTGAATATAAATTGCTTATGACATAATTTTATTAAAAAAAAAAAAGATTCAAATCACGTGTCAAAAAATGGTGTCTGAATTTATGTCTAGCCAACCAAATTGAGTTATGTATACAAGTATTTTTTTTAAAAATAATTAAATATAAATGAAAGTGGTTGACATGGCTCAATTTGAATGGTTAGACACAAATTGAGACACGTTTTTTGCCAAGTGATTTGAATCCTAAAAATAAATGTAATATTATAAACTTTTAAAAGTTATTGGTATGCATCGGTCTTGATAATCTACGTTTTGATAATTTAGTATTTCGTATAAAAAAAGTAAAATAAAATATATCCAATGCATATTTTTTCATCTATAACTTTATTTCTTTTTCCTTCGGTTATTCTTTCTTTTTCTCTCTAATTATTTCTCTCTGCTTCTTCTTTTTCTTCTTCTTCTATTTGCCCGAACCTCCCTGTTTTCTTTTATTTCTATTTACTTCTTTCTTCCTCTGTTTTGTCTCTCAAAACAGTTCACTTTCTCTATTTAAATCTCTCTCTCTCTCTCTCTCTCTCTCTCTGTTTCTTTTTATTTATTTCTCTATTTCTATTTTCTGTTTTGGTCAAATGGCCCTTCTCTCTCTCCTCTTCAATTTTCTTTATTTTATTTCCTTTTCTTATTTATATTATTTGTCTTCTCCTTATCCAACTACTTGCCACTAGGGATGGCAACGGGTCGGGTTTGGGCGGGTTTTGTAAAAATCCAAACCCGCACCCGTGAAATTTTTCATCACCCACGCCCGCCCGCGAACCCGCGAAAATAAACGGGTTCGGGTTCGGGTTCCACCCGCGGGTTTTATACTGGTTCGTGGGTTTGCGGGTCACACCCACCAACCCGCAAAATATATTAATTTATAAATATATAATATTTAATTTTATTTATTTATACAATACAAAACTCCCATTTATTTATAATATATCATGGAGAATTACAAATACAAATGTGTTTCTTAGTTGAGACAAGAGGCAAAGCACATTATATATATAGCAATGGTAGAACTTTGCACTTTTGTTTTTTCAATGTGGGACTTTTGAAAATCCCACATTGAAAAAACAAGAGTGTAAGCTTCTACCATTAGCCATATATAAATGAGAGTTGAGAATTGTAATTCTCAAACTTAGAATGAGTGGAGTTTTTATATTTTATTCTTTATATGGTTAAAAAGTTTCCATTGGAGTTTAAATTTATAATATTTTAAATACTAAATATTATATAATTTTTATTTATGCGGGTTCGCGGGTTCACCCATGGGTTCGTTTTCCAAACCCATACCCACACCCACACCCACACCTAAACCCAAACCCAAACCCGCTGGGTTTTACTTTATACGGGTTCGCGGGTTCATGGGTCGTAAATTCACCACCCAAACCCGACCCTACAGGGTCGGGTTCTGGCCGGTGCCCGCGGGTGCGGGTCAAATTGCCATCCCTACTTGCTACCTTCCTCTCTTCTTATTTTATTTTATATTATTGCCACCTCTCACCAGCTTTTGACACCTGCAATTCTCTTTACCACCTCATTGCATCATGCATTCTAACGTGTCCCATGATGACATGTGGGGATGATTTAATTATTTTTCTATTTGATTAGAAACCATCGCTTGGACTTCTTTTTAATTAATTTTTTTTTTTACTGCATTCCACTTTACACACATCCATTGCATAATCCACAAGTCATAAAGTTTCACACAAATTACATTTTTCATCCCTGTATAATTCCCTTTTCTTTTTCAAGACATTAAATATATAGAAAATTATATTTTCATCCCCAGTCCCATTTTACAATTTAAAATAATAAAAAATCCTTACTATACAGTCTATGTTATGTTATTACTAAGATCTGTCTATTAAGTAATTATACAAACTTGAAGGGTTGTATTTGTCATTTGATATTCAACGCAAATCTAAGGGACACTCTAATTGAGATCTTACTAAACCTTGTCTATTAAGTAATTATATAAACTTTAAGGGATGTAATTGTAATTTTATATCAAAGAAATTAAAAGAAAAAAAAAAGATGCTATAATTGAACTGGCCAACTCACTCTTATTATATAGTTAATAGATAATGATTGCCCTGTGTATCGGAATAAAAGTGAAAAGTTAGCATATATGGGATATGTGTTATGAATCAAAAAATAATAGATGAACAAGAAATAATTGAAGAAGAGATGAAATAATAATAAATAATAAATAAGAGACATATCATATGAGAGATGAGAGAAAAACGAGAGAGAGAGAGAGAGAAAATGTTATACTTTATTAACATTGAAAGAGCAGCAGCTCCTTTTTATAAGAGAGAGCATATATATATAGTGAACAAAGTAAGCTCTTGAGTGGTGGTGGGAGGGCTACGTGTGTGAGCAAGCTTGAGCAAGAAGCAATTTCTTGAGTGGTGGTGGGAAAGCCACATGTATTATAACACTTACCCTTGGATTTTCCACCACTTGTATATTATTTAATTTTCTAAGAAAAACCCGGTGGGACAAAAATCTCAGAAAAATATATACAAAGATCTTCTAGATCTTGTGGTGTTGGACGTCCTCATAACTGTCTCATTAAAAATCTTATCAGGAAAACCCAGTGGGATAAAACCTGATCGAAGGGAAAAAGAGTACAGTGCATATAAGTCCAAAATTAATGTTTTCTTCAGAGCTTTACTCATATTTATACTTGGATTTCTACCACTTGGATTTGAATTTGCTAGGAAAAACCCAGTGGGACAAAACCTTAACAAAAATATATACAATGATCTTCTGGATCAAGTGGTGTGGACGTGTTTAAAACTGCCTCATTAAAACCTTTCCGGTAAAACCCAGTGGGACAAAATCCGGTAGAAGGTTAAAGAGTACAGTACACATATGTCCATTAAAAAATTTACTCCCCCTGATTGAACGCTCCCCCTGAATGAAACTTCAATATCAATCATGTAATTTATAAAGCCGACGTATGCCAATTCCATATACTAGTTTCTTAAAAGTTGATGTAGACAATGTTTTGGTAAATAGATCTGCCAGATTATCTGTAGACCGTATTTGTTTAACATTAATTTGTCGGCTCTGTTGAAGTTCATGAGTATAGAAGAATTTAGGAGAAATATGTTTGGTTCTATCTCCTTTGATATAGCCTCTTCTAATTTGAGCAATACAAGCCATAGTATCTTCAAATATTGGTGTCGGCATTCCTGTAGACAATGAAAATCCACATTTATTTTGAATATAACAAATAACTGACCTTAGCCACACACATTCTCGGCTTTTTTTATGAAATGCAAGGATTTCAAAATGATTGAAGGATGTAGCAACAAGAGTTTGCTTTGTGGAGCGCCAGGAGATTGCTGTGTCATTATAGGTAAAAATATATCTCGTTTGTGAACTAGCTTTATGGGGATCAGATAGATACCCGGCATCAGCATAACCAAGTAAACCTGAAAAGTTGTTAGATTTTGAATAATATAATCTTAACACGAAGATAACGAAAAAGATGTTTAATCTCATTCCAATGCCTTCGAGTTGGTGCTGAATTGAATCTAGCAAGCAAATTTACTGAAAATGCAATATCTGATCTAGTACATTGAGCCAAATATAATAAAGCACCAATTGCATTAAGATATGGTACTTCAGGACCAAGTATCTTTTCACCATCTTCAGTTGACTGGAATGGATCTTTCTTTAGATCAAGGATTCTAACAATCATAGGGGTACTTAATGGGTGAGCATTGTCCATATGGAATCTTTTCAGAATAGTTTCAACATATGTTGATTGATGGGTAAGTATTTCATTTGATTTATGCTCAATCTCCAGGCCGAGACAATATTTTGTCTTTCCTAGGTCTTTCATTTCAAATTCTCTTTTCAAATATTCAGCAGTTTTCAGGAGCTCTCCAGGAGTTCCAATCAAATTCATATTATCAATGTGAACTGCTATAATAGCAAATCTGGATTCAGATTTCTTTATGAAGAACACATGGGTGTATAATATAATTATTATACCCTTATTTTATTAGATAATTACTGAGACGGTTACACCACATCCGTACAGATTGTTTTTAATCCATATAAGGATTTTTGTAGGTTAATTAAATACAGATTACGAGATCTCAGTTTACATGCTTCTGGCATTTTAAATCCTTCAAGGATTATAAATGTATGTTTTAAGTGAACCATATAAATTATTACTACGTTTAGAAGACATATTTCAAGCCTTTTAAAGGCAGTTAAATTTATCAAAAATTTGAAACGTAATCGTATTCATCACTATTGAATACCAAGTTTCTGTGTGAAACCTTATACTACGAGTCGTGCCTCATATCTTACGACCTTGTTTTTCTCATTACGTTTCCGTATAAAGACTTTTTAGTATCCAACTAGTTTGACATCTTCAGGTATCTGGAGAACTATTGGTCTAAATACTTTATGTTTGGCTTATGAAGTCAATTCTTCTAGAATTGCTTCTTTTCATTTAGGCCAATCATGCCTTTGTCTACAATCATCGATACTATGAGTTTCATAATCATCGTTTCAGTAGCTACTGTATTTGAAAATGTATCACTGATGATTGTTTCTTCACTATTCCACATTTCTCATGTATGATTTATAGAAATTTATTAATTCTTATATTCTTGTATCTCTGTAGAGATTTCTTCCATTTCAATGGATTTAGTCATTTCATAGACTCGTGTCTCTTTAGATATATCAGACTCTTATTGAGTTGATTTAAAGAAAGTGAATTTATTTATAACTCGAGCTTTGTTTACATTAGGATCCTAATAACAATACATTTCAAAGGTTCATAAGCTTATGATATGCATTAGATGATTTATTTGTTGCATTTTACTCAGATCGTTCTTCAGGAACAATCACCCGGCCGGGGTTTATGAGATAGCAACTTATAAAATTTTGTCACTTTTAATATATCAAGTAACCGATTAATAATTATCTTTCGTATTTGAGTGATACGAAGACTGAAATGAGACACATTTATATATATAGATAATCGAATTGGTATCTCCATTTTGTATAAGAGTGACTTTTTATTTATTCTTTCTGGAGAAACTTTCCATTTGGAAATTAATCAATATAATAATACGCAGGTCGTACGCAAGAAGATAAACTATCAGAAGCATAGACAATCTAATAAAAGATTAATCAAAATCGTCATAAATCTTAGAATGGTAGAGAAATCTTATCTTAGATCATGTCAGATATGCAATAAAGGCATACACAATATAATCAAATATCTTAAAAATGAGCATGTTTATGACCAATTACAAGTTGTAATGGTAGACAATGATGATAAGCAGTGGGTCAGAGATGAATATAATGTCTCCATATAGAAGTTGGTAATTGTATCGAAATAATAAAGTTCTCGCAATTACCTGGAGACACTTGATAAGTGACTCTGCTAATCCATTATGAGTATGAACATGTGGAATGGGATGTTCAACATTAATCCTAACTGATCTGCAAAATTCATCAACTAGGACCATAAAATAGCAGAACAGTCCACTTGGTGGATGAATAGGTCCACATATGTCCCCTTGAATTCTTTGTAGGAATGACGGGGATTCAAAGTCAACCTTAGAATATGATGGTTTTATTACTAATTTCCCTTGTGAACATGCAGTACATAAATTTTCATGGGATAAAAGAATCTTCTGGTTCTTTAATGGATGTCTATGAGAATTTTCAATGATTCTATGCATCATTGTAGATCCCGGGTGACCAAGACGGTTATGACAAAGCATAAAAAATTTTGGATCTAAGAACTTCTGGTTCATAATTGCATAAACTTCTACACCTCTCATAAGAGTGTAATATAATCCAAATGATAAAGCACGCAGCCTTTCCATTACGAGTTTATGGCCTGAATCATGAGAAGTAATGCACAGATACTCAACATTCTCATCATTTATAGTTTTTATGTGATAGCCATATTTTAGTATTGTTTGGTAACAATATCATGGCTCTACCAGAGCCTTTTATCAGATCTGCTGGACCTGATATTGTATTAACATTTGCCTTAAGCAGGGTAAAATTCAGAAAGTATTTCTAATTCCGCAGAATCGTATGTGTTGTTGCACTATCGACTAGACATATATCTCTTGTATCTTGCTTTTCAATATCACCCAATTTACCATTTAAAGACATATCTATTCATAATGAAAAATAAAGTGCATATCAGACAAAATGATCAAAAGTGTAAACATATAGATATGAAAATAGATCACTTCATAAAACAAAATCATGAATCATATTGATTTTTCGAACTTCCGGTTCGACCATGAACTTCCGGTTCATAAAATTCAGAAAACTTCAAGTTCTAAATAGAAATTACAAATTGACTTTCTAGATGAAAGAATCGTAACTTGATCCAATTCAGAATTTCTGGTTCTAATAAACTTTGACATAAAAGTTTTAATATCACAATTTAAATTGAATTAAGAGCTTCAAGTCTGATTAGAACTTCATGTTCAAAACTTAAGAACTTCAAATTCATATTCAATACTTCGTATTCAAAATTAGAACTTCAGGTTCTATATAGAATTCGAATTTTGGAATTTCAGGTCCCAAGTATGACATTCATGTACATAATAACGAATCCAGAACTCCATATTTTGACTGAAGTTTAAAATTTAGAACTTCAGATTCTGATTGGTTTGTAAAACCGCGCCAACTTAAATATTATAATGATAAATCCAGAAACTTTAGATTCTGGTTAGTCGGTCAAGTTGAGCTTGGTTTAATTTTCAGAAACTTAACGATTGACCTAGTTAGGCTCAACACATAATTTATACAAATCCAGAAACTTCAGGTTCTGGTTAGTGGCATACTCAGATACATAAATTACATAAAATTAAATAGATGCGTAAAATTAAAATAATAGATAATATAATAGAAATAGATGAAGAAGAACGATAGAATAACAGTATGAGATAAAGTGAAAAGGGGAGTAGAATTGTTATTGCCTTTGTTATTGATGATTCAAGATTACATCCTGACCACACAATTTCAGCTGTGTAGTGATTTTGAATAAATCAGAATTGTACTCAGAGACTGATCTATAGTCTTGAAAGCGTAAATGTTGCCACTGACACCTGGCATTTGGTAATGCAACATCAGGTTGGTTATCAAATCGATATTTTAGTTCTTGCCTTAGAACTTCTGGTTTTGTGACAGTTAGGTCATCGTGCAAATGGCGACGGATAATAACTATAGTAGTAGATTTGTCTTGTTCATATGCCTCGGCCCTATTTTCAATGGTGTAATATAGGCCTTCTGATTTTAGGAGTAATCTGGCATCAATAACCTAGGACATGTAATTATCCATAGACACTTCTAGTGCAGCAAATTTCAAACTTGCAAGCTTTAGTATTATTACAGCTTCTGGTTATCCGAAAATCACAATCGGAGTCAGAACTTCTGGTCTGACAAAATCCAAGGAATTTAAACCTTCAGATATATAAAGGAATATTTGTAAGTAAATAAATCCAGAAACTTCAGGTTCCGGTAATGATAAATAAATCCATAAACTTCAGGTTCTGGATGGGTTATTAAACTGTTTAAATAAAAATTACAAAATAAAATGCGTAATAATAAATGCGAAAAAAGTAAATCCAGAACTGTAGGTTCTGGTAGGTTGGTATAGCCAATCTCATAAAAAACATATAAATAAATAAATGCAGGAAAGTAAATCGCGTAAAAGTAAATAAAATGCGAGAAAGTAAATTGTGTAAAAATAAAATACGGGAAAGTAAATTCAGAACTGCAGGTTCTGGTATTAATAAATAAAAGTCTAGAAGCTTCAAGTTCTAGTAATAATAAATTCAGAAACTTAAAGTTCTGGAAATAAATCTAGGAACTCCAGGTTCTAGTGGTAATAAATTCAGAGGCTTCAGGCTCTGGAAATAACATCATCGTGCTGATAACGTGTTATGAATCAAAAAATAATAGATGAACAAGAAATAATTGAAAAAGAGATGAAATAATAATAAATAATAAATAAGAGAGATATCATATGAGAGAAGAGAGAAAAACGAGAGAGAGAGAGAGAGAGAGAGAGAGAGAGAGAGAGAGAGAGAACATGTTATACTTTATTAACATTGAAAGAGCAGCAACTCCTTTTTACAAGAGAGAGCATATATATATATAGCGAACAAAGTAAGCTCTTGAGCGGTGGTAGGAGGGCCACGTGTGTTTGAGCAAGCTTGAGCAAGAAGCAATTTCTTGATTGGTGGTGGGAAAGCCACATGTATTATAACAATATGCACATTATTAGGGTTGAATATTTGATTATTCTAAATTATTATCTAATATATATAAAATTTAAATTGTTTCTATATTATTTTATATTTTCATTTAATGTAATATATATATAGTCCCGATTTGATCGGTGCGCACTGATATAACTTTATAAGGATATTGAATGTGAACCACTAGTTTTACATGCTTTGATTCAAGTGTGTATGCACTTGTCCAAACTTCTCCATAATGAGTTGCTCACATTCAATATCCTCATAAAGTTATATCAGTGCGTACTGACTTGAAAATTTATATATATATATATATATATATATATATATATATATATATATATATAGAATTAGTATCACAAAGATGAGATGAAGTTGATCCGGTGGTAAACCACTCACACCTGTATCATGAGGTTGCGGGTTCGATTCCACTCTCTTTATAAAAAAAAACCCATAATTTATGTAACATTGTAATACTTAAAAAAAAAAAAAAAAAAAAGTATTATATAGGATTTGAAGTAGTTTTTTCTCGGTTTTTAGATTGCATTATACAAATGTAGTGATTGATTTGTTCTTTGTTTGGTTTTGGAATTAATTAAAAACTAACTTAAAAAATAAAAAAATAAAAAACTTTTTTTTTCCTCAAATGATGATGTACCTGACTGGAAATTGTCATATATTTATGCGGTTCAAGTAATGTGCATTTCTCATTTTATGTTTGTGGTGAGGAATTTGAGTTCAATCATATGCATTTTACAAGTATATGTATACAATTTTATCCCCTGTATTATAGGATTAGATGTTCCAATAGTATTTATTAATCTCGGAAGATCTTTGTCAAATTTTTCAAAAAGAAAAGTAATATATGAATAATAATCTAGAAAATATATGAGACGGAGAATGTGGGTCGGCTTATTTGATGAGTCATAAATGAATTTATATTGGATTTGAACTCCTCACCACTAATGTGGAAGAGAGATATACTATCATTTATACTAAAAGGTGATAAACAACAATTTAATTCACCTATTACATTTCATTTAAATCCAATTGTCACATCATATATTGATATTAAAATGAGATATAAAAGTACGATGAGTATATTATATTTATTATTATTATTATTTTATTTGATTGTTTTTTTCTTCCTTTTTAATTATTTTTTAATAAACTAATGGCACCGAAGAAAGATTATGTTAGATAAAATATTCGACATAGGTAAATTAATACATGAAAATTATTATGTTATTTGATGTTGTCATTTTCTGTTGTAAAAGTTGTGGTTTAAATTTTTTATGGCGTCTATCGGCTTATTCCATTTTTACCCATGAATTGTGTTTGAATTGGTAGACGGTAGTTTTCAGATAATTTAAGAAAATTAATCATATTTCCACTAGAATAGAAAAAATTCCACTAAATATAATTTTCTAAATTTAGACTTTTTTGTTTGTATCATTAAACATCAATGAAGAATTCTTTTTGTCCAAAATGCAACTCTCTTGATTAAAGTTTGTTATTTTTTTTGGTCTAATTGATTAAATTTAGTTCATTTGTCAAACTTTATGTCACTTTCTTGATGTGATCAAATTCAATAAATGTTTTTTTAGATCATCGCACAAATGGTTTCAATTGAAAGTGGTCTCACCACTTGTTAAAATCTCTTAATTTAATTTTAAGTATTATTTCTTTGGTCAAGATGGTCTTAAAGGAAAAATTAATAATATTTATTTTATAATGTTTCAGAGTTGATTTTACCGTTTTTCTATAACATAACAAAACTAACTCTATAATCTCACAAAAAATAAAAAATAAAAAAAATTGGGACCACGAAAGCACCATAATTTTAAGATAAAAAAAAAAGAAGCAAGTTAGATGATTACATTTTGTATTATTAATTTATTATTACTATGTAATCATTTAGTAATTATTTTTTGACTAGTAATTTGAAAACAGTTTTTTTTATTTTTTTATTTTTTTTTATTTTTTAAACATAAGATCGATTCAGTAGAATACTCATCACATCTATATAATTGAAATAGAAGATTAATCTCGAATTATTTGTAATATTTTAAATTAAAAAGTACTATTATCTTTTCTATCAATGAATGGAACCTACACCTTCTCTCTTCTCTACTTTATCCTTTGAAGAAATTTCCAAAAGAAAGTGTTGGTGACTGAGAGAAACGAGAACCATTCTTTCCAGCTCGCAATTATTTAATTTGACCTTTGCTTCTTGGAAATAATCTTGAAAATATACCTGAGATACAAAATAATTGAAATAATCCTACCCAGGTGAATACGAGTTCTAATTTACCCGTTTGCATCTTTGTGTGACCGGGGGTTTAAGCCGAGGTTTCCTATCTGTCATACTCCATAACATCCAACAAATAGATCGTCAGAACCAACAAGTTGGCTATGGGTGTGTCACGTAGTTGGGGAGAAAAGCCGAATAGGTACCTAGTCGAAATCCGGGATCCTCGATACAAAAAAAAAAAAAAAAAAAAAAAAAATCAACTATTCAATTAATCTATCTTTCTGCACTTTGGAAAATAATTTAGATAAAAAATTTAAAAAAAAATTGGCTAAAAACGTGACAATTTAGTTTAATATTTTTTCTTGGAAAATTGTAATTAAATTATATTCGAATTTCTAAAATATTTACAAACTTTGAATGACTCCGTTATTTAGTGCTTGATCTCGGTAAGTTCAGATAGTCCAATATTACTTATTAGGGTGATTAAAAAAAAATATAAGTTTCATAGAAGACCAAGACCCACAAAGATTTAGTATCATTGAAAAATTAAAAATAAATATGATTCCTCCAAAATTCTTTGGATTATAAAATATGGCAGAGGCTACCAACAACTAGGGTAAATGGTCATGCATGACATCTACTTCACAGTTCACACTTAACATCACCACAACAAGTTCAAATCACCAACTCTTTGGTACTCACAAAATCCAAACAACTGTAAAAAAGAAGAAATGCAGCAGAAACAAACAGAAAATGAGGAGTGTATGGGAACCTGGAGAAGATGAATTCTGCTCGGAGGTCCCCGACTCTAGTCAACAATTCAGAACAAATAGAACACAACCGTGTGTTTCTACTACCGTTGATATCGACTGTTTTATCATTCCGTAGTCTTTTCCACTCCAAACTTCTCGGCACTTGCACGAAGCTCTGTTAAGGTTTTTCCGAGGGAGTGCCTTAGCTAGGTCCGATATACTAGTAGATATTACAGTCTTTTCAGTGTTCAGATTGAAAAACGCGACGTATATTTCTCCTGAACAAGCACAAAAAAGAGTCATCAAGTTGCAAGAGGCTAATTAACACCAAGAGTGTTTTAGATAAATCAAACCTCTTCTTCCCGTTGCAATCCAAGAACGAATTCCACCAGAACCAACGTTAGCTGCACATAACACATTTCATCAATTTAGCATTTGATAGTTGCCGGAGCAAAGAATTCTTGCAAATGTTTCAACCCGGATGTAGAAAATCTAATTAAAAATGTTACCTTTAACTGAATTCGCAATGGCACATAGACCAGAATAACTGTTTACGAGAGCTCCACTTGTGTTCAACTCCCACATCTGCCAAAGATTAGACATATTAACTTTCAGATTTTCACTCATATAAACCTGACTTGAAAATAATATAACATTTATAACTATAACTTCCAATTTCATTTATTAGTCGTTTTTCATTCATAAACATCTAATCTTTATTTGAAATTAAAACTAAAGCTACCTGGTTAGCGTCTCTCTTGCAAGGTGATAATGAGCCTCTTTTAGATTCTTTTGAAGTAAGCTTTCGGTTCGGGGAAGCATTTAAGCAAAACTCCATCCTTTCACCTGCTAGTAAATGAAGTTTCCCTTGATATTGTTGCCCGTAGATCATCTCTTCGTCTCTACATCAGCATTCAATATTGAGTTATAAATTATGATATAACAATGAAAGCGGAGGTAATGATAATAAAATTATCCAAGTAATCTAATACTGTAAAGGTAAAATAAATATTACGAAGCCAAAGGAAGTTTTCTCTTGTAGTAGCAAAAGGGTTTCTTGAGTCTGTTTCCCAAGTTCTCTTTCCAGCAGATTTGTTCAAGATCCTGGTCAAGAGCTTCAGTAGACCACCCATTTGCTTTCGAATCCTTGCAGGTAGTGAGACCCAAAATACGTGTATCCGATGTCTCCACTTTTGAAAGATTTGGAGAGATGACCTGACTCTTCTTATTAGTAACTTTTCTACCAGTAATATAAGGAAACTGTAAATAAGAAAAAAAAAAAAAAAGTAAGATGCTGTTTGGAGAATGTTTATTCTTATAAGACTTTTTTATATCAATATGTGATTACATGCCTCCATGTTGTTTGAGCTAAAAGAGTTTATTTCCAACGCCGTAGGATTTGTAATCAGACTGTATGTGAAATCATCAAGTTTTCTGACATCTCCTCCAAACATGAGAGGAGACTTGGCCATAGCCCACAATGTCATCTGCGAAGGGAAAAATCCATATGGCTAAAAAATAATGTATATTTACGAAAATTAGAAAACTAAGTCAAATACAATCATAAAAGCAGACCTGAGTTCTTTGCTCATCAGGACTAAGTTTACACCATCTGTGCGGACCCACGTTCAAACCTGGAAAACATGGAAATATCCAAATTATTTGTGGTTTTTTGTACATTCTTGAAACACAAGTTCATCTAAATTATCCAAGCTACACTCTTCTCAAGTTATGAAATCACTAGTACATAGAAACTCTTGAGCACTCCATAACCAGTTAACAAAATGCAATTGAAAATTTATTTTTCAAAGTTTGATCTGAAACCGAAGGTCCTACTGTCAAAAAGCATTTACACTCTTATCATAATATGTTCTGCAGGGTTGGCCTGCATTAAGTTCGTTACTTGAAGTTTCGGAAAGTTGAGTGTTTGTATGTGTAGGCAAGTACTGTGATGCTGCCAGCCAAGAAAAAGAAGCAAGCAATCATCTCATTATAACTTTGATTATATTGATATAAGTGGCAGTGTTATGTGTAGTGGCTACAAATGTTATTCCGTCAAAAGGTCAAGAATGTTCTATAACCTTGATCAGTAAGCCACCCCAGTGGTAGCATATCCAAGTCAGGCCAAGACTTCCCCCGCAAACCCTTGGCACCTATCATATTAGCAGTAGAGAAGTCCCTGAAACAAAAGTAATATGTATCAGATATATGAAGAGGAGTAGAGAGCAAAATTTGGAAAAGGAGCCAAAGTAGAAACACAATCGTAACTATAAGCTCTTAATGTATACGGAATTCTTGACTCACCTTGTAACATTAAAATGGGAAACAACGTCTCCCCATGTGTCCCAATCATCGCCAGATATCCTGTACATGTTGACCAATCCACTTACCTCTTTGGCCATAGCTGGCGTCACACTGGTTCCGGGAGACAAAGAATACAGAATAGGGCGGTCAAGTCCCTTCAAAACCTGCACAAAGGCACTTCATACATATTACCTCCACTCTGAAATTTTTTGTGAGATTGTCGCTAATGTTACCAGGCACTGTTGTGTACCTCTGATACAAAGCTTATCTCATCTATATCCAAGTCATCTCCAAATACGCAGTCATGTTTAACTGTAAAATGATCAAATATAAGGACATGAAAGTTATTAAATCAAAAATAGATTAAGAATTAAGATTAAGCCACTCCATAAAATTTTAATTTTGAAATTACCAAAATCAACTCCCCATTCAGCATACTGTCTGTACAGTGACCTCAAAAAAGCTCTTCCTGCTCCCAACTTAGTATTTACACTCATGAAGCCATGTGGCATCCATACACAAGCCCTTTCCTTGAGCCCTATATCTTTTGCCCGCCATTGTCGACCTGACTCCTCATAGACACCTCCCTGATGAAAAGTCAAAATAATGGCTCAAGCATTAACACTACAAGATAACACTTCACAGAGGGAGAGTTATGTCTTGAACCACGACATTGATATTATTTTCATTTTGAGAGCTAAAAATAAAGGTTGAACCATATATATACCTTAAGACTATCCAAGATAGGGGTGTTTGCATTAAATGCTTGTGTACTTATTCCTCTCATGACATGAATGCCGAACTTCAAACCCATGGCGTGCACTTTCTTGGCTACTTCAGTGAACCCTTTACCACCTCTGGATGACGGCCATCTATCCGGATCAGGAATCATCCTCCCCCATTCATCAATTACATCAAATCCAAGAGAATCAACATAAGCACCATCCACTTTTCTTCTATACCAGAGGTAATCCACCACAACATACTACATCCAATCCAATAATTAAAAAAAAGGAAGAAGAAGATTAAATTTCATTTCCAACAGTCCATTCTCACACTGCTAAAACATTATAAAAGGGAAAAATAACTAAAACAATAAAAAAAAATTGAACTTCTAGTTGCATACGCAATGTTTTGCACCTCATATCTATGAGGACGTAGACGCTGAGAAATGATTTCGGCACTCTGCAAGAACTCTTCTTCTGAAATGGTCCAACAAAAGGAATCATATGAGTTCCAACCTCTCGGCGGAAGACTAGCATGGTCCAATCCTCTATCTGGTATTTCTGATGATACCCTGAATTTAGACACAACTTTGCTTCAGTACATGAAAGGTTAAATCACATCCAACAAAAAAATTGTGTTTCCATTCGAACAAGATTAATTTAAACTTTGATGTCTTAACAAAGACTGACATTGCCAAAAGTCACATAGAAATACATGTCATCAAACTTAACAGTAAATTGAGCATTCTCTTAAGATTATGTCATCTATATGTGGAGCATACTACATTGCTTATCTGTTTCCTTGTAATAAACTCCTAACCAAATTGAAAGTTGTTTGTTGTCTTGTAAACAGATAAAAGCAAACATTTCTTTCAAAAGCAAGAAAATGAGAGGAAAAAAAAAAATGGATTCATAGTCTATTGCACGAGCTCTCTATTCCAAAAAACCTAATCAATTACCCTTCAAAAGTACCAAGTTGTGAAAAACAAGACACATATACAACTTCGCACTACAGATAATTTCTAATTCCGGAGTTGGCCATCAGTTTCAATAGATTCCAAGCCCAAAACTGTAAACAAACAAATGCTGAGAAGGGTTTCGAAATTCAAACTAATTATAGAGAAATATCAATCGGGTCGTTGAGTGAGAGTAATCACAGTTCTGTTCAACACTTAAACAAAAAAAAACTGCCATGTAAGTGAAACGTAGAACAGAAAATCGCATATAAGTAGCTAAAACAGTGGTAGAAATAAAGAGAAATGAGTCACCTGTAAAGTAAAAGACAGAAGAAGCAGAGAGAGATCAATACAAACATCTTCATGGTTACTGATACCATACAAAATGTTGGGCCTTTTCTTTTTATTTTAGGATTATCTGAACTTAAGTAGGAGACGATGACTGATTTGATGATGACGTGTCGTTGTCTGAGTTTGTGACAACCTACTTTTAATGTTAATGTTGTTCTGTTTCAAAACAAAACAAAACAAAACACTGGCTCGTGATTTTGATGTCATTGCCTAATGTGGTTCGGTGGTAAAATCACTCATTCAGTCCGATAATATTTCAACAATTTAAACCTTACCGGAAAGTCAAATTGGGCTTGAATGATATCTTTCGTTCTTAAATTCTCTTAATACAGTTGATAGGATTTTGCAAATTACATTAAATTTTATAGGAAGATGAAAATAAATTTCAGGATTTGAAAAAAAAAAGGAATGAAAATGTTCGAAATCACATAATTTTTTCTCTATTTTGTTTAAAAATTAAAAGAAAATGAAATTATCAAACTGGGAAAATATTCTCTTAAACTGAGTACAGAAAAAATGAATCTTGCAATGCATAAGTATCCGATTAAACTCCATGTGCAACTTAAAAAAAATAGATTTGAGCTAGTTCATGACTTCGTTTCCTATCTGGTCATTGAATGGTTCTTATAGATTCTTAACCGGAACTTGGATACTAAAAGTAATTGCCAATTTGGACGTTTTGTTTGAAATTTACACAACATGAAATAATAATACACAAAAACTATCTGAATTCCTTACGAGACAAAACTGCTGAAATTTTTATCTGTTCTTCTGGAGACAAAACTGCCTAGTGTTACCGCTAGTTGTCGTAGGATGAGAGCCCCCCCCTGGATATCATGTTAAAATCCCACTCCGGCTCAACTGCTTCCCCGGCTGAAAATTGTATAGCCGCACTGTATGGACATCTTACACAGCTTGTGGGTAAGAGAAAAAAATATCATTTATCAAGTGATCTACTGGTTCTTCACGGCGCTGCTCAAGATAAATCAGTGTGAAATAAGGTAAATATAGAAGTCCATCAGGTCAGGCTTTACACATGCAAGGAGTCAGAGGGTTCTCCCAAAGGTCGTAGTTTGGGAAGGTCTCTTCTGGTAATCCAGTCCGCGTCTGGTGCGTGACAACAACATCCTCTACAAAGGTTGCCCATCCCATGTAGGGGTCCCCAAATGATTTAGACATAAGCCCCTTGTCTGGTTTTATGGATTTATTTCGGTGACCCATGTACCTACGTGCCCCAATAATCAACTTTGCGAAGTTGCCTCCATGCGTCATTACAAACACATCAGATTTTAAGCAGACCAAGAAGTCGAGGGCTGCCAAGCTTGTTACGTGCTTTCGGAAACCAGCTAACTCCTCCTTGGCTGCCAACTCTTCCTTTGTAACCTGTTATTAAAGTTTGTCATGACAGTCTCAACTTCAACAATGGTTGGTCAAGTCCATATTTATCTTCATAACCAATAGATAATTCAGCTTATTACCATGTTCAAAGGTCGATAACAATTTCCTAACCCCCACTTTATTTAAAGAGTAAAACAAGAACCACACTCAATTTTTTTTTTCTTTTTCAATACATGTACATATTCATTCATGCATGCATGATAATTGCATATGTGCATATATGATGACAAGCTAATCTTCTACTTTAATTGTTCTTTTGAGAGATTCAGAGATATTATAAATTATTCTTTTCTATAACAATTTTTGGAGATTACGAGTTAATGATGTTGCCATGCCACAATGTAAAATCTTGTACAATTGTTTGAGATTGTATAGCTCTGCTCAAATAAGAGATTGCAAATTTCTCCATAGAGAAAATGTCACAGATGTGAGAACCCAAAACAAAAGTTGCACACAATCATTCAAAATGAAATTCTAGAAATGGGGAGAGAGAAAAGCTTTTGAACGAATATGAATTTCAGCATTTGGAATGAAAATTGACTAGCCATTGCATTCCATAAGATAACGTTGTATGATAAATGATATTGTATAAGAAATGGAGGAAAAGACCTTACCAGATTAGGGAACATGTTTCTAAGTGGTGCCATCCGATTCTGGCCACCATAAACCTGCCCAGAAGCAACATAAATTTGAGTTTCTTTGGGATAACCCATTGCCCGAAGAATCACTGCTACTTCCCCAGGCTCAAGAGGGCATCGTCCTTCCTTCCGCTTCTGCAAGGCTAGTTGCCATAGATGGGAACCATTCTGCAGGAAAAATAATCACAAAAGCAGCAAATATCATAGACGTTCACTATAGGTTCAACTTAAAACCAGGGAACTGAAGGATCCTATCATTCTGTGTCACCTTATAGCGTCGAGGCCATTCTTTTTTTCTATATACAGCCATTTTCGCCTTCTCTTCCCTTGTCCCCACAAAATCACAAAACGATAAGCCCACCATCCCTTTCTCAAACCTAAGATGCAGAGCCCTGTGTAAGAGAACTTTGTTAGTACTGTAGGAGTCGAAACTCAGAACCTGGCTTAACAAACTTTCAGATACCAAAATCACATACATATAAGGATTTGAACTGCCTGTGCGATTTCTCATCCTTGACACTAGTGAATCCGCCATCTGCTCTATCTCGGGAAGAAATTTCAGAGCATGATAATTCACCCTGCACCTTAGTCGGTTGATTTCTTGAGGAACATTATCATACCTGAACCGTGGAAATGTATGCAATAACCATTTAATCCCGATTTGCTTAAATGAAACCATACTCTATAGTCTAGGGGAAAGTGAATCTGTAGTACACATGACTCACCCAAGCCGATCAACAAAAGGTTTAAGGGCCATTATCTTCTTCTCCTTGATTCGAGGTAGAACATTGTCGATGTAAAATTGAGCTGGAGCATACTTTGGAATGTTTTTTACAGTCCGTCTAGAATATAAATAAATAATTTTATAAATTAATGCCAATTTACCACAACATAGAAATGAGAAAAGGAAATGATACAAAATAGAAAAGGTCCTTAGCTTGTCAATTCTGTGTTAGCTTAATTTCAAATTGAATTAAATGAACAGCATAGAAAGGCATCAACCTTATGCTTGAGAATAATTCTGATTTATCAGTAAACCAATCAGGGATGTCTCTGACAATTCGCACATCATCCTTTAAGTAGTCAATGAAATGATCAACATCAAAGATATCTTCAAATTTCCTGCAGATACATTACAACATTGTTTCAAGAAAAGGCAGGCGTTAATGTCTTTGAAACAATATGATACAAAGCAATGGCAAATCAAAATGAGCATTTTCCGCAAAATAGTGTTTGTTTAGCTCAATCGCAAAACTAGACTCGGTGAAATGCAATAAAATTTTAAGCCATAATGTATTAATACAAGACTTAATAGCTTGAAAGAGTACAATCAGTTGATTTTAAACTAACTTGAGTACGAATTGGCTAAAACAACTGAGTACTGGAGCTATAATCTCTTTAGAAAAAAGAAATACTAAGGGTTCTTCCTTCAATATATATATATATATATATATATATATCCCAGTTTATAGTAAGAAACAACAATGTAATTGGATGTTTTAGAAGTCTTTCATAACATAAGCTGGAAACAAGAACCGTATTATCAATTATAGAATGCTCCCTCAATTATTAGTTTTAGGCTAATGTGCTTCTATGCTAATTATAATGAAAATCAGTGTAAGATTATTGGTCAAGACATCTTACGTTTGGTCTTTCCAAATCTGGTCCTGCTTCAGCACTGGCAAGATAAGGGTGGCATTCAATATTTTGGCCACAGCAACTGCATTGCATATCTGCATAGCAAACACATGCACTACACATTATTTTGAAGGATCTAGCTGGGCTGTACATATGGTAAAGCATGACAATTTTCTAGAGAGAATTTGAAAAACATGTAAAAAAATGATCATGAGACATGCATTAATATGGAAAACAAATAAATGATGATATGCACAATATGGAAACAGAAAAATGAAAAGACAACAATCAGGCAACGACTAGACAGAAAAGAAACCATACAGCAATACGTTGCTGATTCAGACCACCTTCAGCATGGATAAAAATATAACCACTGGTTTCATTCTTAGGAGGAACATCTGCAAGGAGTTGAAAAAAGTTATGATTAACACGAAATGCAAGATAGAACTTGAAAACAGAAATGGAGAATATTACAGTAATCATATCAGATGAAGTTCAAAATTAGATCACATCATGTACCCGCATAATATAAAATCATGTCTCTGAAATTGTATTTCAATATGAAGGATGACAACGTTGCAGGTCCAACTTTGAGGGGATACAGTCATACAGAAAACCAGAAACTAGTTGTATAACAATCATATATCAACCTAAATGCATATTCAAAACAAAAATTGATCCATGAAGGACAACAAGACAACGTTTTATGATTGGATCTAAACACTAGACTCATTTATTAGTATCCATGATTGACTCAATACATCATCAGATCATCCAAATGAAATCAAGTTGAACCAGTGAGAGTCCAATACAGAAACATATTCTACCTACAAAACCTACATATGCATGGTATAATAAGTTGGTACTAATGAATTCAAAATGTCAATTAAAGTGCAGATTATCTTGAAAGAATGGCATTTTTCTATCTTTCAAATTGTCTAGATATAACTATACTTGGCAGTACCATAATCCATTTATGAAACTACCATAAATACATATAACCAAGAATATAGCACACAGACATCATTCAACGGAAAGACTAAATATACCCGATATGCCATCACGGCGCTCAGCACAAGGCTTCCAAGACGTAGTGGCAGACAAAGGATTTTCCCACAGCGAAGTAGTTTCCTTGACCTAAGAAAAAAAAAAGCCAAAACAGAGATGACATATTGATTAAAAAAAAAAAAGGACATAGGAAAAATGAACTAACAAGATCCTTGAAGCACTTACGCGCGGGCAGTGAAGAACAATGCCATCTTTTTTACACAAGTACGGAGCGTTCTGCAATACATTTTACAAGATACTATAAAATGTGAAACATAATGAACTATAAACAATCAACGAAATCCTGTTCGCATGCAATTTACGGCCAGATCTCATGCCATTGTTTTCATAAAAAAATACGTAATTTTTTAAAACAAAATGTATCCAAATTAAGTATCGCAGCATTTCAACATCAAATCCTCAACACTACAGTGAATTGCATTATATTTCCATTTCTTAATACAATCACCACCACTAAAGCAGAGATAACTCACCAGTCGATTGAGGATCGATAAAACCGAGATCAATCCAGCGATGATGATAAAAACCACCAAGAACAACGAGATCCTAGAATTGTGCTGAGAAACCCTAGGATCGTCAATGAAGAAAGGAAAATACGACCAGATTGTACGGTCGCGGTCTCTGAAAGGATGGCGGGAGCGACCGTCGTCGTCGTCGGTGGTGATGTTTTGGTGATCGTGGATGAGAGGCGATGCGGTGTCGTCACGCTTCATCGGTGAGGAACCGGCTCGGCTTCCTAGCGAGCTGGAGTGCCGAAGCTCGGCCATGGCTCGCTTTGGACTAAAAGAAGCCAGCTTACAGCTTCAGCTTCCACTTCTTAAAGCTTTCGCTTTTGGTTTCGGATTTTGTTAACTGGTTCACGGTCACACAGTCTCTCTCATAGACGTACAGTACATGAATGTGTTGTGAGTCCAGAATCTTAAGGGCATTATCGTCATTTTAAGTTCCTGAAACTTAATTTATTATTTATGTATACCGTTCTAAAACGTTGCGTTTTTTAGTTTTCCTTTCAAAATAAAAAGCTGGAAACCCTAGCGAATTGAAGAAGAGTGAAAAAATGAACTCGATAGCGAGGCGATTCTCAGGTATATTGACGCGGCCGTGTCAGGCCGTAAACTCACTGAGTCAGGATCAGTTCGGGTATCATCAGGTTCAACAATGGCGGGGGATCCGAGTGAAGGTGTTTAACGGGAACCTGGAGCAGGCGCTGTCGTTGATGCAACGTAAGATGACGTCAAGCGGGATCGAACGGCTCATAAAGCGTCAGGAGACACACCACATCAAGAACTCGGAGAAGCGCGTGTTGGCACGCAAGAATCTCCAGCGCAGGCTACGGTCGGAGGAATTCTCTCGCAAAATCAAAGCCATCCTCCTCAAGAAAGTCAGGTAAATCTTGTGTTCCACAGCTCTTCTGTATCAAATGCTTTGATTTATTGTGCTTTTTATTTGTTTTATATGTTTTGAATCGCACGTAGTTCTTCTTGGGAGCTAAAATGGTTTCCAGGATTTTATCTGTGCGGATAGCAAAATTAATCCTTTCTGCTTGAGCCTTCTTCAAGTTTCCTATGGAGATGAGCTCCAATGCTATTGGATAACAAAATTTTTATCTGATTTACTAATGAAATTGTGACTTCTTTTTTTTGGTGTTTTATGTACATCTTCATGAGGACACCGGCTATTGTCCTAATCGCAGTGGCACTAGATGCGAAGTAAAGACATAATTAGTTATTTTATTAGCTACAACAAAATAGGGTTATACAATTTAGCTCCTTGGACGTGTTACAGCTGATATATTGCTGCGAATGGGCTTCTGCTGTCTGTACTTCAGGAGGTTGAGAGGCTAACATAGTTATATAATATAACTCCTATGATAGTATTGCTTAGTGCTTGCAATATGTGTATGTAAACAAATTGAAGAAATAATGGATCGAATATCCACCTGATACATAGCCTTGGACTTTAACTAGGACGGTGAAGCGATGGAGTTTATAGATGTTAGATTTTGATCTTGCTGTGCATGGTATTTAGTGCAAAAGCTATTTGTTGTTATGAAGTGATGTGCAAACATGGTTGGTAGTTTGGACTTTGGATTCTAGCCTCCCATTTAGGCTTCCATGTACTATGATCTTACAATTACATGTGTCTGCTGTCTCGGTTATTTAGAGGTGGAAAGGTGACCCTTCCTTTAGGTTTTGAGGCCTGTTGCTAATGGAACAAAGGCTCATTCTCATTTAGCTTGTTCAGCATCAAATTGATGGTTGTTCCCTCTATTTTGGATGGTCAATGTTAATGATGGGCAATGAATTGTTACCCAAGGCAATAATTGATATTTGCCCATCGATTAGTCTAGAAACGTTGTATACCAACCTCAACAACAGAAAAGGACAAAAAAGAATAACATAATTTGTATGGGAATAATGGTGAAAATTCATCCTTAATAGTTAGTTATTGGAAATATTTTCAAAGACTTTGGTCATGGTGTCTTATTTGCTGGTATTTTCCCTCAACTTCTTCCTGTATTGCCCTTAGAAGGATCTTAATAAATGTTATTTTATGGAGTCAGGTGTCAATAGTTCTATCACTAGTCATTTTGGGCAAAATAGATCCTTGGTTCTATCTTCATGCATACTGAGAATTGGTCTGTGCCTTCAAAATAGTTGCTACCACTAGAACCCTAAATTTGGAAACTTGAATAAAGATTGTTTTTAGAGTTGTGCCGCCACCTCTTTAAAGTGTAACACTTGAACTTCCATGCCCCATCAGATGTGGTCAAGTTTGTTAATAGCATTTTTGGCTTCATATATCTTCTTTCCTTTTGCTGTCTATGAGAATATTGTTTCTTTGTTTCTTTATATATCATGTAAATGTTTGATATGTTTCCCTTTTGCCTGCTCATATCCACTGACATCTTGATTTGAATGTTGCAGGGGTCTATGAGAACAACCTTGGAATTAACTCTTCGATTGAAAAAAAGAAGAAGATTGTATATGTTGCTACTCATTGCAGATGTTTCAATTCCTTCTTGTATGCAAAGGTTATGCAGCTTGCACTGCCTCTGTAATCATTAAAAACAGACTCAATGGAGCTCCTCAAAATTTTCATTTTTGAAACTTGAGGCTTCATCTTCAATGCATGCGATTGTCAAAACAGTTGCTTGATAATTGCAAGCATTTTGTGAATTTTCCGTATTTTCCTGACATTGTGAACTGCGGAAAGTGATAGCAATGAAAGAATAAACAAGAATTTGTTGTAGGTGACCAAATCCTGCCAATGCACCTGTCTTATTTTCTCACAATACTTGTTTTAGATTGATTTATTCATTGCTTTGCTTGCTTGGTGCTTTGTTTTCTGCAAGATGTAGATTTGTTAGACTTGAGTAAAATTGTGAATTGAAATGTTTGGTGATCCTGAATCAATACCTGCACTTACATGTATATATACGGAAGTACAATTGCATTTTAGGAGTAGAAGTACCAACTGAACTCTCATGGAAGAATGAGATCAGGTACAGAGATCCATCATCCATGTATTCAATTTTGCAAAACTGTACTCGGTAGTTAATCGGTTAAAATTGTCGCAAAGCAAGTGGAGAATTATTGGTAAATTGTCAAAGGCTGTTCAAGAGCTGAGAAATTTCACAACACCAGGGATAAATTGTGGCGTTCAAATCTAAGTATGTACGGGAGACATCTATTCTCACATCACCGTATCACCATAGAAAACTCACTCCCTACAAATCTACCGAACACTAATAAAAAAAAAAATAGAGTAAACTTAATACTAATTAATTAATTTATTTTCTTTTTGGAAAGGAACTAATTTATATATTTTCAATTTCCATCAAATATATAAATTTGTTTATGATAACTGATAAGATTAAAATAAGAGAGTTTCTCCTTACAATCCATAAATTATCTATTCTCACTCCAATTTAATTTTTTTATTAATAACAATTTTAACCTAAATTAAAATTACTAAACAAGATAAAAAAATTTAAAAACACTCCAAACTTATGAATATTTTAGTTTTTTACTAACAGTAATATATATATATTTTAAAAGTCAATTTTTTTTTTTTTTTTTTTTTTTTACAGATATATGAAAGCTTGAATTGTTTCAACTATATTCGATTAAACTTATAATTTCTAAGACTAATGAAAGAATTAAAGTTCTTTAGGTAATCACTTACCTACAAGAGTAACAAAAAATATTTTTATATTTTGATTTTTTTTTTTTGTATATATATACATATGGTTCCTATAAATCAAGCTTATTAGTAAGTTTTTTTTTTCTTAACCGTAGTCTTACTTGAGAAAAAATGGAGATAGGAAATTAGAGATATGTATTAGAGGAGAGAGAGTTTAATATGGTAATTAAAAATTTAGGAGAGAATATTTAATATATAGTAATTCATCTAATGATTTAGGAGAGATAATTTCTTTTGTTAATAATTTAATTTAAAAAAGATAAAAATGATAATTTTGTAATAAAATGAAGTGTCTTTAGAATTTTTTTTTAATTTAAATTTTGATAATGGAGTGATTTTAGAAAGAAAAAAAAAGTGTAAAAAGAAAAAATTGGATTGTCAAAAGAAGTTCTCTAAAATAATGACCGATAATTATTTAGAAATAGATAAGGGTAGGTAGATAATTATTTAGAAATAGATAAGGGTAGGTAATTTTATTAATTTTCTAAAATAATTTGCTCTTCATTCGAAAAACTAAATAAATTGATTATTTCACAACTAAAAATAAAACAATAATATAAAAAATATAAAAAAAAATGGATGTTTTGTCTGGCATCGCAGTCATTTTATAGAGACATCGAAGACAAGTAAATGAGGGTTTTAGAAGGGGAGATGGAGATGGAGACTGAGATAGAGAGAGTGCGGTTGCGTTTGGTGTTCGAGAACCATCACATACTGAGCAAGTCACAGAGGAAGGAAGGACTCGCCAAAAGCTGGTTTCTCTTCAAACCCAAATTCCACAAGACCATTTCCGATCTCTCCGCTTATCTCCTCCGCATTTTCCGCCTCCACAACTCTTGTCCGCATGGCCTCCTCCTCTCTGTAACCTCCAACTCTCGTTCTCTCTCAACATATCTCATCATCATTTTCTCTGGATTCTCTTGCAATTTTATTATTATTAATTTTTATTTTGTTGTCTCACAAATGGGTATTATTGTGCATCATGATATGCAGATGGATGGGTTTGTTTTGCCACCTTTTGAATCGACTTGTGTTTTGAAGGATAAAGATGTTGTCTGGTCAGTTGATTGATTGATAGATTTTCTTAATATTCACTTCCTTTGTTTTCTAGAAAAGTTCAAAATTTTAATTTTAATTTTATTTTTTATTTTTTGAATCATTGTTCTCAACAGTGTGAGAAAGAAAGTAGGGGTAGCAGCTGAGATAGACAATTTAGATAATGGCCTGGGAATAGTGAAGCTTCTAGCAAATGAGGAATTCGATAAGGAAACTGGTGGATATGAAAGTGAACTTGAAGAGGATGAACATGAGGAGTCTTTGGATGCATTGGATTTGGAAGCTACACCTGTTGTGGACAAAGTTTCCAAGAAAAGGAAGGCTTCGAATTCGAAGAAACTTCAGGGCTCAAAGTATGTTTCCAAGTCTCGTAATATGTTTTGTTCAGTTACTTACTTACATGCAGTTGCATAGGAGGATTCTTGTGATTTTTGCTTGGATTTGTAAATCACATTTGTCATTACTGCGTTATAGGAGGAAAAAAAGTAAACTTGCCAGTGCTAAAGAAAGTCTTGGTCTTGAGGATGTTGAGAATGATGTTCACGTAGTGAAAAGCGGGAACTCTCATCGCGTTCACAAGAAGAATCGCGTCAAGAAGGACAAGTCATCTGATGTACAGGGAGAACCAGAGAAATCGAGCTCCCCTGAAATTGACGAAACAACTATTTGCATTATGCGCAAAGCAAAGAGGTAGTTCTATAGCCTTGTTATGTGTGAGATGTTAAATGATTACTATTGTAGTCCGTCTTATTTCAGTTTACTCTATTTTTTGTTGATTCCTTTGGTGGATTGTCTGAACTAAAACATTCTATTACTCTTGGAGGTCTCTTGAATCTCTCAAATATGATGTTTCTTCTGTGTATATGTATGTGTTTTTCAGCATGCAATTGTGCTGTCTCTGAATTGAATGCATTCATAACTTTGGCATACAATTCTGTAGGATTATAAGTGATTGATGGTTGTGGTGAAATCAATTTTGTGCTTATCCTTGCATGTGCAAGTGTGTGTATCGAATCAATTAAATGTTTTTGTCTTCTTTTTGACTCCTTTACCTTACAGAAAACTTTTTGTTATTTTCTTATTGTTGTTTTCTAGGTCCTGTGAGCTTCAAGAAAATGAAAAAGGGAGTGCGGATGTATCCTCTATGCCTGTCGGAACTGAAAAGGTTTTGGTGACTATTAACATTTCACTGCGTCTATAATTTTTAGTATGGAATCTAAAATGCATGAGATCAATGATATTTAGTTTTAGGAACTTCAGCATATAAACAGCATGATCTGGCTAATGCTTTATCTGCATCATTGAATAATTATGAGTTATGAAATTCTCTTATTTGCAAATTGTCAAAAAAACGTGGCTTTGATGAGTTGGTATTCACTACTACCTTTTGTCAGCTGAAACCTAAGGTAGATTCAGTTTATATTACTTAGATTGGAACTTTTTATACTAATAGAGTTTTTAACATTGATTTTCTCAAAACTGAAAGGTAGTGATTGTATTGCTGTTGGGCTGCTTTTTTGTGTCAAATTTGAAGTCAGTAGTTGATTCCTGTGCAGAATCCGAAGCTATTCCCTTTGCCCTTGTGATGCATGTGTGATTTAGTTTATTAATTATTTTTTTTTTGTAAAACATGATTAACTTTATAAAAAAATTTTGCCAGCTTCTCATATTATCTCTTTGAAAAGCAACTGTAAAATTAACTTCCAGAATCCATTTTATGTTTAGTTACCTAGTAGAAGTGCTCGACGTAAAAAGGCCAAGAGGCGATGGTTGAGGGAACAAGCCAAAATTGAAAAGTTGGAGGTACCTTGGTGTTTATAAGGATTATGAAATCTGTTTTAGCATTATAATCTTTATTTATGTGTCAAAAACACTCACCACATGAACACAAAAAGGAAGGAAAAAAAAAAAAAAGGGGTCCAACTCACGTAATATGATTGTATTAGTGTTTACATATTTTTCAAAGTCTGCTTATATCATAACCTGCAATGGTAATTTGTGGTGTATTCAATTTGTCTGTTGCAACAGAAGCAAGTACTTCCAAAAGATAATCAGCAATCTCTAGATAGAGATGATAAAAAACATGAACATCAACAACCAAATGAAACATCACGGGACGAAGATAGTGAAAAATTATCCAAAGATAAGCAACCAGATTCAAGTAGCGGTGCAGATGATGATTTCGTTCCTGTAGTTATTAGGCCAGGACATATTCGCTTTGAGGTTCCTGGAAAAGGTCTGATGCTCTCTCTCTCTCTGAGTTTCTGTGTATGCGCGTGTTTACATATGGAGACTTTTATTGGTTCTTGCATTTTAGTTTAATTGCTGATATAACAGGCTCATTTTCAAGCATTGAACCATTAACAAATATTATATGATGTCTCTTATCTTCTCCAGGGGATGCTGGTCAAGCTGTCCAGCAAAATCATACTCCAGTGGTATGTTTGCATTTATTTTCAAATTTTTAATGGCTGTCTTCTTTGTTGCTGCTCTCTCATTGGATAAGCTATTCATTTACATGTATTACTTTTTTTTTTGGGATTAATGATTTGTCTGTGCTAATGCTAATTTGGTCCAAGGTTATATTAATGTTATATTCACATTCTTGAATCGCATGTCAGGAAACTTTTCAGTGGAATGGAATAACCAGCAAGAAGAAAGGTCAAAAATGGGGCACAGAGAAAGCTTCATTTTCTAAAAAGAATTATGAAAATTATAGTCAAGATTACTCTGCAATGCTGACTACTGAAGAAGAGATCCCCGTAAATAATTGCAAGGACTTGGATTTTGATAATCTTAGACCGTATACTACCTTGCCCAAGGTTTGGTTCTTTCAAATTCTCCTTTCTACTTGCTTGGATCTCTGTCCTTCTTAAGAGGGAGATTCCCTTTTTCCATTTTTTTTTTCCTTTTGTTGGTTTGGTTTTGGGGGAGGGGTGGGTTTGGGTTATGGCTTAACTGTATGTTAGTTTCCGTATGTTCAGTATCTTTGATATTTTCATTACTATTGGCATGGATCTTTGTTCATTCTGAACTAGGTGGGGAGAATGTAAGCTTGAACTGTCTGAGTGTATTTTTGTTAGTGTGCCTAATATGTTATGTGAGATATATTTGTTTCCATCCTTGGTTAAAGCATTAATATGTTCTCAGCAAATTGCAGGTTGGTGATGTAATTGCATACCGCCTAATTGAGCTATCTTCATGTTGGACCCCTGAGCCAACGTCTTTCCGAGTATGTTCTTTTGTGTTCAGATTATTGTATAATTCCAAATATGTTGACGTAGAATATAGTCAATATACCATCAACCAATGTCCTTCTGCCTGCAGGTTGGGAAGATATCATGGTATGACTCTGAATCCAATAGGGTTAGGCTTGTACCTGTCCCAGATTATCCACTTGATATTGAGAAGAAGATTGATGATGATGATGATGAATCTGCACAACAATCAGATATTTCCTCTTATGGAGAAGATGGCTCTTTACAGGTGCATACTCTAGGCATAAAAAATCTTTTGTTTATCTATAATTGCAATGTTAAGAATCTCCTTAGCCTCTCTCATGGAGGCTTGAACCCATGCCTGATATATGTGAGTGAAAATTTTATATGCATTATAAATCTGTAATAAACTCTTCGTATCAAAATGTCTAGAGCAGGTTCCACAAGTTGTTCGCCTACCACGGTGATGTGCAAATATGTAATCTAGTCACGAAAGGCTATTATTATTAATATGGATCAACCAGCTATTTACTTGGATTATCCAATGTCATAAACTACTTTTTGTAAGATGATTATAAGTCTATAAATGATTGAAATGTTTGATTTATTTTTTCATAGTTATAAATAAACATGAAAATATAGATTATTAGAATGCTTCTGTGATTTAGCATAAGATTACCAGAAGCATTGATATCCCGTCTGTTTTTCCTTATTTTTATTTTTCTTACTTCCGGGGGAGGGCTATTGTAACAGAGATATAATGACCGTAAAACTATCAAACAAACCCACCTTGTTATTCATGTGATATTGGTGCTAATAGTTGAAGGACGTGGCAGATATTGGCTTTTTAATACATTATGTAATATTTGATGGCCTGCCCTTACAATTTTCAGGTTCTTTGTGTACGACTGCGATGCAGCTTCTGCTTGTTTTTTTAATGCTGTTTATTCCTTCTTGATATCTTTTGAAACTAATAAGTGAATCTCTTTTTCCAGATAGACTTTTCATTACTTATTGATGTTCGAATCGTCATGCACGGTAACTTAAATAATGCAAAATCAGTCACTGCTGGAGTCAATGAAGTCTCTGTGGAAAATCAAGATGCTACAACAAAATTGAGAGACAGCAATAACAATGAAGGAGCTCATACCCCGGCCCAAGGTTAGTTAGATGCAACCTTTGAGTTTTATTTATTGGGTGAATCATGAAAAATATATGATTTATTGAATAAGCTCTCTCTGTGCATACTTGTAGAAAATGGAAAAGTGAATGCATGGGAAGAAATTAACCAAGTTTTGTCAGCAAAGAAGGCAGAGCTATCCCAGGTTGATGATCAGAGTACAAGGGAGAATTCAGGCCGCAGCCGACTGTCCTACAAGAGAAGCAGTGCACTAGGTCCAACTATGGCTTTTCTTAGATCACAAAATGAATTTTGAGGAGCACCACCAGCGTTGATGTGAATGTCCTCTCCTCTGTATGGTGTTTTCAATTAGACTCGAAATCCTCCGAGATTCGGTTTAGTTTTCGGTGTACTTTTCGGTAATAGGCTTGGCTTTGTACAGAATGTGGTCTCTTAGCAATTTTGTTTAAACAGTGAGTGATGTATTACTCGAAAAGTAAGAGCCGCCTTTTCCTTGTCAAACTTCTTATGTTGAATATTTATCAGACTTGGAATCCACTAGGTGAAAATTCAACCTTGATTAGCAGCAGAATAGGATTCAAGAAAAATAAACTGGGGAAATTCAACATTCCACAATCTTGATTCTTGACTAAAGCTTAGAATTATCATGACTAAAGCTTAGAATTATCAATCTTTCAAATCTTTGTTTGAAATGTGAACCAGAGATTGTTAATTATGATTTGTAAATTTGACTGAAAGAATATCTCTTTAGGTGTGCAAGCAAAACAAAAATTTTGAATTGGTGGTGCCTACTGCCTACTCACGATCAACTTACATGCACTGTCAAGTTGATTTTGAGACCATTTTCAGGGGAAAATCTTTAACCTACCATGTACGCAAAATGAAGAATGACCCTTCAACCAAGTCATACAATTTAATTTTGAAGAAAAAAGTGTGTGCATCCACCCATTTCCATTATGAGTGTTAATGGGTTGAATCATTAAAGACGGTCCCCAAGAGAAGATAAGAGGGGCAGGGAATTGATTTCTTCACAGAAATTATTTGAACTTCTTGCATATTCATTAATGTAAATAGTTGAATATCAGTGAATGTGCCTTTTCAAAGAGGGAATACGAGAAAAATATGTGTCTGTAGATGCTCGTGATGAGCAACTTGAATGCAAAATGAAGAAAATTTGTCCATACATCTAAGCTAATACCTCGAAATTGCTGGATATAATCTTAGAAATCTACGGCGTTCAGTGAATAAATATATAGCAGCGTATCTCAGAAATCGGAAATTGAATCACTAAAAAACTGGCTTTTAACTCTCAAGTCTCAAGCCATTCAGAATAGCAACACCTTTGGTGTTGTATGGATGTAACCTAAAGAAAAATTGACATAACAATAGGAGAAAATTGCTCTCATCTCAATTTCACTTATTTCAATAGATATTATATATAATTATATACTTCTATTTCTTGACAAGTAAATTAGGCTTCTTTTATGTACATATTTTGTTGTAGCAATACCTCAGAATCCTCTAAATACATCAAACAAGCACATACTTGTACTGCCTTGGGATGCTTACTTACCAAGTTACAGGATAACTAACCTTCTTCTCGGAGGACCGGTATCTTTCCCAGACCCATCTCAATAATCGCCGCTGTCCTTAGCCTTTTGAAATGAGAAACAGTTGAGATGGTTCAGGATTTGTTCTGGCTCCTTGTCTTCACTAACTATCTGCAGACACTGAAATCAGAATACCTACTAATTACAAATGAATACTTCAATATTGCAAGCAATAACAACTTATGGTGCTTAAGCTTACCACTTGATTGCTAGAATAATACCATAATCAACATATCTAGTTTGATTCTTGATGAAAAGATTACGTCTAATACTTTTATATAAGCCACAGCATAAAACAGATACTACATTAGTTAAAGATAAAGTAACCACCTGTACAGAGGCATTAACCGGTGAGCCCATTTGATATAGAAATTTGCTGCCAATGGTCTTCAATTGAGTTAGATCCTCTCTATCATCTTCATAGACAAATTGGTTGTCATCCACATCCTTCATCACTTCATCGTCTAAGCCATCTAGAGAAAAGGACCCCGACCTTACCAGGTTCTTGGTGACTAGAGATGGTTCATTAGCTGATGGTAACAATCGGGGTGGAGGATTACTCCCTCTACGCTCTGCAATTGAGGGACTAATCCCTTTACATGGAAAACAAGTATTCCCTACTCTCAATGTATGATTGGCTGACAACACATTTTTGGGCGAAGGGGGAGTTTCTTTACACGGTGAACAAGAATTATCCGTTGAGGAAGCATATCCACCATGAGATGGGTCTAAAGCTTCCAAGCCAGAAGGCGAAGGCTGCCGAGAGGACAAGTATGAAAAATCAGACCAGTTACAAGAAGACGGTGAAAACGTAAACAAACTAGAGTAATCGGAGGTTGACGGTGAGAGGGTAGGAGACTTATAGCCTAGTTGTGGGCTGCGGCCTAGGAAACAAGATAAAGAATCCGGAGAACCACAAGGAGGTGTTTCTGGCAACAAGGGATCAGACAGGGGACTAGAGTGTTCTACTTCTTTACAAGTATCCCTAACTCTATCTAGACAACTATTTGGGGAACAAGCCAAGGAATCTGGTGAACCACACAGACGGGTTGATGGAGATGACAGTGATGAAGAATCAGTAACAAAAGCAGCATCCCCAGATTCTTTACAAGTATCTATCATCATGTTTGACTCATCACAGACTGGAGAAGCCGCACACTTCAGTTTGGAAGATGTAAAAAGTTCTTTCATAATACCACTTGCAAACTTCCGTCTCAGTCTGCCCCACCCGTTTTCTCTCGTGGGAAGGCAGGTTTCTGATCCAGTATTTGATACTGAAAATAGTGGAACAACCCCACCAGCTACCGCTTTCTGGAAAAGTTCAAAATCAAAATCATAATCGTCAACTCTCCTTTCACCAACACCAATATGAGTTACATTAGGAACCTCATTCCCAAAAAATGGCACATCTTCTTCTTTTATATCTTTTATGAGTTGTTTACTAGCAATAGCATCCCAAAATTCTGAGGGCTCTTCCCCTTCTTTGATGCTTATAATCGGACCCTGAGCTCTTTCATAACGAACAACCTGATTGGCAGCTTCCCTTGCACTGTATGCCATTACAGAGTTGCAATTATTTCCAACCCAAACATATATAGCAGAAGGAATATGCACAACAAACGCCCCTCGAGAGTCAAATCCTTTAACGCTTGGGTGGTTCAACATTTTCGGCACAAGATGAAGAGGATCATATGATGAGTGTGGTGCCATACGGTAGATCCTAAGCACAGAATTTGGGCTGGCAGGCACAGCATGAACCCGCTTCTGGCACTGCAAAAGTTGGCAAGCGAACCCCATATTGGGATTAGTCACCCCTCTCGCTGCCTTCACATACTGAAAGGCATCCTCGAAGCTCTGTCCCTCCCTCCACATGAGGTATGCAATAACCAAAGAGGTAGATCGCGACACTCCCTGGCAACAGTGCACAAAAACACGCCCACCTTGTTCGCGCACATCTTCAAAGTAATCAAACACATCATAGAGAATGCTTGTAATATCCTCAGATGGGCTGTCTTGCAACCAAAGAGTCTTATACACAAGATCATTCTTGAAATACTCAGGACAAACAAACCCAACACAGTTAAGCACATGAGTAATCCCATTTTGTCGTAAAATCTCACGATTCTTAGCCACAGCATCACTACCTAAATATATATAATCAGCAATCCTAGAACACTCCTTATCAAAAAAGGCAAGTTTGTCCTTCTTGAACTCAAATTCCATCACAGGCTGCTGATCCAATTTAGGACTCTCATGAAGAGGTGGTTTGTTTCCTGAACCTCCTCTTGGGGTCTGTAGACTAGGCCACACACCAAGATCATCAGAGCCAGCCTTTGGCCACTCCTCAACAGGCCGTTTGGTGATTGACAGCGGCTGCAGAGGAGGCAAACAGGACCGGACTTTGCTATTTGTTTGTGATCTCGGGTTGGGGTGGTTAGGTTTATTTGGTGACCGGTCAGACCAAGAAACTGACCGTAAATAGGCTCTTCTACCGCCACCGGCAAGCCGGTCTATATTACTATCCTCCTCTCCTAACATTTCCCCAATTGTAAATTTCACACAAAATTCAACAAAATCAACTGATACCCATCAAAGGATGGTTCCTGGAAATGCTATTAAAATTAACAAAAATGAATCTTGACAATAAATATGCACTTTTCTCACCTAAAACCCTTGACCCAACTCTGTTTTAAGACAGAGAAAGAAGAAAAAGAAAAATTAAATACGAATCCCCATTCATGACCATGACCCAGTAAAAATCTCTACGTACAAAAGAGACAAAAAGGACCTGCAAGCAATTAAAGTATACTAACTTATTGTTGAGATTATTGAAGAGAGACTTACTTTTTCCAAGTCTAATATGAAATTGAAGAATCAATCAATCTATATTCTCTCTTTGCGCAGCTTAATTTTGAAAGTTGAACAGAAAAATCGTCTGATTTAGAAAGTAAATATCATACCATTCAAAAGAGAGAGAAAAGAAATGACAGCACCGAGTTGCGAGACAAGCTGAACACTTGGACTCACTAGTAATGGACGCAATTGTTAGACTGGAAATATATACCACAGAGAGAGAGTCAAAGTGACATTTCATCATGGTCAAAGTGACATGTCATCATCATAGAATGGTCATACAGTATGAATGCGTGCATGCATGTATGTCGATGAACTCGAGTTTTGTGAGGTCATTTTATTGAATTGAATAGTAGAGAAGAAGATTATTAGCTAAGGGAACTGCTAATTTCACATGTCATTGACGTAGCCTTCTTTTTTAAACCCTTGGATTACTGTGACGGATTTGGATCATCAGCACATTGTCACGGCCCGCGAAATCCAAAGTCCGGATTCCAGCCAAGGAGCCCACCTAGTTCACAACAAGGCCAAGTTGCTGGAAAACTCTAGCGATTTCCACACAATTCAAGCTTGTATGGAAGTCTCTAGTTGATGGAAAATTCTAGAGATCTCTGGATAAATCTAGCAACAGATGCTTCTGGAAGTCTCTAGCAACACAACCATTCTAGGTTGTTCTTGTACATATCTAGATGCATATGGAATAATCTAGAATGATGTAGATACTTGTATAGAATTCTAGAGACATGTAAATACATGTAGAGAATTCTAGATAGGTATAGAATATAAGGGAGGCAAAACCTCCACCATTGGATCAAATTGATCCCAACCGTCCATTGAGGAGGTGGACAACTAGAAATAGGTAACTCCTCTCATTTGTAAAGCATCCAAGCCTATCCAAGCCAATTCAAGCTACTTGTACTCAAAGCCTTGTAAAGCTTTTCTAATAGCCATACAAGCTTTCCTTATTTCCAACCAAGCTCTTCCAAACATTTTCTCTAGTCTCTCTTTTTGTATTTGAGAGTGACGAGCAAAACTTTTAAGGCTTACTTAGCAACACCGCCCTGAAATTGTTTAAGTGTCGCACGGGATCCGCTGCGCAATTCTAAGCCCGTGACAAGATGATCCAAATCCGTTTGTGACACATCTCACTAATCGATTAATATTCAAAATTTATATTTATCTATTTTAAAATTATATATATATACATATATACAGTTTTTCTATTGTCAGTTCATCCTGATAATAAATATATCAGGACGAAAAATGTGAACCATAAACTATGGAGAAGTTTTGACAAGTGCATACACTTTGAGTCAAAGTATGTAAATCTAGTAGTCTACATTCTTCGTCTTGATATATTTATTGTCAGACGAACTGATAATAGAAAATTTGTACATATATATATACTGAGCAAATTGCACTAAATCTCCCTAAGGTTTGTCCATTTACACCCAGAAACAACTTTATTAAAAACTGACACTGACACTCCCTCCCGTTAGTCAAACTTGGTCAAACTTAACTGTTGACTAAGTTTGATTATCAATAATAAGGGTATATTTGACCTTTCAAACATTTTTTTTTAAAAAGCAGTTCAAAAACATTTAAAAATATTAAAATTTAAACAAAAACGTTGAAAATGCAAATTAGTTGGGAATATATATATATATATATTCAGTTTTTTAACTTTTTTTATTTTTTTTATTTTTTTTTTTATTTTTTTTTTTTTAATTTGCTTTGTTTTTGATTTTATGTTTTTTTTGAATTTTAGATTTTTTAAATTCAATTCTTTAAAATTGAATTTGATCTCCACCATCCAAGTTTAAGATGGATGGCGGGGACCCATTTTTATTTTTCTTAAAAAATGTTTTTATTTTTTATTTTTATAAATCTAACTTAGGGATTAGGGGTCGTTTAGTTTTTTTGATGGTCAAATCTGGTCAACAGTTAAGTTTGACCAATTTTGACTAATAGCAGGGGATGTGAGTGTTAATTTTTAATAAAGTTGTTTATGGGTGTAAGAGGGAAAATCTCAAGGAGGTTTAGTGCAATTTGCTCTATTTTTTTTATTTTATATAAAATTATAATTTGCACATCACAAAATTACATTTGAACTTATATGTTGGACTGCCATTTCTTCAATCTCAGTTCTGACTATAACATCACCGTGGGAAGTGGGAACCCCATTTTTGTTTCAACATTCATGAATGCATTGTATTTTATTGGCACTTCTTGAGACTAGTATAATTACATCGGAGAATTTTTTGTATTTTCTGAAATAAAAAGACAAAAAAAGAAAGACGATGCATAACAGGAAAGGACCTATCCAAATCAAACACTGTATGTTAATGGACATAGACTGTTTAACAAAACTATTGAATTTATGTAGTAGCATAAGGCTATTTCATTATCAAATGCGACAATTTAAGATCTTGAACGAAAAAATTTCAAAAAAAAAAAAGATTTTGTATGAAAAAATCATGTTAGATCCTGTAAATTGTTTATTTTTATTTTTAAAGTATTATATTATTACATAAATTTTGGGTTTTTTGGGAGGAGAAGGAGGAGAACCTGTAACCTCAAGATGCAGGTGTGAGGGATTTACCACCGGCATCTCATTGGTTCTTGTACTTAAAACATTCTATGTAAGCCTTTGCATTTGATACTAAGAGAGTAAGAGCATCTCCAATGGTAATGTGACTTGCATTTAAAAAAAAATGGTGATATGTCAACATTGTCAAGTCAATTGCTTCATATGTGGTATGTAACTAAACTTAATAGACATCCAAATGAAAAAATGGTTTCCAATGCTCCACTTATAAAATACATGTTTTGAATAACATGTCAATTTATTATTGGTCTCCTTAAATATATTTTAGAATTGTTGAATAAAATAAAATAGAAGACAAGTGGTTTCTAACTAGATCAACAAAAAAGTTGACAGCTTCTGAAAAAAAGAGTAATGCTAGTCGTCTCATTTTTTTTTTTCTTTCCAAATTCTATCATAAATAATATGGCACGTGAGATGTTAGTATCACATTAGTCACCATATAATCTCATAATTCATAAGATGCTGACACATCACGTATCACATCATTTTGAATAGAATTTAAGAAAATAAATTAGAACGTATAACATTACTCATATAAAAAAGACCCTCTCAATGTTCGGGAGATAGTTTAGTACTTTAGTTGCGAGTTTGAAGTCAAAAAAGACTGCCAAAGCCAGCAAACTCCCAAAACTGTATGCTATCTAAGTGGACTATGAGAAGGGTCAACTGGCCAAGCAGGCTTGCTTGTTTTGTCTGGCTCTTGTGTACTCACAGTCACGGAAGACTGGAAGAGGGTCCACTTAAATTAATTGGAGAGTTTTTGTTTTGTAATGTGTGATGATGATAAAATTTCAGAAACTAATTGGGTAGATTAGTGGGTGAAATTTGACCCAACAATGGAGAATCAAAATGGAACCAATCTACTGTACATGTTCATGAAGTGGAATGTGTATGGTCGTCACACTTGCATAGTTGATAGTTTTCACTTGTAGTTTTTCCAAGAGATCACGTTGGAGACAAACACAAGTGGGTTTACGCTTCGATTTCAATGGAAAACGATGTATGAAATATGAATGGAAGACCTTTGAATATCAACTTGTTTACACCTTATTTTCTCTACCTACTTGTCATGGGTTCTGTATCAAAAAATAGAATAATGATTTGTTAATTTGTGAGGGTATAAATCTGAACTACACGTATAGTACTCGTCTACTCGATCTCGACAGGTCCAGGAATATTTATCCAATAAGATTGAGAGATATAAGAAATATTATCTGGACATACGAAAACATGTTACTTACTGTAAAAATTCATGATTGTTCGAGTCAAGGAATTTGATGCCTTACAATTCAAAACAAAAAAATAAAGAAAGTGAAGGTCAATAAACAATTATAATAAGTTAATAATTAAGCAGCTAGCTTTCAAGCTTTGGTCCCTCCACATTTTTTTTTTTTTTTTTAAGTCTTACAAAGTTGTTCATGAAGGCATCATTTTTTGGCTATATACCAAAAAGTTTAATGCACTTTTTTTTTGGAATATTGAAAGCTTTATGGGAAAATGTTAATTTTGATCTTAGTTAGATTTTTTCAACAAGCTTCCTTCAACCACAGTCTAATATGACTTGACGATGAAAAGGATGACGTTAATTCAGTTTGATAATATCTTAGTTTGAATTACCTAACAAAATCTTGATCGGACCGATGTCGATCCTTAAAAAAAAACAGAAAACAAATGATATATGATTTGCGGATAAGATATAGGAAACAAGTTGAGATATAGGAAACAAATGACATGTATATATTGGTATTACCTTAGAGGAATGACTAGTCACATTTGTCCGGACACCAACTGCTTGATGAATGTGCTAATGACATATCCGGACCTATCCATCCTAAATTCCTAATATATAATTCTTGCATCCTTGCTGAGTGAAGCTTGATTGGGACTTTCCACTCAAATCGTTTAGTGGCATGGCATTTGTCTCACGGGTTAAAAAATTAAATAGCACTATTTGAGGTGTTTTTTTGGGAACAGGCACCAACTTACTAACTTAAGTTTAAAAGGCACCATTTATGGTGAACGGACAAAATTGCCCTTCACAGTAACCTTCTTCACCATTTTGTTTTCTTTTTTTCTTTCAAAATCCTCTATCAATGGAAGTGGAACCGATGAATCAATGATACTGACCAATCAACGAACAAAAAAGCTCGGGAAGCATGAACTATATAGAAAGTTTCAGAGATACAAAATTTAAAAAAAAAATTGATGATTAAAAAGGCTCGAAAATGTTTGAAAAGGTTCGAAAAAGGCTCAAAAATGTTCGAAAAGGCTCGAAAAAGGTTTGAAAAGGCTCGAAAAAGGTTCGAAAAGGTTCGAAAAAGCTCGAAAAAGGTTCGAAAAAGGTTCGAAAAAAGTTTGGAAAATGCTCGAAATGAAGTGTTCGAGCCTTTTTGTACATGAATCGAGACTTTTTGTACATGAATCGTGCCTTTTTGTACTGCAATCGTGCTTTTTTGAACCTTTATGAATCGAGCCTTTTTGTACATGAATCGAGCCTTTTTGTACACCAATCGTGCCTTTTCGATTAGTGTATGAAAAGGCTTGAACACTTAATGAAAAGACACGATTGGTGTATGAAAAGGCTCGAAATGAAGTTCGAGCCTTTTCATACACCAATCGTGCCTTTTCATTAAGTGATCGAGCCTTTTCATACACTTAATGAAAAGGAATGAAAAGGCACGATTGGTGTATGAAAAGGCTCGAAATGTCATTTCGAGCCTTTTCATACACCAATCGTGCCTTTTCATTAAGTGATCAAGCCTTTTCATACACTTAATGAAAATGAATGAAAAGGCACGATTGGTGTATGAAAAGGCTCGAAATGTTCATTTCGAGCCTTTTCATACACCAATCGTGCCTTTTCATTAAGCGTATGAAAAGGCTCGATCACTTAATGAAAAGGCACGATTGGTGTATGAAAAGGCTCGAACTTCATTTCGAGCCTTTTCATACACCAATCGTGCCTTTTCATTAAGTGTTCGAGCCTTTTCATACACTAATGAAAAGGCTCGAACACTTCATTTCGAGCCTTTTCAATGGAAGATTCAAAACCAAAAAAAATCTTTGGGGGCGTTGCCCCCACACCCCCACGAGCTGACCGGGCAGCTCGACCACCGCGAGCTTAGCGGGGAGCTCGACCCCCGAATGCGTCTGCGTAGTGCCACAAAACTAATTATCTAATGAAGATGCGTTGATAATGTTATGGTCTTCAACCTCCATTGAAGGTCTATTTTAAATCTCAGAAAACTTCAAAGTAAAAAAAAGAATGTGTAAAGTAAGGGTATTTTTGTCCGTTCACCATAATAGGTGCCTTTTAAACTTAACTTATTAAAGCACTGGCATTGTCACCAAATCAGTTTAAAAATGTGACATTTCTCACCAATTCCACTTTGGGTCGCTAACATAAGTTTTAAGTATTACCATAAATTCGGGGTTTTATTGGGAATGGGATGACTCCAACCCATAATCTCGTGGTGTAGGTGTGAGGAGTTTACCACTGGACCAACCTCATATCGTCAGTTTGATGTGCACTTGATATTAAAAAGGTGTTTTTCAGAGCATCTTTCACGTACCCATTCTCTATCTCTATCTCTAAAATAGATATCCAAAAGGGAATATTCCTCCTATATTCCATCTCTAAAATTTTTTTACTCACACCACACTCTCTATCCTTATCTCTATCATTATCTCTATCTCTATCCCTATTTATATTTATATCTTCAAATAACTTATAGTTTCATTATTATTTTTAAGTTTCTTTAATAAATTATTGTTCAACTAAATTTTAACAAATAATATTTATAATAACATTTGTATTTTATTTATTTACTTTTTTTTAAAATATAATGTTTTATAGCATGAATTTATAATAACTAATTTTTAGGTTCTAAAACATTTTTCAACTAATTTTCTCAACATATTTATTTCTTTTATAACATTTATCAACTAATTTTCGAAGGAAAAAGATGCAAATTTTAGAAAGAAAAAAATTATAATGATATATTTGGATTCCATTAAAAATCCCAACGAACGTGAATTTTCTCGAAAGAAAAAGATGCAAATTTTAGAAAAAAACACTCACAATTCCCAAATACAATGTGGATCATTTTTGGGTGGATATGGAAGTCATTTAGATGGCTTTCCAAAATATTATTGTATCTCGACATTATCATATGTTATGTTATTATTTAAGTTTTTTTTGTTTTTTTTTGTTTTTTTTTTCTATCCTTATTTTAATGTTTTTATGTTATTGTAATTTTTAATATTAATATTTATTATTTTAATACTATGTTTCGGTTTTTATTTTATTACTAACTTATAATTATCAATATGTTATAAGAGATTACCCAACTGATAGTGTCAAATATATATATATATATATATATATAATAAGAGATTTTTTTTTTATAACATAAAATAATTTTTTTTAGAGAAAATTATAACAAAAATAATAAAATGAAGAACAAATGATATAGTATGGTAAATAAAAAATTATTAATTAATATTCAATATTAGACTCATTTTAAAGATTTAGATGAGACATTTATAATGGTATAATTTATATGTTAATAAAATGTATAAATTAAAATTTATTATACATTAATTGAATTTAATGAAAAAGTTAAAAGGATATAAATAGAATAAAAAATGTTGAAAAGTGGTTTTAGAGGATGAGAAATGGTTCTCTAAATTTAGAGAATGAAGTGGAGGATCTCTAAAAATTTTCTTAGAGACAACAATTTAGAGTGTGGGGTGGGAGCAACCAATCCTCTAAATTTTCTTGGAAACATGATTTTAGAGGGTGGGTGAAAGATGCTCTCAAGATATTCAAAAATGTTTTACATATTTTGTATTGTTTTGTTTTAAAATGATCTCTTAAACAAAAATCCATGATTGATACTCATGATTGAATTCAATTGAGTCTTGGAATTAAATATTGATATTTTGATAGGAATATTCTCAATTTAATCAATATTTATGAGGGACCGACATAAAAAATATAATATTTTAATAATATTGATGATATCGTTGATATTTTCATCAAAAATCAACATTTCATTAATTGAAACACGGTAGGTGGCAACCGACTAGCCTCAATCAGGCTTGAGGACTGGGTACAAACTTGGCCTTAAATTTGTTTGTTAGGCCGATTCTACTAATGAGTCCTTCCTAGAGCAAGCTTGCCTGACCGTTTAGGTGGCTCATTGAGCTTTAACTTACGAGTAATGTTAGATTTTTCAAAAAAAATTCCCAAAATGCTTATAAGTTTATGCGATGAGTGATATGATATTGATAACTCATATTCCACGTAATTTGAGAAGTTTTTTGGGAAAATAATTTAGGTAGTCTAGCATTACTCTTAATTTATTATTATTATTATTATTATTATTAGGGTAGTGTTAACCTAGGGCAAGGGTTAACAACTAGAATTTTACTATAACAGGAAATTTAATAAATGTACGATTACTGCATTAATTATCCTGTTTCTATCTGTACATTTATTGAGTTTCTTGTTATAGTAAAATTCTAATAGTTAACATTACCCTTATTATTATTATTTTGAAGCAGAGTTTGAATTTATTTTGTAAGCTATATTATTGATATTTTTTTTTTCTTTGTTAAAGCCCAGTCTGGCCTTTGAGCACAACTATTGGGCTTGGAAGCGGGTCAGGCTTGAGAGTCCGACCAATTAGACAAATCCTGGTCGGCCCATTTACAACAACAACCAAAAAAAAAAAAAAAAGGAGAAATTTCATTTCTGGGCCTCCTAATAGAACTACAACTACTACACCAGTCACCACCCTTCTTGCTCGCTCTCTCTGTGACTGTGAGTCTCTTCGTCTTCAACCGGCTCCACTGACTCACTCACTCACTCTCAGTCACCGAAAACAAGCAGCAGTCACAACATTACTTCTCCTTCTTTTTCTTCACTTGTGATTGTTTTCATTATTCAACTTCGACTCCGATTGTATACATGCTACTACTGCATTGACTTCCACATCAAGTTCTCACCCTCTCCGCCACCTATTATGCATTTCGCTCTGATATGATTCACAGACTGGGCGCTGACCGCCTATTATACCGAGCTCGAATATCTAAACTGGTGAAAGCCGGCTTGATCGATCACGCCGTCCACGTGTTCGACGAAATGACCCAATCAAACTGCCGCGTTTTCAGCATCGATTATAATCGTTTCATTGGCGTCTTGGTCCGTCACTCTCGCTTCGACCTTGCTCAACACTATTACTACCAAATGGGTCCACTTGGATTCTCTTTGATACCCTTCACTTATTCAAGGTTCATTTCGGGTTTGTGTCAAGTCAAGAATTTTAGTTTGATTGACATTCTTTTAAATGACATGGATAGGCTAGGTTTGTTGCCTGATATCTGGGCTTTTAACATTTATTTGAATCTTTTGTTTATCGAGAACCGGATTGAATTTGCTTTGCAAGTGTTTTACAGTATGGTTGATAAAGGAAGAGAGCCTGATGTTGTTACGTATACTATTATTATTCACGGGTTGTGCAAAGCAAAGGAGTTTGATAATGCAGTTCAATTTTGGAATGATATGATTGAAAAGGGTTTTAGACCGGATAATGTAGTTAGTACCGCGCTTGTTGTCGGGTTGTGTGAGGGTGGGAAAGTTGATTTAGCTTATGAATTAACAATTGGTGCAATGAAGGGAAAGGTTGAGTTTGGTTTGTTGATTTATAACACATTGATTAATGGATTCTGTAGAGCGGGTAGGATCGATAAGGCTAGAGCGATAATGAGTTTTATGAGGAGGAATGGCTGTGAGCCAGATTTGGTTACGAATAATGTATTGTTGAATTATTGTTGTGACGGTGTGATGTTGGAGGAGGCCGAGAATTTGATGAAGAAGATGGAGAGGAGTGGGATAGAACCTGATGTATATAGTTATAATCAGCTTCTTAAGGGCCTTTGTAAAGCTAGCCGACCGGATAAAGCATATTTATTTATGCTAAATAAAATGGAGGCAAAACAGTTGTTGGATGTTGTATCATATAATACTATTATCGAAGCATTCTGCAAGGAAGGTCGTACAAGAAGGGCCTATACACTGTTTGAGGAAATGAGACGGAAGGAAATTGCACCAGATGTGGTAACATTTACTATTCTTATAAATGCTTTTCTTAGAGAAGGTAGTTCTGATATAGCAAAGAAGCTTCTTGATCAGATGAGGGGGATGGGTGTGTTCGCTGATCGTATATTTTATACTACCATTGTTGATTACCTATGCAAAAGTGGGAAAATTGGGATGGCTCACAGTGTTTTTCTTGACATGGTAGAGCAGGGTATCACCCCGGATGTTGTTTCGTACAATGCCCTAATTAATGGGCTCTGCAAATCTTCCAAAGTTAGTGAAGCCATGAATCTATACGACGTAATGCAGACAAGAGGATCACATCCCGATGAAGTAACTTTCAAATTACTAATTGGAGGGCTTATACGAGAGAAGAAGCTTGATATAGCTTGTAGGTTGTGGGATCAGATGATGGATAAGGGTTTTACTCTTGACAATGCAGTTTCAGAGACACTTATCAAAACCATCAATTCAAGAGATGTTGTGTGAAAATGAGAAAAGGTAATTCACTTCTTATACTCTGCCTCATCCGCTGGGTGTGAGATTTGTACAGTGGCTTAAAACTTCTACTTGATTAATTTGCTTTGGGGCTTATTTTATATCGGTTTATTCACCCCAATGGTGGCAGTAATATCCCATTTCTACACGCAGTAGCATCTCCAATAAAACAATATATGCTAGCAATGAGATTATATTTCTGCTATTTGAGTCTTCGTTTTTGTAACTTATGCAAGATCAGTATAAATCAGTGATTTATTTATTTTGTTTGTTTAGTTATATTAGGTGTAGTATTTCACTGTTTTGCGATAGTTATTGGCACAGCTGGTCGCGGCGTACAACGTTGGGCTGTGTTAATCATGCCATTATTTCAGTTACCCAAACAGTGCCTTGTGTTTCTTTACTAAAATGTTCCTCTGTGATTTTTTAGTGCCTCAATCCTACCTGCTGTTCTTGTGGTTAAGATGGATGCTTTGGTCCTTTGCTCATGATATCAAACCACTGGTCCGCCCATATTTGTGAATGCTCCGACAAATAATATTGTATGCTCATTTACAGTTATGAGTTTCAGTGTGGCCAATGAAGGAAATAGCGAGTACTTTTGCCACTGTTATTGAACATGTGGGGCAAACACTTATTTATCAATGCCATGACTATTGTATGTTAGACAGTTAATTGGGCGTCCAGGATTGCTGTGCAAATGAATTAATTGTACATTTTCATAGGGGCGATGATGGATTTAAATTTTAAATCTGATTTATACTGAACAATTTGCCAGCATAGGTTGTTCATACCTCACTCTTTAACTGTTAAAATTTCTGTATTTCAGGTTGAATTATGATGTTGGTGATATGTTGTTCTCTAGAGTTTACTGGAGACCTGCCAGATTGGAGCCTTTGGAGGTATTTTTGGTTAGTCATAGTTGCCAAACCCATGGCAGATTCTGACAAGAAAGGCAATCAGGTTTGCCCTGCTAACTTCCTTAAAGTTAATCAACAAATGAAGATTATACTATTGATGCTAGTTTCTATTAGTTGTAGGTGTGTTCCATATCAATTCATTAAAAAAAGGAACATAGGGAGGACAGTTTTTAAATATATATTTTCAACTCCCATCTTAATTTTTTTTTTCTTTATTAATAAATATGTTCCTTTGTGGTTAACTGATAAATCTTTTTTTTTTTTTCCTAAACAAATAATAATTATATCAGTAAATATGTTCCTTTCTAGTCTGATATATTCTTATTTAAAAAAAAAATAAAAAAAATACTGATATATTCTTGTTTGGAATTATCCAGGATGCTCGATGAAGTTTTAGAATTGATTTATTGAAAGTAGAAGGAGAATGCTAACGATACATTTAAGCTTGAAACCTGGAGGCAGAGGTATGCCTTCTTTCTTTTTTCTTTAATTTTCTTTCCTCCCAAAATCTAATGTATCGAATTCAACTCCTGAATCCTTTTTCTTCCCTCTTCGCCCCAAAGTTTGTAGGCATGTGTACGTTTGTTTTGTGGATTATAAGAACGTAATTGAAATGTTTTGTGGATTATAAGAACGTAATTGAAATACAGAAACATCAGATTGACTATTGATTCTAAACAGAATGACTAGTAACAATTTTTGTAACCTTTTCAACAGATCTGGTAGAAGACCAGCTAATCAGAAGGATGGAGCAGAGGTCTCATCACATTGATTTAAAATCAAAGATTATTCAAAATCCGGAGAATTAAAGACCGATTCTATGTCTCCAATCACGGGTGCCTCCTTAAGTTAAGACACACTACTATGAAATGATTTGCCAAGGGTGACATGATTAACTTGCCATTTTTCTTTATAATCATAAGAGGGTGATTTCAAAATGTTATTACTCTAGGATGCGATGAATAAAACTTAGGCAGATGCATTAAATGATTTGTTAGTTAAAGATCTGTAGATGTAAATTTAGGTGACAACCATTTTATACTATAGTCTCATCAGTTGTGACCAGCAAGTTTGATTTAAATGTTGAAAAAGGAGAGATACTAGAATCGGATTCTGCAAAATCTGGACCATTTTTGGTTTAAACAAAAAATTAATAGTGGTGGAAAAAGATTACTTGCCTCCTGCATTGAGTTAATGTTTGATTCTTTGCCTTTACATGAATCCTCCTTGAAGTTCTCATCAAGTAATCCTCATTCCCACTTCCTTAACAACAACTCTTCATATTATTATTCTTCTGCTCTACATTTTCTTATCACATTTCTTTTCTGTTCCAAGTGTCACCATGCCTCGACACTTAGAAACCAACCCTCATTTTGAACAATCACGAACACCTGGTGGTCCGGGGGCAGCAACGCCGCGGCATCGAGATCAGCGAAACCGACCGCCTGCTTCACGGGCATCACAGCCACAACATGCGGATCATCCACGGGTGGCAGCACCAAGGCCTCAAGATCAGCAAAACCCACCGCTTGGTTCATCCATGTCACAGCCACAACGGCGAGACCAGCAAAACCGGCCTGCTGGTCCATTGGAGATGGAACCACTGGGACCAGGGGACAGACCATGGTTTTCAAGCGACCATCAAAACCGGCATCTTGGTCCATTGGCGATGGAACCACCGGAACCAGGACGCATTCCATGGCATTCAGGATGGCAAGAACAACAGCTTGACGATCAGCACACCCAGCCACTAAATTCACCTGCACCGCGACCAAAGAAATTAAAGCGTCGAGATCGACGTAACCCGCCACATAACCAGCCACTGGATCTATGGGCAACAACTCGTGACCAACATATTCAACCATCCGATCCACAAACACCAAAACCAAAGGAGGCACTGCCACAGCAACAAGGCCAACATCCCCAGCAACACAGTCCCCAGGCGCTAGAGCAAGCGCACCAAGGCCAACATCCACAGCCACACAGTCCTAAGGTGCTACAGCCAGTGCACCAAGGCCAACGTCGCCAGCCACCAAGTCAAGAAGCGTTTCAACCTCAGCATCATGTCCAAAATTCTCGCCAACGTGGTTTATGGGTGCCATCACCACGTCGAACCAAGTTCCTAACTTGGTTTCTTGCAGGATTTTGCACAATCTTCTGGATTGTCATCATTCTAGGAGGCATAATTGTGCTCATAGTCTATCTCGTCTTTCGCCCACATAACCCGCAGTTTGATGTAGCGGCTGTCACCTTAAACGCAGCCTATATAGACATGGACGTCCTACTCAATGCTGATCTGACAGTGCTCGCAAACTTCACAAATCCTAACAAGAAAGTAAAGGTGGACTTCAGCTACGTAGTCCTTGATCTTTACTATGGGAGTACCTTTATCGCTTCTGAGTATGTTGAACCTTTCTCTGCACCCAGGACTGAATCCAAGCTCCTAGATATCCACCTGGTGACCAGTCAGGTTCGGCTTCCTGTCGCTGAAATCCAACGTCTTAAGAAGGAAATAAACAACAATGCAGTCGTGTTCAAAATCAAAGGAGTGTTCCGGGCACGTTCTAATCTCGGAAGCATACTACGGTATTCCTACCGTCTCTATGGCACTTGCGTGGTTATGTTGAATGGTCCTCCTACTGGGGTTATAAGAGGCAAAAGATGCAAAACCAAGCGTTGAAAAAACGCTCCATTTTTGGAATCACACAAGATTATTTAGTTTCACATCCATTGCTCTTGCCTGTAAAAATTTGAAATCAATTCTCTTCCGAGAGCATACAAGTTTGTAATTCTTTTTTATTTTAAAACTTGTTTCTGAGGACCAAAGTTGTTTGTAATTGAAAATCTACAAAATATTCAGTTTCCATTCTAATCTACACTCACTCACCATTTCCAATCTCAATATAAGCTAAGTTACACATTGACATTCAGCATCAACGAGTAACAACACAACAAAATTGTCGTCAGGAGTTTTCTAATATTCCGGAGAAACGATAAGTATGTTCTCAGGCTTCAAGTCGGTATGCATTAGTGCAAACATAAACATTGATAGACTCTCACAATTGTAATCCATCCTGATTCCTCAACAGTTGCAGCATCTTGCTTTGAGCAAATGGATTCTCCCATGAAAGCAAATAAGCAGAATAAAATACTTATTAGTTAAATAAACATAACAGAACAGAAACAGCCGTAAAATTCCTTAGCAGCGATTCACACAACTCCAAAGAAGTTGTCACAACTAAAGAATATTAGCAGACCATGAGACCACACACTCTACACACGTTACACATTCGAAAAGTTGTCCGCCAAGCTCCTGGACGAAAGAAATGCTTCAGTATGCCGGGAAAGGGCGATAATTATTTTTTATTTTTCTGAAGAACATGATGATCGAGATGTACAGTTGGTCCAAGCATCTGAAACACCTGTTAAAAATATTATAAATTCATACTAGTCAGTGTCAGAGAAAAAGTGAAGTATAAAGATTACTTGCTTCATGTACTTATTTTAGTTTGATTCTTGCCCTTGTATGAATCCTCCTTGAAGTTCTCAAGAAGTAATCCTCCTCTTCTTTCCCACTGCTCTATCTATCAACTCTTCTAATAATTCTTCTTCTGCTCTTCATTTCTCATCACATTTGTTTTCTGGTAAAGTGTCACCATGCCTTCGCACTTCGAATCCAACCCTCATTTTGGCACACCACAAAACCAAGAGCAACATTTTCAGTCACCACTGCATCAAAATCAGCACAACCAGCCACCCGGTGCACCTCTGCCGTTCACAAATAAACCAAAACGTCAAGATCGACGTAACCAGCCACTGGGTCCATGGGCAATGCTACCAGGGGATCAAGGCCAACACATTCAGCCACCCGGTCCACGGGTACCCCAAGGCCATCATCATCCCCGGCCACACAGTCCACAGGAGCCAAAGCCTCCGCTTCAAGACCACCATTCTCCCCCGCACGTTTTGCTGCCACCACCACCTCATGCCACACTTAAAACACGTTGTTTTGCAGGGTTTTGGGCATGCTTCTGGATTGTTATAGTTCTAATAGGGCTAGTCATCCTCGTAATCTATCTCGTCACTCGCCCACATAAACCCCAGTTCGATGTGGCTAATGTCACACTAAACGCAGCCTATCTAGCCCCGGACGTTCTGCTCTATGCAGATCTAACAATGCAGGTCGTATTCACAAATCCTAACAGGAACGCGAAGGTGGACTTCAGCTACTGGGTCATTGATCTTTACTACGGGAATACCCTCATCGCTTCTCAGAATGTTGAACCATTCTCTTTACCGAGGACTATATACAGCCTTCAAGTGGTGAATATGGTGACCAGCACTCAGGTTCCGCTACCTCAACCAGACATGGAACGTCTACAGAAGCAATTAAGCTACAATTCAGTTGAGTTCGAAATCAAGGGAGTGATTCGGTCACGAGTTACACGGGGAAGTATAATACGACTACATTACTCCTACCGGCAACATGTCGATTGCACTTTTACTGTGAATGGTCCTCCTAGTGGGGTATTAACAGCCAAATATTGCAAAATAAAGGGTTGAGAAGAAATCATTTTCAGACTCGCACTACATTAACTTGTTTTGCATTTGAATTCGGGTGTGTTTGTAATCTATGTAAGGTTGGATTGGATTGTGTTTGTTGTAAATTGTAATATTGTTTTGTTGTTTATTGTTCATAATTCTTTTGTTTTCATTCAGTTTCCAGTCTCGATTTGATCTAAGTTGCATATTCACTACCAAAGACACAACAAAATTGTTGCCAAACCATTTTTTTTCACTGTTGTTGTCTACAAAAGACAATATTTTCTTACTATAAAAGAAAAAAACAAGACAAACTTAGTACTTTAAAAATTGAAATTTGAAAGGGTAAAACATTCGATACAGTAGTAAAAACAGCTACAACACTTTCATAGAACAAAAATTGGAGAAGGCTTCTCCTGCAGATGGCTTTATATACAAAAAGCTCGATACAAGATTGTATGAAATCCGGAAATCGCGGACCACCATTTGACGCTTTACTTAGCCAAGAACAAACTACTATGCTCAGGAACTCATACCCGCCAATTTCACAGAAGGCACACCACTTGGAGGAAAATACTTTAGCACTGCCAAAACGATGACAAAGAAAAAAGAAAATCCTACCTAAAATCTCCTGTAATAATCTCTGTTAAAGAACGGGTGCCTGAGGGCTTCATGAGCAGTTAGTCTGATGGAAGGGTCATATCGTAGAAGACCTTGCAACAGATCTATGAGGTCCCCAGCTGAGTGATCTACGTGCTGCATTACAAGATTCTGCAAAGATAAAAAATAAAAATTGGCATACATTACTTAAAAATAAAATTTCTGAAAATGTCACTGGAACCAAAAGAATGATATATAACTTAAAGAAAACACAGGTATTATACACACCTGAAGACGAGGTAGCTTCAGAACAGCTTTAATGCTATCCCGAGACGTTGCACCCTCTGGCCAGTCCAACCTACCTTTTCTGACATACTTCTCAGCAGGTTTTCTGAAGCAATAATCAACAATAAACAAAAAGCAATAATTAGAAAAGATGAACTAATACATATAACAGAGAAGAGTAGCAGGAATCCTTTTTAATGACACTCACTCTACTCTTTTCAACATGTGCTGAGGTAATGGCCCCAAAACCCTTTCCATCATGGCCAAGTGCTCTAAGTTCTCATGTGTCTGAAACAAAGCTTCTCCCTGCACAAAAATACATTTATTTTCCTGGTATAAGATATAGATCCTCCATAACATCTGTCCCACCCTACAATCTTAACGAAAATGCAAATAAACTTCCGAGTTCTAAGATATTAACATACCGAGCACAGTTCCACCAAGATACACCCAACACTCCATATGTCACAAGGATAACTCCATCCAAGTCCTGAAATCAAAACAAGCTTACACGTAAACTTCAAGAAATGCAATGACGATAAATATTTATAGAAAAGAAAAAACATAAGCATACCAAGGATAACCTCAGGTGCACGGTAGTGCCTAGTAGAGACAATATAGTTGTGATCTCGAATCTCATAAGCTGTGCTGCCAAAATCTATAACCTTAATAGCACTTGACTTTGGCAGCCTCTTGTAATAGGTTCCCTCTGTCGGTAAACGAGAAGTAACCTGCAATAAAATATTAAAAAGTTAAAACCTCAACAGCATCTCACTTCAAAGAACAAAAAAAGCAAAAAAAGTTCAAAACATCAACAGTATAAGCTGACATACCTTGCTGTCAGGTATTTTTATATAATCGGGAGAAACAAAAAGTATGTTCTCGGGCTTCAAGTCGGTATGGATGAGGCGCAAATCATGCACAACTGCAAATAAATGAAAATGAGTGCAAACATAAGCATTTATAGACTTACTATTGTTATCCATCCTCAACAGTTGCAGTATCTTGCTTTAAGACAAATGAATGCCCCCCATGAAAGCAAAAAATAAGTGAGTAATGCTAGACGTCCCAACTCATGATGTGTCAATTGGTAAGTGGATACACATTAATGATTATTTATCTCACTTATCACATGTATTCACTTACCATCGGTTGAGATGCAAGTGGGATACTGCAGAGGTGGGATGTAGCATTACTCAAAATAAATAAACAAATAAAAACTTATTAATTAAAAGAACATAAGAGAAACAGCCATTAAATTCTTTGAGGTGGTTCACGAAACTCCTAAAAATTTGTCACCAACTACAGAAAAAGGGGTGTTAGCAGACTACACACATGCTACACATTCCAACAGTTGTCTGCCAAGCTCACGGACAAGATCAACAGGAAAAGGGTGATAATTATTTTTCCGAAGAAAATCGTATACACTTGGTCCCAGCATCTCAAAGACCTGTTAAGACCATTTAAATTTACCAAGTCTTAAACCCCAAAATATTTATGAAGTTGGGAAATCATGTCATTATAAATAAATCATATACTTACAATACAGATATGGTTACGATAGTCAAACCAGTTCCGAATTTGAACACAACTGCAAAGAATAAACCCACTTATACTCTTGCATAATATGCTAAAGAAGCAAATGGTAATAATGGTAAAAGTGCAACACTTACCGACTGCCACTTCTGTCATACTTTTTTAGCAACTGGAGCACGTCAATTTCTGTCATTGCAGCTTCACGGTATTTCTTAATACTACGCACAACTTTTATGGCAACCGTCTCCCCTGTTTCCCTATCCAAGCAATCCAAAACCTGACCAAAAGTTCCTGTAGAAAAAAAAGAAAAAAGAATATATCAAAAGAGATGCAGAATATGAGGAAATTGATCAACAAAAGGCAAAGACAACTGTACTTAGAACTTAAAAAGTTAAACTAACCTTCGCCAATTTTTCTGTTAATCGTATCTGCAAATGCGCACACAAATGAGTATAAGGAAAAGTGTGAATGACAACTCAAATAGATGAAGACTGACAAATCCAAACCAATAAGAATCAAATGTTGAATAAAACAAGTATTTACACTTGAAAGAAAAGACTTCACACATACTTGAGAAGAGAAGATGGAGAAGGAGGAGGAGGTGGTGAAGGAGAAGAAAGAATAAAAATTAATGCATGAATGATTAGCAAGACACATTAATAAATGTAAATAATCCTTGAATGATAATGATCAAGTGTAATTACATCGCGAAGTTAAATTCTCTCCAATCGCAAACATGTAATGTCCATCTTTGTCATCGCCTCGCCATTGGGGGAAGCCTTTTTGAGCTAATCCCTTTACAAACATACCAGCATTGTTCGGGTGCACCCTTGCAGCCCCATAGCTTGTCACATTGCCAACCTCTTGCCCACAATATATTCCTGACTGAGCCTACACACAATCACTCATTCATACTCCACTTAACACATAGTAATCAAAAACTTTGCACCCACTACAGCTATTCACTTCCAAACTCATCTCTCATATCAATTAATGAAAATAAATAAGACATTAGCACATACAATATCATCATCAAAACAAAATCATAATGCATTAATAAAAAATTGGTTTTTTCTATCAAACTATTGCATAATCACATAAACTATTTTTCATTTTCAACCTTAAGAAGTAAATAACAAATACTAGATACAATTTTCTTTTATCAAAATATAAACTACTAAATTTTTTTTCAAATGTAAAGTATTACAATCAAAATAAAACTAAAAAAAAAAAAAAAAAAAAATTTCTAGTCATACAAACAGAAGCCTAATCTGTATAGATATTAAAAGGAAAAAAATTATACCTTTGCGTGAGCTTGAGGGGCTTCCCAAGCTAAACGAGGTCTCTTTCTCGGACGACGATCCATGTGATTGTGAGGAAACTCTGTAACGTAGTCCATCTCCATCTGCTACGTAACCCTAACTCTAGATTGATTTATTGATTCATCGATTACGTGATGAGATCGACGCAGAAATCGATCGAGTATTTTTTTTTTTTTTTTTTTTGGTACTGAATTTTTTTCTAACCCTAGTTCTCCATCGTAATCGTAAACTGTTGCGAGCCGTTGGATTAGGTCGATTCACACCGCTCGTATTTTGCTTGACCATGGTTAGTTTGATTAGCATGATTCTTACCACAGTTGAGTTATAGCTTTTTTATATTTTGGGTTAATTGCACTAACATACCTTGACTTTATCGAATCTAGCACAATTTCAAACAAATGCATGAAACTAACACAAATATCCCTTGCCGTTAGTCAACACCGTTAGAGTTAACCATTGACTTTCAAAAAGATAAAATTGACCTTACTATTGAGAAGTCGAAATTACAACTGCCCAGCAAACTTTGAAAAATTAATAAAAACATATTGTCACATAAGCTCTAATATTTTTTTTTTTATCAATTTAAATAAAAAAACAAAACAATTTGGTTTCTAAAAAAAACATATCAATTAAAAAAAAAAAAAAACTCTCAAATAAAAAGCTCTCAAATATTTTTTTAAAAAATTGATATGTTTTTTTAGAAACCAAATTGTTTTGTTTTTTATTTAAATTGATAAAAATAAAAATAAAAATTACAACTTATGTAGCAATATTTTTTTTTATTAATTTTTCAAAGTTTGTTGGGCGGTTGTAATTTCGACTTCTCAATAGTAAGGTCAATTTTATCTTTTTGAAAGTCAATGGTTAACTTTAACGGTGTTGACTAATGAGAAGGAGTGTTTGTGTTAGTATCATGCATTTGTTTGAAATTTTACAAGATTCGATAAAGTCAAGGTATGTTAGTGCTATTAACCCTTATATTTTCATTATATTTTCTGTTCGGAATATGCTGATCCTCGATTGTATAAAATATGTCAAGGGTTATTTGCACAAATATCCCCCAATTTAAAGCAAAATTGCACTCTCAGACAACATCATATCATATGCCGAAATTCGATAACGTTGAGTGTCATGGCAACGTAGCTGCATAAACTTTGTAGGGTTTGTCGAAACAATTCCAACAATATATTATAGCTCAAATCCGATAATGTTGGCCCCCTAAACGGTTTTCTTACATTGGTCTGTAAAAGATAACTGTGATTAACTAGGATTACATCTATGTAATTATCTTTAGATTAATTCCTTGTAATTATCTTTTGTTTATTTTCAGTATTATTTGTAAGTTACTCAAGTTCATTCGAACTCAGCTTCTACAAGCTATCACTTGTATATGTACTACAACAAAACTTATAATCTACCGAATCTGATTTTATTCATCTTTTATATAGCCTACATGTAAAAATGATTATAATTGTTAAAAAAAAATTGTTAAAAAAAAATTGTTGAAAGTATCGTAGGTTGAGGCCGGATATCTACTCTCATAAATAGGGATATCTACTTGAAATCACCTTACACATACTCGTAAAATGTTGTAAAACTCAAACATCTGATCATTAACGTGAAAGAAGATATACACTACCACTTGTGCTAAAAGTTGACGTGCGTGATGCTTCTAACTCCAAATGTTAAAAGTGAGAGATGAATTGTTTTAATCATCAATAATGTAAAGTGTGCTCATCAGTGAATATTAGACCATTAAACTTTTAGTAAATAGAGAGACAATTCATTTTCCATACATTTATCATCAACGATTACAGAAAGACAGAGTCACGAAGACACCAATTTGATATTGGTTGGTTATGCACACTTATTACGTACCCTCTTCCGAGGTATAATTTACATAAATATTAATCTATTTTTATAGATAATTGAGTGGCACAAGGTTGAGAGCTGTCTTTTTAGAGAGGTTAAGTCTCACACCAGCTCCCTCCTCCATGTTGATATCTTCCTCTTTCATTCCATCTGGTAATTTCCAATTGAAACAATACAAGAGATTCGCAAGTGCAAGCTCCGATGTTCTTGTCCCCAGATAAATTCCAGGACAAACTCTTCGACCTGATCCGAACGGCAAAAACTCAAAATTTTGTCCTTTATAATCAATAGAGTTGTCAGTAAACCTTTCTGGATAGAATTCTTCAGCATTCTTCCAGTATTTAGGTTCTCTTCCAATCGCCCAAACGTTGACTTGAATCAGAGTTTTCGGGTTTATGTCGTAACCATCAACTTTAAAGTGGGAGATAGTTTCTCTTGCAACTAGTAGAGGAGCTGGAGGATGCAATCTCAGAGTTTCTTTGATAATCATCTTTAAGTATGGAAGTTGATCGAGATCGAGATCATCTTCCGTAACTCTTCCTTTTTTTCCAATACAGTTTCTGACTTCATCTTGTGCTTTTTTCATTAATCTTGGATTCCTAGCAAGCTCTGACATTGCCCAGATTACAGTAATTGAGCTGGTGTCTACTCCACCCAAAAATATATTCTGGTGGCAGGAAACAAATGAGACATGATCGATCAGATTTTACATTTATAATCATATATATATAAGAGAACGAATAATTCTCCGGTTAAGACCAGACCTGGAATTTTTCATGTACGTCGGTCTCAATCATATCCTTGACTGCACGAAAAATTCCAGCTCTGATCCGGACTAGAGAAAGACTTTGTAACAAAAACTACACAACTGTGGAAAAGAAGCTACTTACCATGAGTACTGCCTTGATGTTATCTTTGTTGATCTGAGCTTCACCGGATTGAGTCTGATCCTTCTCTAGTTTCAACATAACATCAATAATGTCTTCCTGGTCTTGATCTATTGCCCTCTCAGGTTTACGATGATCTTCGATAGCTTTCTCGAAGAAATTATCAAGATCATGGAAAGTTTTCTCAAGCTTTGCGTGATAACCATTAAGCCTGTCAACTATCCAACCAACATAAGGAATGCATTCCTCTGTAGTGAATCCTCCGATGGAAGATTCAGTTGCTCGAATTAATTTTTCAAATTTATGGTTATCCAAACCGCTCCCTCGAAAAATCTGCCCGAAAGCCATCCTGAATACTATGCTTCCGGTGAGAGCATATATCTTCTCGGAAAGATTAACAGGAGTACTGGCAGAAGATGATAATGCTGATTGAGAGATGGAATTGATGAGTGAGCCAACTTCTTCTTCTCTAATGAACCGAAATGATTGCGCTCTCTTCAAGCTAAAAAGCTCGAGAACACAAATCTTCCTCATCTGTTTCCAATAATCACCATAGGGTGCAAAAGCTATGTCTAGGAAATTGTATGAGAGCTTCCTAGTCCCGGTCAATTGTGCTCTGCTGCAAGAGTCGATGTCATGAACTTTTAAGACCTCTCTTGCTGCCTCAGCAGAGTTGATTATAACAAAAGGTATACGACCGACTTTAAAAAGCATGACGGGACCGTATTTTTTGGAGAATTTGGTGAAAGATTGGTGAGGCAAAGCTCCAAGTTGGTGTAAATTCCCTATAATTGGAAGCTGAGGAGGGCTTGGTGGGAGATTCTGCCCTTTAAATTTGATAATCTTTTTCAGGAGAAGCAGTAGAGGGATTAGAAGAAGAAGGAGCCACATTGGTAGATTGTAAAAAGCCATCTGATGAGGTTTAGGTTGTAAAAAACTGAGCTTGGAATTTTTTTTTGAGATTCCTCAGGATTGTTGTTGGCCTTCAAATCCTGAAACCACCCGTTTTATAGCAGAACTACAAGCACAAGAGTCAACTTGGATTGGTTGCATTCAATTTACGTACGTATTGATTGATTCTAGTGACAATATTCATGATATAATTGCATTGATTGATTGATTTTAAAAGTTTGATTAACACATGGATCGTGACCACCACTTAATATGGTTTAATGATAAGAGTATTCATTCAATCCAATAATACGTCAAGTTCGAATCACCGCTACTACAAGTTATATATATATATATATATATATATATATATATATATATAAACACATGAATCATGATTAAATATATGTGTTAATATAATTATTGTAGATATCATTTACGTTGGTGCGATAATTAATATATAATAAGAGAAAAATCATTGCTACTAATTGATCAATTGTGACATATATAGAGAAGTCATATTCATTTGGTGGACTGCTGACTCACATGAGCACCCACAGCTATTATAGTATTGTAATGAATCCATCTATAGATTTCATTTTTGATCTTTTTGGATACCACTGAATCTCTGAGAAAGCAACTGCCAACCACAAATAAAATCACATATTTAAACGTGTGGAATTGATGAGAAATGTCACATTTTTAAAGTGAGTTGGTGACTTTGTCAGTACTTTAATAAGTTAAGTTTAAAAGACACCTATTATGGTGAACTACCAAAATTGCCCACACTTAAATGATTTATGTTATTCCCTTTCTTTGTACTTTTCTCTATCCTCCACACTCGAGAAAAAAAACTGACAGTAGCCCTCTCTCTCTCTCTCTCTGGAATTTCTTCTTCGTGTTAGCTCTCTCTCTCTCTCTCTGGAATTTCTTCCTCAAGTTATAAAGAATTGACGTGACGTGGTTCAGTAAAATAAGGTAAAATTTCTTGAACTTTCTTGTTTTAATTTGTTAACATTTTCATTTGTTCCTTTTCATATGTTTTCCGAGTATTTTTTGAGTATTTTTTAAGCCGTAAGCCATTTTTGGATCTCTAAGAGTTTTCCATAGATCTGTTCCCGAGCCTTTTCATGTTTGATGTGTGCCTTACCCGTGAGTTTTGTTGCCTTACCTGTGACTTTTGATTCCTTACCTGTGACTTTTGATTCCTTACCCGTGACATTTCATGCCTTACCCGTGACTTTTGTTAAAATACCCGTGACTTTTCATGCCTTACCCATGACTTTTGTTGCCTTACCCCGTGACTTTTCATGCCTTACCCGTGACTTTTGTTGCCTTACCCGTGACTTTTGTTGCCTTACCCGTGACTTTTCATGCCTTACCCGTGACTTTTGTTGCCTTACCCCGTGACTTTTGTTGCCTTACCCCGTGACTTTTGTTGCCTTACCCGTGACTTTTCATGCCTTACCTGTGACTTTTGTTGCCTTACCCGTGACTTTTCATGCCTTACCCGTGACTTTTCATGCCTTACCTGTGACTTTTGTTGCCTTACCCCTGACTTTTCATGCCTTACCCTTGACTTTTCATGCTTTACCCGTGACTTTTGTTGCCTTACCCGTGACTATTGTTGCCTTACCCGTGACTATTGTTGCCTTACCCGTGACTTTTGATGTGTTTTCATTTATTAATGGTTTGTGATTATTAATTTGATAGCCTCATGAATCGGGTTAGAATAGTAATATCTTACAACGGTCGATGGGAGCAGTTACCTGACGGAAGTCAGAGGTTTGTTGGATCCGATAACCGGGGAATGTATGTGTCAAAGAATATGACTTACGAAGAATTGGTGGCGATTGTACATACTATTGTGAACTATGATGTAAACAAATACAATGTTGATTTGTCATCAATATCAATCGTTTCTGGCAGTACGTATCGCACATTTATAAGGAATGACGACGATGTTCAGTTTATGTGACGACACGTCGTTGCGATGTCGGTCAAAAGATGAACATTTAAGTTCGACCTCGCTAGCGCGCGAGTCACAGGGACTAGCACAGCGGCAAGTGAGGGTATCGTTCCGCAGGGAGGTGGGATTCGCCGACCATCACCGGTTCTAGCTATTATTACAACACTCCGAGAGAACTCATGTGTTGCGGTTGCGGAAAAGTGTAAATAATATTATAAATAAATAAACTAACTAACATAATATATACATGGATAGGATGGAATGGAGAGATGCATGAAATGTGGTAACACTAGGGAAATAACTCAACCGTAACAATCCTCCTAATTAAGCACTAGACTCACTTTGTCCCTCAATATGCAAGTATATCATAGGCTCGTGTCCCCTTAATTGATCTCTAATCTCTCTCGAGTCTTAGAAATCACATCCACACATACAAAGTACACATGAATTCATTAAGTGCCGTGGCACACACACAAGAGCCCTGTATGCCAGCCTAGTGTATCTCTCACTGTCTGGTCATATACAGTGGTTATTCGTTGGGCATGTAATGCGCAACCGCGTGGGCCATATTACAGCCAATAATTCATTCACAATGGCTAACCAAATACGAGATGACAACCAAGTGAAAGCATTAAGAATATGAGATACCCATACAACACGTATGTTATATGCTCGTGTCCCCTTAATTAATCTCTAATCTCTCTCGATGTCTGAGAGATTACATCCATGCATAAATGCTTGGATTCATTAAGGACTGTGGGACACGCACAAGAGCTCTACACGCCAGCCTAGTGTATCTCTCACTGTCTGGTCAAATGTAGAGGATATCACGCTGGACATGTTAATGTGAACCACGCAATATATAACACATAGCCTAAATATCATCCACAAGGTGGCTAACCGAGTGAAAGCATTAAGCAATGAAATACCCATATAACTACACAAGCACAAGAGGAATTCAGTTTGTCTTTACTCTAGATACGGATTCAGTTTTATCAATCTCCCTAGGATGGCTAAACATGAGAAACAAGTTTACCAAACAACAATGTGCAACAAGTTGGTTGTTATTCATTAAGACCATTCAATATAGGTTAAGGGTTTATTCTCTTGATTTGGAAATTTTCCCTAAATCAATTTATTACCCAATCCGGCCAAGGATGAGCAATTGTGTCTTGATAACAAGACCCATTAAGCACAAGAATTGGAACCCAGGCCAATTTAGCAACTAAATGCCTGAACTGAAACCTTTTCCACTATTTGGAGCTAAATATCTAACACTCCAATTACTCTAAACATGGCATTTTGGTCATCCATCAATCAATCAACAATCATGGGAAGTTAAATTACACTACTCCTACATTAAATTACTCTACTCCTAATCCCAATCATGGACACATATCAATTTCAGACCTCTATACACATGAATATTGCAATTAAAGCTTAAATCATAAAATTAACAAAGAGTAGAACAAAACCCATATGAAATTAAGCACAAACAACTTATATAACACAAGTGTAGGTTTACAATATTCCCCAAATAGGGGTTACACATCAAAGAAACAAGAAATACAAAGAAATGAGTAAAAATGAGACAACCTTTGAAGACAAACCCTCCAAAGAAGCTCCTAGCTTTCCTAGCTCGAAATTGGTCCAAAGACCACTCCTATTCCTTGCAATCTGCCTCTAAATGTGGTGTTGGAAGTGGAAAAATGGTGGTGGAGGTGTGTGGTGAGCTCCCATGGAGGAAAAACCTCCATGGGAGCTTGGATATCTCCTTATTTGGTGAAGAATGTGAAGAAAATGGTAGAGAGAGAGAGAGTGGGGCGGAAGAGAGAGAGAGGGAGTGAAGGGGTTCTGTGTAAACTGAAGAGAAGAGGGGATATATATAGTGGGGAGAAGGGTTTAGGTCAAAATTGAGGGGAAAAGACGAAAATGCCCTTAAGTGGTAGATTTTTGGGGGGTCTCGCGGGTGACTTTCCAGCAGCGCGCACCTTTACGGAAACGGGCATAACTCTCTTCACAAACATCGGAATCGCGATCTTGAAGAACCGTTGGAAAGAAGACTTCTGGATCTTTCCAACCATATGTAGCACAAAACCCAGTTCGATCTGAGGAAAAAGATATGGGCCCCGCAAGATGAACAATCTGTAGGAAGCTTTCGTTGAAATTCCGCGCCTTGTTTTGCGCCATATTCTGCGCCCTAGGGCGCCGATTTACAAAAAGTGGGTCTTCTGGTCCCTTTCTGTGCCCTAAACGGTGGCCCCTAATCGTCGAATTAGGGAGCAAAATTGAACTTTTGAAAATTACACTTTTGCCCCAATATTTTGCCATTTTTGCACTTTAGCCCCTATGATGAAAAATACCCTGAAACACTTATTTAAATCATTAAATACCCAGTTTTACCCGGAAAACAAGCATAAAAGATAAAAGTAAGGGGTTACACAACGTGTAGAAATAAGAGTTATCATTATGCTAGGGGAAGATCGAGTGATCCCTCAAGTATGTGTCAGTCTAATTGAGCGGACAGCTGGCGATATGGTAGGGAATGATATTCCTCCTCCTGAAAATGCCCAACAATTAGGATCCTTTAGCGGTAGCAACCAAGTGTTCACCCAAAGGAGTGGCAGCGAAGGTGGGGGAAACACGTGTGGTGTCCCACAGGTTGCAGTCAACCATGCAGATGCATTTGAACCTCAATTTGGTGATGTGTTTGGTTGTCGAATTGAGCATTACGATGCGCAGTACGATGCGCCAAACAATAAGGTGGATAATGAGGTAAATAATGAACAGGTTGATGATCTGTAAAATGTGGATGAAGAGCCTGCACAAATGCAAACACGTGGTAGACATGTACAAGGAGTTAGTGGCATTGCACCAGATATGCCAGGGACGTCCGAGGTCCGTTATAATGTGACAACATCTGATTCTGTTGATGCTACAACTTGGGTTATTCTGGGAGCAGATTCATACTCATTTGGTACTGGTAGAAGCAACACTTTGGCAGCGCCAGAACCGACAACCATGATTTATAAAGGTCAATTTTTTCCGAGTAAAAAGGATTTGAAGAGGCTAGTTGGCGATTTTGCGATACGGCAGAACTTTGAATGGAAGGTGAAAAGGTCCAATAAGACAACTTTACATCTGGTTTGCATCGTTGATGACTATTCGTGGAAATTAAGAGCGGTGATGAGAGATGAAGGGACTTACTTTCAAGTCAGAAGTTTTGTCGATGAACACAGTTGTCCCTTGGAGGAGGTTCACCGTCGCCATAGACAAGCCAGTGCATTCACAATCGGAGAACTCATTGCACCTAGACTTCAACAACATAATGGTCGTCTCATGCGTCCGAAGGACGTAATCGCCGATATGAAAACAATGTATGGCATCCAAATCATGTACAGTAAGGCACATGATGCCCTGCAATACGCATTGTCATTGACTTATGGAATGCATGAAGAAAGTTTCCAAATGCTGCCATCTTTTGCATACGTTCTGGAACAGCAAAATCCTGGCACAATCACAGACTTACAGTGCGCAGACGATAGTAAATTCCTCTACTTTTTCATGTCGTTAGGGTCGTCAATTAGAGGTTTTCGGAGGTGTATGCGTCCTGTGATTGCAGTTGATGGTACCCATTTGAAAGGAAGATTCGGTGGTACAATGTTTGTGGCAACTGCACAAGATGGAAACGAACATGTGTATCCAATTACTTTTAGGTACGGTGACTCAGAAAACAACCTTTCATGGGAGTGGTTTTTGGAATGCTTGAGAGGTGCCCTTGGTCATATAGATGATTTGGTTTTCATTTCCGATCGTCATGCAAGCATTGAAGTTGGGATTTCTAAAGTATTCTCTTATGCAACCCATACCATATATTGCTAGCATTTTGGTGAAAATATGAAGAAGCGATTCCACAGAAAGGATGTTGCAGACATAATGGATAACGCTGCTAGGTCGTACAAGCAAATCCAGTATGATTGCCACATGGAGGAGTTACGTAAGCTGCACAAGGGTGCATACGATTATGCCATTGATGCCGGTCCACACAAGTGGTCCCGCGTTTACTGTCCCCAAAGAAGGTACAGGTTGATGACCATAAATGTTGCAGAGTGCATAAACTCATGCCTAAGATTCGCACGCCAACTGCCACTGATGACACTGGCAGAGTTCATTCGGAATATACTACAAAAGTGGTTCCACGATCGACATGCAAATGCACGGTCCATGCGGTATCGATTGACCAACGCAGCACATCTTGTGATACTGAAACGTGTCGACAAGTGCGGTTATATGACCGTAAATCCAGTTGACTGAAACATATTCTTCGTCAGACACAATGGAAAACAGTGGACGGTTGACTTAGCCTGGAAGACATGCACATGCAACAAATTCCAAATGGACTTTTTACCATGTTCACACGCACTCGCAGCGGCAAGGTACATGAGGACTCTGTCCAGTTAACACTTTATATTACCCAAATGTGAATCTAACTGTTTTCATTGTTGCAGGGAGCGGAACGTGGATTTCACATCTCTATGTGAGGACTACTACAAGAGGGAGACACTTATTGATGCATACTCGGTTCCTATTATGCCTGTTGGTCATCCTTCTTCATGGGTAGTGCCATCCAACATCGCAGCGCGGGTGGTTTTAAATTCAAAGACGAATAGACAATCCGGTCGCCCGATGGAGGGTCGATATGTCTCGTCTTCGGAGAGGACAACCACACAGTCGTGTAGAAGATGTGGACAAGCAGGATATAACAGCAGGAGGTGTTCCAACCCACCTATGGTTAATGAAGGTCCCAGTAGAATTTTTCCCGAAGAATACCGTTGCAAGTGCAGCATCTGTCATTCAACTGGACACAACAAACAAACGTGCCCTCAGAAGGACTCTACCGTGGAATGAATGGAGCCTTACAAGAGGAGACTTGACCCCACGTCATAAATGTTGTCATGGAAGCGATTGAAGGGATGAGAGTTACATTAGGTGCTGCTGTTGTGCTAAACTACTGTCTGTAGGGGCTTTTCCATCCTGCTCGGAAGGTTAGGGAAGTGTACTGGAAGATTTACAACTCCCTATATATTGGCACTGAAGATGCTCTCGTGGCTGCTTATCCGACATTAGACGACGAGCATAATAACATATACAGTAGGCCAGAGTTAGTGATGTTTATCTGAGTGCAACGAGTTTCAGCTAGAGAGGGCGAAAAGATGAACGATGCAATCATCTTAGGACTTATGTTTTAGACATGTGTTTTGGATTTTAGCTGCTGTAGTTTGTTTATTTCCACAAGTCACCATACCAGTTGATATACTCATTTATGGTACTTTTTAACTTTGTGTATGCTTTGATATATGTCAATATTTTAGAAATGAAAACCACATGGTGTAGTTTCTTGCAATTTGCAGTCTTACCTACACCGTAATGCTTTTATGTAGAACTATTTTGATTAATTTTGTGTTCCGAAATTGATTTGTATTTAGTTCTTAAAATTAATCGTGTTGGAGTGAAATGACTTATTCACTTAAATAGGCAAAATCGTGCGTGCTGGAATTGAATAAATTTAATCGAATAATTTAAACAAAAAATACATATGTTATGTACATCAACTGTATAACAAAGAACAACCCATATATACATCAGCTACACAACATTGTTGTGTAGCGAGTTGCAAAAAACCTCCACAGCCATCTTCTCCCTGATGGTGCCCATATCATCTTCCGTCCAGTCGAACTCCTTCTTGTTTGCTAGCAAGTACTCTGCCAATCTCAAAGTATGGGCACCACAGTTACCGCTGCAAAATCACCAATTAAATAACCATTAGACTGTAATTTTATTAAAACCTAATGGGATAGAATAAACTCTTAAAAATAACATATCCCTGCTGTTGTTGGGGCACCCCATGTCTTCCGTCCAGGATGCTCATCCGAAAGGCACTCTTCGATAATTTGTACGTCTCATCATCCGCCGTTCTGCTATCGTGAAACCGGATATGATGCAACATCGACGGAATAAACCAACGTAGGCATGCGACCTGCTTAAGCATGTGCTCCCATGGAACCTGCTGTCTGAACGGGTATAACAGGTAGATCTTCCCCACCCTGAGATCTACGCTCGCCAGTACCCAATGCACCTGTCCAAGGTTGCAAGGAATCAGAACCTGTACGTGTTTTAACATAGTCTTATTTGTCGGAATTTAAAACATAATATATTACATTATGGAAACAAAAATAATTGGAACCCTTACATAATCAACCTCGTGCCATGGCCGGGTTCCGTATGGGATAATTCCTCGGACCATCTTCAGGTCGTAATTGGGCCACCTGTGTTCCAGCATCTTCCATCCAGGTGGGGGTTTGCCCACAACCCCAGGACCGAAAATTTGCTGCCATTGAATCTCTAAGTATGACTGTACATAGAAAAATAATCGCAGCATTAACTAACACATCAATGCACAAATGAAAACCTATCAGTACAGACACTTACATAGAACTGTGTATGGAGTAAATTGACCTTCTGAGTGTACACGTCGGGGTATGCTCGCTGATGCTTCCGTAGAATATTCATGTACGCGTCCATGTGCTGACAATGTAAACATTTTATATTATTACGAATCAACTATTACTCATACAAACTTATACACGGTATGTTAACTAATTAACATACCGATTCCTCCAAGTCCATGAAGTTGGTCTGCAACCGTTGGAACCAAGTTACGCCAACCGGTAAAGGTAGATCCACATCACGTCTGCATAATTATTGAACAAGTTAGAGAACCAAGTAATATTAATAAAATATTGCAAAATGAACACGTATACTTACGTTTCCCCCGTCGTGTTCCTCTTGTAGGCTTTGTATGTTGTAATGTAGTAGGGATCTATCAAGTCATGGGGATTGAATACATGCGCCAATGCCGCTGATGTCGGTGGCCTGGTCCTCGGCTTCTTCGGCAGACAGGGGTTTGTGTATAGGGACAGCAACATCCAACCTGGCTTGCGAACACGCGGCACCATAGGTGGAGTACGGTACTGACCACTGGGATCCGTATAAGGAGGGGTGCGCTGAGGAGGGGTGTGCTGTCTGGATGAACTTACCCTCCGTGCATCACTCTAAGAATGGCTACGGTGTGAGGATACACTCTCCCTCCATGTATCGCTATGAGGAGGGGTGCGCTGTCTGGATACACTCTCCCTCCGTGTATCGCTCTGAGGAGGGGTGCACTGTCTGGAGGAACTCTCCTTCCGTGTATCGCTCTGAGGAATGGGAGGGCTACGTCGGGTTCGCTTCTGGGGTCGCATTGCAATGGGGTCGACGACCGGAGGTGGGGTGCTCTGTAAGGACGGATTCTGTCCCAGTGGTAGCTCTGATCCACCAGGTGCCACCCATGCAACCAGTGCTGTCTCTGTACCGGTAGTGCTGTCAGGTAAAACCGGAGGTGGTACCTGCGCTGCCTCTGCTATCTCTGTATCACTGGGTACCTCTTCTCGTTCTGTCGTACCTTGACCCCGCTGATCGGATACTGTGTCCATAGACTGACCCTCCGTAGTTGGTGGCTGCCCATGTCTGCTCCCTGGCTTTGTCCTATCCTGACCAGTACCTGTCCTGCCTTCGGGACTAAAGTCTCCGTGATGGTCATCGAATGGTGGGTCATCGAATGTTGGACCATCCATACGGGACTGCGGCGTCATACCCTGTAGCGCCCGGATCATATCCAGCAACTCTCCATGCTGCCTATCTCGCGTCTCATCACTTTTTTTGATAGCAGCCATTACATCATCCCGTACAGATCGAACTCCAGCCATTACATCATCGATTTTACGGTCCCAACCCTGAAAGGATTTCGAACTATGTTAGAACTTAAACTATTCAGTCGAGTGAAATTAAATAATGGGGTTTTAATTTTTTTACGTACCTCGGGATTACCTCCACGTGAATCACCTCCAGGTCGAGGCTGTCTAGGCAATGTGGATGGTACCGGGCTACGCGTCCGGAGACTCTCAGTGCGAGCCTCTAGGTCTACATCACCTCCAGGTCTAGGCTGTATGGGAAATGTGAATCGTACCCGCCTACGCCTATTGCCACCCTCAAGTTCTGAACCCTCCATATCAGTACGTTCAGAATACGAAGCATCCATACCATCGCGTCCGAAAAACATAGCCTCAGTATCACTGGATCCGGAAAACAGACCTTCCATATCATTGGGTCCTGCAGTCCTATGTCGTTCCGGATCCGGGAGGTGACCAGGTATATCAGGGGCATCAGAATCATACAGATTGGCTCCTAGGTCTATATGCCTTCGAAGTACCGTTGAGCCCTCTCCGCAGCCGTTGGCACCAATTCAGGCCATGCGCACATCTGAAATCGAAGTTAAATAGTTGTCATTGTATATATACTAATAACTATCAACATTAACAACATCAGCACTTACCTTTTTTGTAAAAACACCATCCAGCTTTTTCGCCCTAGGTCGCTGACTCAATTCCCATTTCAGAATATGTTGGGGGGGGGGGGGGGGGGGGGGTAGCTCGATTACCCGATGAATCCCACATTTAGTATTGTCAAGCTCTGGGATAACCTCAAAGGCAAATACCTGCATAATAGAAAAGTACGATACGACGTAAATACAACAGTCATATAAAATAAACTACAATTAAAGTATGGATTCAAATTCAAAATTCTCACCAATAGTGCATGCGGTAGACCGTATATGTTGTACGTCAACTCGAGGTTCTGTACGTCAAGGTCCTCGCCCTCTTCGCGTTGTTTTTCTACCAACCGCCGTCGTGGACCATCAAACGCCCGCTTGAAACCATAAATAGACCGCCTATACACGTGTGTGCCCCACGGGAACGCATCAAAAGCATCCAGGTCCTCAACTAGGTGAAACTGCCATACTGGAACTTTATCTCTCCCGTCGGACCCCATCAGTATCTGGTTCAGCATAAACAATAAGGCAAGCTTCACCGCATCGTACTGCTGTTCAAAACTACCAATCCGCAGCACCGCTCTCAACTTTTCAATATCGACTTCTTCTTGACCCCGAAAGTACCGCTCGTGTATGCCATTCTTTACCACTTCATACCTCGTCGTGTCGGGATCGACCCCAAACTTCAAACCGGTGATTAGACAGAACTCAACCTTCGAGAACCGAACAATATGCTTACCTAACAAAAATCTCATCTCATCTCATCAACCGGCCCATCATGATGCAACTCGCGCAAAAGTAAGTAATGGACAATCCCACCCGAAAAATGATTCACACGATGCATCTGAAGGAAATGACCAAAACACGACTCAGTATACCGACGTAGGTCTTCGATCTTCAGATCTTTAGGTACACTGTTAAGTGCGGTGTCAACATATTCTAGGTCATCGAAATGGTCATGGCGATTAATTTTTCCCTTAAACCAATCTACCTCTGGAGTTTTCAAAAAATCATTTGGGTCATTCCTCATCTGCATATTCACAGAAAAAAAAGCATATAAGTTCATGAAAAGGCTCCAACAACAAGATTGGACCACTGAATTAAAAGTCATGGGAAGTGTATTAAAAGTCACGTGACACTATACAAAAGTCACGGGAAATGCATTAAAAGTCACGGGACACTTATGAAAAGTCACGGGACACTATACAACAGTCACGAGACACTTATCAAAACTCAAAAGTCACGGGACACTGTACAAAACTCACGGGACACTATACAAAAGTCACGGGACACTTATCAAAAGTCACGGGACACGATACTGCTATCATGTGACACTTATCAAAAGCCAAAAGTCACGGGACACAATACAAAAGTCACGGGACACTATACAAAAGTCACGACACACTATACAAAAGTCACGGAACACTATACAAAAGTCACGACACACTATACAAAAGTCACGAAAACCCAGAAATTCATCATCCTCAAAACAACTCTTTTCTGAAGCTAAAACCCTAACCTAACCTCATCGTTCAAACATAATCAACCACAATCACAAATCCAACCTAATCTACATCATGAGTATGGCATCAAACATCAAAACACATGAAATTATCAACATGAAAAATGCGTCAGAAAGAAGAACTTACCCGTGTCTTTTGAGATCGCCGGTGACTTCTCGTCGATGCCATTTCTGTTGTGTTTACTGTAGCGCCGTCGCCGGTGGTTCACCGTCCACTTTCCGTCAACTTTCCGTCAACTTTAGGGCTGTTGGACCGTCGGTTCTGCTCACCCGTGACTTTTTCTCTCACCGGTCTGCTCAACCGTGACTTTTTCTCTCACCGTTTCAAAATTGCACAAACAGACAAATGATGGTATTTTTGTCTGGTCACTCAAATAGGTGTCTTTTAAACTTAGATTAGTAAAGTGGTGACAGTTACCAAAAAACCGCCCCAAATAGTGACATTTAATTTTTTAACCCTTTTTTTTAAACGTGTGGTTAGGTGTTATACTAATTCTCCATATATTCTATAGCCTAAGAGGGTGTATTGATGGATCATTTTCTATCAATTTAAACTCTTAGATACGATGGTTACTAATAATTTCTTGTTATGTTTATATAGATAATACTGTTGATTTATAAGGACGACATTTCAAGGTAAAATAAGCTCGTACATATTGAATTTGGTACTTGAACAAAATAATTGAGAAATTAAAAGACTATCCTTCTCTCCTATGCATGTTTGATATTTCCTTCTTTTTTTTTTTCCCTTTTAGTTTGAGTTTATATATTTTATGTTCTTGTTATTTATTTTTAATTATTTTTATAACAGGAATGCTATAATTAATAAGTAATTATGAGAGGGAATACGATTATTTTTTTTTTTCCAAAATTTTTGAATTTTTGAATTTTAAAATTTTTAAAAACCTTTCAATTTTATTTACACAAATTTCATGTAGAAATTAGAATTAACTGATAATTTTGTAATTTTAAAAAATATTTTTGAAGATGTAATTATGTGAGTTTAATTGGGTTTTATTTAGGGATATTATTATTTCCCCCCCCCCCCCCCGAGGTATACCCTATTGTTAAGACGAGGATAGGGTTTGGGCTTATTGGTCATCCTTCCCCCTAAAATAAAATTTATGTTAACTGACCCTCTTTGGTTACCCTTTTCAACAGAAAAAGGTGACTTTGACAAAATTCAGAGTAGAAAAAGACAGTAATACCCCCAATGGCCTTAAACGGCTGTTAAACTCCTGTGAACAGCATCCAGCACGTGATTGTTATTAATGAAATTACAAAAGTGCCCATCTCAGAAATTAAAAGTAACAAAAAATTTTTTTTAAAAAAATTCTTCAACTTTTCTAGAAATATTCTTCAACTTCTCCTGAAATATTCTTCATCAGCTCATTTCCAGAAAATTGAACCAACCTGCACATTCAAAGAACCCAGAATTAATCACACAATCCAGATCTCATTCAACTGATATGTATCTCTCTCATTCAACTCTCAAATCCAACACTAAACACAATCAAAACAACTTGATTTTACATGAAATACATCTAAAAAAATCCCATGAACCAAACCCTCTAAACTCCAAAACAACCAAAACCCTTATACACAATAAAATCACAAACCCATATACCAAAATTGAATCTTGTAAACAACCCACGAAGTACTCAAACCTGTAAATCAATACCCATCTACAAAATCAACAAAATCTCATAAACCCAGATGCCAAAATCTGTTCTAAACCTCAAAACTTGACCAACCCTAACCAACAAAACTCCACATCCGACCTAGATGAAGGAAACGACAAAGAGATTGTCAAATTCATTTGGGAATCAACAGGTTGTGAGAGCAAACCCAAAAATCAAATCAATTATTTACATTAATTAAAAAAGCTATCAATTATAACAAAAAAAATCGAACAAAATAAAAATAATTGTACCTTACGGGCAACTATTTCTGGGTAGTTGTCTTGAAACAGAGAGAGGATCTGATTAGAAGCAACTCTTAGTTCTCTTTTGGGCATGTCTTTGAGATTAGTGACTTGAATAATGGAGTTGACACCACCAGGTTTGAAATGCAAGAGATTGATGCCTCTTTCGAGTACTTGACGAGGCGAGAAGAGAAGAAAAAACAGAGACGAGAAGAGAAGAAAAAAGAGGAGGGCTGGATTCGGTTAGTGATTCTCTGGAGATTGAAAATTATGAAAATGAAGATGAGAGGCGACGAATGAGCTGGGTATGTTTGGTGAGTTTGATCTGGGTGGTGGTAGTTTTGATGATGATGATGATGATGGGTTTGGCTGAATGGTGGTGGCGATGAGATGATGATGGTGGTGGTGATGGAACAATGAGGTGGCATCGCCCCTTCCACTTGTTTTTATTTTAATTAGTTATATTATTTAAAAAAATATTTAATTGTCTTAAATAACCTTCATGTTCACACCTCACAAGTTAAATGACATTAATACCCTCACCAGTTAACAGTCAACGTTCAAATTGAACGGAAAAGGTGGCAGAAGGGGGACAGTTACCATAAGTTTGATTTTAGGGGGGAGACCGGCCAATAAGCCCAAACTATGTCCTCGTCTTAACAATAGGGTATACCTCAGGGGGGAAAATAATAATATCCCTTTTATTTAAGGGGCCTTAATCGAACCCAGCAAATTACAGTTGTGGATTGGATTTTTCTGATTTTGGGCCCAAACAATATTTGTGTGCTCCCTTAGTTAACCCACCCACTTTCGTTGGGCTCACATAGTATACCCACCCAAATCCGGCCATGTCAGCAAATTCTGCTGACAATACATGTTACATCATCAAATCGCCTTGATGTGCCCGGGCACGTCATCAGATCCAGCTTATGTTACTTAACACGTAGACATCTCAGGATGAAATAACAAGACACGTCAGCAGTTGTGGTTGACGTGCTCGGACATATCATCATAATCGGGTTACCCGAAAGTCAAAACCCAACTTCTGCAGTTCTGCGTCTTCTTCCAAGTTCCGACCTCTCCCAAAACAAAACAGTGTTTTTAGGTCAAATCAAATGAAATAAAACAAATATCATCCGTAGATTCTCAGGCGTTGGAAGCAATTGATGGATTGGGTTTGTTCGGATTCATGAGAAGAACAGCGTGTGGTGTAGGATTGAAGAACAACGATGATGTCTGTGGAACAATTTGGCCATCAGAAATTCTCCAAGAACTCGTAGCCACCTAACCGTATGCTCGCTTCTCTTTGTTTTTCACTCTTCAATGTTCAAACTTGTTTTACTTTATCGTAATGTTTGTTTAGGTATTCATTTTAAAATTAACTAAGCTCAGCAGTGCAATGGAAATGGAACATGTAGCAAATTCTTGTTTCAGATACCAAAGTACTTGTTGTAAAATTATTAATAGCTAATTATGATTTTAAATTAATTCTGTTCTGATTTAGAGGATTTTGATTGGATAGGGGTTTGTTGACTACTACAAGCACTACCCCAAGTATAATTCTCGTTACTGAAGAGGGGTTTTCCATATTTTATGATTTAATAAATAAATATGAGATTCGAATTCTAAAAGTGATGGGAAAGTGTTCAATTGCTTTGTTAAGAGCAGGCCCGGCCCTAGGGGGAGTCCAGTGAGATGACCGTCTAGGGCCCCCGATCTGTAAGGGCCTCCAAAGTTAAAAAAAAATAATAATAAAAAAAATATTTTAGGTATAACCCGTATATGAATTTAAACTAATAAACCCATAAATGAGTTTAAAATATAGGTCCACTGAATCTCTAATTTTTTTAAACTAGCAAACCCTCAAAATAGGCCCACCAAACATATTTTTTTTTTAAGAAAGGCCCACAACCCAATTATTATTCTAAAAAACGAAAAACAGTATAATACTACTCTTATTAGAGTAAGACAACCAAAAATCGAAATTGAACAAAAATCAAATTAGGACTCCCTTAAATCTTGCTATTTGCTACAAAATTTTAGATTTCATATCCGTAATCTGAACTTGAAATCGTTCACCCATTCTTGAAGTCATTGTTCAAAGAATCAAAGGTAATTAATAATTAAATCAATATATATATATATATATATATATATTTGATAAACCTCTTTTTGTTAGATTGTTAGAATTCAAATAGGAAAAGATCAGTAACTTTGTAAGTGAGTCTGGTGGTGGTGATCGACTTTGTTTGGTTCAAATTGGTTGTGGATTTTCCATAGCGCAATCAAAAATCAAATTAGGTTCTTCAAAACTCTTTTAAATCTTGCTACGAAAATTCATAATTCAGATACAAAATCTCAACTTAAAATCTCAGGGCCCCGTAAATTCATTTTCTATAGTTCGCCTCGGGCCCCGAAAATCTCAAGGCTGGCCCTGGTTAAGAGTGGTTGTGCTGGACGATTTTGATTTATGAATTGGATAGTTCTTGTTATTCTGATATTGAGAGTTTTTTGGGCATACTCAAATCAGATGTCTAAAAATGGTGTCCCAATTTGTGTCCTCCCAATCAAATTGGAAATGTGTCTACATTTATGGAAGAAGTTAATTTTTTTTTAATTAAATGTAGAAACATATCCCAATTTGATTGGTTATTGATAACTCTTATTTCTACACGTTGTGTAGCCCCTTACTTTTATCTTTTATGCTTGTTTTCCAGGTAAAACCGGGTATTTAATGTTTTAAATAAGTGTTTCAGGATTTTTTCCAGAAGAGGGGCTAAAGTGCAAAAATGGTGAAATATTAGGGCAAAAGTGCAATTTTCAAAAGTTTGTTCTGCGCCCTTGTTTTGTGATTAGGGGCCACAGAACAGGGCGCAAAAAGGGACCAGAAGACCCACTTTTTGTAAATCGGCACCCTAGGGCGCAGAATAGGGCGCATAATCAAGGTAAAAATTCTGACGAAAGTTTCCTGCAGAACACTCATCTTTCGGGGCCCATATCTCTCTCCTCCAATCGAACTAGGTTTCTTGCTACATATGGTTGGAAAGATCCAGAAGTATTCTTTCCAACAGTTCTTCAAGATCACGATTCCGATGTTTGTGGAGAGAGTTATGCCCGTTTCCGTAACGGTGCGCGCTGCTGAAAAGTCACCCGCGAGACCCCCCAAAAATCTGCCACTTAAGGGCATTTTCATCTTTTCCCCTCAATTCTGACCTAAACCCTTCTTCCCACTATATATACCCCCTTTTTTCATCGGTTTACACAGAACCCCTTCACCCCCTCTCTCTCTCTTCCGCCCCACTCTCTCTCCCTACCATTTTCTTCACATTCTTCACCAAATAAGGAGAGATCCAAGCTCCCATGGAGGTTTTTCCTCCATGGGAGCTCACCACGAACCTCCACCACCATTTTTACACCTCTTCCATCCATTTTAGGGCAGATTGCAAGGAATATGAGTGTTTTTTTTGACCAATTTCGAGCCAAGCATGGAAAGGAGCTCTTGGAGGAATTTCTTCAAGGGTTGTATCTCCTTTTACTCATTCTTTTTGTATTTCTTGCTTCTTTAATGTGTAACCCCGATTTGGGGAATATTGTAAACCTACACTTGTGTAATATATGTTGTTTGTGCTTAAATTCGGTTGGGTTTTGTTTCACTCTTTGTTAATTTCATGAATTTAGCTTTAATTGCAATATCCATGTGTGTTGAGGTCCTAAATTGATATGTGTCCATGATTGGGATTAGGAGTAGAGTAATTTAATGTAGGAGTAGTGTAATTTAACTTCCCATGATTGTTGATTGATTGATGGAAGACCAAAATGCCATGTTTAGAGTAATTGGGTGTTAGAGAATTTAGCTCCAAAAAGTGGGAAAGGCTCAGTTCAAGCAAGTTAGTTGCTAAATTGGCATGGGTTCCATATTCTTGTACTTAATGGGTCTTGTTATCAAGGCACAATTGCCCTTCCTTGGCCGGATTGGGTGATGAATTGATTTTGGGAGAATTCCCAAATCTAGAGGATGAACCCTTAACCTATATTGAATGGTCTTAATGAATAATAACCGACTTGTTGCACATTGTTGTTTGGTAAACTTGTTTCTCATGTCTAGCCATCCTAGGGAGATTGATAAAACCGAATCCGTATCTAGAGTAAAGACAAACTGAATTCCTCTTGTGCTTGTGTAGTTATATGGTATTTCATTGCTTAATGCTTTCACTCGGTTAGCCACCTTGTGGATGATATTTAGGCTATGTGTTATATATTGCGTGGTTCACATTAACATGTCCAGCGTGATATCCTCTACATATGACCAGACAGTGAGAGATACACTAGACTGGCGTGTAGAGCTCGTGTGTGTGTCCCACAGTCCTTAATGAATCCAAGCATTTATGCATGGATGAAATCTCTAAGACATCGAGAGAGATTAGAGATTAATTAAGGGGACACGAGCATATAACATATGTGTTGTATGGGTATTTTCGTATTCTTAATGCTTTCACTTGGTTGCCATCCCGTATTTGGTTAGCCATTGTGAATGAATTATTGGCTGTAGTATGGCCCACGCGGTTGCGCATTACATGCCCAACGAAATAACCACTGTATATGACCAGACAGTGAGAGATACACTAGGCTGGCATACAGGGCTCTTGTGTGTGTGCCACGGCACTTAATGAATCCATGCATTGTGTGGATGTGATTTCTAAGACTCGAGAGAGATTAGAGATCAATTAAGAGGACACGAGCCTATGATATACTTGCATATTGAGGGACAAAGTGAGTCTAGTGCTTAATTAGGAGGATTGTTACGGTTGAGTCATTTCCCTAGTGTTACCACATTTCATGCATCTCTCCATTCCATCCTATCCATGTATATATTATGTTAGTTAGTTTATTTATTTATAGTATTATTTACACTTTTCCGCAACCGCAACACACGAGTTCTCTCGGAGTGTTGTAATAATAGCTAGAACCGGTGACGGTCGGCGGATCCCACCTCCCTGCGGAACGATACCCTCACTTGCCGCTGTGCTAGTCCCTGTGACTCGCGCGCTAGCGAGGTCGAACTTAAATGTTCATCTTTTGACCGACACCGCAACGACGTGTCGTCAGTTATATACAAATTGAGATCCTATTTTTAAACAGCTGATTTGAGTCATTTTTACACAAGAAAAGTCAACTTTAAACAGTTATCAATTATTTGTATGTCGGTGCAGTGAATCAATGTATCATAAAGTTTCAAGGCATTTGGCAGTATGCATGATCATTAATTCATTGGACCAAGGAAAAAAAAAAGGGAAATTATTATTCTCTCCCCTGTAGTTTCAAAAGTTTTCAATTTCCCCCCTCTCACGCCTATTTTTATATGGTGAGATTGGACATGAGAGGGGGGAAATTAGAGAATTTTGAAACTAGAGGGGGGAGACTGGAGAATACAGAAAACTATAGGGGAAAGAATGATAGTTTCCCAAAAAAAATTCTTAGCAATGTTTAGTCGGTCAATGATATCATATCAGGTTAATTAATTAATTAATTATTTTAAATATTACACTTTTACATAGGTCAAGGTTTTTTTGGGAGGGGAAAGACTCGAACTTACTATCTCATGGTGTAACCTGTAGATGTGATAGGTTTTATTACCGGACCAATCTCATCTTGTCATAATCATATTGAAATTCATTTGATTGATTATTGAAATTCGATTCTCACGTGATGTTTATTTATTTTTTATTTTTTATTTTTGATGAATACACGTGATGTTTATTAGATATACTGAATTGCTTATTTGCTCCTGTCCACGGTATATTTCCTTCTATTACAGACCAATTATTGAAGATAAACTTTAAGAATAGTACTTTGTTTTTATTTGACTTTTTCAATACTGATCTTTCTCTGTGCAAGTTTTTCTCGCTTGATAGAATTTTCCACAGGAAAAACAATTCTGGGCCGACAATGCAACAAGTTTCCAATAAATGTCACTGTTAGTGCTTGTTATACCACACTCGTCTCTGATTTCAATACTGATCTTTCTCTGTGCAAGTTTTTCTCGCTTGATAGAATTTTCCACAGGAAAAACAATTCTAGGCCGACAATGCAACAAGTTTCCAATAAATGTCACTGTTAGTGCTTGTTATACCACACTCGTCTCTGATTTCAATGACCAACTAAACATTCTTAGCTATGTTTAATTGGTCATTGAAATCATATCATACAAGTGTATGGTTAAAATTCATTCTTAGCAAATTCCGTTGACAATATGTAATCAAATCGTCTTGACGTGCCTAGGCACTTCACAAGGTAATTGAGGATAAACTTCGTCTTTTTTCTGACCTCACGTAATTTTATGATACATAAGAATTGCAATGAACATATAATTAAAATGTGATTGGTTTCTACAACCAATTTATCAACAACCAATCATATATTTAAAAAGGTCAAAAAAAAAAAAAAAAAAAAAAGGTAAGGAGATGATCTAAATCCAACTTATATTACTTTGTTTTTATTGGCAATTTTCAATACCGATATTTCTTCCAAACAAAGCTTGATAGAATAGGAAAAAACAATTTTAGGCCGAGAATGCAACAAGTTTCCAAAAAATGTCACTATGTCAGTGCTCATCATACCACACACGTCACTGATATTCTTATAGTGCTCGTCATACAAATTATTAGATATATTGATATTCTTACAAGATTTGGATCATTTCCTTACCTTTTTTTTTTTTTCCTAAACTCACATAATCTCATGACACATAAGTATTGCTATGAATGTGTTGTTAAGATATGATTAATTTTCATAATCACTTTATTAACAACCAATCATATGCTTTAAAAATGTCAGGAAAAATAAAAGGTAATGAGAGGATTCAGGTCCATTCTTGTAACCTTGAATGCAGCTAGCTGTATTATAAAATGATGGAAGCTAAAGGTTTCAAAGTAAAGAAAATCCTGAGGGAGCTCAAATTTTTACAAGCTAAACCTCAGATGGCTCTTTACAATCTACTCATGTGGTTCCTCCTTCTTCTAATCCCTCTATTGTTTCTCCTGAAAAAGATTGTGGAAGTTAAAGAGATCAAATTGCAGCTCCCACCAAGCCCTCCTCAGCTTCCAATTATACGCAATTTACACCAACTTGGAGCTTTGCCTCACCAATCTTTCATGAAACTCTCCCAGAAATACGGTCCTGTCATGCTTCTTAATTTTGGTCGTATTCCTTTTGTTATAATCTCTTCTGCTGAGGCAGCAAGAGAGGTCTTAAAAATTCATGACCTCAACACTTGTAACGGAGTGCAATTAATTGGGTCTCGGAAGCTTACATACAACTATCTAGACTTAGCTTTTGCACCATATGGCGATTATTGGAGACAGATGAGGAAGATATGTGTTCTCGAGCTTTTTAGCTTGAAGAGAGTACAGTCGTTTCGTTTCATCAGGGAAGGAGAAGTTGCCTCACTCATGGATACCATCTCTCAATCAGCATCCTCTGCCACTCCTGTTGATCTTTCTGAGAAGATGTCTGCTTTAACTGCAAGTATAGTATTCAGGATGGCTTTCGGGCAGATTTTTCAAGGGAGCGATTTAGATAACCACAAATTTGAAAAATTAATTCGAGCAACTGAGTATTTCACGGGAGGATTCACTACAGAGGAGTTCATTCCTTATGTTGGTTGGATAATTGATAGGCTTAATGGTTATCATGCAAAGCTTGAGAAAGTTTTCCATGAACTCGATACTTTCTTCGAAAAAGCAATCAATGATCATCTTAAACCTGAAAGGAAAATACAAGGCCAAGAAGACATTATTGATGTTATGCTGAAAATAGAGAAGGATCAAATTAAACCGGGTGAAGCTCAGATCACGAAAGATAACATCAAGGCAGTACTCTTGGTAAGCAGTTTAATTTACAGTTGTGTTGTTCTTGTAGATGATTATAAATCTAAAATCTAATCATCGCTTGTTTTTTTTTTCCTGCCATGTTTTGCAAACCAGGATATATTTTTGGGTGGAGTAGACACCAGCGCAATTACTGTAGTCTGGGCAATGTCAGAGCTTGCTAGGAATCCAAGATTAATGAAGAAAGCACAAGAAGAAATCAGAAACTGCATTGGAAAGAAAGGAAGAGTTACGGAAGATGATATCGATCAACTTCCATACCTAAAGATGATTATCAAAGAAACTCTGAGATTGCATCCTCCCGCTCCTCTGCTACTGAGAGAAACAACATCCCACTTTAAAGTTAATGGTTACGACATAAACCCCAAAAACCTGATTCAAGTTAATGTCTGGGCAATCGGAAGAGATCCTAAATACTGGAAGAATCCTGAAGAATTCTATCCAGAAAGGTTTACAAATAACTCTATTGATTTTAAAGGAAACAACTTTGAGTATTTGCCATTTGGTTCAGGTCGAAGAATTTGTCCTGGAATCCATATCGGGCTAATAACATCAGAGATTGCACTTGCAAATCTCTTGTATTGTTTCGATTGGAAATTACCGAATGGAATGAAAAATGAAGATATCAACATGGAGGAGGCTTCTGGTGGGAGTCTTGTACTCTATAAAAAGACTGCTCTCAACCTTGTGCCAGTCAATTATCTGCAGTAGGAATCATCAGAGCATATTGATAACTACATAATTGTAAGATATTTCTTTAGGGCTCGTTTGATACACCGTATTGTATTGTATTGTATTGTATTGTATTGGACTGTATTGTATTGTATTGTATTATATTATATTGAACTGTATTATCATTAATACAAACCCATGTTTGGTGATGCACTGTATTATATCGTATTAGGTTATTCCTATATGACTTTATTGTATTTTAATATATTGTAAAAATATAATATTAAAAAAATACTTAATAATTAATTTTAAATATCTTTACCATGAATAAATCAATATTTATTTTTATATAAAAAATCAATAAATATTTATTTTAATTGAAACAAAAAATTTAAATAAAATTTTCCTATGTATTTTGAAATTATAAAACAAAATATTACCAACATAACACATATTTTATCGATATTCCATATTTATTGGAAAAAAAAAGTGTTTTTTCTAATACAATGTAACCTAATACCACCAAATATAATGTATTAGTTAATACGGTGTTTGCTGTATTAGGCAATTAAAATATAGTAAAATAATACAATACAGTGTTTGCGCACCTGTATTGTATTATTTTACTATATTTTAATTGCTTAATATAATACAATACGGCCAAACAAACGGGGTCTTATATCATAAAGGGGATGCAAACACTGTATTGTATTATTTTACTATATTTTAATTGCTTAATATAATACAATATGGCTAAACAAACGGGGTCTTATATCATAAAGGGGATGCAACTAGGGGTGGGCACCCAAACCACCAAACCGATCAACCCGCCCAAACCAAACCAATTTTAAGCGGGTTGGTTTGGTTTTGTTAAAGAAAAAAAAAAACCGATTGGGTTTTTATTTAGTAACTCGATTGGTTTGTGTTGGATTGTGGGTTGTGTTTTATCAACCCGTATAACCCAACCCAAACCATTATGTAATTAAATATATATATATAAATCTAATTATCATATAAAAATTTAAGGTTAACCTAATTTTATATTATATTTATTGAAAGCTTCTTTTGACAATCCAATTTTTTCTTTTTACAATTCTTTTATAAAAATACTCCATTCTTAAAATTTAAATTTAAAACAATTCTAAAGACACTTTATTTTTTTACAAGATTATCCTTTTATCTTTTTTTGAATTAAATTATTAAAAAAAGAAATTATCTCTCCTAAATCATTAGATTAATTATTACATATTACATACTCTCTCCTAAATTTTTAATTACCATATTAAACTCTCTCTCCTCCAATAAATATCTCAAATTTTAGAAAGAAAAAAAAAAACTTACTAATAAGCTTGATTTTCAGGAACCGTATGTATGTATATATTAAATAAATAATTTTTTTTTTTAAAAATAAAAAAATAAAAACTCAAAAAATAAGCACCTTTTTTATATATAAAAAAAAAAAAATCAAAATATGAAAATGTTTTTTGTTACTCTTGTAGGTATGTGATTCCCTAGAGAACTTTAATTATTTCATTAGTCTTAGAAATTCTGAGTTTGATTGAATCTAGTTGCAACAATTCAAACTTTCATATATCTTTTTTTTTTAAATTGACTTTTTAATATATATTACTATTAGTAAAAACCCAAAATATTCATAAGTTTTTATTTCTTTAACTATTAATCAGAGATTGATCGAGAAAGTATGAAAATATTTTTTTTATTTTTTTTAAATGGAGACAGATTAATTAGGAGAGAGTGTTTGATACTTTAATATGGTAATAATAGATTTTGGAGAGAGAATTTAATACATAATATTTAATGTAATGATTTAGGTGAGAGGATTTATTTTTTTAATAATTTAATCAGTTTGGAGTGTCTTTATTTTTTTTTTTTTGTCTTATTTAGTAATTTTAATTTAGGTTAAAATTGTTATTAATAATTTTTTTTTAAATTAGAGTGTGAATAGACGATTTGTAGATTTTAAGGAGAAGCTCTCATATTTATTTCCAAGGTTACTGGTTTCTAGTTCTAAGTTCTAACTCTCTCTATTTATTCTTAAAGTTATTTCATCTCATCTGAAGTTGTTGGTACTAAACAAATTTATTGAGGATAAGTATTTTTATTTTTATTTTTTTATTATTGTTTCGTACAAAAACGCTTTAAGCAATATGATTTAAGAATTGGAATATTTCAGTCAAGTTAGGCGGTTGGCTAATGGCCCGTCTAAAATTAAGGCCAAAGATTATTTTTAGAATATCTCCTCCTTGCACTCATTATCTCACAAAATTCAGTCTTTCAAATTTAAAAATTACAAATTTTCTTTTCTATCGTCTAATTCCAAAAATAACTCTAATTAAAAACCTTAACTAATATTTCCTCTTTGCACCCACCACGATCAAAATTTCTATTGGGTCAGATTTTTACAAGCTAAACCTCAGATGGCTCTTTACAATCTACTCATGTGGTTCCTTCTTCTTCTAATCCCTCTATTGTTTCTCATGAGAAGTTTGACACGATTACTAATTGGGTCATGTTTGGATTAAGTAAAAAATAAGAGTGGTAATATTTGCACCCCTTTAAAATTGTATGTGCACCACAAATTTTTATATTTTCAAAATTTCAATCTTACCCTTAAATTAAATTATTAATATTTTAATTCTTATCACTATTTGCTTTTCAAATTTTTAACTAATTAAATCAAATTAAAAATAATAAAGAAAAACAAATCCCAAATATATCAAAAAGTGAAGAAAAGCAGTATATTCTCTCAAGAAAATATGGAGGAGGCTGTTGCTAGGGGTGGGCACCCAAACCGCCAAACCGATCAACCCACCCAAACCAAACCAATTTAAACGGGTAGGTTTGGTTTTGTTAAAGAAAAAAAAAAAAATCGATTGGGTTTTTATTTAGTAACCTGATTGGTTTGGGTTGGTTTGGGTTGGTTTGTGGGTTGTGTTTTATCAACCCGCATAACCTAACCCAAACCATTATGTAATTAAATATATATATTAATCTAATTATCATATAAAAAAATTAAGGTTAACCTAATTTTATATTATATTTATTTCAAAGGTTACTGGTTTCTAGTTCTAAGTTCTAACCCCCTCTATTTATTCTTAAAGTTATTTCATCTCATCCGAAATTGTTGGCACTAAACAAATTTATTAAGGATAAGTAACTATTTTTTTTTTTTATTATTGTTTCGTACAAAAACACATTAAGCAATACGATTTGGTGTTTTTATTTTTTATTTTTTTATAAATAATTTTTATGTGTTCTACACTTGAGGGTTTTTTTTAAAATTATTATTGTTACGCACTTGGGTTAAATTTAGTATTATTGTTTATCTTATTGATAATGAGTTTAACTACTTTTATTGATATTATTATATTTGTTCAAATTAAAAAAATAATTATTTTCTTAAACAGTCAAACCGAACCGAACCAACCCAATTTTTATTGGTTTGGTTTGGTTTGGTTTGTGTTAACCGCCAAAAATGGCAGAGACCAAAGAAGAATTTTCCATCAGCCTTTGAAGTTAAGACGGGGTAAAAAGGTGCCATAGGAGATGTATCCCAATACCCCGCTTGTCTGCAAGAATGGCCAAGATGTAGACTCCTACCTACCTCGATCAGGTTCAAGGCTTCCAGGACCCAGAAAGTACCAGGAAACCTCGAAGACAAGGCCCCAGAGACACTACTATCACGAGATCTTAGCACCTGTCTACCTCCAAGTATCCCGGTACCCCGATACCTCGATACCCTGGTACCCCGACACTGTCAAGCATAATTTAAGAAGAGCGAGAAGAAGGCGAGATACTTGAGTATCCTGATCCACCAAAAACTAGTGGTAGGCACCTGGTGAATAAACGGTTGCATATTAACACAAAAATCCTGGTGCTCCAACCCCGCCTAAAGCAGGAAACAAATATCCTGAATAGCAAGCCGAGTAGAAAGACAAGTATTAAACGCCACTGTTCAAGATAGATTGTTACATGCATTCCCGTCATACAGAATCCTACTTGAAATAGGAGTCAACTCCCATTCAATCCGACGAAAAAGGAATCACTGGATTTTATGGATCAATTCCCCGACGAACTCGTGGATCGCCAAGGAGGGATTCGTAAATCACTAAAACCCTAGACCGAAGTTCTAGGAGTGCATGACAAGAAACGAACCTATATATACTCACCTTATGATCACAGAGAAGGAGGACCGAAACCCAACTTCATACTTTTCTACTTATCGACAGATACGAGAGCTCTATCTCCATTACCATTTTTTTTTTTAACATATTGATAGCTATGCTAAAGATCGATTGTAACCTTACCATGTGTTTATTTTGAATAAAATGAGTTGAATATTCGTTCTACCATATGCTTGAATTTATTTTTTTCGTACTACAACCATACCCCATTCTTAGTGGATCTTTAGGAAGCAAAGAGTATCGAACTAACTGATACCTCTCCGACCAAGATCTACCCTGATCCTGGCCCCCCTTGAATTGTTAATTGGAAATATCACCTCAGTAACAATTTTCGGTTAACAGTTTGGTTTAACATTATAATTGGTTTGGTTTGGGTTGTAAAAAAATAAACCGATTAAATAATGGTTTGGTTTGGGTATCGTCAAACCCAACCCAAACCAACCCATACCCACCCCTAGATGCAACAATGAATCCCAAATAGCACTTGGATCTTGGATCAGTTAAGTAGGTATCTATTTATATAATCAGATTCATTAGATGCATTTACACCTAATGAAGTAAACCATTAACCATGTGTTTGTTCTTACCTAGCTACAAACACTAACATTCGAAACTTAGCAAATAAATGGCACACAACAGAAGCACAAGAACATATACCATATAAAAATATTCAACGTCACAAGACAGCAAGAAGGATGGATAGTCTGATAGTCAATACATAGCATTATTTTTAATAATAAACAGAAAACTTGTAAACTTGTATCCATTTCTATCTGTTTTTTAAAATTATAAACTCCTATTTTTAATTTTCTAAATTAAAAAATTAGAAACCAGAGGGGTGCAAAATACTATTATTTTAAATTAGAGGGGAGTTTTTAATAATAATAACCCATAATTTTAAATGGAAAAAGTTTTCAGGCAAATTCAGTGCGGTGACAGTCATAAAGTTTAACAAGGGGATCCTCTATCCCCGTATCTCTTTTTATTTTGTGCTGAAGGACTTTCATGTCTGATTGGGGAGGCTCAGTTGAAGGGAAAAATTCTAGGTTTCAGGTGTAGTAGTGGCGGCCTTGAAATTTCTCATCTCCTGTTCGCTGATGATGGCATGATTTTCTCGAAGGCAACAATAGCTAATAACAATAGCTAATTGCCGTGTAGTCAGGAAGATGCTAGATACTTATGTGACAATCTCAGGTCAGTTAGTTAACTACAACAAATCTGCAGTTTGTATAAGTCCTTCCTTCTCAATGGGAGAGGGGTCGGTTTTTGCTTCAATTCTGGGTATGAAGTTGGTCAATTGCCACGAGAAATACTTGGGGCTTCCCTGTTTTTCAGGAAGGAAAAAAAGACAACTCTTTGTGGATATAGTTGACCGTGTTTGGAACAAAATTAGAGGGTAGGGTGAGAAATTTCTCTCAGTTGGAGGGAAGGAAATTTTAATCAAAGCAGTAGTCCAATCGATCCCAACCTATGCGATGAACCTGTTCAGATTACCCAAGTCTCTTATCCTTGAAATTCATAGGCTCTGTAATCGCTTTTGGTGGGGGAGTTGTGATCAAGGCCGCAAAATACACTGGTGTTCATAGTCTCGGTTATGTAAGCGCAAGGCGGATGGCGGTTTAGGATTTCGAGACCTAGAGGATTTTAACAGAGCTCTTCTGGCTAACTAATGCTGGAGGATTTTCAAAAATCCCAATTCCCTCACAGCTAAAATCCTCAAGGGCTGCTATTTCAAATACACGAGTTTTTTGGATGCTGGAAAAAAAGCGGCTGACTCTTTTATTTGGAAAAGTCTTTGTTGGGGTAAGGAAGTTCTTGAGAAGGGGTTAAGATGGAGGGTTGGAGATGGGTCATCGATTCGGATATATAAAGATAAGTGGATTCCAAGAATGTCTACTTTCAAGATCTTATCCAGGACAAACTCTTCGACCTGATCCGAATGGCAAAAACTCAAAATTTTGTCCTTTATAATCAATAGAGTTGTCCGTAAACCTTTCTGGATAGAATTCTTCAGCATTCTTCCAGTATTTAGGATCTCTTCCAATCGCCCAAACGTTGACTTGAATCGGGTTTACATCGTAACCATCAATTTTAAAGTGGGAGATTGTTTCTCTTGCAACTAGTAGAGGAGCCGGAGGATGCAATCTCAGAGTTTCTTTGATAATCATCTTTAAGTATGGAAGTTGATCGAGATCTAGATCATCTTCCGTAACTCTTCCTTTCTTTCCAATACAGTTTCTGACTTCATCTTGTGCTTTTTTCATTAATCTTGGATTCCTAGCAAGCTCTGACATTGCCCAGATTACAGTAATCGAGCTGGTGTCTACTACACCCAAAAATATATTCTGGTGGCAGGGAAACAAATAAGACATGATCAGAATTTACATTTACAATCATACATATATTAAAAGAATGAATAATTCTCCGGCTTAGACCGGACCTGGAATTTTTCATGTGTCTCAATCATATCCTTGAGACCGCACGAAAAATTCCAGCTTTGATCCTAACTAGAGAAAGACTCTGTAACAAAAACTACACAACTGTGGAAAAGAAGCTATTACCATGAGTACCGCCTTGATGTTATCTTTGGTGATCTGAGCTTCACCGGATTTAGTCTGATCCTTCTCTAGTTTCAACATAACATCAATAATGTCTTCCTGGTCTTGATCTATTGCCCTCTCAGGTTGACGATGATCTTCGATAGCTTTCTAGAAGAAATTATCAAGATCATGGAAAGTTTTCTCAAGCTTTGTATGATAACCATTAAGCCTGTCAACTATCCAACCAACATAGGGAATGAATGCATTCCTCTGTAGTGAATCCTCCGATCGAACATTCAGTTGCTCGAATTAATTTTTCAAATTTATGGTTATCCAAACCGCTTCCTCGAAAAATCTGCCCGAAAGCCATCCTGAATACTGTGCTTCCTATATCTTCTCGGAAAGATTAACAGGAGTACTGGCAGAAAGATGATAATGCTGATTGAGAGATGGAATTGATGAGTGAGCCAACTTCTTCCTCTCTAATGAACCGAAATGATTGCGCTCTCTTCAAGCTAAAAAGCTCGAGAACACAAATCTTCCTCATCTGTTTCCAATAATCACCATAGGGTGCAAAAGCTATGTCTAGGAAATTGTATGAGAGCTTCCTAGTCCCGGTCAATTGTGCTCTGCTGCAAGAGTCGATGTCATGAACTTTTAAGACCTCTCTTGCTGCCTCAGCAGAGTTGATTATAACAAAAGGTATACGACCGACTTTAAAAAGCATGACGGGACCGTATTTTTTGGAGAATTTGGTGAAAGATTGGTGAGGCAAAGCTCCAAGTTGGTGTAAATTTCCTATAATTGGAAGCTGAGGAGGGCTTGGTGGGAGATTCTGCCCTTTAAATTTGATAATCTTTTTCAGGAGAAGCAGTAGAGGGATTAGAAGAAGAAGGAGCCACATTGGTAGATTGTAAAAAGCCATCTGATGAGGTTTAGGTTGTAAAAAACTGAGCTTGGAATTTTTTTTTGAGATTCCTCAGGATTGTTGTTGGCCTTCAAATCCTGAAACCACCCGTTTTATAGCAGAACTACAAGCACAAGAGTCAACTTGGATTGGTTGCATTCAATTTATTTACGTACGTATTGATTGATTCTAGTGACAATATTCATGATATAATTGCATTGATTGATTGATTTTAAAAGTTTGATTAACACATGGACCGTGACCACCACTTAATATGGCTTAGTGATAAGAGCGTTCATTCAATCCGATAATACATCAAGTTCGAATCACTGCTCCTACAGGTTGTATATATATATATATATATAAACACATGAATCATGATTAAATATATATGTTAATATAATTATTGTAGATATCATTTACGTTGACGCGATAATTAATATTTAATAAGAGAAAAATCATTGCTACTAATTGACTCACATGAGCACCCACAGCTATTATAGTATTGTAATGAATCCATCATTTTTGATCTATTTGAATGCCACTGAATCTCTGAGAAAGCAACCGGCTACGACAAATAAAATCACATTTTTAAACGTGTGGTTAGGTGTTATATTAATTATCCATTTATTCTATAGCATAAGAGGGTGTATAATTGAAATTTAAAAGATTTTAAAAGTTTAAATGTATTTATTATTCAATTGAGTTTATAAAAGTTTGGGTGTGTTAAAATGTTAAAATACTATCGATGGATCATTTTCTATCAATTTAAACTCTTAGATACGATGGTTATTAACAATTTCTTGTTATGTTTATGTAGATAATACTGTTGATTTAAAATGACGATATTTCAAGGTAAAATAAGCTCGTACATATTGAATTTGGTACTTGAACAAAATAATTGAGAAATGAAAGACTATCCTTCTCTCCTAGGCTATGTATGTTTGATATTTTTTATGTTCTTGTTATTTATGTTTAATCATATTTATAACAGGAATGATATAATTAATGAGTAATTATGAGAGGGAATACGATTTTAATTTTTTTTCAAAATTTTTGAATTTTTGAATTTCCAAAAACCTTTCAATTTTGTGTACAAAAATTTCATGTAGAAATTAGAATGAACTGATAATTTTGTAATTATAAAAAATAATTTTGAAGATGTAATTATGTGAGTTTAATTGGGTTTTATTTAAGGGGCCTTAATCGAACCCAGCATATTACAGTTGTGGATTAGATTTTTCTGATTTTGGGCCCAAACCTCATTTTTGTGCTCGCATAGTTAACCCACCCACTTTCGTTGGGCTCACGTAGTACAACCACCCGAATCCGGCCTTGTCAGCAAATTCTGCTGACAATACATGTTAGATCATCAAATCGCTTTGACGTGCCTGGACACGTCATCAGATCCAACTGATGTTACTTAACACGTAAACATCGCAGGATGACATAACAAGACACGTCAGCAGTTGTGGTTGACGTGCTCGGACATATCATTATAATCGGGTTATCCGAAAGTCGAAACCCAACTTCTGCAGTTCTGCGTCTTCTTCCAAGTTCCAACCTCTCCCAAAAAAAAAAAAAAAAAAACACAGTGTGTTTTTAGATCAAAATCAAATGAAATAAAACAAATATCATCCGTAGATTCTCAGACGTTGGAAGCAATTGATGAATTGGGTTTGTTCGGATTCATGAGAAGAGCAGCGTGTGGTGTAAGATTGAAGAACAACGATGATGTCTGTGGAACAATTTGGCCATCAGAAATTCTCCGAGAACTCGTAGCCACCTAACCGTATGCTCGCTTCTCTATGTTCTTCACTCTTCGATGTTCAAAGTACTTGTTTTACTTTATCGTAATGTTTGTTTAGGTATTCATTTAAAATTAACTAAGCTCTGCAGTGCAATGGAAATGGAATATGTAGCAAATTCTTGTTTCAGATACCAAAGTACATTTTTTATTTTTTATTTATTTTTTAACTGGGAAAATATATTAAGAGCAAAAAGGAATACAATCTTCCACAATCACAGACTCTAAGCCAGGAGGAACAGACTCCATCCAAAACTCATCAGAAGGCAACACTAGCGCCAACTTAGCCAAAAAAAATTGTTGTAAAATTACTAGTTGTAATATTTTTTGATACCAAAATACTTGTTGTAAAATTATTAATAGCTAATTTTGATTTAAAATTAATTCTGTTCTGATTTAGAGGATTTTGATTGGATAGGGGTTTGTTGACTGCTACAAACACTACCCGAAGTACAATTCTCGTTACTAAAGATGGGTTTTCCATATTTTATGATTTAATAAATAAATATGAGATAAAAATTCTAAGTGATGGGAAAGTGTTCAATTGCTTTGTTAAGAGTAGTTGTGCTAGACGATTTTGATTTATGAATTGGATGGTTCTTGATATTCTGATACCGAGAGGTTTTTTAGCATGATCAAATCAGCTGTCCAAAAATGGTGTCCCAATTTGTGTCATTCCAACCAAATTGGAAATGTAGACACATTCCCAGTTTGTATTTAACCAACCAAATTGGAAATGTAGACACATTCCCAATTTGTGTCATTCCAACCAAATTGGAAATGTAGACACATTTCCAATTTGGTTGGAATGACACAAATTGGAAATGTGTCTACATTTATGGAAGAAGTTGAAAAATAATAATTTAATGTAGAAACATATCACAATTTGGTTGGTTAAATACAAACTGGAACATCATTTTTGGACAGCTAATTTGAATCCTTTTTACACAATAAATTTTTAGTCGGTCAATGATATCATGTCATGTTAATTTATTTATTTATATATATTTTTGAAATATTACATTTTTACATAGGTCAGAGTTTTTTTTAGGAAAGAGAGGACTAGAAATTACAATCTCATAGTGTAACCCGTAGGTGTGATAGGTTTTACTATCGGACCGATCGATCTCATCTTATCCATGTCAAATTGAAATTCATTTGATTGATTATTGAAATTCGATTGTCACGTGATGTTTATTAGATATACTGAATTGCTCCTGTCCACGGTAGATTTCCTTCTATTACAGACCAATTATTGAAGATAAACTTTAAGAACGGTACTTTGTTTTTATTTGACATTTTCAATACTGATCTTTCTCTGTGCAATTTTTTCTCGCTTGATAGAATTTTCCACAGGAAAAACAATTCTAGGCCGACAATGCAACAAGTTTCCAAAAAATGTCACTGTTAGTGCTTGTTATACCACACTCGTCTCTGATTTCAATGACCCACTAAACATTCTTAGCTATGTTTAATTGGTCATTGAAATCATATCAGACAAGTGTCTGATTAAAATTCATTCTTAGCAGATTTCGCTGACAATGCGTTATCAAATTGTCTTGACATGTTCGGGCAGTTCACAAGGTAATCGAGGATAAACTTCATCTTTTTCCTAATCTCACATAATCTTATGACACATAAGAATTATAATGAATGTGTGATTAAGATGTGATTAGTTTCCACAACCAATTTATCAACAACCAATCATATGTTTAAAAATGTCAGAAAAAAGATAAGGTAAAGAGAGAATCTAAATCCAACTTTAAGAATATTACTTTGTTTTTATTGGCAATTTTCAATACCGGTCAGAATGCAACAAGTTTCCAAAAAATGTCACTATGTCAGTGCTCATCATACCACACACGTCATTGACCAATTATTAGATATATTGATATTCTTGCAGGATTTGGATCATCTCTTTACCTTATTTTATATATATATATATATATATATATTTTGAACTCACATAATCTCATGACAGATAAGTATTATTATGAATGTGCTGTTAAGATGTGATTGATTTCCACAATCACTTTATTAATAACCCAATCACATGCTTTAAAAATGTCAGGAAAAATAAAAAGTAAAGAGAGGATGCATGTCCATTCTTGTAACCTTGAATGCAGCTAGCTGTATTATAAAATGATGGAAGCTACAGGTTTCAAAGTAAAGAAAATCCTGAGGGAGCTCAGATTTTTACAAGCTAAACCTTAGATGGCTCTTTACAATCTACTCATGTGGTTCCTTCTTCTTCTAATCCCTCTATTGTTACTCCTGAAAAAGATTATGCAAGTTAATGAGATCAAATTGCAGCTCCCACCAAGCCCTCCTCAGCTTCCAATTATACGCAATTTACACCAACTTGGAGCTTTGCCTCACCAATCTTTCATGAAACTCTCCCAGAAATACGGTCCTGTCATGCTTCTTAAATTTGGTCGTATACCTTTTGTTATAATCTCTTCTGCTGAGGCAGCAAGAGAGGTCTTAAAAATTCATGACCTCAACACTTGTAACAGAGTGCAATTAACTGGGACTCGGAAGCTTACATACAACTGTCTAGACTTAGCTTTTGCACCATACGATGATTATTGGAGACAGATGAGGAAGATATGTGTTCTCGAGCTTTTTAGCTTGAAGAGAGTACAGTCGTTTCGTTTCATCAGGGAAGGAGAAGTTGCCTCACTCATGGATACCATCTCTCAATCAGCATCCTCTGCCACTCCTGTTGATCTTTCTGAGAAGATGTTTGCTTTAACTGCAAGTATAGTATTCAGGATGGCTTTTGGGCAGATTTTTCAAGGGAGCGATTTGGATAACCACAAATTTGAAAAATTAATTCGAGCAACTGAGTATTTCATGGGAGGATTCACTACAGAGGAGTGCATTCCTTATGTTGGTTGGATAATTGATAGGCTTAATGGTTATCATGCAAAGCTTGAAAAAGTTTTCCATGAACTCGATACTTTCTTCGAAAAAGCAATCAATGATCATCTTAAACCTGAAAGGAAAATACAAGGCCAAGAAGACATTATTGATGTTATGCTGAAAATAGAGAAGGATCAAATTAAACCGGGTGAAGCTCAGATCACGAAAGATAACATCAAGGCAGTACTCTTGGTAAGCAGTTTAATTTACAGTTGTGTTGTTCTTGTAGATGATTATAAATCTAAAATCTAATCATCGCTTGTTTTTTTTTTTCCTGCCATGTTTGCAAACTAGGATATATTTTTGGGTGGAGTAGACACCAGCGCAATTACTGTAGTCTGGGCAATGTCAGAGCTTGCTAGGAATCCAAGATTAATGAAGAAAGCACAAGAAGAAATCAGAAACTGCATTGGAAAGAAAGGAAGAGTTACGGAAGATGATATCGATCAACTTCCATACCTAAAGATGATTATCAAAGAAACTCTGAGATTGCATCCTCCCTCTCCTCTGCTACTGAGAGAAACAACATCCCACTTTAAAGTTAATGGTTACGACATAAACCCCAAAAACCTGATTCAAGTTAATGTCTGGGCAATCGGAAGAGATCCTAAATACTGGAAGAATCCTGAAGAATTCTATCCAGAAAGGTTTACAAATAACTCTATTGATTTTAAAGGAAACAACTTTGAGTATTTGCCATTTGGTTCAGGTCGAAGAATTTGTCCTGGAATCCATATCGGGCTAATAACATCAGAGATTGCACTTGCAAATCTCTTGTATTGTTTCGATTGGAAATTACCGAATGGAATAAAAAAAGAAGATATCAACATGGAGGAGGCTTCTGGTGGGAGTCTTGCACTCTCTAAAAAAACTGCTCTCAACCTTGTGCCAGTCAATTATCTGCAGTAGGCATCGTCAGAGCATATGGATAACTAATTAACTACATTATTGTAAGATATTTCTTTAGGGATCGTTTGACACACCGTATTGGATTGTATTGAATTGTGTTGTATTATATTGCACTGTATTATCATTAATACAAACCTGTGTTTGGTCATTGGTGATACACTGTATTATATCGTATTAAGTTATTTCTATGATTTTATTAAAAAAAAAAATTATATTAAAAAATATAATATTTTTTTAAAAAATAGTTAATAATTAATTTTAAACATCCTTACCATGAATAAATTAATAAATATTTTTATATAAAAAATTAATAAATATTTAGTTTAATTGATTTTTTTTAATAAATAATATTTTTATATATAAAATAAATATTTCCTATATAATTTTGAAATTATAAGAAAATATTAACAACATAACACATATTTCAACAATATTCCATATTTGTTGAAAAAAAGAAGAAGGGTTTTTTCCTAATACAATACAACATAATACTACCAAATATAATGTAGAGTAATTGATAGTACACCCCCCTGACTATACCTGAATTCGCATGTTGCCCCCTTAATTTGTTTTTTTTAGACACTAAACCCCCTGAACTATCAGAAATTGACAATTTGTGACGGAATAATAATGCCATTCATTTTTCTGTCATGAAAAATTGCATTAAGTTCCCCTTATTATATACATAATTGCATTAAACAGGAAAAAAATATAATAATATGACCTAAATACCCCTCTGACCAAGGGTATTTTTGTCTTTAACCAAAGACATGCCACATGTCAACACAAAAATCAATGGAAAAAAAAAATATTTATGTAATACTAATAAAATTAATATTATAAATACAAATTAAAAAATTAAAAAAAAAAACGGATTAGTGAGTTAAATTAATAAAAAAAACGTATTTTGATCTATATAATTTTTTTTGAAATGCTTTAAAATTAATTTTTATTGCTTAAATTTAGTATTTTTAATAAAAAAACCATTCATTCAAAAAAAAAAAAAAAAAAAAAAAAAAAAAAAAAAAAAACAAAAAAAAAAAAAAACCAAAAATCATTATCATCAACCTTCCAATTCCATCATCATCAACCTTCAAGCTTCAACCCCACTTTTTTTTTTTTTTTTTTTGCAAACTGATCCATACTGATCCATTATCATCAACCTTGCAAACTTGCGAACTGATGAGAGAGGGAGCGAGGAACACGATCCATACCCAGATGTCCACTTCATCTAAGCTTGCAAACTGATCCATACCCAAATTCTAACTGTTTCTAAGCTTCCTAAATCATTGTGAAAAAAAAAAAAAAAAACATCCAACTAAAACACATATACGCTCAAATGAAATTATGAGGAAAAAAAATAATCTCCTTCTCCAAACTAAATTACAAATCTTTCATTTATTTTTCTATTAATTTTCACTTCGAGATAAAAAAATTTGCATTAACCAAACCATAATAAATCTAAGCTTAATCTCACGCAACATTCACTTCACAAAATACACACCAAAACCAGATCATCAACCTTCACTAACACCAAATCAAAACCCAAATCGACCCAAACCACCACTACCACCAACCGAAACCCAAATCAGAAACTAAAACCCCGAATTGAATCAACAACAAACGAGGAGGATGATGAGAGAGAGAGCGAGGAACACGATCGAACCCGTCAGCTTCTTGTCGTCGTCGTCGTTGCTTCTGTTTTGAATTTGTTCGAGTTCGAACGCCAATTGGTGGACAAATCGGTTCGATTTCTTGATGAAATTTGTTTGATGTGGCATGAACTTTTGGTGGAAGGAAGATGAAGTTTGAAAGAAGTTTTCTGGTATGTTGGTTTGGGTGGAAGAAGTTTCGGTGTCGATTAGGGAGGGAGATTGGGAGAACGGCGCCAACGGAGGTGCGTGGAGGGAGAGGCTCTGAGATGGTCTCACATGAGCGGGTGGTGCAGTGGCGGCGGCGTGAGAAGTTTGGTAGGGTGAAGGGATATCCAATGAAAAAGAATGAAGATCTTCTCCATTGGATATTTGGTGCGCACCACTGCACCAGTACTCCTCCAAAATGGAGGATTTTTTTTAATATTATCTTAATTGTTTTGAATAGGTTTTTGTTTTGATTTTTTTGAATAGGTTTTTGTTTTGATTTTTTCTTGTTATTTCTATTTTGTTAATATGATTTTTTATTTGAAGTAATTTGTTGAATTTTGTTTATTATTTATTTGATATTTTTCTTTTTTGAATAGATTTTTGAATTTTCTTCATTGTTTATTTCTATTTTTTTTTAATATTGTTATTTTTAAATCAAAAAATATATGTATTGTTATTTCTATTTAAATAAAAAGATAATTTAAATAATTGTTAAATTAATTTAATATTTTCATTTCTCTATTTATTTAATTTTCTTTATCAAAAAGTTCAGAAATTTATTATTATTCAACCATTATTTAAATTTTAAATTTTAAAATTTTATTTTAAAAAATTGTTTTTTAAAATTTGGTCAGAGGGGTATTTAGGTCATTTTTTTTTCCGGTTTAATGCAATTATGTATATAATAAGGGGAACTTAGTGCAATTTGCCATGACAGAAAAATGGAAGGCATTACTATTCCATCACAAATTGCCAATTTCCGATAGTTCAGGAGGTTTAGTGCCTAAAAAAAAAAATTCAGGGGGCAACATGCGAATTTGGGTATAGTCAGGGGGGTTGTAGTGCCAATTACTCTATAATGTATTAGCTAATAAGTGTTTGCTATATTAGGCAATTAAAATGTACTAAAATAATACAATACGGACTGTATTGTATTATTTTAGTACATTTTATAATGATCTAATACAATACAATACGGTGAAATAAACGGGGCCTTATATCATAAAGGGGATGCAACAATGAATCCCAAATAGCACTTGGATCTTGGATCAGTTAAGTGGGTATCTATTTATATAATCAGATTCTAGATGCATTTACATCTAATGAAGTAAACCATTAACCATGTGTTTGTTCTTACCTAGCTACAAACACTAACGTTCGAAGCTTAGCAAATAAATGGCACACAACAGAAGCACAAGAACATACCATATAAAAATATTCAACTTCACAAGACAGCAAGAAGGATGGAAAGACTGATAGTCCATACATAGCATTATTTTTAATAAGAAACATAAAACTTGTAAACTTGTATCCATTTCTATCTGTTTTTTAAAATTATAAACTCCTCTTTTAATTAATCTTCTAAATTAAAAAATTAGAAACTAGAGGGGTGCAAAATACTATTATTTCAAATTAGAGGGGAGTTTTTAATAATAACCCATAATTTTAAATGGAACAAGTTTTCAGGCAAATTCAGTGCGGCGACAGTCATAAAGTTTCAAGGGGTTTGGAAGTATGCATGATCTTTAATTCATTACCAACATTCAACCACAATCAAAGCTATGCATATAATACACAATTTGCCATGTCTCTGACATTTGTTCAAGTGACTTGTCTGAATAAGCATATGGACACCTGTCTCTTTGTTAACTAAAGACTAGATTATGTCAAGACAAATGATGATAAATGATCATTATTTTTGAAATTTGATACACTTTGTTGAACCTACCAAATCAATAATTATATGTATAATTTAAATATTTATTGCCATAATATGAAAGAGAAAACTTTCAAAACATATATATTCGTAAAATATAGGTGGTGAGATTCAAATTTGTTTCATCCACCACTAACTTTCCACCGTATACAGACAATAGTTAATGTAGAATTTTTCAAAGAAAACAATTTTAAGTAGACATCAATGAACTGTAAATGCAAAGAGTTTCAAGAAAAACGTCGGTGCTTGACAATTGACATGGACACGGTGGCATAATCCTTATCAGCACAGGCGCAATGCACAAAAGCCATGTTTTTCTCAAACGTCTCTGATATTTTTGACACCTTGTATGTAGCTAGCTGTATTATAAAATCCTGAGGGAGCTACAGGTTTTCAAGTAAACAAAATCCTGAGGTACCTCTGATGGCTTTTTACAATCTACCCGTATGGCTCCTTCTTCTTCTAATCCCTCTACTGTTTTTCCTGAAAAAGATTATGAACCTTAAAGGCCTCAAATTGCAGCTCCCACCAAGCCCTCCTCAGCTTCCAATTATAGGAAATTTACACAAACTTGGAGCTTTGCCTCACCAATCTTTCATGAAACTCTCCCAAAAATACGGTCCAGTCATGCTTCTTAAATTCGGTCGTATACCTTTTGTTATAATCTCTTCTGCTGAAGCAGTAAGAGAGGTCTTAAAAGTTCATGATCTTGATTCTTGCAGTAGAGCACAGTTAACCGGGAGTCGAAAGCTTACACACAACTATTTAGACATTGCTTTCGCACCATATGGTGATTACTGGAGACAGTCAGACAGATAAGGAAAATATCCGTTCTCGAGCTTTTTAGCTTGAAGAGAGTGCAATCGTTTCGGTTCATTAGAGAAGGAGAAGTAGCATCACTCATGAATTCCATCTCTCAATCAGTATCCTCTGCCACTCCTGTTGATCTTACTGAGAAGATATTTGCTTTCACTGGAAGTATAGTTTTCAGGATGTCTTACGGGCAAAATTTTCGAGGGAGCAATTTGGATAACCAAAATTTTGAAAAATTTGTTCATGCAACTGAGTCTATAGTGGGAGGATTCACTACAGAGGAGTGTTTTCCTTATGTTGGTTGGATAATTGACAGGCTTAATGGTTATCATGCAAAGCTTGAGAAAGTTTTCCATGAACTCAATACTTTCTTCGAAAAAGCAATTGAAAACTGACCACTAACCATATCATGCTTGTTTCTACTTATAATTAACTAGATTCTATATGTAATATTTAAAATAAAAATAAATAAAAACAAAAATCGAAACTGTTTGGACCAATCACATGCTCTCAACTTGCTAATATAGTTAATTAATTATGACATGATCACAGGAATCAATTTTGCACTAATGACCATTTTTTTTTTGTTGTTGAAGGAAACACAGAATTACAGACGAACGCGGCATTCAGCCGAAACAACAGAACCAACACAAGAAGGATAATCCTCCAGCCAAAACAGATCCTCCACACAAGAGAGGCCGTTTTTAGCTAAAATATGGGCTATGAGGCTATCTGATTAGCCTTTCTAGGGACGAAGCTAACTGAAACGCAATGAGCCAACACCATCAGGTTCTGAACCTCATAAATAACAATCCCAACCTTGTAACCAAGAGAATTTTTGCCATTGATCCACCCAACAACCACCTCAGCATCAAACTCAATCTTACAAGGATATAACCCTGTGTCAATGGCAAACTGGAGTCCACGATGAATGGCAACAGCTTCAGCAACTTGTGGAGAGAAGGTGGCAACAAATTTTTGAGAACTAGAGGCCATAACAAAACCTTCTCAATCTCTAATCACAACACCAAAACCCACCAGCCGACCAGCAGCATTTATGGCAGCAGCACAATTCACTTTGTACATACCTGGATCCGGTGGTTTCCAAACAGGGCTATGAACAATGGTGTGCACAGGTATCCTGTCAGCCAAGCTAGCATTGTGGAACTCATCAGTATAGCAGCGAGCCCAATCAACAATGTCAATAGCCTTATCAAAAGAGGAATTATGAACAACATCATTTCACAAAGACCACGCCTTCCACAAACACACACAGAGAATACCCAAATACTCCAACTGCAGATTGAGAAACATTCCAATGATAATGCCTATTTCTACACTTGATGTAGCCCCGTTTTACCTATCATTTGCCTTCGTTTTCCGGGTAAAACCGGTAATTTTAATGTTTAAATAAGCTTGTGCAGGTTTCGGGTCTTCTAAGGGCTTTATTGTAGATAAAAGAAGAATGGGAGGCAAAAACATCAAGCTTGAGGAAAATTCCAGGCCTGAAGAAGTGAAGACAGAGAATCGGAATTGTACGGGCGCTCTACGTACAGCGCCAGGCCTGAAGAAGTGGAGACAGAAAAGGGGCACTGTACGGGCGCTGTACAGAAGCGCTCTACGTACAGCGCCCAAGCCTGGAGAAGCCAAAATTGAGAAGGGGCACTGTACAAAGCGCTGTACGAAGCGCTCTACGTACAGCGCCCAAAACATGATTTGCGAGATCAGAACAGTGGCGCTGTACAAAAGCGCTCTACGTACAGCGCCCACACTGCCACATCAGAAATTGGTCTAGGTTTTCGTGCCCTCATTTTATACACTATAAATACCTCCCTTCAGCTTCTATTGCCTCACCTCTAGCACGACCATTGAGCTCCAAAACACCTCCACTTCACTCCCAAACCTCCAAGAACACTTCTTTCACCAAATTCCTTCACTAAATCACTCACATCCTTCATCAAATCATCATCCAAACTCATTTCTCACCTCACCACTTCATTTTCTCACCAAAACCCACCATAAAAATCACACCTTGGAGTAAGAGAAGTCAAGGAGAGAAGAAGTCTAGCACAACCAAGCAAGAGAGGAGGAGTTCTTCACATTAGTTTACTCTAAACCTTTCTCTCTTTACATTTAATTACCTTTGATTATGGCTTGTACTTATTACTCATATTTTGTAGCCATTTATTGTACTATGAACTAAACTTCCTTGGCTAAGGCCAAGATGAAGCCTTTTTCCATGAATTATTAATCAAGGCCATCACTTTATCATCATTGCTTGTGTTGTGTATGCTTATTTCATGTTCTTAATCATTATTGAATGTCTAGCTAGCATTTAGTAATTGTTTGGTTATTGTGTGAAGTACCGAGAGGAGAAGCACACAACGTGCTCGATGAAATGAGCAATAGAGGTTGGTAAGATAGAGATATGTGATGCTAGCCTCTAGGATTCATTTGTGTGCCATGAAACTTAATGAATTTATTTGTAGTTTGGATAACCATTGAGAAATAGGTTGTTGGTGCATATAAATATTGTCTTTATCACTTGAGAGATGTTAGAGACTAATTGAGGGTATCACGAATCTACACATACACTTGCATACCTTACTTCAATGATGAGCCTAAAATTAATGAGAATTGGATAGGTGGATTCAAGGTCTTAGTCTAATTTCCCATAAAAGATACAATCACTTGCTTGTGTTTGACTTGCTTTAGTTTGTTTGCTTGCCTAGTTTAAATTATTGCATTTTAGTATATGTTTAATCTAGTTGAAGTTGAGTAGTATAATTCCATCACCATATCTTTGTTTGTCTAAATAGTAGTTAACAATCAGTTGTGGTAATCAATACATCAATCCTTGAGGAACGAATCTTATTTATCATTGTGTTATTCCCACGGCCCCGTACTATTGCGGGTGCTCATTTAGGAGTGGTCAATTTTTGGCGCCGCTGCCGGGGATTGAGCACTTTATTGATATCACTACTAGTTGGTTTATTACTAATTTAGATCTTTTACTTGTGTTTATTTCTTTGTGTTTGTAGGCGGTTGCTCTTGTATGCATCATAGTACAAGGAGCAACAGTTTACAGGACTTGCGCTTTGATTCGGACATAGAAGGGACGGCCCGAAGAAATCGAAGGAACCGGAGGCAAGCCATGTATAGAGACAATGAGAATCAAGATCCGATACCACCCGCAGCCCAAGAGGGGCAACATGCACAAAATGAACAATTTGGAGGGGATGATAGAGTCATGAGGGACTACGTCATGCCAAGGGTGGATCAAAACTTGTCACCGATCCAACTTCCGGCCATTAATGCCAACAATTTCGAGATCAAGTCCGATGTCTTTCAACAATTGGCGATGATGGGGCTATTTAATGGCAAGCCCACGGAGGATCCAAACGAGTATTTGAGGAACTTTGACCAAATTTGCTCGACCTTCAAGATCAATGGAGCTTCGGACGATGCAATTAGGCTAAGGATCTTTCCGTTCTCATTGACTAGCCGAGCCAAAGGTTGGTATGATGCACTTCCACCAAGGTCGATTAGCAATTGGGGTATGTTGGCCCAAGCTTTCCTTAACAAATACTTCCCTCCCGGAAGGGCGGCTCAACTAATGAATGAAATCCATGAATTCTCCCAATACGAGGCAGAAACCTTATATGAAGCTTGGGAGAGGTACAAGGAGTTGCTTAGGAAGTGTCCATGCCACGGAATGCCAAAGTGGTCAATAGTGGAGAAGTTTTATCGAGGTATGAACTTAGCCACTCGCCAATTTGTGGATGCTTCGGCGGGAGGCTCCTTGATGAACAAGTCGATGGATGCGGCTTATGACTTGATTAAAGACATGTCCATTGCAAATAGTCATTGGAGTAGCAATATGAAGGTACCAAAGAAAGACTCGGTATGTTGGAGGTTGATCAAGTGACCGCATTGCAAGCACAAATTGATGGTGAGTTGTAGTTTATGCTTGGGACCTCATGAGAGTGTGGATTGTCAAGCGGGGAACCCTTTTGCTCCCGGACCTTCGGAGCAAGTTTCTTTTGTGAATTACAATAGGAACTACTACAACAACCAACCAAGACCCCAATATAATCCCTACAACAACACCTATAACCCCCTTCCGAAATATCATCCCAACTTCTCATGGAAAGATAACCAAAACACTCTCCAACCCAAAGCCAACCTTAAAACACCCGGATTCCACCAACCTCACCAATAAAACTACCCTAACCAAGCCCCGAACAACCAAGTGGAGAGAAAGTCAAACCTAGAGGAAGCATTTTCTAAATACATGGGCAAGTTAGACACTAGAATGGAGACCCAAGACTTAGCCTTAAGGAAGCTTGATACGAAGATTGACCAACTTGCTTAACATTCACAAGCCTCGATCCAAAACCTAGAAATGCAAGTCGGTCAACTAGCTAGGGGGCAACAAGGAAGACAACAAGGGACATTGCCAAGTGACACGGTGATCAATCCCAAGGAGCAATGCAAGGCAATTTCTTTAAGAAGTGGGAGAATGGTTGAGCAACCGGAAGAAGTTAGCAAAAAGAAGGATGAAGTGGTTGGAGAAGAAGTGATTGAAGAGGCAATTGAAGAAGAGATTGTTGAGGAGAACAAAGAGGAAGATAACCCATCCAAAGCATCTTGTGATCCACCCACACCACAAGTCAAAGCATATGTGCCTCCAATCCCATACCCCCAAAGGTTGAGGAAACACAAAGATGCCTACCAATTTGCAAAGTTCTTGGAGGTGTTCAAAAAGCTTCATATTAATATCCCATTTGCCGAAGCCCTAGCTCAAATGCCCACTTATGTCAAGTTTTTGAAGGACTTACTTTCCAACAAAATGAAGCTTGAAGAGTTTGAAACGGTGGCACTAACAGAGGAATGTAGTGCTATTTTGCAAAACAAGCTCCCTCCTAAGTTGAAGGATCCGGGCAAATTCACCATACCATGCACCATTGGAACCTCAGAATTTAGTAAGGCCTTGATCGATTCGGGGGCAAGCATAAACTTGATGCCCTATTCGGTGTTCAAGAAGTTAAATGTTGGAGAAGTGAAGCCTACACATAACACTCTCCAATTGGCGGACCAGTCAATCAAATATCCTAGAGGAGTGATGGAAGATGTTCTTATAAAGGTAGATAGCCTATACTTTCCGGTGGATTTTGTCATCTTGGAAATAGAGGAAGATGTGGAGATACCTCTTCTCTTGGGAAGACCATTTTTGAAGACGGCGGGTGCTTTAATTGATGTAAGAGATGAGAAGATGACCTTGAGAGTTGGTGATGAGCAAGTGGTGTTTGATATGTCTAAGGCAACCAAAAGGGCATTAGACATGGGTGATTGTTATAGGGTGGATGTGGTTGAGCCCATGATACAAGAGTATGTGAAAAAGGAGAACCCCAATGAGCCACTTGAAGCGTGTATAATGCATGGAGTGATGGAGGAAGATGAGAACTTGGAAGTTGAAGAATGTGCTAAACAACTCAACTCCTTGCCCTTGAGGACACTTAGGGGAAGATGGCACTTTGAAGAACTTGGTGTGGGAAAGCCAAAACTCCCACCATCTATTGAGAAACCTCCCACTCTAGAGCTCAAGCAATTACCATCTCACTTGCGGTATGCTTTCTTAGGAGATGCATCAACACTACCGGTAATAATCTCGGCAAGTTTATCCAAGATTGAAGAGGCGAAGCTACTAAGGGTGTTGAGAGAGTACAAAAGAGCAATTGGTTGGTCAATATCGGACATCAAAGGGATTAGTCCATCCTTATGCATGCACAAGATCTTAATGGAAGACAACTTCAAGCCGTCGGTGGAACACCAAAGAAGACTCAATCCTAACTTGAAAGAAGTTGTTAAAGCGGAGGTGTTGAAGCTATTGGATACGGAAATCATTTATCCAATATCGGATAGCCCTTGGATTAGTCTGGTTCAAGTGGTGCCCAAGAAAGGGGGGATGACGGTGGTACCGAATGAGAAGAATGAATTGATTCCCATGAGGACCGTCACCGGATGGAGAGTGTGCATCGACTATAGGAAGTTAAACAATGCCACCCGAAAGGACCATTTCCCACTTCCTTTCATAGATCAAATGTTGGAGAGGTTGGCCGGTTATGACTACTATTGCTTCCTTGACGGTTTTTCCGGTTACAACCAAATCCATATTGGTCCCAAAGACCAAGAAAAGACCACCTTCACTTGCCCCTATGGCACATTTGCATATAGGAGAATGCCATTCGGGTTGTGCAACGCACCGGCCACATTTCAACGGTGCATGATGGTAATATTTTTGGATATGGTGGAGAAATTTATTGAAGTTTTCATGGATGACTTCTCGGTTTTTGGAGCATCCTATGATGATTGCCTAAAGAATTTAGGGTTGGTTCTCAAGAGGTGTGAGGAGACAAACTTGGTACTCAATTGGGAAAAATGCCACTTCATGGTGAAGGAGGGCATTGTACTTGGACATCGGATATCTTCTCAAGGCATCGAAGTAGATAGAACAAAGATAGAGGTAATTGAGAAATTGCCACCTCCAATTTCAGTCAAGGGAGTAAGGAGCTTCTTGGGGCATGCCGGTTTCTATCGGCGTTTTATCAAAGACTTCTCCAAGATCACTAAACCATTGTGTGCTCTATTGATGAAGGATGTTCCCTTTGTTTTTGACGAAGAGTGTCTCCGTGCCTTCGAGACGTTGAAGAAAGAGTTGACATCCTCTCCCATCATATCGGCACCGGATTGGGAACTCCCCTTTGAACTAATGTGTGATGCAAGTGATTATGCGGTGGGGGCCGTTTTGGGGCAAAGAAGAGAGAAGAGGCTACATGTGATCTACTATGCGGGCCAAACCTTAAATGATGCTCAAGTGAATTATGCCACCACGAAAAAGGAACTCCTAGCCATTGTCTTTGCCTTTGACAAATTCTGATCTTACCTAGTGGGTTCAAAGGTGATTGTGTACATCGACCATGCGGTAATCAAGTACTTGATGGCAAAGAAAGATTCCAAGCCACGATTACTAAGGTGGATTCTCCTCTTACAAGAGTTCAACTTGGAGATTAAAGACAAGAAAGGGTCCGAGAACCTTGTGGCGGATCACCTTTCAAGGCTAGAGAGGAATGAGAAGGATGAAGAACAAATAGCCATAAATGAAGCATTTCTGGATGAGCAATTACTAATAGTCCAAGACTTAATGGCCTCTTGGTTTGCCGATATTGTGAATTTTTTAGCAAGGGAGGTCATACCGGTGGAGATGAATTTCCACCAAAAGAAGAAATTCCTTTGGGATGTAAGGTCATACTTATGGGATGAGCCCCTCCTATTCCGGATTTGTAGTGATGGTCTCATTAGAAGATGTGTACCCGAGGAGGAGATAAGGGATATCCTCTTGCATTGCCATTCCAAGGAGTGTGGAGGACACTTTGGAGCAATTAGAACCTCAAAGAAAGTGCTCCAATCGGAATTCTATTGGCCTACACTTTTTCGAGACGCAAGAAGCTTTGTGGAAGCATGTGACCGGTGCCAAAGGACCGGTAATATTAGCAAGAGGGATGAGATGCCACTCAATGTGATGCTTGAAGTGGAATTGTTTGATGTGTGGGGTATTGATTTCATAGGACCATTCCTAAGCTCTTATGGAAACCAATATATCTTGGTGGCGGTGGATTATGTATCTAAGTGGGTGGAAGCTATAGCCACACCAAAGAGTGATGCCAATGTGGTCACAAAATTCCTAAAGAAGAACATCTTCACAAGATTTGGCACTCTAAGAGCAATTATTAGTGATGGAGGCTCTCACTTTTGCAACAAATTGTTTGAAGCTCTATTGAAGAAATATGGTGTGAAACACCGCATCACCACCCCTTACCATCCTCAAGCAAATGGCCAAGCGAAGGTGTCAAATCGGGAAATCAAGAACATCCTAGAAAAAACGGTGGGAAGCCGAAGGAAAGATTGGGCTAAGAAACTTGATGATGCCTTATGGCCTTATAGGACGGCCTTTAAAACCCCTTTGGGCATGTCTCCTTATAGACTTGTCTATGGAAAGGCGTGCCACCTTCCGGTGGAGCTTGAGCACAAGGCGTATTGGGCTATCAAGAAGTTGAACTTTGACATGCAAGCGGTGGGAGAGAAGAGGTTGCTTCAACTTAATGAGCTTGATGAAATCCGCCTTGAAGCCTATGAGAATGCCCGCATTTACTAGGAGAAGACCAAAAAGTGACATGATAGAAGAATTGTGAAGAAGGACATTCAAGTAGGGAACCAAGTTCTCCTTTTTAACTCAAGACTCCGTTTATTTCCCGGGAAACTCAAGAGCCAGTGGACGGGGTCCATTTACCGTCACCCAAGTGTTTCCATACGGAAGTGTGGAAATTGAAAATGGAGCAAAGGAGAAATTCAAAGTCAACGGCCAAAGACTAAAGCTTTATTGGGAGAACACATTGGAAGAACCAAAGGAAAAGGCTCTTCTCAAAGAACTGCCGTGATCATCCATCTAAGGGAGGTACCTTCTTGTAAATAGTAGTTAGATTTAATTATTCTCTTGCTTTTAGTTTATTTTATTTTTGTGATTGAGATTTTTTTTTTTTTTTCTCCCGAACTTGAATTGTGCATTGTGAACTTTTTTTTGGTGAAAGTGAGCACAATGTAGGCATTGCGCAATTTAGGTTTAGGGGTAGAGAAAACTCAATCATTTTTATTTTAATTTATTTGAGTTATGTTTATTTAAATTTAATTGAAAAAAAAAATCCATGCAAGTAATGTTTCTAGTTGAGTTTTGAAAGTGTGTGCATGACCAATTTCAAGTAGGAAATTTTAGAGGCAAAACAGGTGTGCATTAGACCCAATCTGCCCAGAATTGCAGACAGGCGTTGTACGAAGCGCTGTTCGTACAGCGCCCATCCTGAAGAAAGGGCCCCACAACTTACCAGAAACGCCGCCGTTTTAGTATAGGCGTTGTATGAAGCACTGTACATAGAGCTCTACGTACAGAGCCTAACCCAGAATTCGTCTTTTAAGAGTGGCGACGGGAGCAGCAGCCACACCTCTCAAAATTTCACAACAAAAACGCCTCCCTCTCCTCTCTCAAGAGTTCTTCGTCCCAATTGGTAAGTACTCTACCCAAATCCCATTCTTTTTACTCCTTTATCATCCCAAATCTCTACATTGCATGATTTAAGCCAATTAGGGCAAGGTTTAGATGATTTTCACATGATTAGGGCATAAATTGGGGGTTTTCGAATTTTTATGGAATTGGAGATTTGTGGGTGTGATTTTGGTCCATTTTGGCTACATCTTGCATGGGTTGTTGTTTGTTTTTGATTAATTTTCACATGGAGCAATTTTTAGCATGAGTTTTGTTGGCTTTGCTTGAGAATCCGAAATTTGGCTAGTATTCGGAGGTTTGTGTGGAAGAAAATTGTTGTGTTGGCTTTTGAAGTGAAGTTTGGTTTGATTGAAGATTGGAAGTGTTAGATTTAAGGGTGGTTGTGCCTTGTGAAGTGCTTGGGTAGTACTGTGTGGTTCCGGATTGCCTAATTTTCAGTCGAAGTGCTGCCCGAATTGTACCAAAAATGCCACCAAGGAGCAACAAGCGTGCTAGACTAGCGGGTGAAAGCCAAGAAGCAGCCTCATGTATGCGAAATAGGGACTATGCCACAAGAAAAGCTATACTCACGGTCCGTTCCATCATTCATGAGAGAGGCATTCATGTTTCCACCTTAGAGGGCACTACCATCCCAGCGATTGTCGAGGCTAGGAAATGGGAAAATTTTGTCGTATCACGTGGATTGGCCAACCTCACTTGGGTAAGAGAGTTCTTTTCTAGTATGGTGCCCGAGACATTCAGAAATGGGGGGTGTGTATTGGTCAGAGATGTAGTGGTGGAAATTTCAGAGAGAAAGATCAATGAGCACTTTGGCACAACCCCTGTGAGACAGAGTGCCCTACCTTTAGGTTATGCCTCCTTCGATGGTGACTCTAAAAAATTGGCCAAGCTGCTGAGAGGAAATGATGATGGGGTGTGGACCAAGAAGCACCCAATTAGACAGTCCGACTTATCCAAAGATATGGCCTTGATGAACCTTTTCAACTCATCCTCATTGAGACCAGTATCCCACACTAGTTCCATTTCAGTAAAGCGGGCAGAGTTGATAGCTTGCTACCTCACTGGGGGCCCGATTGATGTGGGGAGAGTCATCAAGGCTGAACTTAATGAAGCAGGGGACATTGACCTCAAGAACAAGCCACAAGCAAAGAAGAAGCCCGTCCCTTTTCCATACTTAATTACTAAGCTGTGCAGGGAAGCTGGTGTTCCAGAACTTGACAGTGATGAATGGGCCAAAGGAGAGAAAGGGGATCTAAACCTCCGCTCTTGGAACGATACAACCAGCAAGACAAAGGGAAGGAGAAAGTTGTGGAAATTGCCATCTTCCCGTTCAAGAGAAGATTCTGGGCCTGAGGAATCTGAGGGGGACGACGAGGAAGATGAGGATTTTGAGCCTCAAGAGGAGGAGTTGCATTTTGGAGATTCAGGGCAGGCAGGCAGCTCAGGGATTTCTCAATTTGATCAGATTATGAAGGCCATTGCGGGCAACCAGCTCGCCACAGAACAAGTGGAAACAAAGATTGATACCCTCACTCAGCAGTTTTCTGACTTCATGCAGACACAGGAGTTTTATAGGTAGGAGCAGGAAGCCGAGGTGGAGGATGTTAGGACTGACGTGGCCGCCATGAGGGCTCAGCTTGGCTTTCAGACCTACCAGAGGAGAGAACGCCGCAGGAGGCCACCACCACCACCATCTGTCGGTACCCTAGGTTTCTCAGCTGCTGATTATGTGCCCGACGACATGACACCTGCAAACATTGAAGAGATGAGGAGAGGCCAGAGTTCAAGGGGGTAGGATCGGCCGAGCCTACCATTTCATGCCACCATTTGCTCCATCTTTATTTTCTTTCATTAGCTCTTATTTTCATGGTTGAATGCTTAACTGGATAGTTGTTTTTATTTTGGATTTTCACTCATCTTTTGGTTTTGGAACTTGTAGTTACTTCTTGCATTACCCTTTTTCTCGGATTTTCTATTTTCCATGATTAGACTCTTATCCTGTTGCTTTTATTGCCTTTCTACTTTCTCATTAGTTACTTTATTTATCTTTGCTTTTATTTAGTTTTAAATTGCGGAGTTGTATTGTGCTTAGTTTTTAGGTTTTGTTTGTGTTAGGGTTGTTCATTTTGGCTTCTCTCCTGCTTCTAAACCTACATTGTCCAATCCTTTTTATGTGCAAACATTGGGGACAATGCTTCGTTTAGGTTTGGGGGTGCGGCCATCTAGTGACCCTCTCGCGTCTTTCATTTTATTTTTTTTCTCTTGCATGAGTGTCTTGTGTGCTATTATTTATCATTAAAAAAAAATTGCATGATTGTGTGGGCTTAGAGCCAAATTTTGTCAATTTTCCACCATTTTGAGTCAAATTCTAGAGCAGTAAGGGTTGCTTGTTGAGATGCCTTTGGGTTGAGCCATTGTAGGCACTTTTTGCATGCCATGCGTTATTAAGGGAGGCTGTGTTGGTCAAAGCTGCACCACTTTGCTTGCACACATCCTATCGGACTCATTTTGTGTTTTAGTGAATGAGGTAGCGCGCTTGAGATGTCTAGATCATTAGTGGAGACTACCCATGTGAGCTTCATGGCCCAAATATTGCGTCCACAAGAGTGAATTCTATTTCTATTCTATAAACACTCATCATGTAGATATTAGGCATAATAAAAATGACATCTTTTCATTGCATTGAGCATTAAAGAACAAATCTTTAGTATTTTTACCTCATGTGTTTCCCTTGTTTGTTTGCTAGACTCATACCTTTAGAGATGACGTAGGTAATGTGTGTTAGTTACTCAAAATGACCCAAACACATCCATAAGTCTTGTGTGTGTGCTTAAATTTCCAAAGAATGTAGACCTTCACACTAAACTCAATCACCATATCCACCCATCTTACATTTACACCACATCAAACCCAAACACTAGACCATCCCATACAATGATCATGGCTAGAAAACACGAAGAGAAAAATTGAAGCTTAAAAAGAAAGGTACAATCCAAGTAGCGTGTACTTAGGCACTTTTGTAAAGTTACTTTATCAAAAAAAAAAAAAAGGGTTACTTTATCAAATACTAAGCAGCCACAAATTGTACAAAGTTTTTAAAGTCAATAAATGCCTAGACGCTCAAAAAAGGATTCCAAAGTGCCAAGTAGAAGACTTTAGCATGATCATTGGTTCACTAATAATTCCATATCCTCCCAACCTCTCCATCACCATCCAACCATCAAACTCACTTGCACTTAAAAAGAAGTCCTAATTGATCTTTAGGAAGAGTCTAGCTTGAAAACAAGGGTGTTCTTAATGCTTGATTCCACTCTTGAGGTTTATTTGCATGAAAGTATGAGCATTCTTAAAAACTTATCATATGCGTTTTAATTTTGAAATTTTTTTTTTTTTTTTTTTGTGTATAAACTCCAACTCGCATATGTTTGATGAGTGAGCCTAGGTTCGGCGTGATAAAATAATGAGAGAATCCAAGAGAGGCTTAGAGTCAAAGCGAAATGTTATCAATGACTCTTGTGTTCGATGCTTTTGATACTATATTCACTAAAAAGTCCGGAATTGCAATCATTAGTGTTGTAGCACCTTGGCTATCACACCTCTAGATTGCACTCAATGATCTTGGCATGCTTATGTCTACTTTACGGTTCGCTCAATGTCGCATCTCATCTTTCGTTGACTCGGTAGAAAACACGTTTGTGGGTACCGTTCTGTAGGCCCTCACGAGACTTCACTCATCCACTAGGGATCGCCTAGGGGTTTAAAAGGCTTGTGGCACATGCCAAGTGCCATCGTGTCATCCAACAAGAAAAAAAAAAGTATAAATCTAAAAACCAAAAAAATTAAAATAAAAAAAATCTTGTTAAGATGAAATATGGATCCATACCAGATCCATCTCTTGGATCTTCATGGATCTTCATGAAGAACCCAGCACTGCCACCATCCCCTGTCGTCGGAACCATCCCATGCCGCCATCGAACCCAGCACCGTCACCGCCCACACCATCACCAAGACCCAGATCTAAACCATCATTCAACAAACAAACCCACATCGAAACCAAACCTAGATCTTGAAGACCATCTCCACCGGCCACTGAATGAAATAGAGATAGATGAGGAGAGAGAGAGAGATCAGCGGCGGGAGGAGCTGCTTTGGTTGGGTTTGATCTCCTCGACTGGAGAAGATCGACGCATCATAGGGTGGTGGCCGGTGATTTTAGCGGGTTAAGGTGGTGGTGGCTAGTGATTTCGATGGGTTATGGTGGTGGTGGCTGGCTAGGTTTGATGAAGATGATGATGATGAGATGTGGGACTGTGGGTGGTGGTGGCTAGGTTTCGACTAGAGAAGATGATGATGATGAGATTTATAATATTAATCTTTTATTAAAACATTTTAATTTATATTTATACCATTATACATAAATATATTAACAATTATTAAGGGTATAATTATCATGTTACTGATTTTCAGATAGACATCGTAAATAAAAAACAAACACATCATCCAGATTTCAAAAATTATTATGATATAATACAATATTGAAAATGATTTTAAAAATATTATACCAAACACGTTTTTTATGTTTTGATTCTCCGAATATCGTTTTCAACCATTACTACCAAACGCGTTTTCGAATATAAAAAAATCCAAAAATCAGTTTTTCAAAAACATCAGATTACAAGAAAACAAAAACCGAAAAACGAAAATGTTACCAAATGGTCCCTAATTCTCCATATATTCTATAGCCTAAGAGGGTGTATTATTGAAATTTAAAAGATTTTAAAAGTTTAAATGTATATATTATTCAATTAAGTTTATAAAAGTTTGGGTTTGTTAAAATGTTTAAATACTATTGATGGATCATTTTCTATCAATTTAAACTCTTAGATACGATGGTTACAAACAATCTCTTGTTATGTTTATGTAGATTATACCGTTGATTTATAAGGACGACATTTCAAGGTAAAATAAGCTCGTACATATTGAATTTGGTTCTTGAACAAAATAATTGAGAAATGAAAGACTATCCTTCTCTCCTAGGCTATGTAAGTTTGATATTTCCTTCTCTTTTTTTTTTCTTTTAGTTTGAGTTTATATTTTTTCTGTTCTTGTTATTTATGTTTAATCATTTTTATAACAGGAATGATATAATTAATGAGTAATTATGAGAGGGAATACGATTTTTTTTTTTTTTCCAAAATTTTTGAATTTTTGAATTTTTAAAAACCTTTCAATTTTATTTACACAAATTTCATGTAGAAATTAGAATTAACTGATAATTTTGTAATTTTAAAACATATTTTTGAAGATGTAATTATGTGAGTTTAATTGGGTTTTATTTAAGGGCCTTAATCGAACCCAGCATATTACAGTTGTGGATTAGATTTTTCTGATTTTGAGCCCAAACCACATTTTTGTACTCGCATAGTTAATCCACCCACTTTCGTTGGGCTCACGTAGTATACCCAAATCCGGCCATGTCAGCAAATTCTGCTGACAATATATGTTACATCATCAAATCGCCTTGACGTGTCCGGGCACGTCATCAGATCCAGATGATGTTACTTAACACGTAGACATCGCAGGATGACATAACAAGACACGTCAGCAGTTGTGGCTGACGTGCTCGGACATATCATCATAATCGGGCTACCCGAAAGTCGAAACCCAACTTCTGCAGTTCTGCGTCTTCTTCCGAGTTCCAACCTCTCCAACAAAAAAAAAAAAAAAAAAAACACAGAGTGTTTTTAGGTCAAAATCAAATGAAATAAAACAAAAATTATCAATATATTCTCAGGCGTTGGAAGCAATTGATGAATTGGGTTTGTTCGGATTCATGAGAAGAACAGCGTGTGGTGTAGGATTGAAGAACAACGATGCTGTGGAACAATTTGGCCATCAGAAATTCTCCGACAACTCGTAGCTACCTAACCGTATGCTCGCTTCTATTTGTTTTTCACTCTTCAATGTTCAAACTTGTTTTACTTTATCGTAATTTTTGTTTAGGTATTCATTTTAAAATTAACTAAGCTCTGCAGTGCAATGGAAATGGAACATGTAGCAAGTTCTTGTTTCAGATACCAAAGTACTTCTTGTAAAATTATTAATGGCTAATTATGATTTTAAATTAATTCTGTTCTGATATAGAGGATTTTGATTGGATAGGAGTTTGTTGACTGCTACAAGCACTACCCGAAGTACAATTCTCGTTACTGAAGAGGGGTTTTCCATATTTTATGATTTAATAAATAAATATGAGATTCGAATTCTAAAAATGATGTGAAAGTGTTCAAACGCTTTGTTAAGAATGGTTGTGCTAGACCATTTTGATTTATGAATTGGATGGTTCTTATTATTCTGATACTGAGAATTTTTTGGACGAACTTAAATCAGCTGTCCAAAAATGGTGTCCCAATTTGTGTCCTCCTAACCAAATTGGAAATATGTCTACATTTACGGAAGAAGTTGAAAAAAAATAATTAAATGTAGAAATATATCCCAATTTGATTGGTTAGATACAAATTAAGACACCATTTTTGAACAGCTGATTTGAATCCTTTTTTACACAAGAAAGGTCAACTTTAAGCAGACATCAATCATTTGTATATCGGTGCAGTGAATCGGGTGTGAATTCAAGCTCTTCAAATTCTCGCCATCTTCTTGGAGCACATGGCTGTTTTCTTTCCAAAAATTGCACCATCTCAGAAACTTCTGGATCCTCATGCTCTGTAGTAATTGCATGGACTAGGCAGGCCTCCAACAAATCACATGGATTTTCTTCTTTAAATTTTTCAGAGACAGCTTTATCTATTACATCCAACCAGAAACAAGATTCAGCTTCTGCTGGGTATTTTGCTGTTTCGAAGACATTGAACGTCACACGTTCATCTGCAACTCGTAAAATCAATAGGCCTTCATCAACATCAATCAATGTCCTCCTGGTTCTTAAAAAGGGGCGGCCCAAAATAATGGGAGTTTCAGCATCTTCTTCCATCTCTAAAATCAAAAAATCAGCTGGAAAAATAAGCTTGTCAACTTTAACTAAAACATCCTCAATTATGCCTCTCGGGTATGTGATTGACCTGTCCGCCATCAGCAAAGAAACCGTGGTTGGTTTAATCTCCCCCAAACCAATATGTTTAGCGACAGAAAAGGGCATCAAATTAACACTAGAACCTAAATCACATAAAGCTTTTTCAAAATATGTGGTTCCAATAGTACAAGGTATAGAAAAACTCCCTGGATCCTTTAGCTTGGGTGGTAGTTTCCTTTGCAAAATATCACTACACTCTTCAGATAATTTCACCATCTCATGTTCGCCCAATTTCCACTTCTTTGACAAAATATCCTTCATGAATTTAGCATAATTCAGCATTTGCTCCAAAGCATCGACAAAAGGAATATTTATTTGTAATTTCTTGAAGATATCAAGAAATTTTGAAAATTGCGCATCAACTTTATTTTTACGAAGATGCTGCAGAAACGGGATTGGCAGCACGTATGGCTTCACAGGTGCAATAGGTTTGAGCAGTTTTTCTGCAGTAGAATTTTCAATTTCTGCAGAAAATTCTGCTGTTTCTGCAGATTTTGCAACTGTGGTAGCATGGGGAAGTTGATGTGTTGCTTCAGCCACTTCCAAATTTGTTGCAGCAGAATTCTCAGTTTCTGAAGAAAATTCTGCTGTTTCTGCAATTTTCTGCTGCCTCAACCTCTCTTCATCCAAGTCCAAGGCTGTTTTTATTGGCCTCCCATTCCAAAGAGTTATCGCCTTCGCATGTTCCTGATTTTTCGGGTTAACTTCAGTTTGGCTTGGCAAAATTCCCTTTTCTCTTCCTGTCAATGCATTAGCAAGTTGCCCCATTTGAACCTCCAAATTTCGAATAGAAGCGGCTTGGTTCTGAAGTGTCGTCTCAGTTTTGCTCATTAACTGATTTGTATTGACGGAGTGAGTGTTCACGTTTCTGGCAAGCTGAGTAATTATGTCCTCTAATCCATTCTTCTTCTCTTGCGATGGAAAATCAGGTGGAGGTCTTTGAACATTCTGGTTATTGCTCTATGACAAATTTGGGTGGTTCCTCCATCTTGGGTTATAGGTGTTGGAATAAGGATTATTCCGCTGTCGGTTGAAGTCAGAAACTTGGTTCACTTGCTCAGAAGCTGCTGCAAATGGATTCCCTACGCCACACTCACTGCTAAGGCGATGTCCTGCACAAAATTCACAACTTAAATTAGTATACTGAATAGCATTCACATTAAAAGTACCAAGTTGTTTAGAAAGTGTAGAAATTTGCGCTGATAACGTGGTTATGGAGTCAATCTCATGAATTCCAGCTTTCTTTGGCATTGATCTATGATCACTCCTAAATGAGTACCCACAATAGTACGGAGCCGTAGGAATAGAACAATGATGAATATAATTTGTCCCACGAGGATTGATGTATTGATTACCAGAATTGATTGATTAACCACTATTTAGACAAGCAAATATTGAATGATTGAATTACACTACTCTAATTTAAACTAGAACAAACTACAATTATAATGCAATTAATAAAACTAAATAAGCAAGCACACTCAAGCATGTCAAACACAAACAAGTGATTGTATTTCTTATGGGAAATTAGGCTAAGACCATGAATCCACCTATCCAATTCTTATCAATTTTAGGCACATTATTAAGGTAAAGTATGCAAGTGTGTGTAGATTCGTGACACCCTCAATTTGTGTCTAACCTCTCTCAAGTGATAAAGACAACATTTATATGCACCAACAACCTATTTCTCAATGGTTATCCGAACTACATATAAATTCATTAAGTTCATGGCACACAAATTGAATCCTAGAGGCTAGAATCGCATATTTTTATCTTACCAACCTCTATCACTCATTTCATCGAGCACATTGTGTGCTTCTCCTTTCGGTGCTTCACACAACAACCAAACAATTACTAAATGCTAACTAGACATTCAATAATAATCAAGAACATGAAATAAGTATACACAACACAAGCAATAATGATAAAGTGATGGACTTTATTAATAATTCATGGAAAATGCTTCATCTTGGCCTTAGCCAAGGAAGTTTTAGTTCATGATACAATAAATGGCTACAAAAGATGTGTAATAAGCACAAGACATAAATGAAGACAAATATATGTAAAGAGAGAAAGGATTAGAGTAAACTAATGTGAAGAACTCCTCCTCCCTTGCTTGGTTGTGCTAGGCTTCTTCTCTCCTTGACTTAACTTCTTTTGCTCCAAGGTGTGATTTTTATGGTGGATCTAGGTGAGGAAATGAGGTGGTGAAGTGAGAAATGGGTTTTGATGATGATTTGATGAAGGATTTGGGTGATTTAGTGAAGGATTTCGGTGAAAGATTTGTTCTTGGATGTTTTTGGAGTGATATGGGAGTGTTTGGAGCTCAAGGGTCGTGTGAGAGGTGAGGCAAATGAAGCTGAAAAGAGGTATTTATAATGTGTGGAATTAGGGCACGAAAACCTAGAAAAAGCTGAGCTGGAATTCCCTTGCGCTGGTGTGGCGCTGGTCGTCCTACGCAATCGAGGGGCGCTGGTGTCATGCGCACGACCAGCGGCAGGTTTCTGCCTCTCCTACGCTGGTCGTTCGGCGCACGACCAGCGGCACATCTCTGCCTCTCCAGCGCTGGTGGTGGCGCTGGTCGTCATGCACCGGCTCTTTCTTCAGCTCCTTAACTGCTCGTTTTTGCTCCAAAGCTGCCCAACTTTGCTTGATTTCCCTAAGATTGCTGAAGAGGCCTGCACAAGTTTATTTAAACATTAAATAAACCGGTTTTACCCAGAAAACGAAGGCAAATGATAGGTAAAGTGGGGCTACATCAAGTGTAGAAATAGGCATTATCAATCTATCGCTGAGCCATTAGTAACTGACGACACGTCGTTGCAATGTCGGTCAAAAGATGAACATTTAAGTTCGACCTCACTAGCGCGCGAGTCACAAGGACTAGCACAGCGGCAAGTGAGGGTATCGTTCCGCAGGGAGGTGGGATTCACCGACCGTCACCGGTTCTAGCTATTATTACAACACTCCGAGAGAACTCGTGTGTTGCGGGTGCGGAAAAGTAAGTAATAATATAAATAAATAAATAAATAAACTAACTACCATAATATATACATGGATAGGATGTATATAGGATGAAATGGAGAGATGCATGAAATGTGGTTACACTAGGGAAACGACTCAACTGTAGCAATCCACCTAATTAAGCTCTAGACTCACTTAGTCCCTCAATGTGCAAGTATATCATAGGCTCGTGTCCCCTTAATTGATCTCTAATCTCTCTCGAGTCTTAGAAATCACATCCACACATACAAAGTACGCATGAATTCATTAAGTGCCATGGCACACACACAAGAGCCCTGTATGCCAGCCTAGTGTATCTCTCACTGTCTGGTTATATACAGTGGTTGTTTCGTTGGGCATGTAATGCGCAACTGCGTGGGCCATACTACAGCCAATAATTCATTCACAATGGCTAACCAAATACGGGATGGCAACCAAGTGAAAGCATTAAGAATACGAGATACCCATACAACACGTATGTTATATGCTCTTGTCCCCTTAATTAATATCTAATCTCTCTCGATGTCTTAGAGATTACATCCATGCATAAATGCTTGGATTCATTAAGGACTGTGGGACACACACACGAGCTCTACACGCCAGCCTAGTGTATCTCTCACTGTCTGGTCAAATGTAGAGGATATCACGCTGGACATGTTAATGTGAACCACGCAATATATAACACACAACCTAAATATCATCCACAAGGTGGCTAACCGAGTGAAAGCATTAAGCAATGAAATATCCATATAACTACACAAGCACAAGAGGAATTCAGTTTGTCTTTACTCTAGATACGGATTCGGTTTTATCAATCTCCCTATGATGGCTAGACATGGGAAACAAGTTTACCAAACAACAATGTGCAAATAAATTGGTTGTTATTCATTAAGACCATTCAATATAGGTTAAGGGTTCATTCACTTGATTTGGGAATTTTCCCTAAATCAATTTATTACCCAATCCGGCCAAGGATGAGCAATTGTGCCTTGATAACAAGACCCATTAAGTACAAGAATATGGAACCCAGACCAATTTAGCAACTAAATGCCTGAACTAAAACCTTTCCTACTCTTTGGAGCTAAATCTCTAACACTCCAATTACTCTAAACATGGCATTTTGGTCATCCATCAATCAATCAACAATCATGGGAAGTTAAATTACACTACTCCTATATTAAATTACTCTACTCCTAATCCCAATCATGGACACATATCAATTTCGGACCTCTACATACATGGATATTGCAATTAGAGCTTAAAACATGCAATTAGCAAGTAAAACAAAACCCACAAGAATTTAAGAACAAACAACATATATAACACAAGTGTAGGGTTTACAATATTCCCCAAATTGGGGTTACACATCAAAGAAGCAAGAAATACAAAGAAATAGTAAAAAGGAGACAACCTTTGAAGACAAACCCTTCAAAGAAGCTCCTAGCTTTCCTAGCTCGAAATTGGTCCAAAGACCATTCCTATTCCTTGCAATCTGCCCTAAAATGGATGGAGGAAGTGTAAAACGGGGTTGTGGAGATGTATGGGGAGCTCCCATGGAGGAAAAACCTCCATGGGAGCTTGGATCCTCTCCTTATTTGGTGAAGAAGGTGAAGAAGATGAAGAAAATGGAAGAGAGAGAGAGTTGGGCAGAGGAGAGAGAGAGGGAGTGAATGGATTCTGAAAAACTGATGAGAAAAGGGGATATATATAGTGGGGAGAAGGCTAGGGTAGAAATAATGGTGAAAGGACGAGAATGCCCTTGCATAAGTGGCTGATTTGGAGGGCTTCGCAGGTGACTTTCCAGCAGCGCGCACCGTTACGGAAACGGGCATAACTTTGTCCACAAACATCGGAATCGCGATCTTGAAGAACCGTTGGAAAGAAGACTTCTGGATCTTTCCAACCATATATAGAACGAAATCCGGTTCGATTGGAGGAGAGAGATATGACCCCCGAAAGTTGAGTGTTATTTTTACACTTTAGCCCCTCTTCTGGAAAAAATCCTGAAACACTTATTTAAAACGTTAAATACCCGGTTTTACCCGGAAAACAAGCATAAAAGATAAAAGTAAGGGGCTACACAATATGTAGAAATAAGAGTTATCAGTATCTATTTGATGCCATCACTTCCAGCAAGTTGTAAGCATCGGTCTCTGTTTTTCCCATTAGCGCTCCTCCAGCTGCAGCATCAATCATTAATTTATATGTATTGTTCATCCCATTATAGAATGATTGAACTTGCATCCATGTGGGTAGCTCATGATGTGGACACTTCCTTAGCATCTCCTTGTATCTTTCCCATGCTTCATAAAAAGACTCCATGTCAAGTTGAGCAAAAGACATGATTTCATTCCTGAGTCTCGCAGTCTTCAATGGAGGAAAGAATTTAGCCAAAAATTTCTTAGCTAAGTCGTCCCATGTAGTGATTGAATTGGGTGGTTGAGAGTTCAACCATGTCTTTGCTTCATCCTTTAATGAGAAAGGAAAAAGCCTTTAGCGAATAGCATCGTTGGTCACTCCATTGTACTTGAATGTGTCACATATCTCCAAGAAAGTCGAGATATGACAATTAGGATCTTCTTGAGGTAAACCACAAAAGGTGGATGATTGTTGGATCATTGAAATTATGGCTGGTTTTATCTCAAAATTATTAGCCTCAATGATTGGACGACGAATGCTCGATGGTAATGCTTCTACAGAGGGGGTGGCATAGTCCCGCAATAGTTTCAGTTCCTCTTGGTTAGCCATATTTGATGATTCTCCCAAAATTCCCCTCTTTGTCTTTGCTTGATTTAGCCTGCTATACTTGTGAAGCGTTCGTTCGATTTCAGGATCTAACGGTATAAGCTCAAGATTCAACGAACGTCTCCCACAACTCATGCACTAGGCAAAGTACCTGGAACAAAAAATCAATAAAATAAACTAAACTAAAAAAAAGGAAAAATTCAAATTAAAATCTGAATCAATTTATATCAATATTAATAAAAATTAAAACACTCTCCGGCAGCGGCGCCAAAAACTTGTTGACAGATTTCGCAAGTGTACGAATCAGACAAATAGTTTAGAAGTAAGTAGATTATCATTCCCATGAAGAGTGATTAATTTATTAATTACCGATTATAATTAACCCAAAACTTTATTTGAACAATCGAATGTTAAGATTTGAGATTTTAATTAACTAAAGAAAATAAATAAAAGAAGCAATCAAAGATGTAGAGAAATTCAATAGATTGAACTATTGAAGTACTAGAGCTTTTGATTTCACCGTAGCCAATTCCACTCAATTCCTTTAGCATGTTATTCCTAATTATTCTGCATGTTGACAGTCGATTTTCCCTAATTTATTCAATATTCCATTCCTGTCAATATCGAAAGTATTCCTAATTACCAATCCACTCTATTCCTAGCAATGGAATTAAGATAATAAGAACCCATTAAATTCTTTGGAAAATCTTTAAGAAACCACACAATTCATGCTCATACATTCCTGTCAAGTCATGTAAATTATGGTATCTATTACAAGAAGCAATAATCTAAATTCCACATTCCTATCAAAATCTAGCATCAAATCAATTAAATGTGGCAAAACATTCAGAAGCATTAAGCATAGTAATAGACACTCAACATGGCAAAATATGAATTAACATTAACTAAAGTAATTGAGCATTCATGGCTAGGCTACATCATAGCCCTAGCAAAGAAAGTTCCTCATAGTCATGGTTACAATCCTATGAGAAAACATAAAAGAAAAAGAAAGATAAAACCCAGGAAGTGCTGCCCAAGAAAGTCTTCAATTCTTCAATCCTCTGCCTCTCTATTCAATGATAAATTTCTGTTGTAGTTTTCTCTCTTAAATAGGCATATGTTAGGTCTCCTTGAGGTGTCCTAATCCGCCTCCAATAAGTCCAAGTTAAAGCGATCTCGAATAGGAAATACAATCCTACTAGTTTCAGGAATATTAACCCAATTATAACTAATCCTAGAGTGATTAGGATCAGCTATTTAATTGAATTAAAATACAAATTTAGGCATTCATTAACAGTCAAAACACAAAGAATTCGTCCAAGGCCTTGTCTCCAAGAGTGGCAGCCCGTAACAGATGGTTTCTCGAATTCGCACGTAGAATTTCTGGACTGACCTTCGGGTAGTAAAATCACCATAACTCACTCTAGAAAACTCAAAATTGCAAGCCATAAAATTCTCCGGAAAGCTAACATCCGGGTCTTTCCAACCATATAAGGCTCGACACCCAATTCTTCCTGAGCTGATACAGTTTATTCTTCGAACTTGACTCATCAGCAGAGGTTGACTTTTCAGGATTGATCAGAAATCTTCCATTTTCTTCCATTTTGCTCTTAAGACTTGATTAACTGAAAACTAACAAAAGACACGTAAAAAACACAAGTTTAACTCAAAAAAAAGCAAGAAACTACAAAAGAAAGGGTATAAAATATATGCAATTCTAACATTATCAGTGAACATCATAAAGTTTCAAGGCATTTGGAAGTATGCATGATCATTAATTCATTGTACCAAGAAAAAAAATATTCTTAGCAATGTTTAGTCGGTCAATGATATCATGTCAGGTTAATTTTTTTTCTATTTTTTTTTTTTTGAAATATTACATTTTTACATAGGTCAGGGTTTTTTTTGGGAGAGGGAGGACTCAAACTTACTATCTCATGGTGTAGCCTGTAGGTGTGATAGGTTTTACTACCGAACCAATCTCTTCTCGTTCATATCAGATTGAAATTCATTCGATTGATTATTGAAATTAGATTGTCACATGATGTGTTATTAGCAAGGAACTTAAAATCAATAGATATACCGAAATATCTACCGATATATCCACCGATATATCTGTATTTTGGAGGGACCGATATAGAAACAGGCAAATATCTAATATCTTGCGGAATATCCGGCCGATTTCGAAATATCTGTAAAAATCTCCCGATATTCCCGAAATATCCCGAAATTCCTGAAATTTCATGAATTTCACCCCGAAAGTCCATGGATATTTTGCATATTATTAAAATAATTTTTTAATCCTAAACAATTAAATTATTGTTAAAATAATTTAGATTGAAAATTATTTTAGAAGAAGCATTAACAAATTTATAAAAATTTCCAACATAATAGTCAATAGTAAAATTATTGAGGACTTGATTTTATGGATCTACTTCAAGTAGCAATTGAAGCAGGAGACGATAATAAGAATCATATTTAACCGGGTTAGACTTGCCTCCTTGGATAATGATAAGAGAAATCCTGATTCACATATTGCTTCTCATGCTCGAGACATGAGAATAAATGTTGAACAAGTGATTAGAGAAGAAGTTGGTGTAAATCATGGAGTTATTGTTACCAGCTCTTCCGATTACCAACATACCTCTGATGTAAATAGTGGAGGAAAAGATGATGGAGATGATGGGGATGGTGGGGATGAGGCAAGAGGTTGGGATTTTGGTGCAGGAGGTTGGAATGCTAGAGCAACAAGTTGGGATGTTCGTGCTGGAGGTTGGGATGCTGGTACAATAAGTTGGAATGCTAGTGCGGCGGGTTGGGATGCTCATGTAGGTAATTTTGATCAAAATCGTGGTAGACAACATAGACGAACAAGTCAAATTGATGAAAATTCTTTGAATATGACTCTCTCCTCAATGAGTATAGACACATAAAATAGGTGATTCGCAGACAATGTCAGGTTCTCATGTACTATATTATGGTAGTTATGGTGGTTGCAATATGTTCGATTATCCTTCTCCACAACTACCATATGCAATACATATGCATGTAGATCAACAATATCCACCAAGTTGGGTAAATCTAAACTACCCAATTCATGGATCAGTTGGAAGAGATCAAGCAATATATGTGTGACATATTAATAACTACATTGAAAACTATGCAAGCATGTTTTCTTGGGAAAATTATTGTTCAAATCAAAATAGAAATGTAGCTTATGTATTTGAACCAGCAAGGAATTTATTTGGGTTTTAAATTTCAGACACACAATGTATTATTATGTATGAATTATGATTTATTATAGAATCTTGAAAGTGTGGAACTATATATATATTTTAATGATAATTTTGTTTATTAAATATTTAATCTCTTTATATTGTATATAATATTGTAAAAGTGAAACAAAATAGTATTCTATTAAATACTCAATTTTAAAAAGTATATATAGACTCTATCTATGTTATAATTTATAATAAACTCATAACTATGCTAATTTATCATTGAAATATGATTCATTTTGATGTATAATTACTTGTTTAACCTTGTCCTAAAATTTCACAAAAAAAAAAAAATCTAACTTAGATGTAAATATCCATTATTTTTTTTAATTTTTGACAGAATATCTACCGATATCGATAATATCCTCCGAAATATCCGTAAATTTAGAAGGCCGATATTGATACCGATACCTATATTAAGTTCCTTGGTTATTATATATACTGAATTGCTCCTGTCCATGGTAGATTTCCTTCTATTACAGACCAATCATTGAAGATAAACTTTAAGATAGTACATTGTTTTTATTTGACTTTTTCAATACTGATCTTTCTCTGTGCAAGTTTTTCTCGCTTGATAGAATTTTCCACAGGAAAAACAATTCTAGGCCGACAATGCAACAAGTTTCCAAAAAACGTCCCTGTTAGTGCTTGTTATACCACACTCGTCTCTGATTTCATTGACCAACAAAACATTCTTAGCTACGTTTAATTGGTCATTGAAATCATATCAGACAAGTGTCTGATTAAAATTCATTCTTAGCAAATTCCGCTGACAATACATCATCAAATCATCTTGACGTGCCCGGGCACTTCACAAGGTAATCGAGGATAAACTTAATTTTTTTCCTGACCTCACATAATCTTATGACACATAAGAATTGCAATGAATGTGTGATTAAGATGTGATTGGTTTCCACAACCAATTTATCAACAACCAATCATATGTTTAAAAAGGTCAGAAAAAAGATAAGGTAAGGAGATTATCTAAATCCAACTTTAAGAATATTACTATGTTTTTATTGGCAATTTTCAATACCGATCTTTCTTCCAAACAAAGCTTGATAGAATTTTCCACAAGAAAAACAATTTTAGGCCGAGAATGCAACAAGTTTCCAAAAAATGTCACTATGTCGTCATTGATATTCTTGTAGTGCTCATACCAATTATTAGATATATTGATATTCTTGCAGGATTTGGATCATCTCCTTGATAGAAGTAGTGTTTCATGAGATCACAAGTAGTTTAGTTTAACTGATATACATCAGCTCTCACATATTACCTTGTGTAAATAGGTTATTACTTTATATTTCCTATTCTGATTACTACTGTAATGTGTATATATATTACAATCAATTAATGAGAAGTTAAGTTAATTCTTCTCAAAACACCAAATCGTATTATGGTATCAGAGCTTGCTGTACAATCAGCTTAAAGATCCAAAACCCTAAACTAAAACCCTAGCCACTCAAATCTTCCTCTTCTCTTTTTCTACCACACCAATGACGTCCTCTGCTACTTCTAACACCTCCTCTGCCTCTATCTCTTCTCCTCCTGTTATTCTCATGGGATCTAACAACACTCATCAGATTCAATCCTTGATTGCCATCAATTCAACCCAGATTCCAATCAAACTCTCTAAAGGCGGAAACTATGCTGCCTGGAGATCGCAATTTGAAAATCTTCTTTTTGGCTATGGCCTTATGGGATATCTGGACGGTACCAAAAGTTGTCCTCCAGAAACTCTTGCAACTCCTCCATCAACCTCTACGGATTCTGACACTCAGGGCACTATTCCGAACCCGGACTACCACATCTGGCTTCGTCAGGATCGACTACTCTTACATGCAATCCAGGTAACTTGCACAGGTGCTGCACAATCAATCGTCACTCGCTCCACAACCTCTGCTCAAGCATGGGTCAAACTTGAATCCACATATGCAAATCGGTCGAATACTCGTAAACTTGGACTGTTAGATTCACTTACGAACATCTCCCTATCCGACAAAACTATTGCAGACTACATGCAGGGAATCAAAACCATTCTTGATAATCTTGAATTAATCGGTCACTCCGTTGATGATGGTGCAGCAGTCATCCATACTCTGAATGGCCTAGGTCCGGCTTATCTCCCTCTTGCTTCAGCTATTCGGGCTCGAGACTCCCCGATCTCATTCGAAGAATTGTGTGATAAATTGCTTGACTTTGAGGCTTTCCTCAAAATAGAAGACAGTAAAAAGGGAATTCCACAAGTGACAGCTCAATTTAACCAACGAACTTCAAACAGAAGGGGTCGTGGTTTTCATGGGAATACTTCAACTCACATAGGACACAATTCAACAGGTGGCGGCAACACCAGCAGCTATAGTCCCCACCAGCAGAATTTTGGGCATGCAGGCACAGGTGGCAACCGTCCTTACTTTGGCCAAGGTGGCTCGTATCGGCCGCACAACTCTTCTCAATTTTCTTCACAGTGGCGTCCACCCATCAACAACACTCAGTCCAGACCGGTTTGCCAATTATGTGACAAGGTTGGTCACACGGCCCGTGTCTGTCGCTCTCGCCCAACATCTGGCTCTCCATCTTGGCCTCAAGCTCATCACATGACCACTGATCAGCCGGGTTCTCAAAATAACTGGGTACTCGACACAGGGGCCTCTCATCATATGACATCTGATCTTCAGAATTTGTCTCTACACTCGGAATATGGCGGCACAGAGGATATTATGGTTGGGGACGGTAAAACTATCCCTATAACTCATATTGGCTCCACTTCCTTATCTACTCCCACTAATTCCTTTTGTCTTAAACATGTCTTGCGTTCCCCACACATCTCACAAAATTTAGTTTCTGTGTCAAAATTTTGCTCACACAATAATACATCTGTTGAATTTTTTCCTAACTATTTTCTTGTGAAGGATCTGACCACGGGGGCATCCTTGGTCCGCGGCCAGAATAAAGGGAACCTCTACGTGTGGCCAATGTCGAGTCCGTCCATCTCCGGTCCACACCAATTTTTCGTGTCCTCTTCTCAACGTGTCTCCTCTCAATCCTGGCACTGCCGTCTAGGTCATCCTTCTCAACCAGTTTTCCAGAGGCTCATCTCTTCTCATAGTCTTCCAGTCACCAAGTCTGACAATACTGTGTCTTATTGCTCAGCTTGTTTATGTAATAAAAGTCATAAATTGCCATTTGGAATTTCATCATTGACTAGCAATAAACCTTTTGAGATTTTATTTACAGATGTTTGGGGCCCTGCACACATTCCGTCTTTTGACAAAAACAAATACTATGTTATTTTTGTGGATTATTTTTCGAAGTATACCTGGCTGTATCCTCTTAAAAATAAATCTAATGTCTCTACTGTCTTTCGAAGGTTTAAATTGTTGGTTGAGAACTTTTTCGATACTCGTATCAAAACAGTGTACACTGATGGTAGTGGTGAAGCCCAGTCACTTGGTCTTGATCTTCAGAACTTAGGTATCCAACACCTCAAATCCCCACCTCATACTCCTGAGCATGTTGGAACTGCTGAACGCAAACATCGACATGTTGTCGAAACGGCATTGACTCTCCTTCACTATGCCTCTATGCCGATCAGATATTGGTCCCTCGCATTTAGCACTGCGGTCTACTTGATAAATCGCATGCCGACTAAGGTTCTCGATCACCACAGTCCGTACTTTCTCCTCTTTGGTACGGAACCGAATTATCGGAAGCTCCGTGTCTTCGGTTGTCTTTGCTATCCGTGGCTCCGTCCGTATACATCACACAAGTTGCAGCCTCGTTCTCGCCCTTGTGTTTTTGTTGGCTACTCAGGTGAACATAATGCTTATCTCTGTCTGGATCGGTCCACTGGAAGAGTTTTTATATCACGCCATGTTGTGTTCGTTGAGCATCAGTTTCCATTCGCCACTGCAGCAGCTCACGCACCGCCCACGGTCGATAGTTGGATTGCTCATTCTCCACTCACTGACGTCTCTTCCCAAGTCCATGCACTATCACAAGATGACTCTCCCCAAACTGACACCTATCTTCCTGATGTGCTACCTGTCCGCATACAATCCTTATCTCGCTGTTCATTGCCTTCAACAGCTGGTGTCGAGCGACCGGGTGTCTCAGAGGCCATTCAAGCAGACCCACCACCTTCACACCTGTCCATCGTCAATCCAGTTCCCACCGAGTCAGACCCGGTGTCCGTCTCCCCTGCTGAGCCCACCCCAAATGTGATCCAAACTCGCTCCAAAAACCAAATTTTCAAACCGAAACCAGTCTTCGATCTTCATGTAACTGCACATACTTCCTCTCAGACCGAACCCACCACCTATTTACAGGCTCGCAAATTCTCAGAGTGGCGACACGCTATGAGTGAGGAATATGATGCTTTGGTCAGAAACGGAACATGGGCATTGGTTCCACCTACTGCATCTCGTAATGTGGTTGGCTGCAAATGGGTTTTCAGAATTAAACGCCATCCCGATGGCTCAGTGGCTAGATATAAAGCTCGCCTTGTGGCGAAAGGTTTTCACCAACGCCCTGGCATTGACTTCACTGAGACATTTAGTCCTGTTGTGAAGCCGGTCACCGTCCGACTGATTCTAACTCTTGCTTTTACTAACGGCTGGCCTTTGCGCCAACTTGATGTGAATAATGCTTTTTTGCAGGGTTCCTTATCGGATGATGTATACATGGAGCAGCCACCTGGTTTTGTTGACTCCGCCCTACCACACCATGTGTGCAAATTACGGAAGGCAATTTATGGTCTTCGTCAGGCACCTCGGGCTTGGTATACTGAGCTGCGTACCTTTCTTCAGGCTGCAGGATTTGCTAATTCTCAGTGCGACACTTCACTCTTTGTCCAACGTCGCTCAGGACACTCTCTATTCCTCTTGGTCTATGTGGATGACATCATAATCACCGGCTCTTCAGCCTCTCAGGTTCGTGATTTTATTGCTGTTCTTGCACACAGGTTCTCGCTGAAGGACCTCGGTCAGCTATCCTTCTTTCTTGGAGTCGAAGCTCTTCACACCAAAGGCGGGCTATTTCTCTCCCAACACAAATACATCCGTGATCTTTTGGCTCGGTCCAACATGCTTGAGGCAAACACTGTTTCCACGCCTCTCTCTCTCACAGAAACCTTGAAGTTGGTTGATGGCAGCGCTCCCACCGATGCCACCCAATACAGACAGATTGTTGGCTCCCTTCAATATCTATCGCTGACTCGTCCGGACGTTTCCTTCGCTGTCAATAAACTTTCCCAATTCATGCATCGTCCGACTACGAATCACTGGAACGCGGTCAAACGAGTCCTTCGTTATCTTAAAAGCTCCATGGATCACGGACTGCTCATCCGTCGCAGCTCTCCGTCCGCATTACATGCCTATGCTGATGCCGACTGGGCAGGAGATCCTGATGACAGACGGTCGACCACAGCCTATGTAATTTTCCTTGGCGCTACACCTATCAGCTGGAGCTCCAAGAAGCAACACACTGTTGCCAGGTCGACCACTGAGGCTGAATTTCGTGCAATCGCATCAGCAGCGGCTGAACTGAACTGGATCAGCCAGCTTCTTTCCGAGCTTCAGTTCCAAGTACCGAGTATACCAGTCATCTACTGCGACAATGTGGGTGCCACCTATGTTTGCGCCAATCCCATTTTTCACAGTCGCATGAAGCACATTGCTATTGATTTCTTCTTTGTTAGGGATCAAGTGGCTCGTCGGCAGCTGCGTGTCTCTCACGTTCACACCAACGATCAGCTGGCTGACTCTCTTACTAAGCCTCTCTCCCGCAAACAGTTCCTTGATCATCGATCCAAGATAGGCATCCTTGACGGTAGCTCTATCTTGCGGGGGCATGATAGAAGTAGTGTTTCATGAGATCACAAGTAGTTTAGTTTAACTGATATACATCAGCTCTCACATATTACCTTGTGTAAATAGGTTATTACTTTATATTTCCTATTCTGATTACTACTGTAATGTGTATATATATTACAATCAATTAATGAGAAGTTAAGTTAATTCTTCTCAAAACACCAAATCGTATTACTCCTTACCTTATTTTTTTTATTTTATTTTTTTGAACTCACCTAATCTCATGACACATAAGTATTGCAATGAATGTATTGTTGAGATATAATTGATTTCCACAATCATTTTATTAACAACCAATCACATGCTTTAAAAATGTCAGGAAAAATAAAAGGTAAGAAGAGGATCTAGGTCCATTCTTGTAACCTTGAATGCAGCTAGCTGTATTATAAAATGATGGAAGCTATAGGTTTCAAAGTAAAGAAAATCCTGAGGGAGCTCAGATTTTTACAAGCTAAACCTCAGATGGCTCTTTACAATCTACTCATGTGGTTCCTTCTTCTTCTAATCCCTCTATTGTTTCTCCTGAAAAAGATTGTGGAAGTTAAAGAGATCAAATTGCAGCTCCCACCAAGCCCTCCTCAGCTTCCAATTATACGCAATTTACACCAACTTGGAGCTTTGCCTCACCAATCTTTCATGAAACTCTCCCAGAAATACGGTCCTGTCATGCTTCTTAAATTTGGTCATATACCTTTGGTTATAATCTCTTCTGCTGAGGCAGCAAGAGAGGTCTTAAAAATTCATGACCTCAACACTTGTAACAGAGTGCAATTAACTGGGACTCGGAAGCTTACATACAACTATCTAGACTTAGCTTTTGCACCATATGGCGATTATTGGAGACAGATGAGGAAGATATGTGTTATTGAGCTTTTTAGCTCGAAGAGAGTACAGTCGTTTCGTTTCATCAGGGAAGGAGAAGTTGCCTCACTCATGGATACCATCTCTCAATCAGCATCCTCTGCTACTCCTGTTGATCTTTCTGAGAAGATGTTTGCTTTAACTGCAAGTATAGTATTCAGGATGGCTTTCGGGCAGATTTTTCAAGGGAGCGATTTGGATAACCACAAATTTGAAAAATTAATTCGAGCAACTGAGTATTTCATGGGAGGATTCACTACAGAGGAGTGCATTCCTTATGCTGGTTGGATAATTGATAGGCTTAATGGTTATCATGCAAAGCTTGAGAAAGTTTTCCATGAACTTGATACTTTCTTCGAAAAAGCAATCAATGATCATCTTAAACCTGAAAGGAAAATACAAGGCCAAGAAGACATTATTGATGTTATGCTGAAAATAGAGAAGGATCAAATTAAACCGGGTGAAGCTCAGATCACGAAAGATAACATCAAGGCAGTACTCTTGGTAAGCAGTTTAATTTACAGTTGTGTTGTTCTTGTAGATGATTATAAATCTAAAATCTAATCATCGCTTGTTTTTTTTTTTCCTGCCATGTTTGCAAACCAGGATATATTTTTGGGTGGAGTAGACACCAGCGCAATTACTGTAGTCTGGGCAATGTCAGAGCTTGCTAGGAATCCAAGATTAATGAAGAAAGCACAAGAAGAAATCAGAAACTGCATTGGAAAGAAAGGAAGAGTTACGGAAGATGATATCGATCAACTTCCATACCTAAAGATGATTATCAAAGAAACTCTGAGATTGCATCCTCCCGCTCCTCTGCTACCTCCGAGAGAAACAACATCCCACTTTAAAGTTAATGGTTACGACATAAACCCCAAAAACCTGATTCAAGTTAATGTCTGGGCAATCGGAAGAGATCCCAAATACTGGAAGAATCCTGAAGAATTCTATCCAGAAAGGTTTATAAATAACTCTATTGATTTTAAAGGAAACAACTTTGAGTATTTGCCATTTGGTTCAGGTCGAAGAATTTGTCCTGGAATCCATATCGGGCTAATAACATCAGAGATTGCACTTGCAAATCTCTTGTATTGTTTCGATTGGAAATTACCGAATGGAATGAAAAAAGAAGATATCAACATGGAGGAGGCTTCTGGTGGGAGTCTTGTAATCTCTAAAAAGACTGCTCTCAACCTTGTGCCAGTCAATTATCTGCAGTAGGCATCATCAGAGCATATTGATAACTAATTAACTACATTATTGTAAGATATTTCTTTAGGGCTCGTTTGGCACACCGTATTGGATTGTATTGAATTGTGTTGTATTGTATTGCACTGTATTATCATTAATACAAATCTGTGTTTGGTGCAGAGGCGGAGCTCTTTAGGGGCTTGGGTGGGCTGTAGTTTTTTTAATTTTTTTTTCTATGTTTGAATTAATTATTATTTTTTTAAACAAATTAGTTATAGCATAAATGAAATAGTTTCAGACATCCCATCTAAAATTCAATCTTCATTTAAACTAAAGGCTCAATAACTTTAAAGTTTAAACATAATAAAAGAAAACCCAACAGCCCTATTAGCCCAATTGCCCAAACAAATTGTTATAAAATACATTGTCTTTCTTTTCTTCCCTTTTATATTGAATTTATTAATTAATAGAAATGGTAATTATTTTGAATTTTAATTTTGTGATGGTATGTCAAGCCTAAGCTTATTGATTGTGAATTTGTCATGATTTTTTTATTGGACTTGCAGTAAAAAATTAATAATAAATTTTAAAGATTATTCTTTGTTTTTAAATGTTTATTTATGTCATTTTTATTTTTTTATCGTAGGTTATAATATTAATCAACAAGATGAGGTTCGAAGAGCATACATAGACATGAGACCATTCCAACCAAAATTAGAATCCTATAAACTCACACATGATGGAAACCAAAATCGGCGGTTTCAATATTCATGGTTTCAAAATTTAGATTAGCACACCCCCAATTTTTTTTCTAGCTACGCCCCTGGTTTGATGATGCACTGTATTATATCGTATTAAGTTATTCCTATGATTTTATTAAAAAAAAATTATATTAAAAAATATAATATATTTTTTTTAAAAATAATTAATAATTAATTTTAAACATCCTTACCATGAATAAATTAATAAATATTTTTATATAAAAAATCAATAAATATTTAGTTTAATTGAATTTTTTTTAATAAATAATATATATATATATATAATAAATATTTCCTATATAATTTTGAAATTATAAAAAAATATTAACAACATAACACATATTTCAACAATATTCCATATTTGTGAAAAAAAGAAGTGTTTTTTCTAATACAATACAACATAGTACCACCAAATATAATGTAGAGTAACTGGCACTACACCCCCTTGACTATACCCGAATTCGCATGTTGCCCCCTTAATTTTTTTTTTAGGCACTAAACCCCCTGAACTATCGAAAATTGGCAATTTGTGACAGAATAATAACGCCATTCATTTTTCTGTCATGGTAAATTGCACTAAGTTCCCCTTATTATATACATAATTGCATTAAACCGGAAAAAAAATAATAATAATATGACCTAAATACCCCTCTGACCAAGGGCATTTTTGTCTTTAACCGAAGACATGCCACATGTCAACACAAAAATCAATGGAAAAAAAATATTTATGTAATACTAATAAAATTAATATTATAAATACAAATTAAAAAATTATAAACAAAACAAAAATTAAAAAAAAAACGGATTAGTGAGTTAAATTAATAAAAAAAAAATGTATTTTTATCTATATAATTTTTTTTTTTTGAAATGCTTTAAAATTAATTTTTATTGCTTAAATTTAGTATTTTTAATATAAAAATAAACATTTAATAAAAAAACCATTCATTCAAAAAAATAATAATAATAATAACGAAAAAAAACCAAAAATCATTATCATCAACCTTCCAATTCCATCATCATCAACCTTCAAGCTTCAACCCCTTTTTATTTTTATTTTTATTTTTTTGTAAACTGATCCATACTGATCCATTATCATCAACCTTGCAAACTTGCGAACTGATGAGAGAGGGAGCGAGGAACACGATCCTACCCAGATGTCCACTTCATCTAAGCTTGCAAACTGATCCATACCCAAATTCTAACTGTTTCTAAGCTTCTTAAATCATTGTGAAAAAAAAAAAAAAAAAAAAAAAAAAAAAAAACATCCAACTAAAACACATATACGCTCAAATGAAATTATGAGGAAAAAAACAATCTCCTTCTCCAAACTAAATTACAAATCTTTCATTTATTTTTCTATTAATTTTCACTTCGAGATAAAAAATTTGCATTAACCAAACCATAATAAATCTAAGCTTAATCTCACGCAACATTCACTTCACAAAATACACACCAAACCAGATCATCAACCTTCACTACCACCAACCGAAACCCAAATCAGAAACTAAAACCCGAATTGAATCAACAACAAACGAGGATGATGATGAGAGAGAGAGCGAGGAAAACGATCGAACCCGTCGGCTTCTTGTCGTCGTCGTCGTTGCTTCTGTTTTGAATTTGTTCAAGTTCGAAAGCCATTCGATGGACAAATCGATTCGATTTCTTGATGAAATTTGTTTGTTGTGGCATGAACTTTTGGTGGAAGGAAGATGAAGTTTGAAAGAAGTTTTCTGGTATGTTGGTTTGGGTGGAAGAAGTTTCGGTGGCAATTAGGGAGGGAGATTGGGAGAACGGCGCCGACAGAGGTGCGTGGAGGGAGAGGCTTTGAGATGGTCTAACATGAGCGGGTGGTGTAGTGGCAGCGGCGTGAGAAGTTTGGTAGGGTGAAGGGATCTCCAATGAAAAAGAATGAAAATCTCCTCCATTGGATATTTGGTGCGTACCACTGCACCAGTACTCCTCCAAAATGGAGGATTTTTTTTAATATTATCTTAATTTTTTTTATTTTTTTGAATAGGTTTTTGTTTTGATTTTTTCTTGTTATTTCTATTTTGTTAATATGATTTTTTATTTGAAGAAATTGTTGAATTTTGTTTGTTATTGATTTGATCTTTTTCTTGTTTGAATAGATTTTTGAATTTTCTTCATTGTTTATTTCTATTTTTTTTTTAATATTGTTATTTTTAAATCAAAAAATATATGTATTGTTATTTCTATTTAAATAAAAAGATAATTTAAATAATCGTTAAATTAAATTAATTTTTTCATTTCTCTATTTATTTAATTTTCTTTATCAAAAAGTTTAGAAATTTATTATTATTCAACCATTATTTCAATTTTAAATTTTAAAATTTTATTTTAAAAAATTGTTTTTTAAAATTTGGTCAGAGGGGTATTTAGTACAATACAGACTGTATTGTATTATTTTAGTATATTTTATAATTGCCTAATACAATACAATGCGGCGAAATAAACGGGACCTTATATCATAAAAGGGATGCAACAATGAATCCCAAATAGCACTTGGATCTTGGATCAGTTAAGTGGGTATCTATTTATATAATCATATTCATTAGATGCATTTACACCTAATGAAGTAAACCATTAACCATGTGTTTGTTCTTGCCTAGCTACAAACACTAATGTTCGAAGCTTAGCAAATAAATGGCCAATAAGTCTATGTGCAACCGGTTGTGCGTCCCCTTTGCGTCCCCGGCGCCTATGTGGCAAAAAAATTTTACACGTGGATCAGAACCAAAGCCAAGTCTGTGTAACACTCCTCTTCTCTTCTCAAGTCTGAAACACTGAACATTTCGTCTCTTCTCTTCAAAATCCCCATTTCAAGCCCTAGGTTTTTCTTCTTCATCTCTTCTTCTTCGAAGCTGGTTCTCGTCCTCTTCAAATAGAAGCTGGTCTTCACGTCTTCTTCTTCGAAGCTGGTTCTCGTCCTCTTCAAATCGAAGCTCGTCTTCACGTCTTCTTCGAAGCTCGTCTTCTTCAAATCCGAAGCTGGTTCGAGTCCTCTTCAAATCGAAGCTGGTTCGAAGTCTTCTCCATCTCCTCAACTGGTTCCCGTCTTCAATTTGGTCTTCTGTTCGCGTTCTCGTCTTCTACATCTCGTCAACTGGTTCTCGTCTTCAATTTGGTCTTCGAATCTCCTTCACCTATGTTACTTGAAGAATTACTCGGCTATCTTTAAGGTTAGTGTTGCTTTTAATTCTTTATTTATATGAATTTCTTGCTTTTATATAGTTAAAGAATGATTGTTCTAATTTTTAGTTTATGTGAGCTTCTATTTTGTTTATATTCTGTGTGCGTTGATTTTCGAAGTTCTGGTATTCCGATTTATGATTCATATGACAATTTCCTATAAATGATTATTATTGTCATACTTTATAGGGCATATATGCAATTCTCTTCGGTTCACTGTAACTTTAGCAACAATATATATAATCATCATTATATCTGTTTAGTTAGATCTTCATGATTTGGTCACGCCCAAAGAACATTTCTGTTTTTCATTCTCAAATCAATACACACACAGTCGGATCCAACTCACATTATACTAAACATATACTGCAATTGTGTCTTTCCATCAATTTTGCTATTGAACCTGCATTAATTAAAACCTTTTTTGACCTTTCTAATTATTAGTTTTTAACTGTTATAATTTGTTTGCCATCAAAACCAGGGAGCTTAGAGATTCAGACAACCAGCCAGACAACAGTTTCTCCTTCTCAGCATGGGAAATGGGAAAGAACACCCATCTACGCTAACACCATGTAGCTCAAATCCCCCATCCGCGGAATTTAATTGACAACAGTTCCCAATGATTTGTTACTGGCATTCAATTGACACATCATATTTCCATGTATGTTGCAGCTGAGGCCAAAGAAGAAGATCAAGTAGATTGATTGTGAGGAAGGAATGCTATGTCTATTGTTGGATTACTGGTTGTTTTGCGTAAAAGATGTAGCATCAAAAGAATCGGCTAATAATAGACATTTAGGATGTGATTTTTGTTATGTAAGATTACAAACTTTTTGAGGTTATCAGTAAGTTGTTACTTTGTTTGATATTCCCTGAACAGTATTTGGCTCTCCAACTTAACTTCATAACCAATCATAGTACTGTAATTAGAATTTCTTCCGCACAAGAAATTATCATGTTCCCACTCACATATGCATACGAGAACGTCAAGCATGTAACATGACATAGCAAGCAATAAACATTCCAAAGAAAACACAGATTCAGACAACCAGGAGGTTCTGATTCACCAATCATATGATCATCCAGACAGCAGGAAGTTGAACTTAATATATTTACATTGGAATGTACAGAGTCCAATACATAGATACTAACATTAGGCAGCAATTACTTAAGACACTATCAAGTAACATGCTATTACAAATAAAATTGTCAAATACACCCACAGTAGTGTGCGTCCATGCCTCAACTTAGTTTCTTTTTCCAGAAGCACCATCTCTCTAGTGGATACCACCATCTCTCTCTTCTCGACATCATCCACTCTTTTACGAAGCTCATTCTTCGTCATTTCCACATCGTTCAGTATCTTCTGGAGCTCTTTCTCCTTATTTAACAGTTCATTGTTAAATTCTTGAAGTTGGAACTGGATCTCTTCATTACTATCTGCCCATTTGAAGAATTTACAGTATGGTGATCCCTAATCATTTCAATAATTTATAAAAAATATTAGACATCTAACATATTAATCAGTATAATTAAAAAATGTGAGATGTACAAACCACATAAATTTCATCAAACAAAAAAGAACCAGCTCAGTTGAATTTGAGGTAATCAATTTGAAGTAACTTAGAAGGGAAATGAATACCAAATTCTATTCAAAACAATTTGAAGTAACTTAGAATTAAATTCTATTCAAATTCTATAAAGTACCACACAAAGACAAAGACAACCACCCTCAGAATTAATTTCTGCAGAATATCAACCACATTAAATCGGAATACCAAAACTTCGAAAATCAACGCACACCAAATATAAACAAAATAGAAGCTCATATGAAGCTCACACATGATTACTCTATTTCTACACATAGTGTAGCCCCAATTCCATATCATTTTGTGTCCGTTTCTCTGGTAAAACTGGGGTTTAATCGGTTTAAATAAGTGTTTCAGGAATCTATGGAGTTCAGGGGCATTGAAGTAATTTTGGAGAATTCTGGGGGTCAAAGTGCAATTTTAGGAAGTTTGGCCTGGAAGTCAGGGTGCCGCGGCATCACTGCCGCGGTGAGACACCGCGGCACCCGAGCCACAGAGACACTCCTTCGTTGCGGCGGTTAAAGTGCCGCGGTGGGCCACCGCGGCACCCAGGCGACAGAAACTTCAGAAGGCATGCGGCGGTTGAAGTGCCGCGGTGGGACACCACGGCACCCGAGAGACAGAAATCCCTCTCAGCATTGCCGCGGTTCATCTGCCGTGGTTGGTGACACCGCGGCACCACCAAACCGCGGCAGTCCGCATTTCGTCAGCATTAAATCCTACCCTAATTTTCCTCCCCTATAAATACATCATTTAGGTTTTTTCTTAGAGAAAAAATTCCCTTACCCAAAAGATTTCAAGACTCCATTTTTACCTCACCTTCCATCCTTCATCCTTCATCCTTCACAAACCACTTAGCTTCCATAACTCCCTACCATCCAAACACAAATCTCACTCCCGTTTCTCCACATCCACCATCACTCCACCTTTTTGGGTAAGAGAGAGTTGAAGAAAGATAGAAGAAGAAGAAGATCCAAGAAAGAAGAGAAGCTCTCTATTAGTTTCTTCTAAACTCTTACCTTTTATTCTTTTGTCATAGCCATGTATTCATTGGATTTAATCTATTGTATGGCTATTTTGTGGAATATGATGAGCTAAACATATAGTGTTAGGATTTGAGGAAACCCCACCCATAATTTGTTTTATGTATTGACTCTTACTTATTTATTACATGCTAATGCGATTTGTATGGGTATTTTTGTGTGCTTAAGATGCTTTCAAGTGATTGATCACCATTTTGAATGATTTATTGTGGTGTGTTACGTACCGACCGGAGACGCACACCACGTGTTCGATAAAATGCCCTCTATGCTTGTCTAGAAAAGTAGACCTACTTAGGCTAGCGTATAGAATTCGTTTAGTGCACCAATAAGCTTAATGAACTCAAATTGTATATTCCGGGTAATTGAGAGATAGGCTTGGATACATTTCGGGTGTAACTTGCATTGCTTGACCAAGATTGTAGGTTAATAATAGGGTGCATGAATCTACAAATTGCAATTTATATGTTTTGGATGAGTAATTGAGTCTTAAATGGGCTTTAAATGTTGGGTGGGGTGGATTCAAATTCTAGCATATCTCTCTATATTATCACATTCGGGTTTAAATTCTTGTTATTTCATTATTGCATTAGAATTAATCAATTAGGTTAATTTAGTTAAGTTGTTTAATTGAAAACCCCATCTCGATTGTTTGAATAGCAACTAGGCTAATCGATTTTGGTAATCGATCTCTCGGTCCCTGTGGGAACGAACTCTATTCACTATTGTGCTAACTCTTCGACCTCGTCCTATTGCCAGTGTCGCTCACTAAAAGAGAGCATAGTCAACACACACACAGAATATGAATCATACCCAAAAAAGCAAAAAACTCCCCTACTTTTCTCCTCACATAAACTGAAAATTAGAACAATCATTCTTTAACTATATAAAAGCAAGAAATTCATATAAATAAAGAATTAAAAGCAACACTAACCTTGAAGACAGCCGAGTAATTCTTCAAGTAACAGAGGTGAAGGAGATTCGAAGACCAAATTGAAGACAAGAACCAGTTGACGAGATGTAGAAGACAAGAACGCGAACAGAAGACCAAATTGAAGACGAGAACCAGTTGAGGAGATGGAGAAGACTTCGAACCAGCTTCGGATTTGAAGAAGACGAGCTTCGAAGAAGACGTGAAGACGAGCTTTGATTTGAAGAGGACGAGAACCAGCTTCAAAGAAGAAGACGTGAAGACCAGCTTTTATTTGAAGAGGACGAGAACCAGTTTCGAAGAAGAAGAGATGAAGAAGAAGAACCTAGGGCTTGAAATAGGGATTTTGAAGAGAAGAGACGAAATGTTCAGTGTTTCAGACTTGAGAAAAGAAGAGGAGTGTTACGCAGACTTGGCTTTGGTTCTGATCCACGTGTAAAACAATTTTGCAACATAGGCGCCGGGGACGCAAAGAGGACGCACAACCGGTTGCACATAGACTTATTGATATAAAAATATTCAACTTCACAAGACAGCAAGAAGGATGGATAGTCTGATAGTCAATACATAGCATTATTTTTAATAAGAAACAGAAAACTTGTAAACTTGTATCCATTTCTATCTGTTTTTTAAAATTATAAACTCCTCTTTTAATTAATCTTCTAAATTAAAAAATTAGAAACTAGAGGGGTGCAAAATACTATTATTTCAAATTAGAGGGGAGTTTTTAATAATAACCCATAATTTTAAATGGAACAAGTTTTCAGGCAAATTCAGTGCGGTGACAGTCATAAAGTTTCAAGGGGTTTGGAAGTATGCATGATCTTTAATTCATTATCAACATTCAACCACAATCAAAGCTATGCATATAATACACAATTTGCCATGTCTCTGACATTTTTTCAAGTGACTTGTCTAAATAAGCATATGGACACCTGTCTCTTTGTTAACTAAAGACTAGATTATGTCAAGACAAATGATGATAAATGATTATTTTTGAAATTTGATACACTTTGTCGAACCTATCGAAATCAATAATTATATGTATAATTTAAATATTTATTGCCATAATATCAAAGAGAAAACTCTCATAACATATATATTCATAAAATATAGGTGGTGAGATTCAAATTTGTTTCATCCACCACTAACTTTCAGACAATAGTTAATGTAGAATTTTCCAAAGAAAACAATTTTAAGTAGACATCAATGAACTGTAAATGCAAAGAGTTTCAAGAAAAAAGTCGGTGCTTGACGTTGACACGGTGGCATAATCCTTATCAGCACAGGCGCAATGCGCAAAAGCCATATTTATCTCAAACGTCTCTGATATTTTTGACACCTTGTATGCAGCTAGCTGTATTAAAATCCTGAGGGAGCTACAGGTTTTCAAGTAAACAAAATCCTGAGGTACCTCTGATGGCTTTTTACAATCTACCCGTATGGCTCCTTCTTCTTCTAATCCCTCTACTGTTTTTCCTTAAAAAGATTATGAACCTTAAAGGCCTCAAATTGCAGCTCCCACCAAGCCCTCCTCAGCTTCCAATTATAGGAAATTTACACCAACTTGGAGCTTTGCCTCACCAATCTTTCATGAAACTCTCCCAAAAATACGGTCCAGTCATGCTTCTTAAATTCGGTCGTATACCTTTTGTTATAATCTCTTCTGCTGAAGCAGCAAGAGAGGTCTTAAAAGTTCATGATCTTGATTCTTGCAGCAGAGCACAGTTAGCCGGGAGTCGAAAGCTTACACACAACTATTTAGACATAGCTTTCGCACCATATGGTGATTACTGGAGACATATAAGGAAAATATCCGTTCTCGAGCTTTTTAGCTTGAAGAGAGTGCAATCGTTTCGGTTCATTAGAGAAGAAGAAGTAGCACCACTCATGAATTCCATCTCTCAATCAGCATCCTCTGCCACTCCTGTTGATCTTTCTGAGAAGATATATATTTGCTTTCACTGGAAGTATAGTTTTCAGGATGTCTTTCGGGCAAAATTTTCGAGGGAGCTGAGCTATTTGGATAACCAAAAATTTGAAAAATTAGTTCATGCAACTGAGTCTATAGTGGGAGGATTCACTACAGAGGAATGTATTCCTTATGTTGGTTGGATAATTGACAGGCTTAATGGTTATCATGCAAAGCTTGAGAAAGTTTTCCATGAACTCAATACTTTCTTCGAAAAAGCAATTGAAAACTGACCACTAACCATATCATGCTTGTTTCTTCTTATAATTAACTAGATTCTATATGTAATATTTAAAAAAAATAAAAAATAAATAAATCGAAACTGTTTGGACCAATCACATGCTCTCAACTTGCTAATATAGTTAATTAATTATGACATGATCACAGGAATCAATTTTGAGAACACTTTTGCTCACCCCTTCAAAGAATAAATAATTAGGTTTGAGAAAACGTCAAACAACCACTCAATTATTTTGTAAGAACAATTTTTTTTAAAAAGTAATTTTCTTCATTGATATGATTGACTTCATAGAAAGAGTCAAGTACACATAAACTGCAAGAAAAAAAAATGCTCATTTGTTGTCGGTGTTAAAGGAGTTCAATTTTTTGGAAATTTTGATGAAAATATTAGAATTATCACCAATGCCCTCAAATATTAGAAATTGTCAGAAATATTTTTGATATTGGTCCCTCAAATTATGAAAATTATCGGGAATATTTCGATCAATATATCCTTATTTACTTCCTTGATCTAAAGCTTTAACTTGTATTAACCTTAACTTCCTCAAGATTTGTTTTTCACCATCAAACCAACTCTACCACCCTTTTTTTTTTTTTTTTTTGACAAATGCTTTACCACCCATTTATAATGCAACTACAAGAGTGTATTATCAATAATTGAAAATCAACTGGGATCATTATTGCTAATTAATTCTAAGCAATAGTCAGCCACACTATCTGCAATTCACAAATCACATCATTGAAAATCACAATCAATTACTTATTTTCTAAACTCTCATATTGCATTTAGACTTCATCTATATATCTATATTATGTTTGTTTAAAGTTGATATGCCACTACTAGAAAAAGATGTTTTATAACGGTTAAAAATTGAAACCTCCATAAACGTTAATTCATGACAGTTTAAAAAGGTCAAGGAATTTAGTTGACGTTTTTAATTTACAACAATTTTTTTAATCATAAGATCTTGACAATTTTTATCCATCATAAAATTATGACGGTTAAAAACCGTTATTATCTTGAAACGTTTTTTTAATTAATTTTTATTATTGCTTATATATATATATATATATATCAATTAATTTTATCAAATTCAATAAATCATAAAAAAAAATATAAAACAAATAATTATTCAACAAATGCTTCTACACGATGCTACAATTTTTATGTTATTAACCTGCATGATTGAAACACCCAAAAAAAATTATGTATCAATAAAAACTAAACCCAAGTGGTGTAAAATAATTGCAATGACATGAATAAAAAAATAAAAATACAAAATTAAAATTGTACAAGAATTTAGAAAAAAAAACAAAAAACAAATATATATATAAGAATCAAGTAAAAAAAAAAAAAAAAAAAACCATGTAAAAAGAACAAAAAACAATTTTTAATCATATAAATAGAACCCAAAATATGTAGGAAAAAAAAAACAAGAATATAAAATATAGTAAAAGAATCATGTAAATAACGAGAAAAAAAAAACAAGAATAAAAAATATAGTAAAAGAATCGATCATTGGTATATCGGTGCAGTGAATCCGTGACCATCATAAAGTTTCAAGGCATTTGGAAGTATGCATGATCATTAATTCATTGTTGTTTGTTGTTATTTCAAAAAAAATAATTAATTCATTCATTCATTGTACCAAGAAAAAAAATATTCTTAGCAATGTTTAGTCCGTGAATGATATCATGTCAGGTTAATTTATTATTATTATTTTTTTTAATATTACAGTTTTATATATGTTAGGGTTTTTTTTGAAGAGAGAGGACTCAAACCTGCAATCTCATATTTTAGGTGTGATAGGTTTTACTACTGGACCAATCTTATCTTGTTCATATCAGATTGAAATTCATTCGATTGATTATTGAAATTCAATTGTCACATGATGTTTATTAGATATACTGAATTGCTCCTGTCCACGGTAGATTTCCTTCTATTACAGACCGGTTATTGAATATATAAACTTGTATCCATTTCTATCTGTTTAAAAAAAATATATAAACTCCTCTTTTAATTAATTTTCTAAATTAAAAAATTAGAAACTAGAGGGGTGCAAAATACTATTATTTCAAATTAGAGGGGCATTTTTAATAATAACCTATAATTTTAAATGGAAAAAGTTTTCAGGCAAATTCAGTGCGGTGACAGTCATAAAGTTTCAAGGGGTTTGGAAGTATGCATGATCTTTAATTCATTATCAACATTCAACCACAATCAAAGCTATGAATATAATACACAATTTGCCATGTCTCTGACATTTTTTTCAAGTTACTTGTTTGAATAAGCATATGGACACCTGTCTCTTTGTTAATTAAAGAGTAGATTATGTCAATTTTTTTTTTTTTTACAGCTCACCTGAGCAGAAAGAAAAACAAGGAACCCAGAAACAGCAGGGAACCAAACAGAGCCCAACCGGAGAAAGGAAAACATAAAACAAAAGAAAACAACCACTAGCTCTGACGATCATTGAAAATGTCTATAGGGACTCTGCAAGGGATGCCCTCCTTCCAGGCACGATCATATCTGTGCAAAAGCGCCTGCTTCGCAAGATCAATGACGATCTTATTCGACCCTTTCTTGCCAAGAGAGATAGAGGGGATGCCAAGATCCTCCGTAAGACTTATAATGTCGCTAATAACATTTCCACCACTAAAGTTTATGTTGCTCCTGTTATTGATCATATTCACAACTTTGCCCACATCTGATTCAATACTGCAAGGGAGCAGGCCACAAGCATTAACCCTCTGAGGATAGCAACAGAGTTAGCCGTTAAGAACTCCAAACCCGAATCCAAGAATAGGCTGTAGGAGAGCAACACTAAACCATTATGGTCTCTAAACACAATACCAAAACCTGTTTTCCTGTTTCTGAGGTCAGGGACAGCCAAACAATTGATCTTGAAGGATCCCAAAATAGAAGGGGAACAACAGGAGGGCAAGATGTCAGGGGGGGATCAAGATCCCCTGTTCATCTCATTTTTACTCACCTTTTAAACATCTGGTGACATGTGGCAGTCAAACAAATAAATGGTTGAGATTAATTTTTCTTATTTTTTTTCTCTCTCCACCTAACATCCTTCTAAGAAGTTAATTTATTTTTTTTCATTTTTTCTCCCCTCTCTCAACATCACCGTCTTCCTCCTCTCTCTCTCTCTCTCTCACACTTTTTTAAAAATAAAATAAAAAATCACCATAAACACAATTGGGTATTGATTTTCCACAAAATTCACACCACCAAAAGTAAGATACTTACATAAGGGCAACCAAGAAGGGAAACCAAAAAAAGCAAAGAATAATGAATAATAAACCCATAAAGAAGAAAAGCTGGAAAACTGAAAAAAGAAAAAACAAAAGATTACATCTTTAGAGAGACCCATATCTGATTGATGATGAATTTGAGAATTGCAACAGATAAACACGACTGGGTATTGATTTTCCATAAAGAAAAGCCCAAATCCTAGCAGATCAGGCCATTGTGAGGAAGTTTGTTTCAAAGAGTGATAAAACATATTTAGAGAGACTCAGATCCGATTGATGATGGACCGTGCTGTTACTTTTAGAGGAAGTTGTAGGATAAGACACATAAATGGTGTGATTATTCCTTTGATTAAAGCAATATGTATACGGTTTTGAGTTGGAGATGGAAAGGGAGAGAGAGAGAAGAGGAAGACGGTAATGATGAGAGAGGAGAGAAAAAATGAAAACAAAAAAAATTTAAAAAGAAACGACGTCGTTTGTTAGCTGCAGAGAGAAAAAAATTAAAAAAAAAATTAATCTCAACCATTTATTTGTTTGGCTGCCACATGTCACCAGATGTTTAAAAGGTGAACAAAAAATGAAATGAGCAGGGGATCTTCATCCGTCAGGGGGCCCAAAAGTACCAGGAATGGGATTATGTCAAATTAAGTGACACTACACTATTACCATTTATTCATAAGAAAAGGACAAATGATGATAAATCATTATTTTTGAAGTTTGATACACTTTATCAGAACCTATCGAAATCAGTAATTATTTAAATATTTATTACCATAATATCAAAGAGAAAACACTCAAAATATATATATTCGTAAAATATAGGCGGCGAGACTCAAATTTGTTTCATCCACCACTTACTTTCCACCATATACAGACAATATTTAAGTAGAATTTTCCAAAGAAAACAATTTTAAGTAGACATCAATGAACTGTAAATGCAAACAGTTTCAAGAAAAAAGTCGGTGATTGTCATTGACACGGCGTTTGCATAATCCTTATCAGCACAGGCGCAATGCGCAAAAGCCATATTTATCTCACACGTCTCTGATATTTTTGACACCTTGTATGTAGCTAGCTGTATTATAAAATCCAGAGGGAGCTACAGGTTTTCAAGTAAACAAAATCCTGAGGTACCTCTGATGGCTTTTTACAATCTACCCATATGGCTCCTTCTTCTTCTAATCCCTCTACTGTTTTTCCTTAAAAAGATTATGAACCTTAAAGGCCTCAAATTGCAGCTCCCACCAAGCCCTCCTCAGCTTCCAATTATAGGAAATTTACACCAACTTGGAGCTTTGCCTCACCAATCTTTCATGAAACTCTCCCAAAAATACGGTCCAGTCATGCTTCTTAAATTCGGTCGAATACCTTTTGTTATAATCTCTTCTGCTGAAGCAGCAAGAGAGGTCTTAAAAGTTCATGATCTTGATTCTTGCAGTAGAGCACAGTTAACCGGGAGTCGAAAGCTTACACACAACTATTTAGACATAGCTTTCGCACCATATGGTGAATATTGGAGACAGATGAGGAAGATATCCGTTCTCGAGCTTTTTAGCTTGAAGAGAGTGCAATCGTTTCGGTTCATTAGAGAAGGAGAAGTAGCATCACTCATGAATTCCATCTCTCAATCAGCATCCTCTGCCACTCCTGTTGATCTTTCTGAGAAGATATTTGCTCTCACTGGAAGTATAGTTTTCAGGATGTCTTTCGGGCAAAATTTTCGAGGGAGCAATTTGGATAACCAAAAATTTGAAAAATTAGTTCATGCAACTGAGTCTATAGTGGGAGGGTTCACTACAGAGGAGTGTTTTCCTTATTTTGGTTGGATAATTGACAGGCTTAATGGTTATCATGCAAAGCTTGAGAAAGTTTTCCATGAACTCAATACTTTCTTCGAAAAAGCAATCGATGATCATCTTAAACCTGAGAGGATGACAATAGATCAAGACCAGGAAGATATTATTGATGCTATGCTGAAAATAATGAAGGATCAAACTAAATCGGATCAAGCTTGGCTCACCAAAGATAACATCAAAGCGGTACTCTTGGTAAGCAGTTTAATTTACAGTTGTGTTGATCATAATTAAAAAAAAAGGAAAAAAAAAAAGGGTGGAAATTTACATATATATTTCCCCTTTTGCAATAATAATAATAATAATAAAAAACAATACAACTAATATATATATATTAACCAAATCTCACAAATCCTAGTATATATATGTTGAATTCTATATATCACAAGACATTTTATATGTATCTAATCAGTTCAGTCTGTTTAGTTAGGAGAGTCTCCTCAATATGTGGAGCAATGAGTTATTCTTTTATCTATATATATATAACCAGTGGAATCTGTTAGTCTCCTCAATATGTAGAGTAGTGAGTTTTGACATACCACAAGACATTTTATATATCTTACCAATTGAATCTATTTAGTTAGGAGACTCTTCTCAATATGTGTAGCATTGTATCAGTGAGTTCTGACATGCCACAAGATATTTTATATATATCTTACCAGTTTAGTTTGCTTAATTAAGAGAGTTTCTTCATTATATGGAGACACGTCACATATTATATATGTAAGGTTTAGTTTCAGAAATTTTTCCAAGCCCAGAAATCCAAGCCTGAAACTGAATTTAGGGGGGTGTATTCAATTAGGATTCTTGAGGACATTTAAAGACATTATAAATCCTGGTGTATTCAATTTGGACATTTAAAGACTTTAAAAGAGTCCATATGAATCCAGTGGTATTCAATTAGGATTTATATGGACTTTTAAAGAATCCTTCTAAATCCAGGTGTATTGAATTGAGACTTTTAAAATGTCTACAAGAATCAAGGTGTATTCAATTAGGACTGGATTTTAAAGGATTTTCTTAAGTCATGAATTTTGATGGATTTTGATGGATTTTGGTGGACTTGATGGTGAAAGATGTAACTATCAAATATCATAACATGTCCAGCCTTCTCCCCAAAGATTTTGGTGGATTTTGCTTTCCCTCTCTCTCTCAAATCAGAAACGAAAAGCACTAGTATGTAAAAATTAAAAAAACCGATGCATGTGAGAATAATAAGCTTCCATCCCCAGTATGTTCTGTGAATTAAAAAGGAAAAAAAAAAAAAAACTGCACATAATTATATTTGTGAGAATATGTTGCAGTCACATAATTATATACAGTATAACAAGTACAAAACTCACTACGTGCCAGAATTGCACAAAACAACACCAAATTAATCGGTAGAGCTTTCAATCAAACACCAAAATGCTCACTCTTTATTAGCTTTAAAAAAAAAAAAAAAAAAAAAAAAAAAAAAAAAACTCTTTATTAGCATTTTATTTTAAAGAAAAATAATTCATCTACACTTCATGCAAACAGTGCCTTTACGCAGATAAGCCTTAGCCAATTTTGGGTTCAATTCAATCGCTTTGTTTGCATCAGCAACAACCTCAAACTATATATATACGCAAATATAGATTGACTGGTGTATCAAATTTTGCTTATTCCAACTTCAAAGGTTTTTTTTGATAATTAGCTATAATTAGCTTACTATTGATATATAAGTTAGAGACAATAAATCCATGAAAATCCTTGGATGTCTAAACAAATCCATAAAAGTCTGAGATAGATGTCTAAACAAATCCATAAAAGTCTGAGATGGATGTCTAAACAAATCAATGAAAGTCCATGTGGATTTATAAAAGTCTGTAGAAATCCATGAAAATCTGTCACTTAAAAAATGTCTTTAAATGTCTTCAAGAATCCTAATTAATCCTAATTGAATACACCCCCCTTAGTGTGACACAAGGGGATGAGATTGCGATTTTCTATGCATTTGAAGAATTGAAAAGGAATAAGAAATATTGTAGGGGTTGGACATGTAATTTTGTAATGAAATTTGATGACTCTAAAAGCTATGCAAGACATGTGTAAAGTGAGAACAACATGTGTAAAGTGAGAACAAAGGATATATAATATAAGAAAAAGATTGGTGGAGAAATGGTGGGGAATATTCTAGAACGTGGTTTGGACTGGCTTTGGGACATTCCAGAGCAAAAAGTAGCAAGGTGGGGATTGGGTGAGTTGGTGAGCATCATATGTGCAAATAGAGAATGAGGAGAGAGAGGGAGAGGCTCGGTGAAGAAAAGAAGAGAGAAAGAAAGGAGAGAGTGGTGTTGGGGTTTTTACGAGTTTCTGTCCGGATCTCTTCTAGGAGCATTTTGGAGGTCGATTTGTGGTCCGATCGAGCTCAAATTTGGTCAGCATGTTATACTCTTGTAGTTATGGAATCTGGACGGTGGAGATGTCAATTGGAGTTCCCTGTGGAGAGAACTACGGCTCTGAGCAGAGCTGGGTTGAAACATGAGATAAGCAATAGTTTGAAGATCTTAGAGCTAAGTAAGTTGTTCTCTTCTCCTCTATGCTCCTTCCATGTCAAGGATTTCTTAGATATGTTAGACTGATTTTATGAATCATTTATGAGAATAAGCATGTATAGGATTGATTTATATACATTCCGTAGTTCATGGTCATTATAGCTTACAATTTTAATTATTAAGCTGAGATTAAAGTTGTTGTTTTTAGAAAATCCAGATTTTAGATGAAGTTGAGTACCTTGATAGAAGATGAAAGAAATTCAGATTTCCAGAAGTATTAGTGAGTAGACAGTTAGTATTTATAACTAAGTTATTCAATTAGAATTATATGTTAGAAATTGGTAGTTAAGATATCCTTTCTATAAATAGAAGTATCTTATTAGAAATGAGAATATCTAGAGCTTTTGTAAAACATAATTTTTAGATTTTGAAAACTAAAGTCACTTTTGAGATTTATTCAAAGTGTTTTTTTTTTTTTTTTTCATAGAAAAAGAATAATTGTTTTAGCTTTGAGATGTGATTTATTAAGAGTTTTATAAGTACTATATATTCAGACAGATTTCAAATAGGATTAAGCTGAGATTTTAATATACTATATATGTACCCTCCCCAGTAGTATCAGATTCAAAATATTGGCCTTTGTGGCTTCTCTGCATGTGTATGTGGCTTTTGGGGCTTCTCTACACGTGTATGTGAGATTACTTTGCATGTGTGGTAATACTGCTATGTATGTGAGATTACTTATATGTGAGATTATATGTATATATTATAGCTCTGTATGGGTGATCAGATATCACCCTGTATGTGAGATATGTATTTCCTCCAACTCTACGTGTGCATTGAGATTCTTTGCCACGTACGTGAGATTTTCTCGTGGGTACCAGTTTGGTAATGAGTTTCATATTATTTATATATTTACAGATTACGAAAAGTACAGAAAAGATTTGAGATTATCAACATTTTAGATGTTATATTAGATAATTTATATCTTATCAAAGAAAGAAAATATTTTATTATATTATGTAGTATGCACAGGGAACTGTGATTCATTCACAGAGGATGTATTTAATTAGCTTTAAAGCTCGTGTGTTAATAATTTTCAGATTGTATTTTTGTTGGCTAGTATAAAGTTAAATGAACTACGAGGACTTTGATCCTTATTGAGTATTGGATACGTAGGCATTTGGGGTTGTAAATCTCAAACTCAAACCCACTAGAAAAAGAAAAGGATAAGATTCTCACAGGATTACCTTGTACTCAAGATAAAAGTCGGAGCGGGTATATATATATATATATATATATACATATCCCCTTTTCAATTAAAAAAAATAAAACTAAAATATATATAAACCAAATCTTCTAAATCCTAGCATAAGTTTAAGTTGAATTCTATCACAACACCTTTTACTTAATTATATAGGATACATTATATATCAACTAAACTAACTAGCACATACCTAGTCATTAAAACAATATTACCAGCCTTCAATATAAACTCATAAGTCATCACACGCAAGAAAAGAAATATGAAAATTTTCGTTTATTTAATTTAAGATATTTTTACAAAAATTAAATTAAAATTCACAAAAACTTATTTATTACAAGGTGTGCATAGTTCATAGTTGCACATTTATAGGCCAGAACTATAATATTTTCACCCTCAAAATACTAAACATCTTTATGTATATGATTAAGCAAAATTAGCTGATTACATATCCATAATTTTTATAATTTGCTAAAACAGTTTAACATGTACACAAATTTTAATGAAATACGTTTTAATTACAAATAAAAAGTGTGCATACAAATTTTAATTTACAGTAGATGATTATAAATCTAAAATCTAATGATGCCTTATTGTCTTCCTTCCATTTTTGCAAACCAGAATATATTTTTGGGAGGAGTAGACACCAGTGCAATTACTGTAGTCTGGGCAATGGCAGAGCTTGCTAGGAATCCAAGATTAATGAAGAAAGCACAAGATGAAATCAGAAACTGTATCGGAAAGAAAGGAAGAGTTACGGAAGATGATATCGATCAACTTCCGTACCTAAAGATGATTATCAAAGAAACTCTGAGATTGCATCCTCCTGCTCCTTTGTTACTTGCTAGAGAAACTATCTCCCACTTTAAAGTTGATGGTTACGACATAAACCCGAAAACTCTGATTCAAGTCAACGTTTGGGCGATTGGAAGAGATCCTAAATACTGGAAGAATGCTGAAGAATTCTACCCAGAAAGGTTTATGGACAACTCTATTGACTATAAAGGACAAAATTTTGAGTTCTTGCCATTTGGGTCAGGTCGAAGAATTTGTCCAGGAATGAATATGGCACTAATAACATCGGAGCATGCACTTGCTAATCTATTGTATTGTTTCGATTGGAAATTGCCAAATGGAATGAAAGAGGAAGATATCAACATGGAGGAGGCTACTGGTGTGAGTCTTACACTCTCTAAAAAGACTGCTCTCGACCTTGTGCCAGTCAATTATATGCAGTAGACAGAGATCGATCATAGCATATTGCTGCTATGCTGGTAGTAATCTATAAAAATATATCAATATTTATGTAAATTATACCTTAGAATAGAGTAGTAAGTAGCCCGGCAATGTCCTAGGTTTGAGTCACTGGGATATATAAAATAATAAACAAGGCATGACCTACAATAATAAATCGGTGTTACCGTGACTTTTTTAACATTAATATTGAATATTTAACATTACTATTTATTTTTAACGTGGGTCTTTGGCTATTGCATTCGATGGTTGTTAGAGAAATAAATTCTTTTTCTATGTATAATCTCAAATTCGTTTCTCATCAAATTATTGATCAATCTCCTAGTGACTTATTTCTTACCGATTGTTGATGATAAATGAGCATTAATTATATACCGAATGTTAAACGAATGAGTATGGTTACAGGAGAAAATCTTCGTGCATCGTGCAAGTATTTTCCTATTAAATCAAGTTTTCAGATTACATACTTTTCACCGAAAAAAGTATGCCTGCGGAATTGAGAGTATCACTGGATTCGGAAAGTAATCACCCGTTTGGAAAACTTCCTCTAATCACAGTGCAAGAACTCTGGTTCTGAAGAACTGTTGCCTGCACAATTGCACAAACAATAACTAGAAACTGAATTCTTGTGTTTTTGTTCACTGTGTATTGTTCTTCTGTCAAGAGAGAACTAAAAATGCTGTCTACGCACACAGAAGTTGATAACACAGGCAGAGTTTTTTTTTTTTAAGGTTAATTGACACTGATACTCCCTAAACTTTGGACCATGTCCCCTATACTTTTTTTTCGCCACTGAACCCCTTGAACTCTCGTTTTTTGTTAAACACTTGGGTTTTTTTCCCTTGTGATGGGGCATCTACAGTCGGCATTTGCTAATTTGTAAGAGTTCAGGTGGTTTAGTGGCGAAAAAAAAGTATATGAGATATAGTGCATATTTTGGAAGAATTTAGGGGCATCGGTGCCAATTAGCTTTTTTTTGTTTTTAAATCAAAAGCCCACACCTCAAATGTAGCCCAACATGCCCCATTTTAGGTGACCAATTTTTGGTGTAACTTGCATGAGTACAATTTGATTTTCAAGTGGCCCCAATTTGAGCCCCACAAATCTAACATTATCCGATAGAATGCATTATGGTGGATGGACTAGAGATTTCCTACCGATAAATTATTGATGATAAACATCCACAAAATTTAACTGTACGTACTTTGTATGGGTACCGTCAGGGACTAATTATCGTGGACCGATTATCGATGATAAATACCACAGCTGAGTAATGGATTAAGTTTCTCTCTTTGCCTTTTTTTTCTTAAATTTTTGATAATCTAAATATAATAAAATATATACGATTAAGATTTGATCATTTTTTTTATCTCCCATACAAGTTGGTATTTTAATTACACTAAAAAAAAAAACTAGAAAAAACAAGGTTAAGGAGAGGATCATGACTCTCATTAATAAATGTGCGGGTAGGGAAAATATTCGGTGCTCCCGATACGGTACATGTGCTGAACGATACCCCCAAACCACTAAATATCACTAGTATAAGGATGATGGGAGAGAAATGTGATGAAGTTGTAGCTGAATTTTACCGCTGAAATGTGTAGAAACCTTTTTAAAATGTTACGTGTCAATCATTCAGTGGCTCGATACAACACTCTAACACATGCACTCAATACACTGAAATTGTTTTTTTGTCAATATGTGTGTAAATTATAATTATTTGTTTGATAAAACATTTGTTGTCTCCGTTTTCAAAAAAAATAAATAAAAAGAAGATAAGATAACAAAAAAAGGTCAGTGACTCAGTGCTCGTCATTTTCAATGCTTTTGGAAGTATGCAGGAATTATTATCATCAGCACCAAACGCAGGCAGACCCGGCCACACCACACGTTTGTCTCTGATAATTTTTGCAACCTTGCAGTTGCAGTATTATAAAATGATGTAACCTACAGGTTTCAAAAGCAAAAAAAATCCCGAGGAAGCTCTGTTTTTTACAAGCTAGAACTCATCAGATGGATTTTTACAATCTACCCATGTGGCTCTTTCTTCTTCTAATCCCTCTACTACTTCTCCTGAAAAAGATTATCAAATTTAAAGGACAAAATCTCCCACCTAGCCCTCCTCAGCTTCCATTTCTAGGCAATTTACACCAACTTGGAGCTCTGCCTCATCAATCTTTCACCAAACTCTCCAAAAAATACGGTCATGTCATGCTTTTTAAATACGGTCGTATACCTTTTGTTATAATCAACTCAGCTGAGGCAGCAAAAGAGGTCTTAAAAGTTCACGACATCGACTCTTGCAGCAGAGCACAGTTAACTGGGACTGGGAAGCTTTCGTACAATTTCGTTGATATAGCTTTTGCACCCTATGGTGATTATTGGAGACAGATAAGGAAGATTTGTGTTCTTGAGCTTTTTAGCTTGAAGAGAGCGCAATCGTTTCGATTCATCAGGGAAGAAGAAGTTGGCTTGCTAGTGAATTCCATTTCTCAATCAGCATCTTCTGGTACTCCTGTTGATCTTTCCGAGAAGATATATGCTCTCACCGGAAGTATAGTATTCAGAATGGCTTTCGGGCAAATTTTTCGAGGGAGCGGTTTGGATAATCACCAATTTGAAAAATTAGTTCGTGCAACTGAGTCTGTCATGGGAGGATTCACTACAGAGGAATGTATTCCTTATGTTGGTTGGATAATTGACAGGCTTAATGGTTATCATGCAAAGCTCGAGAAAACTTTCCGGGATCTGGATGCTTTCTTCCAGAAAGCTATCGATGATCATCTTAAACCTGAGAGAGCAATGGAAGATCAGGAAGACATTATTGATGTTATGCTGAAAATAGGGAAGGATCAAACGAAATCCGGTGAAGCTCAGATCACACATGATAACATCAAGGCAGTACTCATGGTAAGTGTAGCTTCATTTTTCCACATTTGTGCATGTTCTTTTTATTTGGATCATCTATTGAGTTGATCTTTGTCATGACCTAAATAGATCTGGTGATATGTGTAATCAATGGATGAAATTTATTTATTTTATTTATTTCACTTGCATTATCATTAAATGCGGAGTATTATCTTCAAGTGTTTTAGATCAGGAAAAAGACCAGTTCAGGATCAAAATCTGTATATATAGATGATTATAAGTCTAAATTCTGATCATGTCCTATTTTTTTCCTGTCATGTTTGCAAACCAGAATATATTTTTGGGTGGAGTAGACACCAGCTCAATTACTGTAATCTGGTCAATGGCAGAGCTTGCTAGGAATCCAAGATTAATGAAAAAAGCACAAGATGAAGTCAGAAACTGTGTTGGAAAGCAAGGAAGAGTTACGGAAGATGATCTCGATCAACTTCCATACGTAAAGATGATTATCAAAGAAACTCTGAGATTGCACCCTCCTGCTCCTCTGTTACTTGCTAGAGAAAGTATCTCCCACTTCAAAGTTGATGGTTACGACATAAACCCGAAAACCCTGATTCAAGTCAATGTTTGGGCAATCGGAAGAGATCCTAAATACTGGAAGAATCCTGAAGAGTTCTATCCAGAAAGGTTTATGGATAGCTCTATTGATTATAAAGGACAGAATTTTGAGTTCTTGCCATTCGGATCAGGTCGAAGAGTTTGTCCTGGAATTTATTTGGGGATAAGAACATCGGAGCTTGCACTTGCAAATCTGTTGTATTGTTTCGATTGGAAATTACCTAAGGGAATGAAAGAGGAAGATATCAACATGGAGGAGGGTGTCGGTGTGAGTCTTAACCTCTCTAAGAAGACCGCTCTCAACCTTGTGCCACTCAATTATGTCCCGTAAACATCACAGTAGATTTATGTTTATGTAAACTATACCTCTGAAGAGTGTAATAAGTGAGCATGATTTACAATATCAGACTGGTGTTTTCGTGACTCTGTCTCTTTGGAATTATTGATGATAAATGTATCATGTATGGACAATGAATTGTCTCTTTATCTACTAAAAGTTGAATGGTTTGATAAACACAATGCTTCTGTCACTGTTAACATTTGGAGTTGCAGAGAATGCATGCAATAATATGAAAGACAGAGAATTTGAAATTACAAGTGTAGCTAATTTTTACTTGATTGACTGAACGTGTTTTGCATATTTTTTGTGATTTTGAAAACGAAAAACAGTGCTTAAAAATGCGACTGAACACATGGTTACATTTTGTACAAGATGAAGAATAAAGATAAAGGTGATTAATTGCAAATTTAACAGTCCTTGATCCCACATCAACATATTATATATATTTATTTATTTATTTATTAATCCAGGACTAGGTATTTTTTTTTTAAAGCTTTTGCCATCGGTAGGATTTGAGCCGTGACCTGGGAGTCATTTCACTACTAGAAAAAATAAGATTTATGACACAAAATAATGATGGTTTTTAAAAAGCATCATAACGTTATGACGCTTTTTAAAAACTATCACAATGTCTTAATGGTTTTTAAAAACTGTCGTAACCTTATGATGCTTTTTTTAAAAACCATCAATATATCATGATGGTTTTTAAAAACCGTCATAACGTTATGACGGTTTTTAAAAACCATCAAGATGTTATAATATGTGGTCACATAATAATACTATAAACCCATCCACACCTTAACATACTATAAATAAACTTTAAAACCAAACCCTAGCCATTTGTTTCACACAGCCACCATACTTTTCTTGTTCTAACTTCTTCTCTTTCTCATATCCATATATGACCATGGATGCCTAATCCTCCCCCTCAAATCCATAAAAAATAATAATAATAATAATAAATAGTTCCACTACCGTTGAGATTGAAGCTGCAATTGAGGTTTTGTTCTTCATTTTTGTTTTTCTCTCTTTTTGTGTGTGTTTTTGTGTATTTATGTGTGCATTTTTTATGTATGTTGAAATGGTTTTATGTGTATTCCATATATTAGTATCTTGTTGGTTCAATTTTTGCAGTTCTTTACTTGGCTTGACATGGTTTTGTTCATTATTTGTTTGGAATTAAAGGTTTTGACATTTTTTTCCAATTAATTTTTGTTATGTATATTTTTTGATTATTAATCTACTTATACTCTAATAAAAATTTGCTTATGTGAAACCACTTACTTCTTGCATACAATCTGTTTGAATAAATGCTTGAATGATAAATTGTGTATTTTATTATTAAAACAAATCTTACAGTTATTTATATCACTTTTGTATTAGTTATTGATATTTTTTTTTTATGTTTGAATCATGCAGGTTGTCAAGAATTTGTTGGAGGCAATTGATGAAATCAAGTATTATTAGATAATTTGTATCGGTGTAATTTGTCAATTGTAACATTTTTTATCTTCTAGCTATGATTTTTTTTTTTCATAGCTATTCATTGTATATGAGAAAAAAATTATTTAATAAAATTTATATTGATTTTCTGAAATATTACGAAAGATCATTGTGGTTTATTTTTTTAATGGTTTATTGATATTAAGAAAATTAATTAATTATATATTTATATATAAATTGAAAATTATTTTTTTTTCAAAATGTTTTAAGATTTATGATGGTTTTTAACCGTCATGATTTAATGATGGGTAATAACCGTCAAGATTTTATGACGGAAAAAACCATCATAATTTAAACCATCATAAAATCAGTCTTGACACTGGATTCCTTGACACTTTTAAACCATCATAAAATAACTTTTATGACGGTTTTTAGCCGTCATAAAACACCTTTTTTCTAGTAGTGTTTATCCAAACTTCAAACTCGTCCATCTACCAAATGAGCTACGCCCCGTTGGCCTACATCAACATATTATATATAAGCAGCCGTCTATCAAGGATTATGATAAATTGTTTGATTCAATAACATGATTTTTTATTTATTTATGAAGTATTACACTATTATATAAATTTGAGGTTTTTTTAAAGAGGGGGGAGGACTCGAACTCGTAATCTCGTGGTGCAGATGAAGAGTTTACAACCGGACCAACTTCATCTTGTCTAATTTAATAACATGATCAAAAAGATCAAAACACCATGTCAAATAATTTTTTTTTTAAATGTGAATATTAGAGAATCGAATACAGTATCGAGTGATCGATGTGACCTAGGGATGTCAAAATTACCCATTGGTCCGGGGACCCGTGGGGGGCGGGTTTAACCGTACCAATTAAGTTATGGTATGAGGTCGATATTTTTTTTTAATACCCGATTTAATTTTGGTACGGTTACGGGATTTCAAGTCCCCGCCCCGCCCCGCCCCGTCCCCGTACCCCGTTATCAATATATATATATATATATATATATATATATATATATATATATATATATATATATATATATGAAGCACGTAATTAGTATTAGAATTAACTATTAAAAAAAAAATTAGTACCGTGACTACTGTCTTCAGAAAACATAATTTTCCTTCATTTTTTTTCCTCCGACTAACATAATTTCCCCTCTCATTTTTTCCCATTTTTTCCCTCCATTGAAACACTACTCCATTCCAGATCATTATATATAATATATCCCACACTATTATTTTCATATTATTCAATAATATTTATATGATCATTATCAAAAAGTCATTAAAAAAAATACATTAATAGGATGAGGATGGTATGAGACAAAAAACCGATCCCTTTATAGGGAATCACCGTACTCGCACCGTTTCTTTCAAGACAGGTATTTATAGAGAATGATATTTCTCATACTAATTGGTATTGATGATGGTATTGGAAAACTCATACCCGACCCGTACCATTGACATCCCTAATGTGACCTACCATTGAAAATCGATATATGTTCGGTGGTGATAACGTGATAGATTCCCCGATGTGATGTGGACAATTGAAAACTGACCACTAATATCAAATGCATTATTCAGTGAATCAGTGAAGGACATGTGAATTAGATTTCTATATCTATATGTAAATTTAAAAAAAGATGGAGACAACTCTATCATGCTTGTTTTTACTTATAATTAACTAGATTCTATATCTATATGTAAATTTTTTATAAAAAAAAAAACTAGATTCTATATCTACCATTCAATTGCTGGTGAGAGTTGATTGAACCAATAAATTCGAAACTGTTTGGACCAATCACATGCTCTCAACTTGCTAATATTGTTAATTAATTATGACATGATCACTGGAATCAATTTTGCACTAAAGACCATTTGGATTGGTTGGTGTGGTTCTTGAAAGCAACAAAGAATAAATAATTGCGTTTGAGAAACGTCAAACAACCACTAAATTATTTTGTTTATAAATAATTTATCTTCATTGATATGATTAACTTCATAGAAAGAGTCACGTACACATAAACTACAAGAAAAAAAAAATGCTCATTTGTTGTCAGTGTTAAAAGAGTTCAATTTTTTGGAAATTTTGATGAAAATATTTGAATTATCACAAATGCCCTCAAATATTAGAAATTGTCAGAAATATTTTTGATATTGATCCCCAAAATATGAAAACTATGGGGAATATTTCGATCAATGTATCCTTATTTACTTCCTTGATCTAAAGCTTTAACTTGTATTAAACTTAACTTCCTTAAGATTTTTTTTTACCATCATGTTGGATATGGCTTGAATATTCCAATAGTTACCAAACACGATTTACCAATGCGGAGACTTCCTAGAGACGTGAGAGCATTTGGGAGTATGAGGTTATGTTTGAAGGAGGCTTGAGGACGTGAAGAATGGTAGAAGCAAAGAACAGTGACAACCGCTGTCACAACCGTTGTGGCTTTGACAGCAGTAATGACAGCGGTGGTCACCGCTGTGGGTTTTCACAGCGGCAAGCAATAGCGGTACAATTCCAATGGTTACCGATGTGGCTTTCACAACGGTACCGACAGCAGTCGACGATGATGTGGTGCATGGATCACGGTTTTCTGAGTGGTCAAGTTCAACACGGTTTAGGAAGCGGGTGACCAATTACAACTTGAATCGTAGTCAATCACAAGCATGCATTGAATCATGAAATATTCTTGGAAAAGGAAATATGTTGTTTCTAGAAGTTCTTATGATTACAGGAATATGATTTCTCCTTACAAGAAAACTTATCATAAAGAGGAAAAAATATTTATGTGAAACAAGTAAATCTTGTACGACTAAAAGATAGATTTCCTTGTTAGTTTAAACTCCCTGTAATTCATATAAATACACCATAATAACTAGGTTATTGGGTGTGGAGCAAAATAGCAAATACTATAGAAATCTCAAAGTGAGCATTGGGTGTAATTGGGTTTGGGATATTATTTCGAGAGAGATTCTGAGTGTGTGGTTGTAACAATTTACTACATATTGGTTTCTCTTATCATACTGACGGCCGTGGTTTTTTTCCTAATTTGGGTTTTCACGTAAATTCTTGTGTTGTGTGTGATTTGGATTTAATTACTTCTCTTCATCTTATATTTCTTTACTATTGTGTTTGTTTGTGTTCTATTCGGTAACACTTTCGTATGTATAGTGACGTTTATTCTCTAATACATCAAACCAACTCTACGGCCCTTTTTTTTGTTGACAAATGCTTTACCACCCATTTATAATGCAACTACAAGAGTGTATTATCAATAATTGAAAATCAACTGGGATCATTATTGCTAATTAATTCTAAGCACTAGTCAGCCACCATCTGTGATTCACAAATCACATCATTGAAAATCACAATCAATTACTTGTTTTCTAAACTCTCATATTGCATTTAGACTTCATCTATCTATATTATGTATGCTTAAAGTTGATATTCCACTACTAGGAAAAAGATGTTTTACGTCGGTTAAAAACTGAAACCGTCGTAAACGTTAATTCATGACGGTTTAAAAACGTCAAGGAATTTAGCTAACGTTTCTAATTTATGAGACAGTTTTTTTAATCATAAGATCTTAACAGTTTTTATCCATCATAAAATTATCTTGAATATATTCATTATCTTGAAACCTTTTTTTTTTTTTTAATTAATTTTTATTATTGCTTATATGCTTATATGAATATATATATTTCAATAATTTTTATCAAATTCAATAAATCATAAAAAAAATATAACACAAATAAATATTCAACAAATGCTTCTACACGATGCTACAAGTTTCATGTTGATAACATGCATGATTGAAACACCAAAAAAAAAAAAAAAGTAATGCTACTTTGTCCAAATTTGGTGCCCAAATCTGGTGCCCAAATGACGTGGCAACACTCTCGTCCATTCATTTAAATCAAGCAAATCTAATACAATTTAAATGAATGGACGAGAATGTTGCCATGTCATTTGGGCACCATATTTGGGCAAAGTAGCATTACTAAAAAAAAAATTATGTATCAATAAAAACTAAACACAAGTGGTGTAAAATAATTGCAATGACATGAATAAAAAAATAAAAATACAAAATAAAAATTGTACAAGAATTTAGAAAAAAACAAAAAAACAAAAATATAAGAATCAAGTAAAAAAAAAAAAAACCATATAAAAAGAATAAAAAACAATGCTTAATCATATAAATAGAACCCAAAATATGTAAGGAAAAAAAGAAGAAGAATAAAAATATATAGTAAAAGAATCATATAAATAAGGAGAAAATAAGTAAGATGTGGTGTTGATACCTCAATATATGGTGAATGATAAGAAGAACGTTATGAAACAAAAAAAAGATAAGAATGTGAGAGAATGAGAGGTTGGAGGCGGCTATGAGAGAGTGTTTAAGAGATAAAAAAGAGTGGAGGGTAATTCGGGTTTGTCAAATATATTTATTTTATTATAAGGCATTATAACAGTTAAAAACCATGAAGATTTTTGAAGTTTTTTTAAAAACCATAATTTTTTTGTGTTATAAAACCTCATTTTTCTAGTAGTGTTCTAATATGGAAAATTCATTGAGTTCTCTACATGAAGCTTGGTTTGGATAGGGCAGGCGCCGCCTCACAGGACCGCCGCGCCTGGCCTGTCTTAAGGCGTCAACTTGGCACGTAGGTGCACCTTTGTTAACACCGTCGGAATCGAAATTAGCAAGAATTCGTTTAAGTTCTCAGATGGTAACTGGGTATCAAAGCATGCAGACCTTTCAAGTAATAATCATTGAAATGGAAATGTTGAAAGGTCAAGAATAAAAACAAGTAACTAGCAGACAATATAAACCCTAAAATTATAAATTTCTACCTCATATTTCTTTTTTGGTGAAGTTCTACCTCATATTCAATACTTAATACAACAAAGAAAATCCGGTGTTTCATGAATGAATGACTGTTGGGTTGTGAAGCCTGAATCCTATTATGTTTAGGATCGGTTCTCTATTCTACTTAGGAGTGTTTTATTGTTTTATTTAGGAAAGGATTCCTACTAGTTTTAGACTAGACCTCATTATAAATACTCATGTAATTCTTATATGTAAGTGTGTGTTGCATAAAGAAGAGATAAAAGAATATTGAGAGCCGTAACGAGAGAGATAGTGCTTCACTATTGTAAACACCGATTTCACAGTGGAAGTTGAGTCCAGGTGCACTCCGTGGATGTAGGCTTACGCTGAACCACGTAAAATCTCGTGTCTCCTATTTTCTTTTGCTTGTGTGATTTGATTGTGTGTATTCCCTAAGCCAATACATCCCTAACAATGACAACAGTGTTGAGAGCCATAGCATTCAAGATCTAGATAAATGCTAACAATTATTCGAGTATTGTAGTTTATTTTACTGTGCAAAACCAAAAATCTAGCAATAAGAAAGAGAGTGCTAAATCTGAAAGTTATGTAAGTTATCAAAGGTAGCTTGCCCCACTACTGAATTATCAATTTCATTAACCACTTTGTGTGGTGAATATTGTCACTGCCAAAGTATTAAACTTTTCACAAAAAATCTATAAGTACTTGAACAAGCGCCTTATTTATTTAGGCCATGTTATTAGAGTGGCGTTTAGTATGACATTACCGGTATTGTATACTGTATATGCTTCACATTTCCACCAACAATTCTACACTACATAACCTAGATTGACGCAAGGGCGGCAAACTCTGAGAATAGCTCTCTCAATCTCTCTGCAGGATATTGACACGATGGCGATTGACGTGAGTAGATGACGAGGAACGATGTTGAGATGGGAGGGCCGGAGGGGTGGCTGATGAAAAGTGAGAGAGTTGGGATAAAAATTAGAATTTTGAGTTAATATTGGGTAAAATTTCTAAAAATGATTATTTAATTACCAGACCATAATCATTTTGTTTGATATTATTTAATGACAATGGTCATTAAATAATCATTAAACCAGACATTAAATGACCATGGCCATGTCTGGTTTGATATTGTTTTTTCAGAAGTTAAAATATTTAATAATTTTTTAAAACAATTTAATAATATTTTCAAATAAAAATAAAATATTTAATAATTTTGGTATAAAATATGTTTGGTAAAACTATAAAAAAATGATTATTTAATAATATTGAACAGTAATTTTAAGAAGAGACCAATGTCTACAATCTTTTAAATGGTCAAATTATCATTTTTTTAATTTATGTAAAACTTTTATCCCGACCTTACTTTCATATAAATCTATTCTTATTATTTACTATTATAATTTAATTTTTTTAAAGTTATTTTAAATTTTAAATTTTTTATTTCTTCTACCGTTAATCTATTATAATAATTAGTAGACTTTTTTATGCCTAAAAAAGAAATAAGTCTCGGCCGAATAAATAAAGCTTGACCTAAGGCTTTAAAAAAAAAAAAAAAAAAACGTGAAACCTATTTTGTATTTGTGTTTGAAGGGTATATTTGTCATAAATACATTTTCACAATTTTGAAGCTATTAAAACTCATTAAGTTAGTGCTACTAACACAAAATCAGCTTAAAATGTGCTAGACATTTTTTGAACTCCTTAAATTAATATATTTTTAAGTAGATATTTAACATAATTATTACAAATACATATCTAATGTTAAGATAAATAAAAAAATAAAAAAATGTGTGGATATTGCCACCCATGAAACTAATTAGAGCATCTCCAATGCAAAAGTGGCTTACATACCAATAATTGTTGACATGGCAACAATGTCAAGAGACTTGCTTCATATGTGGCATAAAAATAGACTTGATATACAATTAATTCAAAATTTGGTCTCCAATGCTTCCGTCTAAAACACAATTTTTTTTAATGACGTGTCCATCCTTTTTTCCTATTTTATTTTTTATTTTATTTCCTTACCAAAAATATATGAAAAATTAATATCAGTTTTAAATATTTGCTTAGTTAACCTAAAAAATAACTGTGCAACAGACTGTCTGAAAGTGGACGGTTATGTTGACAATGTCTACCATTTTTTTACCACATCAGTTTGAGGTTAAATATGCACGGTTGCATTGGAGACACAATTATTAACATAACGTCTATTTATCCTATGTGACATCTTTTTTTTTTCACAAGTCACGCTTGCATTGGAGATGCTCTTAGTACATCTATTTTTATAAGTACATCCATGTCTAAAATTTTAAAAACAAATATTACTATAAACCCTTATTGAAACGAATATATTCATTTTATATATTTTATTTATAAACCCTCTTAAATTATTAATACACTCAATTTATATATAAAAAAATCATATTATTTTTGGAATCAAATCCTCTTCTAATGATAGTTCAATTTACTTTTGGAAATGTTTGGATGTAAGAGCCTTATGAAAGGGAAGATGTAGAACTGAATTGTATTTAAAAATAAAAATAAAAATAAAAAAACTCATTGATATCTACATCTATCTTTAAAATATATATATATATATTGTTTATCGATAGAGTTCATAACTAAAAAAAATAAAATAAAAATAAAAATACCTACTCTATATGATAGTCCTTTGATTTTTTTTTTTTTTTCCCATTATTTTGTTATATGATAATCATGTGATGATGAGAAAGTTTGATATTTGAAATAAAATTAAAGGGTTTATCATAAGTTTTTTTTTTTTTTTTTAAATAAAGAGATATAGTTGAAAATATGTGTAATTAATGAGTGTATATAGTATTTGGTTTATTTTTAATTAAAGTAATTTGTTCTTATTGGTAAATTTCTATTTGGATATTTTGTAATTAAATTTTTTAATAAAATATGGCTGTACTAATTAGTTTTATTGGTGACAATAAAATAACAAAAAAACATATAAAAATACAAGAGATTCGCAAGTGCAAGTTCCACCGTTTTCATTCCCACATGAACTCCAGGACAACTTCTACGACCTGATCCAAACGGTATATACTCAAAATTTTGCCCTTTAAAATCGATAGAGTCATCCATTAACCTTTCTGGACAGAATTCTTCAGGTTTCTTCAAATAGTTTGGATCTCTTGAAATTGCCCAAGCATTCACTTGTATTATCGTTTTGGGATAAATGTCGTAACCATCAACTTCAAAGTGGGATACTGCTTCTCTTGGAAGTAACAATGGGCCAGAAGGATGCAATCTTAGAGTTTCTTTGATTATCATCTTCAAGAAGTAAAGCTGTTCGATATCAACTTCTGTAACCCTTCCTTTCTTGCCAATACAATTTCTGATTTCATCTTGTGATTTACTCATCATTCTTGAATTCCTAACAAGCTCACTCATTTCCCATTTCAGTGTAATTGCGCTAGTATCCACTCCAGCCAAAAACATATACTGATATACAACAATATAATAGATAAGTATATATTAAGAAATTAAGGGTGGTTCGTTGGTCTGGTCGATCCTGGAAAAAAAATAATTTCAAGACCAATATTACACAACGTTATGTAACTAGATGTTTAGTTACACAACGGCTGGAATTTATTTACAGACCGACCTGACTAGATTATTAATAAAGATATTAATAAGAAACACATTATTTTATGGTTCTAGAGTACATGTTGGTGCTAAGCTAATACATATATGGAAAGTTGCTCACCAAGAGTATTGCCTTGCGGGTTAAAAAATTAAATAGCACTATTTGAGACCCTTTTTTGGGAACAGGCACCAACTTACTAACTTAAGTTTAAAAGGCACCATTTATGGTGAACGGACAAAATTGCCCCCCACAGTAACCTTCTTCACCATAATATATTGATAGTTAAAAAGGCTCGAAAATGTTTAAAAATGTTCGAAAAAGGCTCGAAAAAGGCTCGAAAAAGGCTCGAAAAAGGTTCGAAAAAAGTTCGGAAAAGGCTCGAAATGATTTCGTGCCTTTTTGAAATATTTTCGTGCCTTTTTACACTGTCATCGTGCCTTTTGAAGTTGTTATCGAGCCTTTTGGAAAAGTTATCGAGCCTTTTAGAAAGGTTATCGAGCCTTTTGGAAAAGTTATCGAGCCTTTTAGAAAGGTTATCGAGCCTTTTTGGAAAAGTCTCGATAACTTTTTCAAAAGGCTCGATAACCTTTCTAAAAGGCTCGATAACTTTTCCAAAAGGCTCGATAACCTTTCTCATCGTGCCTTTTGAAGTTGTTATCGAGCCTTTTGAAAAAGTTATCGAGCCTTTTAGAAAGGTTATCGAGCCTTTTGGAAAAGTTATCGAGCCTTTTAGAAAGGTTATCGAGCCTTTTTGGAAAAGTCTCGATAACTTTTCCAAAAGGCTCGATAACTTTTCCAAAAGGCTCGATAACCTTTCTAAAAGGCTCGATAACTTTTCCAAAAGGTTCGATAACTTTTCAAAAAGGCTCGATTAAAAAATTAAAAAATATTTCGAGCCTTTTTGAACAAAGTTTCCAGCCTTTTTGTACAGTAATCGTGCCTTTTTGTACATGAAAAGGCACGATTGGTGTATGAAAAGGCACGATTGTACAGTAATCGTGCATTTTCATTAAGTGTTCGAGCCTTTTCATACACTAATGAAAAGGCACGATTGGTGTATGAAAAGGCTCGAACACTTCATTTCGAGCCTTTTCAATGGAAGATTCAAAACCAAAAAAAATCTCGACCACACCCCCACGAGCTGACCGGGCAGCTCGACCACCGCGAGCTCAGCGGGGAGCTCGACCCCCGAATGCGTTTGCGTAGAGCCACAAAACTAATTATCCATTGGAGGTCTGTTTTTAATCTCAGAAAACTTCAAAGTAAGAAAAGAATGTATAAAGTAAGGGTATTTTTGTCCGTTCACCATAATAGGTGCTTTTTAAACTTAACTTATTAAAGCAGTGACATTGTCACCAAATCAGTTTAAAAATGTGACATTTCTCACCAATTCCACTTGCGTTAATATGATCATTTTTCATCCAAGATTCACAGGTTCAGATTGATTCCTCTGTACTTTCAACAAAACATCGATAATGTCTTTGTCTTCTTCCTTCTACTTCTCAGCTTTAGCATGATCTCCGATTACCTGTTCAAAGAAAGCATCCAATTCCAGGAAAACTCTCTCGAGTTTCGAATGATAACCACTAAAAGCCTGTCAATGATCCAACCTACATAGGGAAAACATTCATTAGCAGCAAAGCGTGCCTGCAGTGCCGAAGCTGCTTGAACCAAGTCCTGAAATCTATTATTATCAAAATTACTTCCCCGAAATTTCTTCCCAAAAGCCATTCTAAGAATTATACTTCCTGTAAGAGAAAATAGTTTTTCAGAGATATCAATTGGCGCAGCAGCAGAGGATGATGATGATGATGATTGAGAGATGGAATTGATTAGTATGCAACTTCTTCTTCTCTAACGGATTGAAATGACAGCACACTCTTCAAGCTAAAAAGCTTGAGAAAACATATTTTCCTTATTTCTCTCCAATAATCACCATATGGTGCGAAACTTAAGCTTGAATAGTGTTGTAAAATTCAGTCCACACAAGACTTTTACACCACACTAATTCCTGTTACCTGCAAGATTCACTTGCACCAGAAAACTCATAAAAATACCTAATAAATCTGTATCAACAACTCCTGATATATATCACAGTTATTTGCGGAAATGATAACAAAATAATCTCTGATCCTAAACAGATTTATGTCAACATAAATCACTGCAGATTCAAGATTATCAACAAGAATAAATCTAAAGAATACTAAACTGAGCAGTACTAACACTTTAGATTTATTACAAGTAAACAGAGAATTAATCACTACTAGATTAATCAATAGAAGCAACCTAAAATGATAGTACAACATCAGATTAGACTACCACAAATCTTATCAGATTTTAAGCATGCATCAGAGAGATAAAAATCTAGCAAGAATCACAGACAGATATAAAACAGAGTAGAGAAGAAGAGAATAACACCAGATTTATCGTGGTTCGGCCAAGAATGGCCTACATCCACGTTGAGCCTTCCACAGAAGAGCTCTCTCCACTATATATGTCTCTTTACAACAAGATCTACCAACAAATACCTCACACAATCCAGAACTCCCTCAAGAACTCTAGATCTATTTGTTCTCACAGAGATTAGATCTCACAACTCTCAGATTCTACAAATCACACACACGAACACACTCAACCTTTCTCAAATCAGTGTAGAAACACTCAGATCTTACAGAGAACACTTATCTCACAATGATTACACAATCTTATACTCAGTTTCACTGAGAAATCGCAAAGATCACACCAAGAACAGTCGAGAAACGTTTCGTGAGAGAGAGAGAGTATTTTGAACAACCCTAATCAGAAAATACAGAATGAATAGCTTGTATGTCTTCTCTCTCCTGATTCCTTATATATGCATATCTGATGAGTCAGCAGAAATCTGCCTTAGCCAATGTGCCTTTGCCACGTCAGATTTCATTATGTGACTCAGCAAGCTTATCTGATAGGATTTGAAAGCTTTTACAGATCTTGGTTCTGATGTGGGCTTCTGGATTGGGTATTTGATTGGGCTCTTGTTTGGGCCTAATTTGCAAGATGGGCTAACCCAAACTTACAAATAGTTGTATGTAAGCTTACTAGTACCGGTCAATCGTTGTACGGTGCAGGAGTACTTAAGATCATGAATTTTTAAGAACTCTCTAGCTGCTTCGGCAGAGGAGAAAACAATGACAGGAACAACACCGAATTTGAGATGCATGACAGGGTCATATTTATCAGAGAGTTGCTTGTAAGATTGGTGAGGCAATGCACCAATTTGGTGCAAATTGCCTAATAAGGGAAGCTTGGGATGGCTTGGTGGTCGATTTGGAAGCTGTCTTTTTAGTGCTTTGATTTGCTTCATCCTTTTCAGAAGAAGCAGGAACCAAATGGGTGGATTTGAACTAGCAATTGGAAGTTGGAAGTTGGAACTGACCAGCTCTCTCAAGATTCAAGAATGTTCTTGAGCTCCAATTCTATATAATATGGTTTTTCTTAGGAAAATTCCAAAATCCATTATCTCTCCAGCCCACTAGCAGTGTTGGGCCAAAAAATCATCAAGTGCATGCAACATCTATCTATTAGCTATTTTTCTTTTTCGGTTCTTCATTCTTCATCCCTTATCAGCTATTTTTCTTTTTCTGTGTTTTTATCTTGACTCCCTTTTCCATGCACTTTGCTTTAGCAGCATCTTCTTCATTCTTGACCCTTACTAGACTACTAGTCTCAGCGAGTCCATGGATTGAGTTGTATTATTTGAATAATTGCAATAACATACCTGAAATTTAATATTTAATTGATTGACTTAATTGCAGCAGACCTATCTAGAGTTGAATTCTATCTCATTTAAAAGCTGACAAAGATTAGGGTAGAAAAAATAAAAAAGGTTGTAGAGTTTTGTCTTTCTTTCTTTCTAATATTTTATTTTTCTTTATAATATTATATTATTTTGAAAAAAAAAATCTCGTTTTTTCTTTAAACTATTTTATTTTTATAATTTTTTAATCATATAAACTTTTAAATTTTGAAATGATTCTGTTTAAATGATTAAAATTGAATAATTACTAGCATCACATATATGGTTAATTATGTAGTTATTATTGGTGCCAACAGGGGCATAACTCAACTGGTAGATAAACTAGCTTGGGAATTGGGTAAATGACTCCCAGGTTAGCGGCTCGAATCCTACCAATAGTGAAAGCTTTAAAAAAAAAATACCTGGTCCCGAGTTAATAAATATTGTCAAAAAAAAAAAAAAAGTACGTGTTTATTATTGGTATACGACCACATCCAATTTAGACCTCTAAAGTCTAATCTGATCTTGTTCAAAAAAAATTTGGGATAAGGAAATGAGGGTGGGGAACTAATACCAATCCCAATCCCCATCCCCGTTCACATTTGCCGATCTGGTGGTCTGGTGCTCTTGTTTAATTTTAAAAGCTCAGATGGGTCTCTACATTTTGCCGATCTGGGTTCCTCTGCTGCTTCTCCAGATCCCTCTGCTTCTTCTCCTGAAAAAGATCAAGGAAGCTAAAACACTAAACAGACAGCTTCCTCCTAGCCCTCCTAAGCTTCCAATTCTAGGCAATTTGCACCAACTTGGAGTGTTGCCTCACCAATCTTTCAGGAAACTCTACCAAATATATGGCCCCGTCATGCTTTTTAAATTCGGTCGTCTTCCTGTTGTTGTAATCTCCTCAGCTGAGGCAGCAAACGAGGTCTTGAAAGTTCATGATCTTGATTCTTGCAGCAGACCATCATTTACTGGCGTTCGGAAGCTTTCATACAATTGTTCAGACTTATCTTTTTCACCATACGGTGATTATTGGAGAGAGATAAGGAAAATATGTGTTCTTCAGCTTTTTAGCTTGAACAGGGTGCAATCATTTCAGACCATCAGAGAAGAAGAAATCGCCTCACTCCTGAATTCAATCTCTCAATCGTCGTCTTCTGTCACTCCTGTGGATCTTTCAGAGAAAATATATGCTCTTGCCGGAAGTATAATATTAAGGATAGCTTTCGGGCAAAGATTTCCAGGAAGCGTTTTAGATCATGATAAATTTTCAGAATTGATCCATGATGCGGAGGCTTTGCTTGGAAGCTTAACTGCTGATGAAATGTTTCCATACGTAGGTTGGATCATCGACAAGCTTACTGGTTATCATACAAAGCTTGAGAGAGTTTTCCATGAATTGGATATGTTCTACGAACAGGCAATTGGTGATCATCTTAAAGCCGAAAGAGAAACGAACGATGAGGAAGATATCATCGATGTGATGCTTAAAATAGTGAGGAATAAAAAAACTAGTGAAGCTCGGTTCACAGAGGTTCATATTAAGGCAATACTTATGGTAAGCGAACTTCCATATTTTCGATATTCTTTCAGGATTTCTACATGATGTGTTTAATCTTTGTCCTTGTTTACTACCATTATGACATAAATTTTATACGACAGGATATATTTTTGGCAGGAGTGGACACCAGTGCAAAAACCGTGGTCTGGGCAATGGCGGAGCTTGCCAGGAATCCAAGAGCGATGAATAAAGCACAAGATGAAGTCAGAAACTTCTTTCGAAAGAAAGGAAAAGTTTCAGAAGATGATATTGATCAACTTCATTACCTGAAGTTAATAATCAAAGAAACTTTGAGATTGCATCCTGCTGTTCCTCTTCTGCTTCCTAGAGAAACAATATCCCACTTTAAAGTTAATGGTTACGACATATATCCGAAGACAATAATGCAAGTCAATGTTTGGGCAATCGGAAGAGATCCTAACTACTGGAAGGATCCTGAAGAATTCTATCCAGAAAGATTTATGGATAACCCAACTGATTTTAAAGGGCAAAATTTTGAGTTCCTACCATTTGGATCTGGCCGAAGAAGTTGTCCAGGAATAAATATGGGACTGAAAACCGTGGAGGTTGCACTAGCAAATCTGTTGTATGAATTCAACTGGAAATTGCCTAATGGAATGAAGGAGGAAGATATCAATATGGAGGAGGCAATTGGTATGAGTCTTACGGTTTCAAAAAAGACAGCTCTCAACCTTGTGCCAGTCAAGTATCTCTAGTAAAATGCAGAGCAGAGCACTGCTAGCTAGCTATTTACATAATGCATATTTGTGTATGCCGTAAATTGGAAGATGGTAATAAGGAGGTGTGACCTGCAATGTGAACCTTCCCTTCTGTCATGGAGTCCGATCTCAGTCAGCGGCTGCTATTAGCAAACCTCGATTTGGTTCATCTTCAAACATCTATAGTATAAATTATCTATGATGTGTTAATGTGGCAATATTACTCTGCTATGCTTTATGGAAATCACAAAATATTCAAATTCATCCACATTCAACTAGTTCCTTCAGAGACTTTTCTAAAGAAAATATCATATTAAGAGAATCATATTGTGGCTTGGATAAATATGTTCGATTCATTGAAAAATAAAGAAACTTTGTGAGTGCAGTTGCAACTACTACTTCCATGAGTAATCATTGGTCACGATCATCTATCAATCGGAGAATGCTAATCTATCAAACGTGCCTGCAGTGCCGAAGCTGCTTGAACCAAGTCCTGAAATCTATTATTATCACCCGAAATTTCTTCCCAAAAGTCATTCTAAGAATTATACTTCCTGTAAGAGAAAATAGTTTTTCAGAAATATCAATGGGTGCAGCAGAAGATGAGGTTGATGATTGAGAGATGGAATTGATTAGTATGCCAACTTCTTCTTCACTAACGGATCGAAATGAAAAGCTTGAGAAAGCATATTTTCCTTATTTCTCTCCAATAATCACCATATAGTGCGAAACCAAAGCTTGAATACTTGTATGTAAGCTTACTAGTACCGGTCAATCGTGGTCTGGTGCAGGAATACTTAAGAACATGAATTTTTAAGAACTCTCTAGCTACTTCAGCAGAGGAGAAAACAATGACAGGAACAACTCTCAAGTGCATGCAACATCTATCTATCGGGATCAGCATCTTCTTCAGTTCTTCCTTCTTAATCCCTTATCAGCTATTTTTCTTTTTCTGTGTTTTTATCTTGACACCCTTTTCCATGCACTTTGCTTTGCTTTGCGATGCAAGTGCGAGTGTGCGACAGCCCACTAGCTGTGTTGTGCCAAGAGCAGCATCTTCTTCATTCTTAACCCTTACTAGACTACTAGTCCATGGATTGAGTAATAACATTCCTGAAGTTTAATATTTAATTGTTGCAGACCTATCCAGAGTTGAATTCTATCTCATTTAAAAGTTGACAGAGATTAGGGTAGAAAAAATAAAAAAGGTTATAGAGTTTTGTCTTTCTTTCTCTCTTTCTAATATTTTATTTTTCTTTATAATATTATATTATTTTGAAAAAAAAATCTAGTTTTTTCTTAAAACTATTTTATTTTTATAATTTTTTAATCATATAAACTTTTAAATTTTGAAATAATTCTATTTAAATGATTAAAATTGAATAATTACTAGCATCACATATTCACATATATGGTTAATTATGTGGTTATTACCGGTCTACGACCACACCCAATTTAGATTTTAAATGGTTTTATTAAAATGGGATTTATATTATATCATGGACTTTATATTAGTGGATCATGATATGATATAGACTTGGTTAAAAAAAACTTGGGATTAGAAAATGAGGATGGGGAACCGGTACCAATCCCAATCCCAATCCCAATCACCATCCCGTTCAGATTTTGGGGTGAAATTCACCTATCCTCATCCCCATTTTGCTTTTTATTTTTAAATAAAATAAGTTCTCTTTTCCTAATTTCAGTAGGACTCCTAACAAACACGTCAATACTCTAAGCTTTAATTTGCATTTCATGATTTTTTTTTTTTTTTTTTAATTTCTGTCCTATATTGATTACATCCAATTCTCTTGTTCGACAAAAGTCCCATTTCTATTCAATAATCGTATTGTAGCAGGTATGGTTAGTGATAAAAGTGCGATTCATTCTATTAATCCTCTTAATAGTTAAGGGGTTCTTCAGTTTCATTTATATTCTGATCAAAAACTTTATTTCCTTAACTCTAGTTCTAGCAGGGGAGATGTACACACTATTGAACTAAAAAGGACAATATGAAATTCCGGGGGTGCTATCTCTGTCTATGATCATTAGCCATTTGTTTCATTAAAGATCATGGTAATATATTCTATATGACAGTGACTCCCGGAAAGAAGTAAGTAAACATTGGAAAGTGGAAACTATCATAGAAAATTCTAGGTTATGGAAAACTGACATGATTCATTGAATTAATGTTTCTATCTGACACAAGTCAAGCAAGGTACGTACATCAATTTTCCTCCTCCCATGAGTGTTCATTAGTTGCAAGTAATCACTTATTTCAAGTTGATTATGATTGTTTTTAGGAGCATACTAAGAACAGTTTTTGAAGTAAGAAGAATTTGATAGAGCTGGTGGCCTGCTGCTCTTGTTTAAAGCTCAGATGGGTTTCTACAGTTTGTCAATCTGGATTCCTCTGCTGCTTCTCCTGATCCCTCTGCTTCTTCTCCTGAAAAAGATCAAGGAAGCTAAAACACTAAACAGACAGCTTCCTCCTAGCCCTCCTAAGCTTCCAATTCTAGGCAATTTGCACCAACTTGGAGTGTTGCCTCACCAATCTTTCAGGAAACTCTCCCAAATATATGGCCCCGTCATGCTTTTTAAATTCGGTCGTCTTCCTGTTGTTGTAATCTCCTCAGCTGAGGCAGCAAACGAGGTCTTGAAAGTCCATGATCTTGATTGTTGCAGCAGACCATCATTTACTGGTGTTCGGAAGCTTACATACACTTGTTTAGACGTATCTTTTTCACCATACGGTGATTATTGGAGAGAGATAAGGAAAATATGTGTTCTTCAGCTTTTTAGCTTGAAGAGGGTGCAATCATTTCAGATCATCAGAGAAGAAGAAATCGCCTCACTCCTGAATTCGATCTCTCAATCGTTGTCTTCTGTCACTCCTGTGGATCTTTCAGAGAAATTACATGCTCTTGCCGGAAGTATAATATTAAGGATAGCTTTCGGGCAAAGATTTCCAGGAAGCGTTTTAGATAATGATAAATTTTCAGAATTGATCCATGATGCGGAGGCTTTGTTTGGAAGCTTTACTGCTGATGAAATGTTTCCATACGTAGGTTGGATCATCGACAAGCTTACTGGTTATCATACAAAGCTTGAGAGAGTTTTCCATGAATTGGATATGTTCTACGAACAGGTAATTGGTGATCATCTTAAAGCCGAAAGGGAAACCAACGATGAGGAAGATATCATCGATGTGATGCTTAAAATAGTGAGGAATCAAAAATCTGGTGAAGCTTGGTTCACAGAGGTTCATATTAAGGCAATACTTACGGTAAGCGAACTTCCATATTTTCGATTTTCTTTCAGGATTTCTACATGATTTGTTTAATCTTTGTCCTTGTTTACTACCATTATGACATAAATTTTGTACGACAGGATATATTTTTAGCAGGAGTGGACACCAGTGCAAAAACCGTGATTTGGGTAATGGCGGAGCTTGCTAGGAATCCAAGAGTGATGAATAAAGCACAAGATGAAGTTAGGAACTTCATTGGAAAGAAAGGAAAAGTTTCAGAAAATGATATCGATCAACTTCATTACCTGAAGTTGATTATCAAAGAAACTTTGAGATTGCATCCTGCTGCTCCTCTGCTGCTTCCTAGAGAAACAATATCCCACTTTAAAGTTAATGGTTACGACATATATCCGAAGACAATAATGCAAGTCAATGTTTGGGCAATCGGAAGAGATCCTAACTACTGGAAGGAACCTGAAGAATTCTATCCAGAAAGATTTATGGATAACCCAACTGATTTTAAAGGGCAAAATTTCGAGTTCCTGCCATTTGGATCTGGCCGAAGAAGTTGTCCAGGAATAAATATGGGACTGAAAACCGTGGAGGTTGCACTAGCAAATCTGTTGTATGAATTCAACTGGAAATTGCCTAATGGAATGAAGGAGGAAGATATCAATATGGAGGAGGCAATTGGTATGAGTCTTACGGTTTCGAAAAAGACAGCTCTCAACCTTGTGCCAGTCAAGTATCTCTAGTAAAATGCAGAGCAGAGCACTGCTAGCTAACTATTTACATAATGCATATTTGTGTAGGAAGATGGTAATAAGGAGGTGTGACCTGCAATGTGAACCTTCCCTTCTGTCATGGAGTCCGATCTCAGTCAGCTGCTGCTATTTGTAAAATGACTTCCACAAATCCCAAACCTCCATTTGGAAAGATGGGTTCATCTTCAAACATCTGTAGTATAAATTATCTATGACGTGTTAATGTCCAATATTACTCTGCTATGCTTTATGGAAATCACAAAATATTCAAATTCATCCACATTCAACTAGTTCCTTCAGAGAGACTTTTCTAAAGAAATTATCATATTAAGAGAATCATATTGTGGCTTGGATAAGTATGTTTGATTCATTGAAAAATAAAGAAACTTTGTGAGTGCAGTTGCAACTACTACTTCCATGAGTAATCATTGGTCATGATCATCTATCAATCGGAGAATGCTAATCGATCAAGATCTTGATTAGTAATAAGAAAATTTTGGAAGCATTTTCGATTGCTTAACAATAAATTGTAACTATTTTTTTAATAATAAATTCGCATAAGCTTTAATTGAAAGGATAAGGATCCTCTCCTCACCTCACCTCACCTCATCCTCATAAGCAATTCAACTCTTCTCATTGAAATTTCACTACTTTCCTATCCATGAAAACAATTCTGTTGTTTCAAAAAAAAAAAAAAAAAAAAAAAATTCTGTTGGTTCCCCTTCACGGTACACATGATAGGAAGCAACAAATGTAGCCGTCATCAGGAACATTAAACAAAACAAAAAAAATGCTCTTAATCTAATAACTGAATAATTAATGCTCACCTGTTCATATGATCACAGATGGACAATTAAAAAAGCTTTCACTAAAGACTTCTTAACTGTTACCAAAAACTTGCTTTATAGGCAACATATCAGGTATCACTCCTATTGAAAAATATACAACAATCACTATAAATAACGATGTATTGAATATTTTTTAATGGTCAATATATCTATATTTGAGGATTTATACTATCTAATTTTCTCCTAATAAAAAAGACAATTATTTCAGTTCCCTTTATCCCATCACCAGTAATAAAATGCAGTGCATGTCCATAATTTTTTTACTCTTTTCATGGGACAGTGAAAAGGTCTGTAATTGTAGACCAAACAAACAAAAAATTAAGAAGTTTAACCTTTTAAGGAGTGATGCTGGCTGCTCACCTGTTTAAATGATCAGCAATGGTCAACTTGCTTTGAAAATTTCAATTCCAATTTGACTTTATATGAGTCAGGACGCCCGAACCTTGAAAAGAACTCAAACTTTGAAGAGAAGACAATGTTAAAAACAGAAACTAAACTAGAAATATCAAGAAATCTATCATATAGATGCACTTATGAGAAAAATTCACTGCAGCAGAAAGCTGTTGTGTCACTGTGTGAATAAAAAAAGGAGTCAACTCACGACAAATATAGGAGACTTGAAGAATGAAGGTGCTATAAGCTACCATTTTTTTATAGAGTTGTAACATTTGAAGAATCAAATAAATACAGTGAGGGGGGGAAGGCAAAACGAAGTATGATCAGACAAGGGGTTCAGAAAGCTCCATTTCATTTGAAGTCTGTTGTTGTGAATCAGGTCTGTGTCCCACAAAGTCCAGGCCAAGCCACTGCCATGGCCAGCACACATATCTAGGCCCATGTCGGCCCCTTGAGTCTTCCCTTGTTTCGAAAACTTCAAGTTGACGGCTGAGCTCCTCTACCCTATCCCTCAGCCTAGATGCCCTCGTATCAGCCAACCTCAATGATTTCTCAGCCGCATCTCTTGCCGCCATGGCGGCAGCAGCTGTCTCTTCTTTGAATTTCAGCTTCTTCTCTGATTCCAACAAGGCTTGTTTTGCTTCTTCAAGTTCTTGCTTAAGTGCTGACAACTGCAGGTATACAATATAATCCATAAGGATCATGTTCAGTTGATACAATCAGAACTTAAATGAAAACTATTACAAGAAAAGGAAGTGAAAGTGGTATCTTTTAAGAGGTTGCATTCAAGCATAATTTTGTTATGTAAACATCAAGCTGGACCATGTAGCATAATAGGCATAGCAACCCAATCAACATGTTTATTTTTTTTATTAATTATAGCAACCCAATCAATATGCTGATAAAGAAAACAGAGTTTCCCATTTATTTTTCCTCAAACACAAAATAAGCTTGGGTTCGGCTTTTGTAGTTAAGTATTTTCAGATATAAAGTAGTTTTCAAACTTGGTCCAAAATTTCTTATCCATCCTGCATGCTTCTAATAGGACATCAAATAGTTCCTTCCATATTTCCAATGTTTTCATAAAACTTCTAACTTACACTCTATATTTCTAATGTGATAATATACATTCTCTTTTTCCTTTAACATAATCACCTTTCCCATTCACATTCTAAGACTCTTTTCAAATCATTCTCAACTTTTTTAGTTTTTCTTTTGATCCTATACCTGAAGCAGTTGACTACTCAAGGTGATATTATTTTAGTAAACTTTATATCATTATTCCTTGAAATTGCAACGAGAAACATCTGTCTGCAACATCTCTGACTTATCCGTATTGTTACTTAATATGACAGTTTACAATGCACGTAAATTTACAACATGCACAAGAAAGCATCATTCACATGATTGATAAGAAAATTTTCTAGCCAACTACCTGGGACTCAAACTCTTGTTCCACAGCTCCACCAGCAGCAGCCTCTTGCTCTGCTGCTGCTTTCCATCTAGTAATTTCTTCTTCAGCAGCAGCAATGTCCATCATAAGCCCTTCAACCTTCAATGTAGAAAATCATTGTCAACAAAAATGCATAAATGGTTACAGTTCTCTCTAAAGTAGATTTCTTATCATTCAGTATAGTTTACCTAATAATCAGCACACACACCAAGTAAAGAAGTGAAAAAAAAATATTATACTAAATGTAATTAAGATATATAACTTTCACTTCCATTTGCCATTAAAAAAGAGTAATATTAACATTATTAAACATTAAAACTAAATGTCAATAAAAGATATAACTTACACTTTCATTTGCCACTCTCTCCTTCACCTCAAGTTCCTCTATTCGTCGCATTCTATGGCTGAGCTCCTTGGCTTGAGCCTCTACATGCTCTTTAAGTAATCTTGACTCTGACCTTAATATAGATTAAAGTAGTAAGCAGAACAGATGATACCTGGTCAGCGAATGAATTGGTATACATATACTTAAAACACTATAGGAACAATCCCCACCACCCCAGTGTTTCCTCCTGAATGATTATATGAGTTCATTCAAATCATGTTGGTTCAAGATTTCTATCATGCGAAGCTTTATGAGCTTGAGAAAAATCGAAATTACCTTAATTCTTCAACAGAATGCTTCAGGTCAATAATCTCCAGTTGGGATGCCTTCACAATATTCTCTAAAGCACCAGCCTAAGATAAATACAAACTAACCTCGGTAAGGACGATTTAATAATGAAAAAAGATTCCAACCCAAAAAGGAAAAAGGAAACAAGCAGTTGGACAACCCAAAGAAAAACTCACCAAAGTGTAAATTTCATCCTCCTCTGTCTCCACATCATTGGCATTATCATGAGAAGCTGACACCTTTCCATCCTGAAGAAGCTTACCAAATTTGAAATCTATTCCAGCCTCTCTTAATCCATTCTCTGCAACCTGAAACAACTCATTCGTTTTCGAAGATGGATCCACTGTCATCCTCTTTGACAATGCACTCCTAAGTAAAGAACCAATATGTTCTTTCTCCTTAACCAATCTATCCACTGTTTCATTCAAACTCTTCACTTCACGACTCTTCTCCTCTACCAAATCCCTTGTCTTCCCAACAACAATTCCTGTTAACTGATGAATGGACTCCATACCAGCTAAGGAAGCACGTATATTCTCCTCCATGTCAGTCTGTTGTGGGAGAAACAATGACTCAGACAACTCCGACTTATCCAAATTATCATCGTCAACAATCTTGATCACATCATAAACCTGGTTGTGAATTTTAGAAACATAATTCAACTGATCAACCAACAAAGGCATCAGTGATTCCATTTTCGATTCCCAATTCCTCAACTTATCGTCATACTCGCCCACCAACTGCCTCAGCTCCCATTCTTGACTCTCAATCTCAGCAATCTTCACATCTTTTTCAACCACACTCTTCTCCAAATTCTCGACAACATTACTTTTCTTCGCGACTTCATCTCTCAATCCACTGATTGTGGCTTCAAGCTGAGAAACCTCAATAGCAATCTCATAATTTCTCTGATCCATTTGTTCTCTCACATCATTCCTAGACTTCGCGTTGGAATCAATGTGTCTAACAAGCTCTTCGACAATCTCATTCGTTCTCTTTATCACTCCATAGGCGACTGCCGGAAATCCAGTATACTTCTGTGCCCTAGGCAATCCAGTAGCCGAGAAATTCTTAAAATTACTCAATTTCCCCGATATTTTATCAATTCCGGTCACAAGCATGTGAGCCGAACTTTCAATCTCTGATCTCAATCCATCTTTAGCTTTCGTTACTTCATTTAACTGCTTTGAAATCTCATCTTTTGCTTTGTTAGCTTCTGCCAGTTCTGTCGATAGCTTATCGTTCAATCCCACAACCTCTTCCTTTTCACGCAGTGCTTCGTCTCTCTGCCTCGCGAACTCGTCTCGCCGCTTGATTGTCTCTTGCGTTAGAACCTTCAACCGGTTGAATTTCTCGTTCAATTCAGACTTCGAATTCTCTGCCTCTTGTCGAGCTTGCCTCTCGCGATTAAGCTCCGCTATAACTTCACGAAATCTCTCGATCGAAAAATCCTCTTCCGAAGTTTTATTCACGACGACATCACCTTCCTCGACGTCGCTAAGCACGGCGTCGGCATCCTCATCAACGCCACTAGCCATTTGATAATTTACAATCACCGAAACTAACAACTAAACCGAATCGATCACTACCGTTGATCGATCATAAAATCGCATTACTCCGCAATATCTCTCAATGTAAGGAAGAATCAATTTTTTTTGCTTCTTACGTATAGAAAACACAAATCCGTTTAGACCAGTTTTGCGTGCAATTAGGATTTCTTTGAGCAATCGAATTCCAATTCGAATTTGAGAATTGAAGAAGATGATAATTTAAAACTGTACAAGGAGATCGTACCTGTCAAAATGACGGAGCGGCCAAGCGAAACTGCGAAACACTACACAACAACGATAGCTACCAACCAGTCTCTCTCTCTCCCTCTCTCTCCCTGTTTTTCTCCCTGCAAATAAGAAAAATAAAATATTAACGTGTTGTTTGGTACACCGCAGCAAACGTCGTTGACGAGTTGCCACGTGGAGCATGGACTTTCTGTAATCTTAATCGACGGTCTGATGAAGGGTTATTTTCGTTTTGAGACGGTGATGAGAAGACGTCGTTGACAAGTTTTGGATCCGGGCCTCTATATTTTTCAGAATTCAATTAAGGGGGACCCATGTACATTGTTCTACCTTTTATAGGAATTGTCATTGTGTGTTTTATCCCATGAATTTAAAATCGACATATCTATCGATATATCTATATTTTGGAGGGATTGATATCAAAACAGGGATTGATATATCCACCGATAGAAAAGAAATTGGTATAGATCGTAGAGCTACTGTTAGCAAATCCTTTTTTAAATTTTTTACCGAATATCCACCAATATCGATAATATCATCGATATATCCATAAATTTAAAAGCCCGATATCGATACCAATACCAATATTTTATTCCTTGGGTTTATCTACACTGTACAATTAAGATTTTGTACTTAATACTAACTAAAATCTTTAATTTAATAATCGTATATATTTTTAATATGATTGTTTTGATTTGTGATTGAAAATTGTAACGATATATTTTCAAATTTTAAATATAAAATCATAAATAAAATAAAATATGTTATTTTTCAAATTTTTAGTTGCTTTTTTTTGGAATTATTTATATTTCCGCTTTTGGAAAATTTTGATATAGATCAGAATTCATATCAATCTAATATATTTTTATATTTTTTGTATTTTGTTTTTATAATTTTGCAATATTCTTCAATCAAATTTTATGGATTCTTCGATTTTTCCTTTATTCATAAAAAAAAAAAACTTTTAATAGAATTAATACTACTAATAGGGTCAAGTGAATTAATGGTACTTTTGGACTTGGGAAGACCACGGAGGTTGAGTGGGCCCACTGCTAGTCAACTGGGCAACGGAATCATGTTAGCAAAAGCAACGGAATGGTATTATTATTATTAAATAATAATAATGTGATTTATTTACCGTACCACATGATGACATGATTCCGTAGATTATGATTTATGTTGCATCGAAGTTTTTCCCGATCTTATTAGATGCAATATACATGTGGTGTAGACTTGTAGTGATCATGTTTGGAAAGAACAAGGTGAATCATCAAAATACACAAAAATCCTATGTTTCATTCAATTATAGAAATTTTGCTGCATATCTTCTACGGAGTCAGTGACATCCATCCTCCGGCCATTCTCTTACTTCCGTTAAGCTTATATATCTTTCATTTAATAATTTATTTGCCCCTAATATTGCCTTAGGTTACGGCGCTATGCTCGATAATGAATTAAAATTGAATAACCATATATATACTTCGAGGAATTATTTGTTTCAAATTATATATATACAGATAATTTATAATTATAACAACATTTACTACATTTTTTTTAATGTTTAACTACTAGAAAGTTATTGCATGCTAGAATGTCTTCCTTCCGCTCATGTGTAAAGAGTTTTTTCATTAGTGTTGTGTGATTAGATCTTCTAATTGTGAGAGATATTTGAATCGTGTATATAGTTTTTGATCTTGACGATTCTGATAAACCCTTTGTCCATTTGATGTTAGTTTCAAAGAGAAAAAATAAATAAAAATTGTATGCTTGATAGTGGGCCCGTGGCTAATGTGGGTTTCTAAACGAAGCTCTTTATTCAATAGCATTTTCCAGCCCAGAGTCGGCTTTCATGTTGTCTGTGTTTGTCTTTTAGTAACGAAACGTCAAACGTGCATGCTGCCCTCAAGCTTTCATTGGTTTACAAATTACAACCGTACAAATCAACAGTTTTTATTTTTTATTTTTTATTTTTATTATTGCATCAATCAATCAAGAGGAGAAAAACATATAAGAAGAAGACGTAAGACATCCCATGATCCCCATTCCCAACTAGATTGGCACCCTAAAAAACCTTACATTCCACGTTGCAATCCCTCGAGACGAGAACTACTATTGATAGGAAAACAAGAAGACATGCAAACAATAAAAAAGGAGGTGAGAAACACCAAAAACCGAAGTTAAGTGAAAGGGTAAAAAGGTAAGGGTGACAAATCTATACCAACAAAAGAATTACAAAACTCTAAGACAAATAAACCACCAAATATCATGAGAATGAGAAAGGGCACCGTGAAAAAATAAATCATTTGTATCTGATTTCCTTCACGGTAAATATGAAAAACATAAACTTTCATAAGTGATTTCCAATCATAAAGAAAAGCAAATTGAATAGGTTTAATAACCACCTACAACCCAGTTTCAAAAGCATGCATCATAACCAAAGAAGCAAAAACCATAGAAACCAATATAGTTGATTTTCTAAAAACAAATTCATCTTTTCAATTACTGATTTTATTTAACTTATTCACTTTATTTCTCAAACAAAATAGGTTACATGTAGAATGTGAGTGTACCAACATTACATGCTGATCAGACCGAGTTTACAATTTAACTCAACAAGTTCTAATTCTAATTCTAAAACTACTTTTAATTACAAACATGCATTAATATTGCAATGCTCATTCCTTCAATCTGATCTGGACCTGGAAAGCACATAAGGATGCTTCAAGAGTTGCGACGCCATCCATCTCTTACTAGGATCCTTCTCCAAGCAACACTTGATAAAACTGACAAGCTCTTCCGATGCTTCTTCGGGTATGCACCACGACAACGGAGGCTCGCCTAAGCATGTCACCATCACAAGATCCATCCAACTAATCGATTTCTTCTCCGGCGGGAAAAACGGGAAGTGACCCACAAAAAGCTCCAACAATGTCACGCCCAAGCTCCACACATCTCCCGCATACACATACTTGGGATCGTATCTGCACGAGTCCCTGTCCAACCTCTCAGGACTCATATAAGCATAAGTTCCCACATCGGCCGAATCACAATAATTATCACTCCCATGCACGTACGAAATTATCTTGCTTACTCCGAAATCAGCAATCTTCACGTTCAAGTCTCTGTCCACAAGAAGATTCGATGGCTTGATATCCAAGTGTACGATTTTGCATGCATGGAGATACTCTAGACCTTTGAGAACTTGATAGGCTATGTGGGCAAGTGATGATTCAGAGAAAGAACGTCGCGTATCTAGCGTCCCACCGTCCATGTACTCCATGAGAATAGCTTTCGAACCACCACTACTCGGCAATAGCTGTTCAAAGACACGGTGGCACTTAATGACAAAAGGAGAGTCTACGAACCCTAGAATCTTGGTTTCTTGGGAGGGAGGACTAGTACTCTGACTCTCGCTGTCACAATCGATGTCGCGTATGATTTTAAGAGCATAGATATCTGAAGTGCGCTTGTGACGTACTTTATAGACAATGCCATAGTTTCCATGGCCTAAAACACAGATTTTTTCAAAATCAAGAAAGAAATTATCTGCTTCTTGCACTATACTAGGCTTGGGGAGATTATAACAAAAAGAAGAGCACTTATCAGAGATCTTTAGTTGCAGATTATTTCTTTTCTTTTTCTTGATCGTGTGATGCTGAAGATTAACTTGCAAGCTCTTCATGACTAGAGACATGGTATATGATCAATATTGAAATTGAAATGGGAAGTGGGAATTGATCGAAAGAAAATTTAATAAAGATTGGAGATTGAGTTAAGTATAGAAGTTGTGTACCTTGGCAGCCATTTTTGTGTATTTTGGATTTATATATATACTAAAAAGAGTAAGATCAGATGGACTTGTTTCCTAAAAGAGAGCGGTTACGTTGCTTAATTAGAGTGTAGCACAAGGAATAGATATTGTATTAGGGTAGTACTATTCTATTCTAATGCACAACAAAGTTCAAAGAGCTATAGTGTTGAAGTTGGTAAATTACATGTTGAATTTCAAAATTTTGCCCTGATTCAACCAGCAAAAAGACAATTTTAACCCTTTTTAAGTTTATTTCAAAAATCTGCCCTAATTCAACCAGCAAAAAGACAATTTTAACCCTTTTTAGTTTATTTCATATACATCTTTCAAGTAATTTCCAAATTGTTGTAGAATACAGTTGTCTATACATTTTACAACGATTTATAAAAGAAAAAATAAATTAAAATGACACATCTACCCTTTTTTCACTAATAGTTAAACGCACCTTTTTAGTAATAATAAAATAGGTAAAGGATATAGATGTCAATTCATAATAGACTATAATTCCCAAAATCACCACACTTTTTATATATAGTCGATAGAAATAGATAGAGAATTAAAGATAAATAATTGGGCTTTTTATAGAAGGGTATAGAAGGGCCTTGACTGCTTATTAGGTATTTTGGGCCCATTTTTATTTGGGTCATTTCTTGGTGACGTGTCCATTCACATCATATATAACTTAGTGACGTGCCTGGGTCCATTTGCACAGCGAAAGGCCCATGCCCATATTAGTTGAGTTAGTAAGAAATGGGCTTTCAACTCACTTATTCTGCCTAGAATTTATGTATTTTTAAAAAAAAAAAAAAAAATTTAACAATATCTATTAATCCGGGATCATGTATTTTTTTAAAAACTTTCTCTATTAGTAGGATTTGAGTCACTGACTTGGGAGTTTTTTACCCAAACCCTAAGCTCGTCCATCTACCGTATGAGCTACGCCCTGTTTACTTTTTTCTTTTTTTGAGAAAAAGGAAATTCATTAAAAGAAAACCAAGATTACAAAGTACTTGGGAAATCACCCCAAACTAGACTCTCCATAGATAACGGATAGTCATTCAACCACACAAATTCGCCGGCATAATCAAGGGCAAGCTTTGCTAAACTATGAGAAACCTTATTAGCTAATCTAAGCACGAAACAGATTGAAAAAACATTGACATTTCTAAGCAAATTAAGGATATCCTGAATAACTACTCCCACTTCAGTATGGGGTATATCCTTCCAGCAAATCGCATCCACCATCGAAAGTGCATCTGACTCCAAGACCGCAGGCAAGAGACCATTGTCAAAAGCCAAATTAATACCTTTCAAAATATCCAAAAGAATCTTTTGATTTTGATCAACAGTTATCTTATTTATTCTCAGCCACAAAATAAAAAACAATTAATTAATTAGTTAAACATTAAAATTAAAATTTTAAATTGATATAAAATGTCCCACTAAAAATATAAACAACAAAATTAGACAAGGACCACACAAGACAATATTTAATGCAATGTATAGACTATAGAGAGTGTGTCACACCAGAATAGAAACAGCAAAACATTGAAAACGAAACAAGACAACTCTCGTGCTTCACATTCCCCCCCAACCTTGAAGTAATGTTTGGTTAAAACAAAGTCGTTGTCTGGAAATTTTTAATGACCGTTTGTTTTTTTATCTAAATTCTTATAAAATTTTAATTTATTAGATATATGAATAAGTTTTACAAATTAAAATAAACAAATTAAAATATTATGATATGTTTATTTTTTCATTTTCTAGACAAACATAGCCCTTCTTGAGTTGATTAGGTTGTGTTAGGGTTTATTCAAAATTGGGAATTTTTTAAAAATTTATTTTTAGGGTTTTATTATATGTGAATAAAATTGTAAACATATGAATTGTAATAGGACATTTATGGAAATTTACTAAAAGATTCTACCATATCACTTTTTTCAATAAGATAAAAGTCAATTTTTATTTTTTTTTACTTTTTCTATTAGACATATATATCTTAAAATAAGATATAGGTTGGAAAAATAAACAAACCGATTTATCTTAATTTAAACCATCTCAAATGCATATGTCATTGCCAATGCTAAATTTGGCATAAAAAAGAGTAAAATGCTATATTTGTTTCATCAATTTAGCATATAGCATTGTGATCCAATGCACAATTCTATTTTAAAATGCTTCAATGCAAAGTTTTATTAATACATTCATTATTTCATTTTAAATATATATAATTGTATTTTTATAATTAAAAATAGAACATTTATTGCTGTACCAAATTTGGTATATGTTTGGCACACAATATAATATATGTCAAATTTGACACATCATTTGGCACCGCATTGAAAGTTGATTTTTGCACTCTATACTAAATTTTAGCATTGACATGATAATTTGGTACAGCATTGAAGATGCTCTTAAAATATAAGAGTTAATAAGTCTTAGAACGGAGAAAAACAAACATCCCCTAAGTTTATCCACCATTATTCTGAGGTTTTTAACAGTGAGAATTACAGGTTCTAGATCCGATTCGACAATCTCGAATCTTCTTTTGTTGAAAGACCAAGACCCATTGACTCACTCAAGAAATAATTGCAATTGCATGAACTTTCCATGGAAAATATATACATACAAAAAAACACAAGAAGACGCGTTCACACTTCCAACCTACGTGTGCTGCACCCCACACTTCACCTAACTTTTTCTTCTTTTGTTTTTTTTCCAACTTTACCAAACTCAATCAGTTCAATTATAAATTAATTTCCTGTTTTTTTTTCAGAATATTTTATAAACGGATATGGATTCTCTCCTCACATTAATTGTCCTCACCTTAATAATCTATTGCAACGTGTCTAATATAATAAATCAATGGTCTGAATTATTTTTATTAATTTTACGTATTTATTCTACCAAAAGATAAAATTAATCAAGACCGTTGAATTAAGTTAGGACAAGATGAGGTGAGAAGTAGATCCAAATCCTGGTTCAAATTTCATCATACTCACAAAGAAATACAATGAAATCGGTATTTGGGTGTAGAAGACTAGGGGCATGTTTGGCAGCCTGTATTGTATTGTATTAAGGCTTTAAAATGTATTAATTTAATACAATCCCATGTTTGGTGCTTATTTGGTTCCTTTGTATTGTATTAGTTTAATACACCCTAATACATCATACACTGCTATATCTAATACAGGATTTCAGATGGTATTATGACGTATTGTATTAAGAACCAATTTAACTTCATCTTCCCAAACCCTTTTTTTTTTTCTTCGTTTTTTTTTCCAGAAATCAGAAAATCCACACCACATCCATGCCCAAACCAAAATCACCACCCAAACCACCACCACATCCACATAAACCCAGAAGCTTCCACACCAAACCACCACCAAATCCACCCAAATCACCACCAAATCCACACCCAAATCACCACCAAATCACCACCAAAACACACCCAAACCATTTCAGTTCACACAAAATCAGAAGAGAGGAAGAGAGAGATAGAAAAAGACGAAGGTTGCGGCGGCGAAAGGAGAAGAAGATGAAGGTTGTGGCGGCTGAAGGAGACGAAGACGAAGGCAGCGGCGGCGGAAGGAGAAGAAGGCGAAGGTCGCGACGGCCCAAGGAGATGAAGGCGAAGGCCGGTGCAGCGGTGGTGAGAGGAGAGAAAGAGAGGCGAGAAGAAGATAAGAAAGAGTGTGGATTCAGATAAGAAGAAGAAGATAAGAAGATAAGAATAAAAAAAAGGGGTAATTGCACAAACATACCCTGACGTTTGATATAATTACACACATATGGCAGTTTTGGCTATATTAACACAAACATCCCCTGACCTTTGAAAAATATTGCACTAACATCCCCTACCGTTAATTTTCTACAGTTAGCACTTAATGGTTAGGGGTAATATGGTCATTTTCACTAAAAATATTTTAATTTAAAAATAATAATAATAATAATATGAAGAATTTTTTGTTTGATGATTTAAAGATCTATTGTTTGATTGTTTGATTATTTGAATATGAGGAAAATGAGGAAGATGGAAATTTGATTTTATTAATATTTAATTTTAAAATGCAAAATAGGGGTATTTTAGTCATTTCGCCCCTTTGACCATTGTTTAATAGTAAAAAGTTAACGGTGGGGGATGTTAGTGCAATATTTCACAAAGATCAGGGGATGTTTGTGTTAATATGACCAAAACTGCTATATGTGTGTAATTATATCAAACGTCAGGGGATGTTTGTGTAATTACCCCTAAAAAAAAAAATAATAATAATTTATTGATGCCAACAACAAAAAAATGATGAAAAAAAATTGGAGTCGGATTATTTGGTCATGAAATATATTAATACAGTCTAATACAAAATCACATCCAAACATTGTATAACTTAATACAGTCTAATACAAAATGTCACCAAACATAAGATTGTATAATAATAATACAGTCCAATGCAATACTATCAAATCCAACCTAATCCAATACAATCCAGTACAATACAATACAACGTACCAAACGAGGCCTAGAAGTATCGTATTTTATAAATATGAACCCCGTAGAATTCGACCAAACACCTAGTGTATGTCAAACATATATATTTAAAAAATCATAAAATTGATGTCATCGCTCATATGGTTTTTGACATCGTCATTTGCACATTTCAGATATACGTAAAAAAAATAAAAAAAAATAAAAAAAAAATAAAAAAAAGATATATGTAAACAAAAATTGAAGGATATAGAAAAAATATATATACCCTTATACCGGCTGTTGTGTTGAATGGAGGACCTCGCTAGCTAGCGATGTGGGATGTGACAATCTACCCTCCTTCAGATCACATCTACTCGTAATCCACCCTGGGTAACGAACCTGTTTTGATACCATTTGTAATGACCCAGGCATGGGCAAATGATTGTATAGGCTACACGGGGCTACAGTCCCGTCTGCCATTTTAATTTATTTATTTTCAAGTTTTTAATAGTATTACCCGACACAAGTTATCAAGCCAATTATTATGTAGCCCACATTATCATGTTTCACCATGTGCATGTCAGCATGTCTTGATCTTTACATACCCTTTTATTCCTATCCAGATGGGCCAGATCCCACCACATTAGACTTAGTTTTTTTTTTTTTTTTTTCTTTATTTTCTTCTTCCTCTCTAATATTTTTCTTAGTTCTTTTTATCATTTTATATTTTTATGCATTCTTTAATCTCACTCTATACCACTCTATTTTTTTTTTAACAATCTTGGAATCACATTTACAAGAACTCTCTCTTCCTTGTATGTTTATTCTTTACTATTTACTTGTATATTATTTTATTATTTACTTTTTTGTTTTGTTAGGGTTTTCTTATTACATTAAAATTGATTTATGATTAGTTTGATGAGAAGCCTCGTACATGTGGATTCCACTAAAATTCCTTTGTGTATTTACATTATATTGTATGTTTCTTTCCTTCTTGACTTTATTTATTTTGTTGAAATATACATTTTGAAGTGTTAAATTTATTATATCTCATGACTCATTGTGTATTTACTTTTTAATAATGAAATTTATCTTCCTACTAAGGTTGTTCAAAAAATTTTATAACTAGTATTTAGTTCAGCCCCGTCAAATAGAAAATCATGGATTCGCCCCTGGACCCAGGCCCACAAAGTAGATATTGTCCGTTTTGGGTTTTACGCATGCTTCCTTCATAAGCATCCTTCACCCATAACCCAAAACACGTTTATTTAGTTAAGAGAGACTAAAGTTTATATACAAGCCATAGACCTCACTCGCTAGCGCCTAGCGATGTGGGATATGACAATAATATTCTCATCATGATTAAAAATTAGAATATACTCTTGTTATACGTATTTATAATTAAATTAAGATATAAATGAAGATAATGACCCTGATTTTAAGGGTCGCCGTCTGAAATAGTAATTAATTATATAAAAACAGTACTACATTTCAATAATTCACTCTGACCTGGAGTTTGCTTAGGATGGACAACTACATACTTGTATCCAAAGTTTGTAACTATTTATTTATAGTCATACACTCATTGATTGAGTCAAGTAAACGATTTACTAATTGAAAATCCTAAATTACAACTATTTATTGACAATAATAAACTTATTGATGGGATTAAGGACACGTTTATGTAGACATAACAAAACTAAGAATTAAAATTTCATTATAATTTTATTAAATTACGTTATACACACATCATGAATTAAGTTCCAACTGAAAAAGAAAATTAATTTCCACTTAATTTAGTAAACATGTCTTGGGAATTAAGTTTTCTAGCAGAATTCGAATCAAGTTTTATGAGGAACTGAATCATGAAAGTGAAGGTGAAAGTTGGAAATCAAGTTAGATCCACGTAATTTGATTCTTAATTGAATTTAAAAATAAAAAACAATAATCATAAATTAGTAATTATGTTTCATTTCCCTATTAGGATTCTCGATTAGTAATCTAGTCATAATCTAATTGAGAATCCTTCTTATAGTAGTAAAGATAAGATAATTTAAAATCGTTTTTTATTTTCATTATTAATTAGCAAATACATGGATATACTTAAAATATATATATAAATTAGCAAACAAGTAATTAAAATAGTGTACTGAAAAACTTATAGTTGACTCGGTATAATTTATCTGAGTTTCCTAGCTCGGCAGGTTACTTGTATGAATCATATCTCAATTCGTAAGAAATTTTTTTCAATTAATTAAGCTTTTTATATATTTCTTTGAATGTGATTGTGGAATGCTAAATCTTTTTTCTTGCGTGTTTGTTTCTTAACCCACTTGTCAATTCCTCACATACTTGGCTTCTTCTTGGAATTTCTTCAAAAAATTTATCGTCAAAAGTTCAGGTATGCAAATCATTACTAAGAAGTTTCAGTGGTCGGTGTTTTTTGTTTGAACCGGTCATTGAAAGCGGCCTCTGTTTTGTTTTCCATTTTGTCTTGGTCTCTGTTTCAGACTTTTCATTTTTTTATATTATTTTTTTAGGTGGGGGGTTTTGTTTTTCCAAGCAGAAATTTTCATATTTCCAAGTTTTCAACTCTTAAAAAAAAAAAAAAAAATTCTCTCTTTTCGACCTTTGCAACCTATGCATTTGCCCAGTAATTCATTACAATTATTCAATTCAGAAGAAGGTCAAAGTCTGAATTTTTATTTAATTCTATGAATTGCTTTGATATATAAATGCTTTGTTGAGGCTATTCACGGTGTTTATGTGATCTTTTTTTTTTTATTATTTTTTTTTTATTGCAGGTTATTGAATCTGAAAAAGTTCTTGTAGTAGATTTTATTGGTGATGGGAATCAAGAGTTCAAAAGAATCAAGTGGGAGACATTATACTTCAAGAGGGTCTGCTAGTTCTTCATCATGGGACAACAATTATGGATACCCACCACAAACTCCATATCATCCACCATCTCAGCCGAGCCCATATAACAATTACACGCCTCAGCATCACTATGCGCCTTCACCGTCCTTCAATTATGGCTCGCAAACCCCACAACCACAGAGGAGGCTTGATAGGAAGTATTCAAAGATTGATGACAATTACAAGACCTTGGATCAGGTTAGACCATAGTCATGTTTCAATGTGATTTGTGGTGTTTTATAAGATGTTTTTATATTGGTTTTTGTGAATATAATAAGTATGTGAATGAATGGTGTGATAAGGAGTAAAAGTATATGTGGGTTTCATATATGACAGCTCCGGGAATTGAATTTGATGAAAAATGTTAAATGTATATAGACAATTTGTGTATGTAAATGTTGTAGCTTACCTGCTGGTGATTGAAAACTGTATTTTTTGTTTTCTCACTTCAAGTTTAGTTCTCAACATCGTGGTATATTTGAAAATTTTAGTACATGGTGACTGGTGAGATAAAATGGTGGTGCCTGTAATCCTAATTTCCAAGTTTTACGAAAGAAAATTTTGGAAGGTGACATTCCAATTTGTGGATTGATATGGATGAGCAGCACCTAATTTTGGAAGATTCAAAAAATTGATAGTACAAAACTATGCAGTTTCTTGAAAAATTGACAATCCTATTTTAATTTCCGGATGCTTGAACTAATATTGCTCAAAATCTAGCCCTATTTTGTTGGAATTATTTTTAATGCATAAATGGTTGTGATTTACTAGTTTTAATGGTTTTCATCTGTGTTCATACTAACGAGGGTTAATGATCTCACAGGTTACTGCTGCTCTGTCACATGCTGGCTTAGAATCTTCTAATCTCATTGTGGGTATAGATTTCACCAAGAGCAATGAGTGGACAGGTTTAGTCTCATCTCGATACTTGAAATTTTATAATGATTTTATGCAGCTAGCTTAAGTGCCGAACTTTCTTTAAAACAGGTGCAAGGTCATTCCACCGGCGAAGCTTGCATCATATTGGAAACAGTCCAAATCCTTATGAACAAGCAATAACGATTATTGGAAAGACTTTATCGGCTTTTGATGAGGACAATTTAATTCCCTGTTTTGGATTTGGAGATGGTAATCCATATAAGCTATTGTCTTAGTATTCTGTGAATCCACATTGTTATGTAGATTGTGGAGTTGACATTTGTTTCTGGTATTCTTTTGTAGCATCAACACATGATCAAGATGTCTTCAGTTTCTATTCGGATGAGAGATTCTGTAATGGATTTGAGGAGGTACTGTCACGGTACAGAGAAATCGTTCCCACCCTTCGACTTGCAGGTGCTGAATCTACTAATTTTGTTACCTGTTTATGTTGGTATGGCATTTATGGCATGTTTTATGACTTGACATGTTTAATGTTTTTTCATGGCAGGGCCAACGTCATTTGCACCTGTCATTGAAATGGCCATGACCATTGTTGAGCAAAGTGGTGGTCAGTACCACGTTTTGCTATTAATTGCTGATGGGCAGGTAATTTACTGTCAACATTCAAACCTTCTTTTTTGAGCATTGCACATATTGTTAATTACATTATAAGCAACCTTACAAGCGTCATTCCAAGTGCTATAATATGGCAGTTTGATCTGTACCGGGCATCTAATCTCCTGTAGAACAACTTTTCTATAGCATATGGTAGGAGAGAACATGATACTTTTATAAGTTATTATCTAGAGATTTGGGAACTTGACAATTCTGAAACATCAGAAAGTTATTATCTTGTGCCTAACTGGTTCCTGTTGTAGCAAGTTTGCCTCTAATAAAAGCTTTTTATATTGTGTTAGGTGACGAGAAGTGTTGATACAAATCATGGCCAGCTGAGCCCGCAAGAACAGAAGACGATTGATGCAATTGTTAAAGCAAGGTAATTTTCAGAAAACTTGTTGTTTTATATCTGCCAAATATATACTTACACACATATATATGTGCAGTGAATTCCCTTTGTCAATAATTTTAGTGGGAGTTGGAGATGGGCCTTGGGACATGATGAAAGAATTCGATGATAATATCCCTGCTCGAGCCTTTGATAATTTTCAGGTACGAAGTAGCTGGTGTCATTTAATGGTTGAGATATAACGGCTTGCATGTTCAATTAGCTTAATACAGAAAGTTTGCTTGTTCTTTTTGTTCTAGTTTGTGAACTTCACAGAAATTATGTCGAAAAATATGGATACTTCCAGAAAGGAGACGGAATTTGCTCTTTCAGCCTTGATGGAAATACCTTCTCAATATAAAGCAACTATTGAGCTCGGCCTATTGGGGTAAGTATCGAAACTTTATTATAGATGATTTTCATGGTTTATGTTTCACTTTTAATTACCTAAATGTTTCGAAACTTCCATTTTTCCAATTGATGAAGCCATCGGCATGTAGTAAATGCTCCAGACAGAGTTTCTCTTCCCCCACCAATGTATAATGTACCTTCCAGCAGCAGGCCAAAACCATCACGGTCTAGCAGTTTTCAGCAAACTGCACCTTCGTATTCTGGTTACGATGCACGAACACCAGTCCATTCTGGATATGATACACCAGACCATTCTGGATATGATACACCAGTCAGCACAGCACCACCTTCAAGTTCTTTATATGATAACCAGGTTTGCTTTCTATTCGTTGGAGATGATGATATATTAAATTGGCTTCTGCGCCATGGTTGTTAAAACACCAAATTTCTTATTGATGTTGTTTTCTACTGTTTTCTTTGATGAACTTGAGCAGATTTGCCCCATCTGTCTTACTAATCCAAAAAACATGGCCTTTGGTTGTGGACATCAGGTACATTACTTTGTGTTTCCATCATATTTTATTTTTACCTTGAGATCACATACAAAGGTCTATATTAACATAATAGAGATTGGATTGGTTCCTCACTCTTCCTCCTCTTATTTGGTAGACTTGCTGTGAATGTGGAGAAGATCTCGAAATGTGCCCCATTTGTCGGAGTGAAATCCAGACTAGAATTAGGCTCTATTGACCAGCTTTGTCGCAAATGTCTTATCGGGTATTTGGTTCGGCCATAATAGCAGAATCAAATGCTCAGTTTCCAGACACAGGAACAGGTTAGCAATTGAAGATCTTCTTTATCATGTGTTTGTTTTATTTTTGTGAAAATCATGATTACTTTTTTTATATGAACTTCATTAGAGGGTAATCAGTACTTGAATGTACAGGGGCATTGCACATTGGTGGACATGATGAACTCTTCCTTGGCATAAAGACGAAAGCTTGATTGCATTCACAAGCAAAAATTCAATGGGTAATGCCGTTGTCAAACAATGTTACATTCGAATCCTATGTTTTGTACAAAATTACTTGGCAAAAGCTACTTACGATGAGCGAGTTTATCTATTTTTTAGTTTGCCACAAGAGCTATACATAAATAAAGACTCGGGGCACTTTATGAAGAGACTATGGAGTATGGAGTATGAACCATCCGCATTCGTTTATTCATTTTCGTGATTGTTTGATTTTTCTTTTCACCTTTTTTCTTAGCACATATTAGAGTCCAATGTGATTTATTTAGGAATTTTGTAGCTTTCATTGGGTTTTCATGTACACGACCTTTCTTTGAATTTGGGATTCCAGATTCAGTATTTGCTTCAATGTATAATGCAGTTTGATTTGTAGTGGTATCAATATCATTAATGATTCATCTAAAGGCCAATATTCTTTGACAGCAAATAGTATGTTGATCTAACGGCCAAAAGTTTTCCCAGGCTATTAAAACAGAAACTCAGTTTAAGCTTGATCCAATTTTCACGTATCGAAGCTCGTTTATATACTCTCTGTCAAGATTACAATAAATATAAGTTAACGGGGATACAACTGACAACGAAAACTCTCTCCAAAGTGATTTTCATTTTATTTTTTTCAACTGTGACAAAATGGTATACATAATAAAGTTTTACTTCTGTCAATAATGGTTGTATCTGGTGTATGACTCTTGGTAATTTGCATCTGGCACCATTGTACTTGATAGCAAAGCAGCCTGAAGAGTCCTCCCTTCAGGCTCCTCCAGGAATTTCCTGTCTTCTATGTAACATTGAATCTCTGCAATTACTGGCTTCAGCTCTTGATCTTCTCGTGCTCTTAGAGCGTTCAGGAAGTTGTCAGTTATTATGTTCAGCATCTTCCCGAACTGAGATTTGAATTTTCTATACAGAGCATACCCGGCCATCTGCAGAACATTGAATTTTTTAACGCACTGCATGGTTTTAAAATATCATTTATGAAAAATACATCAAGTATCTGTAACAACTTACTTGGAGGAATGCATTCAATGCAGTGGCAGTATACGTATTGGCAGGTAAAGCATTTAAGAATCTTGCAAGCCATGCCCAACCTTCTTTCAGGCCGTGTGCATTTTGGAGACCAGGAATTTCAGTCTGTCAAAACGGGCATTCTTTGTTAGCTGCTGCTACTTAACTAATTACATGTCTAGAGTAGGAATAGCACTAGTATATTTAGAGATAGAGCGGTGTCATCATAACTCAGCATACCCACAACACAAGAGTACAGGACCACAGTGACAAACCTGAACCAGTGCCGCATACAATCTCATGTAAGATTCTAATCGTCTCAAATAATCCTTGTGACTCTCAATCTTCCCATCTTCTTCTCGGTATCCAATAGTTTTGTAGTAAGCCTCTCTCGATCCAAATGCAGACTGAACAGTGAACAAGTAAACAGAATCAATATGGTGGCAGCAACAGAAACACTCAAACAAGAGCCAAAAGAGAAAACAATACAAGCTAATTAACTAACTATGACATTTTTTCCAGAAATATAGGCAATATAGGTTGGATATTACCTCTCCTAATAGCATGGGTTTTGTGCTGGGTGCTGGAAGGAAGTAGAAATGGTTGCTAAACTACATGTCATCTCTATGTCTTAGTTCTCATGTGAACGACACAACATTAGCTGACTACTTTGTAAACTTAGGGATTGAAAGGCACTCGCAGCTAATGGGAAGTTATATTTGACTGGATAAATTATCGTGTAAATTCTTAATTTCATCCAAATTTTGAAGAAAATTTGGACAAAAAGAAGAAAGATGTTGAAAGTATGATATAGATATGCTGGAAATATTCTAGAATAATTTTAAGCAGTCCTAAACCAACTATACTGTACCTAGAAAACATTGAATACAGGGAGGAGGGAAGGGGGAGGGGGAGGGAATATAATTGCTATCCAATTCATAAATAAAAATCCACCATTCCAGTTGAACTGGTTAAAAGTAGAGAAAATGGTACAAGGAACGACAAGAGAAGAGAAACATTAAATGGAGCATATATTATTCGCATGTTTACATAACTCCACAACGTTCCATGGTAACAGCTGAATGTAAGCCACGGGTGATGTGATCACAACTTTAGTGAAAAATTGAAGAGGAGAGGAAATTGAACCACTCAAAGCTTTCACATAGGTCATGTAATCACAACTTCAGAATGAAACGAAAAATACGAAAACTTCACAAAGGAGCAGACTGAATTGGTTCTCCCCAGTTAACTTTGTCCAGCACATATTAGTGGCCAATCAACCTCACATTGAAGTTAATACATAAGTTGGGGCATAATACGGGTTTGAGAGATCAACTATACATGAAATCAACTAGATTGGTGAACCCCTTAACTGTAGTGAGATGTTAGCAATATTTAAACTTAAATATAAAAATAACCATCTACTAAATGTATAGAAGATACTGATCTTATTTATAAACGGAACATTAAATTAAAGTGTGTGTTTGTGCGTCATATTTTGGATATTAATTCAACATACATTTTCTTCTATTCTAGATGAGAATTAATGAAATGGTAGAACGAATAGTTCTCAAACCGACTCAAAACACATAACAACCACAGCATGAAACCACCGAACACTAAAAGAAGGCTATAAAGAGCTGAAAATTGAGTCACCTTAGAGAAAGCCATATGCTTTGGGACAGTGTAGATGCAAGCTTTATGAAACTCACCGAGAAGAAGATCCATGGCAACAGGAACCTGGCACATTTTCAACAGAATCAGATAATTATCGCAATCTCAACCTTAAAAATATATCTTTTGGGAGCAGCTAATAGTCATTAGAGAAGCAATAATCTATGTACACATATAATGTACCTAAGATGTATTTAAGGAGAGAAGTAAAACAATAAATTTTATGTTTTATATGCTACGAAATATGCAGTAACCAAGGGCACCATACCTGAGATGTAACCATAACAATGACATGGCCACATGCAAAAGCAGCATTATCAGGGCTTTCACAATGGGAGACTACCTGTAATATCAACATTAATGTCAGTATTTAAGTTAACTTACCATGCCCCGTGAGAGAATAAAAGTGCATGTACAAGCTCATAGATGCATGATAGTTGCAATAAGACTCCTTCGGTCATTAATTGGAATAAAGAAAATTGGCGATCTATTCTAATAACTAGCTCCCTTTGGCTTCCAAGAAATGTGCAGGAGAGAGAGAGAGAAGAAAAATTATATGTTAGACAGTATAACATTTTTTATTGGCTCCATAGAGAGAGGGAGGGGGGGAGGGAATGGAAATGGGGTTAGGTTGAAATCATAATCTGATGTTTGCACACACCCTATCCAAATGTAACAACCATCAAGATACACATAGTGATACGACCTTTTGCTTAGTCATTTTTGGAAATTCATTTATTGACTGGCTCCATAGAGGGGGGAAAGGGGGCGATTGAAATCATAATCTGGTGTATGCACATACCCTATCAATAGTCTTTCATTAGTAAAGATTGTATAAACCTAAGCTTCGGATCATATGAATTACATTTTCAGGATAAAGCCTAATTTCAACTTCTGAATTTTCAGTTATTTGGATTAATGAAAATGCTAAACAGAATGTGGAACTCCAAGGAACTAGTTTTTTTCTTCAACTCTAGCTTGTAAATAGTAAATATATAAACAAAATATCCCACTCTAATGAATACAAAATTAAGTTATGTAAATGTTCCAAAACTCTCTTCTGTTCTTGACTTCTTTCCATTCTCTCTATGATCGAATAAAGTTGGAAAGGAACAAAAAGAATCAGCGTGGATACAGATGCATGAAACTGGGCCAAACAACTAAGATTACCTTCTTGGCAAAAGCTGCAATGCTGATGGATTGAGGACAAAGAGGATTGTTGAAAATCTTAATAAGTTCACTTGCTTTTGTTCTGCAGAGAGGAAATAAATTTAAATAAAACAAAAATCAAAACATACTAAATACATCATGTCTCAGAATTTCAAGCAAAATGTTTGTCATCAGAACAAAAAACTTCATAGATATTGCTTAATTAAGCATCTTCATAATTTTTTGGCAATGTAGAACACAATTCAAAATTTAAAGATCTCGTTCGGTTTCTTACAACCCTCGCAAAACGGCAAAAGTAAACTATTGTAAATCAGCTAGTTTAATCAGGTTACTCTGGTAATGCAGTTCAATGCCTAAACTTATCCCGTCAAAAGTTAATTAGTGAGCTTTCTATATGATTTATTGCTCTAGCCTACATGTCTGTGTCTAACCAATTCTGATGACAAACTTCTGAAATAGCCCAAACAGAGAAGAGGATAACACGATAATTTCAAGGCAGGCCCAACAGGCCAAACTGAAGATAATTGCATAAATTGATGTAATCTTATAAATAATATACCATAAAAAAATATTAACAGCTAGAATTTATTGAGGTTGCAAGAGAATATGCATATAGATATTCTTTTAAAAGAATTCTACAGGGTTTAAATATCTAACTGAATCGATCTATCATACCTGACATTGTCTTTTGTCCCCCTTATTTGTCTTATCAGCCTGGAAATATGCCTTTCATGGCTGCTGAAATCCTAAAACAAATATAACTCCACATAATTAATTGATATACAAAAGGCATTACAGTTTTAGAGCTTCAAAAGACATGTTGAGGTAGCAATACCTTATTAGTGCTTAACGTCAACGACTGGTTTTTTTCATCACACTCTTTAAGCTTCTGTGATCTTATCTGCTCTAGATTTAGTGCACTTTCTGCAGCTCTGATTATGCTAACTGTCATCAGATGAGGTGACTTCTTAGATTACAAATCCGAGGAAAACACCCATTTGGATAAAAATATTAAAAAGACTCAACTGATTCCTTTTTAAAACCCTAACTTTCCAGGCCTTTACCCTTATCCTCGAGTTCTAAACCGGAGGCTACTAGCAGACCCTAAAAAGATAGAACTGATTGATGCACAAACACAGCGTTTACAACCCAGATCTATCAAGGTGTTGAAACTAGAAACCTTCTAGGGAAAGATAGTCATATAGTAATAAAAAACCGGTGTCGATTGCCAATGTTGAAACATAAAATATACCTGCTGATTGTGACTTCTTTATTCCATCAGCTCCAGATTCCTTGGATTGAGCATTCGAAGTTCCTGAACTGCCAACCATTTGGCGTGCTGGAGCTTCATCTTTTGATGCTCCAGCAGAAATCCTTTTAGAGACTTCAGCAGCTTCCCTATCTGCAGCTTCTTTTGAAGCTTTCTGCTCAGCTTCTAAAGCAGCTCTTTTTGCTTCCTCAGCTCTAAGTTTGGCCTGCGTTCAGAATTTATTAATTTAGCAAACACTTGAATACTACCTGCATTAAATTTTGCAGATTTATTGGATCTACTTTGTAAGAAAATCATAGTAACCAACAAACCTCTGCCTCTGCTTTAGCTTTTTCCTGGCGTAGTTTTTCTTCTACAAGAGCCCTTTCCTTTCTCTTGGCCTCTTCATAAGCTGCATCACTTCTTATTTTCCTTTCTTCTATTTGTGATTTGAGTTCATGGTCTCGCTGGACCGCAGTCAAATGATTATCAAGTGCTTCTGCACTTCAGTGGTTATAAGAAAATTGTCAAAAGCTGTTTCCAGGATTGAAAGTAATTTCAACTAGTAATGAACTACCCAAAGAATAATAACACAAGGTCCATAAGGCATGTGATATATCAAACCATAATAATATTAAAACACATTATACAGCAATGACTCCAAACCTAAATTAATCATAATTAAATTAGGAAAGCAGGACATATTCATTAGTGTTGAAAAGTAAAAATGAAATTGAGCCAGTTAACTTGATTCAAAGTACGTTTACCATACAGTTCTATGTTATTCCTCCCCGCTACTTTTGAATTGTATGAATAAAATGTTTCAGCTTCCTATGCGATGCTCATTAGCGTTACAAAGTAAAAATGAGTAAATGACACCTAATTTGCAAACTTGATTCAAGGTAAGTTTACATTACTAGTTCTATGTTATTCCACCTCACTACTTTTAAATGGTTTGACTACAACATTTCAACATGAACTGGTTTATGATCTTGACTGTCTTAAAGAACTCAATCTCAGGATATTGACTTGAAGTAGTTTTATTGTATAGTATAGTAATCTTCAACTATCCAGGACCAGACATAACAGACCTCACAGAAAGCAACCTCTTATTCAAATTCAGGCAGAAGCAACTATGTATCACCAGTTTTCACTTTTCTCGTGCAGTTTCAGTAAGAGTTTGAGAGAACAGGGTGCAGATGGCACGTTAAAGTACAAATTAACATCATGATCCGGTTACCTCTACCAAAGCTAAAATTGAAAGAATAATGAACAGAACAATTGTCATAGAGTGATTCTTGAAACTCGTATTTCAGATAATTCAACCTTTCCAAAGAATGCTACATAAAGAAATAGAAGATAGATCTTACATCTTTCGCTGATATTGAGTATCTAGTTTTCTGTCCATGTCCCTTCTCGCATCTCTATATTTCTCAACTCGAGATAGTGCAGAGTTAGACAGTTCATTTTCACTCATCAGCTCCGAGTCTAATTTTGAAATCAGATTCCTAATTTCGTCCTGTAAACAAATCAATTATTAACATACACAAAAGCATGGAATTCAACATCTCTTCTTTCTCTATCAACTTAGAAAGGTAAAGTTAGAGTCTTAGTGATACAAGTATCCAGAAAAAAACAATGTCAAATGATTATCCTTTAGTCTCATAGCTATCCCTTAAATAACTGCAAGATAATTCTGCACACCTTAACTCCAAGCTGATGCTCATGGGTTAGCTCGACCAAAGCACCTTCCACTAACCCCACCTCATCCATCAAGTAGGACTCAGCTTCAAATGCTGTCTCATCATCAGAAGCATCACTCTCACTGAAAGGTAAATAGTGAGTTATATTATTGTGAGCACACACATCAGCTTATCACATTAGCAAGCCATTGAATGCAGAATTTCAATAAATAACAGGTGCACAAGCATGAGAAATAAAATATACATACCTGAGATAAAGTGCATCACAATTGAATCGTCTCACTGCCACTAAACTTCGATCATGAACCTCCTCATCCTTACTCTCAATATCGTCCTCCATCTCATCATCGGATACACGCATAACAAACCCTCTTCTTGCACTACTCTCCAAACTTTTCCCATTTGCGATTTGTCTAAAAAAACACAAACACAATAAAACACAGCTTCAGATATAAGTTATATAACCATGTTGAAATGCATACACACATAACTAACACAACATATTACAAACACAATATTGAACATACAAAATTTGCATCACTGCTTCAACCATACACATAACATTACAGATACAAAAGCACGCATACAATGAGAACAAAAGATAACAGTAACAAGAGATATAAAAAAGAATACATTACCGTGATTTTGTTTTGGTGAAAGGCACGGGAGTGGGAGAGGCATTGAGTTTCTTTTCAAGCGAATTGAGCTCCGATAAAACCGATTCGAAACTCCAATTGGGCTCCGGATCAATGGCGATTCCATCAACTCTCTGCGGGCATCGAAGCTCCAACTTAAAGGCTACCCTGCACATTTAACCAAAAAATTAAAAATAAAATCCCCACATCAAGTAATTATTATCGAGAACTACATTAGTTCAATAACAAATTAGAACAACGATACGTGAAGAAAATTACATTGTGAAAGATCAAAAGCAAGCGCGAATTTGATTTGGGGCTTGAATATTTGATCAATTGAAAATGATAACCGATAAGGGTTTAGTTAAAAACCCTAACAAACAAATGGGGTTTATCAGAATCTCGAAGAACTGAACAATAAAATTGTAGTCGTTTGAAATGGCCCGCGTAAATTGAAGCAATGGATGCTTTTTGTGAATTCACTCAATTCAGATCACGGTCCACAAACTTTCAAATAACGTTAGAAATATAATACGGTTAGGGATGGCAAAATTATCAAGGATACGGATATCCATCGGAATCAGCTCTATTTAAAATGGGGATGGATTAGTGTTGACCCCGGTTCGGTTTCGGACCGAAACCGAAAAACCGGTTTGATGACCGGTTTCAAACCATTGGTTTTTCAGTTTTGGTATCGGTTTCGTTTTATTATTATTATTATTATTATTATATCATAAAGATTGTTTGTATTATTAAAATCTTGACAAATAATAATAAAATATTGTATTTATTATGAGTAATTGGCACAAATCCCCCCAGACTATACCAGCTTTTGCATGTTGCCCCATAAACTATTTTATTAGGCACTAAACCCCCTGAACTATCACTTATTGGCAGACCAAGACTAAAGATGGCCCCTCAGGGGGGAAAAAACCCAAAGGATTGCCAATAAGTGATAGTTCAGGGGGTTTAGTGCTTAATAAAATAGTTTAGGAGGCAACATGCAAAAGCTGGTATAATCTGGGGGGGATTTGTGCCAATTACTCATTTATTAAATATGAAATCATAAAGTTGTAAATAAAAAAACATTTACAAACATTTTCATTGAAGTATTTAAGTATTTCACAATGTTTAGAAGAAAAAAAATTGACATTTATTAATAAATACAATTTTACAATTTCACAAAAAAATAAATAAATTACAAATTGGCCTTGAAGGCTTGAATTCAAATATACAATATTATAATGTAACAAAGTTAAAATTTTAAAAATAATAATAATAATAATAAAAATAAAAAATTACCGGCCTTGCACTTAATTTTTTACCACAATTAAGCTGCCTACGTATCCTCCACCAATATAGAGGAATCAAATGCCACGTAGTTCTTTTACCTTTAATTACTAGCTCGGTGTTGGAGGTTGGAGGTTGGAGGTTGGAAGTTGGAGGTTGGAAGTTGGAAGTTGGAAGTTGGAGGTTGGAAGTTGGAAGTTGGAAGTTGGAAGTTGGAAGTTGGAAGTTGGAAGTTGGAACGGAATCTATTCGCTGTCTTCCGTTCCCGTGGTTTGGTCATCTTCAAAGAAGTCGTTCACTATCTCCGGCTGGAGTTCTTGTTGTCTATATTTTGCCTTCGTCCAATCATCAACACACGTCTGGATTTCAAGCGATTGTGGAGACATAGCCGACCGTCTTAGGTCTAAAATATTTCCACCTGCACTAAATTCTTGTTCCACAGCAACGGTAGAAATCGGCGTTCCAAGAATTTATTTGGCAATAATAGCCAAAATTGGATATTCCTGTTGATGACTCTTCCACCAATCCTGAAGACTAAATGTATCATCTGAAAATTGATGAATGTCTTCTAAATACCAGTCAAGCTCAGAGACAGATGAGGATGAAGAAGATGTTCGTAATTTTTTGGATCTTTGGGAAAACAATCGATCCCCTAAACCCCTTAATTGAAATTTTACAGAAGAACTACTACCACCAGATGTGGGTTGGGGTTGTGAAACCGGCACGTTCAAAGACTGACCATATATTTTAAGATATTCATCGTATAATTGATAAAGCAAAGTCTTAACGGAATCACAACAATTAAGAACATCAACTTCTAATCCTAAACATTTGTAATAATTAGTTAAATATTCCTGCAAACATTCTAATTTAAAGCGTGGATCAAAACACGGTACAAACAAGTAAATATTTGGAATCTCCCCATAATACTGACACCATTTTGTTTTCATGGCAGCAACACATGGATTCAATTGAACATCGAATTCACAGTCACTAAATGCACCAGCAACATTAACACTTTGAACAAGAAATAAATGAGTAGTGGGATAGTAAAAACCAGATAAAGCATTGGTAGCATCATTAAAAACACGTAACAATTCAAGAATTTTTATACATACATCACAATGGTTCAATTGAAGAGAAATTGAAGGAACATTATAATTAATAAAAGAAACTAATAAATCCTTATATTCAACACTTTCGCAAAGCAACTTATAAGTTGAATTCCAACAAGTGGTAATATCCCAAGAAATTTTTTTGGGACGCATATTATTCTGAGAGCAATATTTTAACCATTGTTTCTGGATTTTGCTATGCCTCCAGATATAGTTAATACTATCTCTAATTAGTCTAATAAAAGCAGAAAGCTCTGTTAATCCAGCTTGAACACACAAATTTAAAACATGGCATGCACAACGTTGATGAAATAATTTACCCCCAAAATAAGGATTGCACAAAATCCTGTAATATAGGAATAGTTGTGGTATTGCTTGCAGCATTATCAAAGCCAATAGCAAAAATTTTGTTTAGGATATTATACTCTTGAAAAACGATTTTAAGAAGTCGAAAAATATTTTGAGCCGAATGCGAGTCATCAAAAACACGAAATGCAAGAATTCTTTTTTGCATGTCCCAGTCATTGTCCATATAATGACATGTGACACCCAAATATGAATGACTACCAAAATTGTCGGTCCATATGTCGGCACATACAGAAACACGACCTTGAAATTTTTCAAAAAATGTTTTCAATATGTTTTTTTCTTTTTTGTAAATGGCATTTAGTATACGTGTGAGAGTGGATCTAGAAACACGTTGCATTGCAGGATTTAATGCATTTTTACAATAATTAACAAAACCTACTTTCTCACAAAAACCAAAAGGTAAGTGTTCAGTTGCAACCATGAATGCTAATTGTTCTCTATTTTATTCAGACGTGTAATGAAATAATTGATTAGAAGAGGTTGCGTACCTGGCAATTTGGGCTTGGTTATTCGCCATCGTGTATTCGGACGGGTGATATTTTCTGATATGGGTCCATAACGTGCCATATCTGAAGTTTCTTGGAACCTTGTATGTTTTGGTGCAGTGATTGCACTGGATGTGCCAAAATGTATCATCTAACTTAGTTTTCTTCATATGCACTTTGAAGAGATCGGACTTCATCGGCTTTTCTTCTTCACGTCACCTGTAAAAAAATCATCCGAAGGGGGTGGGGGTTAGATAGATTTTCATTAGTATTGGGGGTAAGCGGGGTCGAGTCCGTCGAACTCGGGAATTATTAGAGGGGGATTAGGACTAGAAGGGTGATCGGATCCAAATCGATCTTGAAGGTACTGGTGGTAAGCCACATCATCGTAAGTGACATCATCATTAACGTGTTCCAACAAGTTTTGCAATGGACCCTTTCCTCTCCCAAAATTTCTTGAACCATCTCCCCCACTTGCCATTGAAAAATTAATAATAATAATATATATATATATATATATATATATATAAAGAAAACATTGTTGGAATAATAGTGGTAACAAAGTAAAAAAAAAAAAATAGATGATTGAAAAAATAAGAGTGGTAAGCAAGTAAAAAATATATATATGAATGAAAAAAATATATTGTTGGAATAATAGTGGTAAGCAAGTAAAAAAATATATATTTATGATTGAAAAAAATATATTGTTGGAATAATAATGGTAAAAAATAGAAGAAATAAATATTGTATGCTAGAAAAAAAACATAGAATAAATAATTTATATATGAAATGAGAATTAAAGGAAATTGTAAATGTAAAGACCAGAGAGAATTCAGAATTTGAGATTGAGAGAGATTGAGAGAATGAAAGTGGTGTGAAGAAAAATAGGGGGGTGGCTTTGCAAATAGAAAAACTTAAGGGGTGATAAAAAAACAAATTACTTGGCCGTTGGGCAAATCAGAACGGTCGTCTGATGTTGCCCAACGGCCAAATTTCACTTTTTTTTTCAAATCTTATGCCACGTGTCAGTCGGGGGGTGGGGGGGCTATTTATATTTTAGAAGAAAGGGGTGGCTTTGCAAATAGAAAAACTTAAGGGGTGATAAAAAAACAAATTACTTGGCCGTTGGGCAAATCAGAACGGTCGCCTGATGCTGCCCAACGGCCAAATTTCACTTTTTTTTTCAAATCTTATGCCACGTGTCAGTCGGGGGGTGGGGGGGCTATTTATATTTTAGAAGAAAGGGGTGGCTTTGCAAATAGAAAAACTTAAGGGGTGATAAAAAAACAAATTACTTGGCCGTTGGGCAAATCAGAACGGTCGTCTGATGCTGCCCAACGGCTAAATTTCACTTTTTTTTTCAAATCTTATGCCACGTGTCAGTCATTGATTCGTCAATTTTTTTTTTCTTCCAACGGTTGCAACTTGCAAGCAACGGTCTTTTTTTTTTTTTCAGACTCTGCTACGTGGCAGCGTCTGATTAGTTGATTTGTTTTTTTTTATAGATAAAATTGGCGGTTTACCGCGGACAAAACCGTCGGTTTAACCACCGGTTTTGGCCGGTTTTGGCAGGTTTTGGCCGGTTTTTGGTTTTTAAATTTGAAAACGCTGCCACGTGATAGCGTCTGATTGGTTGAATTATTATTATTATTATTTTTTAATTCAAAACCGGCGGTTTTGGCCGGTTTTTGCATTACCTAAACCGAAACCGGAACCGTACGGACCGGTTTCCAACCAGTTTTCAAGTCGACGGTTTTGGTTTCCAGTTTTGGGGCCGGTTTGTACCGTACGGTTCCTGTTAAACCGCAGACAAAACCGACGGTTCAACCGGAACCGTGGTCACCACTAGGATGGATACTATTATTTCAGGGATGGAGCAGAGATGGATGTCATTTTAATATCCATTTTATTTTTGGGGATGGAGATATCGTTAGGGATGGCAATTAAACTCGAATCTGTGGGACCCACCCAAACCCAACCTGCTTAAAGAGGGTTTGGGTTGGGATAATTGTACCCGTGGGCGGGTTTGGGTTTGAAAAGGGTTTAGGTTTGGGTATGGATTTGGAAAAAAAAAAAAACCATACCCGAACCTGTGAACTCGTTATTGTGTGTGTGTGTGTAATTTTAACTCTGTGTTCTTATTTATTTGTGTTTGTGTGTAATTTTAGACTTGTGTTGTGTTAGAATTTAGAACTTGAATTTATGGATTATGTACTTATGTTAGAATTTTAGAACTTGAACTACATTTTTTTTTTTTTTTTTTTTTTTTTGCTGTTCTAGTTTTTTTTTAAAGCTATTTATACTTTTAAGCTTAAAATGATAAATGTTCACGGATTCACGGGTCCGCGGATGCCACACTCATCCACAAATCCTCTGAAATCCGCGGGTTCGTGGGTGGGTGGGTGGGTCTGGATGTTGCTTAAATCCTTGGGTGAAACCCGAACCTGAACCAGAACCCGCTACATTTCGTGGGTTTATGGATGGGTTTGGATGTCATTTTCTTTCGCGGGTTTGGGTTTGGGTTTGGGTTTGGGTTTGGTTTTTCCCAAACCCGCCCGAACCCGGTCCATTGCCATTCCTAGATATCGTCTATGGATATCCATGCCCATCCAGATCCATTATAGATTTTAATATAAAAATATAAAAATTTATTATGTAATTATTAATTCTAATTATATAAGTAATTATTAATTTTTATATTTGAACTTTATTGGATGTATTTGTTTCCCTTTAAATAAGATAAAATATACTGTTATATATGTTAGTTACATTTTTCTCTTGTAAACTATAAAAATTTAAAAAAAATTCATCGGATATGAATATAAACGGAGCAAGGATGGATATTTCTATCTTAATTAGCGGATTATTAGAATCCGCTCCACTCACTTAGAAATGGGGATGGATGAGGGGATGGAGATATATATCTCAAACGGATACGGGGATAGATATTGGGGTATCCATACCCAATCTGATCCATTGCCATCCTTGAATACGGTTTACCGATTGTTAATGAAACATTTACTGATATTTCGAAATTAATTTTTTAATTAGTATTTTTCTTTTATATAATTTTTTAATTACCATTTGAAATCGTTTATTGAACTACCTTTCAAAAATTTAATATCCAAATATTCATCGATTATTAACAATTATCTTTAACTATTGATTTTTTTATTTTTTTTTTGAAAGAAACTATTGAATTAAAATTAAAGAGTAAGATTCACTCTACAATCTACATGAATAAATGCACATTTTATTTGATTTGGATTCTATAAATTAGAAGCCTTTTTATACTCAATGCCAATTTCAAATGATTTATAAATTTAAAATTAATTAAGAATACTAGTTGAACAAATAACATAATTTGATAAAAAAAAAAATTATTGATATTTATATTTTAAAGAGTATTTGATTTGTAATTTAAAAATAACTTTTAGAATTATATCTAATTTTGAGTTTCGCCATGCGGGTTTTACAAGCTTGCGTTACTTAAGTATATATTAAAGTCAAACCAAAAAAGAAAAAGAAAAGGTATATCCACCAGATTCAAACAACATATACAACAATCACTGTAATGTCATCTACTTTTCCTCCTATACGTTTGAAACCTGCAAATCTAGCAGCACATGAAAATGGTGTATCAATTTCTCTGTTCCTAGAGTTGACTAAAGCTACTTCTGCTATTTTCTGTGCTAAATTTTGTGGCATGAGACCTTGTGTTATTCCTTCAATCACAGCTCTCAGGATTTCACATGGAAATAGATTATCAAACAACCCATCAGTTCCAGCAATAATCACATCTCCTGATTTTACATTCACTTCCAGCTCCTGTACACAAAAGCATTTTATAAGTATCAAGCAAAGAGTATTTGAACATGCAAAATGGTGGAACAAGAACTTTAGATTGAAGAACCTCAGCAGAGTTGGGGCATTCACTGATGTAGTCATGTCCAAGCTGAAACGGGTAATTAAACCGATGCTGCTGTACTGGGGATCGGTATATGACTTCACCGTGCCTAATAACCATAAATCCGCTATCTCCCACATTTGCAGCATGTAAGTTCTGCATCACATTTATGTTTAGAGGTTTAAATTGTCTATAATGAAGAGTAATTACGTTATGATCGACAAAATTAAAGACATACATGACCGGAGAGGGTTAATATGCAAGCAGTGGATGCTCCTTTTTGCTCGGTTTTAGAGTAAGCTTTCGTCAAAATCTTCTTGGGATCGATGGTCCCTTTAGGCTCAGTTCGAATAGCAATGACAGCATTCATCATGAGTTTTCGAGCAAATTCTCCAGAATCCACACCTACCTCAGCCCAACCACCAACACCATCTGCTACTCCAATTGTTTGCTTCTCAGGATAAAGAAAATGAGCATCTTCACCTAGTGGTTTCAATGTCTTGTCCTTTGGTAAGTAAAAGGCTCCTGAAATCATTTCCAAACTTCTCTTGACCCTGACATAGAAAAATCATAAGAATCAAAACAAATGAAGTAGTCGAAGATTTAAACGTGTACCCGGATAATGTTTTATAAAGATCAAACACACGTTATGCTATCAGAGTCATATTTTTGCAATTTTGCAACTTAATAAACTAGATATGGGTATCAAACCGAGCACTGCAGACTCTAATACAAATCATTAGACACTCATCAACCAAATAACCCAAACAACAAGATATAAATACAGAATGCCTGATAAGAATTGGAAATACAAAATCTTACCTTATGCATTGACTTTGCTCCTGCTCTGGTTTCGCGCAATCATCAGTTTGAACTACCGCGGAAGCCATTGCCATCTCTTCGCTTTGATTCATCAAACCCGTCTTCAATGCTAAAATTTCTGGAATTCTGTTCTCCTTTAAGAAAAGCACATTCACAATCACAACAATTAATAATGAAACACTAAAATTTATATCAACTTCAATTTGATTTTTAAACTATAACACACATTCAATTATCTCAGGAAAGAAAAATAAAAATTCAACAAACACCTTAACTACAAGCTGACTTTTGACAAATCCGACCTTATCCATCAAGAATATTAGGGTTTCATGAGCTGACTTATCATCAAAACAATAACTGCAATGAAATTAAAAAAAAAAAAAAAAATTTAAAAATTATTCATAAACCACAAAATGTCACATATCAAACAGTTGTAAAAAAATTAAAAAAAATCATGAACCTGAAGCGAAGTCCACCAGGAGCATCATCATGAATTCATGACTCTGTTTTTGGTGTCAGAATTACGCAAGATGGACGAAAACCCTAGAACTTCCAACCAAGCACAAATAAATTCCATTGAAACCCATCCAAGTTTTCTGTGAAATCAATTCAATTCTAAACAGGAAAAATCAGCAGATGATCCATTATTACCAAGCAAGGTTATTTGTAAATGAGGTTAATGATATGCGAGAATTGTTCAAAGTCATTGAATAGGTGTGAACAACTGGGAAGGTTTTTTATTATTTTGAAATCCAATTGAGAACGCGTCGCCTGAAGTAATCTTTAATTATAATGAAATCAAAGGTAATTTAGTCGTGCGTAATCGTGGTTGATAATATCATGATTCCTTATCAAAATCAAACGTGAAATCCAAAATTGGAAACAAACTGCTATAATTATGGGGGATTTTTATTTTTTTTACTACAAATGGATCATGTAGATGGAGATCGTAAAAGTTCACATATTCTTTTACACCGTATTTGTCTCTCTATTTTTGGTTACCGGGGCCGGCTGTGAATCAATTTTACAATGTCAATCAGTATTTTTAGTCCAATACATAAGAGTTACGGTATTTGCACTTCTTAAAAATTGTATGTATATTTAATCTTCTTTAAGAATAACCGTAAATTCTCTTTTAAATACGGATTTAAAATATATTTTTAATTTCTGTTTAAAAATATATATACATATTTAATTTCTTTTAAGGAAGTATAAATTGATTGCTAATTATGAAGAATGAATCAAATATCGAAAGTTGGTTGTGAAAAAAATAAGTTTTAAATTAATTTTATTATTTTTATTAGAAGAACAATAATAACTTTACACAATTTTCTCTATAAAATCGGTATTTTTTAAATCAAAAACAAAAAATATAAATATTATTTATTTTTTTCAAACACATTTTAGATTTATTATTATTATCAATATTAGTTGTTCTTCAAAACATTTTTTTAATTCTAATTATGATTCATGAAAATCAAATGTGGAATCCAAAATTAGAAACAAACCGGCAAACTGCTATAATTACGGGGTATTTTTTTATGGTATTTTATAAATCAATTGATATCTTTGGTCTTTACACCGTGATTGTCTCTCTATTTTTGGTTACTGGGACAGGATGGTGAATGCAACGGAACCCCACTGTACAGTACACGTCTGTACACCTTATCCTACCATCAAAACCATGTAATAATTCATTGAAATCGAGTCGATATACCGAAAAAAATAAAATATTTTATCATAAATATTCTATAAGTTTTAAAATTTATTAAAAATAGATTTACATAAAGTCATAAACTAGACCGAAAATGAGGATACATTCCCAAAAACAATCTTTTAGTTTCAAATTTGAGTAATGTTATATATTTTATATCAGTATCTTACCTTCTTCCTAAATAATAATGTGACAATTGGTAAATAGATATATGTGGTAGATGAGATAAATCATTATTAATATATATCTATTTAGAAATTGACACCTCATAAGTTGGAATATTAGTTGGGATGTTTAACGTTACTCTATAAATTTAGGTAAAATAAAAATTTTAAAAATTATTGTATACCAAAAACACTTCATAATTTCAAAATTTAGTTCAAAAATCTCTTGATTGTGTACCAAAAACCCTTACGACTTATTACATGCATATTCAAAACTAGAGGATTGTTTTCGAAGAAAGATCGAACTCAAGAGAGTTTTGGGAATCTTAATCTTACAATTGAGTGGCAATATTTATACCCTAAAAGGCTGAAAAACTATATGTACATTCATTTTTGTATGTAAACCTCATTAATTTTTATATTTAATAGTTTATATTGTAATAAAACAGTATAACGTTTTTGTTTTCTAAATGTTTATAATATATTTTTTTCAAATTCTCAAAATATTAATTATTTATTAATATGATATAAGATATGTATTTAAAATTATTTAAATTAAGGGTAATAGTGGAATTTAGAAAAAAATAAATTATTTTAGTGTGCACAAACGCTTTTAAGGAGAAAGGAGGTGCAAATATCGTTGCTTATTACAATTTTGCAAACCACCCAAACTCAATCAGTATTTCCAGCCCAATCAACTTTTCAACGTCAATCAGTATATCGAGTCCAATACAGTAGAAAATAGATTGTCCAGCCCAATATTACAAATTTAGCCCACTAAATAAATAAATAAAATATGCAAAAAAAAATACCCTCACAACTCAAAGTCTTAAATTAAAAAACTTGCCGGCCCAATCTATTTTAACTCCATCACTACTTTTCCTCGTTAACATTACTCTTTGTGTATCTTCTTCAATCTCACACTTTTTTTTTTGTTTTTTGTTTTTTTTTTTCTATTTTTTATATACCACCAATTGCGCGATTCAATTCTGAGATATTGTTACACTGACGTTATAAAACTGCTTTTATTACGTTATAAAATTAAATATTTTATTATTTTTTTAGGACGTCCATACCAAATAAGCAATCTATGTATACACACACGATGACACGAGGTGTAAAAAAGTCAAACATAAGAGTATGTAAATTGCCTTGTAAGTGTGACAAAGCCGAAAGCCAGAAAAAACATAATATGATCTCTTTTCCCTAAAGTAAGAATGATGATTGTTGAATGGCCATTTTCTGGCCAGCTTTCCTGTTTATTCTCACAAATAGTGCAATCCATATCTATATTACTTTGCGTGTTTCCAACATATATCAATAGTCTCATACACTTCTTCACATTAATTATTATTAGTATTGCATGTATGCTTGTTAATTATATATGTTTTCTAATGTTTTTAGTCCTTTTTTGTTCAATTTATATTTAATTTGGTTTTAATTTGTAATAGCGAATGAAGGTAATTAAAGGTTTAGCTACTATAAAGTGTGAAGTTACGTCTCTATGAATATAATATAAAATACATTCATATTAATGTAATTTTGTTGGGAAATTATCATTCTTTCCCCTGTAGTTTACCGTATTCTCCAATCTCCTCTCTCTAGTTTCAAAATTCTCCAATTTTCCCCCTCCCATGCCTACTTTTATACGGTGAGATTGGTTGTATTTGTGCATGGGAGGGGGGAAATTGGAGAATTTTAAAACTAGAGGGGGCAGACTGAAGAATACGGCAAACTACAGGGGAGAGAATAATAATTTCCCTTTTATTTTATTTTATTTATTTTATTTATAGACCGTCTAGATATGGCAACTCGAACCTAGGAATATTGTTTGACCGAATGAGTTCTATTTACCACCAAACCACACTGAGGGGTGGTATATTAATACAATTTTCATTTCTTTAATTGGATGATGTTAGGATACAAACATATATGGTTTCAACTTCCATGAATAAAACCCCATTGAATCTTTTAATATAAGAGTCTTTGGAAATTAATTAAATAAACACAAATTAAAATCTATCTCCACCAAACTTTGATTCCATACAAGAAAGAAAAGAAAAAAGGACCTTTTTAAATTTTGGAATCAATACATAAATAAACTTAAAGATAATAAAACAAAGGGTCAATGTCATTAAATCTCTTTCAAAGTATATTAATATATATAATTACACGGAATCAACTAATTTTATTAATTTTTATATTCATGAGAGAAAAAAGGCAATTTCTAATAAATTGTTAAATTTTAATATTAATCTCTAAAAAAAACTTAATTTAATAAAATAAAAATAAAAAAACAAATTTCAAAATTGTTGAATTCTTCTAGTATAAATAGGACATAATAATAAGAGTTATTACCTATATGGATCAAAATTCCAAATGCAAAATCAAAGCAAAGACATGATCATGATCTTCATGAGGAGGTGCTTAGGCTTTTCCCTCCTCTGTTTTCTCTTCCTCTACCCATTCATCATCACAATATTAACACCACAAACCAAACCACACGCAGCGGCCGCTGACCTCCCTCTCTCCACCAACTCCAGATGGGTGGTGGACGAAAGCGGGCGGCGCGTGAAGTTAGCATGCGTGAACTGGGTGTCACATCTAGATGCAGTGGTGGCGGAGGGGCTGAGCAAGCAGCCCATGGACGTGATCTCCAATGGAATTGCCTCCATGGGATTCAACTGTGTTCGCTTCACTTGGCCACTTTTCTTGGCTACCAATGACTCTCTCGCTTCTCTCACCGTACGAAAGTCGTTTCAAAGGCTTGGTTTGTTTGAATCCATTGCTGGTATTCAAGCCAACAATCCCTCCATCATCGATCTTCCTCTCATAAAAGCCTTCCAGGTACATGTTCTATCGTCGTATTGATTTTCATTATCGTCTCTTCAGGTTTGATTAAAATATAGACAGATTCGATCGGTTTAAAATACTTACGGATGCATGAAAGTTAATCGAACATGATAGGTACGTAGGTCAATTAAGAAACTTGTGTTCCAAAAATTTTGCTTCTCCACAAGTTTTGTTGATTTTTGATCATTAGTGAGCTTAATTAGCACAAAGCGACCAATAAAATGATTACACGTAGACATTTTGATTACAAGAACAGAGAAGACTTTTTGAGTCACAGTGTTTGTTGTAGTAGATCTGTAGATGATATCAATGTTTTTTATGATTATTAATTTTTGAAACCTTGTGTGGACCGGATAGTTGTGGTCTAGCTATTAGAAAAGTAAACGATAAACATTAGTCACCTTCCATGAATTCGTGATGATGACGATGTGTTGATACTTGATAGTGACAACAAATCAACAATGCCCATTTTGTACCTTTGGTTGCATTCAATTCTGTTATCATAGACCATGATGTTAATATTATAAAACGTCACCTCTGACGTATGGTTGGATAATTTCCTATTTCACATTTTCACCTATAACAGATGCAAAGTCAGTTTCATCAAATTTAAAGGTCTAGATCCTGGAAGGATTAATTTGAAAACTTGATAACACTTTAATAGAAAAATATAAATAACAAAAAAAAAAAAAAAAAAAAAAAATTTAAATAGATTTTTAAAATTTTACGAGTTTTGGGGGGTCATAGCCACACGTCACAAGGTGGCTTCACCACGGCCTAAAATTAAGATTTTTATATTATTTATCGATACTCACAAGTCACAAGTGATTTTTGATAAACTTTGTAATATATTATTTATGATGTGATTTCAGATGGTGGTGGGTAGCCTTGGAGATAACAATGTGATGGTGATATTAGACAATCACATAAGCAATCCAGGTTGGTGTTGCAGTAACTACGACGGCAATGGCTTCTTCGGCGACAAGTATTTCAACCCTGATGTCTGGATCACAGGCCTGACTAAAATGGCTACCTTGTTCAATGGTGTCACTAATGTGGTTGGCATGAGCTTGAGGAATGAACTGAGAGGCCCCAGACAAAACGTTAGTGATTGGTACAGGTACTATCATAAAATATCTTGTATTTGAAACAAAATAACTCAATACATATAAGCATCAGGTCCTAACTATGCAACGTTACATAATTAGGTCACATAAAAATTTGGATTCAGGCTCGGCCTAAGCCCAATTAGTTCAGTTCCATAGATCTATACCACCTTATTGTAATTACATGCCACAAAAATTTGTCATAATGTACATTGAAAAGTTTGGTCTCTAATAAAAAACAAAGCCTAATTTGGGATATGTTCATGAAATGAACTAGATACATGCAGAAAGGAGCAGAAGCAGTGCACTCAGCAAACCCAAATGTTCTCGTCATTCTCTCCGGCTTAAGTTACGACAAAGATTTATCGTTCATTAGCAACCAACCGGTGAACCTCTCGTTTACCGGAAAACTAGTGTTCGAGGTACACTGGTACGGCTTTACAGACGGGCAGGCATGGGCGGAAGGTAACCCTAATCAAGTGTGCGGTAACGTTGTGAACAACATGATGAGAACGTCTGGGTTCTTGTTGGATCAGGGCTGGCCGTTGTTTGTGACTGAGTTTGGGGTGGACTTGAGAGGTGGAAATGTGAATGACAATAGGTACTTGAATTGCTTCTTGGGTTGGGCTGCCGAGCATGACTTGGATTGGGCCTATTGGACTGTTGTTGGGAGTTACTATCTGAGAGAAGGTGTTGTTGGGTTAAATGAGTACTATGGACTGCTGAATTGGAACTGGTGTGATATCAGGAATTCAAGCTTTTTACAGAGATTATCAGCTCTTCAATCTCCTTTTCGAGGTAAAACATCATTGATTTATATGAATATGATCTGAGTTTGATATCATACCGGAATTTACGTTCCGATGTTGTTCATATCCTTCTGTATCTCCTGAAACCAAAGGGTATAAACATGTTCGGAAAGTAAAGATTCATCTTCAACAGTTAGTATTCTGCATAAAACATGAACTGTGTTTGACATGCAGGACCAGGAATTGAAGAAACTAATCTGCATAAAGTGATTTTCCATCCACTAACAGGACTCTGTGTCCTGAGGAAATCAATATTTGACCCTTTGAGATTGGGTCCATGCTCGGAGTCCGAAGCATGGAGCTACACAGCCCAGAATACTTTATCACTAAAGGGGACATATCTCTGCTTACAAGCAGACTGCTTACAGAAGCCAGCAAGACTTGGTATAATATGTACAGACTCTGATTCAAGATGGGATATCATATCAGATTCTAAAATGCACCTGTCATCTAAGGCCAGCAATGGTTCTACCGTTTGCCTCGATGTAGATTCCAGCAACACCATTGTTACGAAACCTTGTAAATGCTTGAACAAAGATAAGACCTGTGATCCTGCAAGCCAGTGGTTCAAACTCGTCGACAGCACAAAAAGTTCGACCAAAACAAAATCGATAATTCAGTTCAATTCCATCTCTAATTTACCTGGAAAGGATAACTTATGGAAATTGTTTGACTTGTTCTAACAGCAGCTGCCAATAGAACAAATACAGAAGGATATTTACAACTAACAAAGCCGAAAAGCCTTGCCATGTATCAATCAAATATGGCATCAATTGAAATAATCAAGTACATGTTCATTGTAATTCAATCACATATGTAAATTCAGTACAAGTAATCATACGCTATTGTTACGATAGTGGTTATACACTTGAACTATCCAATCTCATTCCATAGTAGAATGGTGAGGTGAGAACCTATTCGACAAGGAATGAGTACTTCGATATTTCCTATAAACAGAATTTGCATATATTCATTATGATAATTAAAATGCAATTACAAAATTACCACACAGGAATGTACTACTTCAGAATATCCAGATAAATGTGAAATTATCAAAAATAAATTTTAAAAAAGTGACAGCTGAAATCCAATCACATTTCTTCTATGGTTTGTACTCAAAATTTATGATAAAACATACAGCATCCAGAGGGTTCAACTGGTTCAAATCATAAAATGTAAAACAATCACTTATTCTTCCATTGCATCTCCTCCTTCAATCACTTCCACTTGTTCTTTCAAAGGCGTAATCTTTGTAAGTAGGACCTCTGCATTCAGGACATAATTACATATCAAAATTTAGTTGATTGAACCAGGACTGCATCAGCTTGTAGGAAAGCACAAAAGGGGTTTTACAAGCATTTTAGTCCTTGCACTATACATTTCAACCTGAGATATACTGAAAAGTGAAAGAAAACGAGAAAAATACCATAACTGCAATATGAAGAACTAAGCACAAGTTTCGGTTTCTGTTTGTATGACAAACCATATGTGATCTACCCTACTCTACTACAAGAGTAAGCCCAAAGCCAAGACAGTTTATTATTTTATTACCCCTTTCTTCTTTACATTAATAATCCAATAAAGTATGTAAGCCACTAAGCCCAAGAGCCAAGCTTGCCAAAACCATTAAGATTTTATATAATTTAGTAATTTCCATGTAATTTACTTTAGCAAAAATATCAATGAGTTATCACTTCACAAGGCTAACAACAGATAGCAAGATGAAAGTGTTACGGGGAGGAAGTCACTAACCAGTCTTCTTAGGAAATGGATATCCTTTGGAACTGACATAGGTGCGAGGGTTGGGTAACTGATGGTTTCTCAAGTACTCTTTGTGCCCCTACATGAGCAAGCATCATAAACCAAGAGTTAATGAATCACTGGAAAAAGAAAGAAGGAAATATAATACACGATGGAGAACTCTTAGGTAATGTGATTGGGGAATTTCAATTAACCTTTGTTATCACGCAAACATCGACATTGCTTCCACTTCCCAAATCATTAAATATGCCAGAGCAAATAGCCTCACACACCAAATTAATTCCTTCATCCTTCTGCACAAATGTATAGTGAAATTCATGTTTCATGAAAAAATACGAATGCAATATCTACAAAAACGAAATCCCAGAAACAGGATTCTAGAGCTAAGAGGTACTTCATGTCTTGCAGCACAACTACTTTCACACTAGATTTATCTTTTTATTAAAAAAAATAATAATCATAATAATAAAGAATTAGATTACTTTAATGAATACCAAATAAGACATTTTTTAATCAAAATAAGGACATAATTACACTAATTTATAATTTCATGTTCTAAGCACTTCCAACTATATAGTACACCAACTTACAGTCAACCCTTCACGGAACTTTGACTCGAAAACAGCCATTGCGGCAAGAGAACCAGACCCCATTGTAGCAAATGGCAATGTGTCTGTAGATCCATGAGGATAGATCTGTGAAATAAGAAAAATCAATAGTAAAAATAAGCACCATTTGCAGCAAGACAACATGACAGTTCAAAACTTCAAATTCTCAAAAGTAAACTGACTTACAGTATGCAAATGTGGTCCAGTGGCATCAACTCCCCCAAGCACCAATGCAGCTTGGACATGACCTTGGTATCTGGACAACAGGAAAATTAATCAGTCATGCCTTTTTTAATAGTTACAATAAAACTTCAGATAATGCTGATGGCAGTTCTCTCACTAAATTGACTTACTTGAAAAGGTGAGACTTCAAAAGAGTAAGAGCTGTCACAACCCTTGATTCTCGACTAGTATGATATCGATGGAGCTGCAGTTGTGAACTGACCATGTCTGAAGACAAGCATCATGCAAAGAGAAAATAAGTACGAGATTGTAAGAGGTCATTGACTTTCCAGATGCAACAGATATGATGATGTCACAGTAGAGGAAACAACCGCATGAGAGTTTGTAAAGTAGAAAAACAGCATTTGCCTTGGACTTTACCTGTTACTGACTCTGTATCAGCAGCAGTTCCGGCACCACAACAGTAGATATTAGGTGCCATATAGTGTATTTTCTCACAGTTCTTATCGCAAACAATGGGTCCTGCTGTGGCTCTAGTATCTGCTCCAAGGATGACTCCATCCTGAGCATAATTTCAAGAAGAAAAAAAAAAAGAAATTTGAGACTTGTACTCCAGAAAGAATATAAAAAGTATGTGGTTTGAAACTAAGCTGTAGCATTATAAATTAGTAAATTGTAAAGGTATATGGTCAATATTTTGTCGACAAACAGAACTGAAAAGTTGCATAAATTGTTGTGCTTATCAGCTTATGTTCCTAAATCATAACATCACAAACTAGTCAGCTGGTTCCTATCCAAGAAATCAAACTTTAGTTACATCGATGGCCATTGGCAACCTTATGATCATTCAATCAACGCGAATCCTAAACGAATAAAAAGGAAACCATATGCCTCCTGGTATAGACGTATAGTATAGCATAATATGCAAGAACTAATAAACTAAAGATTAAAGAATCTAAAAAGAAACCAAGCAATAAACAAGTTGCAATCTAAAAGGGTATCAACTAATGGCTCAAAAGATTGAAAATACCTGAAAGATTAGGCCAACGATGGTCGTCCCCGTCTTGAAATACGATGGGGACTTATGGCCTTTCTTCGAAAGCATATCATTCCTTCTACACATATCGAAAGAGAACCCGCCACTGGGAGGAAGTTCTGACACTGCTGCCTTCGACATTTTGAAATTCACACAAAACCTAACCACTTGAAAGACATGAAATAAAACAAAAGCTCCATAAACACAAAAATACCATATACATTCAACTAAACAAACTTAAAAATAAAAAAATAAAAATAAAAAAATAAAAAAATAAAAAAATAAAAAAAAACCAAAAGCCAGTTATAACTCAAAAAGGTAAATTTTTTTGAAGTCCAATCTCGATCATATAAACTATCAACGGCGTCGTTCAAGTTTGTATTCGCAGAAACCAAAATCATCTAAAAATTAATTGAAAAAAAGAAGAGAAAAGCCGAATAATGGTAATGTGCAGGAAACGAACCCTAATATTATGTGAATGCAACTTACAAGAGCTTGAAGACGCGACAATCGGTGAAAAATCTGTGCGATGGATCTCTCAGAGAGAACTGGAAGGCGTAGAAGAAGGCTGTGAAGCTTAAAACAACTGAGACTTGGAGAATAAGAAACAGAGAGGATTTCTACTCTGGTTAATTTTTGGTAATTTCGGTATTTAAATCTAATCTGTAATTAATGTAAAAATTTAGCTGCGTTTACTATTCTTTTATAATGTTTTTGCTATTAAGTCCTTCAGTAATGTTTAATTTCGAAATTCTTGTTCCAAGTATGAGATTATTTCCATTTGATCCTTTTGTCTTTGTATAATAATAATATATATATATATATAACTAAAATAATTGAGAAATTGTACAATTTTTTAATGATAAAAATAAAAAATATACAAGTGTGAAGGAAAGTAAATATATAAAAGAAAGAAGAATTACATTTGTGGTGGTTTATCCTCTAAAATCAACTGTTTCACACAGAGGAGATTCTTCTAACCAAACAGATTCAGAATTTAAAGACTATGTCATCTTTGTTAGAGAATGGGCCACTATTTTAATTTTTTAATTTTTTTTTTTTATATAATGAATCAGTGCAACTTTCTTGTGATCAATTGCAAGCTTCCTTATAATCACTTTTTGTTTTTTAAATGATAAAATCATTTCCAAATAAAATTTTAAATTCACTCCATCCATGCATTCTAGTCTAGAAATTAGGTCTACATTTAGTGGTTTTTAGCCTCACTTTGGGTTCGGTATCTATTCAAATTATGTTAAACATTAACTTTATGCCTCGAGAATCTTGAATTCAAATCTTAATAATTATAAAAATCTATCAAATTTCATGCACAAAACAAAAAGAAACTTGTCAAACCATCAAGCACATATATATATAAAATAGATGGATTCTTAATGCAATAACAAAATACTAGTTCAACACACATAAATAATAATATATTGGCAACAAATAAGCATTCCCTCCAACACTCCCTTGAAGATTTGACATGATCATGATTCATGCACCGTGTTCCAACCTTGGCTTCAGAGTCACCATCAATCCATTCTTCATATAAAGTGTGGTTGTGACTTTTGGAACAACATCATGGCCTTCAACTACCTTAACTGAATATTTCATCAGGATTGGAGCAGCCACCATTTTCATCTGCATATAAGCAAATTTCTTGCCAATACACAGCCTTGGACCAGCATTAAAGACTGGATACTTGAACTGATTCTCACTCACAAATTCCCCATCTTTGTTGATCCACCTCTCAGGCTTGAATTCCAGGCAGTCTTTGCCCCATATGGACTCGATTCGAGCCATCGAAAAGATACAGTACAGAACCCGAGCTCCTTTCCTGACAATGTTTCCATCAGGAAGCACATCATCTTCCAGGACTTCTTTCATTTCAATTGGCACTGGTGGATAGAGCCTCAGAGACTCTGATAATGCTGCTTGGAGATACACCATTTTCTTTAGTTCTTCAACTGTGAACAACACTGCATGATTGTTTTGGTTTTTAGTCCTCTGGTGACCTGAAGAAATTTCATTGATTTCCCTGAGAACTCTGGTTTCTACTTCAGGGTTTTTGTCAAGTAACCAGAAAAACCAGGACAATGCTACTGAAGTTGTGTCTCTTCCTGCTAGACTAAAACTTAAGCAGAAATCTCTGAAAAACTTATCTGGGATATGCCTGTTTGTGTATTCTGTCTCCATGAGCCTAGACAAGAGGTCAGATTGATCGTTTAAGTTACCAAAACTGTTTAGTTTCTTCCTCCTGTCTGCCACAGTCTTGTCTGCAAAATCATGTACAATTTCAATTGCTTTCTTCAACCTTTTCTCATATCCTAGACAAAAGAACTTCAAGGGCTTCCATACAAAAGGTGGCATCAAGAATCTGCACAAAGAGAGTTCTGTGGCTTCTTCGAAAGCTTTCGCGAAGGGAACTTCTGGTAAATCAAGGGACAAACAACCAGGATCAACCCCGAGAGCAGCAGTGCAAATGTTGTCAAACGTAAACCGAAGAAGCAATTCTTGGAGATCAAAGCTATCTCCTGATTTCACCAGTTTCTCAGTCAGTTTCAACAACTTGTGGGGAACCAAATCCTGCATAGTCTTGATAGAATACTCCAGAAACCTGCTTGAATGCATCTGTACTTTCGCCATTCGCCTTTCTTCCTTCCATGTTTCGCCATCAGCATTGAGTATACCATCTCCAAGCAAATCATGAAACCTCTCTCTGAAGTAACTTCCTTTGGGGAAGTTCTTGAAATTTGTTTTCATAATATACTCAATGTTGGAAGGATCAGCTGTAAAAACTCCATAGGCTCTTCCCATCCACACTCCTCTGTAGTGAAACGTCCTCCCAGCTTCGATCAAAACCTCCGTGACCCAGCTATACATGTCGTTGATATGGAGGATCAAGGCCGGTAAGTTTCCCAACACAGGCCACAACATGGGACCTTTGTTGGTGAGTTTCTGGTGGATGCAACTGAAAATTAGTAGTCCCAACAGAGCTGAAGCTATGTCCCAAAAACATATGTTGGCACACAACCAGTCTATTGCAGACAGCATAAGTTTTCCTGTCGTCGTTGCCATTCTCTCTGCTAGCTTTTGCACAATTGAATAGGATTATTGGTGGGTTTAACTCTATAAATATGAATAAGAAAATGATCATGATTCCAGTAGAGAGCCATTGAATTAATTTAGATACTATGAAGATATTAATTATCACACCAGCTACTTTGACCTTTGTGGGGGACATTGAATCCTTTTCTACAGATTTATTTCAATTCCATGTAATAGGTGGATTAGCTGTGGTAGGCATTAAACAAAATTGACATTAATCTAGAAATCATCTCACATGTCACTTAATTAAATGATTTCATTGTCTATGGGGTGTCTTTGGTTCTGTAATTAGAAAGGCGGTTTGAAAGTGTATGAGAATTTTTTGGAACTTATTCCAAAAAGTGAAATAAAATAATGAAAATCTCACTTGCTAGCTACCGCTTAACCACTTAACCACTTCAGGAATCAAGAGATATCGATGATGCTTGGTGAATCCTGAAAACCATCAACTGATATAATATGCTTCATCTATAAAGATGACCTAATTGTTGTTGTTTTGAGATAAATTATGTGGGGGGTTTTGTTGAATGTGACTTGCTACCAGTCATTGCCTTATATAGTTTTGTTTATATAATGTCTACCCATTTAATTGGATCACTAACATTCAGATTATTAGGGGTGGGCATGGTTCGATTCGATTCGGTTCGGTTTTGGCCAAAACCGTATTGAACCGACATATATTCGGTTTTTGAAAATGTGAATCGGTTTGAACCGTTTGTGATGTAGGACAAAGAAGAAGGAACCACAGCCCATGCCGCTACCGGTGTCCTGTGGCCCAACCGTGCCTAACTTCAGATTCAGACGGTTTTGGGTGTTTTCTTATTTTATTAATTTGGGTCTTTATTTCTTGTTTAGCAAGTTTATTTACTTTAGTTTAATTAGGAATTGAATTTAAGTTTTGGAAATAAATCAAACTTACCTTTTGTGTATATTTGTTTTTCAGTCAAGTTAGGAATCATGAATCTTAGAAGATTATAATTAGTTTTGATCTTTTCCTGTTTTAGTCTTTTTAGGAATGTCGTATTCAAGTCGTATTAGGATTAGTTTATTATAAATAGTTTTATTATTTCCAATTATTATAACTTTTTCTTAATCAATAAAATCGTTCTTTTGAACACTTATTTGTCGTGGATTCGACATGCTCTTTGAGGATTCGAGAGCGCCATTTTCTAACGTAGATTAGGGAATGATGGCCCTTGCATGGCGATCCATGCTTGGGTAACTACCGGTTGCTGCGTCAAGGTTCGTCTGAGTGTGTTTCAGGGTTCGACAAAGTGATCATTCTTATTTTCGCCATATCCCACTGCGTCAGTTTGAACTTGAAAACCGAATTGAAGCGAACACTTTTATCTCGGTTCGGTTCGGTTCAATTCGGTTTTGGGCTTATTGGGTTTTGAAGGTTTTTTTAATATGTTTTTTAATTTTTTGGGCCTTTAAGTTGCATTTTTTTGCATTTAGGCTTAAATTTTTTTAAGAAAACATAATATTTAAAAAATAATTTAAACAAAATACAACCCAATTTTCAATCCAAATCTAAAATTTCATTCATATTAAGTCTACATACTCAATTAAAATATAAAATCTTCATAACTTCTATAAAATAGAAGTCAAAAAAATGTAGTACATAATATAGTCCAAAATAAAATATCATCAACAAACATTCCATAATAAAATTGAACCTTACAAAATAATTAATTAAGACAATTCGGTTTATTCGGTTCGGTTCGGTTTTGTATGTCCAAAACCAAAACCAAAACCGAACCGAATTCAATTCGGTTTTCAAATTTCAAATCAGTTTGAATCGAATAGAAGCTATGAACCGAACCAAACACCCTTTTTCAGTTTGGTTTCGGTTTTTGTGCCCACTCCTACAGATTATAGTAATTGTGAGGAATTTTAGAGATTAGTTTTCCAACTACTTATCTTCCCAACTAATTGTGAAGAAAGAGAGTTTTAGTAAGTCATAATTATCTTCCCAACTACTTCTGAGTTAATCTTCTCTACTAAACCTGCCTTTTGATTTATTAGGATAAAAAGAATTGTTGATAGAGAAGAGAACTTGAGTCTTACAGTGGGCATTGAGCGAAAAAGCGTCCTCCTACCATCTTATGTTAATTGTTTAAATAACTGCTACACCCGAAAGTTTAAGCTTACAGGTAACGACTCAAACAATGGTATTCAGCACCAACAGATTTGAACAATAGACGGAACTCAAATACGAATACAATTACAGATTCAGATACCCAATACAGAAACTTTAAAGGGTTATGCATCTCTAAGCTCACTATAAATATAAGACATGATGTGTTGTTACATTAGCAAAACAGATATTTTCCCCAGTTAGAAGTCTTGAAACCAAGGGAATTTGAAGCAATTGAGAGCACCGACATTGATTGATAACCAAGCAAACTGAAGAAAGACAAATCAAATAAAGGCCAGTTTGGTCTAGGAACTAGGAAGTGAGTAGTACAAGCTGCAGGAGTTGATGATCTACTTGCTCTAATTGCTTTTTCTTTTTGTCATATGCCACTTTTTCTTTTGTCCCTCTTGAATAAGATCTATGCAGGACTCCTCTTTATCTTTTTCTTTTAGTTCTTATTCCTCTTTTTCCTTTCATATTATCAGGCTTTCAAGGCAGTAATTTCATTAATTTGTACTAAATGCAAACTCAAATCACAACAAAGTACAATTTTTTTTATCTGAAAATGTTCGGTTTTTCTCTGGTAGGCATATAACCGTGGATTTGGATCCTCTCTTTACCTCATATTTTTCCTTACCTCACCTAATCTTATAACACATAAGCATTGCAATGAATGTGTGGTTAAGATGTGATTGGTTTTCACAACCACTTTATCAGCAACCAATCACATGGTTTAAAAAGGTCAGGAAAAAGATAAGGTAAGGATAGGATCCAAATCCTATAATTGTGAGCATACTTAAAACATACTTATCCACCTCATCATTTTTTGCCATGTAAGCATTATTTTACCCAATTGCATTGTTTTTTCTAGTAAAAAGTAATGAGGTGGATAAGTGTGTTATAAGTATGCTTACAGTTATATGCTTACCAGAAAACCACATGAATGTGGTTTTTCTCTGGTAGACATATAATTGTGAGCATACTTATAACATACTTATCAGATATGAACATTTTAACATGAGTAATATGTGCATATTATATATTATATATCCTTCTTTTGGTGGTCTTGTCATTAGAAAGGCTTCAAGCAAATTGCCCTTTTAAAGTAAATATATATAATAGTAGTAACAAAAAGAATAAAAGAATCAGATGCAACAGAATATAAAAAATAATTACCTGGCCAAGCAAAGTAAGTTCATTCATATCTATGTGAATATGTGATGAGATAAATAACATATTTTCAATGCATTACTTTAATTCTGGTTCTTCATTTTCATTTGCCATGCCTCAACCGACACTATCTATAGAAGAAGATAATCTCATCAGGAAACTCCTCATCAGCCATGATCCTGATGGCCGTTGGCTTGATTCTGAGCAGTTGCTTTGTGCCATGGAGAATATCATGTGTTATGCTACTACATCAGAACTGCAAGTAACTCTCTGCTTGGTTACATTGTTGTTATTCTGGATTATATGTTCTTCCATAAGCTCTATCCATGTTATATTACTTGATTTTATAATTAACTAATTGAATTCATCTTATAACAGGTTTCTGATATCTATAGAGATGCATTAACAATAGATAATGAAAGCAACATTGAAGTTTTTGGATCAATAGAACCACTGGGACACACTATCTATAGACTTTCACACGAGGTTATTCCCCTCACTATCTATCTGTTTCTGTCTATGTGTCCGCATCTCTGATGCATTCAAAGGAGTATTATACATATTTTTTGTAATTTCAGTTACTCTGCAAGTGTTCTGGAGAAGGGGATTTACACACAAGGACAATGAACATTTTTGATTTGTTGAGGAATTATAGATGGGATGCAAAAGTGGTTTTAGTACTTGCAGCATTCGCGACAAGCTATGGCGAATTCTGGCTCATAATGCAGCTGTACCCTCAAAACCCCTTGGCGGTATTAGTTGCAATGCTCAAGCAATTGCCTAGTAACATGTACGCGTTGAATCCTCGATTTAAGGCCTTAAACTTGGTGGTTAGGACAATGGTTGATGTAACAAAGTGCATCATTAAGTTCGAAGGCCTGCCAATTAAACATCTAAAGCTCGATGATGAGAAGATTTCGACAACAAAGTCTAAGATCTTCATAGCTGCTTACTGGATCACTAGAAACACCTTGATTTGTTCTTCTCATATCAAAGACTTGATAGCCTTTAAACCTGAGCAAGTGCATGTTCTTTCTCTTCAATCATCCCTCTATAATATTTTGATTTCCCTTTTTCTTTTATGCATACATTTTTTTTTAATGTTTCATGTTCTAATGGATTGAATTAAGATCAAATCACAGAAGTTTTTGACATAGAAGTTAGAATGTTGCTGTCTACAGATATTCAAATTCAACAACAATTGCAACATGGGAGCTCTCAAGTTTGGTCTATAGATTGAGCAGAATGTGCAGTCACCTCAAACAGCACGTGGATGCCTGTCATCAACAAACAGGTTTCCTTTCAGATTCCTCTGAGTGATTCGGAAACCTTTCATTCGTTACACGAAACATGAACTGTGCTTAGTTATAATTTAGTTTCTTTGCGAAATGGGCAGAGATAGAGATGTATCAGAAGATTTTAGAAGTTTTACAAGAGTCCCATGCAGACAACCAAGAGGTGCTTAGAATGTTATTTGCTTTGAAGAATGACTTTCCACTCAAGAATTGTTCTACACAAGCAAAGGTAAATATTCTTTTTTCCTTTGTTCTTTCTTCAATCAGAGTTTTAAACTTTTAATCATAGCAATCTAAATCATGAATAGTACCAAAAGTAAATAGAATTTCATGAAAACTGAACAGCAGGATTTGTTAAATTGATGGCTTTTACTTATGGTTCCTTCTCCGGTGAGGATCAGGCCTGAAATTTTTCGTGCGGTTTTAAGGATTATCACATGTGATATCCTTGAGACCGCACGAAAAATTTTAGGTCCGGTCATGATATTCTTTACTTATTAACCAAATTTTGGGTTCATTTACAGCTAGGAGTGTCTGAATTGAAAGACAAGATAGTTATACTTTTGGTCTCAAAGCCAGAGATACTTCCATTGGAGGAACTGCTTTTGCTGATTCACCAAACATATGATCATCCAGGCAACAAGAAGTTAGAGGGAAGTTATGAAATTGTATGGATTCCCATTTCATTTTCTGATACATGGACCGATGATGAAGAGATAAGTTTTGAATTTTTGTCGAGCTCTTTGCCATGGTATTCCGTTCGAAAACCAAAACTACTCGATTCAGCAGTGATACAGTTCATAAAAGAAGAATTGAACTTCAAGGACAACCCTATCATGGTAGTGTTGGATTCTCATGGGATGGTTACAAACTTAAATGCACTTGATATGGTAGTGGTATGGGGTGCCCGGGGATATCCATTTTCAGTTTCGAAAGAAATTGAGCTTTGGGAAGAAGAGAAATGGACACTGAAACTTATGATTGAAGAAATCAACCCTCTATTCACTAAATATGTAAGACACTACTGACTCAATAGTTAAGCAGGATCATTGATCACTCATTGCACATACTTCCAATTCAATTGTGTATTTGTGTGTACTTTCTCACTGTGTTGCTATGATTTCAGGCTGAAGAAGGCAAAACTATTTGCCTTTATGGAAGCAGCAACCTGGATTGGATTAGAGAATTCAATGCTAAAATGCAGGAAATTATTAGTAAAGGCCTGCAAGTTGAGCTGGTGTATGTTGGTGAGAAGAACCCAAATGAAAAAGTGAGAAATATTTTAGGCATCATCCATGAAGAAATGCATAGTTGTTTACTCTCTTTCGCAGAAATACAATTCTTTTGGTATCGGTTGGAGAGTATGAGAAAATCAATACTCCAACTAGGAGAGATTGCTGATACTGAGGAGATTGCTGATACTGACCATATCCTAAAAGAGGTGTCAGCATTGCTGGATAATGATGATGAAAACAACAATGGTTGGGCTGTATTTGGAAAAGGGTCATCGCCAAATATTGTTAGGCTTCAAGGAAACAAGCTCATGGAGTGCTTGAAGCTGTTTCCAGAGTGGGCTGAAAATGTGGCGAAGTTGGGTTTCATTGGTGCACTAAGATATGCAATTGAACCACCTCATGTCCTTAACGAACCTTGCAGTCACTCTACTGTTACTTCCTATGAAGAGGGGTCAGCAGAAGAAACTGTAGTATGTGAAAAATGTAATCGGCTGATGAAAAAGTTTGTAGTTTACGAATGAAATGTAATCTGAGTAAGGCAGTCTCAAACTGTGTTGCTTTTTACTTGGATATATATGCGTTTCTAACTTTATATAGTTAGTAGAGATAATACTTATGAAGAGACTAATGAAAATAAGGGTTCTTGGCTTTTGAAATACCTGTATCTTCAGTTTATGACAGTTTTTAACAAAATGAATTATCAATATAGTTCTATCTTGTCAGGAATTATGTTTACATATTCAATTAGAGTCGAATGAAATTCTCGTATTTCTTCTGTATCATCTCCAGTGCCATCATACAGATCATTTTCTGAAGCATGTCAAGAGAGATCTGTAATTTTCTGCAGGGGCGGATGCATGAGAGGGCTGCAGCCCGGGGCAGCCCTCTCTCAAAAGGAAAAAAAAATATATTTATTCTGACTAATTGCACAAACACCCCTGATATTAGGTCTAATTGTATTTATATATAAATTTGGTTTATAATTGCACTAACATCCCCTACCATTAGTATAATTTATTTCATTTATTTATTCTAACTTAAAATCAGAAGACAATAATAAAAATTACAAACAATCAATCACAATTGACAAAAGTATTATTTTATGCTTGTTTTACATATAATATTTACTTGCTTTTATTTCAATTTTTTGATTGCACAATTTAGATTCATTTCATTTTGTTTTATTTGTTAGTTTAAACAATTCAAACCGGTCATTAATAGTAAATTTTCATAATATGTAGAATCTATTTAAAAACAAGATATATATTGACAAACAAATCAATGTGAGAATGTGTGAGCCATTGATTAAACATTCAAATATATTGACTAAACAATTCAATGTGAGGGTTTGTGAGCCACTAATTAAATATTATAATATATTGACTAAACAAAAATAGATAAATACAACAATTGATATCTAATGAATTGACTATATAACTGAAATAAAAAACTATTTGTATATATAATTTAGCCCAGTTTGTAAATATTTCATGGGTTCGCCCCTGATTTTCTGATGCCCTCTTCGACTATGCTACCTGAAAACAAGCATACGTGCAAGTGTTGTAGCATAGATGATAAAGAAATCAAATGATATAATTGAAAGAGAATTGTTTTATGCTGAGAACTAAAACCAAGAAGTCTTCTCTAGAAATTTAAGCATAAATTACAATATTGATCGGGAAGCATAAATGACTATGCATAGATCAAACTTCATTGTATTACGTAAGCTTCGTAAAGTTGCAGCCTTATATAGCCCCCCTGCTGTTACTTGTTATAGAGCCCAATGGCACACCGGATCAATCCCAAACCACGTACACTCTACGTTACACCGAAGTTTATTAGCCTCGCCGAGTTCTGAAACCTTGAAAGTCCTTAGATGTTTTCAGCACAGTCACTAACTGAAGGCTCCATTATTACTAATTCAATGGATCAAAAGTCACAGAAATGTTAAACATTTTAACATTGTCTTGTTTGGGGTAACAAATATGGACAAGAGCAATAGGCTGTGGTTGGCTTCAAGCCAACAGCTGTCTCACATTCTTCTCTTTAAGACAAAGAAGAGAATTTCAAGCTTTTTCATCATTTTTATTCTTTCCTCTTTTGCCTCTGTGATATTCTTTAATAGGCAATATTCCAGGTCCCCACCTGCACTTGCCTTCCCGCAATTTACGTTCTTGGAAGCTACTAGCCTCAAGAATCTTCACTTCCTTTTGGGTACTACACTTCCATTCCAGGTGCCAATTAACAGTATTATTTCAAACCCTGGTACAAGTAAGGAAGCAACTCCACGTTAAAAGAAACTTGGAACATTGACTAGACATTTTGCATCTCATTCATGTACCATGCTTATTCTGCTACATAGCATTTTGCTTTAATGATACAATACAAGGAAGCTTATGTCACAAAATTGCAGTGTTCAGTGTTACAATTTTTATTTGCAATATCAGATTTTACTACTGGTGTTGGATTCTCAGGACAAAGCTTTTCTACTGTGAAGGTAAAGTGAGAAGTTAATTGAAGAATGTTGCCAATCCCTTGTCTGAAATTCTAAAACTCCAAATGTTGCTTTATTTTAAAACCATATTGGAAGCAAGGTAGCACATTAATTGAGCCTTTATTCCTTTACTTGAACTATATAAGGCCTTGAAATTAAACCAAATTCAAACCAACACAAAGCCTGTTTTGTTAATATCTTCCTTCTGTCTTGTTCATTTCCCGAGTCCCCGACAGTCTTACCTCTCTACCTTCAATATGGATTTGGCAATTGTCCCACATAAGATGATGCAACACCAATTCGGCAGGGGGGATCGCCATATGTTCTCATCTTCAGATGACCAAGGAATGTTGAAGCAAGTTCAGGCCTCTCATGCTCCTGATGGCCGCGAATTCGCTGTGAAACCTCTTCTTTACATCATTGAGGACATCTTTAAACGATCTGCCCCTGGCATCCCTGGCTTCTCTCTGGTATAAATCTCGTTTTTTATGGTTCTTTGCGCTTATACATCTAGATATTGCACATTGTCTCTTTAGTTTCAATTGTTTCTTGCTGATCAATTTTGAACCATGAATGCAGGGAACAAAAGATGCCCAATCAGATGTATTGGATGACAAGGCTTTCCAATCTGGCTTTTTCGACATGCTTGATCTTTTGTCATTCACCATAAACAAAGTTTCCTGCGAGGTTTACAATATAACTTATCATTGTTTTATTCTTCATATGACAATAGAAAATTTCCATGTTTTACAATTTAATTGGCCTTCAACTCCATTTTAAAACTTCCATTGATTCCATGAAAAAATATGTTATGACAGATATCCTGCAAGTGTTCTGGCGGAGGAGATGCTCACGCAACAACTTTGGGAATCTTCAACCTTCTTGGAAGCTATGCTTGGGATGCAAAAGTGGTGTTAGCCATGGCTGCATTTGCTTTGAACTATGGTGAATTCTGGGTGGTCGCACAACTTTACCCTACAAACCCACTTGCCAAATCGGTTGCACTGCTCAAGCAATTGCCAGAGATACTAGAACGCGCTGACACTCTGAAATCAAGGTTCGAGGCACTTAGCAACCTTATCAAGGCTATGCTGGAAGTGGCCAAATGCATTGTTGAGTTCAAGGAGCTTCCATCGCAGTACATTAGCCCAGATATACCTGAAATGGTGACTGCAACTGCTCATATTCCCACAGCTGTTTACTGGACCATCCGGAGTATTGTGGCTTGCTCAGCACAAATTATGGGCCTTATTGGCATGGGACATGAGTATGCTAACCACAAACTGTGCTATATATACATGTTATAATTAACACAAAAGCATCCTTAAATAATCTGGTATATATCTCAGGTACGTAGTGTCAACATCAGAATCATGGGAGCTATCAAGCTTAGCGCACAAGGTCAACAGCATACACACCCATCTGAAGAACCAGCTCAATCTTTGTTATAAGATTATAGGTGAGTCATCCACATCCACACTGGAAGTACAAGATTCAAATATTTCTGGATAGTTTTACAAGTGATATTGGTGTGATGCAGATGAAAAAATGCATATTGAAGCATATCAAGCACTTGTGAGGCTCATGGAAACACCCCACATTGATAACATGAAGGTCCTCAGGGCATTGATTTACGCTAAGGACGACCAGCTGCCACTCGTTATCATTGAGGGCTCTACCAAGAGAAGGGTTTGCTAATATATATTTCTCTCTTGTTTCTAATTTATCTGAATTATTAATACACTAATATTGTGGAGAAATAAACCTGACTACATGATTTCCAAAAACAGACCAGCCTTGATGTGTTAAGGAGGAAGAATGTGCTGCTTCTGATATCAGACTTAGACGTCTCCCATGATGAGCTATTCATTCTAGAACAAATGTATCAAGAATCCCGGCAGCACCCAACAAGGACAGAGTCTCAGTATGAGGTGGTGTGGATGCCTGTCCTGGACAGGACAGCCCCATGGACCGAAGAAAAGCAGAAACGGTTTGAGGATCTACAGGGGACGATGTCCTGGTACTCGATTCACCACCCTTCAATGGTTGATCCAGCTGTGCTCAGATACGTCAAGGAATTCTGGCATTTCAAGAAGAAGCCAATCCTTGTAGTCTTAGACCTTCAAGGGAGAGTTGTCAACACCAATGCCCTCCTCATGATGTGGATTTGGGGCAGTCTTGCTTTCCCTTTCACCAGCTCCAGAGAAGAAGCTCTCTGGAGAGAAGAATCCTGGAGGCTCGAACTGTTGGCTGATAGTGTCGATCCAGCTATCCCTACCTGGGTAAGTACTTTTAGATCTATGGTTACTAACATGATATTAGAGCCGCCTGATTTGACTCATGAGTCCTTGAAACTCATCTCTGTTTTTTTTTTTTTTTTTTTGGCAATTCAGATGTCAGAAGGAAAATACATATGCCTTTACGGAGGAGAAGACATGGAGTGGATCCGGAAATTCACATTGACTGCACAGGCAATGGCTAAAGCTGCAGGAATTCCATGGGAGATGCTTTACGTGGGAAAAAGCAATCCAAAAGAGAAAGTGAGAAGAAACATGGCCACCATTGTTGTGGAGAATCTCAGTCACACTTTACAGGACATCCCACTCATCTGGTTCTTCTGGGTCCGTTTAGAAAGCATGTGGCACTCCAAGATGAAGCACGGAAAGAGCGCAGAGAACGACCCGATAATGCAGGAGATAGTGACTATGCTGAGCTTCGATGGAAGCGACCAGGGGTGGGCTGTGATCTGTAGAGGGTCAGAGATGGCAAAAGCCAAGGGTGAGACCATATTGAAGTGCTTTGGTGACTATGAGTTGTGGAAGTCGAATGCCAAACAGAAGGGTCCCATTCCTGCAATAAATGATTATCTCCGGGAACTCTATAGCCCACATCACTGCAACCGTCTGATCTTGCCAGGGACAACAGGAAGCATCCCGGAGAGGATTGTCTGCGCTGAATGTGGACAGCCAATGGAGAAGTTCATCATGTACCGCTGCTGCACCGATTAAGCTCTGTCATATTATGGGCAAATATGAATATAAGTATAAATAAACCTGTGTAACTGCTGCTTGTTTTCCTCTTTTGTTATTATTGTATTCATGATTTCTCTAAATTGATATCTCCCATTCTAGGGCAAATATGTTGAGTTTTCAGTTCATCGAATAATAATAGTACTATGGATACTTAATCTAATTCTCGGCTGCTGGACTTTATTTTTCTTTCAAGTATTTTCTCCTTCTCTTCTCTGCCATTGATGACAGATTTTCTATTTTTTGTGGATTTTTTTCCAGACCCAGTTCTATGGCTTTGAGTTACCCTATCAATCAAACAAATACAATCGTCGTCATCAAGACGAGCTTTCTTTTTTTATTTATTTATCAAATTCCTTGCTTTAGCTGGCAAGTGAAATCAAACTCCAGTAAACCAAACGAGTATTGAAAAAAATATTATTTTTTTTTAGAGCCAAGACGACTCGAATTACTACATCGTGATTCATAAGGCGACTCAGTCACCCTCCGAGTTAACCCGTGACTTGTCCGGACACGTCTCGAATCAACCTATGACTCGGCCATCGACTCAAGGAGCTCGATTCACGCTCAAAAGTCGACTTCATGGGCCTCCTCATGTTTCAACAGGCCCAATAGCTCGAATTTGTTCTGGATCAGCTCGAAAAATGAATTTGGGCTCAGTCATAAATCAAAACTGGCTCTTGCTTGAGGTTTTTCGTTTCCCATTTTGTAAGTACACCCGTTCAAAACTGTATGTACACCCATTTAATAATAACATCAATCAAAATTTTTAAAAATTTCTATTTTGTAAATAAACCCCACTTAATGCTAAGAATATTCTTTCTTTAATTATATTCTATTGTATTTTTGTAAATACATATTATTATATCATTTAATCAAATTAATTATTATTTTTAATTATATCATTGTTCTTTCTCTTCCCTCATTTCTTTTATCTTCTATGTTTTCCTTCCACAAAATAAAAATCCATTCTCTTTTTCTCTTTTCATGTCAAGCAGTTCCCTCCATTTCTTCTTAGTTGTTTTTTGACCATAAATCACTTCGATTTGAGGTTTTTCCAGTTGGAGATCCATTTTCTATTTGTTTAATTAAGTTGTAGGGATGCATTATTTGTGTCATGTCCCATTTGATTTGGAAGTAGAAAAATGTTTAATGAAAAACGAATTTTTTTTGTTATCAATATTTAGAAAATGAAAAGAGTTTTTTTTTTTTTTTTTGGTACAGAGGAGGGCAAGGCCCAGGAAAGAAAGGAGAAAAGAGTTTTTAATGATGTATGTTAATATCAAATCATTAATAGGAAACTTTTTTTTTTAATAAAAGATTAAAATATGAAACTATTTAATAATTATTAGTGGGTGTACATATAAACTATTTAGTCTTTTTTAATAACTTTATTGAAGGGTATTATTAAATTTTAAAAAACATATAAATTTAGGAAGTATATACACAATTTTTGAAGGGTGTAAATATTACCGCTCTTTTTGTTATTATTCTATATGGGGTCTCCGAGTCTGTTTTATATCCCAAAATCTTGTGTCGGAAAAAGTTATATATACATATACTAACAACAGATAAACAATCTGTCAAGAAAAAAAAAACAGTAGTTAAACAAAATTGTAAATCAAATTATTTAATTATTTTTAAAAAATCAAATTAATTAATCAGATAAATATATTTTATAAATGCGTAGGTCATCAATATAAATACTTTTTTATTTTAATATATTATAGTTAATGACAAATAAATTGATTTTTATTTTCAATAGAATAAATTTAAGGGTGCCGATATTGAAATATGATAAGCACACCCATATTTTAATAAAAAATTTAATTACAGAAATATCCCAATAAAAATTTACCAATAAGGACAAATTAGTTTAATTAAAAATAAACCAAATATTCTATCTACACGTACACGCTACACCCATTAATTATAGTGGAAATGGTGGGAAATGTCACCTTTTTAAAGTGGTTTTGTAAGAAAGTCACCACTTTAATAACTTAAGTTTAAAAGACACCTATTATGATGAACGGACAATAATGCCCTTATTTTACACACATTTTCTTACTTCGAAGTTTTTTTTATTTTTATTCTTTCATCTTCTTCATAGAGGTCTTTTAAATAGACCTCCAATGGAGGTTGAACATCATTGGATAATTAGTTTAATGGCGCTACGCAAACGTATTAGATTTTTTTGGTTTTGGTTTGATTTGTCGATGTGAGTATGGTTAGGGTTTTAATTTATGAAAATTTGTCGATGATGAAGATCTGGGAATTTTGAACTGATTGAAAAGGCTCGGAGACAAATTGAAAAGGCTCGGAGATTATTTACAAAGTCTCGGAGCCATAGTTAAAAGGCTTAGAGACTATTTACAAAGTCTCGGAGAGCATATGAAAAGTCACGGAAAACGTTAGAAAAGTCTCGGAGAGCATATGAAAAGTCATGGAAAATGTTTGAAAAGTCTTGGTGAGCATATGAAAAGTCACGGAAAACGTTAGAAAAGTCTCGGAGAGCATATGAAAAGTCACGGAAAAAGTCACAGAAAAAGTCACGGGAAAAGTCACGAAAAAGTCACAGAAAAAGTCACGGAACATGTTTTCAAAGTCACGGAAAACGTTTTAAAAGTCATAGAAAAGTCACGGAAAAGGCTCGAAAAAAGTTTTAAAAGGTTCGATTAACGTTTTAAAAGTCTCGGAGATTCAAGATTTAAAAAAGCTCGGATTTGTGTTACAAACTCACGGAAAACGTTTTAAAAGTCTCGGAAAAGGCTCGGAAAACATTTTAAAAGTCAGTATATCTATATCTGTTACAAACGTTTTAAAAGAAAGGTTTTCTCTCAACTTTTCAAAAAGCACAAACTGACAAAAATGGTATTTTTGTATGGTTACCTAAATAGGTGCATTTTAAACTTAAATTAGTAATTTGGTGACTGTCTTACAAAAAGCGCTCCAAATGGTGCTTTTAAAATTTTGAACCCTTAATTATACTTATATTTTAGACTATATCTCTTTATTAAAAAAAAATATTAAAAAAAACTTATGATAAACCCTAATTTAAAAAAAAAAAATTAGCACTAAGTCATATCCTGAGCTTTTCTTGTTTAATAGCATAATACGCAATAGATGATCCAACATATATATATATATATATATATATAGTGGTTCTCTTATAAGAGATCCCTTATTTTAATTTCGATAAAGACTTTGATGAAATCATATTTATTTTTATGAATTTTGATCTGAATTTTTTTGTGAATGATATGTTCAATGAAATCTATCTATGAATAAAATTTAAGATTTTTTCAAGCACTAAAACTATTTTTCTTGAATTTTCTCATATATCTTCCATTTTCCGATGCCTTCATATTTAACAAAATCGGGATAAATAGTTGTAGTGCTTGAAAAATTCTTAAATTTTATAAATAGGTGGATTTCATTGAACTTATCATCCACACAAAAATTAAGATTAAAATTCATAGAAATCGATGTGATTTCATCAAGGTCCTTACCAAAATTAAAATAAATAATCCCTTATAAAAGAACCTTTTATTTAAAAAATAATAATAAATTAAAACTTAATATTAATATTGGTATTGGAGTACTTGGCCTTGAGCCCTGGATCCATTATCCTTGTCAAAATAAGCAAGTAAACCATCGATGAACCACTTTAATTTATACACTCATGTTAATTACTACATTTCCTTCTTGTTGTCTCCATATGGGACAAGATATTTTGTTTCACATACCATGCTATTTTGGACATCATGAAGGAAAATCTATTGAATAATCAAGAATGAATGAATGAAATTTATTGAAACAAATTTATTAATTAATGAAATTTATTAAAACAAATTGTTGATTATGTTAGGTTTTGACTTGTATTCCTAAGCGAACCCGATGTGAACCAAACAAGACTCAACTGATGTGGTACTTCCTAGAAGACGTGGGATAACGTTTGGAAGTTGAAGGCGGTGTTTTAGGGAGGTTTGAAGATCATGAAGAACTGAATAAGTGGTTTGTTTCATCGTATGGATTGCGGTTTTCTGAGTAATGTAATTTAAGGTGACTTGTAACGGTTTAGGAAGCGGGTGTACAACCGTGACCCGAATCGTAGTCAATAATAAGCATACGTGAAACGGGAAATCTTCAATGGAAAAGGAATTAGTTTGTTTCTGAAAGTTCTTGTGCTTGAAGGAAAAGGATTTACTCCTTACAAGAAGACTTGTTATAAAAGGAAATAGTATTTATGTGGAACAAGTAAGTCTTGTACGTTTAGGAGTAGGATTTCCTTTTATATTATACTCCATGTAACTAGTATAAATAGACATTGTATTTAGGTTATTTTGTGTGGAGCAAAAAGAACACAATGTAAACATCAGAGAGTGTGAGTGAGATCCGGGGAGACCCAATGGGAATATCCGAGGAGGGATCCAAGGGAATATCGATGGATCAAGTTAGAGATCCGTGGGTGATATTTATGGGAGACCTAGGGGATATTGTGGGGTACGTTCTTGGTGAGGATCTTATGAGTGTGGTTTGAGGTTAGGTGTGAGAGAGAATCCTGAAGTATATGGTTGTAACAATTTATCATATAGTGGAACTTTCTCTGTCGTCCTGACGGCCCGTGGTTTTTTACCCGTTTTGGGTTTTCCACGTATATCTTGTATTGTGATTGTTTTATTCTCTCTCATCTATTTTTCTGCTTACTGACGTTATTATTTGTTATGAGTTATGGGCGTATATTAGGCACGGCATTTCCGCGTTCATCGTTCTAGAGGATTATCCCCAACAGATTAATCAAGTTATCTTCATCCACCATTTATTTCCCTTATGAATATAATTAACTATATATATATATATATATATATATATATATGAATTTTGTTGATTTTATATATATCATTTATGTAGCAGTTGCAAAAGAAATAATAATATTCAACTCCTGAAGTGTTGAAATATTGAATAAAAAAAAAGTTGGGTTGGTTGGTGGATCAGGATTCGCTTGCATGTTTTTTCCTATCTTTTCACAATCTAATCTAGTGATACATAAGTATAACACAAAATAATTAAGATTTGTTTACTTTTTTCTCTTGTACGTTCGAAAAAATCAGAAAAAAAACAAGATAAGGAGATAATCGTAACTCTGGTCGGATATGATTAATGATTGAACCATGGCTGTAAAGGAGTAGAAGAGATAGCTACTACTTCCTTTCAAACCTATACATGTGGCCGTAGTTCATGCACATCACACACACAGTTTCCAACACCCTTAATTCTCATCATATATATATACATTGAAATTGAAGCATCAATGAGAGATGTCATTTTCATTTGGGCAGCTAAGAGGATGAGGATTGATGATGAAGTTTCAAAAAGACAAGTAAAGAGTTTAACTCAAAATCAGGGTTCAGCTACTATATATGATCTGGGTTCTCCTTCACCCAACGTGTACACATGGGTCTGGATCATAAAAGTTAAGTAAAGAGTTAACTCTTATTAGGGTTCAACTACTATACATGATCTTGTTTCTCCTTCACCCCATGCTACACGTGTGTCTGGGCCATCACAACAGGTGCAAACGACTAGAGTCATGGTGTGGGTCTGTAACGATCGACCCGGTCAGACCCACCCTCCAACTGTCCAACAGGCGTGAAGATTGCGCATGATATGAAAATTAAGTTGCATTCCAAATTTCTTGCTGGAAATTCGTGAACAAGATAAAAAAAAAAAAAAAAGCTGAGAGATGTGTCAGGACTCAGGACAACATACAAGCATATATATCATGGATTTCTAAATTTCTGAATCTTTTGCATTACAAAATTACAATCCTATGGCAGTACATACAATCGTAGAATAAGAAAATCTAACATATTTTGTGTTACAAAATAAACAAACCCAGCGATAGTCAAACTATCACTCACCGATGAAAAAAAACAATAATAATAAAGAGATGAGATTTTACATGGTTCGGCGATCAGTGTGATCTCTACCTTCACGGCTTCACGGAACATACCAATACTCAATTCCCATTATAAAAGTATTGTTTAAAACAGTAAAAAAAAAAAAAAAAAAAACTATGGTTCTATGACTACACACAATACGTGTTGTGAAAAGTCTTGAGATTTTGGAAATAGGTGTATCAACAATGCACGTGCATAGATAGGCATTGTCAGGGGCGTACTTATAATTTTTTTGTTAGGGTGGGTTAAAATAAAACTATATATATAAACATCTTTTTTTTTTTTTTTTCAAAGTATTGAAGTATAGGTTTTTTTATTTTTATTTATTTTCATTTTTTATTTTTTAAATTATGATATAACATTAGAAATAATAAATTGTAGTTGGAAAATAAATTAATAAAAAAAATTAACAAAACACTAACTTAAAATTATAACTAACAAACACAAAGCTCTAACTTGTTAATTAGAAAAAATAAATTATAACTAAGAAAAATACATAAATTAAAATAACCGAATATAAATAATAGATTAAGAGTAATTTTAATATGTTATACAATCCAAATAATTAATCTAAAAGTCAACACAAATGATGTTGCAATTGAGTTGCTAGGTTGAAGATAATTATAATTGGAGAGAGAATTGATTTGAGATGTGTGATGGAGAGAGAGAGAAAGAATTAATTAATTGGAAGATTGGACTTGATTAATTGAGAAAGAGAGAGAGTGCGTATGTTGAGACTCGGGACATGAGTGGGTGAGAGATTGTGTGTGTGTGTGTGTGTGTGTGTGTGTGTTGGGAGTTGGGACGTGAGAGAGGTGAGAATTGAGATTAATAATTTATTTTTTTTTTGTAAAAGGCTAACCCCGCCTACAGCTTTGGGTAGGGGTGGACCCATGTGGAGATCAGATATGGACCGTGCCCTACCTCAATTTTTTTCTTAAAAAACAATTGATTCTGTGTATATTGTATATATACATACTTATTAAGAACATTAACAAGAAGTTGCTATTAGTATGGTGGTTAATGAATTTTCCTTTTTGGACTTAGGGTGCACGATTCAAGTCCCATCTCAAGCAAATAGGTACTTATTTAATTCAATTTTATCTTCTAATTTTTTATGTTTTATACAATCCAAATAATTAATCTAAAATTCAACACAAATGATGTTGCGATTGAGTTGCTAGGTTGAAGATAATTATGATTGGGGGGTTTGGGCAAATGACTTCCAGGTTAGCGATTCGAATCCTACCAATGACAAAAGTTTTTAAAAAAATACCTGGTCTCGAATTAATAGATATTTTCAACAACAAAAAATTGATTTGGGATGTGTGGTGGAGAGAGAGAGAGAGAGAGAGAGAGAGAGAATTAATTAATTGGGAGATTGGACTTGATTAATTGAGAGAGAGAGAGAGAGAGAGAGAGAGAGAGTGTGTGTGTTGAGACTCGGGACGTTAGTGGGTGAGAGATAGAGAGTGTGTGTGTGTGTTGGGAGTTGGGACGTGAGAGAGGTGAGAAGTGAGATTAATATATTTTTTTTGTAAAAGGTTAACCCGGCTACAGCTCGGGTAGGGGTGGACCCACATGGAGACTAGGTAGGGACCATGCCCTATCTCAATTTTTTTTTTAAATAATTGATTCTGTATATATTGTATATATACATACTTATTAAGAACATTAACAAGAAGTTGTTGTTAGTATGGTGGTTAGTGGATCTTCCTTTTTGGACTTAGGCTGCGGTTCAAGTTCCATCTCAAGCAAGTAGGTACTTCTTTAATTCAATTTTATCTTCTAATTTTTTATGTCTTATTTATTTTACTATAATTTTCAATTCATTTTCTCTATTCAACTACAATTACTTCGTGTTTACTTAATTCAATTTTATTTTATATTAAATTATATATTACTATTTTGGATTTTTATTATTTCCAATAGTTTTAATTTGACATACCTAACACGTTCAATCAATAAACCATAAAATCTCGGATATTACTTTATTGGATTAAAATAGTCAATCTATTACTATGATTCATTTATTTTATCCTCAGTATTTTTTTTTTTATAGTTTTAATTTATTTAGAATCAATAAATCAATAATTTACCAATAATTTGAAGAATAAAAAATTTAAAAACATGTCCAGTAATAGTTATTAATAAATTATTTTTGTATAAATTTAAATTGAATTCATTATAAATGAAAAAAAAAATTTCAAATTTTATTCTTTTATTTTTTTTCATTATTTATGTTGTTTTTCTTGTTATTATTTATTTTTAAATATTTTGTCTTGTTTTTATTTCTTTTTTAATGTAAGATTATTTAATTCATCTGAGTAAATGTTCTATTTATTTTATTTTATCTATAAAAAAAAAAAAAAAAACTATTTTACAATGATCTTAATTTTTCAGTAGTTTTTCATATAATTACGATTTTAATTTATTCAAGTGCCCTACTTGATTAAAATTCCTGGATCCGCTACTGAGCCCGGGTCAGCCCCCTATTAAGGTCAGCCCCTGTGCGTTGTGAAAATGTTTTACAATGCATTTTACAAGTTATGTATTGAAATGCCAAATTTCTTGTAGATCTTGGTATTCTATTATCTCTAATATACAGAAACCCTAAAAAAACAAAAATGTTAAATATTAAAACCCTTGGTGGAAAAACTTGTCACTGTTGGATATGACTTGAATTCTCCAATGGTTACCAAACACTATTTACCAATGCGGAGACTTCCTGAAGACGTGAGAGCGTTTGAGAGTATGAAGTTATGTTTGAGGGAGGTTTGGAAGACGTGACGGTTTAGGAAGCGGGTGGCCAACTGCAACTTGAATCGTAGTCAATCACAAGTATGCGTTAAATCAGGAAATATTTATGGAAGAAGAAATATGTTACTCCTAGAAGTTCTAATAGGAAAATGATTTCTCCTTAAAAGAAGACTTGTCATAAATAGGAAATAGTATTTATGTGGAACAAGTAATTCTTGTATGTATAGGAGTAGGATTTCCTTTTAGCTTAAACTCCCTATAATTCCTATAAATAGACCCTAATAACTAGGTTGTAATGTGTGGAGCAAAATAGCAAATACTAGAGAGATCTCAAAGTGAGCATTGGGTATAATTGGGTTTGGGGTATTAGAGAGAGAACTTGAGTGTGTGGTTGTAACAATTTATCATATAGTGGAACTTTCTCTTGTTGTCCTGACGGCCGTGGTTTTTTCCCTGATTTGGGTTTCCACGTAAATTCTTGTGTTGTGTGTGATTGAATTTTATTTCTCTTCATCTTATCTCTTCTTTATCATTGTGTTTGTTTGTGTTCTATCCGGCAACGCTTCCGCACGTATTAGTGAAAAGCTTTGTTCGCTAACAGTCACTTCACAATCGACGTTCGACCCCCATGTTGCGTCCCGGTAGTGCAACATTTTCTATTTCAAAAATAAAATAAACAAACAAACAAATAACGTGGTCTGCATTGATTAAAAAGTTGATTGAAAGTTCATTACACTTTATTTTTAAACTATTTGGGAAGCAAGGTAGGACATTCACATTCACTCCTTTATTCCATTTATTTGAACTCTATATATATATATAAGGCCAAGCATTAATAAGAAATGTAAACCAACACAAAGCCTTATAAATTCTTCCTCGATCTCTTGTTAAATATTCCCTCTACATTCAGTATGGAAGTGTCGAGTGTCACCACCCAGATGACCACCCAGAAGATGCAACAATTGAGGCTAGACCGCCATATGTTCGCAACCTCAGATGACCAATATGAAATGTTGAAGCAAGTTGAGGCCACTCATGCCCCTGATGGCCGTCAATTCGCTCTGAAACCACTTCTTTACATCATTGACGACATCTTTCAACGTGCTGCCCCTAGTGTTCCTGGCTTTGTTCAGGTATTATATAAACCAAATATATCGTTCCTTTTTGTCTATAAATCGAGGTATTGTACATCTATCTATCACTATATATGTACTTTCAATGGTGTTGCTGATCAACTAGTGTGACCATAATATGTAGCAGGGATCAACACAAGCACAACAGGATATAGCGGATGACAAGGCTTTTCTATCTGGCCCTTTCGACATGCTTGATATCTTGTCAATCACCATAAACAAAGTTTCCTGCGAGGTTTACCCTATAACTTGACACGATCAACTTATTTAATTAGTTTCAAATTGCTGTACCCAGATCACAAAATGCTCACTGATTCCATTTATATAATGACAGATATCATGCAAGTGTTCTGGTACTGGAGGAGATGCACACGCAACAACTTTGGGAATCTTCAACAATTTTGGAAGCTATGCCTGGGATGCAAAACTGGTGTTAGCCATGGCTGCATTTGCTTTGAAATATGGTGAATTCTGGTTGGTGGCACAACTTTATTCCACAAACCCACTTGCCAAATCAGTTGCACTGCTCAAGCAACTGCCGGCGATACTAGAAAAACCGGCTGACACAATATTGAAGTCAAAGTTCGAGGCACTTAGCAACCTCATCAAGGCCATGTTGGATGTGACCAAATGCATTCTCGAGTTCAAGGAGCTTCCGTCCAAGTACATTACTCCTGATACACCTGAAATGGTGACCGCAACTGCTAATATTCCCACAGCTGTTTACTGGACCATCCGGAGTACTGTGGCTTGCTCAGCACAAATCATGGGCCTTATCGGAATGGGACATGAGTATGTTATCGCCCGTTTATGCTAACCACAAATGCTCATCATCCTTTTTCTTACTTTATTTCTCAAAAAGAAATTGTGCTATACATGTTATAATTAATTAACACAAAAGCATCATTAAATAATCTGGTAAATATTGGCTGGTTGATCACAGGTGCATAGCATCAACAGCAGAATCATGGGAGCTATCAAGCTTAGCGCACAAGCTGGACAGCATACACACCCTTCTTAAGAACCAGCTCAATCTTTGTTATAAGATCATAGGTGAGTCGCCTCCCCACAAGAAGTACAAGAAAAAATAATTTCAAATACAATGAGAATATCAATTCATGATTCCACAAAACAAAAATGAAAGTAAAATTAAATATGTTTTTCGATTATTATAGCTCAGGATAATTTTACGAGTGATATCGGTATGATGCAGATGAAAAAACAGATATTGAAGCATATCAAGCACTTGTAACGCTCACGGAAAAACCCGACATTGAGAAGTTCCTCAGGGCATTGATTTATGCTAAGGACGACCAGCTGCCACTCGTTGAGGGCTGTACCGGGAGAAGGGTTTGCTAATATATAATTTTCTGATCTGGCTTCTCTATCTGAATTATTAATCAATGAAGAGATACTTCAAGAAAAATTAACCTGACTACATTTCCAAAAACAGGCCGGCCTTGATGTACTGTTGAGGAAGAAGAATGTTCTGCTACTGATATCAGACCTGGACATCTCCCACGACGAGCTATTCTTTCTAGAACAAATGTATCAAGAATCCCGTCAGAACCCAACAAAGACAGAGTCTCAGTACGAGGTAGTGTGGATGCCTGTCGTGGACAGGACCACCCCATGGACCGAAGAAATGCAAAAACAGTTCGAGACTATACAAAGTACGATGCCCTGGTACTCAATTTACCACCCTTCAATGGTTGACCAAGCTGTGATCAGATACGTCAAGGAATTCTGGAATTTCAAGAAGAAGCCGATCCTTGTGGTCTTAGACCTTCAAGGGAAAGTTGTCAACACCAATGCCCTCCACATGTTATGGATTTGGGGCAGTCTTGCTTTCCCTTTCAGCAGCTCCAGAGAAGAAGCTCTCTGGGAAGAAGAGTCCTGGAGACTCGAACTGTTGGCTGGTAGTGTCGATGCAGCTATCCCTGTCTGGGTACGTACATTACTAGCTCTACCTCATTATAATATTGCAATAACCTGTTAAGAGTGCTTAAATATGGTTAATAGAGCCCTAATTTGATTCAAGAGTCCTGGATTTGAGTCCCACACATGATTGTATTTGTATCTGAATTTGGGTCATTTCCTATTAGCTTAACCTTTTAGGTTACTAACATTTCTAACTCAAAACATCACTTGAAACTCATCTTTGTATTTTTTGGCAATTCAGATAGCAGAAGAAAAATACATATGCCTGTACGGAGGAGAAGACATAGAATGGATCCGGAAAATCACGAAGACTGCACAGGAAATGGCTAAAGTTGCAGGAATTCCATTGGAGTTGATTTACGTAGGGAAGATCAATCCGAAAGAGAAAGTCAGAAGAAACATAGCCGCCATTGCTGCGGAGAATCTCAGCCACACGTTGCAGGACATCACACAAATCTGGTTCTTCTGGGTCCGGCTGGAAAGCATGTGGCAATCCAAGATCAAGCAAGGAAAGAGCGAAGAGGACGACCAGATAATGCAGGAGATAGTGACTATGCTGAGCTTCGATGGAAGCGGCCAGGGGTGGGCTATAATCTGTAAAGGGTCGGAGATGGCAAAGTCCAAAGGTGAGACAATATTGAAGTGCTTCGGTGACTATGAGTTGTGGAAGTCGAATGCCAAGGACAAGGGTGTGATTTGTGCAATAAATGATCATCTCCATGAACTCTACAGCCCCGATCACTGCAACCATCTGATCTTGCCAGGGACCTCAGGAGCCATCCCCGAGAAGATTGTCTGCTCTGAATGTGGACAGGCGATGGAGAAATTCATCATGTACCGCTGCTGCACCGAATAAGCTTGAGTAAACCTATGGAATACATATAAGTATAAATAAACCTGTGAAACTGCTATTTGTTTGGTTTTTCTCTCTTCTTGATATTGTATTCATTTCTCTCCCATTATTGGGCAAATATGTTGAGTTTTCTGTTCATGATTGAATAATAATAATAATTAATAATTTAATACTATATCTAATTCTCCGCTCACTTGCATAAGTTGCATTTGCTCCTGGACTTGACTTGCAAATATGTTGAGTTTCGATCCTTCTCTTTCTGCAATAGATAACAGATTTTCTATTTTTTGTGGGTTTTTTTTCCAGACACAAACCTATGTCTTCAGCCTTCAAGTTACCCTATCAAACAAATACAATCGTCGTCAAGACGAGCTTTTTTTTTTTTCTTTCCAATTTCCTTGCTTTAGCTCGTAAGTGAAATCAAACTCCAGTACAAAACCAAACAAGTATTTAAAAAATAAAATTGCCTTTTTAGTCGTTTCGACTCGATTACCACATCTTGACACCACTCAGTCACCCTCCAAGTTGTCTCGTGAAAGAGTCAACCCGTGACTTGGCCATCGACTCAAGGATAGGAATGTTAATGGGGCGGGTTTGATAAAATCCAAATCCAAACCCAAACCCAAACCCAAACCCAAACCCAAACCCGTGAAATTTTGTGTCTACCAAACTAGCTCGCGAACCGGCGAAAATAAACGGGTTTGGGTTCAGGTTTTACCCACGGGTTTGGGGGATACCCAAACCCGCCCACAAACCCGTGAAACAAGTGGGTCCACGGGTAAAACCCGCGAACTCGCCAATTTTTGTTTTTTGAAAATTATTTCTATATTATTTAAATATATGTAATATTATAATTTTAAAGAATAAAAACACTTAATAGATTAAAATGTTTACATTTTATTCTCTATATAATTAAAATGTTTTTATTGGAGTTTAAATTTATAATATTTTAAATAATAAAATATTATATCATTTTTAGTGTTCGCGGGTATGCGGGTTCGGGTATGGATTTTTTTCCAAATCCATACCTAAACCCGAACCCGTGACGGGTACAATTTTTAAACCCAAACCCGCCAACGGGTACACTTATCCCAACCAAAACCCTCTTTAAGTGGGTTGGATTCGGGCGGGTTCCACAGGTTCGGGTTTAATTGCCATCCCTACTCAAGGAGCCCGATACACGCTCAAAGAGTTGACTTCATGGGCCTCTTCATGTTTCAACAGGCCCAACAGTTCAAATTTGTTTGGGCTCGGCCTGCAAAACTGAATTTGGGTTCAGTCATAAATCAAAACAGGTTGTTTTTTTCTGATTTCGTTTCGAAAATCATGGCATTGAACTCAAAAACCGGCATCTCAGCCTCTTGCTTCAGGTTTTTCGTTTCCTCCTTTTTTTTTTTTTTTTTTTTTCTTTTTTTTTAAAGTATTATAGGTTACAACTATTACAATCGGATTGCCGAACCTACCAAGATCAGATAATACATATGCAGCCCGGATAACTACTCATATAAACTCAGAGAAAACTCTTCATATATGCTTGAAAAATATGTATGGTGGGACTCGAACCCTTCACTACCATTGTGAAAGGGAGATGTACTACTATCTCTGCTTATTATTCTTTAGGAGTCTCCGAGTCTGTTTTATATTTTGAGATCTAGTGTCTCACAAAGTTATATATATTTTTTTCAACAACATAATTAGCAAAATTGTAAATCAAATTATTTAATTATTCAAAAAAAAAAAATCAAAATATTTTAATAAGATAAATATATTTTATAAATAGATCAGCATTATAATTATATTGAATACTTTGTTTATTTAATACATTACAGTTAATGATGAATAAATTGATTTTGATTTTCAAAGAATGTTATGGTTTGTCAAAAGGTAGCTATATGCCATATGGGTATAATACAGTGACCAATTTCTTTCTTTTCAAATTAGACAATTATGCCAAATGCATAAGATAGTATTTTAATTTTTTAGAAAGAAAAAAAAAACATTCAGGAATCAGGATCCAACAAATATATAAATTAATAATAAATTAAATTTATAAAAAAATAGCATTTAAAAATTTATAATATATATTAAAGAACTTTTTAGTTGACAATTTATATTTGCTCAATTCAACTATTTATCAAAATATGTATTTAAAGTCGTTTCTCATACCTAAACAGTATTATTACATAAGAATTCCTCCCAAAATCTTTGTTTGTACACCAACTTTTGGACACCTCCGGGTCTCATTTTAATACTATTATAAACCCTCGTGCAAGTAAAGAAGCAAATCCACGTTAAAGTAAACATTGTTAATTGATAATTTGCATGTGGTATGATACTATAATCCATGTTAATTAATTTGTTCTGCTAGATGAATATAGCTTTAATGATGCACTGCTGCTTATGTCACAAAATTCCAATATTGTTTATCAGATTTCATTTTTTTTTATTTGCATGCATGATATGAAAATTATGTGCCTTCAAAATTTCTCACATATATACAAGCATATCATGGAGATTTCTAAGTTTAAGGAATTACAGAGTCTGGATCTTCTGTTGTGATCAATACTTGTGATCTTCCACCAGAGAAATTGGAATCCTGAAACATCATTACAAATTTACAATCCTATGACAGTACATATATACAGTCGTAGAATAAGAAAATCTACTAGTTTTGGACAAATTTAAACTAGGAAATTGTCTAGATTGAGTAACAAATAACCTGTTGGTTTGGTGGCTGCAGGAGACTTCACAATCTTCATCTATCTACTAATGTTTAAAGCTCAAACATTGACACCTTGTATATATTGTCTCACCATTACCCGTATAAAAACTGTAATAGGTGTGGCCAGATCTATCATAAATACCATGTTGGGAGCCTATAGACTTCTTACGATTATGGAAATAGATATCTAGACCGTGCTTGTAGTGTTTGATATTGATAGGTCCGGACGTTAGGCGTTGAAAAGAAAACAAAAAATAAACTAAGATTTGGTACTAATTTAAGCGTTAGAGCTAGTATAAACGGTCACCACCTATTGGCTCTCCTATCCTAACATTATTGTTTCAGGTATATTACCACCGGAACAAGTACACCTATAAACAAATGCACACCTAAAAAACCACTTAGTCCGCACTTTTTGTTTGACTGGCATACCAAACTACCTACGTGGCTGTTGGACTTGGTGTTGATCATTTTTATCGGTCAATAGATAATAAATCAAAAATAGCAAATCACATCAAATTTTCATAAAATTTGTTCGTTTCCATATCTTTTATGCGTGGAAATAACTTTATCAAAAATTAACACCGTATCCAATATCGTTGGTTAAACTTGATCACACCTAACCGTTAACTAAGTTTGACTAACAAAATACCCTTGATATCACAAAATAAAATAAAAAAGAATTATAAAAAAAAAAAAAAAGTTTTCTTTGAGATAAATGGTGGAGATCAAATAAAATTTAAATAAATTTTTTTCTTGAAAAAAAAATTGATCTCATTGGTTGGACATCAATTTTCAATTAAAACAAAATTTAAAAAGTTTCAACAACAAAAAAATTCACAATGATTTATCATACTCAGAGCATCCACAATGGTGCCACAACTATTCAAGATCCATTTATTGCCACATCATCAAAAATGGCTCTTGAATAGTAAAAAATGGGTCTTCTCATTGGGGTCCTATTTATTTGGGTCTCATTTTCCCACAATGGTGTTCAATTGAAAAAGTAAAAGTGGATCCACTTTTTTAACTTTTTTCCAAACAATCATTACTCTTCTTTAAAATATTATATATATATATATATATATATATATATATATATATATATATATATATATTCAATAATTATTTAACAAATTATGATTAATTTAAAATAATTTTTTCACAACCGAATTACATCAACAATAAAAATAAATATTTAAAACAAAATATTGTATAAGATTAGACATGGCACAGGTTTCAGTTCGGTTCAGTTCGGTTGAGTTCCGGTCCGGTTTCAGTTCCGATGGTTCTGGTTCTGGTTCTGGTTCTGGTTCTGGTTCTGGTTCTGGTTCGGTTTCGGTTTCGGTTTCGGTTTCGGTTTCGGTTTCGGTTTCGGTTTCGGCTTCGGCTTCGGTTTCGGTTTCGGTTTCGGTTTCGGCTTCGGCTTCGGTTTCGGTTTCGGTTTCAAATTTCGGTTTCAAATTTTGGTTTCGGTTTCGGTTTCGGTTTTGGTTTTGGCTTCGGCTTCGGCTTCGGCTTCAGCTTCTGGATGTTTTGACTGTTCGGTTTCGGTTTCAGTTCCAGACCGGTTTTGAAACCGAACCTTCAAAACCGGTTTTGGTTCCGGTTTTGAAGGTTCGGTTTCGATTCCGGTTTTGAAGGTTTGGTTCCGATTCCAAACCTTAAAAAAATTAATGTTTTCATTTAAATTATTTTAATTTCATTGAACTAAAATTTTATAATTGAAATTAAATTTATTTATATTTTTTTCATTATATATATAATTATTGAAGTTAATAATAATATATTTAAATTTAAATAATTGAAATATATATATATATATTAAATTTATTTATATTTTTTCATTATATATAATTATTAAAATTAATAGTTATAAAGTTAATAGTTATATATTTTAATTTAAATTATATAAATAAATAAATATATATATATATATATTTAGGGGCCAAACCCAATGATTGGGAAGTGTTGGGAACCCAACCCAACCCAATCATTGGGCAAGACCCGAATTGAGTTCCAAATGTGGAACCCAATTTGGGTCTACTTGGGTGGGCCCCACATTTGGCTCTCTTTTTTTTGGTCTCATTTTGCACCATTGTGAAAGAATGTTATGGGTTCCAAAGTGGGTCTTGACAAAGTGGGTCTCATTTTGGCACCATTGTGGATGCTCTCAGAGCATCCACAATGGTTGCAAAATGAGACCCACTTTTACTAGACCCACTTTGGAACCCATCAAATTCTTTCACAATGGTGCAAAATGAGACCCAAAAAAAAAGAGCTAAATATGGGGTCCACCCAAGTAGACCCAAATTGGGTTCCAAATTTGGAACTCAATTTGGGTCTTGCCCAATGATTGGGTTGGGTTCCCAACACTTCCCAATCATTGGGTTGGGCTTTTATATATATATATTTATATAATTTAAATTAAAATATATAACTATTAATTTTAATATAAATAAATTTAATATATATATTTCAATTATTTAAATTTAAATATATTATTATTAACTTCAATAATTATATATATAATGAAAAAAATATAAATAAATTTAATTTCAATTATAAAATTTTAGTTCAATAAAATTAAAATAATTTGAATGAAAACATTAATTTTTTGAAGGTTTGGAATCGGAACCAAACCTTCAAAACCGGAATCGAAACCGAACCTTTAATACCGGAACCAAAACCGATTTTGAAGGTTCGGAATCAAAACCGGTCTAGAATCAAAACCGAAACCGAAACCGAACAAACAAAACATCCAGAATAGAACCGAACCGAACCGAAACCCAGGAACCGGAACCGGAACCGGAACTGGAACAGGAATCGAAATCTCTTCGAGGGAGGTTCCGGTTCCGGTTCCTTGGTTCCGGAACCGCCACTTTCGAAACGGAACAGGAATCGAACCGGAACCGACGCCATGTCTAATTGAAGACAATATTTTGTTTTAAATATTTATTGTTATTGTTAATGAAAAAATATAAATAAATTTAATATATATATTTCAATTTAATAAACCGAAACTGAAACCGAAACCGAACCATTGGAACCGAAACCGAAATCGAAACCGAAACCGAAACCGAAACCGAAACTGAAACTGAACCATCGGAACAGAAACCGGATCGGAACCCAACCGAACTGAACCGAATTGAAACCGGCGCCATGTCTAATCTTATACAATATTTTGTTTTAAATATTTATTTTTATTGTTGATGTAATTCGGTTGTGAAAAAATTATTTTAAATTAACCATAATTTGTTAAATAATTATTGAATATATATATATAATATTTTAAAGAAGAGTAATGATTATTTGGAAAAAAATTAAAAAAGTAGATCCACTTTTACTTTTTCAATTGAACACCATTGTGGGAAAATGAGACCCAAATAAATAGGACCCAAATGAGAAGACCCATTCTTTAAAAACAAGACCCATTTTTAATGATGTGGCATAAATGGATCTTGTGTTTGGATCTCCACAATTGTGGATGCTGTCAGAGGACCTTTCTCATTCAATCGAGGTGTACTTGTATAAAAGTTCAACCCAAACGAAGATGGAACCCCCTCGAGTTGACCTTTTCTAAGGTCATCTCTCAATTTAGTTGACGAAAAATTCACTGTCAACATTATCAAATATGTCATTTCATTTAATTTTTGAGAAAATATTATAAATTTATTTTCTTTAAAAAAAATTTTTAAAATGAAAAGTATGGAGGAGTAGTACCTCTTGCCTAACCTCCTCCATCTTCTCCTTTTATATATTTTATTTTAAAACTTTTATATTTTAATTACTTGATATGTTTAATTTTAATTAAATAATCACTATATAAAATTTTAAAATAAATAGGTTATATTATAATACAAAAATATTATAATTTTTTAAATGCTCAAAATCTTTGTTAAAAAAAAAAGAAATTAAAAAAAAAAAAAAAAACTCTAATATAGATTGTCTAAGAGTTCGTTTGGAAGAGCTTCTTTATGTAGATTTTTTAGGAGTAGATCTTATAAGTAGATCTTCTACGAGTAGAGCTTTTAATGGGAAAACGTTGGTCGTTTGTCAATTAGAAAAAGTTTTTTTAAATGATAGGATTACCAAAATATTCAAAAACTATTTTAAATGATAGGGTTATATTAGACATTTTAATGTTATTAAAAAACTCAAAAATGTCTACTTGGAAAAACTTACAATTTGAGCTTCTCCAAATAGATGTAAAACAACTTTTTTAATTATCTAAAAGCTTTACTGAGTGACAACCAAACGATAATTTTTTTTTTATTTTTTTTTTTTAAAAGAAGACTTTTTTAGGTAGTAAAAAAGCTCTTCCAAACGGGCATTAATACATGTGGCATAAGATCATCTTCAATGCAAGAGTGACTTGTGATGTCACATGAGATAAATAGATAGTCTATTAAAAAATGTATCTCCAATGCAGTTATTCATATTCAACCTCATGTTGATGTCGTAAAAAAAATATTAGACATTTTCTACATGATTGTCTAGGGGCAGCACACTACCTAACACACATTAAACCTCTACAATCATCTTAAAAAATGCTAATAACACAATATCAGTCTTCAAATTGTGCCCCATGTGAGCAAGGCCATCTGCAAGCCTATTTCCTTCCCTATACACATGCTTCACAGTGCAGTCCCAACCAGCACCCATTATGTGCCTGCAGTTCTGTATAAGACTAAACAAGGGATGATTGATACTATTGACATTAGATAGGAGCTAGACAGCTTCAAGGGAGTTAGATTCAACAACAATCTTTCTGAATCCGGGAGTTCCAAGCCATACTAAGCCCTTCAAACACGCCCCAAAGCTCAGCTTCTAGAATATTTCCAGTGCCCTTGTTCAAAGTAAAACCTTTAAGCCAATTCCTCCAACAATTGCGCATGACCCCTCCAGCTGAAATGTGCCTAGAAATTTTGTCACAACTCCTATCAATATTGAGCTTCAAACAATCTTCACTAGGGGGCACCCAACCAACCGACACACTGACTTCCCCTCTAGCAAGACCACCACCATTAGCACATAGCCAATCTTTGGCAAATTGATTAATAATCAAATGGGGGATAGGAGGAGAAGAGAAACTGCTGTCAAAGGCTCTTTTGCATCTCCATTTCCACAAAAACCACAAGGCACAAGAGAAAAGAAGATAGTGGGGGATGTTACCTGGAACTAAACTGTTATTCCTCAGGTTCTCAAACATCCAGTCATCAAGGTTGCCTTGGAAAGAAGCCATTAGGCAGCAGCTATTCAAAGTCTTCTTCCATACATCAGTGGAATGTCTGTAGCCACGCACCAAGTGACCAATATTTTCAGACGATCTGTTGCACGGCTATTTTTTCGATTGACTCAGCAAGTATTTAAAATTGACATTAATTTTTTATCTATTTTTGGTAAGGAAATAAAATAAAAAATAAAAAAGAAAAAAAAGTTGAACACATCATTAAAAATAAATGTGTTTTAAATAAAAGCATTAATCGAGGACCAAATTTTAAATTGATTGTCTATCAAGTCCATCTTTATTCTACAAAGGAAAAAGTCTATGGACATAATATTGTTGACATGTCAACGATTTTTGGTATATAAGACACTTTTACATTGAAGATGCTCTAGGGTCTTCAAAAGGTCGGCATTACGGTTCAAGTAGAATATTCAAGTCCCTCATTTTAGTACTATTATAAACCCTCGTGCAAGTAAAGAAGTAAATGCACGTTAAAAGTAGAATATTCAAGTCCCTCATTTTAGTACTATTACCCTCGTGCAAGTAAAGAAGCAAATGCACGTTAAAAGCAAATTAGTACTATATGTTTGTTCTGCTAGCTAGATATATACAGCTTTTCCCTTTAATGATGCAAACATTGCTTATGTCACAAAATTCCAATGTTGTTTTATCAGATTTCAATTTTTGATTTGCATGCATGATATGAAAATTATGTGCATTCCAAATCTCTTACATACAAGAATATCATGGATTTCTAAGTTTAAGAAATTACAGAGTCTGAATCTTTTGTTATTGTGATCCGCCACCAGAGAAATTGGAATCCTGAAACAACATTACAAAATTTACAATCCTTTGACAGTACATACAATGGTAGAATATGAAAATCTAACATATTTTGGGCAAATTTAAACTAAGAAATTGTCTAAATAACAAATAACATGTTGTTTGGTAGCCGGAGAGTACTTCACAATCTCCATCAACTTACCAAGGATCAAATATTAATTGACACACGGTATATATTGTTTCACCATTGTCTATAAAACCGCAATAAGTGTAAAGAGACCTCTCCCAACTTCTATATTGGAAGCCGATTTCTTATGATTATGGAAGTAGATATATATCGACAGTACTCGTAGTATTTGATCACAATAGGTAATAAAAATAAATAAATAACGTGCAAGGAAAAAGCTTCTAAAATGAAAATAACCTATCAATGTTGGAAAGACCTTATCCTAAATTGTTCTTGGAAGCAAGGTAGCACATTCACTGCCTTTATTCCATTTACTTGAACTATAAAATGCCAACCAAACATTAAACCAAATATGAACAAACAGTACAAAGCCTTCTAAATCTCTTCCTCTCTTTAGTTCCCTGGACGTTCAATATGGAAGTGTCGATTGTCCCCCAGAAGATGCGACAATTGAGGCAAGACTGCCATATGTTTGCAACCTCGGATGACAATGTAATGTTGAAGCAAGTTGAGGCCACTCATGCCCATGATGGCCGACAATTCGTTGTGAAACCACTTCTTGACATCATTGAGGACATATTTCACAGTGCTTCACCTAGCGTCCCTGGCTTTGTTTAGGTATATATAAACCAAGTCTATCCTAATTGATATTGAACTTTGAAGTTTGAATATGTACGTTCAATGGTGTTGCTGATGATCAACTGTGACAATGTAACAGGGATCAACACAAACACAGCTTGATTTACTGGATGACAAGGCTTTTCAATCTGGCTTTTTCGACATGCTTGATCTCTTGGCATCGACAATAAACAAAGTTTCCTGCCAGGTTTACCCTATAAACTTGACCTCATTTTATTCATCATATATTAGAAAAGACTATATGCGAAAATAGTTTTTCATTTTTTAAAATTTTAATCGTACTTATTCTTTCAAATTGCTGCATCCATCCAGATCACAAAATGCTCACTGATTCCATGAAATATGAATGTCGTATGTGATGCAGATATCGTGCAAGTGTTCTGGCGGAGGAGATGCACACGCAACAACATTGGGAATCTTGAACACTCCTGCAAGTTATACTTGGGATGCAAAAGTGGTGTTAGCCATGGCTGCATTTGCTTTGAACTATGGTGAATTCTGGGTGGTCGCACAACTTTATCCCACAAACCCACTTGCCAAATCAGTTGCACTGCTCAAGCAACTGCCAGAGATACTAGAACGGGCTGACACGCTGAAGTCAAAGTTCGAGGAACTTAGCAACCTCATCAAGGCCATGCTGGATGTGGCAAAATGCATTCTTGAGTTCAAGGATCTTCCATCCCAGTATCTTACCCCTGATACACCAGAAATGGTGTCTGCAACTGCTCATATTCCCACGGCAGTTTATTGGACTATATGGAGCATTGTGGCTTGCGCAGCACAAATTATGGGCCTTGTTGGCATGGGACACGAGTATGTTATCTCTGTTCATAGCTAACCCCAAATGTTTATTATCTTTTACTATTTTTACTTCTCAACAAGAAGTACTGTGCTAGATATTCTCATACTTCTTGGCGGATCACAGGTACATAGTATCAACAGCAGAAGCATGGGAGCTATCAAGCTTAGCGCACATGGTCAACAGCATACACGCTCATCTTAAGAACCAGCTCAATCTTTATTATAAGATCATAGGTGAGCCATCCCCACAAGAATAAATAATTTCAAATACAAGGAAAAGAATTCATGACTCTGTAAAACAAAAAAGAAAGTTAAATTAAATAGAGGAAATAGTTTGATTTGTATTTTGATTATTATATTTCTGTATAGTTTTACAAGTGATATTGATGTGATGCTGATGAAAAAAAAGTATTGAAGCATATCAAGAACTTGTAAGGGTCATGGAAAAACCCCACATTGAGACGGTCCTCAGGGCATTGATTTATGCAAAGGACGATGACCAGCTGCCACTCGTTGTCGTTGAGGGCTCTACCAGGAGAAGGGTTTGCTAATACTTTGCACTTGTTTCTTTCTCTGAATTATTATTACAATATTGTTAATAATTATAAGGAGAAACAACCTAACTACATGATTTCCAAAAACAGGCCGGCCTTGAAGTGTTGAGGAGGAAGACTGTGCTGCTACTGATATCACACCTGGACGTCTCCGGAGATGAGCTATTAATTCTAGATCAAATGTATCAAGAATCCCGCCAGAGCCCTACAATGACAGAGTCCCAGTACGAGGTGGTGTGGATGCCTGTCCTGGACTGGACAGCCCCATGGACCGAAGAAAAGCAGCAACGGTTCGAGACTCTACAGAGGACGATGCCCTGGTACTCAATTCACCACCCTTCAATAGTTCAATGGTTGATCCAGCTGTGATCAGATACATCAAGGAATTCTGGCATTTCGAGAAGAAGACGATTATTGTGGTCTTGGATCTTCAAGGGAAAGTTGTTAACACCAACGCCCTCTATATGATGTGGATTTGGGGAAGTCTTGCTTTCCCTTTCACCAGCTCCAGAGAAGAAGCTCTCTGGAGAGAAGAATCCTGGAGACTCGAACTATTGGCTGATTCTATCGATTTAGCTATCCCTGCTTGGGTACATACATTACTAGCTCTACCTCAATATATATTTGCATTAATTTGGTTGGTAATTATAGAATGTAATCATGCATTTATAAATGTGACACAGTAACATCAAAGAGGTTGTGGGTTCGAGTCATGACTCATGCCCTCTCTCGAAATCCCAAAATATTGTAATAGTTCCAAATTAAAAAAATAAAATAAAATAAAATGTGAACTCAGCTCTGTTTTTCTGAGATACAGAAAGAAGAAAAAAAGTTTGTATGTTTGTATGGAGGAGAAGACATAGATTGGATTCGGAAATTCACAGAGGCTGCATAGAGAGTGGCTAAACTTGCAGGCATTCAATTGGAGATGCTTTACGTGGGGAAGAGCAATCCGAAAGAGAGAGTGAGAAGAAACATGGTCAACATTGAAGTGGAGAATCTCAGCCACACTTTGCAGGACATCTCACTCATTTGGTTCTTCTGGGTTCGGCTGGAAAGCATGTTGCACTCCAAGATGAAGTATGAAAAGAGCCCGGAAAACGACCTGATAATGAAGGAGATTATGGCGATTCTGAGCTACGATGGAAGCAACAAAGGGAGGGCTGTAATCTGTAGAGGGTCGGAGATGGCAAAGTCCAAGGGTGATATCATTTTGAAGTGCTTTGTGGATTATGAAAAGTAGAAGCCGCTTGTCGGCCATGAGGGTTTCATTTCTGCAATAAATGATCATCTCCGGGAACTCTTCAGCCCACTTCATCACTGCAGCAGTCTGGTCTTGCCAGGGATCACAGAAAGCAGCATCTCGGAGTCGATATGCTGCTCTGAATGTGGAAAACCTATGGAGATGTTCATCATGTACCACTGCTGCACCGATTAATTAAGCTGCTATTATATATCATATATGGCCTGTATATATATACAGATGAATAAAACTATAAACCTGTGAAACTGCTATTAACTGTCCAAAAACTTAATTAACACTTGTCATAAGATCCTTTAAAGCTTAGCACAACTCAAAAGAGAATGAGCTCAGCAGAGGATCCTAGTCCTCGTTTGTTTGTTATTGTATTCATTTCTCAACATTGCTGATCTATGTTGACTTGTCTGTTCATGAAATAATGTAGGGGTAATTACCCTAGTGGCCATCAACTCTTGTCACCACTATCAAAATGGCCACCAAATGGAGAATTGGTCTTAAACTGGCCATTTTTGACAAACTTGTTATACTAGTGGCCATTCCATCCAATTACATCAATTTCCATCCAATTACATCCAATAAGTGGCATTTTTGTAAATATGAGAATGACATTAATTTATTTTTTATATTTTTTGGAAATCAATTTTTTTTTTGTTTTTTAAAACAAATAATTATATTTAGTGTGTGTATATACATATAGCATATCTTAAACATATATATATATTATTTTTTTGAGAAGATTAAGTCTACAAAATCTAAAAATTCTAAAAAACATATTTGAGATAAGTTGAAAATAAATAAATATATATATGTTTGAGATATGCTATATGTATATACACACACTAAATATAATTATTTGTTTCAAAAAATAAAGAAAAAATTGATTTCCAAAAAATATATAAAATAAATTAATATCATCCTCATATTTACAAAAATGCCACTTATTGGATGGAATTGGATGGAATGGCCACTAGTGTAACAATGTTTACCAAAAATGGCCAGTTTAAGACCAATTCCCCTTTTGGTGGCCATTTTAATAGTGGTGGCAAGAGTTGATGGCCACTAGGGTAATTACCCTAATAATGTAATACTATGGATCTTAATATAATTAGCTAGCTGATATTTTCGTTATGAGGAAATAGGCCTTTTTAGTCAAAAATTAAGGGGAGGTATTGTTTTTGTCAAACATTATCATTTTTATTGTTTTTATCATTAAATGGGCTTTGAAGACAAAATTGCCCCTATTTTTTTTTTTCAAAACCTCTTCTCCCATTTTCACTAGATTTTTTTCCCTCTTTCTCTTTATCCTTTTCTCTGATCTCACGTCTTCTTCTTCTTTCTCTTCTTCTTCTCTCTTTCTCTCCTCCTCTCTCCTCCGTCTTCTCACTTTCTCTCCTACTTCTTCTTCTTCTCTTTCTCTTTCTCTTTTTTTCCAGATTTTTTTAAAACAAAAATTTTCAAATTTGATGGTTTTCCGATCGTTGGTCGTCCGATCTTCTATCTTTCTTCTTCTTCTCTTTCTCTCCTCTCTTCTCTTTCTCTTTCACGTTTTTTCCAGATTTTTTTTAAAAAAAATTCAGTTTTTTTTTTTTTAATTTTGAAAAAAAAATCGGATTTTGTTTTTGTTTAAAATTATTTCTGGATTTTTTAAAAAAAATTCAGGTTTTTTTGATTTTGTAAAAATTCCAGATTTTTTCAAAAAATTTCAGATCATGTTTGTTAAAAAAAATTTCCATATTTTTTTTTAATTTTTTTTCCAGATTATTTTTAAAAAAATCATTTATTATTTTTTTTTTTTGAAAAATTTTCAAATTTTAAAAAGGTTTGAATTTGAGTGTTAGTTGTTGATTTGAAGGGTGGTTGTGGTCGTGAATGTAGTTGATTTTAAGTGTGGTTGTGAATGTTTGGATTTGAGTGTTAGTTGGATTTGAATGTTTAAAATTTTTTCCATATTTAAAAAAAAAAAATTTCCAGATCTTGTTTTGTTTAAAAATTCAAGATTTAAAAAAAAAAACTTCAGATCATGTTTGTTAAATTTTTTTTTTATAGATTTTTTTTAATTAAACACACCAGGCCACCGATTAAACACACCAGGTGGAAACCAATTAAACACACCAGTTGTAATCAATTAAACACACCAGGCCACCAATTAAACACACCAGACTATCAATTAAATACACCAGACTACCAATTAAACACAAGCAAAACTCATTAAACACACCAGAGCAAAAACAATTAAACACACCAGGGCAAAACGAATTAAACACACCAGGCAAAACGAATTAAACACATCAGGACAAAACGAATTAAATACACCGGGCAAAACGAATTAAACACACCACGCAAAACAAATTAAACACACTGGGTAAAACGATTAAACACATCAGGCAAAATGAATTAAATACACCAGGCAAAACAAATTAAACACACCAGGCAAAACAAATTAAACACACCAGGTCTGGGAAGAAGAAGAAGAAAAAGAAAACAAAATAGAGAAAAAAGTTGTGTTTTTTTTTTTTGGAAGAAGAAGAAGAAAAATATATATATATATATATATATATATATATATATATATATATATATATATATATATATTTTTTTTTTTTTTTTTTTTATTAAGAAGGGCAATCTTGTCCAAAAAGTGGATATGCTGATAAAAACAATAAAAAAGATAATCTTTGACAAAAACAATAAACCCACTAATTTTTTGGCTAGTTTTAAAGTTCTCCCTTTTGGTTATTATATTATGTTTCTTATGTGTCAACATTATAGTTTTTTTTTTTTTTTTTTTTTTTTTAAGTGTTACATTTACAACTATTACAATAGGGCCGCCGGGATCTGTCAAAATAAAACAATTCATGTGATGTCAACATTATAGCTATGAGATGATTATGTCTATTTCAGTTATTTAATAAATAAACTATTTTGACGAGCCCTTCACACTTATAACATTGAAGTTGTGGGTTCGAATCGTATCCCCAAATCTTGAATTAATTGTAATGACTTAAAAAAAAATCTAATAAAAAAAACTGATGATAGTGCCTACACCATAGAGTTTTTGGGCTAGTGGTACTTGCACTCTCACTTCTGGTGTCTTTCAATTATTTCAACGGAAACCAGATTTTGATCCATATGAACCAGAGATTCAAACCCATGCTCAGGTATGGATTCGTATTTATGGTCTGTGTTGGAAATACTTGCATCCACATCTTTTATTTGAAATCGCCAAAGGTATTAGAACTCGTCTTCATTTGGACAAGGCCACAAGAGATCACACTTACGGATATTATGCTAGAATTCTTGTTGATTTAGATCTATCTATTGATCTACCAAAATCGATTATGGTCAAGCGAGAAACTCACGGATTTCCTATGGACATACATTACGAAAATCTTCCCCACGTTTGTAGTAATTATGGCATCATTGGACACCAAGTCGTTACCTGTAGGAAGATTAAATCCAATAATTTCATTAGGGGTAGAAAGAGATCATCAAAAGTTCTGGAAGTTTATAAGCCAGTTAATCGGCTTGCAGAAGATAAAAATAAGGACTTAGAGAATTCAAAACAAGTTTCAGAAGAAATTAGAGCAGCTAGAAATTGTGAAAGCTTGAATTCAAATCACGATTCTAGCTAGAGAGATATAAAAGGGTGGAAGTTCCTTTAAGGAAAATTTTATTGGTACTGCTAACGACTCAAAGCAGTATGATAGAGGTGGTGATGTTATTGGGAACACTCCAATTCGTGAAGGGCAGTTTTCGATGACGACCGGCACATTTAATGCACTTGCGGAAGATTAGGATCTAATAGAGAGTTTTTCTCCAATTCAAATTCAAATAGCTGAACAATTTCCTAATCAAGATGTGGAAATTAATATTAATATCTCCACTTATTTGAATACCAAATATTTAAATTTGGAAGATAATAATGAGAATCCTTAATGTTCTCTGAAGAATATTTACATTAATAAATAGGGTGATTATTGACAATCCAAGGATTACAAACTTCCAGATTTTTGATAAGTAAGATTTGGATAGGATTTCAAGAGATAAAAGATAAAATAAAAGATTAATTTGAAGAAAATATCATAATACCAAGATATTCATGCTTCAAATTATTATCATGGTCCAGTAGATCTCATGTTTGACAATAATTGGATTCCCGCTGTGACCAAATCGAAAAGAAAAGTGAAGTTGGCTTTTAAGATTTTATCTAGTTCCAAGTCTCGAATGAGTAAGAGAAGTTCTAAGAGCATCTCTAATGCAAAAGTGGTTTGTGAAATGAAAAGAAAAAAAAAAAAAAAAAAGATGCCACATATGATAAATAGATAGTCTATTAAAAAATGTATCTCCAATGCAGCTGGATATATTCAACCTCAGATTGATGTGACAAAAAAATATATTAAATATTGTTAATATGACCGTCTACTTTCAAACGACCTATTGTACATCTTTTTTTTTTTTTTTTCAGTTGACTCAACAAGTTTTAAAATTGACTTTAATTTTTCATATAATTTTGGTAGGAAATAAAATAAAAAGGGAAAAAGGAAAAAGGAAAAAAAAAAATTGGACACATAATTAAAAATAAATGTGTTTTAAACAGAAATATTAAAGACCAAATTTGAGTTGATTGTCTATCATGTCTATCTTTATGCCACATAAGAAGCAAGTTTCTTGATATTGTTGTTATGTCAACGATTTTTTGTATGTAAGTCACTTTTGCATTGGAGATGCTCTAAGCGCCTCCTTATAGTTGTGACTAAGATTTGCCATGATTCTACGGTTTCAGTTGTTCAAGTAGAATTAAGTCTTGTCGCTAATTGGGCTGCATAGGTTGAGGCATAAGGGATTGATTCCGAGTTTGGTTAATTAGGTTCATGTTTCTTTGTCTTCTATTAAGACATGCGTGCCTTTTTAGATTTATGTTTTAGAGCCTACGTGTTTCATTGTTTACGTTTTTTTTTTTAATTTCTTTTATTTTTCCTTTTTTTATTAATAAAAGGTTTCAGATTTTTAGTTTTTTTTTTTTTTAATTAAAAAAGTCATATCCCCCGAACTTCAAATAAATTGAAATAATAATAATTTAAAAAGAAAAAACAAATGAATAAGCTTATAAGATTGGACCATGAAATGGGTTTTTGGTTGTATGTTGGGATTTAAAATGTGATCAGCTATAATTTCGTCCTGGACTAACATTAGCGTGATTATGAAGTAAGGTAGTTTTGAAAATTAGCTAGGCCAGTCAACCGATTCGAAAAGTTCGCTGGTCCAGACCTGGACCCGGCCCAAGCCAGTCGATTTATCATATGCTTTTAGAATTTACAAATTGATCAAACAATATGTCAAAATGGGAATGCAAAGATTATTGCCAAATGACAATAATACTTGTATATAAGAACTTGTTTTAGTGGTTTCGACATATTCGGTTTGAAATTAAATTCTACAAAACATGAATATAAATTGTACTAAGAATGCAAGTTTAATGTACATATAACTAAGAGTGACGATATTTACACTTCTTAAAAACTATATGTACACCCCTTTCGTAAGTGTACCCCATTAAAAATTTTTAAAAACTATATTTTGTAAATAAACCCTATTTAATGATAAAAATATAATTTTTTTTTATTATAACTCTTAAATACATAAATTATATCAAAATGAGTTGCGTTTTTAGCTAATTTTATTTACAAGTGGTAAATTTAAATAAAAAAAAAAGTTAATACAATATATAAAAAATAAGGCAACTGCCTTTGCTGCCAATAGTAGATTAAATGTCCAGAAAAACACACATATACAGATGTGTGTGCCTCAAAAGGAAAAGGCATATTAAATTAGCCAACCCCACATATAAAAGGAAAAGGCATATACAGATGTGTGTGCCTCAAAATCACGTGGGCGTTTAATATTATCGCATCAAATGTATACAGTGTGTTGGATCACGTTAATTCACTCAGCCCATTGGAAGCATAGTGGAATGATACGGTTTTAAGAAAATAAAAATATGTTTGTTTTTAGTTTAAATTTAAATAAGTTGTTAGCCGATAGGATTCTTATCCTATTTAATCCCTACTGTTATTATTTGAATTTCATGTATCTGTCATATAAATAGGATCTGCTATCAATGAATTAATGCATGAGTTAAAATCTGTCAAATATGTGTTAGTATTTCTAACATTTTGGGAGGTTCTGGTTTCCCTCGAAGTAAACCGGCATTTTATTTTTGGTTATCAAATTGTGCTTGTATCTTTTGGTATCAGAGCCGGTTATGAAGCACTTCCGCTAGGTTAATGTCGAACTACCATTTTGTTGTTTGGAGTAATAAATTCAATCGACAATTAATAAGCTAGATTAAGATGTGTTAGTATTATGTTTGGGCATAATATTATCGCATCGAATATTGATAGTTGGGTGACAGGTCAGTGTCAATATGTTGACCAACGAAGACGTTAGATCGGAAGCATGGTAGAATGTTACAATCATGTTTTTAAGAAAATAAAAATAGTTTGTTTTTAGTTTAAATTTGAATAAGTTGTTAGCTGATAGGATTCTTATCCTATTTAATATTATTTGAATTTCATGTATCTGTCCTATAAATAGGACTTGCTATCAATGAATTAACGTATGAGTTAAAATCTATCAAATATGTGTTAGTATTTCTAACATTTTGGAAGGTTCTGGTTTCCATCGAAGCAAATCAACATTTTATTTTTGATTATCAAATCGTGCTCATATCTTTTGGTATCAAAGCCTGTTATGAAACACTTCCGTTAGGTTCGTATCGAACTACAATTCCGCTGTTTGGAGCAATGAATTCGGTCGGCAATTTATGGGCTAGATTAAGATGTGTTAATATTATGTATCGGCATAATAATATCGTAATGAAAAAACCTAGTTGCAAACCAAAATGAAAGACTTTTTTTTTTTGATAATAAGGAAATACAATTGTTAAAGATTGATAATATGTGAAAACGATATCAAATCTTAATAAAATTAGTTATTCATAGTTACAGATTCAAATATATGTGAACTTATGAAGCTTCTAAAAAGAATGATTCTTTTATTATTTTTCCACTTCATTTCGTATTTTTTTATCCTATAATTTAATCATATGAATTTCTATTTTTTATTTTTATTTTTTTATAGATGTAGGTGGGGTGTAGTTACAAAAATACAACATAATAGAATTAAAGAAATGATATTTTTATCATTAAATGGGGTTTATTTACAAACAAGAATTATTTAAAATTTTTAATTGAATATACTTACGAAAGAGGTGTATATATAGAGTGTAAATATCGTCGCTTTTTCAAAAATGGGCATACAAAGATTATGCGATGTAGGTCCATTAAAATTTGGACATCTCCCATTAACTTCATGAGCCCAATAAGTTTGGTCCAATAAAATCAGGCCTCTAGAGCCCAATCAAACACTGGCTCAATCCCAAACCAGATGACATGAGAGTATGAGACAGTGAACCTAACCGAACTTCAACTTAGTTCGGTTCGATTTGATTTTCCTCATAATATTATCTGTTCGATTAGGTTCTACTCAGGCCTTAAAATGCTTGGCATCACCACCAACAAAATCAATCAAAGCCAGTTCTATCAATCAAAGTCACAGAAATATTTTAACACTTGAATGTTATCCTGTTTGCTGGGAGCAATAAAGATCATGGTCCAAGCAGGGACCTAATTTAATATGCCTTTTCCTTTTATATGTGGGGTTGGCTAGTACAGTGGTACTCGTCACTCATGCCAATAGATTGGATTGTCTCTCAATCTCAACTTCTTCTCTTTAGAACAAAGAAGAGAAGATAATTTCCAAGCTATATATATTCCTTTGTTCTTGATCTTTTGTTTTTATGCTTTAATAAGGTAATTTATGGGTCCCTCGATCTGGACTTCACTTGGCTTCTCATGATCAACGGTTTGGAAGCTGCCAGCCAGGCTTGTTATTGCCCTGGAAGTCTGAAACCCAACAAAATCTCTGTTTATAGCCTCAGGATTTTTCATCGACTTCTGGGAATCGTACATTTCCAGGGTCGGATTTTAATATTATTATAAACCATCGTACAAGTAAAGAAGCAAATCCACGTTTAAAAGTAAACTAGGATAACATCTGACAAGACATAAGTTTGCATGTCATGATCGATGTTTGTTCTGCTAGCTAGATATATAGATAGCTTTTCCCTTTAATGATGCAACGTTGCTTATGTCACACTGCAACTGTTTATCTGATTTCAATTTTTTGATTTGCATGAATGATATGAAAATGATGTGCATTCTACCAAATTTCTTTCTGGATATTTGTGAACAGAAACAAAGAAGTTAAGAGATGTGTCATGTACTCATGTTACATACAGAGCATATCATGGATTTCTAAGTTTTCAGAAATTGTACAGAGTCTGAATCTTCTGTGGTGTTCGTCTACCAGCAGAGAAATTGAATCCTGAAACAGCATTACAAATTTTACAAGGGTAATATCCTACTACAGCTAGCAGAAAAAGAAAAAGAAAAAAGAAAAGTTGAGGAAAAGAATCCTATGACTATACATGGTATACAATCGTACAGCAAGAAAATCTAAACTAAGAAAAATGTCTGCAGTAACAAATAACGTGTTCTGCATGGACTAAAGTTGATGAAAATTTCTGGTGTTTGATTCTCAGGACTGAGATTTTTCTACCGAAAAAGTAAAAGATGAAAATAATCTATCAATGTTGCCAAGCCCTTATCCGAAATTATGTACTTTATTTTTAAACCATTTTGCAAGCAAGGTAGCACATTCACTGCTTTATTCCACTTACTTCAACTATATAAGGCCATGCATTAAACCAATGTAAACCAACACAAAGCCTTCTAATTCTCTCTAGTTAATTAACTCCCTCTTTGTTCGATATGGATTTGTCAATTGTCCCCCATAATAAGATGCAACAATTGATGAGGTCTGACCGTCATATGTTCACAACTTCGGATGATCTTGGAATGTTGAAGCAAGTTGAGGCTACTCATGTCCCTGATGGCCGTCAATTCGCTGTGAAACCCCTTCTTCACATCGTTGAAGACATCTTTCAACGTGCTGCCCCTAGTGTCCCTGGCTTTGTTCAGGTATATATAAACCAAGTCTGTCGCTCTCTTTTGCATATATATTATTGAACATTCACTATGTATATGTACTTTCAATGGTGTTGTTGATATCAACTACTATGACCATGTAGCAAGGATCGACACAAGCACAACTGGATTTAATGGATGACAAGACTTATCAATCTGGCTTTTTCGACATGCTTGATCTATTGTCATTCACCATAAACAAAGTTTCATGCGAGGTTTACTCAATAACTTGACATCATTTTATTCCCCCTATAATAGTAAAACGCTTTTCATTTTTTTAAGTCTTACCTATAGTTTCAAATTGTTGCATCCAGATCACAAAATGCTCACTGATTCCATGAAAATGTATATATATATGATTGACAGATATCATGCAAGTGTTCTGGCGGAGGAGATGCACACGCGACAACTTTGGGAATCTTCAACACTCTTGCAAGTTATACTTGGGATGCAAAAGTGGTGTTAGCCATGGCTGCATTTGCTTTGAACTATGGTGAATTCTGGGTGGTTGCACAACTTTACACCACAAACCCACTTGCCAAATCAGTTGCGCTGCTTAAGCAACTGCCAGATATACTAGAACGGGCTGACACATTGAAGTCAAAGTTTGAGGCACTAAGCAACCTCATCAAGGCCATGCTGGATGTGGCCAAATGCATTATTAAGTTCAAGGAGCTTCCCGCCCAGTACATTACCCCTGATACACCAGAAATGGTGACCGCAACTGCTCATATTCCCACAGCTGTTTACTGGACCATACGGAGCATTGTGGCTTGCTCAGCACAAATTATGGGCCTTGTTGGCATGGGACATGAGTATGTTATCTCCGCTTATGCTAACCTCAAATACTTTGCTAGACATGTGATAGTTTACATAAAAGCATCCATAAATATTCTCCTACTTCTTGGCTGATCAACTCAGGTACATAGTATCAACAGCAGAATCATGGGAGCTATCAAGCTTAGCGCACAAGGTCAACAGCATACACACCCATCTTAAGAACCAGCTCAATCTTTGTTATAAGATCATAGGTGAGTCATACACTCATACTCATCAACAATGGAAGTACAAGATTAAAATATTTTGATTATGATATTTCTACATAGTTTTACAAGTGATATTGGTGTGATGCAGATGAAAAAAGGCATATTGAAGCATATCAAGCACTTGTGAGGCTCATGGAAACACCCCACATTGATAACTTGAAGGTCCTCAGGGCATTGATTTACGCTAAGGACGACCAGCTGCCGCTTGTTATCGTTGATGGCTCTACCAAGAAAATGGTTTTCTAATATATATTTCTCTCTTGTTTATAATTTATCTGAATTATTAATACGCTAATATTGTGGAGAAATAAACCTGACTACATGATTTCCAAAAACAGGCCAGCCTTGATGTGTTAAGGAGGAAGAATGTTCTGCTACTGATAACAGACCTGGATGTCTCCCTCGACGAGCTAATGATTCTACAACAAACGTATCAAGATTCCCGCCAGCACTTGACAAGGACAGAGTCTCAGTACGAGGTAGTGTGGATGCCAATCATGGACAGTACAGCCCAATGGACCGAAGATAAGCAAAAAAAGTTCGAGTATGTACAGGGGACGATGCCCTGGTACTCGATTCACCACCCATCAATGGTTGATCCAGCAGTGATCAGGTACATCAAGGAATTCTGGAATTTCAAGAAGAAGCCGATCCTTGTGGTCATAGATCTACAAGGGAAAGTTGTCAACACCAACGCCCTCCACATGATGTGGATTTGGGGTATTGGTGCTTTCCCTTTCACCAGCGCCAGAGAAGAAGCTCTGTGGAGAGATGAGATCTGGAGGCTCGAACTCTTGGCTGATTCTATCGATGCATCTATCCCTGACTGGGTACATTACAATACTAGCTCTACCTCTTTACAATTAGACTAGAGCTTCATTTATAAATACAAGAACTGTATAGTTGCTGGGTAATTATGTGAATTAACTCAACTATGCTTTTCTCCGATGCAGATAGATAAAAAACGTTTGGTATGTTTGTATGGAGGAGAAGACATAGAGTGGATTCGGAAATTCACAGCGACTGCACAGGCAGTGACTCGAGTTGCAGGCATTACATTGGAGATGCTTTACGTGGGGAAGGGCAATCCAAAAGAGAAAGTCAGAAAAAACAATACCACCATTGTTTCGGAGAATCTCAGTCGCACATTGCAGGACGTCCGACTTATTTGGTTCTTCTGGGTCCGGCTGGAAAGCATGTGGCAGTCCAAGATGAAGCAGGGAAACAGTGCCGAGAACGACCCGATACTGCAGGAGATCGTAACAATGCTCAGCTTCGATGGAAGCGAACATTGCTGGGCTGTGTTTTGTTTAGGGGCTGAAAATGAGATGGCCAAGGCCAAGGGTGATACCATTATGAAATGCTTAACTGAATTTGATGCGTGGAAGGAGAATGCCGAGGGCGCTAATTTTCTTCCTGCACTCATTCAACGTCTCAAGGAAATCCAATCCCCGGGTCACTGCAACCGTCTGATCTTGCCAGGGATCACCGGCACCATCCCGGAGAGGGTTGTCTGCTCTGAATGTAAAAAACCGATGGAGAAGTTCATCATGTACCGCTGCTGCGATGAGTAAGTTGTGATGGGTTGTTAAAAAACCAATCAACAAGTATAATATACTACTACTACTACTACTACTACTAGCTGCTAGTGTTTGAGAAGTGAAAGCAGTATCTATATGGAGGAAATTTCAGTTTGTGTTCCTCTCTAGTAATGTATTTGTATGTGTGTTTTCTGTATAATATGTTTTATTGTGCTTAATGATATGAGTATCTAATTGTTCGTGTGATAAATTTGTTTTAATTTGCTCATTTTCCTGCCTCTGACTTGAAACAAATTAAATCCAAAGGAAGGAGGAAGATTCCATTGATCACCACAAATAGCAGAGGAAACCATTGACTTTAAACAGCAACTACCACCCGTCCAATGAAGCATGTATAAAATAGGCTTGTGCAGCCATTTGTTTGTCCAAAATTTAATTTTGGAGCAAATTACACCATGCTTCCATGAAATTTCAATTTTTGATTTGAAAATTTCTTGAAGTTTAAAAAAATTACAGAGTCTGAATCTTCTGTACTGTTGATCTGCAACCAGAGAAATAGGAATCCTGAAACAGCATTGCAAATTTACAAGAAGAAGAAGAAAAAGAAAAGCTGAGGAAAAGAATCATATGACAGTACACATATACAATCAAAGAACAAGAAAATGTCTGTAGCAACAAACTACGTGTTTTGCATGAACTAAAGTTTAAATTACTGCCCTGAATTTTGCTCATGAAGTAGCAAACTACATTTTTAAAATTGGGCTGTAATTGAATAAAATCTACAGCGGGATCAGAACGAATACATTGCTGAGAAGATTTCACACAATATTTCATTTTATTCAAAAGTTATTCAATTTTGAGGGGAGGGCAGGAATTGTTATCCTGTGATTAGCTTTTTATGTATGATTTCAAAAACATATCAGAAACTCTTTTCTTTTTTCTTTTTTCTTTAATTTCTTTCTAACTTCTGTTTAATTTGGAATACATCTAGAACTCCACAGGATTGAAAAATACTTGATGGATGGCCAAACACAGTATCACTTTATTCTTTAATTAGAAAATGTATGATAGTTTTATAACATGAAAGGTGTGTTTGTGCAAGTGTTTTGAATCAAATACCAACAAATCCTTGATGATCAGTACTTAATAAAAGGCAGAATTGTCTGCCAACACAACTTAAAAAAAAAAAAAAAAAAAAATTAAAAGTACAACTTTTTTTTTAAGTTAAACTTCATAAAAAAGCCACAGAGGCAACAAAGGGGATCACCCCAGTACAACAAGAAGCCCCAAAACAGGGAACAGAGCACCTCAAACCAACAAACAAAACACCAACCAACACCAGCAGCAAGCCAAAACAACACACCACAAGAAGCAACAAAAACGACACCAGAGGGAACTCCCAAAACCACACCGAAACCAGGCCAAACGAGGCTACGAACACAACAGAAAGACAAAACAACAGGGGAGGGTGCAAAAACGAGGAAAAAACGAAACAAAGCACCCTGAAAACACAAAAACCAGCCAACCGAAAAGTCAAACAGAAGTCATAAATCGCCCCCTTCCACAAAGTCCCCAGACATGCTAGACCTCATCTTTGCCAAACTATCCGTGAAAGAATGTACAACTTAAGAAGCTGCAACCTCGATCGATCAAGCATGCATGATCTCGATCTTATTGTCTTAATATGAACAACCACCTGCCAGAGATCGAAGAAGAAAAGGAAAATATCGATAAGTCGAAAGATAATGCCAAATAAAAAAAGAAATTAAAAGAGGTTTTACATAATCTATATACAGAAAAAAATTAACAAGATTTTAAGGTTTCGGGTTTAGGATTAACCGTAATTAGCATATTTTTGAATAACATGAAAAGGCCTTTATATCCGTAAATAATTGATAAGAGATGCGTATAAACAACACATGTATCTCTCAAGTCTCATGATACCTTCGCATTGCTCCCTTGATCGGCCTGGAAACAGTGAAATAGAACTGGTAATTAATAAGTGAATGGAAGTATAATCAAACAATGATATACAAATTTTTTGAGTGCCTAACACAAGAAGTATATATGATCCCCATAGAATATTGTTATTGAAAAGGGTGGAGTATGTCAAAAAGGATGATCAAACAATAATAACATTGAAACTTTTGATTTGCCAAGCAGTGTGAAACAAAAGAGTTCCACAAATTTGAACTGGAAAATATAAGGGCAATGGAGATCCAATCTTCTCGGCAAGGGGAGATTGACCATCTCCTCCTGTCTCAGAAGTGATGATCTTCAGGGGTAGATTGACGATCTCCTTCGCAAAGGAGATTTGTTGAAAATATGAAACTTTTTCTTAGATGATGATGTGGCTAATGAAGGACATGGCAAATGACTTTGATTAACCTTGGTTTATATTTTTGGTTAAGATTAACCATGGTTAAGTGTATAGAAATGATGATGTCATGAATATGATGTAATAAAGATGATGTAATGGATGATGAAAATGTGTAGAGATTTCTCATATGTCCAAACACTTCTAGAGAAGTCTATATGCTTCTTGATATCTTTGTATCTATAAATACCCCTTTTGGGCAATGAAAATGTAAGCCATCAACCAAAGATGGCGTGGGATGTGTATTTATTAAAAATGTCTTTCTTAAATACTTTCTTTCATGTTTAGATATATGAAACATTTTCATGCTTCTCTCTTTCATGTTTATGCTATGTTTTTCATAAATGTTTTCATATATGCTTTAGAAATCTCTACACCTATGTGTAAAAATTTTGTTTTTTTACAAAAATTCCAACAAGATCAAAGAGATATTCCACCCCTTGACAGTATGCATGGTAACACAGAGGTCAAAAACATTACTGTCCAATGTGGTTTGGTAGTTAATGACTCTAATTAAGCTATAAATGTTCCGGCCACTACTTATGGTGTATAAAAAAAACACAGAAGACAAAAACAAATCTTTCTCGACTCACTAAATTTTACAATGAAATCAGAAACAATCGATTCTATTCATCCAACATGAAAGCAAGAAGAAAGAATAAGAATAATTGAATAAAAATAAATATAAGAATAACAAAAAAGAGAGAGAGCTTAATCAATTACCTAATTATAATCACTTGATTATATAATCGCCTTGCCATCAAGCACGATCTTTGGAATATGACTGATCTTTTTCCAATCTTCACCGGTACCCCGTTTGCATCTCTTGCTTAGATCTGGACAACCTCGAACCTTTAATTCTGTCATGGCAGTGAGACGATGCATACCTTCAGGAAGAGAAGAAAATTTTGGACAATTCCAGATTTCAAGAACTTCAAGTGATTTGATAATCTGCAGCGGCTCCGTGGGTAGCCCTTCCAAGTTGGAACAGTTTTTAATGGCCAACCACTGTAAAGTGTTGGCTGAACATTGAAGAAGCCATCGCGGCAACTCTTTGAATCCTGGTAATCCATCAATGCAAAGCATTCGAAGGTGAGGCGTTATGCTTTGGAGTTCGATTTCCATGATTTCCATTTCCAAATTACATTTTGCATTCTTTTTGCTATCAGAAAGCATCAGATTCTGTAACGAGCTTAAGTCTTTCACACCATGTGGTAAAGAGACTAGCTTCGGGCAATCCCCAATGATTAATGTCTGAAGGGCTTGGAGTTTATCAATATCTTCGAACAACTTCTCCAAATTATAGCAAGAACCAATTCCCAAATACTTTAGAGAAGTCAAGCGCCCAATTCCATTTTCCGGCAGACGACTTTGCTTCGAGCTGAACACTAGCATCCTGAGGTTAACTAGGCGCCATATATCTTCAGGTAACTCTTCTAGCATCTTGCATCCACCAAGTAATAGAGTTTCCAAAAATCTCAGCTTGAAAATGGACTTTGGAAGTCTCTTGATTTTAATGTTTTTTGTCAGGTTGAGATACCTGAGATGCTTCAATTTACCAATACTTTCGGACAATACCTCCATATCAGAATTTCTAAAATCTAGCACCCGCAAATTCGGGAACTGTGAGATGCATGACCTCATAAGTGATTGGCTTGGTCTGATCATTTCAAAATATAAAATGCTTCTCGTCATTTTGCCGCCACTTAATTTTCCTTGCACTACATCAGCAGCATTTACCACCGATAAATGCCTGCAGTATTCCATGCGATTGCGAGAATCCATTATGAGGCATTCATTTTTGGCAATTTTTGTGGCGAGATCATGGACAAGATCATGCATTTTGAAACTGATGAAGTCAAATTTTTGTTCAAAATCTTGGAACAAACATCTCCATCTTAATTCATTTATATACCGCATACCCACAGATTCCGGCTCTTCATTTTCGTCGTCAGATTGGAGAAGTCCATGAGCCATCCAAAATTGAATCAAAGTAATGTTATTAAAGCCATGACCTTTCGGAAAGACGGAACAGCAGATAAAACATTGCTTCAAGTAAGACGGTAATAGATCATAACCTAGTTTTAGAAATGATATGGCTTCCGGTTCTGTTTCTGTTTCTCCTTCCAACCGATTGATATTATCCCTCACATATTTCCAATCATCTTCCTCAGTCGTGAAACAAAGTATGCTTCCCAATATCTTTGCTACAATAGGAAGGAGTTCACATTTTGAGGCAATTTCTTTTCCAATTGTTATGAGATTTGTTCCTTTTCGTTCTTCAAATGCATCAGCATATCTCATAAATAAAGACAGGCTACTCTCATTTGAAAGCTTAACTAACCGGTATGTTTCCCTTGATAAGTACACTCGGTTATTCGTAATTGTTAAGATTTTACTCTCTTTTGCACCCATCGATAATAAACTTTTTAATTTGCTCCAATTCATATCTGATTTGGAGAAAAATTCATGTGCCTCAAATTCATCCAACACGAGTAAATACTTTTTCCCTTTCAAAATACCTTGTAAGACTTCTTCTAATTGGTCTATCTCCATTTTGTTTTCGATTCGACCGGTTACAGAATAGATCATGTCTATTATTATTTTCTTCTCAAAAAACTTATGTGGCAAAGATGCCCACATTTTTATCGCAAAAGCTCCATCTATCCTCTCGTCTTTATACACCAGTTTTGCTAGTGTGGTTTTTCCAATACCACTAGTACCGAAAATACTAATGCTATTGCGATAGACATCCATTTTTCCAACACCACTACTGGCACCGAAAATACTAATGTTATCAGTTTTCATTAATAATTTTATGATGTTTTCCTTATCAGTGTCTCTCCCTAAAACATCAGAAGCAACCACAAAGGACGAGTGGGTGATGATTTCTCTCTCCCTAGGAACATTTCCATTGGAACCAAATTCAGACTCATCAACTTTAATTGCATCTAACTTTTCTCTAATCTCCTTAATGTTTTTACTGTCTATCGACGTAAAACACAAGCTAGGTAATTTTGAGCTTGAAATGAGATCGCATACCTTTCTTGTGATGCCCCTACATTGATTCATTTTCCATTGCCTATGTAAAGCTTCAATCTCCAATTCCTCTAACGCATCTTCAGCATCATAGCAGGCATCCTTAAGCTTCTTTAGTCTTTCTCTCACATCGTTGTTGTGAAGCTGTCGTTTCTCAGCGCCTCTTACGTAGCTTAACATTGTCTTGAGCTTTTCGAGTTCCGTATTATCGACACCCACGCGTCCAAAGGGGACATTTTGCTGTTTATGAAGGGACCGTAGCTTGCGCAAGAGAATTTCTACAATGGGAGAGACAAGTTGTTCATCCATATTTTTGGGTGGAGGAGATCATAGAGTTGCAACCGGTTGGTATGTAATTGTGTTTGTGATGGAAATGCATAGGATTTGCAGTATGAAGCAAAGGGTACGGTATATATACTTGCCTGGATAATCAACTTAGTGAAGCAAAGTACGTAAATGTTATGCTTTACCTATTTACGAAGTAATTAAAAAGTGAATTCAAGTATATATACCAATCTGATTCTTAAAGATAGAGCGTCAGATTTATTCATACAATTTGCAAAAATAATTAATGTTACCTGATTCTTGGTTGAGATGTCAATCTCAAGGGAGTAAAAATAAAAACGGGTTCAATCTAGATGATATGATATTGGTCCAGTGGTATGCCCCTCACACTCACACTAATAGATTGTGGGTTCGAGTATATTCCTTTTCCTGGCCAAATCCCCAATTATTGTAATATTTCAAAAAAAAAAAAAAAAAAAGTTCAATCCTGTCAAAGTTAATTAATGGTCAGATATTAATAACTCACCCATTGAACTCAATAAAAAGTTAAAAACGAAGGAAAATAATGTAAAGACAAGAAATGAGTAAAATGTCCTAAGTCCTTATAAAGAAATTTATGAATCAAATTTATTGATAAAGAAATCTATATAGAATAACTGAACTACTAATATCTATTAATTCATGAATTATTTCTTAAAAAATATATCAAATCTATTAACCATACTGTAAGTCAATAGTCAATACTAAGATTATTTATGTTGAGCACAATTCAATTCTCTAGATTTTTTTTTTTTTTTATAAATAATTCTCTAAATTTGTTTACAGTTGAACACATGATTCAATTCTCTAGTATTAACTTTTTAATAAAATCCACCCACAGTGAGTGCTGCTGGCTCAGAGGTATATAATAATTATCTAGTTTCCCTCTTATTTCTTTTTTTTCTTTTTTTCTTTTTTGAAATATTACAAGAACTATTACAATAGGACTACCGGATCTACCGAGATCAAACAATACATGTGCGTCCCAAATATCTACTCCCATAACGGGAGATAACTACTTCACACAATTCGAGAAGAAAACTCTACACATATGCTTGTAAAATGCACATGGTGTGATTTGAACCCCTTACCACTTATATGGAAAGGAGGTACACTACCGGGCACCAGCTCTGCTAAGGGGTGATGTGCTCTTATTTCTTTCTTTATGGATTCAATCTAAAAATCATATAAAAACTCAATTTATAATTTATAGGATGATGATGGTTTATTATGCTGTATAGGACCGGATAAGGGGCCGAATAGTACTGAATTAATACTGTTAAAAAATTAAAATGCATTATTTAATCTGGTCAAAATTTTAAGAAATTTTAATCCAATCATAAGCTGATTAAATAATCGGGTGTGGAGGGGTGGTACTGAGCCGGACTGTGTACTCGATATCGTACTCAACCTGACAAAATATTTTGTTTTCATTTTGAAATCCCAATATTTTGAGAGAGAGAAAAAGTTGAAAAAAAAAATGAAAAACAGAGATTGTTTTCTTTGTCTCATAGATTAACTGATCCAAGAACAACTTCTCATTGAGCTTCGATTTCCTCCATATCAGATCTGCAACTTCTCATTTCACATTCGATTTCCTTCTAGTCAATCTTCAATCACCAAGTGAAAGTTACAAATCACCAAATCAGGTTAGAACAACTTTAAATTATGTATTTGTTGGATTTTGTTGTGAATTTTGTTGCTAATTTTGATGTCTACTTATAGATAGATGTGTTTGATTTTGTTTGTTTGTGTAAATCGACGGTGTGTGTGCTAGATGTTTGATAAAATATCTTTATAAATTGACGTTGCGTGTGCTAGGTGTTTGATAAAATACCCGTGATAGTTTTATTTATCAAGTCTTAGAAATGAACTAAAACAGAGGACATTTGAGTTAAAAAAAATTCAATTTAGTGTTGTTGGGTTGACTCGGTTACTCGGCATTTGAAGACAATTCTTTGATCCACTGAAAAACCTAACCACAGTAAGGTTCTCTGTCTCTCTCTCTCTCTATCCATATTGATATCGATTAAAATGCTTGAAACTAAGCTGGGTTCATAATGATTTGATATTTTTTAATAAATTTTTGTGGGCTTTTTCTTTAGTAGAAAACCCAGTGTAGAGTTGTTACATTCTTACATTCTGTGAGAGATTAATGTCAACATGAAATAAGAATATAAGATTATGCAACACATGATTTTTAACTTATATTGTACTGGTAGTTGTCCATGTTTCTTGAAATGCATTATCAAATCTTCACTTTGCTTACCCAATCTGATTTTCCCTTCTATTCATGTTGTAGATTTGTACATTTAATTGTGGTAATATGACTTTTTCTTCTATATGTCATATATTTCTTCATTTCCCTGTGGTTTAATATCCCTTGGTTCATTCATAAGATTCACATTGCTAATTATACATGTGTCTTCTAGAGTGAATATGGAGAGTGTTGTAGTTGGAGAATCTAAAAATAATCATCTTATTGAAGAAAATTGAAGAAAAACTGCACTTCAGAAGTTTAGAGAATCCAGAGAGTACATGCATGATCTCCATGTCATTGAAATTATACCTAGCTAATAATTACCTATAGCTGTTTTAATAAAAGGAAATTATACATATAAAATCTGAATCTATCAATTATGGCATTGTCATCTCTTTTCATTGGTATATATATTCATATACCAATGAATATATATATATATATATATACCAATGATGAATCATGATCCCACTACTAAGTACAATATAGTGCAATGCGGTACCAAACACATGACAATACTAAATATAATACAATCCGGTACTGGACTGTACAATACGGTGTACCTAACATGCCCTTACAGCATTCCAAACTGCATCAAAATAAGGGTACCGAATTACCGATATTGGCACTTGTAAAACTTATTAGTTCACACATTGTATGTATAAAAATTAGAGAATTACTCAAGTAAAATTAACGATGGCAAATTATATAAAATGCAGTTCCAAATCCTTGAACAAAAGCAAATAATACATGTCTTACAACAGATGCTGCCATTCTCTGTCGGGTAGTGCTGGAACGGAGGTCTTCTTCATTTCATATTGTTCACTTAAGCCAAGATGTGCCATAAGAAGTGATACATAAGTGAGTAGCTCTCCACCGTTCCTCAGTTGTTGTCCATGCTCTTTCCATACACAACGATTTGCAGCATATGTCAACATTTCTACCCATACTTTGCTTATCATCTCCCATTTGTCTTCAATCGATCGCAGTCTCTCGGCAAGCCTACATCCAACATGAAGCACAGACATATCTTCTGTCCCTCGTTCATCCATCACATTTTCAAGCAACGTATTGCAAGCTGTTGACATCTTTCCACTCGCAATCTGTTTGAAAATACTCTTGATTGCATTACGGGTATTTTTGTACTGTTTCTCAAAAGAAATCCCCTTGGACAACATAGATGGACAAAAGACCAGGAGATACAACATGTAATCTGACAGGCATTTGCTAATTCTTCGTTTTAAATTAGAGTCGGATATATCATGATCATGAGAGTTGGAGATATCATGTTCACGTCCTTGTTCACGTTCACATTCTTGTTCACGTTCTTGTTCACATTCAGGATAGTAACACAAATTAGTAGCAATGTGCCAAGCAAGAAGGCTGTGATCAAAATCTACCTCAATTGTGCTCCATTTGAATTTATCAGGAAAATTCATCTTCTCAATCACATAATCACCTCTTCGATACAACAATTCCTTCATTAATGATCGGCCTTTACCAATGTAATCATCAAATTTTTCTATAATTTCGTTACTTTGACATTGTAGATGCTCGAAGATAACCTTTTGCAAATCAATGTGAACATCTTCTCGAGTCAAGTACCGATACTCAACGTTTATCATTTTCCTGATAAGAACTCTAATTCGTGTGGCCGACTTTTCTTTGAGACAAGAGTTTATTAGGTTGTACTGTGCCATGGATCTTGACTGCTGCCTCTTGCGAGGATTAATTGACCGCTGCCTCTTGCAAGGATTAATTGGCTTATAGTTGAGTTTGATCAACCTGAGTTTTGTCCAGTCGGATAATAGAAATAGGATGAGTGCGTAAACCTCTAGAAAGACAGCTGCGACTAGCAGTAAGTATGTCAAGGAGATGTCAGCTTCTGGATAAGAATGGATATCAATGATGATCGAGAAGACAATTAATGCACAAAAGGAGGAAAAGAAGCAGATGCAACGGAGAAAGATTCCAACGAGAGAGTTAACAATGGTGGCTTTTGTGTAGAGAACATCATACAGGAATCCAAGCTCAGCTTCTACCAGTTCGAAGGCAGCTTTTGGTGATTTGTTGTACACGATAGAGTAGCTAGGGTCATTTCGTCCATAGTAATCAATAATCATGTTTGCAAACAAACATGCAGATCTTTGGTACAAAAAATAAGCTTGAACTAGATAATTGTTCTCTTCAGGAATATCAAAAAGGGCAAATGAAAGCAAGGAATCTTTAAAATGCTCCGCGCTTGAAGACCTGAGCACAAACGTCCTCTCTCCATATTTGATAATTCCTGTTATAAACATCGGAATGGCTATAAATGTGAGGGCATTGTCACTCCAAGATCTAACAAAGACATAAAATGCCACCCCAACTTGTACGATAAGCCCAAGAAAATGTCTTATCCACAACTCATTATCTTCTAAAGCGTAAGCAGTGATAGTGTCTGGGCCACCAAGATGCAAGAGAAGGAATGGTGCCCAGAATGCCTGGATGACATTGCCTGGTTCCGAACGTTTATCGTCTCTACTATCTACTTGGCTATTAGCTAGGTTGCCCAAGGCAAGAGTTGCCACAGAATCTGCTATCATGTATGCTGACCAAACAAGGAATCTCACCTTAACACTAGCTGTGAATTTTCGACGAGAACCGAATATAATGAGGATGATTTGAAGAATAAGGCTGACCAGAATCAACCCACGAACTTCCCACCCATTCCAAATTTTTATCAGTTTTTCCGGAAAAAGCTGCATCATAATATTCCTTCTCTCTTCTCAAAGATTAAGCTGCAAGCAGTTAAAATTTTTAAGGACAAATATAAGCTGCAAGCATATTGGATTAATTGTTATGATTTATGCAAGTACATGAACAGTAAGAGAAGCTCCGAAAAGGCTGAAAAATATTTGTTTTGGATGTCTTAAAAATAAAAGCTCTCTATTCATCTAGTAAATAGATACCTGGTATATGTAATATGTTAAAGAATATAAAACCATAAAGGGTAGTCAAAGATTCAAAATTCCCATTCCTAAGTTCTGTAATACAATAGAAATTAAAGCTCATGATGGGTATACGATACCATAAATTAAAATAAAGCGATTAAAAAGGAATGACCTTAATGAAATCCGTTGCTCTATTCCTCCAACGATTTTAATCAAGTTTAATGAAATCTATTGTAAACAAAATTTAAAAAAAAAAAAAATTAAGTAATAAAACTTTTTTTCCCGATTTTGTTGAATAAGAAACATTAGAAAATGGGGCAAAAAACAGAAGAAAAAAAATAGTTATAGTATTTGAAAATTTAAAAATTTTGTGTACAAATAGATTTTTACCACACATAATTTCCTACAAAATCCTAATTTGTAATGATACTAAACGTCTAAACCCCATATATATTAAAAATTAGCAAGTGTGGATCTTGTACGAAATTTTCGTATGAGATATATGTTTATCACATATAATAAACCATGTAAAAAAAATTATAACCTTGATCCCACACGTAAGAAAGTGACTATATATATATATATTTCGGGTGTGGGTATTGTTTGCATAATTTTTTTCTTTCGGATCAAAAACCTAGATAATAAGTTAATAACCACATCCTCTAAACAAGCCTAGATATGAAATAAAAATATATACACACATGGATTAATGGAAAGTTTATGTAAAGTTTCTTCGCATCTATATGTTTCAAAGTTTCAAAGTTATAAGTCTATGTACACTTGTTACTAATTTGCATTTATTAATAAATAAATAAAGTTACGTGTATATATATATATATAAAACTCATAAAATTACAAATAACTTGATTTTGTTTTATTTTAAGATTTGCAATAATTTATTTGTCAATCTAATACTCTTCATATAGACTAATAGGATCAAACACAAAATTAAATAATTGGATTAGTATGTTACTTTAACTATTTTCTTTTCTTTAATTTGCATTCTAGTTAACTAAAAAAAATCAGAAGTTATATCTATTTCCAAGTATAATTATTGCTAAGTGATATAATTTAGCATTATTAAAATAAATAAGTTTAAGTCATATGTTTATTGATCAAATTATTATAATATTCATGGCACTAATACAAATATATATATATATATGAACACAAATTCTACAACATATTTATGAACTCAATAGAGATATTAAAAGCAATCTAAAACAATAAATGTTTATTTTAAGATTTTCGAAAAGTAAATCCTGTGTAGTATGTCTAGTTTTGGTATTTCACTCCAAATACTAAATTAATACTCAAACTCAAGACCTCTTTGACTCTGATAACAAAAAATTTAAACTTTCAAAGTAATCATATCATACCCATATAATATTTAATGCATTAAGATTATACATGCTAATATTTGTGTATACCAATCTCCACAAGGACCACAACAAATATGAGGCTTTTTGGATAAAAGTTGGAGACAATCATTAAAATAGCATGACAACATGAAGTAAAATAACCGATCAAGTTAGAGGCTCGAATCCTGCCAATGGTAAAACTTAAAAAAAAAAAAAAAAAAAAAGTACATAGTCTAGATAAGTGAATAAATAGATAGTTAAAAAAAAAATAACCTCTTTTTTTTCCAATAATCTATTAATAACATAAGTCACTTACCTGGAAAAGAAGATGCACCCAAGAATTGTGCAAGCTAATTGAGGCAGGTGATGCAATTCAATAAATATTTTAGTAAGCTTGAACATCGGAGGCCATTTTATAGTTGAAAAACGAGAGACAAAGCTAAATGAAAAGTACATGTTAGAGAATAACTTGTGGGGGAAGGTATACACAATAAGCACTTGCTTTCCAAAAAAGTAATTGCATTAAATCACTTTTCCTTTCAAAAGCTGGAGATATAGATCATAAATTAAGTACCGGTCGTATATAAAACAATTAATTAATTGATGCAAACAAGACAAAGTGCATGAAATGTAGTAGCAATCAAGAAATGCAAATTGGAAAGAGAGTGAAGAACAAAGGAATTGAGTGCATACACCTTAAATAAATAAATATATATAGTGGTTCTCTAGTCAGGACATCCTGACTTTATAATTTCAGGATGTCCAACCACAGCCACACATTCATATTGGGCTCATAGCCCCATATTAACAAACACTCACACTCAATGTGAATGTGTAGCTATGGTTGAACGTCCTTAACTTATAATTTCAAGACGTCCTTAATAGAGAACCACTATATATATAACATGAATTTTAATTTATGAACGTTAATCATCTAGGATTCTGAAAAACTGCGACAATTAATTCATATTTGAACGTATTTTTGAATGTCAGTAATACTCATAATTGTGTCAGAAAATCAAGATTGATTCTACCATACTTGATTGGCATTTCTTCTAAGAGCAATAAAAATGGATGCTTAACGAGCCAAATTATAGCTCTGTGTTGATAGTTGAACTTATTCCTCAATTGTAGGTTATATATAGGTAGGGTTTTCATTTTGGTCGAGACTTAATTTTCCTTGATCGAGACTTAATTTTCCAGTAGTCAAGGCTTTTTTCTTCTTCGTCTCATTGATTCCAAAAAAATGCCATAACTTGAGCCAAGGAAATGGCTTATATATGCATTCACAACCCTAGTCCAGGAGAAACCCTACTGTGCAAAGAAAATCCTCTTGAGGATGCCTTCTACAAACACTTGGAGTTTATTCTTCTTGAACCTTTATTTACTAATTAAAAACCCTGGTTAATTTCACCTAATTTTTAAAGGTTGCCTTGGAATCATCCTATTAATATGAGCGTCGATGGGTTTTCACTAGTGAACCAACGACAACCCCTGACCTCATTTTTTCTGTTCCACGGATCACAGATCTACGAAGGACTAGAGTTTTCCAGTTGCACCCCATCAACTCTCTCTAGCCCTCCTCTTTCCCGTTTCCCTTAGAGGCTGTCTTGTAGGCCAGTTGGAGAGTTCTGGGGCTATTCACTCGTTGGCGCGGAGGCGAAAATAAAGATGTCAGCAAATAGATAAAAAGTCATGGAAATATTTTAACATTTGAATTTATCCTGTTTGTTGGGAGAAAATAAAGATCGTCCAAGCGGGGATCTAATTTAATAAGCCTTTTCCTTTTATATGTAGGGTTGGACTCCTTCATGCCAATGGATTGTCTCTCAAGTCACAACTTCTTCTCTTTAGAGTTTAGATCAAACAAGAGAAGAGAATTCCCTTGTAAAAAAAAAAAGAGAGAGAATTCCAAGCAAAATATATATATATATATATATATATTCCTTATTGACCTTTTGTTTCTATGCTTTAATAAGGTAATTTATGGGTCCCCCTGGACTTGGCTTCCCGTGATCAACGGTTTGGAAGCTGCCAAAGACAGGCTTGTTATCGTCCTGGAACCCAACAAAAAATATTTGTTTATATAGCCTCGGAATTTTACATCGACTTTTGGGGACTGTATTTCCAAGGTCTTATGAGACCGTCGCATGCAAGATTTTCTCATCATTATAGATGTTTATTCTATTTAATAAATAGATAGTTTTTCCCTTTAATGATTTAATGTTGCTTATGTCACAAAGTTGCAAATGTTTATCAGATTCAATTTTTGATTTGCATGCATGATGTGAAAATGATGTGCATTACAAATTCCTTGCTGGAAATTTGTGAACAAAAAACAAAACAAAACAAAGAAATACTCAAGAGAAGAGTGTCATGTTACATACAAGCATATCATGTATTTCTAAGTTAAAAAAATTAGAGTCTGAATCTTCTGTGGTGAACTGCCAGACTGCCACCAGAGAAATTGGAATCCTGAAACATCATTACAAATTCACTAGAAAAAGAAAAAGAAAAAGTAAAAGTAAAAGAAACGCTGAGGAAAAGAATCCCTATGACAGTACATATATACAATCGATAAAAAAAGAAAATCTAACATATTTTGGACAAATCTAAACGAAGAAATTGTCTGCAGCAACAAACAAACGTGTTCTGCATGGACTAAAGTTGATGAAAATTTCTGGTTTTTGATCCTCAGGACTGAGCTTTTTCTACTGAGAAAGTAAAAGATGAAAGTAACCTATCAATGTTGCCAAGCTCTTATCCGAAATTGTACTTTATTTTAAACCATTTTGGAAGCAAGGTACAGCAAATTCATTGCCTTTATTCCATTTACTTCAACTACAAAAGGCCAACCAAGCATTAAACAAAATGTAAATAAACACAAAGCCTTCTAAATCCCTTCCTCTCTCTTATTAATTCAATATGGATTTGTTAACTGTGCCCCATAGGATGCAACAGTTGATCAGGTCTGACCGTCATATGTTCGCAACCTCAGATAATCATGCAATGTTGTATAAAGAGTATATGTATGAAGGTGTTTGACAAAAGTCTTCAATGAACATGGAAACTAGAACAGAGGATTTTGGAGCTCCATTAATGGAGACTCTCAATGTTATTGTATATGAAAAAACGGTTACAAGAGTTTCTACACAGACTTGATAATATAACAGTGAATCACACACTTTTCATGATTCCTGACTTTTACAAATCTCTAACTAATTCTTAGTCAACATAATTAGTTATTAATTGGCTAAATTGGCACAGATGCCCCATAAACTCTTTAGAAAGTTGCACTATGTCCCCTATATTATTTTTTTTCAGCACTATACCCCCTAAACTCTTGTAAATTTGCAAAAACTAACGGATTGGCAACGGAATCCACATTCCGTCTGTTTTCAAGTCACTTGCATCTCATAGTACAAATTTTTGTAGAGTTTAGAGGGCATTAGTGCCAATTAGCCTAAAAATTATTATATTAAAAAAAAAATTAAAAATGTAAATACCATCATCATCCAAACCCAGAAAATCATCTTCAGCACACCACCAAACCTAGAAACACCATAATCCAGAACCCATAACAGGACCTTCATCATCACCATCACACCCATCCCAGACCACCATCATCACCATCACTAGAACCCGCACCACCCAAAAAATAATAATAATTAAAAAAATAATAATAATTAAAAAATAATATGGAGATCCCAACAAATCGCCACAAAAAACTCACCAAATTCAAACAAAAATCGCTGCTTGATATTTTGTTTAAGAAAAAATAACATAAATTTGATATCTAAGACCCTTTAATAACAAAACCCAAATCATATTAAAAAAATATATAAAAAAATAAAAATAAAAATAAATAAATAAATAACCTAGAAATCAAAACACTCTCACCAAAATTTGCCACAAATTCATCATAGATCCATAGAAACCACCAAAAACGAAGAAAATTTTAAAATTAAAGATAAAATAATCACAAATAAGGTCTGGGGGCTTACTATTCAGGATTCATGACTGGAAAGGTGTTGTTGGAGTTGCAGACAGAACACAAAAATTTAAAAGTAAAATTATTCACAGATCCAGTGGCGAAGCGAGGATGCAGCGACTTCACCGACGACTTCGTTCGTGGTGAGGATGCGGTGACTTCACCGGATCCTCACTTAATGGTGAAGAGATAGAGCGAGAGAGAGGAAATGGTTTTTTTTTTTTTTTTAATTTCTTTAGTAATAATGTTTTATTATCTTTTAATAATTATTAATTTACTTGTTAAATGATTTTTTTTTTTCATTTTTATTAACTTTTCCATGTGAGTTAATGTTTCATTTTTTTAATTTCTTTAGTATTAACTTTTATCATATATTTTTTTAATTTCTTTAGTATTAATGTTTCATTTTTTTCACGGCACAAACCATGACTGGTTGGGGAAACCTTGTTTGGTGGCAAAAAGAGGTTAGTTGGCATGTGGTAGTTGATTTTCTCAGAGCATCTCCAATGCTAATGTGGGTTGTGAAAAAATTAGATGTCACGTAGGATGGACATCCATTTTATTAAAAAATCCATCTCCAATGCAACCTCTCTAGTACAACATCAAGCTGAGGTGGCAATTTTATTTTTTAGAGGCTGTCAACATAACTCTCTGATTTCAGACGGTCTGTTGGACGGCCGTCTTTCTTGTTAGCCCAGTTAGCAACCACTCTTGTCTTTTACCTTATTTTATTCAACAATTCTAAAGTATATTTAAGGAGACCAATAATAAATTGACACGTCATTAAAAACATATATTTTACAAGTGAAGCATTGGAGACCACTTTTTTATTTGGATGTCTATTAAGTTTAGTTACATGCCACATATGAAGCAATTGGCTTGACAATGTTGACATATCACCATTTTTTCAAATACAAGCCACATTACCATTAGAGATGCTCTCAACTACACACATTGCATGAGTAGGTTCTTTTCCTGGAAACCCATGTTTCTCTACATTTTATCCCAAGCTAATTAGCTCTTCTCTTCTCCCATGTTCTTTCCTCTTGTTTGAGAGCTAGAAAGGTTGCAGTTCTCTCCTAAAATATTAAAGAGAGGTTGTAATCATTTTTGGTCTAATGAAATCCTTCTAGTCTTTGTCCGTGGATGTTTCCCTCACATTGAGGTTTTACCACGTAAATCTTGTGTCCATTATTTTATCTTTTATTATCATTTCCATATTTTATTCTCAATTTGAATTTACGTTGGGTATCGAAACACGTCAGTTTCATAACAGTGGTAACAAAGCCCTTGGTTGTCAAGGTGTTATATTCTCTTGAAAAATATTAGTATGCTTTGTGGTTGCAACAATTTCTAATCTTCCACATTAGAAAAGATTTGTTCTTGAGTTATCAGAGCTATGTGTTGTATAGTTACTGGAATTAGGAGTGGTGGCCGGTGTGGAAGTACATGTCTAGGAAAGTTATGTCTAAGGAGATTGGTATTTAAGTGTGTCTGGTGTGACCCTCTACTCTTTCCTGGGAACTTTCCTGGTGTACTATTCACGGATATCTGCACTATTCTAGTATACGGTACTTTTCATAGGCACTATTTATCGAATATCTTGTGTGAATTTCACAAAGATGGGAGCGAAATTCGAATTCGAGAAATTCAACGGGAGTAATTTCATGTTGTAAAAAATTAAGATAAGGGTAATCTTGATGAAGGATAATTGCTTGGCAGCAATTAGCGATAGGCCAACGGAGATCACTGGTTATAGATTTGACTAACGGTAGGACTAATTTGAGTTATCTTCAATTATATAAGAACCAAATTGATGAAATTTCAATTAAGGAGTAAAAAAGTGATGTTTCTCAATTAGATTGAGACCAAATTGTAAGAACCCCGATAACATATGCTGAAAGTTATATTCTGAAAATAAAAACACATCCAATAGGTTAATCCAAAAATATCAAAATTTGACAATAATTCATCCCAAATAATCATCAACTAAGTCAAACAAATTTATTAAATAAAAATTGAATTTTAAAAAATATTTTAAAATATCAAAAATGGAAAAACATTGATCAATTTTGTAATTTGTTTAATATTATAACAGTTTTAAAACAAATTGGTTTGAACCAATATAAATTTTATATTGTAATTTATAAATTTTAAGAAAAAAAGTAAGTCAATAACACATCACAAATAATAATCAATTAATCAAAACTAAACTCATAAATTATAAATAAATATTCATTTAATTAAATATAAATAACAATAATAATAAATAAATAAATAAAAGAAGAAAAAGAAAGCAGCTGATAGAGAAGAATGAAAAGCAGAAGACAACCAGATCGATTGAGGAAGAAGAATACGATTAGATCGATCAGTTGAAGAAGAAGAAGAAGAAGAAGACGAAGAGCATATCAGCCGCAAAAAGGAGGGTAGATCGGCAACGACAAAGAAGAGCAAATTGGTAGCGAAGAAGAGGAGCAAATCGGTGGGCCGATCTACAATTGAATGAAGAAGAAGAAGAAAGAAGTGACACGGGAGGCTTTCCAATTCAGCATCGGAAGGTTAGAGGAGGTAATGCTATTATAAAAATAGACATAAGTAAAGCTTATGATCGTGTTGAGTGAAAGTTTGTTGACAAGACTCTTCATGCTTTTGGTTTTCCGGATTTCTTTTGTAAATTGATTCAAAATTGCATTTCTACTCTGTGGTTCTTTGTCATGATGAATGGAACGTACAAGGGTTTCTTTAAGTCAAAAAGGGGATTGAGACAGGGGGATCCACTATCTCCATACTTATTCATTTTAATAGAAGAAATCATCTCTAAAATGATTAATATTGAGATGTCTGAGAAGCACATTTTGCCATTTTCTCACCCGTGTGATGCCTCTATCATATCCCATCTGCTTTATGCAGACGATGTTGTTTTTTTCGCCAATGCTAGTAAAACGTTTGTTCGTGGTTTGATGAGGGTCCTCAAGAATTATGAAAGTTGGACTGGGCAAAGAGTTAATCAGGAGAAGTCAGCTATTTTTTTCTCTAAGCATCTGTGTTTGAGGAGAAAAAATGAGATTTTATATGATATGGGCTTTACTGAAGGAAAATTTCCTTTTATTTATTTGGGAGTTCTGATAGTGGATGGTAAGTTGAAGGTTGGCCAGTTTGATCCCTTGATTCAAAAAATTAGCAAGAAAATTGAGGGTTGGAAGAGTCGTTTGCTGTCCCAAGGTGGTCGGTTAGTGTTGTTGAGACATGTCTTGTCTAGTATGTCATTGCATCTGTTATCTGTTTTGAACACACCTAAATCTGTTTTTTTTTTTTTTTTTAAATCAAGGTATGTTCTCTTTTTTTTTTTTTTGGGTGATCATAAAGGGAAAGATAAGAAGAAATGGAAGGCTTGGAAGAGGTTGTGTATTCCTACTGAAGAGGGGGGTATAGGTGTGAGGAACATCTCTGATGTTCAAACGTCGTTGTTCATGAAGTTTGGCTAGCATTTACTAACGCAGAATTCGTTATGGGTCAGATTTTTTAAAGCAAAGTATTTAAAAAGGGATCATGCTGCTGTGTGTAAAGCTCACAATACTGATTCTCAGTTTTGGAGGAAAATCTTGAGGTGTATTCCAATTTTGTTGAACAATTCCAACTGGAAAGTTAGAGATGGTAATGTTAGCTTGTGGTATGATAAGTTTTTGAGTTCGGGGCCTTTATTTGCTGATTTTCCAGAGGGAGAACATTCCCAATTCAAGTTGAAGGATTTAGTTATCGATAATGTGTGGGATGTTGAGGAGCTACAAAGGCTTTTGGGATTGGAAAAAGCAGATTAAGTTATAGGAAGGGTTGGAAAGTTTAGAAACTCTAAAGATGTTCTGTTATGGCTCCCTGAGAAGAATGGTTGCTTCAACACTAAATCTACTTGGGTTTTGGTTAGAGTTAGGCTCCCTAAGTTTGAGTGGGCTAAATGGGTTTGGCACAAGTGTTTACCGAAAAAGATTACGGTTTGTATGTGGAAGGCTGTATTTAATTGTTTAAGTGTGGATAACAGGGTGAGGAGTGTAAGGGTTCCTATTGTTTCAGCTTGCAATTGTTGTAGTATTAGGGCCATTGAGGATCTGGAACATATCTTGAATAAAGGTGATTTTGCTTCCAATTTATGGAGAAAGGTTTCGGTTGAGGTAGGAGTGCCATTCCTCGCCCATCCGAGTTGGAAGGAGAGAGTCCAGCTGTGGTTTAATAGAGCCGGCCAGTCTTCCCAATTGGGAACTTTGATGGGGTTAATCCCTTGTTTAGTTATTTAGAGGTTGTGGAGAAGAAGATGTGCGGCAAGACTGGAGGGGAAGTTGGAGAGCATTTTTGATGTCTGGCTTTCCATTAAGCACTGGGTTCAGATTTTAAGCAATTCTTTAACAAAGGTGAGTCATTGGAATTCCAGTGATGATCGTGTGCTAAGAAACATGGAGGTGCAGATTTTATTAAAGAAACAGAAGAAAATTCAAGTTCTGAGATGGCTTAAGCCAAGCCTAGGTAGATTAAAGCTGAACCTAGATGGGAGCAGTTTTGGGAATCCGGGTCCCGCTGGTGGAGGTGGCGTGCTTCGAGACAGTTCAGGTAATTTCATTTTTGGTTTCTCTAAATTCTTTGGTTCGTGTTCTGATAATGAAGCTGAGCTGCGAGCAGTGGTGGAAGGAATTACCATTTGTAAGCATTTGGGCCATGATGGTATTGACATTGAGTGTGATTTTGATATTGTGGTCTCTTGGATCAGTCCCGGATATGTAATATTTGGTATTTATGGGATTGTTGGGACCAACTTACAGATTTATTTGAAGGATTTGATTTCTCTATTCATCATTTTTATAGAGAAGGTAATAAAGTGGCTGATGCTTTGGCGCGTTATGATGCCAGTGGTGGGAATAACGTGTTTACAAGTTCTAGTCAGCTTCCTAGAGTAATAAAAGGTTTGCTTCATTTGGATAAATTGGGTACGGCTTATGTTAGGCATGTTTAGTTTTTTTTTTTTCTTTTTTTCTTTTGTTTGTGGTTTGTTTTGATTGTTTTCTTTCTTGGTTCGTGTTGTTTCTTGGGTTGTTTCTGGTTCCCCTTTGTGTCCGGTTGTTGGCTCCTCGGTATTCTTCCGCCTTATGTGAGGGTTTTTAATAAATTTGGTTCGGGACTACTTTATGGGTGGCTTTTGGCTTTTTAAAAAATAAAATAAAAATGCAGTGATTAATTGAGTAACAGTGAAATGCATTTAGTCACTTTTTTCAAGTCTAGTTAAATGTATTTAGTTGAGATGCATGAATGAAAATAATTACTGAGGACCTTTGATATTACCTATGTCAAGGAGGGATGTTCCTTGGCCTTTATTTAAGTCCTTTCTCTGCTATGGAAATAAACAGACTTGAGTTTTCAGAATATAATTGGTCTTTTGACTTGAGAAGAAGGAGTTCTTCTATTTATCTAACTCTTATCTCTTTGGTGGATTCCATAAGAGTGGCGAGTATTATTTTCAAGTTCCTATTTGTTGTTTATTTGGCTTCCTAATTATTTCAGTGTCCAGAAGAATGGTCGAATGAAGAAGAAAAGAAAAGAAGTGAGTTTCTTTTTTTAGAAAAACAAAATGGAAAACATGTTTAATGTGTTTTCCATATTTTTCAATTTTAACACTAATTTTGTTTTCCATTTTGTTTTTATATTTTTAAAACAAAATGAAAAACGAATAACGAACATAAAATTCGAAATTGTTTTCGGAAAACAAAATCAAAAACACCCAAAAAAAATTCTCTTACCGGACAGCCCCTACAAGTCTACAACGTTCCAATGAAGCAACTGAAAGGGAACAAACAGTTAAAGACCAAACCATTCAATGAAATGTTTAATTGCGATTTCGATTACTTGTTAAACATTAATTAAATATATATTTTTTTAAATCACTGTTCAAGCCTCAAAAGGTGTGTTTTTAATCTATAAAAAATATGGACAGGAGTTATTGGAAGAAATTTACCAGGACCAGGTAGCAAAGTGCAACAAAAATAACACACGATGCTGTTTAATACTGGAAAAATCGATTAATCTATACTCCGGAAACATGAACATCCCTCATTTTGATATGAAAATGCCGTGCATCATTCCAAATTTCTTGCTGGAAATTTGTGAACAAAAAATAAAGTTAAAAGATCGAATATGTGTCATGTTACATATATATATATAATCATACAGTGTCTGAGACAAAAAATTATAGTGTCTGAATCCTCTGTACTGTTGATCTGCCACCAGAGAAATAGGAATCCTGAAACATCATTACAAATTTACATGGACAGTATCCTGCAGAAGAAAAAGAAAAGCTGAGGAAAAGAATCCCATGAGCCCATGACAGTACATATATACAATCAAAGAACAAGAATATCTAACATATTTTGGACAAATCTAAACTGAGAAAATGTCTGCAGCAACAAACAACGTGTTCTGCATGGACTAAAGTTAATGAAAAGTTCTGGTGTTTGATTCTTAGGTCTGAGCTTCTTCTACCGAGAAAGTAAGAGATGAGAATAACCTATCAATGTTGCCAAGCCCTAATCAGAAAATGTTCCTTATTTTAATATTTTTAAACTATTTTGGAAGCAAGGTAGCACATCACTGCCTTTATTCCATTTAATTAATTATTTGAACTATATGTAAACCAACACAAAGCCTTCTATACTCTCTCTTGTCAATTCTCTCTTCTAAATTCAATATGGTCTTGTTGATTGTCCCTCATAGAGTGCAACAATCGAGGTCCGACCACAATATGTTGGCAAACTCGAATCACCATGCAATGTTGAAGCAAGTTGAGGCCACTCATGCACCAGATGGCCGTCAATTTGCTGTGAAACCTCTTCTTCACATCATTGAGGACATCTTTCAAAGCGTCACTGGCTTTATTCAGGTATATATATATATATATATAAACCAAGTCTGTCGTTCTTTTCACCTACATATATCTAGATATCATTGAACATATTGACTGTAATTTCAATGGTGTTGCTGATCAACTACTGTGACCATGTAGCAAGGATCAACACAAGCACAACTGGCTTTACTGGATGACGATACTTTTCAATCTGGTTTTTTCGACATGCTTCATAAGTACTTGTCATTCACCATACACAAAGTTTCCGGCGAGGTTTACCCTATAACTTGACATCATTTTATTTAGTTTTACCTATAGTTTCATCAAATTGCTGCACCCAGTTGATCACCAAATGCTCACTGATTCCATGATAATATACATATGATTGACAGATACATTGCAAGTGTTCTGACGGAGGAGATGCACACGCAACAACTTTGAGAATCTTCAACATTCTTGGAAAATATGCCTGGGATGCAAAAGCGGTGATAGCCATGGCTGCATTTGCTTTGAACTATGGTGAATTCTGGGTTGTGGCACAACTTTACCGCACAAACCCACTTGCCAAATCGATAGCGCTACTCAAGCAATTGCAGGAGATACTAGAACTTGATGACAATCTGAAGTCAGAGTTCGAGGCACTTAGCAAACCTATCAAGTCCATGCTGAATCTGGTCAAATGCATTGTTGAGTTCGAGGAGCTTCCATCGCAGTACATTAGCCCAGAGACACCAGAAACGATGACTGCAACTGCTGTATACTGGACCATCCGGAGTATTGTGGCTTGCTCAGCACAAATTATGGGCCTTGCTGGCATGGGACATGAGTATGTTATCACCCGTTTATGCTAATTACCACAAATGCTAGCTCATAATCCTCCTTTTTCTTTCTTTATTTCTCGACAAGAAACTGTTCTATATGTTATAATTAACACAAAAGAATCATAATATGGCTGATCACAGTTACATAGTATCGACAACAGAATCATGGGAGATATCAAGCTTAGCGAATAGGACCGATAGCGTACACACTCATCTTACGGACCAGATATATCTTTGTTATAAGATGATAGGTGAGTCATGCCCACTGGAGCACATTTCTGAATATTTTGATTACTAATTACATTTCTCCTTTTCACTTACTCTGTTTTACAAATTGTATTTTCATAACAAGTAATATTGGTTTTATGTAGATGAAAAAGGGCATATCGAAACACATCAAGCACTTGTGAAGCTCAATGAAACAGCACAGAGTGACAACATGAATTATCTCAAGGCATTGATTTATGATAAGGACGACCAGCAACCGCTCCTTGATGGCTCTACCAAGAACAGGGTTCGCTAATACTTTCCACTTGTTTCGTAATACGCTAATATTGTGGAGTAATAAACCTGACTTGATGATTTCCAAAAACAGGTCAGCCTTAATGTGTTGTGGAGGAAGAATGTGCTGCTACTGATATCAGACCCGGATGTCTCCCTCCAAGAGTTATTGATTCTAGAACAAATGTATCAAGAATCCCGCAAGCACCCAACAAGGACAGAGTCTCAGTACGAGGTGGTGTGGATGCCTGTCGTTGACAGGACCAACCCATGGACCGAAAAAATGAATGAACAGTTCGAGACTAAGCAGGGGAAGATGCCCTGGTATTCAATTCACCACCCTTTAATGGTTAATCCAGCAGTGATCAGTTACTTCAAGGAACACTGTCATTTCAAGAGGAATCCGATTCTTGTAGTGTTAGACATTCAAGGGAAAGTGGTCAACTCTAATGCTCTCCACATGATGTGGATTTGGGACAGTCTTGCTTTCCCTTTCACCAGCGCCAGAGAGGAGGATCTCTGGAGCAAAGAGGTCTGGAGACTCGAACTGTTGACTGGTAGTATCGATCCAGCTATTCCCGTTTGGGTACATTACCTACCTCATATTATATATATAAATATAAAAAATAATTCTCTAGTAAGATTTAGTGCTGAAATTTTATGTCAGATGATAAGTGGGAACTCAACTTTTGTCTTTTGTGATACACAGGAGGATGAAAGAAAGTTCGTATGTTTGTATGGAGGAGAAGACATGGAGTGGATTCGGAAATTCACATATAAGGCACAGAAAGTGGCCGATGAAATAGGCCTTCCATTGGAGCTGGTTTACGTGGGGAAGAGCAATTCAAAAGAGACAGTGAGAAGAAACATGGCCACCATTGCTGTGGAGCGTCTCAGCCACACTTTGCAGGATATCCCTCTGATTTGGCTCTTCTGGGTCCGTCTCGAAAGCATGTGGCACTCCAAGATGAAGCACAATCACTGTAAGAACGATGAAACAGACCCGATACTGCAGGAGATCATGACGATTCTCAGCTTCGATGGAAGCAATCACTGCTGGGCTGGCATTTATAGAGGGTCTGAGATGGCCAAGGCCAAGGGTGAAACCATTTTGAACTCCTTTATTGATTTTCCTTCGTGGAAGAAGAATGCCAACGACATTAGTTTTATTCCCGCACTCAATCAACATCTCCTTAAAGACCACTCCCCGCATCACTGCAACCATCTGGTCTTGCTAGACATCACCTGCACCTTCCCGGAGAGGGTAGTCTGTTCTGAATGTAACTCTCAAATGGAGAACTTCATCATATACCGCTGCAGCAATTAAGCTGTGATGGGTTGTTTAAAAACCAGTCACTAAGTAAAATATATTACTAGTTTGAGATGTGAAAGTGAAATCAATATCAATGTGGAGGAAACTTCATTTTGTTTTCCTCTCTTGGATTGTACTCGTCTTTTCTGTATAAACATACTTTATGATGTTTAACGATATATAGCTTCTACTTGTTTGTATGATAAAATTGTTTTTGATCATTTGCTTGTTTTGCCTCTCAACTTTTTGCTCATTTTTCATATTGATTTTTATTCAAATTTCATGTAGAATCAAGAATGCCGATGTCCATCTCATGGCGTCTCAAGAATTCAGAGTAATTGTCCTTTGAATCAACAACCAAGTAATGGAAGAAAACATCTAATTTTATAAATCCATATACAATGTTCGATACAATACCAATACCCCAACACTAAAATGTTTAGGGTTGGGATAAAGCCATTCGATAAAACGTTTAATTGTAATTTCAAAACTGGTCCATGAAAATCCAGGTCTTTAAAACAAAAACAAAAAACAACAAAAAAACAAAAAAAGAATTAGTTTTCGAAGAAATATACCAGGAGACAGGTAGCAGAGTGCAATGAAAATTAAACACAGTGCTGTTTAATACTGGCAAAATCGATTAATCTATGCTCCGGAAACTTGAACATCTCTTATTTTGATATGAGAGAGTTCACCATAACGAAGCAACAACCAAATTACACACAACATCAAACTTGTAAATCAATCAAGTTGAGCCAAAAACAATTCTTCAAAGAAGAAAATGGCACAATCCACTGTCAATACAAACTACAAATGATTATTAGTAGCCTGTAATTAGATTGAAAATAAATAAATAAATTCAAATCAAATGGAAGGGATTGACGTTAATTTACGCTTTCGTTGACACGTCCCTCTGGATTTACAGATCCAAACGAAGAACGCAACGCCTATCAAAAGCGACCGATCGATGACAAAAGCAAACACAGATTAAAAAAAAAAAAAAACAAATTAAAACGCAAGATTTGATTTATTTTTCCGTGGAAATGAAGAAGCAGCCTCAGGGTTTTTCGTATAACTAAATCGATTGAAAACTTGGAGGGCTTTATATAGGAGCAGCATTTGTCAAATATGCGATGGAAACCCTAGAGTAGTGCGAAATGACAAAACTACCCCTTGATATTTTTAGTTGGTCTTGGGTTGAGAAACTTGGGCCGGCCCATTACAATATGTCCAACAAGTTTTTGGACCCAAGTTCAAAATCTTATTAAGGGACTTTATTAAAGAAGATGGTAGTTCTATTGGCAACCCTCCTCGTAAAATTATAATTTTATTTTTAAGAAAAACTTAAGAGCGTGTTTATTAATCGGGAATCAATTTACATGCCCCTCACACACAAGATAATCAAATTACTTGCTTCTCTCACACAATACATAAATTAAGTTATTATTGGAAAGGCAACTTAATTCCTCATTTCACCCAAAGAATTATGTTTTATTTCCCGATTCTATTTCATTATCATTCTCAATTAGTAAACATGCTATAAAATGTTAATACAAGTCTAAAATCCGTATAAGTTCAATTACAAATAGAACTCTAATGAAATAAATCATAACCATTAAGTTCTTTGTTTAAACCGTACTTAAATAAATCGTCCTATTCTTCATTACAAATAAACAAATTTGAGTACAAAAAAATAAAAAACCTAAATAACATCTTACAAACCGGAGGTGATCAATGTACGATTGAAAAAACAACTTCCACTACATAGGGACATAAGTCCTCACATTCTATGATTTTTATAAACAAATTTGATGCTTGAAACAAGTAGTCAACTACTCTAGTAATGGATCGAGTATTATAGGGTCTAAAATCTAAATGGAACGTTACAATAAGAATAATAAATTAACAAAATTAGTGTTGCATTTATTGCATCGTGGTGTTGAATTAATTCACTAGTACTCTTGTTTACTAATTCTTTATTATATATTAAGTTGATTTCATGAAAGTTGACCTCAAATTAAATAAATAAACAAAACACAATAATAACTTATAAATAAAAATAAACAATTTAGGGCCCCTTAATGTTTCGATGTCAAATTTGGTGCATGCTTGTTGTTTCCATCGAAAACAACATAAGTCTCTGAAATGGCAAAATCATTATCATAGATTGAAATTTATATCAACTCTCTCAACAGCTAGCTGTATCGATTCCATCTCCAAGTCTTTTCATTTTTCACATCGCATGCATGAAACTAGTTTTATTTTTATTGTTTTTGTGCTCTTTTTAATTGTTATCATTATATATATATATCCAGCTGCTTTTTGATCGTTTCCTAAATGTTGAAGACAGCTCACAATTAATTTCACACACACATATCAATTTTCGTGTTGAATATAAACTTGCCAGAATATTGAAAATGACCATTTAAAAAAAAAAAAAAAACACGGATGATAAGGGTTCTCCAGTCTCTGGTTGTTTGTATATTAGCGAGCTGGAGAGAGGAAAGCACACAAGCACAGTCCCACACGCAGCACCATATTATGGAAAGAAACGTTTTGACTGTTTTTTGTTGTCTCCAAGTGTATACTCTACAATAAAATATGCGATTCAACTAATAAAATAAAATAGTTTACAAGTTGTGCAACTTGAATCTTCAAGTTGGTGTGTTAGTGCAAACTGCAGAGCTCATGCAACTATGAAAGCTACGAGTAGAACGGACACCGTTTGAACAGCCAATCATTTCACTGTTTTTCCGATTTATTTTTTGTTCTCGTCATTAAGTTTCAGATATTTACAGTAAGTATATATTTATATTATCTGATATCAACTACTCCGTTACGTAGTAGACCAATTAGATTGCTGTGTGGAGCTCAAAGTTGATAGTTTTTGTGATCTATAAAGTCATCTGAAATCTGAATTGTTTAGTTTTATATATATCCAATGTGAATTTGAATTATCTAGAAAGGCAAGAGGGGAAGACAGAAAGTGCATGTCCACTCCACCACCAACCATATACATTGGTCAATATTGAACACACATGTACCGATGTACGTGGTTCGTTTTGATGCAGACCTTTTGATAGAAAGTAGAAACAGATCGATATTAAGTTTTTTTCAATCTTATCGTGACAATTCTCTAGTGCTGATCCAGTGTTCAAAAAAAAAAGTTTCAAAACATTTGTTTTGTAATATTACAAAACCAGTTTAGTAAACGTCTTGTTTTTACATTTTTTTCTCTCATGAAAAATGTCAAAATTTAATTGGTTGACCCAATTCAATTAACCAAAAACAAAATTGTGTGCTCTTAATTAAACAATTTTAATGTTGATTGGAGCGTAAGTCATGCTTGTGTTTGTTCACAGAGAAACAAGTAGACAAGTTCAATCAATGTCCTTTATTGTCAACAAACCATTTGTTTTCTAATGTTTGTCACTAATTAATTGCTTGTTTAGTAGTATTATTTGACAGTGTTTAGGTAAGGCCTGATATTAAGCCATTGATTAGACTAAGAGAAATTGAGATTACACTAAATTAGTTAGTCATTAATAAATAAATTTTTCCCTAAAAAAATCAATTTAAAGTTATTTTAAAAAATAATAATAAATCTATTTCAAGTTTGAGATATGCCCTCATGTTTATTAACAATATAAATTTCAGAAAATTCAACTATCAATATCACATTTACATCTTAAAGTTATTTATTGATGAAGATAAAACTGCATATAGACCTCCAAATCTCCTATATAGGCTATTTAATTTTTTTGTCATTTATTGGTATCGATAAATGACTTTAACTCGTACATTTAATCATAATTTATCATTCATGTTTTCCCTTAAACTAATAAATTAATCAAACCTATTTTGAAAAAAAAAAAAAAAAAAAAACTAGTAAGTGAATTGGAAATAAAATCAATCCACATGCAAGTAAGTGAGTAACCTTAATATATATCTTTTGGTAATTAATTTATAAACTTGATCGAAGTATAATATTTAAAGACAAATAAGTGAATAACAATAATAATAATAATAAATTATATCAACATAATAAAAATAATAATAAATATATCAGAATAATAATAATAATAATATATCAATATAATAAAAATAATAATAAATATATCAAAAAAAAAACAACAGTAATAATAATAATATATTTTTTTTGAAAGAATAATAATAGTAATAATATCAATAAATTTTAAATATAATGGTATATATTAATAATGATAATGATAATAATAATATATAGTATACAATAATAATACATTTAATAATAATAATATTGATAATAAATTTTAATAATAATAATAATAATAATAATAATAATTTTTAAAATAATATAATTTTATTGTAATACTAAATTTCAAATTAAAAGTAAATTAAATAAATATTATTTAAATTTAATTAAACAAAAAAATATGTTATTCAAATAATATAAATCTAATATAAAATAAATATAATATTAAAAAAATTATAAAATATTATCGATATTTGTTACATCATACAAGAATGATAATTTATGTAATAAAAATATAAATTATATATAAATTATTATTTTTAAAAATATGATACAATAAATATATATTTTATAATATGTTTTTTTTTTATTCTAAAAATATATCAATTTTATTAGTTAATAAAATATCGAGGAACAAAAATCACATCCAAACATTGTATAGCTTAATCTAGTATAATACAAAATATCACCAAACATATGATTGTATAAGAATAATACAGTAAAATACAATACAATCCAATCCAACATAATTCAATACAATCCAGTACGATAAAATACAGTGTGTCAAACGAGCCCTTAACTCCATGAACCATGCACTAATTCAAAATTAGATATATAATTAGTCTAACACGTATGGATATATCTACTATAAAAGATAAATTATCAAAATCAACCAAACTTGATTTTTATAATAATATCAATTAGTACACATCATCATAAAATAAAATAAAAAACGTAAGCTAATATAAACAGAATCACGAAGATTACATAAATAATCCTATCATACTCTGAATTTAACCAACATTGTTAGTTATTTATGTGCTACAAGTTTCAATTTAATTTAGCACATTAATATATATTTTATATATATATATATATATATATATATCAAAGCATATATATATTGACCTTGATATCATTATTATCATATATATAATATATATACTCAACTTGCCAACTTGTTTGCTCACTTTCATCGTAAAATTTAAATGGTGGAGGAATTAATTATAAAGAACATTACACGAAATATTATTCTGTTTTTCTTTTTCTATTTTCAAATTTTTTTTTTTTTTCATTTTTTGAGTTGTTTATATAATCTGAGTGTAAACTAAAAACTAAGAAGAAAGCAAGAGAAGAAGATCGTGATGTACAAGTTGGTCTGCCATTGATGCATTTGAACCTACCTTGTATGTTGTCTATTAATTGACGACGATATATAACTTGCTTTAATTTTCCAATTACATATAACTTACTTTAATTGACAACGAATTTGAAGGAATATTAGAACCTTCTTCATCTTTTTTTCCAAAATTCAATATTTCAAACCCTAGAGGGACCAGCCACCGGCCACTGAATAGTCCTCCGTATTATAGGTATATTGAAAAATACAGGTTACTACCCATATACCCGTCAGTACAACCTATTGACCCTAGAATTATATTCATTTAACAATAGGATTATATAAATTTTTTCTTAAAGAATTATATACAAAACTTTATATATATATTAATATTTATTAATACATGATGATTAACATAATAACCATGTGATTAATTGAAGATTTATATGTTCATTTTATTGAAAAGTTCCTCTTTTATGAGATCCACTATCCCGGCCCCCATACAATTATTAATTATAACTGGAATATATAAATGTGTTACAATGTATATGAATGGATATAGTATATATAAAGCTATAATCATTAATTATTTGAATTTAATTATAGTGGAAATGGATTCTAATTAAGCATTAATAAATATTTAAAAATGGGGCCACATTGATTGAAATCAAAAAAGTAGTATCGGAAAATAGTATTGGTTTGGTAGAGCATGAATAGATGGACTGATATGTACCTACCGAGACAATATAACCTTATCTATGTTATTATGTTCATTTATTAAAAATTAGGCTTCATTAAGGAAATAAAGTGACTTTATTCAAAAAATAACACTATAATTTACTTGACTTTAAAATTTTTAGTATTGCTTTTGCAAAATCAGATTAAAAAAAAAAATGTGAATTATTACCATTGGTTTAGAAAAAATCAGATAAGAAATGTCAATAAGCCAACAACCATTCATCAATTTGTCATAAATGCTAATTATTCAATCATTTCTTAAAAAACAATCAACATTTTACTCTTTAATACTCCGGGACAGAACACGTGGTGAATTAGTAATTGATCTCGATAGTTTCTGATATCTCTACCTATTTGGTATAAAAATTTCCAATTATATTATTTAGAGTTTTATGTTTATGTATTCTTAGGGAAACCATTTTCTTTCTACTCATGTTGAGAGAAATAAAATATATTTTTATAGTACACAAATAAAATATTTTTATTTATTTGAAAGGACACAAATAAGACATTTAGTTCATTAGTTGGTTGTTATGCCATTTAATTAAGTACAAATTGTTTTTTTTTTTTAAATAAATTAAGTGCAAATGGATGGTTTATCCAGCTAAGCAGGAGATTGATAAAAAAAGGATGATTTGTCTTAATATTTCAGAGTTTGCTTTTATCATTATAATTATCAGTTTTATACTAATAAATTAGTATTTGAATTTTGCAACTTGCAACTTGCAAAATAAAAAATCATTCAAACAATAATTCATGATTGATGATAACCCAGTTTGCTGTTGACTTTTTAAACACTCCATAATATCAAATTAATTATATTCTCACATAAATTCATGTCTACTTTGATTAGTATAGAAATCTGAACTTCAATTTTCAAACTTTATTTTTGGTATTTCACATGGTTTGTCCCATAGATTAGGTCGAAGTCCGATTTCAAGGACCCAGGTTTTGGAAATAACTTGCCGATTTTTATGTCCAAAGAATGTATTCAAATTGAATAATGTTAGATATCATTAACTAAAATCACAACTATTCCAACACAACACATGTAACATATGAGGTGTCAATTGGTGAGTGGATAAACATTAATAATGATTTATCTCACCTATCTATATATCCGCTCACCAATTGACACCTCATGTGCTACATGTGTTAGAATAGTTGTGATTTTAGTTGTGATATATAACATTACCCAATAAAATTATACATAACTGATTAGATGCAGGATCTCATATTTATTTCATATGAACTCTTATTTGATACCGTTATAAAATGTACAGGATTCCGATAACTTGATAATTTTCTATTAATATATCTATTCAAATTATTCTTTAATTAAATTGTAATAAAACGAACATAAAGAAGAATAGAAGATTCTGAATTTTATCAGGTACAGTACTAAAATTGTTTCTAATCTAGCTTATAATTAATGACTTAATGAGCTAAAACAAGAAGAAAGTAACAAAGTATATCATTGAATTTTTCTCCTAATACGGTAAGTTTAAGGCAACTAAAATTCAAAACCAGAAATTGATATTCCCTTTTATTTTTTTTGGCAATTTCGATACAAATAAAATGCTGAAAAAAATATATTTTTACTTTGATTCTAAAGTGGACGAGGGCGGCAGTGCATGTCAACATTAGCCGATAAAAGGTTTATATATATATAATATATGTCGAATTTATATTATATGGTGAATTATTGAAGCCTTTCTCGCCTGCTCCAACTAAATTTTTGAAATATAAATTTTTGGTGTGTATGTACGTATACAAGATACTAGTGGATGTTTATTTTCATAAATGGATGTATATAATTATAATAGATGTCAAAATATTTTTGTTTTATTGATCACTCCTAATGTATGATCTTATTATTTTGAAAATATCTTCTTCTTTTTTAAATAAAGAATTAAAAATTAATTATTTTAATTGGAAAAATTCATTAATATATATGATCAACATTGTTTAGAATTAAAATCACACCTTATAATTATTATATGAATGTAATATATTCAAGAATAGACGGTAGTTTGAAGTTTGAACCAACATGTGAAGCTAAAGATCATAAAATTAATCCAACATTGAAAATATACTATCAGCCATTAGAATTATCTACTTGATTTAATCGACATTCACTTATGTTTAATCAATTACTCACGTCCATTGCACCAACTTAATTATATCAATGTGTACCGAGAAGAAAACTCTTTAAAAACATATAAACCTATATATATATATATATATATATGTGTGTGTGTGTGTGGTTCTTTAATAAGGACGTCTTGAAATTATAAGTTAAGGACGTCCAACCACAGCTATGTATTCATATTGGGTGTAGGCGGTGTTCGAGAAATCGACTGCTTAGGCCGATTAATCTGCTCAATACAGCTATTCGGTAGCAAACTGAGATGAAATGGTCAAAATTGGCCTTATTAGTCGGTGACCGATTAATTGGCTAAATCGCCAATTAGTCGGCGATTAATCGGTCAAATCGTCGATTAATCAGACAAAAATGAAAAAAAAAAAAAAGTGATAGGATTTTTATGCAAGAAAATAAAAAAAATAGATATAAATTCACCGGCCAATTAATCACCGACTAATTGGCCTAGGCTCTAGGCGTTGAGTCCGCCAATTAGCGCCTAGCGCTTACTAGAACACTGGGTGTAGGTATAATGAATTTCATAACTCAATAGATTAGTCTTTTGTGTTTTATAGTATCACGGGTATGAAAAAAATACATATAATATACAATATACTACTATATTAGTACTATTGCTAGGAAAAAGAAATACAGAATTATATACAAAGACAATCAACAAACATTAGATTAAACTAACATCTCTGTCGTACATTGATAAGATAATCACTTCACTAAACAAACCCAAATCCAAAAGATTACAATGAATAAACAAATAACCATTGTAGAACAAAAATTTTAGAAAAAAAAATCTCCAAATCATGTTCAAAAAAATTGCTGACTGGAGTGACCCAGTGAAATGGAATTATACTTTCATCTAAATTAATAATTCTTATTTTAATTTCACAATTTCCATTTTTGCAAATCTACCGGGCTGCCCGGATTCGAAACCGAGACCTGCCACACCTTGATTTCACCATCAAGACTTCCGCTGAAAACCGAAACGACAACGTTTTGTCCTTCTTCCTTAACTGCCGCCAACTGCTTCACTGGCTTCAAATGACCGTCCATAACGGCCAAACAGCCGTACCTCCCATCATTTCCACGCTGCCAAATCCTCACCGTCCGATCAGCCGAACCACTCAACAGCAAATCAGAAACGTTGATCAAACACAGTATCGCCTTGTTATGACCTCTCAAAGCACCAGTCACCACCATGTGATTGGCGCTGTCTTCTCTCTCCCACACCAAGATCGAACGGTCGCAAGCTCCCGAAAACAAAACCGATCCGTCGCCGCTTAACGCCAGAGCGTTAACGGCAGATTTGTGCTTCTCCAGAGTCGCTACCAACTCGTGCCGCTTTTCGTTATGAGGCTTGGCCCAAACCCGAATCCGTCTGTCAGCGGATCCAGTGTAGACGGTCCCGTCACCGGAGACTACCACGGCGTTGATGGCGTCCTCGTGCGCTTTAATGGACTCTAAACAGCGGAGATCAGAGGCTCTCCAAATCTTCAAGCTCTTGTCCCAAGAAACCGAATAGATCAAACCGTTGTTAACGGCCAGACCGGTGACGGCGTCAGCATGTTCAATCCAAAGTTTCTTCCTGTGACGGCGGACGGTGACGTAGTTCTTCGGAAGAACGAAACGGCACAAACGGTCGTTAACGGTGGGGAGTGTGGTTTTAAGTTTGTGCCGTTTAGTAGGCGTTAACTGCCAGACTCGTATCTTGCAGTCCTGGTGAGCAGTGATGATTTTCCCGCCGGAGAAATCGATGGACTTGACGGAACCGGAGGAGGAATCTTCGTTGTTAAATGTGTCGAGACAAGTCCACGTGGTGCGGTCGTAGACGCTGATTTCGTGTGAGGAGGCGGCGTAGAGTAGGTTGCCGTGGACGGCGGCGATGCAGCCGATGGGGAGATTGAGTCTTGGTTTGAAAGATGTGACGCAGTGGTGAGAAGCTGAGAAGTTTAGTGTTTCATCTGGTGAAATTTTTTGGAGGGAAGGTATGGAAGGCAGAGTTTGAAGAGAGAGATTGCTTTGGAGGCTACTACAAGCACTGTTATCGCTTGTCGACGTGGCACTCCCGGCGGCATCGGAGAAGCTGCTAGTGTCAGAAACTAGATTCTTTTGAGTTTTGTTAAATGTGTCGGCGGAGTCCTCCGCTGTTGTGGCGGCGCAGAGAGCTAGACATGATCGGAGCCTCATCCTTCGCTTCGTTGAGAGAGAGAGAGAGAGAAGAGAGAAGAGTGGAGTTATATAGGAACTCGTGAATAAGACTGACAAATGATATAGAGCCACGTGGATATAAGGGGGAGTACGATTTATCCTAGGTTGTTGAAAGACATTAAGACAAGAAAGGGCATGTAGCCATGTAGGAAACTGACATGGCAAGTGGCAACATGTCTAGTTAGTGGAGGGTATATTGGTAAATAGAAATACGTGGTGATAAAAAGTGGGATCCACGTCCCACTAATTAGAGTTTCGCTTTACAGAAGTGTGTAGGGTGTGTCTAAACGCGTTTAGAGATGTTTCCTAGCAGTGGATTCATTGTTTCCAGTTTTTGGCACTTGTTGGCCTTCTAAAACGAAATATAAACTAGCATTTTAAAAAGGAATATAAAATAATTAATTTAGGTGTAATTTCAGTGCAAATATCATTAATATTCTCTTGATATCAACTATATGAAATTGGTTTCGTGGTATGATTCCCACGTCTACGTTTAAGATTGGTTGTTGATAAAGTGATTGTGAAAATCAATCACATCTTAATTACCTATTTATTATAATAATTATATGTTATAAGATCAGGAAAAAGATCAGATCAGTAGAAGATTCAAATCCTATACCCATCTCACAATCTCGAATAGTTCACAAAAAATATTCTCTCAATGTCTAAGAATATTCAAAAAAAAAAAAAAAAAATTGATATTATCCGAAAATATGAGAAATATAAGAATATTTTAATATTTAAGCATTAGATATTTATTTTCATAGATAAAAAACCACGAGATTCAATAGGTTTGTTCCAATGTTCCACACTGCAGGCCCATAAGCAACAAGTTTTGACTGCTGATCGTTGATTGTTGAAGCTTTTAACCATTGACTTTGACCTTTTACTTTTTTTTACTTTTAAAGGTGCAAAGTTATAAAAGGAATCTTGTTTCTCTTTTATCTGTTTCCATTGGTTTTTATTTTCTTGTAATAGACGTTTTAGTTTACAACAGCTGTTTAATTGACGTATTTCATTAATCCTCTTCAAAGTATATCCTAATTAATTATAAGAAATGTAAAATGGTTTTTTTTTTTTTTTTTTTTTTGTATCAAGGATCCTGAACTTCATCAAAGCACCCATCAGTCTGTCCTCCCCAATTGCATGACTCGCTGTAGCTTGTATGTTGGATCGTGGAGTATGACAAATATGAAACCTCGGCCCACACCTCCGGACACACAAAGATGCAAGTAGGTAAATCAGAACTCGTCTTCACCTGGGTAGGATTCAAACAGCTGACCTGGTAGTTACCCGTGCCCCAAGCTCATCCTTCCACTAGCTGAGCTAGCGCCCTGATGGCTGACCACAATGCAATTGCCAAGAGTAAAACCAAGGACTTGGGATTTTCATCTCAAGCCTTGGACAGCCAAGGCAACCACCTTGTGGTTAAAATGTAAAATGTTATTGCCTTGTATGCTTAATTATGACTGAGATTTCAGTCTATATATTTCATGTAATATTTATTTAGAAATTAATCGTTTTAAATTTAAGTGTTAGTAATTTAGTATGTCTATGTTTAATGTTAATGTGTTTTGCTCTAAGGATAGGAGCTTGATAAAATTTAAAGGTTTAATTTTAATCAATTTCTAAAATTGAAGTAACGTTTTTGATGATTATGTAATTCAACTCTATATTAATTTCTTTTAGACCAATCATGCATGAATGTGACATGAAATTTATATATCCTGAATGCAAATAAAATTGCAGCTAGTCAAAGCAAATTAAAATACATGGTCATATAAGCAAAGCAAACATTTAGATAAGGCTGAAAGCAATGGACGTACAGTTTCATATCACAAGCAATTAATTAAAATGGCAGAAGCAATTAGAAACATAAGCTCACATCAACAAATCCCAATCAAGAGAAATTTCTTTAATTATTATCTCAGAAATAGTTTTCAGATGACTTGTTCTTTCTAGGGTATCATAATATATATAATCAGTAATCCACTTGCAAGAAAAAAACAATCTCTTAATGGCAATAATTTTGTAATTAGGTTAATGGATGTTTTCATGGTTTTGACGGCAGAGACAATATTGAAATTGTATCTGAAAATTATATACTGTATATGTAATCGTTGATAACAAGGACCACAGTGACAAATCCCCATTTATTTACTAAAATTTTGATTCACTTTTTTGTAGTTATCGCATTCATGAATATATATTCGTCTTGTTTATATAGTGAAAGATCATAATTATTTCTCTTTTTGACTCGTTCCCTCTCAATGTATGTTGCTTGGAAAAAAAAAAAAAAAAAAAAAAAGATTATAAGTGTTATGAAATATACAAATCCAACAGCTAGCAATATAACAAACACACACGAGAGAAAATAAAGATAATAAAAAGAGGCACAAAATTTTCTGTGGTTCGATGATATGATTAATGTAATATCTATATTCATGGAGCGCATCAACACTCATAATTGACATTGTCAAATTGTTGTTTACTACTCATTCAGTTTCAACTCACGTGTTGCGTCAGCATAGCGTAACATTACTGATTCAAACTTCACAACCCATGAATCCAACGTGAAGAAAATTTGATTTTAATTATTATTGTTTATTTTAGAATTAGCTTAAAACTAATCAAGCTAAGTTGTATATACAGTTAATCTATGTAAATGAACTAATGATATGTTTGACAGAATTTCACATAAGTCCCACTTTTTTGGCTATTTGTCACCTTTAAATGTCTTTCCATATTCATCACTTTAGTCCTTATTTTTTTCAAAACTCATCACTTTAGTCTATCCGACCAAATATTTGAAAGTTAACTATTTAAAAACCTGTAAAAGTACATTTTTACCCTTATTACTATTTAAGTTAGCTAAAATGATCATCTTAACTTTAAATTAAAATGAAAAACAAAAAAATTCTCAATGATAAAATCTTAAATAAATAGATTACAAAAAAAAAATCTTAAATAAATAATAAAAAAAATCCATTAATTGTTTCTTATTTTGTTTTTTGTTTTTTTCATAATGGATTTTTATTTAGCTAAAATGATTATCTTAGCTTTAAATTAACATGAAAAACAATAAAATTTTCAATAATAAAATCTTAAATAAATATATTACAAAAAAAATTTTATGAAAAAAATAATCATTTAAAGCTAAGATAATCATTTTAGCTAAATAAATATCCATTATGAAAAAAAAATACAAAATAAGAAAAGATTAATGGATTTTTTATTATTATTTATTTAAGAATTTTTTAAAATATATTTATTTAAGATTTAATTATTGAGAATTTTATTGTTTTTCATTTTAATTTAAAACTAAGATAATCATTTTAGTTAAATTAAATAGTAATAAGGGCAAAAGTGTACTTTTACGGGTTTTAAAATAGTTAAATTTCAAATATTTGGTCAAATGGACTAAAGTGATGAGTTAAAAAAAAAAAAAACTAAAGTGATGAATATGGAAAGACATTTATAAAGATCATAAATCGTCAAAAAAGTGGGACTTATGTGATGTTGTACGGGAAAGTATTGATAATGCTTTTAATACTGTCAAAAGTTGATGACTTTTATGGGTTATTATTGTAAGCACAAAATTAGACACAAAAAGGAGACAAATTTCTGCTTATTAAGAGAAACAAAACCATTATATGTATATAACAATATCTTCATGCATGAACAGAATATAAACAACTATATATTTAAGTACTTTGATATCTTAAAAAGATTTGGAAACGATGTCGATTAATCGCACTAATGCATATTTAAGCTAAATTAACTCTTAAAAATGATACGTGTCGAAACTAAACCTAATAATTTCCAATAATTAAACTGATTCTAATCTCAAAATGTTTTTTGGTGTTTTGTGTAGATCATTTTGCAAGAATCACATGAAGATCCGATGAGGATGAGAAATCATGTGATGGGCATTTTCTGATAATGATTAATAGCAGAATTAGCTACTAATTAAAACATTATTCTCTCGATTTGGTGAGAAGATTTTTTTTTTCTTTTTTTCGTTTTTTAAATCGAGCACCTAATGGGTCTGGAATTAGTCCTGACAACTGACATGTCAGGATTAAGTACTATATGCGCGATATAAATATCTAGAGACGAAATCAGCTCCAGGAATTTAGAGGGCTAATTTGAAAAAAATATTAAAATTTGAATAGAAAATGTAAATAACAAAATTATTACGGTAAAATGTAAATAAGCTTCGGAAAAAAAAAAATTTGTGGGGACGGGCCATTGCCCCCACACTCACTAGTCACTACTATCATAATCCAGCATAATCTCGAAGAAAACTAATCACATATATTTATAAAATACGTATTGTGAGACTCGAACTCCTCATCACAAACATTAAAAGAGGATGTGCGCACCGGTTGTATCAAGAAGGGATTTGCGATTTGGTGAGAAGATTTGTAATTGGTTAATGAGAATTTTGGAGTTTGTTTGTATATGTTATCATGTTTCATGCTTGTTCATATTAGAAAATCACATGTAACATATTGGTTGAGATCTTGGAACTGCTTTAAGTCAGCAATTATCAGACCAAATTTGTTTCAGTTACATCTGCTCTATATTGTCATGCTTTTTACCATATTATTTTGTAAAATACAATTCCAACTTTAACGAACCTTAGCTTTCAAAAAAAAAAAAACTTTAAAGAACCTTTTAGCTCTGATTGATCTGTTTTTTTTTTTTTTTTTTTTGCAAAAAAAACAAGAAAGTAATGCTAGTGAATGTCATCTTCGTGATTGACAGATTCCAGTTACTGGTTTTAGCAGTACAAACAGAAATGAACAAAACTAATATATTTGATCCAATTTTAAATGCCCATATCAAATTAAGAAAACTTTCAAAAGTATACTTTAATATAATACTGTTATATATGCAAATGATCTTATTTAGCTGCTAATCATATATATATAAAAAAAAGTGCGGGATTCTGCTCTTTATATATATATATAGGGTTTCGACTCTGTAACGTTACATAGTGATTTTGTAACATCGAAGTCCTTATAAAAAAAACTTGTCAGATCCCGCTAATGATTAGTGCTCCTTATTTAGTTATCCGAATAAATATCATATATAAACTACTATAATATCTTATAAACTGAGTTAAATTTAAATCCCATATTAAGATTCAATTTGATCTTCATAATAAACAATAACAATTCGTGGCAAGTTTCAAATTTGTTGGGACTGATTGGTCCATTGATGGTGGGCTAGGATTTGGGCTGCAGTCATCAGATAAGATCAAAAACTGAGCCTAGGGCCAGCCCAGAACTTCATTATCAAACAGACTAATAACCTTTGTAGGTCATGTAGAAATTACCAAATGCAGCATTCCTTTTGTTTTTTTTTCGTGCAGGATCACAGTTTATTGTGAGACCACTCACAGAAAAAATACTGGGGATCCTGCCTGAAATGTCGTCAGGAAAAAGGTGTACATATCCGACAGAATTTTCAACTTTTAGTATGCAGCATTTCACCTGTAAGGAGAGTGACTTCCTTGTAACTTAATCAGAGAGTAATAAGCTCCTCTATTTCCAAGAGCTAGTAGATTAGAATGTGATCCTTGTTCTGCAACTTTCCCATTCTTTATCACAGCAATGGTGTCTGCCTTCTGTATTGTAGACAACCTGTGAGCTACAACTACACATGTTCTTCCCACCATCATCTTCCCAAGTGCTTCCTGGACGAGATTTTCCGATACACTGTCAAGGGCACTGGTTGCTTCATCTAGAAGTAAGATCCTAGGATTCTTCAGAATCGCTCGGGCAAGTGCAATCCTCTGCTTCTGGCCTCCTGATAGCTGAACTCCTCTTTCTCCGCAGTATGTGTCGTAACCATCACTCATGGAACTGCACCAGTTATTGATATATAGATATGTTTTACACAAAAGCAAATGTAAACTTTTAATGATCAGAGAAAGATAAAAGAGTTACCTTATAAATTCATGAGCATTAGCCAGACTTGCAGCCTTTCTTACTTCAGCTTCGGTTGCATCATCCTCTTTACCGTAAGCAATATTTTCGCGGATAGTTCCTGCAAAAAGTGTTGGCTCTTGACTTACTAGTGCAATACATGACCTCAAACTTCTCAAGTTGTACTTTTTGATGTCACAGTCATCTACCAGGACCAATCCACTCTGTGGGTCGTAAAATCTTTCAATTAACCCGATAATAGTTGATTTTCCTGACCCACTTTGTCCTACAAGTGCAACTGTTTTTCCTGCTTCAATTTTGAGACTAAGACCTCTGAATATCATTTGGTCAGGCCTTGCCGGGTAACAGAAGAATACGTTTTTTAATTCTATGCATCCGGATGTACCTTTTTCGACTTCAATTCCTTCAGGATCTTCAGGCTCTATCTCAGTTTCCCTATCCAGGATTGCAAAAATTGTTTTGATGGCACCAACACCTTTTGCTAAATCAGAAGTCATGCTTCCTGCATCTGCAATGTTTTTACCGGTGCTCATCAAGATGAAGAACACTTGAAAAAGGTGCTTGGAGGATACTAATCCTTGATTCAATAGCCTCCCTCCATACCAGTAAGTCAAAGTTATAGTAGCTGTTGTGAGAAATTGGGAGCTGAAAAGGCCAAAACCTGAAAACCATGACTGTTTGATGCTCTCCTTTTTCGGTCCCTTCATTGTTTCTCTGTAAAGACTCAAAATCCTGTTCTGAGAGGAAAATGCAGTAATAGTCCTGTGGTTAATTGTAGCTTCACTTGCAAGTTGGCTTCCCTCAGTTTGTGCTTTTCGAGCTTTTTCTGACATACCTTTCATCAGAACACTCCTGAAATATAAACAACCGATGACTAAAGGCTGCGTGGCAATCATAACAATGGCTACCCTCCAAGTTAGCAACAACCCGAGTGTGTAGGCCAACGAAGCACTGAAGAAAACCTGAATCAATAATGATGTGCGATCTGCAACTAAGGATCGAACCATGTTGGCTTCATTAGCTAGCCGTGCACATATCGCTGCACTTGTATTCTCATCATGATCAAACCATCCAATCTCAAAAGAGAGCACTTTCCCAAGCATTTTCTCTCTCACTCTTTTAACTAAGCGCTCCCCCATGACAGCGAAATTGTAATGTTGGAAGAGATTAGTAATGAAACTTAGAACTGTTAAGGCTAAAAACATGATGCAATAGAATCTTATTTCTGATTCGATTTGGGAATTGTCTTCAAGTAAGTATACCGAGACAACTGATCCTAAAAAGTAAGTATAAGTTGGATGAACCGCTCCAACTCCAGCAGCACCTAAACAACCAAGTAATGTTCTCTTCCAGTCAATTGCACTCATTCGCATCAAACGCAGCTGTGGAGAAGAAGAAGAATGAGAATATTTCTTCAGATTATTGTCATTTTGGTTGTCATAGTTAGGTGTTTGGAAGGAATGTGTCATGGTGATGGAAAATGCAGGGCTGAAAAGGTCAGTTGGGCTGTTTTGATAACTAGTCCTTGCTATCTGTGGTGGTGTTCTGGCTTTCATCAAATCACGATAGTTATTATTGAGTGTTTGATTATGAGGACTGCGAGAGACTTGATCATTTCTCATTGCTGATTGCTGCAATTGCACCATTTTGCTATAGGCTCCACCACCTTCTCTATTGTTCAATTGCATTAGCTCATCATGAGAACCAGATTCGCTTACTTTGCCAGATTGAAGTACAACAATCAAATCAGCTTTACGAATTGTGGAGAGGCGGTGAGCAATAATAATTGTTGTCCTTCCTTGTGATGCCTGGTCCAAGGCTTCTTGTACCACTCTTTCAGATTCTGCATCCAAAGCACTTGTGGCTTCATCAAGTAGAAGAATTCTGGGGTCTCTAATTAAAGCCCTTGCTATTGCAATCCTTTGCTTTTGCCCTCCTGACAACTGAATTCCAAGTTGTCCTACCTGAAATCAAATTGAATCTACACCAAGTCAATTACAGTAACAGAAATCACTTTATATGCATAGCTTGAATACAAAAATATTGCTTACTTGAGTTTCGTATCCATCGGTTAACTTGAGGATGAAGTCATGTGCATTTGCAGCCTTAGCTGCCTTTACAACAAGATCCATTGAAGCATCTTCTTTGCCAAACAATATGTTCTCCTTTATTGACGTTGCAAAAAGTATCGGTTCTTGATTAACCAGTCCCATTTGGGATCTCAACCATTTGAGCTGAAGCTTATTTATTTTGTGTCCATCAAGGAGAATATTTCCCTTTACAGGATCATAAAATCTTTCTAGTAAAGAAATAACTGTGGACTTACCAGAACCACTGCCTCCAACAAGACCAACAGTTTTTCCAGCTTCCACTTTAAGATTTAGTCTTTGAAGAATTGGGGTATCAGGCCTTGTTGGGTAAGTGAAATCAACCTCTTTGAATTGAATTTCTCCTCTGACATGTGCTAGGATTTTCCCCTTTTCATCTTCAGAATTTATAACCGGAATTCGATCAATCATCTCAAAAATCCGCGTAGCAGCATTCGTTGCCTCAGAGATGAAAGACAGGTTTGGCAGTGCACCCATAATTGCCCTGAACATGAAAAAACTTAACCTGTCAGAATTTAACATAATTTGTACAACATAGATAAGTGAAGCCTATCAAAGACAGGTAATTTACTCACATTCCTCCCAGTATTGTAAAGATTCCGGAAATGAAAACAGAACCGCCTTTTTCTCCTTTCTCGATAACAAGAACACTACCAGCCCAAGCCTGGAAAGCCCAAGTAGCATAAATCATTCCCATGCTCCCAATCAACAATCCTTTTGTTAAACCTTGCTTTATACCAAGCTTCAAACTTTTCTGAAGAGCATGACTAAACCTGTCAAGTGTTTGATGCTCCCCAACATATGAATAAACATTTCTAATCGATGATATAGCTTGCTCCGCGATCCCACCAGCCACTCCGTATGCATCCTTAGCCTTGGCTCCCAGTTGCATCAGTACTTTCCCAAACACAATTCCCGGAACTATGAACAAGAGCGAGAATGGCAAAGCAGCTACTGCCAGTCGCCAAGAGAGTACAAACGAAAATATGATACTAAATATGAATGATGTGAGGTGAGTGAGGCAGTTAGGTATCTGTAGACCATGAAAATTCAGATGTTTATAATTATGTATAAGAGAAACTATGAAGAGAAGAGTTGAGTCTGAGTCTTCGACAATTAACAATTAACGAACCTTCTCAGCCATAGTGTCCTGGATCGAATGAGCATCTGAAGAGATGGTAGAGATGACCTGGAAGGTAGTGGAAGAAGCAGCTTGGTTTTCAAAGAAACTAACTTCTTGCCTGAGAACTGATTTCAGGTACTCCATCCTTATACGAGACGTCTGTCTCTCCGCAGTCCTTGTCCAACAAAGTCCTTCTGCAAAATGAACAGATGTAGGCACAGAATGATATTACAAGTTTAATAACAACACTGTCAACACAATCTGAATCTCTATGCATTTACACATCCTAAACTGAAATTTAAACAATCTGACCAATTTGGTTTCTGAGATTTGTTCAACAGAAATCACATAATCACAATACACCATAACAGAATTATATATACATACCAATGAAAGCAGAAATTCCCACTCCGATTGCAACAAAGAGCAGCCTGAGCGAGTACTGTAAATAGAATGGTCACATATAATAAACAGGATTTCTCCAAGACAAATTTCAACATTATAAGCATTATTAGAATAGTGTAACTGATCAATTACCTTGTTCACAATTTCATTTGAGAAAGTGACACCAGAACCTCCATAGTCATTGATCACACCACTGAGTACATACATTGTCAAAGGAGACATCAACCCATCTCCGATGCTTCCCATTGTTCCCAACAACAACAGCAACGTGTCGGTTCCATCAGCATATCGAAAAAGGCCACCCTTTTTCCCCATATTATCAACAGCTTCAAGCGAATACTAAACCCACTTAGAATTCTTCCACAAAAAAACTTTATATGCTAAATGAAGAGAACAAAAACGTGCTTGTTCATGCTAATTTCCACATTTTGATTGTCTTGTTTCGAACAAAGCCGGCAAAAATTTCATATACACTTTGATCCTGTGACCTGTGACCTGTCAGCTGAATGTTGGTTTCCATTCCAACTCGCTGTCCAGATTCTTAATTTGGAAATTTCTTCAAGTCGTTTGGCTACTTCAGGAATCATATAAAAACTAAAAATTCTCAAGCTTTTGCTCTCTTGATATCATCAAATATAATAAAACAGTGACATCTATTATATATATATTCTATCAAGATCATGTTAACAGTGACGGAGAATCTGTGATCTCTTAGTACCATGCCACAAAAATCCAAATGTTCCGGAAAGTCGGAAACAATGAGGTGTTAGGACGATTTGGAAACAAATTCTTAGAATAAGCAGACAAAAGCAAGCTCTAGTGTCTGGATCAAGAACTAGTCAATCCACAAGTGAACGGGTCAAGGCGGCACTAATGTCAAACAAATAAAGAAACTTTAATAACTTGATTCAATGTATAAACAAAATATTTTTGTTGAAGGAAACTACCAAAATCAAACACTATACCCAACATTAATGAGAAAACTTCCGGATATACTCGTAAAATATGCATATTGATACTCGAAACTAAGAGTTGTAATGGCTTTATTTAATGAGTGATGGCACATGAGTAGCATTATTTTAGATAAATAATTTGGGCACTATACCTTTATTTTATTCCCCAAAATTACCATTTTCGCAGTAAACGAAAATTTCGTTAATGGAACCAAAAAAGAAATGACAAAGTTAATCATTGCCTTGTTTTACAATGACACGTCGTCGTTTCTTTTGTAAGTCTGTGAAAACAGTGAGTTCTAAATGGGCCTGGCCGTTCGAAGCCCACTATCTCGCACTCAAAAGGGCCAAACGCAAAAAACGTCGTTGTGTAATCAACGGAGGAAAAAAAAGGTGCATTATAGATAATATGTATCAGTTTCACCAGATAACCCTCTCTTCGACTTTTTTATTTTTCACAATAGTCCGATTTTACCCCTCTCGAAATTTCGATAGATCGATATTCGATAACTTGACAGTCGCGAGACTCAACAGGCACGAAAGAGGAAGAAGAAGAAGAAGCGAAAAAATGGTGAAAGTGGCAACCTACTTTGCAATGACTTTGGGTGCCTTCGTATTTTGGCAGTCCATGGACAAAGTCCATGTCTGGATCGCCCTCCATCAAGACGAAAAGGTCCCACCTTTTTCCTCTCAAAAATTATTATCAACATTAACAATCTCTAATTCGTCGCTTTATTGTTGTGAATTATCAAGATTTTCCTCTGAAATTTCACTTTTTTTTACTGTTTATAAAACCCTAGAGTTCTTAATTGGGTGTTGGCTTGAAATTGATAATTGATTTGATTAATTTCAGTAAGATGATGATTGATTTTGAAATTAGTGATTTTGATGTAACAGAAGGAGAGATTGGAAAAGGAAGCTGAGATTAGGAGAGTGAGAGAAGAGCTACTTCAACAGGCCAAACAGAGGGATTCTCTCGCTTGATTTTCTCTGTAATTCGCATTATTGCCATTTTTCTTGTTTTTAAGGTTTTCTTTGAATGAATTGTTAATGTTATGACCCGGTTGAATCTGCATAAGCTGAGTTTCTACTATAAGCTCTTGCTGCGATTGTTTATGGACGCATTGGTGGAATTTGTAGTTCACTTTGCCTTTTTATCTTTACAAATGAATAAGTTCAGGCTTCATGATCAGGAATTCTGAAATGTTTGTGTTTTCACATCTGTTTTGATGATTGAGGAGTGGCATTGTGTTGGGAAAAAAAAAACCTCTTTTCCGGTTGAATGTTGTAGAAATAGACTGGGAAATACTGTTGTTCAATTTGAATGGCTATGATCAGTCATGAGCCTCTAGATTTCCTTCATTTGTCAAGTGACTAAGCAAAAACCGAGCAATACCACTTTTGATCTTTTGTATGTTGTGTGTGTTTGTGTGCATTGCTGATGCGCATCCTTTCTGTTCAAGCATAATGTGTGAGTTGTTTACATGAGACTTTATGTTTTTCATTAGGTAACCGTAGTTCACCATACAAGCAACGTTTTTCAAGGCTGTTATTGACCTGAAGTTAGGAACCAGTCGGGTAAGAATGTTTATATTCAGGTCCTACAAACACTGACTGGAATCAGGTTTCTTATTTTCCTTTAACTTATTCTTTGCAACCTTTTTCAAAACCTTCTCTTTCTCCTGCTGAGATGTTATATTAAACCTATTTCGAAATCAGTTTTTTTTTGTATAAATGGTGTATGTTATGTCACACCCTAACTCTCCTTTTTAACTGTATTCGGACAATATATTCGTGTTGACAGCCTTGTGAGTTATATTGTGTAATGCTAAATAGAAGCAAATTAGTTGTTGAAATAATGGCCTAATGTTTAAACAATTGTCTGAGCTTAGTTTTACCTTACAGTTATGTTGAAATTGCATGAAGAAGAAATATCCAAGTTTGCCGATTTATTATAAAAGTCATCCTGTAATCTTTTTCCAAGGATTGATGACAGCACTAAGACATATGACATATCTGTATGAAACTTCTTGCGGTTTAGCTTCAATTAGAAAATCCTTTCTCCATAGTGGTCTATAGTTTAGGTTTGTACACAATGTTGCTGGCTATGCTTGCCAGTTTTGTAGCAACCTATCGATATAGAATGCTATTTGTCTCAGCAACATATTAGATTATTAGTCTTCTGCTGCCTTGTATAGCTGTGAGAAACTAGAAGAAAGTTGTATTTTCAAACCACATGCAAAACAGAGCATATCCATTCTTTTAGTGAACATTTTAAGCACAACTTCGACACTGCCTTTGATGAGCAGAGAATTAACTCATTTTGGTTTGAATGAAATCTTCTTCTTCTTCTTCTTCTCTAGTTTGTCGGTTATGATTCATAATCTCATTGCAACTACTAAAAAACATTGAGTTACCAGCTGAGTATCAAATTTAGGCTTATAAGATACAGTTTATTACATCAATGTAAGAATTGATTGTTACATTTTCTTGTCCTCTAAACATGTCAATGTATGTTTAGGAAACTAATCAAACTTATTGTCTAAACTACAGTTGAAAGGAAAAAAGAAAAAGGTGTCAATATAACATACTACCCCGCTTCATGAATGCAGCCATTCAGAGCGTAGAAATGAACTAATACAGATACTCTATGACAGACACGAAACCCCTATACCTTCATGTTCATGTCTCCACCTCCTTTGGCCGACATGCCTCCTTTCATTTTAATCAGGGTATCGAAAGATGGTTTGCAGAAGCCCTGATTAAGGAAGAGATCAGCAATCGTTCGATGCATGGCTTCTGTGAAATGGACACCGTCCCAGCTAATGTAGCGACTTGGGTCTTTGCAAGCGGATGTGCCGGACGTTCCACATGTAGATTTCGAGTTGAAGTTGAGAGCACCACCTCCAGCTCCACAGCAAGCCTTGAAGGGCTCCTCAAAGTTGAACTTGTTATGATTTTCTAGTATTGTTTTGTATGCGTTCCAGTAATCAGCATAGACAACGGTACAATGGGTGTTCTTTTTCTGAAAATTGGCCAACATTTTCTGAAGGAGCTCGTTGTGGGTCTTTATTATTCCATTGATCAGTGATGCGCAACCCATATTATCACGATCAGTTGATTTTGTTAGAAACAGCTCTAATGGACAACACCCCACTGGTGGTAGCCCTTGAACCACAATGTACTTTGCACCACTCTCTGTCAATGTCTGTCATGTAAAACCAGAAGAAAGATTAGATGACTAACAGTTGTCCCGTTAATATTATTATTGTGTTCTGGTGTTATAGATAAGCATACCTGAAGAAACTTGGAGATATAAGCAACGGTCATCTCTTTGAGGCGGGGAATTTGAAAAGTGGAACCGGCGCCAAGAGTACGAGCATAGTCATTTCGACCCATTCCACCGATCCAGAAGAGTGAGTTTTCCATATCAGATTTGCATGCACCACCAGTCATTTTATTACATTCTTTTTCTTGAAGAAACTTGTTGAACCAATCCAGTTGTGTCTGGAAGCTCGATGGAATCCCCTTCCACATAAGGTTCGCATTCTTAGCATTGTTATTGTTTTTGAGTTGATTGAAGAAATTAGCAGACAGAGAAGTTGCTCCTGCTATTGCAAAGTTGGCACCATGACTGAAGTTAACTTTGGTTTGTTTGTAGGGTGGCAAGTATGGAATGTTTAGGCTATCACAGAGGAAATCAACAACCAAGCGGCCATTGGATTGGCGGTTTCCGGATAACTGAGAAGAGGAGTTAAAGGAATTGGCAAATCGAGAGAATAGAGAACCGAAGAAGGTGGATTTAAGACCACCCAACAAGTAGGCATTGCCTGTATCTGTAAAGGAGTCTCCAAAAGCAAAGACCTTGTTGAAGGAACCATTATAGTTGAAAGATGCAGAGAAGGAGCCATTGAATTTGAAAGATGCAGAGAAGGAGCCATTGTATTTGCTTGAAGCAGTTGCTGTTGCTGTTCTTGTTGATGCTGCTTGGTTGGAGAGTTGAACTTGAGGTGTTGCTGCTACAGGGGTGGAGAGTTGAGGTGCTGCTACTTCCGGGATCGACGGTTGAGATGGATTGATGTTGCTTGAAGGAACTACTTCTGCTGCTGGGATTGACGGTTGAGATGGATTGCTGATGTCGGGGTTGGAAGGAACTACTGCTGCTGCTGGGATTGACGGTTGAGATGGATTGTTGATGGGGGGATTGGAAGATATTGTTGTCTGAGGTGGTGGTGCTACTGGGATTGACGGTTGAGATGGATAGATGTTGTCTGAAGGAACTGGTGGTGGCTTGGGGTGAGCATAGGAAAGAGAGAATGATAGAAAAAGAATGGAGAGTGTAATTTGAAGGAAGAGAGTGTTAGAATTTATCATTTTGTTGAATGAAATGGAACAACTTGGTTTTGTTTGGTTTCCAAGAATATGTTGAATTGAAGAGGTATTTATACATGTAATCCTCTCTGTTTTGGGAAATGTCATGAGTGAAGCTCCTTTGTTGTAGGATGCCAAAGGTCCTTCTTCTTCTGCATTTGTTTGGACAGGAGACTGAGAGAATTTGACGCTCAATTGAACCTTGTCCATGGACGAAAGACACTAAGGGGTAAAATGGGAAGTTTGAGGGTAAAATTATATGTGTTTCCACTTTGTTTTGTTTGAGCCCAATCTATATGGGCTGATTTTGCACAACGTTAATGGGCCGAGATTTATTGCAATGTCTGTCTGACTTCTTTCATGTTATGCTCATGAAGCTTGGTTATGGAGTTTTTGTTCCTCAAACATAATCAGCTAACCATGAACAAGTTACAAGCCTAAATGCCAAACACTACTAGTATAAAAAAGAACCAAATGTTAAAGGCTTGAGGCCTTATGAGTTGGGCCAATCGTATTTTTAGGCCCAGCCTTTGACATGCGCCACACAAAAGAAAACATCAATCTTCATTTAACTCTGTGTGTGAAGGGTAAGTAACCCTCACTTCTTAGCATAAGTGGCAATGCACCTTGCTTTCCATGTTATTAGTGATGGATTTAAATCTCACCATTTATATTTTACGAGCATTTATGGAGAGAATAGATATTCAGACATCATATTTAATATTTGTAGTGAGAATAGATATTTGAAATGCACATCAAATGTTTAATGTGTACATAATAATTTATATAAGAAAACAAGTTTTTTTTTTTTTTTTCCCGATAATAAGCTCTATAGAGCTAGCTTTTTTATTAATAATAATAATAATAATAATAATAAAACAAAAAAACAAAAACAAAGAGGCACGCAAACCCTAAAACACATTAATCTAAAAAGGCACGCAGGCCTTAACATAATAATAATAATATATATATATGAACCTAATTAATTAGACCAGCGAAAATCATTCATTTCTGCCTCAACCTGTGCAGCTCAATTAGCGACAATGCTTAATTCTGCTTGGGCCGCTGAAGCTGTAGAATCAGTACGAATCTTAGTCTCAGTTACAAGGAGACGTTTAGAACTTCCCTTACTCATTTGAGGCTTAGAACTAGATAAAATCTTAAAAGTTGGTTTCACTTTTCTTTTTGATTTGGTCACCACGGGAATTCAATTATTGTCAAACATAGGATTTTATGGACCATGATTAGAATTTGAAGCATGAATATCTTGGTCTTATAATATATTCTCCAAATTAATCTTTCCTCTTTTATCTCCTAAAATCTCATCTAAAACTTGATGATCACTTATAATCCTTAGAGCATCTCCAATGCAAGCGTGGCTTATGAAAAAAAGAGATGCAACGTAGGATAAATAGACGTTATGTTAATAATTGTGTCTCCAAGGCCGCCGTACATATTTAACCTCAAGCTGACGTGGCAAAAAAATAATTAGACATTATTAATATGACCGTCCACTTTTGTCTATTGCACAGCTATTTTTTAGGTTGATTCAGCAAACATTTAAAACTGACATTAATTTTTCATATATTTTTGATAAGGAAATAAAATAAAAAATAAATAATAAAATAGGAAAAAATATATAGACTCATCATTAAAAAAAATTGTGCTTTAGACGAAAGCATTGGCGATCAAATTTTGAGTTGATTGTCTATCAAGTCTATTTTTATATCACATAGAAAGTAAGTCTCTTGACATTATTGCCATGTCAACAATTATTAATATGCGCTCACTTTTGCATTGGACATGCTTTTTAGATTGTGAAGAATCAATTTGTTATTAATACAGATATTCTCTGATCAAATTTTGAGTTGATTGTCTATCAAGTCTATTTTTATATCACATAGAAAGTAAGTCTCTTGACATTATTGCCATGTCAACAATTATTAATATGCGCTCACTTTTGCATTGGACATGCTTTTTAGATTGTGAAGAATCAATTTGTTATTAATACAGATATTCTCTAGAGAACATTAATGATTCTCATTATTATTTTCCAAATTTAAATACTTGGTATTCAAATCATTGAAGATATTAACATTAATTCTTGCATCTTGATTAAGAGATTGTTCAACTGTTTAACTCTCAATTAGATCATGATCTTCTGCAAGTGTATTAAATGTGTAAGTCATCACCGGAAACCGTCCTTCATGGATTGTGTCAACTTCTTGAAACCCAAATTTGTCAACTTCAAAATTGACTGTTTCTCAATTCACTTCATGAGTATCAATCACATTTAATTCAAATAAATGTAAAGATAATTGGATGCTCCCATTTATTTTTGTCTTCCACATTAATTATGGGATTTTCAAAATTTTAAATCTATACAATTTGCACTTCCTCTATCATTTCCTGATTTTATGGAATTGTTTTGAAGGATTGTTCATCCACAGCAACCTGCCCATTACGGTGGCCTAAAAAATCACTGTTTACAGCATCGCATATTCTTGGCTGATGCAAACACACGTGATATCCCCTTTCACAGCTGACACTGGGAGAAGATTTGGTTGAATTTGTGCTTCATCGGTTTTGAAGAGCTACAAAAGTTTTCGGCTTTAATGATGGATGTGGTAAAGTATCAGAAACATTTGAGAGAGGGGCAAGGAAACTCTACATATATAATTTTAAAGGATTCATGGACAAGGCTACAAAAGTGAGAGAAAACTCAACGGTTAAAGAAAGTCATTCATCTATGAAAAAAAAAAAAAAAAAAAAAGATTGATTTGAAGCAGGCCAAAAGAAGACAAGCAGCCGTACAAATGGTGTTTCCAAAGTTCTCCCCTATCCAAGTATGTAATGTAAAAAATGTAATGGTAAGATGTATAATATAATTCTCCTTTTTATTGGGTTTCCAAAATCCAAACAAATCGTTTGATTTATTTAATTAATAATAAACATTTAAGTGGCCAACCGTGTGGCCTTGATCACCTCAAAAAGACACTCTCGAGTCTCGACCACGCACGCACGCACGCTACTGTTTCCATGCTCCCGCCATTTCTTTGACCACATATTTTTACCGGTCTTTCCCTGTTCCCGGTCAACTTTCTTACAAGACACAAACTACAACATATCTTATATAACTCACTGTTAAATATTAAGTTAATGGCTGCTGCAAGCTTTGATATATAGTTATGGGGCTTTCCTTTGGTGGTGGGTTATTGTCTCTTCTTTTTACTTCTCATTTGATTATACTAATTAATTTTATTTATCATCTTAATACTCTTAAAAATGGTAACACTAGCTGGTGGTGCGCCATTACCATATACATATATATATACATATATATAATAAAAGTGAAGTGATGAGTGATGAGTGATCATTTATGGCCATAATCTTGTGCTTGCTTGAAACTCGCAGTGAGTCAGACCTGAGTGTGAAAACATATGTTTCCTGGAATCCCAAGAGCATCCAATGATATATATATATACTAATATACCCATTATCATTTCAATAATAATTCTACTTCTCGTTTCACTCATCTATAGCTTGCCTTTCAAATTCCAATATAAGATTTTAGAAAACATAGAAAATTTTGGTCTCATATAGAAAAAAACATTAATTAGTTTGATACATAGATGAAAAACTACTTACCAGGTCTTGTGGAATTGATGATTTTAATTAGTTTGATACATATTTGTCTGGTATATATGGGATTGGTCAACACAGTTAACTGACAAGAACAATATTATTATTGTCATTGACATTAACAATACGAGGTTCATCAACTGTTGCAAACAGCAAAACGGCACCACACAGGGCCTGGATTGTGGAGGGGACGACGTAGGTGTAAACCATCAGGTGGGTCCACTTGTCAAAACCCCACAAGCAGAAGCACAAACGAGAGGAGATGATAACCAGATCAGAGAGAGAGAGAGAGAAAAGGAGCAATTGGAAGATAGTGCACGTAACAGTGAAATGTCAAGTGAGAACTGTAGAGGATGGTGCAGGACCACCACAAAAATTATTATAAACAGTTAAAAAAATTAAAATCCAATACAGACATGGAGTGTGACAAAAAAACAAAAATGAAAATAAAAAGACAGAAGCTTTTAGCTAGTGCTTTTTTAAGCTTTAATGCAGGAGACCCCTGAACATCATCCAGCTAATTAGGTCAAAGCCTCAACATCCACCACAGAGTGCAAGACATGACACGTCGGATGGATTTTCCTACGTGGCACCAACTTAATGTCACCTTGTCAGCAATTTCACGTGGCCGGGTCTACACTGTCTCTGTCTCTGGGTACTGGTACTACAATTTCACGTAGACAACCGAGCCAAAGCTTATTAATCAAACTCTCTGCAAAAGAGATGGATATTTGACCTAATTATCTAACCAGCTCTCTCTCTCTCTCTCTCTCTCTGCAACTACTATTGCTTAATTTCTTTTTAGTTTATTAGTTGATCAATCTATGAACCGTTGTTTAAAAGGTGGCATTTGTAGATAAAAAAAGCCTTTGGATTATTGTGTTGAAATGTTAAATAAAAATATTCTATTGATTATTGCAAATGGACTTCAATGGAAACTGTGGAATGTTAGGTTATAGCTATAAGCAGTAAAAGCCTGCGCAAACTGAGAAAGTATATGAATCCGGCACTCATTTCAGTGATAACAACTTTAATGCATCGTTTGGCTGCCTAATACGCTCTGCCAGATAATATCATATATTATTTATGTGCCCTTAATCATTTATGTTCTTCATGTTATATACTCCATTTCTGTTTTAATAATAGATTAATATCATATCATTGTAACAAATCTCATATTTTACAGAGAAACAAGAAATTAACAAAAAAGGGAACAAATCATTTGTTATTATCGTATAATTCATGAAGTCATAACATAACAAAAACAAATCACTTATAGGAAATCAAGTGAGTTGATTTTTGTACATTTTTAAAACTATTTTATGAAATAGAAAATATGTATCCAAAAGTGAGATGCTCAATTATATTGTAATCTGTAGGTGCATACTTCAAGGCTTTTTGTAAATTTTTAAAGCTTCAAAGTTGATATGTTCCCACTTATAGCAATCTTGAGCTCAGATTTATAACAGATCCATTGACTCCAAGTCACATCTCTTTCTTCTCTTCGACAAAAAGACAAAAATTAAATGTGAAAATGAGGTAATATATTCGACATTTAATTTTAAGATAAATCGAAATTTCAATTTCAATTTCATATATCTAGCTTTGAAAGATTAGATTTGACGTGGCATTAAAAAAAAAAGTTAACTTTAGCGAAAAAGATGAAGATAGGACTAAAGTGCGCCAGGAGAGCAAAGAGACTTGAGAGAAAATGACAGTCACAGTCCATTAACAACAGACAAGACAGCAACAGGAAATAAAAAAACAAATATTAAATTGACAACAGTATCTATAAAAGAGTGACGTAAACAGTCGACAGTTGCTTGCCATATGCCCACCACCATACAACGGCGGTTGACGGTGGCTGCTCTTTTACCTATGGATCTCTTACATATATAATTAATTTCTAGGAATAATTAGATTATTAAAAAAAAAGTATAAACCCTAAAAGAAGAAAATAGTAAAATAACATTAAAGCCAATACAACACTAAACTTTTTCTTTCTTTCTTAATTTCATTTCTAATTTGCTGTTTTACAAACAAGCAACAAGCAGCGTACAGTACTGGAAATATTTAGAAAGATAAAACAAGAAGAAGACGACGACGGTAGATGAGTTGGTTTTTTCTCTGGTAAAATACAAGAGAGAAATTAATGGAGGTGATGGGTTGGCGGTCGACAGAGTCTGGGCTCGGTGCTCAACAAGCACCGCCATTGGGTGTTATGTTACAGCAGCAGAGACTTGCTCTTGTTGTAATAGATGACAAATAAATAAAAATAAAAATAAATAAACATAACAAACATATTTTTTTTATACATTTATTATGTAATTTTTTTTGTAATGTTGTACCTTCCTTTATGATCAGTTTCTCTCTCTCTCTCTCTAACTTTGGCTTACAACAACACTACCGCTGCTACCACTGTATCTGTCTTCTTCGTCATCATAGTCTTCATCATCATCACCACCACCAACAAGGTCGCCGCCGTTTGTTGGGTCTGCGTAATCAGAGTCGTTGGAGTTATCTACCGTATCTGCACCGTCCAACTCATCATCATGATCATGATCATGATCATGAAGAACAAGATCATTTGGGTGACTGTTTTGAGCAAGACCAACAATGGGGAGTGGCTCAGTAAGGTGGTGCCTCCCGTCTCGAGGTGGCGAGAACACTACTGGCAGATAGTGGTCCATCTCGCCTGGGAACTTGGAGTTCTTGAAGTGCTCTTTCAATGCTTCCAATCCCTGATCATTTCATTTTTATTATTTTTTTTCCATTTTCACAATACAACAATCATAATAATTGTAATGTAAGTTTCCATTTATGATGATTTTATAATTAAATACCTGAACTCTAGCATAGGTTACTTCACAAATTTTTCTGGAGTTGAAGACCTCCCAATTTTGAAGATGAAAAGCTTTGTACAGCCTCAGTGTAGCCTCCGGAGACGTCATGTTCACAAACCCATATCCCACGTTGCACTTGTTGCTATTACCACATTTAATTACAACATTTGTTAATAATTATTATGATTTAATTAGAGAAATTAATTAATCAATCCAACAAAACTATATTGAAAAGTAGAATTTACTTGAAATCGATGGGGAGATATACGAAATCGTAAGAAGACAATGGCTGGTCATTCCCGTCGATTATCTGCTCATTGCAGTGAATACAGTGGTTGTCCAACATGTTCAATAACAGTTTCTGACTGCAACATGTTCCAAAATAATCAGATACTACAATTCTATAAATATATATAAAATATAAATATAAATAAAAAAAACACACGTAAAAATCATTATATAGAAAAAGAGATTAAAGAATCTATAGAGCACAAACCTGTACTTGTTGGGTATGTTTTTTATCATGACAGTGGTTCGAGAATCTTTGCAATTGGAATCCACCATGGCATCTCCGTTTATAAGAAAACGAGCATCAAATTTCTTGGCTTGTCTTCCTTTCCATAGCCTAGTCTTGTTTTTAACTTGCTGCTTATTATTAGTAGCGGAGGCAACAGCAACTGCTGACTGATTGTTTTGGCTTTTCTTAAAGCTCCTCCTAGGATTCCCATGAACAGGGACATCAGCTAACGACAAAGAAGAAGCCACTTGAGCTTCAATTGAAGTAGCGGTATGGCCATTAGGGTTTCCTTTGTTAGAGGATGAGCTTGGAGAGTGTGGTTTCTTCTTAAAGAGTGGTTGTTGTTGTTGGGATTGAGTTTGTTGATAGAGAAGAGAACGAGAGAAATTACTAGAAGGTGAGATGTAATTGTTACTAGTCAAGCTTGGTGGAGGTGGTGGTGGTGGTGATGGATTATAATCAGAATTTATGAAGTGGTGGTGAGTGTTGGTAGTGGGGTGATGAGCATTGAAGAATTTCTTGCTAAACCCACCTGGACGACTGAATTCAATAACAACTGGTTTGCCATAAATTTCTTTACCATTCATTTCTTTGAGAGCCTTGGCTGCATCTCTTATATCATAAAACTCTACAAATCTTTGATGTTTCTTCAATGGTGTCTCTCTTAATTCCTTCACTGCACCTGAAATTATAAAGTTAAAAATTATAATGACAAGAAGTGAAAATGAAATTAGAGGGAAAAAAAAAAGGCTCTCTTTCGGTTTTTCTAGTCAAAAGAAATTAATGAAAAGAGCATGAAAAATGAGAAAATGACCCATCAAACTTGTACAAAAAAAAGTCTCCCCACAAAATCCTAGTCAATATACAACAACGACACAAAATCTATGAACTTTTAGATCTTACATGGGCACTTTTTGTTAACTTCAAATTGGAAGAAACTAGAACAAAATCAAACACTAAAACCCCATTAAACCCCACAAAAAGGAAAAAAAAAAAAATGAAATGACTCACCAAAAGCTTGAAAAACATCTTTGAGACTAGATGAAGAGACCCCAGAGTCCAAATTGAAGACCACAATCGTGCCTTGATTGTTCCCTTCAGGGACCGCATTACTCGCCGGAATCATGAATTGGGCCCACACGGCCCGACCCGCCACGAGACCACGCGCGAGAGGAGGAAGTGGGGCAGCAGACGAGCTCAAGCTCAAGCTCTCGACTTCGCAGCCGGAATTTTGCACCATCAAAGCACAGTAGTAATTCCTCAGCCGATTTTGGTGTTGCATGTGTTGCTCTCGTATCTCCTTCAAAGCCTTCTCTGCATGTCTTAGATCATAAAAATGAACGGTCACGATCCCATCAAGCACTCTCTCCATCTGGACACCTCTAACCTCCCCAAAAACCTCCAGGTCTCTCCTCACAATCGACTCACTGATATCACCAGCCACCGAGCTCAAAACCAACGTCCGCGTCGCCGCCGCAGAAGGAGGCGGCAGCGGGAGATGCGCCGTGGAAGTGCTAACGTACGCCGGGTGTGGAGGATAGTGAGAGTAACCGTCGCTTCCGCCGCCGCCAGAACAACCAACATCACCAAAAGGTAGTAGTTGAACGTCGTTCAACGGGTATAACGGAGTGAGAGGAAGAGGAGGCGGCGGAGGAGGAACGGCGTACGGATAGTAAATTTGTGGTGGCGGTCTAAAGACTGTAAATTGAGTTTGGTTGTTTTCTGGGTTTCTAGGTCTGAACTCCTGCGCTGTCGGGTCTAAGTTACCCGGAAACCGGACAAAACCGGTTTCACCCATTTTGGGTTTTTTTTTGTTTTTTTTTACAAAACCTCCACAAACCGGAAAACAAGACAGTACGAGAAAAAAACAGTGGTTTTCCGATGAAGCAAGGGCTAGTTTCCAGTGGAGTTTTGTTTTTGTTTTTTGTTGTTGCCAAAATTATTGCGTTGCTCTACTACTTACTCTTTTATCTTCCCAAGTAAAACAGTACAAAGTGTATCTCTCTAATATCTGTATCTACACTTAATACTCTTCTCTCTCTTTCTCTCTCTAGATTTTCTCTCTCTACTCTCTGAGTTTCCTTTTCCTCCCACCTGCTTTCAAGACCAAAGTTGCTAAAAATGTCCTTTGGATTGGCCATCTATCTAATACTATCTCTTTGTGACTTGAAATTACAACAATATCCCTGGAAGAATGGATGTGGTCCGTACACGTGGCGGAGGATGGTATAAATGTTTTTTTTTTTGTTTTTTTTTGGGGAGAGATAGGATGGGGTAAGCAACAGGTGAAGGAGAAGGTACACACGAGACTCAAAAGGGGAGGAAAAGCGCTTATGCAGAAGCAGAAGCAAAAGTGGAAATAAGATAGAGAAAATCTTGTATGAGACCGGTCTCACCATCACTTGGTGAGACCGTCCAATGAAATCGTATCAAATTAAAGTTTTATAATATATTTTTATATTTCTAAAATAAATAACACGTTTTGGTTCGACAGTCTCACCAAGTGACAGGTGTTACCTTCCTATACAAGATATTCTCAACAAGAGGTGGAAGAGTAATAATTGCCTGGTGCATGGTACTTTTCAATTTTCATGTTGCTATATTTGACTACTCGTATGCTTTACTTTCAAGTTTCTACATCCTTATTTATTTCTTTTGTCTTGACTTCTCATATTCTCTCATCGAAACAAAACCCTACAAATAAATCCAAAAAAAAATTCAAATTTCTCATATGATGTTTAATTCAGTTCCACTCGATATGATATGAATGGTAAAATTGTTTTGTTATGATCATTTTAATCGTACCGTTATATGAAATTATATGATCGATTAGTAGATATATATAATCATTTTTTTTAATCCGATATTAAATAGAGAGTATCTTCAAAAGACTCTTTTATTTTTACTCTTCGAATGTCTATTTACTTATCTATATGGCAATTTCATGAGTGAAAAGAGGAGCCTATCTAAAAGACGCTACAATTATAAATAGATTTATATTATTTTAATGAAAACACTCAAATTACTCCCCTAACAAATATAATTATCCTCCATTTTTTTCAAGTTATAAATAATAATATATTATTATTAAATATTCAATATTAGTCTCATTTTAAAGATCTAAATGAGACCTTTTTAATGGTATAATTTTTACGATGATAAAATTTATAAATTAAAACTTATTATATATTAATTGAATTTAATTAAAAAGATAAAAAAAAATATAGATATCAACTATTAACGATGATATAATATAAAAAATAATATAATAATAATTGAAGAAAGAGAACTCTCATTGAAGAGAGAAACAAAATCTTATTTGAATAGTCTTATTTAAAAATAGTCTGTTACACCAAATATGCTGATGTGGTTCGTTTAACTTTAAAAAAATATATTATTTGAAGAGTCTTTGATGATACTCTTAGGAAATTGATGTACATACCGATATTAAATGCATCCGGATATCTACTTAGGCCGAGAAATATAAATTTTAAATGTAGCTAGAGCTGGCAAATTATAGTTGGTATATTACAAATTCAATGCCATTTTCTGCTACTGTTCAAATTCAGGTTTTAATTTGTTTTCTGACATTTAAAATTCTTCCTCTGTTTTAATTTTGTAATATATTTATAAAAACAACCCAAAAATGGAAAAACATGCTCCGTTTGTTTGTTAAATGTGAAGGCATTATGAAGCATAATAAAAAAGGTGATGATGGTGAGATCAGATTTTAATCAAAATAAAAGTTGATAAATTACAAGTAATTCTTTTCTCTTTTTGTACGTACTAGTCTTGATTAATGTCAGTGTTTCCTGAGTAGGGTTGCACATTGGGAAAATGGGGATGGATATAGGTCCCCCCATCCTCATCATCATCCCCATCCCCACCCCCACTTCTCAAACCCTTCTCCATCCCTCCCCCCCCCCCCCCCCCCCCCCCCCCCCCCCCCCCCCCCCCCCCCCCCCCCCCCCCCCCCCACGAAAATGGGGATCCCCCACCCCACAATTTGGGGAAAATGGGGATGGGGAAAACTCCCCCATCCCCATCCCCATCCCCATCCACATTTTCCCATTTTCCCCGTTTTCCCCCGTTTTCCCCAATTTCCCCGTTTACCCCATTCCCCCATTTCCCCATTTGGTTGAAAATTACAAATTAAACTATATATAAAAAAAAAAACATTCAATTACAAATGCAAAAGAAAATACATTAAAAAATAATGTCAAATATATATATATATATACACATTACAAAATAATGTCAAAGAAATACATTACAAAATATATATATATGTATATATATATAAAATTATTTTTATAATATTTTAGGGGAAATGGGAAAATAGGGATGAGGGAGGTCCCCCCATCCCCATCCCCATCCCCATCCCCATCCCCATTTCACTATATTAATGGGGAAAATGGGGAAATGGGGATGGGGGAGGGTCTCCCCATCCCCATCCCCATTTCAATTCGGGGATGATTTTTATCCCCCCCCATTTTTCCCCAAAAAAATTCCCCCAAATGGGGATGGGGAAGTGGGGAAACAGGGATCCGGGGGAAAATGTGCAACCCTATTCCTGAGGTAGCTTAGGCGCTTAACTACCTAGCGGAGGCTATAATCGTCATATTATTTTATTTGTTATTTTTATTGTATGCTTTACCATCTAAATTGAGGTTATTACCAAAAACAAATTAGATGAAAACTTAACAAAGGGTTTGTCGAGAACCGATATGTCCGTTCTGATATTTATTCATAAAATATCTATAAAAAAAAAAAAAAAACTCTTCAAATATATTCGTAAAATGTATATAAGGAGACTTGAAACATACCACTAATATGAAACGGAGGTGTCTGCCAGTAATTTTAAGAAGTGATGTGTACCAAATTGTTCCTTATATGGTTCAATATATAACCTAACTCATAACTCAGATATAATCTTATAAGAAAACAATAAAAATAAAATTATTTATGTTAGTGACTGTGATACACGTGTTTCAAAAATTTTGTATAGTTAAATAGACCAAAATATAAAAATATTACCCTTAAATATCATGAATTGAAATTATATAATATTAATTGTACAGTTAAAAAAAATGTATAATCGTAATTGGTGTTGTTAGGGTCTAAAATTATCCATAATTTTCAATAATAAAAAATAAAAATAAAAAGGAAAATGTTTGGGTAATAACCGGTCAGTACCCAAGTAGGTAAGTATACTGACTACCTAATAGGGTATTGCCACGTGGTCAAAACTGTTTTACTTTTTACATTTTTCTCCTTGCTTTGGGTTACGTAGCAACCAACCATTGGGTTCGTCAGTACCGAGTCAGCACTTTACTAAGGTACTGACCGGTCAGAATCCGAGTGTTATCCTAAAAAATATATATTAATATTTGGTAGGGAGTAGGGAGTAATAGGGAGCAGGGACATAAATGTGTATGAAAATGAAGTCGGCGTTGAGGGAGGCGGTGGTGTATTGCATGAATTGAAATGACATGTTCATCATTTGTTCTAAATCTTTTTGATATCCAAATCTTTTCACCATATCACTTCTTTAATGAACTCTGCAAATCTTTCTTTTTCTACCAACTTTTATTTTTTATTTTTTATTAAATCCATTATGAATTATGAATAAATGTTGATTACAACATGTGTTCATGTGTATTATTATTTAAGTGATAAAAATACATCCTTAGATATTAAATTAAAAGTTACAACTGTATATCTATATTACTATATATGATCTATTATTTCGAAGTTTGGAAGAGAGAATACAATTTGAATCACACTATCTCATAATTTTACTGTTAATTATTTCGTTTTTGTTGAGAATAAGTACATGATTTATTTTTTCAAAAATAAAATAAAAAAATACAGAACTTATCTTTGAAAAATGCAAACCAATAAATTTTAATATAAGTACTTTTGCTAAATTATATCATGTCCATATTTTATTGATTTTTAGGAATGACAACGGTTGGGTTTGGACAGATTTTGTTAAATCCAAATCCAAACCTGTGAAATTAAACGAGTTCGGGTTCAGTTTTCACCTGCAGGTTTTAACCTCACCCATACCCGTCCTTGAGAACCCGTGAACTGATGCAGGTGAGTGTTTCACCTACGAATATGCGATAATCAACAAACAAACTTATTTGGATTTCGATTTCGATGTTTTCTCTACTATGCGTCTATGTGATTGAAGTGATTCCCTAGAAAATAAATCCCAAGTGAATATCACTAGCTGAATCATGTTTTCAAAATAAACAAATAAATGCTAAGAAAATTTGCCACTTAATTTTAAAAATTTGTTGACCGTAAAATCTAAATATCTATGTGGTCTTAATGAGTTGTAAATTTATGTAAACTCAACGGCTATCTCAATCATTTGATTAAAAACACACATCGGTTATATATTGAAGTCGAAAAAATTAAATCAGAAATTTTAAAGCGAATGAGCCTGCTCTAAAAATATTTGAATACTTTTATTGAAGAAAAAACACGAAATGAAGGACCAAACAATAAAAAATAGAAACAGAAATGAAGCATCAAAGAGATAAACACACAACACAGCACACGTGCGGCGGAGATTCTAGTGGCAGCTCCAACTCCTCCAACATGAGATTTCCAAAGCCACCACCACCACTACCACTGCCACTGCCACCACCACCACCATCCATTTTATCTTTATAAAAAAATAAAATAAAAATCAATTAATTATTTTTTACTTTGTACACTGTTGTCTCCCCTTCCATGTTCCATGTCCTTTGTTGTCTACAATTAATGTAATGGTGCTTGCCACCTTTTGTTGTCTTGAATTTTACATTCAAATATGTGAATATGGATCCTATGTATTCGGATTTGAGATTATATTTGTATAATTTATTTTCTTTTAATTATCATTCCTGGATAGAGAATTAACTCATCTATCCAGGAACTTAATTAATTCCTGGTTTGTGTATGAAATCCAGTAACTTGATCCATTACTGTTTTTAATTAGTAAATACAGAATTTAAATTTGCTTTCCCACATTATAATTCTAGATAGGTGCTCTAAACTTATCTGCTTAATCAATTGATAATTACAGATTATGTGGAGGAAGTGAATTGTTAATTATATAGTAAGCTAGGCATATAGGCAGTGTTGGTTTGTTCCCCATTTGGTCCACATAAATTGATGGGCCACTCTTGTACATGCAACAGTCCCCACCTCAACTTTTTAAGGTGACACCTAAAAGTATTTGAAAGTGATATTTTACTCTTCACTTCAATATTCTATAATCTTTTTTCTACCCCCACAGTCCCCAGTCCCCACCCCACACCCTCTTTTAAGGAGCTTTTTATATGTTAGCTTCCAACCAAACATATACTGTTATACATCACATTCCATTTGCAGCTCTACCCTTTCCAGATATTCTCTCAATTCACTCAATATTACCACCTACTATTATTTTATTATTAACGGGTTCCGTAAATATGTATAGTTCTTACCGTTGAAGCAAGAGGTTTAGAGATCGATCATCGTTGAACAACCTTCTTTTAAGGAAATTTATTTAAACTTATGTCATGGGTGTGCAAAGTGTGCTTTTAAAGAGGATAAAAGCACGTAATTTTTAACGTTTGGATTGTGTAGCATTATTTTATAATGATAATGATAAACAATAAGAGTAGCAAGCAATACCACAATAGTACAATTAGATTGGTTTGAAGTTTTAAATGTTAAATGATATAAAGTGCAAGTGAAGAACAAAGACAGTGGTCCATGGGACCATCCTCCTTTTGCTTCCCCTTGTTACCAGGAATGTTGCGGGCCTAAAAAGGATGTAGACCACCACGCTAGTGCTCCAATTTAGCATAGGCAGAAGCGCGTTTGCGCGACACGTAATCTGTCGTGTCACTGTTCGTGTCGTGTCATCGTGGCGAATCGCCGCCCACCATGGGCATGTGTTTAAATGAGGAGAAGGAGGACGGGTTTGTAAAGCATTTTCTTACTATGCAGGTAACTTTCAAGGGGTGCAATTATATGTTGTGTAATTAATTAACCAGTAACCACTTTCTGGAAATTAATTAACACTATGATCAAGAATGTTCAAATATTAAATTACACAGCAAAGCAGCCCAATCTAGAAAATAATAATAGTAATGAGTTTTGATAATTCCTAGATTACAGTTCCATTGAGAGTTTCAACTTGTTTATATATGACCACATTGGAGCTCAACAAGCAAAAAGCTTATATCAATGCAATTTTTATGTTTATTTTTGCTTAGTCAGTGGGAGGCTTAAAGTCCACAATGTACAACCTAAATTAATAGTTTACTGCTTCTGTTCAAAGCACTTTCCAGTAAAAGCACTTTTTCTATATAAAAGCATGCAAAAATACTTTTTTTATAAATACAATGCTTATTTCAGGAAAACATCTACCTGCCACCACATTATTTTATAGATTATGCACGAGCTTGTTATCTATGGTCTTGAAAGTTTCCAAACAACAGAATATTGAGCTCACAACACAAACCATTTCTGCTGATATTACTGTCTCCTCATTCTTATTATTATTTACCATACATTATTTCTGGAAAGGTGGAACATGAACATTGGGAAATTGCATACAAACACGGGTTCGGACGACATCGGAGGGCAGTTGTTTTAGGTCATCCAGCCTGCATCAGGGTAATGTAATGACTTCTCTCACTCACACCTCTCTGTATGCAACTTAGGGTTGCATAGATTGCTTGAAAGGTTTTGATATAGGCCCTAGCTGAAACTGAAAACCTGTCGTAAATTACCTCACCGATTTTGGTATCATTTCTTTTAAGGGTAATTGTTTCAGATAATTCCCGACCTAATAAATACAGAACAAACATTTCACATAGTGATTCAGAAACAGACGCATACAACATTGTAACCTTGTCCGGAACTTAAAGCATTGCCATTTTCCAACAGGCACGGACACCCTGAGTTCGCATACTAAATGTGACACTAGTTATCCATGTACATGTATCAGCAGAAAACGGAAGAATTATAATATACAGACATCCACATACACCAGGAGAAACATGCACTTTTGACTAGACTCACATTCCTACACCAAAGTTTTAACAAAAAATGTTTGTGCAAAGAAATAATAATGCCGCCATGAATTTGTGATGCACAAAATTAATTGTCTGTTACTTTAAATCAGAAATTCCATCTTTGAGCAAACGGAAGTCGGATTTGTACCTCTGAGCTAATCCAAACATGCCAAGTGTGCCGCCTGTGTGAAGCATCACGACATTTGCATCACCCTTCAATTCCTTATCACTAAGTAGTGTAGCCATCTGCCAGGCAGATAAAGTATACACAGGATCCACTAGAATACCTGTTAGTTGTGCAATCTGTTGGCATGTCTTTATTTCCCCTTCCGACACATTTCCAAATCTGATAGTAATGGCGAGAGTGAGAGTGGGAATTTAATTTCACTAACCCAAATACAATAGCAACAAATAATTTCATTTGAACACTTGATATTCGTCTCCAAAGCTAAACATGTTCAATATATAACAAATATTCCAAAGCATAAGTATGTCCAAATATCTTTCTCAAGCAGCTTTGCAGGTCAGTAACTGGTTTATTTATGCAAGTTCAGTGCATTAAAATATGTGAGATGTAAGTTTGAAAGAACTCCATAGACTATGACAAACAGAGCAGAAATCACATACCTTCTTGGCCGATAGCGTTCTACCCACTTCACAATTCCACCGTCTACTTCATTTAACCTGTTAATGAGAAGAAAACCAAACAGCCTCTTGAATTCAGATATCAAGTGTTTCTCATGTTTCCTGTACCTGTCAATTGTATCTGCCAGCATTATGGCCGTTACTTCCCATGGGAGCCTGAGATAAAGCAATAGAAGCGGTAAATAAGCTATTACACCATGCTTCAATAAAACTCCCCTAAGGAAAATTTATTATTTAAAATCAGAAGTTTTAATCGGTTCAACTAGAAGTAACTGAATCACACCCCAAACATATGGCTCCAAGCCCTAAACCAACAGCTGTTGTCCCAGTACCAGCATCTACAACGAGTTTAACAGCCCTCTTTTTTCCAAGTAAATGATCCTGGGATAAGTACTGGACCAGTCGAAATATACCTATAAGAAAGAAGTTATCTTAATCAAGCTATTGTAGCAATCCATTACTAGAGAACCAGAGATACAGAATATAAATATTTAATAAATTTGATTGACCATAATGTCTTTCCATAAAAAATTAACATTATAAATCAAATCAATGTTGAAAATAGTACACTCTATCAAGTGGTACAAACCGGCCTACATTCAAATCTGTGTTTATGCTCACTTAGAACAACCAATTGTTATACAGGGAAAGCGAAAGAGTCCTCAACAAGACGAGTAGTAAGCACATCAAAGTTACTTAAAATTGCATAACGTAAATCACACCAAAACTATGATTTTGAGTTACCTAGTAATGCCACAGCATCCCCTGCACCCTCATTAACAATTACAACCTTTCTTGGACACTCATCAGCACCTCTATGAGCATTCATTTGCACAGCAGTTGAAGCCCCAGACGTTTGAGTTGAGAAAGATTCGTCAAAAATATCATTACAACATAAAACATAACCATTACTGCCCGCAACCAATTTAGCATGACTTGTTAGCATTTCTATCCTATTGGCATAAAGAGATCTTGGTATGTATTCGACATTTCCATAAATTGTTGAAATAAGGTTATAACCAGTGAGAATTTCAGGCTGCTCCCCTCGCAGCAGCAAATGTGAATTTATTCCTCTCTCTGCACATGAAACAGCTGCAAATATACACAGATCAGTAATTTGAATAAGTAAGATTCCATATGGCTGACTTCACTCAACAAGGCAAAAGTTTTGTAGCACAAAATATTCAGAGAAACTTCCAAGTGTAACTATAGCAGGAATTTACATACCAACAGCTGTTGCATGAGCACTTTGACAACCTCCACATGTAACCTAAAAAAGGGCTCATTTGAATGTTATCTGGTCTTTAAAGTCCCTAAAATTGAGAAGAACCATGCCTGGTAATGAAATAATGTTTTCATGTAACACCACAAATTAATTAAACACACACACATGGAGACACAAACACAAACAAAGAATCTCATGTTAGGTTGGATCCACCCAAAGAAATTTTTCAATAATCGACACGACTAGAATACACAACCATTTGTTCTATAAATGTTGAAATGACTGGCATCGACTATATAAGGAATTCCATCTGCCCAAAAATTAACAAAATACATTTCAAACCTGTTCTGTTCTTTAAGTTAACGATGAAAACAAAATATATTAGTACCAAGGAAAATTGTCGTTTGATAATCCTATATTTAAGCTTGTGCAACCATAAATTGCTGATGGGCATGTGATATCTCCAATAGCACAATGGTATCCATCACATACATACATTGACACACACATGTATGAGCGCTCACATGCAAGCATGAGCTTTCAAGAGCCAACAAGGCAACAATGAGAAGCATTAACATGTGTATATCAAAGGAAGCCTAGGTTCCATCTAAAAGACATACAATCTCACCACATCAGTCACTGCATGTTCTTCAAGAAGAGGAAACAGTCCATCCAATTTCCGTGCTTTATTACCATTTATCAGAGGATGCAGCAAATCATCCCTCACAACATAGAAGCATCTATCCTGATCTTCCAATATCATGTTATCACCAAGACAGGGACGAGTATTGTTAGAAAAGGAAATGTTACCAAATGGTCCATCTCCCTGCTTTCCTTTTGTAGCAGAAACCGATATCCGGTTAATCTTGGTATCGGGGCTCGTCAATGTCCATTTCCTGTCAAGCAATTTCGACATCAACTCTTCACCATTCCTTCTAACATTGCTTACCCCCTGAAAAACATCGATCAACTTTAAGTAGAAACCTTATAAACCAATTTGCTAACAAGGGTAGAAATACACTAGAACTTGATACAATTTTGGCAATTCAATAGTAGTTTAAACTTGGATTGCGTAAAAAATTCTACTCAGGATAATTCAGGCTCCTTTTATCTGCTAAAGAGTTCAACACACCTACTTCCTTTCTCAATGAAATCAAATGACAAAAGTAATAATATTAATATAACATTTGTCAAATTGGGTATATAACAAGGATCAAGTCACAACCTTTCAACTAATATAACTCTCATTAACCGGACTGCGAAATTCAAAAGAAACCTTTTTTTTTTGTTAACATTAACTTCAACTAATAGAAACTTAATGGATAAAAAGAAAATACAAAGAGAGACGTAAATGGCATTCTAAATGCAACAGAACGGTAAAAAATCTTGATGGGTATATTAAAAAAAAAAAAATTACAAAGAAGGAGGAAACCTGAGGGCAGTTGAAAAGCTCGGCAGAAGCAGCAGAATGGATGGTTTTTCTCATCGATGCAAAAGCGGTTTTAGTGGGTAAATTCTGCAGTTTCATAGCGGCCGCCGCCGAAAAGTTGAAGAGAATGGAAACTCAATATAGCAAAACAAAAGCAGTAACAGAAGGCGGTGCAGTCTCAACTGTCAAGCAGTTTGTGAAAGACAGTTGACACAACAGACCTGCTTATTACACAGTTACACTTATCTGCGTTCATGCTCCATTGTGTTGTGCCCTCCAACTCTTTCTATTTTGTTTTTTAAATTATCAAACTTTTCCCTCTATTTTATTCTATTCCCCGTTTTCTCTCTGTAGTTTCATTAATATCCAAAATCTCCCCTAATCTACTTTATTTCCCATTATCTATCCATAGAAGGCGCTAATATTACCACGCTCGTACAAAACTTTTATTGATATTTTACCGTGTGACTTCTCAATTATTTTAAAGTAGCAAGACATGAGAGTTAACACATCAATAAAATAAAATATTATTATTATTATTATTTTGAAAATTTGATTCCAGTTAGGTTAGGGATTCAAAACACAAAGGTAGGAGTTGAATCCTTGTAACGGGAAATGCACAACTACTCGAATCATTCTCTGTGAATCAAATATTATCAAAGATATTTACTGGTTTAGGCCACAATTGTACTTTTTCTTTTCTATTCATTTCTTTACTTCCTGATAATGTTTGAACATTGTAGTCCATATACATTTCCCTCCGGTTTATACTAGAAGCAGTCATCAAGTTTCGGTTAAATTTCCTTTGCTTTCTTGACAATCAAACAGAAAGATTACAAGCTTTGGTTGCCGAACCAAACCAAACCTTTGTTAGGTGAGCTTAGTTAAGAGTTATTTCGGTTTAGATAACAAACCAAGGGCAGTTCTCAGCTTCTGAAACTGGATGAGTATTGAATCTTGCATCTATTGATCAACTGATCATTGAAATTGTACTGTTAATTTTCAGGAAGTTGTGTGGACTGATGATAAAGATTAGTGGTTTCCAGGTGTGTCAGATGAGAAGAAGCTCCTACAGAAAACGAGCATATTATACTTCAAAGAAGCTCCATCATAACTTAATAAAAACTACATACATCTAATCTCACAATTTCAGTTCCTATTATAAAGCATAGACAACGATTGAAGAGAGCGAGAGAGTAAGATGACGGAAATAACATGACAACAAAATTACTTATGAGCACGATGAGCTAAAAGACTGCCTACTTTCTACTAAATATGATGATGGTGAACCACTGCTCTGGCCAAATATATCCGGAATTCCATCCCAATCCTTCTTCTCTCTTGCTTCCCAGTACCCACCCATATAACGATAACAACCATCCTCATCTTTGCTAAACCATCTTGGTCGCCATCCCCTTTCCTGCAACTTCCTTGCCTGTATCATCAAGGGAAAGTCGGTCAATGTTCTTTTTACCTCAATAGCATTTGGTAGCAGACGATTAAAGTATGTACCTTTGATGTGAATTAAACCAATTACTTGAACTAAATAAACTAAATTACTGGGACTAAGCAACATTAACTGTAATAAGTTTAACTGAAACTGAATTAAGTTTCCTAGACATATGCCAAAGTCATAAGATATTGACTATATTTTTCTAAGGTTGAAATTATTATTTGCTATTCCTCTTTAACTTTCAGGTTATGTTTAAGCAAAGTACTACCAGATATGTTCAGCAGTTTTGGTGTTCCAAAACCCTAGAAATTGTAATTCTTTCTTCTACCAGTGATTTCTTTATCATTTTGGAATACAATTAGACTGAAGACTCTTCGACTCCCAAACACTAAATTTTACTTCACCAAATTTTATAAACCCCAACTTTGATTTCTATTAACCGAAGATTTAAACACTTGGGAATTGGGATCATTCTACATAATATGCGACAATAAAAAACAAATAACTGAATTATAGCATAATGTCTTGATGTTCACTCTAGCAACTAATTCTTAGCAAGGCAGCTTATTACTCATTAGAATTAGCAATAAATACAACAGAAGATTTTAGGTAAGTACCTGTCTCTGCAATTGTTCCAGTCTCAGCTTCTCTGCATTTGCTAACTCATATTCTCCATTCTCCAAGTGTCTCTGATCTGGCCTCAGCCTTGAGTCAGTTGGGGGCAGTTTATCCGATAAACCAGAGGTCAGTTCATTCAAGGATATTGCAAAAGGGGTTAGATTGTATCTTGTCTTTGTAACAGATCTGCCTCTTTCCCACAGCAACACAGCTTCTGTCATTGGATCATACCCCTTCGGTTTTGTAGTTGGATCTCCCAAGACATAGTACATTGCTTCATCCCACTTACCCACCAACATTGCTACCTTCTCACCAGTTCTATTGTCTTGCACAAATCCATGAACCTAAATTCATTATCCAAAAACAAAAATTAGATAATAAAAATTATATTATTTATATTTTTTTTTTTCAGCTTTATATAAAACTTCCATAAACAAATGTTCTACTTCATTATCATATCAAGAAAATGGAAGCACATATAACTTTCTTGATGGAACACAGTAGTATCAAGATAGATCCAGTGCGAAATGAAGTTATAATCATTACTGTTCCTTTCATGTATGTACAAAAGCTAAAATTTGTTAAAACAAGCATTATGCCATGAAGAGAATCAATATGTGCCAAGAAAATTTACTACAAATCTAATGGATAATGATGCGACCCCCACTTGATAGATCATAAATCAAATTCTAACTGATAATTTTCTAAAATTAGTATATACTCGCCAAAAGCTTTTTTATTGGTACATCGAGATAAAGAAAAAACAAAGAATAATGTGTAATGTACAAAAAAAAAAAAAAAAGGAATTGTCAATGATATGAAAGTATGAAGTGCATTATTGTTGCATTTTCTTTATGTAATAGTTCTTCAAGGGTAAGTTATGTCCCCCTAGGCTAGGTATATTCTTTTTCTTTTCTTTCAATAATTTTTTCCAAGTGCAGTCAAGTTATGCCCAAAAAAAAAGAAAAAAAAAAAAAAAAAAACATGATAAAGCCCAAAATTAACTGTCCTTTCAATTGTTTATTCATAAACAGAAAAAAAATCACCTGATGGGGATTTCGGTCTATTATAGACTGTTCTTTGAACTTGAGCTTGCAGGAGTAGTTGCCACTGCCCTTAATGCGCATAGTACCATAGTGATCACAATAAATTTTCCCAAGTATAATATTGTATATGGAAGTGGTGACCTTGCTCCATTGGAAGGTCTCACCATCCTCAAACTGCAGGGTTAGGATACCAACAGGATCAAGCTGAATAGACCGCCCCCAAAATTTGCCTTTGAGATTGGAGTCGGCCCAAAATTTCCAGCCTCTACCCTCACAGTGACAAGCAACAATCATTGGGTGGTGACTCACCTGAAATGAAAGTAGATCATCAGATTACAATGGATCAAGTGAAAAGTGTCATGTGCTATTGCTACCCCATTACCTCACTCTGTAAATAACAAGGCAAAAATATGATTTCCAACATTATAGGATAAAATTTTAAAATATATGAAGAAAAGCAATACTTTTTCAGAGAAAAAGCGCAATCCTTTATCTGGATAATCAGCCTCATAGGTCTCGCCAAGGAGAGGATTGAAGGGTTTGCACTGCCGTCCTTCTGTTGATGCATAGCCAGATACAGCAAAAGCTACAATGTTTAAAATTCTCATCAAGTCATCCCCCTGCACAAGGTAAATTCCTCCTTTCAGACATTGAATTAAAACAGTGTCAACACCCGGTTATAAAATCATAACATGAAACAAGTTTAGAACTTATGTGGGTCTTTTAAAATAAATAAATGATAACTTAAATGCAAGGAAGACAAGAAAAAAATATTCCAGCACATCCAGCTGATTTTTTTTCTCATTTTATTTTCTCAGAAAAAATAAAGGTTGTGATATCTCACTCTTTATGAAAGTTATACAAAAGATCCTAGATAGGCTTATTCAAGTTCTTGAGAGACTCATAACCCAACAACAAGCCATTATAAATGTCCTATTCACAAAGAGTTCTATTCATGAGCATATTTTGTCACATGAGGTACCCAATGAGCACTAGATGCTGGTCCTCTGCCCAGCTTAATCCTTCAAATAATGTAAATTATCCCAATCCAGGGTTCTTTAAATTCTGATTTGTGGCAGCCAACACACCAGAAAGTATAGTTGGGAATATCCAGCAGTTATCCCTCAAGTATCACAAAAGAAGGGGAATTCAGAAAGCAGCTCCGAAGTCTATAAATAAACTGATTTGAGGTTTGAAGACCAATCCCTCTGTTGACAACCCCAATAGTAGAAGATGAATGTGTGAAGCTGGATAATACATCACACAGTAACATTTCTTCTACCTCATTGTACATATCACACTTTTAGACCAAAAGGCCTGTGGCCAGTAGGACAGCTGCCTCCCCATGGAGAGTAAAGGGGTTCAAGTCTTCATGCCTCATGGCAGCAATAAAACTTGGGAAGTAGCATGACCTGTGAATCAAGGCTTAAGGCAATAATTATGAGATCCCCCCTAAACCCCATTAAGCAAGAAAAATATTAAGGCTAAATTTGACGTAGTAAGCATATATTCTTAGATGCCTAGTCAACAAATGGAAGGGATAAAAAAAATACAGAAGTTATACAGAAACAAATTGATCCAAGAACAAAGCATAAAGTATGTTTGGGTAACATGTCATGTGCTAATCCCATAAGAGATTAAGGTAATTACTTCTAAAACAAGTAATATGCCTGCACATGAACTACCTGGATTAAAATGTATCTAGCAGATCATGCTTTAAAACTTCTTTGCCACAAAAGAAAGCAGAGCTGAGGACCTGACCTGCTTTCCCCATTCCATTGCTTGATCAACCAAGTATGAATATTCCAAATCCTCAAAGCACTTCTGCAGCGAAGAGAGTGGTTCATTAAAATAGACAGGGAGACAAACCCCAGACAAGTCCTTTCCAATATTGTCCTTGATAATAGACCATAGGCCAACTGGCTTCTCTTTCTCCTTTGGTTCTGGCAAATTATCCCTTCTTTTAACATATGGATATTGTACTGGCCTGATTTCATTCCCAACCCTATGTAAACGATCAGAAAAGAAAAGTTCTTTGTCATATATACAAGCATTTCCACCAGTTTCCCTACTCCGATACGAAGCACTTCTTAAAGCCTCTGAAGACAAAAAATCATTTGTATCAAAATATATTCCATCATCTTCATCAGTTTCAACGTCTGCTCCATCTTGACTTTCATTATCTGCATCAGAATCAGTAGCACTACCCTCGGACATGACAGAGTAAAAATCTGTGACACAAGGATGGTTAGAAAATAAGCAAAATTATACAATTTAAACAAAGTGTAAACTATTACAAAATACAAATAGGAAGAAAAATACTACTGAAGACAAAAAAAACTTTGACAGGATGGCAGCGTGAAATGCTATCATGGCAGTTTCTTTTTCTTTTATTTTATTTCCTTAGTGGCTGAGCACAAGCCAGTATACAAATATGTAAACTTTGCATCCTCATGCTTTGTTTGAAAAATTATGTATGGAATTTTCGGCCAAGTCATCTTTCCTTCAAAAGGAATAATATTTGAACACAAAAACAGGTTCTCTTCATATGCACTCACAACAAGCACATATTCGTAGATAGATTTTCTAGACATTTAAATTCACTGGCAAATTATTGCAATTGAAGAAGTTGGAAAGCTAAACTAACCACTATATCTTCTATTCCCTTGTCCACAGAATGAATCACGTTCCTTTGTCTCATCCACCACGGTAGCTTCCAGTTCTATTTTCTCTGTCTGCGGAACAAGTAAAAGGGAGGAGACAGAATGATGTGAGATGACACAAACTGGAATACTGACAGAATAGAAATACATAATGTGATGAAAAGTCAAAAGACACTAAGAATTGGGAATTACATATTCACAGACAGCTTGCAGCCTAACTCATTATAGTCCTTTAAATAAAAACACTCATCAATCTTAAGATTCTGAAGCCAAGGCAAAATCATTACAAACGCTAAATAAGCAAATGAACCAAAATGTAGGCATTTTCGGGAAGAAAGCTAAAAGTAATGACTTGAGATCATTCAAGAACACTTTATGCCGAGATGGTGTCCATTCTTAATTCCTATCTACTCCACAAATGGACCATCAATTTTTCCATCACATTTTCAGATCAAATTCATATCCACCATCAACATTAGATAATAAAAGACAAATCATGATTGATTAAGCAATGGATTCAACATTCAAAATCTCTACAAATGATCGTTATTTCATAAATGAGAAAATCAGGCAAAACCAAATGATGATGGTATAACCTTGGACTATGAAAAGCTTAAGAGGAAAACCCTGAAAACGGAAATCATAAACCCCCTAGCCATATTTTAAGTTAGGTATTCCGTAAATATAAGATAATTTAGGCGTGTGGTAGACTACAAGATTTAATGATTTGAGTTAGACACTTAGAAAAAAAATCATCCACGTGAAAAAAAAAAAAAAAAAAAAAGCTATGTAGCTCACTCCCACACAAATGGTTGCATGCTCTTCATCTATAGACTCGAATTTGTTTAATGAAGTACACACTGCTGAGGCTGAGAAATGGATGAATGATACATACCTCTAGCTGTCTCAGTGTGTCCAGTAACATAAGATGTTTACGTTGAAGAGCATTCAACTGGTTTTGCAGCTCGGAGTGTTCTGCGAGCATAATAGATTCACAGTCTCTGATAACTGCCTCACCAACACCTTCTTGTGATAATCGTAGCCGTAGCTTTTCAGTTGAAACAACAATGTCTTCAGAAGTTGAAAAATCACTGCTTGTTAACACTCTAGGGAAAAGATCTTTGGCAGCCTGCAGTGCCTCAATCCATAGGGTTCTGTCATCTCTAGATATACAACATAAGTGAAGAGTCTTTGTTCCCGTGAATATGGTAAGCCTTTTGTCATCTGACTTACTTGCGCGGACTGAAGATACCTGTATAGCACGTTGCTCCAAACTCAGGTACCACTCAAAGAGAGAAAGTCTTGGCAAATAAAATTCATAAAAACGCAACCGCTCATTACCATTAACTTAAAGATTAGAAAAAATGACTACTTCCACCGTAAGATAAGACCAAATAGCACCAACATGCAATTGATACATCAGTCATGGTCGCTGCTTAAAGTAAAAAGAGAGACGACCATTAATTTCACAGAATGGCTGGGGGTATGTTTAAATGTTAAAATTGATGTCAATTGTTAAGTCATCCAACCATGGTCATAACAGAGCCAGAATCACATCTGCACGCAAGAGAAAAACATCAAAATCTGTTTTTTTTTTTCTCCTCGACTTAAGACTGTAGGTTTGAACATCGTTGGGTACAATGTATACTTTCACAACAAGAGATAAGGCAAGTAAGTTTGGTGCATGATCACAGACAAATCAAACGAAAACTGCCACCACAATGGACATTCCTCTAAGTAAGAGAACACATAAGTTTCTAGTCTAATGGGTTGTAAAGGTTTCTTTACTTGTACACTGCCTAAATTCTTTAAACACACTTTGTTTTGAATACTTATCATCTCATAAAATCGATCAATAACCATAGGCTTTCACACAACAAACGGTCTAAAATACTGATGGTGAGTCATTTACTCACACGCATATAAAGAAAATAAACAAATAGAATAAACAATTTCCCTACATCGTCCAAACAAGTTACAGACAACAAGAAAGTTAGCGTTAAACAAATATTGCCACAACCACTCTTCTTTTCCTTAAAATAGAACCAGCAACTAACAACACTGATAAAGTGTCGACAAATTATAAAAAAAAATCAAAATCAAAATCTAGACAGTGAAATGGTAAACAAAACAAAAAGTAAAGAAGAAAAAGCAAAACCTTCAAGTGTATTTCACCGAAGGGCTTGCACTGGCGAGCTGCGAAGCCGAGCCGATGAGTGTTCCAGTTAGCCTTTCTCATGAACCTAACCGAATCCTCTCCGATCACTCGAACACCGTTGTCTCTAGCTGGACTCATCAGAATCTTATCCGGTCCATGAATCTTATAATACGACAACACGCCGTCTTCGAGCACGAACCACCTCGACCTCCATCCTTTACCATAGTTCACCCACTTGTACAGAATCCCAGCCACGGTTGAACTCACGCCTCCACCGTTTCCACTGAACAGTTTCGGTTCCCTCACTTCCGTCGCCGACTCGACGGCGTTAGCCGTCGACGATTTATCATAATCGGTACCAACTGACGAGACCTGAGTCGAGAAATTCGACTTGACGGTCTTGACGGAAGCCGTTTCGACTCCTAACTGACAATGACTAGCCGATTTCGAAACCACAGGGTTGGACCGGTCCCGATCGATCGAAACCGGAGCAATGCAGCACAGAGGATTCATCTTAACCACCACCACAACAACAACCACCGCATTCACCACCTAAACAAAACGACCGATCACAAGAACGCGCAACGACCGATCGGAGACAGAGAGCGAAACGAAACGTTTCGTAAATGACATAAGATCCAGAAGCGAAACGCGAGAGAAAGCAGATAGAGAGAGAGTGAGAGAGGAGGAGGAAGGGGCAGTTATGAGTGATTTTATTAGATGAGAAGAGTGGCGCAGTGCGCACACAGATCCATTAATGGCAGTGGTCAGTAAAATTCAGTGCAGAGACAGTGATGGAGTCCAAGGCGTAGGTTAGTAATAAAACTATGACTACTGCTACTACGAGCCATTTATAATAAAAATTTCGATTTAATATTATTATTATTATTGATTTATTTTTTAAATAAAAGGGGTTGGTAACTTGGTGTTGTGTTTGAGATTGTAAATTGTCGTGGTGGTGATATTTAAGGTGGTGGAGGGAGAGACAGCTAACGTGCGCATTAGAGAGGAGGCAGAGAGGGAGTTATTTGGGTGGGGAAGGGTGTGTCCGTCGGGTGAGGAGAAGGCGCCTTTTTGGAGGTGAGGTGGCCCATGGTTGTGAATTGTTTGTGATGGTGAGCTTTTTTTTTGTTTTTGACGGTTTTGCCCCTTAGTGTCCCTTTCTGTTTTGTGAATTGACTCTTTTTGATGTTGATTTGAGGGTGTTTTTGTCATTTCATTTCGGTGCTGTGTGTGAAAGCGATTAGTGAACAACGGATGTGGATGCCCGTAATATAATTGGAGATTTGTAGAAACTGAAAAAGTGTGAGATGTGATTATGTGAAGGAAAGATTGGTAAACAGAGCTGTTTTTGTATGACAGACCTGTATTGTATCTTTTTCTTTTTGTTTTTAATGGTGTGTTTTACTGATAAGAAATAAAAATCAAATAGAATCAAATCTTATTGGAAATAGGAAGGGAACTTAATTATAATGGTAAGAGAGCGGGAACCTAATTACCTACTTACCTATGTGGGAGCGCGGGAATATAATTTTCCGATATATGTATGGAGTTCACGTAACTAGATCTTCAACCGTTTTAATAAATATTGTAATAATAAATTGGGAATTAAATTAAACTTCCCTCATTAGAATTCATTATAAATGAAGTAGTAATTACGCTCTCGGGTTTTTTGTAAATAAAGCTTTCAAAAGAAATCGATTAGATCATGTCAAAAAGAAGGAATAAGCCTAAATATGATCTCTTTCAGGTACATTTTAGTAATCAAAAGTGGAAATCAAATGGCATCAAATTTTATTGAAAATGGGAAGAGAACTTAATTACCTAGGTGCGAGGGCGGGAAATTAATTCCCGATTTACATATGGGATCTACGAACTTGAATTATTATTATTTTTTACTGTTTTTAATAAATTTTGTATTAACAAATCATGAATTAAGTTCTATTTTCTTGAATTACGTAATAATAAATGCCTCTTCAGTATAAAATTTTTAAATAAAAGTTTGAAAGTAAATCGAATTTTCCACTCAATTTCCAGATCCCTTATAAAACTTCTAAATCAACCATTTTTATAATATATATATATATATATATACATACAATATTTCTACTGTCAGTTCGTTCTGATATATTTTATATCATGACGAAAAATGTGGACCATAGATTATGGAGAAGTTTTGACAATTGTATTCACTTTGAGTCAAAGTATGTAAATCTAATGATCCACATTATTCGTCCTGATATATTTTATATCAGTACGAACTGATAATAGAAAAATTGTATATATATATACAGTTTTTCTATGGTTAGTTCAAGAATGTGGACCATTAGATTTACATACTTTAACTCAAAATGTATGCACTTGTCAAAACTTCTCCGTAGTCTAGGTTCATATTCTTCATCATGATATAGAGAGAAAACCATAACTAGCCATCTAACTTATCATACTTTTGTTTTTAACCACTTTTGAATTTTTAATTGTTAATAACCACCTTTTTTAAAAAAATTCAGTTTAGTACCATGAATTACCAGAGTACCCCTGAAAATAGTGTTCTTTAAACCTCGAAACAAACTTGAAATCAAGACTAAATTGAAATACACAAACTTGAAATCTTGCCTAAATGGAAATATTCAAACTTGAAATCATGCCTAAAATAGAAATATTCAAACTTGAAATCTGGGCTAAATTGAAATTATGAAAAGTTTTTTTTTTTTTCCCTCTTTCTTCTTCCTCTTCTTCTTCCCCAAATTCAGATTAGGTTTAGGTTTTTTGTTTGGTTTACAGATTTGTCCGCCGGCGATCGTGCAGAAGGACGGCAGCAGCAGCGACGACCACGCCGGCCCACCTGCACGATGACGGCGCTGCATGACGACGGCCAACCCCTTCGTTCGCGAAGGAGCAGCTCGCACGACCCAGCTACACGACGACGGCGTTGTCGTGCAGCCCAGAAGGGCACTAGCCCACTGCGACGCCTTCGTCGGCCCTCGGCGACGCCGCATGGCCACACAGGCGGTGGCTTTGAGGGAGAGAGAGAGATCGGTGAGAGAGAGGAGAGGAGAGGAGAGATAAAGAAAAGAGAGAAAAGAGAGAGTGTGTGTGTTTTGAGGGGGGTTTTTATATGAGGGCTTTTGAGTAATTTCTCAAAAACATGGTTAAAAACAATTAAAACTATGCATGTTGTTAAAAACGAATTTCCTATAATATATGTGGTCATTGTTGGTAATTTTTACTATATTTTATGTCAGGACAAACTAATAGTAGAAAAACTATATATATATAGTTCACATTTAAACGAAAATTCCACTATATAACAGTCTTTTGGTTTCAAATTTTATTAAGAAAAAAATCTTTTAGTTTCAATTTTTATTTTAAAAAAAATCTTTTAATTTCAAAATTTTATTAAAAAAAAAAAAAAACACCTAAGAGTTTTTATCAAACCCCCATCTAAAAAGTTGATTTTGAAAAGAAAACAAAAAATAACAATAACAATAACAATGTAATAAACCAAATAAATAAGATATTTAGATGATGTTGTCTGCCATCAGCCATCGTTGATTCTCCAAAAGTACTGTTTGGTTTGGACTTTTGAGTTTTGATACGTAATTAAATGTTGGCAACTGTTACAAACCAAACCACTCAACAGAGTAGCTAACTTTACTGCATCCAGTCATCCACTGAGTGACGCATTTGTGCATATTCTCTGCAGACCTAATCACTGTTCTCATTATTTTTTTTTTTTCCATGACAGACACCAAAACTACAAAACAAACATTGATTTGGATTTTGCCTTTATATGGGTATAGCCGTATATAGATGATTCAGGACCATGAAAAAGCTCAAATGGGTATTTTGATTAACTAGTCAATTGGCTTTGTATTTGAAGCTTTTTAAATTTTTTACCAGTTATTTGTGGCCACTGATGAATGATGATCCCTTTTCAAGAAACCTCTCTGCTCATATCATGAATCATGATTATAATAACTTTATAAGCTCCATCCATCACTTGGACTTTTAGCCTAAGCAGGCACAATTCTATTCATTAAACCCACCAACCAACCAAACCCACTTTGTTTCTATTATGGTGCTTTTACTTTATTGATTGGATGCAAATTAAACTCGATCATCAATTGTGTTTGTATTGGATTTGGAAATCGGAAGATGCTTCGAAATGTTTCATCAACAACAGCTGTCGTAAAACATAATTTTTTAGCTTTTGTTTTCCGATATTTTAGATCAAACATTGTATATACACTAATGTAGACGATCCAAAATTTTAATTCGAATTTCAACAAAAAATGATGTGGTAAGTGATTTTTTCATTAACCTCATCATTTCACGTTGTGTGTGGTAATGACAATTCACTTACCATGTTATTTATGTTGAAATTTGAGTTAATTATTTGGGTTGTGCAGCATTACTCCTGTAAATATATATGAAAAACTTTTAATTATTTGAGAACACCCTCGATGATGTTTAAAATTATTGTAATTTGCTGATGGTGCTAGTTATTTTGCCTCCCATTTATTGAGATCATGGATTCTATTTCAAGCATGATAAAAAGAAAATCTTAAAGCCAAATATTTAATTAGAGATATATATAAAAAATTAAATAGCAACAAATTGTATAATAAAGCACATTTCCTCCTAGGTTGCGCTTATTGATTGAAAATCCTAATGTGGGAAATATAACTTAATTATTTCTTTGTGATTGCATTGTTTACTGAAAACGGTTGATAATCAAGTTACGCAAACCCTATGCACAAATCAATAGTTAAGTTTCGGTCAGAAAGAAAATTTAATTCTCATATCTTACACTAGGAATCAAGTTCTCTTTCCTGATTTTCTTTCCAATGAAATTTGATTCCTTTTGATTTGAATCCCCGATTAGTGAATACATAACTCTTAGTTGCGTGCACCTTTTTTTCCACATCTTTGGTGGGAGGATTGCAGTCCTACCATGGACATTTTATTGGAGTTTTCTCTTTACCGTAGTGAGTGCATACATGGGAGTTTCCTTTGATGTTGTGGGGAAGTAAAGGGAGTAGATATTCATGTAATGTGTTTGATCGTTGTAGATTCCGACAGACCTATGATCGATGTACATTTACGAGTATATATAGGTAGAATGTAGCGTGTTTAATTTTGATAGGTCTCGACAAACTCATAACTGATATAGAGTGTTTTTGATCTCGACGAGTCTCAACAAACCCACATCCTGTTCAATGCCAAATTATTAGAAAAACCAAAAGATAATAAATACATGTTAATATGTGCTCTAAGAGCATATGTTAACAACCACTTTATTACTATAAATAGAAAATAATTACTGTATTTATTGTAATAAAATAATATATACAGTTATTGATATGTATGTATATTTTTATTTATGGAAATAAATTGGTTGTTAGACACATGTTAACACTACCTATAATAAAATAAACCGGGGCAAATGCATAATATCTAATCATGGGAAATGATATAGTTTCAAACAAAAATTAATAAAAAAAAATAATCATGGGAAATGATAAAAGCGTATGTTTAGTTGATGGAATTACTGTGAGCAAACATCATTTCAATGTTTCAATTTGAAAGAACACAATAATTAGAGTAAAAGAAGTCTTGTTTACATTTAATTATGCAAGTTTATAGCATGATTAGCATCCACCAAAAAAGCTTATAAAGACAATTAATATTATAATTAGAGGTAGGAACAAAAGCATAATCTCCTGAAGAAAAGAGATTGACAATAAAATAAAATAAATAATTCAGAAATGTATGTCAACAAGTAGCACCATCTCGTACAAGTGACAAACACGTGGCACGTGCCTTACCAGAGTTTAACGTGACGACACGTGCAATTATTATGCAAGGAAGGAGCAGAGGTTTTCTTCTGCTACACGTTCTATCTTAACGTTTTATTAATTATAAATTATGATTAGTGGGCCTTTAAAATCTTAAATACATTTGCATGATTGGCTTTTGGATTCTTGTGTTCTGTTCTTGATCTTTTTTCAAGATTTGATTTGCCATTAAAATATCAACCGAGATTTTGTTTGTGATTTTATTAAGTTGGGCCTGTTACTGTGTACCAGATTCACCTGATCTTGGCTCGGCCTGGTTTAACTTGAAATCGGCCCACTCGATTTGAATTGGATTAAAAAATACTAGTGTTCCCAATATTATTTTTAATTTTTCACTTTATTTTATCAATAGTGTTACATCATTTATAAAAATTAATCGAAAAATCAATTAACAATGATTAATTTTTTTTATAATCACCTCATGAATGATGTGATTACAACAAATTACACGTGATATCATTTGAATTGGTTTTTGTAATAGGTTTTTGGTATGAGTATTGCTCTTATTTTATATATTTACAACATTGTATTGAAAGGATGCTCAAACACGCCAAATTATATTTAATTTTTGGAGAATCTTGTCATGCATGCATGTGAATTTTAAATGCTTGGCGCATATATATATATATGTCGTGAACTTAAAATAAAGGGGTATTATTCATTTAGTCCCTATATTTTTTTTGAATTATCTGTTTTTACTTATTCATTTTTCACTCCCTATGTTTTCTAAAACCACTTAATTTGGTCCCTTGGACCAGAATTTTGACGGTCAACCGTCAGAAAAAAATGCTAAATGACTAATTTTCCCATGGCTTCAGTTTCACTGTCTAAAAGTACCATTCTTTATATATAAAAAAAAAAAATGGTAGATGGATCTTCACCATCCATCTCAAATATGGACGGTGATGATCAAATCAAAAAAAAAAGAAAAAAAAAAAAAAACAAACAAAAAATAAAGAAAAACAATGATGTGGAGATCCAAATCTCCATCTCAAGTCATCAACAAAACCATCATCAACACCATCACAACACCAAAACCATCTCAAATCCAACACCATCACAACACTAAAACCATCTCAAATCCAACACCACCACCGGCCTCTCATCAACAAAAAGAAAAAAAAAAACAAAAGAAGAATTAAAAAAAGAATGAAAGCTTTTGAAAGGATATGGGTTCTAAACTTCAAACAAAATAATAATAATAATAAAAGCTTTCGAAGAGATTTGGAACTAGATCTGGTCCAGAAATGAGGGAGTCTATGGTAAGATACCCATTGCCGGCGTTAGACGGAGTGGCGCTCCATCTAAGATGAAGCCCCGTCTCTACTCTTCCGCCGGCGTCGGATGTGGAACCGCAAATCTGAGATGGAGAAGATAATTGATGATGATGATCTTCAACCTTCAACCGCAAATCTTGGATTTTTTTTGTAGGACAATTTTGTGGTTTTAAATTTTTTATTGAAGAAGATGAGTTGTTATTGGTTTGGGTTGGAGATGTTTGTAAAGGAACTTTTGATTATGTATTTGGTTTGTGGAGATGTTTGATGATGGTTCTGAGGAAGATTTGGTGAATTGGAATTCAATGAAAGAAATGTGTTTGGTACTTGAGAAAATGAAAGAAAAAAAAATTGGAATGGAGAGAATATCAATTTTATTTTATTGAAGGTTGAAGGTTGATGATGATGGAATTGGAAGGTTGATGACGATGATCCAGATTGGACCGATTATGTATCAATTTTATCTTTTTTGTTTTTTGTTTTTTATTTTTTTTTATTAGGTGGAGATTGGATCAATGGATCTCCATATTTATTTTTTTTCTATTTATTTATGTGTTGACACGTGGCATATACATGTTTAAAGATAAAAATACCCTTAAAATTGTTTAATTTAACTAACGGTTGACTCACAGAAGGATGAAATTGAGCGGTTTTTTAAATTATAGGGACCAATCCAGTGGAAAACGAATAAGTCAGTAAAAAATAGACATTTAAAAAAAAATAGGGACTAAATGAATAATATCCCTAAAATTAAATTAGAAGTGCTGTACAATGCACAAGGGTGATGCTTTGGGATGCTTTGGGATTTGTGAAAACATGTTTCATGTTTGTTCATAAATAGAAAACAGTTCCAAGTGTTTAACTCACATCTGTACTGGTTTGAGTTGCTATATTTTGATGAAACACAGTTATAACAAGCTTCGGTACTTAAACTAGATTTGTTTTTCTTTCTATATTTCGAATGGTTTGAATATGAGATATTGTCCTATTGAATGAGTATCATTCACCGTCGAACCACCCGATAAACTAGTTAGTATCTACAAATCGTCAAGACAATAATTTTCTTACATCAATATCACCCTAAGCAATAATGAATATGAATTGAGATAGAACAAAAATAATTATGTCTATAATTTTAAATATGAAATTAACTCAAACAGATCTAAACTCTGAGTTACAGTAATTTTATTTCTTGAAATAAAAAGAATACGGAAGCTAGAGTCCGATCGGATTTCGGAATCTCTTATTATCTTACTTTTTGCTAGGCTTTTTCAAATATATCAATACTTAACGGGAAAAAAAAAAATACATTTTACATGTAAAGTCTTTTATTCGGTGTTTTGAGGTAGATATATGATATTATAGGAGATAAACTAACCGAATGTAACATTTGGTCTCGAGAGATTTCAGATCGATTCCAACGGATTGACAAACCCATTATGCTTTCCGATTCTCTCATCATCTGACTTCTTGTTAGGCTTTTTCGAATCAATCGATACTTAAACATAACAAAGTATATTTTACATGTGAAGTCTTTTATAAATTTATCTAGTATTTTGCGATAGATATCTACCATTATAGAAGTAGATATACTAACCAGATATAGCATTTGATCTCGATAGATTCCAGATTGATTCCATTCCAACGGAGCCACCGACCCATTATGTTTTCCGAATATATTATAATACTTAAAAGAAAAAAATAATAATCCAAGATCCAAACCCGTCCGGTCGACACTACGAAGGACACATCATTACTCTAATACTTATTTTGGGTGGGGCCGGCCTCCTTGAAGTTTTCCAAATCGTACGATCTGGACTTGTTACAAGGTCACGAATCCAACGGTCCAAGACCTACCGTCAAGTATCCCAGAGTCAAATCGACAAATCGCATTTTGGCCTAAATAAGAAAGAGAGAGAGAGAGAGAGAGAGAGAGAGGGTCGGTCGTCGACGTCGTTGTAGCAGTGAAAGTTTTATTGATTGCTAAGAAAAGTATCGTCGGAGGAGGGGCACAAAAAGAGAGATTTTGTAATAATTTTTTTTTAGTAATGATGAAGAAGTTGATGAGAAGAGCTTGTGGTTGTTTACATGGTCGTCGTTGCTGCTGTTGAGAGATGAGTGTTATTATTATTATTACCACCAACTCCAAGCGACCAAAACCAAGTTGTGCGTTGAGTCGCTCCTTTCACTTGCGATCCAAGTTTTTCATATATTACCATCACCATCAGCATTTCTTGCACGATCATGGTCCATTGCTTTAAACCCTTTATTGGATCTCTATCGCAGATCCACCACCGCCATCGCCACTGCAGTCTCCTCATCTCTATCTGCTATGGACCCCACTTCTCGTCCTGCCGTCGTCATCGACAACGGCACCGGGTATGTCTGAGTGATTTTCTATTAATTGCCTGCAATATAGAGTCTCAGATAAACTGTTCGATGAAATGCCCCAATTGATTTTTTGTCTATGTTTATTTAATTTGATCGGTGTGGACCATCTGTTCATCGTTGTTAAATATGAAATATGAAAAATTGCCCCCAGCTTGGTGTTGTTTGTTCAAATTACTGAATTGGGTTTAGCTTTTTATTGAAAAATTCGAAACGGGAATTGAACTTCTCTTTTCTGTTATTTTTTTATTATCTGGTTGTTGCAGGTATACTAAAATGGGTTTTGCGGGTAATGTAGAGCCTTGTTTTATTCTTCCAACTGTAGTAGCTGTCAACGAGTCGTTTCTAAACCAATCAAGAGCTTCTTCCAAGGCCAATTGGCTTGCACAACACAGTGCTGGTGTAATGGCTGATCTTGATTACTTTATTGGAGATGAAGCCCTCACGAAGTCACGAACTAGTAGTATTTATAGTCTTAGTTATCCTATTAGGCATGGTCAGGTTGATAATTGGGACGCTATGGAGAGGTATTGGCAGCAGTGTATGTTTAATTACTTGCGATGTGATCCGGAGGATCATTACTTTTTGTTGACTGAGAGCCCACTTACGGCGCCAGAGAGTAGAGAGTATACTGGTGAGATTATGTTTGAGACATTCAATGTTCCGGGTCTTTATATTGCAGTGAATTCAGTGCTTGCTCTTGCGGCTGGGTACACAACATCTAAGGTTGGTTTTTAAGGTTTAAAGATTGTATCGTTTTCTTGCATTTATGAATGCTCACTTCATTTTGTAATATTTTCTTTGCACTTGGTACAATATTTGTTCTGTTTTAGACCTAAAAAGGAATGCTCACTTCATTAGAATCTCAGTGTCTCAAGTGCAGTGTTCCTTTATGATTTTTACAATTAAATTAGATTCTTGTGAAGCTGGAAAGGAGCTTTAGAATTTTTTTAATTGAATATGATTTAGTTAGTAAGGCCATAAGTTTTGCAGTTTTATTCGAGCGATGGGAGGATAATTGCTAATGAGAATGTTTAGTACTTGATTCAGGAAAAGGGGTAGGTTCTATCTAGTAAATAGAGTTTGAGAAATTGTAACAAATTACTTTCACCTACTGTTTCACTTACAGCAAAGAGGAGTGAACTCTTTTCATGGTGATTTCTCCATTTAATAGCGTTTCCTGAAACAGAGTGAATATATTGGCTTCTTTAGCGGATGATTTTAGATCTCCTTAACAACATAGATAGTATATTATGATCTCAGTGATGGATGGCCGCGATAATCAATTTGAAGCATTAAATACATTTTTCTCTTGAATTTATTTATTTTATTATTATTTTTAATGAATAAGCATTGTTAGAATGTAACACATTGTCCTGGACAATCCTCAATGAACTGTGTGTGTTTCGATGATGATAGAAGATGTAAGATAACATTACATGATGTCATGATGTAGGAAACTGTTCATTGCATTGAGAGATGAGCTCTATAATATTAAAAGAAACCATGAAATTCTATATATCTGTCTGAATTTGATCTATTGGAACATTTGTACTGAGAATATTTTACAATCAGATAGCTAAAAAGGATTGTAGGAATAGTCGTTGTTCCTAATAGGGCTCTGAATATTGCATAGATATTCGGAAATAGATTGCAAGAGAAAACTTTTCCTAACTACTATTGATTTTTTAGTTAATGATCTTAGGGTCATTAGAACAAGCATATTCCTTTTTTTGCTTTTTGTCATTTCTTATTTTCAAAACCCCTTGCTGAAATCCATATATATGCCTTTTATATTTCTCTGTAGTTCCCATTAGTTTTCTATTCTTTTCCTTAGATTGACCTGCACTTCTTTTTAGTGTGAGATGACAGGGGTTGTAGTGGATGTTGGAGATGGGGCTACTCATGTTGTACCTGTTGCAGATGGTTATGTTATTGGGAGCAGCATTAAGTCCATTCCCATTGCTGGAAAGGATGTCACTCTCTTTATCCAGCAACTAATGCGGGTATGTTGTTTTTACTCCCTCTATATTCTATAAAAATTGTAACTTCAGTGGTTTGTGCATATTTTATTAGATAGTCTCTGTTATGACTACATAATTATTACTGCATCCCTATGAATTTCATTCTCATAATATTAAGATTCTTAGTGTGATAGACCAATTGTTCGGTGGTAGAGGGGGTGCTGAACTTCTGCACAATTCTCTGATCTATGGATGAAAAGTAAGGGTATAGATGTATTTATGGCTGACTTAAAACTTTTCATCCATTAAAAATGGAAGAAACAATGCCATGAACGGAGCATTATGAGGTCGAGTCAATTGTATTTTATTGAAAGCATTTTTGGTTTGACTTGACCTTTTATATTATAAGATCCTGATTTGTAGAAACACTTACCAGTAGTGTGATTGAAACAGTGTTTTTTCCAGAATCTTTTACCTTGGTGGTTTTTTCACTTTTAGAATAATATATTATTTTTACATAAGATCCACAAATTATAATTTAATTATCGAATACTTATAACTCATAAGTTATTTCTTTTATTGTTTTATGCAGGAAAGAGGAGAGAATATACCACCGGAAGATTCGTTTGAAGTAGCTCGAAAAGTGAAGGAAATGTATTGCTATACAAGTTCAGACATTGTCAAGGTTGTCTTCCATTTAAAATTAGTTTGAATTTTGGTTCCACATAGTCCCTCTGATTTTATACTGAGCACGAGTGACCTAGATGATTTCTTCAATGATTCCAGGAGTTCAACAAGTATGACAAAGAACCAGCCAAATACATTAAGCACTGGAGAGGTATCAAACCAAAGACAGGGGCACCATACACCTGTGATGTTGGTTATGAACGATTTCTTGGCCCTGAGGTTTGTTCCGTCTTTGCTAAATCCGTTTTATAGCAAGCACTTCTATCTATTTTATACAATAGTATATTACACTCATCCAATTTTAATAAATTACATTCTTGGGTAGTATAGGATGGCTGTTGCAAACACCATGCTGCTGTTTGGGGCAATTTCCCTAAGACATTCTGATGGATCCCATTGTAACCATAGAAATGATTGGACTTTTTGCTCTGTTCTTAAAAATTTTCGTTGTATTAATTGGCATGTCAATTTCACAATATACCAGATGCAACTTTTCTCATTATCAATCATTTCTAGTCTTTACGGCCACATTAAATTGTTACTTCTATTACCTATGCTATATTTCAATACGTGCACTCTTGGTTTACCCACCTTCAGGTTAAACTTTATATTTCTTGTAGCTTGGCTTAATTATAGACCATTTTATTTGAAGGAACTTTTTGTCTTTCCTCAGTATCATAATATAAAGGCATAGGGATGTTGTCCTTGACATAGGTTTTCCATGATACCAAGTGGTGAACAGGGTCAATGTATTAACAGGCTCTGGTAGTCTTGCACATCAGTTACGCAATTATGTATATGATGATTTCTGTATGCAAGAATGTTGTTTGATGTATGCTAATGAGTTAGTTGGGAGCATGAATAAACAACAGAGAACCTTCTGCTTCTTGCTGCTGAAATCTCTTATGATAATTTTTCTTGCTTGTTTGACAGGTTTTCTTTAATCCAGAAATTTACAGCAGTAATTTTGCAACTCCTCTACCAACTGTGATTGACAAGTGTATCCAGTCTGCCCCGATTGACACAAGAAGGGCATTGTATAAGGTATATATAGGATCATGGAAGTAAAAGTATGCACATAATGGTTCTTAGATGAGATTTTTCAATGTGAAGCAATATGAATTATATGGATTTGCGGATTGAAATGTGTTGACGTGGGACTGTTTTGCCTGATTCTAATTATCTGCAGTAACATAATTCTTTCCTTATTATCACCGACTATTTTGAGTTCTAAATTTTTTTCCAGACGGTATGAATATTTTTTTTATTTGTAGTTTATGGAACATTAAAGCTGTATACCCTCTCATTTTCCTGAATATTCTCTAATCATTGGTTTTGATTTTTTGTCTTAGAATATAGTTTTGTCTGGAGGGTCAACCATGTTCAAGGACTTCCATAGAAGGTTGCAACGGGATTTGAAGAAGATTGTGGATGCTCGGGTTCTTGCATCTGATGCTCGACTTGGTGGGGAAATAAAAGTAATATTCTTGGGTTGTATAATGTTTACCTTTAATTCTAGATATAACTCACACGATCATCAACATTGTAAAATAGATTATCTGATCATTGCATGTTTCCTCTTTTTTGGGTTGGGGATCGGGGTGGTGTTGTTTTTATAGGCTCAACCAGTGGAAGTTAATGTAGTCAGCCACCCTATTCAGAGATTTGCGGTATGGTTCGGTGGTTCTGTACTTGCATCAACACCAGAATTTTTTGCGGTATGAATTTCTCCCTTTAGTCTGAAACTCCAACAGATAGTTCCCATGTTTCATTACGTGAATCTGGAAGCAGATATTTTACTTTATTCTTATGTCTTAAGTCCTTTGTCCTATATAGCTACCAAGTTTCCTGTGTTAATGCCTCTTTTAATTGAAAAGGTTTCCCTTGGTCTAGGGATGATAATCAAATGTGCTTGTGATATGCCTTTTCACCCTTTCATTTGGAATCCTTGGATTATCATCAATATAAATGTAAGGCATGTTAATATTGTCTTGCAATGCAACGATGACAAGCCGTGGGGGTTTTCCTGCTAATCGAATTTGAATCTCAATAAGTGTTATCTAAGCCATATGTATCATATGGATTGAAATTCTGGTGTAGTTGAGAACAAAAGAAAATAAATAATTCAATTGTAAATAACATAGTATAATTTTCTTGGTGTTGGTTCTTGATGTTGTATAATCCCTTGCCTGTCACACTCATTGGTTTCTCAAGGGGATTGTCTTGTGTGGCCCTTCTCAAGCACTTTGCTAGCTTAAGTGGGGCAAGGTATTCTCCAATTGGATTACATCAAGGACTCCTTGATTAAATTCTAGTAGATAGGGAGAAGAACATTCAATGGCATTACAAGTTGTTTAATTATACAGATTTTGATTAAATTTTCTTGTTTTGTGACCTCCCCTATTGATTTGCCAGTATTTCTTGAGCTTACCTTGAACACTAATGGAGTTCATTCTTTGGCTACTAAAATTATTGATTGAAGAGTTTCTGCTCCATGTACAGGCTTGCCATACAAAAGCAGAGTACGAGGAATATGGAGCGAGCATATGCCGTACAAATCCTGTTTTCAAGGGGATGTATTGATTTAAAGACTCGTCTTGGCTGATCAAATGGAAGGTATTTCCCGATGCTGTTCCCTGAAATGCCTCAAACCTCAGCTCACTTCCCTCCTCCTGTCATTGCTTCTTGTTAACATGTACTTTGGGATGTGAGAAGTGTAAAGTATAGACTCTCTGCCCAACTGTAAGAAAAGAAAATGGGTTTCTTGTATTCATTCATCGATTAGGGAGCTACAGGATGCAGTCTTTTTATGTTACAATTAGGTCTTCAGAACTTCTTCGGATTCGACGACATTTATCAGTTAGGTGAACATCAGCTGAGCTGAATTTCATTTTAAGTTTTCAGCTTAGAAAGGATATGATAAAGATTTACCCCTTCTTTTTTGTCCTTTTTCTTTCTGGTTAGGAGAGATTTTTTCATTCCTATGGTTTGTAGTAATGGAAGTACCAACTTGAGTTAGAAATTTGTTTATGTGAATTCACTTTATATTCTTTTCCAGCTACATTGTGTATATTGTATTGAATGGAAGAATCTTGTACAATGACGATCACCGTTAAATTTCGTAATTTTTATCCGATTATTGTCGAACAGGTTTGAATCTCATCTGTTAAACATGAGAACTTTATTATTGCAAGTAGTAGCTATTTCGGTTTTTCAGGTAAATTTATGCATGAAATTGGTAATCATGCATGAGAAAAATGTTCCCAGATTTTCTTTCAATCATGAAATCTATGTTTCTTGCAATCACAATTAGAAACTCGTGAAAAATTATGCTTTTCCTCAAACAATGAGTAAATTTTGTGACATTGGGAGCCATTTCTGTTTTTTTCTCATCAAGGCAAATCAACCCACTTCCTCTGAAAGGTATGTTTTCAAATTATCTTTGTTTCGGTTAAGGGTATTATTGGAAAAAAGTGAATATAAATTTTTTGTTGGCTTTCCAAAACTCAATTAGATGGCAGAAAATTACTTGTGTTAAGTGTTAACAAGATACCACACGTCACAATCAGCACAGTAAATTACTTTACTGTCTCTTTGAACCTTATCTCTTATCCATTCTCGATGATTCTAATTTTTTGTGTTCCATGGTTTAATAATTAATCGCTTAACGTTTAATAAATTGTTTACATTTTAGTTAGTGGAGAAAATGATAATTAAACGATTAATTGATTATATTAATACATGAAAATTATTGGGTCCCACATATTTTTTCATACGAAATTGTCAATAGCTATCGGTTTTTTTTTTTCCGTAAGGAATTTCTAATAGCTACCGGTCATCCGGTAACTATTGAGAATTCCTAGTAGGAATCTCGCACGTTTTTCATACAAAATTACCGAGAGATACTTTTCATTCGGTACCTATCGGGGATTACTGTTGTGAATCCCGTACGAAATTTCCAATAGTTACCGATGTTTTTTTTGGTGCGGAATTTTGTATGGCTACCGGATGACCGGGAGCTACCGGTAGCTATTCGGGATTTCGTACCAAAAAAACATGCGGGATTCCACGTATTTATTATTAGTCCATAGAAAAGATGAAATCTGTATCAAATCCTACAACTCTAGAAGGGTTTCACTGTACAACCAGAGCAAGAACAAAAATTGAATAGATACCTCAAACATACACCAGCACCCAGAGAGAGAGAGAGAGTGAGAGAGCGGGGGAGAGTGTGTTTAAGAGACAAAATTTGTTTGAGCCCTAATAGGTCAAGCTAAGAGGCGAAGACGAAATCCACAAGCAAAGTGTAAGAAAAACCTCTCTAGTAGACCATACATGATTCCGATCGATTCCGATTCTGTGATTTTGTTCTGCTTCAATGTTTTCTGATTTTTTTTCCGTGCTGGATTATCAAGAATTTCTCTCTACTTTATTGTGATATATTGTGTCTAGGGTTGCGAGTGCCTGAGATTTCGTGCGATTCTTCTTTTGACTTTGCGAAGTGGGTGTTGGTGATATATCTGTTTTTGGTAATTTTCCACATGGGTGTGCAATATTTGTTTTAATTCCTTTGATTTTCCAAATTGGGTATTGCAGATTCTGTTTTTATTTATTTTTATTTTGTACGGATATGATGAGTTAGGTCGCTAGTACTGGTAATTTGTATGGCTTTGTTTTGATCTATGAATCTGTTAATGTCCCTGTCTTGTGTACACAACCCTATTGATATAACCTGATTGCATATTTATTTTTTCGTGTTGGAAATGACTATGGTTATATTACCATGGTAGTCCAAATGATCATCCTTGATTTGTGCTATTATGAGTCTTTGTGTTAGAATGTCTTTGTTCGGAATAAGATAACAGATTTACATGTTCTTTATTAGGTCTTAGTTTTGTAGTCAGTTTAAATGGATCCAATGGCTGAAGAGCAAATAGATTATGAAGATGAGGAATATGGAGGAGCTCAGAAGATGCAGTATCAGGGAGGTGGAGCCATACCTGCTCTTGCTGATGAAGAGCTGATGGGGGAAGATGATGAGTTTGATGATCTATATAATGATGTTAATGTTGGAGATGGTCTCTTTCAGTTTCAGCGAACTGAAGCACCACCTCCTCCCAGTGGTGCTGGCAACGGAGGACTTCAAGCTCAGAAAGCCGATGTTCCTGAGCAACGAGTTCAACCTGGGGGTTCGCAAGGGTTAAACGCTCCTGGGGTTTCTGCTGAAGGAAAGTATCCTGGTGCTGGGACTCATTTTCCTGCTCAAAATGAGGGTCAAGTGGCTGGTAACAGATCAGAAATGGGATCTTCTAGCTACCCCGATGGGGCTTCTGTTTCACAAAAAGGCAATGTTGCAGAGATGACTCACAATGTCCAAGGCAGAAATATGAGTTTTCAAGGATCAGCGTCCGTGCCTCCCAAAACTGGGGTTGATCCTGCTAATATCCCTGGAAGAGTAGCTAATGAGCCTGTACCTTTGTTAAATCCTGGCACTGGAGGTCCTCAAGGTGTTATGCAGATTCAAACTAATCAAATGGGTATAAATGCAAATGTCAATCGTCCAATGGTGAATGAAAACCAGATCCGGCCTCCTGTAGAGAATGGTGGAACTATGCTGTTTGTGGGAGAATTGCATTGGTGGACAACTGATGCTGAGATTGAAAGTGTTTTATCTCAGTATGGAAGGGTCAAGGAGATTAAGTTTTTTGATGAGAGAGCTAGTGGTAAATCCAAAGGCTACTGCCAAGTTGAATTTTATGATTCTGTTGCTGCGTCTTCATGCAAAGAGGGAATGAATGGTCATGTCTTCAATGGAAGAGCCTGTGTTGTGGCTTTTGCTTCTCCACAAACATTGAAGCAAATGGGAGCTGCTTATATGAACAAAAACCAAGGCCAGCCTCAGTCTCAGCCTCAGGGAAGGAGGCCTATGAATGATGGTGTGGGAAGAGGTGGTAATATGAATTATCAAGGTGGAGATGGAGGTAGGAATTATGGTAGGGGTGGCTGGGGACGAGGTGGGCAGGGTGTACCCAACAGAGGAGGAGGTGGACCGATGAGGGGAAGAGGAGGGGCTATGGGTGCAAAGAACATGGTTGGAAGCAGTGCAGGAGCTGGAGGTGGAGGTTATGGACAAGGGCTTGCAGGTCCTGGATTTAGCGGCCCAGCTGGTGGTATGATGCATCCACAGAATATGATGGGAGGGTTTGATCCAACATATATGGGTAGAGGAGGTGGCTATGGAGGGTTTTCAGGTCCTGGTTTTCCTGGCATGATGCCTTCATTTCCTGGTGTCAATACAATGGGACTTGCTGGGGTGGCTCCTCATGTCAACCCAGCATTTTTTCACCGGGGAATGGCAGCAAATGGGATGGGGATGATGGGTTCTTCTGGAATGGATGGACCTCATCCAGGAAATTGGACTGACACGAGCATGAGTGGATGGGGAGGTGAGGAGCATGGACGAAGGACAAGGGAGTCAAGCTATGGTGGTGATGACGGTGCTTCTGATTATGGGTACGGAGAGGCAAATCTTGAAAAGGGAGCCAGGTCAAGTGGTGCTGCCTCCCGGGAAAAGGAACGGGTTTCTGAGCGTGACTGGTCAGGGAACACTGATAGGAGACATCGTGAAGAGAGGGAACCAGCAGACTGGGACAGGTCTGAAAAGGATCACAGGGAGCACAGGTACAAGGAAGAAAAAGATAGTTACCGAGACCATCGGCAAAGAGGAGACCGTGATTCAACTTATGAGGATGATTGGGACAGGGGGCAGTCTTCTTCAAGATCTCGGAGCAGGTCCCGAGCAATGCCAGAAGAAGATCACAGGTCTCGGTCAAGGGATGTGGATTATGGGAAGAGGAGACGGCTACCATCAGAGTGAGGGAATCATGATGCTCATTCTTCTATGGAAGATTGTATGACACCTCATTATCTATGTTCGCTCTTAGTGTATTGCCCTTGGGTTGCTACAATTCTACCACCGCCTGCTCTGGTTTCTGTTGTCCCAAATGCAGCATGTGGCTTCTTGAGGGAAAAGTAAGTTCTACTCGTATGTGTAGGGGGGAAGAATAGATTCTCCATTACTTTCGTATTGCATTCTAAAGAACATTATTAGCAACACTTAATATTTGTTTGTTGGGAAAACATTAGTGACTTTTGAGTTTCATACCAATGTGGATAAGTCTTTGTAGGGCTGGACTCATGATATCCTGCAGCTTAGTATCCCATTGGCTTTATTTAATTCTACCGATTCCTATCTTTGCGACAATGGCTTTTGGGCTGGTGGTTTTCATACACTGTGAAGCCTACTTTTTTTAGATGGTTGCTTGATTTAATGCCCATATACTTTTCTTCACCAGTTCCTTTTCCAGTTGTTGCTTCAGTTAAAGTTTTAGATGTAGCAACATGATTATAGCAGAAAAAATTACATGCTACAGTTCTTGTACTGTTTCTTTTGATCTTTTCATTTATAACTTAAATTGCTTGGTTGAATTGTGTCTTAAGTTGCATTTTTCTTGTTCCTTTGCATTTCCTTGTCCATATAGGCTGTCTGTATTATGTGCCAAAATTTTATTTTCTGCTTATCATTCTTTATTAAGACGAAGTACAGAGACATTTAAAGTGTCTTTCGTGTTTCTTGATTGGAGAACAAGGTTTTTGTCCACACCAACTTATATTATTACTTAACTTTGTAAAAATGTATTTAAGGTATGTTTCCGAGTCTGAAACAGTGTATTACTTTACTGTTTTATTTGATGCATGTCATAAACATGTACTGCTGGCCCCTTTGTGTTGCTTGAAGTGGCATTTGGATTTAGCGTGGATGTAAGTCATTGATCACCAGTATTCATTAGGGTGGTAGTCTTGGTAAATTTTGAGATAGGTGTGATATTGTTCCATATGTGTAAATACCCGCTAGATGCAACGTTTTTGCGTTTCTTATGTCTGTCTTAGAATGAACTCCAACTTGGCTTTAGTGATGTCTAATATGCACCCTTCGTTGAGATCGGCCCATTTTTATTTCTTGTCAAGTTTAATTTTTTGAGAAGGAATTCTTGCAATGCTTTAGTCAAATTCTGTAGTTTCATGGTAACTATTTGTTGAAGGAAATGTTATATATGCCACTATGTTAGTTATATCCATGACTATGATATGGTATATTGTTCATGCTTCTGTAGTGGTGGATTGCTGATAAATTTAATTTTATTCTTTATTTTTCATTTGCTTCTTTGCTGATTCTCTTGAAATAAGTGGCATGAATTAGTTGATATAAGAGTCAGATTAACCACTAGTTATTGGTCTTTAAAGGTTTTGTGATTTTCTTGTTTGGGTTCTGATGAATGCTTTGACTGATAATTTCAGTTTTTAAGCTTTTCTTTAATGCATGGTTGCATCGTACTTCTCTCTTTTTCCTTCATTTCCCTAACTTTTTTTTTTAAGTATAAACGGTTTAATTATATTAATGAGTTCTTTTGAGCTTTACCACACAATGAGTTGATAAAACAGCCTCGTAAACTGGTAACTCAACTTCCAAAAGAGTGTTTTATCTTGTAGAAGCTCTGTTATTCCTGCGGCCATTAAAGCTTAAAAACAATTAACAAAGCTTTGATATTGTTGTTTCATGTTATATCTTAAAATGAGAAGTAATTATTTCTGATCTTGTGAATTTTAGCTTGGTATGTTAGTGTTAACAACTGTACGTAAAAAGTATGAACCAAAGTGATAAATGTGTTTGTGTCTTATAGAAGTGACGAATGAACAGGTTTGTAGATGCTTGAGTTTTTATTGCTATCAGATTAGGGGTGTCATATACATTGCAGTTAAGTACTTCACGTCTCTGCATTATTGGACCTCTTATTGTGTGGAACCAACCTGAGGTCCAACATTGATGGTGGTTGGAATTGATCAGTATTTGCATAGTGTCGTAGGGAATATGATCCCCAAATAAAAATGCATTGCTGTCTTTAATAATGAGTGATAGAGGTAGAATGTCAAATGTCGTCTTTGGAAAATTAATATTTCTTATAAAAGTCTATTGACACGGGGGCTTTCTTCTGATCATATATTCAGGGAGTGGTGTGGCAACTCTCTGTTTCCATGAATGGATGAGCCTGGAGGAAGATGTGTTTGATGTGCTGCTATCATTTGCTTTCTCAAATAATGGCTCTGGTCTGTCAAGTTTGCAAAAGAAGTCTTGACAATTTTGGATTTCACCCTTTTTTCCCCTCAATTAAGAATCTGTAAATTGCTCTGGGAAGAAAATGCCTAGACATAGTAAAGTCATGAACTCGTCAAATATGAAGTGATGGTTATAGGTTTTGATACCACATTGTAAAACACCATCATCTGTAAAGTTGATTACATGTAATAGGTACACTGCATGTAAGGCCTCTTTCATTGTTTATTTGGCTATTTGTGCCACATTGTGATCTTGTAAAAGAGTTGTACTGACTTAGAGGCCTATACTTGTTGCCATTGATGCGGTGTAACTGAGAATTTAGCTGTATGTTAGTGGAGTCTGTGATGAGCTATTAGTATGTTGTAATCCGGGATTACCTTTTACCTGTAATTGGCTATTGTAATGTATGTAAACTTAGTTTCTGTTACTACCTACCTTAAAGTGTAAGGACTTTTTGATTTTTTTTTTCCTCCTTTTATGTAAATTTTGAGATGTACCTGCAGATAGGAGTCACATATTGTGTACTATTGTTGCAGTTTGTAAATGGGCTGGAACCAAGAGTTATTGGTTGTCTTTGGTTGCTTTGGGTTTGTAACCCAGGACTGCTGTTTCACCTGTATTTGGTTATTGTAATGTTTGTAAAACTAGTTTCTGTCAGTACCATGAACGTTTAAGGACTTTGGGAATTTGTTTTATTTTCTGTTAATGTAAACTTGAGGTGTACCTGCGGATAGGAGTCGTAAATTTTGGACTGCTGCCCGTACATTGTAAATGGGCTGGAAGCAAGAGTTTTTGGTTGTTTGGAAAATTTTCCTCTCATTGGTGGCCTGATGCTGTGCTGCTTGTGTATTTTTTTTCTAGAAATAAACATGTAAACATTTCACTTTTGCTGTTTTTTCTTGATGCCGTCTTGTTGTATAGATCAAGTTTTCTTCTTTGTACACCAGGAAGTGCAAAATTTTGTTTCAATGGGCTGTAGAATGTGTAATTGTTCACTACTTGTAACTTGCATATTAGATTTTTCTAGTCTTCATTTTTTGTTCATTGTAAATGAGGATTGATGAACAACTGTCTTCAAGTAGGCATATTCTTAATTACCTATCTTATTACCGTGTTGTGCTGTTGGTTTCTACTTGCTTGATATGGAATACTACTAGTGGTGGAGTCGGGTTAAGAATTTCTGTGGCAGTAGCCACAAGATCTACTGGCACCCTTTCTACTCTTTGTTGTTAGATTTTCATGTTGTTATATCAGATCAATCAATCCGGTCTTAGCTTTGTCGAACCTTTGTCACTTTTTAAGGTATGGGATCTATATTTGGGTAGGTCGATACGAATGGTAGTTCCATATTTTCATGTATAATTTTCTTTGAATGCAAAAGGTGTTGTAGATAGGTCTCTTTAGTTATTTTTTAATTGTGTCGTTACTTTGTCCATGAATGTATAAAGTTGATTAATGTTGGATAGTTTGATTGGAAGCTTATTGCTTGCAAGGGTGTCCTCTGCCAATACTGTCTTCTGCTTTGTGTCTTTAGTTTCTGCAAAGTTGATGCATTGTTCATGAGTCATGACTTCATGCTCTTTGTATTTTTTTTTGTTTCATTTTACATTTGCTATAGTTGGATTCGACCTTGGTTTGACTGAAGTGTAATCTCAATGATGTTTCACATGTATAGCAAGTATAATGTTGCTTTCCACGGTTCCTGCGTCGACAAGTTAGTTAGGTATTTCCCTTGTAGTTTATTACCTCTGTAATGTGAATGTGTGTTAATTTCAATTCATGAACAAACGGTACATGGTTCATGGTTGCACACAGAGTCGGGTGTTAATTACATTCTCACAATCACACCTTTTCTTAAGTTCGATTCCCTATCCCATAATTAAAAAAAAAAGGTTTAATATTTAAAATATCCCCTCACCTTTGAACTATTATTGAACATTTAGATAAAAATGCTTTTATTTTAGAAACGTATGTTATAGACTAACAAACAATGCTTTTATTTGGTAAAAGTTAGAGGGTATAATGTTCGATTCATACAATTGAAGCTTAAATATAGATATTTAAACTTTTTAACATCAAAACTCAATCATTTGAACTACTGTCTATTTGTCTGTTAGTCCAAAGGGGATGTTTTTGAATAAAAACATTTTTATCAAGACATTCAATAATAGTTCAAATGTGAGAGGAGATCTTTAATATTAACCCTAAAAAAAAAAATCATTTACATTATATGGGGTTCTTTTATATATATATATAGAGTAATTTTCAATGAAGACTTTTACCATGCACAATTTAAGCACCTTTTGATGAAATTGCATGTAATAAAATGTTTTTTGATGAGATTTTTTGTATGCATCCTAAGAAAATTAAAATACACATTTGGTAAAAGTTTGGAATTTTTTTGGATTTGAGCACTATTTTTTCTTATATTTCCCTATTTTTAAATGTTTTATCTTCAAAAAAATCAGAAAAAATTGGTTCTTGCACTTGATTTTTTTTTTTTCTGTAAATGTATTTCAATATTTTAGCCATGCATACAAAAAATCTCATCAAAAAACATTTGATTACATGCAATTTCATCAAAATGTGCTTAAAATGCATGCAGCCAAGTCAAAGTATTTAAATCTAATGGCCCACATGCAATGCACTTATATATCTTTTGTCAGTTTGAACTGACAATAGAAAAACTGTATATATATATATATACAGAAATGTTCAAGTCAGTGCGCACTGATATAACTTCGTCAGTGCGCACTGATATAACTTCGTCAGTGCGCATTGATATAACTTCATCAGTGCATTGGATGTAGACCATTAGATTTACATGTTTTGACTCAAAGTGTATGCACTTGTCAAAGTTTTTCTATAATCAGTGGTCCACATGCATTTGTACTAATGTATACAGTTACATTTAGGGGTGGGCAAAAAACCAGTGAACCGAACCAAACCGATGAACCGAACTGGTCCAATCTGTTTTTTTTCCGGTTTTTCATTGTTCACCGGTTCGGTTCGGTTCGGTTCGGTTGATTTTTTAAAAAACCGAATATTCTGGTTCGGTTTCCGGTTCAAAGGTTCGAACCGGTGAACCGAACCGAGAACCGGTGTATATAATAAAAAATCCCTACATTTTTACACTGATGTTTGTTATGGATAGATAATCCACTGATGTTTTGTTACATTTCTAATATTGATTTGGTTTTGTAGAGTTTAGATTAAATTACACCAGTGCAAGAGTCGGTTTACTACACATCTGAATAACATTTTCTATTATTAGATTTCTGATTACCCATCATCGAGCAAACATTCATCAACTGCCTGATATGCACTGTAGTTTTAATACTCATCAAAAATCTGAAACTATTCAAGCCATACATATATTTCCTATCTAATATATAACATTAATTTTGGACACATATGATTCAGAGTAGTCAAACTCTGATCAATTTGAAGCCAGTGCAAAGACTAAACAGAGAATATGAAAATGGCAAGGTTTTCAAACTAATCATGTTATGAAGTAATTGAAGACTCTGATTAATTGTCAACTCATATACCTGTGTAATTTGATTTCAATTTGATTTATTGTAATGTTCATGATGTTATCTACAGGGTCTTGACAGTTCATGGATCCATGGATAAAATAGTACCAGCAGAAGAGGCTATGGAATTCGACAAGTTCATACCTAACAATAAAGTACTCATAATAGAAGGAGCTGGTCACAATAAAGTACCCAAAACCGAAAAAAACGAACCGAACCGGTTCAATCGGTTTTTGATTGGTTCACACTTTTAAATTTTATCGGATCGGTTCAGTTTTTCAAAAACCGGATATTATCGGTTTTTTATCGGTTCACTCAAAAAGTGAACCGATCCATTAAACGACCACCCCTAGTTACATTAGTGCGCACTGATGTGAACGAGACCGTGTATATATATATATCCTTTTAATTATTAAACAAGATTTTTTCGTCTTAAAATAGTAATTATAAGACCTTGTGTCAATCATTTTTGTGATAGAATTTATAATCAATAATTGACAAGTGAATATATTTTGATAATACAAACATTTAATAATTTTCACTTCACGAAATGTATACTGCGAAAACATTCATATTTAAGAGAGTTCATGGTGAAAAAGAATTCAGATTTAAGAGAGGATTTAAATTCATAGTGTATGGACAGAACAACAAAATTGTGGGATGAGTTCTCTCATGTTTAGGGATATCAAATTTTGTTTTATTTTTTTCCACTAAACGGGGGATATGAGTAGGGGTGGGAAATTTCCCCCAAACCGCCCTTGCTCCCGACTTGAGTGGGGGGGGCGGGAAACCTCCGCCCGCCCCTAAATGACCTATTGACATCCTTACTCCTACTATTGATCCCATTATGATCTTAGATTAATATGTGATGAATAGTTCATTAAATAAAAACATCAATTTGCTAGTAATATTTGTCATCATTCTTTTCTTTTTCTTTATTTTCTAATTTGAGTTTGTATATATAATATATAGATTTTTTACTGAGTTGAAAATGGTATATAATAATTATTAACTAGGAAAATATTAATCAGAAAATAATTTCTAACACCTACATGTGTTAAAAGATTTTTTATTTTATTTTTTGTTGGAAAAGAAGATTAGATACATATTGTAATATACAGTCTCTATGAAATTAGAGAAATTTAACTTCTTATTATATAATTGGAGAGATCATCAAATTATGACCAAATTAAATCTGTTAATCGACACAATCTTCAATCTCTAATGAACAAGAAACATGTCCAAAATCAAACTTTTTTTCCTTTTATTTTTCCGTCATTCATTATCCATACAAACTCAATACAAAAGTAACAAATAATGAAAAATATGAATGTGCATGCCATGCATGCATGTACCAACAACAAATTAAATTCACGGTGTTGCTAGCTAGCTTAGAAGAAGAAACCAGCAACAGCGGCGACAGCTGCTACGGCGGAGACTTGGATAGTGGAGGCAGCGCTCTCATCGCTAGGGGATGCAGGTGCATCAGCTGGGTTGGCCTCACCGACTGGTCCAGCGACAGCAACATCAGGCTGGGGTGGTGAAGCGGCATCGGCGGCGGGTCCCATAGCCTCAGCCGGTCCTTCGGCTTTGGTTGGTGCCTCAACGTCAACCTGATCAGGAGACTCAGCAACTGGGGCTGCCTTGGGAGCTTTGGCTACGGTGGCCTTGGGAACCTCGGCTTTGGGAGATCCAGTAGGTGCAGCGTTGGGTGCTTCGGCTGCCGAGGCTAGCCCAACAATGGCGGCGAAGATAAGAGCAAGAACGATCAATTGGCGTGCCATTGTCTTATTTATTAATTTATTTGTTTTTTTTTATTTTATTGAATCGGGTATGCAGAATTCTCTCTATATAATTGGAGAGAATGCTGCAGACCTCAAATAATTAAATGACGGATGAAGATGAAGAGAAGCAAAGGGAAGCTATTTGTAGTGTTTGTGGGGGATTTTGCATGCATGGTGAGTTTGTGGTCTGCTTTCAACTTGAATCCGGACTCTCCGGATAACCATAGGCTGCTTCGCTGGTCAATACTCCGTTTCCTATTTTTGCTGCATCAAATAATCGGAGACTTTGTTGTTAATTAGACCACTTCAATTTCTTAATTGCTTGGAGATATATATGTCACTGAAATCATAACACGTTAAATGCTTTATGTGTTATTGAAATCATACCATGTATGATATATATGATATGAATAGTCATTTGTGTTTAATAATCATGCCATATGAGGCAATATGACGCATGTACACCAACTAGGTTAGAACACGGTACGTGATATGAAATCGGTTTTTATTAAATCATATATGATTTTGAATGTAGCTGCTATAAAGCTTAATATGGTTAATGGTACGTTTACCATGCTTGAGGATCGGGTACAAATCGTACCCCATCGATGTTTTTGTTAGGTCCGACTTTACCCATAATCCCCGTTCAAAGCAAGCATGCATATATGCCCGTCCGGGATTGAGTGGAAACTTGTTGACCCCAAGTCCCAACCCTACCCTCTAATTCCAACCCTCCGAACTTACGGGCCTCAAAAATTAAGCATTACCAAGCTTGGACACGGGTCCTACATCGGGTTGCACGGCTCATTTAACACCTCTAATATCGAGAATTTTTTTTTTTTTTCTTTAAAGTATTATACTATTACATAAATTAGAGGTTTTTCAGAAAAAGGGGATGACTCGAACCCGTAACTTTATAGTGCATATGTGAGGAGTCGATAATCTAGACTCCTAATGTAGGCTGTCAAGTCTGGTTATGTATGGGCAAATAAATAAAGGAGTGGGTACATTTAGATATTGGTGGAGGCTATTTAGAAGAACAAAATAGACTAACGGGCTGGACCCATAGCGGTTAAAAATAAAAGGCCCACCTAGTATGTGGATTTAAATTACGAATCAACCACTGAGTTAGGGCTTTCAAAAAAAATGCAACTGTGAACTCGCTATAAATCACTGTCTACTCACAAAAGCTTCGACTGTTCTCTACACTCTTCATCGCGAAACTTGAATAAGACGACAGGGGATGCAACTGTGACTTGTTAGTGTGAGTAGCGGGAAGAGGAAATGGCGTTAGCGTTCGACGAGTATGGGCGTCCTTTTATCCTGATAAAACAGCAGGACGAGAAGGGTAGATTGCGCGGACTCGATGCTCAGAAAGCAAACATTTCCGCCGGCAAAGCCGTCGCTCGGATCCTCCGTACCTCCCTCGGACCCAAGGGCATGGACAAGATGCTCCAGAGCCCCGACGGCGATGTTACTATAAGTCCGTACTCGTCCTTATCTCTCTCTCTCTCTCGCTCGCTTTTTTTGATTAGTGAAGTTCGTTTTAGTCATTTTATGGTTCTTTTCTGCTAGGGTTTTTGTGGCTTGGTTATGGATCTGAGTTTTACTTGCGTAGAAACTTTAAACTTTGCTTTTTAAGTTTTTTTTTTGGGTGATGTATGAAAAGTGGTGATAGAGCTTTAAAGGTTTTGTTAAACTTGGTTTATTATTGAAGTTTAGAAATCGTGATCAAGAGCTTGGACTTGTTGTCAGTTACATTTTTTAGATATTGAGGCCAAAACATGAGATTCTACTAAGTGAAGCATGAACCCCGCCGAAAATAATATATAAAATTTAGAGCTTCAATTCGTAAAATCGTGCTACTTCAGTATCTTTATAACTAGGTCATTTATGATCGATATATTGTAGGTATGGAATCAAGTCTCCTTGAGCTTTTAGATTTAATGTCGGGAATCTAATTGCAGCAGTTAGATTTTATAATTTCTAGACCTTGCATTGGACTCTTTCAACTCTTGTTTTCTTGCTAAATAAAAAATATACCTTTTCAACAAAATGTATCTTCTTTATTGATGTTTGGGTCAGCATTTTGGATTCTTTGTATTTCACTGATTAGGAAAGTAGAAATGAAGACTGAGATTGTTTTGTATACCACTCCTTTGGCTATGTGGTTTACTTACCTTTTTTTATTTTATATGAAATCCTTTCAGCGAATGATGGTGCCACTATCCTTGAACAGATGGATGTTGACAACCAAATTGCTAAGCTGATGGTTGAGTTATCTCAGAGCCAGGATTATGAAATTGGTGATGGCACGACTGGTGTTGTTGTTATGGCTGGTGCGCTTTTAGAGCAGGCTGAGCATCTATTGGAACGCGGAATTCATCCTATTAGAGTTGCAGAGGGCTATGAAATGGCTTCTAGAATAGCTGTTGAACATTTAGAACATATATCTCAGAAGTTTGAGTTTGGGTTGGATAATATAGAGTCTTTGGTCCAAACTTGTATGACAACTTTGAACTCAAAGATGTAAGATTCCTCTGTTCCCCACTTTGTTTATCTGCATCATATGATTTTGTGGATTCACTTTTGGGATTTTCATATGACGCGCCTTCTTATCTTTCAGTTGTAATGCTATCATTCTTCTATGAAATATGTTTAATCTTCTGTTGGGGCTTCCCTGTGAACTCTTAGTGTTTGTTGAAAGCAAAACATGGTTTGTGTACAAATTTGGCATGCAACGTCTTGTGCATATGTACATATATTTGTTTTTGTGTTTTGGTTGATATTTATGTTATGTATTTACTATTGTCCAAGTTTTTGTTCTATTTTGCAGTGTGAATCGTTGCAAGCGCAGTTTGGCTGAGATTGCTGTTAAAGCAGTTCTGGCTGTGGCAGATTTAGAGAGGAAGGATGTTAACTTAGATTTGATAAAAATTGAGGGGAAGGTAGCGGGAAAGCTGGAGGATACTGAGCTAATATACGGAATTACTGTTGACAAGGAAATGAGCCATCCACAAATGCCGAAGCAAATTGAAGATGCAAAAATTGCTATCTTGACCTGCGCCTTTGAGCCACCCAAGCCAAAGACCAAACATAAGGTGGACATTGATACCGTGGAAAAGTTTGAGACTTTACGTCTGCAAGAGCAGAAATATTTTGATGACATGGTTCAAAAGTGCAAGGTAGGCTTGGCCTATAGGATTTTATGGAAATTTTATGATATAGAAACATTTGTCAGCATTTTATGACTGCATTTGTGCTATACTTTACCAAATGTTAAGCATCCTCCTTTTTTCAGATGGTTGTTTATTGTGTTGTTTTTTTTTTCTTTGCAATTTCAAAATGGTGTTCTATATTTTCGTCTTACCCAGGTTACTGATTATGAAGTTGGTTGCGACTTTTGGCAAGGAAATGTTTTTTCTTGTTGACAATTGCCATTGGGAAAATGTGAGACTGGCTTATTGACTTATTGTATGACTATTTTGTTTAACTGTGGTGCAGGATGTTGGTGCTACCTTGGTAATCTGTCAGTGGGGTTTTGATGATGAGGCAAATCACTTATTGATGAACAGGAACTTACCTGCCATCCGATGGGTTGGTGGTGTAGAGTTGGAGCTGATAGCAATAGCCACAGGTTTGTGTTTATTAGCTTCTTGCACTTAATTGCTGTTCCAGCAGCAATTGTTCATGCTACCATGTGTGTACATTCTTATTAGCAAAGTGACGGTATACCTACTTTGTAGGTGGAAGGATCGTTCCAAGGTTTCAAGAGTTGACACCAGAAAAACTGGGAAAGGTACATCCTACTTCGTCTTTCCCTTCGTTTTGGTGTCATATGTATGTTAAGATGTTTGTTCATGTTTTCCTATCTTGAATCTGTTTAATAGACCTGAGAAGGGGTAAAAAGTAAAACCATAATGGCATCTCAGTGTGGAAACATTTTATTTGAAGTTGATTTCTAAAACTTGTCATGTATCTGCAACTTTGGGAAAAACATTTCTAACGATTTTCCATGTAGAAACCTGAGCAAGAATTACGGATTATCTTCACATTTCTCACTTCTATAGTACAAGAAATATTGATTTTTTTTATAACATTGTTTTAGGCTGGTTTGGTTCGGGAAAAGGCTTTTGGTACAACAAAAGATCGAATGCTGTACATTGAACACTGTGCAAATTCAAGGGCTGTAACAATATTTATTCGCGGAGGTAGAATCATGTTTTCTTGTTTTTATTTCTGTTAAAATCAATAGTGCTTTCAGTTATATGTACACGTTTAACCATGTACTTTGTTTTGGAAATTTTTTGGATGTTGACTTAGTTGTAGATACGACTGTTAATGTATAATTGACTTTAATTTTGTAGCTTCATTCACCTTACCATGGTGGTAAAGACTCATTGCTGATGATATGGAGTTAATGTGCTAAAATATAAGTTTTCCTAGCTTTAGAAAAACTTTTTTGTAAGAGTTGTGCAAAGACATTTGTGTGCACATACCTTGACATTGGACATTGACCATTAGCTTATTTTCTTCTTTGTTAGTGATGCATTATGCTGCACTAGTGACGGTAGCTGGGTTTAATAATTAAAATTCATTCTCAATTGAAGTAGAATTGGTTGGCAGTATGTTTATTATAATGCAGCAACAGTAATGGGTTTGCATTTGCACTTTACGCTGTTCATCATAATCTATGGCCCAATAAAACTTCTAGTATGGGCGAGAAAAAGGAGGAACTATAATAGGCTTTGTGGGAATGGGAATGGTGAAAGATAAAAATCCCGAGAAGGGGTCCTGAAGGTTTTTAGATGATCTCAGTATCTCACTACATGTAATGGTGTTTGATGACTCATTAGGTAACAAAATGATGATAGAGGAGACCAAGCGCAGCATGCATGATGCTTTGTGTGTGGCTAGGAATCTTATTCGCAACAACTCCATTGTTTATGGTGGAGGTTCGGCTGAGATTTCTTGCTCAATTGCTGTAGAGGCGGCCGCAGATAAATACCCTGGAGTTGAGCAGGTAAGAAGATATTTTTGTTTGTTAATCTTTTTCACAGATCTTTGTTAGCGTTTCTTATGCATCTGATATAATATTGGCTGCCTTTTTATCTGCAGTATGCTATCAGGGCATTTGCAGATGCTTTGGACTGTATCCCCATGGCACTTGCGGAAAATAGTGGCCTCCAACCTATTGAGACCCTATCTGCTGTGAAATCTCAGCAAATTAAGGTAATGGGATATAATGAACAACTTCAGCCTGCCCTATTTGCTTCCAATTGGCCTACTATAATGGTATTGATTCTCAAAATTTATTTTGAATTCATTATACAGGAGAACAATTCATATTGTGGAATAGATTGCAATGACACGGGCACAAACGACATGCGTGAGCAAAATGTCTTCGAGACTCTGATTGGTAAGAAGCAGCAGATCCTTCTTGCAACACAAGTAGTCAAGATGATTTTGAAAATCGATGATGTCATCTCTCCTTTCGATTACTGACATCTCAGTAGAGAATTGAACCTCACTGTATTGTATTTGGTTAGCTTGGTGTGGCATTCTGAGTTACTCTATGGACTATTGTTCGTTCACTCGATGGGAATTTTTCGTCCTTATAAATTTTGGATTTGTTTTGTTGGTGGATTTGTACTATGAATATTTCTATGGTTAACGAGAATTATTAATGGTTTTGCTTGCTTTATATGATATTATGATGGATTTTATCATTGAATTAAATTGATTTGAAACTCTTCTTGTTAATATTATTAGGATTGTGGTTGGTCCCTAATGTCCATTAATAATACAAGTGGTTCTATGGTATCTTGTTGTCCTTCGATTTGGGGGTTCAATTTTACAAACTTGAAGTTCATGTTGTTCAAATGGATTGTCTCGTCTTGTCTTTTCTGGTAGCTAGTCCAAATTATTAGTGCGATTGTGTAATACAGGCAGTTAATTCGTGACCAGGTATTTTTTTAAAAGCTTTCGCGTTTATCTACCAGTTGAGTTACGTCGCTGTTGACATATCTGTAGGGTTGACTGGTACAGTTAGAGACAATTGGATTGAAATGGGATCCATGAAAAGAGTGGATAATTTATGTGTATATATTGTACTTATAAGTCATTCTTTGGTGTGTATATTTAATGTATTTACTACTTAAGCAAATTTCAAACATTACAAAATTCACATTTAAATTCATAAAAGTCGTGATAATTAGGGTAGAATTTGTTTGTATTAAGCTCGTATGTTAAACAAAATTCATGTGTCGTACAGATGTTTAACGTTCAATTTTACACATAATATTGTAATTAGGTTAAAATTTGAATAAATGAAAAGCACATAATTCTTTCTTCAGAGTCTCAACTCTCAGGGACCTTTTTGTCATAATGGTGACACAGATGAGAACATGAAACGATATATTAAAGTCTCCATCCATACTACAAGCAAACAATGAAAACGAAATATCGATCTGTCTATATTTCTCTCTACCGACCATTTAATTTAATGGATGAGATGGTGTCATAGTACTATAACTACAGGCATTGTCATTTATCATTTATGGCAAATGGAGTGGTCTGAGACAAGAAGAGAGCTTTTAAATTTGACAATTGAGTTGTCTTCTCTGTTGTCTCTGAATTATTATACTTCTCTTCTACTGAGTTCTACATAGACATGGAATGGTAGTAGGAGACAGAATTTACCCTTTAAATACTGAACCTACTTTTGTCTAACAATTGTACATATAGTCCGGGAGTATAACTTCAATACATCAGACGTATAAGCTCAAACCAATTTATCTATATTATCATGTGACATGCATCTCTCGTATATACCAGCTGGCGCACTAATCACTTAATTTCTCATTCACACGTATTTAATTCAAAGACGGGTAGTGAGTTTAGATGTGATATAATATGTATGGAATTGAAGTAGTAACAAGACTACAACTTGATATCACCTCTTAACAGAGTTGGTAGTGCACCTCCCTTCCACATAAGTGGTGAGAAGTTCATATCCCACCATACGCATTTTACAAGTATGTGTGGGGAGTTTTCTTCCCGGATTATGAGAAGTAATTGTATTGTTTGATTTCGATAAGTCCCGACAGTCCTATTATAATAATTCTTGTAATATTTCAGAAAAACAAGACTACAACTCTACAAGAGGCATTTTCTTTCAACTTCATATTACCAAATACCAGCTATATGGATCAAATAGGGATCCCATCTGTGGATCAAATAGGGATCCCATATGTTTTTTTTTTTTTTTTTTCCTTTCTTTTTTCTTGATTCCAAATCAAGAGTATTATTGACACCGGTATCTGCTGGAATCCCGTATAGGAAAACCTAATAAATTTTTTTACCAACCACCATGTGAGGGAGACCCAAAAGTGGGACCTAATAAATAAAAGAAACAGACATAATTTGATGTAAAATCGACACTTTGCTCTTGTTTCTGTCAATCTTCATCCATCCATTTCCATTCTAAAGTTCTTGATGCAATCATATAAAGTGGGTGCATGTGGTGGGTTTTTACAGAAACAGGCTGATCTTATTACTTATATACATTTTAATTTTTTCAAGAAAACAAAATAAAGAAAGAAAGATAAAACAACAACAATAATTTACAAGAATATGAATATCCTAAACATTCCTTGTAATTACAATTAATCTTATTCTTTCTTCTTCTTTAATTCTTCATTATATATAATAAATTTCACTTGACTTCATTACTAGTCCAGTTTTGGTTCATGTGCTTCAAATTACTAGCTAGCTAGCAATGCTTGCCATTCCTGCAGCCAAGTGCACCAGCTCCTGATGTGATTGAACTCACCAGAGAAGATGGTCTAGCCCCCAAGCTCGATGCCTTGGCATAGCTAGAGGATGCTCCGGCACCCGTCGCCGTGAAAAACGCACCGTTTAACATCAAATCCCCTTCAGACCTCCAATTCCAATTCTTCCATTGACTCTCTGGTGCATCCTCATGTTTAGTTACCTCTTTGTTGAACATATCATTTGGTGCTAGAAATCTGTTTCCTTGGCTGTTAATTGTAGGTGAAGCACTTCCACCAATTGCATACATCTCCCAATGTGTGTAGTCATTGTTCACTACATGAAAATATCCATGTCTACATCTGCAATTACCAAATTTATATGGGGTCAAAATTAAAAATTCAAAACTACCCATTTGGAAAAAAATATATACGACGGTAACGAATATGTACACTATGGGATCTATTTATAATTTATGTAACATTTACCTTGGCATTCTTTGAACAAGCCCTTCTCCAAAATGATTGAAAGCAATAGTGGCTTGCATGTTCTTGTCCTGTGTATAGCTATCACTGTGACCCAAAAGCATGACTTTGTTATGGTGGGTCATGTAATTATTAGATATTGTTATGGCCGTTGATCCATGAATAGCATCGATCAAACCATCATTACAATTAGATAAAGAGCAATGATCAACCCATACATGGCTTCCTCCAAAAATGGATACACCATCACCGTCCGATATTGTTCTCCACCCGAAGTGCTCTGGGGAGTCCCTCACATAAGCATTGCCTCCTTGCTTGCAGTCATGTATGTTCAAGCCATGAATGATGATGTTGGTCACGTACTGTATAGTAATGCATGGACCGCCGGCGATGTGCACGCTAGCTCCTCGACCGTCGATTGTCTTGAACGAGTTCATGATCAACTCTTCCTTCAATTTGATCACCATGTCACGATCGAAAATGATCCAGAGAGGCTCGTTTTGGATCACGGCATGCCTTAGAGTGCCTGGCTTTGGGTTCACAGGGTCGTCGTTACCGGGGTCCGTAACAACATATATCTTACCATCCCTGCCACCAATAGCATGCTTCCCGAACCCAATCGCGCAATCCGCTAGCCGTTGCCGGTTCTTCTCCCAATTGCCGTCACACCGCCAGCAATCGTCGATCGGATTTCCGGTTCCACAGGAGAGAAATCCCAAATTCCTCCTAGAGGCATTGATGCTCCTGTCACACATATACAACAATAAAAAAAATGTGACACATTAGTAACATTATAGTAAATTAGTAAGTTCACTTAATTAAATCTTATATGTATACAAACAAGAAGTTTTAGATACGAGATCCCACACGTTTTTCGCGCTTGATTCAAAATTATCAGATTTGATAATCACTACAAAAGGGTTTATCAAGTCTTATAATTTAGAATCTCGTATGAAAAAACGTGTGGAATTCCGCACCTGATAAATATATATATTATCTTACTTGTGTACTTCTTGTACTACTAGTTCAGGATCTTGAACAGGAGAAGAGGAAATGAAGGTTGGAGCCAGAAAACACAAGAGAAGAAAGAGAAGAATTGTCATTTTCTTTTCCCCTCTTTTGATTTGGAGAGAAATGTAGAGAGGGAAATTGGATACAAGGAAGAAATGGTGAGGAAGTTGAGAGATTATATAGGGGTGATAAAGTTAGTGAGCTTCATTTAATTAATCAATAAATTGAGTAATTGGGTCCCATATCCTGTTTCTTGATCATGATCACTTGATCAAATGGTCCCACCATGGTAGTTTGGGCTGTCTGATACTCTGATCTCAACATAAAATGCAAATCAGCCATTTACACTTATAAATCATGTGGTTGGAGATTAGATCAACGCAATTCCATTAAAATTGAGATGGTGTCATTAGTAGACTATCATCACCAAATCAATTGAATTAAAAAAGAGAGGTTTTTGATGAATTAAAATAAACTAATTCAAGCACACCACTTCTTAACATAGCTGGTAGTGCACTTCACTTCCACATAAATGGTGATGATTTAAATCTCACCATACGCATTTTATAAGTATATCATGTCAGTCATATTGTAATAGTTCTTGTAATACTTCAAAAAATAAAAAATAAACTAATTTAACGGGGATATTTAACATTTTTGGGAAGAAGTTTACAACAATTTATTTAATTTATTCAATATTGAAAAAGGTTGGAGATGTTTTCAGAAAAAGTAGAGTCTACATGTATATTGCTTTATATAAAATAAATTTGTCGTTTTTATATTTAATTGATATAGTTAGAATATGAAATTTTCTTGTAGACATAATGTAACTTAGCATTAATGATAAACTATGCACCGACACTTCCTATGAATGAAATATTTCATATCATAGGTGTCGGTAATGTTAAATTTGAAGACAACCCTATATATTTAATATTTATTTTTTAAATCCGACACCAATCATGTCAAGTATCCAAAGTTCTATAATTATTGATCGAAATACAATTTTCAAAACAGAAAAGGTTTTTTTCATACTTCTATGATTTAATAGAAACATGCGAAATATGAACCTCGTCAGTGATATGAAAAGGGAAGTGTACACAAACTTTGTTTAGAGTGGTTGTGTTACAGCCGTTCATTTCTTCCTCCATCAAAACTTCTGTAACACTAAACATTTTTTCATGTTGTTTTGTTTAAAAACTAATTAAAATCTTATAATATAACTTACATTATTGGCAGGACTATTTCCACACTTTTATGATTTAGTTGACAAATATGGAACACGAAACCCAATAACAAATGTGAAATGAGAAGTGCATTTCGACTAATTATTTACTTAGTGATAGCTGCTCATGCCTGCAATAATTGCCTGTGCACATGTCTATAACATGTGTGTCCTACTCATATCTTCAAACCATATATATATTAGTTTGGATTTATACAAAAAACCAAAATATGTGAATTTAAATTTGTCTCGTCTGTAATTTTATGAGTAATTGTATGTATATGAACTTATCTAAAGCTTATTGAAATAATATTTATTGTAATACTTCAAAATATATATATATATATATATATATATATATATATATATATATATATATATTGAAATATACAATCAAATATTGCCCTAGGGGCATAGTTCTATCGGTAGATGAATGAGTTTGGGTTTGGATAAATGACTCCCAAATCGAATCCTAGGACAATGACAAAACACTTCAAAAAAAAAAAAAAAATCTATATAAATGGTTAGATAAATATTGTCAAGAAAAAAAAAAGAAAAAAAGATATGAATCTAATCTAGTGGTATATTCTTTACACTTTCACTGACTATTGGTTATATATATATATATTGGTTTCCTATCTGTCATACTCCATAACATCCAACAAATAGACCGTTAGAACCAACAAGTTGGTTATGGGTGTGTCATGCAGTTGGAGAGGACAGACGGATGGGTGCCTGAATGAAGTCCAGGATCCTTGATAAAAAAAATATATTTGATATTATAGATTTCTATTTTGTCTCAATTTCCTTAAATTTTTGACTTAATAATGATAATTATTTTTTAGAAATATCATTTATCATGAAACACTAAAAAAATTGAATTTGAAGAAGGAAAAAAAAAACTATATTTCTAAATCTAAAATTTTCCAAGAGGAAAAAAATAGTGATACAACCGACAACACACGCTATAATCGCGCGGGAACTTGAAGCCGGCAACTGAAATGTCGACGTGGAGCTCCTGCTGACTTCTAAAACTCTGTTATATTTTCTTATTTTATTTAAATCAATTCTTTCTTTTTGTTTAATTAAAAAAAATGAAAAATGGTTTTGATGGATGAGAAGTTGAGGCAGAGGATGAGGTTTCAACTATCAAGACTGAAAAAGCCACATGGGAAGACCGTACTATCCGTCAAATTGCTGACGTGGATATCTCTGGCAAATGCACGTTCTCCCATGTGACCTTTGTTCCCTCCACTTGGACCCACCAATTCCCTCATCAGATAATTGCAGCCGTTGATCAGTTTACCCAATTTGATTTCAACGATATGGTGGGCTCCATCTGTCAATAGTTCAATACTATATATGGAAAGCAACACTAAATTCTTTTTCTTTTACAAATTTTTGAATCAAACAAAAGTATCTATAAAGTGGATTTAGTAGGAGAATGATTATCTAATTTGTAGATTTTATAATTATTCGTTTAATTAAGTCATTGAATTTAAATGTAATGGATATGGATCACATTTATGTATTTATAGATTTTATATAGTAACATAATTCTCGTCACTATATCATTAAAAAAAGTATTATTCGGTTCGATAACATCTCGTATTCAAGTCATCATACTCATAGGTGATATATTTATATTAAGTCTTTCTATTGTCAGTTCATCCTGACAATAAATATATCAGGACGAAGAATGTGAACTATAAATTATAGAGAAGTTTTGACAAGTACATGTACTTTGAGTAAAAGTATGTAAATCTAGTGGTCTACATTCTTCGTCCTGATATATTTATTGTTAGGACGAACTGATAATAGAAAATCTGTATATATATATATTTCAGAAGTATCGAAATCCAATTGTATTGTAAGTTTGTAAATAGGAGTGGGCGGGAGCAATCCATCAAGTCAAAACTAACCGGACCAAACCAATTCAAATCACACTTAAATGTTGTTTGAAAAATCAATTCAGTTGCATAACATACTAATTAATGTTGCTATAATTAGCTATGTAAACATCTCACAAAAGTAATTATGATTATTCAATAAATTAAATCTTTATTATATATCGTGCAAATAATTTAGATGGGTCATGTTATATTACTATACTTGTCCACTAGTAATATTCGTTTTAATTCAATGATTTGAAAATATTGGCGACCCCATTTGTGAACATTTCGTTATTTGCCTTAGCTACTAAATGGATGATCATCATTTCACAGTTCACACAGTACAGTACGTATACGGTATATCCATACCATCCTCCATTATTCATTAACATTTGTTTACCTGAAATCGCTGCCTGTTTTATGGGAAATCTACCATCTCTAACTGGCCTTTTAAGACACCGGCCAATACTCAGCTCAATATATATATATATATATATATATATATATATATATATATATATATATATATATATATATATATCGAGATCTGCATATATTTAATGACTAGTGTTGTTACACATATGCAAAAAGTATGGTAACTTCAGGGTACATTTATGGAAAAGCATGCAATGTGAGAGAGAAGAAAATGCTGGTGGTTGTGAAGAGACTGCAGGGAGAGAATTTGAGGTCCATATATTTACCAATAAATCATCAAAGCCTCCTAAAGTTGTTGAAGTTGAATTCATGATAAATTTGGCAGCTAGGGTTTATTAATCCAACAAAAGTTTTAACTTCAACATGTACGTACTATTTAATAATTAACTAGATCGGATGATATGAATCATAAATGTTGGACTTTACCCTGTGTATATTTGGCCATGCTCGTAAATGCGCTCACAGTGCAGCTGGACCTGTTAGGGTTTTCTATATATCATATGAACATAGAGAATGGATGATGGTACGTGTTTGTGGACTTATTGTATATATGTGAGGTCAAGGAACATCACTTATGGTAGATCAGACTTCATGACTCATGAGCATGCCATGTGCTTTGCTTTTGCTACCACATGATCATATACTGAGTACTGACTCATCTTCCATTCTTCCTCCATCCATTTCTCTATCAACTTTATTTCTTTCTTTCTTTAACAAAATATATATTATCAATTCAAACTATTTCAATTCTATCTTATCAAGGGTATTTTTATTTACAATCCACCTGTTGTTCACTTTTTTAAGAATATTCATTTTCTAAAAGACACTTCTAATGTAACACTAATTATTATGCTATACTATTCACATTGTGCCAAAAAAAAAAAAAAAAAAAAAAGGAAGTTTGTTGTTTAAGTACTCTATATAAAATGTTTGATAGCTAGACACTTTAAAACTATGCAAAAAGTCATAATTTGCATGTTATCTATATGTGGTTCGGCCAACGATAATCATTAATTTAGTGGCTGTTCAAAGTCATCATAATATCAACATTAAAAATTGATTATATTATAAACTTTTTATTTTCATTCCATTCTTCTCTTTATGATCAATATTTATTATATTTCAATATATATATATAAACAATTTTTCTATTGTTAGTTCGAACTGATATAAGATATGTTCTTTGTATGTGGATCATTGGATTTAAATGCTTTGACTTGACTATATGCACTTGTCAAAGCATCTTTTAAATCCAATGGTCCACATGCAAGGAACTGATATATCTTATATCAGTTCGAAATGATAATAGAAAGACTATATATATATATATATGATGTTAAGGTTTATGAAAATCTTTTTATTTGTTTTTTAAGTAATTTTTATTAGAAATAAATTAAATTGCATTTAAAATAAAGTGAAGAGAAATTTTGTGATTTGCAAATAGGGTACTACTACTTGTGTTAAAATTAATCAATACTCTTTTGTGAAGTTTATTAAATATTTCATTTAAATTTTGTAAAATTTATAAAACCTTTCTTCATTGTAAAGGTTACTAACAAAAAATAAACCAACCATCCAAATCCGTTTATATTAAATTTACAAATCTTAATATAGACTCTATGTACCTCTAATACAAAATCATTATAAGGAATGTTCAAATTTTAATAACTATAATAATGGTAAGCCCCTCATATAATGCATGAAATATCTTCTACTAGTTAATATAAAATCCTAAACAATTAATTCTATATTTAGTCAATGTGAGATTTCGAACAACAATATAACAAATCACGACAAAGAAATTTAGTAATGGTAAGCAAAATATAACCCCTCTTAATGATTACATATTGTGCTAGGTTATCAATAATATCCTTCTAATTATTGATGATCAATAAATTAATAGATTTAGTAAAAGCCTAAAAGGGTCTTTGATGAAGTTAAAATCTTCAAACTTTCATTATGATTATGTACAATTCTTTCTGGATTTCTCACATGAATAAAGTTTGAAGATAATATAATTTAATAGTGTGCAGTGTGCTCACTTCAATTCTTTTTGGTTTTTTGCGTCTGCCATTTATCAAAAATTCATTTTTCTAGTCATTTTACTTGAGTAGTCTCTATGTCTATCTAGTGTCTCCCTGTTGAGGATCTGCCTTAGCTTGATTTCTTGAAGAGAAAACACTATAGGGATTGGACTCGAGTTCAAGTGCAGAGCAAGTAAGCTAGCCCAACAAATTGGGCCCTTGATAGATTGGATCAAAATTGAAATGCCCACATGAACGATTAGGATTATTGTATATATATTTTTTGGAAATCTACCACCTGAATGGGTCAAGGATCCATTGTGACTTGCCAACATCAATTACTACATATACGACTTGAATAATTGTCACAATATATATCGAGAAGAAAACTCCTCAGCTCACATGTATAATGCATATGTTATAACTCGAACCCCTTACTCATGATGAGGAATAGGAGATTGACACTACCTGAGTTAAAGATATCTCGTTATATTATATTTGAAAGCATTTTTACAAAAGACATTCTTTCATTCAATAACACTTTGATAGAGGTAAATAGATCATGATTTAAATTGTCTTAAGATTTTTACATAACTTTAGGTTTATGAATTTGACTATCGATTTACTATAATCCCAATCCATATATATTAACGAAGTTGAATGATTAAATAATGTTGAAATCTAGATTTAGGTAAAAAATTGAAGTTAATGTAACTCTCCCCTTTAAAAGAATAAGTGAGTGAATAAAAACATGTATTAAACTATTTAAAATCGTTTATAATAACTAATGAATATTTAAAATATGATTACTATATAAGACAATCGACAAATCAATGAGTTTACTTGTTTGGCAAGAACTATATATAGCTTTAGTTGTTGACGTGCACTACTTAATTACTCGAAAGAGTAATATATGTATAACATGTTGGCTGCTGCCAACCAATCAAATTTGGAAAAAGCAATTTGATGATTTTATATGTAAAAGGTATCATGCATGGACACGTACGTAATAGCTAGGTAGAAGAAGTAGAAGCAGACAAATAGGAATTGAAAACAGTAGTGATCATGAATCATGACGAATTCAACGGTCCAGATCATCCATTGGACATCAGTATCACTATTATATTGTAGTGAGTCGAAGGTTGCTTTGGGGATGATTAGGGATGGATTAGCGGTTGATCCGAATAAGTTCATGAAGATTAAGTCTGCTGTTTCCTGCTATCAATATCAACGATCGTGTCACTAAGAGCAAGTTAGTTAATTTAGTTGTTCATTTTTTAGTTGATTTTATATAAAGTATTAAAGTTATTGGATCACTACTACTTTAATTTTAAGGAAATTTGCACTAGCTACTGTAGTTAGTGTGACGACCACTGACACGTTGACAGTACACGTCAGCACATGAGGTATAACAAAACAAATAATGGTGGGCCAGGTTCGTGACGTGGTACGTGGACGATAAAAAGTCTTTTAAATCAGTACAGGAATTTTACAGATTCTTGTTGAGGCTTTTTATTATAAAGATTAAACAGATCATCTCAGACAACTTAGTTTATTTTGCATCTATTTAGTGACTTGTGACTAATGACAGAACTATCCTTAAACGAAAATTTCTAGAAATCCATATCGATGGAAATATATAAGAATGCAATATCCTACCGATGCACAAAAAAAATAATATATATTAGTTTTCTGACAAAATAATTTTAAGTTCAATGATCAAAAGAGCTCTAGAAATATATAAATGTTACACGTAATAGGGGACTAATGTACACAAATGCATTCACTAATGTGTTTGAATGAGACTATTGAATTTGTTATAAGTTTTTTTTTTTTTTTTTAAATATTAAAATAATTCAGAGTTTAGGGAGAGAAGAGAGACTTCAACTCACGACCACGTGGACACATGATGTAGATGTGAGATGTATACCACTGAATTAACCTCATATTGTCGAACCGATTAGAAGTTAAAACACATTATATTGTTAACTTTGTAATTTAATTTAATTTATATTATATATATATATAAAGTTCAAAATTCTAGACCAGGATATAGCCCAGTCTAGTCTATGAGTGCCTCCACCCTTGGTTTTTAGATGTGAATTTATCAACACTTTCAACATAGATTCGAGACGAGATGAGATTGATCTGATGGTAAAACCTCTCACACCTGTGGTTGTGGTTTCCGAATTTATGTAATTGTGTAATACTTAAAAATAATAATAATAATAAAAGATTCGAAATTCTCAACTTACCAAAGCTAGAGTCCTCCATAAAATGAATTATAACTCTGATAGATGTTGTCTCAAAATAAGTAAATTTGTTGAAATTTTAGTTTAAAATAGAAAATTTAGTAATTCAGGAAAAGACATGTATAGGTAATTAATTACATTTCTGTCCATAAAATCTGGTTTGATCAAAAAATGAGGTTTTAAAGGGTTTAAATGTAATAATCGGGCATCATCTTCTCCTCTCCCCATAATAAACCCAGTATTTGGACAATGTCATGAGTAATGAATAGAATAAAAAAGGCTAAAAAGCAGAACAGAGGGAATGAAGCAAGGACCATTTGCAAGAGTTGAAGGGTATAAATCCTAAAAGCAGTGGGTTCCAACTTCCAACTTAATTGGTCATTGGTCGGCCAACAATTGACCACACACGTGGATAATGGTCCCCACATAATATGACATATCTACCAATGACAATTGACCTCCCAATAGTAGTATAAATTCATGAATGCAATTCAACATAAATAAATTATATCATCAACTACTAATAGTTTCAGAGGCCTGCCTGCCTATATATGTGCTAACAATCAAGCATTGGATGCATATGCAGCATTTTGCTTGGCTACCTAAACTTAAATCTTCACAATTCTTCTTTTGTTTTCTATGTACAAATAGACAAAGGAAAATATCTAAACACCAAATGGCATGGTGGTGTCAGATATATATGAGATATGAGAGTGAGGTGGTGTGTTTTGCTAACAGAGATCAATCTCAACCCGCTCTGGGTTTACCCTTTCGGTTTGATTGTTAACTAGTTCTATGCCTAGCTGCCCCTTGTCTCCTGCACCAAACGCGAATAGCTTCCCCGATTCAGTCAGTGCAAATGTGTGTGCATTCCAGTATATTGAATTCGTTAGGCTGATCTGTACCACCCGCTCGTTAACCTGCTTCAATGATGTTACTAACTCCGGGCTCAACACATTTGCATGCCTGTTTCCCTGCAATATGCACAAAAACAGAGATTAACGAAACAAAAATCAGTAGCGCACACACATATGGATCAGTTTTGGAGGGGGGATGCACAGTCAGTAAGTACATCGGATACAATGGCGTCAATGTGTCGTGAAATTAAATCAAGCCAAATTAATCGAATACAGAAATAGATAAAGAGGTGAAACCAGACCTGTCCATCTACTGCAGCATTATGTCCTAGGCTAGCTGATTCACCGCAACCAAATGAATATACATCGCCCTCATCAGAAACCACAAACGTTGTGTAATCCCCTGTAGCTACATGAATTGCTTTGACATTGTTCAATGATTCAACCACCTTGGGAGCTGATTCACACTCTTCATTTCCATGACCCAAGCACCCATAACGCCCCCAACCCCATGTGCAAACACGTCCATCCCGGCCCACCACAGCAGCATGCCAGGCACCGGCTGCAACCACCACTGGTTGCAGATTCAAAAGCTGAAACTGTTCGATAAGTCGAGGGTATTTCTCATCAGTTCTTGCACCATGTCCAAGCTTCCCTCCCAAGCCACACCCAACAGAGTATACCGACCTGTCGTGTTACCAAAAGAAGACACATGAATAAGTAATTACTTTGATTATTTGATACCATGATCAATTCATTCACGATAATGCAGTATTGTGAAATAAAAAACTGGATGCTGATCAAGATTCTGTTCAAATTTGGGATTCAACAATCATGAAGATGTTGAAGAGATATATATTAAAAGGGAAGTTTTACTGAAAACAAAAACACAAATTTAAGAAAAATGTCTCATCAAAATCATAAAACTCTTATGCTTTAGACATTACATCACGACATCAACTATATTTATCATAATTTAAAGACTGCTACAAAAAGAACTTACTAAAAATGTGTTTATAAAAAATGAAAGAACTCACATGCCACTAGGTTGACAAGCCAGAGCAAGAAGGTAGCAGTATCCAGCCGCAATTTGTACCACTGGTATATTCTCCAGAGCTCCCAACAAAGGACGAGGCTCCAAATCATTTGGATCGGTATGGTGACCCATTTTTGCATCACTGCCCCAAGAAAAGGTATAAACCTTGCCTTCTCTTGATAATACGGCAGTGAAGAAATTTCCAATTGCAGCTTGAACCACAAATATGTTTTTCAAAGACTCGACCAGCTGCGGAGAAGTAACCAGTTTGGCTCCTTGGACACCGTACTCAGCTTCGCCAAAAGAGTCCTTCCCGAAAGCATAAACTTGCCCAGCATCACTAATCAGCATTGTCCTGCCAGCCCCAGCAGCTGCTTGGATGATTCGAACCCCTTGCAAAGATCTGTAACATAATGGAGTTCCATTAACTTCTCTACCCAAAATTCTCTTTCCATTTCTTGCATTTACAATACCAGGTCAAAAGAGTGGACGAAAGTGCGACACCTGATTGGGCGAGGCCGCCATTCTTCTTCAGTGGTGCCGTGTCCAAGCTGTCCATTGTTATTAGAGCCGAATGAGTAAACTACTCCCTTTGATGTCACGGCAATACTGTGGCCGGGGCCTGCTATCGCCTGAGACTTCTCCCTCCTGCAACATGCTTCTCCAGCCAGCAAAAACCTCAGAACCAGTTTCCATGAGCCACCACATCTTTGCTTCAACTCTCGTCGTTCTTCTTCGGTCATTGGCTTAAATATAGCTCTCTTTTGGCACATGTCCACAGCAGCGAGCTCCGATATGGACAATTCAAAGTCAGGGGAAAATTTTGCTGGCTGTCTAAAGAATGAGCATGTTGCCTGCAACACACACATGAAAATCAAATCAGCAGCATTATCGATTCTAAAGTTTATAAAGAGCTTCATTATCAAAAGCTCAATAAATACGAGACTTGCCTCTAGTTTTGCAAGATCTTGAGGATCCAAATTACATGCCGTGAGGACATGAAGCACAATGGAGGGATTAGCAGCCAAGGGAAATTCTCCAGGAGAGGAGTCCCCATAGCAATGGCGTTGGTTTCTTTGAAATGTCGGTACATTAGCAACAACAATAGCAGTAATTGGCTGGTCAGGAATGTTATGGTATTGTATAGTAGGAGTGCCACTCGTTGTAGCGTCCATGGGCACTGCCAGAAGTTTGCAGTGCCCAAACTTGGCAGATTAGAAGATCTAAACAACTGGGAATTAAAAAAAAAAAAAAAAAAAACAAACAGGTCCACAAAAATCACTACAATACTTTTTTTCCCATGATCCAACACAGCATTTAAAAAATGAATCTTAATTTGTCTTAGTACTAATTCTGTATCTACAACTGAGAATCTTAGACCAAAGTATCTACCTTAAGACTATGTGATGAATCAGCAAACTTCAAGTCTCAAACCTACAGATAAAAACACAAGTCCATAAATGACAGGACATCAACTGCTTAAAGGGGAAAAAAAAAACATAACTTGATTATGTAAAGTGTTGTTGCTCAGACATATTGAGATTAACAAGTGATGACTGAAGTATAATATGAAGCTAATAAAAACTTTTTGATCCGATCAATAAAAATTGATCATGGCCAAAAGAGAAAACAGTCCCATTCAGATCATCCAAATTAAGAGGAACCAAAAGGGACAAACAACCAAACCTCTCAAAATAGTTGCAGAGAACTGGTAGATATCATCAAAATAAGAATCAAATACAAAAATTTTAAATTTAAGGTACACCAAATGGACAAAACTTCGAAGAGAAGAAATACTATTCTTCTGAGAAAGGATATTCCAGTCCCAGAAGGAACAAACAAAGAAAAGAATTCTCTAATAAAAAGAAACACTTGTATTCACGTAAACTCATTGTAACACACTCACACACAAAAAGTCAAATAGACCCGATCAAAGCGAACCCAAACAAGCAAATCAACCGTTCAATACCAAAACAGGGGATATAATAATTAAACACTTTTGTTCAAAATTAACAAAAATATTAAATTTTGCTACAAACCCAGATCATAAAAACACCCATTACGATTCACAAGTAAGCTTGATCACGCAAACAAAACAACCAAAAAAAGAAACAAACAGGAACAAAAAGAAAAAGAAAAAAAAAACAGAACAGAATCATATGTTTCAACCAAAATTTTCTCTCATCTTTACATTAATGATCGTCATAGATCGAGACATAAGAACTGGGAAATGAAAATTACATGTCAGAGACACCCATGATTGCTCAAAACCCATCTGCATCTGTCAATAACTGAAGAGAATTACACAATTCTGTTAAAACCAAAAACAGCAAAAACAAAAAAAAATAATCTTTTTTATCCAAATTGAAGAGCACAACAAGTGGGTATCTGATCAGAACTCGGGTTGAAAAAAACTAGATTGTTGATCGGGATATTTGAAAGGAATTTCAGAGAGAAAAAAGGGGAATTTTTTCTGCATATAACTTTATAAAGTTTTGATTTTTTTTTTTTTTTTTTTTCTATGGAGAGAGAGGTGTGTTCTCTCTTGTTCTATATCTATACGTTTTTATAAAGCGATGAGGTGTCTCCTAGATGGTGAATGAGAGCAAAAATGCTACATTACCCATATATTTATACTATCAACATTTTGACACGTCAGCTCCCTCTTAACTATGATTAACTCACTTAACCACAAACTATGGTTACACCTAAACTAGGGTAATATTTCAATTTAAGATAAGATTAGTTTCTATTAAACTATTACTTTTTTTTCACATAAAAATAGGGTCGGTGCCCGGAAGAGCTTTTTTATCGGCTAAAAGAGCTTTTTTAATTTAAAAAGCTTTTTTTTTATAAAAAAAATTATGTCGTTTGGTTGTTACTCGGTAGAGCTTTTAGATGATTAAAAAGACTGTTTTACGTCTACTTGGAGAAACTCAATTTTAGGCTTTTCCAAATAGATCTTTTTGAGATTTTTTTTAATAACACTAACATGTCTAATATAACCCTACCATTTAAAATAGTTTTTGAATATTTTGACAATTTTACCATTTAAAAAAGCTTTTTCTAATTGACAATCAAATGACCAACAACTTCCCATTAAAAGTTTTATTTGTAAAAGGTCTATGTTAAAAGATCTACTCCTAAAAGATCTATTTGAAAAAACTCTTCCAAACAGAGCCTTAAACTCTATGTAAAAAGCTGTGTACATCTCTTTGATTTTATGTTATTGATATAAAGTCGAGAGAAATTCATAAGTAGCCATAACACTTATCATACTTTTGTTTTTAACCACTTTTGAATTTTTAATTGTTAATAACCACTTTTTAAAAAAAAATTCAATTTAGTACCATGAATTACCAGAGTACCCCTGAATATAGTGTTCTTTAAACCTCGAAACAAACTTGAAATCACGACTAAATTGAAATACACAAACTTGAAATCATGCCTAAATGGAAATATTCAAACTTGAAATCATGCCTAAAATAGAAATATTCAAACTTGAAATCTGGGCTAAATTGAAATTAGGATAAGTTTTTTTTTTTTTTTTTCCTCTTTCTTCTTCCTCTTCTTCTTCCCCAAATTCAATTTAGGTTTAGGGTTCAGATCAATTCGCCGGCGACCTGCACGAACCACGTCCGGTGGCTCGGTGTGCTTCGCGATCGCCGGCTGCACGTTGGAACCAGCGGCGGACGAACCAGCCGCCGACGACGCCTGGTCGCACGTGGTTCGTGCGACGAACCAACAGTGAGCGAGGGATCGGCGAACCAGCGTCGCCATCCCGTCCGGACGTCGCCCAGACGCACGCCGGAGCTCGGCGACCGTCAACCCACGCCGGCGAGAGAGAGATCGGGGAGAGAGAGGGAGATCGGGGAGAGAGAGAGAGGTAGATCGGGAGAGAGAGCAGAGGAGAGAGAAAGAAAAAAAGAGAAAAAGAGAGAGAGAGAGAGCTGATTGGGATGTTTTTATATGGGGGTATTCCAGTAATTGCTCAAAAAGATGGTTAAAAACAATTAAAAGTATGGATGTGGTTAAAAAAGAAAATCCCATAAGTAGATGGGTCAGTTTTGACAATTTCCACTATAAAGTCTTGTCATATACATCTTTCGAGTCTCCTTGATGGAAGTGGAATTCCTAATCGCGAATGTAATACTTTATCTACATACTTAAAAAAAAATGGTAGAGTACTAAAACTTTTATTGTTTTATGTGGAAATTAAACAACTTGGAGTTTTATATAAAACGGGTAGTTTTATTTTAGTAGGCAAAAATAGGAGTAGAAAGTGGTGATCAATCATGATTTAAGAGAAACGTTTTCCCTCTCAATAATCAAGGAAATTGGGGGGATTTTTAATTTATCAAGATAAAATGAAATCAAAGGAATTAACAATTAAGGATATTTAATTGGTTTGTTGGTAATAAATGATTTAAGTAAATTTGTAAGCAAAATTTATTATATTGGTTCGTTTGAATGTTCTTCGGAATTCACAAAAAAATAATACTACATTGTCCAAATTTGATGACAAAATTTGGTGCCCAAATGATGTCCTTCAGAATTCACAAAAAAGTAATACTACATTGTCCAAATTTGATGCCCAAATCTGGTGCCCAAATAATGTGGCAACAATGTAGACCATTCATTTAAATCATGCAAATCTAATACAATTTAAATGAATGGTGTACAATGTTGCTACATCATTTGAGCATTAGATTTGGGCACTAAATTTGGGTACCGTAGCATTCCTCTTCGCAAAAATATTGGTACCTGTATTGGGTGTTTTGAATATTTAATATTTATTTATTTTTTTTGTTCATTTAAGTTGATAAATGAGGTTGTTGGAGATTTTCAAACTACAATAAACTAACACAAATATATAAAGTTGTTTATATATATAAATTTCAGGCAATATTTTAGTGATTATATTAAACTAAAAGTGTAGTTCCAAATATGCAATAATCTGTGAGAGATAATGGAATAAAGCATGATTCATGTGATTTTTTTTTTAAACGTTTTTTTTTTTTGTGTGACAAAGTTAAAATTCCACACATTTTCCTTTTATAAGAAACTACAAACCAATTGCCTTTTTATTTAGTCATACCTCCGGCAATTTCTGTGCAAGCCACTTCCACAACAACCAAAAAATCAAATTCTAACTCCATTATGGGTTTTTCTTTGTGTCCATATATATATATATATATCAATATTTACAACCGAACCTAATTTATTATTAGATTGAATGAATATCATTTATCCACATTGTGCAGTGATTATATATATTTTTATTTAAATACTTGGCAATGGAACACAATTGATTTTAGGGCAAATTGCATTGCACCCCTTGAGGTTTGGGCAAGTTGCATTTAGATGGAAAAGTTTTGTTATTATACATTAACACCCCCAACACTTAAATGTAACTTTAAAAATACCTAAAATGCCCCTAGTTGTATTACTTTATAAATAGTTTTAAAAAGTTAAATAAATAAATTTGGTAATTTAAAAATTAAATAAAAAATATTTGTTTATTTTTTAAACTATTTATTTGATTTGATTTTTTAAAACTATTTATTTATTCAATGAATCATATCTTTTATTTATGTTATTTTATTTTAGTAAAGTTTATAAAGTTTTTGATTAAAAGGTAAAAAAATGAACTTAAAGTATTTATTTATTTAATTTTTTAAAACTATTTATTTATTTAATTTTTAAAACTATTTATTTATTAATAAATCATATCTTTTATTTAAAAAATTGTATTAAAATTTTTAAAATTTTTGGTTAAAAGGTTAAAAAATTAAAGTATAAAATAATATAACTAGGGGTATTTTAGACATTTTAAAAGTCAAATTTAAATCTTGGGGGTGTTAGTGTATAATAACAAGACTTTTCCATTTAAGTGCAACTTGTCCAAACCTCAAGGGGTGCAGTGTAATTTACCCTTGATTTTATAGATAAGAAAATCTGATTCTATGTTTTTGAAAGTAACAGATACAAAAAATTGGTTGTATTGTAACTGAAACTATTTTTAGATATCATCTAAAACATTAATTAGTTAAAAGTTTAAAAAAGGGGAATTACAGTTTGGTCCTTATCTTTTAAGGAAATATCACTTTTTTACCTGACTTACGTGTATTAGGGTCTTTAGTCCTCATCTTTTTGGAAATGCATCAAAAAGATCCATTCGTCAGTCAATAGTTAGTCAAAGTTAACTAGTCCAGGGGTAAAACGGTACTCTTAGTAATGGAAGTGTCAAAAAGACGGATTTACCCCTAAGCGATGTGGAAAGATTAAAATGCCCCTCTAACAATTACTTTTGAAACCCATTTAATATTGAAAAATTAAAAACACCTCCATCAAGGATTAAACCTTCGAGCTTGTGGTTAAAAGCGACAAGCTCTAACCAATTGAGCAACTCCAACTCATTGTTGGAGGTTTATTGATTTAAATGTATATATAGTTATATAATTTGTTCTAAATAATTTAAATATGTTTATATAATTTAAAATAAACTCATATTTAATAATAATATATCAAAACAAATTTATGAAAAAGAAAAAGAAAATAAGAAAACAAAAGGAAAAAAAAAATCAAAAAAAGGATTTTTTTTTTTTTTCTTTCTTTTTCTTTCAATTTCTTTTTTGAATATTTCCCTTTTTCAATTTATGAGCTTTGATTTTTTATTTATTTATTTTATCAAATTGAAATAAGAAAACAAAAGGAAACCCAGAAATCAAAGCCCGTAAAATTTTTTCTGTTTTTTTTTTTTGAATTTTTTTCCTTTTCAAAAAATATTTTATTTCAATTTGATAAAAAACCTAGAAAATCAAAGCCCATAAATTGAAAAGGGAAAAAGTTCAAAAAAAAAAAATCCTTTTGTTTTCTTATTTTCTTTTTCTTTTTCATAAATTTGTTTTGATATATTATTATTAAATATGAGTTTATTTCTATATATATATATATATATATATATGAGTTTATTTTAAATTATTTTAAACAAATTATATAACTATATATACATTTAAATCAACAAACCTCCAACAATTAGTTGGAGTAGTTTAGCTGGTTATAGCTCATTGCTTTTAACCACAAGGTCGGTGATTGAATCCTTGATGGATGCGTTTTTAATTTCCCAATATTAAATGGGTTTGAGAGTAATTGTTAGAGAGGCATTTCAGTCTTTTCGCATCGCTTAGGGGTAAAACCGTCTTTTTGACACTTCTCTTAATGTAAACTGTCAACTTTTTGGTTAGAGGGACTTTTTTGATGTATTTTCAAAAAGATGAGGACCAAAGACCCTAATACGCATAAGTCGGGTAAAAAAGTGATATTTCCTTAAAAGACAAGGACCAAACTGTAATTCCCTCTTTAAAAAATAATTAATTAATTTTTTTTAATGTTTTTGTAAGATATGTTGCAAACTTACCTCTCTATATTATAACATGCCCTTTAAGTATGAGATTGGAAGCTTGTAAAGTTAATGACCCATGTGAATAATTTAGTTAATTGCTAACTAGATAAGACATTTTTAATATTCGAAACAGATCAGAAGTCTGTCGAGACCTATCAGGATTGATGATAGATTTTTAACATGTAATGTGAATCCTGTACCGGAGCAAAGGAGTGAAAATTGCAGGAAAGGAAAAGGTATAGACTAATAGACGTGAGAAGCAAGGAGGCTATTTCGTTGGGAATGAATATTAATAAGTCTATGGAAATAAGCAAGATGGTCCAAAGGTTGCAGGTTGCTTCGTTTGCACCTCTTTTTCTCCTACATTTTATGCATTGGTAGACCCATCACTCACATTCACAACTAACAACCAATTTATATACAGTGCTCTTTGATGTACGTAATCAAATCCAAAACATTGGATGATTTACTCCTAAAAAAAATATCTAATGCAAATGAAGCATCCTATGTGTGGTCCTCTGAGTTATATTTCCAAACATTTAGATAGATTAATAAGTTCAAGTTGGATTGAGGCCGTTCAATCAATTACTCCTTAATTACGTCCATACAAATGAGGTTGTGTATTCCTGATACGTCTCTTTCCCGTTTCCCATTAATCGCAATCCTTAAATTTGTTACAATTAAAAAAATGGATTCGATTAATTCCAATTCAATCGATTATGTTTAAAATAAAATTAAACGGTGGTCTAAAAAATTAAAAACAATCCATTTGAATTTAAGAAGAAAAAAAAAAAAACCATTGAAATTTAAGGTCCTTGGGAGAAAAGAAAGAGAGGTTTGGTAAATGGTGGAGGACTCAAATCTGCAACCTTGAAGTGCAGGTGTGAGGGTTTAACCACTGGACCAACCTTATCTCGTTTGATAAATGAGCTTTAAATAAATTTAATATATAAAATGCAAAGAATAAAGTAACATATTAGATATTCTTTGAATGTTTCTTTTTGTAGAAACTTTCGATGCTCCTTTTATATTCATCAAAACTTCCATGTGAATTAAATTGTAATTACAAAATAAAAGACCAATTTTTTTATTTTTCCAAAAATTAAACAATAATAAGCAAAATCCAGGCTTGGCTTTGAGGTGGACCTTTTCATGAATGGTGCCATCTGGTTAAGAAACACATAAATCTTCATTAGCTGTCATTTGTTGAAAACATATTTATTTTTATTTTTTATAAGGGTAAATTACACTCACACCCTTAAGGTTTGTGGCAAAGACATTTAGATGGAAATATTTAGTTATTCTACACTAACACCCCTGTATTGTCGAAAATGCCCTTGTATAATAATAAAAATAAAAGTTTTTTTTACACTAACACCCAAGGGCATTTTGGACCTTACCATGGTCAAATAGGGGTGTGAGTGTAGAATAAATAAACTTTTCTATCTAAGTGTCTTTGTCTCAAACCTTAAGGATGTGAGTGTAATTTACCCTTTTTATAAAATAAAAAATAAGAAGAAAAAAACCCATCTCTCATGATGTAACTTGAATGAAAGACAATTAATAAGTTTCTTGACTTTTTATTTTTTATTTTTTTTATTTTTGCATGTAATGAAGAAAATATGAACTAGATTTCATGATGCCAAAAAGAAATATCATTGCTTTAATTTAATTCACATCTTTTTCTTCCTCCTACACAATATACATCATCTATCTTTCAATTCATTTTAATTATGTTGTTTCCCAACCCCTTTTAATCAACTAGGATTCTCAATTGACTTACCAGCAAAGTCCTAGCTATAACTACCAAATTAGAAACTAATATAGTGAATATACTAGTAGTAATTAATATTAGATAAGAATTGTCTTCAATGATATGTAATATAGTCAAATTTCTTAAAAATATATATAACTTGAATGGGTCATAAGTCCGTCAGACCTGTTGAGGTCTACATGTATGTTCTGGATATTGTTGGCGGAATAATCCTCTAATAGTACCGATGAACGCGGAAACACCGTGCCTAATATACGCTCATAACTCATAGCAAATAATAACGTCAATAAGCAGAAAAATAGATGAGAGAGAATAAAACAATCACAACATAAGATATACGTGGAAAACCCAAATCGAGTAAAAAACCACGGGCCGTCAGGACGACAGAGAAAATTCCACTATATGATAAATTGTTACAACCATATACTTCAGGATTCTCTTTCATACCTAACCCCAAACCCCACTCACAAGATCCTCAACGAGTACCCCACAATATCCCCTAGGTCTCCCCTAAATATCACCCACGGATCTCTAACTTGATCCACCGATATTCCCTTGGATCTCTCCTCGGATATTCCCTTTGGGTCTCTCCGGATCTCACTACACACTCTCTGATATTACATGGTGTTTCACTCACACTTTCAACCTAATTACAAGGTTCTATTTATACTAGTTACATGGAGTATAATATAAAAGGAAATCCTACTCCTACACGTACAAGACTTACTTGTTCCACATAAATACTATTTCCTTTTATGACAAGTCTTCTTGTAAGGAGTAAATCTTTTTCCTTCAAGCACAAGAACTTCCAAAAACAAACTACTTCCTTTTTCCGCTGAAGATTTCCCGTTTCACGCATACTTATGATTGACTACGATTCGGGTCATGATTGCGCACCCGCTTCCTAAACCGTTGCAAGTCACCTAAAATTACATCGCTCAGAAAACCGCGATCCATACGCTGAAACAAATATGGTCGTTGCCACCACGACCACTGCCAAAGCCACAGCGGCTCGGCAACGGTATCCATTGGTATCGAACCGCTGTCGTTGTGCTGCCAAGAAATTAGTAGCGGTATCCTACCGCTGTCATTACCGCTGCCAAAGCCATAGCGGCTCGGCAACGGTTTCAGCTGTTCTTTGTTTCTTCTATTCTTCGATCTCCCTCAAACACCATAATTTAACTTCCAAACGTATCCCACGTCTTCCAGGAAGTACCACATCAGTTAAGTCTTGTTTGGTTCACTTCGGGTTCATTCGAGAATACGAGCCAAAACCTAACAGATATCAACTCTCAAACTATCAGGAAGAAAACTCCTTATACCCGTAAAATCTACATTGTTAGGGGAGGTGCAATTTTTTTTCTCTTTCTTTTATAACTTACATAACCTACTTGAACATTATGAATCTTGATTAGCAAGCTTTAATCTATAATTTGTGCTTCATTACTCACCTATAATAAAGGTTTTAAGGTATATATATATATATATATGTATATATATATAGGGAGCCGATATTGACACCCATAAAACTTATTAGTACACCCATATTTTATTAAAAAATTTAATTATAAAAATATCTCAATAGAAATTTACTAATAAGGACAAGTTACTTTAATTAAAAATAAATCAAATACTATATACGCTCATTAACTACACTTATATCTTCAACTATATTTCTTTATTAAAAAAAACTTACCTTTCAAAACAAAAAAAAAAACAAAAAAACTTATGATAAACTCTAATTTTTATGACAAACCCTAATTAAACTCTAATTTTATTTCAAGTATCAAATTTTCTAATCATCACATGATTATCATATTGTTTTTGTATTTCTTTTATGTATAATTATAAACTCTATCAAAAAATAACATTTTTTTTTTTTGTTTTAACTATAGCTATAAATATCAACAAGTTTTTTTTTTTTTTGTTTTTTTTTTTTTTTTTAAGATAGTTTTATAAATAAGAGAATTCCAAATTGAAATCTTTTGACCCCCATATACATATTCCCTTTTATAAGGCTCCAGATATTTCTAAAAGTAAATTGGACCATAATTAAAAAAATGATTTGATTCCAAAAATAATATGATTTTTTTTTATAAATTGGGTGTGGTAATAATTTAAGAGTGTTTATAAATAATATGTATTAAAATGAATAAATTTATTTCAATGAGGGTACTGTTGGCATTAGGATGGGTGTTTATAGTAATATTTAATTTTTAAATTTTAGACATGGGTGTACTTATAAAAATGGGTGTACTAATAAGTTTTATGGGTGTCAATATCCGTACCCATATATATATGGTAGTTTTTGATGTGGGTATAGCACTTAATTGAGTCATTTTAGTAGCTATCCACATTCATTTTCTATTAGCAATTATCACATACATTAACTTTAAAAAAAGAATCTCGAGACAGTACGTGTGACATGATCATTGGTCCATACTATTTACATATTTTTTTATTGCTCTTATTTTGGAACGTTCAACCAATGATGATGAAGAATGGGGTCAGCTTCATCATTCATTATTTGCAAACTTTAATAAACAAAACCTAGTTTTGAAATCGATTCCGGCCACCATCTCATGATCTTTAAATAATCATGTTTCACGTATTATTAAATTCTAATTTTCTCTACTCTTCAATTCATCTGTAGTTTAACCCAAAAAGTTAGCATGCGATAGATAACAGTCCAACTATAGTATTTAAAATATAAATTAATGACATGAGAGATGTACAGATGATGAATGCCGGACACATGTTAGATGCTCCATATCGTGTAATGTGTGCAATGAACAAATTAAGGGGGAAAAGGGATTCAAACCTGAGACAATCACACTCCGATACCATCTCAGTAATCATTTAACTCATAATCTTAAATTGATAGGTATTGTCCGATTATAATATTTAAGACATAGGTTGATGAAATTTATGATACGTTGATACCATATATACTTAAACCGTTAATAAAATACCCAGATAATTAAAGATAATATGATGAGAAAGGTATATACGGTAACAAATAAATTGGGAACCGATCGATTTTCTACTAGAATCAGTAAAAAGTTGCAAGGTCTAGGTGTAATTGCAGACAGGATTTCAGCTGTCTTTTTTAAGTTCATGGTTGTTGTCGTTTCTTTTTTCAACACAACATCATGTGAAAAGTTAGAGATATTGAAAATCAAGAGCATTAACAATGACTGCATTATTAATTAGCACCCTTTAATTTCCTTTTTTTTTTTTTTTTTTTTTTTTTTCCCGTTAAACACAAACATCCCAATATTCAAAATGATCAATAAAATTAAGGAATAAACAAGTGGACAAAATGCTTAAAGCACACTTAATTAGCATGTGTTGCTTGCCACCGATATAATTAAAAGAATAAAACTAGAAAATCTTAATTATAGGATTAGCAATCAATGATTTGTTGCTTGTTGCATGATTGCAGACAAGGCAACCATTTGAGGTGTAGTCAACAACTGGTAAGCAGCTATATATTCATGTAATCATATTGTTTTAATTTATATATATATATATATATAACAGCTGCAAATTAATTACAAATTAAACCAGGAGAAGACAGTTCATCATTTTGGAATAAAAAGTTGGAAAGTAAAAAAGGTCAAGCATTGCATGCATATGATTCAGGTGGTAGATCATATCACGCCCAGGATTCTTTGGTCTACTAATCAATCCAAAAAACAATCATGATTAAATTACCTGGTTAGTGCTACTGCTATCAGATTATCAATTAATTAATTATAACCTGTTTGAAAGCGTTTTTGTATATCAAAAATGCTTTAAGTATGATCAAGGCCGGTCCTGAGATTTCGGGGGTCCAAGACAAACTAAAAAATTGAGGCCCTCAAATCCCGACTTCCGGGTTACTAGTTTTTGGGTTCCATATACATAATATATACAAAATTCTAATAAAACTAAAATAGAAAAATAAAATTCTAATATAATACATACAAAATTCAAGAACAATTCTAGCAATGCATACATAAAAATTCAAGAACAATTTTTTCTATTAGGTAGTTAGGTTCCTGAATCCTTACCTCCGGGTTCCATAATACATAATACATAAAATAATTCTAACAAAACTTAAAATAGAAAAACAAAAAGAAGTTTTTCGGATTAAAAGAAGAAGAAAAAGGAAAAGATGTGTTAAATTACCTTCTAAAACAACTACGATTGATTTCAAGAAGAGAGCTTCCAAATTCCAATCAAAGAACAATTACTTTCCCATTAATTCCCAATTTCGTAAGAAGCCAAGAACTGAGCTGAGAGCTGCCAAGTGCCAAAGAAGTAAGAACCCTAAAAAATTTCGAATGTATGATATAATGAATTGCAATTTGCAATTTGATATGTTGTGATGGGGTAAGCATAATGATTTTATGTATTTAAAAAAAAAAGCATAATGATTTTGTTTCTTTAATGGGCATTTTTTTAACAACAAAAACATATGGGCTGTAAATAAATATTTCTTTGGTGGGCCTTTTAAATAATAATTGACATGTGGGTTTTTATTTTATTTTATTTAATTTATTTTTAAAAAAAATCTACTTCGGCCTAATATAAAATACACACTAAATGAATTTGGGGGCCCTAGGCGGCCGTCTCGTCGACCTATGCCCAGGGCCGGCCCTGAGTATGATATTTGAAGTGTTTTTGTAGACAAGTAGAAACTAGTTTGTCAACCAATCACCATTTTTTCTCTTGTAGGCACACAATATAGGCATATTTATAGTATACTAATACACATGATCACCACACTTTTGCTATGTAAGCATGGTAAAAGTGTGGTGAACATGGCAAAAGTGTGATGTTGTGTATTAGTATACTATAAATATGCATATATTGTGTCTACCGGAGAAAAATTGCAACCCATCACACAATTTAAAGAGATGTAAGAGGCCTTGGAATCAAGTAAGTATCCTTTCCAGCCTTGTTTTTTCCTTTTTTTTTTTTTTTTTTTTTTCAAATGCAAGTGAAACACCTATTTACATACGTATTTTGCTTTTGAGCTATACAATAGTTTTAAAAGTATAATTAATCAAATATCTAACAACTGATTATTCTTTAAGCACATATAATATTAATTATTATAATAATAGTTTTATGGTTGCAGACAAGGCAACCATTTAAGGTGTGGTCAACAATAGTTTTACGATAATCATTATTAGTTGTGCTGAAATGGTTGCAGACAAGACAACCATTTGAGGTGTAATCAACAATAGTTTTATAATAATCACTGTTAGCTGTGCTAAAAGAATAATCAGCACAGCTAACAATGATTATTATAAAAATTACAGTAATATCAAACTAGCCTTAAGTGCCGCTAGATCAAGAAAAGTTTAGGAAAAAAAAAAAATTCCGGTCCCTTGGAATCGAATCGGCCTCTTTTGTGAGATTTGGTTTGAGAGAATGGAAGTAATATAATTAATAAATGAAAAAACATTTATTAAAGACAAGACATTTCAATTATCATCAAGCAACATGTCAGCTTGACAAAGAAACCATCTTTTCTAATAAAAAATCATAGTGTTTAATGACCCAATTAATGAATAAAATAAGAGACTTACCTTGTTACGACCATAAGAGCACCTCCAATAGTCTCCCTTGGAGACCCCCTTAAATGATGATGGATATTGTTGTAAGAGGCCTTTAAGACAATATGTGTTTTAATAATACTCCCTTAAATGGTTCATTTAATAATTTTTTATTATTATTTTGATTTTTACTTTGTAATTATTATTGTAAAATAAATTACTCATTGGAAAATAAATGCTGTTGGGATTTAAAATTAAATATCTTTTGCTTCTCAAAAAATAAAATAAATTTAAATATGTGAAATCACCCTTTAATTAAGGGAGTGAGCTCTACCAAAACATATTTAAGGAAGCCTTTAAAGGACATGTTGGAGCTACAAAAATACAGTTTCTCCGCAGGAGATGCTCTAAACTTATTGTGTGCTCTATATTAAACAACAAAAATAACATTGAGGACTTTATAGTTTCTGCGTGTACGTCAAGGCATCCAGGCTCATTTCTATTAAAAATGTATAAACAAGAAAGCTTAGACTGGGAAATTAAACCCCGATTGATTTCCTAATCTCATAAATTCTAGTAGAGATATATCAGATTTATGATGAATTTATGTAAACATGTAATCGTTGGCAATTGTTTCATCTGCGATTCCTTATATTACTTATTAATCTCCAACCAGAAGGGGAAAATTACAGAAATTAAAATGATAAATGGATTCAATTTTTCTGCTTATACATAGAATAAACAAAATAGCCATTGCAAATGCTACCAATCTTTACATCTCAGCTAGTCATCGGATATGTTAATAATGTACACCCGGCTAACCATTGGAACCATTTTCCGTCAAAAATTACACCAAGTACAATCGAATGTCGACTTACTCATCGTGGTTTTCTTCTGGAAAATGGCAATGCCGACTTTGTTTCTGTATACCACTTTACTGGAAAATATCCAGGACCTGTACTGTCTTTGCTAACTTGAAATATTGATTATAACCATCATGACTGCTTTCTCTTGGGGTTGGTCACCCGACTCGATCACTTCACTTCACTCCCTCCCGGTTTGATGTGTCTTCTTCAGAAAGTTTGTTATCTGGAGTCACTGAAGTTGAGTGTACTTCAACTGCTTCCTAAAAAATCAGGAACCCAGAAGACCCATGATAAGATCAGTCTAATTTATAAAACTAATTACAGATATAATCAAATAAATACACATCCCTAGATAAAATACACAAATTATTATATCATTTCTCTACCGAAAACACAAGGACTATAGATAAGAAGTCATTCGGTGTCAACCATGGGATCAATAAGGAAAAGACATACTCAGGCGTACACAAAATAATATGATGCAACACATGGTCAAACATGTTCTGATCTAAGCTTGTTAAATAATTTGTGGGGAAGCAACAAAATGAATGTTCAGGGAAGATTTTCGAAGTACCTTTTCTAAATTTTCATATGGTTTTTGCTCATCCCTCCCATTAACCTCAGAATTATCAGAAGCTTCGCTGTTTTCCATCCTGAATACAGGGGTAGAATTCTTATCTTCCTTGAACTCTTGACTAGAAGGACCACCATTAACAACTCCAACGTTGGAAGTGTCTTGACCATTTAAAGACTGAGGTTTTCCGTTCTTATTGTCAATTAAGTTAGCACCAGCTCCATTTTCTTTCTCAAGTACGTTAAGTTCTCTCTCGTGCCCCTCATTTGTTACTTGACTACCTTTAACTGCTGCCTCTGCAGCTTTCCTCTTCTCTTCTTCTTTTTGCTGTTTTCTTCTTGCCTCTTGCTCCTTTAACTGTTTAAATCTGAAGTATATCAATAGATTAAAACCGTAAACAGCAGGAAAAATACCAAAAACACAGTGGAATGGTGAGAATTAACAATTAACCTTTCACCAGGACGTGGACCCTCTGTAGTCAACTTTTCTGCTTGACTGGCCTCCTTGGTTGATTTTAATTCTATGGATTTTAGTTCAGGGACAGACTTCTTAACCTCAAGTTGGTTTTCCTTAATTATATCGTTGAATTGCTTCATTGGATTTTTTGCATTTCCACGCTTTTGAAGCCATACTTGTTGGGCTGTACTCAGTATGTTATTTGTGAACCTATATAAATGTAAACTTATTATGTAAGAAAACCTAAGCAGAATTTTAGTGAAAAAGATTTCAAATTACATGCCATATGCTCATAGACTAAGAGCTTTAAATCTACTCACCAATAAAGGCTTAGACCAGAAGGAACTGAAAGAGAAAAATAACCGATCATTAAAGGAAGGAACTTTGTTATCGCTTGGGAATTCTTCACGTTTGGATCATCACTCTGAAAGTAAGAAGAAATGTGAACAGATGGATATGTGCCCAAAAAACAAATTACTGCACCGCTGTACAGTTTATTTCAGCTGGACAAGGAGTAATTCAAATAGGTGCATTCCAAATCATGTCCAGAAAAAGAAAATGCACCAAGGTGAGAAATTATTTTTTTGATTAGCTCAATGGTTAGTAAGATTTGATAGAAACGATCACAAGTAACCAGACTAATCTAGACCAGGGAGATAACTGACCTGTGGCTGTGATGACTGCATGATCTGGACAGAGATATACTGTGAAACAACCAGAAGCAAAGGCAAGACAAGGTATGCCAAGGTAGCTGGCCATCCAAGGGGTGGATGACCATCCTGAAAAAAACGTTCAGACCGAGAATAAGAATCAGTTTCACAACTTCCAAGATGGAAGTAACCATACCTTTATAATAATAAGCATCAATCAACACAAATTGAAAAGACAGGAAAAATATCTCTTTAGGATGAACCAGAAATATTATTGACATACTAATTTCATTCCACAGAAATATCAACTCAAGTAAACTATATATATAATACAACAAGCTGCAATTAAAGATTTATAGATCTGATTGAAGACTGTAATCTGATACACTTGACAATCAAAGAGTAACATGACTTCTGCAGAAAAAACAATAAGGCTTGTAGAGAAATTATTTAAACAAAAATTCTTGATCAGATGAGGAGATTAGGATTATTTAAAAATTCTCAGGTCCGGCTGTTTGTAATCTAACATTCATTCAAACCTGTTTTTTCAGCCACTAGATGCATCCCACGGATAGAGATTTGTTTTACTTTTAGTAAGTTTTTTGTTGAGTTCTAGGATTCTACGAAGACTTTCTTCATTATAAAAGTGAAATAAATCTCAGCCATTAGATGTATATAATGGTTGAATTTTGACAAACAAATGAAAAATACATTAAGATGTCCGCATTTGAGGATGACTAAAAGATTACTAACCACAAAAGGGAAAAGCCAAGAGATGCCGCTGCCACTTTGTCGAGAAGCAACTGAAGTTGGACCAGCCAATGAGGGTATCCAAAAGAAACCTTCTGAGAGGAGTCCCTTGATATTTAAAACAATGTTCAATTAGACATGGGAGAACAAAAGGAGGGGGAAGAGAGGAAACAGAACAAAGCCACAACAGCCTATAAACTCTAAAAAAGCATAATTAGCAAGAGCTACCTCATCTGCCACGTTTGAAAGGGCTCTATATAGCCCAATCCATACTGGTATGGTGGCAAGCGTAGGGAGGCATCCTGACATGAAGAAGTGAAAGACAAATGTGGTGTCAATTCAGAATTCACAATGGGCAAGATACTTATTCCAATCACATAAGGGTGCCCCGTTATGTACATGGAAATAAAACAGTAGAAGTAGATTAAAGTTTTTAAATCTAGTGTTGGGCCTCTTCATGAAGCTTAGATTTTTGGAATTAATGATGTTTAAACAAAGCAAAATATACCAACATATGCTGGAAGTATTCACAGAATACAAATACGTAAAATCATACTTATAGCATGGAATCTCTAAATGGAGCTAATTCAACAAAAGACTTCTGCAGAAGTTCAATTAGTAATGAGTATATGCTCTTTCTTGTAAATCAAAACTGTTAGTAACATAAATACCTGCTAGAGGGTTTATGCCAGCTAATTTATATAACCGAGCTGTTTCAAGTTGAATTCTCTCCTGCAAGTAATTTAAAGTATGGAACTCAGTCATCATAATAGAAACAGCCTAATAATCGAAATCTCTGTGGCTAACGAGTAAGTTACATTGACCAATATATAATATAAGATGGCACAAAAATTAGAAAATCATAGGTAAAGTAAACATATGTGAAAATACAATTAAACAAAACGTACCTGATCTCCGGCGTATCTTTCCTGAACAGCCTTTATTTGGGGCGTTAAGGACCGCATAGACATTGCAGATTCAACCTGTGCACAACAAACTTCATAACTACATTTACAACACTACACAACTAACACAATAACTCTCAAAGAATGTTTCACATTAATTTAACAGAACCACATACAAACCTGTTTCTTAGTCAAAGGGAAAGTAGCAGCCTTGACAAGCACAGTGAGCAGTATAATAGCAAACCCATATGAATATGGAACATGTAAAGTAGATAGTCCATCTTTTAAAACCTGAAATTATTTAAAATAAAATAAAAAAAATCAAAATTTACCTAATTGACAAATATCGAAAAAGATCAAATTTTTACGAATTATCATTGTAGTATAGATGCTGTTATACCTTCAAAACAGTTTCCATAACATTGGTGATACCAGAGAGCCAATCAGAGTTCTGTTTGGTTGCAGTTACTGTCTCGGAATTAGAAGCAGACACGGCAGCATCGGCTAATATGTAAAGCAGACTCTCAGCTCGACCAAACAGCTCCTTAATTACATCCCCCGCACTTTCCGGGTCGGGTTGCAATCCGAGTTTAGCTACAGAAAGAGAGCCACGAAGGAAAGGCTTGTTGTGGACGAATTGGGTCCGACGAAACAGAGGGTTATGGGTCGTGGTCCGGTGAGGAAACGGAGAGAGGAGTAGATTTGGCTGGAGGGAAAGAGAAGCAGCCATGATTTTGAAGGTTTTTAATAAAACCCTAGTAGCTGTGGTGGTGATTTTTTTAGTTCAACAAGTTGCAGAGTTTTTGTAAGTGATGATGATGATACTACTGTTGGGATTTTAAAAAAAAAAAAAAATAAATAGGAGAAAAAAAAAAATCTATTTGAATAAATTTTGAATACATGTACATCGACAAGTGATGGTGAAATAAAATATCTACTTTTTTGGAAATGCATTTTTTTGACGGATCAAGTCTAATAGACAAAGGCCAATAGGCATCTTGCCAATGTGGTGTGACTCTCTAATGGGAGACTCCACCACCATGGTTTAACGTTCGGTATGTGTATATATATATATATATATATTATTTGTCCCACCTCTTGTGTGGGTGCCCTCTCCCCCTTGTGGGAGTATTTGTCCAGGCTGTACTAGTAGAGTCCAATTCTCGTAAGGTCCCGGCAGTTGATGTAATTTCAAAAAAAAAAAAAAAGTCTAATAGACAAAGATGCAAATCAAATCTTAAAAGAGATGGTCACCTCCCTTCCACGGTGATGGTGAGGGATTCGAGTCTCACCATGCATATTTTATAAGTATACGTTGGAAGTTTTTTCTCGGTTTGTGGAAGTAGTTATTTGGGCAGTATATATATTATCTTATTTTGGTAGGTCTCGACAGTCATATTGTAATAATTGTAACTTGTAATACCTAATATATATAAGTCTAATAGACAAAGACCGTAATTATTATTATTATTATTTTAAATATTACACTATTATATAATTATGGGTTATTTTTATTTTTATTTTTATTTTTAAGGAGAGGACTCGAACTACAATCTCGTGATGCAGATATGAGGGGTTTATTACCGGATCAACCTCATCTCATCACAAAGACTGTAATTAATTAAATATCATAATAATATCAATATATATATATATATATATTATTGAACTTTCTTTTTTATATAAGTCCGAAACTAAATATGTAAGTCTTACAACGAAATCTATCGAAATTAAACAATAGATGCCTGACTTGATTATCAACTCTCGTGACATCCGTACACCATTACTTAGAGAGGAACTGTATTTTATTGTAAGTTTATGACGTGGCAAGTGAATTATCATTATCACACAAATCATGAAATAATGTGGTTAATGAACAAATCAATTACCATATCATTTGAGTTGGGCTTTGAGTTAATTTTTTAGGTTGTCAAGTATTTGTGTTTTATATATATATTATTATTCTTAACAATGTATAAAAGTATTCCTTTAAAAAATTATATAAAATTATACGTATTCTTAATAATGTATCAAATTGTAAGGAAAACGAAAGAATCTAGTATAACTATAAGTATGGACGGTGAAGGGCATTCATTCAGTTTAATAATGTTTTAGGTTCGGGTTATCGCCACTGTAAATGGTATATAAAAAAATAAAATAAAAAGATTATAAGTCTGTAACATTATAAAGTCGGTATACATTCATTTTTATTACTATTCAATAGTAGGAGATCAATATGTATACAGTTATCCTTGAACAGTTGAAATATATCCAGTAACTTGGATTGGGCCAATCGATCTCTTTATTGGGCTTGCAAATGATAAATGACAAATTGACAACAATAGCTGGCCCTCAGCCCCTTATAATTCTCTTTCTCTGTACCCAATAACAGGCAAAGCCTATAAAACAGAAGCCATTTCAGTGATCATTAATATTCAATAACATGGAAACTTTATAATTATTTATATATGCAATTAACTAATAACTTTTTCTTTTTTTACACAATATCTATTAATCCGTGTCCAGGTATCTTTTTGAAAGCTTTACCATTAGTAGGATTCGAACCGTTGACCTGGAAGTTATCTACCAGAACCCCAAGCTCATCCATCTACCAGCTAGGCTACGCCGCTGTTGGCAATTAACTAATAACTTAGAACTATAAACAACACAACCTTGTGCAACTGCGACTACGATAACATTATCAATACCACCATATTTGGACAAAATAAGCTTGCTGAAGTGTTCGGAGACAATTTTTCCGAAAAAACTGACGGCAAGAATGGATAAGGGTCCGTAATTAACTTAATAAAACTCTAAACTATACACGAGTGTAGAAGTGATAAGAAAGAGTGTGGTGGGGTAGCGAATATGAGGTCGAAATGTCACCAATTCGGATAAGTGAAGAATCTAAAAAACAAAACTCTATTGGTCTAAATTTGCCAAGCTTGTCATCAAATCTCAACCAAGCCATACAAGTCCATCTCTGCCTCACCTTCTCTCTCACAATATTCTAGCTTCAACACACCATCTACAGAAATCAAATCAAGCTCAGCTCCATCAATCAACCAATGGCTGCAACTATGGCTACAATGGCAGTGTTGAACACCAAGTGCCTCAACCTCAACTCACCCAAGAACAAACCCAGTAGTATTCCAAAACCCACTTCCCTTCTCTCCATGCAAAACCTCCCAAAAGGTCTCATCATGAAGACCCTATCAAACCCACTTGAGATTTCGTCTTCTACGTCTTCTCTAGCTGGAACCGCCATTGCTGGAGCAATATTTTCGACATTGAGTGCATGTGACCCAGCTTTTGCAGCCCAACAAATAGCAGAGTTAGCAGAAGGAGCTGACAACCGTGGAACAGCTCTTTTGCTGCCACTAATACCAGCAATAGCTTGGGTACTGTACAACATTCTCCAACCAGCACTCAACCAGATCAACAGAATGCGCGAGACCAAAGGGGTTATCATCGGCCTCGGCGGCCTCGGTGCTGCAGGGTTGATGGCAATGGCACCACCGCAAGCATCGGCAGGTGAAATTGCTGCGATTGCTGATGCAGCAAGCGACAACAGGGGTCAGCTGCTGCTGTTTGTTGTAGTTCCTGCCATTCTTTGGGTGCTATACAACATTCTACAACCGGCTTTGAACCAAATCAACAGGATGAGGTCTTAGTGACTGTGAGATAACTTTTATATATATATATATATATGGATTTTGTGTTGTGGGGTGTGATCATGCAACATAGTTATCACTTTTAATTTTGCACACCTTGTTATGTTAATGAACTGCTACTTCTTTTTCTTAATCTGAACAAATTATTTTCCTTTTATTTCGGTTGATTGAATTTTAAGTGTAATTATATATATATATATATATATATATATATATATATATATATATTTGTCTTACACAAATTGTTATATTCTCGGTTCAATTATTCTTATTTACTTGTTGGTAGTTTGTGTGTATTATAATTTGAGTTAAAATTTGTCAAAAAAATTCCAGGTTATGGATAGTAATTTTAAATTTGTTTATGTGAGGATGAGGTTCTAGCTAGACGAGGGGGATGAATTTTATCTACATAAGTTTTAATGGAATTTACATTCTCTATTAATCTGATATTTTTCCTGACCTCACTTAATCTCATGACACATAAGCATTGTAATGAATAAGTGGTTAAGATATGATTGGTTTTAACAACCACTTTATCGACAATCAATTACATGCTATTAGAGCATCTCCAAAAGACTTTTCAAATAAGATATTTCTAAAAATCAAACGAGCCACGTCAGTATATTTGGTTCCAACAAACTCTTCAAATGAGATTCTTCAAATAAGATTTTGCTTCCCACTCTTCAATATTGAAGAGCAACTTCCCCCTCTTCAATTATTATTTTATTATTTTTATATCATATCATCATTAATATTTAACATATCATTTATCTTTTTAATTAATTTCAGTTAATATATAATAAGTTTTGATTTATAAATTTTATCATCATAAAAATTATATCACTAGAAAGGTCTCATTTAGATCTTTAAAATGAGACTAATATTGAATATTTAATAATAACATATTAATAATATGAAAAGTTATTATTTCTAAATTGAAAAAAAAAATGGAGGGTAATTAGATTTGTTGGTGGGGAGGGGAAATTTGAGTGTTTTCATTAAAATAAAATAAATCTATTTTTAATTGAAAAATCTTTTGGAAGAGCTATTCTTTTTTCACTCCTCAAATTGCCATTTAGGTAAGCAAATAGATATTTGAAGAATGAAAATAGAAGAGTCTTTTGGGGATGTTCTAAAAAGGTCAGGAAAAAAAATCAGATGAACAGAGGATCCAAATCCGTTTTAATGTGGGTTATTGTTCATGTCCACATAAAATAATAATGAATAATGATAATAATGGTTTTCATTTGACTTAGAAGAAGAAGCTTTAATTATTGAGTAGCATAAGTCATTATTCATATTGAATAGTTTGTCAATTACTCAAGTATGGCAAATTTCCTATCAATTATGTATACTTCCATATATGACAATTTCAATACGTAGGGATTGAATTACAAAACACGTTTACCAAATAATCAATACAAATTATGTATTGAGAGTATGATTGGATTAAGACCTCCATAAACAAAAGAACAATTAATCTTATATATATTCTTTCTATTATCAGTTCGAACTGACAAAAGTTATATCAGTTCCTATGTTTTTACTAATACTTTTTGTGTAGCTTACTCTAAATGATGTGAAAGGCAATAGTAGCATTATATCTTTAGATAATATAATAAATAATATGATATATATTAGATGCCGTGATTTATCCAACTTTATATATATATATATAAATTCTATTATCAGTTCGAACTGACAAAAGTTATATCAGTTCCATGCATGTGAGCCACTGGATTTAAAAACTTTGACAGACAAGTGCATACAGCCAAGTCAAAGTATTTAAATCCAGTGGCTCACATGCATGGAACTGATATAACTTTTGTCAGTTCGAACTGATAATAGAATTTCTGTATATATATATAAAGTTGGATAAATCACGGCATCTAATATATATCATATTATTTATTATATTATCTAAAGATATAATGCTACTATTGCCTTTCACATCATTTAGAGTAAGCTACACAAAAAGTATTAGTAAAAACATATTATTATTTTTCTTAAGAAAACTTATAGTGGGCAAGGTGTCAATTAAGGGTAGCTTGATTATATTTGAATGTCAACTTACACCACATGTGCAGGTCATGAGCCAATCATGATCATACCAACAATGGCTTTGCAAATTGCAACTGTTTAATTTCTTTTTTCGAATTTATTCTTTTAAAAGTTGGGGTGGTGGTGGTGTCCATGGCACCTCATTGGAGTACTGGACCACCTTTACACTTATATTTTTGGACATGCAGCAACTTCTATTCTTTTCCAAAGATGGTTTTGACTTGTAGTTTCACTATTAATAAAATACTACACACACTAATCATGTTTTCTTCGATCTTAATCATTTCTAAAATATCGAAGCTAGTCTGGGATTATATCGGATCTGGGGATTTGCACCCTAATGGATATGCTTTTTAGGATATATTAATTAGGACTCAAATCAGCTGTCAAAATTTAGTGTCTCAATTTATGTCCAACCAACCAAATTGAGACATGTGTGCATATTTATGGATTTTTTTCCAACTGTTTTCATAAATGTGCACACATGTCCCAATTTGGTTGGTTAGACACAAATTGAGATACCAAAATTTGACAGCCGATTTGAATCCTATTAATTAACCATTAAATTAATGAATGAAATACGAATCAAGTATATTTTGCTTTCTATACATATAATTAGCAATATTGTTTTATGACTCAAATCAGCTGTCAAATTTTGGTGTCCTAATTTGTGTCAAACCAACTAAATTGAACTAAATTGGGACATGTGTGCACATTTATGGAAGAAGTTGAAAAAAAATATAATTAAATGTGCTATAAATGTGCACACATGTCCCAATTTGGTTGGTTTGACACAGATTGGGATACCAAAATTTGACAGCTGATTTGAATCCATTGTTTTAAGGGTTATTATATTTTTAGTCCCTGACGTTTGCGTTAATCTGGGTTTAGTTCACGATTTTCTGACTTTACTAAGTTCAGTCCTTCCGTTAGGGTTTCGGTTAAAACAAACAGACTGGCATTGTCAGAGGGTACAATGACCGAAATACCCTTCATTGTCAGACCTGTTGTTATTGCGCGAATGAGCCATCTTCATCACCACCATGGCGACCTCCATCTAGATGGAAGCGAACTCCATTTGTGATGAATCCTCCATCTGATCTCATCTCTCTCTCTTGACCGATCTCTTGATTTGGGTGTTGGGTTTCTATGATTTATGTGGGATTCGAGAAAGAAGAAGAAGAAGAAGAAGAAGAAGAGATCGGTAAGGAGATGAGAGATTGAGAGGAGGATCGTGGTGGTATGATTTTTAGGTTTGGTTTTGATTGAATATTCGGTTTGATTTTGGTTTAGGTTTGATGAGTTCTGTTTTGATGATTTTGGTGAAGGGTTTGGTGAATTGGTGGTGGTCGGGGTTTGAAGGGTTGATGATGGTGGTTTGGTGGCAAGAGATTTAGGGTTTAGGGGTGGTGGTGGATGGTGGCTGTGTGTGATTGGGGGTTTAAATTTAATTTAGGGATTGGGGGTTGTGTGGATGGTGGCTGCGTGTGACGGTGGGGAAGAAGATGATGAGTTTTTTTTATTTTATTTTATTTTATTTATTTTTTAATTTTTAATTTCTTTTTTTAAAGTTTTTTTATTTTTTATTTTTTATTTTTTATTTATTTATTTATTTTTTTAAAGTTTAATTTCTGGGTTGGATTTTTTAATATTTTATTATTTAATTAATTTAATATTTTATTATTTATTTTATTATTATTTAATTTAATTAAATTTATTAATTTAAATGGATTTAATATATATATATATATATATATATATATATATATATATTATTTTTTAATTAGTTTTTTATATATTTTAATTTTTAAATTTAATTCATTTAATTATTATTTTAATTTTAAATTTAATTTGTTTTTTCATTTTTTATTTAATAGGAGGGCATAAGGGTCTTTACCCTTGTGGTAGGCAGGTTTCTAGAAGGTTTTTAGGAATTTCCCATAATGCCCTTGTTGACCTAACAAAAGTCAACGAAACCCTAACGGAATTGGACAGTAGGGACTTGATTTGGTATTGTCAGAGAACTATTGGACTGCAGTTAGTAAAGTCAGAAAATCATGGACTAAACCCAGATTAACGCAAACGTCAGGGACTAAAAATATAATAACCCTTGTTTTAAACTTCAAGTAAAGTACGACATAAAATAAAAACAATATTCACCCGCCGATTAATGATTTAATTCCTTCTTCAACCTCACTACTCACTGCTCTCCAGCTGTCTCTCTCAGACCTCTCTATCTCTCTCTATTCATTTTATAATAATATTATTATTTTTTTTCCTTTATCTTTCCGTCCATTTTCATCCCATTTTCCCTCCATGATCTATACATGCACTTAACACCACCAACACTAAACATATATCAAACTCTATTAGAGAGCTAGAGCTCAAAGTTGTTGCTATTGTTTTTGTTGACGATCATCGGTTTCATGCAAAGACATGAAAACCCCACAATCAAAAACACAACCACTACCCATTTTCAAGTATTTTTTCATCTCTCTCTTCTTCTCTCTACCTCTCCTCGTCCTCCTCCTCCTGTATTCTCTCCAACGTCCCAATAACCAGACACGTCAAGACTCTGTTTCGGACCTCAGAATCCGACCCGGATACACCTCCTACGACGCTTACATCCAACGCCAACTAAACAAAACCCTCAACCCAAAACTCAGACAAATATGGACAACTCGCGACTGGGACCGTAAAGTTCATGTCTTTTCAAGCTTCTTCAACGACTTGAAACAAAAAAGGCTTCTTTCAAACCAATCAAAAGCTCTCTGTATCGGTGCTCGAGTCGGGCAGGAAGTCGAAGCACTCAGACAAGTCGGAGTGTCCGACTCAGTCGGTATCGACTTGGTGCCGTGTCCGCCGTTGGTCGTGGAAGGCGACTTCCATCACCAGCCGTTCGATGACGAGAGTTTTGACTTCGAGTTCTCGAACGTGTTTGATCATGCACTTTTTCCGGACAAGTTCGTGGGGGAGATCGAACGGACGTTGAAGCCCGGTGGGGTGTGTGTACTACACGTGGCGGTGTTTAGACGGTCGGATAAGTACTCGGCTAATGATCTGTATAGTGTAAAGCCGTTAGTGAGACTGTTCAAGAGATTCGAGATGGTTCATGTCCGGAAAGTTGACGGGTTCGGGTTGGATACTGAGGTTGCGTTTAGAAAGAATAAGAAAACTGTCATCCAACGGTCATGATATTGTTTCGAGTCTCACTCGAAAAGTATGAGGAGACATCTCCACCGTAGTGATAGTTGTATTTTGAACTCTAATTATAAGCGATTCCTATATGTATACGGTTTGATTCTTTTTAATGGAATAATTACAATAAGATTAGATGGGTCATTTAGTCATTTTATTTTTTGAACAAGACATTTGGTTAATGTTGCTAATACAAACAATGACAACAAATATAAACAAACAACATTTTACGAGTATATTAACAAAAAACAAAAAAAGAAACATTGTTTGTTTATATTTGTTGTTATTATTTGTGATGGTGTCTGCAAGATCCATTTCCTATAATTTATAGATTTGTTAAAGTTAATACGTTTAATTATCAAGGAAGACATTAATTACAACCAAAACCATCCAATCTATTTTTGATTTCTTCTTCTTATTTCTTAAGAAAGATAAAATATATATTATACCAGCAAGGGCGGTTGATACTGATACATCTCGTGGAGGGTTTATGCCTTTAAGATGAATTCTTGAAGATATTTTTTGTTATCATTAATAGAAACATTTTAGACAAATATTTTTTTTTAAAAAAAATTATTAAGAGATTTTTTAAATAATTTTGATTAATTTAAAATAATTTTTTTTTTGAGAGATTGTTTTATAAGAGATCACTTGAATAGCTTTCCAAAATAATTATGCTAAGAGCATCTCCCACCCATCCTCTTAATTCACAACTCTAAGAAAATTTAGAGGATTGGAGAGAAAATGTTGCTCCCACCCATCCTCTAAATTGTTGCCTCCAAGAAATATTTTAGAGAACCACAACTCCATTCTCTATATTTAAAGAACCAATTCTCATCCTTTAAAACCACTTTTTAACTTTTTTTATTCCAATTATATCCTTTTAACTTTTTCATTAAATTCAATTAATGTATAATAAAATTTAATTTATACATTTTATGAACATAAAAATTATACCATTAGAAATGTCTCATTTATATCTTTAAAATGAGTCTAATATTGAATATTAATTAATAATTTTTTATTTACCATGCTTTACCATATTATATTTTAAAAAAAGTATAAAAAAAAATAAATTACAAATGTTATTATAAATAATATTTGTTAAAATTTAGTTGAACAATAATTTATTAAAGAAACTAAAAATAATAATGAAAATATAAGTTATTGAAGATTATTAAAGATATAAATGGAAATAGAGATAGAGAGTGTGGTGGGAGTGAAAAATTTTTAGAGATGAAATCTAGAAGGAATATTCCTTTTTGGTTCTCTATTTTAGAGATAGAGATAGAGATTGGGTGGGAGATACTCTTAACATGCTAACATGTAGTTTTAGACACATAGTTTGTTAAAAAAAAAAATACATTTATTATTAAAATAAAATAAAATTATATTGTTAAATAAAATAGATTCTTTTTTAAGAACAAACGGCCAGCAGTCTTCAAAAATCAAGCAAAAATTGTCAAATTTAAGAACTGTAAAGCAATCTGATTGTTGACTGAAAATGGGAGTGATTGGCGATATATTGAACTTAAGAAAAAAAAAAAAAAAAAGGCAAGCTGGCGCGCATGAGGAGTAATCACTAATCACTAATAACGCTAATTAAGTTTAGTAAAATTAACGTAAAGATACAAGAATAAAAGATGCTCAAAAGGATAAGTAAATTGAATTTGTTAGCTCTTTAAGAGACAAAAAAAAAAACTCCAATTATGCTCCTCTCATCATCAAGTATCTCTAGGACTCTATCTATTTAGAATAGGTATTTTTTTTAAAGCTTTTGTTATTGATAGGATTCGAACCGTAAGTTTATCCATTTACCATCTGAACTACGCCACTAAGGGCATCTCTATGTCTATGTTATCAATGATAATCTAAGCATTTTTATTTGGAGCAGCAAATATATAAATAAAGATGATTCTCATTAAATAAAAATTCCAAAACCCCATTTACTAACAAAATTTGTTACAAAGCTATTGACACAGGACAATCATAGCTTAATTGTAAAACCAGGAATAGCACACAGCACTCTGCAGATGTAAAGGAAAAAAAATGACCTCATGAAGGGCCAGAAAAAGAAAACCACAGCGGCTACGGTTTTGGCTGGCTGTCTGGAACAAATTCGTCGGGCTGGCTTTCAAAGTCCAGGGGTTGTGATTGCGAAGCTGTTAGCTTGGCTGCCTTGTATCTTTTCGAATTTCTAAGGATCGTATCCAAGTTCAAACTATATCTGTTCCAAGAAGAGCCAACAGATTTAGTTGTTGCATATAAAGTTACTATAGAATAATACAAAGATTACCCTAAACTTCAATATTACGTTTTTCTTGTCTAAAGGAAACTTTAGCCTATATTTTGGATCGTCATGTGGTTTATTTTGTTCAATTGACCATGTTCTTCAATTTCTTTCGGGGTTTTTCAAATCAACAAAACAAAATAGACTTTTACGGCCTATAAACAATTTCGAATACACAAGGATGTAGACTTTAAGTGGCAAAAAGTTCAATAGATGAGCAGGTAACTAGTCAAAATTGGCACCACATAACAAAACAGAAGATGTATATCTTACAATGGTAAAAAAAATAAAAATAAATAAACTTACTGTGAATTTGAGATGTTTCTTCCCTTTTGTTCCTTTCTATTGGCCGTGTGAGATCCTGCAATAAATCATAAGATTAAAGAATACAAAAATGTTATAAATTTAAGCCCGATTACAAGTCAAACTTTTTCCGGAAGAAATTCAATAGACATTCTAACTTTAGTGACTGCCTATAATATCATGCTTTATGATACTCTAGTAGCAATATAAGAGCAAAGGAAATAATACCGCATTTTTAACCAGACATTATCATCGAAGTAAAAGCAAATTTACAGCCGAGTCTAGACAGTTGAGCAAAAAGACAATATGTTCAGAAACCACAATACACCATTACATATTAACTTGTACAGTATGCTTTCATGCAGAATTTTTTGTCGATATTATTCATAAGGTTCAAGTTTCCACAGTACAAAAAAACAAACATATAGGTTCGGGTTGAAAAGAAATGACAGACTATCTCTCTGTTAATATGTACTAAGGGATACCAAGAAAACAATAAGAGGACAACCTAACTAACATCTGATTTCATGTCACAACAGTTCGAAATTCTCCAAGATGAAAAGTGGACATATTAAATTAGAACTATTGAATAACTCGTGAAAGTTTTCATGACAGGTTTATTTATCGATCTTATAGTTAAAGAGACGTGTCATGACAAAAAGCAATTTATCAGTCAATCAACTTGTAAAACTATTAATATCTGGTAACATGCTAACACATCCAAAACAAAGATTTTAAATTACCATTTCGTGGTGCACTGCTGTCTCCATCTGAGTAGTCGGATGACAAGGAATTATCTGACGGAGTTCTGGTGCTGGTATCTGAATTGTCTACTCCATCTTCATCATCAGAACTCCGATCACTATCAAACTTAAAAATTGTACCTGATGTAGCTAATAAACTCTTCTTGCGTTCTGAGCTATTCAAAACTTCCCCATTATCATTATTACTGATTTTTTTTCTAACTGCCACTTGTGATTGATGTCTATTAACCTTTTCACTTTGGGGAATTGCGCTTTTGAAACTCTCCAAGCTAGAGTTTGATGCAGCAATGGTTTCTTTCTTTTTATTAGAACGGGGAATCATCCTAGAAGCATCGACAGTGTTGGCACTTGTAGCTTCCTTAGTTTTTGAATTGAATTTATCAGACTTATTAGATGGTGGTGGAGCTTTTGTTCCAGTTCCAGAAACTTCTGAAAGCTTACTGTTTTTAACTTGAAGAGGACTCTCCCCATTATTGCCGTCAGGTTTATATGACAAGACTTTGGATGATTTGACATTCAGTTGACCATGGAGAGGATCAGTTTCAACCCCAGCAATTTTCCCAGGCTTACAAATGGATCCATTTAATTGATGCTCAGTACTTGTCTTCGCCAAATTTTTCTTTGTCAATATAGACGAAGCATCCACCTCCAACTCCCTTGTACCATCTATTGCCAGATTCACATTCTTACAGCTAACATTCTCATCTTCTGTTTGCAATTCTGGTATGCTCTTAGCACCAGAACTTCGCTTTCTCTTAGTTTTCTTTCCAGATTTCTCAACCTTATTTTCTGCAGTTTTGCTGAGATCCTGATCCTGCAAGGATTCCAACACATTTTGAATCACATTATCAGTTTCTCTATCTGTAGCCAAAATAGGAGCATTCACTGTTTTTGCTTTTGATTCTTCATTCTCCTCGCTAGGAAACAGAATGCCTTCTTCTTTTCTAGATTTGTCACTCAAATGATCTTTATGTACGGTTTCATGTTGCTCGGTCAAAGAAATGCCTATTACAGAACATGTCATATGTTCTGTAGTTGATGTTACAGGATCCTGAGTTCTTTTGGACTTTCTTTTTTTCTTTGAAGATTTTCCAGGTTTCGCAATATCATTTGTATCCAATAAATCAGAAGTGACTACTACTTTAGAGTTCATGTAAATTTCATCCCTACTAAAAGGACTGCACATTGTTGATGGCATTGTCTTATAGTCATTATGTTGTGACAATACTCTTTCTTCTTCAACTCTAGCCGTCTGATCACTTCCAAATTTCTGACTATCATTAACAATAACACTCCCATGCTCAATGCCAATGTCCTTACTGAGATCATTGCCCTCTTGCACAGCAACAGGTGGAACCTCCTTACCTGACGTGACCTGTGTCACTGTAACTGGATCCTGGGTTTTTTTGGACTTCTTTTTTTTCTTAGATGATTTTTCAGGTTCCACAGTAACCTCCGAGACCTTCAGATCATTGCCCTCTTGAACAGCAACAGGAGGATTGCCTTCTGCTTCCGTAGTATGACGATCATCTGAAATCCTCATTCCTTTAACAGCAGATGCAGCTGCTGCTTCAGGTGGATCATTTGTGCTCTCATCATTGCCAGCATCAGTGGCACTCACATCAACATCTAAAAGAAAAGAGGTCAGCATTGATATCAACATCGCATGTGTTCTGTCTCCTTATAAGTAATGGAAACTGAAGATAAAAATTTGTTTGAAATCAAAGCAAATCAACCTAGAATCACACTTCAAAATAGACAAGGAACTTACCCAATGAACGAGGTACTGTTTCGTTTTCCCTCACTTCTTGGACAGGAGCAGAGAGCATCATTTCTGAAGAATTTTTATTGTTCAAAGTCTTCTGTTTTTTCTTAGTTGGACCAGGTGAAGCTTCTTCCATTGACACACGGCACTGCACATTGAGAACAGCATTCATTGAATTTTCTTTTTCACACTCTACATAATTTCTTGGAACTGCAGTTCCATTAGATAGTACATTAGTCATCTGCACTTCACCACCTGGACTCTTGCTGGTATCAGATGATATATGGCAAGGTTTATCGGCAATAGTTTTGCTTCCAATTACCTTATCATGAGTTAAAACTCCATCTTCACTGACTAAAGAATTGTCTGGGACCACAATGTCTTGCTGTGATATATCTTTATCAGTTCCTTGGGCTGAGGCATCATTTTCTTTCAAAGCATGTTCGAGTGATTCATTTCCTCTCTTCTTTTTAGCTTTACGTTTCCGTTTTCCCTTCCCTGCAGCACTTGATGTTCCACCTCCATCCAATGATACACTGAATTGGTCATCGCTAATAACATTCTTGAAGTTGTCTTCATCGCATCCAGTACGCATTATGGGATCTTTACATTTGCTGCTATCTAGCTGTTCATGTTTCTCCTGTAACTCAGGATCTGACCTGTTGTTGGTGTCAAGGGACAAGATGTTGTAGTTATTATCACAATTAGTGTCAGCAGAAAGCTTCTCTTTTGCATTCCAGTCTCTCTGAACTTGAGGCAATGTTGAATCACCATCATTCGATAACTTTCTGGTAGGACCATCAGATAGAAGACCAAAATTATCCGTGATGCCAAAACAGGCTACTATATCCCCAGAATCCTGATTTTCTACTATTTTCCGCAGTCTTGAAGCATCAACGGAAAGAAACCAACCTTTGCAGATCCCATCAAAAGCACTTTTCACAAACATGGAATCCGGTAGGCGATAGAAGTTTCCTCTACGTTTTACCTGCCAAAGTTGGCAAAATTTTGTCAGTAAATAATATAAGCAATAGGTGATATAGTCAACAGCCTTAAAGTGCCATACAAAGCAGTATACCTTTAGAGCTTGAATGTTTATCTCCCCAAAATTAGGAAAGCACAACAGGTGCTCATGAAGAATTTTCTCTGCAAACCGGACAGCATAAATACAGTCACATTCATCAAATATGTGTAATTTAAGCAGTACCACATGCACAAACAAAGGCATTCACAGAGGTTCTACAATAATCTACAGTAAAATGAACTTTCTTCGAATGCTTATTGAAAAATTTCTACAGCCAACCTGACACTATTGTCATTCATATATATCATTTTGTTCTAATCAGATTTCAAGATTGATTACTTATCAGAGACTGCACGATATTCATTCAAAGAATCCTCAAATTATTTCACCAAATAGAGTTAACAAACAATGTAAATTACTTTTGACATCGGCAACGGTGTCGGAGCCGGAGACGATCAAGGCGAGGTGAGTATCGAGGCTGGTGTTTACGAAAACCGTGTTGTACGGTGCGGCGCCACCGGAATCGGAGGCGGAACTCGGTTTCTCCATCGACGAAACTCGGCAAGCAAAAATATATTCAAAGTGAGCCAAGGCGGTGGCGTCGTCGACTGCTGATGAGAAGAAGCGCAGTGCTTGTCGTCTAGGTTGCTTCTTGTCTGGAGAGCGTATATAAGTACACGATGGGCCGGGTCTTGGGCTTATTGTCTTGAATTGTCAACATGGGCCCGATCGGCCTTTTTTTTTTTTAAAGATATATTACAATTTACGATAGGATTGTCGGGATGTGCCGAGATCAAATAATACATGTACAATCTACTCCTACAACGGGAGATAAGTAGATAACTACTCCCATAACCCAGAAAGAAAACTTTTCACACATGTTTGTAAAATGCATATAGTGGGATTTGAACCCCTTACCACTTATGTAGAAGGAGGTGCACGACCAGCTCTGCTAAGAGGTGATGTGCATAGTCTTGAACATTAAATGAAGCATGGGAATCATTTTGCAAAAATGAGAAAAAAATTTCAGTTTGATGAAATTTTATCATACATGTAATATTCGGATAAAATGATTCTAGAAGTCTCAAGATTTTGATAAGGAAGAAAACATTAAAATAAAAATAATTACATGTGAAAAAATAATTAAGTGACACCAACTATTGATGCACCCTTGGGATTGATGGTTATTGTTTGAATTTATGCAAATTTGCTGATAAAAAATTATGTACGTACAAGAAACAGTAATGTGTAGATTAAAGTGTTGGTATCCAACTTTACCATAATATTCTCATTTTCAACATATTTTTATTTTTATTTTTTTTGAAATATAACAATTAATACAGTCATGTGTGAAGAAGTTTTAGAGATCAAGTACCATACATACGGTTCAGATATCTACCTCATAAAAAATTGTGATATTGTGGGTTCGAATAATATCTATGCGTTGGACCATTAAATTACTAGTCAAATTTCAAGCATAGAACTAAATTACTTTTAAGAATTATTAAAGGCTTGTTTGGCATGGTTTTTGAAAGCTTACCTTTGGCTTTTAAAACCTAAAAGCTGCCCTTGGGATTGTTTGGATGTTCCCAGAGAAGCCAAAATCAGCTTTTGGCTTTTAAGGTGCAAAAGCTACTTTTGGGATTGTTTGGATATTCCAAAAGAAGAGCTTTTAGGAGTTAAAAACTCTTTCGGCTGAAGCCAAGCCCACCCAGCTTCTCCCATAAGCTCTTAATGAAAACATGGGAAGCTGTATTTTGGTTTGCCACTTTTACTCCTTTATTAAATAACAAATTAAAATTGTCATTCAGATCCTTTTATTTTTTTCACTCGTCTCTTCTCTCCATCCCGTAATCAACTCCCCATCAACTTGCTCCGAAGGTCGTCGCCACCGCTAAGCAAGCCCGGCCCTAGGGGGAGCCCAGTGAGGTAGTCGCCTAGGGCCCCGATCTAGAAGGGCCCCCAAATTGTAAAAATAAAATAAAATTGATTTCAGATATAACTCATGTATGATTTTAAACTAACAAACCCATAAATGAGTTTAAAATAGGCTCATCAAACATATAATTTCTTAAAACTAACAAACTCATAAATGAGTTTAAAATATGCTCATTGAACATTTTTTTTATTTTTTTATTTTCAAGACAGGCCCACAAATTATGAAACCTAATTATCATTCTCAAGTTCATACACCAAGTCAAACGTGGTTTGAATCCTATTCTTAACACCAATTGTCTTTTAATATATCTAAAACGGGAAAGCAACAGTATAACACTACTCATATCACTTATCAGATAACTAGAAGCAAACATTGAACAAGAATCAAAAAATAAAAAATCAAATTAGGGTATTTCAAAACTGTCTTAAATTTTGCTACGAAAATTCATAATTCAGATACAAAATCTCAACTTGAAATCTCAGGGCACCGTAAATTCATTTTCTATAATTTGCCTCAGGCCCCGAAAATCTCAGGACCGGCCCTGCCGCTAAGAGTCGTCATCAACCTCCAAATCAAGCACATGACCTTGTTAACCTCCTCTTCGTCTCAATCTCTCTAAGTTTTTCTATTGATATTAGATATAACAATTTGTGAGTACTGGGTTTTGGGTTATGTGTTTTTGAAGATGATGTAAAAAAAAAAAATTCAAATGATAATTACACCAACAAGACAACTTTAATCAGAGTTTTTGTTTGTCTTATACTCTTATTGAATAAGACATGGGTTCTGATTTGGGATTTGTTAGCTTTTTTATTGTCCTTGTGTTTCTAGGGTTCTTCTATGTGTAATTTCTTATTTGTGTAAAATGAGGATTTCAATTGAATTGAAATTATTGAAAAATTAGACAATATGAAAAGAAGAGAAAAATACAAATTCGTTTTGGATTTGTGAAATAATAAGATTGAGAGAAACCCCTCAAAAGATTTTGTTTTTGGTTTTATGTGAATTATGTATATTTTAGTCATTTTAACTGATTTCAAAATTTTTACAATAAAATTACCAAATATATGTATACTATTTTTGAGCTATTCAGTAGTTTTAACAATAAAATTAACCAAACATCTGCCAATTAACTTCACTGTTGATTATTCATTCAGCACAGCTAACCGTTATTATTATAAAAGTTACAGCAATACCAAATTGACCCAAAAGTTCTTTTGAAATATACTATCCAAACGGAAATTGAAAAGCTTAAGTTTTTACTTCTCTTCTTCTACTGTCAAAAGCCAAAAGTAAAAACTATCACAAACGAGCCTTTAAGGGCCAATTTGGTATTGCTTTTGAGAAGTTAAAATCAGCTTATATCATAATTTTGACATAAAATGATATTTGGTAAAACTTCCAAAAGTGATTAATTGATAAACTGGAAAGTTTTGACAGTTATTTTGAGAAGTAGGTGGAGGGTTACTTTTTGAAAGTGATTATGGAATAATCTATTTCATGTTGTAAATTAAATAGAAATAATAGATAATATAAATGATAATGATTAATTATATAACAAATAAGTAGATAAGAAATAGAAAGGCATATAATATAATAGAAATGAGAAATGAGATGAAGAAGAAATGAGATAAGAGATGAAACAAAGAGAGAGGCGAGAGAGAACTGTATTGCCTTTTATTAATTTTTGGTGGGTATCAGTTTTTACAACAACTTCACTTTTTACAATGAAAGCCATACATATATATATGCAAGAAAAAGAGGGATAGTAAATGTAATATTCCACCACTTAGGGATGAAGTAAAACCACATGATCTTGCCACACGTAAGTGTTGCATTCTTTGACATGTGTCCCACTAGAAGATGGTGGAAGACACTACATTTTCAACACTCCCCTTTGGATTCCACCATTTGTATCTTGATTTGTTAGGAAAAACCCAGTGGGACAAAAACCTTAGCAAAGTATATACAATGATCTTCTGGATCAAGTGGTGTGAATGGGTTCAGAACTGCCTCATTATAACCTTTCCGGTAAAACCCAATGGGACAAAATCCGGTAAAAGGAAAAAGAGTACAGTATACAAATATCTATTCAAAAATTTACTCCCCCTGATTGAACACTCCCCCTGAACAAAACTTTAACATCAATCCTGTAATTTATAAAGCTGACGCATGCCAATTCCATATATCAGTTTCTCAAAAGTTGATGTAGGCAATGTTTTGGTAAATAGATCTGCCAGATTATCTGTAGACCGTATTTGTTTAACAACAATTTATCGGTTTTGTTGAAGTTCATGAGTATAGAAGAATTTAGAAAAAATATGTTTGGTTCTATCTCCTTTGATATAGCCTTCTCTAATTTGAGTGATACAAGCTGCATTATCTTTAAATATCGGTGTAGGCATTTTTGTAGATAATGAAAATTCACAAGTATTTTGAATATGATAAATAACTGACCTTAGCCACACGCATTCACGGCTTGTTTCATGAACTGCAATGATCTCAGAATGATTAGAGGATGTAGCAACAAGAGTTTGCTTTGTGAAGCGCCAGGAGATTGTTGTGCCATTATATGTAAAAACATATCCCGTTTGTGAACGGGCTTTATGGGGATCAGATAAATACCCGGCATCAGCATAACCAATTAAACCTGAAAAGTTGCTGGATTTTGAATAATATAATCCTAAATCTTTCGTTCCACGAAGATAACGAAAAAGATGTTTAATCCCATTTCAATGTTTCCGAGTTGGTACTGAACTGAATCTATCAAGCAAATTTACTGAAAATGTGATATCTGGTCTAGTACATTGAGCCAGATATAATAAAGCACCAATTGCATTAAGATATGGTACTTCAGGACCAAGTATCTTTTCACCATTTTCAAGTGGCCGGAATGGATTTTTTCAATATATGCTGATTGATGGATAAGTATTCCATCTGATTTATGCTTAATCTCCAGGCCGAGACAATATTTTGTCCTTCCCCAGGTCTTTCATTTCAAATTCCCTTTTCAAATATTCAGCAGTTTTCAGGAGCTTTTTAGGAGTTCCAATTAAATTCATATCATCAATATAAACTGTTATAATAGCAAATACATATTCTGATTTCTTTATGAAGACATATGAGTATATTATATCTTTATTTTATCAGATAATTACTGAGACGGTTATACCATATCCATCTAGATTATCCATATAAGAATTTTTGTAGGTTCATCAAACACAGATTACGAGATCTCGATTTATATGCTTCTAGCATTTTAAATCCTTCTGGGATTATAAATATCTGCACTGAGTGAACCACATTGATAAATGATTACTATGTCTAGAGGACGTATTTCAAGCCTTTCAAAGGCAGCTAAATTTATCAAAAATTCAGAACGTAATTGTATTCATCAGTAGTGAATACCAAGTTTCTATAAGAAACCTTGTGCTACGAGTCGTGCCTCATATCTCACGATCTCCTTTTTCTCATTACGTTTTTGTATAAAGACCCATTAGTATCCAACTAGTTTGACATCTCCAGGTGTCTAGAGTACTATTGGTCTAAATACTATTGGTCTAAATACTTTATGTTTGGCATATAAAGTCAATTCTTTTAGAATTGCTCCTTTTCACTTAGGCCAATCATGCCTTTTGTATACAATCATTGATATTATGAATATCATAATTATCATTTATAATTTCAGTAGCGCTACTGTGTATAAAAATACATCATCAATGATTGTTTCTTTATGATTCCACATTTCTCTCTATGATTTATATAAAATTTTTCAATTTCAATATACTTGAATCTCTGTTGAGATTTCTTCCATTTCAATGGATTTAGTCATTTCATAGACTCGTGTCTCCTTAGATATATCAGACTCTTATTGAGTTGATTTAGAGAAAATGGATTTATTTATAACTCGAGCTTTGTTTACATTAGGATCCTGATAACAATACCTTTCAAAGGTTCATAAGCTTATAATATTCATCAGATGATTTATTTTGTTGCATTTTACTCAGATCGTTCTTCAGGAACAATCACCCGGCCGGGGTTTATGAGATAGCAACTTATAAAATTTAGTCACCTTTAATATATCAAGTAACTGATTAATAATTATCTGATGATCAATTATCTTTCGTATTTGAGTGATACGAAGACTGAAATGAGACACTTTTATTACATATATAGAGAATTGAATTGGTATCTCTATTTTATATAAGAATAACTTTTTCATTTACTCCTCTCTTCTGGAGAAAATTCCCTTTCTTATAATGATATGAAAATTAATCAATATAATAATACGGAGGTCATGCGCAAAATGATAAACTATTAGAAGCATAGAAGATCTGATAAAAGATTAATCAAAATCATCATAAATCTTAGAATGGTAGAGAAATCTTAGCTTATATCATGTCAGATATGCAATAAGGGCATACACAATATAATCAACCATCTTAAAAATGAGCATGTCTATGACCAATTACAAGTTGTAATGGTAAACAATGATGATAAACAGTGGGTCGGAGATGAATAGAATGTCTCCATATAGAAATTGGTAATTGTATTGAGATAATAAAGTTCTCGCAATTACCTGGAGACGCTTGATAAGTGACTTTGCTAATCCATTCTGAGCATGAACATGTGGAATGGGATGTTCAACATCAATCCCAACTGATCTGGAATATTTATCAACTAGGACCATAAAATAGTGGAACAGTCCACTTGTTGGATGAACAGGTCCACATATGTCCCATTGAATCCTTTATATGAATGACGGGGATTCAAAGCCAACCTTAGAATGAGATGGTTTTATTACTAATTTTCCTTGTGAACATGCAGTACATAAATTTTCATGGGATAAAAGAATCTTCTGGTTCTTTAATGGATGTCCATGAGAATTTTCAATGATTTTGCGCATCATTGTAGATCCTGGGTGACCAAGACGGTCATGTCAAAGCATAAATATTTTTGGATCTGAGAACTTCTGGTTCATAACTGTATGAACTTCTACATCTCTTATAAGAGTGTAATATAATCCAGATGCATCAGCCCCATTTTCAATAGTATAATACAAGCCTTCTGATTTCAGGAGTAATTCTGTATCAATAACTCATGACATGTAATTTTCTCCTGACACTTCTAGTGCAGCAAATTTCAGACTTGCAAGCTTTGGCATGGTTATAGCTTCTGATTATCTGAAAATTACAATCGGAGTCAGAACTTCTGGTCTGATAAAAATCCGAGGAATTTAAATATTTGTTTGTAAGTAAGTAAATAAATTCAGAACTTCAGGTTCCGTTAATGATAAATAAATCCATGAACTCCAGGTTCTGGATGAGTGACCAAATTGTTTAAATAAATAAAAATTAAATAAAAGTAAATAAAGTGCGAGAAAGTAAATTGCGTAAAAATAAAATGCGGGAAAGTAGATTCAAAACTGCAGGTCCTGGTATTAATAAATAAAGGTCTAGAAACTTCAGGTTCTAGTAATAATAAATTCAGAACTTCAGGTTCTGGTAATAGATCTAGGAACTTCAGGTTCCAATGGTAATAAATTCATAAGCTTCAAGCTTTAGTAATAATAAATTCAGAACTTCAGGTTTTTGTAATAGATCTAGGAACTTCAGGTTCCAGTGGTAATAAATTCACAAGCTTCAAGCTCTAGTAATAATAATTTCAGAACTTCAGGTTTTTGTAATAGATCTAGGAACTTCAGGTTCCAGTGATAATAAATTAATAAGCTTCAGGCTTTAATAATAAATTCAGAACTTCAGGTTCTAGAAATAACAGCATCGTGCTGATAACGTGTTGTAAATTAAATAGAAATAATAGATAATATAAATGATAATGATTAATTATATAACAAATAAGTAGATAAGAAATAGAAAGGCATATAATATAATAGAAATGAGAAATGAGATGAAGAAGAAATGAGATAAGAGATGAAACAAAGAGAGAGGCGAGAGAGAAGTGTATTGCCTTTTATTAATTTTTGGTGGGTATCAGTTTTTACAACAACTTCACTTTTTACAATGAAAGCCATACATATATATAGGCAAGAAAAAGAGGGATAGTAAATGTAATATTCCACCACTTAGAGATGAAGTAAAACCACATGATCTTGCCACATGTAAGTGTTGCATTCTTTGACATGTGTCCCACTAGAAGATGGTAGAAGACACTACATTTTTAACATTTCAGCATTTAATGAATATTTTAAAATATCATTATTATCCTTATGAAATTAAATTAAAATCATTTATTGTCCTTATTTCATCTTAAAATTAAAGATTCTAATTAAATATTGATTTGATTTATAAAATTTGTTAAAAATCTTTTTATTATTCTTATGGAATTTTTTTTCTAACTTAAATATTCTACTTAAATATTGATTTAATATATATAATATTAATAAAAAAAAAAAATAAGGTTCAAAAATCATGTCTATCTTAGTCATTGTAACTAATTTCAGCCATTTTAAAATAAAATTACTAAGCATACGTATACTGCTTTTGAGTTATACAGTAGTTTTAAAAGTATAATTAACTAAACATTTGCTGATTAACTTTATAGCTGATTATTTCTTTAGCACGTACGGCTAATGGTGATTATTATAAAAGTTACAGCAATACCAAACTGGCCCTAAGTCTCTCAAAGAGAATGGTTTATTGAAGACATCCTCCAACCACAACCAAATGATAGAGAATGTAACAATCTAAGGGAAATTGAAACCTTCAAAATGTCAAAATTATACGAAGGAGCAATTTAGGAAATAATTAAATAGATCAACTAATAAGGTATGTGGTGTTTATAATTTCTTCTTCATTGAATCTTTGAGTTGTCCTCGCTCTCTAATTTTAAGGCCAATCCGGAGATGCCATTCACGGATGACACTCTCCGGGCAGGAGTCTATCAAATTCCAGTAGAGGGAGTGAGTCCAGTAGGGCGTGCAACGAGGTTCGTAGCCTATCGACCGCAAACCTGCCCGTGCATAATCATCAGATGATGGAACGAAGAATGAAGAGTTCCTGATTGATGCCATCTTCGTTGCCACATATAGAGGAACCTGCATTGCCACAACATCTGATGATCATTACACAACACAAAATGAAACCCAGCAAAATTATATGTAACAATATTCTGCTGTAGTACTGCAGTATTTATCAAAGGTCTGCAACATTAGAATTGTTAGGAAAATCACAACCACATCAATTAAGAATTTTAAACATAGCAAAAAACGTACCTGACATTGCACATCAATCCCACTTTTCTTATATTCATCATTTAGGCACCTTGAAAATTGATCAACATACCTGAAAAAAAAATATATATATATATATATATGCATCATTAATAACAATACAAGCATGACCAACCACTCAAATATTGAAAAACAACATCTGTCTGCTAAAAGTAGTAATGTAATCAGGTCGATCTGACTAAAATTTCAAGACCGAAATTATACGATGTTGTATGTGGAACCAGTTCCAAAACATTATATATATAACTAAACATCTAGTTTGGTAAAGTTGTGGAAGCAGTTTCACAATGTCATGTAACTTAAGTCCTGAAACACCGACCTGAACTGAGAATAACGTACAGTAATGGTGCTTACGATTTGGTGGCAGCATAAACAGAATAAAGAGGACATGGAATAATACTGCCAGCAGCAGAGCCAATATTGACAATAGCACCCTTGTTCCTCTTCAACATTCCAGGCAACACAGCATGAGTAACCTTAGTAGTACCCTCCACATTAATCTTGATCAGATTCATCATCAGTTTCTCATCAACCTCATGAAAATACCTTGCATATGGGTAAGATATTCCAACATTGTTGATCAAGATACCGACATCAAGTCCCTCGATAGCCTCTCTAATCCTTTTAACACCCTCATCAAGATCACCACTGAAATCTACAACAATGTTCTTGATCAGGGTTTTGGCATACTTGGATCGAATCGAATCTGAAACATCTTTCAGCTTATCGGGATTTCGACCAACCAAGACTAGATTAAAGCCTTTCCTGGCCAACTCAAATGCAAAAGCTTTGCCAATACCATCAGTAGGTGCAGTCACCAGAGCCCAGGAACCATATTTCTTCAGGTTCTTGGCAGGTCTCAGGAAATTGACATAAACCCAGTAGAGAAAAGATATAAAACATTTTGAAACATAGATTGAACCCATAGTAAACAAGACAAGAACCCAAATTGGCTGAGTCTTGAGTGAATTCATAATACAACTTGACATGTTTGTCTGCAAAGTGTATCTGAGTCCTGGTCTATATATGTTGAATTTAGTGCCTTAGTGGGAATATTTTTATTTATTTATTTATTTAAGTAAAAGCTTGTAAAATCAAGCAAGAGCTTATAAAAAAATGGATTGATCACCGGGCATCACGGATGCATCGTATTATGCACCCAAATAAATTCTCAATGATATATGAGATTTCTATGTTAAATCACATACTATGCGTATAAAGTTTATTAATTAATGTAAACATGCATTATGCGTGGTTTTCAATCTCTAATTAATTAATGCAAACACGTTTTCTTTTTTTGAATTACAATTACAATTACAATTGTAGACGGGACCCGACGAGAATAGACTCTACAAGCATGGTCTGAGCACTACTAAAAAAAGAGTGTTTTATGACACTTTTTTATGATATTTTTTTTTATGTGTCAAGATTGTGTGATGGTTTTTAAAAACCATCTTAAACTGTTGATGGTTTTTAAAAACCATCATAACAATTTGATGGTTTTTTAAAGTGTCAAGCTTTAATGACATTTATTGGAAACCATCATTCAATGTTGACGTGTTAAAACCGTCAAGAAACGTTGATGGTTTTTTTTTTTTAAAAAAAAATTCAAACGATTTGAAATCCCGTTTACACCCATATTTCCCTCCTCTGATGCCCTAATTCTCAATTTCTCCTTATAATCTATAAAAACCCTAAACTGAAAAAAAACATGAATTATTAATAGGGGTGAATCTGTATTTTTATTTTTAAGGTTTATTATCTAATTTTATATATTATAGAAATAGAAAACAAACCCTAGATCTAATTTTAACACCAGCAGCCACAAAACCCTCTACCTCTACCTCTCTCTCTCTCCCTCCATCTAATTTTCACGTTCAGAGTCCAGCACCCATCGCTCCTCTCATCCTCATCGCCCCATCGCGTCTCTTGCTACCATCACGATGAGTATCTCTCTCTCCGTCTCTCTCACAGGAGCCTCACCGCTGGATATTTTGTAAAGGATGGTGTACAATATGATCGGGTTCCTAGAGATCTCGAAACTACTTCGACAAATTGAAGCCTTATATTTGGGTGTGTTATCAATTTGTTCTTCTTTTAATGTTATTTGGCTTTTGGGTGTGCTATTAATCTGTTCTTTTAATGTTCGTTGGCTTTTGTGCGTTTGATACTTTGTTGATTAGGTGTGAATATAAACATGTTTTGGATTCTGGATTTAATTATAGTCATTTTCGTGAAAAATAAGTAATTTTTTTAAGAAACTAGATACATAAGAAATTGGTTAAAAAAAAAAAAAAATTCTAAAAACTTTTAAGAGAAAAAAAAAAAAAAATTTAAAACAAATTGCTCCATGAATTAGACTAACAAAACAGAGAGAATATAGATTTTGTTATACTGTAAAATTATAATATAAGAATGACCACTCAAACTTTTAATTTTACACAAATTTGGGAGGTCATTGTTAGCAATTTGAATTTTGAGTTCTATCAGCCATTGTCATGAGCCTATCTAACTTCACAGGGCAAGTTTTTAACTTTTGTAAAACCTCAAGGTTTCTATGTAATCTGATATTAACTTTATTAACTATGGGCTACAAATTACTTTGTAGAAAATTGGTAGTTTGCGGTTATTAATTAATATGCTATTACATTTTACTTAGTTCGATTGCCCTCTTAGATGATAAACAATTGACATATTTGTGAGATCCTAATTTTGTGATTTGTTTTACAGGTCTCTGTGTCTCTCTCTACACTCTGTATTTATTGAGTTCACCGATGAAGGTAGTGTTAACAAATTTCAGTAGTTACTAGTTGAATTTTTTTTTGTCCAATGGTTAGTCATAAAATGTATCTAATAGATGCTTTAATTAATTTTATCCACTGATGGTATTTTGGTACTCTAAATATCAGACCGAAGACGATCGGGAGGTGCGCTCAAGAACGTGAGAGACGGCAAAGTAATGTTTGGCATGGGGCGCTACATCATTCATCAAAAAGATGTTGCAAGAAGACTAGGTTGCTTATAATATTTGTACTCTCTCAACAAATGAGATTTTTTTTTTGGAATATTAATATTATTTTTCGTTTTTAATAAAATTGTGATTTTGATATTATTTTTATTATAAGTTTTTATTTGCTTGTATGTGAATACGTGATGGTTTTGGTAATTTAGAATTGAATTTCTATTATTACATTATAAACTACATGATTTAATTTAATAATTACAATAAGTTTTTTATTATTTTTTTTAAAAAATAAAAATAAATTATTAATGGTTAAAATCCATCATAAATTGATGACAGTAATAAGCATCAAGAATTTATGACGGGTAATAAGTGTCAAGATATTATGACACTAAAAACCGTCATAAATAAAACCATCATAAAATTGCTCTTGACGCTGGATTCCTTGACGGTTTTAAACAGTTATAAATTAACTTTTATGATGGTTTTTAGCCGTCATAAAACAACTTTTTTCTAGTAATGGAGAGGGTATAAATAGACTACAACTCTCACAACTGGAGAGCCCACACTTTGGGATTTAAAGGCCAAAGGAGGGACAAATATGTATATACCAAGTTTTCAAACAATGCAAACACCTTACAACTGGGATCTTACAAGGATAAGACACAACTACAAGCATAGCCAGACAGACGCTCCCACAAATGGGGAGAGAGCACCCACACAAAGGTGGGACAACACCCACACTAGGAGGACCAAAGAAAATTTGCATATATCCATGCATGCCTTGGCACTTGAACCTTGGTGGTGATGGTGAAGGGCTCCAAAGGAGGGTCCAACCATCTTGGCAAGGGGCCATTGACGCAAACACGTTTTCAATCTCTTGTTTTTATGTTAAATCTCAATCTCTTGCATGTGGTCATTGATTTAAGAATTTATGTGCAAATTTGCTGACCCAAAATTATGTACCACCAACAGTACTAATTAATGTGTAGATTGAGGTGTTGGTAGCCAACTGGGGCCCAATTCTTTTATTGTAAGGCTTTTCATTAAAATGTTAAACAATGCTAGACAACCCATAAATTTAACCTAAATTTTAATCTAAATGATGTGGTAAGTGGTTTTTTCATTAACCATATCATCCCATGTTAAATGGTTAAGTAAACGGAATCTCTCATAACCCGTTAATCCATTTAACACGATTAAATATATAATTTATAATTACATAGAAATAAATAAATATATAATTTATAGGAGATAAAACATATAACGTTTAAAACTTCGGCTATTTAACTGTTTTGATCAAATTTAAATTCACCATTTAAAATTGCTTTAATAAATAAACTTTAAATACTTTATTATTTTAAAATTATAATCAGGTAAATGAATTAATGGAATTATGATTTATCACATATCATAATTGACATGATTTATAAATTAACGGATTAAACGAGTTTAATTGTTATCCAATAATTTAATGAGTTGTGTTTGAGTTTCGACTTATGACACGATAAGTTTAATAGACTATATTTGGATTGATGTAAACACGACACGATAACTCATATTACCACCCCTAATTGAGATGCAAGTGGGTTGCAAATGTATGATATCTAACATTACTCTTTAGAAGAAGAAGAAAAAAAGTATTGATTATGTGCAGAGTGCATTGCTAGAGAGTAGAGAACTCCATACAATTTTTTTATATGTCAAAGAAGCGAGTACACGAGGGTTCTAATAGTTAAATAATGGGATGATTTACACAAATCTAATAAAAAAAGGGGGTGAATTGATTATGTGCACAGTGCACTAGAGAGGCCCACATGAAGTGGGCAGTGGGCACCACATGGACGTAACCATTAAATTGCTAGTCAAATTTCATTATTTCAAGCATACACGATATAATGAGACGACCGACGGTTTATTCGCTAGATATTTGAAGACTTTAAAATGAAGTTTCATTGTTAAGGTTCAAATCCTGGTATTGATAGACAATATGATTGACATTGGTGCAATTGTAATTAGAAATTTAACTTGTTTTTGTTTTGAGAGAAATTAGAACTTTCGAAATGTCAAAATAAACTAAACTCCCTATGAGTTTTTACCTAATAACGGTTTAAACTCTACTAGTTTCTATTCAATTTAAAATAAACAATCTTAAAAGTCGAACCAAACAACTCAAAAAAATTCAAATAAACGTTTATAGACTTTTTGATGCAGTAGAAAACTCAACCAAACAAGTATTTATTCTATTTAGTATCTAATTTTTTTTTTCACAATTTATTATAGCATTAAAAATGTTATAAGTTAAAGACAATATGAGGTTGATTCGATTGTATATTTGCTCCTCATATCTCCGACACGAGATGGTGGATTAGACTCGACTCGGAATTCATTTTAATAATTCAAAAAATATATATAAGAGTGGTGCAAACCTCGCGTTGTCTCTTCTCTAAGTTAACACTGTTCTCTTTTTCCTAGGTTAAAAGAGAGAGAAAGGGAGAGGGTCGTGGTCACTCGTGGGGAATGAGGCCAAATAGTAAGACCACCTGTCCCATGCGGTTGGGGTAAAATTATCATTCCTAATAAAAAAAAAATTAAAAAAAATTCTTTAATTTTTTATTAAAAAATCTCTTTACGAAGCTCTTTTTTGAGCTTTTATCAAAGAAGGAATTGACTCAAATACCCTTATAATATTTTAGTCTTTTTTTTTTTTTTGGGTACAAAGGAGGGCAAAACCCAACGAAGAGGTAAGACTAGGAAGAAAGAGGAGTCAGGCAGCGCCTGAAGTAGACATGGCCAATAGCATTAGCCTCCAAAAAACTTTTGATCTCCAGGGGAGGGTCACCATGAACAACAAAGGCCAATAATCATACCATGACCCAAACGAGCAAGCCCATCGGCCACCATGTTGGCTTCTCTGAAAATATGAACAACATCACAGCACCAATCTGCAGCAATCAAATTCTTACAATTCTTAACAAGGCTAAACAGGGGATGGTTTGAATTAATGTCTTTTGTGAGCAACTGGATAGTAGCAAGAGAGTCAGATTCAACCATCACTTTCCTGAAACCCAAATTCCAAGCCAAATTGAGGCTTTCAAACATTCCCCTCAGCTCAGCTTCAAGGACACTACCCGAACCCTTATTCAAGACAAAACCATTCACCCAATGATTCAAGTGGTTACGCAGCACACCTCCAGCTGTTATGCTACCAGTGACATTATTGCGACTGCCATCAATGTTGAGCTTCAACCATCCCGGCACAACATATCAGTCCTACCAATGTCAACGCTGTTAGCATCCAACCAGCCCTTAATAAAAGCATAGATGATACTCTGAGGAGAGTGGGGAGTGGAAAAATCCCTATCAAAAATCTTGTTACATATCCATTTCCATAAGAACCACAAGGTACTAGCGAAAAGAAGAGAATGAGGGAGAATACCATCCAGCAACTTATTATTATGAATATTTCCAGTTACCCAAGCTTCAAAATCACCATTAAAAGCAAGAGAAGAAGTAGTACCTCTAGAAACCTTATCCCAAATTGCCATAGAAACTCTGCAACCACGCATTTTAGTCTTTTCACTACGTCATTTTTTAGTATGAACATTTATTTCGTTTTTTTTTTTTTATAAATAAAATTTATTACTATCAAAACTTTTTAATAGACACCATCAAAATTTTAGTTCTTTAAAAAAAAAAATTGATCTTGTTCAAATATCATCTCCCTTAAAGTCTAAAAACAACCAAAATAAAAATTTATTGATGCAGACTTGATATACTTGTTTAAATTTATGCAAATTTGCATGTGGTCATTGATTTAAGAATTTATGTGCAGATTTGCTGACCAAAAATTATTTACAACCAACAGTACTAATTAATGTGTAGATTGAAGTGTTGGTAGCCAACTGGCCCATCTCTAGTACTCTACCATAGACTCCGGTTCGAACCGTGGAACCGAACCGTAAAAACCGGAACCGGAGGCGGAGGAGGCCGGTTCCGGTTCCGGTTCCGGTTCCGGTTTTCACAGAACCGGCCGGTTCGAACCGGAATAGAACCGGCGGTTCCGGTTCCGGTTTGAACCGGCGGTTCATGTTTTTATTTTATTATATATATATATATATCCTAAATTCCTAAATCCTAAACCTAATCCCTAATTTCTGATAATCTGATCTCTCTCTCTCTTTCTTCTCTTCTTCCTTCTCGCATCGATTCTTCTCTTCTCTTCATCGATTCTTCTTCTTCTTCTTCTTCTTCGACAGTTCGACTCTTCTTCTCTTCTTCTTCGATTCACTTCTTCTTCGATTGGATCTCTTCTTCTCTTCTTCTCCTCTTCTTCTTCTCTTCTTCTCTTCTTCTTCGATTCTAATCTTCATCTTCGATTCACGAAGTTGATTTGGTGGTGCCGTGGCTGTTTGGGGTAGATTTGGGAGTGGTTTGGCTGTTTGGGGCTGATTTGGGAGTGGTTTGGTTGTTTGGGGCTGATTTGGGAGTGGTTTAGGGGTGATTTGGGTTGATTTGTGGTTGATTTTGTAGTTGATTTCAGATTTGTGAGAGAGAAACGAGAGCCTTGCCTTGGATTGATGCCTAATCTCTTCTGATGAATCTGATCTGATCTTGGTTTTAAAAAAAATAATAATAAGGTTCAGAACTATCGGTTCCGCCGGAACCGGAACCGGAACCGGAACCGGAATCGGAACCGGAATTAGAACCAGAACCGCCTAAGGCGGGTTCCGGTTCCACCTAATCGTAGAACCGGAACCGGAACCGGACCAGAACCGTGTCAGGTCTACTCTACCATAGTTTTCTCATTTTCAACCATTATTTTAGTTTTTATAAAATATATGACACAATTGAGTTAGAGATTTATCTGAATTTATTGTTGTTGATGGTGATTTTTCGATGGTCAACCAGTCAACGGTTTTAGGTTAATGAAATCTGTAGATATGAACGTAAACAAAGTGTAATGGAAGCAGAAAATAAAGGAGAAAGAGATACGTGGTAAAACTCCAATGGCCGAAGAAACGTCTACGGGTTGTTGCCTTAGCAACTGAGTTAAATCCACTATTTTAATGAAAGAATACACGCTCTACTCTCTCTATTTCTTCCTAGATCTTAATTTCCCTTTGCATGGTGTTTTGCAGGTGTATTTATACATGGTTTTGCTAGGGTTTTGAGTTGTGCCGTACCAATAGGGGTTTACAGAGTTGGATTTTGGATTCTTTTCCTATTCGATATAGTTTACGTATTTTAATGCTACTGAATCCGAATCTGCTTTGGACTCTGATAGCCTGATGCATAGGAGAGAAGATCTGTTTGGTAGTTGAAATACGGTTGACTTATGATTGCTTTGTCATCGCTGTATACCTTATAGGTGGCGTGGAGAAACCCTATATAATTCTTCACATTTATGCCGAGTAGGGCCGAACAGGCATATTCTTCTATCTGGCTTGCTCAACTCTGTTTGGTGTCGTTTGCCTTGTCTCTGCTAAGGTTGTGTTGGTGCCAGATAGCCTGTCCGCATGGGATGCCTATGTGTTCCCTTTGACCGATCATTGACCTTGTGCTTATGTGGCAAGGTTGGTCCATGCTTTTTGATGACTTGTCTTCCCGTAAAATTGTATGTACAACAATTGTGATCAAGTATAATATATGTGATCCGTTCATCTACTTTATATACAAACTATCAGAGAAAAGTCTCATCACGCATGTTAATAAACACGCATCGTGAGATTTGAACCTCAACACAAATATGAATGAGAAATGTATATCACTTAGCTAAGACCAGAAATACATCTTCAACAAATCTTTTATTATAAGTCTTTTTATTAAAATGTTAAACAATACTAGACAACCCAAATGATGTGGCAAGTGGTTTTTTCATTAACCACATCATCTCATATTTTGTGTGGTGATGACAACTCACTTGTCACATTATTTGAGTTTTATAGCATTACTCTTTATATTAATAATAATATAATAATAATAAAGTAATACTAGACATTTCGCCTTTGTATCTCACTTACATCTTAACAAATAATTTGACAATTGGTCGGTGGATACACATTTTTTATAATTTATCTCAATTACTACATGTATCACGCCAATTGACACATCATTGGTTGGGTAAGGTGTGGCCCTGTGGCAATTATTGACACGACACGATATTTACGGGTTTAGGTTATATCTTATTGGGTTTGGGTCACTAACGCATCAACACATTAAACCCGTTAAAGTAAACGGATTGTGTTTGGGTTGAATCTCTCATAACCCGTTAATCCATTTAACACAATTAAATATCAATAATAAATATATAATTTATAATTACATAGAGATAAATAAATATATAATTTATAATAAATATAATTTATAATTTATAGGAGATAAAACATATCAAGTTTAAAATTTCGAGCTATTTAATTATTTTGATCAAATTTAAATTTGCCATTTAAAATGGTTTTAATAAATAAACTTTAAATACTTTTTTACTTTAAAATTATAACCAGGTAAATGAATTAATGGAATTACGATTTATCACATATCATAAATGACATGATTTATAAATTAACAGATTAAACAAGTTTAATTGTTACCCGATAATTTAATGAGTTGTGTTTGAGTTTCAACTTGTGACACGATAAGTTTAACATACTATATTTGGGTTGATGCAAACATGACATGATAACTCATATTACCACCCTTAATTGAGATACAAGTGGGTTACAAATGTATGATATCTAACATTACTCTTTAAAAGAAGAAAAAAAAAGTATTGATTATGTGCAGAGTGCATTGCTAGAGAGTAGAGAACTCCATACAATTTTTTTATATGTCAAAGAAGCGAGTACACGAGGGTAATTTATTGTAATAGTTAAACAATGGGATGATTTACACAAATCTAATAAAAAAAAGGGGTGAAAATTGATTATGCACAGTTCACTACTTCACTAGAGAGGTCCACATGAAATGGGCACCACATGGTCGTAACCATTAAATTTCTAGTCAAATTTCATTATTTCAAGCATACATATGATACACCAAGACAACCAAGGGTTTATTCGCTCGATGTTTGAAGACTTTAAAATGAAGCTTCATTACCAGGGTTTAAATCCTGGTATTGATAGACAACATGACTGATATTGGTGCAATTGTAATTAGAAATTTAACTTGTTTTTGCTTCGGGAGAAATTAAAACTTTCGAAATGTTAAAATAAACTAAACTTACTTAATTGCGAGTCATTAATAATGGACTGACTAGCACATGACAATAAGGTTTGTAGGCTGAAAGATGACACCCTCATCAAGATAACCACTGAAGTCCATAACAATGTTCTTGATCAGGGTTTTAGCATACTTGGCTCGAATCGAATCTGAAACAGCTTTCAGCTTATCGGGATTTTGACCAACCAAGACCAGATTAAGGCCTTTCCTGGCCAACTCAAATGAAAAAGCTTTGCCAATACCATCAGTAGGTTTAGTCAGCAGAGCCCAGGAACCATATTTCTTCAGGTTCTTGGCAGGTCTCAGGAAATTGACATAAACCCAGTAGAGAAAAGATATAAAACATTTTGAAACATAGATTGAACCTGTAGTAAACAAAACAAGAACCCAAATTGGCTGAGTCTTGAGTGAATTCATAATACAATTTGACATGTTTGTCTGCAATGTGTATCTGATAAGAAAAGATGTATAATGTGTCCCGGAATCTGAGTCCTGGTCTATATATTTTGAATTTAGTGCCTTAGTGGGAATTTTTTTTTTTTTTTTATATATATTCAGTAAAAGCTTGTAAAATCAAGCAAGTGACATTATAATTCATCGATTGATCACCGGGCATCACGGTATTATGCACCCAAAAAATTCTCAATAATATAAGAGTGGTGCAAACCTCGTGTTCTCTCTTGTTTCTATGTTAAATCTCATATTAATTAATGCAAACACGTATTATGCGTAGTTTTCCCTCTCTAGTCTCTACCACATAATCACATATATCTTCATAATAATAAAAGTATATGCAGCGATACGGCAAGTGGAAAATGGGTTTTGATGGAGTCAAGAGAAAGTTATTCTTCCGGTCAAGAGTGACACATCAATCGAATCAGGGGTCTGGTAGGACCTAACGAGATCATCCGCTACAAGCACAGCTTGACGGTATGCACATGAATTTGGTTGCTTTCTGTATGTGCTCGTGAGATGTTACTCCATGTACAACCACTTTTGATTGGCATGAATCTGAAACTCTCGACTGAGACCAACACCTAAAAATGCTGTATCCATTCATTTTTCTATCCCACTCAATTACAGTTAAAAGCATTCAAAGATACACGATACCATTGAAACATAAGGCGAAATACACGAAAACACTGATAATAAAATAACATTTGAGGCAACCATTAAATTACTCGTAAAATTCAGAAAAAAAATAAAATCAAACATGGGAATGATAAATTTACAAGATACAACTAGAGTTTTAAATTTAAATCTTTCAGCCAGAATGCTTATCTTAGTTATCACCCCAAACCAAACGAACATGAGACCGTCTAATCCTTCTTCCTAGAGTCTTTGAGCTGTCCCCTCTTTCTGATTGCAAGGCAAAACCGCAGACGCCATGCATCGATAGCACTCTCCGGCAATTGGTATGCCAAACCCCAGAGGACAGTGTGAGGCCAGTAAGGTGTGCAGCGAGGTTCATAGCCTATCCAGCGCATAGCTGCCTTTGCATAACCATCAGTTGATGGAACAAAGAATGAAGATCTCTTGATTGATGCCATCTTGGTTGCAACGTATAAAGGAACCTGCATCAAGAAGCCTCACCAGTTAGAGAACATAAATGAAAGCCAAGAAAATATGTACAAACTACTGTAGTAGCAAACTCTCAGCACATGAAATGCTTAATAGCCTAAGAAATCGGTGACAAGTGAATATATTTTTTTAATCAACGACAAAAAGTCTCAAAAAATTCATATCAGTAGGCTATAACTCATCCTAAACAGTGCCTCTCGTTCAATCTGTTAGCAGAACACAAACCTCAAATGCTGAAGCTCGCAAATCAGCTATGATAATGATGCTGCTCAATTTTCCAAGCACATAACCATCTCATTCATATCTACTCATTTTGACTTATTCAAGCTATTATGAAGTTGTCACGAGAGCATTCAATTTTTAACACGATTAAGTCTCACTAGTCATCTCATCTCATGTATGGTTAGCATTGCAAGCATATCTATCCACCAATTCCTCTGGCTCCTTCATGGGAAAATTCTCACTAATAGCCAGAGGGTTGCTCGTGGTATGGCTTCTGATGGTTTTTGTCCTAGGTGTGCTGTTGGGAATGAGGATATTGATCATCTGATTTGGGGTTGCAAGTTTTCTGTGTTGATTTGGGGCAGTCTGCCTAACTGCAGGTCTTCTACGTTTGTTTCTACAGGTGATATTTCGGACTAGCTGATGAGTAATCTTTCTAATGGTGGCTAGATGGAAGGTAAAATTCCTTATTGGCTCCTTTTTTCTGTTGGGTTGTGGTTTAGCTGGAAATGGAGATGTAATTTGGTGTTTGAGCCTGAGTTTGTTTCCCCGAGCGCCCCCCACCTAGTTATTTCTCAGTTTTGTTTGGATTGGTTAAATGCCAATTCGGTTGCTAATGGTAAACAAACTAATGCAGTGTCGGTTGCTTGGATGCACACCCCCCCGTAGGTTGGGTGAAGTTGAATGTGGATGGGAGTTGTGGTTGTGATAGTAATTTGGGCATTATTACTGCTGGCAGGGTGATGAGGGATCATTTGAAGAATTGGTTGAGAGGGTTTGTTTTGCATAAGGAAAGTGGGAGTGCGCTGGAAGCCGAGATTTGGGGTCTTTTTGAAGGTCTTAATATGGCTTGGAGGTCTGGTTATCGGAAGGTTATTGTGGAAACGGATTTGCTTTGCTTGGTTCATCTTCTTGCTCAGGATATTCCTGTTAACCACCCCCTGTTTAGTATTGCTAGAGAGTAGAGACTGCTCTGTTTTGATTGATTCCGCCTGCTGTTGTGTGGTGAAGCATGTTTACAGGGAGGGTAATAGATTGGCTGATGATTTGGCGCGGTTGGGTCATGATTTGGAGGTTGGTATTCAGTTTTTTTAGGCTCCCCCGCCTAAGACCTGGTTGGTGTTTCAAGACGACTGGAAAGGCCTAGCCTTATCCAAATCGTGTCTCTCTTCTCCTTCTACTTAGTTCTTCTTTCCTGGGCTGTGTGCCCTCCTATGTACCCAAAAAAAAACAAAACTAAAGAAAAGATAAAACAAGGTGAATAAAAAGCACCCCAAAAAAAAAAAAAGAGCCAACCCTAACTCTGAAAAAATTGAGTTGAGATGGGGGAGAGGTAGTATAAAATATTCTAAATTTAACTTGGGTTCGGCGGGGGTCCCAGTTTTGAACTCGAGTTCGGGGGTTTTCTGGGTCATAAAAAAAAAAAAAAAATCTAAATCTAACTATTCATGATCTATTGAGTACATATATTATGAATGGCGTTGCTTATTAAGGATTTCTACTGATATCAGGTCAGAGTCTTCCCTGTACATTTACTGATATCATAAAACTGATGATTGTAGAAGCTAATAATGAAATCAATTGCCTTACAGATTATATAGCCTGTCAATTTGATAGGATACAACTGCTTCAGATAATCTATAAAAGTTTAGTAGCTATAAATATTCTTAACATTGGCTGTCATTAGGTATCATAGTTACACTAAATCTAAACTCTGTTTTTTTTTTTAATAAAGAAGTAACATGTGTATTTGGAGAAGAACAATACAATTCTCAAAGAGAAGTTCTGTCTAATGACTCCATCAAGCAAATTAAAAGTCATGACTGTTCTTGTTCATTTGCTTTAATGCTGATATGAGAATAGCAACAAGGAAATATAATCCCTATTCCCTACCAAATACTCTACTCAGTTATTTGAATAATGAATTAGATTGAGTGCCTTCATCATTCTAAGAAACGTGTGTTAGGAACAAACAAAAAAGGCTGTCATAGCAAAAATATCAATTTCACAAAATGAAAAGGCAAAGCTAATTTCCACCTAATACCTCAACTAGCAAATCAGCTTCAATCAATAAAGTATTTTCATTGCACGAAGAAATGTATGCGAGAAAAGAAAAAGGCTTAGCTATTTACAATTAAACAATCACAGCCACTTTCTTGTACCACAAGATATTGTGATGCTCTATCGCTAATCGCTATTAATCAAAAAATTTCTAACAGTTAAATTTGCAGGGCAATCATAGATAGGTTGAGTGACTGCAAAGTCTGATCGATAGTAAGGCTGACCAATTTCGACAAAATCAGTTTGGCTAAGGGCCTCTAACAACCATACCTTCTTCTAAGAGTCATCGTAAATTTACTTAACAAATATTTTCTACAAAATATAATATATCTATCAGGAACCATAAAAAGAAAAGATGATCATGTTATACACATAATATTCAAACATGTATCTCTAACTCTTAAACTTTTCGATAAACCGCATCAATAAGAATTGGAGCATAGCAAAGAGTACCTGACACTGCACATCGATCCCGCTCTTCTTATATTCAACATAGAGACATCTTGAGAATTGATCAATATACCTGAAAAAAAAAAATAATAGCAAATAAAAACATGATTTCGACTCCAAAATGAAATCATAAATCACAAAAACAAAACCACTTACGCTTTTGTAGCAGCATAAACAGAGTAAAGAGGATCAGAAGGAATAACAATGGCAGCACCAGAGCCAATATTAACAATAGCACCTTTCTTCCTCTTCAACATCCCAGGCAACACAGCTTGAGTGACTTTAGTAGTACCCTCCACATTAACCTTGATCAAATTCTTCAACAATTCCTCATCAACCTCATGAAAAAACCTTGCATACGGATACGAAACCCCAACATTGTTGATCAATAAACCAACATCCAATCCTTCAATAGCCTCTTTAATCCCACTAACACCCTCATCAAGATCTCCACTGAAATCCACAACAACGCTCCTGATCTGGGTTTTGGGATACTTGGCTTGAATCGAATCAGAAACATCCTTCAACTTATCCGGATTCCGACCAACCAAGACCAGATTGAGACCTTTCTTGGCTAATTGAAAGGCAAAACCTTTGCCGATACCATCAGTGGGTCCAGTGACCAGAGCCCAGGAACCGTATTTCTTCAGATTCTTTGCAGGTCTAAGAAAATTAACATAAACCCAGTTGAGAAAAGATAAAGCAAATCTTAAAATAGAGAGAGAACCTAAACTGAACAAAACAATAACCCAAATCGGCTGAGCCTTGACTGTGTGGTAAAAACACTGTGCCATGATTTGCACCTAAAGTGTATGACGAAATTCCTGAAAGAGCCGAGAAGGAATAAATAAGAGAGGTTTAGTGGTCGGAGAGAACAAGAAAAAAAAAAAGAGGAGGCTTAATGAGCTGTGAGTTGGATTAGAGTTAGACGGAGACGGATGGGAGACTAGACTCTGAATTTATGGAACCCAAAAATGGTAGAGGTGGGTGAAGTAGATGAGCCGAAAACCACCGCATTTAACTACTTGTTGTGTCAGACATTTAACTGAACTGGAATCACAGACGTGTACAAGACAACACTAACTTGGAAACTGGAAAATTTTGTACACTTTTTTTTTCTTTTTTATTTAAATGTATTTTTATGCATTTTTTTTAATAAAAAAAAAATAGAGAAAACAAAAATATTCAATAATTGTTCTGGAGTTGACAAAGTCATTACCATGTCATCGTTGTAAAAAAAAAAAAAAATGTTGTTTGGTAAATTTGTTAGAATCTGCATATTTAATAATTTGTTTATATGAACTATCATCATAATCTAAAAACTCAAGATCATGCTTTAAGTGCTTTTTGAAAAGTACAAGAAAGATCTAGTTCTTTTTTCTAAAAATAACAATGAAATTGTTGTTTCTAAAATACCCTTCTTCTATAAGAAGGAATTCTACTAAAAATGTTTAATTTACAATTTTTTTTTTGGTGAAAAGAGGCTATGTTTATGTTGCATACGACTGATATACTTTTTTATCGAAATTTGATATCAATTAGATCAGATCCGTCTAAATATCAAACCATTATGTGCACAATTCGAAATGCTATTTTCACTATGACTAAAATTTGATACCTATAACCAAAAAGTGGTTGCCTTGGTGGCCCAAGACTTACGCCGTGTTTGGTTAGATAGAGAAATAGAAGGAGGGAGAGGGTTGGAGGGAGAGATCAAATCCTTTGTTTGGTTGGAGGGATGAGACTTGAGAGGGAGGAGAGGAGAAGAGGAGGGAGAGAAGAGCCATCTGGGCCCACCATATTGGATCCTTCCAATTATGGCGGATGAGAGGAGGGAGAGAAGATTGGAGAGGAATTACTATAATGCTCTCCAATTTTTCATTGCCCTCCAATTTTTTCAAGGGTAATATAGTAATTTTACAAATTAAATACCAATCCATTCATTCAACCCTATTTTCAATACCAAATAACATGAATGATAGATGTTATCCTCTTCATCCCTCCTACTCTCTCTCCCTCTTAATTCATCATACTCTCCATCCCTCCTACCAAACATAGTATTAGGATGAAACATAAGTCCTTGGTTCTGCTTTTGCCAATTACCTTGAGGCCAGCCTTCGAGGCGTTTAGCCCTGTTGGTGGAAGAACAGACATGGGGCTAACGTTAGCGGTTTGAATCTTACCCAGGCGGGAGTGAGTCCTGGTTTACCTGTTTGCATTGTTGTGGGGCCAATGGTGCGGCCCAAAATTTCTTATCTGTCCTACTCAACGAATCCAACATACATGCCACAACAGGGCACAAAGGCCAGACGAGTGTCACGCAGTCGAGAGAGGATAGACGGATATATGCTTGGACGAAGTCCAAGATCCTCGATTAAAAAAAAATAATAAAAAAAATTGATACCTATTGGATTATGTCTGCCAAAAAAATCAACCACTACAAGCAATTCTCATTATTCAATAGAGATCTTCCTAAGCTTCGCAATTTAATGAGAATGATTGCTATACTTAATTTAACGTTTCAATAAATGAGTTCAAAATCATTATTAAACTTTAACAACCATTGAAAATTTGAAAGTATCACCGTATCAGCATGAGAGTCTATATGTGGAGGGCAGCTAGGTATATCTAACTTCATTATTATTCAGGAGTTGACACTTGCAACTGAAAAACTGCTATTATAATGGTCCACAATTAAATTGAGGCTATAGAATAGGGATGGGTATTGGAAAAATGGGAATGGAAATGGGTATCCACTATCCAGGGATAAATGTCCATCCCTACTATAGAATATTGATTATCAGTCGACTCTAAATAAAATAGAACAGTGTTAACGTGTGTCCTAAATTGCATGTTAAATAAATAAAAAATCAGAAAAGTTTATACACGTCATTAAAACATGGAGAGCAGTCTTATTACTTCAAATGGACCAACCACAAATTCAACCTTGTTCATGTAATATGATGCACTTCTGCTTGATATTTATTTAGTCAGCTTTCTTCGCGGATATGGGTCCATAAGAGCATCCACAATGGTGCAACAACTATTCAAGACCCATTTATTGCCACATCATTAAAAATGGGTCTTCTCATTTGGGTCCTATTTATTTGGGTCTCATTTTCCCATAATGGTGTTCAATTGAAAAAGTAAAAGTGGATCCACTTTTTTAACTTTTTTCCAAACAATCATTACTCTTCTTTAAAATATTATATATATATTCAATAATTATTTAACAAATTATGATTAATTTAAAATAATTTTTTCACAACCGAATTACATCAACAATAAAAATAAATATTTAAAACAAAATATTGTATAAGATTAGACATGGCGCCGGTTTCAGTTCGGTTCAGTTAGGTTGGGTTCCTGTCCGGTTCCGATTCCGATTCCGATTCCGATGGTTCTGGTTCTGGTTCTGGTTCGGTTTCTGGATCGGTTTCGGTTTCGGTTTCTGTTTCTGTTTCGGTTTCGGTTCCGGATCCGGATTCGGATTCGGATTCGGATTCGGATTCGGATTCGGATTGGATAGTTCCGTTCCGGTTCCGGTTCCGGTTCCGGTTTCCATTTGGATTTTGATTTTGATTTTGATTCCGGTTCCGGTTCCTGTTCCGGTTTCGGTTTCGGTTTCGGTTTCAAATTTCGGTTTCGGTTTCGGTTTCGGTTTCGGTTTCGGCTTCGGCTACGGCTACGGCTACGGCTACGGCTACGGCTACGGCTTCGGCTTCGGCTTCGGCTTCAGCTTCGGCTTCGGCTTCGGCTTCGGCTTCGGCTTCGGCTTCGGCTTCGGCTTCGGCTTCGGCTTCGGCTTCGGCTTCGGCTTCGGCTTCGGCTTCGGCTTCGGCTTCGGCTACGGCTTCGGTTTCGGTTTCGATTTCGATTTCGGTTTCGATTTCGGTTTCGATGGTACGGTTTCGATTTCGATTTCGATTTCGGTTTCAGTTTCAGTTTCAGTTTCAGTTTCGGTTTCAGTTTTGAAGGTTCGGTTCCGGTTTCGGTTCCAGTTCCGGTTCGGTTCGGTTCGGTTCGGTTCGGTTCTGGTTCTGGTTCTGGTTCTGGTTCTGGTTCCTCGGCTCCGGTTCGGTTCGGTTCGGTTCGGTTCAGTTCGGTTCTGGATGTTTTGACTGTTCGGTTTCGATTTCAGTTCCAGACCGGTTTTGATTCCGAACCTTCAAAACCGGTTTTGGTTCCGAACCTTCAAAACCGGTTTTGGTTCCGAACCTTCAAAACCGGTTTTGGTTCCGGTTTTGAAGGTTTGGTTCCGATTCCAAACCTTCAAAAAATTAATGTTTTCATTTAAATAATTTTAATTTCATTGAACTAAAATTTTATAATTGAAATTAAATTTATTTATATTTTTTTCATTATATATATAATTAATTTAAATATATTATTGAAGTTAATAATAATATATTTAAATTTAAATAATTGAAATATATATATATTAAGTTTATTTATATTTTTTCATTATATATAATTATTAAAATTAATAGTTATATATTTTAATTTAAATTATATAAAATATATATATATATATATATTTATAAGCCCAACACAATGATTGAGAAGGGTTGGGAACCCAACCCAATGATTGGGCAAGACCCAAATTGAGTTCCAAATGTGGAACCCAATTTGGGTCTACTTGGGTGGGCCCCACATTTGGCTCTCCTTTTTTGGGTCTCATTTTGCACCATTGTGGAAGAATGTTATGGGTTCCAAAATGGGTCTTGATAAAGTGGGTCTCATTGTTGCACCATTGTGGATGCTCTAAGTGTTTGGAGTATAAATCCGTGCAATGGTGTCATTACATTGATATAAATAGTTGGGAAGTAACGAGTCCCACATCGTTCAGTTAAGGATTAATTAATGTCTTTATAATCTAAGAGACTAAGGCCAGTAACCAACAGATACAGTAGAGACTATTATGGGCCCTGCGTAAGGATGATGACAACTGAGGTAGTTGCCTAAGGACTTCGCCTTAAATTAAGGCCTCGTATTTTCATTATCTATATAAATATTTTAATAATTAATATCTAATATTTTTCTTTCTATTTATTATTTAAAAAGTATCTCTTTAAATTTATAAATTACTATTTATTCCTATTTTCAGGTAACCCCCATTTAAGTGGATTTAAATACTCATTAACGTTTTCCTAAAAATAAAAAATTACACATTAATTTTATTCTTTTTCTATATTCAATCAAACCATCATACTGTAAAATTAAACACCCTCCTACTGCAATCAAACTTTCTCATTGTTTCTCTGTATATTTTTTCATAAACATTTCAGGTTCAATTGTTCCAAACTCTACTACTTTAATTTTATTTATCAATTTTATTTTGTTTTCAACTGTAACAGATATTTTTTTTTTAAAAAAAAACTTTGATTACTAATAATCAAATATTAAACATGTCTAGTAGAAAATACCAATCCAGATAAAAATAAATAAATAAATAAATAAATAATAGAAAAATTATTTGAATCGTACAAATGAGCTCTTCATAAATTTATAACCAGTGGCCAAAAAAAAAAAGTGGCTATAGAATCGTAAAGTCTCATTTTAAATTTTCGTCTAAGGCCCCGGCTATCTTCAAGCCGCCTTTGTATTGAAGATAAGTCATGAATCGATTCAAAAACGATGTCTTATAAGTAATTGTCAGTTTGTCACCTTGAGAAAAATTGACAAAGCAAAATCAGAATAGCAATAAGAACAAGTTTGAATTTATTTGAGATTGAATTGGATTACGAACGGAACTTATAAAATGATAATAACAAACGTTGGGATCAGACTATAACTTAAAGTAGTTCGATCATGGACGTCAAACTTGGCCTAAAAGTACAGAAGATGAGAGTTTCACAAGGAAATAAAGCTAAAGCCTAAAAGTAGTTGTTTGAACAACTTCAAGATCTCCTTGGAAGAGCTATATATATCAGTAGAACACAAAGTACAAGAACAGTCGATTTGAAAACTACTGGACTTTAGCTCTGATATTGGAGTCCTTCATTAGTCCTTTCTTGCGTTGCTCAAGAAAAAGCCGGAAAGTATACCCAATCGATAATGAATCCGGTAATGCACGTAATAAAGACCACTGTAAAGAATGAGGCCAGTAGGGCAGACAAAGATGCTCATAGCCGATCCAACGTAAGCTTGCCTTACTATACATCTCTGGTGATGGAATGAAGAAGGTGGATTTCCTGAACTTGGACATCTTTGTTGCCACAAACAATGGAATCTACAAGATAATACAATCTTCAAATTCATTACTAAACTGGAATTAGATTAAAGATCAAATAAGAGAGTAAAATGAACGAAACTGATATCCACATAAAAGCACGAAACTGATACATTTACTACCAGAAAAAGTGGCAATTTCTCTCCATGACAAAAAAGTGTTGCAAATAATAAGCCACAGATTATAACAGTTGCAAAAACCATTTTTCCGTAGCAAAAGACTTAAATCTGCCACAAAAAACTCAATTTTTCTAATGTTTGTCACGGATTTATATCCGCGGCAAATATAACTCTTTTTTGTAGTGATTTTGAGAACATGGAACCTCACCTGGCACTGGACATCAATTCCTTTTTCCTTGTACTCCATATAGATAGATCTTGAGAACATTGCAAGGTACCTGTGACAAAGATAAATTATTTTACATATAGGTTTAATGGTTCTGTGTATTCAATTATATTAAGTGGGTGTAACAGCAAGTCAAGAGCTTACAACATACTAATCAATGGCAAGCCAGTTCAACTCAAAAGTACTTTTCTTGTTAAACAAGAAAGCATTTTTAAGTTGCAAAATTCAATCTTTCTGTAAAAAACAGAGCATACCCAACAAGCAAGCAATCAATCAATCAACGTATATATATTCAATATGAAGAGCAAGTAATACGTTCTCTCATTCAGTAATTTGAGCGAATGGATCAGAGATCTGTTGGGACCTATCAGTAATTAGCATAACCAAGCGAAAACAAATAGTATTTGCAGAAGAAAATAAGGGAACTTACGCTTTAGTTGCAGCATAAATGGAGTACAAAGGGTACGAAGAGACGACAACCGAAGAACCAGAGCCGATATTGACAATGGCTCCTTTCTTCTTCTTCAACATAACTGGAATCACCGCCTTTGTAACCCAAGTAGCCCCATCCATGTTCACCTTCAAAACACTCTCCATCAACTCTTGATCTACTTCATGGAAGAATCTCGCGTACGGATACGCCACACCGGCGTTGTTCACCAGAACTCCGACGTCAAGCCCCTCGATTCCCTCCTCCACTTTCTTCGCTATCTCCACTCCGGTCAGCTTCACCATGTCCACCACCAGAGTCCTGACGTAGACGACTCTGTTCTCTTTATTGCTTATTGATCTTTCGCGTATCTCGTTCGATGTGGCTTCGAGTTTCGAAACGCTTCGACCCACCAGAACCAAATTGAGACCCTTCTCGGCCAGTTCGAAGGCGAGAGCTTTGCCGATTCCGTCGGTGGAGCCGGTGACTACGGCCCAGGAGCCGTAGTCTTTGAGATTCTTTGGGGGTCTCAAGAACATGCGCCATACCCACGTGAAAAAATTGAGGACTGGTTTGCAGAGAGAGACGAAACCAATAATACTCACTGTTGAGAGAATCAACGCTTGAAACTCCATTGCCTTTCCGTAACTTTTGTCTTCTTTGATTGATACTCTATCTCTAATTTTATTTGACGAGAGCTTCCCTTACAACGATAAATTAAGTGTCTGTTTGGGGAGCTTGTTTACCGGCTAAAAGAGTTTATTTAATTAAAAAAGCTATTTTCAATTTTTTTTGTATCGTTTGGTTGTCACTTAGTAGAGCTTTTAGATGATTAAAAAAGCTGTTTTACGTCTACTTGGAGAAGCCCAAATTTAAAGCTTTTCCAAGTAGATCTTTTGGAGTTTTTTTTAATAACACTAAAATCTCCAATATAACCCTATAATTTAATATTTACTAGAGTATTTTGGTAATTCTATCATTAAAAAAGCTCTTTTTTAATTGACAATCAAACTACCAACGACTTTCATTTAAAAACTCTACCTCTAAAAGATCTACCGCAAAAAGATCTACTTGAGAAGCTCTCCAAAACGTACTCTAAGACAACTCATGGATTCTGATCCAAAGTTTTTTGCACTTCAAACGTTCACACCAATGACATGAGCACATGTGAAATTGTGACATGACTAATTGACTATATAAATATTGAAATGGACACACCAATGACAAGACAATAAATATTGAAATGGACAATTATATTACATTATTGATTATTCTAACAAATAATGTTCGTGACTTAATTATTTTCATTGAGTTGAAATTAAAAATAAATAGAAAATAGAGAAAATAGCACTAGACACCATTAATTGGTGGATGGGGTCTCAAAAAAGCCACCGACTATTCAAATTGTTCCAAAATCACCATTTTGACGAAATATTGTTCATTGACAGTCATTCTGTTAAATCTAACAGAAAGTTGCCGTTATCTATGATATGACACTCCTAAAGAATAAAATAGCACTAGACACTATTAATTTGTGGGTGGATTCCCAAAAAGACCATTATTTCCATCTTTGCAAACTGTTCAAATCTGACCTATGTCCACATTCAAGTGCACATCTCTAAAAATACTCAGCGTTATTTGCTCAACTTTTGACACAAGAAATTAGACATGCAAACAAACACTTTTTATTCAGAAAATATTCCAAAAATCGATTTGGAAAAGTGTGAAAATGAGCGATGAACACAGCTCACTCGTGGATTCGCGTCGCTTCTGACCTTTGACTGAATAATTGATCATAACTTTCAAAATACCACCCAGAGTTTTACATTCTTTATACCGTTGGGTTCGTATCGAAAAATCGAAGAACCCAACATGGACGAAAAAATTTATTTCCTTGCCAGAAGATACAGTTTTAAGGAAAAAGAGCGATGAACACAGCTCACTCGCGGATTCGCGTCGCTTCTAACCTTTGACTGAATAATTGATCGATTTGGAAAAGTGTGAAAATGAGCGATGAACACACCTCACTCGCGGATTGCGCGTCGCTTCTGACTTTTGACTGAATAATTGATCATAACTTTCAAAATACCGCCCAAAATTTTACGTTCTTTATACCGTTGGATTCATATCGAAAAATCAAAGAACTCAACGTGGACGAAAAAAATTATTTCCTTACCAAAAGATACAGTTTTAAGGAAAAAGAGCGATGAACACACCTCACTCGCGGATTGCGCATCACTTCTTTGACTAAATAATTGATCATAACTTTCAAAATACTGCCCAGCATTTTACGTTCTTTATACTGTTGGATTCGTATCGAAAAATCGAAGAACCCAACCCTGATGAAAAAATTTATTTCCTTGCCAAAATATACAGTTTTAAGGAAAAAGTTTACACAAAAATATCTCCGGTAGAACACAAAACTACACAAAAAATGAAATGAAAAATAAACCGATTTCTTTTGTGTTTTTTGTTAGTAGTGATTTGAAAAGAAAAGTGAAAAAACGTTTTGAACATCTTTGTCAAACTGTGCCTTAAGATGGTGACTTGATGATTTTACAATATTGGCCCTTCTTGTTTTATTATTTTAGCCTCGATTCTAACAGGTTATGACATAAACAAACGGTTTATGACATAAGCAAACGGACTTCAAACAATTAATGGGCAAAGTGGTAATAATTGATACTTTCTTTCAATGGAATGGCTAATTTGAACAATTTGGAAAAATTAATGGCCATTTAGGGACCGCTTCACCAAATTAGTAGCTCTAAATATCACTGACCCTAGAAAATATTAAACGGCCTATCATGTTTTAAAATCAATATATCTAGTTAGTAGTTATATAGTCATTATCTGCTTTTAATTCAATGCTATGCATATTTCTTTCCACGTGTTAAGAGAACGTTAATCAATATATAATTATCTTTCATAATTGGGTAAGGCAAGGCCCAAGTCTGGTTGTGCAAGCACTTGTGGGCTGGACTAAGTACTAACTAACCTTGTGGGAACTTGATAAAACTATGAACCGGTTTTTTTTTTTTTTTTTTTTCTTTCAAATATTGAAGGGTTAATTGCACAAACATACCCTATATTTATCTAATAAAGTAAATTTTCAAACAAATGCCCTATCCAAACACAAACATCCCAATTGGAATGTGCTTGGGGTATGGAAAGTCAATAGATCCCCTGGGTAAAAGGGAGAGGTTATTTTGGTGGATAAATTTCACAAATAACCCTGAATTTATGTGTAATTATATAAATATTCATTTTTTCTAATAATTACATAAATATACTCTATCGTTAGTTGACTTTTGTTAACTTTAACCTTTAACCACGTTTGTATCCCGAAATGACTAAACTACAATTGAAAACTTATTTATCTTTTTTTTTATTATTTAAATATATTAAAAAATATTTACTTAAAAAATTGAAAATTCGATACAATTTTTTTGTTGCTTTCTTTCTATCATTTTTTTTAACATAATCATAACCCACAAAACTAGAAAAAAGGTTGTGTTTGGTGGGTTTCAATTGTGTTTAGTGAGTTTTGTGGGTTTTGATTCTATTGATTAAATGCAATTGTTGGTGGGTTTTGATTGTGTTGATGAAATAAAATTGTTTGTGGGTTGATGAGTATGAAATTGAATGTTTTGGTGATAAAGTTGGTTTTTGAAATCTGAAATTTTGATGTTTGGGGACATGGAAAATGTAAAAAAAAAAAAAAAAAAAAAAATGATAGAAAGAAAAAGAACATAAAAGCAACCAAAAAAAAAATTGTACTAATTTTTTCAATTTTTTAAGTAAATATTTTTAAATAATAAAAGAAAAGATAAATAAGTTTTCAAGAATATTTTAGTTATTTCGGGATATAAATGTGGTTAAAGGTTAAAGTTATAAAAGTCAAATGACGATAGGGTATATTTATATAATTATTAGAAATAAATAAATATTTATATAATTACACCTAAATTCAAGGTTGTTTGTGAAATTTACCCACCAAAATAACTTCCCCCTTTTACCCAGGGACACTATTGACTTTCTATACCTCAAGCACATTCCAATTGGGATGTTTGTGTTTGAATAGGGTATTTGTTTAAAAATTTACTTTATTAGATATATAGAGAGTATGTTTGTGCACTTAACCCAATATTGGACTGCACTAATTTAGGGCCTATTTGATTTTTTCGATCCATTAAGTTGTTTTGTTTGAAAATTTTAAGTGATAAAATCAATTAAATAACTCATAAAACCACATTTAAAAAAAAAAAGTGAAAATTTTCCACTTTTCACTTTACTAAAAACAACTTAAATTTAAAGCAATTTTATATTCCCAAATATATCCTCACAAACAAAACATATTTTCAGTTTTTCATTATCTCATGACCCTAACCCATATTAATATATTTTTTCTTCTTCTTATCTTTAAAAAAATTTAGCAACTATAAAACCTAATTGCTTCAGGAATCAAGACTCAAACAACTCCATTGGAACCCATATTTACATCTTTATTATATTAAGGATTTTTTTTTTCATAATTTGATTGTTTTTTTTTAAAAAATAAAAATTATTTTAGAGTTTGACATTTCTTTTACTTGTACAATTTGGGATGAGATCAATCATTAAAATTATCAAAGTTCCATATAGCAAAACTGAAGTGAGGGCCTCAAACTATAAATGTTTTGAATAACATTTTTAAAATTACTTTTTTTTTAACTATTTAAATTACTTATTATATATTATTTTTTAAAATATTAAAATGTAAATAGATAACAAATAATAGTTTAAATTACTTGTTAGTTGTCTTTAATATATTAATAATATAAATATATAAAAAAACAACATTTGAAAGGGTATAGATGTAAAAGTATTTATTTTCAGATATTTGTAACTTAAAAAAACAAACAACTTATTACTTATATTCAGTTTTCAGTGTAAAAATAAACATATTTTTCGGTTTTCAACCACTATTCAGTTTTTGGTACAATTCAGCACTGTTCATCCTCAGACAAAAAATTAAGAGTGGCGATAATGACACCCCTTAAAAACTGTATGCACACCCTTTTCGTAATTACACATCAAAATTTTTAAATTTTTTATAGTTTGTAAATAAACCCTACTTAATACCAAAAATATAATTTCTTTAATTATATTGTCTTTTATTTTTGTATTATTATTATTTAAAATTTTGTTATTATCTTTAATACTTTTAATTCTATCACCATTATTTCAAAAAATAAAATAAAAAAAATCTACCACTATTCTTAAAAAAAAAAAAAAAAAAAAAAACTTTCATTGTTCTTTCTCTTCCCTTACTTCCTTTTCTCTTCCATGTTTTCCTTTCACAAAATCAAATTCCATTTTTCTTTTTTTCTTTTTCTCTCACCTCATGTCAAGCAGCTCTCTCCATTTCTTCTTGATTGTTTTCTATTAACAAAATCACTTCAATTTGAGGTTTTTCGGTTGAAGATCCATTTTCCGTTTGTAAAAGTTGTAGGGATGCAAGATTTATATAATGTACCAATTGATTTGAAAGTAGAAAAGTGTTTAATGAAATTAAGAAAAAAAAAATACAAATATTATAGAGAAAACAATTTATAATTATTTTGTTCTCCTAATAAAATTAATTTAAAACTTTTTTTTTTACAACCAACTTTGGAAAATTTTGATTCATTCTCTAGTAGTCAATTTTTATTTCCTTGAAAGAAATTGAAAATATATTAAAATTATATTTTAAAAGAGAAAATATATTAAAATTATATTTTAAAAGAGAATCTAGGGTTTAAGAAAAATTGAAAGAATTTTTAATAATATATGTTAATATCAATATCAAATCATTAAAAGGAAACTTTTTGTTTTTTTCACAAAATATTAAAATTGGAAACAAATTAATAATTATTGGTGGGTGTACTTGCAAACAATTTAGTCTTATTGGTAATTTTACTAAAGGGTATTATTGGATTTTCAAAAGAGATTTTCTCCTTACAATCCAATTTTATCTTTTCACACTCTTTTTCTAAAGACACTCTATCATAAAAACTTAAATTTTAAAAAATCTCTAAAGACACTTCATTTGGTTCAAAATGATCCCTTTTTATCTTTTGACATTTTTTTTTTTTAAATACTGTACTTCATTATAAAAACCTAATTTTTTTTATAAAAAAAATCTAGAAATATTTCATTTCGATTCAAATTTTTTTTCATTGAATAATGAAATTGAATTTTTTTTTTTTTTACTTCATTTGACTTTTTAATTGTTTTCAAAATTTATAATGGTCAACACTTCAAAATAAAAAATAAAAAAAATCTGCAATATAGAATTTGTAACAGTCAACACTTGAAAAAAGTATAGAATTTTCTTTGTAGAATTTAAATCAAGTCACTGGGACTTTGCTTCCTTCAGTAGAATAGGCACTTGTTCATGTTCACATAAAAAGTTTTGGTTGGGGCTTGCCATGAACATCTCCCGGTGTGTGCTCATTTCTTATAATCAGGAGATAATAAATCAAATGTAAAGAGATCAAAATGGGTACGGTGATCCAAAAAGCTTTCTATCAATAGATTATCCGAAACTTTTTGAATGGGTGAGTGGTAATAATGTAATATTCACATAAAGTTGGTGTGTAGTCCTTTTAGAAATGTTTTGACCTCTTTAGTAATTTTAATTAGGATAAAATTATCATATGATAAAAAGTCTTAAAATGGAGTGTATAAAGAAATTTGTGAATTGTCAATAGCATCTATCTTTTAAAAAACATACTAATTTGGGGTGTACGTAAAGTTTTTGAGGGGTGCAAATGTCGCTGCTCAAAATTAAACACAACCTTAGTATTGTCTGGTCCACTTGTTTAGTATAATCAAAATATTCTTTGCAAAAGCATTCAATTTCAGTTTTTTCTTCGCCAAAAAACATCGAAGATGTAGTACAAATTTTGCAATGAGCTTAATTTATCCTCCTGTTCATTCCGATAGACAGCCGCCAAGCATCAAGGACGGCCTCCGGGAGCATGTCTGCAAAGAACCATTGGAGTGAGTGAGCCCAGTACGGCGTGCAACGTGGTTTGTAGCCAATACGGCGAATTGCAGCCACCGCGTAATCTTCCGGCGATGGTATAAATAGCGACCGTTTCTCGATCGATGCTACTTTGGATGCCATTTTTGTTGCCACATATAGTGGTACCTGAAAGTGTAATAAATTATTACCATGATACATATAAATTGGATCGTCTAACGTCATTGTTATTTTGAATATATACGAAATGATGGTGCAAAAATGGAAACGGGTTGAATGCAAGAAAATGGCTTACCTGACACTGCACATCAATTCCACATCTTTTGTATTCAACATACAAAGATCTTGATAGTTGATCAACGTAGCTGTACAATAATTGTTATCCACGATAACACATATTAGAATAGATAATTGCCAATAAATCAATCAGGTCATGACTAACGAGTCTAAGAAACCTCCCTTACTGGAGAGTCATTGATAAAATTTAAATTAAATTGGCGAGTCTAATTGTATTTTATTTTTTCAAATTTGACACCAATCGGGTCATGGTTTTTGTCAAGATTTAACGAGATCAAACGCTACAAGTTTGGTCGGAATCCAATATCCATTGTGGAAGGAAATCTTCAGTGCATGAGACAGTGGTGGAGTCAGAAATACAAAACGAAAAACTTTTAAAATACATTTTTATGAAAATGTTAAAACAATTTTTTTTAGGGAAGGGGGCCATGGCCCCTATGGTTCCCCTCCCTCCGCTCTGGCACCAGGTGCACCAGTTGAGTGGAACCCGACTGTCGTCACTGGTATATTGACACTGATATGCATTGAGTGGTGTACTTGACCACTAATATATCTGAGTAGGGTTCGATCATATTTTGCGAATCAATGGACAAAAGTGGAACTCGAAAACATTATTATTAAATTTAAATTCAAAATCATCTTGATTTTTAAAACAAAAACCAGAAATGAAAATGAGTTATATGTGTGCTTACGCTTTTGTAGCAGCATAGATTGCATAAAGAGGATGCGAAGGTACAACAATGGCCGCACCAGAACCGATGTTAACAATGGCACCTTTCTTCCTCCTAAGCATCCCTTTTAAAACAGCTTTTGTAACTCTAGTCGTCCCTTCCAAATTAACCTTAACAATATCCATCCAAATTTTCTCATCAACCTCGTCAAAAAACATGGCACTAGGATAAGTAATCCCCACGTTGTTGATCAGAACACCCACTTCGACACCGTCGACGGCCTCCTCTATAAATCCGGCGCCGTTTGCGGTGGAGAAATCGAACTCCACCGTCTTGATCTTGATGTCTTGGAACTCAGATTGAAGTTCACTAGAGACTGTTTCAAGCTTGTTGCGGTTTCTGCTGACGAGAATCAGGTTCAGGCCTTGGTGGGCAAGTTGGTGAGCGAAGGCTTTGCCGATGCCGTCGGTGGCGCCGGTGATGAGAGCCCAGGAACCGTAGTTGTGGAGGAGGTTTTTGGGTTGTCTGAGGAAGGTGACGAATACCCAGTTGAGAAAAATGGTGAAGTGTTTGATGAGGATGATGAGACCGAGTGTTGAGAGGAGAAGGATAGGTGGAGGTGTAAGAGGTAGCCACGGCGGTGGATGAGTAGTGAGGTGGTTGATGCATGTAGGTGGCAGCATTGTTGCCTCTGTATTGTAATCTGGTTGGAAGTTAGATGATTTATTAACTGTGAAATGGACTCTTGGAGCAAGCAGAAGCGCAGCAACAATGAAAAAGAGTTCTCTACTCTAGTACTCTCTATATAGTGTGTAATTATATGTCATAAAGAGAGCATGTGAGAAACCCATACATATGGGTCGGGACTTGCTGAGATGAAACTTATATGGCGGCTCAGATATATGTCTACAACATCGAACCGTGGAGAAAACTTCGGGGTATATTGGGATTTACGGAGATCAACTACTACATGAACGGTCTAGATATCTAATTCAACAACACCGGACTGAGGAGAAAAATCCATACATATAGTTGTAAAATATGTATATGAGACTTGGATTCTTCACTACTAACGTAAAATGGGAGGTGCAGATCAGCCACCTAAGTTAAGAGGGAATGAGAATGTGCTGATATAATTAATTAATCTCATGATACACTAATGCCTCCAAGGGCATAGCTCAGTTGGTAGATGGACGAGCTTAGAGATTCTACCAATGGTAAAAACTTTAAAAGAATATATGGTCTAGATAAGTGGATAGGTATCGGAAGAGTGATCATGAGAGATTAATTTGGCAATTAATGACTTTTGTTGAGAGTAGATAAAGAATAGAAGTAGATGATGTTGGAGGAGCTGCAATCTGCGGATGAGCAGATCTAGGCCAGAGTCTATAAATTTAGTTAAATGCAACTCTCAGCAAATGTGACCACACGAAACTGAAATACAACTCAAAACTCACAAGCAAGCCGGCGCCTCTGGACATGTGGCTACCGGCTCTTCGGAAAAAAAAAAAAAAAAACAGTAACTAATACTTTTCAATAAAATATGATACTGTTCAGTATTAAAAGTAATGATACAAATAAATAAATAAAATATATATTAACTAATTGAAATGTAACAAGTCTATTTTATATTTAGAAAATTATCTATAATCAAATCAATCTAATTTTCTTCATAATTTTTATTTCAATTACATAATCAAAGAGTGTATGAGAAAACATGATGTAGCGGGCCCCCACAACTCAAAGGCAGCGCACTGCATGGAAGGGGCTGTCAACCCAATCCGGCTCAGAGGCGGCGCACCGCATGGCCTGGGCATAGGCCCAACCACATTAGGCCTGCAGACCAGGCCCCCCAACCCATCATGCGCCTCACGGTCGCATAGGTTGTTCATACCAAGGATTGAACCCTTGATATGCTTTGTCTCTACAACGAGAAGCTCAATGGTTGTCTCTCGTTGTAGAGACAAAGCATATCAATGGTTCAATCCTTGGTATGAACAACCTATGCGACCGTGAGGCGCATGATAGGTTGGGGAGCCTGGTCTGCAGGCCTGATGTGGTTGGGCCTATGCCCAGGCCATGCGGTGCGCCGCCTCTGAGCCGGATTGGGTTGACAGCCCCTTCCATGCAGTGCGCTGCCTCTGAGTTGTGGGGGCCCGCTACATCAAAACAATTTTCATTTTGTTGCAAAACCTTTGCCTAATCTTAACAAGGGTTCAAAAACTTTTTGTCACTATTTCAACCTGTTTTTGTTAGAATATCACTGGTTTACTAATTTAAGTTTAAAAGGCACATATTTAGGTGATCAGACAAAAATACCCTCATTTTGTCTGTTTGTGTCATTTCAAACGTAGAGAGAAAAAGGTTGAGAGAGAGAGAACAGTGGAGAGAGAAAGCATCGTTGCAAGAAATCCAACTGTAAATCTCACGGCGAACTCATCGTTGCAAGAAGATCTGGGTTTTCGAGTCTTTTGAAACGTTGTTCGAGCTTAGGTTTGATTTGATTTGTGGTTGATTATGTTTGTATGAAGAGGTTAGGTTAGGTTAGGGTTTTATTTTCTGAAAAAAAGTTGTTTTGAAGACGATGAAGTTCTGGGTTTTCGTGAGTTTTTAAACTTTTCCCGTGACTTTTACTACTGTTCCTGTGACTTTTAATACACTTCCGTGAGTTTTGAAACCCTTCTCGTGACTTTTACTATTGTTCCCGTGACTTTTGAAACCCTTCCCGTGACCACCCTTCCCGTGACTTTTACCACTGTTCCCGTGACTTTTGAAACCCTTCCCGTGACTTTTACCACTATTCCCGTGACTTTTGAAACCATTCCCATGACTTTTACTACTGTTCCCGTGACTTTTAATACACTTCCCGTTACTTTTACTACTATTCCCGTGACTTTTGAAACCCTTCCCGTGACTTTTGAAACCCTTCCCATGACTTTTGAAACCCTTCCCGTGACTTTTACTACTGTTCTCGTGACTTTTAATACATTTCCCGTGACTTTTACTACTGTTCCTATGACTTTTGAAACCCTTCCCATGACTTTTGAAACCCTTCCCGTGACTTTTACTACTGTTCCTGTGACTTTTAATACACCTCCCGTGACTTTTCATATACCTCCCGTGACTTTTCATTCACTGGTCTAGCCTTTTTGTTCATGCCTTTTCTCCGAGCCTTTTCAATTAGATTCAAAATTCACACAACCAGCTTAAGAACAAATGAAAAGGAACCTAGCTTAAGGTTTTAAACTGAAAAAAAAGCTCTGGGGTGGCTGCCCTTGCACCCCCGCGAGCTGACTCAGCGGGGAGCTCGACCCCCGAATGCGTCTGCGTAGCGCCACTAAACTAATTATCCAATGAAGTTGTATTAATAATGTTATAGTGTTCAATTTCCATTGGAGGTTTGTTATAAAGGAATGTGAAAGAATAAAATATCAGAAAACTTTAAAGTAAGAAAGAGAATGTGTAAAGTAAGGGCAATTTTGGTAGTTCACCATAATAGGTGCCTTTTAAACTTAACTTATTAAAGCAGTGACTTTGTCACCAAATCAGTTCAAAAATGTGACATTTTCCACCATTTCCACATCTTAACAATATGCATAACCGAAAATAATATGTTAATAGTTCCCAACTTAGAAAAAAAAATAAAAATTCAATAGTTTAATTAAAATATCATTATACTATTGATATATTTAAATCACAATTATTTACATACTTGTAACTTAATTTTATAATATTCATGTCAAACCAAATAAACTTATAATAATTTTAAACAAAAATTTAAAAATAAACTAATAAAATAAAATTTTCAAAATCAGAGTAATAATTAACCTAACAAAATAAATAATAAAGGTAGTCGCTATAAGGGGGGTTCAAAAATTTAATAGCACCATTTGGGGCGCTTTTTGTAAGACAGTCACCAGATTACTAATTTAAGTTTAAAAGGCACCTATTTAGGTGACCAGACAAAAATACTTTTTTTGTCAGTTTGTGCTTTTTGAAAAGTTGAGAGAAAACCTTTCTTTTTAAACGTTTGTAACAGATATAGATATACTGACTTTTAAAACGTTTTCCGAGCCTTTTCCGAGACTTTTAAAATGTTTTCCGTGAGTTTGTAACACAAATCCAAACTTTTTTAAATCTTGAATCTCTAAGACTTTTAAAACGTTAATCGAGCCTTTTAAAACTTTTTCCGAGCCTTTTCCGTGACTTTTAAAACGTTTTCCGTGACCTTTTCCGTGACTTTTTCCGTGACTTTTAAAACGTGTTCCGTGACTTTTTCTGTGACTTTTCCGTGACTTTTAAAATGTGTTCCGTGACTTTTCCGTGACTTTTCCGTGACTTTTAAAACGTGTTCCGTGACTTTTCCGTGACTTTTCATGTGCTCTCCGAGACTTTTCAAACGTTTTCCGTGACTTTTCATATGCTCTCCGAGACTTTTCTAACGTTTTCCGTGACTTTTCATATGCTCTCTGAGATTTTGTAAATAGTCTCCAAGCCTTTTAACTATGGCTCCGAAACTTTGTAAATAGTTTCCGAGCCTTTTCAATCAGTTCAAAATTCCTAGATCTTCATCATCGACAAATTTTCATAAATTAAAACCCTAACCATACTCACATCGACAAATCAAACCAAAACCAAAAAAATCTAAGGGGGGGCTGCCCCCTCACCCCCTCGAGCTGACCGGGCAGCTCAACCCCCGAATGCGTCTGCGTAGCGCCATTAAACTAATTATCCAATGATGTTTATTTTTAGATTGTGTTTGGGGGTTGAGGAAATGAAAGAGAAAAAAAATGATTAATTTTTTTTTTGTTTCATTTTTTAATTATTAATTTAAATAATAAAATAGGTAACTAGGGGTACTTTAGTCATTGTGGGTTAAAATTGTGGTCAACGGTTAGAGTTAACGGAAGTCAACTAACAGCAGGGGATGTTTGTGTAATTATGGGTAAAAGTTTCATATGCATGCAATTATGCCTAAACTTAGGGAACGTTTGTACAATTAATCCTTAAAATTATAAGAGAATGATGTCTGATGTCTCCACCTTTAGGGTGCGTTTGGTACGCGGGACGGGACAGGACAACGTGGGACAAGTTGTTCTTGTCCCACGTTTGGCGCGTCCTTAGCATGGGACAGGACGGGACAAGGTGGGACAAAAATCACAAAAAGTTGTCTCACCCAAGACCCTAGGACAACTTGTCCCATGACATGGGACAAGTGTCAAAAAGACTAATTTACCCTATAAATTTTTAAACAACTACAATCATGTATAATATATATATATATATTATAATCTTAAACATATTATTATATTATATATGTATATACTAACACATAATATATATATATCTATATATATATACATTAATATGTATTATTAATATGTATATATTATAATATATATATATTATATAAATATAAAAAATATATATATATATTATATTTTATTATTATATATAATAATATATAATATATTAAATTATATATTATTTATTGTACATGTAATAATATTTAATATATTATATATATCTTATATATATAATAATATTTAAATATATATATTATATATTGTAACATATATATATATATATATATATATATATATATATATATATATATATATATATATATATAATACATTATATAATATATATATTATTATATGTACTAATATTTAATATTATATATATCTTATATAATAATATAATATGATAATAATAATATCAAATAATATATATATATAATATAATAATATGTTATATATTATTATATATTATATATTTTATTATTTAATATTATTATATATATTTTATTATTTGATATTATTATATTATTATATAATATTATAATATATGTCGTTATATATATAAGAGGGGTACTCTGGTCATTTGAACCTCTTGTCCTGTCCTGTCCTGTCCTGTCCTGTCCTGTCCCAACCATACCAAACGCATAATAGTACAGTCCACAGTTCTGTCCTAGGCCTTCCAAACACAATACAGAACAACATGTCCTGTCCCGTCCTGTCCTGTCCCGTCCTACCTTGTCCTGTCCCATGTCCGTGCCAAACGCACCCTTAATGCTGGAATAAGGTGACATATAGCACATATATACATGGTCATAATTAATTCTTGAAAGAAAGAAAAAAATAGAAAAATTTAATTAATTATTTAACTAAATTAAGATTCCGTATAGAACCAGTTTATCGGTTACTTCTTCTTTAAGCATCAATATTCTTTAATAAAGTACAATTCATGAACAAACTTTCAGACAAATCGTATAATATAATAAATTTTCAATCAAAACAAAATTAAATTAATGTTTCTTCTTTTGTTCTACTTCTATATATTAATCAAAGAGTAATTAATTAAGCATGCAACTTGTAGTTTTTGTCTAAAAACCCTTTAAATAGTCTGAAAATTATGAGTGTCACGCATGCAAATGATCATATTGTATATAATATTAATTAATTCACGATATAATTAATTATTGAATGGTAGAAACGAGTATAGCTAATTAAATCAAAATTAAAAAGATGTTGATCATCTTTTTTTATTTTAATTGAAAGAGGTTTATGGATGGAAGCATGTGGCCAACCATTTATAAGGTTGAAAATTAAAAAGATGGTCTGTTTCTTAATTAATTTTGGTTTAGTGGACTAATGTAATTGCTTTTGTCAAACATTATTATATGTATATATATGTGTGAGATTCTTGAATTGTGGACTAGACTTTAATTATAAAAGTATGTTAAAGTTAAGAGTTAAGTTTAAAAAAAAATCTTGGGTTTCGAAAACCAGTGTAAGCAGAGTACTTTCTTTCAATCATCTGTAAGCTAACTTCATTATTATTAGACAATATAAGATTGGTCCGATGGTAAATCCCGTGACTTTTTCCGTGACTTTTAAAACGTGTTCCGTGACTTTTCCGTGACTTTTAAAACGTATTCCGTGACTTTTTTCGTGACTTTTAAAACGTGTTTTGTGACTTTTTCCGTGACTTTTCCGTGACTTTTCATGTGCTCTCCGAGACTTTTCAAACGTTTTCCGTGACTTTTCATATGCTCTCCGAGACTTTGTAAATAGTCTCCAAGCCTTTTAACTATGGCTTTTTCCGTGACTTTTAAAACGTGTTCCGTGACTTTTTCGTGACTTTTAAAACGTGTTGGACTTTTTCCGTGACTTTTCCGTGACTTTTCCGTGACTTTTAAAACGTGTTCCGTGACTTTTTTCGTGACTTTTAAAACATGTTCTGTGACTTTTTCCGTGACTTTTCCGTGACTTTTCATGTGCTCTCCGAGACTTTTCAAACGTTTTCCGTGACTTTTCATATGCTCTCCGAGACTTTTCTAACGTTTTTCGTGACTTTTCATATGCTCTCCGAGACTTTGTAAATAGTCTCCAAGCCTTTTAACTATGGCTCCGAAACTTTGTAAATAGTCTCCGAGCCTTTTCAATCAGTTCAAAATTCCCAGATCTTCATCATCGACAAATTTTCATAAATTAAAACCCTAACCATACTCACATCGACAAATCAAACCAAAACCAAAAAAATCTAAGGGGGCGCTGCCCCCTCACCCCCGCGAGCTGACCTAGCAGCTTGATCCCCGAATGCGTCTGCGTAACGCCATTAAACTAATTATCCAATGATGTTCAACCTCCATTGGAGGTCTGTTAAAAAGACCTCTATGAAGAAGATGAAAGAATAAAAATAAAAAAAACTTCAAAGTAAGAGAATATGTGTAAAATAAGGGCATTATTGTCCGTTCACCATAATAGGTGCCTTTTAAACTTAAGTTATTAAAGTAGTGACTTTCTTACAAAACCATTTTAAAAAGGTGACATTTTCCAACATTTCCACGTCGGCTATAATAGTTCAATATTTAATTAGTTTGTTCTAATGAAATCTAAAAAAATAAATAAAAAAGTATATGTATAATACACATTAGATGAGGTAATAATATATAAAAATAATAGAAAATTAAAATCTTAAAATAAATTGATTTTATCTCTTATTTTTATTGTTAATAGAATTATGAAAACAAAAATTATTAGTTAATTTATATTATTAAAATAATAAAGGGACCGATAATATTATCACCTACTTTGTATATATCACAATTTATATACAATAGTTTTTTTTTTTATTGGTTCACATTTTAATTTCATATACAATAGATTTTTTTTTTTTTATTGGTTAGGGGGACCAATGCCCCTATACATTCGTCTCTGGTTGGTCCGGTAGTAAACCTCTCACACCTGCATCACGAGGTTGCGGATTCGAGTCTCCCCCTCCCAAAAAACCCGAAATTAATGTAATACTTCAAAATTTAAAAAAAAATTAATGGTGTACCAAAAAAGGCAGCATTTCAATTGTTAAACCTGATTACACTTTTTCATGCATGTTTGATTGCTGCTTGTTTAGGTACTACATTTGCCTTTATTTCCCGCCCTGGCTTTAGGCTCAGTAGGTCAGATTTCTTTTCATATTTATAACCAAATTAAAATGGTGTACACCACCTCTCCTAGAATCATAAAAGTGTATAAAAGACATCTCCTATGTTTTGGAAATAATTATATAGAAATATCATGTGACATGAATACGAAACACTAATATATATATATATATATATATATATAGTGCGATGTAAATGACTCGGATGTATATGTCCGTTGTACTAAAGCAAAAATCATCATTATGAACTATAAAATCATATAGTATAAAAATGGTCCGTGGCTTGGTCCTATAATATATGATCCCATATACAGATTGGCAAGGGATTCATGGTTGTGTCTGTACAAATGTAAATATGTGATGTATATATATACATCTTTCTATTCCGCTTGCTACTCATTCCAGCCTCCTTTCCTGCTATATATCTTTCGATTTTCATCAGTTCGGAAAACGTTGTCAGGTTTAAGCACAAAGCTTCAATATACTTGGCAAACCATACCCAAGTGGTCATGAATTTCCGGAAATCACTGTAACTAACGATAACGACTCTTTGGAGATCACAGGTCAGAGTCATGACTATTATGGCTGGATCCCTTTGAAAATTGTTCCTGGTGAAAGGGATCGTCAAAACAATGTACAGAACTCAACCTTGGAGAGAAATTCCAGTCTGTCATGTGTTCCATGTCATGGTTGGTAGATCTCATGCTGGCTTCTTCTTTGAACTTGATGAAGAACATGGATGACCAGTAATCTTTTGCCAAGTTCTTCACAATTTAAAAGAGAAAAACAAAACAACGTACTTAATACGCAAATGTACAAAGTATTATACTGATCTAAAAAGAATCCATTACATGAGTAGAGCTTAGTAAACATCTCACCATTTTCAGCAACTGAATCAGCTCATTGATGGCATTATTGAAGAGATCAGGGTGTGCCAGATCGGGAGTAGTCAAAATTTCTTGTCGCGTTCTGTGAGATATATTCACCTCCATTGAAGCACCTGTGGCATGCAAAACTTACCAAGATATGGGATTTCAAAAGAAAAAAGGTATCCTGGAGAGCAACATGAACTAAACAGATTTACAGCACAAATTGATACCGGAATACAGAACAATGAGCATAATAAACATGACTCGTCTCATAAGAGGAAGCTCGATAACTTTATTTGGCAGCTAAGTAAGAGACCTAGACCGAAGCTGACACAGAATAAAGCAATGAATTAACATTAGTACGAACTTCAGCCAAGTAAAAATCACAAACCTGCAACTATGTACTTCTCAATAATATGACGGGCCATATAAATTCTTCTTACATGGTCATCCACAGGAATTTTTTCAAGCTCATGCACTTCATCATAGAAATGAACACTCTCCCCAGCCAAACAACTACAATCAAGAGAAAAAAAATATATCAAATGACAATTTTGTCTACTTCCATTAATTCATTTGTATACTTGTATCTAAAGAGAAGCGAGGTAGGTGATAATTTGGCTGAAAAAGAAGCATTTTCTTAGGTGTCCTTTATTTTGAATAGAATAGCTATGAAAAGTGATAAAATTATCAAGCCTCTCAGTCGTATATATAGCTCCAGATAATATTTTCAAAACAATACCTGTCAGCAAACGCCATAAAGGACTGCCTAAATCTTTTATCCAGAAGAAGCTTATCGAGTGGTTCATTAGGATCTATGACAGGAGTTGATTCTCTTTGCAATAGTAATCCGCTATCAGGTATGCCCAGAGCCTGACCCATTGTTTCAAACTCTTTAGGTTCCCTTTTCCTCAAGCTGATTTGCGAAAGTAGAGGTTCTGAACTTGATATAGAGAAGAAAACCAATACAAGAACGCTTGCCTGCGATAAACCTGAAAATTGTTAGCAAATAACGAGAAGCTGAAGAGTTTTTATTTGAATCTCAATTAGCAAGTGATGATAGCAGTTGTACACAAGATGCAAAAGAACAACCAAGATAAAACATACCGTCACTAAAAGCAGAAACCTGGAGGCGACTTGAAGCCATGAGATATCATCACGAATTTCATTCAAAATGTAAGCAAATGCCCATACGACTGGAAGTATAAAATTAATAGCCTATGTTAAAAAGCTTACAGCTAATGCTGATATAGAGCTACAGATGGTTATTCTATGCTAATTATAATGAGAATGTCACATAAAATATTTAAAAAGTAAAATAAAGACAATTTACACGGCCTTATAGAGAACCAAGAGGATAGTGTACCAATAGATGAGGCTGAGACAACTATTCCCTTCAAAAGGTCCTTCAGTTCGTCAAACCGGAACTCAATATGCCGAATTGCCCCCAAGAATCCAGCCAAAGTAGCAACATATAATGCATGGAGGCACACGATCGGGATGATCCATGGAGTTCCCATATGGCACCGATAATTGAGAGGCTTCTTCATATGGATGACTACGGCACAAATGATCCTTCTTGTTAGGAAAAATTAACTGTAGTGTAGGGAAAGGCGGAAAGCAAAAGGCTTGAAAAAAGTTTTACTATTGACAATCATTTCCAAAATCTCAATTGGATCCTGACTTTGACATGTATGCACAATACCTTGGCAGCCAAGATTATTCACTCATACCACTAGGTAAACTTCAAAATAGACTTCATAATTTTTTTCTTCTTCTTTCTTTTTTGCGTTATAACATGGTCACGACTCATGAATATAAAAGTGTATTAGAAATGCATCAGAAAAATATAGACATAATGAAACTACTACTCCCAGCCATCAAAATCTCATTGCAGTAATTAGTAAGGTGATCTCAGGAAATGGAATTTAGGAAAAATAACTTGATACAAATTAAAGATTCTTACATGCAGCTCCAGCAACCCATGGTAAGACAAGTAGTGGAAGAAAAATATAAGATCTGATAGGTGGTAAACGCCTCCTGTAATATAAAAAAAACAAACAAGTTGAGCAAGATTGAGTGAAACATTATGGAAATAGCATTTCTTGCAATAGTTTAATCAAACAGGTTATCAGCATCTGTCCAAGACAAAATTCACTCTTCTAAATTTTCTCTATCTGGTTTTAGATCGCAAAGGAGACCTATTCGAAGAGTCATCTCTCTGTGAGTGTATGTGTGTGTTTGAAAAGTCAGGGGATGCATATTATAGGAGGGATATCTAGCAGACACACAGGTTAAGTTGTGACTTGATGACACAGTTCATTCAATTTTAATACATGATCGAATTATTGATTGCATAAGATAGCTCCTTACCTGACAAATATGTTATACAATTGGAAAGCTTGTGCTATGCGACAGCTCAGCAACAAACCAAACCCAAGAGGACCTTCAACCCACGCTGATAGCAAAAGATATATCAACTTACTATGGAAACATATTAAAAATAAAAGGAATAAACAAGTAAACTTGAAATGTGCTAATAATGATAGCAAAAGCAGTGAAGAACCTGCCCAAACATAGCAAGATTGCCACCAATGCCTCCTTTTAAATGTCAAGAACTCAACAGACATCTGCATAATACATAGTTTTATATGGTCACATTTGTCCGTAAAATTCCCATAACACAGATTTTATACGGAAACATGGAAATGAAATCCATAACCAACCACAAGCGACAACAGAAGGTTGAAGCTGGCAAAAATCTGGATTACTGGAATCCAGAAGCCGCTGCATTTGGTATTTGGAACCTTATGCACCACAAAGGGTAGTATGAACTTTGATAGAAGCCTGATAGAGAAATAACAATCAAGAGAAGGGTCAGAAGAAAATTGAGCTTTAAATCATAACTTGAAAATGGATATATTATTTAGAAAGATAACGAAACCTTGACGAGTTTCAACAGATGATATATACTATTCCTTAGCCAAAACATCCCAAAATCATAATCAACCAAGTGCTCCCTATTGTTGTTGGTACACATATTCTAGCTGAAACTAAAATACAAACCCCAACCGAAACCTAGCAAATAGTAGTTATACTTGTCATGATCTCTCCAAAATGAAAATCATATAAATCTCTTTCTGATAAGGCAAAATACTATTCTCCCTCTTCAAATTGTTTAATTCACAATCTGCTCATGGAATTTGGTCCAGTTAGACATATCATCAAACACAAAGCAGCTCAAAATCAAGCTACAAAAACCCCACCACAGATATTAAATTCGCAACAGCTTAAGATGATGATTCAATCAAATTGGGAAATCAGTGTTGATCAATGATAGTTGTCCAAATCAAACATAGACCCACCTCGTATAAATATCAATAAACAATGAATTGCTGAAAAGAAGTGAAATTGGAAGTAAAAAAACGTACAAAATGAAGAAGAGGATAGCAAAAGAAATGGCAATGTAATCGGTGGGACAGCCTCCTTCCACTGCACATCTTGCATTTTGTTGCATTTGTTTTGGTTTTGGTTGCTTGCTATATGCTGATTATATTGAAGAAAATATATAAATCAGTTAACTGTTAAGGTTGTTAATGATTGAATCTGGTCTGTGTCTGAGATTGAGTCTGAGGTTGTATTGTTTTAAGCAAAGTGATTGGTCTAAGGTTAGACTTATAAAAAGACAACAACTGGCTCGCCTTCTTTAATTCCCAGTTCCCCATATTATGGTTGACTAAAAGACTTATTGATTGTACACGTGGCTTGTTAGTACTGGTCAGAATCATCAACTCAACTTCTAGTTTGGTATGTACTTTGTCTTGTTCAAATTCCATTTTATCATAATTATAAGGGCTAAAATGCTAAATACACCGACAACCCCTCAATTTCGGTATAAATACAACTAAAGAGAAAATATGTATTTATTTACTTCTCATGATCTTAAATTTGAACTAGTAAAAAGATCAAATTACCCATAAATTAAAAAGTAAAGTTAATATTTTTATAAGTGAAAACAGTTAAAGTAAATAAATATAATATTTTCAATGGAATATAAATTAAAAAATTATTTTTAAAATTTTAAAATATCTTCATTTTTAATAGGGAATTAATTATTTTTACATTTCTATATAAAAGTAGTTTTTTTTTTTTTTAGCAATTATGATTTGGAATACTTCAGTGTCACAAGACAAAGTTTACCAATTGCAACGCAATTTTAGATTAAAAATCAACACTTTTGGCGGTAATTTTTTTTTTTTTTTTTTTTTTTTTACTCTTTTGACCTTGCCATACAGACTTATTAACATTGTGAGGAAATAATATGCAATTAATACCAATAATATTATTTTTATCGATGAAAAGGAAGAAGTTTAGAATGCATTATTATAATGCACGTTTATCATCCCATATGGCCATATCTGCATATCATGTGGCATGAATAACCGATTACATTTATTCAAGTAATATAAGCAGAAAATACGAAAACAAAGAATCCGCCAACGTGTCGGAATTAGTCTTCTCAACAGCATTTCTCGCAGACGGGTGGAATCTTTCCGATGTTGCAATTGCAGCAAAATTGATCAGGTCCACAGTGGTTCACACAAGCTGCCTCGTTCGATTTGCAACCAAACAATAATATTTCATTGTTAGTCCAAATTTGTATAAGATAATTATAAATAATGATACAATCAATGAGAAAACACTCTGACAAATATATGTAGAGCACTTGATCTTTTTCATTTAAGATACAAATGATAAATAAATATTTTTCGAGAAATAGTTTTTGTGAATCAAAATGGTATCTACATTGTATTTAAATAAATAAAAAGATAAAAGAAGATGATAGATAGCACTTACGATGAACAATGATGTCTTGATTTGGGACGAGATCTTTAGTACCGAATATAAACGGAGATCGATCAATGGCTGCATCAACACTGATGTGTGAGACACACAGGATTGACAACAACACAAAGACCAGTATTGTCGATGACTTCATGTTCATCTTGTGGAAATTTGAGAAAACTAGGGTTTATGTATAAAGCAGTTCTGTGCTTGAGGGTTGCCTGTTCTACTACTACATGCAAACTATATATATAGAGGAAATATATATATGGATTCAATATTATTATCATAAATAGAATTAATTGGCGTTCAAATCAACTTTTAATTCCTAATATTGAAAGGGAAAGATATTTGGTAAATATCTTTCAAAATTGATTATTTAACGAATTAGAGGATACTTTTCAAATGTAATTATTGAATAATCAATTTTAAGATTCAATGAATCTTTTCAAATATTCAAATTGTCCTAATTAGTTTAAACATTAAATTCGCGGTTTTTTAAAGAAGGGGGAGGACTCGAACTCGTAATCTTGTGGTACAGGTGTAAGAGGTTTATTACCGGACCAACTTCATCTCTTCTAATTCACCTATATGTATCTATTTACTTCTCATGCTTTTAAAATTAAACTAGTCAAAAAACCATTTTGCCCATAAATATTTTTTTTTTTCAAAAACAAATTGTCCATAATTATTAAAATTTAAAAATTAAGATAATATTAAATAATTATTCTTTCATTTTCTATATAAAAGTGATTTGTTTAGCAATTATGATTTGGAAGACTTCAAGTGTCACAAGACAAAGTTTGCCAATTGCAACACATTTTAGATTAAAATCAAAAACTTTTTGGTGATGAATTTTTTCTACTCTTTTGACCTTGCCATGCAAACTTATTGACTTTGTGAAGTAATAATGAGTAATTAATACGAATTATTTTATATTTATAGATGAAAAAGAAAAAGTTTAGAATGCATTATTTTAATGCATATTCATATCATAATCTCACGCATCAAGTAACATGAATAACTAATTATATTTTTTTCAAATAATATAAGCAGAAAATAGGAAAATAAGGAATTTGCCCACGGGTCGGAATTAGTCTTCTCGACAGCATTGCAGCAAAACTTGCCACGTGGAAAATGGTTCACACAAGCTGCCTCATTCGTTTTGCAACCAATAGTTAATCAATGAGAAAATACTCAGACAAATATATGTAGAGGACTTCGATCTTTCATTTAAAGATACAAATGATAAATAAATAGTTTTCGAGAATTTATTATTATTATTATTTTATTTATTTATTTATTTATTATTTTTTTTAGCCTTTTGCCATTAGTAGGATTCGAGCCGTTAACTTGTGAGTCATTTATACAAACCCCAAGTTCGTCCATCTACCAGTTAAGCTACGCTCATGAGGGCCGAGAAATAGTTTTTGTGAATCAACAAAGTATCGACAATGTATTTAAATAAATAAAGAGATAACGAATATGATATATATAGTACGTACGATGAACGATGCTGTAGTGATTTAGGGCAAGATCTTTATTTGTGGCGAGATCTTTAGTACTGAATATAAACAGAGGGCGATTAATGGATGCATCAACACTGATGTGTGAGACACACAAGATTGACAACAACACAACGACTACATGCCCGTTTAGAAGAGCTTCTCTACTAGCGAAAGAGCTTTCTTTTTAAAAAAATTTGTGTCGTTTGGTTATCACTCAGTAAAGCTTTTGGATGATTAAAAAAACTGTTTTACGTCTACTTGGAGAAGCTTAAATTTTAGGCTTTTCCAAGTAGATCTTTTTGAGTTTTTTTAATAACACTAAAATGTCTAATATAACCCTATCATTTAAAATAATTTTTGAATATTTTGGTAATCCTACCATTTAAAAAAACTTTTTCTAATTGACAATCAAACGACTAACAACTTTTCATTAAAAGCTCTACTTGTAGAATGTCTATTTTAAAAAATCTACTCCTATAAGATCTACTTGAAGAAACTTTTCCAAACGGAACCTACGATTGTCACTAGCTTCATGTTCATCTTGTGGTAATTGATTATTATTATTAAACAACCCAAGCAAGTATATATATATATATATATATACGGATTCAATATTATCATCAAATAGAATTAGGGGGCAGTTTAAAATCTTCCAAAATTGATTATTTAATAAATCAGAGGTTACTTTTTCGAATGTAGTTATAGAATAATCCATTTTGAGATTTAATGGATCTTTTAAAACATTCGTTAGTTTAACATTAATTGAATTCATTTTTCCAATGTATCTTTTCAAACTTAAATAGATATATTTTTCCTTCAAAAAAATTTCATATTGAAAGATCTTACAATTTTAATGTTAATTTCTTATGGATTGTACAAATCATTGTGTCTAACATGAAGATTTTCCATCACTTTCTAGGAAAATTTTCACAAGTCAAATAATTTCTTTATTTCAGAGATTTAAATCCATATTTTTCATGTTTCTTGTTCAATAATGATATTTTTATTTTTTATGAACATCATATGAAGAACACATTATAACATGTTTTTGATTATGAAGCTTGAATGCTTCTTATTACTGTGTTCGAAAGTCGAAATACGTACCTTTTAACGGTATATCGAATAGATTTTGGTGATTGTATGATATCTACTTCAATGACTTCGATGTGTATCGCCACAAAATCCCCCCAACCAGATTATTCAATGCATGAGAAGCCATTGGCACAACAATGCTGTTGGACACAATCGTTGCATAACCATATATGAACCCAACAAATGTTGCCCTGAAAAACAAAGTCATGATAGTATAAAAATGCAATTCATCCATTTCAAGTTGAAGCAAGAAGGCAAGGGCAGACGATACCAAAACGTAAAATGTAAACGAATATATGACAGTTCAGTGTGACCAAAACGTTAGTACTTGAAAAAAAGAATTCTCGATAAATCAAGAAGAATGAATACCAGACTGCAAAGGAATACTTTCGACCACTGCCCAAGTGTAGAGCACCAAAGATGCTAGCAACCAACAGGACACTCTTCCAATCATTTCCAAAAAGCGGTAGCAGTGCACCACGAAAGAGGAGTTCCTGGGCATCATCCCACACAACCATGAAGCATTTCGAATATCAATTGATTTTAGAAAAAAGTAGTATACAAAACAACAAGGTAATGGAAACTATTACATTGCTTACCTCACTAAACCCAGGCAAAAATGCTACAACTAAGTAATCCAAAGGTTCAAGTGAAGTAAGGACCTGCACGAAAAAACAAGACATCATTTGAGTTCGATAAAATCTGTACACTTTATCATCCAGAGCAGTAGACCACCTTCACTAGTAAATGTGTCTTGCCACCAATAGAGTGGTAAAATATTTACAAATTATACATGTCAAGCTTGAATAGGTTCTTTGGAGACTCGATTTAAAATGAGTTAAGAGGCACCTGCTGATTGGCTGCTTCACTAGACTCGGCAAAATCAGGCCATATCTTTAATAGCAGATATCGGCATGATGATATCAATATAACTAATCCTGTGATCAACTCAAGATGCCAAATCTCGAAACCAACTGCGCCACAAGGGGAAAAATATTGATTCTTTTTAGAGCAATGAACAGATAATTCCAGTCAATATAGAACATAAAAAAAATGATTTCATGCCAGAAAGAAAATACTCTAGCATTTGAAAGTTGCACAATTTCTTGGTGCATTAGCTACAGACTTTCAAAAACCTATCCAGCTTATTCCAGCAAAGAGGACAGACATGAATTTTATACATGATACTTCCGTGGAGCAGTCAATTATTGGAAAACCTTCCACAGAGGCAATATGCGATACCTACAGATTACAAGTACGGGATGTCAGAACATCGACCAATTCAAGCAATTACACCCAAAAATTTAAAGGCTTTGTTTCTATAGAAGCAAGAAGTGAGGTCTGGAAAAACAAGACTCGAACTCATAATCAAACGTCAAATTGTTAAGGGTATATGCAGTTAAGTATTAAACCATACAAAGCTGGAGATCACAATTAGAATCCAACCTGTCGAATTATAACGCCCAAAGCAGCTATGAACCCACAAGTGACAGTGCATGCTTGAAGCACGCTACTTCTTTGAGGGGTGTTTGTTAATTTCTTGGAAGCCAAATCATCAACGGAGGAAACACTATCGCCATCTATAACAGAATCATCTTCTGCAGCAGACTTATCTGCTACATTACTTTCTTCTACTAAACCCAATTTTCTCTCTCTTTTTAGTTTCTTCACCGACTTCCTACTCGCAAAAGCCTTAATGCCAAATCTTAAAGTCTTCAAAAGCAAAAATTAAGATTTCAATCAAAGAGCTGAACTAAAACTCTGTGAATATCATAACCACATTAAACAAAATAAATTATAAAAAAAAAAAAAAAAAAAAAAAAAAAAAAAAAGCAATAGAGAGTCTCACATTGTTGTGTGACTTGTCAATGCCACCATTAAAAAGGCTAAAGAATTTTCCACCTAATCAAATGGAAACAACTTAGGGACAATCAAAGCAAGAAACAAAGACCATAAAAAAAGTACAACAATTGAAGCTTACTCGTAAATGTCGAAATTGGGCAGAGTTGGTAGGTGGTGGAGGCATGGTTCATAGTAAGTGATCCCATCACTAAAATCAGCCTCCAATCTTAAATGGGTTTACTTTACTTTACTTTACCGTTCTTTTAATCTGTTGAATCCCAGTTCAAATATCAAATTACAAAGACTATAAACAAGTGAAAAAGATAGAAAAGTGAAAACTAATGCAATAATTCTAACAAAATTTATAAGTACAGAGGAGGCATACCTATGTAGCTTTTGAAGTTTCTTCGAGTCCTAAAGCTGGGAAATTATATGGAAAAATCATTCCCAGACCCAGAGAGACGACGACAAATCTATGCTGAAGAAGAAAGTCCAGACTTGAAGAAACTAACACTAACGACTTGAAAAGAAAAAAAAAAAAAAAATCTATCGCCACGTTGATGTTTGAAGGGTCGTTTTGGAAATGAAAGGTCTATAATTATTTGTGCCCCATCTCTAATTAGTAGTAAGTGGACTTGTCGAGAACTCGAGATCATCAACGGCATGCACGATTCAAATATATACTCTTACGGTATCAATGAGAAAACTCATATTTTTACAAAATGTGTATAATAAGACTAGAAAGATATCAATAAGCATTCTTATAAAATGTGTATAATGAGAATTATTAAGAAAGTTGTAGCCATTTGCCTCTTACCAATGTGGTGTGACTCTCCAAAGTTCGACTCCACCACCGAAGTTCAATACCAAGACATGTATGTATATATATACATATATTCATTGTCCCACCTTAAGTGTGGGTGACCTCTCCCTATTTGTGGGAGCAGTAGTCCGAGTTGTGCTAGTAGAATCTAATTCTCACAGAGTCCCGTTAGTTGTTGTAATTTAAAAAAAAAAAAAGTTGTACGGCCATGGACTTGAAATTATTCAATTTTGATTAGTATACACGTGCAGTCTCTTTCTTTCTTTTTTCCAATTTTTACTCAAACTCTTGATATTATTCGTTGCAGAGAGTTTAAAAGATTTTTCTTTATAAAACTTTAATTAATCTCACTCAAAATTTGACTGAAATAAAGATAAATTTCATTGATTTTGAAATTCATGAACAGTTTCTCCCAGTAGATTATCATAGATGATAGATCTCCCAACTCCAAGTTTGCCGGGACCTGACAAAATTAGACTTTACAAGCACAGCCTGGAATACTACTCTCACTGCCTGGAATACTACTCTCACTATCGGTGAGAGGGTACAAATAGATTACAACTCTCACAACGGAGAAAGGGTTGCTCCCAATAGAACCGGGAGAAGGAACCCACACTTGGGATTTAATAGCCAAGGTGGGACAAATTATATACATACCAAGGCAAGGCTTGAACCTTGGTGGTGGAGCATCCCTTGAGAGACTCCAACCACCAAGGCAAGGGGCCATTGGTTTCCCAACTCCAAGTTTTGATAGGTTGTAAATGGAGTGTATAAAATTTATTTTTGTTTTCTGGCAAAAGAAGGAACAGTGCATGACTGTGAATAATGTGTCATATTATAATATCCAAGAACATTGCTGTTTATTCTAAAATTGAATCTAAAACAATTAAAAAGAAGAAGCTGTTTTTACATTCATCTATCATCATCAACTAATGCTAAATATTCTAACCGGAACAGATGTAAATTTTTTTAACTTTTCTTACAAGCTTAGAGGCTTGGATTCTCTGCAACCCTAAAAATTCTTTGCAGAGATCTGAAGGTGAGAGAATATCAATGGGTGATATGAACACATTAGGCACTTGTGCCACTTGAGAGATCAAAATGAGGGGTTAAATAATAAAAAATTGAAAAAAAAAAGGGGAAAAAATGAAAATACTACTTTTATCTATGATACAAGTTTGAATTGCTGATGACAAATGATGTGGGTGTTGTGGGTTTCAGATCACACAGACTTGCTTACAAAATGGTTCCCAGTAGCCATAAATTCAGGAAAATCCAGTAGGCAACAAGTCCTAGCCTTGCTCCAGGACGACTCATCAAAACTCGACCACCCGATACCCTGAATAGATCATCAAAAACAACTCAGTTTTGGTCGGCAAATGTATCGTTTCCTTTAACACAAGTTCTTCACTCTTGATCAGATTAAAGCTTTAAACAAAAGAGATCAAAACACAAACAAAAACATAGCTATAATATTTATTATTCATGTTATTTTATTTTCTTCTGATACTAATTTTAAATTAGACAACTGAGCACTTTACCAAATTCCATCAATTCGATCTGCGATCATCTTTCCTTGCTTTGGAATCAGACCTGACGTGTTAAGAGACTTAAATACATGACCTGCCAAGAAAAAAAGAAAGAAACGAAATGAATAAATAAATGATACAAATTGTCAAATCTTTGAGGCATAATATTTGGGAAAATCAGAAAACCAGACAATGCATACCTTTGTCTTCATCAGTTTCTTCATTGTTAATCAGACTAGCAGTTTCTGACTCAATATTGATGGCAAGTTGGTCAGAGGATCCTTTCCGCATAATTCGCAATTGAGCAGCCGAGGGTACAGGAGAAATTGAATTCTTTCCAATAGTTTCCTGCATAAGCATCGGAAAGAATTAGATGTTTACATGCAACTTGTCTACATCTAAGAAAGTCAAGAATCGTTGTAAAAAATTCCAAAGCAGAATGGAATACCGAGCATAATATTTTCTACGGACGTATAAAGAACTGAATGCTAATATACTCAATGCTGGTATCAATTGATAATCAATGCTAAAATACTGCGGTAAAATTTAATGCCTAAATTTTGTATGCGTCCTTTTGTCTTCTTGGTCCAAATCTTAAAGTCCTAGACAAACATGCAACTAGAATTGTATGTTAAACACAGCATATCTAATATCCAGCAGAGAAAGCATACATCCAAGTTTGGCAGGTGTTTACTGATACTGTTGTGGCACGTTAAAAGAAAATAATTGAAATAGAAATTCGTACCACATCTTCAATTTCAGATATCTCGGACCCAGTGGGCAATGATGGTGCTTCAAAGATGCTCCTTTCCTGGACAATTTCTGGTTGAACAGTCCCACCTTGAACTGAATCTTCAAGGAACTTTACCTTGGCTGTCAACTCATCAACAACCTTTTGGCTCCCAAGCAACTTCGTACCAAGTTCTTGAGCTTTGGATTTTGAATTTTCAGCTTCTGAAACAAGGATCATGGCCTGCTTCTCCAATACTGGTAAGAGCTCTACTAGACCAGCAGAATTTTTATCTAAAACGAATTCATTACCTCCTAAGATATCAAAAATTTTCTCCAAACCAAATGCGAGCTCAGAAAACTCAATACTCATCCTTTCGAAGTTTGTCTTATTTCTAACATGCATTTCAACTTCTTCCTTCAGATACTCAATTTCAGTGGTTTGTGTTGATACGATCGATTGCAAATTTTCTTTCTCCTGCGCTAATAAGTTTATTTGAGGATGCAACTCAGTTACACAATCAACAATGTAATATAGTTTCTTCAAGTAAGCTGAGCTTTCAGGCTCAAGGTCTCTTGCTTCTGACTCTGCAAAAGGAATGTCAATCCCACTTATCTTGTCAAAAAGTGCTTTCACCTCAGAGGCCGACAGGTGGGAATCTTCTACTCCTGTAACAATAAAAAATAAAAATAAAAAAGTAAACAATAACTTACTAGATAATTAGTACACAATAAAAACCAAAATATGTTCAGCAAGATCCAAGCAAAGAAAATTCACCTTGTTCTTTCATCGATGAGCTATTGTGAAGCAATGAAATTTCTGAGTCTTTTTCTTTCAACTTTTCTTCTTTGGCTTGGTAATCCTCCATTTTGAGCCTCAGCTCTTTACAAGAATCTTGTAATGCATCTACCTCAGTCTCCAACTTGGATACCTTGTTTTGGTATAGATCCCTCTCTTCTATGGTTTTTTCAAAAGCTGTTGTGGTCTCAAGCAATTTTTGCTGCAAATCTTGAATTTTAGAGGCTGCCACAGCACTGGTGCTCTCAAACAATTTAGTCACAGTATGAGTTTTTCTCAAAGAAAATAACAACTTCTCCGCTGTCTCTGCATATTTGTTGCTTAAAAAACTCTTTTGATGCTTTGCTATGCCATCTCCATCAACTTCTCTCTCATCTTGGAGATAAGCATTCTTCAATTTTTCGAGCTCAGGAACAGAGTGTAGATCTAGTAGATCATTTTTGACCTCAAACTGCAGTTCTCTAGCAACATCACTACAAGCAGACAGTAAAACTGTGACGTCATTTTCTAACATTGTCGATGCTTGTTCTTGTTCCTGTTGATACGTTTCCATACTCTTTGCGTTTTGTTTTAAGGATTCTATGTTCTGCATTATTCTTATGACTGCATCCTTAGTTCCCTGTAATTTCCTTAACATAATTGCAATAATCTCATCAAGGGAAGAAGAGAAACCTTCAAACTTGTCACCAAGAATTTTGTTTCTTAGCTGGAACTCTTCTGCAGTCTTTCTAAAATAAGAGTGTATGCTGTCAGCATCTTCTACATTCATCTCACCATTCTCTATTTCAATGTTGTCAGGATCATTTGCGAAAGGTGTAGTCACATGTGAATATCCCTGGAATACGTTAAAAGGTCAAAAGAGCTGATTGGGGGGAATCTGTAACAATTATCTAAAAGAAAACTAATATGTTTGCACTCTCAAACTCAGTATATATAGAGATATGAATAATAAATAAAACAGAAAACTTGAAATATGTCAAAATTTCCTAGAATAATGGAAGTCATCTTCTGTGTGTCATAGTTGAACCATGAATGCATTCACCGTCATTGGCAAACACCATCACAAACTAGTTGAATCTGATTTTTGGATATATATCAATAATTCCAAAGTATTATTAGACCATATTCCAAAGTACTATTAGCTAAAGAAACACTATTTGCACACTCAACATGATAAATAAGCCATTCAAACATTAGGAACTCTACATGAGAGAGGAGGAATAGAAGGGGGATGGGGATGTGGAATGAAGAAGGCTGTGTTGATATTACCTCAAAGTCAGGGTGACTTAGTGGCACTTCTGAACCCTTGTCAACAACCTGGTCCCATATGTCTTTAATAATGAGGTCCATATTTCGCAAGCCCTCAATTTTCCTCTCAAAGGATTGTTTCACAATAGACAGCAGCTTGTCATCTTTCATAACCATTTGAAGATCATTAAGGTGTCCAATGAGCTCCACGGACTTACTCTGCAAGCTGCCATTTGTCCCAGACAACTCTTCCATGCATGCTTTCAACTTGGAATCAAGTGTTGATATCTCCTGCTCAGCCATTCGCTTTTCATCTTGAAGTGCGGATATATCACTCTCAGCCTTTAACAATGCATCTTCCATTGACTTTATAGATGTGCGAGCATCTGCCAACTCAACAGTCTGGGAATCAGCTTCATCTTTCATCTTCTGCAGCTCATTCTCCAAAGTGGTTCTGCCAACTTGTACAACATTATTTTGTTCAGTCAGCAATACAACATTGGTTTCTACTTGGGACAAAGCATCTTCAAGAGACTTTATTGTTTTATATGCCTCTGTTAGTTTGCTAGTCTGAAAAGACACTTCCTCCTCCACTTGCTCTAGTTCCATGACAGCAGCAGCACCCCTACTCTGAGCCTCTTCTTTCTCAGTGATGAGCTCAGAAATATGATTTTCTGTCATTGATAACTTATCTTCAATTGACTTCCTACTTGCACAAGCTTCAGCGAACTTGCTAGTTTGGATACGAGCTTCTTCTATTGCTTTCAGTAAATCTTGTTCAACATTTTCCTTATCAACTTCTATTTCCCTCTTTTCATCAGTAAGTAGAGCAATCTTATCCTCTGCAATTGACAATGCATTCTCCAATGACTTTTTAGTTGCTTGCACATCTGCTAAATTGCTAGCCAGAGCACTGGCTTCCTCTTTGATTTTCCCTAACTCTTGCTCTTTTTGTGTCTTTGCATTCTGACATTCATTGATGTACCCTGAAATCCAGTTCACCTTTTCCATAGGCTCTGTAAATACTAAACCAACAGGAACAACAATGCGATCAACGGATTCAAAAACTCTCTGCAACATTTTATTGCTCTCCAATAAGAACTGCTCAAGTTGATCGCGTTGATCGTTCATAGCACCAATATCGGCCTCCAACTTTGGGATATTCTCTAAATCATTTGTCAGTCTATTGATCTGATCCCTGCACTCAGAAACTGTAGATTCTTGCTGCTGCAATTGAAGCTTCAACTTTTCGATTTCAGAGTTCTTTTCATCCAGTTGAGATTTCAAGTTTTGACGATCCTGAACCAATCCCTTGCCTTTCTTAACTGCCGTGGATAACTTCTCCCTTAACAAAGTAGATTTCTCCTCTGATCGTTCAAGATCTTTCTGCAGAGAGTCTTTTTCCATCTTCATTGCCTCAAGTTCTTCGGACAAAACTCTCAAATTATTTGAAAGATCATTAAACTGCAATCTAAACTGCATCTCTTCTTCAAGTAATTGCTCATGTAGCATCAACTCCAGATTCTTTACATACAAGAGACTTTGCATTCTCTCAAACATTTCAGAATCAACATCGGATTTATCAAAAGAGGCGTGGGCTTTTTCTCTTATCTTCCCTAAACATTTATCAACAAGCATGGCCATATCAGAATATGTCTGATAAACCTCATCTTGATCTTCCATTACCATTCCTGATTCCTCTAGCAACATCCTCACTATCTGATTCTTCACCATAGAGACTTTATCTGCTCTTGCAACGATTTCTTCATATTTGTTTGCTAGATCATCCAACTCCTTCTGAATATAATCCTTCTCTTGAAATTCTGCTGACAGCGAAATGCTTAAAAGGTCAATTTCATTACGTGCAACTTCCTTTGTTTTTTCAAGTTCATTGAGCAATACATTTGCTTCATTTTTGGACTGATAAAATGATTCCTTCAGCCATACCAAACGAGATTCCAAGTCAGGAAATGAAACAGTTTCTGGTAGATCAATCAAAGAAATAGTATCTTTCAATTTGATGAAGTCCAAGGATATGACCTTCAGATCATTTCTCTCGTTCACCAGCCATTTAATTCTCTCCACCATGTCCGTTTGTTGAAGATTCTCGGGCAAATCAGATTGAGACAGGATTTCTTCAGATCTTTGAAGAATTGAATTTGTTTGTGAGAGTGTTTCTTGCAACGATGCAATCAAATTATCGCTTTTGACCAACTCTTCCTGGCTTAGTTCAGCAGCCTGTAGGGCGCTGGACTTTTCTTGCAATGCAGCTAGGCATTTCTCAAGCGCAGTTGTTTTTTCAGCTAGAGACTGCTTCAGCAAGTCCCGCTGCTGAACCAATGCCTTTCCTTTTGATACAGCCAAGCTAAGCTTTTCTTTAGTATTAGTACACCTCGTCTTCTCCTGCTCAACTTCTGTCTTTGTTTTGGAAAGTTCTGTATTCACTGCCTCCACTATTTCTTTGTACTTCTCAACTTGTTCCACGAATTTGCTATTTTCATTTTCAAGATGGCTTACCTTTTCAACCAATTCCACTTCTCTTTTTTTGAGCTCAAGTAACTCACTGCTAGCACCAGCAAAGACTGTCCCAAACTCTTCTTGCACCTGAAGGTCAGGCTTGATGTTCGACAAACACTGCCCAAGTTGATAAATTTCATAAAGCATCTGATTATACTTCTCAATTAACAGATACGTGTTTTTCTCAACATGACTTATTTTCCCACAAATCGAACTATCTAACAACTCCTCTTGACTAACAACTACCATTGCAAGATAACCCAACATCCTATCTGCAACACCTTCAACATATTGTTCCTTCTCAATCTGAGCATCAGCTGATTCATTAGCAACTGAATTCAAATAAGATGCAGCTACATCACGTGATACTGACAGTTCGGAGACTTTTGCATTGAGATCCTCAATCTCTTGGTCCTTCGCATGAAGAACCGCATCAAGTTCCCTAAAAGCACTCTCACTCTGTAATCGCTCTTCCAGAGCACTTCTAAGAAACTGTGAACATTCACTCATCAAGTCATCCAATCGAGCATCAACCATACTGTCCCCTATCTCTTGTTCACCAAGACGATCAACCAACCCACCATCAATTTCACCTTGCAACAACTCTTTATCTGTCAAAACCTTCAGCTGGTGGCGAAGGTTAGCCAGTTCTCTAGCAAAGGTCTTTCTTTCTTCCTGCAAGCATCACAATTTCAATCAGTATCAAAAACCAATTTACCAACAAAACATTCATCAACCAACCAATCAAAATTTTAATAGATATACATATGAAACCCGACCTTGCATTGGTTTTCGAAACTATCTCTCTCATTAGCAGTTTTATCCAGCAAGTCGCGAAAACGTTCCAATTCATCAACCAATACACGATTATCTTCAACACCATTGTTGATGACATCCTCTCTTTCACCACCATTTTCTTCCACAAAAACCACGGCTTTAGTCTCCTTACTTGCAGACAAAGCTAACTCATCAGACGCATCCTCGAACAGATCATCTTTACTATCAGCATGCATCAAGGGAGTCACAGGCACTACTTCCTACATTCATTTCGCAAAAATTGAATTACAACATCAAAAACAAAAAACCCAAACTCATAAAAAGCAAAACAGCTTCTAATTTTTTTAATTATTTTTTGATACTTTGAAGATTCAATCAATGCAACAAATAGTAACAAAACAGATTGATTTCTGTCTCACCTGATTCACTGACGATTCAGATTCAACTGGACCTTCTGATTCACGAATCTCCGACATTTCGATCGAACATAATCAAAACTCAGCTCATTCTTCAATGAAAAACCAGATCTGCCAAATCAATATCTCGAATTTTGTTATAACCCGACAACAACAAAAAAAAAAAAAATCCTTTAATACAAACAAATAAAATAAATAAACCCTAGAAACATTTTTTTTTTTTTCGTAATTGACCTGTCAACTGAATACAATCTGCATTGACGACTCTGTCTACAAGTGTCTAGGGTGTGAAGCACACGGACTATAAATGTTTGTATTCGATCGTGTCGTGATAATATCGATTTCTAAATTTTTATTATTTTTAAAAAATTTCGATAATAAAAATTGAAAATCATCATTTTTTTAATTTTTTTTTTGATATAATCAAATATTTAAAAATATGAAAAATATTATCATATTTAAGTATTTAACACGTTGCTCGTATGACAGTCTCCACCAATCAAATCGTTTTAGTAAAAGGTTAATTCCCAATACAATTCCTCATAGATTTCTTGCCAAATATATCTCTTCAAATTACATGATAAGTCTAAAGTAATAAAATTTAATTTTATTAAAAAAATCATATTAGTTGCCAATAGCCTCTTGCCAATGTGGTGTGACTCTCTAGTTCCCACCAATAGTGCGGGTGTTGTCCCACTAATGAGTGGGTGCTCTCTCCCCGTTCGTGGGAGCAGCAGTCTAGGCTGTGCTAGCAGAGCCCAATCTCGCCTGTCTTACCAGCTGTTGTATAATCAAAAAATAAATTAAAAAAAATCATATTAGTCATACCATCGTATTTAAGTATTTAACTAACTAGGATGCATTTACTAATCACAAATCCAGTAATTTAATTAATGATTTATGATTACACTTTTAATTGAAATCGATTGTGAATCAAATTAGGTAATTGTCGGGAAGGGAACCTAAGATCATCTCCAATGCAAGAGTGCCAGAGTGGTTTGTGAAAAAAAAGATGTCAGGATAAATAGACACTTTATTAAAATATATATATATCTCCAATACAATTATGCATATTCAACATCACACTGACCACTGATGTATTAAACATTATTAATATGACTGTCTACTTTTAAACGGCTTGTTTCATGGCTATTTTTTCGATTGACTCAACAAGTATTTAAAATTGAGATTAATTTTTCATCTATTTTTGTAAGAAAATAAAATAGAAAAGAAAAAAGGAAATTTTTTTTGGACAAGTCATTAAAATAAATGTGTTTAAAATGGAAGCAATGAAGACAAAATTTTGAGTTACTTGTATATCAAGTCTATCTTTATGCCACATAAGAAACAAGTCTCTTGACATTGTTGTTTATGTCGATGATTTTTGCCATCCAACCCACTTTTATATTGAAGATGCTATAATTCCCTCTACCCATCTAAGGAATCATGAAATAAGGAATCAGATTCCCTTTCATTTCATTCATGTCCCTGATTAGGAAATGCTCCATAAATTAAATTATCTAGGTACTAATAGTTCAACAAAAACCTTATTCACCATGAATTTTTTCAACTAATCTTGCATCAAATTTTAACTATAATACATGGAAGAAAACTACGAAATAGTTTTATTTTATTGATGATTAATTCCTGTCAAAAGTGCATGTCATCTCTTAGCACATGTGGTAGTGCACATTCCTTCCACATTAGTTGCGGAGGGGTTTCGAGTAGCACCATATGCATTTTACAAGCATGTGAGATGACTTTTCTCCTGATTTATTAAGAAGTAGATATTTGTATCGCACGTGTATTATCTTATCTCGACAATCCTATTGGAATACTTAAAATAAAATAAAAAATTCCTATAAAAAGTTAATTTGACATTAATCATGAATTCATAATCAAGTTCTGTCCAACCAAATGCAGAAGAAGAAGAAGGGCCTTTTGTATCCTACAACAAAGGAGCTTCGCTCATGAGACTTCCAAATACAGAGAGGCACCCATGTATAAATACCTCTTCAATTCAACATATTCTTGGAAACCAAACAAAACCAAACAAGTTGTTCCATTTGATTCAACAAAATGATAAATTCAAAGAGTTTCTTCCTTCAAATTACACTCTCCATTCTTTTGGTATCATTCTCTCTTTCCTCTGCTCAAAACAACCCCCCTGTCACCAATCCACCGCAACCCTACACCACAGCAGCAGCAGTATTTCCTTCAGAACCCATCCATCCATCTCAACTGTCAATCCAAACAGCAGCAGTTCCTTCAAAACCCATCAATCCATCTCAACCGTCAATGCAAGCAGCAGCAGTTCCTTCAAACAACATTAATCCATCTCAACCGTCAATCCAAGCAGCAGCAGTTCCTTCAAACAACATCAATCCATCTCAACCGTCAATCTCAGCAGCAGCACCATCTCAAATCTCAACCCCATTAGCAGCAGCAGCACCTCAAGTTCAACCCTCCAACCAAGCAGCAGCAGCAGCAGCTCCTTCAAACAAAAACAACCCATCTTTCTCTGCATCTAACACCTACAATGGCTCATTCTCTTCCTCTGCATCTTCCAGCTATAATGGTTCCTTCAACAAGGTCTTTGCTTTTGGAGACTCCTTTACAGACACAGGCAATGCTTACTTGTTGGGTGGTCTTAAATCATCCTTTGTTGGTTCTCTACTCTCTTATTCTTTCAAATCCTTAAACGCTTCTCAGTTATCCGGAAACCGCCAATCCAATGGACGTTTGGTTGTCGATTTTCTCTGTGACAGCCTCTCTATTCCATACTTGCCACCTTACAAACAAACCAAAGTTAACTTCAGCCATGGTGCCAACTTTGCAATAGCAGGAGCAACTTCTCTGTCTGCTGATTTCTTCAATAAACTTAAAAACAGTAACAATGCTGAAAGTGCAAACTTGATGTGGAAGGGGATTCCGTCGAGCTTCCAGACACAACTGGATTGGTTCAACAAGTTTCTTCAAGAAAAAGAATGTAATGGAAAGACTGCTGATGCTTGCAAAACTGATATGGAGAATTCACTCTTCTGGATTGGTGGAATGGGTCGAAATGACTATGCTCGTACTCTTAGTTCCGGTTCCACTTTTCAAATTCCCCGCCTCAAAGAGATGACCGTTGCTTATATCTCCAAGTTTCTTCAGGTATGCTTATCTATAACACCAGAATGCGATCATATTATCTTGCATTCGTGCAAATTTTGCTAACTGAAGAGTGTTTTACATGACAGACATTGGCAGGGAAGGGTGCAAAGTACATTGTGGTTCAAGGGCTACCACCCGTGGGATGCAGTCCATTAGAGCTGTTTCTATCAAATTCATCTGATCGTGATCAAATGGGTTGTTCATCAGCGATCAATGGAATAATAATGGCTCACAACGAGCTCCTTCAGAATATGTTGGCGGATTTTCAGAAAAAGAACAGCCAGTGTACCGTTGTGTATGCTGATTACTGGAACGCATTCAAAACAATACTAGCAAATTATAAGGAGTTCAACTTTGATGAGCCCTTCAAGGCTTGCTGTGGAGCTGGAGGTGGTGCTCTCAACTTTAACGTGAAATCTACTTGCGGAACCTATGGAACATCCTCTTGCAAAGACCCAAGTCGCTACATTAGCTGGGACGGTATCCATTTCACAGAAGCCATGCATCGAAAGGTTGCTGATCTCTTCCTCAATCAGGGCTTCTGCAAACCATCATTCGATCAGCTGATTAAAATCAAAGGAGACCTGTCGGTGAAAGGAGGAGGAAGCGTGAACGTGAAGGTGTAGGGGTTTCGTATCTGTCATAGAGTATCTGTATTAGTTCATTTCTACGCTCTGAATGGCTACATTCATGAAGCGGGGTATTAGTTCATTTAGATAATTTAAGTGTGATTAGTTTCTTAAACATACAATGATATGTTTAGAGGACAAGAAAATGTCACAACCAATTCTTACATTGATGTATAAACTATATATTATAAGCCTAAATTTGATATATTCAGTTTATCAGAGTAATCCTCCATGTCCTCAAATCCTTAGTTTCAAGTACTTCTATGGAGAAAGGATTCTGTAATTGAAGCCAAACCACAAGAAGTTTTATACAGATATGCCTGAGTGTTGTCATTCAACAGTTGAAAAGGAGTACAAGATGACTTTACTGATAAATCAGCATACTAAGATATTCTTCCTCATGCAATTTCAACATAATTGTAAGGTACACGATGATTTTCGAAATGTGATCTTCGATTTTCGAATGGGGATATCATACATTCATACCCCAATCCTCAACAATGTTCAAACAAGCATAAAATGTGATTGATTATTATGTATAAGAATGAGAGAATTTTCCTCACCATACTCTATTTACATTTGACGGTCGGCTTTTCTATCTGTACAGCATATTCTTCTTGGTCGTTTCTACTCAGATTAGGTATTCATAATACACTAAGAAAAGGGAATCTGGGTATTCTTTCGGCAGACTGTTGATATAGAGGTAGAACTGCAACAAGTCCTCTTTCGAAACTGTTTCTGGATCAATCACATCGTCATTACAAGTAAGCACCCATAAGTCTTCTGAGTTAACTCTCTTTAAGCTACCACGGCAAAATGGGCAGGACTCTGACTTTGTGTTCCTGTAATTTGGAAGGAATTTATGAGTGAAATGCAAATAAAATTCATTTTGATATCAAGTATTCAAGGTGAAAAGCATGAGACACGAGAGGGTTGACGACAGGTTTGTACTTACCAATTACGGTAGCATTTGATGCACATTGCATGACAACAATTTGGCAAAACCATTTTGGTACAAGGCTCTAAGCAAATCCCACATTCGTCTTCTCTCTCCAAATCAACATCGAAGAGTTGGTTATCTCCTTTCACTCTACTACCAAAATTCAGCACGTCAGCATACTCTTCATTTGCTTCATCTAATTCCCCCAAACTGCTATGCAGTCGTTGAAGAGATGGTAGTATAATGCCTGCAATTTGATTTTTCATAGAACTGAAAAGAATTAGAAACATAACCCACAAATGAAAACCCCCGAGGAATTCATTGATTTAAAATATATCTAACATTAACATGTACTTAGTTTGTACTTAGTTTACACACCATAGAAATCCCTAATTGTTGCCTTCCTTCCATGTGTAGATAAATCCGCTCGACCATTTGCATACACCTGTATGAATAAAGCAAGCAACCGATTAAAAACTGAACTGCATCAATTATACAATCAACAACCATTGAACTCCTTAAAACCACAACTCTAGAGTCTAAAATCAAAACGATACCGGAGAGGAACTGACCTTATATACAAGTATGTGGAAGAGGTTTAAGTATCTGGGGAGTACACATATGCAAGAAGAATTCATCCATTGTAGCAAAAACCAGAAGACAGGAGCCCAGTGATTGTAAACCAATTTCATTTGGAGACGTGCACCGCCCTTGGCCTTTGGAATTGCTGCAGCCCTACAACCCCAGGAATTTAAGTTAGAGAAAAATTCAACATAGCTGACCACTAATATCGACATCCACATTTACATTTTAACAAAATCATCCAACCATTAATGACCAAGCGGGTAAAGAAAGAGGAAAAATGCCAATTGTATGCGGTGTTGAATCCCGTCAAGCTCCAAATTCAATTACAAAGCTCACTTTTTTCTCAATCAGCTTAGCGGAAATCACACGGCTAACATCAAAGTTTAATCTTTTGTTCACAGGCGTGCACACAGACAGACAGACACAGAGAAAGAAAAAGATAAATTGCACTTTCTCTAACATGATTTGAATAATAAAGCTACTAGACTAAAATTCTCAACATGAAAACAGCACAGACATTTGGCAACTGCTACTACACCCATACATAAAATTTCCCATTTGGGATATCTTCCTATAAATTCCAACACAAGAATCAAAATCCAACACAAAAATAAAAAAAGTAAAAACAACATAGACGCCCAAATTAGGTATTGTCTTATTCTATCTTCAATTAGTATAACAAACAAATAGTTTTGGTGATGATCATATCAGTGATCAAGCACATAAACAAAAACAAAAACAACCCATCATCAGGAAAAATGAAACTGAAACCTTACTCAAAAAGTAATTTTTAGATTGAAAGACAAACACTTACAGAGCATTTGCATGCTGTATATCAGCCTCTAAAACTTTCAACGAGTCCTGATAAGACGACTTTGCCAACTGATAATACATCACCTCCATATCCTCTCTCTCTGTCTCTCTCTCTCTCTCCCTCTCGCTCTCTCGAATCAACAAATTAACATGAGCCAAGAAAAACCCTTGTAAGTTTGGAGGAACCGCAACTGGGTTTTATCTGATTTTAGTTCAATTAACCTGACCAACCAAAAAGGCAAAAGAAAAGTAGAAGAAGAGATACAAAGAGGGTTTTTTTTTTTTTTTTTTTTTCTCTTGCTTTTGTTCCTTCTCTTGCTTTTATCTTCGCTTAAATTCTAAAATTTTATATGGATAAAGAATAAAGCGAGAGGGTAGGGCGGCTCTGATAACGACTTTTGCTTTTTTGGTTTTGCTTCAGAGAAACAGAGAAACAGAGAAAACAGAATACGTACAAGAAAGGTAGGCGTTTTCTTTCTCTGTTATGCTATGCTGTGTCGTGTGTGCGCGTGTGATGAGGATGCCCTCATTTGATTTTTTCTTCTTGGTCTTTTTATTTTTTTTTATTCGAAATCCATCGGATTAGATTACGTATCCGGTTAAGATTTACCGAAATCAACCACCATAAAAGCTGTATGGAATGCAACTTCCAACACCGGATAGAGATCTTTTAACTTAGAGTAATGCTACTTTATCCAAATCTGGTGTTCAAATGATGTGGCATCACTTTAATCTATTCATTTATATTGTATTAGATTTGCTTGATTTAAATGAATATATCAAAATGATGCCACATCATTTGGGCACCAAATTTGGATAAAGTAGCATTACTCTTTCACATATTATAACCAATTAGATTAGGGGTCGGTTGTGATTTACCGAAATCAATAACTACATAAGCAATACCGAATGCAACTCCCACCGTCGGGGAGAGATACCCTCGTGTATTGCAATTTTTTGTTATTATCTTGATCTTAGCTTATTTGTTTTTTTTTTAATTGGTTTCCTTTTAAAAATGGCCTAACCCTTTTATTATTATTATTATTATTAAAACCAAGAATATCTTATGTTATTGACATTATGAATTGTATCAATTTTTTATATGATATGATTAAAGATTATGCTGAACCTTTGCAATATTTTATGTGGAGGGTTTTATCCTATGTGTACCATACAACACTTTCTTCGTGCAATATCTAAGTTAATGTTTACGATATGAAGTTGGTTCGGTGGTATATACCTCACACCTACACTATAAGGTTGTGGGTTCGAGTCCTCCCCCACTCCCTCCCTAAAAAACCTCGAATTTATGTAATACTTCAAATAAAAGATAAAAAATTATGGTTTTAGTTGGATTACCTAACAAGAAATGATTTGGATTAGTTCTTAAGTTTTTTTTTTTTGTTTTTTTTAATTGCTTCATTAAATATGATTGTGATACTTTTTTTTTTTTGAAAAGTATGATTGTGATACTTGACACCAAGAAATCCCTCAAATTTCGGTCGAATCATATTTTATTTTATATCATATGATTGAGTTACACACTTGTGTTAATTATATTGCTTCTTATGTCCAATAATGTTTGAATGAGATTGATAATTATTATTTCTTGGCTGGTAAGTACATTATATAATTGAAGAATTTGTTTAATACAATAACACTTCTGTTTTCTATTTACAAATCATTTAAAACCAAAACCATCATATCTTGTTAGGTAATCTAACTAAACCTTGATTATTTTTTATTCACAAGTCACAATTGACTATCTAGTTTCAGTAGTTTGTCAAATGTTCAAAAATATTCTAATTGGTGTATTTCAATTGGGAATTCCTCAATTAAGTCATATTTGTGATAAAAAAAATTCAAGCTTTATATTCTCTTGGCTCATTATCAGACTGAATGAGCGCCCTTAACCACCAAACCACATTCCATTGAAGACCAAGAAACATGTCCACCTAATATTCACCGAAACCACAAATACATTGACATTCTAGTTTACTTTTACATCAAAGAGTAAGCAAAAAACTGTTGTTTTGCCACATGAAGGGAAGAAGAAAAAAGCCTTATGTTTTCTGGCATAGACAGATTAGGTAGAAGCATAACAATTATGAGTTGAGATGATGATTGCTATACTAACTATTAGGTGGGGATGCCTTTTGAATTATCTTGCAGATGGTTCTATGCACCCATTTGATAGATCGGGGGTTTCGATTTCCAGGAAGCTTGAAAGAAAAGTTTTCCGGGAAGATTGTGCATCGGAACCACCAGAAGATGATTTTTGGTCACTTCCCTTTTCTATCTTGATTGCATCTTGAATTGCCTGAACTATTTCCTGCATTCTTGGCCTGGAATAGCCTTGCTGTTTGACACATTGGATTGCAACTTCTGCGATCCTCCAGATGGACTCGATTTTGACATTTCCTATCAGAATAGGATCAACAATGCTTATCACATCGCCCTTTCGTATCAAGGATCTTGCCTGTAAAACAAACAAATTTTCAGTGTTTGTTATCATAATTCAACGTAAAATATGAAAGACGCTAACAAATGTAACTCTAGAATGAATGAAACTGGCAACGAGGCCGCCTACCCAGTGAACAATGTTTAAATCAGAACCAAAATCTTCCACCGAGACAGGCTTTCTTCCAGAGATTAATTCCAGGAGAACAACCCCAAAACTATAAACATCACTCTTTTTGGTCAATTGCTGATTTGCATAGTACCTGCATAATGGCTAGTTTAAGCACAGGAAAAAAAAATAGAGAGATGATAAATCCTACACTAATTGAAATGCAATGCAAGCATGGCTTACTCAGGATCTAGGTAGCCAACCGTTCCTCGTGCTACACTTGATATATGTGTTAAATCTTCTTCAGCTTGTCTAGAAAGTCCGAAATCTGACACTTTTGCTCTCATATTAATGTCTAAGAGGATGTTGCTTGTTTTTACATCTCGGTGAATGATACCAGGGTTGCAGCCATTGTGTAAGTACTCGAGGCCTACAAAAATCTAAATAAGTGTTTATAGCTGAAGATTGATTCATGCAAATGATTTACCAGCACCTGAGAAGTTTTATCATCAACCTTTAGCTGCATCGTGTGCAATTTGTAGACGCGCAGGCCAGTCTAAAGGCTTCTGGTTGACAGAACCATGTATGCGGTCCCCTAATGTTCCATTGTGCATATACTCGTAAACCAGCATGTGTTGATGCTCGTCTTCACAATATCCGATTAAAGGAACCAAGTTCCTGTGATGAATTCTTGACAAGAGCGCAACCTGTAAATATGTTTAATTGTTTATCATGATTAGTGATAGAGAAAATTTAAGTTGTATAGAGCTGAATCTGACAATACTACCTCGGTCACAAATTGCTCTGTGCGATGGCTGGCTGCCTCAGCCATTATCTTGACTGCCACTTCTTTTCCATCTTTCATTTTTCCATAGTAAACAGAACCAAAACTTCCTTTGCCAATTTTCTTCGAAAAAATATTTGTAGCTTCTTCTAGCTCGGAAAGTGAGATGTAATACGCTGCCAAAGGCTTTGTATTAGTTCGCAAGGAATCGCCTGATGAAGATTTTAAGAGAATGAACCAGTTAACATTAGAAAGCCTTCCACCTTTGTCATCCTAAGGAAAATGAAATGTAAGTTTATGATCAATGCACCTTTTTCATTGTTTTCCTGATTCGATATTTTCCTTCGGAAAATATGCAGTAGATATACACTTCCCAAGAACAGAACTAACAGAATTGAAAGTACTCCTATTGAGCTTCCAAATATCAACCTAAAGCGCTGCTTATGTAGTTCAGGATTGTTTTCATATCTGCCAGAGAAAATCATCAGCTATTTGTTAATCATTTGAGACAGAATTCTCACATCAAATCATCATATTATGTCATTACTACGATGATTATTATGCCTGAATGAACATCTGCAGGCAATTAAACCATATATATGATCACGCAAAGTACAAAATTACTTTGTGTGATCATTGATACAGTAGTGTTTATCTCTGAATTATACATTTATTTTATGTAACAAAAGATATCACATTACTTGAGAGGCATATACTCACTTCAAATTTATTTTTCCTGTTAACAGTGCTCGAGGTATTTCCCCGCTAAAAGAGTTGTTCCCTATGTGCCTGCAACATAAAAAAATTCACAGTTGATATTCAAACATCAATTGGCATAGTTTGAAATATGCACTATCCGATTCAACGATTGCCAATAGTGTCTCTTAAAAATAAAATAAAAGATAAAGAGATCCATGTTAGTACAACAGTACATACAATTCCTGCAATTTTGACAGACTGCCTAGGTATGAAGGTAATGAACCGATTAAATTGTTGTTTTCCAGATGCCTGTGGTGCATAAACGAAAAAAGGTGATCATGGACCAGTCATTTCCTTAATTAGATATAAACATAATCACAAAACAAGCAAGACCCTAGTGTAAATATAGTAAATCATGAAGTGAGGAGCTTACAAAATTTTCAGATTGATTAGATTACTCATATTGGGAAGTGGCCCTATGAGGGAGTTATCATCCAGCCACCTACGTAACCGAACAGATCATTAGACAGAACTACAAGGATAACAGATCCTTAGACTAATAAATCTTCTTTACAGCATAAAAACACTTACAGCTCTGTTAATGCCTGCATATTTTTAAGCTCAGATGGAATTTGGCCCTTTACATTCTTTCCTGACAAGGCACTGCACAGCAGGTCAGCCAAATATACTTGTCCAATACACTACTGAAGTATGAATCGAGCACTTGCATAAGAAGAATGTGAAGAAGACCTTACATTTTTGTAATTCGTGGCGGAGTGGAAGAGCTACATGTCACCCAATCCCATTGAACTGGAATACAAGGATCGCCTCCATTGTTTGTCCAACCACTTCCATCAGACATGGAGCAAAGGGCTTCAAGTGCAGTCACTAACAATTGAAAACGTAATTAGAAACCAGTCAAACCAAACACGATCAGATAGAAAGTTAGACAAAACTGTAGCATGGCAACATCCTTCACTTACCATCTTGCCTCTCAGTTTTTGCAGCAATCTTTTGGTACTTACTTATCTCTATCGCACTTAAGAGTGGTCCTTGAGTAGAATCTCTGGTCTTAACAAAACGAAATGACAGAACAAAATTGAAGGTTACATTCATGTAGCTGGGTTCATAAAGAGTGTTGCTCCCATTAGCATTCTCAGCAATATTCACAACTGCATTGCTGTATTCAGGCATGTAAGGTTGTTGCAATTTAAATTTCCGCATCTCATTCGGGCCCAAGTCCTGAATTTCAGCAAAGTATGCATAAGCTCGAGCATTGGCAGGAAAATCTTGCAGGTTTAGCCTATAGCTCAATACTCCTTGCGTGCCAACAACCGCAGTTTGCATTACTTTGACAGGTGGATATTCCCTTTTCCTTATGTCTATGTTCTTCGATGTATTGATCCTCACCGTGCCAGGAGCTTCCCCCACAAGAAAATTCTGCCTTTTATCAAGATCTGATTCCCAAATTCTGTCGTATGGATCATCCGGGTACCTGAGATAACATTGTCCATTCAATAAATCTGCACCGAACTGATGGTACTAAACAGCTATGAACATTTGAAGGGAAGTTACCTGATGGCATCCTTGCTTGGAGCACCAAAATTGATTCTAGCTGCTACTTTTAAGAAGAAATCATCTTCGAAATCTGTAGCATACATGGAAAGATTCAAGGGCCTTAGCTCAAGAGTGGATATGAATGGAGTACCAGTTGTTGCACAACATATGCACACATCAATAGAATTTGAAGGTGCTCTGATGATCATTTCCTTAACATATACTCTCGAACCATCCAACACGGTCACAGTAGACCATAGAGTTGCATCCAAATAGAGCTTAAATTTTGGGTATGTGTCTTGATCACTTCCCAAATTTCCATATTGAAATGTTGCTCTAACAATATATCTTCTTCTCTCTTTTGTGCTCAAAGTATAACAGTATTTCTTGGTGCTGTCTATGGGGAAATCTCTGCGTTTTCGATACTGCATCCAGTCTCCATTTGGGTTCTCTACTAGTACTGATTTTCCATTGGAGTTCATCATACCCATGTCTGAAATCCATGCTAATCCAGTACTTGGGTCAGTGTAATTACTTGTTCCTCCACAATCTATACTGATAAACTCTGCATGTTTGATTTTGTTACAAAGAAATTATCAGATTCCTAAATTCTATTTTTCACTATCCTAACAAAAATATACAAATACAAAAAGACATTGATTATGCTCACTTAATTCATACAACATGCCACAATAATTTTAGAAACTTTAAATAAAATTCTACAAATAGAAACTTGAATAAGAACATACCTGTAACTTGGCACAAAACAGATGATAAGAAGAGAAGATATATAACCAGCAGGAACTGAGAAAATAAAACCATTGAATTAGATGAGGAAGACAATCAAAATCTTTTCAAGGCTTAGAATTTAGTGAGAGAGAAAAAAGAAAAATTGTTTGTAAAGTTGAGCATCAGCATCTCATACTCTCTCAGTATAAACAATGCACCTTTCTAAATTTATCAATATGTAATGTTTTTATTGTTTTTATCCGTTTTTCTTTTAACAGAAAAAACTATCCCTCTAATTTGTTTTACATTTTATGTTCTTAACAAATAAATCACAAAACTCTATGGAGGTCTGTTCACATAACTTCATTCTGTTCCAACAGACTTTGGTCTGTTCACAAACCAAAGAAACAGACCTCCCTAGTAAAATTTGTTTTTTTAGTTTTTTTTTTTCTACGTCCATTAATGGAGGTCGCAGACCTCCAATATAATTTTTTTTGCAGACCTCCTCTTCTGCAACCTCCATTAATGGAGGTTGCAAACCTCTAATATAATTTTTTTGCAGACCTCCAATATGATTGTGATACTTGACACCAAGAAATCCCTCAAATTTAGGTCAAATCATATTTTAATTTATATCATATGCTTTAGTTACACGCTTGTGTTAATTATATAGCTTCTTATGTCCAAAAATGTTTGGATGAGATTGATAATTATTTTTTATTTGCTGGTAAGTAGATTATATTATGGAAGGATTTGTTTAATACAATAACACTTATGTCCAATGATTATTCGAACCTAACACGAAGTCGGACTGAATGAGTGCCATTCACCACCAAACTACTTTGGACGGTGATTTCTGTTCTTGACTTTTACAAGAAACTGTCTACCTAATATTCAACAAAACCACAAATACATTTACATTGTAGTTTGCTTTTACACAAAAGAGTAAGGAAAAAAACTGTTGTTTTGCTAGAGGAAGGGAAGAAAAAAAAGGCTTAATTTTTTCTAGCATAGGCATATTAGGTAGAAGCATAACGATTATGAGTTGTGATGATGATTGATATACTAACTAGTAGGTGGGGATTTCTTTTGAATTATCTTACAGATGGTGCCATGCACCCATTTGATAGATCAGGGGTTTCGATTTCCAGGAAGCTTGTCAGTAAAGTTTTCCGGGAAGATTGTGCCCTGGAACTACCGGAAGATAATTTTTGGTCACTACCCTTTTCTATCTTGATTGCATCTTGTATTGCCATAACTATTTCCTGCATTCCTGGCCTGGAACAGCCTTTATGTTCGACACATTGGATTGCAACTTCCGCGATTCTCCAGATGGACTCGATTTTGACATTTCCTATCAGTATAGGATCAACAACACTAATCACATCACCCTTTCGTATCAAGGATCTTGCCTGTAAAACAACAAATTTTCAGTGTTCATTATCATAATTCAACGTAAAATATGAAAGATGCTAACAAATGTAACTCTATAATGAATGAAACTGGCAAAGAGGCCACCTACCCAGTGAACAATGTTTAACTCAGAACCAAAATCTTCCACCGAGACAGGCTTTTTTCCAGAGATTAGTTCTAGGAGAACAACCCCAAAACTATAAACATCACTCTTTTCAGTCAATTGCTGTTTTGCATAGTACCTGCATAATGGCTAGTTAAGCACAGGAAAAAAGAGAGATATGATCAATCCTACACTAACTGAAATGCAGGAATGCTTACTCAGGATCTAGATAGCCAACCGTTCCTCGTGCTACACTTGATATATGTGTTAAGTCTTCTTCAGCTTGTCTAGAAAGTCCAAAATCTGATACTTTTGCTCTCATATTATTGTCTAAGAGAATGTTGCTTGTTTTTACATCGCGGTGAATGATACCAGGGTTGCAGCCAGTGTGTAAGTACTCGAGGCCTACAAAAATCTAAATAAGTGTTTATAGTTGAAAATTGATTCATACATGATATACCAACGCTTGAGAAGTTTTATTATCAACCTTTAGCTGCATCGTGTGCAATTTGTAGACGTGCAGGCCAGTGTAAAGGCTTCTGGTTGACAGAACCATGTATGCGGTCCCCTAATGTTCCATTGTGCATATACTCGTAAACCAGCATGCGTTGATGCTCGTCTTCACAATATCCGATTAAAGGAACCAAATTCCTGTGATGAATTCTTGACAAGAGTGCAACCTGTAAATATGTTAATCATGGTTAGTGATAGAGAAAATTTAAGATGTATAGAGCTGAATCTGACACTATTACCTCGGTCACAAATTGATGTGTGTGATGGCTAGATGCATCAGCCATTATCTTGACTGCCACTTCTTTTCCATCTTTCATTTTGCCGTAGTAAACAGAACCAAAACTTCCTTTGCCAATTTTCTTTGAAAAATTATTCGTAGCTTCTTCTAGCTCGGAAAGTGAGATGTAATACGCCACGCCTTCATCCATAAAATGACCACCCCGTGCAATCGAATAGGCTGTCGAAGGCTTTGTACTAGTCCGCAAGGAATCACCTGATGAAGATTAAGAGAATGAACCGATTAACATTAGAAAGCTTTGTACCTTTGTCATCCTGAGTAAAATGAAATATAAGACTATGACAATGCACCTTTTTCATTGTTTTTCTGAACCAGTATTTTCCTTCGAAAATTATGCAGTAGATATAAACTTCCCAAGAACAGAACTAACAGAATTGCAAGTACTCCTATTGAGCTTCCAAGTATTAACTTAAAGCGCATCTTTCGCTTATGTAGTTCAGGATTGTTTTCATATCTACCAGAGAAAATCAGCAGCTATTTGTTAATCATCTGAGCCAGAATTCTCCCATCAATTCATCATTTTGTGTTATTACTACAATGATTATTATGCCTGAATGAACATCTACTGACAATTTATTAAACCATACTCACTTAAAATTTATTTTTCCTGCTAAAAGTGCTCGGGGAATTTCCCCGCTAAAAGAGTTGTTCTCTATGTGCCTGCAACATAAAGAATTCACTGTTAACATCCAAACATTCTCTGGGGATCATGAAAAACATGCCTGGATTAAATTAGAAATATCAATCGACATAGTTTGAAAGATGCTCTATCCGATTTAACAATTGCCAATAGTGTTCCTTAAAAATAAAATAAAAGATTAAAGGATCCATGTTAGCACATACAATTCCTGTAAGTTTGACAAACTGCCCAGGTATGAAGGTAATGAACCGGTTAAATTGTTGTTTTCCAGATGCCTGCGGTGCATAAATGAAACAAGGTGATCATGGACCAGTCATTTCCTTAATTACATGTAAACATAATCACGAAACAAGCAAGGCCTCAATGTAAATAAGTGATAGTAAAGCATGAACCGAGGAGCTTACACAATTTTCAGATTGATTAGACTACTCATATCGGGAAGTGGCCCTGTGAGGGAGTTACCATCCAGCCACCTATATAACCAAACAGATCATTAGACAGAACTACAAGAATAATCGATACAGACTAATAAATCTTCTTTACGGCATGTATAATAACACTTACAGCTCTGTCAATGCCTCCATATTTTTAAGCTCAGATGGAATTTCTCCCTTTATATTCTTTCCTGACAAGGCACTGCATAGAAGGTCAGTTGAATCATCTCTAATAGATGATACTACTGAAGTATTAATCGAGTACTTGCATAAGCAGAATGTGAAGATCTTACATTTTTGTAATTCTTGGTGGGGTGGAAGAGCTACATGTCACCCATTCCCACTGAACTGGAATACAAGGATCGCCTCCATCATTTGTCCAACCACTTCCATCAGACATGGAGCAAAGGGCTTCAAGTACAGTCACTACCAATTGAAAATATAATTAGAAACCAACCACACATGAGCAGATAGAAAGTTAGACACAACTGTAGCATGCCAAAATCCTTCACTTACCATCTTGTCTCTCAGTTTTTGCAGCAATCTTTTGGTACTTACTTATCTCTATTGCACTTAAGAGTGGTCCTTGAGTAGAATCTCTGGTCTTAACAAAACGGAATGACAGAACAAAATTGAAGGTTACATTCATGTAGCTGGGTTCATAAAGAGTGTAGCTCCCATTAGCATTCTCAGCAATATTCACAACTGCATTGCTGTAGTCAGGCATGTAAGGTTGTTGCAATTTAAATTTCCGCGTCTCATTCGCCCCCAAGTCTTGAATTTCAGCAAAGTATGCATAAGCTCGAGCATTTGCAGGAAAATCTTCCAGGTTTAGCCTATAGCTCAATACTCCTTGTGTGCCAACAACTGCAGTTTGCATTACTTTGACAGGTGGATATTCCCTTGTCCTTATGTCTATGTTCTTCGATGTACTGATCCTCACCGTGCCAGGAGCTTCCCCCACAAGAAAATTCTGCCTTTTATGAAGGTCCGATTCCCAAATTCTGTCGTATGGATCATCTGGGTACCTGAGATAACATTGTCCATTTAATAAATCTGCACCGATGATACTAAATAGCTAGAAAATGATAACGTTGTTAGTAACCATCACACCTAAAAGCTTAAGCTAATAGGAAATAACCCAACAATAGTATTTAAGCACCCCCAACACACCCCCTCACGTGCCAGACTGATGGGCTTGGCACGTGGACCAAGCTCAGATTGCTGAACAAAACCAGAAACAAATGCACTGTGGGGGAACTTGGTCCAGGACTCCTGGGACAACCAAGACTCTAATTCCATGTTAGTAAACATCAGATTTAAAAGCTTAAGCCGATAGGAAATGACCTAACAATAGTATTTAAACACTTTAACAAATGCTTCTTGTCAATCTATGAACATTTGAAGGGAAGTTACCTGATGTCATCCTTGCTTGGAGCACCAAAATTGATTCTAGCTGCAACTTTTAAGAAGAAATTATCTTCAAAATCTGTAGCATACATGGAAAGATTCAAGGGCCTTAGCTCAAGAGTGGATATGAATGGAGAACCTGTTGTTGCACAGCATATGCACACATCAATAGAATTTGAAGGTGCTCTGATGATCATTTCCTTAACATATACTCTCAAACCATCCAACACTGTCACAGTAGACCATTGAGTTGCATCCAAATAGAGCTTAAATTTTGGGTATGTGTCTTGATCACTTCCCAAATTGCCATATTGAAATGTTGCTCTAACAATATATCTTCTTCTCTCTTTTGTGCCCAGAGTATAACAGTATTTCTTGGTGCTGTCTATGGGGAAATCTCTGCGTTTTCGATACTGCATCCAGTCTCCATTTGGGTTCTCTACTAGTACTGATTTTCCATTGGAGTTCATCATACCCATGTCTGAAATCCATGCTAATCCAGTTCTTGGGTCAGTGTAATTACTTGTTCCTCCACAATCTATACTGATGAACTCTGCATATGTTGATTTTGTTACAAAGAAATTATCAGATTCTTATATTCTATTTTTCACTATCCTAACAAAAATATACAAATACAAAAAGACATTGATTATGCAATTTGTCACTTGAAACTATGTTTGGATTCTACACTTAATTCATACAACACATGTCACAATAGTTTTTCTGAGTATAAATTAACAATATCACAATCTTATATTAAAACATTAGAACTAATAAAATTCTACAAATATAAACTTGAATAAGAACATACCTGTAACTTGGCACAAAACAGATGATAAGAAGAGAAGATATATAACCAGCAAGAACTGAGAAGATAAAACCATTGAATTAGATTAGGAAGACAAACCAACCCCCCCCCTTTTTTTTTTTTTATCTTTTCAAGACTTAGAATTTAGTGAGAGAGAAAAAAGAAAAATATTTTGTTTAAGTTGAGCATCAGCATCTCAGTACCACTGTACCAGTACTCATCTTTTTTTTTTTTTTTTCTTTTTTTTTTTCCTCCACCACTGACCTTTAACTTTTTTGATTGATGAGTTTGGTAACGTTCATTCACGTCAATTTCTGCTTTTGTTTTTTGGATTCTTTATCTTCCCAAGAAAAGTAAAAGATTTCAGGAGGGTTCCACCTTTCGAAAAAAAGAAGCTAGTGTGTGACATAACCTCAAGCAATAAATTGAAAAAGATATCAACTTTGAAACAATTGTTTTGCTTTTTACTGTCTGAGAGTGACAATATAATATCAGACATAATTCTGCTACAGATATTTTAAGAAATCCAATCTATCTTGTCTTCTCTTCTCTTTTGGAAGAATGATAGTTAGGATTCACAATCCAATGATGCAATACGAGACACTTGTTATTGGAGTATTGGACCAAGTAAGCTTCAAGCTCGTAAAAACTCCTAAGATAAACTGAGCTTTTATACTGTATTAGTAATCATCAAACCTAAAAGTTTTGGTTTTTATTAATATACATATATACGTAAAGTCAAGATGGGGATTTGGGACTAAGAGGAGAAGGTAGGCCATGCAAAAAAGGAATCTATAAAGAAAGAAAAAGAAGTAACATAATCATAATAAATTATCAATGTATCTAACTATTACCTTGTTAGCTTGCTAGCTTTAATTTCCTTTTAGCAAACCACAAAATCTCTTTCATGGTCCCTTAATTTAGGCCAACTTGTCTTCAGCTTTATAAAGTTTGACAAAGTATGCAAAATATCATTTGATGCCCTCCTTGTAGCAGGACAAGATATATCAGGATGGTCCCCATCTCTTCCATAAAAAAAAAAATGGACACAGTCTTCTACATTTATTGTAGAATGAGTTCTTCTTCAGACTTCAGAGTTTTGTATCAGACAAATTACAGCTGTTTCATGACCGACAAAACAAACAGTTGGATTTTTGCTACAGAACCAGATAATTTTGATATGGACCTCCTCCAGACTCCAGTACAGAAGCAGCCCATTAATTGAAAGCAGAAATGGGCTCCGATGGACCATATCTGAGACTGCAGATTATAGGCCTACACGCAGAAAACAGAGCAATCAAAAGCCATCACATTCAAGTTGCATATGCATTGAAATTAATTCATGATTGCGTGAACTGTGAACAGAACATATTCTTAAAAAAACAGAGCAAGTAATCATTAGAAATCAGAAAAAAAAATGGGGCATGCATTTATATAGGGAACCAATGGTTTTATTAGATTAGGTGAAGAAGGGCCCTATTGTGAAGTTACAGCCACCGCCCCACCTGCTTAATTATATCTAATCTTGGTTGGCATAATGACACGATAACACTGTCTCCCACATAGTTTTTTCCGAAGGCTTGGGCCAGAGCCCTTTGGTCCACACAGGTCTAATGTAGCATGTAGATGAACCAGAAGGACCAGAGCTTCATTGGGGGTAGGTTAGGGCCTAAAATTGCCATTTCAACTGTCAATTGTTTATAGTTAAATGTAGACTTTAAAATTGGCATTGCAAATGTCAATTCTTTATAGTTAAATGTAGACTTCACAGTTTAGTTAAAGTCTTCTTAAACTTAAGCCATGTTTGATTTTTCCACTTAACACTTAATGGTACTTAATGTGTTCCATTTAGTTATTTTATTTGATTTTTTAAGTGTTAAAATCACTTAGTGAACCTCTAAAACCACTGGTTTTGAAAAGTGAAAAATGTGCACTTTTTACTTAACACAAATCCAGTATAATTTAATGTAAAATTTTACTTCTAAATCTATCCTCACTAATTTAATCTATTTCCAAAACTAACCACTTGTTCTATAATTTTTTTTTTTTTTTTTTTTACATGCAATCTATAAATTATATAATTATCCAAGTTTATTCCAAATCAATTAAAGAATAAATTGTTCATTGAATTTTCTTTTGGTAAGGACGCTGACCCACAATATTCCCTGATGGATCATTTTGTTACCGTCTGTCTGTATGCAAGACTAAAAATAAAAGCTCATTAGTTTTATAATGCCACTAACTAAGAGCTTAGTAATTATTAGATTCTATGCAATAATATAAATTTGAAATGTTATTAATAACCAAATAAATTTATTTTATAATTAATTTATATGTTAGAGTTGTCCGTAATATATTAAAATGTAAATATATAACAAATAATAGTTAGAAAGACATAAATGTAAAAGCATTTTATTTTCAGATATTTATAATTAAAAAAAAAACAAACAACTTATCACTTATATTCAGTTTTCAGTGAAAAAAAATAAACATGTTTTTCAGTTTTCAGTCACTATTCAGTATTGAGTAACATTCAACACTGTTCAGTTTTCAGACAAAAAATCAAACAGGGCCTTAATCAATGACTTACAAGTCTCGTCATAATCTTAAAAATTCAGTTCGGTCATGATAAGAGAAAAAATGTATATATATATATATATATATAATTATCAAGTCAGGTATCCCTGACGATATTATTGTGCGAAGTAAAAAAATCTAAAATTAGTGAAAAAGTAATGCTAGGCGTCCCAAATTTTTTTTCCAAATTTCTTCCCAAATGATGTGGCACGTGAGGTGTCAATATCTTGTAAATTATAAGATTAGAGCATCTCCAATTGTAATGTGGCTTGCATTTGAAAAAACAATCATATGTCAACATTATCAAGCCAATTGCTTCATATGTGGCATGTAACTAAACTTGATAGACATTCAAATGAAAAAGTGGTCTCCAATGCTTCACTTGTAAAATACATATTTTTAATGACATGTCAATTTATTATTGGTCTCCTTAAATATACTTTTAAATTGTTGAATAAAATAAAATAGAAGACAAGAGTGGTTGCTGACTGGGCTAATAAGATAACTTTCCAACAGACCCTCTGAAATCAGAGTCATCTTGACATCCTCTAACAAAAAAGTTGCCACCTCAGCTTGAAGTTGTAATAAATAGGTTGCATTGGAAATGAATTTTTTAACAAAGTAGTTGTTCATCCTATATGGCATCAAATTTTTTTACAACTCACATTACCACCAGAGATCTCTTATGTAGTGAATGATGTGATGTTGACACCTCACGTGCCACATCATTTGTGAAGGAATTTAGGAAAAAATTTAGAACATCTAACATTACTCTTAGTGAAATCGCACGATAATATCGTCAGATATATCTAACCCGATAACTGCTTTATATATATATAGTCTTTCTACTGTCAGTTCGTTCTGATATATTTTATACCAAGACGAAGAATGTGGACCATAGATTATGGAAAAGTTTTGACAAGTGTATATATTTTGAATCAAAGTATGTAAATCTAAAGGTTCACATTCTTCATCCTGATATATATCTGACAATATAAAAACTATATATATATAAAGTTTTTTTATTATCAGTTTGAACTGACAAAAGATATATCGGTTTCTTGCATGTGGGCCACTGGATTTAAATACTTTCACTTGGTTGCATGCACTTGTCAAAGCATCTTTTAAATCCAGTGGCCCACATGCAATGAACTGATATAGACAAAAGATATATTAGTTCCTTGCATGTGGGTCACTGGATTTAAATACTTTGACTTGACTGCATGCACTTATCAAAGTATCTTTTAAATCCAGTGGCCCACATACAAGGAACTGATATATCCTTTATCAGTTCGAACTGATAATAGAAAGACTGTATATATATACAATTTTTCTATTATCGGTTCGAACTGATAAAAGATATATCAGTTCCTTACATGTGGGCTATTGGGATTTAAATACTTTGACTTGACTGTATGCACTTGTCAAAGCATCTTTTAAATCCAGTGGCCCACATGCAAGGAACTGATATATATTTTATATCAGTTCGAACTGATAATAGAAAAACTGTATATATATATATCAGTCTTTCTATTATCAGTTCGAACTGATAATAAATATATCAGGACGAAGAATGTGGACCACAGATTATGGAGAAGTTTTGACAAGTGCATACACTTTGAGTCAAAGTATGTAAATCCAGTGGTCCACGTATTTCGTCCTGATATATTTATTGTCAGTTCGAACTGATAATAGAAAATCTGTATAACTTCTCCATAATCTATGGTCCACATTCTTCGTCATAATATATTTATTGTCAGTTCGAACTAATAATAGAAAGACTGTATATATATATATATACAGTCTTTCTATTATCAGTTCGAATTGACAAAAGATATATCAGTTCCTTACATGTGGGCTATTGGATTTAAAAGATACTTTGATAAGTGCATCCAGCCAAGTCAAAGTATTTAAATCCAATTGCCCATATAAAAGGAACTGATATATCTTTTGTCAGTTTGAACTGATAATAGAAATTTTATATATATATATATATATATATAAAGATAGTGGAAGCGGTATTAATTGTCAGCTAAGTAGAAAGTCAAGAATTGGGAAATGATTCTGATTACATCACAATTCATGAATGATGACAACCCCAAGTGGCAGTTGAGAAAACAATGAAGGCAAAGGTGGGATAGATAGAGAAGGCATCCCTTTCTTTTCTTCAACTTTGTGAGAGAAAAAAGTTTCAACATTAAGCAAACTTGTCTCTCTCCCTCACACACACTCTTTTGCCTTCTCTCTTCTCTTCTCTTCATCATCATCATCTATCTATCCATCCATCTCTCTCTTCTCTTCTCTTCTCTTCTTTTATAAAAAAAGTCTCCGTCTAAGCTTCACTTCCAAATTCCAAAATTCGCTCAATAAAACAAAATCACTTCTTACCACCCCAAAAGACTTTTTTTTAGTTTTTTTTTTTAGTTTTTTAGTTTTTAGCTTTTTGAACTTGTAGGACTCTTCAAAAGAGAGAAACAGGATGTTGGTAAAAAAACCCAACCAAACTTCTTATAGAGAATCTCTCAAAGCTCTTGAAGCTGATATTCAACATGCCAATACCCTGTAAGTTCTTCCATATTGTTCAGTATAATTTTTTATTTTTTATTTTTTTGTGTCACCAACCATTGAACATTTTTTGGCATTTAAATATTCATAGCAGAAAAACCTGTAGAAAACATATGACTAAAATTTACATTTTGGCTGAAATAGTAAGGTTATAGAAATTGGTCATGTTCCTTCCTCCTTTTGCTTTCGGGAGTAGATATTTTAATCAAATTGCGGTGGGTAGATGGAATTTATCATCAAGTTTTAATATTTTGATTATTGTGGCTGGTGGGTATGGGTTTTTGTCAAAGATGCTTTTTTTAATTGACTTTTTTTAATCACATATGGGTTACAGCTTTAATTTTCTTAATTTATCTACTGTTCTGCTATGGAACTGGTTCAGTCTCCAAAATTGTTAAATTTGGAATTTTTGGTGTTACTCAGATAAAAAGTTATGATCTTTTTAAATGTTGAAACCAAGAAGAGATTATTTAGTCGAATTTGTGGGTGGGATTTTTGCAGAGCTGCTGCTCTTCCAAGAGATTATGGTGGAGATTATATTCAGATGAGATTATCGTACAGCCCACTTGCTCCTTTAGTTCTGTTTTTAATTGAATGGATGGATTATAGTTGTACAGATTCACTCCCCAGTTGTTTAGGCCTACTCAACATACTTGTTTACAAGGTGGGTGCTCATTTCATTGATGATTTTCCAAATTTGTTGAATTGTTGGAACTTGGAATCAAGTTAAATATATATATATATATATTTGGTTTTGTGATATCCAAATGAAGCTCTTCAAAAATTTGTCCAGGTATATGTTGATGGAATGCCTGCATTGTCCTCAAAAGAAAGGAAAGCTACTCTAAGGGAATTTTATGGTATTTACTTACTATACATGTCTAACTTGTTGTTCATGAACATACGAGTTCCATTTGTCGCTTACATTTCAATGCATTTTGTTTAAATTTTCTTGCAGCTATCATCTACCCTTCACTTGTTCAACTTGAAGATGAGCTTACTCAGTTGGAAGATAACAGTAAGAGGAACCGATCATTGGAAATTTCTAGCAGAAAGAGAGTTGAAGACAGGAGGAAACTATTAGATAAAGATTTAGAGAGAGATGATGAATGTGGGATATGTATGGAGAATTGCACTAAGATGGTACTGCCCAACTGTGGCCACTCGTTGTGCATTAGCTGCTTCCATGACTGGTACCCTCAATTCTCATTTCTGCTATTCACTTGTTAATAGATTACTTGAAAGTGTTTCGATTGTTAAGACATTGCCAATACAATTTTGATATTGATGAATTCAGGAATGTGCGATCTCAGTCCTGCCCTTTTTGCCGAGGTAGCCTAAAGAGAGTGAGCTCTAAAGATTTATGGGTTCTCACCAGTAGCATCGATATAATTGACACAGTTACCATCGCGAAGGAAAACTTGAGGCGCTTCTATCTTTATGTCGAAAACCTGCCTCTCATAACACCTGAAACACATCCATTTATACTAGATTACATGATCTGACATATGGAGGAAGAATGTAGTGAAACTATGCAACATGCTGCCCACCCTTTGTACATAGCGTATGGTATGGTGTGGCGAACTTTGATTTGATCTATGACTACAATGGCTGGTAGAAGAAACAAATTCATCGTACGTATCTGTATATAATTAACTGAGCTGCTGGATTATTCCCAGATGCAGAACCACCATTAGCAGCCTGGATCGAAGCAAAGATTGTGTATCTATCTATACGAAGAATGTAAATACAAAGAATAAGGTATGCATGGTATTTAACTCAGCTTTTTGGAACCTGAGTGTTGCAATGACCATGCCAAGAAGTTGCATTGCCTGATATTGATAGTAGTTTGTTTCTGCTCACTATCACATGGATCAAATGTATTTTTCTTTATTAGAAACACAGTAATGCATCTTTATCAGAATGTTTCTCTACTGAAATTGGAAAAATAAAACTGCAATCTCAGCAATGCAAGATGAGTAGTCATCAATTGCAAGATGAGTGGTCAACAATTGACAGTTGTATTATCTTCTCTATAAAATATATCTGCATAGTTCAATGATGAAGAGTAATAACAATATACATGAGTGGTTAATATCTCACTTTGATTGCACTTGTGAATTGTGAAGCTCTATCTTAACCAGATTAGATAGCTATTTATTTATATCTTCTGATGTCAACAAACTGTATGTGATGATTCTCAAATATCCATAAGAACCACCATAACTACTCATATTTGAAAATGAAATACTATTGATTAGGTGATTGCCATTATCTACCTTGTAAGTTGTAATGGTGAATAAACACTCATTATTATTTTCTTAACTGCCAATTAAAGAATATACTTGGATGTAGATTATTTTGTGGTTTAACTTGGTTATCTTGAATTACCTTGACTGCATCCTTAAGTTACCTCAATTACTTCATGTGGTTTGGATAAATTGATCTATTTCAAAGCTTTGTTGAGTGTAAGATATGAAAAAATTTGATGTAATAAATTTGCAATTTTGATAGATTCTCACAAAAAGCTTCCTGCAACAGTTGTATCCATTTGCATTTCCCCTTTATATCCGAGTGATCGAATTTCAACTCTCACTCTTACTTTTGTCTATAAAATCACAAAGTGCATGGATAATCATAACCCTTCCTTATAGTGGGAGTAGAAGTTGATCTCGTCATATTTCAACACATCTCACCTTTGATCTGATCGGTGTCAGACTTAAAAAAAAAAAGGTTAATTGGCACCGATGCTCCCTGAACTATGCCCGAATTTGCGCCTTACCCATTGTATTTTTTTTTTCGTCATTAAACCCCACAAACTCTCGTTTATTGGCAAACAGTTTGGTTTATTGCCCCCTGAGCAGAGTCAGGGGTTACCAATAAACAAGAGTTTGAGGGGTTTAATGATGAAAAAAAAAGTATAGGGGTTAAGGTGTAAATTTGAGCATAATAATAAACAGTTGTATCCATTTGGGTACTGGGCCAATTTTGTCTAAACTATCAAAATAAGAGACCAGAGTAGGCATCCTACTCTTCATTTGGACTCAAGATTGCTCTACCTAACAAGTCCCCACTTATTTTGGGCTGGCAAACCAGTTTCCACTTATTTTGGACCAAAGTACTTGTGGGTTTGAAGCCTCCCATGGGATATTTGTGTTTGTTTAATATGCATCATAGAATATAAAGGCTTTTTGTTTTTAACTATTACAATTCGGGGATTTGGAGTAACGGGGACAAAACTTCGCTGATGTGGGTGTGAGTGGCATACCGCTATACCAATCTCATTTTACCGCCCTATAGCCCTATAGTGCGATATAAGACGTTGTCCCACAATGCCTCCACTAGAAAATATTTATGGTTCAGTTTGTTTAATGTCTTTATCAAACTTTAAAAAATCCGACCTACGAAATGATGCCATCTATCTCTTTCTTAAAGAAGTGCATTTAGTTTCTATCACATAAGATAGAGACATGTACTAGCAATTGGGTGTATTGTAATGTCTCAAGTCTCAACCCTCAACCTTCTTTCTCCAAATAAGACACTTTAGACACTTTAGATCAACCAATAACTCTCTACCTACACCCAAAAACCAAACAGCCTAAATGTCTAATTAATTGTCAAGAAAATAAAAAGGAATAAAATTGATAATAAAATCCATGCTAGAAGGCCCTCATAGCAGCAGGTGCTACAAAAGTAGTCATTGGCATATTCCCCATAACAAATTGCTCAGTGCATTAGTCAGCATCTTTGCTGCCAGTTACAAGAAGGCGGCTACCGGTGAAAAGATAAAAGGCTAACCGGTACTGATGCCTCCCTAAACTCTTCAACAATTTGCATTATACCTCCTGTATTTTTTTTTCTGGCACTAAACCCCTGAACTCTCATAAATTGGTAAAAGCCGACTGTAAATACCTCCTCACAGAGGGCAATAAACCCAAGTGTCTGCCAATAAAACGAGGGCTTGATGGGTTTAGTGCCAAAAAAAAAAAGTATATGGACATAGTGCAAAATTTTAAAGAGTTTAGGGGCATAAATGCTAATTAGCCAAAATAAAAATAAAAATATAGAAAGTTAAAAGGAATAATAAATCAGGTAAGAACACCATATGCACCTGGAAGCATCGAGAAAAACTTCGGTGCACTTACTGAGTGATGTACCTGATCAATAGTGGAAATCAGTGGAAAGAAAAAGAAAAAGAAAAAGAAAAAGATAACACCGAAGGGAAGGTACGTATGAAAATCAAGACAAATAGTCGATATTATGTTGATATGTCGATATTTCAGTGGCCGGATACATCACGCATCGGATGCATCGAAGATTTTATGTGAAGCATCGTAGGAGAGAAGCACAATGGGGAGAGCCTATATATTCTAACTTTAAATTAAATTAATAAAAAGCAAAACCCACTTAAGTGAAGTTGCATGGAGTTCATCCTCCCAAATTGTTAAATCACCGATCATGCTCCTTCTATCTTTAAGTAAATTAATTCTCTTTGAGATAAAGTATTTTTGTTAGTGGGCATTTCCTTTTACAGCCATTCAGTTTTTTTATTTTTATTTTTTTGGCTTTCTTTTTTGTAAATGTCCTTCACTACCCCACTCTCAAAAAGTATACCTTTTAGCTCTCATTATTCAAACTCCAATATCAACTTAATTAAACTATAAATAAATTCATGAGTGAATTGATGTTATAAATTATAATTGTCAAACTTTAATTTATTTATTTTTAAATAAAAATTGGATTAGATCACTAATGACATGTGTAAGATGTGCTTATAGTACATTTGGAAGTATATTTGTGTCGAAAACATTATTGTTTAAAAAGGTTTTCAATAAAAAGTACATAATTGATTAGACAATTTTTTTTTTTTTTTTGGTTGTAGAAAACTTTAATTATCTCTTAAAAACTTTTTTTTTTCTTTCTAAAAACCTGAAGAAAAAATAAAATAAAATATTTCCAGGCGTAAGTGGACGAGGAAACCTGATGTTGTTAGTCACGAAATTAATAAAAGTAATTAACGATCATCATGAAAATCATAATTAGTGCCAATAAATCATGCTTTTATTAAAAATGGAGTTCCAAAGGAGATGCCACCTTGTTATATGGACCAAATGGCACTATCATGGCATTTGTTTTTGTTTAATTTTGATTATATAGTGGCCTCATTCAACGACTTATATCAACCCTAAAAACCTAGCCTAAACAATTTCCCATCTCTTTCACATCTTAATTAAAGCACTTAAACACATTTGATTATCTTTAATTCTTCCAATAATCATCAAGAGGAATCATAGATAATGTTATTTTTCTATAAAGCTTTCAACTTTCATGTGATTTTTTTTATAACATATGAAATCTTATGTCATTAGTCTGTACGTCAGACGTTTAGAGAGGCCTCTGAGTTAAATAGTTAACTTTTGTGTGTTTATGTTCGGTGCATCTACTTGGAACCTCCATTAAAAGTTAATATTCCTTCATGATCAATATCACGTACTTATCTTTTTTTAATCTTCATTTAGTATGCATATAAATCTTTCTTTTCTTATTCAAAGTTATACGAAATTCATTGTAAACTAAATATCGATTAGAAATTCTCATATCATTTTTACAAATATGAGGAAATTCCCGTATGAAAATTTATGAAAACTCTATAGAAAATGTAATTCATTGGATTGTTTTTCAAAACAAATCAAAACAATTGCTAATGTGTTAATAAACTTCTAATACAAATCTAATCTCCTTTAAGCTTCAATTTTTTTTTTTCCTTTTTGTGTGAAGAAATATAATGACAAATCGAAAGCGTGGGAGTCACGCTCCAATGACAAAGAACACATACAACAACAATCCACATGTATCAGGTTTTCCAAAATACTCAAATCAGCTATCCAAAAATAGTGTCCTAAATTATATCTAACTAACCAAATTGGGGCATGTGTCTACATTTAAGGAAGAAGTTGAAAAAAAATAAAAATTAAATGTTCTAATTTGGTTTTTTAAACATAAATTGGAACACAATTCTTGGACAGCTGATTTGAGTCCTTTCCGAAATTGACCTGACAAGGATGTTTTATCTCCCCATCTTCTACAAATGGATTTTTGCTTCGTCTTTTTTTTTTGTTTTTTTTCCTTTTTGTCTGTGTGTCTAATCCAACTCCATTGTGTCCAAAAACACAAAGTGCCTTTCACAGTACAATGCAATATCAATATTAAACAGCACAGATCGATCCAACTCTCAAAACATCATTTTTTTTGTCAATAAATATCTTTAAAGTCCCATCATTTTCTATAATCCTATGGAATTTTGTTTCTAATCTTATCGTTAAACCTATCGACTTGTGTTTTACATACTATATTGAGCGGTTAAGCCTGTATATTAGTTTAAGATCTCTCGATTAGTGACAATATTTTGGCTTCTATTTCAAGAGAAAATCTCTGGCAATCAGTGTATCGAATGCATTGAAAATTTTCTCCTGTCTTCTTTTTTTTGTTTTTTTTTTGTTTTTGAAGGTTACAAAGATTACAAACAACCACGGCGATCCACCGAAAGAAAAGAACCTATAAACGGAGGGAAGTCCTCCAGCCAAAACAAATTTTCTCCTGTCACACTTTTAGTTTATGGATGTACCAAAGTTTTCTCGTAAATCACATATTTCAATGAACGAGTGCATCACCGGACATTACATCCTATACACCGAAGATTTTCTCCTATTTCAATGCACCATGGTGCTATTGTTGAACAAAACAAATAGAGCTAAGAATTAACTAATCGGACAAAATAAGGTTAGATCAATGGTAAGTTCTCACACCTACATCTAATAGATTATGAGTTTGAATAATGTTTCCTTCCCTAATTCCGAAATATTGTCAAAAAAAAAAAAAACTAATTATTCCTTTTCAACAAAAAATAAAATAAAATAAAATGAATTAACTGATTATTGAGAATCTAGTGATTGATCACACTTGAGAGAAAATCTTCTACGGGGCTATTTCATAGTTGATGTTGGTGAAACGGATCCAATGAAAGAGTGACGTATGTCACGACAATTAAAATTTAAGTTTACTTTTTCTTTCCGACCCGCATGTTCTCAGTTTTCAGTTTCTCAAGGTATATGTCTTCCCCTCTTCCTCAATAAATTACATTTTTTTTTCTACTTCACTTTTCAATATGTAATTCCTTTCCCACTAGAAGATTACAGAAATATAATGGTAAGTTTTGATACTTTTTAATCATTATATAACTTTAATTACCGTTTTTTGAGTTATGAAAAATAAAAGAATTAGAACTTTTTCTTAAAAGAATTTTGTAATTAACATTTGTGAATTAAAACTATTTTAAAAAAAAATTGTTTATTGGAATTTATCTCCGACCCTCCATCATCAATGTAATGGATGGTTGGAGATCATTTTTTTTTTTAAAGAATTAAAAAAAAATGGTAAAAAAAAAAAAAACGAATTAAAATAAAAAAGCAAAATTTAATTTTTTTTTGGAGATCAGATTTTTTTTTGCAAATTATATATATATATATAAACAAAACTTGGTGATCCAATCTAGTGAAAAAAATTTCTTTTTCTAAAAAAATTCAGGTCTTTGGTTTTTTTTTTTTTTTTTTTTTTAAATTTCATTTTAAATCACAATTGGGTGGTATATAATTTTAATTACCGTTATTTGAGCTATGAAAAATAAAAGAATTAGAACTTTTTTTTAATTAATTTTTTTAATTACAATTTGTGAAATAAAACTATTTTTAAAAAAAATTTAAAAAAAAAAATTGTTTATTAGAATTTAACTCCAGCCACCCTCCATCAATGTAATGGATGGTTGGAGATCCTTTTTTTTTTTTTTTTTTTTTTTTTTTTTTTTTTTAATTTAAAAAAAAATTAGTAAAAAAAAAACGAATTAAAAAAAATGCAAAATTTATGAAATTTTTTTGGAGATCAAATTTTTTGTAGAAAAAAAAATTAAAAAAAAAAAAAAAAACTATATAAACAAAACTTGGTGATCCAAATTCCAATCTACTGAAAAAAAAAAAAAAATCAAGTTGTAACAATTTGCTCTTTTTATTTATTTATTTATTTATTTTTAATTTAAAGTCACAATTGGGTGGTCATTGTTATAATGTCTCACTAATGTGTGGCCACTGGTTTAATGTCTCATCAAATGGGTGGCCACTATAGTAAATTTCCTAACGGATGGTCATTACTGTCACATTGTTTGTATATAATAGTCATTTTGATCCGAATTTTTTATCTAATAATCATTTTAATAGTGTACAACTAATGGATGAACATTATGGTATATATATATATTAATCGAGACTGAATATTTTTTTTGAAAGCTTTTGTCATTGGTAAGATTCAAGCTGCTGATCTAGAAGTCATTTGTACAAAGCTTGTCTATCTATATGAGTGTGTTGAAATAGTTGTGATTTTAGTTGTGATATGTAGCATTACTCATATATATATATATTGTCATTTTTATTTATTTTTTATTTTTACTTTTGTTTTATTTATTTTTGCCGAATTTTACCATTTTATTGGATAAAGAAAAAGTAAACTTAAATTTTATTAGTTGTGATACATGTTACTTTTTCATTAGGTTTGTCTCACCAACACCCGCCGTGAGCTGGACCCATAACTATGGAAGATTTTATCCACACGTGGAGTTGAAAGGGCATGAAAAGTGTCAACTTGTGATTGGTTAAAGACCTGATAAAGTCAAAATAAAACAAAATTTTGGATTTTTGTACAAATCCCCAACTCATGAGTTTGTGTTTGTAGGAGTGTAGGACAGACAAATAAAAATCAACCTTTTTCATCATGGGTCGGGTCAGGTGCAACGCACGTGGCTTTGCACTCAACTTTTTCCACCCAATAATTCCTCCAATGAACTTCATATTGTTTAATGATCTTCCAACTTTTTGTTCACAAAGCTTTTGCCTTTCCTTTATCTATAGCTCTCCAATTGAATTAATCGATATATTGATTAAAATTTATGGAGATTTTTTTTTTTTAAGTGTTACAATAACTTGGGGTTTTATTTTATTTTATTTTAATTATAGAATTTGGATCAACTCCTCACCTCATCTTGTCCTCACCTAAATCAATGGTCTAATTAATTCTATCTTTTAGTTGTGTATAATCCAGACCATTGATTTGCTATATTAGACACATGTTAATAGATTATAAATGTGAGGAGATAAAATGTGAGGAGAGGATCCAGATTCTGAGAGGGATGACTTGAACCTGTAACCTTGTGGTGCATGTGTGAGGGATTTACCACCGGACCAACCTCATCTTGTCAAATTTATAGAGATTATTGAATGATAAATATTGTTGATGTATACCAATGACATGGAGTCTATTGTGACTTGTGAGTAAAGAATCACTCAAAACATCAATGACACAGGATAATTTATTATTACAATATAAGAATACAAGAGTTACTGCAAAAAATTTAAATGTTTATGTATTATGAAAAAGTGGAAGTGGAAAAGAATTCCATCGATCATGAATGAAAATCGAAGACAATCAACTTTCATTTGAAAGGGAATTATAAAATGGAACTTAATTTGGGAATTAAGTTCATTCGACAATTAAGTTCCATTTCCAATATCAACTTAATTCTTAATATTTTGTATGTGGGGTTCATGTAACTCGATTCCTAATATTTTTATAGTAAACAATTTCCCTCATTGAGATTTCTAATTAGTAAATGTGTCCTAAATCAAACTAACTTAAATTTCAAGAAGAAAAAAACAAACAAACAAACAAACAAGCATCAATAGATATTTATTATATTTCAACTATTTTCAAATAGGTTGGGTATTTGGGTTGTGTTAATGGATCGTGTGGAATTTTTTCCGGTCTAATTTCAAGAAAACATCATAGTCAAATCCTAAAATACCAAACTATTAATTTATGAAATGAGTGGCCACAATATTCTTATAAGGTGATTTCAAAAATGTATTATCTTCTAATTTAATAAATCATTAATTAGTTTTATTGGCCCAAGTAGAGACTGAAAAAATTTATTATATTAAAAGGATTATTAATTTATATATATATATATATATATATATATATATATATATATATATATATTTGAATTATTATAAAATGATAGAATAACTTTCAAATATATATTTTAATAATATAAAATGAGAGAATAACTTTCAAATATATCTGTATGTTAATATGACCTACTTTTTCATAATCAATCTTTTTTTTTTATTTTTTTTTATTTTTAAATATCAATCTTTATATATATATATATATATTACACTATTATATATATTCGGGATTTTTTTTGGGAGGGAGATTACTCGAACCCGTAACCTTGTTGTGTAAGTGTGGGGGGTTTACCACCGGACCAATCTCATCTCGTCATCAATCTCTTTTATAAGAGAAGGTTTTATCATATTTTTTAAAAAAACTATTGAAATTAAAACTTTAATGAATTTTAGAATAAATTTTTAATTTATATATTTCCTTATATATAAAAACTTTATAATTAGTGTTTAAACTATCAAAAAAAAAATAAAAAAATATATATATATATATACACTTATTTATATATATACAGTCTTTCTATTATCAGTTCGAACTGACAAAAGTTATATTAGTTCCTTGTATGTGGGCCACTGAATTTAAATACTTTGACTGACAAGTGCATACAGCCAAGTCAAAGTATTTAAATCCAGTGACCCACATGCAAGAAACTGATATAACTTTTATCAGTTCGAACTGATAATAGAATTTCTGTATATATATTTTAATTAAAGTATTGATGAACCTTATGAGATTAAACAATTCCCCTCCAAAAAAGAAAGATGAAAAAAAAAAAAAAAAAAAACAATACACACCACATCCATCTTTATTGTTCCCTCCAAAACAAGAAAAGAACATTATACCCAATTTTCACATATATAATTTTATTATTATCATAATCACTATTTTCCTCGTTCTATCAATAAAGTGTAAAGTTAAAAATTTCACCATTTTCACTATTTAAATCCAAAAACCTTTTACCTATAATCTACATTACTTAGCCATTAATTCAACTTATCTTTCTTTTTTTCTTTTTCTTTTGGCGGTAACATATGCTTTTTTAACTCACTAAGAGCTTCTCCAATACAATGCTAAATTCCTGTGCCAATACTATAATTTATTACAAAGTAAAAAAAAAAAATATGCTCCAATGCAATGCTAAAAGCTGTGCCAAATTTGACATATCCTATACACTGTATCAAATTTGGCACAATGTATAGGATATGCCAAATTTGGTACAACAATAAATGCAGCCGTATTTGTTGATTTTTTAATTTTCAATAATAAAAATTTAACAAACTTGGTAGGGAAAATTGAGATTAAAATAATTCTAAAAAAATATTCAATGCATTCATTGAATGCATTGGTTGTATTTATTGACTTTTATCATTTTAAATAATTAAAAAAAATAAAAAATAGCATATCAAATAGAATTTTGCATTGGAGTACAATGCTAAAATGATGTGCCAAATATAACATTTTACCATATTTTATGTCAAATTTGACATTGACATTGGCATATACATTGGAGATGGTCTAAAAGCACATGTTAATACATTAATGTTAGATAATTAGTTATATAAATTATATATATAAAAAAAAGTAAAATTGTGCAGACTTGCAGACAAGGAAAAAAAAAAGTTTTGTTAATGTTATATAATCGATTAACGACTAATGTTTGCTCTTAATATATGCGTTAATCGAAAAGATAAAGTTGATCTAGTGGATTCAAGTCTGCCCCCCTCCCCTAAGGCAATCTTTAACCCCTTACTTCAATTTGGTGCCACTTTTACACCAAAATGGTGTAACTTTCACACCATTTATTTTTTTTCCATCTTTAATCTATTGCACTAAATATTACACTATAAAGAATATCTCCTTGAATATTCTCTTTCTTTTATTTTTTTAATTATTTCTCAACAATTAACAATTCACCAATTATTTGATTATACATTAATTAACATAATATTACAATAATTTATTTTATCATTACGAAGGTTTTATAAAGTTTTTAATGTTTGGATTGTAATGTTGTATCGTTATGAAGTTTTTAATGTTTCTAATGTTGTATTTTGCTTCAATTTTTGTGTTTTCAAATTAGTGATTTAAAAAAAAATACTAATTTTTGTATTATGTACTTAATTTTAGTTTATTATAAATGTTAATATAAATAATAATTAAATTAAAACAAATATAAATTAAAAAAATATTAAATAATAAAAAAAGATACGATTGGAATAAATTTGATTGAAAGTTATAGAGGTAAGGGTAAAACTGGTATTAAAAGAAAACTATAAATTTACTTCATCTCTACGCCAGCACTATAGACCTCTTTAAATTTGCGTATTGTTTTGCTGTTGGGTTGAAAAGAGGGTCAGTGCTTCAAATTGAAGCTCGGTTGGAGATGATCTAAATCCTGAATTATTGTAATATTTCAAAAAGAGAAATTTAATAAATCCGTAAAAAAAAAAAAAAAAAAAACATATTTATTATAAAACACGGATTGTTTTTATTCTTTGCATCATTAAGAAGGTGGTGACATAGTCAAAAATCATCAATTATGAGATGCCATTTCATTCAACATATTCTTTCACACCCACTTTAATTAGGTTGATTTTCAATAATTTTGTTCTTAAACTCTTTTTAATGGGTAGGTCAGATTCTACTCCCATTGAAATTACACTAAAAATTTGATTTTCTCACCTCTCTGTTCACTCTGTTTTTTCAGTTTTTTTTTTCTTTATTGAAAAAGAAAAAAAAAAGAAAAAAAAACAGAGCAAGAGAAAAAAAATAAAATGAAAAGAACAAAGAGGAAACAGAGAGCCGAAAGATGATAAAAAGCCAACTCACACAACACATGGACCGTTAACAGCCGGCGCCAATATTCGTTGTTGTTGTTTTCTTCTCTCAAAACCCAGACCAACCCAGTTTTTCTTTTTTCAAAACCTCCTCAAAAAACACTTCTTTTACTCAATTCTCTGTCCTCACAACACACACTCACTCACATACTCTGTCTCTATCTTATATCTGTCTCTTTGTTGCTATAGTAGTAGTGTTGGGTGGTTGTGCTGGCTCTCTCTCTTTTTGTGTCACTTGCTTTTGTGTTTTAGCTCCATCTTCAAGTAAAATCTTTGTTGGGGATTCTCAATTATCCCTTTCCATGATGGAGAATGGTTTCTCTTCTCCTAGAAACGACACTTTTCCTGCTGGTCTCCGGGTTCTTGTCGTCGATGATGACCCTACTTGGCTTAAAATTCTTGAGAAGATGCTCAAGAAGTGCTCTTATGAAGGTTAAATTTTGTTTTTGCTTCATTGTGTTTGTTAATATTTGTTGAAGATTGTGTGTTTTTCTTTTACTATAATCACTATAATCGTTATTGCCAGATGGGTATTTTGTGTTGTTGAAGTTTGATGGCATGTTAAGGCAATATTCATTTCTGTTCTGGTGTTTGATTGTTTGTGTGGTGTGGTAATTGATTCTATGTGGAGCTCTAAATTCATGTTTTGCAGGTAAGTGACAAGGCAATCTTTCTTACATACGATGAAAGTGACATGACATGTTTAAATTTTGATAATGTTTATTGAGAATTCAATCTGATGGGTTCATTTGGAGGCAAAAGATTTTCTAGATGCATAGACTATGAGCTTTGATCATCATCATCTATTGAGTACATGCTATTATGAATGTTGTACATGATCCGAAAGAAATTGTGAATGGTTTAAATTGAATTGTTTGGAATCACTTAAAAAGTGTGTTTTGCCACGAAGCTTCTGTAATTGTTGGGTTCTGTCAATATGCTGTGTCTTAGACAAACTTTTATTGGATGCTCGAGCATTTGGGAACAGTTGTAATAGGGAATCTGGGATATGTCAAGTATAAGTATGTTTGCTAGTTGCTGGTGTAGGATACTGATTTCTGAATTGATTGATCGTTGTCACCCAACTGCTTTCTCTTAAGGAGTAGCCACTTGTTGTCGGAAAGCAATTTGTTTGAAATCTTTTGTTAAAAAAAGATTAATTCCCAGTGGATGAGCTTCTGTTAACACCTAAATGAATTTCTTCTAGATGAGTTCAAATGCAAAAAGCCTAATGCTTAAAGACCAATATATTGTTGATGTTGTACTAAAAAACGGTTGGAAATTGTGTTTACATGTTTTAAGATAGTAAGATATTTTTAGGCGAAATTTCTAAATAGATCACAAGTTCGGTAGAATTGATGACTTATTAATCCATCGGCAGAATCAGGTTCAGTAAGGCTTCTGCACATTCGAGTTAGGCATCGCAGTCTTAGGAACATTCCGTCAATACACTTATATACACAGATAATTAATATGTGTGTGTGTGTGTTATGAGGTCTCAATTTATATAATTCTGATGCGAGGCATCAAAAGATGATGAACTTGGTAATGAACTAGATTGATCACACCAATGAAAAAGATTGAGCTTAGCCAGATTTACTGAGGTTGACAATTGCTAACCGCTGTATGAGGTCCTATCAAAGTGTGACATTAGCTTAAGGCTTGACATAAATTTAACCAAGCCAGAATTGAACAGACCAAATCTCGGCTTTGTTGAGTCTTTTGCAGCTCTATAGTTGACCTTGTGAATGCTTCTTACAGTTTCAGTCCATAGTGCTACTTCACTGTTCATGCAGATATGCTCAGATCTTTGCATCTACTTCACTGGAATCCTTATTCATTTTTTTTTTATTTTTATTGAACCAGTTTCCTTGCCTTTTGCAATATATGCTCAGCTATCCGACCCACCGTCCTTATATTTCCGTTAGCATTCTGAAGTTTCCTTTTCTGCTTTTTTATGTTATAGTGACCACATGTGGTTTAGCCAGAGATGCACTGTGCTTGCTTCGGGAAAAAAAAGATGGATATGACATTGTAATCAGCGATGTCAATATGCCTGACATGGATGGATTTAAGCTTCTCGAGCACGTTGGATTGGAGATGGATCTTCCAGTCATCAGTAAGTTTTCTATCATTATATGTGGACATTTGTCTTGAATGTCAATTAATTTCTTCAATTCATTTTCATTTTTCCACATTCGATGTAACCTCTGCTCTTACAAACTATATGCAACTTCACAGTGATGTCTGTTGATGGAGAAACCAGCAGAGTCATGAAAGGTGTTCAACATGGGGCATGTGATTATCTTCTTAAGCCTATAAGAATGAAAGAACTCCGGAACATATGGCAACATGTCTTCAGAAAAAGAATCCACGAGGTAAGAGACATTGAAAGTCTTGAAGGATTTGAAAGTATTCAGATGCCAAGATATGGATCAGATCAGTCTGATGATGGATACTTGTTTACTGGAGAAGATCCAACAATGAGGAAAAGAAAAGATTGTGAAAGTAAATATGATGAACGGGACTGTGGGGATCCTTCTTCATCGAAAAAGGCCAGAGTAGTTTGGTCCGTAGATCTCCACCAAAAGTTTGTGAAAGCTGTTAATCAGATTGGATTTGATAGTAAGTGATACACAAACTTCCATTTTCTAACGATGGTCTTTGGATCATTGTGAATTGGAAAATTTTGATTAACTTCATAAAAATTAGTAATATTTATCGATTATGTGTTTTTTTTATGATATAGCTGCCATCTTTATCATGCTTCGACAAAGCCATGACATGTAATGTCTGTTTGGCAGAAGTTGGTCCAAAGAGAATTCTGGATTTGATGAATGTGCCATGGTTGACTAGAGAAAACGTCGCCAGCCACCTACAGGTAGATACCTTACTTTTAGATTTTGTTGAATGTTAGAGATTACATCCCCATCGTTAAGCTTGATAAATAAGATGGGAGTCCCACATTGGAAATATGAAAAGTAACAGAAGGGTAATATTTATATATTTATATCAATGGATGCTACAATACAATAGGTTATTCTTTCAGGGTTGTAAGGTTATCCACCGATATTTAAACCAACTTCTCATAAACATAACATATAACGGGTATGAAAATTTAACATGATAACGGCAACTGGAATTGACTATGCCAAAGGCAACTCAAACTGTGCAGTCTTGAGGTTAGGTTAGAAGCTCAAAATATGTAACAAGTATGAAAATTTACTATTACCACCCGTATTTTTCCGGTTGATATGTTGTTATTTTAATTACTTACAATATGTGCAGTCTTGTCTTGCTTTCAGTTAAGCATCCTCCTTTTCATTAGTTTTCTTATAATCATATATGGTGATATTTCATGTGAATGTCTATTAAAGGATATGTTGTACTACTCTCACAGATCGTAAATGATATCGCATCTTGTAAATACATTAGTCCCATCACATAGAACTAATGTAATTTACAAGAATTCTAGACATTTAATTACTGGATCACAACTATGCTTATGAATTGGATAGAAACAGTGTTGCATGATCATTTTTTACATCATTAGAGTCCTTACGAGGAAATTTTTTCTTACGCAGAAGTACCGGCTCTATTTGAGTAGACTGCAGAAGGAGAATGAATTAAAAACATCAGCGGGTGGGATAAAGCATACTGATTCATCTAAAGATTCCGCTGGAGGTTTTGGCCTTCAAAACTCAATGAACAGCCACCATAACGATGTTTCAAATGGCAGCTACGGGTTTTCTGGTGGTAACTCATTTGTCCAGAACCTGAATCCCAAAAGCCTCGACTGCGAAAAGAAGGAAATTGTTTCGGTACCCATAACAGAAACCAAAAGAGCTTTGACTGTTGATATTCCCAATCCACGTAAGGTCAGGAGTTCGCAAATAGGCTTCGAGTCTTCTTTTGCGCCACTGGGGGGATCACAGGTAGACTTCACAGCATTTGCTTCTACCACCATCCCTACTCGATACTCTTGGAGTGACGTTCCAGAGGTCCAATTCAGACATGAAAGTAAATCTACTCAGTTAGAGGATGGCTTCAGCCAGTTACCACCATCTCGTTCTCAACATCACATCCAAGCTGATCATATAAAACCAGTTCCATCGATTAGTTTCAGTTCTTCTACTGCAGACAGAAGCAATCACGCCAATCATGCAACTTCAACAGAAAGTGCAATTGACCCGTTACCTGTTCAAACCAAGAACCATGTAACAAATCATCAAGCTTTTGATCCCCTTTCCACTACTGCATTGAGCTTGAAAAACCAAGGCTTTAATCTGAGTTGCATCTCTGATTTGGAATCTACACAGAGAAACATAAGTTCGGGAATTGAAACATTGTTGCCATCATTGGATGAAGACATAAAATTTTGTTGGCTGCAAGGTGATTATCTTGCTATGAATCTTGGACTCCAGGATTTTCCAGAGTACTATGATCCAGGGATCGTTTCTGAGGTTCCAATCCACTTGTATGATGCTCTGAGGCATGACTACGACAACCCATGTGACCCAACCGAATATTCTTTAATCGAGCAAGGTTTGTTCATAGTATGATTTGCTCTGCTCCATGTATCTGTGATGCAGAATGGCCTCTTTGGCTAGTTCATAGCTAGGTACTTAGTTGGTCTATAAATGCAGTATAAGTTTAACAACTCTATGAATTGGGATGATATTTTCCCCATCAGTTTAGACTTGAATATTGAAGCATGTATAATATGAGTGATGACAAACATTAAGCATAATTTCCCTGCTTTTTTGACTTCTTAACATGGGGATTACATTAGTTTTTGTTGTATGTATATGTTTGTAGAAAGATGATGTGCTGCTACATGTGCACGAAATTGCAAAAAAAGGATTTAGCATTCAGATTTGGCATCATTTTGTATTACTTCTAAGGGGTACCAGACCAAATTGTCAAGTGTCATTGCAGAACTCGTATGTATATTCGTAGACAAGTACAGGACCGGTATGAAATTGCAACACATTGCAAATCCCCAATGTGTAATATACAAATGTAGTTCTGTGTGGTCACTAGCAGTGAGAAAGAATAATGCTCATACTAAAAACACCCTCTCTGTGGAAACTCAACTCTGGATGTTTGGAGAAGCATTTTCGCGTGCATTCTTCTTTGACAGTGAAGTGACTGAATGTGTTGTGCTCTGGTTATTTTTCTCTATAACACGCTTAAAACTTGCAGCATTCATCGAAGATCTCCATGGTGGTCGAGTGCTTGTGTCCTGGACCATATTAAGAGTTGGCTTCCTTCCAAGTTTAGGCAGTGCAGTAATTGAACGACTTGTACTTTGGTTATTTTTATCTATAACGTGCTTGGAGCTCTCAGTTTTGGTTGATGGCCTCCGAGGAGGTCGAGAGCTTGTGTCCTGAACTGTAGTGGGAGTTGGCTTCCCTCCAAGTTTTGGTGACCAAGGCTGAGTACCTAGGATCTGCAAAAAGCATAATTCACCCAGTAAAGTTACTGCCAATCAGTTACGCGTGCCTTCTCTATACCCAGCAATAACAAAAGAGCGAAATGAAATACAAATAAATTATACAAAAGAGCGAATTGAAATACAGGTGCAACGAAAGCTATTAGAAAAGGTTTTTGTAACATGTTTAAGTTCATATTTAGTAAGACAAGTAAACAAGACAGATGAGAGTGAACCTTCTTCACGCGATTACTCAGCGAAGGTGATCCAACACGATGCAAATCTTCATTTGCTTTAACTTTGGAGCCAGTACTCTGCCTCAACTTTTCAATTTCATGCTTTGCTTTCTCCTGCAATGCATTCTGTTTAGTTTTCAAAACTGTACTCTGCCGCAGTTTTTTAGTATCGTGCTCTGCTTTTTCCTAAGTAACATGAAAATAAACCACAGTAAAGAAACAGAACCAGTAAAAGTGTAAAACCTTGACATAATATACATTATGATCAGCTAGAGCAACTCAAATCTTGTATGCAGTTCAAATTATTAAGAAACTTGCAACCCTCACGATATTTTGCATCTTTCTTGCTTCAGCAGTAAAAATCTAATTAAAATATCAAGGCTATGTGAGGGAAACCTTCAGTTGTACCTTTTCTGCTTCCTTTGAATTATTTTTCTCTTCCAGCTTCTGAAAGAACTGGCAATGGCAGATAAAGAAAAGTTAATACATTAAATCTCACGAGTCATGACATATAATAAAGAGCAAACAACTGTTAATTGAAGGGTCCATTCTTGCCTCTTTCCGTTTTGCCACCCTTTCTTCACTCCTGAGGATAAAAGGAGAGGATTTATTTGGAGTTTGTGTTTTGGTTCCATTGGCACTTGAAGATTTTGAGTGGCTGCTGCACAAATAGTTAAAAATAAGAGTTAGAAGTTTCCCTATCAAATTATTGTACATTGCTTCTCCAATCCAATCGAATACAGTTCCCATGGAAGGTTAAAACAAGAAACTAATTATAATGCACTTCCAAGTATACTTATAACATGAGATCGATGAGACTGGTTTATGTAAAGCAACTGGATCCGAGAAGCAAACACATAGTAGTAGCAATAATAATGAACAATGTATGCAAACATGAACCATTTAGGTAGATGAGAAGTAGCAAAATTCTTACACCATAGGGGAGTGCAATTTTCCATCTTCTGTTATCCCTCCTGAAACTGACTTAGTGACTAATGATTTATTCCTGCAACAGTCATTATGATCATGTCAGTGAAAGAAGAACACTTTCTACACATGTAGCAACAAGTGAGGGTGCTTCCAGTTGCTTGGGACAAATTTCTCGGAGTAGAGTATTACCTCTTATCTTCTGATTGGAAAATATTGGAAAAATGCTTTGATACCCCTTTAACAGCAGCCTGCGGTTTGTAAATGAATTGGTGATTTAACAGTTTAACAGATCTTTGCCGGTATGAATAACACTCAAATGTAAGCAATGATTAGGTGAATAAGGGTAGTACGGTGAAGTACCTTGGTTGGCGTTTGTATAGAAGTTGAACTATCCCTGAGCATTTTCGGGGAAGCTTTACTAATTTCACTAGCACGAGAAGAGAAATTGATTGACATGTGGAGTGTTTTTGGAATTTTTCTCCTTTTTTCGTTCGAGTCTCCTACACACTTCTTGCTGTTTATAGCAACATTATTTACATTTGTTGGTGGTAAGGAAGGCACTTGTTTAGCAGGATATAGTGGGAGTCTGGAAGCTCCACTGCGAGTTGATGACTTTGATGAAGAATTTGCCTGTCTTTTCTTGCTTGATGGAGCTGAATTCTCCTGATTAACAGCTTCCTGAAGTATCCAAATTAATCAGAGACATAATAAAAATAAACTAACAAACAATAAATGTTCAAATATGGCATAGCTTCGCATTTAACCTTATTGGGTGTCTTCTCATCAGTGGTATCTGCAATCTTGTCATGGACATCAGCACGCTGAAACTGCTTCGAATGATCAGCTTGGTTAAGGTTCTCCACATCGACAGCATATTCCATATCAGCAGTTCCTGAATCCTCTGCCACATTAGCAGAATGAGCTACCTCAGTATCAGGGATGTTCTTTTCATCAATGACCGTGTGGCTGCTTGTATTTGCCAACTCCATTTTATTGGGGATATCATTGTCGCTAGTATGCATATACTCCTGCTTTTGTTCATCGATAACCATATGGCTATTTTCATTTGCTGATTCTGTATCCATGGGAGAGTCATTGTGAAAGTCACTTGTAGTTTTTAGTTCAGGAACATCATCATTTGCAAATGCATTTGCTTCCTCAAGCAATTTTGCTGCTTTCAAGGCTGCTTTTCTCTTGTGCTGAGCTTCAAAGTATGCTTTCTTCTCAGCAACAGAACCTGGTTTCGAAAACCTCTCAACTTCTTCCAAATATCGATTGTGAGAGAACGTAGACCATTTCTCCCAAGCCAGAGATTCCGACATGAATCTCCCAAAGGATACCGATTCTGTAAGGGCGCGGATGGGATCACCCTGTAATGCAAAATTACCTAATTAGGATCACAAATGTTTTAATTTTTTTGAAGTCCTACAACAGCAGAATTCAAACAAAATCTATATCCGGAAACATTAAGGGCACAAACAGGCCAGCTCTGTAATTAATATAACTTCTGATTTCCTTGCCAAGTTCTTCAAAATTAAGCCCTAGATTTACACAAATATATCTACACAATTCACATTGAATCTCAGTATATTAAAGGATACAAGAGAATTTCAGTAATTACCAAACAAGAAGTGCATGAAAGTAGATTACTACTATAAACAGAAATATATCAAATATGCAATAAACGACACAATTTCAAAGGCCAGTCACAAACTCCATTAACGCAAATTAGAGAATCATAAATTTCTGTTTGGTTCCCAGAAAATATTTAAGAAAAGGAAAGAAACTGCTATAAAGTGACTTCCTTTATCAAGAACAAAACATGTAATCAAAACCCCATTTGTGATATACACATATAAAGATTCAAACATACTAAAACTATCAAACAACTGAACATCAAAATTGGAAAACCAAGAAATGCAAAAAAAAGCAAATGTTTGGAAAGCTGACCTCTTTGGCTTCACGAGAGGCATCAGATGGATGAGAAAACGATCTCAAAAGCGTAGCTGATTCACCCATTTCTCTATACACAACGGAAACAAAAAAGCAAGACACTTTCTTTCTTGTTCTTGATTTCTGTATATATATTAAATATATATAGCAAACACCAAACTAAAACAAACCCAGAGCAAGTTCACTGACTATAAATATTTGAAACACTCTCTCACAGGCTCATATGGGTCCTATGAAACCCAGAGAGATGACTGATATGTCTACGCTGTAAAAAAAAGGAAGCTTTTTCTATGAGAGCGTTTGTGTTTTGCTTTTTTAAACTCTGGTATGTATTTTCACTTGAAAGTTGAAACCCACCCAGTACTGTTTTTCTGCAAAATTATTTCTTTATCACGAAAATGAATCTGCACAGACTTTTTTTAAATTGTGGGTTTGGTTTGGACCATCCGATCATATTAAAGTCTTTTTTTCCCAACGTCTACTTCCATTTTTGCCTTTTTTTTTTAAAATTTCATTTTATATGTAAAGAAAATGAATGAGATTGAGAGAATCTATTGACTTTATTATATTTGGGTGGTAATAATTTCAAATTGGGTTAACTGCACAAAAATCCCCGAGTTTAGGCTTACTTCCATGCATATGGAACCTTTGCCCAAATTTACAAAAGCGTCCCTTGCAGTCAGTAGTCAATGGCCATCAAACCCTTTAAATATAACACATTATTTCCTTAATTGTTTACATGTAACTAATTATAAAAAAAAAAGAAAAAAGAAAAAGGAGATCTAATCTCCTTTGAAATGGATGGAGTAGATCATAAATCGTCTAGTATTATTTTTTTAAAAAGAATTTCATCACCGATGTTTTCACCAATGGTAGATCTCCTCCATCGTAGAGTGTCCTCCATGAGCAAGAGGAGCAGACCTCCATTGATTAGATGGAGGTTCCATCTAATATAATCAAATTACTGAGAATTCTTTACAATCTGATCAAATCATATTAGATTTTAAAATAAATCTTTAGGTAATTAGTTTAAAAGTAATAAAATATGAGTTAAAATAATTTTAGATATTTTATTTAAAAAAGCTAGTCAACTGTTCGTTTGGATAGAGGTCAAACTAATGACAAAGGAAGTTTGTATAATTTGTTTAATAAAGGTCCATATGTGTGAAGTTAGGCCAAACTTTGGGGGTGTTTATGCAATTAACTCTTACAAATTTGAACCAAGAAAAAACATAGAGGGAGACAAAAACACCTAGACACATCATCTCAAATAATGGAGATTTTGCAACGGCTATTTTCTGTGATGAGTGAAGAAGACACGTTTGTGGCCTTGTGTGGGTGTGGTGCATACATTTTTTGTGTGAAAACTAAGCCAAAAAACAGAGACGTTATAGCTTTGATGATGTAGAGGGCACAACCACCAGAACCAGAAACGCTAGTGATCCAGATCATCTCTATTCTCTAAATCTCTAATCCATCTAGATGATAAAAAATAAAAAATAAAAAAAATCTTTCATGAAGAAATTTTAGTGGTGTATTTTCTCAATAAAGTCATTATTTATTATGATATATTCAATTTTGAAAAAATTGTATACATAAAATTGTGATTAGATTGAGAAATAATTGGGGCCTATACATAAGAAAGTTTCATTAGAAATTTCTAAATTTGTTGTAAGAGATGTTATAAATATGGAAGTATTGTTTGTAATTTCTTTACAAATTCAATTGGTAAAAAAAAAAATTAATTGGGTAACAGGAAGTAAAATTTGAAAGACAAGAAGATCACCAAGTAAATTTGGAAACTTGGATGTGTCCATATATTGGCATGACATTTTCATACTTGTAAAGTTCATACTGATGTTGGGGTCTCATTCTAAAGTTAAAACCTTGGACATAACTAAATTCGGGATTTCAAAGTTAAAAAAGTTGCAATGGGACGACCATAGAATAATGCTTGGGTACTGATCGGTACTGGTCATTGAACATTGATGTCAAAAACCCTACTATGATCAATACTTGCTTTGGGGATTGTTATATACAAAACTCCATCTTTAACCTCAGCTGTGATCTTCTCAAAATGAACATTTTCAGGCAAAGCAATTCTGCTGCTGTATCTTCCATAACTTTTCGCAGACCATTCTTCTTCTTCAACTTCAAGTACCACTCCTCCACCATTACTATTATTGTTTTCTTTCTTCTTGGAAACTTTCTCAGCCTTGACAACAAGCATTTTCTCCTCATCAACCCACAACTTCACATCATCTTTGGTCATTCCAGGCATGTCCATCCTCATTTTGTATTCGTTTTCGCCTTCTTTTATCTCCCATGGCAACCTTCCTCTACTGTTGTTGTAACCTCCTCTCTCGCCTGAGTAGACAAACGGGTCTTCCATCATCCTCTCCATCATCTGCTGCACTGTTTTCACTGTAGGAAACCGATCCCATAACCCTGAAGAAACAATTTGAAGGCAAAATGATTACAAAAATGAAAACTTTATCTAAACCCAGATTGAAAAGTGTAGATTAGATATGTGAGAATGTGAATACCTATTGGTGCAACAGTGGGGACACGTTTCTTGGTGCTGCTAGGTCGTTGCTGGTGGTCAAGATTATTGTCTCTGTTTTCTCTTGAGGCCTGTGCTTTGATGCTGAGATTTCTTGGGTTTCTGGTTGTTGTTTTGGAGGGTAAGGGGAGAGCCAGAGAGATGCTTGAATTTGAGAGAGCTTGTGACATTTTCAATATTGTTTGTTAATGGTTGATGGTAATGTAGATGACAAGAAGCTGTGGATGGATTTTGTGGAGAGTTTGGTTGATATATAAAGAGAAGAGAAGACATTTCTAGAAGAACAAAATGTGGATGGAATTGTTTTGTATGGAGGGGACTAAATTTCTAGACTCTTCCAGAAACAAAATCTTTGCATTGGATAAGGTTTATTTTGGTCATATGCACAGAAACAAATTGTTACTTATTTTCTGGTCAAATTGCTGACAGAATTTTGAATCAATATAATAAGATTACAAACAATCGAACTTGGTCTGAATTGGTTTCACATACCACATTAGGAGCAGGTTTTAGACAATATCAATAAGGTCTTTTAGATGCAATGAGATCATTTATGATCACTTGAACAGAGTGGAACACAAGGTTTTTAATGGACAACGAAGATTTTGTGCGTGTTCCGCATGGATTTTAACATAAATGATTGAGTTTGAATGAAATAATTGCCTATACGAGAGTAAAAAAAAAAGGTATCAAATCTTATGTAAAGTTTTTTTAAGCTCAAGTGCCGCTAGATTAAGAAAAAAATCAACAAAACGCCAAACCAAGAGAGAATATAAACTCCGATGCCAACAAAACTCGGAAGGCTCTTGCTTTGGTACATAGTATCTCTTTTAATGTCAGTGAAGTTGTGTAAATGAGCTTCCACAACCACAAACCAAGTATGTCTATTGTAATCCTAACGTAACTAAGCGTTCCAGCGATCAGGAATCCTGATCGCGAGTGTAAAACAATAAGGCATTATCATTTGTCTCCAAGACATTCTAACAAAAGTAAAAGCTGTATAAACATTTCATTTTTACACAAAACAAACAGGCTTCATTTGCATTAAGATGTTAACAACAAAACATACATTTTGGTCCCGTAAATAAAGTCTACAAAAAGACCGTGTAATCAGTGTTTGTTTCCTCCACCTCTGGGCGACTTTCTATAAACCATTACAATGCTTTGGTCTCACTGAAGCATCCTCAAGTGCAATATGTCCATCAAATGGCTACTCGACCGTTAAACCCTGGTTGATAAAATACGAAAAAGAAAATCAGTTTCACCTTCTAAGAAATTACTTTTGAAGATGAGAACTAGAATAGTGCAAACAACTGATTTTAGTTTAAATATCTTAAACCAAAATCACGAAAGCAATTGTAAAGCTTGTATCCATTTAACTCACTTGGCCTTTTCCTTGGATTTTTCTTTGGGATTTTCCTCCGACTCCTCATCAGTACCGGTTGAATTTAGTCCTGTTATCTTCCCAAATGATTCTTTTGCATCACCGAAAAAGTCTTTCACTTTATCAAGCACTGTTTTTAGTTGGTCTTCTGTTGGAAGCTGAAAATTGGATTAACAAACACAAAACATATTAGACTTGAAAATATTCTGACAACCTTCAATATGATTTCTAAAAACCTACTATCAGATAATAAAAGAATCCAGAAAGTCTAATCCTTACCTCAATGACATCAGTGGTAGAAAGTGCAGCTCTCAGATTAGCATTTTCCTGCATTTTCAGCATAATAACGAAAATTAAGGTAATAAATTCTTCACGATTTCGGTGCAAATACATAGCGTTGATGGAAAGAAGATAGAAAGCCAAGTGAATGGTTATAGGAGCATTACAACAAGTTTGTAGCCATATCTGAACTCAGTAGCTGATCGCAGTACACGAAATTGCTTGAATGCTGTCTTCTGTATCTCCTTCTCATCCTACTTGAAATACAAGCAAGCGTTGGCAACATAAGTAGATGCGAAATGATAAAAAAAACGACTAAAGATAAAACATCACGGCAATCACAATTAGGAAATCGATACAGGAATGAGCTCTACGCTCCTCATTGAGACTAAGAATGGAATACTGAAGAAGAATTAAAGCTGGTTAGCAGAAGAAAGAATGTGCTATCTCTTAATCATGTTTAACATGGCCATGAAGGGCCTTAACGGCAACATTGTGAAACTATCAAACACATAAAAAATTTCCAAGATATTGAATAATTTTGCTAATGTCTCTGTGAATAGGCATAATGACAAGAAATTTCACTTAAGGCAGTGATTAGTTGTAGTGGAACTGTGGAAGTTGAATAAAACCATGTACAATTAGAGTATCCACATAGTTAGCAGAAATAGATTTCTCTTCATACAGCTGATGCCAAGTCTCTTTTCGATAATTAAAAATTGATAAATTTGTGATCAAATATAGGAAATTCAGGACATTGCATGAATTTGTGATCAAAACATGTTAAAAAACATATCAAGGCATCAAAATCAAAATGAAAGCAAAATAGAGTGTGAAATCAGAACTTTACTCTGTAAATAACCGCGGCGAGATTTCTAGCAAGTGTATCTTTGTAGATATATTTGCCCAGAAAATTATCTTTTGCAGCAACCATGATTTTGGCAGTGGTGCCACCTGTTACTACAGTAAGTGGATACCATAGATAAACCTGCAACAAAAACAACAACAAACCATCCAAATTTTAGTATACAAAGTGGAATCAAAAGAGAACAAAATAACATAATAAATAAATGGTGAGAGTGATGAGAGAGAACAAACATTGGCCATGCGAATGAAGATGACAAATTTGGGGGTGCCATCGTCTTCAATCTTGGGCAAAGAAGGAGCAGGTGACCTTTGAAATTGACGAGATTGCATTCCTCTTTTGCCCTTGGCTTCAACTACCAGAACCTGTCGTTGCCTCTCACGAAGTGGCTTCTGGGTCGTCGTCCTTGAAGTGAAAAGTGAGTGCTTGACGAGCACATCTTCGTGGGTCCTCGAAGTTGTTGAAGAGCTCGACAGAGGAAGCCGAACAAGCGCGTTTAGAGACATACCCACCTCCGTTTTTCACCGTCTTCTTCGCTCTCTCTCTTGTTCTCGTTTTTGTGTCAACTCTCTACTCTCTGTCACTCTGTGTGTGTGTTTGTTTGTTATCCACATACAGAGGATTATTGGAGAAATGAAGAGAAAACTATACTTGTAGAGTTGCAGAGGATTTTCGACCATACACGTGGCGGATGTACAATGGCTAAAATGTCACATTAAAATGAAAAACGGCGACGTTTGAGGAAAGAGATCGTAAAATGTTCGACCAAATGCCTAACCGAAATTTGAAAGAGAGCTTTGTCACGCAGCGGTTATAACTTTTTATCTTTTTTTTTTTTTTTTTTTTTCAAGGGAAATTTAAGCTTCTTAAAAGACTAACTGAATCACAGCTAAAAGTTCCAGATATCATTCAATTGGTGAAATTCACATATGCTCATTAGACAAAATTTTTTTTTTTTTTTTTTTTTCCTTTTTATTTCAGTATGTTTATCTACATGAAAACTTAAGAAAGTTCTTTTATTTTTTCCTGAAACCCAGTTCCAGTTATTGTCCCTCTTGGTTTACTAGAAGAGACTTATTTGTAGTAAAGTGAATAGGCAAGAGTTTAGGATTTTGTTTTTTGTGTGTTGATTAGGAGCATTTCCAGCAAGAAGTTGCAATGATGGGCTTTGATTTCCAGCCGAGAACCAAGCTGCCTTTCTCTTCCATGACCGTGTACCCTTCGCAGACCTGGACCTTATTTAGCCACTGCTTGGCTTGCATTATCATCTTGATAGGCATTGGTTGGAACCCAGCACGGCTCATCCTCCTGCGCCATTGATCGATCTTTTCATGCCTCTCCACTCTGGCTGGCCCTTCACAGCTCACTATGTTCTTGATCTCCTCTGCGAAGAAGAATTGCTCTATCTTGGCTCGTCTCGTGTCATACTTGGGTAGCATTGCATCTAGTGAGTCAAATATAGCTGAATAGTAATGCAATGCCTCCATGAACCTCCCTAGAAAGAAGGGTCCATTGTGGCTCGAGTCTTGTTCAACTAGAACGAACACCTTTGGTGATAGCGCATGCAATCTTTGTAAAACAGAGTTTAAGGCTCCGCGGCTCTCTTTCACCACACAATGCAACTGAAGAATGCTATTAATCACCACAGCCTCACCATCTTCGACATTGAAATCTTTGGCTTGCAGGGTTTCCAGGCTCTTATACACCACCTCAAATTTGAAATTCAATTCCAAACTCTCTGCATATTGCTTTAGCTCTTCTTCAATTTCTTCGAGGAGTTGAGGGAAGTTTCCAACAACAGTTATTCTCAAACGGCTTGGAGGTTTGCCTTTACGGTTGGCTAAGCTATGCATCAAACTGCGCCATTGGTGACCATGGGGCAGGCCTAATGTCATCCCCAAGTCCACCACATGAACTAAACTCTCTCCCTCAAAGGCTTCCAAGATGGATGCATTTGCTACGAAATGACCAAATTGGATTTGTGGGCAAATTTCATAAACAAGACTTAAGGCATCATCCTTCTCTGATGTATCAGCCACTGTTTTTGATGCTATGCCTATGACTCCTACTGCTCCAAGTGGTTGAACCAGAGTAAGGCGGTCAGACAGCCCTTGAACAAAACAGGAAGCCACTCGCTGAAATGATGTACCGAAGACAAGGGCATTAGCCCTGAGTTCTAATAGTAAAGATGAAGCATGTGTTTTGTCACGGCAAGCTACTGCCTCGGCACAAGCAATGAGTTGCTGCACTAGTTTCATCCCATCTCCATTCCTTTCTTCCTTGGATTCATTAACATCACCTCCCATCATAGCTAGCGTTGCTTCTTCCATGGCCTCGATTGCTATATATCTCTGAGTGTAAGCCCATATATGATCGCGGAATTGGAGTCTTGGCAAGCTACTCAAGCTGTTAGTACTCCTGTTGCTACCACCACCACCACCACCACCATACAGACTACCATTACTTCCGATAGATTCATCAGCCGATGGTGTCTTCTTGTGCTTCTTATAGCTTCTTGCGTCCTCAAAAACAGACCAGGGGCAAGGATCATTATCCGAGGTATAAGGATTGGAGAAATGATAGAAAGCTACGGTGGACAAGTTGAGATCAAGTCCAGCAACCTCATCACCTTTATCATCACCACAGAATCTGCTGCTCCATAGAAAAACAGGCGCCATTATGCCGCCTTGATCAATTGCTTAGAACATTATGCAGTTATGCTCTGACGACCCATCTGCTCGTGCCCTGCAACAGATACTTATATTGTTTTCATAACTAGGCGGAGAGTGCAATGCAAGGTCATATATTTAAAGCCTACCTATACAAGAAAACACAAAGTAAATCACTTTAAAATGCTATTGCTGTCTTGCTCCAACTAGACATAGTGCAAGGCAAGCATAGAGCAATAGGAGAACATTCTTGGGATCCAAATCACATCATTTTCATGGAATCCCCTACAGCCTAGGAGTTAAATTGCTTAATTCAATAATCCCTAGAATATTTATCCATATGTGACTGTCATTTCTTGATTTACAGTATTCTTCTCCTGGAACATAGCGGCCTGTCTGTTGCTATTCTACCGATTTGCCTTGTCTCTACCCAGATTACGTTGTACCAACATTATCCTAAGGACAGAATGGGCAGGACTGGATCATTGCATAGACACAAAGCTATAACAGACATCTATGCCCCTTTCGGCCTGTCTGCTTCCTCAATTTCTTCTTTTTTAATTGATTTTGAACCGTGTATGTTCCAAAATCGTTGATTCCTATTAAAATCCTGCTTGGCTTTTAGGTAGACAATGTGTTGGACGCTTCTAAAGTTTCATTTTCCCTTATATTCCGGTGGCCGCACTTCTAGGAGAATACATAATAGAAAAAAAAAATTAAAATATATATATAGTTTTTCTATCGTTAGTTAGAATCTTGTATATGGGCAAATGGATTTAAATGCTTTGACTTAACTGCATGCACTTGTCAAAGCATCTTTTAAATCCAATGGCTCACATAAAAGGAATTGATATATTTTATATCAGTTCGAACCGAACTAACAATAGAAAGACTATATATATATATATATATATATATATATATTATAAAAGTATATGAATGTAGGATATTTCTTTGATTAGGACGGTCATCAGAAAAAAAATAATTCAATACCTCTGTTTTGTAACTTTATAGTTTTATAGAATCTGTAAAGTTATAAAACTAAACGTTTAGTTTCTATTTAGGACCGTCCTGACTAGAGAATCATTATATATATACATATGCATAGTGTTTCGGGTAAAGCTGTGCAGAAAATACTCTCTCATTCATGGCTTGTTGCGAAAGATGATATTATTTATCAACAAGATGAAATAAATAAAAAGAAAGAAGCAGCAATGTACCTCATTTAATTTTATGATCCAACAGAAAAAGAATATGATACATAACCTGGTGAAGTTAATAATATGAAAAAATGAATCAACTAATCAACTATCAGACAAAACACTCAGATGCTATACAAGAAAACTACAACATTCTCAGTTTCCAGGTCCTCACCTGAAGATGGACAACCCAAGAAATGGGTCTCTGGGAGTTACCTGAAGTCTATTCTCAAAATACAAGAAGGTTGTTCGTCTACCTTTCTGATCTACTCAGTATGAAAACTCATGGCCTCTTATTGATATATATTTCTTCACCCAAATTGCGATGTCCTCGGCACAGGCCAGGGCTTGTGGTGTTTGCAGGAGAACATCAAGAGTAGCAAATTCATGAACAGCATCCTTGTAATCAAGAACGGGTGCATCCACATTAGCCTTCCGTAGTTCCTCAGAGTATGCAATGGCTCGGTCCCTCATCCAGTCATGATCCGCAACAACTGTCAGTGTTGGTGGCATGTATTTTAGAGGCGGCTCTCTAGGGATGAGAGGGTTGGCTGCCAGATGATCTAAGTCGAATTCTTCTTCAGGTAGGAAAAGTTTCCACGCCAGCAAGCAAGTAGCCTTATCATAGAAGTAGGAATTTGCCAGCTTAATTTCAGATTTTGTGGGAACACTGCCGATGAAGAAAGGGTACATTAAAACTTGTGCGACCACCTTAAGAGGATCCAAAAGCTTTCCTGCTTCTACAGCCTTTCTAGCCAAATAATCTGCTATGTTTGCACCACAACTCACCCCAAGCAATACACACCTGTTCCGATAACAGGACCAATTAAGTTACTGAAGTACTTTATATATAATAAAAGGATGAAAACAATCCAAGCAAAAGACATATACACACAAAAACCAAATTAAAGATGAGATTAAGAAGGGAATGGATATGCTTAGCTCAATTGCGATGATGATATACACGAATAAACCAATCAAACAATTGAGAAAACAAGTACGCTATTGGCAACTCATTGGAAATCAAGTACTTATTACAGACAAGTTCTTCTACAAGACTAAATTTCCCATATTCTTTGAGAACTTCCATCTGACATAAATTATCTATCACTGCATTTGCATTAATAATTTCATATTTTCATGAGTCATGAATGCTCAACATTGAAAGAATACAGAATAGATTTCCCCTGTAATTTGAACAAATCAATATATCCTGAAATTCGACTGAGAATTCCCACATAACTAATTAGACTAAAAACTGGTTTCTTCAGCCACAAACTCATAGACATACCAGAGATGCATCAAAATTACATATTTCAAGAACAAAACGAGCTCATATTAAGCCAAATTGACCAAAAAGAATTACCTAGAGAGATCGCCATGCGCTGCCAACCAAGGCTCGACCATAGACAGACCAAAATCATCAAAGACATGCCCCACTTTTTTACCATCAGACCCCTTGAAATTCCCATTTCCAATCTGTGACAAATCAGCCTGCTTTTTCATCCAATTCAACACCTTGAGCCCATCATCAAACGACGCCGGATACCGGCTCTCCGGCGCCAACCTATACCCAACCGCCACAACAATCACGTCACACAGCTTCGCTATCCTCCTACAAAACACATCGTTTGAAGCCGAATCATTGCTTCCAGACACAAACCCACCACCGTGAAACTGCAACACAACAGGCAGCCTCTTGTGAAATCTTCCTCTCGTCATCTCCGGAGGAGTATACCCTTTATAAACATGACCATCGCCGCCAGTGCCAGCCACTGAGAAGTTGACAGCTGTCTCGGGAAGGAAAATCCGGAGGCTGAGACGAGAGAAGGGGTCTATATGGATGTCTTTGGTAGCGACGCCGCTGCCGTCGGTGAAAGTCGGATTGCTGGCGGCGGTGGGTTCGTCTGACCGAGAGGTAGTGCCCAATGGGTTGGTGTTGTTTGGACTTGATTGTGATCTTAGAGTCAGATTGTGTAGTTGGTATCTCTTGGTGAGTTTGAAGATGATGCTGTAGAGTTTGACAGCTAAGCTTGGCATTTTATCGAACAGATCGTGTTGATGGAGACGAAAGTTGAAAATTTTCGATTCTGTAGAGGGTTCATTGACGAGAGAGAAACGGAGAAGGAGAGACGATTGGGAACTGGTTGAATTGAATTGAATTCAGGTTTTGTCAAGGCGTGTCGGAGACAGGAAAAATCAGAGAAGCTGCTTCGAAAACGAAGCTTGATGTGGTTGTACCCGTGACTGCTGTAGCAGAGGATAAAAACTTGGGTTTCAAATGACAGCCGTTGATTGGTGGGCGGTGATGTGGAGCTTCGTTGGCTTGTGGCGGCTGTAAACATGTTGTGGGACTCAACGTGTAACACAGGCACATGATTACCACCTGGAAATTATTAAATATTAATACTCCAAAAACAAGCCTCTTGATTTCTCTAGATGGGCCGGGTAATCGGATCACTTGTTATCCAAGACTCAAGGTCCATTCTCTAGCCCAATCTTCATCTTCTCAAAGTATCCATGAAAAACCCACTAGATTGTTTAGACTCATCCACGCAGAGCTCACCCATGCATACAACCCAAATCAGCATTAGTGAGTAGATTTTGCAAAATTTGGTGCATGATTTTGTTGATAATTACAAGAAAAGATTTGCCTGCAAATTTTGACATTTATAGATGGTTATCAAATGGATTACATGCACGCAATGCAAACTAAATTATGATAATGGAAATGCAAAGGAACCCATAATACAAAGATAATAGTGGTTGGTAAGGATATCGGGACCATTTTCAATAACCTAATTTTTTATTTTTTAAGTTTTATAATAATACAAACATTAATTACAGAGATGATGCAACAAACCTTTTACAAATTAACTACAAGATTAAAATTAAACCTGAAACAAACCAATACAAGAAAGAAAGTAATAGCACAAATTCATTCAGACAGATCTCATAATGAAGATTTTGTGTCCAAAACGCTAGGATTAAAAGAAGCATAAGCAAGCAATTCAGGGTCACGTCCGAACAAGTACATGTCTTGTTCACTTAGAATCACCCAAGCCTCTATCGATCCATCTCTCTTGTTAGTGTCCATCAACTCTATCACGTTCTTCATATTTCCACTTCCCATCGTCGCCCAAACAGGTCTCCCCCACCCGAAATCGACATCATACAACGAAAAATTGCACAAACTTGTACATATATAGAACTCCATGTCTTGTCTCATCATTTGAGTCGCAGCCACTTTCGAGTACTCTGTCATGGCTTCGAATGCGTCCTCTTGTTGAAGCATTTTCACGTAGTTTTTATCAAACACTTTTAATTTGTCCCTTATTTCACGGACCAGACCGTTTAATTCCGTCTCGCTTTCGTCCTTTTCGGCGGTGTAGAAACCGACAAGGTTCCCGACGGAGTTATCTGGCAAAGGGGGCTTGATCTTTCGACGGATGTTCACTGCTCGAGTCAAAATGGACGGTCTCGAGACCCCAGAATTCGATCTCGCCGCGTTCAACGCACATTTCCAAATTAACGCCGTCACGGACTCCGCCCTCGTCGGTCGCTCCACAGTCTCGCTGACGGCTAAGGCCTTGAGAGCGGTGACTTTCGAGGCCTCGAACACCAACCTCTTTATAGGGAACTTCTCTTTCTTGAAGTCAACCAACTTCGGCACCCCCGAGGCGGAGAATTTCCTCGATGGGAATATCTTCGCTGAGTTATACAACGGAACCATTGCTGGTGCGTCGGCCGAACCGAACGTGGATGCCGCCCAGCACCTCATAGCAACGGCCTCCGTGGCCGCGTCGGCGAGTTTATGCGAGATGCTCATAGCAATAGCAACGCCACCGCAGTCGAAAAAGCTAACTTGAACGACCGAAAAGAAACCGACGGTCTCTTCCGTGGATTCAACCTTAGTAGGGATGAATTCTCCAAGCTGGTCCCAGTTCTTTTGCTGTAGAAATTTCGACAGAGTACAATCAACTCGTGCTTCGACGTAGAGAGCTCCATAGTCGCTACAATCAATGGTGATGTTATCAACTGTCTTTCCGGCAAGTGGGTAAAACAGAGTCAGCGTGTCGGAGAACGACTTCTTGAGCTTCTCGGACCTCTCGAAATGGTTGTTTGTGCCGCCGTTAATGGAGGAGTAGAATAAAAGCATGGAGCCGTAAACTGATGGAGTGAACTGATCAATGAGAGAGAGCTTGAAATCTCTCAAGCTTTGTGGGGTTGGAGAAGATGGTTTTAGAGTTTCTCTCGCTGTAATTTGAATCTTCATCTTTATTTAATTAAGAAGATTAGATTTCAGTAAACAAAACATGAACAGCAATTTAATTTTCTTTTATATGCAACTCAGTTGCTATATATGCATGATTTAGTTGAGGAAGATTTTAGTGACAATTGTTATCAAGCTACAAGTTTGACTTTCAAATTTTTATCTTTTAATGATCTATAACCATGTGAAATTGATCATTATAGATGTGTGTACTTGCAAATTGCAATTTGGCCAATTGCCTTTGAATAGAAATTGGACTTTTTAAGGATCTAGCCTAGAGATAAGAAGGGCTGACCCGGTCAGTTTAAAATATATATATTATAATTGATATTCTTCTGGATTTCTACCAAATCCCAACAGTATTCCTGGTCATCTCAACATCTTCCAACCTCACCTCAACATCCACTCTCTCTCTCTCTCTCTCACTCTCAAATCACACGTCGAAGTCTCTCTCTCTCTCACTCTCAAATCACACGTCGAAGACTAGTCTCTCTCTCTCTCATCCTAAATTCCAATTCTCTCTCTTTCCGATTAATAAGGGCCTGTCCTGTATTGTTTTACAGGACTGTTTTTGTTTTCATTTTCTAAATCCAATTTCGAATACGCGTTCGTTATTGTTTTACATTTTGTTTTTCATTTTATTTGCAAAACAAAAACTAAAACTAAAACAAAAACACATCAGTGTTAAAAGTGAAAAATTTCCAAAACAATTTTTTGATGCTTTTCATTTTGTTTTTCGTTTTGTTTTTCACTCTAAATTAAAAAACTCACTTATTTTTCATTTTTTTTTTCTTTTTTTCTTCTTGCCCGATCTCTGGACTCCATGACTGTTCTTCTTCTTCCTTTGCTTCCCTCTTCTTCTTCTTCTTCTTTTCCGATCGCCGGAAATTCACTGTGAGCAGCGACACTAGTTTGTTATTGGAAGACGACGATTCCATGGAGTCTCAAAATCTTCAATGGGCTCAAGGCAAAGCAAGTGAGGATCGTGTACACGTCATCGTTTCGGAGGAACACGGTTGGGTTTTCGTTGGAATTTACGATGGATTCAACAGTCCTGATGCGCTTGATTTTCTGCAATCAAATTTGTACTCTGCTGTTCACAAAGAAGTCAAAGGCTTGTTATGGGATGACAAGTTCGAATCCAATTCAACCATTGAAAATCCCTCTGCTGTTGTTGAAACTGAGAATCCATCGCGAATTGATGTCACTGAAGCTGATACTTGTGTTACAGTGTGTGGATTTGGATTTAGATTTTGATTCAAATTCGAATTCGAACAGAAGCAAAAGTAGGAGGTTGAAGAGCAGTCACAGATGTGCAGCTAAGAGATGGGAGGAGAATCAGAGGAGGTGGAAGTGTGAATGGGACCGCGAAGGATTAGAACTTGACCGGAACTTGATCCAGCCACCGCCTTTCCGCCGCCAGCCCTAGCCGTCGCACATCCCGGCGACCTCACCGGCACCGTCGACCTGGCCAGGCTGCAGCGGCGCCGACGGAGGTTGCTTTTGCTAGACCTGTTCTGGGCGTTGCCCATATCTGACCAAAAATAAATATAAAAAAATTCAACCCATTTATTTTGGCTTGTAAAATGATACCAGACGCGTTTTTTACGTTTTCATATTCGGAATCCAACTTCCAGGATATACTACCAGACGCGTATTTGAATTTTGAAATTGAAACCAAAAACACTGTTTTCATTCTCATTTTTATTTTTGAAATCCAAAAACAAAAACACCTTTGAAAAACGTTACAGGACGGGCCCTAATTTTCTTCATCCCTCCTCAAGTTCTCATTTACAAAATTGAATATAAAAAAATATTTTCATATCTCATTCTACAATTCAAGTACTTTTTAGTTAAAATTTATTTATTTTAATTAGAGTTAAAGATGGGTTTTGGATCCGTTATTCATAATTTTAAGTTGGTTTTTTTTTTTTTTTTTTTATAAATTTATTTTCCGACTGTAATTTATTATTTATAATGTTATATTATAACCAAGAAAAACTATGGTTTCATGGAAAAAAAAAAAGATAATTAATTATTGGTGGGAGTGGATGCAAGTTCTCCATGTAATGTTGGAGTTTGCCTTCTTCATCTCAATGGAATAAAAACAATATTGTCTTATTGAAAGTTTATAATCATATATATATATATACGGTCCCGTTCTAGTCAGGGCGTACTAATGTAACTACATCAGTACCAATGTATGTGGACCACTGATTATGGGGAAGCTGTGACAAGTGTATACACTTTGACTCAAAGTATGTAAATCTAATGATCCACATCCAATATATCGGTGTGCACTGATTTAAACATCTCTCTCTCTCTCTCTCTCTCTCTCTCTCTCTCTCTCTCTCTCTCTCTCTCTCTCTCTCTCTATATATATATATATATATATATATATATATATATATATATATATATATATATATATACGTTTTAGCTCACCCTAACAAAAAATCATGAATACGCTCCTGATCTAGCCTAACGGTTGATTAATTTAATCACAACTTGGAATCAGCACCGGCTTAATTTATTTATAGTCAACAGTTTAATCAATTTGTATGTCTATTCTTTACTAAACAACAAATCATTAATTATAATGCAAAATTTAATTATCACATAAACTTATAAATTTGTATGTCTATTCTTTACCAAACAAATCATTAATTATAATGCAAAACTTAGGGGGTGTATTGGATTGGGATTTTAATAGACAATTTTGGAGTGTTAGGATTTTATGGTTTTGCATGATTTTAAAGACTATTAGGATTATATGTACTACACTTTTATGATTTTAAAAGAGTCTTTGAACTTTATTTATAGACTACTATGATTATATAGACTTAATTTGTAGACTATTAGGTTTTGTTCATATGATTATTATATAGATAATTATGTTTGGTTACACTTTATTTTATTTTTTCTTACATTAAAAAGAAACTATGATTATAAATATATACTTTTTTCAAAATCTTTTTGCATTCATGTCCAATTCTCTTCATCTTCCACCTCTTCACCAACACCATCTTCCCCACCAGTCCACCACCCACTCTCTGATCATCATATTCCCCACCATGGATTTTTTTTTTAAATTTTTTGGTGGATTTTTTTTACATTTTTTTTTTTCATATTTTGGTGAAGAGATTTTCGAAAGCATGGCTTCATTATAATCAGATTTGGGAGAACTTTAATTTTTTTTTTCTTTATTTTGGTAGATTTGGGATGAAGATCTGATGGTGGTATAGAAGTTGAGGAAGATGAATATGATTTTGAGAGCGTGAAAAGTTGGAAAGTCTGATGGGAGAGGGCAAGACAATTTTGAGGTCTAAGACAATCTATTTTGTCATGAAATCCTACAAATCTTGATCTCAATCCAATACTATCAGACAATTTGCTGCCTTTTAAAAGTCTAAATTCAATACCACAAGGTAGTATGGACTTTTAAAAAAAATCTTAAAAGTCCTAATACCACTAGACTTATCTAACTTATTAAAAAGTCTCAATCAAATACCACCAGACTTTTACTTCCCAAAATTGTCTATTAAAATCTCAATCCAATACACCCCTTAATTATCACATAAACTTATTCTTTCTTGTCAACTAATTAACTCGATCGTCTTTCTACATTTTTCATTGAAATATATACCTACTTCACTTATTGTTGAATGTTTATTTTTTTTGTCAAAGTTGCTAAAAAGAATTTACGTCGTAGTCCCGTGTAACACAAGGGATAGGATTTGAAATTGAGATTTTGTACTATTAAGAATAAATGAATTAAAATGTTGGTTCAATGGTATACTCCTGTACCATTGATGTTGTTAGTTCGAGTTGTGTTCATCTCTCTCAAACCCTAAATTATTTGTAATTGTTCAATTTTTTTACTTAAAAAAAGAAAAGAAAAGAAGACTAGTATCTAAGAAGTAAAGAATATGTAATCCTATCCCATTTTTAAGGAAGTGTCCATGAATGGGCAAACGTGGAATCAACTTTTGTAATCACTTGTATCGAAAAGAAAATCTAGAACAAAGAACAAAAAAAAAAACCTATTAATTGGGTGTTTGTTGTTGTATGTATATATATAAGATTTTTATTATTTATAGGATGCGTGTAATTGCAATCCGGGCAATTGGACTTTTTAAAGATTCAAGTAGAAACAAATTTGTGGTGTTGAATTAAAGTACTATATATCAAGCACATCAAATGATATAGAAAAGTCAATGGAAAAGAGAGACAAATTGTAGTTGTAATTGAAGAAACTGGGTTTTATGAACAAAAGTCTTATTGTTATCAAATTCAAGTTGTTGAAGAAAGTCAGACAAAATGCAAATAGGATCGATATCTTCAATAGTCAAAGCATGGTTTTTGATATCCCGGCCGCAAATGGTAGAACAAAGTGATCATCAGGGTTTTTAATTAGACGTACATACTCTGGCATAATTTTCCGGCCATGCATGGTTGTCACCGTTCAGCTAATAAAATAATACCAACTCTACGTAAGTAATCTTCTGGATCAAGCTTGTTGTTTCCAGAGAGAGGAAAGCTTGAAATTTCTAATGTTAAGGGGAGTTGGAGAAGATGGCATGTTGACACACGTATAGTGGTGAAGCTACGTTGTGAATTAGGGGGTCATGATCTCCGGCACACAATTTTTTTAAAAGTTGATTTATATATAACCTTTTTTTTTTGTTTTTTGTTATTTATATTTAATTTTTCTATTAAACTGTTAATAGTTTTTTCAAATTGTTCTCCAGATTCCTGAGTTGGCTTCGCGCCTCTGCACACACTTCACTTCCTAAAAATGTTAATGCAATGAGTTATATACTTATATATAGTAATATTGTATATTTGTTTTGTCGACCGATACTGGGGAGTACTATATAGAGATGCCAAATTCTCCCACGTCAATCCAAACTCTACGTAAGTTATTAGTACTTATTGAATCTTGATTATTAACTCTAACCGGCATTAACCGATGCTATCTTAAACTTGTAATATTTCGCAATTTTCGGTTGATTTTTGGTTGAAACTCACTTCAATTATTCTTATCGACCCTTAATACTAATATTCCAACTTCATTTCTCATCTCTAAGTTAAATATCCCTTATAAGTTCGTTAAATGCTGCTAAACATCAATTCCACATAATATATATAGGCTCTAACCCACAATACGACAGTTTAGGTTTCATATTTATGCAATAATTATTGTCAATTTTTTTCATGTTACTCATTATATTTACATTAAATTTGTGGTCTTAATCCAATTTAAACTCATTAAAACCCTAGTTTCGGCGATTTTGACATATTCGGTTTCAAACCGAATCCGTCAAAACCACAAAAATTGAGTTATTATATTATATGAAAGTTTTGTAGTCATTTTTCCATTAGATCTTTTTTTTTTTTTTTTTTTTTTTTTACTTGTATTTACATTAAACTTGTATACTTAATCCAATTTATTCTCATTTTTTGTAGTTTAATTATAAGAACCCGAATTTTGATGGATTCGGTTTGAAACCGAATCCGAAACCACAAAAAGATATCTCATATGCAATAATTATTGTCTCTTTTTTATATTTCATTTTACTCATTACATTTACATTAAATTTATGATTTTAGTCCAAATTAATTAACTCATTAAAACTCGAGTTTCGGCGATTTCGACAGATTCAATTTGAAATTGAATCCATCGAAACCACAAAAATTGTGTTCTTATATTATATGCAAGTTTTGTAGCCATTTTTCCAATTGATCTTTTTTGTTACTTAGATTTACATTAAATTTGCATTCTTAATCCAATTCATACTCATTTTTTGTAGCTTAATTATGAGAACCCGAGTTTCGATGGTTTGACGGAATTCAGTTTGAAACAGAATTCGTTGAAACCACAAAAAAGAGTTCTCATATACAATAATTATTGTCATTTTTTCATGTTACTTGTTATATTTACATTAATTTGTGTTCTTAGTCCAATTTAAACTCATTAAAACAGTTTCAGCGATTTCAACAGATTTGGTCGAAACCACAAAAATTGAGTTCTTATATATTATATGCAAGTTTTGTAGACATTTTTTCCATTTGATCTTTTTTGTTGCTTATATTTACATTAAACTTGCATTCTTAATCCAATTTATACTTATTTTTTGTATCTTAATTATAAGAATGAAACCGAATTCGTTGAAACCACAAAAAAAGTTCTTATAAACAAAAATTATTGTCATTTTTTCAGGTTACTCATTATATTTACAATAAATTTGTGTTCTCGTTCCAATTTAAACTCATTAAGACCCGAGTTTCGGTAATTTCGACGGATTTAGTTTCAAACCAAATCCATCGAAACCACAAAAATTGAGTTCTTATATTATAAGCAAGTTTTGTAGTCATTTTTCCATTTAATCTTTTTTGTTGCTTATATATACAATAAACTTGCATTCTTAATCCAATTTATACTCATTTTTTATAGCTTAATTATGAGAACCCGAGTTTCGGCGGTTTCGATGGATTCGGTTTCATTCATTGAAACCACAACAAAAAAGTTCTCATAAACAAGTATTATTGTCATATTTTCATGTTACTCGTTATACTTACGTTAAATTGTGCACTTGTTTCAATTTAAACTCATTAATTAAAACCCGAGTTTTAGTGGTTTCGACGGATTCGGTTTGAAACTGAATCCATCGAGAACGACTTCTTGAGCTTCTCGGACCGCTCAAAATGGTTGTTTGTGCCGCCGTTAAAGGAGGTGTAGAATAAAAGCATGGAGCCGTAAACTGATGGAGTGAGCTGATCAATGAGAGAGAGCTTGAAGTCTCTCAAGCTTTGTGGGGTTGGAGAAGATGGTTTTAGAGTTTCTCTTCGCTGTAATTTGAATCTTCATCTTTATTAATTAAGAAGATTAGATTTCAGTACACAAAACATGAAAAGCAATTGAATTTGCTTTTATATGCAACTCAGTTGCTATATATGCATATGATTGGTTGAGGATTCAGAAGAAGATTTTAGTGACAAGTTTGACTTTCAAATTTATTTATTTTTTGATAATGAGATTGTAGTTACTTGATAAACAAAGTTGATGTTAACGCATTACCTAAAGGCTATATATAAATAATTTATATTTATTAAAACGTGTGGGTATAAATACTTACATAAATGACTTGATGGTTATATTGACTTCGGAAATACTGACCAAGGAAAATATATAAATTAATACAAATGAATTGTTTATATATTAAATTATAAATTATAATGCTATGTAATAGCTAAAATAACTTGTCCGAACATCAACTTAAATAATATGTGTAAGATAAAAAATCAACTTAACTGCGGGGGTCTATATATAATTTCAAGTGAGAACTATAAATTTGTATATATGGTTAAATTTTTTATCTTTTAATGATTTATAACCATGTGAAATAGATCATTATTAAATATTAAGTTAGAATATAAATTATTTTATAGATGCGTGTACTTGCAATTTGGCCAATTGCCTTTGAATAGAAATTGGACTTTTTAAGGATACAATTAAAAAAATAAAAAAAAATAAAAATAAAAAACTAATAATTGACGTGTTAAATTAAAGTAAGATAGTCAATAGAAAAACAGAAAAATAATTCTAGCACTAATGAAAGAAATCCAATGCATTTTGGTGATAAATGGTCTATTCTTTACCAAACAGCAAATCAGTAATTCTAATGCAAAACTTAATTATCACATAAACTATTCTTTCTTGTCAACTAATTAACTCATCTTTCTACATTTTTCATTGAAATATATACCTACTTCACTTATTGTTGAAGGTTTATTTTTTTGTCAAAGTTGCTAAAAAGAATTTACTTAGTCCCGTGTAACACAAGGGACAGGATTTGAAATTGAGATTTTATACTATTAAGAATATATGAATTAAAATGATAAAATGAAGTTTGTTCAATGGTATATTCCTATGAACAAAACTGCATGGGTTTTATGAGCAAAAGTCATATTGTTATCAAGTTGTTGATGAAAGTCAGACAAAATGCAAATTGGATCGATATCCCGGCAAAAGATTTGGATCCTCTCCTTACCTTATCTTTTTCCTGACTTTTTTAAAGCATGTGATTGGTTATTGATAAAGTGGTTGTGGAAACCAATCACATCTTAACCACACATTCAGCAATGCTTATGTGTCATAAGATTATGTGAGGTCAAGAAAAAAAAATGAGGTAAAGAGAGGATCCAAATCCCCGGCAAATGGGTAGAACAAAGTGGTTAGGGTTTTTGTTTGCATAATTTTCTAGCCTTGGCAATTAGCCGATAATGGTTCATGCATGGTTGTCACCGTTCAGCTAATAAAATAGTACCAACTCTATGCAAGTAATTTTCTGGATCGAGCTTGTTGTTTCTAGAGAGAGGAAAGCTTGAAATTTCTAATGTTAAGGGGATGGAGTTGGAGAAGATGGCTTGATGGTTTGATCTCTATTAATAATCCTAACAATTACCCTTCAACTATATATATTGAAGTAGTAGCTGTTAGGTTTTGACTTGTATTCCTAAGTGAACCCGATGTGAACCAAACAATACTCAATTGATGTGGTACTTCCTGGAAGACGTGGGATACGTTTGGAAGTTGAATGATAGTGTCTGAGGGAGGTTGAAGACTAGAAGAACGGAAGAAAGGAGAGAACCGCTCTCCCTACCAATGTGGCTTTGAGAGCGGTTATGGGAGCGGTCGAGCATTGTTCGCGAAGACCAGTGAAGAACGTTGTGATGTGCGCTGTGGGTTTTGACAGCGGTAATGGCAGCGGTCGTGGCTGGACAGCGGTGGCAAGAATGGTCAGGAGCAGAATTGTTTCGTGGAGTTGGAAGCAAGGTGCACACCGTAACCAATACGGCGGAGACGATGTATTGCTGAGATCGGGAATGTTGCGCATGCGGTCGTGGCTGGACAGCGGTGGCAAGAATGGTCAGGAGCAGAATTGTTTCGTGGAGTTGGAAGCAAGGTGCACACCGTAACCAATACGGCGGAGACGATGTATTGCTGAGATCGGGAATGTTGCGCATAATAGGAAAAGGTATTCTTCTGGAAGTTCTTGTGCTTGAAGGAAAAGGATTTACTCCCTACAAGAAGACTTGTCATAAAAGGAAATAGTATTTATGTGGAATAAGTAAGTCTTGTACGTTTAGGAGTAGGATTTCCTTTTATCTTAAACTCCCTGTAACTAGTATAAATAGACCTTGTATTTAGGTTATTTTGTGTGGAGCAAAAAGAACACCATGTAAACATCAGAGAGTGTGAGTGAGATCTGGGGAGACCCAAAGGAAATATCCGAGGAGGGATCTAAGGGAATATCGGTGGATCAAGTTAGAGATCCATGGGTGATATTTAGGGGAGATCTAGGGGAGATCTAGGGGATATTGTGGGGTTCTTGGTGAGGATCTTGTGAGTGTGGTTAGGGTTAGGTGTGAGAGAGAATCCCGAAGTATATGGTTGTAACAATTTATCATATAGTGGAACTTTCTCTGTCGTCCTGACGGCCCATGGTTTTTTACCCGATTTGGGCCAGGTTTTCCACGTATATTTTGTGTTGTGTTTTATTCTCTCTCATCTATTTTTCTGCTTATTGACGTTATTATTTGCTATGAGTTATGGGCATGTATTAGGCACGGCGTTTCCGCGTTCATCGGTAGTAGAGGATTATCCTCAATAATTGGTATCAGAGCCATATGGTTTGGCGATGGCGGTGACAAGTCTTTATGGGAGATCGTATAGAGGAGTTGGTGGCATTGGGATAATGATGATCATGGTTGCCTAGTATGGTTTAGCAAAGGAGATACGTCTTAAAGGCGGTATTTGAACTCGTTAAGGTTTGATGAAAGGAAGAATATTGATGGAGGAGAAGTTTGGCTTATGGTGACAGGTACGAGTCATGGAGATTTAATCTGGGTTACACAAGGAGCTGATTGACTATCTAAAAAAAAATAAAAAAAAATCTCTGTGGTATGGTGTGGGACTTATCCGGCAAAGCACTCCCAGTTTCTAGTAGTAAGTCTTTCACAGGGTTGGGTGATGTAAGGACTTGTTTATCCTTTTGGCAGTTTTTCCCCACTGGCTATGGAAGAGGATATGTTGCTGCTAGTGGTCCATAATTGTGCACATGGCATTGGTCAGAAAGTGATGCAAGGTGTATGGTGGACAAAGATGTCGATAGCTGACGAACTCCCTGGAAATCTGACTTGAGGAGTAACACCACAATTTCAGCAGGTTATTTCGACATGGTGCTGGAACAACGAACGAAATTAAAAAATAAAAATAAAAATAATAAAAAAAGGTGTTGAAGAAAAATCTTAGGATGGTTCGTTTTTAAGTGGTTATACCTTATGGTGGGGTATGGTGATTCTCGGTGATGAGAATTGTGGCTGTGGACAAAGGTCTTGAAAATTCAAGTCAAAGGGGAGAATTGTTAGGTTTTGACTTGTATTCCTAAGCAAACCCGATGTGAACCAAACAATACTCAATTGATGTGGTACTTCCTGGAAGACGTGGGATACGTTTGGAAGTTGAATGATAGTGTCTGAGGGAGGTTGAAGATTAGAAGAACGGAAGAAAGGAGAGAACTGCTCTCCCTACCGATGTGGCTTTGAGAGCAGTTATAGGAGCGGTCGAGCATTGTTCGCGAAGACCAGTGAAGAACGCTGTGGGTTTCGACAGCGGTAATGGCAGCGGTCGTGGCTGGACAGCGGTGGCAAGAATGGTCAGGAGCAGAATTGTTTCGTGGTGTTGGAAGCGAGGTGCACACCGTAACCAATACGGCAGAGACGATGTATTGCTAAGATCGGGAATGTTGCTTATAATAGGAAAAGGTATTCTTCTGGAAGTTCTTGTGCTTGAAGGAAAATGATTTACTCCCTACAAGAAGACTTGTCATAAAAGGAAATAGTATTTATGTGGAACAAGTAAGTCTTGTATGTTTAGGAGTATGATTTCCTTTTATCTTAAACTCCCCATAACTAGTATAAATAGACATTGTATTTAGGTTATTTTGTGTGGAGCAAAAAGAATACCATGTAAACATCAGAGAGTGTGAATGAGATCTGGGGAGACCCAAAGGGAATATCCGAGGAGAGATCCAAGGGAATATCGGTGGATCAAGTTGGAGATCCGTGGGTGATATTTAGGGGAGACCTAGGGGATATTGTGGGGTTCTTGGTGAGGATCTTATGAGTGTGGTTTAGGGTTAGGTGTGAGAGAATCCTGAAGTATATGGTTGTAACAATTTATCATATAGTGGAACTTTCTCTGTCGTCCTGACGGCCCGTGGTTTTTTACCCGATTTGGGTTTTCCATGTATATCTTGTGTTGTGATTGTTTTATTCTCTCTTATCTATTTTTCTGCTTATTGATGTTATTATTTGCTATGAGTTATGAGCATGTATTAGGCACGGCGTTTCTGCGTTCATCGGTAATAGAGGATTATCTCCAACAGTAGCCATCTTGTTTAAATTTCTATTTATGATGATTTTGCATGTTGGCACACATATAGCGGCGAAGCTACGTTAGTGAATTAGGGTGTCATGATCTCCGGCGCCACAATATTAATTTTTTTAAAAGTTGATTTACATATATAACTTTTTTTTGTTATTTATATTTTTCTATTAAAATTTTAATAGTTTTTCAAATTATTCTCCATATTCCTAGAGTTGGCTTCGCGTGCACTGTACACACTTCCTAAAAATGTTAATGCAATGAGTTATATATAGATAAAGAGAAAGGCATGATAGAGTTTGGAGGAGTTGATGATTTGGAATTTTGGTAATATGGTTTTGGATAATTTGTTCTATTCAGAATACATTCCCATGTAGTGAGCGTTGTATTCCAAATCATGCTTATTACAATTGATGTCACGAGTCTCCTATATGTCATATTTGGTTGGATGGAATGGAATGGAAAGAAAGCCATTCCATTCGTTTGGTTTGTTAAAATACAATGGAATGGGGATTCCACCATTTTGGTGGAATGGGTATTCCATCCAAAAACCAATGGAATGCCCATTCCATTCCAAATTAAAATTTATATTTCATAATTGGTTAAGACTCTTGATTCTTGGGGTGCTTAAGAATTTTGGATAGCTCAATGCTCCATAGATTCTATGTTTAATCCTTCCGGCAAGTGGGTAGTGTCGAACTAGGGTTTTAGATCATGATTTCTTGAGCAGATTCATTGGGATAGGATAGCGCAAGAAAAATTAATAATGAAATTTACAAGTATTATAATATTACATAAATTTAGGGGTCTTTTTGGGTGAGGGAGGAGGAGGACTCGAACCGCAACCTCATGATGACTTAATTAAAAAGTATAACTTGGGTAAACCCAACAATTAATGAATTAACGATAAAAATTCACCCACACCCAACGTGTGACTTGATGATAAGAGCGTCCATTCAGTTTGATTTGGCATTTACTATTGAAATTAGAGGTAAAGGTATATGATCCAAATTCGCTTCCTCAAATTCCGAATGACTAAAAAAAAAATAATAATAATAATAATAAAAAACCTCTTTCACTAGCAGCTCTATATATGATTGAAGTCAGAGTATACCACAAAATCACGTACACAGACACAGAAATTAGAAACTGATCATACATACACTTTGTTGTGGTTATTAATACAGAAATTAGAGATGATGCTTGAGGTTGAAGTAATCTCAAAAGAGACTATCAAGGCATCTTCTTCAACCCCAGAGCATCTCCACCATTACCACCTCTCTTTTCTCGATCAAATATCTCCTCCTGTCTACAGCCCTCTCGTTCTCTTTTATCCAACTCATCAAAACAATCAAGAAATCGCCATCGACAATGTCCAAATAACCACTCAACTTAAAACATCACTATCTGAAGTCTTGACTTGCTTTTATCCACTTGCAGGACGTATCAAAGACAACACTTTGATAGACTGCGGCGGCGACAACGACGGCGGAATACCCTTCACGGAAGCCACTGTCAACTGTTCACTTTCTGATGTTATTCGAAATCCAGTCCCCGCAGAGCTCAACAAGTTGCTTCCATTTCCAGAGCTTGACGACGGCGCTGACGAAATCCCACTTGGTGTGCAATTCAACAACTTCAAATGCAGCGGTATCGGGATCGGTGTCTGTTTATCTCACAAGATCGGAGACGCTTCGTCACTGTTCATGTTCCTGAAAAACTGGGCTGCAACTGCTCGTGGAGACAGAGATTCTGTCCAAACAGAGTTCGTGTCAGCCTCTCTGTTTCCTCCGAGAAACCTGTCAGGTTTCAAACCAACAACTGGTATCATAAAAGAGAATATAATCACGAAGAGATTCGTGTTCAGTGCATCAAAGATTGAAGAATTCAGAGCAAAATACACTGATCAAAGCTTTGAAAACCTGAAACGCCCGTCGCGGGTGGAGGCCTTATCGGCTTTTTTATGGACTCGATTCGTGGCCTCGAAGAAGAAAGAAGTACTACCAGGCGTGGCTGATAGAGTCTACATGGTGCTTCATGCAGTGAACCTGCGTCCCAGATTCGAGCCGCCGCTACCAGAATATTCATTCGGGAATCTGTACCGGATTGCAGTAACAGTTCCATCTACGGAGGAAGACGATGATGATCAAGAACAGGCGGTGTATCGTCTTATCGTGCAAATGAGAGAGTCGATAAGCAGAGTGGACAAAGAATACGTGAAGAAACTTCAAGAGCGAAGTGTATTACACTTGGATTTTCTAAACGATATGGTGGAGAGATTCAATAGAGGAGAGATGGTTTCGTTTAATATTACTAGTTTGTGTAGGTTTCCACTGTACGAGTCTGATTTCGGTTGGGGAAAACCTGTGTGGGTTGGCTCTGTGAGTCTGCCTTTCAGTAATGTTGTAGGGTTCATCGACACGGTTTCCGGGAACGGAATCGAAGCTTGGATGAACATGAAAGAGGAAGACATGGCCCAATTGGAAGTTGACGAGGAGTTGATCCTCGCAACTACAGCTTAACATTAGTAATTATCAGGTCAGTATTCAACGAGGAATATTAGTGGTCAGATGCATCTTATGGTTGAAATTTGATAGTCTATAGTTGATATTAAGTTGTTATTTATAATCTAGTTTTGTTATGTAATCTATACGCTTATCAATCACTTTTACTTATTCTCCCATGCCAATCCAAACTCTACAATAACCATTTACAGCTGTATTAAGTTATTACATATAGAAATTTGATTGATTAACTCTAACTGATATTAACTAAGCTGTCTTAAACTTGTATTATTTCACAATTTTCGGTTGATTTTTGGTTGAAACTCACTCAATTAATCTTATCAACCCTTAATACTAATATTCCAACTTCATTTCTCATCTCTAAATTCGTTAAATATCCCACCGAAATTCGTTAAATCATGATGCTAAACAATATTTCAAATATAAAATTTTTCTGAGTTTTTTAGTAATTTATTTTTGATTGAAACTTGCTTATCCAGCACTTTTAGTTAGTCGATCTCCCACGCCAATCCAAACTCTACTAAAGTTATTAGTTATCGAAAGTTGATTGACTAACTCTAACCGGCATTAACCGACGCTATCTTAAACTAGTAATATTTTGAAATTTTCGGTTGATTTTTGGTTGAAACTCACTTCAATTAATCTTATCGACCTTTAATACCAATATTCCAACTTCATTTCTCATCTATAAGTTAAATATCCCATATAAATTCGTTAAATGATGCTAAACACCAATAATAGGCTCTAACCGATTGACAATACGACGGTTTCAGTTTCAAACAGAATCCGTCGAAACCACAAAAATTGAATTCTTATGTTATAAGCAAGTTTTGTAGTAATTTTCTATTTGATCTTTTTTGTTACTTCTATTTACATTAAACTTGTATACTTAATCAAATTTATACTCATTTTTTTGTATTTTAATTATGAAAGCCTGAGTTTTGGTGGTTTCGTCGATTCGGTTTGAAACTAAATCCATTGAAACCATAAAAAGGTTTCTCATATGCAAAAATTATTGTCATTTGTTTATGTTACTCGTTATATTTACATTAAATTTGTGATCTTAATTAGTACAATATAAACTCATTAGAACTCAAGTTTCAACGATTTTGTTGGATTCGGTTTCAAATAGAATCCGTAGAAACCAGGAAAATTGAGTTCTTATATTATATGCAAGTTTTGTTGCTATTTTTCCATTTGATCTTTTTTGTTGCTTATATTTACATTAAACTTACATTCTTAATCCAATTTATACTCATTTTTTGTAGCTTAATAATGAGAAATAGAGTTTCGGCTCGACTTGAAATCGAATCTGTAGAAACCACAAAAAAGAGTTCTCGTATACAAGAATTATTGTCATTTTTTCATGTTACCCATTATATTTACATTAAATTTGAGTTTTTACCCAATTTTAACTCATTATTACCTGAGTTTCAGCAATTTTGACGGATTCGGTTTGTAACCAAATCCGTCGAAATAACAAAAATTGAGTTATGATATTATCTGCAAGTTTTGTAGCTATTTTTCCATTTGATTTTCTTTGTTTCTTATATTTACTTTAAACTTGCATTATTAATCCAATTTATACTCATTTTTTGTAGCTTAATAATGAGAACCCGAGTTTCGACGGATTCAATTTCAAACCGAATCCGTTGAAACCACAAAAATGAGCTCACATACAAAATTTATTGTCGATTTTTCATGTTGCTCGTTATATTTACATTAAATTTTGTTCTTAATCCAATTTAAACTCATTAAAACCTCAGTTTCGTGATTTCGATAGAAACCACAAAAATTGAGTTCTTATATTATATGCAAGTTTTGAAGCCATTTTTTTCCATTTGATATTTTTTGTTGCTTATATTTACATTAAACTTGCATTCTTAATTCAATTTATTATACTCATTTTTTGAATATTAATTATGAGAACTCAACTCGGCGGTTTCGACGGATTCAGAAACCGAATCCTTTAAAACCACAAAAAAAAGTTCTCATATGCAAGAATTATTGTCAATTTTTTTTTCTCATGTTACTCGGTATATTTACATTAATTAAGTGTTCTTATTCCAATTTAAACTCATTGAAACCCAAGTTGCTACGATTTTGACGGATTAAACCGAATCCGTCGAAACCACAAAAATTGAGTTCTTATATTATAAGCAAGTTTTATAGCTATTTTTCCATTTGATCTTTTTTGTTACTTATATTTACATAACACTTGCATACTTAATACAATTTATACTTATTTTTGTAGTTTAATTATAAGAACACCGACTTTCGGCAGTTTCGTCGGATACGGGTTGAAACCGAATTCGTTGAAACCACAAAAAAGAACTCGTATATGCAATAAGTATTGTCATTTTTCATGTTACTTATTATATTTACATTAAATTTGTTATCTAAGTCTAATTTAAACTGAATAAAACCCGAGCTTCAGTGATTTCGACGGATTCAGTTTCAAAATGAATCCGTCGAAACCACAAAAATTGAGTTCTTATATTATATGCAAGTTCTGTAGTCATTTTTCCATTTGATCTTTGTTGTTGCTTATATTTACATTAAACATGCATTCTTAATCCAATTTATACTCATTTTTTATAGCTTAATAATAAGAACCTAAGTTTTGGCGATTTTGACGGATTTGGTTTCAAACCGAGTCTATTGAAAACACAAAAAAGAGTTCCCATACGCAAGAATTATTGTCATTTTTTCATGTTACCCATTATATTTACATTAAATTTGAGTTCTTAACCCAATTTTAACTCATTAAAACCCGAACTTCAGTGATTTCGAACGTATTCGGTTTCAAACCGAATCTGTTGAAACCACACAAATTGAGTTCTTATATTATAAGAAAGTTTTGTAGCCATATTCTCATTTGATCTTTTTGTTGCTTATATTTACATTAAACTGGCATTGTTAAGATCCAATTTATACTAATTTTTTGTAACTTAATTATGAGAACCTGAGTTTTGACGGTTGATTCGGTTTCAAATCGAATCCATTGAAACCACAAAAACGAGTTCTCATATGCAATAATTATTTAATTTTTCATGTTACTCATTATATTTACATTAAATTTATGTTTTTAGTCCAATTTAAACTCATTAAAACCCGAGTTTATGCGATTTCGATGGATTCAGTTTAAAACCGAATCCGTCGAAACCATAAAAAGGGTGCGGATATTAACACCCATAAATATGATAAGCACACCCATATTTATAAGTACATCCATGTCTAAAATTTAAAATTAAAACATTACTATAAACGTCCATCTTAATGCCAATAGTACCCTTATTTAAATGAATGTTTTCATTTTAATATAATTTATTTATAAACCCTCTTAAGTTATTAACACACCCAATTTTCATAAATGATAAATTCTTAAGTTCATTTAACTATACATTTTGGTATCTATAATATTATTGTTCACAAGAAATCCAAATACAAAAATGGAATCGTGGATTGATAACTAGTTGGAAGACTATTACCAATATGAAACATCTCATTAACACAAAGCAAATCCCCACATTCGATAATTGTTTCGCAGAGAATAGACAATTTTCTTTCTTCATTGAACCATTGTTCTTGCACCTACATATATATAATGCACGCACCGCAAAAATATAAGCATGATATACTTTTGAATTGCACAAAATCACAAGCCCATCATGGGGATGGGTGCATTTTTTTTTTTTCATGGTTACTGTTATTAATTTTTTTGAGAAAAAAAAAAAAAGAATTCAAAAACATGAAAGGATGCAATGTAGGTGAGAAAAATATAACATAAAGAAATCAGGGGTGTGTTAAGTTTGAAAATTAGGGGTTTTATTTTATTTTATTTTATTTTATTATTATTATTATTTTAATAAAGTGATATAGTTAAAGATATAAGTGTGATTATTGGGTGTAGATAGTATTTGATTTATTTTTAATTAAATTAATTTGTCCTTATTGGTAAATTCCTATTGAGATATTTTTGTAATTAAATTTTTTATTAAAATATGAGTGTGCTTATCATATTTATAGGTGTCAGTATCGACACCCCCATAAAAATTGAGTTCTTATATTATATGCAAGTTTTGTAGCTGTAGTGGTCAAAATTCTAGCCTACGACCCAATAGTCTAAGCACACAACTAAACATGGGATAAAACATTTCAAGCACCATAAAAAGGCCTAAATAAGGACCAAAATAGCAAAACCAGTATGGACCTACTAAAGAACAAGCCCACATGACAGACGTTACGCAGATCCCAACATCTAACAAGCCCCTTGTTGCTAGTAGGAGTGGACGTTTTCGGGTTTGGTTGAAATTTTTTCAACCCAGTCCAACCCAACATAAATTTTAACCTAACCTAACCAAACCCAACCCGATATTTATCGGGTTGGGTTGGGTTGGGTTAGGTTGATCGGGTTTGGGCTTTTTAAGCCCAATTGAAAAAATATATTTGAATTCAAATTTTGTTATATCAAAATTCAAATTTAAAATAATTTTTCACCCTAATATCATATTACATAGAGTTTAGATTTCTTAAAAGCATCAAAATCAAATCACAACATATAATACAAATTGTTTAAATATATGTTGCATAATTAAAAAAAATATATATATATATATAACAATTTATCCAACTTGCACTACAACAGATTGGGTCTTTTACCGCTTGGGTTTTATGGCGCAAATAAATGACGCGTCGTAAATGTTATCGTTCACGACTTATGTTTAGTGCATGTCGTAATTGTGATGCATAATTTCTCAAAGACGGTGCATATGCAATTGAGGAACGCCATAAAAAGGGATTATTTACGGTTTACCTATTACGTGTCTTATTTGAGAGTCTTTTAAAACATACTACTCATGCCATGTATACATTTTTCATAAACAAATGAATGACTATTTACAGCATTCAATGCAAGTCGTAATAGTGATACATAATTTCTTAAAGACGGCGCGTATTTGAGGAATGCCGTAAAAAAGAGATTATTTACGACTCACCTGTTGTGTGTCTTATTTGAGAGTCTTTTAAGACATACAACTCAAGCCATGCATACGTTTTTCAGAAACAAGTGAATGACTATTAACTGCATTCAGTGTAAGTCGTAATAGTGATACATAATTTCTCAAAGACGGCGTGCAATTGAGGAACGCCGTGAAAAAAGATTATTTACGGTTGACCTATTGCGTGTCTTATTTGAAAGTCTTTTAAGACATACTACTCATGCCATGTATACATTTTTCAGAAACAAGTGAATGACTATTTACGGCATTCAGTGCAAGTCGTAATAGTGATACATAATTTCTTAAAGGCGGCGTGCATTTGAGGAACGCCATTAAAAAGAATTATTCACGGCTTACCTATTGTGTGTCTTATATATTTGAGAGTCTTTTAAGACATACAACTCACACCATGTATACATTTTTCAAAAACAAGCTTTTTGGCTCCTAAAAGGAACACTAAGGTTGAAACTTAATTTTTTGTTAGGCGGGTGTTTTAGGACAAAAATAATATTTGTTAATGATAATGATTTTAGGGACTACATATTTCCATTTTTTTTTTATCTTTATTTATTTATTTATTTATTTATTTTAAGGGACAGATTAATAATTAAATTTTCTTCAATTTTGTATATTAATTATTATAGATTAATTCAAAAAATTATGAAAAAATATATTATTTTCATTTATAAATATTATATTAAGAATCTAAAATGCAAAACAACATTTTAGAAAATTCCATTTACATTTCCCCTTCCCTTTTGTGATCGGGATTCAAGTCTTACATTTATCTATTAAATTTTAAAATTTAGAGAAACATCTCTCTATCTCGGGTACGATTAACGAATATCCTTTGATCCGAAAATATATGATTAAAAAAATTAATTAAATGCTAAAATAAATGTTAATTTGTCTATCATATAAAATGAAATTTATATTATTGGAAATAAAATTTTGATTTAAAAATAATCAATAAAAAATTAATAACATTTATAGTTTATATATAAACATTATGCAATTATTAACAAATTCAAATGAGTAGTAGAACTGGTTAAGGCTTTGCTTCACATGAGGTCTTAGGTTCGATTACTGATGTGAACGGATTATTAAAAGGTGTGAAATGGGAGGGGAGGTAGGAATGGATTCGGTGGGGGTGGGTGTATGGGATGATGTGCTTTAAATATAATATAATATATTTTTAAAAGGCAATAACGACATGTAGATATTTTTAAAAGGCAATAACGACATGTAGGTGCATGCCATGATTGAGTTTACATCCATATCGATACATGACGTTTCTTGTGCGTCGTAAAAGTTCATAACACAACACCCAAAATGGGTCGTAAATACAATTACGGTGTTTTTTTTAAAACATATTGATGGCGTGTTTGGTACGCCGTATTTGAGGGATATCATTCAAGACATCATCTAATGTGGCTTGCAGCTGAACGTCGTAAATAGTCATTTACGACGTTCTTTGCGCGCAGTAAAAGATCCAATTTGTTGAAGTGTTGGAAAGTTTCCATCTAAGCTTCCCATCCATTTTACAATTATAATCACTTCTTCAAATATCTCGTGGTTGTATAATCTATTATATATTTCAACCAAAATAATAGTTTGAGTTTATATACAATTTTTAGACTTTTTTCTACCAAATTCTTAATCAAATCCTAAGAAGAAAAAAAAAAACATTTTAAAGTATAGTCAAGAATGTGCCAATTAATACAGAAGATGAAGACAATACAATTACTTATTTTTAATAAATGTATTATATATTATGGTATAAAATATTTAAAATTATGTATTATATTTGTCATTTATAATATTATAAATGGTGCATGAGTAAATTTTTTAAATGTTAAAAAAAATGAGATTTCATAATAAATCTAATAATAAATAAAATTATTTATTTTATTTTTTATTATTTATGTCAGGCTGGATTGGGTTATATTTTATTAACCCAACCCAATCCAATTTAGTCGGGTTGGGTCAGGTTGGCGCCCTCCCCTAATTTTGAGTGAATCGAAACGAGCAATAAAGGGCCCAAGATCCCACTCTCATAAAGGGCATGAGTGGTGAAGACTCTAAGGCTTCACTATAAATATCAGACCCCTTTTCAAGGAAAGGGGTCCTGATTTTCTCATCATTTATACACAAAAGTTCTCAAAGCATAGCTCTGCAATTCTATCACAAGATTAATTGTTGCTCCACAATTGACCTAATTCATAATCGATCCATGTCGAGCCAAGGAACCCCCTAGGCATTGACCCATCAAAGTCATCAATATACAACATCGACCAACGTCGAGTTTGGGAACCCTCCTCCTAGACATCGACCCATCAAATCAATCGATACCCAGCAACAATCCAACTATACCAACAAATAGCTCGATTCAATACTTCGAGCACAAAAGTTTATCATTCCAAACTCTTTTCTATTTAATTTGGTTTAATCGAACGATATACTGACTTGAGCGTCAAAAAGTCCTATCAAGGGAACACCCCTTCCTGTGGTTCGCGACCGTTCCCTTTTTCCTCTTGTTTAGCAGGTTAAATTAATTATAGATCTGGTCGATAACAGTATCCATTTTCCCATTGATCTTTTTTTGTTGCTTATATTTACATTAAACATGCATTTTTAATCCAATTTTTATTCATATTTTGTAGCCATGAGTACCTGAGTTTCGACGGATTCGGTTTGAAACCGAATCTATTGAAACCACAAAAAAAGAGTTTTTATATGTAATACTTGTTGTCCTTTTTCAAGTTGCTCATTATATTTACATTTTTTTTTAAATATGTACGAACTTTTTTTAGTTTTTCAGTTTATTTTTATTGAAACTCACTTCGATTACAATTATCAATCACTTTTAATTATTAGTGTTCTAGAAATCGGCCGACTAGGCCGATTAATCGGCTTAAAACAGCTGGTGATCGGCGGTTCACTGCGGCGAAGAGGCCAAAATCGGCCTAATTAGTCGGCCGCCGACTAATCGCCCAAATCGCCGACTAATCGGTAAGTCGGTCTCCGTATTCCGTCGCCGTCATCGCCAGTTCACCGAGATTACCATCGCCATTGCCATCAAAATGATTCTACACTTCACTTCTTCTTCATCCAAAGCTGTCGAGATCGCCATCCACTTTTGGTGGCCGAGATCCACTTTCAGTCGTCGAGTTCGCCGAGATCCATTTTCAGTCGTCGAGATCCACTTTCAGTCGTCTCCAGTCTGCACAGTCCAGCAAAAGAAATGTTAGAGCAGCGCTGGAGATGATTGAGAAAAATTGAAAAAGAAAACAAAAGAAGATGGCCGAGAAGAGATAGAGAGAGCGTTGAAAAGATGAAAGTTGGAAGTGTCGAGAAGAAACGAGAAGAAAGTGTTGAAAGAATTTAAAAAATAGAGTAATTGGCACAAATCCCCCCTAGACTATATCAGCTTTTGCATGTTGCCCCCTAAACTATTTTATTAGGCACTAAACCCCCTGAACTATCACTTATTGGCAATCATTTGGGTTTTTTCTCCTCTGAGGGGGCATCTTTAGTCTTGGTCTGCCAATAAGTGATAGTTCAGGGGGTTTAGTGCCTAATAAAATAGTTTAGGGGGCAACATGCAAAAGCTGGTATAGTCTGGGGGGGATTTGTGCCAATTACTCTAAAAAACTAATAGTTATCATATGTGTGTTCCCCACCACAATAAATGTTGAAATATGGAATTGCATTTGTATCAGATATGTGTGCCCCACCACAATGAATGTTGAAATGTGGAATTGCATTTGTATCAGGAGAAAAACTTCAGTGGGACGGTCCCACTGAAGTTTTTCTCTTGTATCAGATGTGTGTGCCCCACCACAATGAATGTTGAAATGTGGAATTGCATTTGATGTGCATATGTCCCGCTCACTCTCACCAAAATTAGTAATAAAATAGTTTTCCGATTAATCGGTGAATAATCGCGACTTAGGTGCTAGGCGCCGGGTTTTCGCCCGATTAGCGCCTAGCGACTACTATAACATAATTTAATTATTCTCCTATAACAATTCAAACTCGATTTAAGTTCTTATTCAGATTGCACTTTTCGTACAACAAACCTTTTACAAATTAACTACAAGATTAAAGCCTGAAACAAACCAACACAAGAAAGAAAGTAATTAATAGCACAAATTTATTTATTTATTGGTGCAAAGGAGGGCAAGAGCCCAGAAAACAAAACAAAACTAACGAAACAGCAGCAGCAACATACTGCCTATCAAAAACTAAATCACTACAAACAATATCAGAACTACTAGCACAAATTTATTTAGACAGATCTCATAATGAAGATTTTATGTGTCCAAAACGCTAGGATTCAAAGAAGCATATGCAAGCAATTCAGGGTCACGTTCGAACAAGTACATGTCTTGTTCACTTAGAACCACCCAAGCCTCTATCGATCCATCTCCCTTGTTAGTGTCCATCAACTCTATCACGTTCTTCATATTTCCACTTCCCATCGTCACCCAAACAGGCCTCCCCCACCCGAAATCAATGTCGTACAACGGAAAATTGCACCAACTTGTACATATGTAGAACTCCATGTCATTTCTCATCATTTGAGTCGCCGCCACTTTCAAGTACTCTGTCATGGCTTCGAATGTGTCCTCTTGTTGAAGCATTTTCAAGTAGTTTTTATCAAACACTTTTAATTTGTCCCTTATTTCGCGGACCAGACCGTTTAATTCCGTCTTGCTTTCGTCCTTTTCGATGGTGTAGAACCAGACAAGGTTCCCGACGGAGTTATCCGGCAAAGGGGGCTGGTTCTTTCGACGGATATTCACCGCTCGAGTCAAAATGGACGGTCTCGAGACCCCGGAATTTGATCTCGCCACGTTCAACGCGCATTTCCAAATTAACGCCGTCACGGACTCCGCCCTCGTCGGTTGCTCCACGCTCTCGCTGACGGCTAAAGCCTTGAGAGCGGCGACTTTCGAGGCCTCAAACACCAACCTCTTTATAGGTAACTTCTCTTTCTTGAAGTCAACCAATGGTGGCACACCTGCGGCGGAGAATCTCCTCGGTGGGAATATCTCTGCCGAGTTATACAACGGGACCACCGCCTCCGCCGCATCGGCGGAACTGAACGTGGTTACCGCCCAGCACCTCATAGCAAAGGCCGCTGTGGCCGCATCGGCGAGTTTATGCGAGATGCTCATAGCAATAGCAATGCCACCGCAGTCGAAAAAGCTAACTTGAACGACCGAAAAGAAACCGACGCTCTCTTCCGTGGATTCAACCTTAGTAGGGATGAATTCTCCAAGCTGGTCCCAGTTCGCTTGCTGTAGAAATTCCGACAGAGCACAGTCGACTCGTGCTTCGACGTAGAGAGCTCCATAGTCACTACAATCAATGCTGATGTTATCAACTGTCTTTCCGGCAAATGGGTAAAACAGAGTCAGCGTGTCGGAGAACGACTTCTTGAGCTTCTCGGACCGCTCGAAATGGTTGTTTGTGCCGCCATTAATGGAGGAGTAGAATAAAAGCGTGGAGACGTAAACTGGTGGAGTTAGCTGATCAATGAGAGAGAGCTTGAAGTCTCTCAGGCTTTGTGGGGTTGGAGAGGATGGTTTTATGGTTTCTCTCGCTGTAATTTCGATCTTCATCTTTGTTAATTAAAAATAATAGATTTCAGTACACAAAACATTAACAGCAATTGGGTTTGCTTTTATAGATTATGCAACTCAGCTGTGCCATTGGTTGAGGATTCGTGACAGTTGTCATCAAGCTACAAGTCCAAGTTTGACTTTCAAATTTGGATATTAGTTATTAATTAATTTATTTTTTGATAATGAGATTGTAGTTATATATATATTTTTTCAATAATGCTAAACATCCCACTACATGTAACATGTAAGGTGTCAAATTGTGAGTGGATACATATTAATGACACCAACCCCATGTATCCACTCACAATTTGACACCTCATATGCCACATGTAGTGGGATGAAAAAAGTGAGATTTTAGGTGGGATGAGTAGCATTACTGATATTTTTTACGGCATCTATTTATCCACCTATATAGACCAGTTATTTTTTAAAACTTTTTACTATTGGTATGATTCGAGCCGTTGACTTGGAAGTTATTTTCCCAAACTCTAAACTCATTTATCTACTAGTCAAGCTACGTCTTTAGAGAGACTGTAGTTACTTGATAAACAAAGTTTATGTTAATGCATTACCTAAAAGCTATATATATAAATAAGGGTTAAAATTGAAACTAACTAAATAATTAGTGGAGATTTTATATTTATCCGGCATTAGTGTTTTGATTGTTTTTACCAACCTTTCCACTGATGAGACAAAAGTACCTTTAATGATTCTCAATTAAACACACCGGTCTTCTCCCATTAAACACACCAAATGTTTAATTTCCAGTGTATTTAATTCTAGCGTGTTTCATAGAGTGCAGGGGTAAATTTATCTCTTCAATGGAAAGTTTGATAAAAACAATAAAAATACTAATTCCAGGTAAAAATAAAAACCCCCTTAATTTATTATTATTTTTTTGATTAAAAGGTGCTATTTCCTCTCTAAATAATTTAATTTTCTAAAACGTGTGGGTATAAATACTTGATGGTGATATTGACTTTGGAAATAGAGACCAAGCAAAATATATAAAGGGTAGCAGGATAACAATTTTTCTCTTATTAGCACACAACTGTGAGCATATTTTGAGCATACTAATAAATATTACCACACTTTTACCATGTCAGTTACAACATAACATTAATCATAATAATACACATGACAAAAGTATGGTGACATGCATTAGTATGCTCAAGATATGTTCAAAGTGAATACTCATAAGAGAAAAACTGAGCAGGATAACAACTGTTTTATTTCCATAAAAGGAAATTAAAGCACTGCATTTATTGTAACAAGACAATAAATTAATAATGTACTAAATACTAATTGACCTATACTTTTATTTCCTTTTATAGAAATAAAACGGTTGTTATCATGTGCCCTTAACATTACCCATATATAAATTACAAATGAATTGTTTATATATTAATTATAAACACTCCCACTGGATTTTCCTGACAAGGTTTTTAATGAGACGGTTGTGAGAATATCCAACCCTAATAGATCCAACAGGTCATTGAATATATTTTACGATGGTTTTGTCTCACTGGATTTTCCTTAATAAATTTAAAATATAAGTGATGGAAATTTAAAGGGGAGTGTTATGAATTGAGTATGGCTCAAGTGTACCTCTCCACTTGACTATACACGTGTATCCCTCAATACCATTACTTTTGCTTCATCCTCATCCATATAGAATTGACAGCCTCTTCTCTTCTTTGAATTGTCAGCTATTATAATGCGATGTAACTTGTCTGAAAATCAACTTAATCCTAGAAGAAACTAGACCACCATAGATACATGCCACTCAAGTTTCAAGTTACATGTTAGTTGTAAACCAAGATATATGTATGTTTGTAAAATATAAATTACAATGTATTACATAACAGTTATCAAATCAGTTGGTACACAATTTGAAAAATAAATCAAGTGCTATCTGTTTCTGAAAAAAATGGTATGGAAGTACTATGACAACATTATAAAAGTCTAATACAAACCTAACTAATATCATGAATAATATTTCCTAAATCTCTCCTAACTGAGAATCACTACATCATCATAATAGTCTTTGCCTCAGTTGATTCCTCATCTGTTACATTCTTGAAAGAGAGACCAGCTGCCATGAGTCCATGACCACATCTACAAACAGTCAAACACTAGAAAGTAGAAACACTTAAATACACTAGAAATTCATTACAAGCCATGCTACAAACACTTAAATTGTCTTTAGGATACCAAGGTAATTCCTTATCTTCTAGATTTTGGATAGCAGATGTGAACTAAAACCAAATGAAAAATGACGATAGAGACAATAATTTAGTAGCAAAAACCACATTACGGATCGAACATAAGTACCGATGAAAACAATACAATAGACATATATATGTTGCTAACATCAAACTATTTAAATTATAGAAAACATTTCTTAATTGCAAAACAATAGACATATATATATATATATATAGATTTTCTATTGTCAATTCGTCCTGACAATAAATATATCGGAACGAAGAATGTGGACCACTAAATTTACATACTTTGACTCAAAGTGTATGCATTTGTCAAAATTTCTTCATAATCTATGGTCCACATTCTTCGTCCTGATATATTTATTGCTAGTTTGAACTGATAATAGAAAGACTGTATATATATATACGAAGAATGTGGACCACAGATTATGGAGAAGTTTTGACAAGTTACATACACTTTGAGTCAAAGTATGTAAATCTAGTGGTCCATATTCTTCATCCTGATATATTTATTGTCAATTCGAACTGATAATAGAAAATCTGTATATATATATATGTTGTTTCCATATCAACTGCATCTAGGTACACTACCATGGACAAGTGAGGTTTTTCAAAGGAAAAATTAAAATTTGCATTTCAATTTTAGAACACAAAAAAGTGATTAAATGTTGATTTAGGTAAGAATTCACCTTAGATCGAAAACCACATAACCGGAGTTGCGGCTTCTTCGACGACAAAACGTTCGTATCTGAATGTATTTTTTTTCTTACATCTGAATGTATTGTCAACACGTTTGTTTTTTAAAAATAAAATTGTCTGAAAATAAGTAATTTTACATTTATACCCATATTAAACAATTATACATATAATATGGAATAAAAACAATTCGAAAATAATAATTATATATGAACACATATGATCATGATCTTCTTCGATTACAAACAAACTTCATTTTTACTGGAAAGAAAAGGTTTTTTTTTTTTTTTTTTTTTTTTTTAAATAAATGGGGCAACAAGAAAACTTACACAAAACACTCTAATATATATATATATATATATACATCACCTTAATATCATAATAAAGTATTGATATTAAACACAAATATGAGAAATGATTAGGGTTTTATTTTATTTTATTTTAAAAGCTATTTAAAATAAGCAATACATTAAAATAAAGATTTCTATAACATATATAATTATGATGAAATTGGAAATATGTTATATATGAAGGATAGTATCGGAAGAAAAAAAATTTGATTGTATTTAATGCAATTCAGTGATTTGCAATTAAGTGAAAAATCAGGATTTTTTACTTTTTATTTTAGTTGTTTTTTGGTATTTTAAAGTTGTTTGACCACTTAAAAAAAACAAATAAAACAACTTAATAATATGATTCAGACCTATTAAGTTTTAAGTGGAAAAAACAAACGACCCTTTAGTTTAAAACCATAAAAAAATTTCTCTTTATGAAATCACCCCTTCATTCAATCATAATTGGAACCAGAACAGGTGGCCGGCCAACCGACTTAATTTATTATAGGCAACTTGCAGTTTAATCAATTTGTATGTCTGTTCTTTACAAAACAACAAATCATTAATTATAGAGTGGTGCTGTTGACACACCTTTACCGATCTATTTATGTTCCATTTTTTTAAATTTTGATTTAATTAAATAAAATTAAATATTTTTATTAATCTTTTTGATTTATTTCCAAAACTACCATTTTTACTTATTTTTCAAACTTAATACACTGTCATCTTTGATCTCTTTATCTCTGATCTCTGGATATGTCTCTCACTCACCTCTATTGAACAATTTATTTTTCCTTCTTTTTAAAAAAAGTTTTTTTTTTTTATTTTTCTTAGGAAAAGAAAACAGAGTTATTTCAACACAACAACAACTTAATATCATTATTAAAAAAATAAAAAATAAAAAGTAAACTTCAAACTTACTTCTAGAGAAGGAATTATCCCGATGCTTCATGTCATTCTCAGACAATTCTTTCTGATGCTTGATATCGTTCTCATACAATCCTTCTATATCCTTGATATTGTTTTCAGACTCTTCCATAATATGTTGTATGTGTGTTAGAAGCAAATTGTAGGGTTTAAGAGTTGAGAAAAAAAATGTCAAGAAACAGATTACAAGAACGTTTTTTTTTTTTTTTTTTTGGAAAAGGAATGTAGGGTTTTATTAAATTTACTTTGTAAAAGATTTTTTTCCTTAAATTGTATGTCTCTTTAAATAATTTTGATAAAGGAAAAAAAAAAAAAGACTACTACATAATTAAAAAGTGGTTTATAAATAGACCGGTAGGGTGTGCCAATAACACAACTCTTAATTATAATGTAAAATTTAGGGAGGTGTATTCAATCAAAATTTGATTGGAATTCATCGGATTTTAAAAGTCTAGGGGCATTCGATTTAGATTTGTAAAGAATCCATCAAAATTAATTATCACATAAACTTATTAATTTGTATGTCTATTATTTACCAAACAACAAATCTTTAATTCTAATGCAAAACTTAATTATCACAGACTTATTCTTTCTTGTCAACTAATTAACTCATCTTTCTAGATTTTTCTTGAAATATATACCTACTTCATTGATTGTTGATTGTTGAATGTTTTGTTTTTTGTTTTTTGTTTTTTTTGTTTTTTTTGTTTTTTGTCAAAGTTGCTACTAAGAATTTACGTAGTCCTGTGTAACACAAGGGATAGGATTTGAAATTGAGATTTTATACGATTAAGAATAAATGAATTAAAATGACAAAATGAAGTCAATTGGACTTTTTAAAGATGCGTGTAATTGCAATCCAGGATTCAATATAAAAAAGTCAATGGAAAAGAGAGAGAAATGTTCTTTTTCGACTGCTATTTCCCGACAGGAAAAAGCCGTCGAAGATCGTCATAAATACGTTCGTCACAATAACCATTTACTGATGAGCCGTCACAAATACTACCATTTCTGACGGTTATGGCCATCGGAAAAAATGGTGGTCAAATTTACTGGTATTTCCTACAACTTACCTTTATTTCCTATGGGGTTGGCCGTCGGAAAAAGTTGAATGATAAGGAAAAAAAAATGACACGATATCGACTTGACAAGATATTGTTTTTTAAAATAATATTTTATTAAAATATTTCCCTTATCTAATAGGAAATTAGATTTTACTACTACTTTATCTGATATAGTAGTATCACTAAACATAATTAAAAATAACTAAATGTTCTTGTAATTACTAATAATTTTGCTACATTTTATATTTAGTTCATTTTGTAAGATGTATCTATAAAGTAGACTTCTTATTAGTACCATTATTTTGTCCCTAAAGTCTTGTCCTTATTGCCTAATTTTCTCACGGTGATCGTAATAATTTTTAAGTTATTTTTTATTTTATTTTTTACATTATCTATGACATATTTTTTGAAAAAATCAAAATTAAATCAAAATATTTGACGAAAAATTTGACACAGTGATTTCGCTAAAAAAAATAGTGATAAATAAAAAAATAACACATATAGTGATACATTTAAAATATTGACCTATGTGGTAGCCAAAAATGGTCCATGGGCCCAAACATAAAAAGGCCCAAGTCTTCATGTTGAAAATGGTCCAGACCCACATATTTTGGGTCGACCCAAAGCTCCAAATCAGTTAAAATGGCAATTAACTCAGTCAACATGGCAGTTACAACATTCAATGGGCAGTTACCCCATTCAATTGCAAACGGTTGTAACAGCCGACTTGAATAGGAGTAAACCACTCCTAACATCTCTCCTACAATCAAGTCACTACCAGGTTTTTTCCCTATAAATAAGAAGGGCAAAACCACAACAAGGGGTGGGAGATAATCTCAACAACCAACAAAGCTCTTAAGCATCTTGAAACTCTGCTTGATGTCATTCCGTCCATCGGAATTTAACTTCAAGTATGATAAATGCTCAGCCCAAACGCACCTAATGCTATAACAATCTGACCATCATTTCTTTGTTCTCTTCATCTTTGTACTTTTCTCTATTATTATTCTTTTGCAGGTTCTACACAAAGTCGAACGACAAACTCCATCACAGATTCCTGGAGAAGACGACAACCCTCATTCGACCAGTTCGACCAAGTTGCCTTGGGCATAACACAAATCCGACCCGATCCACATCAACCGTAGGTCGACCCCCTACAACCTACAAGTCACATTTTTTTTGTTGTAAAGTATAAATGATCACATATTCCATTACAATTTATTAATCAATATAATAATAATAAATTAATTATTTTTTCCATGACAATGCCATAACAAGTAATGTAGAAAATAGTATTACATTTACGACAGTATAATAGCCCTTAAAATTAATTCAAATTAAATTTTAGATCGTCGGAAATATGGTATTGCTTTTTCATTATTTCCAATGGCACAAAAAGTGCCGTAGGAAATGTCGACTATTTCCGATAGCCATTAAGCCGTCAGAAATGTTGTATTACTTTTTCCTCATTTCCGATGACACAAAGACTATTTCCGACAATCATTGGGCTATTACACTCATTTCCAATTACACTTTTTGTACCGTCGGAAATGAGAACAACATTAATGGCTTATTTGACTATTTTCGACGGTAATTGGGCCGTCGGAAATGTGATATTATATTTTTGATTTCGTGATTGATTTCGTGCCAATTATTATCATCAAAATACAAGTTTGACTTGTTTTTTTTTTTTTATTCAATTTTTTTTGTTTGACTTTGAAATTTAGACATTATGATATTGTTGTAGCTAGCTGTAATTATGGAACTGGTTCATGTATATCGAGTCAACAAAAATCGTATAATAATAATCAATAAAATCTCCCATCTTAGACCAGCACTATTGGACGGGTTTATGATAGTCAACTATATTAATTAATTAGTCTATTCATTACAAAAAAACTAAAAAAAAAAAAACTAAAAAAAAACAAATTATTTTAATGCAAATTTCATCACAAAAACTTCTTAATGTATATTTGTTTTGTCGACCGATACTGGGGAGTGGGGACTATATCTATATAGAGAAGCAAAATGCAACCAACTCTTAATTTCTACATGACTAATGAAATTTTTTCTGTCAAAAACACTAACACACTTCCGTTGCTCAATATGGTTTAGTAATAAGAGCACTCATTTAGTCTAGTAGTATCAAAGATTCGAGTTGCCGCCACCAGGGCTGGTCTTGAGATTTCGGGGGCCTAAGGCGAACTATAAAATTGAGGCCCCAAAGATAAAATGAATTGCAATTTGCAATTTGATATAGAGTGGCGATATTTACACCCCTAAAAAATCGTATGTGCACCCCTTTTTGTATGTACACCCCATTAAATTTAATTTAAAATTATATTTTGTAAACACACCCCACACATTACCAAAAATGCCCTTTTATAATTTTAGAAAAATATTATAAATTATTTAAACGAAAAATGAAATACATATAGTGATCCACAGTCCACTCCGTTTTCTCCATTAACGTTTGATGGAGGATGTCCTTAGCTATCAAGAGAAACCCCACCAGCGATCACTTCTTTGCTGTTCTTTTTCCATTAGCTAGTATCGAGACAAACTTGGGTGGACAAAGTACTCAACTTAAGAACATTAAAAACCTGTGTATTGCGCAATCACAAAGGGAAGAGGCAACTTACTTCATTGAAACCAATCCTTGGAATGTTAAACTTGGTAGTAATATGTGTCTTATATGAGATGGAAAAAAAAGATGCAGTTCAATAGATTTCTGGTGTTTGGATGATGACATCAAGGTGGCCTCCTTTGCTAGGCTTAATCCTAGCTCTTAGTTTCTTTGTTGTTCTGGGCTGTTACCCTCCCTCTCACACCAAAAAATATATATATATATATATATGCAGCTCTTGAATGATCTCCCATCTTTTCGAGGTTCTTTAATAGTTTTTTTGTTTTTTTGTTTCTACTTTTTAAATTTATTTTAGTTAGTACGAATTCAAAAAAAAAAAAAAGTTATAATATATTTTGATTAAAAATACTGATAAATTAAAATAAGGATAATTTTGGAATTTTAAAAAAATATAAATTTGGGGTGTACATACAGTTTTAGAGGGGTGCAAATATCGCCACTCTTTGATATATTGTGGTGAGGTAAGTATAATGATTTTGTTTCTTTAATAGGCCTTTTTTTAACCAAATATATATATATATATATGGGCAGTATATAAATATTTCTTCGGTGGGCCTTTTGAGTGATAATTGATATTTGGGCTGTTTAAAAAAACTATATTCAGACCTAAAGATAGAAATACATAGTAAATTGAATTTGGGGACCCTTGAAAAACGGGGCCCTAGGCGAACATCTCGTGGGCCTGGCCGCCACTATATTTTATTTTGTAAATTTTCATTTGAGTTTCTTTAACATGTTTTTTTTTTTTTTAATTCTTATATTTTCTTTATCGAGGTTCTCTTTATTGATCATTTACTAATTTTTTTATATTATTATTTTAATGTTAGCTTTGAATAAAAATGTAAAAGTGATCGATCATAGATCAAACATATATATTATATAACTTTTCACAAATTCCATGCATTTAGAATTTAGAATGAATTAAGGGAGAAAAACATGAGAATTTTATTTATTTTATCTCCTTTTAGTTTCTTAGAACTTGAACATATGCATGTTCTAGAAAACAAAAATTACAACCAGTACCCCATTATAATTCTTCTTTACCAAACCAAATATTGTTCTGATGCGAAATCTCTAGGATCACATATTCACACACACACACATATATATATATATATATATATAGTACCAATGGTATGTATACTATTGGAGCTAGCTTGTTGATCCAGAAAGGAAAGCTTGAAATTTCCAAGGTTAGAGTGTGTTGGAGAAGATGGCTTGATGGTTTCTCTACCAATAACATCAATCTTCATTGGAGTGGACATTTTTCTTCTCATTTGGGATTATTCTGCTCTGCTGTGTATACATACATATACATATATAAATATAAATATTGTAGCCTGTTGACTGTTGAGTTACAAAAAATAAATTTTCTACAACTTCATTCATTGATGGTGGTTGTAGACTTGGTACTTCTTTGCCAAACTTGGAGCAAAGGGACCAACTTTATAGTAGAGCCTAAAAATAGGCCCAGCGCCAGTTCCATGCAAAAGCCTAAAAGGTGAATCATACTAATAAACCTGTTTGCTAGCTCATAAGTTTTCTGGGGTGAAAACACCTTGTGGAATCTTCGAGTTGATATCTGAGTTCATATTATGGGAGTTGATATCCGAGTTATGACAGCCTAGCTGTTGATGAATGAATGCGTGTGTGCTTGACATGTAAAACACCCTGTGTGACATGCACACACGTTTAATGTAGTCAACAACAACTGGTTCAGACTCTTGATTCTTGGGGTGCTTAAGAATTTTGGATAGCTCAATGCTCCATAGATTCTGCATTTAATCCTTCCGGCAAGTAGGTAGTGTCAAACTAGGGTTTCACATCAGTAAGGTTTAATGACAACAAAGAGTTAAAAACATATATATCTGTGGCTTGTGCGCGGACAATTTTACAAGAGAACGAAACACGAAAAACAATTCATGATATTCCCCATTAAACTCATTCACATATATCAAATATTTATACAAATAGGAATGCACACAAACCAAAGGTTTCATTTCTAAGAACAATAAATAATTATATGCAATACAACAAAGGAAATGAGCTCAAACAGTTCAGCAAGTGAGAACTGATTAAAACCAGAGACAAGTGCGAAAATCACCTGTGATCACAGCTAGCTTCTTCATGTAACTCATCAAAATATCAACAATATGAATGCCAAAATTACTCTCCACACCTCCCCTGATGGGGTTGAAGACTCGAAGCAATAGTTCCTGTTCATAAAGTACCTGGTAGATGGTGTCCGTGCTAACATTACAACTGTGGACTGCATTGCTACATTGAGAGGTTATGACCATTAGACTACTGACAATCCAAAATTAAGAGTACAAGCAGCAAAGAGCATGAACGTCATTCCACGAGCACTTAAATCTCTTACAAGCACATTAACCATATTGCAAGTTACCACACCAGTCAATTGAATCTTTTTACTGCAAAAAGGTATCTTTGTATCACTAGCTTGACAGCATTTGGGCAGGTATTGCACAGGGTACAAGAACTGCTTCACTACTTGAAACTTTGGTTGCAGCAATATCTTCCAAGCGCTTCCATGTGGCATCGTGTTTTGTTTTCATTTCCTCCAATTTTGCTTCATCTTCCTGGAACTTGTGCAGACACTCCTCAAATAGCTCAGGATCAATGTCAGAGAATAGCTTGCGAACATTAAGTGTCAAGCTCTGGACCACTTGATTCCAGTGGTTACGACCATTTTTCTCTAAGGCAGGAAAGACAATGGGCAGTATGACTTTCCGGTTTATTCTAATTAAATTCTCAATATGATCATTGTTCCACAAGTACAAAGCCCTCTCAGCCACCTGTAAAAGCAAGCATAAAGTGGGCGGAAAATAATTCAGAAAAGGGATGGCTCATATAATCAACATTCTGTCAGTGGTAAAACTCGGTTCTTATAAGATTCATATGGCATCAATTTCATGAAACTAAAAAATCAGAATCTCATTCAGTAACTTGATTAACTTGTATGGAACATGCAAAACTTTTTTGACATGTACTCAAGCCAAACAAACTTAATGATGTTATAAAAGGGAACAGATTTTGGTTGATATCAATCAATATGGTAGAATAGGTAGTATGTGGAAGTACAACAACTAGTTACCGATACACTTATACAGGGTTACGGCACAAATGACAATGAAAAGTTTGATTTTCCATTGATTCGGGGTTGAGAGGGCTTAAGCAAATTAAAAATAAAATAAGTACGCTTCGAAGACAACCCCAAGATATTTCCTCAACGATGCTCTCATGATTAACAGCAACACTTACACATATAGAAGCTTTTACTTTTTAGAGAAAAATGATCCAAATCCAACATTAAAACATAGTCTACAGTATGTAGAAATAGTTTAATGAACCCCAATTAGTAGCATTGACAACATCACAATCCTTGGCTCATTGATCACCATTCACTCACCACTGGCTACAAATAAAGACATACTCGCCTAAAAACGCAAAGGCTATATAGAAAAATATACATCTAATGTAAGCAGAATACAAACACTTAACTTGAATTTTATAGTTGAATGAAATTTCGATTATTATTCTGATTGATGCCACACAAAAAACATATCGCTGTAACCACCTTCACTGTGAGGAAACAGTCACCACAAGCACACCAGTGCCTCTCTGCAAGCCATCCAATTCTACCACCTTACCACGACTATTCAATTAGCCTGCACCGTTTTTACCACTTGCACCAGAATCCCATTCCTACCTATGACACTAATTTCAACATCACCATATTTCCATCAGAGATTACCACCAACATGGAACCACCGTGTAATTAATTATTACCACACAATGCCATCTCTATCACCATTGCCATCGCCACTTGTGTCCTTTTTAATGAAGCCAATAATGCATTTCATGCACACCCTATCCATTGTATCCATGAAATTTCAGCTCCAACAATCTTACAAACTGCAACAATGTCTGTAATCTACCAGGACACTTTTCTGAAGAAACTTACTGAACTATGGGCCTCCACATCCTTTTCATGCAGCAAGTTTTTTTTTATTTTATTTTTTAATTTCCATAAATTTTCTCCAATTGTCAAGGTTCACCCAAAAATAAATACAAAAAATGTATTCATGCAGTACAAATTCACCAACATAGTGACAAAAAGATTATTAATAAAATTACAACAAAATTTCAGGTGCCTCCTCCAAGGACTCCTGAAAGCCCATCCCTTAATTAACTTGATATAGACTTACAAAAAAACGAAAGGAACAAGTGGAGACTGACAAAAATTCTGAAAGCATGCTTCAAGGTAGGAGGCACAATTCATACAAAATGAATACACATAAGGATCAAATATTGATGGCTAATTACCTGGAAGTGTGAACTGCTCAAGCAACGAGCAATTTGACGGAACAGGGGTACCATACATCTTTGAAACTCTGGTGGTTGAGTTGCTTCTAAAACCTCCTCCAGCTCACTAAGGAACATAACTTCCTTTGAACTATTAGTGATTGGCCAATACTTCAACAAACCCCTTATAATAGTGTCTGCGAGCTTGCAGTCTTTCTCCACAAACTGTGCAATGCAGTATGATAATGGCTGATGATACATCGGTAGGCTTTTTGGTTTGTGAAGGGGAATCAGCGCCCGTACAAGGAACAACTTGTGCTCTTCTTTAAGTGGCAGTGCAAACCCATTGATTATACTGCCCAAAACCTCTAAAAGCTCAGCAATCCCATTATGCTTCTCCGTTTCAAAAATAAAACGAAAGAAAATGTTGTTGATAGCTTTCCTAATAAACGGGCGATGCACCATAAACTTTCCATAGATGCGATGTAGAATTGTTTTCAGATACTCCCTCTCCCTAGGATCTTCAGAATCAAAGAGGTCTAACAACTTGAGAACAAATGAGTGATCTACGTATCTCTTAGCCAACTTTGCATCTGTCTCAGGAGATGCAACAAACCTCAGAAGGAATTCGTACACAATTTGCAAATGAGGCCATGCAGGGTCCATCAAAGGATCTTCCTCTTCCAAGTCAAAGGATTCCAAAACCTTGTTCTCACGAGGTTGTGGTATAAGTGGCCTAAATAAATTCACAGATACCATCTTGATAACTTCTTGCATCAAAGTCTCTGTGAATTTCCCATTTGCAGAAGTAAGATAATCCACAATCTCAAGCAATGTCTGTCGTTTGATGTCCTTTTCTTTCAAATTTTTGGTTGGGTCAGTGAAGTCAAACATAACACAGCACAAATTCATCTTTCTAATAAGCAAGTTTTGCTTCTCAGAGCTCGGAACATCCCTAAATCCCGGCAATGCTTCATATGAAGGAACAACCGAGTTCCCATTCAGTTTTAATTGTCCAATTTGGGGAAATTTACTTCCCTCACCATATCCCAAATTAGAAGCAGAATTGGGGACTGAAAGAGGTGTGTGGTCCAAATCCATTGCACTATTACTCGCAAGATCATTGCTTCTTGAACTAGTAGAAGCATTTGAAGAAGGGGCAGATGAACCCCCAGATTCGCGATGTTCAGATGACTTGGACGGCTTCTTAGGAAGCCTACCAAGTATCTGCTTGATCATAGCTCAAAATAATTTCAACACTGAACACAAAATCCTGGATAAACCCAGCTGTGACCGGAGGCTACTACTTCAAAGCAGAAGCCAATCCATTAGAGACCCGAGAATCTCCACATGACAATTAAAGACCAAAACCCCGGATGCACAAAATCCATTTCAAGACAGAGAATGAACAGAACCAATAAGATCAACCATAATACCAGATAAAGAAATCCACTCCCAGCTGAATATTACACAATCCCCAATAGCAACTTTCAAAGGGTCAAAGTAGAAACTCTTGTTTCGACACATCATGCTCTAATTTATAATAAATCGAAGAAGTTACAAAATTGACACCCTTTTGACTTCTAAAAAATTCAAAGACCCCCAGATGCAGAAATCAAAAAGGCAAACAGTCTAACCAGCAACAGCTTATTCACCACCAGAAGCTGCTTTTCGAAAAGCTCTTCTCTTTCACCTCTGGAAGACTCTTCTTCTTCCTGTTTTCTTCAGAATTAGCAGCTACTCTCAGCTGGGTCAAGCGATGACAGCAGGATCTGGGTTCAATAAAAAAAAAAACACCAAAAAAACATCAAAAATTAATAGAAGATGAAGCAAAAACCAAACCCAGATGAGATGAGATTAGATAAGACTAGAAGAATCGATACTTACACAAGACACTAAAAAGCTTTTCTTTCTTTTTTTCTTTTTCCAATCACTTCGGACAGGAAGAGAGAGAGGGAGAAACAGAGCAACTATAAACCGACCAAAGTAGCCAGAAGATGGAAGGAACATTCACTGTCCATAAATGGGAACATCTAATCTTAAGTAGATTAACAAAAAAAATAAAAATAAATAAATAAATAAATAAATAAGTTGACAAAAGAGAGGATCTTGAAAGGAACTCTCTCTCTGTCTCTGTCTCTGCTTTTTTAAGTGTTTTATTGTTTAAGCTGGTTTTTAAAATTTTAATGATTATCATCAAGTGTGGTGTAAAACAACAACCTTAACACAGTTTTTTTAGTTTTCATTACAGAACATAACAGTACAGAACAGATAGATTTTTGTTTTGATTTAGATTTTTATATAATTAATTAAAATAGATTAATTATGATTTTATGTGTTTATTATTATTATTATATATATACACGGTCTTTTTATTATCGGATCGAATTGACAAAAGATATATCAGTTTCTTATATGTGGGTCATTGGATTTAAAAGATACTTCAAGTCAAAGTATTTAAATCCAATGCCCACATACAAGGAATTGATATATCTTTTATCAGTTCGAACTGATAATAAAAAAATCAATTTTTCTATTTTCAGTTCGAACTGACAAAAGATATATCAGTTTTTTGCATGTGGACCATTAGATTTAAATACTTTGACTTGACTGTATGTACTTTTCAAAGCATCTTTTAAATCCAATGGCCCATATATAAGGAACTGATATATCTTTTGTCAGTTCGAACTGATAATAGAACTGTATATATAAAGCTTTTTAATTTTAATTTATCCAACTTTATCACCATCATCATCAACACTGTAGCACATCTGCCATTGCCAAATCAGAACAAGAGATCACACACTTTCAATTCAAGGGATGGGACCCAGCCAGCATGTCAAAATCCTACCATCTTAACTCATACACAACTCTCAAACCTCCTTTTTGTTTTTGGTTTTTTTTTATTTTTTTATTTTTTATTTATTATTATTTTAATTGTTATAATATTTTGATGTCCCTTTTTCTTTTTTTTTTTTCTTTTTTTGGGCCAACTTGTATAAAGGATTTGCCTCACAAGCTAAGAAAAAGACCTCATTTGAAATAGAATCCATGACTTTTATTTTTTATTTTTTTATCAAGATTTTGAATTTGTTTTGTTGCAAATAAAGACATAAGTAGAATTTTTATTGAAATTATTAAATGTCTTATGCGTCAAACTTGACAAATTGATCGCCTTTTACCATCAAACCATATTTGATCAATTGATCGCTCTTTACCGCCAAACCAAACGTCTTGCGGTACTAATCTCTTTAGTATTTGAAGATGTGATTCATAAATTTTACAAATCAGTGAACATCTAAATGGACCACTTTATTTTTTTTTAGGCACCGCACATCATAGTCTTGCTTGTGGTCCAATTACAGGGAGGGTAGTTTCCCTTCAACTTCAAGTGGGCTTTTTTTAAAATTATTTTTATAAAAAGAAACAAAATTCAAGTGAACTTTACCTCATGTCTTCATGTTTGGAAATTTGAACTATTTTTAATGCTTTTCTCAAGAAAATCCTTTTTTTTTTTTTTTTTTTAAATTCAAAATGTATATTATATATATATATATAAATGTTCAAGTCAGTGCACACTGATATAACTTTATCAGTGCGTTAGATGTGAACCATTAGATTTACATACTTTAACTCAAAGTATATGTACTTGTTAAAGCTTCTCTATAATCGGTAGTCCACATGCATTGGTACTGATGTAGTTCAGTGCGCATTGATCAGAACAGGACCGTATATATATATATATATATACGGAAATTTTATCATCAGTTCGAACTGACAAAAGTTATATCAGTTCCTTGCATGTGGACCACTGGATTTAAATATTTTGACTTGGCTATATACACTTGTCAGTCAAAGTATTTAAATCCAGTGGCCCACATACAAGGAACTGATATAACTTTTATCAATTCGAATTGATAATAGAAAGACTGTATATATATTGTCAAAGCATCTTAACTTATGTCAAAAACAATCCTAAATATTCTATCTATGAAATCATTAAGCTAAGTGATTAATCAGAATTAGTGTAAATTTGAAGCCAAACACTCATTGTAAAGGAGCATATTGAAAATGCATACCAGTAGAAAAGCTGTTTAGTGGAAGAACATCATTGCAGAGATGGGTACTTCATGATTGTTAGTGATCATATATATATATATATATATATATATATATATATATTCATCAAGCTTGAGTGGAGTACAAAGCTCATGTGTCGTTTTAGTCTTAAGACTTGAGTGACACCATTTTTAACTTAGAAGAAGAAGAAGAAATTACAATTTACAGTCACAGACAATCACAGCAAGCAAATCATCAGCAGCTAGGGTTCCTATAATTAACAGAGTCTCAATATTTATACAGAGAGGCAGAGAAAGATTGTCAAAATGTCTATAAATGTAAGTCTCTGGGAAAATCCAAGTCAGCTCAACAACAATCTCAAAAATAGATTAATGCACTCACCACCACCAATGTGTGTGCAAAACTATCATGCAGTAATGATGGTGAAAATCTTCCTGTAAGGCTAAAGATTTAAGATTGAAAAGATGGAATTGGGTGATTGGCCACAAATCACAATCAATCCCTCTAACCATCATATCTTGGATTTCTTTTATGATAGGTAAGAAATTAACAATGCATGAAACCATGAATATTCCACCACATGAGTAATATTACCATCTAAATAGAGAAAAGAAAAAAAAATGACTGTCATTGGAACTATCAACAAATCTCTCTCCCTCTTTCTCATCTCTCCCTAACCTGAAGAAGAGCTGGAAGGGTGTACTGTTTGGGGAAGAAGCACTGCTCATTCCTTGGCAGCTTTCCGTATGGCAAGCTCTTCTAAACGTTTCCATGTGGCTTCACGTCTTGCTTCGATCTCACCTTCTTTTGACTCATCTTCCCGAAATTTATGCAAGCATTCTTTGAACAACTCTGGATCAAGATCATAGAAAATCTTGCGAACATTTAAAGTCAAGCTGTGGACCGCCTGATTCCAATGTTTTCTAGCGTTTTTCTCCAGGGCAGGGAAGATAATAGGCAGTATTACCTTACGATTTTGTATAATTAAGTTCTCAATGTGATCATTGTTCCACAAGAACAAAGCTCTCTCTGCTACCTGAAAAAACAAGCATCCATTATAAAGTGAGATTTAGGGATCAGGGATAACAATCGGTGGAAGCTATCAGCTAACCATCCATGAAAATTGAAATCAAGAAAGCATCATAAAATCTCATGGAAAATACTCCAGATGAAATTGGCCAATAATTTTGTCTAACGATCAGGTCATAAATAAGTCTAAATAATAAATTAACCAATGATGTTCAACAACACTTACAGTTTGGAATTTGGATTCACCTACGACTATTATATTAACTCAGCTTGATGCTCTTTCCAAAATTGACATGACCACTTCAATGAAAACAGTAAATTAACACATACACGATATCATTGTCTTGATACTTTGCCACCAAAAATTGTTTGAAAGTAGAAAACATCAGCATCTTCTACATGCAATCAGCACATAACAGTTCATTGGCCATACCAGTAACTAAATTTAGTAGGCTTGGCAAGAGAAATAGAATCCCACATTTAATATTTCAACTTGAGAGTAAAGAGGGCAAATGAGGATTTCAGTACTTTCAGCTCTTTGAATTTAGCTTTAAGAATGAATTCCTTAGGAACAAAATTGCAAATAGTAAAGGGGTTTCACTAACAAAAGCCGTTTTCTTTTGGCATTTTGAAGAGCATAACGATGCTCCTGATCTGTAGTTTAGGATTTAAAGTTGTGTGGTGAGTTATTTTTAGAGATAGTTGAAAACAATAAATCATAATGAACAAAAAATTCAAATAGTCACTCTTAGCATAGAGAGTTAGAGACCAACCAGTATGTACAGGTCACAAACATCTATTTAATAAAAGAACTAATACCTGTAAAGTCTAAACCCAAGGAGAAGAAGTGCTATAGTTATCATGCTTGATTTTCCTAGTGATATTCAGACATGTGCAGCATAAGTAACAGAACACATGACAGCACCAGCATCACAAGAAAAACTGGAACTAGAAGCGATACTACATTAAGCTCACAATGTTAGCCCACCGTAACTTCAAGATTTGGAATATAAATAGAACCTGGTCCCATAACCACTCAAATCTCATTTCACTGTTAGTAGTGCCCTTCTAAGTTCTAACCGTCTAGGATGGCCAATAATGCCCTCACCGAGATTCCTGTTCAACAGGAATGCTTACTGCTATACTTCATGAATCATTGAAAAAAGACCCTAAGCAGCCTACTGCTGTTTATTATTTATTCAATACAAATTGATCCACTGTTTTCTTGGTCTATAAAAAATCCCAGTGCATCTCCTTTTCTAATTGCTAAGATTCACTCTTCTAGATACCAACAAGTCCTCTGGATCACATAGCAGCTCCCTGCAATGTACAGGATGATTGCTAACAAGTATTTTTTGCATGGTTTTCATTATATTTCCGTCACAGTTTGATGCCAATTTGTGCCTGTCTAAGCATTACATATTTTTCCAAATTCTCTATGTAACGTAACATTTGGTAGAACAAAGTGGCATGCAATCTGTCCATTCTTTCAAGGTAAGCTTCAGTCATAATACAAAACCGAAGGCTGCCAGCATTTGGCAAACTCTTGAACTGTCATATGCTGTTCCCTATTCCACCTAAGAATTTTGTCAATATCGTATTTGCAAAATTTTCCATTTGATATTTGTAGTATTAATCAACACTAACTTTTTTTGGAATGTATTTCATCACTCTAAATCATATATAATAAGCACAATGGAAACAATAACATCACAAATGTTCAAGATTAAGCAAATTGCTCCCAACATTGATAAGAAAAGATAAAGTTGCAGAGATCTCTTCCCACTTTAAAGGACTTGGGTATAATCCAAGATTTCAAGCATGTTTAAGAAACAAGGTGAGTTTGATGCTTAAATGAAGAAAACTAAACAAATCAGAATTAAAGCAAAGAAGAACCAAACTTTTTAAACTTGCTAGTAACTACCTGAAAGTGCAAACTGTTTAAACAATGAGCAATTTGTCGAAACAAGGGCACCATGCAGCGCTGGAACTCCGCTGGCTGGGTTGCTTCTAAAACTTCCTCCAATTCATTCAGGAACATGACTTCCTTTGAGCTATTTGTCACAGGCCAGTACTTTAAAAAACCCCTTATGACAGCATCCGCAAGCTTGCAATCTTTCTCCACAAACTGCGTAACGCAATAAGATAATTGCTGATGGTACATTGCTAAGCATTTTGGTTTGTGCAGGGGAATTAGAGCTCGAATAAGGAACGATTTATGCTCTTCTTTCAGTGGCAGTGCAAACCCATTGATTATACTGCCCAAAATTTCTAGAAGTTCCGCGATCCCATTATGCTTCTCAGTCTCAAAAATAAATCGGTAAAAAATGTTGTTTATAACTTTCCTGATGAATGGGCGATGTACCATAAATTTGCCATAGATTCGGTGAAGAATCGTTTTCAAGTATTCTCTCTCCCTAGGATCTTCAGAGTCAAACAAATCCAGCAACTTGACAACGAAAAATTGATCAATGTACCTTTTGGTCAATTTCGCATCTGTCTCAGGAGATGCAACAAACCTTAACAAAAACTCATATACTATTTGCAAGTGAGGCCATGCAGGATCCATCGAAGGCTCCTCCTCTTCTAAATCAAGACCTTCCACAACTTTGTTCTCTCGTGGTAGAGTGAAAGCCCTAAACAAATTTGCGGATACCATTTTCACAATTTCCTGAATGACAGTTTCAGAAAACTTCCCATTTGCAGAAGTCACATAATCCACCAACTCTAACAATGTCTGTCGCTTGATCTCCTTTTCTTTAAGGTTCTTTGTTGCATCAGTGAAGTCAAATACAGTACAACACAAGTTCAACTTTTTTATAAATAAGTTCTGCTTCTCTGAACTTGGAACATCTTTAAGTCCAGGCAATGTTTCGAACAAAGAAAACGCTGAATTCCCATTCAGCTTCGGATTGACACCTCGCTGCATTTTGTTGCCATAATTTTGTACCTCGGAAGCAGAATCAATCGCCTGAGGAGATATTATGTTCGAATTCCCAGCTTTACTTTTCGCCAGATCACTGCTTCTTGAACCATTAGAATTAATCGAACGGGTGGTAGAGTTTCCACCATGTTCACGATTATCAGCCGTCTTAGACGACTTTCGGGGAATCTTCTTTAATATCTGTTTGATCATAATTCACATATAAAAACAATGCCACCCTCTAAAGTCCACAACACTAACCCCAAATATCGCTGCCCAATCCGACTAATGCTGATCAAAATCCATAAAACAAAACCATCAACAGAAAAAACCCAGAATCACAAAAACTAGTTCAACATAACTTATGTCATCAAACTTAATTTTTGAACTAATCCAAGCGGAATCCAAAAAGCGAAAGCTCCACTCAATCACAACAAACCCTGATTTCCCCAATCTCAATCAACCACCTTGCTCTCTTAACCAAAACCCAGTTTCCAAAATTCGAACTTTCAGCTAAAATTCTGAAACCCAGAAGAGTAAAGTCACTATAAGCATAAGATCAGCAACAAATTTTCTTATTAAACTGAGACACCCCTTTAATTCCTTCTCTGTTCTTCACTTGTAAAACAGAGAAAAGAAACAAACAAAAAAGCAATAAAAGCCAAGTACATTCACTGCATTAATGAATTGTAACAATCAGGACACGCTATAGGAAAAAAAAAATGATAATAAAATCAAAGATTGGATTAATCGTGCACGAAAATTTTAAACAAGACGCACATGCAAACCAAACAGAGAGCTGCAATAAATAAATAAATAATACGAATTAAAATAACAATAAGACAGTTAGAATACTACTTACCAAGCGAAAAGTATTCAAATTTGTTGTGCTCTGGCTTGCTTGCTTGCTTGTTGTTGTTTGTTGACTTACTGGGGAAATTATTCTTTTATTAATTTTTTCTCTCACGTGATTTGTTTTGAGTTATTCTTCCACAGATAAGTAAATGAATCCACCAAGTATTTTTCTACTTGGTTCTGGGCTGCTTTGAGAGTCTTTTAAGTCAAAGGGGAAAACAAGAACAATAATCCAGAATCCGTAAACACCAGAAAGTTGTATTTTATACGGCGTCGTTTTTGACTACTATATGTCTATATTTGGGCAATAACAATGTGATGGAAAATTGGAAATGTGGGTTTAATTAAATTAATTTCCCTTTTCCTTCTAATGCTAAGTACTTAAATTTGTAATAATTTAAAAAAGTAAAATTGAAATAAATAACCTTTTAAAAAAAAAATCTTGTAGTAAATAATAATTGTCTTTAATTAGTGGAAAAATTGTGTTGTTTGATTCAATGTATAATCCAAATTAAGCTTCAATGCCTACTTGTGGTACCATGTTGAACAATTCAAATTAAGAATAAAAATAATGAATCACCTACCTATTATTTTACAAGGAAAAAAAAAATGATACCTACCTCTCCAACTTTTATTTTTTTTTAAGTTTAACACCAATCAATCGGGTCAGGATTATGTCGAAATCTAATGAAATTAAGTATATCTTTGGTATGGCTTTTGAAAGAATCAAAAACGTTTTTTTAATGCTAGAAGCTATTTGAAGTTTTTTTTAGTTGTTTGGCAAAACTCAAAACAACATTTTTAATATATGAATTGTCTCAATTACCCTTTATAAAAACCATTTTATGTCTACTTGGAAAAGCCCAAAATTTGGGCTTTTCCAAAAAGCTTTTTTTGAGCTTTTTTTGAACTTTTTTAAAACATATGAATTGTCTCAACTACCCTTTAGACCTTTATAAATTTTAGATATTCCATCATAACTCTTTCATTATAAATACATTGTCAACACCTTTTTTGTAATTCACTTAACCAAAAACTATTTCTAAAAATATATTGTCAACACCTTTTTTTGTAATTAACACAATCAAAAGCCTTTTTTTTTTTTGTTAGAAACTCTACTACAAAAAGATCTATTTTATAAACTCTACTTGAAAAGTCATATCAAACACACTCTATCGCTACAAGCACGGTCCAGAAAGCAATCCCACTATAGGAGATGGTATTCCCACATTTATGATTTTATATACGACAATAAGACTTGAACATTTACGAAAGTGCACAACCACTTGATGCACTTACCAGAGAGTTCATCCCCACAAAAAGATGTTAAAAAAAAAAAAAAAAGAGAGGCACCAACCTTCTTTTATAGTGTAAATGGCCTAAAATAATTACTGGTTGCCGTTAGACAGATTTGATACAAAGCAAAATGTTTAGATTTGTTTTATATCTTTAATAATAGATGATGCAAAAGACAATGTAATCTGCGGTATCATCAATTCTCAATCGCACACTAGAACAGCCACCTGTGAAATCCAGACCATTGATTTTTAATCATGTAATTATTTGTTTTTGTTCGTTGTGATCATTGATTTAAAAAACAATCCTCATACAGTGCAAAGTCGATAATTGCACCTCCCTCGGATTCTACTAAACTCACCAACACTTTGAGTTAATAAAAAGCCTTTTAATTGTCTCGAATCGTAAACACCATTCACTTTAGACAAAAGGAATCCTAAGGGCATTTATGTTGATAGAATTTTGGTGTACCTAACCTAAGTTTTGCTCCAGGCAACTGAGAATTAATGTTTCACAAATCATTTATGGGACGACCACCAACCTTATTTCCTTGCTAACATATAGCAGCTCTTTCTCCAGTTTCGACACCACCGTAAGAGAAAATCCAAAATCATCTGCACAACTGCAATACATTGGTAAAAAACTGAATGCATATTTGGCGTAACTTTGATCTTCGAGTTACCCTTATTACGATTTGGAATAATTCATGGAGATCATTTTGATATGACGACTTGAATCTATGTCTCTATATAAACATAAACAAAAATGAAAGATCGCTAACTTAAAACTTCAATCAGCAACTAAAAAAAAATGTATGTCTGGCCTACTACGGCAAAATACAACAAGGATGTACAACCATCATTTTGAGAATGAAGGCTAGGATGTTGAAAATCGAAGCAAGTTTTGATATATTCCGCTGGCAACCAAAAATTGCAGGTGCTGTTGTGCTGTGTGAATTTTAACTTGCAGTGAATAAAACTGGTCCGGTCTGAATGTTAAAGATAACAAGACCCGATCTGCATCATAAACTATATTCAGCTCTGCTGTCAACAAAAGCCTGAATTGATGGTTCTCTTCCGAGAAAATCAGAGAGAATTTCTATCGGCTCCTTTGACCCTCCTGGGGCTAATACCTGCCAATAAATTGAAAAACTGTTTACAGGAAAAAAAGAAAAGAATTCTATTCTAGGGAGAAATATTTGAAGGCAGAAAAATTTTATGTTGGTAACATGCAAGCTCTTGGGAAACTAACGAGGGAGACATCCTACGAAAGCACATAAGAACATAAGAACACTGCGTACATAGCAGCATATCAACTCTAGATAAGTTACAGAAACTTACCTTGTTTCTAAACTGCATGCCAACATACTGGCTCAGAAGACCGTCACCACGAAACTTAGAAGCAAATATATCGGCAGCAAACACCTGTGTTTATATAACATCTAATGTATCAGCAATGATTGCTATAAGGGTCACAGATGAGGGAAAATAAATCCACCATAATGAAAAGATGACAGCATGGAAAAAGACAAATACCAATGCAAATAATTCATTCAAAAGAATTATGATCAAAATCAATTGCAGGGAACATGATGGTTTTAAAGATAACATGCGATTGAAATTTGAAAATAAGGAATTGGAGTAGTAATTCAGACCTCACTCCAAATACGACTGTAACAAGCAGCTTCAAAACCAATAGCACTACGAGGGAAACATGAAGCTGGATTGGTTCCTTCTAACATTGGCAAACCTAACATAACCTGTAAAAACAAAACAAAGATGAACACAACCATATTACCCATAAATGCAACTCTACGAAGGAACTATTAAGAAGTTATTTACCTTTGGATGAAGATGCTTGAATAGCTCTTCAATGTCAATGTTCTCAGCTGAATGTACAATTTGATCAAAAATACCTGAAAATCAAAGACATCTTTTGAGCTAAACCAAAGGTATGAGGAAAATATTTTCTAACTGGACCATGTAACTGAGACTTCAACACTCCATCCACAGACATTTCCCAAATAACACTTATAATTTTCTGCAAAGATATATATCCATTGACTCTCCCATGAAACCTGAAGTTGAAACTTGAACTATTTCCTGAATCCTGACAACATGCTAACTGCCTAACAACCAGATGTTTTCCAAGTTTTTTATTGTGAAATCATGAGTGGAGCCATCCATACATAACTGTACAATTACATTATTATGCACAAATATGTACTCATGATTCATGAAGGCATTTGCAATTAAAAAGAAAAAGAAAGAAAAGATCCCAAGAGTCATGGCTAAGCACCCAATCAGTTTCTGGGATGGGGGCCTTGTGTTAGCAAGGTCTTCAGTCTACTATGAGTACTGCAATAATTGCTAAAATGCTAAAAGTTGCATCTTGAGCTCGAGGGAAGTTAATGATGCTAGAATTGTAAGCAGATATCAATAAACCACCAAATTAAAAGACGCAGCAAGCAGGCAACAGATCCAGACCCAGTAGTTACTAGTTACTGGATTCCAAATAGGAGACTGACCAGCAAATAAGATTTCCAAGGCCAAAAATTACAGAACACTCCCACCCATAATATTTCTCAATGCATACAATTCGGTATATCCATGTACAACACAACAGCCAAAACGATAAACTAAAAGTGTAATATTTACATCAATTTCAACATAAGACAATAAAAGATTAAAGCTCAACAGCTACATGTTCTTTGATATGAATTTAGGAATTGTATCTAGAGCAACTAAATAAATTGCGATTCCATGGCAAAGACTTACAATAAAGAATTTCTTGCTTCAGTTTAAGTGCAGAAAAGGCATAACGCCATCTTTTAAGAGATTTACATACTTCATCCTTGATGGGCTTCGTGATATCCTACAAATATTAAATGTAAAAGATATGACCACTAATAAAGTAAATATACACAGCACTACTTTGAGAAGGATATGTAGTATTTATAATGCAGAATCAAGGTAAAACATCATAATTTTTGTCTGAGCATGCATTGACATATTCATATACACGAAAAAAAATAAGAAAATTAAAATCCATCAAAATGTCAAAAGCAAGTGTCACCTGATGGAAACCGGATATCAACTTCAGCGAGAAGCTTTCATAACACCTAAAAGTTTTTCCAAAAGAGCAGCAAGTGAGTTTGTGTTTGTCTTAACTGGAATAAGGACCAAAAATCAAAATGATTCGTCAGTTACCAGTTTTCTAGCAAATGAGCAGGGATCTCAACAAAGTCAGGATCTACTCGCAGCCCAGAAAATCTAGCAAATGATGCGCGGTTGCAAATATGTTGGACCTAAATGCTCATTATAATCCAATATCATGTTATTCACAGCCGCAGTAAGAACTAAAATACATCTTATTTACAAGAAATAAACATGTTTACTTGTCAAGAAAATACATGGCCAGAAAAATAACGACCAAAATAAACATACCACATGGCCAAACTCATGGAAAAGGTTAACCACTTCAGAGAATCTCAATAAACCTGGATGACCAACAATGTCCTTTTGAATTTGTGATATCAATAGTGCCACTGCTATCTAGTCAAAGATCCAAAGATTAAATACATTACACGTTAATCTCTAGTAACAAAAAAGCCTCACGTCATTAATTTTACATGAAGATGACAAATGCAAATCTCAATTATAATTCAAGCAGACCTATTTCCAACAGATATATGGAAACACCAAACGGAGGATTCATGAGTATGCCTCAACAGTTCAAAAAATATTTAAATGATATTTTTGAAGCTAAAATAAATAATTTATTAAAATAGTAATAAAGAAAGTCTTCAATTGAGAGCAGACACTACAATTTGTTTGTTCAATTATCCCACATATATCTCTCTTCCTAAAGTTTCTCCTTTTTAGTACTTTCAGACCTAGCCCAAGAGAAGTGCTTGAGGTAGTGATGATGGTGATGGTGGCAAATGCGGTAAATTGGTGATGGCAGTGCAGGTCTGTCTATGAAGAGGTTAATGGCAATGGTTAAGAACTGTAATTATTAATGCATGAAGCAACATGCCGATACTGCCATCAAAATGGAGGCAGCCACAGTGGCAGAGATAGGAACAGCATACTATGGTTGTGATACTACTACCACAAAAGGAGCAATGCTATGTCACCAATGGGAGAGGCAGTGTGTTGGTTGTACAGTTTGTGGTAATGAAGGTAAAATTTGGTGATTGAGAGTGGTGATACCATAACATGGCAAAAACAAATTCCTTCATAAGGTTCAATGCTTCTTTGCTTCCAAATTTACTCCTAATTCTCATTACCAAGCATGGCTATTCCTCTCTGCCTCAGAAGGAAACAAAATGTTTAGAGATGTTAGACAACATTGCTTAACTATAATTTGTTTAGTACTATACAACACATCAAAAAACATATATGTTTAAGAAGTTTTGGTAGCAACATTAACAGAAATAGGTTTGCAAAAATCACCTGCCGTGCACCAGTTGAAGACAGTGCGCCATTTTGAAGAGCTGCCACACAAGTGTGACCATATTTCCCTTCCCTGTTATGCATTATAAACCGAATATTTGGGGCTTGTACAGGTAAATCCCTCAAAAAGGAAAAATGACTATAAAAAAAAAAGAGAGAATAAATTGCAACAATGGAAGCAATCATTGAACCTTTTATATATGTCAAGGTAGAAGTAACCCAAAAGTTCATTAGAACTTAAGTCAAAAACTGAAAAAACTTGAACATCACTATGCCAAACCTCAGCATCTGCAACTTCCTCAAATCTTAAACCTTCATGAAGCAAAGATAGATCAGGTTTTTATCATATATTAGATTAACAGTTCAGCCAGACTTCATATAGCATGCTTAAAGCAAATATTAGAGAGATTTATAATGTTATAATGTAATACACTTTTTTTTTTTTATAGGAAACAAAAAATTTATTGCAAAAATAGAAATATTACAAAAGAGCCCTATACAAAGAACATAGGATGTAATACATGAACAATATATAATTACCAAAAAGGTCTTGGGATATTTTGAAGATGCCAGACAGAACCAAACTGACAGGAAAGTACTGCTTAACAGCTCCAAAGTCCAGATCAAATTGCTGTTCTTCAACCCTTTTAATATAGTATAATAGATCCTCAATTCCAAATGGAAGCTCCCCTTCTTCTTTCCTCTAATGTCCCAAAATACAAAAACCAATAAGAGATGAAACAATCCATGGCATAGGTAAACAAACATCAAATATATGCTAACCTTTAAATCTTTCAACACCATAAGTTCTCTAGCTGCCAAGTCAGTTAAACTAGTAGAGATTTCCTCTAAGAACTCAAATACCTGGACATAGTAAGAACAGCCTCTTTCATAAGTATCAGCTTCACAGATATTATCAAAGAAATAGAATTTACAAATGGTGTATTATGCAACGCAGTTGACCATTCAGATGTCATGAATTCTGGAAGTGAGTTTTCAAATAAAGCCTTAAAGAAGCGGCTGACAGACAGTTAACTTTTCAAGCTCGAAAATTTTGTTTTTTTACTACATGGTGTAATCTCAAAATTGAAACAACTCATATGTGAAAACTGAGCTATTATATCCCCAGTTTCAGCTCAAATTCACAAGATAGCAAGGTAAAAAATACACACAGAATCAGAACTACCTATAAATAAAATATGAGATCACAGCATATGAACAACAAAATTCTAAAAAGTTTGGCTGATCTCATGAAATGAGTAACATAAATACCTTCAAGACAAAAAATCAATATTTGATATTCTAATCACTAAATGTGATAGACCTAAAGGAAGACAGCCCAATCTAACGAGAAAAAGGTAGACAATAAGTTGATTACCACATACTCCGGTGAATAGAAGTAATGAATATAAACTATCAATAAAAGCAACCATCTAATACTAGCTGTTTGGATTGAGAAACCATTGCAAATCATTCCAACTAGCCTAGATGAAAGCAGAAACACGTGAAAGTTCACTTTCTAACCTCGTGTCTTTTCCTGCAATTAACATTGCACATAATTGTACCCCGAGTAAATGAAAAGATTCTACAAACCTTAGATGAAGTCTTTGCCATTCTAAGATCAATAGAATAGTCTGCATAGTTCGAATAGCCAAGTAAACGAGCAAATTTGTGACGCAATTCAACCTAAATCATGAGAAGGGAAAGTAGAAATCAGATGTCTTTCACAGAATTCCATCCAGAGCCAAAAAGAGTAAAAGTTGAGTAAATGGCAATGCAGCATGTTTAGCAAGAGTTCCAAGAATTAAAGAGTGACTTTTATTTTCTAAACCTTCTTGACAAAATCACAAGTAAAAGCACTTAAAATTAACATTGTCGATTATGTAAATTAATGATTACGATTATATTGATTTTAAGGAATATCAATAAAGTCAATTTAACGATTACATGTTAAGGAAGTAAGAAAATTATGTGCAAAAGTTAAGGTTTTGGACCTTTGGTGCCAATTAAATACACTGCATAAGCCAAGAGTATGAATGATTATGGTTAACAAGTTGATTACTATTTGGTGTACAAACATACTATGATTCTGGGTATACGAATATGTAACATTTAGTATTTACCAAACTTTCCAAGACAGACATATTGAGTTCTCCACACCTCTTCCCATATGCCACAGCTACTAACCTCCTTGTCGTTCCTACCTTTAAATGCTCAAAATAATTTTTGTCAATTATAACATCAATAAAGTGCTAAGTCATATAAAAGCTTCAACAAATATAGTTATAAGCCAAAACGATGACAAAAAGAGAGATCAAAGGTTCAACTAAAATGAGCAGTCATTATAATCAATCACTATATATTTAACCAAACTGCAAGCTGAACACATGTTGTATGAATGATGCATTCATTTCTGTAAAAAGATTTAAGTATTATATTAATCAAAATTTATTAATATTGGGAATCCTATTTTTCCAACTTCCCAAGAAAGAAACTCTTCAACTCTTATTTCATGGACCCCTATAATACTTATAATTCTAAATCTTCAAGTACTGTTATTTCTATAATGATGTCATTTAATTTTCATTGATGTGCTTCTATAATTTGTATTTTTAGTATCGGTAGAAACATTGGGAATTTGGGATTCTCTCCAACTGCGTATCTAACAAAAAACGTACCACACTATCTTCAACAACCCTAATCATCCATTCTTGTAGAACAGACACGGATGTATTTAACAAGATTATCATAGCAGTTGCTATTAGCCAATACAGTAGGAGAAGCACCATAACACAAAGATACTCCAACTGTCTGATTCTTATGATATCTCTCAAACAATTAGCGAAAATATTACCTGCAATAATTTTGCAAATTTGAACAACATTTAAGCTATCTGGTTTTTATTAGCTTAATTATAAAAGTGAAAAGAATATATTGCAGTAGGGCCAAAAATTAAACTGTCCAGAGTTTAGAAGATTGCAGGAAAATCAAGTTACAGTTGTTAAGCATTAAGCCAACTTTTTACCAACATAATCAGCACCATCAAAAATTGATGACACCTCAATGACCTCTCACATGAAGGAAGACACAAATTTAATCATTCAAAAATCATTCCATACAATGGGCAGCTGATTTGCAACCAATAATTAAAGTTAAGCAGGCTCCACTGATGAGAGAATCATTATAATGATCAAATCAAATACCATACCTTGCATAGCTCAAGCACTGCTGCAACGAGATGGCTTTTCAATGTGATCTTGAATTTACCATTTTCAGATTTATCTAAACTCTGCACAGGAACAAATCTATTCAAGCATAAAAAATCAATTTTATAAATGAAATTTCAGCTGATTTATTCAGAATTAATGCATAACAAGATAAGTATAATATTAACTTTTTATCTGGAGGTGAAGATCAGTTTCCCTAGGCATAGTTAGTGATCTGTGATATTAACTAAGAATAACCCAAATAATTGTAGAAGAGAGTGGGTAAAAAAGTAACCTCAAGGAACTGTGGAGGAAATCCAAGAAGCTCAGCCTCGGTGAAGAGAAGAAAAGTACTATCATCGTTCAAATTTCGAACATATCGCAAGCTTAGCTCATTGATTTGAGTTCTCAAGCGCTGCACTTCCTCTCTCTTAGTTACAGTAAGGTTCAATCCATTCCTCTCAAAGTCTCTGACCTGTCACTGATCAAAAAAGGAATTAATATTTGGATTGCACTGATACAGCTGGATGAAAAACTTTCTTAATTGAGTATCTAAAAACTAAATACTACTGTTCCTTGGTCCAATGCTGATAGCTGAAGGCTCAAGTAGTCAAGTGCTCAACATGAGACAAAAATTACATAATTAAGGTTGCTCGCTCTGCTTATACTCAGAGACTCTAAATTCCTAGCAGGAAATTAGTTACAAACAAGGGCCCTAAGTCATGTTGCATGGAAGCACATATAAGAAAATATAAGTATTTCCATACCAAGGACTGGATATAGCGTTTAGCTTCAGGCGTCGTCCATTCTCCCCTTGCAGCAAAAGTTTTGACAACACGATATACATCCTCACGCTTACTGATCAGCTTGCATGAAATAACACAAAGTTCAATTCCAACAATAAAGTGAATGCAAAGATAATCTTAGTTTTGATCAAGTTTTTCACAATCAAAGATGTATAATGAGTTAGATCACAACACAGACATAGTCGAAATATTTGATTATGGCAATGTTCTTATCCTAGCTACTTAGATATAAATTTCAGTAACGACTGTTTAGCACTCCTTATAACCGTATCCCTCTACCATGCCAAGTATGCTATAATATTGGCATGAACCAAACGAAGAAGTTAAACCTGCAAGACAATAAATGAGCATCTATTCTCCGCTCCGCTTCAACACTAGCTTTGCGCACATCATCTGAAGTAGACACCAACTTAGGAAACACACAAGATTGGACCAGCGGAAACTGCTGTGCCTCCAACTCCGCTAAGGGAGAAATGACGTTCATATACGTGACCTGCATGTTTGAATGGAAAATACATTAAAAAAACAGCTTAATTTCACCACAACATGATGACCTTTGCCACAAGAAAACAGATCCACTGCATGCCAATCTACGAGAGTACTGAAAATTTGACAGAATCCAGACCAATGATGGACGCTAAATTTCAATTTTAAACACACTAGAATGTTACCTGAATTTAACTATAACTTAACAAACAACGCAGTAGAGATACTTTGAGGTTCAAAATTAGCATTAAATGTCAAATAATTAAGTTAAAAATCCGTCGATACCTTGTCAAGTGGAACCGAAGCGACTGCGTCGTGGACTTCTTTTGACTTGGCGATAACTGTGTCGGCTAACTTCAGAATCTCAGACGCCGACAAACTGACGCGAACATTAGAGCCTTTGAGATCTGAATTCAACAAAATAACAGAAAAAACAAAGTCATACACAAACATAAATAGCAGAATTCGAAGCAAAGCCTCGAACAAGTTGAATTTCAGAGCGCAGACGAAAACCTTTCTTCTTGTTTTTTCTCCTATGAGAGTTGAAAGCGGTGATGGCGAGGTTGACAGCGAGGACGACGAGAGCAGTAGCTCCGGTGAAGGCCAGGAGATTTTTCTCTCGTTTCTGTTTGGACATTTTCTCGCCGTTTCTTTCACTTTCCATCTGTTTTTTTAATATTTTTTAAATTTCGATTTTATTTTTCTTTTCTATCTCACCAAAGTCCAAACGGCAATAGCTAGTTGGGAGGGAAATTTGTGTACCTCAGAGCGCAAAAGAGAAAAAAATGAAATCAACCCGGACTGTGTGTGCGATAAATATATCTACTTCCAAAATTCAAAATGTCAGCAAACCTATCGCTTTCGGGCGTTACAGTTAAGATGGGCCGGCCTTTTTAAAATGGGCCATTGTAACTAACCACTCTATTTTGATTAGGTGGGCGCTTTAATGACATGGTAAAATCGTCTACACGATAATAATTTATTTATTTATTATAAATAAATTGAAATGTATAATATATTGTTTTTATTTAGATATACCGCGAAGGCTCGAACATATTGTCAAGCTGTATAAACTATAAAGTATTCAATTGTAGCTGCATTTAATGGTCATGGCTCATTAAACAAAGGAATTGCAACACATATAGGTGATATATTTTAAAATTCGGTTGCATGTAGGTAAAATAAAATCTGGTGGATGGTAGTTGGCTCATTGGCTGCCACTACTTAGAACAATAAAAAAATTATTCATCTCAACATTTGGTTTGATGGAATTGGAGAGAAAGGAAAGGAAAGGATTTTGATGGATTTTAAATATCTTGTTTGGATTGTTAAATGATAGGGAAAGGAAAAGGAGAGAAAAAAAAGGAAAGGGATTTAATAATTTTTTATTGTTTCACCCAATTGGGTTTCCTTCCAAATTTAAGAGGAAATGGATGGAATGAAAGGAAAGGAAAGGGATTTTTCAATATCCCAAAAGTAACCTTATAAAACAATACATATCTATCATTCATATTGTTGAAAGAAATGTATTTTCGTAAATAGAATAAGATTTATTTATTTATTTATTTTTATTTGTCTCCTTTCATTTCCTTTCATAACTCTCTAAATAACAATCATTAAAAACACTATTATTTCGTCATTAACTTATCATTTCCTTTCCATTCCTTTATTTTCTTTTCCGTTAAACTAAGCATAGTGTTAAATCAAGTGCGTGCATCTCTAATTTCATGTTAGTGGCGGAATTCGAATCTAATCATGCCCATTTTCAAGTATCTCGATTTCATGAGAATACATATATGGGTCATCCATTTAGAATCAACAACTCTTTCCAAATTCAAACCTGGACTTGGGCTACATGGACCGGCCCATTTGTTTTGATCCGATAAATTTGGGCCAAAATTAACAATAACGTTACCCGGCCCACACCCAATTACCCAATTAATACCGATCGAGTACGAAACACCAAAAACGCACAGGCAGCCGAAATCTGCATTTTTCTCAATAGTAGTCTCATTGTCTCAAGTATCGAACTCCCCAAACTCATCATCATCATCTTCTTCTTCCTCTGTTTGGAATCCGAGAAAATAACAGCACTGATTTTCTCAGCCGGAGACATTCACCATGCCTCCTAAATCAAAGGACAAACCGAAACCTTCTCCGTCGCAGCCTCCGCCTCCCATCGAAGATCTATTCTCTACTCTCAACGGACACATCGAGCAATCTGAATTCGAAAAGGCCGTCAAAGTCGCAGATCAAGGTCCAATTCTCGTGTTTTCACTCTCTTTCTTCGTTTATCCATTAAAAAAAAAAAATTGTGACATGTGATTCGTTTCGCAGTTCTTTCAATTGCGCCTGCCGACGAGGATGCGATTCGGTGTAAAGTGGTGGCCTTGATAAAGGCCGATAACATTGATGTTGCTCTCTCTGTGATTAAGTTGTCTCAGAGCCCCACTGTTGATTTTAGTTACTTCAAGGTTTTAAATTCTGACATTTTTTTCTCTTGCTGTGTTTTTCTACTCAATCGTAATTCGGTGTCAATGTTTTTCGATTATTTTGTTTTCTGGCATACATGCATCAGCTTTTTAGCTGCCATGATACAAACATGTACATCTTGATACCTAAATTTAGGTGATAATGGTATGATAATTCTTGCTAAACAAAGTTTGATTATATGTCACTGCCTGCATTGTTGATTCCGGTTATCGACTGTTACCACCTGCTTAACTATGGTTACTAGCTAGTGATGTACAAGGTTGTTGATGAGAGTTTCATTCATGTAGTTTGGAAATCAAATATGGTTATTTCATTATTTTAACTTTTTTGCTGTTTATATCGTTGAACAAAATAGGTTTATGCTCTTCGTTTTAAATTTTTAATTCCTCAATGTGGTTTAAAAAAAATATATATTGAGATAATACCCCCAATTAGCTTGTTTCTCTAACGTGGCCAGTGGTCTCTATATATTCTCAATTGAAATTCAGTTCCTTGCATTATATTTTAATACTATTTAGGATTATCTTGCCTGGAAAATTCAATGGATTCAGTCAGGTATATGTTTGGCTGCGTCGAAATAATTCTACATTAATTTATCTTATTGATTTCTATTTTTCTTGTGCTATCTCTAAATAGGCGTACTGCCTATACAGGCAAAACAAGTTAAACGAAGCTTTGGAATCATTGAAAAGCCAAGAAAACAATCCTGCAGCCATGCTGTTAAAGTCACAGATTCTTTATCGTTTAGGAGAATTAGATGCCTGTGTGGATATATATCGGAAGCTTCAAAAGTCCAATATTGATTCCTTAGAAATAAATTTTGTTGCGGGCTTGATTTCGGCCGGGAAGGCTTCTGAAGTGAAAGGAACATTGGAGGCACTTAAGGTTAAAGCAACTAGCAGCTTTGAGTTGGCATACAACACAGCTTGCTCTTTAATTGAAAGGAATAACTACACTGATGCAGAACAACTCTTGTCGACAGCCCGAAGGTATGATGTACCTATTTTCATATGGAAATCTAGCATTGGAAACGTTTTTTTATACCATATATCAATGATACTGCGACTTAATAAACTGTATCGATGTTACTGATTTTGTGACTACACCTTGTGGTTACTGAATTATTGTCATGAGTAACTAGGAGAAAAATATAGTTTTTAGTTTTGCTGGTTATTTTGTTTTGAATTATATTTAGAGAAATAAATTATCAAGAATATTTATGTGGGGCTCACATATCTGGAACTGGAGATTTACAGAAAAGAGTCTAAGCTTGCAAATTTCTTTTTCTATTTAATATTTTAATGTGTATGAGGTAAAGAATCTTCTTAAGAAATCAATTTTTTTTTTTTGTTTATGGTCTCTCTAAATTTAGTCATTGACATAAATGACTACAAGACCTGGGAGTAATAAGATCCATTAGCGTAATACTGTTTAAAAAAAAAAAAAAAAAGATTCATTAGCATAATACTGTAAAAAAAAAAAGATCCATTGGTGTAATGGAATTTCTCCGTTAAATATACATAGTAACATGTATCAGGTGTTATAGATTTTTTAATTCATTTTTAAGGAAAATTGTTGTGGGTAAGAAGGCTTTATGTTACTTAATGTTCTGGAACTTTATGTTACTTATTAGAGAGTAGAATCACGCAAAAGGTTTCTTGTTACCCTCATTTAGCTAGGATTAAGGTCTAGTTTAGTTTTCTCTTTTGAAACACTGATTTTTTTTAGAAAAATGTTGCATTGCTGTTTAATGACTTTTTTGGTTGTAGTTAAGCAATTCTATTATGGAGGAATATAGATGATTTTGAGTGTAAGTTCTGTTACAATTTTGAAAATGTCAACTCATGGATGAGTTAGTTTAACCATTTTTAGATGTGTAAAGGGACCGTAGAGGCAATTTTTGGAAGAAAATGTCAGAAGCGGAGACTCTCATTGCAATATTGCAAAGTAACTTGTAACTAGCAGACATTTTCACAGCTTGTGTTAGTTCTAGTATGCTTCTATTAGAGACTTTTGATATGTTATAACTTATAGATGGTTACAAAGATAATTATCGTGGATATTTACTTGAGGCTTCATTCATTCTGGTTTGATAGTGTTGGGGCCGAACAGTTAAACTTTAATGGCATTTTCATGTTTTCTTTTTGTGGTTGCGGGTTGGGGATGGATCATCCTGAGCTTGAGAATTATAAGTGGAAGTTATTGGAATGAATTACTATGTGGGAATATTCTTAAGCTTGTTGAGCTATCAAAAATTCATATATTAATTTCATGTACCTCAAATTTGTTTTTTTTCCTTTGTTATGATAAAGCAGGTCGCTTTTATCATCCTACTACTTTAAGTATATAACAAATAATCAATATAAGTTCTCATAAAGTCTCTGGATACTGATATTTGGTTTTATGTTTTCAGAATTGGTCAGGAAAGTCTGACTGAGGACAACTTTGCTGAGGATGATATAGAGATTGAATTGGCCCCTATATCTGTCCAATTAGCCTATGTTAAGCAGGTAAAAGAACAGAGTTTAGCAGATATTCTACTTTCTATTTTCTTTTGTCTGTTCCTCAGTTTGGCCAGCAATCTGAATTGGCTTGTTTTATTAGCTCCTTGGACTGACACAAGAGGCTATTGGAGCTTACACAGACATTATCAACCGTAATCTGGCGGATGAACCATCACTTGCTGTGGCAGTGAACAACCTCATTGTAGCGAAAGGTCCAAAAGATATTTCCGATAGCCTACGGAAACTTGATAGGATCAAAGAGAAAGACGAGCAGAATTTTCAGCTTTCTCATGCACTTGACTCAAAGCTTTTACCAAAGCAGAGGGAGGCCATATATGCAAATCGAGTGCGTTTACTTCTTCATTCAAATAAGATGGATCAGGTATTTCATCAGTATCTTGTACTTTCTCCCTATGATATTACCCCCTTTAAAATTACTTCTCTGAACAAGACTAGCTACTTTAGTAATCCTGGTCATATGAATTTCCTTATGAATTGATGAAATTTTACAGGCTCGAGAACTTGTTGCCACATTGCCGGACCTATTTCCTGACAGTGTGATGCCGGTATTGCTTCAAGCTGCCGTCTTAGTGAGAGAGAACAAGGCTGGGAGGGCTGAAGAAATATTAGGGCAGTTTGCGGAGAAGTTTCCTGAAAAGTCAAAAGTTGTTCTTTTGGCAAGGGCACAGGTTTCTGCTACCGCCAACCACCCTCATATTGCAGCTGAGTCCCTGGCTAAGGTACCTGATATTCAACACATGCCTGCCACTGTGGCTACCCTTGTGGCTCTTAAAGAGCGTGCTGGAGATATTAAAGGCGCATCAGCTGTACTTGACTCTGCTGTCAAATGGTGGTTGAATGCCATGACCGAGGACAATAAGCTCAGTGTTATAATGCAAGAGGCTGCTTCCTTCAAGCTCAGACACGGCCAGGAGGAGGATGCTTCCCGTCTCTATGAGGAGCTTGTGAAGACCCATGGAAGCATTGAGGCATTGGTTGGACTCGTAACAACAGTTGCTCATGTGGATGTCAACAAGGCTGAAACTTACGAGAAGAGGCTGAAACCATTGCCAGGTTTGAAGGGGGTTGATGTGGATAGTTTGGAGAAAACTTCTGGGGCAAAACATGTTGAAGGTGCTTCTCATGCTGGGGTCACTGAGGCACGTGAGGATGGTAAGAAAGAGAAACCAAAGAAAAAGAGAAAGAGAAAGCCAAGGTACCCAAAAGGATTCGACCCTGCAAACCCTGGTCCTCCACCGGACCCAGAAAGGTGGCTTCCCAAGAGAGAGAGATCCAGTTATCGTCCCAAGAGAAAGGATAAGAGAGCTGCTCAGGTTAGAGGCTCTCAGGGTGCAGTTGTTAGAGAAAGTACCAATTCCAATTCAACAGCAAGCCAACCCACTAGTTCTAAAGGAGCCTCGCAGAATGCCACTAGTTCCAAAGGAGCCTCGCAGAATGCCACTGTGCATCAATCGAAGGCTTCGTCCAAGTCTGGAAGAAAAAAGTCTAGGAATTAATTAACCCAGAAGCAACTGTATTTCCCTTCAAAGATTCTCAAAAATTGTTTTCACATTTTAGCTTTTCTTGTCCTTTACTAGACCGAGATCTTGACAGTTCAATTTTTGACCTAAGTGCTACATCGGGTTTAATTTCAACGATCAAAAGATTTAAGGATTTCTTATTATCCTGTGTTTCGAGAGTCGTTTGTTCCATTTTTCAAGCCTTGGATACATTTGTGAGATTCCTGTTTTGTTGTATGGTGTTGTCTTTGCGTCGAACAGGAGGTTATTGAGAGCTTTAAGTTACAGATGATTCTTTGGGCATACAGTTAGGTGAACATGGATTCTTCATCGTGTGAAACAAGAAATTCTTTCTTGCTCATATTCTTCTTGTCATGGAAATTTCTTCTCTTGCTCTTTGATGATGTATATATCTGTTTGTTTGTTTTTCATTTCATAATTCATACGTGTGTTTTACCAAAAAGAAACTAGACTTTGATCTTCTTTGATGGAGCTGAAGTCACGATTGACAAATGAACTTTGGATTATTCCAACTAACCCCACTAATTATCAACTATTAAATGTAATTCGATTCGAAAATATCAATGTATGTCTTGGCACCAAAAACAAGAATATTCCATAACCAAAGCAATGTTAAAGAGTTGACAAGTTAAAAAATAGTTAATGATCTCGTAGACAAGACAAACCAACTTTTTTTTTTCAAGTGAAAAAAACTGCCGTTGATAAATAACATAATAACCTCCTAATCATACGGGTCGGATCCTTTGATCTTATCCATATAATATAGAGCCACAGGTTGGCATTGGGCCCGGATCATCCATCGCCGACGCTGATCGCTGACCCTCCAACTCCACTAATTTACCCTCACTCACACCCAATCTTATACTCTAAAGTCACTTTTTCTTTTATAAAAAAAAATCTAACAACAATTGAATCGAGGTTTGTCGGGATCTGACCAGATAAATCATTATAAATACAAGGGAGAATTGTAAATAATCCATTAACTTTTGATCAAATGCCAAATCAAACCCTTCGGTTTGAACAATCAGTAAAAAAAAAACCTTACCATTAGTTGACCGTTAGTTAACTTTAATTAAATCTAATGAAATATAATTATTGAAGTGGTTTTTTTCTATAATTGAACTAAAAAAATAATGAAAAAATATACTAAAAACATGTTAGAAAATAGAAAATAAAAAAATTATTTTGATGAAAATTAAATATATAAAAATATATTATAACAAAACAATAGAATCAAATAAAATTTAAACAAAAAATATTTTTGTATAAAATTGATTTTATTATTATTAGTATATATTTTTATTATATTTTCTTTCTTTTTTTAATTATGTGTATAATAAATGATTTAAATTGTAATATTTGATATATATATATAAAGTCAACTAACGGTCAACTAACTGTTAACTAATAGTAGGGATTTTTTTTACTCATATTCAAACTAACGGGTTTGATTTGACATTTAATCAAAAGTTAAGGGATTATTTACAATTATCCCTAAATACAATCCAAAATACAATTCTCACAAATGAGAATAGATCTCCCTACTCTCTGTGATTTAATCGAAAATATGAGACTGAACCTTTTTTCACAAGGTCGTTTGCTATCCTCTGAGTCATTTTGATTATCACCATTATTTTATCGTGTAGATTCCAAAACTAAAATCCTTCTCTATCCACCTTGCAATCCCACCCGTCCAATCAAGATCAAAGGACCCAAAACAGATCACATCCATTGGAAATCCATCACAACAAACATATTATAAAGACAAAAAAAAAAAAAAATATTCAGAGGAGGCGCCATGGGGATTCCATCTCCCGCCACATCTTAACTCTATATTTAACGAACCGACACGTGGCGGTACCACCCACGACTTTCTCTCTCTCCTTAATCGGACAATTCACCGTTGCCCTTCACTCTCTCTCAACAAAACAAAAACAAAAACAAATAAATAAATAAATATAAAAATAAAACAAATAAATAAAACAAAATAAATTTTGTTTTCATTTCTCGCTCGCTCTCTTTCTCCCTGTGTTTTTTTTCTCTTGAACTCGGTCGACAGACTCACCACCTTCTCTTCGGGTCGAATTCTCCTCCAAAACTCAACTCACCCAAAAGAAACACACTACATAACTCCCCAAGTTCGATTTTTTATTTTCCTTTTTCGAGTCCAAAATTTGGAACCGAGAAATCGAGAAACAAAGAATTTCTGGATTCGATGCCAAGAGATTTGGCTTTTATCTGTCGATTGCGTTCGCGGGAGTCGAGTTAGGGGTATTCCTGGTGGTAACCTTCATCTCTTAATTTGATTTGATTATCGATATTTCACTTCTTGTTCCTGATAGATTTGTTGCAAACCCTAGTTTTTTTTATTAGGTTAGTCGAGACACAAAAGGAAATTTTGACTGATTGATTCTTTGTGTAGATAAAATTTGATTGACCCCATTTTTTGTTGTTATTGTTGTTGTTGTTGATTTTGCTTTAGCTAACATATACTGGGTTCTTTTCTTGCACGAGAAACTCTGTGAAATTTTTGGTGCGTTGTTTTAGTTTGCCAACCGAAATCGAGGGTTTTCTTGTTAGATTTAGATTAGGTTTTAGCTCTTCCTCGAAATTTTGATTTTTCCTGTTGTTTATTTTTGCCCATTATTTTATTTTTATTATCTCCTTGAAAAAAAAAAGAAAAAAAAAATTGAAAGAGTTGAAAAAAGAAAAAAACTTTTAGGGTTTGCATATTCTCCCAAATATTTTGTACAAAAGGATTGGATTGGGGTTTGTATACAAATACTATGGCCTTAAACTTTTCACGTAGACCAATCTTTCCAGCACATCTGACTGAGGACAATTTGGTGTCCCCCATGAGGATTGCTAATGGGTATCCTGTTGAGGGAATTCCTGAGAGAAATGGAGATGGGTTTGCTATGAATTGGCATTCTAATCGGGAAATGGATGATTGTTTTGATTGTGGGAGGGATAGGGGCGACGATAGGTGTGGATCTCAGGAGTCCGTGTCGACCGACATTCTTGATCTTTTGCCGTCAGATCCTTTTGGAATGGATATGAGTACTACTTTTACAGCTGCAATTACCGGCTGGCTTGAGGATTTGGAGGTGGATTATGGTAGGTATGGGAGTGATGAGGTGGGAACAAGTGACATGAATTATCAGTTATTTGCAGGTCTCAATTTTTTTTGGAATAATGCTATGAGGTTCCAGGCGTTTCCCGGGAACAGGGGGTTTGACCACAAATCGAATGTAGCAAGTGGTTCTGGTGGGTGTATTCAGGAAAAGGAGGTAGTAGAAGAGGTATCTGGCCATGGTGGTGTTGGATCGGTTTGTAACATGGATGACATTTTGAGCTTTCCGAATGGAAATGTTGGTGTTGGTGATCAGCGAAGTGAAGGATTGCAGGAGCGTACAGAGATCTGTTGTGGCAGAGAGGGAGGGGGTCCTCATGCAGCTTTGAGTTTTGCTCTTGCTTATCTGGGTGTGCATGATCTCCTTGTTGTTGAAAAGGTATGCAGATCTCTGTGTAATACAGTTAGGAGTGACCCCCTTTTGTGGAGGAGTATTCACATAGATCAACCATTGAATGAGAAGATCACCGATGATGTTCTATTGCAATTAACCAATAGGGCTCAAGGTAACTTGCAGTACTTGAACCTGGTGGAGTGCGCAAAGATCACTGATGATGGATTGAAGTGCGTGCTTGAAAGTAATCCAAGGCTATCCAAGGTTAGATTGTCTTCATTTAATATTTGTTCTCTTACATATTATGAAATTACCATTTGTATCTTAAATAATATCGTTGCAACTTGAATAATTGTTTTAGACACTTGAGGTACTGATATGATTTGTTCTTCGGTAGTTGGGCTTGGTTAGTTGATGGTGTTATATAAGTTGATTTATCCTTTAGTTCTTTTCTATGCATTACATATGCGGTTCTTTCAAATGATTGTGAATATATTGTAACAAGTTATTCTTTTTATCAACGTCAATTGTAAGTGAAGTCTTTGTGGCCCTTATTTTTCTACTTCTGATGGTGTAACTCCTATTTGATCCTTTCTTTTGCTGCTAGTGATAATATGTTGGGCCTTGATTTTGGAAGTAAGAAATTAGTTATAGGTTCTGAAGAGAATAATTGATAGAATTGGACCTTAGAAGAATGAAAAGTTACATGCTTTACCCCTGAGAAGAATGAAAATATAAGTTTTTTACCCCTAAGAAGAATGAAAAGTTACATGATTTACCCCTAAGAAGAATGAAAATATAAATGCTTTTCCAGTTTTTAATTAAATAGGAAGGTGTGCTGCAGCATTTTTCTTTGACCCATCAATTCATTAGAAAGATTAAAACGTTCATTCACCAAAAATTGACAAATTGTGTGGGTGTGTTTGTGCATGTCTGGGTGAAACTGACTTCTTTCTATTTCATTCAGTTCTGGTACGGAACCAGTCATGAGTAAAAGTAAATCAAACCTGTCACATTTGATGTCAATTTGCTCTGCTAATTTCATTTTAATGGACATTTTAGTAGGTGATAATTGGATTTTTTAGGTTTTCAATGCATGTAATGTATGTGTAAGGTTCATTTTTTTCATTTGAATTGTATGCACATAAAAAATGAGTATTGAAAGTGTCCTAAAAAAATCTGAGTACTGAAAGAACTGAAATATCTCCCTGGGTTTGGTTGATTGTTTTTGTATGTCCTCTATCCATGTTGCAAGTTTTTATGCCCACTGTCACCTTTATATCTGGGTGACGTTTGTCATGAAATATCATCCACCCTATTCGTTGTCCCTTTACTTCTCCTTAGACTAGCAGTGAAATTGACTGGAAGCATTTCATTGTGAGACTTCACATCACATGGACTATACATATATTTTCTTCTTTTTTGGGTCTTTTGTCACTATGCTTTGCCTTGTGATCTGCTAAACGTGTTTTCCCTTCTTGCAGCTAAGTGTGGCTGGATGTACACGACTCAGTGTTGATGGCATTGTGAGTAGCTTAAAGGCTTTCAAGTCTATGGGAGCACAAGGGATGAAGCATCTAAGGATTGCTGGGATTTATGGGGTGACTCAGAAGCATTTTGAAGAATTGACATTCTTGTTGGGTGCCGATAGCCCCATGCAGCAGAATGTTTACAAGCCTCATTATTATTACAGAGGAAACTTTTATCTCTCCTGTGAGGATGATCGTGCCATTGACATTGAAATGTGCCCTCGGTGCCAAAACCTGAAGCTGGTTTATGATTGTCCTGCAGAGGGTTGTCAAGGAAAAGAAAACCCTGCTCAGATGTGCAGGGCATGCATACTTTGCATAGCACGATGTGCTCAATGTGGTCGGTGCCTCAATGACAGTGAATATGAGGAAACATTTTGTTTGGAGTTGCTCTGTTCATATTGTCTGAAGCGGCCGTTGAACTGTCAAGAGAGGCAGGTTAGAAAAATTGGTTCCTCCAAGTCTCCTGTTCTTCATGAACAGAGATCTGACCTCTGTCTTCATGGCTAGGGACTAATAATTGCTTGTCTTCTGGTTTCACGTTAAGGTCTAGAAATTGCATGATTGGTTACTCAGTGAGGCAGCCAACATATTGTTATCTTTCTATCTTGTTATTACCTTGTTCTGCTGGCTGAGTCAGGTTCAGCCTTTTGGTGGACTTCAACTTGTGGCGGCTGCATTGCGAGTCAACTGCCTAGGTTTCTGTGGTAGTAGAAGGGGGGGAAAAGAATTAGAAAGTGAAATAATATCCAAGGGAATCCTTTGGAGGCATTGTAAAATGTGTTGTGATCTCATGTCCAGTTGTCTCCCATAACTGGCACTATCAGTTAATAAAGTCCAATGAAGAGTACATTGGTTTACCCACTGATGTTGGATCTGACATGAGTCGACATAGAAGTGGAATGTGAATCATGTGATTTATTGGCATGTAGATTTGATGTATGTTGTATTTTGATATTAGTTGTTCTCCTAACTTTTGTGCTGTGGTGATCAATCTTCTTGCCATGCAAGTAGCTCATGGTGCAGCCTGCTGTTTAGTCCCTAGGTGTATAGGGATGCACGATTCGGATGGGAGCACTTGTTTTTGCAGGACCTCTTCGTTCCAGCCATGGAAGTCTTCTTGCACAGAATATTTTCTGGCTCTTGGTTGGCCTGCTTCTTTAATATTGGAAGTTCAATTTATGTTACTGTTGATGATGATAGGTATGTTCCCTCATAAATTTGGGGCCTGTACTTGTTTCTTCCATCTGAGGAAGACTCTATTGGTCCCATTTATAGATTTGAAACTGTATTTGATATTGATGGAAATGTACTTTGAGTGAATGTTATTTAGAGATTGTTGCCTGTTGGTGGGCATCAAGCTGTATTATGTTAAATATTTACAAAGGAATGAAATAAATTTCACTTTGGCATCTCTTATGCTTCCATGGCTATTGTGATGATCTTTAGATAATTTGATATCTTCTGTTGCTGTATTTTTATTCTTTTACTTTGTTAACTTTCTTTAATGCGATAGATGGTTGTGCACCTTCCTTCCCATGTTAATGGTGGGGGATTCGAGTCTTACCATATGCATTTTATAAACGTGTGTGGGGAGTTCTCTTTCCGTTATGATGACTTGTGAGAGTAGATATTTGAGTCTTACATGTACTAATTGATCTTGACAAATTCTTGACTTGTTTGGTCTTTGAATTTATCATTACCTTAATTTCCCAACTTAACAAAGACATTTAATCTCTTAGACATAGACCAAGCTTCAACAATCAATTATATATGAAATGTTTCATTGAAGTTTGATATATGGATTATTACATAGAGTTTAACTCACTTGGTTCACCAATTAAAGTACTTGAACAATATTATTAAATTAATTGTTCTAGGGAATTTTAATATATAATTTTAAGGCTGATAAAGAAAATTAGACAATTTCATTTTCTTTAAATTTAGTAAAATAAGCAAATAACCAACACATAAGTGCATAAACTTTGAGTCAAAGTATGTAAATCTAGTGGTCTACATTATTCGTCCTGATATATTTATTGTTAGGACGAACTGATAATAGAAAATCTGTATATATATATATTTATTTATTTGCAATATAATCTGGTTTCGATTGCTATGGTTGTTTCAATTGGTAGTCTAAATGGCCCAAAATAACATTTTCTTCACTCTTTTTTTTCAATAGATTTACCTTGCTATAATTTACAAAGAAAGAAAGAAAAAAAAAAAAAACTATGTATTGTGACCATTTGCAACTCAAACCACAGAATTCTTAATTAACAGAATAGTGTATTTCAAATTGAAAATATAATAATGTGACATATAAAGTTTATCATTAAATCATCAATGAGACATGAATTACAATTTGGGGTGACCAAGAATTCTGTTAATGAGCAACCGAGGTAGGCAGACAAGAGTTCTTCTCTAGCTTCTAAGATTTCTGAGATTTCTTGTTGCGCAGATCTTTCATCCATTTCATGCTCAATAGTTTCTTGGCAAGCTTGCTCTTTGATTCATCCTTCCCCTTCTTCTTGTCTTGCTCCGACTCGATCGGCAGAGGGTCAGGATTGTTGTCCCATTGATCTGCCCATGATAACCCAGAATCCATTTCCCTCTCTCTTTCTTGTATCTTTGTCTCCCCAGTATTTGCTTGAACAAATTATCTTTTAGAATCTGAAAATCGTGCCACAATTTGCATTTTTGATATGGTCATTTCCTTTTATTTGAGTTGGAGACCAAGTTTGGCAAAAGTTAGTTATGTTGGATGAACAGTTTTTTGGACATTTACAGTTGTTTCTCTTCATTTGCTAATTATAAGACATGAAGAATCATAGTTTCTAACGGTCTTTTGCTTTCTTTTGACTAACAGGATTCTTAATTTGGTCATTTCCTTTATATTCTACGCCGAATCTGAAATAGGTCACCAAGCCTGGCCAATTTTGAAAAAGATTTTGACTTGGTCTCCAATCCAACCAAAAAACCAGTCAAACACTCGAACCTTACACTTGTATGGAGCAATCAACTAGGTACCGCCGTACCGTCCATTTATAAACAACTTTTCCAAAAACTGACACAGGAACAAATCGAACAAAACATGAACTTTCAATATTAATCGGAATAAAAATAAACTTAACGAAAAGGTTATAAATATACAATTAAGGAATGAGAAACGAGGAGCTAGTTGCTCGAGAACGTATTTTGATGCAGGAATGAATTATCATCTAAAGAACTCAACATGACCTGCAATCTCCCTACACAACAACTTAGCCTCGCTCGCTAATTTCAGGCTCTTGGCAATTGTTAGTCCCGTTAGTCTGTGTGTGGATGTCGGATTGTATGACTTGGCTTCTTCTTCGCTTCCCTTTGATAGAGCTTCCTTAGCAGGAACTACATTTCCCCACCAAAATTCCTTCAAGATCTCATGCATTAGCTCCCAGTAATCACGCTCCCTACGCACACGGAAAATAGTGCTTCCGTTGATAGTCCAGCAATACAAATCAACCCATTCTCTGTCCATTATCTCCATTTGACCCTGCACCTGAGGCATGTAGTAGAAAGGCATAGTTGACCATGGCAGAGCAGTCTCAGGCTTTCCTTTGTTATATGGACACTTCACTTCCAGGATACCACCTCCTGGAACACAACCAAGAAGACCATCTGGGGAAGCACCAAGCCACTGAAATCGATCCTCAGCATGAACTGCAAATCCTAATGAGCCCACCTCCCGACCGGTGATAGTTTTGTATCTATCTATAGCTGCAGTTTCATTGAGCACACCCCACTCCATGGCAGACCTTTGAGCAGCTTGAATAACTTGTGTCTCTGATGCAAATACTTTCTCATGCCAGAGCTCAGAGCGACGCTTTCCTTTCCAAAACCCCAAAGCAGTACTGAAGGTGCTTGTTGTCAGCTTGTCTCTCCGAAGGGCAAACCATTCATCTGAGCGCTGGAGCATATCATTCTGGGTAGCGCGGGGAACCTTCACTAGTGATGAGGGACGCCGGACAATAAGAGGGGCAGTTGGAACAATCAACGGTGCCATGCAAGTGGAGGAGGTTCTGAAAATTCCGCTTCCATGACTTCCCCTCTGGGACACTGAAGTTACAGCTTTGTGGTTAATGCTGCTGAATCTAGTTACACAAACATTGCTCATTGCTGAGAAGATCAAGCAGTTGATAGTGTGTTTATTTGGCTGAACGATTCTACAAAAGCCACAAACTGCTTGAAAGATTAGGTGAAGAATCGGGATCAGAGATTAAATAAAATAAGAAAAACTTTCCTTGCTAGATATTATAATTACTATAAAGAGTAACATTAGCTAATTAGATTGTATTTAGCACATCATTTTCGTTAGTAGAATTAGAAATACAAAGTGACAGTCAGGGACGGCATTATATTCCATTGCTCCATTGGTAAGGAACAATGTTACTTGCCTCCGTCTAATATTGCAACATATTCTATTCTTGCTAGTCAAGTGATCAACATGTCTTAGAGAAGTCATATATTATACTTGAGGATTCCTTTTCCCACAAAACAATTGACCAATTCCTTGTGTGCGAGAAGAAGACCAAAATAAGAAGGCAATCCGGATGCTCAACATATTATCCGAAACACAAAAACACCTATTGCATAGTCGGGTTACATTGGAATTGAGTACTGTAAATGCTCACCCCTTTGTATATACGTACACGCAAGGTGACCAAGTACAAAGCTATCTAAACACCAACTCTTTAACTGCAGCAAGCACGACAACAGGTCCTAATACAGATATGATTCTAAAAGGCATATCTTTATCATGCAACATATATTGTCATAATCTGGATAACTCAACACAATGATTAGTCCACATCAATCATCAATATTTGCCACAAAACAAATGATTCAAAAACAAAGAAAACAATTAACTTGTAAAAGAACCAAATGCAAGAACTTCTCTCGGCATAATTCATGATTTTCACAAGAAATGGTCCACCAAGTAAATCCAACTCATAAATTTCAGGGGCACTCCAAAACAACCATAGATGGCTCTAAAAATGGAGCATGAACAAACAATGACAAAACATAACCACCCAAAAAAGAGAAAAAAGAAAAGAAAAAAAAACAAACCCATATCTCTTAAACCTCCAATAACACTAACTACAAGCAATTCATTATAAAAATAAATAAATAAGAAAGCAAAATGTATTGATATAGAGGTGATTGATAAAATACCTGAAAGAGACTTTGATTTACCAAAAGCGAATATGTTGGGGTTCGAAAGTGAAACAGAGGAAAAGGGTCCTCCTCCTGAATTGGTTAAAACAAAAGAAGCTCTTGACTGAATGGAAGAAACTTGAACCAGATTCATCATCGTTTTTTTGCTTAAAAAAACATAACTTTTTGGTATCAATCTAATTCTAACTTATTTTTTTAACTAAATTTAGCTTTGAATGAAATCTGGGATGTACTTAAAATTTAGGGTTTGGCTCCAAAACTAAAGAATTTTTTGCTTTGGAAGTACAGGGATAGAGTATAGAATTGGGGAGCAAGTAGTCGTGCTATCATTTTCACTTCAAAAGGTCTTACCTTTTTGGTTCTGTTTTTGGGTAAACAAACGGCGTCGTGTTTATATCCCTCCTCGATAAATGAGTGTATAAATATCTAATTTGTTTAGAATTGTAATTAGCTTATGATAATCAACTATCATTATGATAAATAATAAAAAATAAAAAGTACTGTATGTTCATTTAGCTTGGTAAATTAGTGGGTTTCAAATCATTTGTGGTTGCTTGTAAAGTATTGATTTTATTAAATTAAACATAAATAAATGGTAACGAGAGAATTAGAGTTTATCATTCGTACGCTGAATATGTAGCATATGTTCATTGTTGTAGATTATATTACAAAACAGTAATTTATAAAAACTCACTCCTTTATATTTAATTACCCAAACGGCACTAAATCTATTTGGGAAGTGGTGAAACCAAGGACTACTCCTGAAGTAAATATTGATACGTTGATTGAAATATCCTTATATTTTCTATATTTTGTAGGATTAATCCTTAAATATCTCCTATATTTTTGATATTTCCACTAGAATTTCTAAAAATTTGAACCCCGATCATGATAAATATTTATACCATCACCAAAATAGAAGAGAATGTGCACTTTAACTAAGAGGAATTAGCAATGTCATGTTAAATCAATATGAAATTTTGATTTAAATTAATTACCACAATTTTCATCCATCCATTTATTATTAATCCAACGGTAGAAAAGAAGAATAAATAACAACCGTTAGATTTAGAGCAAATAAATGGTTGGATGTTTAAGTCACACAATTTAACAGTTACTAAAAAAATATAATTGGTAATTTGGTATAAAATAGCAGTAGATATTTGATAAGCAGATTCGAGATTCGTAATGCTGAGAAGCCGATATAGAGAAAGAGAGCGAGACAAGTCCACTTCTACTGATCGCCTTTTCTTCGCTAATCATTCACTCAAAGCTTTCACTTCACGCTCTCTTCTCTCTATCTCTCTTTGTGTTCTCTGCTCTCTCAAACTTATCCAGAGCTGTATATAATTTCCATCATAATTTACTCAAAATGATTTGAATAACAAGGGCTTCTACATCGCATTTCGAAACCCAATTGTGGTTGTTCAAAACGCAGAGAGGAGGAGAATCATGTACTTGTCGGATAAGCCGCGACCGATAGATTTTTACAAGGACGACTCGGCGGTGGCGGCGGCAACAGCCCGTGACATGATCATCGAGGTGACCACGAACGGCGACCTGCCACCTCAACAGATGATCCTCGGAGACAGCAGCGGCGGCGAGGACCACGAGGTCAAGGCCCCGAAGAAGCGGGCCGAGACTTGGGTCCAGGACGAGACCCGGATCCTGATCGCGTTCCGGCGGGAAATGGACGGCCTCTTCAACACCTCCAAGTCGAACAAGCATCTGTGGGAGCAGATATCGACGAAGATGAGAGAGAAGGGATTCGACAGATCGCCGACTATGTGTACTGACAAGTGGAGAAACCTCTTGAAGGAGTTTAAAAAAGCCAAGCATCAAGACAGAGGTAGTGGGTCCGCTAAGATGTCTTATTATAAGGAAATTGAGGAGATTTTGAGGGAGAGAAGCAAGAATGCGCAGTACAAGTCTACTTCTGTGCAAAATACAACTAATAAGGTCGAATCATTTATGCAGTTCTCTGATAAAGGTATGTACTTTACTGGTTTTTCTAATTTGGTTCGGTTTTTTATGTTTGTATTGAAGTTGGTATTGGGGAATTCGAGATGGGTAGTGAAAATTGAGGCAAAAAATTTGTTTTTTTAATGTTGGATGTTGGTTTGGTTTAGTAATGCTTGATTGTTTTGGTTGAGGCTTAAACTTAAATTATGCTACTCTCTGAATATAGAATAGTTAGACGAGTGTAAAATGGATTTGTTGTAAGCTAGTTTTTTTAGGAAATTTGAAATGGGTGTGTTTTTGATGCTTTGGTGCTTTGTATCTATGTTTGTGGATGTGTGTTTGTTCGAGTGGAGCAAGTTGGATGTATTAGAAGGTTCGTAACCATTGCCTCTTAAGAAGTTTCGTGTTCCTTTAACTTTTAGGCTACTTTCCAGTGGTTCCAACATTTTGTATCTGTATATACTATACTGTAAATTGGCATGCAAAACCAAGTCTAATGTTTAGAAAAGTTTTAAGAAACAAAATGTGATATTTAACAAAAGTTACTATAAGCATGCATGGATGATGGTGGCCATTAGAACATTAACTAGTATTTTATAAAGTGTTTAAAATCGTTTCATGTTTGCGGTAGGTTTTGTAGCTCTTTTAAGGTAATAACTAATAAGTTTAGCAGCTTGTTTTGGAATGCAAGGTGGTAATTTGTCTATGAACTAGTGGCAGTTAGCATTGTAGTTACTGTGTAGAGTTTAAGTATAGTTTATAGACGAGACGACTTGTACAAACATTACTATTGATTTCCTGTTTATTTTGAACTCTTGACACATCTCGGCCCTTTATCTTCATGCACTCAAATTTACATTAGGTTTCAGTTCATTTTGTCAGTTGCCTCATCGGTGTGGAAAATTAGGAAAGAAGAAAGAATTTGGATAATTGATTAATTGTCGGTGGAGGTATTTCGTTCTTTAATATGTTGCCTAATTTAATAATTAAATTTTCCAATTTGTTGTTCATAATGATTTTTTTTCTTTTGCTGATTTTGTAGTGTCAAAACCATACATGGAAATGTTTAATTTACCGGCCTAAAGAATTTTGATTGCTCAGTTATCTCACGTACTGTACATGGTTGTATATTGAAGATGCTGCTTTATAGTAAAAAGTTCTTATAAGGAATTTGGATAGCAGAGGCAAGGAAGTAAATAGGTACTGCTTGGATAGTTGTTAGTAAAAATGTTATCTAGTGCTGTAGATCCCCTTTTTTAGTTCAAATCCACTCCTGCTCCTAGGTATTGCAATTTTCTTGTGAAAAGGAAAACCCAACTTATCCTGCCCTTATTAGAGTGGATCTGTGGCTGGGCAGGGAATGGATCTACAACTTGGTTCAGCTTCAAGGTTGAGAAAAGATAGGTTTAGAGTCTATGTGTTGCCCCATTTAAAACCCATCTGTGGACATCTCTTGTACATCAGAGGTAAGATTTGCATGAGATTAAATTTTCATGTGAAAGTTCTGTTTCATTTTCCTTTTTTATTAATTCTATAGCTGTCCATCACAGAGCTCGATTATGGGGTAGTATTGAACTTGATGTTTGATGACCGAACACAGGGGATTAGAGATCTTTGAAGTCTGTAATTTTTTGTCCAAATCTGATTCCAACTCTGGTGGACTAGAGAGAACACTCTTTGCTGGTTCAAAGATGTGTAAACATATCGTGTTTTTTGGACTGCTTGAGTTGATTGAAGTCTTAGACTAGTAAGTAGATGTTTGTTTTAGATTCAGGTGGAGCAGAACGAGGGTCCCCACATATGCGATGCTTGTTGCCTTTTAGTGAATCACATCCCTTGGCACAACAGAGATAAGAAGTCTGGGTATGGGAAAGAAAAACTGGCTCCTCCCACTTTAGTTCTATCTCTACTTGCCCCACTGACTTCCAATTCTTTTAAGTATTAACTAATGATACAGAGAGCTCTACACTAACTCACATGCAAACTAAGTCTTTTGTGTAAATCAGATGTGTGTGTATGGGTGGCCTATCATCCTCCATTCTCGGTTTACATCCTTTACAGATAGCTGGTTTTGATATTATGTGGGTCAACTCTTATTAGTCCTCACATGATGCTTGGCATATTTTCAACACGTTTTAGCTCATTAGATTATTTTGTCAATGCTTTGCTTTTGAAGAGGCAAAAACGCCAATATAGTTTTCTGAATAGTTGATAATGTGAAGTGTTATCTAGCCTTTTAAAGACTATAATTTGTCTACTCTGTAAAACATTTGAAAAGTAGTATTGAGCTCTTGTATTAGACCATTTTAGTGTTACCTATAATTTGGAACAATTTGAGGATATTGCACTCAAGCTTCCTGTAAATAAGTTTACTTGAATGTCCTTTTTTAGTATTGATATCTACAAACCTTTTTTTGGTTATATTATTTTACAATAAAATTTATGCAAAAATCATTGGATTTATGCAGGTTTTGATGATACCAGTATATCATTTGGTCCCGTGGAAGGTATGATATTGTAATTTATGTTCTTGTCATTCCAAATTGACATATCATGGTTTTGTGTCACTTACTTTTGGGTATATGAAAGAATATATTAGAAGCAACAGTGTTATTGAAGCTATGCTTTAGCATGCCAAACCAATTTGTCCACTACAGACTGACTTCTGAAGTAGCTTGGCATCATTGAGATTTCTTCAGTGTGTCTTTAAAGAGAAAAGTGTCCTTCTGTGTACTCTCTGAACTCTGAATTCTACACTGCATTCCATTTAATTTTCATTATTTTTAATGGCCTTCTACAAAGTAGAGAGCCTCAACCAAATACCCTCTACTATCTCATGAAGAAAAAATCCATGGAAATCAGACATCTTCATGAAAGTTTATTGTTTCTCCCAGTTCTACACTGTTGCTGCAAGTAAAATTATCCTAATTGTGCGAGTGTCCTTACAATGATTCTGAACCTAGGTGTTACAGGATGGAATACTGAATTGTATGTCTCATAGTTTCTCTGATTAGTTTAATATGACCACCTTCAGAAGATAAACACTGGACAAAGTCAATATTAGTGATGCAGAAAGCACAACAAAGCCATTCCTTATCCTTTTCCCATTTGCCGATCCCATGCTTATAACCTTTGATACCTGACCATAGAATTACATTATGCCTAGAAATGTTCAATTCATTTTGAGCAATCTGATACCTTTGAACTTTAGGTAGTTTCTCACTTATGCCTTGCTGGGTTCTGTTATGTAGATACCATGTAATCATTGATAAACGAACTCCATATATTGAATCTATTCAAGCAGTCATATATCGATGGAACCACTGCCAAATAGTTAAGCAACCCCATGGCTTTCAATATATTTTCCATCAGTAGATGTCGAGTCCTTTATGTAATGAGATAAATGGTTACAAATAAGTGAAGATGTGTGCTATGATGTTGAACCCAGCTTTAGCAAAAAAAAAAAAAAAAGAAAAGCGTTGTTCCAAAAGTGGAAAGTTCACATCCATCCAGATTTTTATGCTATACCCATATTTTATAGTAGATTTCACAAAATATTTTTAGCTTGATTACTATGTGATTGTTATATGGAACAGTGCAAATTGAATCTTCTTTGAACTTTGGTCTATTTTTGTTTGAGACAGTTATGTTGCTTTTCTTGGCAATTACTTTCATTTAAATATTCCATGATAAAAGGAAGTAGAGAAAACTGGGAGACTGACTTATTTGACAGCTTGAACTCCAAATTGAAGGAGATAAGGCCTTCAGTAAATGAGGTTTTTCTGGCTTTCATTTTTCTCAACTGATCACTAAAATGGTTCCATGAGACCTAGTTCAGTTCACTCCTAAGACTGGCAAGAGCTAAATGGTTGGAGAAAAAAAAAAATATCAAGTGTGTGGCTAGTCATTGTGCACTGAAATTCCCCTACCTGAACATTTTAGACTTAAAATTCCCTTTTTCACTTTTCTTGAGGCCATGATCACAAGGTTTGCTTGCTATTTTACTTGCAAATTTCGTGTGCCTTTTCTTTTGATTCATCTTAAAAGAGAGATACCCATTTCCTCTGTTAAAGTATGTTGGCATGCAGCTAGTGGCAGGCCAACATTAAATCTTGAAAGACGTCTAGATCATGATGGACATCCTCTTGCTATAACCACAGCTGATGCAGTTGCAGCCACAGGAGTTCCTCCTTGGAACTGGAGAGAGACCCCCCCTGAAAATGGTAAGCTTTGTAAATTAAAAGTTCAGGCTGCATAAGGCATCAAAATTTCTGCATCCATGGTTTTTTGCTCATGCTTTTATCAAGAATAGTGTGTGCTCTGTGGATGAGAGCACTCTATTACTTCAGAGTGCATGTGTTTCTCGGCATCTGTGTTGATCGTGAGCCTCAGTTCATTATCCTTTTGAGATGAGAATTTAATGCCTGTGGGATCTTTTTACATTTTCTTTGTCCTTCATTATGGTAGGTGGGGAGAGTCAGTCATTTGGTGGGAGGGTTATATCAGTCAAATGTGGGGATTTCACAAGAAGGATTGGTATCGATGGTACTGCAGATGCAATCAAGGAGGCAATCAAGTCTGCTTTTGGAATAAGAACCAGACGTGCATTTTGGTTGGAGGATGAAGACCAGATAATTCGGAGCATTGACAGGGACATGCCTTTGGGAAATTACAATCTTCACCTTGATGAAGGTAAATTGACGTGTATATATGGTTTCTATAATGAACTTTACAGCAATTTTTCTCTAGCACTAGATTACAGATACAGAAAACTATACTGACTCAAATTAATGGCTACACTTCATTTCTGAAACGGTAGTTAGTTATCAAGGTTTCTATTACCATGACACAGCAACTATTAATGCCAAATAAATGAATTTTCATATGCAAAATACTATAACAGCCTTAATTGTAAATATTTTCTTTGCATTAATGTGAAACTGTGATGTTCAGGATTGTCCATTAAACTGTGCCTCTACGATGAGTCGGATCACATACCAGTCCACAGTGAAGATAAGATTTTCTACACTGAAGATGATTACCGTGAATTTCTGGCCCGTCGAGGCTGGACATGCCTGAGGGAGTTTGATGGTTACAGAAACATCGAAAATATGGATGATCTTCGACCTGGTGCAATATATCGAGGAGTGACTTGAAAGCAGGCACATAGTACTCATGTAATTTTATTGTTACTTTCAGTGTTCTTAGTTCCTTGTGTACTTTTTCTCTTTTCACAAACTTTTTCTCATTGTGTGGAAGTTTATAGTTTTTGAGATAAGTGCCAATCTCGAACGAAATGTCTTAGTTGTACATGATATAGTAAGTTTGTTATATGTTTTTTTGGTAGGATGTGGACCAAGCCTTTGGCCGTAAGGCACAAGTTATGTTCAGATGATGTCTTTTTCTCTTATGTTTTTTTTGGTAGGACAGTTTTGTAAGTAACTGTTTCAGCAAAAACTGAGTATCTATTTCAATTAATCATGTGGTGTTGCTTACTGCACAAGTTATGTTCACATGATGTCTCTTTCTCTTATGTTTTTTTTGGTAGGATGGTTTTATAAGTAAGTGTTTCTGCAAAAACAGAGTATCTATTTCAATTAATCATCTGGTGTTGGCACAAGTTATGTTCACATGCTGTCTTTTTCTCTTATGTTTTTTTGGTAAGACGGTTTTGTAAGTAAGTGTTTCAGCAAAAACAGAGTATCTATTTCAATTAATCATTTGTTCTTTAGTTAGAGTCATTTGATAATTTGGAAACTACAATAGCTGATTACAAACTGTCCCAAGTAATTCTTATCATCATCAAAGGAGAAGTCGTGTTAGAGAAAATCTGCGAAAACCTTGTCTCTTCTAAATTCAGCAAGAAATAGCTTAGATGGTCAATTTTGTGTACAAAATACTCTTACTTGAATCCAGTTGATTGCTGATATATGATGCTGCTTTTCATCAAAAACTCACAATAACTCAATAACACAAACAAAGGGGAAAAAATTAGATCCTGCAACCAATATTTTTCATCAAATTTTGTACAAAACAAACACATGCCTTTTAATTGAAAGCAGTGAAATCATATGAAGCTATGCTTCTCTGACAGGCCATCATGACAAAATGAAACAAGGACTTTCAACACATCAGCCATCGTTCTTTTTTTTTTTCCAATCAACCTAGTAAACAAAATGTGAATGGAAAGATTCCCGGTACACACACACTCTTCAAGAGTCGTAAGGAGGAAACAAAAAGTTGCAGCAAGCAGGTAAGTGCGTGTTTAGCTAGCTGCTCTCTACTCCTCATCCCATTCATCGTTCTTGTACGATACAAGAGTATCAACCTTGTGTATCTGCACAAACCCAAGATACACAAATTCAACATCATAAGCAATTAAACTTTTTCAATTTTCATGGAATCAAAATTATCCTTCCTGACTTACCTTGGTATCGAATGAATGCAATTTCACCATTTGTGGATTAGCAATCAGTTTAGGGTCACTCTCAATCCAAGTAAATGGGACTGCAATATCTGTGTCAGTGTATGCTAACACATCAAAAACACCTAAATACACAAACAAAACACAGAAATTCGATCAAAAGGCTATCATTACATAGAACAACAACTTCTGCAAAAAGACGACAGGATTGAGAAGCTTACAGGAATCATCAAGGCAAGGCAAATAAGTAATGCTTGAGGCAATCTGTCTCATAATTGCTTGAATCTCTCTCATTATTTCTTTGTCACTCTTCTCCCTCGAGACACTGAAATGGTATCACATACCAAAAAAAAAAAAGGGAAATAAGATTCTCATGTAAGCATACAAAACAGGAGAATAAGTAGTTGAAATCAAATTAATCAATCAAACTTACCCCTTTTCGACAACCTCACTGTCTGTCTCAATGCTAAAGTTCCATCTCTCTAGAACTTCGCCGGTGGCCTTGCTCATTATTACCAATACAACCCTCTGCAGCTTCCCGGATTCCAGCCACTCTTCACAGATCAAAGAATGTGAGATCAAAAATATTCAGTCATCAGAATGCTAAAGTACAACACATCAATCACAGATTTCTAGACCTAAAATTTGTCAAGAACAATCCAAGAACTTATGTTCTTTGTCTTTCTAATTATTTAGAATTTTGGCAAAACCTAAGGAAAGAAAAAGCAATAGATTACCAAGAACAATACGTTTTTAATTCTATCAAATCCAGAACATAATCAATTAATATCAAAAACGTTTTCTCAGCAACCAAACATCAACAAAAAAGAGCAAGAAATGCACCTGTGAGTTGAGCTGTAAGATTGGCAATAAAGGATTTAACCCCCTCATCTTGAGTGAGCAACATAGGGAGCCCATATTTCTTCACCTTTGCGAAACTTTCTTCTGGATAGACTCCACGATTGTATAGTATACTAAAAAAAAAAAAAAAAAAAATTCCCACCACTCAAAACATCAATTTCCAGTTCTAGAGCCAAAAAATCACATTATAAAGCCTATAAATATTATTAAAAAAAAATGGAAACAAGAATCAAGATTCAGTCATCTTTTACCTGTTTGCTGCATATCCTGCAAATGGGTTTCAATAGAAAACTCAAACAAATCAATAAAAAAATTCTAAAAAGTTCAAAAGGGTAGAGAAACCCTAAGAGAAAACGAACCCTAGAATATTGAAATTAAAGAAGGGAACCCAAAAGGCAATAACGTACCGAAGAACTCGCTGACAATTGAAGCCGAGCCACGTAGAGTGATGATGTCCTTGGCGACCGTTTTTGATGCCATTGATTTGAGAATACAGAAACTACAGAGAAATCGGAAAACAGAGACTAGGGTTTGTTTGAGAATTTAGAAACACGAATAAAGTGAGAGAGGAAAAACAAATGTAGCTTTTCTGTTAAATCGAAAGATCAAAGAAAACAAATTAAAATTGGTTTGCGTTCGTGAGATCAGATATGGGTAAAGGAAAAATAATAATTCTGGTTTTGATTTGTTTTGAAGAATTCGATGAGTTTTGAAGAAATGGAACGCAGTGGAAAGCCAACGGCTAGTATCTCGATGCCTTATCAAAGCCAACGGTAACATTTTTAATTTGCGCCTTTAACGGTCAGAAAATTGCCTTTAACATCTCTATATATATTTTTCTAATATCGATTGTGCGCGGGCCTTCTTTTTTTTTTTTTTTCGAAATCTAACACCGAACCAGACACATACTGCACTTGGATATCTGCAAACACTATATGCCTGATTCGGATATACATAATCGGGCGATTTTTACTTCCATGGCAACGAAGTGAAAACTCTCGACACATGCTCGTAAAATACGTGCATTGAGACTCGAAACCCCAAAATGTTACTAACTTCATAGCTTGGGGAGATGCATACCACCTGAGCTAAAAATATATGTGAAAAAAAAAAATGTTATAATTAATAGAGTAATGCCTATATAACTCAAAAATAAAACTAAAATTCAACCAAAATGATATGTAAATGAATTGTCATCATCATATAAATCATGGGATGATATAGTGAATAAACAAATTGGTTAGTTTTTGAATTAATTTTTTGGGTTGTACATAATTAGTGTAATTGATATTATTACATGAATAATGCTAGACATCTCACATTGTAACGTGTCAATTGATAAATAGATACACATTGATAATAATTTATTTCACTAAACATATATCATCAGGATCAAATTAGGTGAGTCACATACACAAATCGAGAATTAAGTTTTGTTGTAAAGGGAACTCAATCCACCCAATAATAATTTATTTCACTAAACATATATCATAGGATCAAATTACGTAAGTCACACACATAAATCGAGAATTAAGTTTTGTTGGAAAGGGAACGCGATCCACCCAATAATAATTTATTTGCTTTTCTTTTCATTCCCTAATTAGTAAACGAACTGTATATTTATTAGATTCGAGATCTCATTTTTATCTTCTTGTTTTCCTGGTTCTATTTCCCATGTTACTTTATTATTTTTCATTTTATTTTCAATTAGTAAACACACCATATATTTATTAGGTTCGAGATCCCGTTTTTATATCCTTGTAATTTTCTAAGGACAATACTTGGGTGCTGACCGGTCAGCACCCAAGGTACTGACTTTGTGTTTTGATTGGTTGAAAAAACCATGAAAGGTGCCTGATATTAAATTCATGGTGTTGGTGTTGGATTTTTCAACAAATCAAAACACAAAGTCAGTACCTTGTCAGCACCCAAGTATTTTCCATTTTCTAATGTTAGGAACCAAGATCAGGCCCACAAAACAAACGTGTGGAATCAGGAAAAAAGCCCATCCAAATAAGCCCATAATTTGAAAAGCTTTGTTTGGATTTAGACCATATACAACTTCCAATTTCCACTGTCTTACAAGTCGTTTTAGATTCTTCGATTGCTTCATTTAAATCATTTAATTTGAATAAAATGGAGAGGATAAAGAATAAACACTATCTATATATATCATCAATGATATTTGATGTAGACACTTAAACTTGGGCATCCATGAAACAAATCTCTAGAATCCTCCTGATTATATTCCAGAATTCCATACATATGGGAACATCAAAGAATACACTACTATTTTCTATAGCTTTATTAAAACCGTGGTGTGAGTGGTACACCAAATCTACTACATATCACATTTTCAGTAACCAATTGCATCACTCAGCATTATGTTCGGTGTACAAAAGATTTTACTTAATTCCATAGAATATGGGATTCATGGGAACATCAAATATTGCACTACTTTTCATAGCTTTATTAAAAGCATGTACGTTGTGAGTGGTATACTGAATTTGACACATGTACATATCACATCTTCGATGATTAAATAGATCGGCTGTTGAGCTGAAGATTTCTCTTAAACTTAATTATAAGTCTCAACAATCAAGAATTCCATAGATATGGGAACATAAAAAATTGCACTACTTTCCATAGCTTCATTAAAAGAATGCATGCGTGTAGTACTATTACTTCTCAGTTCTCACTCTATCTTCTCTTGTCTTCCACTCGATATCACAAAACTATCCATCTCCATCTCCATCTCCATCTCCATCTCCACAAATTTTGTTGATTTTTATTCCGATTCTCTATACCTTACACTTGATGGGACGTGTGCAAATAATTACATGCATGCTAGTTATATATGTTTGGTGAAAAAAAAAAAGGTATTGCATGTGAGACTCACCAAACACTGAATTATGAATTATCGATCATGTGATAATTTTTCGTGCAATTAATGCTCAAATTGTGTAGAAAAATGTTGTTTCAAGTCTGGAACTCTGTATATATCTAGAAAATTAGTGTTGTAAGAAAAAAATAAAATCTTACACACAAATTTAAACACACAGATAATATGAAAGAGATAAAAAGAAAATACGACACCAAAGATTTTACGTAGTTTAGCAATTTGCCTATGTCCACGGAACGCACCGTACTCAATCCATTACTTTTAGAGTTGATTACAATCTCTCTGTCTCTCTACAATTTGCTCTCAATCTCCTAGCAACTTTTTCTCACACACATTAGGCTTTACATAATAGTGGTATTTATATGAGAACACTAGGGTTGGCCAAATCCTAATTGGGAGTTTATTTCTTTTCCACGGAAGATTTCTTAATCTCGCAAGAATTCGTCAGACCGCTGTCAAAGCCGATGTCGAAGCCATAACGCTACTCACAGTGCAAACCTTTGGAGACAAAACTGATGTCTATCCCGCTGTCAAAATACACAGCGTGAAACACTGATGATGAAACACTGTCCAAGTCACTGTTGAAATACACAACGCTCTTCAATAATAGACAAAGTGCTGTCATTGCTACTGTGAAAGTCACAACACAAATCATACTGCTGTCATTGCTATTGTGAAAGCCACAGCACAAATCACAACGGTGTGGCACCTCTTGGCCACTTTTGTTGACTTTGAGGGTCATTCTTCACAAACTCCAACAATCTCCCACTTGAAGACTGAAACTCAATAGACGTTCTCCATTCTTCCTCGATGATTTAGTGGATAAATAACGGTGCACTCATCCCCCACGTCTTCACTCTTGAAGACCCACTGAAGCTGTGCACAACTCTAGTTTCTCAGTAGTGACTGGCTTGGTTAACATGTCACCTAGATTCTTAGTTCCTGCAATATTCACTAACTTTAGTATTCCTTCTTCAATTAACGACCGAATGAAGTGGTAGCGCAGGTGTATATGCTTGGTCCTAGAATGGAATTTCGAATTCTTAGCCAAATGTATTGCACTCTAACTATCACTGTGCAACACATTCATCATTTGATCGAATCCCAACTCAGCTAACAACCCTTGTAAGTTGTAACCATATCAGCTCTTTGCTTGATTCTGTCACAACCACATACTCTACTTTAGTTGCAGAGATTGTCATTATTTTCTACAACTGGGACACCCAACTAATTGCGGTACTAGCTATCGTGAACACATATTCGGTAGTACTTCTTCTATGATCCACCTCTCTAACCAAGTCTAAATCCACATAATTTTCTAGCTTGAGTTCATTTTTTCTGTAGGTCAGACATCTCTCTGTTGTACCCCGCATGTATCTTAGGATCCACTTAATGGCCTCCCAGTGAGGCTTGCTTGGATTGGACATGTATTAGCTCACAACTCCCACTGCATGGGAAATATCTGGTCTAATGCAAGTTATAACATACATTAGACTTCCAATGGTTAAAGCATAAGGAACTTTAACCATGAAATCATTCTCCTCTTCCGTCTTTAGACTCTAATCCTTGGACAGCCTGAAATGACTAGCCAAAGGTGTTCTCATGAGTTTCGCATTACCCATGCTGAATCTCTGCAACACCTTCCGAACATACTTTACTTGAGAAAGCTTCAATTTACCTTTTTGTTCATCTCTGTTAATTCTCATTCCAAGAATCTGTTTTGCTGCACCTAAATCCTTCACCTCGAACTCACTCGAGAGTTGCTTCTTCAAGTTGTTAATCTCTTCTAAATCTGCATCAGCTACTAACATGTCATCAACATAAAGTAGCAAAATAATAAAACTTGATTTAACCTTATTGTAGTAGCAGCAGTAATCAGTATTGCATCTCAAGTAGCCATTGCCTTGCATAAACCCATCGAACTTCTTGTACCACTATAGGGGAGCTTATTTTAAACCATACAAGCTCTTCGTCAACTTACACATAAACTTTTCCTTGCCGATTTTCGTAAACCCCTCCAGTTGCTTCATGTATATATCTTCCTCCAAATCTCCATGAAGAAAGGTAGTCTTCACATATAACTGCTCCAGATATAACCATTTTGCTGCGACAATACTCAACACTAATTGGATCGTAATTAGTTTAATAACATGAGAGAAAATTTCAGAATAATCAATACCTTCTATTTGCTGGAAACCTTTGACCACTAGTCGTGCCTTGTATCTTTTGGAACCATCATATTCCTCTTTGATCTGAAACACCTACTTATTTTGTAGGGCTTTTTTTTTTTTTTTTTTTTTTTCCTTTAGGCAACTTGGCTAACTCCTAAGTTTGATTAAAAATCAATGACTTCATCTCATCCTTCATTGCAAGCTCCCACTTGCTCGCATCTTCTCAATGATATGCCTTATCATAGCACTTAGGTTCTCCTGCATCTGTCAACAATATGTATTGCAAGTACTTCCTATTTGGTATAGGAGTTCGAGTTGATCTTCTCAATGCACTCTAACTCTCTAAGCCTATGTCGCTGGAACATCTCTATGTGGGATAGGTTCTTGAATCTGGGGCTGCACACCTTGTTCTTTATCATTCTGATTGACATGTTCCACGACCATGTTATCCAGTATATTATTCGGCCTAAAGTATTCTAGTCTTCTGGCTCAAACACATGTGTGTTCCTGTCTTGTATATGACCCTTCCATTGAAGACGACATCTCTACTTCTGATCATCTTACGGTTTTAGTCATCTCACGGCTTGTAACCAAATTCATCTTCTCCATAGCCCACCAAAGTACACTTCATTGACTTGGTGTCTGGCTTACTCCTCGCATAATCACCTACATATACATAAGAAACACACCCAAACACTTTAAGATGAGAAAGTTTTACCTCTTTTCCAGTCCAGATCTCTTCTAGTATAGCGAGGTCCAAAAGCTTTGATGGTCCTCTGTTGATCAAATACGTTGTTGTATTGACTGTTTCCGCCCAGAACTATTTTAGCATCCCAAAATGTAACCTTATGCTTTTGGCTCTCTCAGTCAATGACATGTTCATCCGTTTTGCTATATCATTCTGCTATGGGGTTCCACGAGCCGTCATACTGAGCTTTATCTTGCTCTGGTAGCAAAACTTCTTGAACTCATTGTCTTCATATTCTCCACCATTATCTAAATGCAACTTTTTGATCTTCAACCCTGTCTTGTTTTCAACCATAACTTTCCACTACTTGAAAGCCTCAAACACATCAAACTTGTGACGTAAGAAGTAAACCCATACCTTCTTGGAATGATCGTCAATGAATGTGATGAAATAATGTTTACCTCTAATTGACGAGACTGAAGCTGGACCCCAAACATCGGTGTGCACTAGTTCCAGATTCTTCTTTACCGGTACTCTTCCGGTCTTCTTGAAGCTCACTCACTTCTATTTTTTCAATATGCAGCTCTCACAGAAATCAACCTTAACACTCTTCAAATCTAGTAACTTTTCTTTCGAATGAAGACACTTCAGCCCCTGACTATTCATGTGCCTAAACTTCTGGTGCCATAGGTCCGGATCATCTTTACCTTCCACCATAGCGATTGAACCACAACCATCCGTGGTTGTGTAAAGTGACTCATTCTTATTTCTTCGAGTGATTGTCATAATACCCTTCGAAATCTTCCACTTATCACCTGTGAAAATTTTCATGTAACCATTTGACGCCAGTTGCCCAATGAAGATCAAATTCTTCCTTAAATTTGGTATGTGCCTCACATTGTCGAGCTTTCAAACTAACCCTTTCAACTGAATCTTCACATCTCCATTCCAGGTAATATTGCATGCTTGATCGTCACCAAGATATACCTTACCCAAATTGAGACATAGTTCTCGAATAACTCCCTATAAGGTGTGGCATGGAATGACGCTTCTAAATCCAGAACCCAGGACTTCGTCTTGCTTTCCAACAAGCAGATGAGGCAGTCATCTGACTCATCTGACACACAGTTCGCACTGCCCATGCCCTTATCCTTCTTCTCAGATCTACACTCATACGAGAAGTGGCCGTTCTTACCATAGTTCTAGCACTCTACATCCTTCTTGCTTCATTGTTGATTTCCCAAATAGTTGACCTGATTCCTGGATTTAGACTTTCCTCTTGACTTTGATCTTTCACATTGATTCGTATTCTAATTTCTATTTCTCCCTTCTCTACCTTCCACATTTAGTGCTGAAGATGTAGATACCCCTAATCCCTCTTCATGCAACATGATCTCTTAGGTCATGATCATGTTTACAACCTATTGAAAGTTCAATTTTTCTTTCCCGAATGAGTTGGCAATTGACTGACTTGTCATTTTTTAACTTGCAGGCAATTGGGTGAGCATAAACACCGCCAATAACTCCTCATCGAAACCCATAGACACAGAACATAACTCATCATTTACTTCGTTGAACTGGTTTAGATGTTCTTTAAAGCTCTAACCTTCTATCATCTTCAGATTTGATAACTTCTTGACAAGATGGACTTTCCTTACCACCGAAGGCTGTTTATATAGGTTTGATAGAGTCTTCATAAGATCTCTAGCAGTCTGTTGATCCTTTACGTTGAAAGCGACATGCTTCGTCAAACCGAGATGAATTGCTCTCAATGCTTTTCAGTCTAGGAGTTTGAAATCCTCTTCATCCATGTTCTTCAGCTTCCGCTTCACTAACCAATCTGCATCGGTCATACTCGTCGGCTTCTCTTTTACCGGCCAGTGTAGGTCCTTCTGGTACAGATAATCCTCCATCTGCATCTTTAAGAAGCTGAAATTTGACCCATCAAATTTCTCAATCCTGTGAGTATCCTTCTCTGATCCTATCTCTATGACGAAATCGATGACCTCGAGAAAACCTAGATTTGTGCCCTAACCAATGGCTCTGATATCAATTGTTGTAAGAAAAAAAAAAAAGATCACACACACAGATAATATGAAGACAATAAGAAGAAAGACGAATTTGCCTACGTCCACGGAGCGCACCGCACTCAATCCACTACTTTCAAAATTGATTACAATCTCTCAGTTTCTCTGCAATTTGCTCTCAATCTCTCTAGCAACTTTTTCTCACACACGTTAGGGTTTACATAATTGTGGTATTTATATGGGAGCACTAGGGTTGGCCAAATCCTAATTGGGAGTTTATTTCTTTTCCATGGAAGATTTCCTAATCTCGCAAGAATTTGTTAGACCGCTGTTAAAGCCGCTGTCGAAGCCACAACGCTACTCACAGCGTAAACTTTTGGAGACAAAACCATTGTCTACTGCGCTGTCAAAATATAAAGCGCAATACACAACGTGAAACACTGATGATGGACCGTTGTCTAAGTCGCTATCGAAATACACACGCTCTTCAATAATAGATAAAGTGTTGTCATTGTTGCCTCAACACAAATCATAGTGTTGTCATTGTAGGACTGGCTACTGTACGCAGGAAAAAGGATTGGTATCATACCTATCCTTTTACAACTTAAACATAACAGTTGGATTGAGCAAAACCTCATCCAACGGTTTAAAATAAATAAAAAATTAAGAGTGAGGTTTACCTACTACTTGTTTCACCGGTTTCTCTCTCATTTTCATTCTCTCTTGAAGATGATGAGCACTCCTTACTCTCTCATTACAGAAGAAGACAAAGCTTTTGAGAAGCAATCAAGCTCTGTTTCAAAATCCAAAAACCATCCAAATGCAACAAATCTTTGAAGAGAAGCTTTTTCTCTCAACACACATACAAATTTCATACTAATGAGATCCAAATCTACCTCAAATCCATGACACTATTTCTATTTAAAGAAAACCTAAATCCAGATCTGAAAAGAAGAAAAGTTTGGAAGATCTCTTCCCAACGCCGTCTGAAATGAAGCAAATCTCCTCCCCAAGCAATTTTTCAATTGTCTTTTTTTGGGAAACATATTCAAGAGGATTTTGATTGACGAAGGTGTGTTTGTATCTCATTTTTTTTTCCAGATTATTGCTTCCTCGGGTGCAATATGACCAGGGAAGGACGCGCCGTCGATCTGGGCTGAAACCCGCCGGCACAATGGCCGGAAACGGTGCTGGAACGTCGGGTTGCATGTCGGGTTGAAGATGGGTTGAACATGGTCTTCTTAGGGTAGGTGGGTCGGGTAGGCGGGTGAAGAAGATGACGTGACGTTATCATGACGTCACGCCGTTGCAAGCAGAAGCCACCCAAAACGATTCGTTTCATTAATTGCATGGCAGGTTTCACTGATTTGAGTGGCAAACTACCGTTTGGGTCCCTGATGCTTTCCATATTTACAGAATCTTCAATAGTTGCTCCATATTTTCATGTTAGCCCCTTATTTCTTACACCAATGCTCCTGAACTTCCTAAATACATGAAATACTCAATTAAGCCATCAAAATCCCGGTTAACCATCTTAATCGTGTAAATGGTCAAAAAAGCCCTTATGTATTATTTTGTTTCATTTTTTTATGACATATTTTATTTATTTTCTAAATTAACCAATTAAAAAAGAAAAAATAAATAAAGAAACGTGATAAAGAAAAAAATAAAAGAAAAAAAAAATTATATGGAGGAGATCTAAAAAATAAAATATTGTTTAATCTACTTGGAGATGTATTGTTAACCTTACTATATTTGATTGTTTATTAATTTATTAAAAATTAATTTTTAAGAAGTTTTGAAGTTTATTATTAATTATTTATAATTGATTTTTGAAATTATTATTGTAAAATTTATATCGATTTGTAAGTGGAAATTATTAATACCAAATATTTAATTTACAATTTGGGAAAAAATCGAAACTCGAAACTTTTGAAGATAAATAAGTAATTGAGTATAACAATTTGGGGTGTCCATAACTATTGAATGTACTATTGGAATAAATTTATAAGTCTTGTAAAATAAGATCATATAAATATTAAATAGATAGTTTGAAACCATATAAATATTACCATAAAACTAATTAGTACACTCATATCTAAATTTTTTTAGGAATAAATAGTACCCTTTATTGAAATGAATATATTCATTTTAATATATTTTATTTATAAACCCTCTTAAATTATTAACACACACAATTTATATATATATATCATATTAACAAACCATTTTGTAATGATGATTCAATTTACTTTTGAAAATATCTCAAATGTAGGACTCTTATAAAAGAGATTATGTAGAACGAGATTGTATAAGGGTCAACAGTTAGAATTCTCTTATATATACCGTTACATTGAAAAAAAACTCATTAATATCTACGTCTATCTTTAAAAAAAAATATATATTTTTTGTTTATTGATAGAGTTCATAACTAGACATAAAAGAAAAAAAAAAAAAAGGTAAAATAATACTTACCTATGTATGATCAGAGTTTTCTAAATTAGATATCAATCCATTTTACCTCGGCACCTATATTAAATATCAATCCATTTTATTACAAATCATTGTGGCATGACAAATGCATGCTAAGGATACTTGGACTAAATTAGATTTAAATGCACTATATACTCTTATGTTTGAGCCGTATGACAGAATGAGGTGTTAAAATAATATTTGATTGTACATTATTTGGGATATGATTCTATTGTCAAATTATTATTTCAATTATAATAATATGAAAAAAAAAAAAAAAAAAAAAAAAAAAAAAAGGCTTACAGCTAAAATTTGAGTTGATATACCATGACCCTATTTCTAATTAATAAGAATATTATTACAATTTGTTTTAAAAGTAAAAATTATTAAAATTAATGCAGCTCTATATCTCTTTAGGAAAAAAAATATTACAATTAATAACTAAAAAAATTGTAAAATTTTAAATATACTAAATCAAGTGTATTTAGAAAAAGAGTGCTAAAAGATAAATTTGGATTGTAAGGAGAAAATCACTTAAATATATTGTTACAATTAATTAGAAATTAATAAAAATATTATTTGGTATACATACAAATATAATTTTGAATGCAATAATTAAATACTATTGATAAAACATTATAGGGAAAAAATCGATTTGTAAGTGGTTTATTATTAATTATTTATAATTGATTTTTGAAATTATTATTTTAAAATTTATATCGATTTGTAAGTGGAAATTATTAATACCAAATATTTAATTTACAATTTGGGAAAAAATCGAAACTCGAAACTCCTGAAGATAATGAGTAAGTATAACAATTTAGGGTATCCATAACTATTGAATATATTATTGGAATAAATTTATAAGTCTTGTAAAATAAGACCATATAAATATTAACTAGATAGTTTAAAACCATATAAATATTAAATGGGTGCTGATATTGCCACCCATAAAACTAATTAGTACACTCATGACTAAAATTTAAAAAATAAATATTACTATAAGCACTCATCCTAATGTCAATAGTATAATTTATTGAAATGAATATATTCATTTTAATATATTTTATTTATAAACCCTTTTAAATTAGTAACACACCCAATTTATATAAAAAAAAAAAAATAGGGCACTATTACAACCAGTGGAATTTACAAAAGAGTTGTATCATTTTTTTATTTTTATTATTATTATTATTTTTTTTAAGAAGTTACATTGTTCAACTACCAAAACTTCAATCAAGTATACACAACACCATTATAAGTCCACATGTCTACACATACAAAAAGAGTTAAAAGTCACACCAAGAGAAATTTCTATAAACACCAGGTTTTTATGATGGTGGAGAGTTCTTGATAGAGAGATGAAGATAATGATGGTGTTCTCGTAATAGGAGATCTGGAAATTTTTCCATATATCTTCTCGGTAATTGTCCATAGATCTGAAAATTTTTCCATATATCTTCCCGAAATTTTTTCCATCAACGTTAAAGTTGTTTCAAATGAGTAGTTTTTCCCGTAGTTAAAGTCGAGTGGTTCCCGGAAACAACTACAACGTTGATTAGAAAGTTAAAGTGGTTTCCTTCAACGTTGAAGTTGTTCCCAACGAGAAATTATTCCCGGGAACAACTTTGACGTCCATTATAACTTTAAAGTAGTTTCCATAACGTAAAAGTTGTTCCTTTTGTTAAAGTCAAGTGGTTCCCGGAAACAACTAAAACGTTGGTTAGAACGTTAAAATGGTTTCCGTTAATGTTGAAGTTGTTCCCAGGAACAACTTTGATGTCCATTGCAATGTTAAAGTAGTTTCCATAACGTAAAAGTTGTTCTCTTTATTAAAGTCAAGTGGTTCCTTGAAACAACTACAACATTGGTTAGAACGTTAAAGTGGTTTCCGTCAACGTTGAAGTTGTTCCTAACGAGTAGTTGTTCCCGGGAACAACTTTGATGTCCATTGTAACTTAAAATTAGTTTCCATAACGTAAAAGTTGTTCCCTTTGTTAAAGTCGAGTGGTTCCCAGAAACAACTAAAACGTTGGTTAGAACGTTAAAGTGGTTTCCGTCAACGTTGAAGTTGTTCCCGGGAACAACTTTGATGACCATTGCAACGTTAAAGTAGTTTCCATAACGTTAAAGTGGTTTCCATTAACGTTGAAGTTGTTCCCAACAAGTAGTTGTTCCCGAAAACAACTTTGACCTCTATTGCAATGTTAAAGTAGTTTCCATAACGTAAAAGTTGTTCCCTTTGTTAAAGTCGAGTGGTTCCCAGAAACAACTACAACGTTTGTTAAAACGTTAAAGTGGTTTCCGTCAACGTTGAAGTTGTTCCCGGGAACAATTTTGGCGTCCATTGCAACGTTAAAGTAGTTTTCATGATGTAAAAGTTGTTCCTTTTGTTAAAGTCGAGTGGTTCCCGGAAACAACCACAACGTTGGTTAGAACGTTAAAGTGGTTTCTATCAACGTTGAAGTTGTTCCCAACGAGTAGTTATTCTCGGAAACAACTTTGACATCAATTGCAACGTTAAAGTAGTTTCCTTAACGTAAAAGTTGTTCCCTTTGTTAAAGTTGAGTGGCTCCCGGAAACAACTAAAACGTTGGTTAGAACGTTAAAGTGGTTTCTGCCAACGTTGAAGTTGTTCCTAACAAGTAGTTGTTCCCGGGAACAACTTTGACGACCATTGCAATGTTAAAGTAGTTTCCATAACGTTAAAGTGGTTTCCATTAACGTTGAAGTTGTTCCCAACAAGTAGTTGTTCCCGAAAATAACTTTGACCTCTATTGCAACGTTAAAGTAGTTTCTATAACGTAAAAGTTGTTCCCTTTGTTAAAGTCGAGTGGTTCCCAGAAACAACTACAACGTTTGTTAGAACGTTAAAGTGGTTTCCGTCAACGTTGAAGTTGTTCCCGGGAATAATTTTGGCATCCATTGCAACGTTAAAATAGTTTTCATAATGTAAAAGTTGTTCCCTTTGTTAAAGTCGAGTGGTTCCCGGAAACAACTACAACGTTGGTTAGAACGTTAAAGTGGTTTCTATCAACGTTGAAGTTGTTCCCAACGAGTAGTTGTTCTCGGGAACAACTTTGACATCAATTGCAACGTTAAAGTAGTTTCCTTAACGTAAAAGTCGTTTCCTTTGTTAAAGTCGTTTCCTTTGTTAAAGTTGAGTGGCTCCTGGAAACAACTAAAACGTTGGTTAGAACGTTAAAGTGGTTTCCGTCAACGTTGAAGTTGTTCCTAACGAGTAATTGTTCCCGGGAACAACTTTGACGTCCATTACAACGTTAAAGTAGTTTCCATAACGTAAAAATTGTTTCCTTTGTTAAAGTCGAGTGGTTCCCGGAAACAACTACAACGTTGGTTAGAATGTTAAAATGGTTTCCGTCAACGTTGAAGTTGTTCCTAACGAGTAGTTGTTCCCGGGAACAACTTTGACGTCCATTGCAACGTTAAAGTAGTTTCCTTAACGTAAATGTTTGCAATTTATTAATATGTTACAAATAATTATCTATTTTCACAATTTTAATTATATTATTTATGATAAATGTAATTTTATTGCATATTAATATCATTTTAATTATATTTTTAAATTTGTAAATTACAAATGCAATTTACTATAAATTTGTAAATTACATTTTAATATAATTTTATTATTTAGTAACTTTATAATAATAGTTTTCAATTTTTCTATATTTAATATAGTTTTATTATTCAATTAATATAGGACATTAAAAAAAAAAAAAAAAAAAAATACATTTGTTATTGATTTTTTTTGGGAGAAACCGGTTGCAACCGGTTGTCCCAAATCCCAAAGGACCCAAACACATTGCCATGATACATTGATACCTACCACTTTTAGGGAAGGTATACTAGCCACAACACAAATCATAGTGGCACCTCTTGTCCACTTTTATTGACTTTGAGGTTCATTCTTTACGAACTCCAATAATTAGAGCACAACAGGCGTATGAATTTGAAATGCTGTTAATTAATTATTTGTTTTGAGAGAGTAGAGAGAGAGAGAGTGGTCCTCTTCAAGAACATTCAAAGCAAAGCTTTTATTATCAATCTAGACCAGCTGAGAGAGATTCTTTCAACTTGGCTAGCTAGAACTAGAATGACGACATGGTGTGTACATTCATTTCCTCATTTTGTTAACATTTTTAATTTGCATTTCATTCTATTCTTATGATCATCATATCATTAATAAATAATTGGTTGATTTAGATTGGGTGATGTTGTAGTATATATACTTGTTAAATGATCATATTTTCAAGATATAACTTTTACTCTTTTGATATGTCCGAATATTTAGTAACTTTTACTCGCATTACGTCATATATGATATGACACACCACACACAAGGGCGGATGGAGGGAGGGTCATAGGACTCATACGGCCCTTCCCTCAAAAAAGTTATAATAATTTTAAAAATAAACTTTATAAAATTGTCCCATTTTGAACCTCCTAAATTTTTTTTTCTTTTCTATTTCTAACTTCACCACTACTGTACACTGTGTTATTAAGCGGAGCACACTAAGTTTTTATTTTAAGTTTTATATGTATATCGATATAGTGTGTGCAAAATTTCCTCGGTTTCATGCCAATTTCTCAAAAACAATTCATATAATTAGTGTAGCAACATGCAACACCACCGCTCAGATCAATTTGCAGAGATTATGAGATTCTGGTTCATTTTTTCAAAACTTTGCTTTGGAATATCAAATTATTGATTTGGAGCCATGAGCATATATATATATATATATATATATATATATATATATATATATAACATCCCACCATTTCCATCCCAACACACGTGCCAACTGAGGTATCACTTGGTGAGTGGACACACATTAATTGATACATATCTCTCTTACCCATGTATTCACTCACCAATTAATGTTTATTCACTCACCAAGTGATACCTCGACTGCCACGTGTGTTGGGATGAAAATGGTGGGATTATAGGCGGGATGTATAGCTTACTGATTGTTTTATATATTTCCAATTTAATGCACTATTGTATGCCTATAAATATAATCATAATCACAATAATAAAATTATTCCTTTATTTCACATTTACAAAAAGAGTTAAACATCTAATTCTTCCGATTATAATTTACCATAAATCTGAAATGTGTCCTCAAAGCTTTTGAAATCCCAGTGGTTTTTTTTAATATATTAATAACTTTAATTAACAAAAAGAAAAATAGAATTAAAATCAAGAATTAGATAAGTAGAAATTGGATTTGGAGAATGATGGTTTGATATATGAGAGGGACTGAATAGGATCACTCTAATCATCTATTAGAATTTTCAATTTGGTGTCATTTTCATATTTATAGTCAACATGGAAAAATCAAGCTAATATAAATGTGCTTATACTATTATTAAGCATAGAAAGAACCACGAAATTGCCCAAAAGTGAGTAAAGATTTGATCATTTGTATAAATTGGATTTGGAGAATGATGGTTTGATAAACGAGAGGGTCTGTATAGGATCACTCTAATCATCTATTAGAATTTTCAATTTGGTGTAAATTTCATATTTATAGTCAACATGGAAAAATCAAACTAATATAAATGTGCTTATGCTATTATTAAGCATAGAAAGAAGCACAAAATTGCCCAAAAGTGAGTAAAGATTTGATCATTTGTATAAAATGGATGTGGAGAATGATGGTTTGATAAACGAGAGGGACTGAATAGGATCACTCTAATCATCTATTAGAATTTTCAATTTGGTGTCAATTTCATATTTACAGTCAACATGGAAAAATCAAGCTAATATAAATGTATTTATACTATTATTAAGCCTAGAAAGAAGCACAAATTGCCCAAAAGTGAGTAAAGATTTGATCATTTGTATAATGGATATTATCATTTGAGTCCCTACGTTTTTTTGAATTATTTATTTTTTACCCACTTATTCAATTTTCACTGGATTGATCCTTATGCTTTCAAAAGCCCATCAATTTGGTCCCTCTATGAGTCAACAGTTAGTCAAAATTTATGATTTTAGGGGTATTTTTGTCTTTAAACAAGTAATATGCCACATGTCAATGCCATAAAATAATCAAATAGAGTAAAAAAAAAAAACTTTACTTTATAAGAAAATAATCTGAAATTTAAAAAAAAAATGAGAATGAAATGAAAAAAAAAAAACAAATAAATAAATTCAAATAAAGAAAAAACAAATAAAAAAAGAAAAAAAAATAGAAAATGAAAAACTAAAAATTCTTGAACTGAATACAATCCATTTGGACCTCCACCATCTGAGAAGAGGTTCTCCATCGATGGTGTCCATGACCAAACTAAGGCAGGCATCAAAGCTTCAAATGCAACAACTCAATAAAATCCAACAAACCTTGAACTGAATACAATCCATCATTTTCCAAAAATTAACCTAAAATCCTAAAATCCTTATCATCTCCATCTCCATCTCATCATCCACACCGTAAAGTTTGACTCCATCATCCTAAAATCCTAAAATACAATACAATACATAGATCTTAACATCTCAATCCTAAAATCCTTCATCTCCATCTCATCATCCACACCTTCTCTACCAAATTACAGACCCTATATCTTAAAGAAAAAAACCACATCAGATTTCAACACAAAAAGAAATTTTTTTTTACAACAAATGCTTCAATCCACCATCAGATTTCATTACCAAACCCTAGCAAACAATTTCATCATCGTATTCGAAACGAAAAAGGGAATGTCCAAGTTCGCCCGAGTAGACTCAGCCGCCGTCGTCGTCGTCGTCGTTCCCGAACGAGGTGCTCGAGTGAGTTTTAGCTCTATTGACTTCACACAAGGACCGAAGCTCAATGTCGTTGGTGTGCAAAAGCTAGTACCACACCGAGCAATGGTCGAGGACTCGTGTGTTCATCGGAAACTGCTACTCGGTCTCGCCGGAGATTCTGGCGCGTCGGTTTCCCAAAATTCCTTGCGTAACCCTAAAGGGAAGCCTAGATTCTCCGATTTCAATCTGGTCCGGCATAATTGGGGAGCCGACATTCACGCTTGGCTCGTAGCATTCGCCAACAATTATCCATTTTTGGAGGAGCTGAGATTGAAACGAATGACTGTGAATGATGAGAGTCTGGAGTTTTTGGGTGTTTGAGTTAATGGTGGAAGATGATGATGATGCCTGATGTGTGGTGGTGGATTTATTATATATATATATTTTTTAAAGATTTATTTATTTATTTAATTTGTTTTCATATTTCTTTAAATTTACTTTTTTTTTCTCAAAAGATAAATTAAATGTATTAGTTTTTTTTTTTTTTTTTTTTTTAAGAAATTAATAGTCAGGGGTAAATATGTCATTTTGTTTTTTCCGTGACCGTTGACGGTCAAAATTCAGGTCAGAGGGACTAAATTGAGTGGTTTTTAAAAACGTAGGGACCAATCCAATGAAAAATGAATAAGTGAGTAAAAAATAGATAATTCAAAGAAACATAGGGACTCTAATGATAATATCCCTTTGTATAAATTGGATTTGGAGAATGATGGTTTGATAAACGAGAGGGATTGAATAGGATCACTCTAATCATCTATTAGAATTTTCAATTTGGGGTCAATTTCATATTTATAGTCAACATGGAAAAATCAAGCTAATATAAATGTGCTTGTACTATTATTAAGCATAGAAAGAAGCACGAAATTGCCCAAAAGTGAGTAAAGATTTTATCATTTGTATAAATTGGATTTGGAGAAATATGGTTTGATAAACGAGAGGGATTGAATAGGATCACTCTAATCATCTATTAGAATTTTCAATTTGGTGTCAATTTCATATTTATAGTCAACATGGAAAAAATGAAAAATCAAGCTAATATAAATGTCCTTGTACAATTATTAAGCATAGAGAGAAGCGTGAAATTGCCCAAAAGTGAGTATATATTTGATCATTTGTATAAATTGGACTTGGAGAATGATGGTTTGATAAATGAGAGGGACTGAATAGGATCACTCATATTATCTATTAGAATTTTCAATTCGGTGTCAATTTCATATTTATAGTCAACATGGAAAAATCAAAAGTGACGTGTATCATTTATGTGACACTTACAATGTATCTATATGCATGAAAAAGATTTTTTTTTTCTTGTCATTATATAGAAAAGAGAGATAATTCAAAGAACATGTTTTAAAAGATAAGCCATCTTTAATTTTCATTCAAGAGTTAAAAATATATATAGGAAATAGCATTTTTTTTAACCAAAAAATTAAGGGGTTTCTATTTTTACCTAGAATTAGTGTTTTCATTGTTTTTACCAAACTTTCCACTAAATAGACAAATTTACTTCTGCACTAGATTAAACACATTGGGAATTAAACACACTATGAATTATACTGGTGGTGTGTTTAATTGATGAAAACTGGTGATGTGTTTAATTGAAGAAGAACGGTGGTGTGTTTAATTGATGAAAATGGGTGTTATGTTTAATTGAAAAAATTGGTGTGTTTAATTTAAGAAAACAACTAGTGTGTTTAATTGAAGAAGATTGGTGTGTTTAATTGAGAAATCATTAAGGGTATTTTTGTCTCATCAGTGGAAAGTTTGGTAAAAAAAATTAAAACACTAATGTTGGGTAAAATTAAAAACTCCACTAATTATATGGTTAGTTTCAATTTTAACCCTTATATATATATATAGAGAGAGAGAGAGAGAGAGAGAGAGAGAGAGCTTCTCACCTACAAACCCCATGATATAACATTACATACAAACCTATTTATTAGCCTTTGGATCAAGATCCATGTTGTGTATTCTCTCTTCTAACCCCCCCACTTACACAACATCACATACAAACCTATTTATTAGCCTTTGGATCAAGATCCATGTTGTGTATTCTCTCTTCTAGCCCCCCATTTACACAACATCCAAAGACTAATAAATAGGTTTGTATGCAAGTTATATCAGGAGGTTTGTAGGTGAGAATATATATATATATATATATATATATATATATATATATATATATATATATATACAGTCTTTCTACTGTCAGTTCATCCTGATATAAAATATAACAGGACGAATAATATAGACCACAGATTATGGAGAAGTTTTGACAAATGCATACACTTTGAGTCAAAGTATGTAAATCTAATGGTCCACATTCTTCATCTTGATATATTTTATATCATGATGAACTGACAAAATAAAAACTGTATATATATATATATATTTATAATCTGACACTGATAAGGTACGGTGGTCTTTGAACAGTGAGATGTTATCATATAATTCTTTTATAAACTACTACAATTTAGAGTTTGGGGAGGGTGGAAATGGTCCAAAATGTCACTTTTTTAAACTTATTTTCCACCCAAGTGAGTGTTGTAATAAGTTATGTTTAAAATACACCTATTATGGTGAACTACCAAAATTTCCCTTAGATAATTAGTTTTTTATTCTATTTGTACTTTCATCTTAGCTAACATCTCCACACTTCCAACACTCAACTTAGTAGTCCCAACTCAGTAACCCTCTCTCTCTCTCTCTACAATAAACTTGTCTGAAAATTGAAATCCCCTACAGCAAAAAGTTCAAGGTTTGTCATGGGTTTATGAGTCTTGTAATACTTTATCCGTTCCTTTTCATTTGTTCTCTGAGTCTTTTGTAAACTTTAAGCTGGCTGTGTGAATTTTGAATCTCCAAGCCTTTCTAAGCTCTGTCCAAGCCTTTCTAAACACTGTTCAAGCTTTTGTGAAGTTGTGTCCGAGCCTTTTGCATACCCTTTAGGTTTGTCAATGAAGCAGTGTCCGAGCCTTTTAAAGCAATGTCCGAACCTTTTAAGTAGTGTCTGAGCCTTTTACATTAGTGTCCGGACAGTTAAGTAAAAGACTCGGGCAGTTAGGAAAATATGGGTGATTGTAAATTCTCGGAAAGAAGGATAGAAGACTCGGACACTAATTGAAAAGGCTCGAGAACTATATAGAAAGTCTCGGAGATATAAAATTAACAAAAAAAACTGATGGTTAAAAAGGCTCGGAAAGAACTCACAAAGGCTTGGACATTACTCACAAAGGCTCGGATGCAACTAACAAAGGCTCGGACATAAAAAAAAAAAGTTTAATGTTCATACAAAAGGCTCGAGTAGTTCATGAAAAAGCTCAAGAACTGATTAAAAAGGCTAGGAAACTATTTACAAAGGCTCAGAGATTCAAATTTGACATAAACCTAATATTCATAAAAAAGGCTCGGACCACAAACACAAAGTCTCGGACAACATACGAAAAGTCTCCGAAACTAAGTTACTGTTCATCATCTTCCCCACTCGAAAATCTCAACCCTCAACAACTTTAACAATGGGAGATTCAAAACCAAAACCCAATTTGGGTTTTAAATTGAACAAAAAGCTCGACCCCCGAATGCATTTGCGTAGCGCCACTAAACTAATCCACTGAAAATGTATCGATAATGTTATGAAGTTGATTTTGTTTGAGTTGGGAATAACTATACAGAGAAGCCGATGCTTTCTCTCTCTACTGTTTTCTCTCTCTAGGTTTGAAAACGAAAGAAAGTACCTTGGAAGGGGTATTTTTGTCTAGTCACCTAAATTAGTGCCTTTTAAACATGAATTACTAATGTGGTAACTTTCTTAAAAAACCATGTCCAAATAGTGACATTTAATTTTTGAGCCCTTTAGGGAGGAGATGATATAATTAGAACTCCCTATTTCATACCGACATATCAATCGACAAAAAAATGTTGTAATATAATAAAGAGTAATGCAATTACCACTCATATAGTTGTGAATGGATTTCCACCTTCTAACATTCACCTTTCAATCTCTCTCCAATCGGTATCTTCTACCTAAGAGCATGAAGCCAAATTTCATGCAAGTGTTGATCCATGATTGGTTTCTTTATACTATTATTACTATATAATATATATAGTACCTAATTTCATTTGTAAATGGCAATCTGATTTTGTAATTATTGGAGAGTTCCAGTAAAGTAATATCAGTTTCATTGTAAGATGAGAAGCAATACAAAAGCATTGAAAGTCGGTTTGCATATTCTCTTCATCTATGATTTATTATGCTTTGATTTTGCGGCTATATATATGATATTTCTCCTACCAGATCGTCCTGAAATTATAATTTCAGGACAACCAACCACAGTCGCATATTTTAATAAGTTCAAATGTTTGTTAAAAAAAATCAGCATTTTATTTAAACATGTAGCTGTGATTGGTCATCCTGAAATTATAATTTTAGAACAACCTGATGGGAAAACTATCATATATATATATATATATATATATATATATATATATATATATATATATATATATATATATTTTAATGTATTTTTTTTTATATATATGTGTTAGGTTTTAGCTCGTACTCTCAAGTGAACCCAATATGAACCAAACGAGACTCAACTGATGTGAAACTTCCTGGAGACGTGGAAAAACGTTTGGAAGTTGGATATGGTGTTTAAGGGAGGTTTGAAGACCAAAGAAGAATTGAAGAATCGAATTTCAAAAGGAATCGCGGTGCGGACAAAGCGCATGGATTGCAGCACAAGGAGCGGTCGATTCCAAGAGATCAGCGCAGTGCAGACCACAATTTACTGAGCGATCGTTTTCGAAAGTACTCCGCATGCGGGGTAGGGCACGGGTGGCCAACCACGACCCAGACCACGGTGACGGCATATTTTGCTGAGATCAGGAATGTTACACGAAAAAGGAAATTGTTCTTCTGGAAGTTCTTGTGCTTAAAGGAAAATGAATACTCTTTGCGTGAAATAAGAAGACTTGTACATAAAAGGAAATAGTCTTTTGTGAAATAAGAAAGTCTTGTATGTTTAGGAGTAGGATTTCATTTTATTTTAAACTCCATTAACTAGTGTAAATAGACCTAATATCTTGTTATTAGATTTAGAGTGTGGAGTCAAAAGAAACATCATGTAACATCAGAGAGTGGTGAGATACGGGTGAGCGACCCATGGGAATATCTGGGAGGGATTCGGAAAATATCAGTGGATCAAGTTAGAGATCTGTGGGTGATATTCAGGGGAGACCTAGGGGATATTGGGGGGTTCTTAATAAGGATCTTGTGAGTGTTATGAGCTGAAAGTCATGATGTAAAGCTCAGTTGTGAGCTTAGGGAATTGGTAAGGCTCAATGGTTTGGGGTTGAGGTGTGAGAGAGAATCCTGGAGTATATGGTTGTAACAATTTATTATATAGTGAAACTTTCTTTGTCGTCCTGATGGCCCATGGTTTTTTCCTTGATTTAGGGTTTTCTACGTATATCTTGTGTTATGTGATTGTTTATTTTCTCTCATCTTATTTTTCTGCTAGAGACGTTAATTGTTATGAGTTATAGGTGAATATTAGGCATGTCGTTTCCGCGTTCATTGGTTCAAATCCTCAACAACTGGTATCAGAGCCAAGGTTGGTGATGGCGGTGTCAAGTATTTACAGGAGATCGTATGGAGGATTTGGTGGCATTGAGATGATGATTCATGGTTGCCTAGTATGGGTTTAGCAAATGAGACACATCTTGAAAGCGGTTTCGAACTCGTTAGGGTTTGATGAAAGGAAGAATTCAATGGAGAAGAAGTTCTGCTTGTGGTGACAGGTACGAGTCATGGAGATCCAATCTAGGTTACACAAGGTGCTGATTGAATATCAAAAAAAAAAAAAAAAAAACGCTTGAAGTCACTGGTGGTGTGGGGTGGGAATTATCCGGCAAAGCACTCCTGGTACTAGTAGCAAGTCTTTTCACCATGATAAGTGATGTAAGGACAAAAGGTCTTTCACAGGATTGGGTGATGCAAAGACACGTTTATCCTTCCTTTTGGCAAGTTTCTCCACTGGCCATGGAAGAGGATATGTTGTTATTAGTGGTCCACAGGTTTTGCACATGGCCATTAGTCAGAAGGTGATGCAAGGTGTGTGGGTGGACAAAGATGTCGATGGCTGTGTGATTGTTTATTTTCTCTCATTTTATTTTTCTGCTATAGACGTTAATTGCTATGAGTTATAAGCGAATATTAAGCATGTTGTTTTCGTGTTCATCGATTTAAATTCCCAACAATATGTATATCTCATCTTTTCTCAATTGATGTGCATCTATAGATCTTTATTAGTAGTAGGGGTTTGAGTCATACCATACACATCTTATAAGTAGGATGGAGCCAGAAAATTTTGTTTGGAGGCAATTGAATTTAAGGATATTTTTATTTCCTTTTAGAAAGAGGGCATGACCTCTGCTAGAACTTAATCTGCCACTAGGAAGAGAGCATCAATATTATATATATATATATATATATCGATGATTTTTCTCTTCGACATGGTGAGGTAAATATCCGTACAATCCCGTGATCCGTTTATTTTAAATTTGAAAGTGTGAATAATATAAAGTTGGGATATGCAAAGAATTTGATGATAAAAAATGGGGCAATTACCAAATTGGTCCTGGACTTTTTTCTTTATTCCAAGTTGTTTGCGACTTTTACAAAAGTGACCAAATTGGTCCCTAACTTTTTAAATTGTATCAATTTCATCCCTCAATTAACTTTCTATTAGTCAAACCTAACAGTCAATGGTATTTTAGTCGGGCAATTACCAAATTGGTCATAGACTTTTTTCTTTATTCAAGGTAGTTTGCGACTTTTACAAAAGTGACCAAATTGGTCCCTAACGTTTTTATGGAGAACCATTTGAGTCCCTAACTTTTAAGAAACAACCAAAAACATCCCTTATCATTAACCTCGGTTATTTATATCGTTACTTTGATTATGGTTTACTTTTAAAAGACTAAAGTACCCCTCAAAACTCTAAAGTTAAAAATGTTTAAATAAAAATAAAATAATTATTCAAACAAGAATGTAATGGAAACAAAAATAAATAAATTATCTGCAACTCTCTCATTGATTCGAAAAACAATCCATATCTTTTCAATTTTTCATCGATACAAAACCCAAAAAATTATACAGGTTTCTATAATTTTTTTTATCAATATTGAACCCAAAAAATGACTCATTTTCAAGAACTTGAACCAGACAATGATGGAGTCATGGAGATGCCTTCAGTATATAAGCATTAGAGACCTATTTTTGAGAGAATAACCCCATTGACTCCGAGCCAAACCAGAAAAGATCTCCCCCGATCTTTGTCTAGTGTTCTCCATTGGAGATATGAGATTTCTAATTCTTGAGGCATTGGCCGATTCTGGATTTGCCAACCTTTGATTTTTTTTATGGGGTCAGATTGTTGGTAGTAAGTGTTTCCAAGTTCGGTAGTGATTTTCGAATCAATGAGAGAGTTGCAGATAATTTATTTTATTTTGTTTTCATTACATTCTTGTTTAAATAATTATTTTATTTTTATTTAAACATTTTTAACTTTAGAGTTTAGAGGGCTACTTTAGTCTTTTAAAAGTAAATCATAGTCAAAGTAACGGTATAAATAACCAAGGTTAACGATAAGGGATGTTTTTGGTTGTTTCTTAAAAGTTAGGGACTCAAATGGTACTCCATAAAAACGTTAGGGACCAATTTGGTCATTTTTGTAAAAGTCGCAAACTACTTTGAATAAAGAAAAAAGTCCAGGACCAATTTGGTAATTGCCCGACTAAAATACTATTGACTATTAGGTTTGACTAACAGAAAGTTAATTGAGGGATGAAATTGGTACAATTTAAAAAGTTAGGGACCAATTTGGTCACTTTTGTAAAAGTCGCAAACAACTTGGAATAAAGAAAAAAGTCCAGGACCAATTTGGTAATTGCCCTAAAAAATGTGCTAATTTTGAAGACTATACAAAACAAAAGACATTCGTCCTAGGAATGACGACATAACTGAAGACATCTTATGGAAAAAATAAACAGATACCCTTGTGAAGATTCTGGTCCCACACAAAGTGAACATTCAAATACTATTAAAATGGACTAATTGCACAAACATCCCCTGAGTTTAAGTGTACTTGCAGCTATATGGAATTTTTACTTAAAATTACACAAACATCCCCTACCGTTAGTGATGATCTGTTAGAACCTAACGACTGAGGGGTATAAAGGTCTTTCGACCAATTAATAAGATAAAATCACTTTTAATTATTTGTATATCAGTCATTAATTATTATTTTTAAAATACCTCCATCCATTTTTTTATCTTCGTTGATGGAGTAGATTAGATGAAAATGATTTTTATTTTTATTAATTTCTTTTTTAAAAAGCCACTTCCAGTTTTTCTTCTAATTTTTTCTTCCTCGTTCTTTGGTTTTTCTCATCAACCAAACAGAAAAAACACATAAACACAACAAAAGAGATCAAACACAAGATCCACATTACAAATATTTAACTCATATCAAGACCTAAACCAAACCCTGAAAAGAAAACGATCAGAAGTATATAACACCAAAATGATGAATTAATTCAATAATTCTTTTCTAAACAAAAAACAATATGGAGAAGTCCTTGAGATGTCACCAATTAGAGAAGTTGTTGGTCTCCTTGGAGAAGATCTGTTCTTCGATAGGAGGAGATCAGCGTCGATCTCCTCCGTTACTAGAGGAAATCGACTCTTCTATTGTCAAACGAAGGAGATAACGCCGATGGCATTGACTTGCTCACGACCCCCTCAAATCCACCCCTATTTTCCATTAAAGATCTAGGCCAGATCAACAAAATCAACAAAATCACAAAATGTTTTTGCAAAGCTTGTTTGGTCTTTTAATTTGATGTGAATGTGACAGTAGATGGAGAGTTGGTAAGGTATATTTGTCCCATGAACATTAGATCTCCTTCAAGCGGAAGAGATCTGCATCGATCACATCTGGCTGGAGGAGACCGATTGGAGAAGGTGACCGGCGGGAGGAGAGACGTCTCCGACTAGAAAAGTGGCGGTGGAGGCGGTAGAGCTTTTCCAGATTTGTCTTTGAAGTCAAAACAAAAGTTTTCCAGATTTGTGAATTATGAGTTTATCTTTTTTTTTTTAATTGTTAATAATTTTTATTTTTTTGACATTATAAAAAAATTAACTGAATTGGTGTTGAGCTTTTTCCAACACAACTCAATATTTTAATTAAATAATTTTGGTAAATATTTGATCATATAATCTCTTTCAAATATTGGAATATGAATATGTTGTTGAGATTGGTAGTGATATTTGTGATCAACTGATCTCGTGTATGAATTTGATAAAAGGAAGTGCTGGGTTTTTAAAAAATTTTATTCTATTTTTGGTGCAGTGTATTAATATTTTTTATATTATTTACTAAATATATATATTTCAATTTTTAAATAGTGGAAATTGTGGAAAATGTCACCTTTTTAAACTGATTTGGTGACAAAGTCACTGCTTTAATAAGTTAAGTTTAAAAGGCACCTATTATGGTGAACTACCTAGATTGCCCTTACTTTACACATTCTCTTTCTTACTTTACACATTCTCTTTCTTACTTTGAAGTTTTCTGATATTTTATTCTTTCACCTTCCTTTATAACAGACCTCCAATGGAGGTTGAACACCATAACATTATCAATGCAACTTCATTGGATAATTAGTTTTGTGGCGCTACGCAGACGCATTCGGGGGTCGAGCTCGAACAATAAGACTCGAACAAAAAAGCTGGACTAGTGAATGAAAAGTCACGGGAGGTGTATGAAAAGTCACGGGAGGTGTATGAAAAGTCACGGGAACAGTAGTAAAAGTCACGGGAACTCTATTAAAAGTCACGGGAAGTGTATTAAAAGTCACGGGAAGTGTATTAGAAGTCACGGGAACAGTATGAAAAGTCACGGGAGGTGTATGAAAAGTCACGGGAAGTGTATTAGAAGTCACGGGAACAGTAGTAAAAGTCACTGGGAACAGTAGTAAGAGTCACGGGAAGTGTATGAAAAGTCACGGGAGGTGTATGAAAAGTCACGGGAACAGTAGTAAAAGTCACGGGAACTATATTAAAAGTCACGGGAACAGTAGTAAAAGTCACGGTAAGTGTATTAAAAGTCACGGTAAGTGTATTAGAAGTCACGGTAAGTGTATTAGAAGTCACGGGAACAGTAGTAAAAGTCACGGGAACAGTATTAAAAGTCACAGGAAGTGTATGAAAAGTCACAGGAGGTGTATGAAAAGTCACGGGAGGTGTATGAAGTGTATGAAAACTCACGGGAAGTGTATGAAAACTCACGGGAAGTGTTTCAAAAGTCACGGGAACAGTTCAAAAACTCACGGCAACAATTCAAAAAGTCACGGGAAAAGTTGTTTTGAAGACGATGAAGTTTCAAAAGGCTCGAACAACATTTCAAAAGGCTCGAAAACCCAGATCTTCATCGTCTTCTACATAACTTTTTTATAATTCAAACCTTAAACTAAAATTAAACTAACCTAGAACCATAATCTATCAAGAACAAAAACAAAATCGAAACATAAACACTGTCAGTTGCAGGTTCTCCACTGTTCTCTCTCTCTCTCAACTTTTTTCTCTCCACGTTTGAAAAGACACAAACAGACAAAATGATGGTATTTTTGTCTGATCACCTAAATAGGTGCCTTTTAAACTTAAATTAGTAAACCAGTGATATTCTTACAAAAAGAGGTTGAAATAGTAACAAAAAATTTTTGAACCCTTTTTAAATATCTAAAAGTTAAAAACCAGTCATTTCTAAAAATAAATAATAATAATAATAATAATAAACCAGTTAACTTAGGGGTAATTTGGACACTTCACACATAAATGTTGGTCAACTGTTATTGTTGACGGAAGTCAACTGACGACATGGGAAGTTTGTGCAATTTCAAATAAAAGTTCCAAATACATGCAATTACACTAAATGTCCGGGGATATTTGTGCAATTAGTCCACGAAAATTCGTTCTAGGATATTTACACTAAAAAATGTGCTAATTTTGAAGACTATATACAAAACAAAAGACATTCGTCCTAGGACTAACGACATAACTGAAGACATCTTATGGAAACCTTGTGAAGATTCTGGTCCCACACAAAGTGAACATTCAAATACTATTAAAATTCGTTCTCCATAGTAATACCATATCAATGGATAATGAGACCTGGTAAAATCATAGCCACGGATTGGTCTTGGTTTTTGACAACGATAACAATAGAACTCGACTGTTTTTCTCTGTTTATTTAAAACCCACCACTACCACCACCACCAACACCACCATTTTATATGCAAAGCAATCCGCTCATAGAAGAACCACGTGCGTGCTGCTTAATTCTTACAAAACTTTAACAGGTATATAAAATATGTCTTTCTGTTCTTTACATCAATTGAATCTTATTATATATTTTGTCCATTTTATGATATAATGATTAATGTGTACTTGCTTTTTGAATCCTTGTCTGCGTATCTGAATTGGGTTGTCATTATATTATATATTGGAATTTTGCAGGTCAAGGGAATTCAGTAAATATATTCTGTTTTGTGTGAGAATGTTGAGTTTTGATATGGGATTTTTATTTCAGTATTTACAGTCATCACCTTCAATGGAGATTTTTTTAGATTCTGTCAATGTAGTGTTCTCTGTATCGTTATTGACATGGCTTCTGATAGAGATTTTGAAACGTAGGACGACAGATTATGGTGATTTACAATTGGGTTACAGAGTACAAGTAGTTTCTGTCGTTTGCAATTTCCTTGTCGCCATTACATATCTGGGTTTTGGTGTTTATGATTATTGGAAACTCAGAGTTATTTCTTATAAATCTGTCTTCTATGTCATGACTTGGGTTTTGGCAACTGTTTTAGTTGCAATCTGTTCAAAAAACACAGCTCATAGAGATGTCAAAAGGTGGCCTTTTGTTCTCATTCTTTGGTGGATCTTCTCTTTCACCATTGATTTGCTTTCTGTTTCCTTTTATCTCTTAACCCATTTAGGATCCATCAAATTACCTCATTTTCTGCCAGAAGCCACCGCTGTTGATTTTTTCGCCTTTCCTTTGTTGATAGTACTGCTTTGTTTGAGTGCTCTGCCCTTAAGTTATAATAGGAAATACAGTGAGTTTGAAAGTCCATTGCTTCAAAAAGAGGATGACAAGTCCTCTAAAGATGGGAGCTATAGTTTCTCAAACGCTGGAGTTTGGAGCAAACTAACGTTTGGATGGTTGAATCCTCTCTTCGCTAAGGGACGGGTTGAAAAGGTTGAATTGAAGGATATTCCTTCCATTCCTCACTCCGAAACAGCCGAAAGTGCATCATTGTTGCTCGAAGAATCGGTTCGAGAACAGAATATGGTATCCTTGTCATTGAAACAAGCCGTAGCTTATGCTATATGGAAGTCTCTTGCCATCAATGCAGTTTTTGCAGGTACATCTTTGTTCTTTAAGGAATATTGCCTCACAGACTCACCCAGGTTGTTTAGCCAACCCACACGCATACACTTTTTTCCTAAATTTTGTTTTAGGTTTAATTTTCTACTTGTGGTTGTAGATTATAAATTATATCCATAATCCATGAGCTTATGCCTAGAACTCTAGAAGGCTTAAAAGCCCAAGTCTATATGTTCTATTAAGTTACAAGAATATGTAAAAAATTTAAAATGCAAAAAGCTTAAAATAAGAATTAAAAATATCAATAAAAACATAAAAATAACAATTTTTTTATATAAAAAAAATCGCTTTTTAGTTTTCAGAAAAAAAAAAAGAGACATCCCTTTTCATTAAAGAAAAAAAAACAACAAATGAAAAATTATTATTATTATTATTATTTTAAATCATATTTAAACAAAATGCCAATAACAAAAAAAAAAAAATTAAAATCAAATTGTAACAGAAAAATAAATTAAGAAAAAATAATAATAAATCCTCCACTTGGAAGGAATACAGCCTCACAGACTCACCCAAATTGTTTAGCCAACCCACACGCATACACTTTTTCCCTAAATTTTGTTTTAGGTTTTTTATTTGCAAAAAGGGACCATATTTGCACCCCTTAAAAACTTTATGTACACCCCAAATTAGTATGTTTTTAAAATCCAATAATACCCTTGTGTAAAATTACTAAAAACATCTCCAATGCAAGAGTGACTTGTGAAAAAAAAAAAAAATGCCACGTAGGATTAACAGACATTCTATTAATAAATCTTTCTCCAATGCAGCTGTGCATATTCAATCTCAAGCTGACGTAGAAAAAAAGTATTAGACATTGTAAACATGAGAGCATCTCCAATGCAAGTGTGACTTGTGAAAAAAAGAGATGTCACGTAGGATAAATAGACGTTATGTTAATAATTGTGTCTCCAATGCAACCGTGCATATTCAACATCAAACTGACGTGGCAAAAAAAATATTAGACATTGTCAACATGACCGTCCACTTTCAGACGTTAATGTAAAAGTTAAACATTAATTTGGCATTAATTGTTTATTAGTACACTCTCCAATAATTATTAATTAGTTTCCTATTTTAATCTTTTGTAATTTTTTTCCTATTAATGGTTTGAAATTAACATATATAATAAAAACTCTTTCCATTTTAATAAACCCTAGATTCTCTTTTAAATATATTTTCAATATCTTTTAAGGAAATACAAATTGATTGCTAAGTATGGAAAATGAATCAAAATTATGAGACAAATTTGGTTATGAAAAAGTAAGTTTTAAATTAATTTTTATTATTTTTATTAGAAGAACAAAATCGTATATAAACAGAATTTTAAATTAACTATATTAACTATATTTTGTTATTTCTTTCAAACACACTTTAGATTTTTTTTATTTTTATTAATATTAGATGTTCTTCAATTTCATCGAATGCCTATCTTTTTTTTTTTTTTTTTAAATATCATTTAACACCTGTCTACTTACTTATCAATTGAGACATATCACAAATCTTGCATCCTTACAACTCTCTCAAATAGAAAGTGGCTCTCCAATAAAAAAAATCTTTATATGGATTTTTAACGAAAAATAAATAACAAAAAATGGAGTTTGATTTTGAAAAAACCAAGAAAAGAAAGAAGTAGGGAAAAGAAAAAATAGTAAGAGAATTAAAGATAGCAACAAAATTTGAAATAATAATAAAGTTGATTAAATAACAAAATAATAGTTATAGGTGGTGTGTACTTACAAAAATACAATACAATATAATTAAAGAAATAGTATTTTTGACATTAATTTGGGTTTATTTACAAATTAGAGATTTTTTAAATTTTTTGATGAGTGTGATTACAAAATGGGTGTAGATACAATTTTTAAGGGGTGCCAATATCACCACTCTATAAGTTATTCGTGAGCTTATGCCTGTAAGGCTTAAAAGCCCAAATCAATAAGTCTATGAGTGGCGATATTGGCACCACCCCTTAAAAATCGTATGTCCTTTCGTAAGTACACCCATAAAAAAATTACAATATTTGTAGTTTGTAAATAAACCTCACTTAATACCAAAAATACCCTTTCTTTAATTTTATAGTATTTTATTTTTACAAGTACACCCCATCAACACCTATTTCGTTATCTAATCAATTTTATTATTATTTAGAATTTTGTTAATTTATAAATAAATAATTTCTAACTTCTAAATACAATATTTTACAGGGGGTTTTTCTGTTGTGGCTGTGTAGTCCGGTTGGTTTGGGTTTCTTTTTGTTGTTTTGTTGACTGTTGTCCTGTTTTGTTGTGCGTTTTTGGGTCTGTTAGTTTGTGTTTGGGGTGGGTGTTTCACGTTTGGGCTGATGCCTTTGTGGCTTTCTTGCTTGGTGGCCCTTGGTGGCTTTGTGTTTCTTGCTCTGTTTTGGTTTTTGTGGCCCTTAATAATATTTCAGCAGTTAAAAAAAAAAAAAAAAAAAAAAAACACAATAGTATACCAAAATGATTTGTGTTTTAAGCTCATTTTGTTTACTGTTTGTAGATTAAAATGACGAAAAAGAAAATAGATAGTGCAAGATACAGTGTATGTGAGTGTTTGATTGATATACTATCGGTAATAATAAGGTGGTTTTGGAAATAAATAAATAAATAAAGAATTCTAGGATGGTTTGAGAATTTTCTGGAAAAAATATATATACAGTTTTTTTTTTTTCTTAGCTGCGTTCTCCCACTGTTCTTCACTTCTTCTATTCCCTCGTGTGAAAGAACTTCCATGTTTTACTTTCACAAAATCAAACTTCAATTTTTTTTATCTTTCTCTCTCATCACGTCTAGCATCTCTCTCACTTTCTTCTTGGATGTTTTCTGTCCACAAAACTCACTTTGATAAAGTTTTTCCTGTTAGAGATCCACAAAAATCACTTTGCAAGTAATTTGTATTCTTTAAAAGAAATTAAAAATATATTTGAAATTAGTATTTAAAAGAGATATTAGGGTTTGAGAAAGTAGAAAGGGTTTTTATGTTATATATGAATATAATATGATTTTTGTTACGAACCATTAATAGGAAACTATTTGTAATTATTGATGGGACAAACTATTTAATACTTTTAGTCATTTTACTTAAGGGTAGAATTGGATTTTTTTTTTTTTAAATACTAATTTTGGGTGTACATACGATTTTTAAAGGGTGTAAATATCGCCACTCTAAGTCTATATGGTCAAATAAGTTACAAGAATATGTAAAAGAGTCATTAAATATAGGGTTAATATCATTTGGGTCCCTAACTTTAGCTGAAAGATCAATTTTTTAAACGAGTTTGCTTTTTTAGCAAAACTTTCCTTGACTTTTGAAAAGTATATCAAATAGGTCCATCTGTTAGTCAACTGTCAGTCGAACTTAACATTTGTAGGGGCATTTTTGTCTTTGAACCAAGAACTTGCCATGTGTCACAAATATAGAAATAAAATAAAAATTAATAATATATAACACAAATTTAAAAACTCTAATTAAAAAAAGTAATCTTATATAATAAAAAATAGAAAATAAAAAAATTAAATAGTTATATAATAAAATAATATTAATATTATTTCTCTGATCACCAAGTAATTTGTTTATTGTATCAAAATCACTCATCCCTCTCCTCCACTCCACCACCACTGCCATCGCCATCCATTATCATCATCATCATCATCATTCTCCAAAATCAAACACCAAAAAACAAACAACACAAAAATCAAATATCTCCACAAAATCGAAACCCCCAAACCTCCCGTTGCCTGCCACCGTGGCCGCAAACGCCACAATCGTCGTCAAAAACATCCACCATCGTCAAACACATCCCCCAAATATCAAATCTCAAACTCAAAAAAACAAACAAACAAACAAACAAAATCGAACGCACCATCGTCAAGCATCTCTGAACCCAGTCGTTCGCGCAAATCTCATCAATCCGCCGCGTTTCAAGCCGCACCGCTGCCACCGTTGAGTTCTCCATCACTTCATCTACCTATCGGTTTGGTTTGGAAGCTTTGATTTGGTTTATGGTGGGTGGTGGTTGTGGGTTTTGTTATGAAGTTTGGGTTTGCAGTTGTTGTTTGTAATGAATCATGGAGGAGGGAAAGATTGAGAGAGTGATGAATCATGGAGGAGAGAGATCTGGTAGATCTTGGAGGAGAGAAAGCTGAGTTTTGAAGTTTTATGGGTTTCTAGGTTTGACATTACAAATCTGGGTTTCTGGGTTTGAACGGCACTTAATGAGGAATCAGATGGAGGTTTGGAAGAAATTGATTTGGATGATGATTAATGACAGTGATGGTTGAAGAAATTGGGTTAAGTGGAAATAGCAAACTCGTGAGTCGTGAGGAATCAAATGGAGGAATTTTTTTTTTTTATTAAGATATTTTTATTATTTGAGATCAATAATAAGATTTCTTATGATGGTTTGCTTGATGATTTTCAGAATTTTGATTAGTTTTAATTTGTTTTAAATTTTTTAGTTTGGTAGAATTTTTTTTTTCATTTTTTTATATAATCATTTTTTTATTTTTTAAATAAATAAATCTCCACCATCATTCTAAGATTTGAATGGTGGAGATTTAAAACAATTTATTTTTGTATTATATAAATATTTTTTAAAAATTGTATTTTTTATATCTTTAATTTTAAATTAAAGATAAATTGTTTAAATTTTAAATGTTTGAGGGTAAAACAGTCTTTTTAGCCATTAATAAGGCATACAGGGGCAAAATAGACATTATACCAATTCTGTGACGTTTGACCATTAAAAAAAAAGTCAGAAGGACCTATTTGATATACTTTTCAAAAGTCAGGGAAAGTTTTGTTAAAAAAGTAAACTCATTAAAAAAATTGATCTTTCAACAAAAGTTAGGGATCCAAATGATATTAACCCTTAAATATAAAAGCCCAAATCAATAAGTCCATATGGTCCATGAACTGATTTTGTATTTTTTGTGTACAGCAGCATTTTTACAAGGGACTCAAATCGGCTGTCAAAATTTGGTGTCCCAATTTGTGTCCAACCAACCAAATTGGGACATGTGTGCACATTTATGGAAACAGTTGGAAAAAAATCCATAAATGTGCACACATGTCCTAATTTGGTTGGTTGGACACAAATTGGGACACCAAAATTTGACAGCTAATTTTAATATTTTTACAAGCTCAAAATGATGTTTTTGCAGGAATAAATACAATTGCCTCCTATATTGGTCCTTTTCTGATAAAAAACTTTGTAAGTTTCTTATCGGAAAAGCAAGATGATTCAAGTTATTATTATGGATTCGTTCTTGCATCCATCTTCTTCTTGTCAAAGACAGTGGAGTCACTGACTCAACGTCAATGGTTCTTTGGAGCTCAACGGATTGGAATCCGAGTAAGGGCAGCTCTCACAGTATTGATTTACAAGAAATCTTTGTCAATCAAGTTTGCTGGTGCCAGTAGCGGTACAATCGTAAATATGATCAATGTTGACGTTGAGAGGATTGGAGATTTCTGCTGGCACATTCATGGAATTTGGTTGTTGCCAATCCAGGTCTTTTTGGCTCTTGTCATCTTGGGTAGGAATCTTGGAGTTGTTCCCTCTATCGCTACTCTTTTTGCCACAATTTTGGTGATGGTGAGTAACACACCATTCGTAAATATGCAAAAGAAGTTTCATTCCAAGATAATGGAAGCTAAAGACTCAAGAATTAAAGCAACTTCAGAGACACTAAAGACCATGAGAGTTCTAAAGTTGCTTTCTTGGGAGCCCACATTTTTGAAGAAGCTTCTCCGACTTAGAGAAACCGAGAGAGACTCACTGAAGAAGTACCTGTATACAAGCTCAGCAGTAGTCTTTCTCTTCTGGGCTTCACCAGCTTTGATTTCAGCTGTTACTTTCGGTGTTTGCATTTTATTGAAAACACCATTAACATCAGGCACGGTCCTCTCAGCTGTAGCCACTTTTCGAGTACTTCAAGACCCTATCTACAACTTGCCAGAGCTCATTTCAATGGTCACTCAAACCAAAGTCTCATTTGATCGTATCCAGGAGTTCATAAGAGAAGAAGATCAAATGAAGCCAATACCTGATCATGCATCAATGTCATCTGATATCTCTGTTGATATTGAAGTGGGAGACTATGCTTGGGAAACAAGTGATCAAAAATCACAGAACTCCACAATTAAAATCACAGAGAGGATGAAGATAATGAAAGGCTACAAGGTTGCCATTTGTGGTTCTGTTGGGTCTGGCAAATCAAGTCTACTCTGCAGTATACTTGGTGAGATTCCTAGGATAGCTGGGGATGGAGTCAAGGTACACGGAACAAAGGCTTATGTACCCCAGAGCGCTTGGATTCAAACCGGTACTATCAGAGAGAATGTGATATTTGGCAAGGATATGAATAAGGCTTTTTACGAAGATGTTTTAGATGGATGCGCTTTGAACCGTGATATTGAGATGTGGACCGATGGAGATCTATGTGTGGTTAGAGAGAGAGGGATGAACCTAAGTGGAGGTCAAAAGCAAAGAATTCAACTAGCACGAGCTGCTTATAGTGATTCAGATATTTACATCTTGGACGACCCTTTTAGTGCTGTTGATGCCCATACTGGAACACATTTGTTCAAGGCAAGCAACGTTTTATTATCATTTCAACATATTTTTGTCATTTAAGAACAATTTGATTTTAGTTTTGTTTTATATAGATTTCGTTAATTTGGAAGTTCTTAAACTTTTTTGCAGAAATGTCTCATGGGGCTGTTATCTGAGAAGACTGTGTTTTATGCCACTCATCAATTGGAATTTTTAGGTGCTGCAGACCTTGTTTTGGTAGGTTTCTAGAATGTTATGTCATATCTCTATAAGTTTTCTCCCAAGCCTTTTTTATCTTACTTGAACTTTTTACAGGTGATGAAAGATGGCAAGATTGTCCAATCTGGAAAATTTGAAGATTTGTCTGCTGATCCTAACGGGGAACTTGTTAAACAAATGACTGCTCATAGAAAATCACTTAATCAAGTGCAACCACCTCAAGAAGAGAATTCTTTACCTAGGGTATCTTCTTGTCAGATAAGTCAAATTGAAGTCACAGAAGAGACATTTTCTAGGCCTATCAGTCATGTTGAGTTCTCAGAGAGAATTCAGGAAGAAGAAGCGGAAACTGGTCGGGTGAGATGGAGTGTTTACTCCACCTTTATTACTTTAGTCCATAAAGGGGCTCTCATTCCGGTGATCCTTCTTTGTCATGTCTTTTTCCAAGGACTGCAGATGAGTAGCAATTACTGGATTGCTTGGGCAACAGAAGAGAAGCGCGATGTCAGCAGCGTGCAGTTGATAGGCGTATTTGTCTTGTTGTCTAGTGGTAGTTCTGCTTTCATATTGGGAAGGGCTGTTTTATTGACAATTTTTGCAATTAAGACTGCTCAACGTCTCTTCAATGACACGACAACCTCAGTTTTCCGAGCACCGATTTCATTTTTTGACTCCACGCCTTCGAGTCAAATTCTCAATAGGGTTAATTTAATTGTTTATTTCTCAGTTCACTGATATTAACTTTCTTTTTGACTGTGCATATCTCCGGACATTAATCATGCCTAATCAAGCCTTATTTTCATGTACCGTTACAGTCTTCTACCGATCAAGGCACAGTGGACACAGACATTCCCTACAGGTTAGCTGGATTAGTATTTGCACTAATTCAGCTACTAAGTATCATCTTCCTTATGTCCCATGTTGCCTGGCAGGTGTCCCCTTTCTTCCTCGTTGTTATTGGAATCTCCATATGGTACCAGGCAAGCATAATTGCGTTGCTATTTGTTTTAAAATTATTTAACGAAGAATTTTGTGAAACGAAACACTACTTGATATCACCACATTAAAGGAGCATGATAATCATTTGTACAACATACAGTTCTATTTTTGGTTAACATTTGCGTTGTCCTCCTTCGGAATTTTCTGTTTTCTACACTACTAGTATTATAGTCTAATGGTTCCAATATCTATGCAGGCTTATTATATTAGCACTGCTAGAGAACTAGCTAGGATGGTTGGAATTCGAAAAGCTTCAATCTTACATCACTTTTCAGAATCCATATCAGGGGCAGTGACAATTCGTTGTTTCAATCAAGAAGATCGATTCTTGAGAAGGAGTCTTAGCGTAATTGATGATTACTCTCGCATAGCCTTCCACAACTTTGGCACAATGGAATGGTTGTCCGTTCGAACAAACTTTCTCTTCAATTTTGTTTTCTTACTTGTTCTGATCATCTTGGTGACCTTGCCTAGGTCAGCCCTTGATCCCAGTAAGCTCCTACAGTCTCTCATCTTTTTATTTGTCCAATAGATAGAAAAAAAATGTGAACACCCGTTAGCAATCAAGGAAATTCATAAACAAAAATTTCAATGGCAAATACATATAATTACATGATTACTACCTCAAGTTTACTTTAAGTTGTATTCATATGAATACTTTAATGTCAATTTTAAACTGATGTTGTCGTCAATCTGCTCGCAGGCTTGGCAGGACTAGCAGCAACTTATGGTCTGAACCTAAATGTACTTCAAGCTTGGGTGATATGGAACCTATGCAATGTTGAGAACAAAATGATATCGGTTGAGAGAATTCTTCAATTCACAAAGCTACCAAGTGAAGCTCCTTTAGTAATTAAGGAGTGCAGGCCAGATTCTGATTGGCCAACCAATGGAAAAATTGAACTCGAAAACCTTCATGTCCAATACACGCCTGCTCTTCCTCTGGTTCTCAAGGGAATAACTTGCATCTTCCCAGGAGAAAAGAAGATTGGAGTTGTCGGAAGAACAGGTAGTGGAAAGTCCACTCTAATTCAAGCTCTATTTAGGTTGGTGGAGCCTTCTGGAGGACGGATTCTCATAGATGGAGTAGATATTTCTAAGATTGGTTTGCATGACTTGAGGTCTAGGTTGGGTATAATTCCACAAGACCCGGCGTTGTTTCAAGAGACCGTAAGGACCAATCTGGATCCTTTGGAACAACATTCTGACCAAGAAATCTGGGAGGTAAGAATCGAAGGTCTATTCCCTACGAAAATATTATATGGCTATAATTTCTACTCACTAAAATAAACCTGGTAAACAGGTTATCAACAAATGTCGTCTGGCAGAGGTCATAAGGCAGGATCGAAGGCTTCTCAATGCTCCAGGTGAGTTTTATATCTCTACCGGAAGTCATCTACTCTACTCAATTACATAGTCAATACTTGAATTTGGAAATATGGTGCAGTTGCCGAAGATGGAGAAAACTGGAGTCTAGGACAAAGGCAGCTTGTTTGTCTTGCTAGGGTGCTCCTCAAGAAGAGAAGAATATTAGTGTTGGACGAGGCCACAGCTTCTATCGATACAGCAACAGACAATGTGATTCAGCAGACAATAAGAGAAGAAACAAACAGATGCACCGTCATCACTGTGGCTCATCGGATACCCACTGTAATCGATAATTACTTGGTTCTTGTTCTTGATGAAGGTAAGCTCCAGTTGCAAAGAAAACAATATTGTTATTGTAACCAGAGAAAGTGAAGGAGGATCATCTAGTATTAACAAATATTTTGATCAATGCAGGCAAAATTGTAGAGTATGACTCGCCGGGGAAGTTACTCGAAGATAATACCTCTTCGTTCTCAAAGTTGGTAACAGAATTCTTGAGGAGATCATCCAAAAGATAACCGCAACAGATCGATCATCAGTCTTAGAGTGGTGGGTAGTGTAGCATAGCGCGATTAAACAACAACCTCAATCTTTGATCCTCCAGTAAAGATGGAATACATCATAACATAGAGACTGAAATGGCAGCAACAGTAGGAGACTATTATTCCTACTGTCGGTCACATGCTTTTAGCCCTTTTCCGCCTAAGTTTTAGTATAAATATGAGCTATACTCTCATTTGCAAGACACAGGCAAATCCAGAGCTAGCTTAGATGAACACTCTTCCATCACTTGTAATATTTTCCCAGCACTCACTTCCCACTTGTAAAATTTTCCCATCCTTTCACTTGTAATATATCCACTCTCTTGTAATATTTCTATGTACTCTTTATGCTTTCAATAAAGCTGTAAATATTCAAGCTAAGCAAGTAAGTTCTCCTATTTTCTTTCTCTAAGTTTATTAGTTAGTTAAACACTAGGAAGTCTTGCCAGGTTAACGAAAATATAAGAAAAATATTAAATTTCTAGTGTAACTCGGTCCTAGTATTTCTGTGAAAAGTCCTTTTTGTTGCATTTTAAAATTATAACAAGTACTTAGTAGAGATCCTGTTTTTATAAAAGCAAGATTTAATAATTTTCTAAGAACTCCTTGGTGGTCTGTGTGGGTAAGTCCTGTTGATAAGGCTATTGCAGACTTTTAGGAGGATTTGAAAGTTTGCCTTATATCTTCAACTTCTAGGTTGAGTTTTTCGACTAAATTTTTTATTTCTAGTTCTACAGGCTTGGGAGTTCTTTGTTCTATTAAGCTTGTTAATTCTATTATTATTTTTTTACTGGGAAATCTTTTAATGGTGCTATTAAAATCACTTAGTAGATCTTTTATATAGTCTAAATTCTTTCTTAACGTATTAATCTTACTATTTTTGAAGAGGCTAGCTAAATCTGTAATATTCTTAATAGTCTTATCAATATTTTCTTCTAAGCTTTGTCCTAGATTGATTAGCAGGTCTACAATAAAATTTTGTTGACTATTACTTGTATGTGGTACGTGCTTATATTGGTTTTCTAAATGTTCTATATTACAATTTATTTTTATACTATTTTGTAAATTAATCTTAGTTTTTCTGAATCCAGCGATTTCTAAGTCTAAGTATTCTAATCTTTTGAAGTTCATATATAAGGTAAAATTCTTCTAAATTCTTTAATCCTTATATTTAGGAGTTCTAAGAATCTTTTCTTTGCTATGTTTAACTTTTCAGGGACTAGAGGTTCTCTGAATATTTGTCTGTTTCTTACTATTAGCAGATTAAAAACGATTTCTGCTTCTTGAAAGTCTAATTTATTTAGGTCTTCACTAAATTCTTCTAAAGATTTTATAAAACAAATATTAAGAAGGCAGTTAAAAAGGTTTTGCATTAAACCTTCTAATGTAACTTTCTTCTTTTTGGGTTACTAAAACTTTCTTTTTCGTTGCTTAAGGTTCCTAATATTTCTTTTCAACGATTTTCAACTGCTTTTATTCTTGCTATTCTACCTCTTAGCCTAAATTTTTCTTCTTCTGTTTTAGCTTCCTTAAGCTTATTACTGTAAAATTTCTTATGTTGAATCTATAGGAGTCTAAACGCTCTTTTATATATTCTATTCGCTGAGAGTCTAAGAGTTCATTGTTCATTTAGTCTAGTTTGAGTTCGAAGTTGATGTTGAAGCTTGAGAGGTTTGTTTGTAATCCTTTAGAATTCTTTCGATTACTTTTATTTTGTTTTCACTGCTTATCTTTATGTTTTCCAAGTCTAAAAGATCTTTTTCAAAATAAGGAAATTCGTCTTCTGATTTTATATAGACTTCGTCAAAGCAACTATAATAAACTTTTAGCTTTTTATCAATTTCTTCTATCAATCCTAAATGATGTTTTTTTTTTAAGGATTCTAATCTTTCTGGGTTGTTTTTAGCTAGTTCTATCAAAGCAAGATCTATAGCACTAAAATGATTAATAACACTCATACATCAAAACATCTTAAAATAGTAACGATATAACGAAAGAACAACATAAACAAGATAATTACTAATATAAAGCTTATCATTTAATAGTCGAACAGGAAATCAGATAAAGTAATTAGAAGTCTGCCTTTCTGTAACTACTCATATAAGCAAAATAGTAAATTTAAAGGTAACTAGGCTCTGATACCAATTAGAAAAGTGATTTGCATTCCAAAATAGGCCTTTCAAGATCCTATGGTTTTCATATAATCAAGACGAATCTTTAAATCCTCTAACAGCCACAGAGCGGCTTATAGTTGATAGAAGTTACAAGATCTTTGACAGGTAACATTTCAAAGATCTACATTATGGAGCAAATGTAGACCAGGGCACATTTTTTACAGCTTTTTTTATGGATAGTCAGAGCAATAATGACACGTCGTTGAGATGCATCAAAAGATTTTAGAATTTAATATTCAACCTCGCAAGAGCACGAGACAAAAGACTAGTATAGCAACAAGCACGGGTATCGTTCCGCAGAGAGGTGGAATCCGTCAACTATCGCTAGTTTAGCTAAACATGAATAGGCATGTGTGTGGTATTGTGCAGTAAAAGTAAATATTGCAAGAAAACATAAATTATATACAATAATATTTACAAGGATAGAATGGATTGGAGAGATGCATGAAATGTATGATTAAACTAAGAAAATGACTCCACCGTATCAATTCTCCTAATTAAGTGCTAGACTCACTTATCCCCTCAATGTGCAAGTATATCATAGGCTCGTGTCCCCTTAATTGATCTCTAATCTCTCTCGATGTTTTAGAGATGACATCCACACATACAAAGTATGTATGAATTCATTAAGTGTTATGGGACACACACACGAGCCCTGCGCCAACCTAGTGATCTATTAACTTTTTGGTCATATACATTGGACATTTTGTTTGGCATGTAATGCGCAACCATGCGGTGCATAACAATCAACCAATAATTCATTCACTTAGGCTAACCAAATACATGATGTCAACCAAGTAAAAGCATTAAGCATACGAGATACCCATATAACACAAGCATAAGTGCGCAAGTGTGTTATATGCTCATGTCCCCTTATTTGATCTCCAATCTCTCTCAATGTCTTAGAGATCACATCCACACATAAATGCATGGATTCATTAAGAGCGTTGGGACACACACACAGGCTCTATACGCTAGCCTAGTGATATCTCAACTTTCTGGTCAAATATAGAGGATATTACGTTGAGCATGTCATGCAACACCACGCGATATATAAGACACAACCAAAATTTCATTCACGAGGTGGTTAACCAAGTGAAAGCATTAAGCACTCGAAATACCCATATAACTACACAAGCATAAGAGGAATTCAATCATTTTTACTCTAGATAAGGATTCGGTTTTATCAATCTCCCTAGGATAGCTAAAAATGGAAACAAGCTCACCTAACAGCAATATGCAATAAAGTTGGTTGTCATTCATTAAGACTATTCAATTTAGATTAAGGGTTCATTATCTTGATTTAGGAATTCTCCCAAATCAATTTATCACCCAATTAGGCCAAGGATGGGTAATTGTGTCTTAACAAGACCCATTAAGCACAAGAATATGAACCAAGACCAATTTAGCATATTCAATGCCTGAACTGAAACATTTTCCACTTTTTGGAGCTAAATTCTCTAACACTCAAATTATTATAAATATGGTATTTTGGTCATCCACCAACATACAAACAATCATGGGATACTAAATTACTCTACTCCTAAATTAATTACTCTACTTCTAATCTCATTCAAGCATACATGTTAATTTTGACCCTCCACACACATGAATATCACAATAAGAGTTTAAATCATGAAATTAACAAAGAGTGAAATAAAATTAACCCAAACGAATTTAAACACAAACATACATATATTGCACATGTGAAGGTTTACAATATTCCCAAATTGGTGATTTTATACATCAAGATAAAGAAATACAAAGGAAAAGAGTGAAAAGAGAAAACCCTTGAAGAAAAACTCCTCCAAAAGCTCTCCATCTCCATCGATGTTGCTTGGCTCGAATTTGACATGAGAGCCCTCTTTTCTTCTTTGAATCTCCTCCAAGGATGGGTGGAAGAAATGTAGGATGTGGTGGTGGTGATGTATGGTGACTCCCATAGAGGAAAAAACCTCCATGGGAGCTTAAATCTCTCACTTATTTGGGGAAGAAGATGGAAGAGATGAAGGGTTTCGGTTTTGGGGTGTGGGAGGTTTGGAGAGGTCTAAGAGAAGTCAGAAAATAGGGGTATTTATAGAGTGGAGGAGCTAGGGCACGAAATGGGGTCTGAAAGGACAAGATTACCCCTCAATTTCGGCCAAAAATCGCTAAACTATCAATTTTCAGCTTTTTTGCATTGCGCACCGTTACAAAAATGGTCATAACTTCCTCTAGAAAGCTTGGAATTGCATTCTGTAAAAAGAAATGGAAACTAGAAATCTAGGGCTTTCCGAAAATAGGTAGCATGAAATCTAGTTCTGTATGAGGAAGGTGATATGGCCCCTAAAAGTTTAGTGTTCTGCGTGAACATTTTCCATTTCAGCTCTTATAACTTCCAAAACTCTTCAATTAAGCTCAAACACCTTATTTATGGATGATTACCTACACAAAGCTCACAAAACACATTATATACACAAATATGCTAAAAAACGAGAACAAACGATAGGAAATGAGGACCTAAAATAGGTGTAGAAATGGTCCGATCAAGCAACTGAACATGGAACATATTGAGTACAATGCAATTCAAAATCGAATCGTCGCTGTGATGTGATGAGCTGCAATCTGCAAGTTCTCCTCATGGAAATTATGGTTAAATTCAAATTATTGTAAAGAGCAATCCTGGTTATAGTGTACTAACAGTTGAATTGAATGAAACATTCTTTTCAAGTTTAGTTTATTTAACATACTTATTATAGTTTGTTGTCTAGATGGATGTCTCAATGAATGTCCCGATAACATAGGTTTGATTAAGTTATAAACAAAAAAAATGACAAAATCAATAATTCCTAATAGTAGTTGTAAATAGAACCCAATTTTTATAATTTGGCATTTTCAGTTTCAAAACAAAATGATCGTATTCGCCCAAACTTGATTCAGTCAGTTAGCCTTTGGTTAGGTTGCGAAACTTAGTTTTAACTGCCTAAATCAAGTTATAACTTATAAGCAACAAAAATGACAAAATCAATAAGTCCTGTTCGATAGTTTTGGATGACGGTTTTGGTTTCAAACTGAATTGACTGTATTCACCCAAACTTGGTTTTGTCAGCTAGCCTCCGGTTAGGTTGCAAAACTGAGTTTAAACTAAACTAAAACCACAAATTTGATCAAGTAATAAGTAACAAAAATGACAAAATCAATAGTCGACTATGATACCAACTTTATGTACAAAGATCGCATCCTTTTCAACTTTCTATAAGGATTTGTTTTGGACTGGTATCGATTGTTGTATGGGAGCTTTCTTATTCCCTCACTCATTTTGCTCCTCCCAAATCCTCCATTTCTTCTTCTCCTATTACCTTTTGTTCTTCAATAAGTTGTTGCATCTAAAATTTTATGACAAATATTTATGTTTATAGACTTTCATCGAGTGAATTTACGGTGCTTACAAATTTGTTCATAAACTGAGTCACAGACTCACAGGATAGTACACCTAACATGTTAATGAGACATCATCCATTGATTCAATGAGTGATCAACAAAAACAAGAGAAGCTTTGCAAGCATGAACTTTATTATTCAAATGTTAACAACATCAATAGTCATACATCAAAAAGAAAAAAGAAGAAAAAGTTAGTTGTCCGGCAATTGTGTAAAATTGGTTTTTTTTCTGGGAAAAAAGTTGGCTTGGTGAAGAAGTCATTGATGGATGGCATGATTTGAGGAGTTTTGTAGTGGACATACTTCCTCAATATATGTTCTTTGTATCTCTCACCTTCTACAAAGTTGTCAAGCACTCCTGCAGCTCCCTTCTCCTTCAATACCCTGTTTGATATCATCATTCATCACATTGAAAACACAATTGATCAAACTATTTCTAAACAACAAGTAAGTAAATCAAAATCCCCTCTTTTCCGATTTATGATGCGAACACGAATATGATGGATGCAGGAGGGTATGTATGTATATACCTGACTTCAGGGTTGCCTGTGATATTCCTGACAAGTTGCATACAACAAATGACAACAGCTACACCAGTTGCTGCAAACACACAAACAACACAATCAACCAACATAGTTAGAAATTAATTACAATCAACTCAACTAAAAGAAATTGCAAAGGCATGGCATGGCATGGATTTGAAAGACATAAACCCAGTTCCTTAAATTGAATTCTGAGCACAATATCTGGCAAAGTTGCTAATAATTTTTGACAGAAACTAGAAATTGGTAGGGCATTCAAGATATCTCTAAGCAGATGCACCAAATCTATACAATATGATTGTAATAAGATTAACATAAGATTCATAACCAATGTTATACAATCAAAACAGATATATACAGAAAAGTTCTGAAACTATTAAAAATTCAGAGCTTCGGGTCACCTCTGACCCGAATAACAAATTCAGAGATTCGGGATGCTCTTACCCGAAGCTCTGAAAATGTGCCTTATGAAGTGAGGCTGATTCGGCGAGGACGACGACAACTGTAGCGACGCGGCGGCGTGATGGTCACAGCTCAGACGGACGGCGACAAGGAAGTTTCGGGTTGGGTGGTATCGGGATGGCTAGGGCAACTGATTTGGGGATTTCTCCAATCGAATGGAATGTATCATTAAGGGCATTTTAGTCCTTTAGGTCAATTTTTCCATAAAAAAATTTTAGAAGGTATATTTGCAATTCAATCCCTCCAATAGGGTCAATGAAGCTTTGGGTTGGGTGGTATCGGGATGGCTAGGACAACTGATTTGGGGATTTCTCCAATCGAATGGAATGTATCATTAAGGGCATTTTAGTCCTTTAGGTCAATTTGGACATAAAAAATTTCAGAAGGTATATTTGCAATTCAATCCCTCTAATAGGGTATTTTTGCTAAAATCCCTTATTTAACATACTTATTATAGAATCAGTCCTAATTATTTTGGTGTCTCGAGTTTGACAAGATGGGTGTCTCTATAACACAAATTAAAATAGGTATGGTTGTGTTGTGTTTTCGACTTTCTCTATCCTGTATAAGCAATGTTGCAGAAAGCGCTAGGCGCTAGTCGGGCGGTGACCCCCCGCCTAGCGCCTAGGCCGCCTAGTTGGGGACTAGGCGGACTGCCGGAAGTCGATCGGCCGGCCGGCCGGAAGCTGATCGGCGGTCCGCCGGATTTTTTATATATATTTATATATATATATATTATTTATTTATTTTTGTGCAACTTGTATTTGATTAAATGTTTAAAGTACATACTACTTTGTATATTCATAGTTTATAAATTGCAATTTGAAACAAAAATATATATGATTTGAAACAGAAATATGTACGATTGAAACAATAACAATTATGAATTATAAAACAGTGTAGTATTAAAACAATTATCAGTGTAGTATTAAAATAATTATGGAAATGCACAATGTATCGGTGTATTAAAATTTAAAACAATGTGCAAGTAAAACAATTATTAAAAATTTAAAACAAGGTACAAGTCAATAATGCACAAGACACAAGGTACAACTCAACAATGAACAAGTCTTAGTCTTAGTCAACACAGTTGTCACACACTCAACAATTAAATATTAAATAATATTTATTAAATCACAATCAGTGATAAGAAGAAGAAGAGAATGGGAGAGAGAAGAGATCAGCTTCGACGACGAGAGAAGATCAGGTTCGACGGCGACGACCGCGACGACGGCGACGAAGGCGACAACGATGACAGATAATGGCGAAGAAGGGGAGAAGACGTGGTTTTGGGGTTATCTTTTTTTTTTTCTTTCGAAAGTCACGCTATTGACCGCCGTTGACCACCGCCCCGACTACCTCCGACTTAGACCGATTTGGACCGACTTTGACCGACTTTCTCTGCCGTTGATCGACTTTGACCATTTCCGCCTAATTCTGCCGATTACATCAACAGCGCGGCGGAAGCCCACCGCCGACCGACTAGTCGGCGACTAGGCGGCGCTTTCTGCATCACTGTGTATAAGTATGCTAGAGTCGGTAAAAAGGTGGTGATTTTGTTCATTGATGTAAAGCTCTTTATGGACTTTTTTCTTTTGTTGATTTGATGTACAAAGAAGGAACGATTTTATGGGAACTTGTATATGAGTTTCTTTTGGATGAATCAAACTTGACAATTTAAGTTATAAGCAATAAAAATGACAAACTCAATAATTCATACTATTTATTATAAATTTAATAGAACCCAACTTCCATAGCTTCAGTGGTTTCGGTTTCAAACTGAAATGATCGTATTCGTCCAAACTTGGTTAGGTCAGTCAGTTTTTGGTTAAGTGTTGTGAAATTGAGTTTTAATTAAACTAAAAACAAACTTTCAATCTTATAAGTGACAAAATCAATAATTCTAAAAGTTATTGTAAATAGAACCCTATTTTGTTGGCTTCAATTTAAAAGCGAAATGATCGTATCCGCCTAAAACTTGGTTCGGTCGGTCAGTATTTGGTTAGGTTGCGAAACTAAGATTTAATTCGACTAAAAACACAAGTTTAATAAAGGTTAAAAGCAACAAAAATCCCAAAATCGTGAATGTGATACCAACTTTCTGTACATAGATTGCAACTTTCTGTAAGGATTTGTTTTGGACTGGTATCAATTGAATGGGAGCTACTTATTTCCTCACTCATTTTGCTCCTTCCCAATCCTCCATCTTCTCTTCTCCTTCTCTCTTTTGTTCTTCAATTATTAATTAAGCTCTAGCTTGCATCTAAAATTTTGTGGCAAATGTTCAAGTCAAGGGATTGTACACCAAACATGTAATGCATGACTGATGAGACATCATGCATTGATTCAATGAATGATTAAAAAAAAAAAATTACACTATTTCCATTTGTAACTTAATTTATTAAAACTTAAAATCATGCATGCATGTACTACTCGCTCTATATATTTTCTCTTGTCAATATCATCAACCTATATAACCATCCCCCATCTCCACAACTTTGATGGATTTTTATTTTGATTCTCTATACCTTATACTTGATGGGATCATGTGCAAATAATTGCTTGACCAGATGTTTTGACCTGATCAACCTAGTTACCCCGATCAGACCATCTTTACCCGATCAATTTGGTCACCCCGACCGGGTTATTCTCACCCGATCGCTTGGATAAATCTGACCGGATCTTGGGATCATTTATTGGTAAACTAGGGTTTGTCTTCTCTGATTGACTTCTAATTAATGACAAGGTATATCTGATCACCGTATTTCTAGTAATTATGCTGACGTGTCACTCCTCCAGATTTTACCAATAACAACTCCAATCTTCTTTTCTCCCGGGAAGGTGCAAGTTATTCCCTTGAGAACCATTGGAAGAGCAGGCGTGTATCGAACATGAAGGTTTTGGAGTTCAATTTTTCCATTGGTTGGCCAACCATTCCATTGTGCCAGAGTTGTGGAAGGCTATCCGAGAGTAATCATCAATTACTTTAAGACGACTCCTCAAGAAGCATCTTCTTGATTGAAACAACGAATTGTTGCTACCCCTGATATGGATTCCGAAAAGTGATGTAAGATAGCTTTTCGAATTCCAACCATCCTTGCTAGTTCTCTAGAAGTGCTAATATAATAAGCCTGCAAAAATATTGAAACCATTAGACTGTATAATACATCAAAACTACTAGTGTAGAAAATAGAAATGCCGAAGGAAGATAATGCAAATGTTAACCAAAATACAACTCCATGCTATACAAATGATTGTCATGCTCCTTTAATGTGGTAAAATCAGGTAGTGTTACATGTTATAAAATTCATCGTTAAATAGTTTTATTATAAAAAACAACATAAATATGGATTTATGCTTGCCTGATACCATAAAGAGATTCCAACAAACTGGGACATAAAGAAGATGATACTTAGGAGCCGTTTGGTATGGGGTTATCTTTGCATGGGAATGAGAATCTCATAGTATTCCCATATTTGGTAGCGCGCAGGTTTGGGTTTTTTGTTTCCCGGGAAAGTGATTCCCATCCCAACAAATGGGTTTCAGATTACCCTCTATCTGATTCCCACCGTGGGACCCACCTTCATTAAAAAAAATTAATAATTAAAAAAAAAAATTCTTCCAAAAAATTTTCAGTTTTATTCTTACACTTTCTCACTACCCAAACACTAAATTTTCAGATTTCAAAACCTAACTTTCATCAAAACGATATCCAACTTCATCTTCATCATCAGCAAAACACAATCATAACTCCCAAAATCCATTACCATTTATCAGCATCAAACACCATCACAACACAAAAAGAAAAAAAATTGCAGCAAGTAACAACAAACAAGATCTGGGTTTGCTCGATGAAGCTGACGATAGAAATGGCCAATGGGGAAATGGGGATGGATATAGGTCCCCCCATCCCCATCCTCATCCCCATTTTCCAAACCCTCCCCCATCCCCCCCATTTCCCCATTTGGGGAAAATGGGGATGGGGTAGTTTTGGGAGGAGATCCCACCACCCCCATCCCCATTTCCTCGTTTTTCCTTATTTTCCCATTTTCCCCGGGTCCCCCATTTCCCCATTTTTCCTGTATCAGTAAAAATTACATAATAAAAAAACACACAATCCATTAAATTCAAATACAAAATAACATCCAATACAAATTGAAATGAAAGCTAATTTTGTTATTTCATCATAGTAATATAAGAAGTTCAAAATTCAGAACTCATAAGTACACTAATTATGAACCACAGTCAGCGGTAATTCAAAGAGTCAGAGAGCAGAGAGGTGAGAAACGTTTTCAGAATTATGATTTAGGATTAGGTTTTAAGTTATAATGATGTATATAATAGTTAGTAAAATAGAAAGAATAAAAATATTGAAAAAATAAAAATAAATATATATTAATATATTATATATAAGATTTGGGGGAAATGGGGAAATCCATTTCTATAAATTTATAAGGGAAATGGGGAAATGCCCCCCCCCCCCCCCCCCCCCCCCCAAAAAAAAAAAAAAAAAAAAAAAAAATTCCCTCAAATGGGGATGGGGGAGCTAGGGCCCCAGGGGAAATGGCTATCCGTACCCAAAAAAATTCCCTCAAATGGGGATGGGGGAGCAGGGATTTGGGGCCCCGGGGGAAATGGCTATCCGTAGACACTGACGACGTCGAGCTTCGATGATGGCGACAACGAGAAGGAGCTTCGATGATGAAGACGACGATGACAAGCTTCGAGGTCTGCTCATCCAACTTCGACGTGCTTTGAGATCTGTTGTCATAAGCAAGTCATTGGTCAGGATGAAGTTGTCAAAGCCATCAGTCGTGCTATCCACCGTGCCCGTGTTGGACTCAAGAACCCGAATTGGCCAATAGCAAGTTTCATCTTTTCTGGTCCAACTGGTGTGGGGAAGTTTGAATGTTGGAAGCAATGTTATTGAGGAGAAGAAGACATGGATCTAGTGAGAGATCCCCACATCAGTTGAGAAGAAGAAGTCAAGAAGATCTCTGCCTTTTTCATTTTGATTTAATCTTATTTTTTAAAATAAATATTATAATCATAGTGTAAATAGATTGTAAATATTTTGATTTAATTTTTGTAAATAGTATATATATGTATAGAGGAAATATGTTTTTTTAGTCAAAAATTAAGAGAGAGTATTGTTTTTGTCCAACATTATCATTTTTATTGTTTTTGTTATCAAATGGGTTGTGAAGACATAATTACCCCAATTTTTTTTTTTTCAAAACCTCTTCTATCTCCTTTTCTCTCTCATTTTCAAAAGAAACTTTTTTTCCCTCTTTCTCTCTCTCCTTTTCTCTGATCTCATGCCTTCTTCTTCTTCTTTCTCTCCTTCTTCTCTCTTTCTCTCCTCCTCTCTCCTCCGTCTTCTCTCTTTATCTCCTCTATTATCTCTCACGTCTTCTCTTCTTCTTCTTCTTCTTCTCTTTCTCTTTCTTGTTTTTTTCCATATTTAAAAAAAAAAATTCAGGTTTTTTTTAAACAAAAAATTTCAGATTTGGTGGTTGTGTTTAAGTTTGGGTTTTCCGATCGTCGGTCGTCCGATCTTCTCTCCTTCTTCTTCTTCTTCTCTTTCTCTTTCTCGTTTTTTTCTAGATTTTTTTAAAAATTTCAGATTTCATTTTTTTTTTCAAAGAAAATTTCCAGATTTGAGGGTGGTTGTTGTGTTTATGAATGGTGGGAGTTGTGTTTGGGTTTGAGTTTTGTTAAAATTAAAAATTAAAAAATTAAAAAAAAATCAGATTTTTATTTTAAAAATTTTTCAGATTTGCTAACAAAATTTCCAGATTTTGTTTTGTTTAATTTTTTTTTGTGATTGTGTTTAAATTTGGGTTGTGGTTGTATTTAATTTTTAGATTTAAATTTTTTTTTTTTTTTTCAGATCTCGTTTTTTTCCAAGTTGTGGTTGTTTTTTATAAATGGTGGAAGTTGTGTTTAGGTTTAGGTTTTGTTTAATTGGTCATTTTTTTCCAAATTTTTTTTAAAAAAATCGTATTATGTTTGTTAATTATTTTTTTTTTTCAGATTTTGTTCAATTAAACACACCAGGCCGCCACTGATTAAACACACCATGGCAACCCAATTAAACACACCAGGTGTAAACCAATTAAACACACCAGACTAATTAAACACACTAGGCCACCGATTAAACACACCAGACCACCGATTAAACACACCACAACAACCTAATTAAACACACCATGGATGACCAATTAAACACACCAGGTGTAAACCAATTAAACATAGTTGACCAATTAAATACACAAGGTGTAAACCAATTAAACACATCAGTTGTAATCAATTAAACACACCAGGCCACCAATTAAACACACAACAGCAACTCAATTAAACACACCAAGTGTAAACCAATAAAAAACACCAGTTGTAATCAATTAAACACACCAGACCACCGATTAAACACATCACTGCAACACAATTAAACACATCCGGGAAGAAGAACAAGAAGATGGAGGTCTGGGAAGAAGAAGAAAAAGAAAAAAAAAATGTAGAGAAATTGTCCAAAAAGTGGATATTTTAACAAAAACAATAAAAATGATAATCTTGGACAAAAACAATAAACCCACTAATTTTTTGGCGAGTTTTAAGGTTCTCCCATATATATAAGTGATTATTAAAAATTAAAAATTCATTCAAATGAAGAAAAAAAAGATTCTCATGTTTAACCAAACACAGTTAACTAATATTCCCAGGAATTCGATATAATATTCTCATGCATAACCGAACACATGTATACAACTTTCCCAGGAATCACATTACTAGGTTTCACTTTCCCAGGAATGATATTATTTTGATTATCCCATACCAAACGGCCCCTTAGTAGCTGAATTAGTGCAAATTCTAATCCACCTAATAATCTGTATAAGGGAATGTCTGTGTCCATTGTGCTTTGATATGTAGAAGACCGTAACAATACATGAAAATAAGGCATGCATGATTAGGCACCATTAATGTCTGGAGATATGCAGAGTCAAAAACAATGTTATTATCAGTGAACTGAGAAATAAACAATGAAAGTAACCCTATTGAAATTTGACTTGAAATGTGAGTTTGGTCCAAAATGCAGCATTTGAGAAACATGTGGACTTTCAAACTCACTGTTTTTCTAATGCTAGGAACCAAGATTGGGCACATAAAAAAAAAAAAAAAATGTGTAATCTTGAACCCGATAAATGTTGCCAATGTAAAACCTGATTCTTCACACCGATTTGGGCCTGAATATTCCTGCAGCTGAGGGAAAAAGCCCATAATTTGAAAAGCTTTGGTATTTTTATTTTTTTTTTTTAAAAAAAGAAAGCATTAAATTAAACAACTGAAAGATTTACACAGCCGTCATCCCTAATCAGCTTACAAAGCCAATAGGGGAATGAAGTAATCCAGAAAATAGAAGAGCCACTCCCTAGAGGCCACCTTGCAACACCGTGAGCAACTAAATTACAAGATCTGGGCGAGAAACACAAAGAGATATTGTTGGTACTCTCCCTATTGAAATCATGGATGACTTGAGCAATATTGTCCACCTCACATCGAGACAGGGAATTACCTAAACACAGGTTGATAGCGTTGACCGTGTCCGATTCCACAATGACAGGATTCAAATTTTCGCTAATCGCCAAGTGAACTCCATCTAGGATAGCCAATGTCTCTGCTGTTTCAGCATCAATAAAACCATTAAAACACTTTGCCCCTGCCCATAAGAGTTTGCCCGTTCTATCTCTAGCCACCACACCCAAACTGAAGATGTCTTTAGACTTATCCAAAGCTGCGTCCACAACTCCACATTCAGACCATATACAACTTCCACTCTTACAAGTGATTTTAGATTCCTCGTGATTCATCAATTTAAATCATTTAATTTGAATAAAATGGGGAGGATAAAGAATGAGCAATATATATATAATGGAAGGTATCATCAATGATATTTGATGTAGACACTTAAACTTGAGTATTCATGAAACAAATCTCTATAATCCTCCTGATTCCAGAATTCCATACACGTGGGAACATCAAAGATTACACTACTATTTTCCATAGCTTTATTAAAACCATGTTGTGATTTGAGAGTGGTATACCGAATCTAGCCACCACATATCACATCTTTAGTAACCAGTTGCATCACTCAGTATTGCACCTGGTGGATGGTAGATTTTACTTAATTCCATATATAGAATATGGAAACATCAAAAATTGCACTACTTTCCATAGCTTTATTAAAAGCATGTTGTGAATGGTATACCGAATCTGACACATTATATCTTTAATAGTCAAATGCACCGCTCACCTTTGCAATTGTACTGTTGAGCTGAAGATTTCTCTTAAACTTACAGATATGAAACAAGTCTCAAAAATCAAGAATTCCATAGATATGGGAACATAGAAAACTGCACTACTTTCCATAGCTTTATTAAAAGCGTGCATGTGTGTAGTGCTATTACTCCTCACTCTGTCTTCTCTTGTCTTCCACTAAATATCACCAAACTATCCATCTCCGTCTCCACAACTTTGATGATTTTTATCTTGATTCTCCATACCGATGGGGACATGTGCAAATAATTACATGTATTATATGTTTGGTGAAAAAAAAAAAGTATTGCATGTGAGACTCACCAAACACTGAATTATCATGTGATAATTTTTCGTACAATTAAAGCTCAAATTGTGTAGAAAAAAGTTGTTTCAAGTCTGGAACTCTGTAAATATCTAGACAATTAGAGCACAACAGGCGCATGAATTTGAAAGGTTGACTAATTATAAATTTTGAGAGAGAGAGAGAGTGGTCCTCTCTATGAACATTCAAATCAGAGCTTTTATTATCAATCCAAACCAGCTGAGAGAGATTCTTTCAAACTTTGCTATATAGCTAGAATGACGACATGGTTTGTACATTCATTTCCTCATTTAATTTGTCAATTAATTTTCATTTCATTCTATCCATATGATAATGATTCATGATTGATAAGCTTGTGTATTCTGGAAGCTCAGTTGTGAATACAAGAAGAAGTGCTAAGATGAACATCTCAACAGAGCATCACTCTGTTCCAGCATCTAATTGTAAACAATCATCATCTAATGATTATATTATAGCTGACCATGATAGATGATTAGATTTCGGTTAGTATTAGTTAATTACCGGACTTAGGCCTAATTTGGGAATGCTTCCTGAACTGCTTTTGTGACCAAAAGTGATTCCGAACTGTGCCTATGGTGTTTGGTAAAATTATAGGGAAGTACTTTTGGTCACTTTTGGCTTCTCCAACAGCAGTTTTGAAAAGCTATTTTTTATAGCTTTTAGAAAATTTTCCAGGAAGCAGTAATGAAAAGACAATAAATTATTGATATATACGTAATGTATGTAGTAATAAAAAAAATAATAAAAAAAAGTAATAATATATTATCGTCACACAAAAAGTAAAAAGTAATATATGGGGAAAATTTCCAATGTATCAAGATGTATCTCTTGTACAAATATAGTAGCCATGCAAGTAGCCAAATGCTTACATTTCGTACATAGATGATAGAATATATTTTTTCTATTAAGTAAATGATATTAGCGTTGACAAGTTATTTACCTATGACCAAATGATACCTAACTCGAAAACAGTATAATTGGAGATTTTGGTGAGTTATATATATTATCACTTTTGACTTATGCTTTTGGGATTGCAAGTCAAGATTATCCTCCTCACCTCTAAGATTTGATCAGTTATCAAAATTAAATATAAAAGTAGGCACCTTTTCGATGAGATACACACCAACTTGAGCTGAGAGTGAATGTATTGTAGTAGGCCAGGAAGTCATTAACCAAACCCATCTGGTGACCGATTATTGTGTATTTAGATAAAAAGTAATTCTAAATATCCAACTTGTAAGTTGTTAATTGATAAATGAATACACATGATAAATTTATTTCATTTATCACACGTGTCGGATGAATTAAATTAGCATCTCACAAATTAGAACATAAATTATCCGGGATGTCTAGTCAGATATATATTCCATACAAAAACTCCCATGTCGATAGGATTTTGGACATGATTATTGTTTGGTAGTGAGGATCATCGATTCATCATAATCATTTGGTTAGAGATAGAGATAGAGATAGTTAGACTTGTGTTTGATAGTGCGATAAGGTGGTAGAATGTCATTGATATCTCACACTACGTGGATCCAACAAGTCCAAACGATTTTTAATAAAATAATAATATTTTTGTGTTAAATTTTAGTTTATCAAATGAACATTAATTAACTTAAGAATTAAACTCAACCTACCTAGTTTCAGTAACATTATAATTTATAATGTTTGCTAATCAAGCTATATTTTTTAATCTAAGTTGGAATAGATTTTAATTAATTAAATATACTTGTGAAGTTGAACCTACAATTATTCTTCAAGCCGCCCCCTTTGGACCATTGAAAGAATATATTCCACACACGCATTTGGTTGTTTGTCTGTCCTAATTGTTAATTGCTTTGGTTTTTGGATAATATTTTATGATCACTACTTTTATCTTTACGAAACACATCCACTTGGTCTTTATCGCGGTTTGTTGTGATCTACATTCTTCTCATTTATGATAATTAAGATTCTGAGTCACACTTTACACATAAAAATTTATCCGATTCGACAATTCATGATAAAACCGGAGTAGGAGCAGTTAAGATAGAAGCAAAAAGAAAAGATTAATAATAATAAAGTATAAATCACTTACCTATCATTTGGAAAATGAAAACTAGAAAAGTCATAGTTAATTAGATAAGTGGAAACAAAAGCGACAAAAGAACATGTGAGTATGTGACAATTTTCTTTTTTGTTGTGCGTTGGTTGGTGAGCACCAAATTCACCAAAACCCAACAATCAAATAATCCACATCAAGCCATGAAAATGGGCCCCAAAATCCATCATGAAGATCATGTGGGTTTTTTGAATTGACATACTTTGATTAATAAAATAAGTTAATACAAAAAAGAAAAAGAAAAAAGGAAGCAGCCAAAAGTTTTTAAAGTTTTAATTAGAAAGGATAATGTTTGATTCATTAATTAATCACTAATTTAAATGTCAAATGTTATCTTCTAGACTACTACAGAGAGGACCGCATTTTAGGTTTTAATGGAATCATAATTGACATATATAAGCTGCATACTGTCTTTATTCTCTCCCACAGACCTCCAAATTTGTTATTTAAATAAACCAAACTTGTCATACAATTACAATGTATTAATTGATGCATATTTTACAATGGGGAGTTTTCTCTTGTTCTATCCAACATTGTTAGATTATGTATTCGGATCATTTATATAGTGTTGAATCTCGTCTGGTTAGTCAACAGGCGTAGCTTAGCTAATAGATGGAAGAGCTTGGGTTTGAGTAAATGATTCTCAGGTTAGCGGCTCGAATCCTATCAATGACAAAAGCTTTCAAAAAATACCTGGTCCAGAATTAATAGATATTGTAAAAAAAAAAAAAAAAAAAAAAAATCTCGTCTAGTTCCAAATTGTGTTAATCATTTCATCACTTTTTAGATCTTAACAAAAATATTGATATATTGATAACGACAGTGAATTTTTTTTTTATATATAAATAAATGACATATATAACTTACTAAGAGTTTATAATATAAACTACATGTTGAAATGATGTAGTCAATATTAGTCAACTTAAACTTATAAATTATGAACCATGAAATTATAATAATGTGCAATCTGCATCCCATTATAATAACATAAAAATGTGACATTATGCGACAATAATAACATAGAACATGATAATAGCTATATCTAGTATGACTATGACAATATTTGTATTTTATTAAAATTAGTTCATTGTGAGAACATAAGTACTCTAAAACTACATTTGCCATAATCCCGGCTCTTTATTCAGTTCTATAGTAATACAAAATGTTTTTTTGATAAAGTAAACTAAGATCCGTATCCAAAAAATGTTCGAAATCTCGAAAAATGTCGGGGGCTCATTTGGTACACTGTATTGTATTGTATTAAATTGGATTGTATTGGATTGGACTGAATTATTCTTATACAGTTATGTGTTTGGTGATATTTTGTATTATATTGTATTATGCTGTATTAACTAATACAACTTCTCTACTCTATATTACCTAATACGACATCTACTGTATTATACCAATTAAAATGTATTAGCTAATACAATACAGTGAACGGTTTAAAACAAACCAAACATTGTATTGTATTATTCTAATACATTTTAAACTCATAATACAATACGGTGCGGCGTACAAAAGATGCCTAATAGTAACAAAGTTAGAAACCATAGCGTTTTTTTTTTTTTTTCTTTTTCTTTTTCTTTTTAAAGGTAACATGACAGCTAGACATTACGTGTGAGAATGACGTGTCAGGTTTGATGATTGTGGTTGGCATCCAACCATCCAAGCACGAGCTGTGCGCATCTCTACAGTGCGTTTGCTTTTATCTTACACACGACGCCACGTGTTTGGTTAAAGAAAGACCAATTTGATTTTGACCCGGTAAAAGGCTGACACGTGGGGTTGTCCCACTTACCCAAACATAACAAAGTTGTCAGTTGTGTGCACAGTCTCTTGACCCATTCTCATTTTTACTGCTAAAAAAGCAAAACCAATTAATTCACTTCCACGTGCACTGCATTTTTACATGTGACCACATTTTTTTTTTTTTTTTTTTCTTTGAAGAATCATGTGACCACATTTCAATTTACCAATCTTGTTCATTTTTTTTTTAATCCTAAATTAATTATATTAAAAAAAAATCATCAACTATATATATTTGCTTATTTGTATTTAATGATTTAATGATCTATTTATTATTTATTGAATTTATCCCTTTATAAAATGGAGAATTTATATATATAAATCATTTGCGATAATTATCAGGTTGAATGAACATCTTTTACCATCAAATTACATTGGTTTGTATAAAATGTATAATGTTAGAATATTAAAATTCATATCTATATGATATGCCGTGTGAATTTTAAATGATATGTAATATAACAAGATATTTGTGAATAATTGATCTTGCGTTTTCATTAACTAATGATTACTATTTATACACTTTACAATGCACAGAATAGTATAGGAAAATAATAACCCAATTACATACGGAAATATGTGAAGAGCTGATGTACACTAGTTGGATTGTGCTACTTGTGACCGTGTGAGACTCTACTTCTATCATGCCCCCGCAAGATAGAGCTACCGTCGAGGATGCCTATCTTGGAGCGATGATCAAGAAATTGTCTGCGGGAGAGTGGTTTGGTGAGAGAGTCCGCCAGCTGATCGTTTGTATGGACGTAGGAGATACGTAGCTGTCGACGAGCCATTTGATCCCTAACAAAGAAGAAATCGATGGCGACGTGCTTCATGCGACTGTGAAAGATGGGGTTGGCACAGACATAAGTGGCACCAACATTGTCATAGTAGATAACAGGCGTATCAGGGACTTGAATCTTAAGTTCGGAGAGCAGCTGGCCGATCCAGTTGAGTTCTGCAGCGGATGAAGCAATGGCACGGTATTCCGCCTCCGTAATGGATCGCGCAACAGTGTGCTGTTTCTTCGAGCTCCAACTGATGGGCGTGGACCCAAGGAAGATGACATACGCCATGGTCGACCTTCGATCATCAGGATCACCTGCCCAATCTGCGTCAGCGAAGGCATGAAGAGTGGAAGGAGAATTTCGACGAATGAGCAGTCCATGATCAGCCGAACCTTTGAGATATCGTAGAACCCTTTTTATTGCATTCCAGTGGTTAGTTGTCGGACGGTGCATAAATTGGGACAGCTTGTTAACAGCAAATGAGACGTCCGGACGCGTCAACGACAGGTATTGATGAGAGCCCACAATCTGACGGTAATTGGTCGCATCAGTAGGCGCACTACCATCAATCAACTTCAAGGTTTCCGTGAAGGAGAGAGGTGTGGTGACAGTGTTTGCCTCTAGCATATTTGCCCGAGTCAGAAGGTCACGGATGTATTTTTGTTGTGAGAGAAATAACCCGCTAGGAGAGTGATTTGCTTCAACGCCAAGAAAAAATGACAATTAACCGAGATCCTTGAGGGAGAATCGATGAGTGAGAATTTTAATGAAGTCACGAACTTGGGAGTCCGATGAGCTTGTGATGATGATATCGTCAACGTACACTAAGAGGTACAAGGTTTGGCCAGAACGGCGTTGAACAAATAGAGAAGCGTCACACTGAGAGTTGGAAAATTTTGTTGCCAGGAGAAACGAGCGCATCTCATTATACCAATTGCGAGGTGCCTGACGAAGCCCATAAATTGCTTTCCGCAGCTTGCACACATGGTGTGGCAGGGCGGGATCAACAAACCCAGGCGGTTGCTTCATGTAGACATCATCAGTCAGAGATCCCTGTAAAAAAACATTGTTAACGTCAAGTTGGCGTAAGGGCCAACCATTCGTGACAGCAAGAGTTAGGATTAATCGGACTGTGACTAGTTTCACCACAGAACTGAAGGTCTTAGTAAAGTCAATGCCAGGGCGTTGATGAAATCCTTTCGCCACAAGGCGAGCTTTATATCTGGCCACTGAGCCATCGGGGTGGCGTTTGATTCGAAAAATCCATTTACAACCAACAACATTTTGGGGAGAGTGAGACAGAACCAATGTCCATGTACCATTCTGAACCAGTGCATCATACTTCGCACTCATGGCATTTCGCCACTCCAAGAATTTACGGGCTTGTATCAGGGTGATTGGTTCGGTTTGTGGGGTGAGATGTTTGGTGACATGCAGATCAAAGATGGCTTTGGGTTTGAAATTTTGATTTTTGGATCGGGTTTGTATCTGGTTAGGGAGGGATACGGTATTTTGAGTGTTTGCTAGTAAGGCAAATTCTGGTTCGGTGGGAGTGACGGTGGGCTGCTGGACTGGGTTGACTACTGGGACAGTGTGAACAACTGGTGGTGGCAGTCCCGTCTGGGTTGACACGTTAGAGGAGGGTGGGAAATGTTTGTGTACCGGTATAATGTCAGGAAGTGTAACGACAGGTGGAGGGGAGGTGTCAAGTGTAGGGGAAGATGCAGTGGCTTGTTGTGAGCACTCAGTGAGTTGACGAGGCTCAATCCAATGACCAGTCGGTGTAAGAGGAGACTGAGGTGTGTGACCGAGTGTACCTGAGAATGAAAGGTGTTCTCGACAAACACGATATGACGAGAGATGTAGACTCTTCCTATGGATCGATCTAGATACAGATACGCATTGTGTTCATTGGAGTAACCAACAAAGACACATGGTTGAGCTTCCTCACTACCATCCGAATAAACTGTTTTGATCCGGGTATTGAAAAAATTCTCAACAAGCAATTTGAATCTTCTAAAGACAAGGGGAACATCAGACTTATTTTTGAGTGGAAATAGCCATGTATATTTGGAAAAGTAATCCACAAAAATAACATAATATTTGAATTTGTCAAAAGATTGCACGGGTGCCGGACCCCAAACATCTGTAAATAAAATCTTAAAAGGTTTATTGCATTCCAAACTAGATATCCCAAAAGGTAATTTGTGACTTTTATTACATAGACAATATGAGCAATGAGACACATTAGTGTCTGACTTGGTGAACGGAAGACTATGGTAGGGAAGGATGACCTAGACGACAGTGCCACGCCTGAGAGGAGACTGCGGGTGTGGAGGACGCGAAATATTGGTGAGGACTAGCGGTGGAGTGACACGGTGAACTTGAATTGGGCCACACATAGAGGTTCCCCTTATTCTGGCCGTGGACCAAGGATACCCCCGTGGTCAGATCCTTCACAATAAAATAGTCAGGAAAAAATTCAACAGATGTATTATTATGAGTGCAAAATTTAGACACAGAGACAAGATTTTGTGAGATATGTGGTGAACATAAAACATGCTTAAGGTGAAAAGAGGTAATTGGAGAGGTTAATGATATGGAACCAATGTGAGTTATAGGAATTGTTTTACCGTCCCCAACCATAATATCCTCTGTGCCGCCATATTCTGAATGGAGAGATAGGTTCTGAAGGTCTGATGTCATGTGGTGAGAGGCTCCGGTGTCGAGCACCCAGTTGTTACGATTACTTGGTTGATCCGCATTCATGTGGTGTGCTTGAGGCCATGCTTGAGGTGCAGCAAATGAGCGAGATCGACACACTCGAGCTGTGTGACCAATTTTGTCACATAGCTGACAAACCGGTCGGGATTGGCTGTTGGATGCAGGTGGATGCCACTATTGAGAGTGGTGAGGAGAGTAGTGTGGTTGGTATGAACCATTCTGGCCAGAAAAGTTACGGCCACCTCCTGTTGGTGCTGATCTGAAGTTCTGCTGGGGAGTCCAGTTGTTTTTGTTGCTGCCAACCAAATGATTGTTTCCCATATACTGAGAAGAGTTACCTTGATAGCCACGTCCCCTACGATTGGAAGTGCGCTGGTTGAACTGTGCAGTGACTTGCGGAACCCCCTTTTTCGTATCCTCCCTTTTGAGAAAGGCTTCATAGTCAAGCAATTTGTCATATAATTCATCAACCAAGATTGAGAAATCTCGAGTACGAATGGCGGAAGCAAGTGGCAAGTAGGTTGGACCCAAACCATTCAGAGTGTGTATGACGGCTGCACTATCATCAACTAAGTGACCGATAAGTTCAAGGTTGTCTAGTATGTTCTTGATCCCCTGCATATAGTCTGCAACTGATTTGTCTGCTAAACTGACATTGGTGAGTGAGTCAAGGAGGCCGAGTTTGCGAGTGTTAGATCGGTTGGCGTAGGTGGCTTCAAGTTTGTCCCAGGCTTGAGCAGAAGTTGTGGAACGAGTGACAATAGATTGGGCAGCACCGGTACATGTTACCTGGATTGCATGTAGGAGTAGGCGATCTTGACGAAGCCAGATGTGGTAGTCCGGGTTTGCAATATTTGCCGAAGGTGATGGGTTTGTAATATTTTCTGGAGTTGGTGGTTCCATAGAACTGTTGGAGGGATTAGCAATAACTTCTGGAGGACAAACTTTGGTACCGTCCAGATATCCCATAAGGTCATAGCCGAAGAGAAGATTTTCAAACTGTGATCTCCAGGCGGCATAGTTTCCTCTTTTGGAAAGTTTGATTGGTAATTGGGTAGAGTTGATCGCAATCAGCGATTGCAGTTGATTGGAACTATTTGTTCCCATGAGCACAACTGGGGGAGAAGAGGCAGAAGAAGTCGCAGATGCTGTAGAAGACGACATTGTTTGAGGTGTAGAGGTGAGAAGGATTAAGGTAAAGAATAGAGGTCGGATGGCTAGGGTTTTTAGGATCTTTTAGGCTTTATTTCAAGCTTGCTCTAATACCATAATATAACAAGATATTTGTGAATAATTGATCTTGCGTTTTCATTAACTGATGATTACTATTTATACACTTTACAATGCACAGAATAGTATAGGAAAATAATAACCTAATTACATACGAAAATATGTGAAGAGCTGATGTACACTAGTTGGATTGTGCTACTTGTGACCGTGTAAGACTCTACTTCTATCAATATGTAGATCATGAGACATCGAGATGAATACGTTTTTATGATGCGATTATGTTTGGTAGATGGAAATGTTAAACATTTAATTCTTCCAATTATAATTTACCGTATATAAATGATTTTATATTTATTAGTAAAACAGAAAAAGACTCACAAATGACGACCATCCCGAACAAACGGCATCCCGTAAGGTGGACAAACGGATTCATTAACATATAGTTTTATATTAATAACTTTAATTAACAAAAAGAAAAATAGAATTAAAAGCAAGAATTAGATAAGTATAAATTGGATTTGGAGAACGATGGTTTGATAAACGTGAGGGACTGATTAGGTTCACTCTTTATCATCCATTAGAATTTTTAATTTGGAAAAATTAAGCTAATATAAACGTGCTTATACTATTGTTAAGCATAGAAAGAATTGAAGCACGAAATTGCCCAGAAGTGAGTAGAGATTTGACTAACAAGGGCAGCTAAAAAAAGTAATTAAAGGTGATGTGTATCATGTTTGTGACACTTACAATGTATCTATATGTATGAAAAAGTTTTTCCTTCTTTTTTCTTTTCATCATATAGAAAAGAGAGATAATTCAAAGAACATGTTTTCAAAGATAAGTCATCTTTTTTTGACTCTATATATATATATATATGTGGTGGTTCTCTAGTCGGGTCACCATAAATTATTTATTTCAGAACCTCCTCTCACAGCCATATGTTTACATGTGCATGTGGGTTTTTTTTTTTTTAAACAATCATAAGCCCCACATGTGAATATGTGACTGTGGGAGAAGGTCCTGAAATAAATATTTCAAAGTGAACCTAACTAGAGAACCTTATATATATATATATATATATATATATATATTAAAATCTGACATCGAAAAGGTATAGAGATCTTTGAATATTGAAATGTTATCTTATAATTCTTTTCATCGGAAAGGTATAGAGATCTTTGAATATTGAAATGTTATCTTATAATTCTTTTTATAAACTACTACAATTTAAAGTTTGGGAAGAAGATGTTATAATTTGAACTTCCTATTTCATGCCGACATAACAATCGATAAAAAATGTTGTAATATAATAAGAATAATGCTATATAACCCAAATAATTAATCTAAATTTCAATTTAAATTAAACGATGTGTCAAGTGAATTGTTATCACCATACACAACACAGGATCAGGGACGTTCCATAACAAGGGCTTGGGTGGGCACAAGCCTACTCTAGCTCATTAAAATATATATATTAAAAAAACACTCATGTAAATTTATACAAAACACCATTTATAATTTCAATTTTTTGGGCATCACAAACACTAACTAAATAGAGACTTGTACATTAACTTTTCCCAATTTAATTTGATTCAACCTCTTTCCCAATTTTAAAAAATTATGTATTTAAACATGGTATGTTTTTAGGAGTTATGTGTTTAATTATTGGGAAAATTACACAAACTTACCCTAACGTTTCCCATTATGGCATAATATTCAACTAATGCTTTTAATTGCACAAACAACCCCTCATTTTAGTCAACTTTAGTTAAAAATAGCCATTGACCATAATTTTTTTTTGAAAGCCCAAAATTGCCCTTGCACTTTATTACAAAAAAATCTTAATTGCCCTTTATTTAAAACATTATCTACTTTAAATTATTATAATATAAAAAATAAATACTAAACATAATCCTTTTTAAATAAAAAAAAATTCAAAAATAATATATTAAAAACAAAACAATTTAAGAAAACGTTATTTTGAGAAAATACAATTTAATAATATATTAAAAAAAATTAAAAAAAAACATTATTTTGAGAAAATATAATTTAAAATTATGCAAGTCCAATATGAATAGTGGTAATGTGCTACATATTTTTAAAATTTAAAACAAAATTTTTTTTATTTAAAAAGGATTATGTTTAATATTTTTTTTTTAAATTTTTGAACCAAAATATAATGCGTAATTTATATTGAGTCAAATTATTTTGTCTTATAGAGATGAATATTGAACAAATTTTCGGTGCTACTGTATTTTATTATGACAAATGATTATATTTTTATTTCAAACTCTTGATGATTTTATTTATATTTGTATTTAGAATACTAAACATAACCCTTTTTAAATAAAAAAAATTCAAAAATTATATAATAAAAACAAAAAAAATTCAAAAATATGTAACACATTACCACTATTCATATTGAACTTGCATAATTTTAAATTATATTTTCTCAAAATAACGTTTTTTTTGTTTTGTTTTTAATATATTATTAAATTGTATTTTCTCAAAATAACGTTTTCTTAATTTGTTTTGTTTTTAATATATTATTTTTGAATTTTTTTTTATATAAAAAGGATTATGTTTAGTATTTATTTTTTATATTATAATAATTTAAAGTAGATAATGTTTTAAATAAAGGGCAATTAAGATTTTTTTTTGTAATAAAGTGCAGGGGCAATTTTGGGCTTTCAAAAAAAAATCATGGTCAATGGCTATTTTTAACCAAAGTTAACTAACATGAGGGGTTGTTTGTGCAATTAAAGGCATTAGTTGAATATTATGCCATAATGGGAAACGTTAGGGTAAGTTTGTACAATTTTCCCTAATTTCTAACAAAGTCTACAATTATCTACATTGAAATAGAAATTGTTGATGCTATTAGGTGTATCTTTGTTTTTTAATCAATAAACTCATATCGTTAGGGTTCAATTAAGAAAATTTATTCGAGTCTATCATAATGTTGAATTCTGGTTACGTCCCTGCATGAAATGATGTGGTTAATGAAAAAAAAACCATTTCTCACATCATTTGGATTAAAATTTAGATTAAATTTTTGGGTTATCTAACATCAGTGATATAATAAAAAAGTAATGCAATTATTACTTGTATATAGTTATGAATGGATTTCCGCCGACTAACATTCACCTCTCAATCTCTCTCTAATCAGTGTCTTCCACCTAAAAGCATGAAGCCAAATTTCATGCCAGTGTTGATCCATAATTGGTGTCTATATATATATATAGTACCTCATTTCATTTGTAAATGACAATCTGATTTTGAAATTGGAGAGCTCTAGTAAAGTAATATCAGTTTCATTGTAAGATGAGAAGCATTGAAAGTCGGTTTGCATATTCTCTTTATCTATGATTTATTAATTGTAAAGTTCTTAATGTATTTTTTTCATATATATATATATATATACACCTCATCTTAACTCAATTGGTGTGCATCTATTAGTTTTTGTTAATAATAGAGGTTCGAATCATAGCATACACATCTTATAAATATATGAGAAATATGGAGGAGCTATAAAATTTTGTTTGGGTGGCAACTGAATTTAAGAATATTTTTAATTTCTTTTAGAAAGAGGGCATGACCTCCGAATCTGCAACCGGTGTAGATCGATGAGTTTTCTCTTCAATATTGTGAGGGTAAATATCCGTAGATAAGATTCCGTTTTAAATTTGAAAGTGTGAATAATATAAACTTATAAAGTTGGGATATGCCTTTATTTTATGTTATGATAAATATATATATATATATATGCTAATCTTGATCAATATACATACAAAACAGAAGACATATGTCCTAAGAATGTTGACATACTTGAAGACATCTTATGGAAAAAAATAAAATAAACAGATACCCTTGTCAAGATTCTGGTCCCACAAATGGTGCATAAAAAAATAAAAAAAATCATTCCCCATAGTAATACCATATTCCATAATTCCATTAATGAGTGAGACCTGGTAAATACATAAACACAGATCGGTCTTGATTTTTGACAACGACAACAAAGGAACTCGACTGTTTTTCCCTGTTTATTTAAAACCCACCACTACCAGTCCACCGCCACCAACGCCACCAATTTATATACAAAGCATTTCGCTCTTAGAAGAACCACGTGCGTACTGCTTAATTCTTACAAAACTTTTACAGGTATATAAAATATGTCTTTCTGTTCTTTACATCAATGAATATTATTATATATTTTGTCCATTTTATGATATAATGTGTACTTGCTTTTTGAATCTTTGTATGCTTATCTGAATTGGGTTGTCATTATATTATATATTGGATTTTTGCAGGTCAAGGGAATTCAATAAATATACAACATTGTTCTGTTTTGTGTGAGAATGTTGAGTTTTGATATGGGATTTTTATTTCAGTATTTACAGTCATCACCTTCAATGGAGATTTTGTTAGATTCTGTCAATGTAGTGTTCTCTATGTCGTTATTGACATGGCTTCTGATAGAGATTTTGAAACGTAGGACGACAGATTATGGTGATTTACAATTGGGTTACAGAGTACGAGTAGTTTCTGTCGTTTGCAATTTCCTTGTCGCCATTACATATCTGGGTTTTGGTGTTTATGATTATTGGAAACTCAGAGTTATTTCTTATAAATCTGTCTTCTATGTCATGACTTGGGTTTTGGCAACTGTTGTAGTTGCAATCTGTTCAAAAAACACAACTCATAGAGATGTCAAAAGGTGGCCTTTGGTTCTCATTCTTTGGTGGATCTTCTCTTTCACCATTGATTTGCTTTTTGTTTCCTTTTATCTCTTAACCCATTTAAGATCCATCAAATTGCCTCATTTTCTGCTAGAAGCCACCGCAGTTGATTTTGTCGCCCTTCCGTTGTTGATAGTACTGCTTTGTTTGAGTGTTCTGCCTTTAAGTTATAATAGGAAATACAGTGAGTTTGAAAGTCCATTGCTTCAAAAAGAGGATGACAAGTCCTCTAAAGATGGGAGTTATAGTTTCTCAAATGCTGGATTTTGGAGCAAACTCACATTTCAATGGCTAAATCCACTCTTCGCAAAGGGACGAGTTCAAAAGCTTGAATTGCAGCATATTCCTTCAATTCCTCAATCTGAAACAGCTGAAAGTGCCTCATTGTTGCTCGAAGAATCGCATAGAAAACAGAAGATGGTAACCTTGTCATTGCCACAAGTCATAGCTCATGCTATATGGAAGTCTCTTGCCATCAATGCAGTTTTTGCAGGTACATCTTTGTTCTTGTCTCATCTTGTATGTATATTTTTTTGTGTACAACAGCATTTTTACAAGCTCTAATTGATGTTTTTGCAGGAATAAATACAATTGCCTCCTATATCGGTCCTTTTCTGATAAAAAACTTTGTGAATTTCTTATCGGAAAAGCAAGATGATTCAAGTTACTACTATGGATTGGTTCTTGCATCCATCTTCTTCTTGTCAAAGACAGTGGAGTCACTAACTCAACGTCAATGGTATTTTGGAGCTCAACGTATTGGAATACAAGTAAGGGCAGCTCTCACAGTATTGATTTACAAGAAATCTTTGTCAACCAAGTTTGCTGGTCCCAGTAGTGGTACAATCATAAATATGATCAATGTTGATGTTGAGAGGATTGGAGACTTCTGCTGGTACATTCATGGAATTTGGTTGCTGCCAATCCAGATCTTTTTGGCTCTTGTCATCTTATATAGGAATCTTGGAGCTGCTCCCTCTATTGCCGCTCTTATTGCCACAATTTTGGTGATGGTGAGCAACACACCATTGGCAAATATGCAAGAGAAGTTTCATTCCAAGATCATGGAAGCTAAAGACTCAAGAATTAAAGCAACTTCAGAGACCCTAAAGAGCATGAGAGTTCTAAAGTTGCTGTCTTGGGAGCCAACATTTTTGAAGAAGCTTCTCCAACTTAGAGAAACCGAGAGAGACTCACTGAAGAAGTACCTGTATACAAGCTCAGCAGTAGCCTTTCTCTTCTGGGCTTCACCAACTTTTGTTTCAGCTATCACTTTCGGTGTTTGCATTTTATTGAAAATACCATTAACATCCGGCACAGTCCTCTCAGCTGTAGCAACTTTTCGAGTACTTCAAGATCCTATCTACAACTTGCCAGAGCTCATTTCAATGATTGCTCAAACCAAAGTCTCAGTTGATCGAATCCAGGAGTTCATTAGAGAAGAAGATCAAAAGAAGCCGATACCTGATCACGCATCAAAGTCATCTGATATTGCGGTTGATATTGAAGTGGGAGAATATGCTTGGGAAACAAGTGATCAAAAACTAAAGAAATCGGCTATTAAATTTACAGAGAGGATGAAGATTATGAAAGGCTACAAGGTTGCAATTTGTGGTTCTGTTGGGTCCGGCAAGTCAAGTCTACTCTGCAGTATACTTGGTGAGATTCCTAGGATTGCTGGGGCTGGAATCAAGATACATGGAACTAAGGCTTATGTACCCCAGAGCGCTTGGATTCAAACGGGTACTATCAGAGAGAATGTGATATTTGGCAAGGATATGAATAAGGCTTTTTACGAGGATGTTTTAGATGGATGTGCTTTGAACCGTGATATTGAGATGTGGGCTGATGGAGATCTGTGTGTGGTGGGAGAGAGAGGGATGAACCTAAGTGGAGGTCAAAAGCAAAGGATTCAACTAGCGCGAGCTGCTTATAGTGATTCAGATATTTACATCTTGGACGACCCTTTTAGTGCTGTTGATGCCCATACTGGAACACATTTGTTCAAGGCAAGCAACGTTTTATTATCATTTCAACATATTTTTGTCGTTTAAGTATAATTTAGTTTTTAGTTTTGTTTTATATAGATTTCGTTAATTTGGAAGTTCTAAAACTTTTTTGCAGAAATGTCTCATGGGGCTGTTATCTGAGAAGACCGTGTTTTATGCCACTCATCAATTGGAATTTTTAGGTGCTGCAGACCTTGTTTTGGTAGGTTTCTAGAATTTTATGTCATATCTCTGTAAGTTTTCTCCCAAGCCTTTTTTATCTTACTCAAAATGCAATTCTTATAGGTGATGAAAGATGGCAAGATTGTCCAATCTGGAAAATTTGAAGATTTGACTGCTGATCCTAACGGGGAACTTGTTAAACAAATGACTGCTCATAGAAAATCACTAAATCAAGTGAAACCACCTCAAGAAGAGAATTCTTTACCTAGGGTATCTTCTTGTCAGATAAGTCAAATTGAAGTCACAGAAGAGAGATTTTCTAGGCCTATCAGTCATGTTGAGTTCTCAGAGAGAATTCAGGAAGAAGAAACGGAAACTGGTCGGGTGAGATGGAGTGTTTACTCCACCTTTATTACTTTGGTCTATAAAGGGGCTCTCATTCCGGTGATCCTTCTTTGTCATGTCTTTTTCCAAGGACTGCAGATGAGTAGCAATTACTGGATTGCTTGGGCAGCAGAAGAGAAGCGCAATGTCAGCAGCATGCAGTTGATAGGCGTATTTGTCTTGTTGTCTAGTGGGAGTTCTGCTTTCATATTGGGAAGGGCTGTTTTATTGGCAACTATTGCAATTAAGACTGCTCAATGTCTCTTCAATGACATGATAACCTCAGTTTTCCGAGCACCCATTTCATTTTTTGACTCCACACCTTCAAGTCAAATTCTCAATAGGGTTAGTTTTATTGTTTATTTCTCAGTTCACTGATATTAACTTTCTTTTTGACTCTGCATATCTCCAGACATTAATCATGCCTAATCAAGCCTTATTTTCATGTATCGTTACAGTCTTCTACCGATCAAAGCACAGTGGACACAGACATTCCCTATAGGTTAGCTGGATTAGCATTTGCACTAATTCAGCTACTAAGTATCATCTTCCTTATGTCCCAGGTTGCCTGGCAGGTGTTCCCTTTCTTCCTCGTCGTTATTGGAATCTCCATATGGTACCAGGCAAGCATAAATCCATATTTACGTTGCTATTTGTTCTAAAATTATTTAACGAAGAGTTTTATGACACGTAACACTACTTGATATCACCACATTAAAGGAGCATGATAATCATATGTACAGCACAGAGTATAGTCTAATGGTTCCAATATCTGTGCAGGCTTATTACATTAGCACTGCTAGAGAACTAGCTAGGATGGTTGGAATTCGAAAAGCTCCAATCTTACATCACTTTTCAGAATCCATATCAGGGGCAGTGACAATTCGTTGTTTCAATCAAGAAGATCGATTCTTGAGGAGGAGTCTTAGTGTAATTGATGATTACTCTCGCATAGCCTTCCACAACTCTGGCACAATGGAATGGTTGTCCGTTCGAACAAACTTTCTCTTCAACATTGTTTTCTTACTTGTTCTGATCATCTTGGTGACTTTGCCTAGGTCAGCCATTGATCCTAGTAAGCTCCTACAGTCCCTCATCTTTTTATTTGTCCAATAGATAGAAAAAAATGTGAACACCAGTTAGCAATCAAGGAAATGCATAAACAAAAATTTCAATAGCGAATACATATAATCACATTGTTACTACCTCAAGTTTACTTTAAGTTGCATACATCTGAATATTTTAATGTCAAATTTAAACTGATGTTATCATCAATCTGCTTGCAGGCTTGGCAGGACTAGTAGCAACTTATGGTCTGAACCTAAATGTACTTCAAGCTTGGGTGATATGGAACCTATGCAATGTTGAGAACAAAATGATATCGGTTGAGAGAATTCTTCAATTCACAAAGCTGCCAAGTGAAGCTCCTTTAGTAATTAAGGAGAGCAGGCCAGATTCTGATTGGCCAACCAATGGAAAAATTGAACTTGAAAACCTTCAAGTCCAATACACGCCTGCTCTTCCTATGATTCTCAAGGGAATAACTTGCATATTTCCTGGAGAAAAGAAGATTGGAGTTGTCGGAAGAACAGGTAGCGGAAAGTCCACTCTAATTCAAGCTCTCTTTAGGGTGGTGGAGCCTTCTGGAGGACGAATTCTCATAGATGGACTAGATATTTCTAAGATTGGCTTGCAGGACTTGAGGTCTAGGTTGGGTATAATTCCACAAGACCCGACATTGTTTCAAGGGACTGTAAGGACCAATCTGGATCCTTTGGAACAACATTCTGACCAAGAAATCTGGGAGGTAAGAATCGAAGGTCTATTCCCTACGAAAATATTATATGGCTATAGTTTCTACTCACTAAAATAAACCCGGTAAACAGGTTATCAACAAATGTCGTCTGGCAGAGATAATAAGGCAGGATCGAAGGCTTCTCGATGCACCAGGTGAGTTTTATATCTCTACCGAAAGTCATCAACACTAATCAATTACATAGTCGATACTTGAATTTGGAAATATGGTGCAGTTGCTGAAGATGGAGAAAACTGGAGTCTAGGACAAAGGCAGCTTGTTTGTCTTGCTAGGGTGCTCCTCAAGAAGAGAAGAATATTAGTGTTGGACGAGGCCACAGCTTCCATCGATACAGCAACAGACAATGTGATTCAGCAGACAATAAGAGAAGAAACAAACAGATGCACCGTCATCACTGTTGCTCATCGGATACCCACTGTAATCGATAATGACTTGGTTCTTGTTCTTGATGAAGGTAAGCTCAAGTTGCAAAGAAAACAATATTGTTATTGTAACCAGAGAAAGCAAAGGAGGATCATCTAGTATTAACAAATATTTTGATCAATGCAGGCAAAATTATAGAGTATGACTTGCCAGGGAAGTTACTCGAAGATAATACCTCTTCGTTCTCAAAGTTGGTAACAGAATTCTTGAGGAGATCATCCAAAAGATAACCGCAACAGATCAATCACCAGTCTTAGAGTGGTGGGTAGGGTAGCATAGCGCGATTAAACAACAACCTCAATCTTTGATCCTCCAGTGAAAGATGGAATACAACTTGTTAATATCATAACATAGAGACCGAATGGCAGCAATAGTTGGAGCAGCTCTAATAGAAATAGCAGCCACAGAGCGGCTTATAGTTGACAGAAGTTACAAGATCTTTGACAGCAAACACATTTCAAACTTCTACATTATGGAGCAAATGTAGACCAGGGCACATTTTCGACAGCTTTTTTTTCTTGGATAGCCTGAGCAACTGAACATGGAACATATTGAGTACAATGCAATTCAAAATCGAACCATTGTCGCTGTGATGTGATGAGCTGCAATCTGCAAGTTCTCCTCATGTAAATTATGGTTAAATTCAAATTATTGTAAATAGCAATCCTGGATATAGTGTACTAACAGTTGAATTGAATGAAACATTCTTTTCAAGCTTAGTTTATTTAACATAATTATAGAATCAGGAGTAATACTTTTGTTGTCTTGATGGATGTCTCAATTAATGTCCCGATAACACAGGTTTGATCAAGTTATAAACAAAAAAAAAAAATGACAATCAATAATTCCTAAAAGTAATTGTAAATAGAACCCAATTTTGATAGTTTTTGCGGTTTCGGTTTCAAACCGAAATGATCGTATTTTCCCAAACTTGGTTCGGTCAGTTAATCTTCAGTTACGTTTCGAAACTGAGTTTTAACAGACTAAATCAAGTTATAACTTACATGCAACAAAAATGACAAAATCAATAAGTCCTAATCGATAGTTTTGGCTGGCGGTTTTGGTTTCAAACCGAATTGACTGTATTCGCACAAACTTGGTTTTGCCGGCCAGCCTCCGGTTAGGTTACAAAAACAAGAAGCTTTGCAAACATGAACTTTATTATTCAAATGTAAACAACATCAATAGTCATACATCAAAAAGAAAAAAAGAAGAAGAAAAAGTTGGTTGTCCAGCAATTATCTGAAATTGGTTTTTTCTGGGAAAAAAGTTGGCTTGGTGAAGAAGTCATTGATGGATGGCATGATTTGAGGAGTTTTGTAGTGGACATACTTCCTCAATACATGTTCTTAGTATCTCTCACCTTCTACAAAGTTGTCAAGCACTCCTGCAGCTCTCTTCTCCTTCAATACCCTGTTTGATATCATCATTCATCACATTGAAAACGCAATTGATCAAACTATTTCTAAACAAGAAGTAAATAAAAATCCCCTCTTTTCCGATTTACGATGCGAAAACGAATATGATGGATGCAGGAGGGTATGTATGTGTATACCCCTGACTTCAGGGTTGCCTGTGATATTCCTGACAAGTTGAATACAACAAATGCCAACTGCTACACCAGTTGCTGCAAACACAATCAGCCAACATGGTTAGAAATTAATTACAATCAAGTCAACTCAAAGAAATTGCACAAGCATGGCATGGCATGGATTTGAAAAACATAAACCCAGTTCCTGAAATTGAATTCTGAGCACAATATCTGACAAAGTTGCAAATAATTTTTGACAGAAACTAGAAATTGGCAGGGCATTCAAGCAGATGCACCAAATCTAAACAATATGATTGCAATAAGATTAACATAAGATTCATAACCAATGATATACAATCGAAACAGATATATACAGAAAAGTTCTGTAACTAAAAAAAAATTCAGAGCTTCGGGTCAGAGGTGACCCGAATAACAAATTCAGAGATTCGGGATGCTCCTACCTGAAACTCTGAAAATGTGCTTTATGAAGTGAGGACTGATTCAGCGAGGACGACGACAATTTTAGCGACGCGGCGGCGCGACGGTCACTGCTCGGACGGACGGTGACAAGGAAGCTTCGGGTTGGGTAGTATCGGGATGGCTAGGGCAACTGATTTGGGGATTTCTCCAATTGAAGGGATTGTATTATTAAGGGCATTTTAGTCCTTTAGGTCAATTTTGCCATCAAAAAATTTCAGAAAGTATATTTTCAATTCAACCCCTCCAATAGAGTATTTTTCATAAAATCCCTTTATCTAACATACTTATTATAGAATCAGTCCTAATTCTTTTGCTATCCCGAGTTTACAAGATGAGTGTCTCCGTAACACAAATTAGTCAGCAAAAAGGTGGTGATTTTGTTCATTGATGTAAAGCGCTTTATGGATATTTTTTTTTTTGTTGATTTGATGTACAAAGAAGGAACAAGAGATTTATGGGGACTTGCATATGAGTTTCTTTTGGATGAATCAAACTTGGCAATTTAAGTTATAAGAAAAAAAAAAATAACAAACTCAATAATTCATAATATTTATTTTAAATTTAATAGAACCCAATTTCTATAGTTTCGGTGGTTTCGGTTTCAAACCGAAATGATCATATTTACCCAAACTTGGTTAGGTCAATCAGTTTTTGGTTAGGTGTTGTGAATCTGAGTTTTAACTAAACTAAAAACAAACTTTTGATCTTATAGGTAACAAAAATGACAAAATCATTAATTAGTAAAAGTGATTGTAAATAGAATCCTATTTCAATAATTTCGGTTTAAAATCGAAATGATCATATCCGTCCAAAGCTTAGTTCGGTCAGTCAACCTTTAGTTAGGTTGCGAAACTGAAATTTAATTTGACTAAAAACACAAGTTATGTACATAGCTAATAGATTGCAACTGTCTGTAAGAATTTGTTTTGGACTGGTATGGATTGAATGGGAGCTTCTTATTTCCTCATCTTGCTCCTCCCCAATCCTCCATCGTCTCAATTATCTCCGTCTCTCTTTTGTTCTTTAATAAGTTCTTGCATCTAAAATTCTGTGACAAATGTTTAAATCACAGGATTATACAACAAACATGTGATGACTGATGAGACATCATGCATTGATTCGATGAATGATAAAAAAAAAAAATTACACTATTTCCATATGTATCTTTATTAAAAGCATGCATGCCTGAAGAGCCGGCTCATGGCCTAGGCAATCAGGCAATTTTTCTCTGTTCCTTTTCCTCTAAAGATTTTCATCCGTCAATTTCCTCCAACTTCTTTTTCTTTTTACCCCCAAAGGTTTAAAACATTTCAATGCTAACTTATGTATCTTCTTATTTTTCTTTCTTTCTAGATAATACATTATTTTGTTTATATATTTTCAATACAGAGGATATATATTAAACACCAAATATGCAATTTACAAAACACAAGCCCATTCATCATTCATGGAAGGTGAGAGAAGAAACATAAAAACATAAGAAAAAGGACAAGTACCAATTATTTCTTGTGTTTGCTTTTCAAACATAATATCTGTGTTTTGTGACTCTCAAAGAGAGAGAAGACTTGAAATTTGCTTTTCAAGCATTGAAATTTCAATATGACAAGATGTTCAAGGAAAATTAGAGCACAAACAAGCACATGAATTGGAAAAACTGAAAATATTAGAGAGACTAGTGAGAGAGAGTGGTACCTTCCTCTTCATGAACATTCAAATCAAAGCTTTAAAGCTGAGAGAGATTCTTTCAAACTTTGCTAGCTAGAACTATAATGATGACATATGATTCGTAGTTTCGTACATTAATCATTTCCTCATTTTGTTAACATTTTTAATTTGCATTTCATTCTATTCATATGATCATCATATCATTAATAAATATATAATTGTTGTAGATAATTAATCACAATCAACTATATATTTAGATAGGGAAATGCTGTAGTATACTTGTTGTGGTAATTGATATTTTTGTTTACATTAGTCATTTTCAATATGTAAATATCAAGTCTTTTGATATGTCCAGATATTCGATGAGGATAACACACTGCACGTTGTGTTATTAGTTGGTGAAAGACAAATCGGAGGAGCACACTAAGTTTTTATTTTATATTTTATATGTATATCGATATAGTACTGTGTGCAAAATAACAATTCATATAATTAATGTCCAACTGACAACACCACCACTCAAACAAATTCTCTTGATCACGATGACAATTGACAATTCCATGAATTAATTAAATTTTGTAGAGATTCTGATACAGATGCACCAGCTCTATCTTTACTGTTTGTGTGATGAATAATTCGATATCTTTGTTAATAACAACAAAATAGGAACTAAATATACGAATCCATGATACTTAGGATTACAATGTATCCTTTTAATTGAAAAGAAATTTTCAATGTATCAAGATGTATCTCATATATAATTATATAAATATAGTAGCCAACTGCATAATAATTGAATGCTAGCTATGCATTTGGTGAAAAAAATAAATTGAATGAAGACATTTTTCGTACAAATGACTAATGAGCATTGTGTATACTTAATTTCCTCTTTTTCAAATTCCTCTTGAGATTTTGATCTTTCAAATTCCTTTAACTTCTTTTTCTTTTAACCCTCGAAGGTTAAAAACATTTCAATAATACCTTCTTATTTTTCCCTTTCTTTCCGGATAATAAATTACTATGCACTTGGCTACTATATACAAATACATTAATAATTCAAATTAAATTGCACTATTGTCCTTGTGGCATGGAGTAAAAAGAAAAAAACGAATGCTTGAAAAACAAACACAAGAAACAATTGGTACTTGTCCTTTTTCTTATGTTTTTGTGTTTCTTCTCTCACCTTCCATGACAAAGGGCTTGCCGCTTCACTTGCTTGTGTTTCTCCTTCTTTTAAGAGACCCGTGAATATATTCTGTCCGGTTGGGTGGCCAACCATCATTGATGATCAGGAATCCATGCCCAGTGATGCCACAACCCAACTGGGACAATATATAGTGCAATAATTTTGAACAAGTACACGATGAATGATGCATGATAAGCATTCATGGAGGTGTTGACGACATGAGCTCCAAGTATGAAATTGTCTTTGATGAGTACAGTATTTTGCAACTCTGAATGCATGATAAGCATTTTTGGAGGTTGGTGATCGATATTGACAAAGTGGAATTGGTGAGAAATGTCACCTTTTTAAACTGATTTGGTGACAATGTCACTGCTTTAATAAGTTAAGTTTAAAAGGCACCTATTATGGTGAACAGACAAAAATACCCTTACTTTACACATTCTTTTCTTACTTTGAAGTTTTCTGAGATTTAAAACAGACCTCCAATGGATAATTAGTTTTGTGGCTCTACACAAATGCATTCGGGGGTCGAGCTCCCCGCTGAGACGCCCCCAGAGATTTTTTTTGGTTTTGAATCTTCCATTGAAAAGGCTCGAAATGAAGTGTTCGAGCCTTTTCATACACCAATCGTGCATTTTCATTAGTGTATGAAAAGGCTCGAACACTTAATGAAAAGGCACGATTACTGTACCATCGTGCCTTTTCATACACCAATCGTGCCTTTTCATGTATAAAAAGGCACGATTACTGTACAAAAAGGCTGGAAACTTTGTTCAAAAAGGCTCGAAATATTTTTTAATTTTTTAATCGAGCCTTTTGGAAAAGTTATCGAGCCTTTTGGAAAAGTTATCGAGCCTTTTGGAAAGGTTATCGAGCCTTTTGGAAAGGTTATCGAGCCTTTTGGAAAGGTTATCGAGCCTTTTGGAAAGGTTATCGAGCCTTTTGGAAAGGTTATCGAGCCTTTTGGAAAGGTTATCGAGCCTTTTGGAAAAGTTATCGAGCCTTTTAGAAAGGTTATCGAGCCTTTTGGAAAAGTTATCGAGCCTTTTGGAAAAGTTATCGAGCCTTTTAGAAAGGTTATCGAGCCTTTTAGAAAGGTTATCGAGCCTTTTGGAAAGGTTATCGAGCCTTTTGGAAAGGTTATCGAGCCTTTTGGAAAGGTTATCGAGCCTTTTAGAAAAGTTATCGAGCCTTTTGGAAAGGTTATCGAGCCTTTTGGAAAGGTTATCGAGCCTTTTAGAAAGGTTATCGAGCCTTTTGGAAAAGTTATCGAACCTTTTAGAAAGGTTATCGAGCCTTTTTGGAAAAGGCTCGATAACCTTTCTAAAAGGCTCGATAACTTTTCCAAAAGGCTCGATAACCTTTCTAAAAGGCTCGAAATGATTTCGTGCCTTTTTACACTGTCATCGTGCCTTTTGAAGTTGTTATCGAGCTTTTTGGAAAAGTTATCGAGCCTTTTAGAAAGGTTATCGAGCCTTTTGGAAAAGTTATCGAGACTTTTCCAAAAAGGCTCGATAACCTTTCTAAAAGGCTCGATAACTTTTCCAAAAGGCTCGATAACAACTTCAAAAGGCACGATGACAGTGTAAAAAGGCACGAAAATATTTCAAAAAGGCACGAAATCATTTCGAGCCTTTTCCGAACTTTTTTCGAACCTTTTTCGAGCCTTTTGGTGAAGAAGGTTACTGTGGGGGGCAATTTTGTCCGTTCACCATAAATGGTGCCTTTTAAACTTAAGTTAGTAAGTTGGTGCCTGTTCCCAAAAAAGAGCCTCAAATAGTGCTATTTAATTTTTTAACCCCTATGACAAGAGAAGATATAACGAGTGAGTAGTACAATCAAACATCAAGCTATGGAAATGGACCCCAAATTCAATCATGAATTGAAGATCATGTATTCATGTGGGTTTGATTGATACTTTGGAAATGGACCCCATGGAATGGGCTTGAGCTTGAGTGAACCAGACAAAGGGCTTGCCTCCCATTTCTCTTCTCTTCTTCACCCATTAAGAGACCCGTGAATTAATAAATTTGTATGGTCACAATTACCCTTCTTCTTTTCATCCTGGAACATCTTGTCATGCAATTTTCCTGATCAAATTTCGGTACGTGTATTCTCAGGACTTGACATGATACCAGCTTGCTTTGTACTTGGAAAATTTTCCATTTTCAGCTAAGCTTTAATTTCACTTCATGCCACAAGGACAATAGTGCAATTAATTTGAATTATTAATTTTGGTTTATGCATACATGCTTTAATAAAGCTACGTACATATGGAAATTAATAGTGCAATTTTTCATGTTCTCATGTCTATGAAATTCTGGAGACTTGTTTCATGCTTGCTCAAGTTTAAGAAAAATTGTCACATGTCGTTTTTGCTCTTTTACTTTTACTTTCAAGCAAGTGATTTATAATTTATTATTATATATTAATCTCTTCTTTTTGCTCTTATTTCAAATTAGAGTTGGGTTTTATCACGAATTGTCAAAATCATACACTAGAGAGATGGGCGTGGTCTGGATATTGATTTAAGAGTAAAAATATTTTCATTCTTAAACATAACTTTTATGTGTAAATTAAGATAACTCGAATCCTAATCATCATAAATGAGAGGAATGTAGACATACCAAAATTCTTAGTCATTAATGTTCATTCGATAAACTAAAATTTAACAAAAAAAATTATTATTTTAAAAGTCATTTGGAGTACTTGTTTGGATACACATGTATACATATACAAGTGTGAGATATCAAAGATATTCTACCACCTTATCACTATCAAACACAAGTGTAACTATCTCTATCTTTAACTACATGATTATGATGAATTGATGATCCTCATTCCTCACTACCAAACAATATATAATTATCATGTCTAAAATCCTATCGATCGAGATGAGAGTTTTTGCATGAAATTTATGTGACTAGCTAGATATCTCAATTCATATCTCAATCTATGAGTGTCAATTTAATTCATATGACACGTGTTGATAAATTATCAACCCTACTCTTATTTACTTAATAGAAAAAAAAAAATCTTCTATGTACTGAATGTATATGATATGGAGCACAAGGGTGCGTGCGTCAACACCTGATTACAAAAGTCCATCATCAGTTGATTGCGTGATAATCAAACAGATCGAGGTTACTGGAATTAGTCAGTCTAAATGTTGGTTAGACGTTAATATATAGAATTAGTTAGGTGTACATAGTTAAATCACGCTCACACTTTTAATATATATATACCAGGTCGAAGAACAAGGAATTCATGAATGAGAAATCCCTCCAAGTAAAAATCTCCATTTTATTAGTATTATTGCATTCAGGTTACTTCCCTACAAGTCAGGAAGTGATTTCCGAACAAAAAAAAAAAGTTGAGTCATTTGACATTGACCAGACATAACTTGCACATAAAAAATGGTTTACCAGTAAAAACCAATTAAATTTAACCTGCAACTCCTATACCTACCAAAATTGTGGAATTGGTGAGAAATGTCACCTTTTTAAATTTATTGAAGTCTGAAGAACATAACAATAATTTTTGGAAAATTTTTTAATGGTTTATGTAACATCAATTTTCTGGACAGATTCACATGCAGTACCGCAAATTCTGTTTGATCGATGATGGTGGGATTAGGATGCCAATTTTGGCTTTGCGTACCATTTGATTATCGCGGACGAAAAGGAAAAATAATGTTTTGCTCTTTCTATGTTTGATTTTGACTATAAAGCTATACAACATTAATTTTTTTTTTTTTTTTTTTTTTTACAATACCATACAACATTAATTATTAAAACTATACATGCATGCATTTATATTTATTTGTACAAAAAATTATCATATGATTCTCACATACAATATATTTTTTTCAGCTAGCATGCATTCGATTATTAATTTGCTGACGTCCCATCAAGTATAAGGTATAGATAATAATCAGAATAAAAATCTAACAAAGTTGTGGAGATAGAGATGGTTAGGTTGATGAATGATGATATTAACGAGAGAAGATAGAGTGAGTAGTTATATTACTACACGCATGCATGCTTTTAATAAAGCTACGTACATATGGAAATGGTGCAATTTTTCAATTAATGCTTTCATATCTATGGAATTCTGGAGACTTGTTTCATGTTTGCTCAAATTTAAGAAAAATTGTCACATATGCTTAATTTTGTCGTTTTTGCTTCTACTTTAGCAGTTTAGCTAACTATTATTGTGTTCATTTTCATTCAAGAAGTATATACAGCAGCAAGTACTTGTACCAACTCTTTGGCTTTTTGAAACACAAATTGTTGAAACAATTGACAACGAAGTCACATGATGATAATGGGGCGACCCCATCACCACCATCATCTTCATCTTCTTCATCTGTCTAATTTGATCCCAAAAGTACTTTGTCTGTTTTCTTGAGTCATTGAGTGAAACTTTAACACATACGACCCACGATTTCTTATAATGCATTGCCAAGCACCAAATCATCTGTCCAATGGATTTTGTTAAGGTAAATCAGGATCTACGATATTAAGTTAGAGTGAGAATGAATTTTGACTAATAAGATTTTTCTAGACCCACCTTAATTATGTGTATTAATCAAGAACCAACCTTCTTTTGATGTAAATTTGGACCAACGTTTTTTTTATGTTACTGTAAAATAATGTAACTATGTCTGTCTTAATAACAACATCAGATATATTCAGACACCAAATATATAATTATATATGTAGATGATATATGTTACACTACTTTGTTGTTTGTTTCTCTTCAATCTATTGATCTTTGTTCAATGATATAACATAGATTTTGTTTCTCTGATTTTATTTATTATTTATTTTATAAATGAGCTTGCTTGTGGTAATTAATTTATCCTTTTTTTTTTTTCTTTCAACAATAGATTTGTGTTTTTTATTTATTTTTTTAATTTTACAAATGAGCATGCTTGTGGTAATTAATTTATCCTTTTTTTTTTCTTTCAACAATAGATTTGTGTTTTTTTATTTTTTTTTTGTTTTACAAATGAGCATGCTTGTGGTAATTAATTTCTCCTTTTTTTTTTATCTTTCAACAATAGATTTGTGTCTAGGGATTTTGATCTGTTAAATTCCTTTTAACTTCTGTTTCTTTTACTCCCGAAGGTTAAAAACATTGCAATACCAATTGATCTGATATATCATCTGTTTGATACTTTGATTGATCATTGAGGATGGTGGGACTAGGATCCCAATTTTGGCTTTAGATAGCTTTATTAAAAGCATGCATGGACCAAATTAATAATTCAAAATTGCAGTATTGTCCCAATTGGGGTTGTGGCATGGAGTGAAATTAAAGCTTATCTAAAAATGGCTTCCCTTTAAGATTCCTGATCACGATGATGATGGTTGGCACTTGGCAGTACATAATAAACATGGACCACAATGAGAACCCAATATTTTAGGACTCTAAAGATCCGACAATTTTAGGGTCTCAAATGCTTTAATTTGCTGTTTGCAGGCTCTACAGGTTTTAAGAGAATGGAAAATTTTCCAAGTACAAAGCAATCAGGTGTCATATATATTATCATGTCTTGATCATGCAAGTACCGAAATTTGATCAAGAAAATTGTATGACAAGATGTTCCAGGAAATTAATGGTATCCTAAGCTGAAGTATCATGTGATAATTTTAATTTTGTCCAACTTGTCAATACCACCAACAACCTATCCATCTCCATCTCCATCATTAATGCGGATCGGGGTTACAAATGCAGGCTCATAACTTTTACATAGAGGTTCGGAATCACTATTATAATATGTTTTTGGAAAACTCAAGATGATCTCTACGTTTTATCACTGAAACTTCGTTTTCCGTGACGGGGTCCGTAGGAGGTCAAAAAACAGCCGTTTAGTTTATTGTTCGGAGACTTTAAGTTTCTTACGCAACAATTTAGTATTTTTTTCCTTTTTGATTAGGATTTGTTTTCAGTTTTTTAGATGGGATTCTTTCCCGATTTAGTTCAGCAGCATTAGAATTCTAAGAGATCTTGATTCCTTATGGAATTCAGGTTTGTTTCTTTTCCTATTTAAGTATATTGTATTAGGTTTTGGAAGATTAACTCTTGATGAATAAAACTAATTAAGTTTATCTCAACTTTTCTCTGGGATTGAGAAATTTGTGTGATTGTCTTTCTCATAGCTTCCATCTACATTAATCGTGAACATGTTATGTTGCAGCAAGTCAATATCATCAGTCATGGATGGCGTTATGGGCACCAATATTAATGTAGCATCTACCAATCAACCAACCACAGCCATTAATAATTCACAGGTCTCTTTTAGAAGAAGAGAAAATGCTGTATACTCTTGAGACATATATATATATATCATTGTCACAATGTTAACGTTGGAGGTTTGTGAGAGAGAATAAACTATAAAGGCAATGTTGGAGGGTCTGTTAATTAAGACGCCCGTGAATTTTTCTAATAACATGATTGAGATTTGAGATGTTGGATCACAAGGACAATAATGCAATTTTGAATAATTCATTTTGGTCCAAGCATGCTTTAAATAAAGCTATGTACATATGGGAAATAGTGCAGTTTTTCATGTTCCTATGTCTATGGAATTCTGGAGACTTGTTTCATGCTTGCTCAACTTCAACAAAAAATTTCACATGTTTAATAAAGCTATGTACATATGGGAAATAGTGCTTTTATCGTTTTTGCTTCTAACACTTAGCTAACTAGCAATTGATATATAATTTATTATTATTAATCTGTTCTTTTTTATCTGAACCTGACTGCTCTTATTTCAAACTAGAGTTGGGTTTTATCACGAATTGTCAAAATCATACACCAGAGAGATGGGTGTGGCCTGGATATTGATTTATATAAGAGGAAAAATATTTTCATTCTTAAACTTTTATGTGTAAATAATTAAGACTCGAATCATCATAAATGAGAGGAATGTAGACAGCCGAATGTACCAAAGATCAAAGTGAATGTGTTTCAAAGATACCGTCTTATTTAATTTTTTTTAAGATAAATATTTAGATATGTAGTACAGTGATCATACAAAAATATTATTCAAAAACCAAAACAATTAGAACAGACAAACAATAATGTTTATCTACGTGTGTGGAATATATATTCTTTCAACGGTCCAAAGGGGTTAGCTTGAAGAATAATTGTAGGATCAAAATTATTTGTATAAATAAAAACTAATGAATATTGAACACAGTTTTTGTTCTAATTATTGTTTTTTTTTATATATTGATATTTTTATTTTTTGTTGAAATTTTGAAATGATTCAACTTCACAAGTATATTTAATTATAGTGGAATTCAGATAATCTATTCCAATATAGATTAAAAAATCTAACTTGATTAAAATTATAACTCAGCAAAAAATCTGTGTTTTGTGATTTTTTTTTTTTTTTTTTTTTTTTTTGAAACGGCACGTTTTATTAAAGGAAAGCCATAATGGACAATGAACAAACAACAAAGGGAACAAACACGCAGCCACAACAGACTGCCCAGCCCCTAAACACAACCAAAACAGTTGAGCCACGTTTTATTAAAGGAAAGCCATAATGGGCAATGAACAAACAACAAAGGGAACAAACACGCAGCCAAAACAGACCGCCCAGCCCCTAAACACAACCAAAACAGGCGAGCAAAAAAAAAAAAAATTTTTTTTTTTTTTTTTTTTTTTAAAGGCTACCACCACACTGAGAAATTAAGCTAACAAAACATGAGAGAAACCCAAACTATAACAGAAGCCAGTCAAGAAATGCCCCATTCAAGTCTGTCTCCATATTTTCCAGAACCACTTTTCGCTAAGCTATCAGCTAAAGAATTTGACCCCTTTTGTTTGAAAATGATGGAAAGACCAACCATTGACTGAAGGATATGTCTGATATCATAAACCAAATTTACCAGGATAATATTACCAAAATTATCTCCATTAATCCAAGCCATCGCCGAACGAGAATCACTAATAATGGTGATATTACGACCAACAAGGAGCTGGTTCGAGGATATCAGTTGGCAAGCTCTATTAATAGCATGAACTTCAGCTGAATTGGAATCCATTATTCCGACATGGTACAAAAACATGCACAACACCTTGCCACTGGAGTCACGAAGCAAACCACCAATTCCAGCGTCCCTCAGATTTTCTCTAGCTGAGCCGTTGACATTGAACAAGAGGTCGTTGTCAACGGGAGGGATCCAAGCAGTACAATTCGAAGATTTGGTTGGAACATCTTCAACTCACCGTTCTTGAAGATCTAGCAAAAGCAAAGTTAAGTCACTCTCTGAACCACAACCATGATTTTTGAACCAAAATGCCACTCTAAACTTTACCGAATCCATAGCCATGCTTAAATTTTCTTGATTCCCATGGAACACCACCTCATTACGAATCTCCCAAATGGTCCAAAGAACAGAGAAAAAAAAAAAGAAAGGGTATTTCATGCTGTTCTACTAGACCGCGAAGGACATAACCCCTTCCAACCATTCAGCCAATCCAAGACACTTGAGTTTGAACAACAGCTGACATCCCACCACCCCATACAACCTCTCCAAAGCTCACTGGACCATTCACATAGAAGGAACAAATGGTCAATCGATTCAGTCCCTTTCAAGCACAATGGACAATCGTAACTTGATAACTGATCAACACCAAGCTTACAAAGAACCTCTCACTATGATCAGTGGCGGACCTAGGAATTTGAACTAGGTAGGGCACTTGAACAAAATAACAATTATATATAAAAAAAAAAAAATTACTGAAAAATTAAGATCATAGTAAAATGAGTTTTTTTTTTTTTTTTTTTTTTTTTATAACAAAAATAAGTTTTATATATATATATATATAAAGAAAAATTGATGGTATAATGAAGTTTAGATAAAATAAAATAAATAGAACACTTACTCAAGATGAACTAAATAATCTTACATTATAAAAAATAAAAAATAAATAAATAACACAATATTAAAAAATAAATAATAACAAGACAAACAAGAAAAACAATAAAAAATTATAATATTTATTTTTAAAATAATAAATTGCAATATAATTTTATAATAAGAAATTTTATTTTGTATTTATAATTAATTCACTTTAAATTTATATAAAAATAATTGATTAATAAAAATTACTAGACATGTTTTTGAATTTTTATTCTTCTACTTTTTTATATAAATTATTAATTTATTGATTATAAATAAATTAAAACTATAAAATAAAGAAAAATACTAAGGATAAAATAAAATGAATCATAATAATAGATGTCTATTTTAATACAATAAATTAAAATTTTAGATTTTAGGGTTTATTGATTGGATGTGTTTAGGTATTTCAATCTAGAACTATTAGAAATAATAAAAGTTCAAAATTATAGTAGATAATTTAATATAAAATAAAATTGAATTATGTAAACCATAAAATGATGATAGTTAAAAAGTTGACAATGACGGAAAGTGAATTGTTTTGTTTCAGAAGAATATGAAAATTTGAGAAATTGTAAAAGATGGTAATATATATATAACCAAATATAAATATATAAAATGAAATATATCATATATGAGGTCGATAAGACACATGAAATAATTGAGGTTGATAAGACACAAAAACCTTGAAAAGCTAAAAGACGTTAAAATAAAAAAAAAAGAGTTAATTGCACTGGTGGCCACCACTTTTATGCAAAAATACCAGTTTAGTAACCATTTTTACCCAATGCATCAAAATGACCACTTTTGGTAGACATGTCATTAACGGTGGTCATTCCGTCCATTTTCTAACGGAATTGCTGATGTATTCCTTCCATTTTCACTATATGTACATGAAAAGCCATTTTTGCTCTTACCATTTAATAAAAGCCATCATCTTCAAACTTCATCATCTTCAAACAAACCCAGATCGGAAAAAAAAAATTAAAGAATAAAATAACTAATTAATCATTTGTTAGTGGTAGAGATCCATCTTCAAACAAACCTAACACCGCCACCAACCCTGCCGCCACCGTCACACCCATAAACCATCATCATCTTCAAACATCATTCAACACCATTGCAGCCATCATCTTCATACATCAATATTCAACAAACAAACCCAGATCGGAAAAAAAAAAAAAAAAAAAAAAAAAAAAAAAAAAAAAAACGAACACCAAAAATTAATCAACACCAAAACAAAATCGAAAACAAATCAAAAAACCCACTTCCAGGAACCAACATCATCAATGCCAAACTAGAAATTCATCAACACCCAATTCCAAAAATTCATCAACACCAACGAATCGAATACAAATCAAAATCGAAAACAAATCATTAGATTTAATTAAAAAGCCACCTTTACAGATTATATGAAAATGAAAAAAATAATAATAATATATTAATTAAAGTGACAAGAAAGAAAATTAAACAGTACTTGGTTAAATTACAGTCACTGGCTGCCACCCGTACTTGGTGTAAGCCAGATCCAGCCGTCCATTTTTCTGGCAATTGAACTCGTGCTCAATGAAAGGAGATTGAACTCATGATTGAACTCGTCCAGTTTGGGAATTGGGACTGGGTTATGTTTGGTGTGTGGATTGATTTCCAAAGACAGAAGATGATTAGATTGAGTGAGAGATCGAGAGAGAGAGATTCATTTCCAAAAAAAAAGAAGAAATCAAAGGGATGGAGATGGGTTTGGATCTGATAAGATAGAGAACAAGATTTGTTCTTTTTTTTTTTTTTTTAAACAATAAGATTAATATTTTTAAGATGGCTTTTGTTAAATGGTAAGGGCAAAAATGGCTTTTCATGTACAAATAGTGAAAATGGACAGAATACATCAGCAATTCCGTTAGAAAATGGACGGAATGGCCACCGTTAACGACATGTCTGCCAAAAGTGGCTATTTTGGTGCGTTAGGTAAAAGTGGTTACTAAACTGGTATTTTTGCCTAAAAGTGGTGGCCACCAGTGTAATTTTCTCTAAAAAAAATTACAAGGATTTGAACCCAATCCATCATTGTAATTGGTAAGAACTCCACTAGTTGAACTAAGATATGTCATGGTGCAATAGATGTTAATTAATATTTATATATTATATAAATAAACAGAATCATTTTTTTTTCCAAAATTTGAGGTAGGGCACGGGCCCCACTTGGCCTTAAGGTGAGTCCGCCCTTGACCATGACCCTTCCTTTCAGTAATTGCCAAATGAAAACCTTATTTTTTGGCGGGCAAATCCTTTGCCAAAGGAAAGTCAAACGCGGATCGACCCGACCCCTATTACCCTCAAGACAACAACAGAAGGAGATGACAGTGAAGAGACCATTGGGGCAGAAAGTCCATACCAACACATCATGAAAGCTCTTTCTTACTTTGATAGTTTCTAAAGCCAGCTGAAAACAATTCCATTGATCAACCTCCCAGTTGAACAATGGTCTTCTAAGCTTCAAGATCGAGAGAGAGAAGACATGTATTTGTTTTGATGGCTATAATTACGTTGCAAGGTAAAAGGACGTTAGTTGTAATGTCCGGTGCAATTCTCACATAATTTCCATCTGTACTATTGAGAGTACAGTGATATTATAGAGGTTAGTGATATTGACAAATGACAAGAGAAGATATACAAAGTGAGTAGTTATTCAAACATTATAAAGCCATTTATGGAAATGGACCCCAAATTACATCATCAACATCGATCATGTGGGTTTGATTGATACTTTCATAGTTTTATGAATTAAATAAATTTATTAAAAAAAATAATAATAATAACCTTATCACCACACCCTTTCTCTCCCTCATATCAACACAAAAAGGTCCGACGAGATGGGCTCGTTATTTCCTATATAAACCCCATCACCACACCCTTTCTCTCCCTCGTATCAACACTTTCTCTCTCTCCCATTTAGAAAGACAGAGAAAGAATACACTAATGCTCAGCTGTCTTCACACTCTCTCTAGATTCAAAGCTGCTCTTAAGAGGTAAATTAAAAAATTTAAAAATAATTAAAAAAAAAACCCTTTTGAAAGCCATTATTGATCAACAGAACACGAATAAGTCATTATTCAAATAATATTCAATTTTTGACCCGTTAAATCCTACTACACAGAGATCGGTCTTGGCTTATTTAAACCCACCACCACCAAACACCAATATTATCGTGCTCTTAAAGTTATATAGTTCCTCAAATGAGAGTTATTATTCCTCGGTCTTAAAAAGCTGAGAGTGTATCATTGTTGCTCGGAGAATGGTTTCAAAAATAGAAGATGGTAACCCTGTCATTGCCACAAGTCATAGCTTATGCTAAATGGAAGTCTCTTGCCATAAACGCATGTACATCTGAAGCTTGCTATGTTTTTTTTTCTCTCGTTGGTTTTCTTTTGGGTCTCTATCCTGTTTTCATTTTGGTTCTGGGCTCTGTTCTTCTCAGCTTTGTTTTCTTTCTTTTGCTCTATTGTAGTCTCTTTGTTCTTTTTTCTGGGGCTTTTAACTGTCTGTTTTTCTTTCCCTTTGCTCTTCACTGTGTTGGTGGTGTGCGTTGTTTGCCCTCCTTTGTTATATAGTTCCTCAAATGAGAGTTATTGTTCTTCGGTCTGAAAAAGCTGAGAGTGCATCACTGTTGCTCGAAGGATGGCTTCAAAAACATAAGATGGTAACCCTGTCATTGCCACAAGTCATAGCTTATGCTAAATGGAAGTCTCTTGCCATAAACGCAAGTACATCTGAAGCTTGCTCTATTTTTTTTTTCTCTCGCTGGTTTTCTTTTGGGTCTTTATCCCGTTTTCGTTTTGGTTCTGGGCTCTGTTCTTCTCAGCTTTGTTTTCTTTCTTTTGCTCTATTGTAGTCTCTTTATTCTTTTTTCTGGGGCTTTTAGCTGTCTGTTTTTCTTACATGTTGCTCTTCACTATGTTGGTGGTGTGCGTTGTTTGCCCTCCTTTGTTATATAGTTCCTTAAATGAGAGTTATTGTTCTTCGGTTTGAAAAAGCTGAGGGTGCATCATTGTTGCTCAGAGGATGACTTCAAAAACAGAAGATGGTAACCCTGTCATTGCCACAAGTCATAGCTTATGCTAAATGGAAGTCTCTTGCCATAAACGCATGTACATTTGAAGATTACTCTGTTTTTTTTTTCCTTTCGTTGGTTTTCTTTTGGGTCTCTGTCCTATTTTCATTTTGGTTCTGGGCTCTGTTCTTCTTAGCTTTGTTTTCTTTATTTTGCTCTATTGTAGTCTCTTTGTTCTTTTTTCTAGAGCTTTTAGCTGTCTGTTTGATTAGTAAATGATGAGTGTCAGGATAAGATGGTCCCGAGGGATATCATGCGAAGAGCCATAAATACGGTCCCAAAAGCCCCTTAAAATGATAAGGGTTCTTCCTCTATTTATAGGCGAGGTGGAGTGAATACTCATCGATACTCGAGTAGTGATACATGATTTCTATTGGTTCAGAGCTTAGTGAGATTAGTGATGGTCAATTATTGGTCTAGGTTCATGAGATTCCTTAAGTTTTGGAATGGGTTATCTCATGCATGCTTGCCAAGTGTCCTTGTAGCTGGTGGTTCTGACATACTATGGAGGCTCGAAGCTCAAGACGATTTCTATGATCCTGCTTAACTCACTTTTCCTTAACCAAGAAGTTTTCTACCTAGTGTTCCTGAACGACCTATCTTGGTCTCGAGGGAGGGTGCAAGTCGAAGGCCATAAATGACTTATGTCGATCCTGAAGGAGAGTGAAAATTGAGGGTCAAGAATAACCTGAATGATCTATGTTGGTCCCAAGGGAGAGTACATGCTGAAGGTCTTAAATGACCTATGTCGATCTTATGGGATAATGGAAGCCAAGGGTCTTGAATGTCCTACGGTGGTCCCAAGGGATAATGAAAGCCGAGAGTCCTGAATGACCTATATCAGTCCCGAGGGAGAATGGAAACCGAGGGTTCTGAATGACTTGTGTCGATCCTGAGAGAGAGTAAAATGTCTATCTTAATGGATAGTGGAAGCCAAGGGTCCTGAATGTCATATGTTGGTCCCAAGGGAGAATGAAAGTCGAGGGTCTTGAATGACCTATGTCAATCCCGATGGAGATTAGAAGCCGAGGGTCATGAATGACCTGTGTTGGTCCCGAGGGAGAATGGAAGCTGAAGGTCCCTAATGACCTGTGTCGGTCCCAAGGAAGAGTAAGAGTCGAGGGTCTTGAATTTGGGTTAATAACGGATGGCCTAAAGTGGTGTTAGGGACCATACTTCTTATAGATATCATGATCGGGCTTATACTCTTCTTCTTACTGTGGTTCAAACGGCGGCCCAGATTTCTTTTGGGCAAAAAATGGGAATTGGTTGACTAGTCAATCGCTCATCAAATGGGCGATGGGTAGGGCTCTATTGACTTGTCAATGCTACTAACGTGGCGTACTTACTGAAAATTTCAGGTATAACATTTACCCCCTAACTCTAGGGAGGAAAAAGAATTTTTTTTCGTTCCGAGAGATAAAATATTTTTACGTCTCAAGTGGAACTTGTTCCTCGAGACCGATGTTCGCTACGAATGTTTTTGCCGGTCTCTCGAGAGATAAACATTTTGTGTCCTTAGTCAAACTTGTTCTTCTGAATGGATGTTGAGGATGTGTTAATGCCCCTTTTTGTTATGCTTTCTCTTTGCAAATTTATATTGTATATAAATACTATCCTCGTGCTCAGTTCATCAGCATCAAATTTCATACGTATCTTCTCGTTCATCCCTTCATTCCATTTTTGCATGGAGGTTTTTAATTGGATTAAGCATCGGGGGCGATCCTCATCCTCTATTTGGAGATGTTTAATTGGATTATGCATCGGGGTGATCCTCCAATTGCATTAAACCTCGGGGGCGATCTTCATCCTCCATTTTATTATGGGGATGTTTGATTGGATTAAACCTCAGGACCATCCTCATCCTCCATTTTATTATAGGGATGTTTCCTCCATTTTATTATGGGGATGTTTAATTGGATTATGCCTCGGGGCGATCCTTCAATTGCATTAAACCTCGGGGCGATCCTTATCCTCTATTTTATTATGGGGATGTTTAATTGGATTTAGCATTGGAGCGATCCTCTAATTGCATTAAACCTCGGGAGTGATCCTCATCCTCCATTTTATTATGGCAATATTTAATTGGATTGAGCCTCGAGGTCATCCTCATCCTCCATTTTGTTTTGAGGATGTTTATTTTTTGGTGACCGCTTGCGTTGATCTCGCTCTTCTTTTGGCCCAACCGGTCTCTCGGGTCTTGAAGTTTTTCCTACATCTTTTTTTTAGAACGTATTCTTTAAGGTGGCCATCTCGAATGAGAATCCCGGTATGATCTTTTAACTGAAAACATTTTGACTTATCATGATCGTGGTCTTTGTAAAACGACAGTAAAGTCAGTATCCCTTTATTCGAGATGATGGTCATCTTTCCTGGAAATTTCACTAATCCTTCTCCTACCACTGCAATCCCTCTAACTCAGGTCAGCTCCTTGACTCGTGTTGATCTTTTTCTCGATCTTTCTCAAGACGTTGGTCATGCATAAAGTTTCCCCATGGGCATCTCTTCTTTTTACATCTCGACTTTCAGCCACATAATTGTTTCTTTTTCCTCGATCACCCGTTGACTCGCGTTGTCAACTTCCTTAAAGTTCTTACATCTCGACTAGTTTGAGAATATTAGTCGAAACATGCTCTTTCCAAGTTCATGGCATCACGATTCCATTCATGAGACCCATATTAAAAAAACATGCGTCTTATTGTAAAAAAATGTATATACGATTATAACTTGATTCCCAATACAAAAAATCATTTGCATATATTCATTGAGTGTTCGTCTAGATTCCTTGGGTTAAAATGAGAGAAATCTGGTAAGAACTAGAGTCGAAACAAATTACATCCCTTGATTGAGAGTGTGTTAGTTTTTGAAGTTTGGGCACTTCGAATGTGTGGTTGCATTGCGTGTTGTGTGTTCAAATGGATAACATAATTTTAGTCTTCATAATTTTGCATGAATCGCTCCTCATTTTCACAACTCAATCAACATCTTAAAGAAATTGTTTTTTAAAAGAAAATTAGTTTTAATTCACAATTTGGGTGGCCACTGGGGTAAATTTCCCTACGGATGGTCATTTCCATCACACTATTTGCCAATAATGACCATTTTGAACCGAATTTCTCATGGCCATTTTGATAATGCCCAATGAAATGGATGACTACTAGGATAATTACCCCTTAAAATTACTAAAAATTATAAATAAAAAATTATAAATGCACTATAAACAATTAAGCTAGACTCCAACATTATTATTATTATTATTATTATTATTATTATTATTATTATTATTATTTTGCGTTTTACAAACACTAAAACACTTCTTTCAATATCATTAAGTTTATTTTATTCCAAAAAATGCTTTGCTCTGCTCTACTATATGTCCTCTCCTGGCTTCCTATATATGATACCTGCTTGTACACTTGAAGGCAAGTTGTCAATGTGAATAATTATATCAAAATAGTACATAGTGCAACATTTTGATTCAAGTTCTGTCCTCTAGTCTTCCCTAGATAGTTGAAATCTCAAAGTGTAATAATCATCGTACATCATACATGTTCATGTAATCATGTTATGTATTTTGGTATACTTTTTTTCACACCATGAATAGTTGGATTTCAAACATTTTAATCTACCGTGGAATCCTGCCTGTTTGAAACTTCATTTGTGTTCTATTATACTTAGACTACCAAATACGGGAAAAACCGACATGACATAACTGAAGATATTGTTTATACAGAAATTCTATTATCGGTTCGAATTGACAAAAGTTATATCAGTTCCTTGCATGTGGGCCACTGGATTTAAATACTTTGACTTGGCTGTATGCACTTGTTAGTCAAAGTATTTAAATCCAGTGGTCCACATACAAGGAACTGATATAACTTTTGTCAGTTAGAACTGATAATAGAAAGACTGATTGTTTATATATATATATATATTTATTTATTCAAAAAAACTTTATTTATTTTCAAAAACAAAGAATTTCATTTAAATTGTATGCCAAGCAGAAGAGTAATTAAAGACCTAAATTATACCATCAATTTTCTTTTCGGTGGTCAGAAACATTAAATAATAAAAATATATAAATTGGGCACCCTTTAGAACTCCTTCATTCAATATCACACACATTTGATATCATTTTAAGACAAACACACTTAACAAAAGTTGAAGTTGAGGTGGCATATTAGTAAATCTCTCACACCCACTTCCTTGAGGTTGTAAGTTTCAGTAATGCAGTCAGATTCCATTCTCTAATATTCTAAATTTATAATTAAAAAAGATGGAAATCACTTTAAGCCCATATAGCCAATAAAGACATACAACCAGAGCCTAAAAGAAGTGCAAAATTAGCACCGATTTGGAGCTTGAATTTGCTTTGCATTCTAGGGTTCATGAAATCTGCTGCAATCAGGTCCACCAGAGCCATGTAAATCAAGATCCCAGCTGATGCAGAGTTTAATATTCCTTCCATAATCAGAGCCGTTGAGCTGTTCTCATTGTACACTCTTGATATTCCAATCCCAATCCCAATTCCAGCTGGAGTTGTGAAGGAGAAGAAAAGCACCATCACTACTATGGCTCTAGACTTGAATTTTGCCTACACAATATATACAATTAGAAGGCAAACATGGGCACATGGGAATTTTCTCTCAAAAAGCTACAATTGGTGATTTTGTTAATAATTTGTGATACATTTATAGCAGAAAGCCAGAAATAGTACCTGAGAAATGCAACCTCCAAGACCCATGCCTTCAAAGAATTGATGGAAAGTCAATGCTGCCACAAGAGGCTTTATTGTCTTTGCACTTTGTGAGGCTCCTAGTGAGATTCCAATTATCACTGAATGCACCACTATTCCCAACTCCAATACCTACACATCAATTCAAATTCCAATCCAACACACATCACAATTCACAACAATCTTTATTTTTGAAGGTCTAATTGGACTCATTTCAAGCTCTTAAATTTGTTAGAATCAAGTTAGGCAACACTGGATTACACATACAGTAACTTTTTCAAGACCATCCAATCCAATGGTGTGTATATTAGAAATTATTGAATTACATTTAATTTCCAATAATATTTCTTATCCAACCCAGTCACAGTTTCCAACCAAGGACAAAAAAGAAAATAATAGAAAAGGTGTGACTTATTAATTTCCATATTCAATGTTGGTGAGAACATTTGCACTTGTCTAGACTATTTTTTAGTCTAAAAGCACTTTTTAATGAAGCATAATAAATTAATAATCACTTTCTTCACCTTAATTTTCGCCTAAAACGGGATGTTTTTTTCTACCAACTAAACACCTCATAATAAAATCAGAGGAAAACAGGGGAAGTAGAAGACAAATGATAAAATGCAAAATTTGCAAAATCAAAAACATGAAAAATTAAAGGGTAAATTGCAATAAAGTACCCTCACATTTGCCTATACTATCGTTAGATCAAACTGTTTGCTTTAATTACAAAACGATACCTTTGACCGCTTTGACCACCATTAAATTTAACTGTGTACTTAACGGTGCTGGGGAAAAATGGTCATTTTATAGTAAATACATAACATTGGTGGTCTGGTTCGAATTGCACTGTGAAGCACACTATAATATTTAAGGGCTCAAAAATTAAATAGCACCTTTTGGGTTGGTTTTTGGGGAATAGGCACCAAGTTAATAAGTTAAGTTTAAAAGGCACCATTTAATGGGACCAGACGAAAATACCCCTTTGTTGTCTGTTTCTTTGTTTTGAAACTTTGGAAGAAAAGCTCTGAGAGAAAACCCCGACGGCGCAACAGTCCACCAAATTGTGACGACGAACCACCGTCGACGGAGCTACAGTACCGACGTACCGGCGAAGTCAATACCGACCACGGTATGTCTTTATCTCTCACGCATTTGTTGTCCATTATGTTTGTTTGATGAGTTTAGGTTAGGGTTTTAGTTTAGGAAAAAATTTCGAGCCTTTTGGTAGTGAAAACGATGAAGTTCTGGGTTTCCAAGAGTTTTTGAAACTGAATCGAGCCTTTTTGCAGTCTTATCGAGCCTTTTAGAAAGGTTATCGAGCCTTTTAGAAAGGTTATCGAGCCTTTAGAAAGGTTATCGAGCCTTTTAGAACCTTTTAGAAAGGTTATCGAGCCTTTTTAGAAAAGTTATCGAGCCTTTTGAAAAGTTATCGAGCCTTTTAGAAAGGTTATCGAGCCTTTAGAAAGGTTATCGAGCCTTTTAGAACCTTTTAGAAAGGTTATCGAGCCTTTTTAGAAAAGTTATCGAGCCTTTTGAAAAGTTATCGAGCCTTTTAGAAGAAACTTTTGTCGAGCCTTTTAGAAAGGTTATCGAGCCTTTAGAAAGGTTATCGAGCCTTTTAGAACCTTTTAGAAAGGTTATCGAGCCTTTTTAGAAAAGTTATCGAGCCTTTTGAAAAGTTATCGAGCCTTTTAGAAGAAACTTTTGTCGAGCCTTTTAGAAGAAACTTTTGTCGAGCCTTTTAGAAAAGTTATCGAGCCTTTTAGAAGAAACTTTTGTCGAGCCTTTTAGAAAGGTTATCGAGCCTTTTAGAAAAGTTATCGAGCCTTTTGAAAAGTTATCGAGCCTTTTAGAAGAAACTTTTGTCGAGCCTTTTGAAACAAAATCGAGCCTTTTAGAACCTATATGTTATCGTGCCTTTTGTTACTGTTATCGAGCCTTTTAGAAACTTTTGTCGAGCCTTTTAGAACCTATATGTTATCGTGCCTTTTGTTACTGTTATCGAGCCTTTTTGAACTGTTATCGAGCCTTTTTGATATGTTATCGAGCCTTTTTAAACATTGATGTTATCGTGTCTTTTTATACTTTTATCGAGCCTTTTTGAACCTTTATGTTATCGTGCCTTTTTGTAATGTTATCGTGCCTTTTTGTAGTGTTATCGATCCTTTTTGAATTTTATCGTGCCTTTTTGCACTGTTATCGTGCAGTTTTGAATTTTACCGTCAGTTTTCAAGTCTTTTCAGTAACTTATTTGCTTTTTTTCCGTCAATATGCAGATGGCGAATCCGAATGATTTCCTTAAAACCCCGGTGGGAGAATGGTTCAATGGAAAAATTATTCGGCATGACCATTTTGATGACCTTAGAGATATCGACAATGCACTTGAAAGAGTACCTGAAAATCTAAGGATCGAAGACCGACGTCGGTTTACTGAGTCATGTTTCGGTCATTTCCTCCGGATGCATCGTGAGATTAATTTTTCTGGCGGCATTGTCCATCGGCTACTTTTACGTGAGTTGCATCACAACGGGCCGGAAGATGAGATGCGATTTCTGTTAGGGAACCATACGGTCCGGTTCTCGAAGGTTGAGTTTTGTCTAATCACCGGATTGAAGTTCGGAGTGATTCCCGACACAGCGAGTTATGATATGGTGGTACAGAATGGCATACACGACCGGTACTTCCAGCGTCGAGTCATCGAGTTTCAAGAGCTGAGAGGGGTGCTTCGGATTGGTGTTTTCCATTCGCAGTACGATGCAGTGAAGCTGTCATTATTGTTTTTGCTGAACTGGATACTGATGGGGGTGGACGAGAGATTTAAAGTTCCAGCATGGCAGTTTCGAGTAGTCGAGGACTTGGACACTTTTGATGCGTTCCCATGGGGCGCATACGTGTATAGGCGGTCAATTTATGGTTACATGCATGCTTTGGATAGTCCACGGCAGGCAGCACGACAGGCAGGACAGGGCGTTGACATCGAGTCCTACAACATATACGGTCTAGCGCACGCACTATTGGTTAGCATTTACAATTTGCATCCGTACTTTAATTGAGAATTTTTTATATGACTGATGTATTTACTTGTGATCGTACTTGTCTATTACGCAGGTATTTGCTTTTGAGGTTATCCCCTCCCTTGGCATTAAAAAATGTGGGATCCGCAGGGTTAACCCCGACCTACCCCCTCCACGTATTCTGAAATGGAAGTTGACTAAGCGACCGCGAGGGAAAAAGCTGGATGAGATTTTCTCTGAAACTGTAAATATTGTTGTTGTTAATGTTTATAATTTTTAGTATGTGTATAATTACAATGATGTAATTACAATGATGTAACTCCAATTGCAGATGTCTGCGCGGTCTAAATTGGTGGCGACAGCTGTTGAGATGGGTCAACGGTATTACGAAGGCATAGATCAGGGACCCACTATGTATGATCACTATGCTGTAGATTTATCTGGAGGCCTCCCGGATCCGGAACTACATAGGACTGGCGGACCCAGTCATACGGAGGATTCTTGCGGACCTAGTGATATGGATCCTTCGTACTCTGGACCCAGTGATACGGAGGGCTCAGACCCGGATGTCGGCAATGGCCGTGGGAGTCCCACGAGGTCTAGGCGGGTACGCGTGACTTTGCCCAGACAACCTACAGCTGGACGTGATTCAGAACCGGAGGTTGGCAGTCCTACTCCCGTGAGGCGTAGGCAGGTACGATTCAATTTGGACAGACAGCCTGGACCTCAAGGTCATTCACGGGGAGGCGTCGGAGAGCGTCCACAGGTACGTAAGCATTTTTAGGACCACATGATTTAATTTCAATTGACTTAATAGTTTTAGTACTGACAGAGTCCGAATTCCTTTCAGGCTTGGGAGCATAAATTGGCAGAGGTGATGGATGCTGTTCGAACATTACGTACGGATGTCATGGAGGCTTTCCGTACGAGTGAAGAGAAAAGAGCTGCGCAGCATCAGGAGTTGCTGGATTTGATCCGGGCCCAACAGGGTCCGACGTCGCAGCACCGTATGGATGGTCCACCATTCGATGACCAACCATTTGATGACCATGACGGAGCATTTACTCCCACAGGTACAGGGTGGACAGACCGAGGGACCAGCCATAGGCAGCCACGTACCACAGACACAGTCTCAGATTCGCAGGGTCATGATGTGACAGCACGAGAGGAGGTGCGCGGTGGTACACAGACAGCAGGTGATATAGAGCCAGCAGTCTTGGAGCAGGTACTGCCTGAGGACATCACCACAGTCCGCTCATCACAGCTGCTGGATGATCCTGTTCACTCCCAGGAGCAGGTACTGCCTGAGGACATCACCACAGTCCGCTTATCACAGCTGCTGGATGATCCTGTTCACTTCCAAGAGCTCACACCTATACATTTCCAGGAGGTCACCCCTGACGCCACAACCCAGCGCGATCGTCCAGTCGATCCCAGCGTACGAGGTTCCTCCTACGAGCATAGACCTTCGGTCGACCCGAGTGTAGCCGACCCCTCCAGCCGACCTCCGGTATGTCATTTGACACCCCACCGATCGATTTCAGGTGATCAACAGGGAACGAGTTCCTCCTCACACCACCCCGATCACCCTGATTTGGACCGGAGTCCACCACCCCTGAGGCGTGGAGACCGGATTCGACGTCGAGGTTGGATGGAGCGGAGCCCATACACAAACCCCTGTGAACCGAAGAGGCCACGGACGATGCCGCATCCGCAGCCAGCACATGAATGGATGCCACACGAATTGGTAGATCCTGACCAGCTTGCGGCGTACCTAGCCTACAAGAGGAGCATGATAGGGGAATTGTAAGTATAATCTAAAAACTTACAATCTGTTTATAGTTTTTTCGTCCACAGGTACAAGTAAGTATTATGTTAAATTTGTTTCCAATTATGCAGACGTGATGTGGATCTGCACCACCCAGTTGGTGTCAATGTGACTTGGTTCCACCGGTTTCAAACCAACTTCATGGAGTTGGACGATTCGGTATGTTCCTCACTTGATTCACCTGTAGAAGTTTCATTCACAAATGGTTGAATCCTAACAATACGAATTGTTGATATTTGTCAGCACATTGACGCATACTGCAACGTTCTCCGGAAACGTCAACGAGCATTCCCCATTGTGTACGATAGGAGGACCAACATACTAGATTCACAATTCTATGTAAGTGTTTATTGAGTACGGTTTTCTCTTCTACCTTGATGTGTTCAAATATTTTTTGCCTGACGTGTCGGTTAATTTTCTATGTACAGACATTGGCATATCATAGCTGGCAGAGAATCTGCATGGGTGAGGACAAGAGACCCCCAGATGGTTGGACTGTGCTGGATCGCCAGTATTCTCGTGATGAGCTTGAGGTGGTATGTGGCCTGCTCCCGCAGGCAAACCTGCCATGGCACGACGTTGACACGGTCAGTGTAAATTTGACTTTGCGTCCATCTGTATAATAAAAAAATTTGCTAACACTTTGGAGAAACACCTGCAGGTTCTGATTCCTTGCAACCTCGGAGGTTACCATTGGGTCGTGGCCAGCGTCAACCTTGCGAAAGGGCACATTTTCGTGTTTGACCCGTTCAGACAGAAGGTCCGATATAGCCATAGGAATACCCAGTTCGCGTGCTTAAGGTGGTTGCTACCCTCGATGCTGGATGCGGTACACTTTCACCGGAACAGACAGAGAGGTGATGCGACGTACAAAAGGGAAGAAAAGCCGTTCCGGATGTTCTACGTGCACGCCAACCGTGTGCCGCAACAGGAACGGGGGTATGACTGTTTGAAGTTCTTATTCTATCACAATCGGTTTTAATAGCATCCCATTATAATGTTTGTTCACGTGGTTAATTGCAGGGGAAACTGTGGGGCCCATACATTGAAAATTATTGAGTACCTGGTGGCGAACAGGGATACCTTCGACTGGTCCGAAGCTGATATGGCCACCATCCGGGAGAAGATGGCCGTCGAGGTTTTTTGTAACTCGAAGCCCATATAGTTGATGTAGATGTAGTTGATGTACATAACATTTTTTGAGTAATGAAATGATGAATTTTTTTTCTTCAAGTGTTTGAAGTGTTTGCAGTTCAAAGTTAAACACACACATTTCATACATTGAAATCCATAAACAATACAGCAAATTCAATAAAGCATCTAGTATGACATTAGACGAACAACTAAATTCTAATATATTTTCGAACATAAAATCAATCACATTAGTTCTACATAAGAACCAAGGGTCTCACCAAACAACTGTATCGAGCATGGTTGTGAAAGTTTGAACGATGTTGGAAGACATCAGGTTGGAGACATGTTCCTCATAAAACAAAGGTACTATTGCGGAAGTTGATAAGCATCTAAGGATTGAGAAAGCAGAGTATCCCACACGGATAGTTTACTGTTTTGGCATTTCTCATGAGCATCCGGGAACATTCATTCTAACTTATATACGAAGTACAAATCCCCATCATGAGTATATTGGTCTATATCCCAAGGGATTTAAGTTCAGTAAAAGGATGTTTGAGGACATTGATCGGCTTGTGGCATATTTCCAGAGGCATATCGACGATCCTCAGCATGAGTCAGCACCATCAATTAGATCAGTTGCTGCTATGGTACCAATGTGAAGCCCTGCAACTGGGGGCTCCTCTATAGCTAGAGGTGGCACGGTTTCGGTTCCAAGGTTTGGTGGAACCGAAATTGAAACCGAAACCGAAACCAAAATCGGAACCGGGTCCCCCGGTTCCGGATTTGGTTTCGGTTTCGGTTCTGAAACTGGCGGTTTCGGTTTCGATTCTGATTCTGGAATCGGAACCGTCGGTTTTAGAACCGAACCTTTTGTAATATATTTTTAAAAAAATTAGAACCAAAACCGGAACCGGCCTCCCCCGGTTCCAGTTCTGGTTCTTGAATCGAAACCAGAAATCCAGTTCCGATCCTGGTTTTCCCGGTTCCAAACCCCCCCGATTCGACGGTTAGAACCGGAACCTTGCCAGGTCTATCTGTAGCATCTGGGGGTAGTGGCTGGGGAAGTTCAAGCAATGAAGGTGGCTGGAGAGATTGATGTATTAAAAGTTCAACACATTTCATACATTGAAATCCATAAATAAAGTTGGGATATACATAAACACTATAACAAACGAAATTCGAACATGAAATCAATCATATTACTTCTACATAAAACATAAGAACCAAGGGTGGCAATTCGTCTTCCTCTTGTAAGTAAGGCTCCATTCATTCCACGGTACAGTCTTTCTCAGGGCACGTTTGTTTGTTGTGTCCAATTTTATGACAGATACTGCACTTGCGGCGGTATTCCTCGGGGACAATTGTGCTGGGACCTTCATTAACCATAGGTGGGTTGGAACACCTCCTGCTGTTATGTCCTGGTTGTCCACACCTTCTACACGACTGTGTGGTTGTCCTCTCCGAAGACGAGGCATGTCGACCCTCCATTGGTCTACCTGATTGCCTCTTCGCCTTTGGATTTAAAACCACCCGTGATGCGATGTCGGATGGCACAACCCATGAAGCAGGATGGCCAACAGGCATAATAGGAACTGAGTATGCATCAATAAGTGTCTCCCTCTTGTAGTAGTCCGCACACAGAGATGTAAAATCTAAATTTCGCTCCCTGCAACAATGAAAAGGGTGAGACTCACGTTTGGATAATATAAACCGTTAACTGTAAATTGTAATGTACCTTGCCGCTGCAAGTGCGTGTTTACATGGTAAAAAGTCCATTTGGAATTTGTTGCATGTGCATGTCTTCCGGGCTAAGTCAACCGTCCACTGTTTTCCCTTGTGTCTGACGGAGAATATGTTCCAGTCAACTGGATTTACGGTCATATAACCGCACTTCTCGACACGTTTGAGGATCAAAAGATGTGCGGCGTCGGTCAATCGATGACGCATGGACTGTGCATTTGCATGACGATCATGAAACCACTTCTGTATCATATTCCGAATGAACTCTGCCAGTGTCATTAGTGGCAGTTGCCGAGCGAATTTTAGGCATGAGTTTATGCACTCTGCAACATTTGTGGTCATCAACCTGTACTTTCTTTGGGGACAGTGAACGCGGGACCACTTCTGTGGACCGGCATCAATGGCATAATCGTATGCACCCTGGTGCAGCTTACGTAACTCCTCCATGTGCCGATCATACTGGATTTCAATGTACGACCTAGCAGCGTAATCCATTATCTGGGCAACATCCTTTCTGTGGAATCGCTTCTTCATATTTTCACCAAAATGCCAGACACAAACGGTATGGGTTGCATAAGGGAAAGCTTTAGAAATCCCTGCTTCAATGCTTGGATGGCGATCGGAAATGAAAACCAGATCATCTATATGACCAAGGGCACCCCTCAAGCATTCTAAAAACCACTCCCATGAAAGGTTGTTCTCTGAGTCACCGTACCCAAAAGCAATTGGATACACCTGTTCGTTTCCATCTTGTGCAGTTGCCACAAACATTGTACCCCCGAATCTTCCCTTCAAATGGGTACCATCTACTGCAATAACAGGACGCATACACCTTCGAAAACCTCTAATTGAGGACCCTAACGACATGAAAAAGTAGAGGAATTTACCATGATCATCGCACTGTAAGTCCGTGATTGTGCCCGGATTTTGCTGTTCGAGAACATACGCAAAAGATGGGAGCAGTTGGAAACTTTCTTCATGCGTTCCATAGGTTAATGACAATGCATATTGCAAGGCATCATGTGCCTTACTGTACATGATTTGGATGCCATACATTGTTTTCATATCGGCGATTATGTCCTTCGGATGCATGAGACGACCATCGGTTTGTTGAAGTCTAGGGGCAACGACTTCTCCGATTATGACTGCACCAGCTTGTCGGTGGCGACGGTGAATCTCCTCCAAGGGACAGCTGTGTTCGTTGACAAAACTTCTGACTTGAAAGTAAGTACCTTCTTCTCTCCTCACCGCTCTTAATTTCCACGTACGGTCGTCAATGATGCAAACCAAATGTAAAGTTGTCTTATTAGACCTTTTCACCTTCCATTCAAAGTTCTGCCGCATCGTAAAATGGCCAACTAGCCTCTTCAAATCCTTTTTACTCGGAAAAAATTGACCTTTATAAATCATGGTTCTCGGTTCTTGCGCTGCCAAGGTGCTGCTTGTACCAATACCAAACGAGTATGAATCTGCTCCTGGAATAACCCAAGTTCTCGCATTAACAGAATCAGATGATGTCATATTACAACGGACCTCGGAAGTCCCAGGCATATCTGGTGCAGTGCAACTAACTCCTTGTACACGTCTACCGCTTGTTTGCATTTGTGCAGGCTCTTCATCTACATTTTGGAGATCATGAACATGTTCATTATTTGCCTCAGTATCAACCTGTTCATGGTTCGGGTAATTGCTCTGTTGATTGTACTGCGCATCGTACTGTTCATTGTCCTGTGCATCGTACTGCTCATTGTACTGCTCATTGTACTGCTCATTATACTGCACATCGTACTGCTCATTGTACTGCACATCGTATTACTCATTGTACTGCTCAATTCGACTGCCAAACACATCACCCACATCACCCAATTGAATTTCAGCTGCATGTGCATGGTCGACCGCAACTTCTGGGACACCACACATGTTTCCCACACCTTCGCTGGGACCCCCTTGGGTGAACACTTGGTTGCTACCGCTAAAGGATCCAAACTGTTGGGTATTTTTAGGAGGAGGAATATTATTCCCTACCACATCTCCAGCTGTCCGCTCAGTTAGACTGACACATACTTGAGGGATCACTCGATCTTCCCCTAGCATAAACTGGACATCGTCGTCATTCCTTATCAATGTGCGACACGTACTGCCAGGAACGAGTGATATTGATGACAACTCAAAATTGTATTTGTTTACATCATAGTTCACAATAGTATGCACGATCGTCACCAATTCTTCGTAAGTCATATTGTTTGACACGTACATTCCCCGGTTATCGGATCCAACAAACCTCTGACTTCCGTCGGGTAACTGGTCCCATCGACCGTTGTAAGATATTACTATTCTAACCCGATTCATGAGGCTGTCAAATTAATAATCACAAACCATTAACAAAAACCCATGATTACACAATGTCTTCAAATATTACATGAAAAGCCTCGAATATTTTTTGAAAAAGGCTCGAATTTTTTTTCAAAAAAGCTCGAAATATTTTTGTCAAAAAGGCTCGAAATCAATTTCGAAAAGGCACGAATATTTTGTTAAAAGGCTCGAAACTTTGTTCAGAAAGGCACGGATATTTTTTGAAGAAGGCTCGAAATCAACCAAAAGGCTGGAAACTTTTTTCAAAAAGGCTCGAAATATTTTTGTCAAAAAGGCTCGATAATAATTACAAAAGGCACGATGACATTGTTAAAAGGCACGAATAAATTTGAAAATCAATCCAGCCTTTTAGAAAGGTTATCGAGCCTTTTGAAAAGTTATCGAGCCTTTTGGAAAAGTTATCGAGCCTTTTACAAAGGTTATCGAGCCTTTTGGAAAAGTTATCGAGACTTTTCCAAAAAGGCTCGATAACAATTTCAAAAGGCACGATGACAGTGTTAAAAGTTATCGAGCCTTTTGGAAAAGTTATCGAGCCTTTTACAAAGGTTATCGAGCCTTTTGGAAAAGTTATCGAGACTTTTCCAAAAAGGCTCGATAACAATTTCAAAATGCACGATGACAGTGTTAAAAGTTATCGAGCATTTTGGAAAAGTTATCGAGCCTTTTACAAAGGTTATCGAGCCTTTTAGAAAGGTTATCGAGCCTTTTGGAAAAGTTATCGAGCCTTTTAGAAAGGTTATCGAGCCTTTTAGAAAAGTTATCGAGCCTTTTGGAAAAGTTATCGAGCCTTTTAGAAAGGTTATCGAGCCTTTTAGAAAGGTTATCGAGCCTTTTAGAAAGGTTATCGAGCCTTTTAGAAAGGTTATCGAGACTTTTCCAAAAAGACTCGATAACAATTTCAAAAGGCACGATGACAGTGTTAAAAGGCACGAAAATATTTCAAAAAGGCACGAAATTTTTTTCAAAAAGGCTCGATAACAACTTCAAAAGGCACGATGACAGTGTAAAAAGGCACGAAAATATTTCAAAAAGGCACGAAATCATTTTCAAAATGGCTTCAAGTTTACATACTAAAATGTGAACAACTTCAAAGAAGCAAGTTCAAGAAATATTACCTTATTTTACTGAAGAAGAAAGTCGGGGCAAGACCTTGAACTTTTATTTGTAGAGAGAGAGTAACTGAGTATTTCAAGCCTTCGTTTGAGTTGCAGAGAACAACTCAAAGAGAATAACATCAATGTTTAACTAAGGGCAATTTTGGTAGTTCACCATAATAGGTGCCTTTTAAACTTAACTTATTAAACCAGTGACATTCTCACCAATTCACTTTAAAAAGGTGATATTTTGGACCAATTCCACTAATATTTAATGGTGGTCAAAACAGTCAAAGGTACCTTTCTATAATTAAAGCAAAAAGTTTGATATAACAGTAGTATAGGAAACCATGAGGGTACTTTAATGCAATTTACCCAAAATTAAACAAAATAAACTATCGTTTACCTGGGAAACAAAACAACACGGTGCCGGAAAAGATCAGACATTTAGGCAAACTATTTTTACTCTAAAAGCAGTTTTTAATGAAGCATAATAATGGTTTATCCCGATCTATACCCATCACTTTTTCACCTAAATGGGAAGTTTTTCGATCAACTAATTACTCTCATAATAAAAACAGAGGAAAGCAGAGCAACAATGGAGTTTCATAATAATAATAATAATAAATAGAGGAAAACAGGGTAAGTAGAAGATAGAAAACAGAGCATATGATAAAATGCAAAATTTACAAGATCAAATAAATGAAAAATAAAACAATGGTTTACTTGGGAAACAACACGGTGCCGGAAAAGATCAGATTGAGCAGAATTCTCTGCAACAAAAGCAGAGCCATGAGTGGCATGAGTATGGACATGAACATGACCTTCATGTCCACCACTCATCTCCTCATTGCGATAGTTGACCACCGGCAAGGACTTACTGAAGTGCGAACTCTTGTAAAAACTGGTGGCGAAACAGTCGATCATCATCGTCAGAATGGCCGAAACCATGGCGACAAACCCAGTGAAAGGAAAGTCTTTCCATGGTCTGGAGCTTAAACATGGACTGTTCAAGTTCTCGAATGCATCAGGTAATATATGGACGAAGCCGGTGGAGAGGATGACCCCAGCTGCGAAGGCTTTGATTAGGAATAATAGATTGTTTTCGGGGTCGAAAGCAGATACTTTCTTGCCCAGTATCGGCAGAGACACTCCGATTCCACTGGCAATTAAGATGGACAGAAGTCCACCTGTTTTGTACTTCAATGCTTTGTTTTCTCCACTGTCTCTGTTTCTCGACTCTGTTTCGCATTCTCCTTCTGCAGAGACAAACAGAGAAAGGTTCAAGAGGAAGCAGAGGAAGACAAGAGAGAAGATGGTGCTGCGAAGGAGTTTCATTACTGCTGCTTCTGTTTGTGCTCTGTGGGTTGGTATTTTTTAAGAGAGAAACAAAGACTGGAAACAGAGAGTTAAAAAGTGCATGGAGTTTGGATTTGGTAATTGGTTTAGACTTTTGAGGTTGACATAGAGTTTCGTTTCGATGTGATTGGTTTTGAGGTTAACAAAGTGTTTATACATTGAATTATATGACGACATTATGAGTTTTTAGTTTTTCAGGGTTTATTTTTGTGAAGGGTAAGTTTAGAGGTTGACAAGTGTTTGTACATTGAATTATATGACGACATTATGAGTTTTTAGGTTTGTTGTATTTATTTTTGTGAAGGGTAGTTTTGAGGTTGAATAGTGTTTGTACATTGAATTATATGACGACATTATGAGTTAATATTGTAGTTACTCACATGCTTTTTTTTTTTTTTTTTTAAACATGCTTTTGTACAAAGACGGGGATATATATATTATATAATTTTTTTTATATATATATTTTAAATTTATTTTATAGATCCTACTATAGGCGGTCACTTTTTCTCTCTTCTAAACTCTCTGCCTTCTCTCTACAATTACCCACCTTCGCCCGTCGCCGGTTCTTGCTGTGGCAGCGGCGATGGTGCCCCTAAGGGCGTTTTCTCCTTCTCCATCAAGCTAAGCCTTCCCGCTTAGGTGGTTGTGACCCGGAGCTGCTACGACGGCCCCGACGGCCGGCTGGCCGACTTCTCGCGCCACCGGGGGGTCCTGTTTCTCCAGTCGCCGCCGGCAGTTGTTAGATCGGCCGATCCTCTCGGATCCGGCCAGATCTGGTGTAAATCGGTACGAGCTGTTGATTGGCGGCCATGTAGTTCGTCCGGCCCCGTCCTTTCCGCCAGACACCGCGGCAGCCGAGGGTTCCTTCCTCCTTTGTTCGGTGCTGGGCTTGGTCGGCTTTTCTGCTTTTCGGCGACGGGAGTCGATTCCGGTGGGGGTTTGCTTGGCTAGGGGCGTGGGGTCTTGATCGGCATCTCCGGCGTCGTCGCTCTTGACGGCAGCGTCCTGGTGGGTCTGCTCCGGTGGCCTAGAAGTCGCTCCTCCAGCTTGGCTTTCGTCCGGCTGTTGGGTTTGTTTTGTATAGTGTAGTTTGGCGAAACCGTTTGGTTTCCTGGTTGTATTTCCACCTTTGTGTGTGGGTTTTTCTCCCGTTTGTGGGACTCTCACCTGGGTAGTGCTCGCGTGTCCTATTTGTGAAGTCCCAGTTGTGTATGTAAACATGTTCGTCATGTTTTGCCCTGGTTTCCAGGTGCCCTTCCATCAAAAAAAAAAAAAAAATTGCATTTTTTTTTTTATTACAGTAAATAGTAATTGCATTTACTCTTTATTATATATATTACAACATTTTTTTACTACAAATAAGGATTTGACTCCAAATTAAAGATTCTAGTAGATGATTAGAGCGAGCCTAATTAATCGGTCCCTCACTTTTGTCAAAGTATCAAACTATCATTCTCCAAATCCAGTTTATAATTATGTAATTCTTACTTCTAATTATATAAGATTATTAATATAATTTTTAAAGAGGAAATAACACTTTTTAACCAAAAAAATTAAGGGAGTTTCTATTTTTATCCGGAATTAACGTTTTCATTGTTTTTATCAAACTTTCCATTGAAAAAACAAATTTATCCCTGCACCAAATTAAATACATTTAGAATTAAATTGGTGGTATGTTTAATTGAAGAAGAACGATTGTGTATTTAATTGATGAAAACTGGTAGTGTGTTTAACTAAAAAGAACTGGTGTATTTAATTTAAGAAAACAAGTGGTGTGTTAATTTGAAGAAGACTGATGTGTTTAATTAAAGAGGACCGGTGTATTTAATTGAGAAATCAGTAAATGTATTTTTGTCTCATCAGTGAAAAGTTTGGTAAAAACAATCAAAACAATAATACTGGGTCAAAATACAAACTCTACTAATTATATGGTTAGTTTCAATTTTAACCCATTTAAAATTAAAAATAAATAAAAACCACTCGGATTTCAAAAGCTTTGAGGACACAATTCAAATTTAAATTCACACTCAAATATAAAAGCTATCCATATAAAATCATATATATATATATATATATATGGTAAATTATATGGGTGGCAATCCTAAATAGTTTTCCTTACATCCATTTACTCTCCACATCCATGGTAAAAAAAAAAATTAAAATTTAATAATTTACTCTTTACAAACTCTAAAATGCCAAGATTAACCATTTTTATTAAATTATTTTTCTATAAACACATACAAAATTAAATTGGGGGTGAAGAACCCTAAAATCAATCGAATCATGACAACTTTTTATTTTTTTTTTCTCTACCCATTACATACAAAAACTAAATTGATGGACAATTTTTGTTCTCTCGGCTTATTATAATAATTACCTAATTCTCTGTCATACTTCAAAAAATAATAATAATAATAATAAGTGATATGCATTATTATCTCTCCACTGTGACCTTTTCCTATGAAAGGAAAGCAAGCCCTTAATAAATATGACAGAAGATAGGTTTTTTTTTTTTTTTTTTTTTTTTCACATAAATAAGTTTGAATTATATTAACAACATTTCCGTATAATTTTGATTTAGCTTTTGCATATAACTGGAATAGAGAAAAAAAATCTCCACTACTTGTTTAATTTAGGGTTCTTCACCCATATTTGATTTTATATGGGTTTGAAGAGCAACAATTTAAAAATTAAATGGTTATTAATATTTAAGGTTAATAAATTGTTTAAAGTTGATTATTAAATTTCAATTTTTTTAAATGAGTGTATGGGGAACTATTTTGTTTGGTAACAGAGCCACTCAAATTATAATCGGAAGAATTAGATGTTTATGCCCACTATAGGTGGTATATATATAAATAAAAAATCATTAAATACAAATAAGCAAAGGTATGGTTGATGGTTTTTTCTTTAATACAATTAATTTAGAAAAAAAAAAAAAAAAAAATGAACAAGATTTACGAAATGTGATCACATGTAAAGAAGTGAATTAATTGGTTTTGCTTTTTTTAGAGTACAAACGAAAATGGGTCAAGTGCGGATTTTTAAGATTCCTCTGCTGTACGCCTGTACATATAGCTTTGCTGGTGGGACCACCATGTGATCTGTATAGTAACTGAACCTATCACAATTCAACACGTGGCCGCTTGTGTAATGTAAACTGTAGAGATGCGCACAGCTCGTGGTTGGTTGGTTACCAGGTGCAATCATCAAACCTGACACTAATGTGAAGCCAACAAAACTAAAAGCTCTTTTCAATTTAAAAAAAAAAAAAAAAAAAAAAAGAGTTCGATGTTATTAATTATTCACATAATATCACATTGCACGTTGATATGATGGGATCGAATTGCATATATGGTTCATGGCAGCTGTTAGATCGGCCGATTCTCTTGGATCCGGCCAGATCTAGGGTGTTATCATCGGTGTGAGCTGTCTGATCGGTGGTCCTTGTTCGTCCGGCCCGATCCTCTCCTCCGGAGCACCTGCCGGCAGCCGTGGATCTCCTCCTCCTCTGATCGGAGTTTAGTTTGGTCGGCTTGTTTCAGTCCTCTTTGTGAGGTTTTTAGTTTTTTTGTTTGGTCCAGCCCTCCTTGTGGGGGTTTTGGGTTGTTTCAGTCCCCCTCACGTTTGTGGGTTGGGGTTTTTGGGTTGTTTCAGTCCCTCTCCCGTTTGTGGGTTTGGGTTTTCTCTCCCCGTTGAGGGAGCTTTAGTCTGGGCTGTTCCCCGATGTATAATCTCGATGGTCCCAGTTATTGTTGATGTCTAGATCTGGTATCCAGTTATTGTAACCGGGTGTTACTTCCAATCAAAAAAAAAAAAAAAAACAAGTAGTTTATACATTCTAAACTCTTTGTAAGTTAAATATGTCATTTATTAAAAAAAAAAAATCACTATTGTTATCCTTATATTAACATTTTTGTTAAGATCTAAAAAGTGATGCAATGATTCACTACACAATGTATATTATACCAATGAATAACTACCGAAACTCAACACTATATACATTGTCCAAATATTTACTCTCACAGTATAGTATCAAAGAACAAAGGCATCTTGTAGTTAATTATGATTCCATTAAAACCTAAAATGGGATCCTCTCTGTAGCATATAACATTTGACATTTAAATTAGTAATTAATAATTAATTAATGTAGCAAGCAGAGTTCAACCTCCATTGATAGAGGATTTTGAAAAGAAATTAAAACAAAAATCAAAATAGTGAAAAAGGTTACTGTGGTGGGCATTTTTGGAAGGAACCCATTTTATGTGTCATTTAAACTTAGCTTATTAAAGGAGTGATAGTCTTAAAATGCCACCTCAAAAATGTGTTATATAATTTTCGAACCCCCCATTCCCATGGCGTGATGTTTGATTGTTGTGTTTTTTTTTATAATTTTTTTTATAATTTTTAAATATTATATATCTATTCATCTATCTAGACCGGATATATATATATATATTTAAACTTTTTGTCATTGGTAGGATTCGAACCGTTGACTTGACTTGAGAGTCATTTGCCCAAATCTCAAACAACTTCATCCATCTACTAGCTTAGCTATACCACTTGGGGGCTTAATTGATTGATTGTTGTGTTTTGGTGGTGCTCACAAAAGAAAAAAAAATTGTCACTTGTACTTTTGTCGTTTTTGCTCCTAATGCTTAAGAAGATTATTAACTACCAAAAATTAGTAATATTAAACGTTTTAAATTTCTCGTTGGGAGTTTTTCTTTTCAAAACGATGCCACAAGTGATTTATAATTTATTATTAATCTATTCTTTTTGCTCCTAACTTGATTGTTCTTACGTGCTGATTAGGAGATGAAACTAACTTGATTCTTTAGATGGGAGGGAGAATCAAGTTCCTTTTCCGACATAAATTTAATTCATGATTTATGTTTGAGAGCCATATAATTTGATTCCTACTTGATTTTTTTAAAGATAGTCCCAATTCATTTTAGTAAATATTATAATCACAAATCATAAATTAAATTTTCTTTTCCTTCTTAAAGATTCATGATTAGTAAATTAGTTACTTCAAAATTAAAGTTGGGTTTTGTCGAGAGTTGTCAGAAAAAACAGACATGTGAGAGATGGATGTGGCCCATATATTGATTTAATTTCTCGTTTGTTTAGCCGTATTGTATTGTATTAATCAATTAAAATGTATTGAAATAATACAATACAGTGTTTGCACCTTATCTTCTATTAAAACATATATTTTTCGGTGTTTTAAAAACCAAAATTATTGTCCAAAAAAAAAAAAAAACCAAAATTATTCTAAAAAATTCTATTGATTTGCTACAGGAAGTCAAGAATGTCCAGGGCCATTAGGATCAACTAAAAGCACTTAATTTGAAGTTGAAAGCTAGTAAACAAATGGTATAGTATATAGTATTTTCTCTCTTAAATGATTTTGTGTTTCTTTTTGCCTTTTCTCTGTTGTGGGTCCTAATTTTTTTTATTTAATTTTTAAAAGATAGTAACTCTTGGCTTTCAAAAGGAAACCCACCAAATTCAAATATTCAATTGAGTTCTTCGAATCTTGCAAGTTGCAATGGAGAATCTAGCAGTACCACAACCACAATCCACGACAACAATCCAATTTCACCACCATCAGAGCCTTTACGGGCTACAGCACATGCATGATAGAACCCATTTCCCTGAATACACCCTGCTAAAGTGTAGTTACATTACATATATATAGAGTAATAAATTGAATAGACATATACTGTATTGAGTAATGTGTCAATGTCTCCGTTTGTTTTTGTATATATATTTAAAAGCAATCTGACTTAAACTTAAATAACACTAACCATATTTATATCCATTTATTTATTTATTTTAAATTATTATAACCATTTATTCGAACTTACCGATCTAAATAAAAGAAAGAAAATATAAATGATAGAAATAAATTTGTAAAAAACTTTTATGACCATTTTGGTGAAATAAAGATAAAATTGTGCTTCGGGTCGGGAGTGACCCGAAGCACAATTTTGATGTTTTGGGTTACAGAGGCAGTTAATGCCCATCGGGGGCTTGTATTATTTATTTATTTAAGGTCGATCCCGACTTTTCAGAGACCTGGGATAAAAATTCTGAAATTGACCAATTTGTTCATTGCTCAAACAAAATTTAAGTCCTGATATATATATTAAAAAATAAATAAATGAATTGGACCTTAAGATAAAGTTAATATTTTCTTTTTTCTTTTGTATCTAGAGTCTGGACTAGGATAATAGACCCAAACGTATGTTATATGTATCCATTTCTTAAATCTTAACTATGAATGTTAAGAATTATTATGAATGTTATACACACGAAAAACACTCCGGATTATATCAAATCCGTACATTAAAAATTCCCGAATTATCCTCAATCTTATCTTGAAAACTACCCTATTTGGCTAGGTATCGTCACCATTTTAGTCAATTCCTAACTCAAACAGATCAAAGGATGTAAATAAAATGGAAACAACGCTGGTAATGTTTTAAGAGTAATGCTAAGCTTTATAAATTTTTTCCAAAATTTTATACTGGTGTTTGCTGAATTGCTGCTGATATGTTTGCTTCTTAGTTTCGTGGTGATATATTTCCCTTTAGTTAGAATTTTATAACTAAAGGTAGTTCCTCGTCATAGATCACAGACTTGCAATTTCAAGTGACTTGGTCCCTCCTCTTCACAGCATTAGAACAATGGGGATTTCCAACGATTAGCAGCACAAATTTCGTATAAACGTAATCTTGCTGGTACCCCCTTACTACATATATACAGTGACCGGTTGGTTCCTCATTGTTTCATGTGTTGTTTTCTGAGTCATTTACTCACTCACAAGTCACAAGTGAGTAGCAGTCTGAGTGAGGTTTCTCTTTCTCTAGTATTGAAAGTGAAAGTGCATGCAGTGAGTTTTTGCCATTTTGGAGGAATGGGGAAATGGAGAAGGAAAAGAGAGCATCTTAGGATTTGTCTTTCCTCAAACATAGCAAGTATCCAACTTTCTGTGTCATCCCTCTGTTCATGTCACCTCTCCATCTCTCTATTTATTTTGTTTCTGCTTTGCTTTGAAGCTCTTAATGCTACCCATCAGCTCATCACCAGTCACCACCCATTATTCCATTAATATACACTACCTTCTCTGCTTTAATTTCTCTGTGTTTGCTGTTTCAGTTACCCATGTGAATTCAGTCTTCATTTTCAGGCCAATCTCCAAGGATCAAATTTGAAATATATATTACAAATGTCTTGTGTTTTCAACAAAAACGAAAACTGCATTAGTAGAAGAAGCACACAAATGTAATCTGGATTTTCTTGACAGAATCAGTCTCTGATTAGTGCAAATTAAAGCAAAAAAGAAGAGGGTGGTGGGATGGATATAGAAGTAAGTATTATTGCAGAAAACTAAGATGGAGAATCTCTAGCTAGGCTCTGCTACGTAGAGGGACCACTTCACACAAATGTTGAATTATTATGCGTGAGAGTTGATAGAAAGGAACTTGTGACCGGTTGGGGAGGAGGAATATAATCAATATCCACACTAAAGTTTATGTGTTTTATATCGAATTAAGGCACTGTTCCGGTTTCCTTTCAATTTGAATGTGATTTATGAGTAAGATTCAAGTTAAATGGAGATATGGGTGCGGGTGGCCAACCGCGACCCAGATTGGGGTGACCGTGTATTTTACGATCGGGAATGTTGTGCGGAAAAGGAAAGTGTTATTCTGGAAGTTCTTGTGCTTAAAGGAAAATAAATACTCTTTATTTTGTGAATTAAGAAAGTCTTATACATTTAAGAGTAGGATTTCCATTTATCTTAAACTCTCTGTAATTAGTATAAATAGACCTAATATCTAGGGTTATGAGAAATGATTTTTTTTTTTTTTTGAAAAATGGAGAGAGAGAGAGAATAATTAGGAGAGAGTATTTAATATGGTAATAAAAAATTAGGGGAGAGAGTTTAATACGTAATATTTAATCTAATGATTTAGGAGTGAGAATTTCTTTTTTTAATAATTTAATTAGTTTAGAGTGCTTTTAGAATATATATTTTTTTGTCTTGTTTAGTAATTTTAATTCAAGTTAAAATTGTCATTAATAAAAAAAATTAAATTGGAGTGTAAATAGATAATTTATGGATTGTAAGGAGAAGCTCTCTTAAAATTATTCAATGTATGTTAAAAATAATCCTATCCTTTTAAGTAATTTTGCTTATGGTTATTTTAGTAATTACAATTTTATATAAATAAAAAATTGGGTGCCAAGAGTATTTGTTTGGGTAGCTCTAATGCCACCCAATATCTAATTCTTCCCATTATAGTTTACCATATACATAAATGATTTTATATGGTTACTTTTTACATTTGACTTGAGTGTGAATTTAAATTTGGATTGTGTCCTCTAAGCTTTTGAAATCCCGGTGGTTGGTTTATTTTTTAAAAATATATTAATATTTTTAATTAACCAAAAGAAAAATAATCACTTGCACCACATTCCAAAGGTTGGTCTGGTGGTAAAACCCCCTCTCTGTAGATGGGATGAGGTTTTACCGGTTATCAGACCAACATCATCTCGTCATTAAGAGTGGTGCTATTGGCACCCTTTTAATAATCTAATAATGCCCAATTTTTCATGAGTCCTGAAATTTATAAATTTTAATTGAGATTTTCTCCTTACAATCCAATTATATTTTTTCACAATGCTTTTTTAAAGACACTCTATCCTAAAACCTTAAATTTAAAAAATTCTAAAGAAATCCATTTTTACTAGATTGATATCACCCATTTTTACCAAATTGATATCTCACTGTAACACCCCCCCCCAAAAAAAAAAAACAAAAAAAAACAAAAAAAAAAAAGCTAATGGTAAAATAATCATCAACAACCCCACATTAAAAAAAAAAAAAATTTGATCTCAAACCGAATAAATAAATAAAATCAAGTAAAAATCAAAACTTTTTACATCCAACATATATATTGTAATATTTGTACACTAAAAAAACCAGAAAAAGAAGTTAACCAATGAAAAAACCGAAGAAAACCAAGGGTTTGGACACTGAATTTAAATTGCATTAGGGTTCGCATGCTGTATACAGATTTTCTATTATCAGTTCGTCCTGACAATAAATATATCAGGACGAAGAATGTGGACCACAGATTATGGAGAAGTTTTGATAAGTGCATATACTTTGAGTCAAAGTATGTAAATCTAGTGGTCCACATTCTTCGTCCTGATATATTTATTGTCAGGACGAACTGACAATAGAAAGACTGGTGTTATATATATATTCATCAGAGTAATATACTCAATATTTTATTGACACTCAAGCATATCAAAGTTTTAATTTCCTTTCCATTATTGGTTTCATTCCATAAAAAAAAAAAAAAAATAATCAAATTTTGAATTCCTAGTGCTTTATTTTCAAAAGAACAACTGAACAAGTATACATTTCATTTATTTAGCTTGCAAATTTTTTTTCTCTGATTCCTAGTTGAATCATTTTAAATGTTTTTAAGGTAAAATAATTATATCTTTCTTATTTAGGTACATAATTCGGAAAATTTTATAGAAAAATTTTATTGTAAGGTTTGCTGAAAAAAAGTTTGTACTACTACCCAGTGTGATTTGGGTAGAAAATTACGTTCATTTAGTCTGACAATGTCTCAGGTTCGAGTCGTCGCACTAGAAATTTATACCAAAAAAAAAATTCATACTTAATTTAGCCCATCCGAACGTACAATGAGCCTTGGCTTTGCCTCTAGCCGCTACCTCTTATGTAATTATGAAATACTATAAGCTAAACTAGTTGATATCACCTTACGTTCATATGACCCCTTAATCCCTTATATATACCTTCATTTGTAGAATTATAGGTAATTTTTTGGAAGGACTTGTGCTAGACCACGGTTCCTTAAATTTGGAGGAACATTGAACAATTTAGAGATTTGGTTCAAAGCTAAAAATTAATGTCTGGTTTAGAGTATTTGATCCCATTTTGAAATGTGTGAGAAACAACGTAACAATGATGAGTAATGAAGTCACAAGAAGTCTATTCTAGCAATCCAATATGATTATATACCATTGTTGTTAGGCAAATTTAATTATTACACTAGCCATGCATGTAGGTAATTAAGGAATATTTAACTTTAAAATTTGTGGAAAATAAATTTGTATAATATTAGCACATCACAAGGACCACCGGACAAATTACAAATCACCGGACAAAAAATAGCTGTGGAATATTGATTCATGAGAAACATTATATGTATGTATTATCAAATTACACTATCATATATGTTTTACGGTTTTACCATTATCACTAGAAAAAATTGACATTTCAAAGTATATATATTAGAACAGGGCATGCAAAAGCTGCAGTGAATATACAGTTGCTATAGTAAGTAGCCACATACATGTGAAAATTTCAGGCAGTTTTTGCAGAGCCTGCTTAGTGCATATATCTTTTGTTATAAAAGGCAAATGAAATTCGACCTCTAATTAAAATTATTATTCATATTTAATTTGCCAATTTGGTCCCCATGAATTGATATATTATGTCAATTTCCAAATGTAGCACAATTGAAATATACTGGCCCTTGATCTAAATTTAGTTTATTTGTATATGGGAAAATTTCAAATTAGTAATGTGTATGAGTATATCCATTGCATATATATTTGTTACGTGATTAATTTCTCTTTTGATTTCAAAAGCAAAAGACCAAGATAATCGCTACCATCAATCCTAGAAAATCCTAAAATACTTTAAAAATAATGCTAGACAGGTTGTCAAAATATTTTGATTTGTAACTACTACATCATCTCATAATCAATTTAATTATCATTTGAGAAATTTTTTTGTAGCACCATAGCGGCATAGCATTAGTCTATTTTAATTCTATGTAAAATTTTCTCTTAAAAAAAAAAAAAAAATTATATGTAAAATTTCTGACATAAAGAAGTCTAAGAAAACCGGTTTTGAAAAATTAATTCTCTTATAATATTGTTTACTTGTAGTATTTTATTTTATTTAAAAATAAAAAAATAAAATAAAATAAACCCTCACAAGCCCGACCTTATGGGAGAAAATCACATGCCTTACTATTCTGCTACCCAATCAGTTTGATTTTTTCCAACGAGAATTTTTGCTTCTACTTAAATTTCATGTGATTCTCACCTTAATTATATATAAAAAAAAAATATGCATTACAATATATCTTAATATTTTATTAATATATATATATATATGAAATGCTATTAATCCACTCATATCCTTAATTCTACACTTCATGTTAGTTTTTTTATATTATTATATTACAATTTTAACATAATAAAAATTACTAAAAAGATAAATAAATTCTAAATACACTACAAAACAATTTTGCTAATGGATTTTACCAAAGTAAAACTTTTACAAGATTGAATTTAATGATATTTTTAATTTCTTTTAGGGTGTGTTTACTAATCGGAAATGAAGGAGAATCAGAATCTAGTTACAGATTTCATTCGTTATTTATTAACAATTTAGGAATCATAAATGGAATCAAATTTATTCTCTTTTGTTTACTTAAAGTAAGGAATCTGAATGATACAAAGATGATTATAAAAATACCCTAGTAAATATAACATGTTGAAATATTATTTTTATTATGAAAATATATTTTATATTGCTCATAACACTGTAACTAACTAACTAACTATAATAATTAACATCTAAATAAACATCAGATAAAGAATTATTGAGATAATTTCATAAGAAAAATAAGAAAAATAATGGAGTAGTTCATTATTGGTATTGTAGTATGAATACATTATTAATTACACAGCTAGAATAATATAAAATTTAGAGCTTGTTTGGTTGAGCTTTTGAAAAACCTCTATTGGTAAAAGATCTACTTGTAGTAGATCTATTAGAAATAGAGTTTTTTTTTTAAAAAAAAAATTATAGTTGTTTGGTTGGTAGACTTTTTTTTAAAAAAAAAGGTATATTTGGAGAAGCACATCACCATGAGCTTTTGCCTAGTAGAGGTTTAGCCTATATTCAATTTAAAATAGACAATCTCAAAAGCCCAACCAAACAACTCTAAAAAACTCAAATAAACGTTTCTAGACCTTTTGAGGCAGTAGAAAGCTCAACCAAACAAGCGCTTAATTAAGTAAATTTTTAACATAAATTAAAAAAGAAAGTCAAAGCAAAGCTTAGCCGCAGTTCATTTTTGTTCATTATCAATAGTTAACCTTTTTTTTTTTTTTTTTTTTCTATCATTCACGTGAGTGCCTATATATATATATATCATGATTTCATATAAGATTTTGGTGAAAAAAAATACATATAAATATAGAATTCCAAATATGATGAACGTAAGACAATGACAGTGAACAATCATAGAAGAGAATGATAAAGAGGAGAGATAATTGTTATTTTTTATAATTAGTATTATTAATTGTAAGCGAGGATATTTTAATAACAATAATAGAATCCCCTTTTTTCAATCAGGAAAGGGAACATCAAGTACTAAAGAACTTAATTCTTGATTTGTGATTCATTCACTAATTGGGAACAAATTTCTTTCCACGATAAGATCCGTGATTAGTAAACACAGAAGGAAAGAGGCCATTGAACCCCTTATTTCGCCACTAGTGGGGAGTTCTCTTCTCCATCTTGTAGGAGTAAATAAGATGTTGTACCTCTATAAAAAATAAAAAAATAAAAAATAAAAAATAAAAAAAATTGTACCAACAATCCCGTTACCCATTTGGAAATAAGATTCTCTTTTAACAATTTTGATAAATATATATTAAGAAATAATAATAACAATAATAAAGACATTCGTCCTAGGTTATTGAAGAAGTCTATGGAACTAAAATGGTCCCCATATTACGAAGTGCACATTCAAAATTTTTCTGCATAATACTATTTAAGACCTAAAAATAAAATAAAATAAAATAAAATAAAATCCTACACAGAGATTTGGTTTTTGACTCCCCCCCCCCCCCCCCCCCCCCCCCCAACCACCTCTTAAAAGAACGACGTTACAAAACTTTAACAGGTATATTCTTTAATCAGCATTGTTCAGTTCTTTACGTGAATGTATATTATTAAATTTTTTGTGCATTATATGGTAATGTGTACTTGCTTTTTGAACCCTAGCTTGTCTACTTGGTTTTCGATAAATATACATCATTGTTCACAACTTTATATAAATTACACCATTATTGATGTTACAAGGAAATTTTGCATATAGAAAGTCCACGTCAATAACGTTGACAAGTAAAGGGACCATCTCACTTCATATTAGGGAATTATTGGTTAGTCAAAGCCTCCTCTTCTCAGGCTTCGGAAGAAATTGGGCCCGACACTTTGGTTTTCCGTAAACTACATAGGAAAAAGCCCAAGAGACGAGTCCAAAAGAAACTCGGTTATCAAAAAGCGGAAGGCCCACCTCGCTTGGACGACACAAATGAATAGGCCTAACATCAGTCTTGCTTGAGACGTCTTGAGGTCAAAAGTTTATTGGCTGAATAAATGTTTCTAGTCCTCATATGTCACCTCTAGCCCAAAAAACCGTGCCCATCAAGGTTGTCAGCCTTTTTAGATCTCAGAAGGACAGATGTGCGGCGTATATGAGGTAACCCAACTCGACACTCCAAAGAAAGTTGAACCTGGGCCAACCCACTACCCAAGACTAAGGTCACTATAATCAGAACCAAAATAAACATCATTACCACTCAAGTGTAAAAGGGGATTCACGCAATCCCACCTATAAATAAAGGAAGTCTCCTTAAAAATGAGGAGAGCAAAAAATTTACTATTGATCATACTTGATATCTTGTGATTTACTTTGTTCAAAACCCTAAAACCCGACCACAGTCGGTACCTAAAATAAACCATACTTATCCAACATCCACACAAATCCCTCGGGACCTATTCGACCCGACACACCATTCCCAAACACCCTGTGTAAATTTCACTTGTCAGGCCAAACCGCACAGGTGACATTTCAAAGATAAGTCAAACTCTGCATACGTGGCAGACCTTACCTTTGACATTAGTGTTAGCACATTTTTGTGTGTCAACATTTGGCGCTAGAAGGAGGGGTGATTTCATACCTTCAGAAAACTTGAAACACTAAGCCATGACTCCACCTGAGAAAATAGTTGGGGGTACCTCGAATCTTATAGAAGATACCCCTAACTCACAAGATCAAGTCGATAATCCACCACAAGTCATGCAAAGCTTGACTTTTCATGCTTCTCCTAACCTTACTAGTCAGGCTATACAGGAAGCAAGTGTATATCTGCAAAGATTCCTAGAGATAGTGGGTGGACGAATAACCCCAACAACTCCACCAGTCCCCATAGAAGGGGAAGTTGTCCCGACTCAAGGGTTGGTCGCAATGTCAAACGATCAACCCACGGTGCGACAACCAAAACTGAAGTCAAAAATAGTAAGAGGGGAGCCGAGCAAAGGTTATCAGTTATCAGATTCAGAAAGTACTTATTCTGTTGGTTTAAAAAGATGATCCAAACTAACAAACAGTGATAATAGAGACCCCCGTAACCAACACTACAAAGAGAAGCAAAGGAGCCGATGGTCAAAGCGGTCCAAACACCCCCCCCCCCCCCCCACCAGGTGGGCAAACGTCGAACCTAAGACCCAACAGACTAATAGCCGGACGACGGTTGGATTTTGGGACAAGATTAAGCAGTGAAGCCCTAAACCCAATGGTGTGGGAGATCCAACGCTTGCGAGAAGATATGGAGAAATTGTAGGTAGATAGGTGAGCAAGCCAATACAGCAGCCATCCTCGAGGAGGGCGTCGAGGGCCTTTTATCTCAGAAATAACCAACAAGGCCTTCCCATCCGGATTCAGGATGCCCGCAATGGAATAATATACAGAAGAAAATGACCATATGGAGCACGTGGATCATTTTCTTGACCTAATGGCAACACAAACCGAAGATGACCGAATAGTATATCGGGCTCTACCTATAACCTTCGGGGATTTGGCCTCAAATTGGTTCCGACAGTTACCCGGTAATAGTATCAGCAGCTTCGAACAACTAAGCAAGGCTTTCACACAGCAATTCATGGGGAGTTTGCAGTGTAAGAAATTTCTCTCACATCTATCTTCCTTGAGACAAGGCGGAAATGAAACAATCCGCGAATATCTATCTCATTTTAACAAAGAAGCGGTTCGAGTAGAAGATTTTAACGATGTGGCGGCCATCAACGCTTTCACTAATGGTTTGCAAAGTGGTATTTTTTCATTTTAGTTAAGGCGACAACGCCCTCGTTCGTATCCCATGTTGGTGGATATAGCTGCGGAATATGCGAGGGTAGAGGATGAGGAGATTGCGCAAGGGGGAATGTTGGTGCATGGCTCGTATCCTAATAAAGACAAAGTAGAATCCCGAACCAAGGAGCAGAAGGAGTCTAGATTCTAGTCCGAACCAACGAGCGATCAAGAGGAGTCTAGTGGGAGGGACCCTACCAAGTGGTAGGGATTGCAAGACACGGAGCCTACCGCCTCGCATGACCCGAGGGTGGCTACGTCATTCGACCACGAAACACACAATATTTGAAGATTTATTATCCCTAGAGGAGTTGTCTCGGGGCCGACCATGAGTTCCCCCTTTTTTGCAGACAAAAGTATTAAGGATCAAACTATGGATCCTTTCTTTTGTAAACACCCGAGGGTGATAAATAAAAATATGAAGTTAGTAGAAACTCATATCTTAGTCTAAGTATAAAAATCATCCATCACGAAAATGGAAGATAAAAGACCGCCTTCAAGGCACAGTCTAAGTACAAAAATCATCTATCATGAAAATGGAAGATAAAAGATCGCCTTCAAGGTACAATCTAAGTACAAAAATCATCCATAACGAAAATGGAAGATAAAAGACCGTATTCAAGGTACAGTCTAAGTACAAAAATCATCTATAATGAAAATGGAAGATAAAAGACCGCCTTCAAGGCACAGTCTAAAAAAAAAAAAAAAGGGTGAGATCCAATGGCTTCGGATACCGCAGGGAACGTGCACATCATTTCAGGTAAACTGTTGTTACCATGTCCCATGGGTCAAATGTGCGACACGTAAGCCACGTATCACTTCGCATTAAATGCAGTCCCTGGGAAAAAGTCAGGCCTAACGAAAGGGTAAGGATACCATCAGTCCTTCAACACCACCAATAGGCCCGACGAATGGGTAAGGATACCATCAGTCCCTCATTGCCACCATCCGACCCGACGAAGGGGTAAGGATACCATCGGTCCTTCAACATTACCAACGGGCCTGACGAATGGGTAAGAATACTATCGGTCCTTCATTGCCGCCATCAAGCCCGACGAATGGGTAAGGATACCATAAGTCCTTCAACACCACCAACGAAAATCTTCCATGGGTCCGTCTCATATATGATGTTGGTGAGACAGACCCAATAAAATTGTGCCATGTGGCACAAAAACTTAATCGACTTGTGATTACAATTTTTTTTCAATTATATTTTGACACATGGAAATGCTCTTTCCTCTTTCTCACGTCACACCTCTTCCCCATTTCATTTTGTTATCGTTTTCTCCTATTTATTGACATTCAGTTTCTTCTCAAAATCCTGTCTAAATTCTTCTACTCTCGGTTTTGTTTTATTTTTGTTTCCTTTTTTTGTCTGTTGCTCCCAAATCTGCACTGCATCTAATCATATTTAAGAAGGAAAAAAAAAAAACTTCACCTATTTTATTTTTGAAAATAAAATATTAAATGAGTTATAGTTGGTTGAGAATGAATTAGGAATGGATGATTTGTGTTATAAATTGCAGATTTGATGTTTGGTGGTCTTTATGAACAAATTTAGTTACTTTAAAATGTATAATGATAAAAAAATAATATCAAAAGTTAGTATTGAAATCATTTTAATCTCCAAAGAGTGAAAAGAAAGAAATATATGAAATGAAAATTGGGGAAAAAGAACCGACAGGTCCACGTTTGGAAAGAAACAGAAAATTAAAAAGACCCATAGAAGATTTTTCGCAACTTAAGAACAAAGAGATTTATAGAATAAAAATATGGTGAAGAAGAGGAACAGCCGAAAAAAGAAAGCGTCAAAAGAAAAAAAAAAGGGTAAAAATTGGAAAACAAATCGTGTGGAGGAGGAGATGAAATTGCTTGAGGATGAGGAAAAGATTGTCTGTCAGGTTTATGAAAATTTTATATCCAGGTGTCAGTATCTGACTGGTTAACAAAAATAAAAGTTTTTTTAAGAGCTGTGACAAATGTCACTCTCTTATTGGGTCCATCTCTCCAACGTCATGGAAGATTTTCTCCAAGAACAGAGATGAGAAAAATATAAATATGAGACAAGGACAAAGATGTACCTGCAAAAACTGCATTGATGGCAAGAGACTTCCATATAGAATAAGCTACGACTTGTTTCAATGACAAGGTTACCATATTCAGTTTTCGAACTGATTCTTCGAGCAACAATGAGGCACTTTCGGCTGTTTTGGAGTGAGGAATTGAAGGAATATCCTTCAATTCAACCTTTTCAACCCGTCCCTTGGCGAAGAGAGGATTCAGCCAGCCAAACGTTAGTTTGCTCCAAACTCCAGCGTTTGAGAAACTATAACCCGAATCTTTAGAGGACTTGTCATCCTCTTTTTTAAGTAATGGACTTTCTAAGAGCATCTCCATTGAAGGTGGTGACTGTTGTTATAAGGAAATTTTGCATATAGAAAGTCCACGTCAATAACGTTGACAAGTCAAGGGACCATCCCACTTCATATTAGGGAATTATTGGTTAGTCAAAGCCTCCTCTTCTCAGGCTTCGGAAGAAATTGGGCCTGAAACTTTGGTTTTCTGTAAACTACATAGGAAAAAGCCCAAGAGACGAGTCCAAAAGAAACTCGGTTATCAAAAAGCGAAAGGCCCACCTCGCTTGGATAACACAAATGAATAGGCCCAACATCAGTCTTGCTTGAGATATCCTGATGTCAAAAGTTTATTGGCTGAGTAAATGTTTCTAGTCCTCATATGTCACCTCTAGCCCAAAAACCGTGCCCATCAAGGTTGTCAGCCTTTTTAGATCTCAGAATGACAGATGTGCGGCGTATATGAGGTAACCCAACTCGACACTCCAAAGAAAGTTGAACCTGGGCCAACCCACCACCCAAGACTAAGGTCACTATAATCAGAACCAAAATAAACATCATTACCACTTAAGTGTAAAAGGGGATTCACGCAATCCCACCTATAAATAAAGGAAGTCTCCTTAAAAATGAGGAGAGCAAAAAAATTACTATTGATCATACTTGATATCTTATGATTTACTTTGTTTAAAACCCTAAAACCCGACAACAGTCGGTACCTAAAATCAACCATACTTATCCAGCATCCACACAAATCCCTCGGGACCTATTCGGCCCGACACACCATTCCCAAACACCGTGTAAATTTCACTTGTCAGGCCAAACCGCACAGGTGACATTTCAAAAATAAGTCAAACTCTGCATACGTGGCAGACCTTACCTTTGACATTAGTGTTAGCACAGTTTTTGTGTGTCAACAATTGAAGACATCAGTCCCCCAAAACAAAGTGCATATATTATCACTGGTAAATTTTCTCTATAAATACCATCATATAAGACCGGAATACAAAGTATAGAGATTGGTCTTTTTATCACTATTGTTTAAAAGGTTTTTACTCTGTTTATTTAAAAACCCGCCGCTATCACCACCACTACTGCCGCCGCAACAAACACCACCATTATATACTTCAGTATTTATACGTCTTTATACTGTTGTTTAAAAGGTTTTACTTTGTTTTTTTTTTTAAAACCCGCCGCTATCACCACCACTACCGCCGCCGCCGCAACAAACACCACCATTATCTACTTCAAGTATTTATATGTCTTTATCACTGTTGTTTAAAAGGTTTTTACTCTGTTTTTAAAAAAAACCCGCCGCTATCACCACCACTACCACCGCCGCCGCAACATACACCACCATTATCTACTTCAAGTATTTATACGTCTTTCTGTTCTTTACATAAATTAAATATTATTAAATCTTTTGTCCATTATATGATAATGTGTACATGTTTTGTTAAATCTTTGTCTACTTATCTGGGTTGTCGTTATATTATATCATGGATTACAAAATTGTTCTGTTTTGGCTTCTCTATTCACTGGCTTTGCTTTCTCTGGGCAGTTGGTTGTTGTTTGTTTTTTTTGCTCTCTGTATTTATAGGCTTGTTTTGGGTGGCTTGCTTTGGCTGCTAGCTGGTGTTGCCTATGCCTGTTGTTTGACTTTCGGCTTATATTATAAACCTGTTCATAAAAAAACAAAAAAACAAAAAAACAAAAATTGTTCTTATTGGTGTGAGAATATTGAGTTTTAATATGGGCTTTTTTTTTTTTTTCTTCAGTATTTATAGTTGTAGACACACAAAAATGTGCTAACACTAATGTCAAAGGTAAAGTCTACCACGTATGTAAAGTTTGATTTATCTTTGAAATGTCACCTGTGCGGTTTGGCCTGACAAGTGAAATTTACATAGGGTGTTTAGGAATAGTGTGTCGGGCCGAATAGGTCCCGAGGGATTTGTGTGGATGCTGGATAAGTATGGTTGATTTTAGGTACCGACTGTGGTCGGGTTTTAGGGTTTTGAACAAAGTAAATCACAAGATATCAAATATGATCAATAGTAATTTTTTTGCTCTCCTCATTTTTAAGGAGACTTCCTTTATTTATAGGTGGGATTGCGTGAATCCCCTTTTACACTTGAGTGGTAATGATATTTATTTTGGTTCTGATTATAGTGACCTCAGTCTTGGGTGGTGAGTTGGCCCAGGTTCAACTTTCTTTGGAGTGTCGAGTTGGGTTACCTCATATACGCCGCACACCTGTCCTTCTGAGATCTAAAAAGGCTGACAACCTTGATAGGCACAGTTTTTTGGGCAAGAGGTGACATATAAGGACTAGAAACATTTACTCAGCCAATAAACTTTTGACCTCAGGACGTCTCAAGCAAGACTGATGTTGGGCCTATTCATTTGTGTCGTCCAAGCGAGGTGGGCTTTCCGCTTTTTGATAACCGAGTTTCTTTTGGACTCGTCTTTTGGGCTTTTTGCCTATGTAGTTTACGGAAAACCAAAGTGTCGGGCCCAATTTCTTCCGAAGCCTGAGAAGATGAGGCTATGACTAACCAATAATTCCCCAATATGAAGTGGGATGGTCCCTTGACTTGTCAAAGTTATTGACGTGGACTTTCTATATGCAAAATTTCCTTGAACATCAATAATGGTGTAATTTATATAAAGTTGTGAACAATGATGTATATTTATCGAAAACCAAATAGACAAGCTAGGTTTCAAAAAGCAAGTACACATTACCATATAATGCACAAAAAATTTAATAATATACATTCACGTAAAGAACTGAACAATGCTAATTAAAGAATATACATGTTAAAGTTTTGTAACGTCGTTCTTTTAAGAGGTGGTGGTGGTGGTGGTGGTGGTGGTGGTGGGTTTTAGAAAAACAGAGTAAAACACCAAAGTGGTAGGTAATCAAAGTTTTGTATGAAGAGAGTGGTGGTAGCGGCGGTTTTTAAATAGGAGTCAAAAACCAAATCTCTGTTGGTGGTGTTGAAGGACTTATGGTATCCTTACCCATTCGTCGGGCTTGATGGCGGCAATGAAGGACTGATAGTATCCTTACCCATTCATCGGGCCCGTTGGTAATGTTGAAGGACCGATGGTATTCTTACCCATTCGTCGGGCCTATTGGTTGTGTTGAAGAACTGATGGTATCCTTACCCTTTCGTCAGGCTTGACTATTTCCCAGGGATTGTATTTAATGCGAAGTGATGCGTGGCTTACGTGTCGCACATTCGACCCATGGGACGTGGTAACAACAGTTTACCTGAAATGATGTGCACGTTCCCTGCGGTATCCGAAGCCATTAGATCTCACCTATATATATATATACTGTGCCTTGAAGGTGGTCTTTTATCTTCCATTTTCATGATGAATGATTTTTTTACTTAGACTGTGCTTTGAAGGGGGTCTTTTATCTTCCATTTTCATTATGGATGATTTTTGTACTTAGACTGTACCTTGAAGGCGGTCTTTTATCTTCCATTTTTATGATGGATGATTTTTATACTTAGACTATGCCTTAAAGACGGTCTTTTATCTTCCATTTTCGTTATGGATGATTTTTGTACTTGGACTGTACCTTGAAGACGATCTTTTATCTTCCATTTTCATGATGGATGATTTTTATACATAGAATAAGATACAAGTTTCTACTAACTTCGTATTTTTATTTATTACCCTCGGGTGTTTACAAAAGAAAGGATCCATAGTTTGATCCTTAATACTTTTATCTGCAAAAATGGGGGAACTCATGGTCGGCCCCGAGACAACTCCTCTAGGGATAATAAAGCTTCAAATATTGTGTGTTTCGTGGTTGAATGACGTAGCCACCCTTGGGTCATGCGAGGCGGTAGGCTCCGTGTCTTGCAATCCCTACCACTTGGTAGGGTCCCTCCCACTAGACTCCTCTTGATCGCTCGTTGGTTCGGACCAGAATCTAGACTCCTCCTGCTCCTTGGTTCGGAATTCTACTTTGTCTTTATTAGGATACGAGCCATGCACCAACATTTCCCCTTGTGCAATCTCCTCATCCTCTGCCCTCGCATATTCCGCGGCTATATCCACCAACATGGGATACGAACGAGGGCGTTGTCGCCTTAACTAAAATGAAAAAATACCACTTTGCAAACCATTAGTGAAAGCGTTGATGGCCGCCACATCGTTAAAATCTTCTACTCGAACCGCTTCTTTGTTAAAATGAGATAGATATTCGCGGATTGTTTCATTTCCGCCTTGTCTCAAGGAAGATAGATGTGAAAGAGATTTCTTACACTGCAAACTCCCCATGAATTGCTGTGTGAAAGCCTTGCTTAGTTGTTCGAAGCTGCTGATACTATTACCGGGTAACTGTCGGAACCAATTTGAGGCCAGATCCCCGAAGGTTATAGGTAGAGCCCAACATACTATTCGGTCATCTTTGGTTTGTGTTGCCATTAGGTCAAAAAAATGATCCACGTGCTCCATATGGTCATTTTCTTCTGTATATTATTCCATTGCGGGCATCCTGAATCCGGATGGGAAGGCCTTGTTGGTTATTTCTGAGATAAAAGGCCCTCGACGCCCTCCTCGAGGATGGCTGCTGTATTGGCTTGCTCACCTATCTACCTGCAATTTCTCCATATCTTCTCGCAAGCGTTGGATCTCCCACACCATTGGGTTTAGGGCTTCACTGCTTAGTCTTGTCCTAAAATCCAACCGTCGTCCGGCTATTAGTCTGTTGGGTCTTAGGTTCGACGTTTGCCCACCTGGTGGGGGGGGGGGGTTTGGACCGCTTTGACCGTCGGCTCCTTTGCTTCTCTTTGTAGTGTTGGTTATGAGGGTTGCTATTATCACTGTTTGTTAGTTTGGATCATCTTTTTAAACCAACAGAATAAGTACTTTCTGAATCTGATAACTGATAACCTTTGCTCGGCTCCCCTCCTACTATTTTTGACTTCAGTTTTGGTTGTCGCACCGTGGGTTGATCGTTTGACATTGCGACCAACTCTTGAGTCGGGACAACTTCCCCTTCTATGGGGACTGGTGGAGCTGTTGGGGTTATTCGTCCACCCACTATCTCTAGGAATCTTTGCAGATACACACATGCTTCCTGTATAGCCTGGCTAGTAAGGTTAGGAGAAGCATGAAAAGTCAAGCTTTGCATGACTTGTGGTGGATTATCGACTTGATCTTGTGAGTTGGGGGTATCTTCTATAAGATTCGAGGTACCCCCAACTATTTTCTCAGGTGGAGTCATGGCTTAGTGTTTCAAGTTTTCTGAAGGTATGAAATCACCCCTCCTTCTAGCGCCAAATGTTGACACACAAAAATGTGCTAACACTAATGTCAAAGGTAAGGTCTGCCACGTATGCAGAGTTTGACTTATCTTTGAAATGTCACCTGTGCGGTTTGGCCTGACAAGTGAAAATTACACAGAGTGTTTGGGAATTGTGTGTCGGGCCGAATAGGTCCCGAGGGATTTGTGTGGATGCTGGATAAGTATGGTTGATTTTAGGTACCGACTGTGGTCGGGTTTTAAGGTTTTGAACAAATTAAATCACAAGATATCAAGTATGATCAATAGTAATTTTTTTGCTCTCCTCATTTTTAAAGAGACTTCCTTTATTTATAGGTGGGATTGCGTCATAGATGGAGTAGATATTTCAAAGATTGGATTGCAGGACTTGAGATCTAGGTTGAGTATAATTCCACAAGACCCGACGTTGTTTCAAGGGACGGTAAGGACCAATCTAGTATTAACAAATATTTCGATCAATGCAAGCAAAATTGTAGAGTATGATTCTCCAGGGAAGTTACTCGAGGATAATACCTCTTCGTTCTCAAAGTTGGTAACAGAATTCTTGAGGAGATCATCCAAAAGATAACTGCAACAGATCAATTTTGAGAGGTGGATAGTGTAGTGCGATTAAACATGCACCGCAATCTTTGATCCTCCGGTGAAAGATGGAATACAACCTGTTAATATCATAACATAGAGACTGAAATGGCAGCAATAGTTGGAGCAGCTCTATAGAAATAACAACTACAGAGCAACTGAGATTTCTAACAGCAAACATTTCATCTACGATATGGAGCAAATGTAGAACAGGACACAGTTTTGAAAATTCTTTATGGATTGCTAGAGCAACGGAACATATTGAATACAATGAAATTCAAAATCTCATTGTTGTCGCTGTGATATGATGAGCTTCAAAATTCTGGAAGTTTAAATTTAAATTATTGTAAAGAGCAATCCTGGCTATAGTGTTTAAATTCAAATTGATTGAAACATTCTTTTCAAGCTTAGTTTATTTAACATACTTATTATATATATATATATTGTTGATTTGATACAGAAATAGGGAACAAGAGATTTATGGGAACTTGCATGAGTTTATTTTTGGATGAATCAGATTTACAATAGAGCTTGATGAAGCTTTGTTTTATATTTTTCTAAACTTCGGATTGAATATTAATTGAATTGTTCACCTTTCTATAACAAGGAGATATAATTTTCAAAACTGGAAATTGCTATGGACCTATGGTAAAAGTTTATTATCGGTACAAATTCACAATTCTAACTTTTGAAACCTCATTGACAATATTGATCTCATTCAAAATATTCAATCCATAACTGATAACTCTTAACACTAATTTAATTACAAGTCCAAAATATTTATGGACTGGAAACATATTTGCCAATGAGATAATAAATAAATTTTATACAATTCTGGTTGATATTTTAACAAAGAAAATTTTGAGGCAGTAAGGAAAAGGAGAAGAGAGGAAATGGTTTGTAGACCAGCTGAGAGAGATTCTTTCAAACTTTGCTATATAGCTAGAATGACGACATGGTTTGTACATTCATTTCCTCATTTTGTTAGCAATTTTAATTTGCATTTCATTCTATTCATATGATCATGATATTAATAATTGTTGTAGATAATCAATCAACTATTTAGATGGGGGATGCTGTAGACTAGTACACTTGTTGCTAATTGATATTTTTGTTTTCATTAGTCATTTTCGAAAGGTAAATATCACATTTTTTTATATGTCCGGATATTCCAAAAAGTGGGGCATAAATAGACCGGTAGGGGTATGCCAATAGCACCACTCGTAACATTGCCTCTAAATTTATTAGCTTCAATTCAAGTTTTTTTCTTTTTCATTCTTTTTCGATATTAATACGACAGCTCTTAGTTGTGTTTCGTCCGTTTTGTGAGTACTTTTAGTTCATGTATGCGTATAATCTCGGTTTATTTTAGTAGAATCCCAACTCAATCTGGTGTCAACCCAAAAAATAAATAAATTAATATATAGATAAAATTTTCAATGTATATATCTCAAATATAAATATAGTAGCCAAGTATATACGTACATTCTGTACATAAGTAAATGATATTAGAGTTAATGTACACAACTTATCGACCCAAATATGTCCAAAATGATACCTAACTCGAAGCAGTATATATAAATGGAGATTTTGATGAGTTATATATTTTATTATCACTCTTCACTTATGCTTTTGGTATTGCAAGTCATGATTATCATCCTCACCTTTACAATTTCAGTTTTTAAATTAATTATAAAAGTAGGCATGTTTCTTTCAGAGGTTTCCGTTGAGGTATACGCCAACTTGAACCGAGAGTGGATGTACTAAAGTAAGTCTATCGGTAACCAAATTAACCAAACCAATGTGGTTTGTGCAGTTAGATAAAAGAGTGATACTGGTGCAGCAAGCAAAGATGATTCCATGCAAAAACTCACATCTCAATATATAGGATTTTGGACATTATTATTGTTTGGTTACTTTGGTAGTGAGGATCATCAATTCATCATAATCATTTGGTTAGAGATAGAGATATATAGTTACACTTGTGTTTGATAGCCATAAGGTGGTTCAATATCTTTGATATCTCACACTTGTAAGTATATACGTGGATCCAACAAGTCCAAATGACTTTTAAGATAATAATTTTTGTGTTAAATTTTAGTTTATCGAATTAATGAACATTAATGCAAGAATTAAACTCAACCTAGTTTCAGTAAGATTATAATTTATAATGTTAATAAAGTTATATTTTTTTAATCTAAGTTGGAAATGGAAATAGGTTGTCTGAATTTTAATGATATTTGAAAGATGTAATCGCCCCGGCACCCTAAATTAAATATACTTGAAGTTGAATCATTTCAACAAAAAAGAAAAATATCAATATATATATAAAATCAATAATTAGGACAAAATTAAACTGTGTTCAATATTCGTTTGTTTTTATTTATACAAGTGGTAACAGAAAATAATTTTGATCCCGCAATTATTGTTCAAGCCAACCCCTTTGGACCATTGAAAGAATATATATATTCCACACACACACACGTAGATAAACATAAGTGTTTGTCTGTCCTAATTGTTTTGATTTTTAAATATTTATCTTTAAAAATATATATAAAAAAAAATAAGTTGGTATCTTTGAAACACAACCACTTTGGTTTTTGGTACATTCGGCTATCTATATTAATTCCTCAATGATGATTATGATTCGAGTCTTAATTATTTACCCATACAAGTTTAAGAATGAAAATATTTTTACGCTTAAATCAATATACAGGCCACACCCATTTCTCTAGTGTATGATTCGTGATAAAACCGGCCCGGCCAACTCTAATTTGAAATAAGAGCAAAAAGAAGAGATTAATAATGATAAATTATAAATCAGTTGCTTGAAACTAAAAGTAAAAGAGCAAAAACGACAAAAGTACATGTGAAATTTTTTTCTTAAACTTGAGCAAGCATGAAACAAGTCTCCAGAATTCCTTAGACATGGGAACATGAAAAATTGCACTATAAATTTCCATATGTACGTAGCTTTTATTAAAAGCATGCATGCATGGACCAAAATTAATAATTCAAAATTGTACTATATATTATCCCAGTTAGGGCTGTGCCATGGAGTGACCTTTAAGGTTAGCTGAAAATGACTTCCCTCCAAGATTCCTAATCATCGATGATGGTTGGCACTTGGCATGGACCCATACATTTGATGACTCTAAAGATCCGACAACTTTAGGGTCTCAAATACAAAGCAAGCTGGTGTCATGTCAAATCCTGATCATGCACCTACTGAAATTTGATCAAGAAAATTGCATGACAAGATGTTCCAAGAAAATTCACACATACAGGCGCATGAATTTGAAAAATTGAAGAGACTAGAGAGAGAGAGAGAGAGGTACCATCCTCTTCATGCATGAACATTCAAATCAAAGCTTTTATTATCAATCTATATAGCTGAGAAAGATTCTTTCAAACTTTGCTACACAGCTAGAATGACGACATGGTTTATACATTCATTTCCTCATTTAATTTCTTATTGTACATTTTTAATTTTCATTTCATTCTGTTCATATGATCATGATACCATTGATAATTGTTGTGGATATAATTAATCAACTATTTAGATGGGGAGATGATGTAGTATACTTGTTGGGGTAATTGATTTTCGTTTACGTTAGTGATTTTTGATACGTAAATATCACCTCTTTTGATATGTCCAGATATTCCATAACATACCTCACACACTGTTGACAAATTGGCTCAACTTCCACCTTCTCAACTTCCACCTACCACCTACCACCGGCCACATTCATGAGCACAACCACCATGTAAAAAATGGGGGAGGTTTGTCTCTGCCTTTCCCCTATAAATAAGACCCTCAAACAAGCAAGGAGGGTAAGCAGCAAGAGAAGCAAAGCTTCCTGATTTCTGAGAGAGTTCTTGAGAGAATCTGAGAGAAATTCTGTTTATTGTAATTTGTATAATTTCTCAATAATATTAGTTTGCTGCCTCCCGTGGACGTAGGCAATTGCCGAACCACGTAAATATCTGTGTTTATGTGTTGTGTGCATTTTCTATCGAATTTTCTGGGCATTTCCGCAACAAATTGGTATCAGAGCTTCGGTTTTGCTCCCGGTCCAGAAAATTCGAAGTGCTCGAATCGCTATTTGGAGGACACCGTTGTGTTCCTCTCGGAAATACGATTCCAACGCACCTGACCGCGTCTCAATCGGAGCTCTAACGAACTCTCTAGCTCCGGTCAAAGTTTGGTCAAACCTGGAAAATTTTCCAAAAATTTCTGCAAATTTCTCAAGGAAGAAGACGACCACGTCAGCGCCACGTCATCGTCTAGTCAGTCACACGTCATCGCCACGTCATCGCCACGTCAGCCACACGTCAGCGCCCAGTCATCGCCACATCAGCACCCAGTCATCGCCACGTCAGCGCCCAGTCATCGCCACATCAGCATACAGTCAGCACCACATCAGCGACCAGTCAGCATCATCACTGTTCCACAGCCAGAGAATATTCCGTTAGGATAACGGAATATTCCCGAGTCAACTCGGTCCAGAAGTGTTTTTTACCCAACTCAGTGCAATTTTCACCCGTTTTCAACCGAGTCAGACCTATTCCCAGCTATTTCGACCGTTCCGGACGCAACCGTGCCATCAGTTTCAGCTAATTCCACTTGTAAGTACTGTTTTTACTTAGACAAGCTTTAATGGGCACGATGGAAGATCCAAAAGCTGGAGAAATTTTGGAAAGATCAACTGAAGCTCAAGCATCGGCATCAACCAGCAATACAATAGCATCAACCCATAGTTCTTGGCAAAGGAGCTCGATGTCAAATGCGAAGTTTGATATTGAGAAGTTTGACGGCACCAACAACTTCGGCATGTGGCAATGCGAAGTTCTGGATCTATTATTCCGGGAAGGATCCGATATTGCCTTGAGTTCCAAACCCAAGGATATTTCTGATGAAGATTGGGAGTATGTAAATCGTCAAGCCTGTGGCACAATTCGGTTGTGTTTAGCCAAGGACCAGAAGTACTTTGTCATGAAGGAGACTATGGCATCAAGTCTCTGGAAAAAGCTGGAGGACAAGTACATGACGAAAAGCATAGAGAACCGTCTCTACCTGAAGAAGAAGCTCTTTCGTTTCCAGTACAAGAAAGGTATTTCTATGATTGAGCATTTGGATAATTACAATAAAATTCTCGCTGATTTACAAAATTTAGATGTTGAAATTAGCGATGAAGATAAGGCATTGCTGTTGTTAAATTCCTTGCCTGATACCTATGAACACTTAACCACAACTCTGTTATATGGAAAGGATGAGGTTAAATTCATAGACGTTTCTAATGCTCTGGTGAATAATGAGTATCGGAAGAATGATTAGCTTGATCACAGAGACTCAACATCAGAAGCACTGACTGTTGCCCGAGGAAGGACAAACAACAGAAGATCTGGAGTGCCCAGTGAGCGTGGTAGATCTCGCTCAAAATCAAGAGGACCATCTCACTCAAAGCCAAAAGGAGAATCATCATTCAGACGTCCCGCGAAGGACGAGTGTGCCTATTGTCACCAGAAAGGGCACTGGAAAAAAGATTGTCCAAACAAGGACAAATCTAATGTGAATGTTGCAAGTAAAGCTGATAATGAAGAGGATTCAGCTTTTACAGTTTCATCATCAGAAAGCCATTCTGATAGATGGATTCTAGATTCCGGCTGTTCCTATCATATGTGTCCCAACAGGCAGTGGTTCTCAAGCTTCCAGGAGCTTGACGGAGGAGTTGTGCTTATGGGCAACGATAACACCTGCCAGACGAAAGGGATAGGAACTGTTCGCCTGAAGATGCACGATGGTACAATCAGACGACTGACAGACGTCAGATATGTTCCTGATTTGAAGAAGAACCTCATTTCACTAGGGGTCTTAGACTCTAGCGGTTACAAGGTGACCATGGAAGATGGAGTCCTGAAGGTTGTACGAGGTGCATTCTTGGCAATGAAAGGTACTCGACAGAGAAATTTATATTTCCTGGATGGGTACACAGTCACAGGGAGAGCAGCCGTCTCCAGCAATTCTGACGATGAGGCATCTGATACTTCCCGACTCTGGCACATGCGTTTAGGGCATGTGGGGGAGAATACTTTGCAAGGTTTGGTGAAGCAAGGTCGTCTGAAAGGTGCAAAGACTGGTAAACTTGATTTCTGCGAGCATTGTGTCATGAGCAAGCAGACGAGAGTCAAGTTCGGCACCGCCATTCATCGTACAAAAGCAACACTGGATTATGTTCACACTGATGTTTGGGGGCCTTCCAAAAATGCTTCATTGGGAGGTAAACATTATTTTGTGACATTTATTGATGATTTCTCCAGGTATGTCTGGGTATACACCATGAAGCATAAAGATGAAGTTCTGGATATCTTTCTTCAATGGAAGAAGATGATTGAAATTCAGACAGGCAGAAAGATTAAAAGGCTCAGATCAGACAATAGCGGGGAATACAAATCAGATCATTTCATGAAGTACTGTCAGGATGAAGGGATAATCAGACATTTTACAGTTCCCGGCACGCCACAGCAGAACGGAGTAACAGAACGGATGAATCGTACTTTGGTGGAGAAAGTTCAGTGTATGCTTTCTCAATCTGGCCTAAGGAAGGCATTCTGGGCAGAGGCTTTGATGTATGCCTCTCATATAGTCAACAGACTACCCTCTTCTGCACTTGATGGGAAAACTCCCAAAGAGGTATGGTCCGGACAACCTGTTTCTGATTATGACCAATTGCATATATTCGGATGTCCAGCATACTTTCATGTTACTGAATCCAAACTGGATCCTAGAGCCAAGAAAGCTATTTTCGTGGGCTTTAGTGAAGGAGTCAAGGGATTCAGACTATGGAATCCCGAGTCAAAGAAGATCATCTTAAGCCGAGATGTTACCTTTGATGAATCTGCAATGCTGAAACAAATACCTCGAGACACAGAGAATGAGAATCCAAACTCTCTGCAACAGGTGGAGTTTGAAACTCCCAAGAAGTCAGAAAAGGCTTCTTCGACAGTCGATCATCCTGATGATGAATTTGATGATCAAGATGAGATATCAGTTGAGGTGGAGGATTCAGCACCAGTACCTGAAATCAGACAACAGCCAGAGTCCATTGCCACCAGTAGACAGAAAAGAGACATTCGGAGGCCTGCCCGTTACACAGACATGGTGGCATACGCTCTTCCAGTGACTGATGATGATGTCCCGTACACTTACAGAGAAGCTATGGACAGTACGGACAATGTCAAGTGGAAGATGGCGATGGAGGAGGAGATGCAATCACTTCACCAGAATGAAACTTGGAAGCTGACACAACTTCCAAAGGGAAAGAGAGCTATAGGGTGCAAATGGGTCTATGCCAAGAAGGAAGGTGCTCCGGGCAAAGACAACATCATATACAAAGCAAGATTGGTAGCGAAAGGCTACGCACAGAAGGAAGGAATAGACTACAATGAGGTATTCTCACCTGTTGTTAAGCATTCGTCTATTCGGATCTTATTGGCTTTAGTTGCACAATTTGATCTCGAGTTAGCTCAACTCGACGTGAAGACTGCATTCCTCCATGGTACTTTGAACGAAGAAATTTATATGTCTCAGCCAGAAGGGTTCAAAGTTCCAGGATGTGAGAATTGGGCTTGCCAGCTAAACAAGTCCCTGTATGGTTTGAAGTAGTCACCGAGACAGTGGTACAAACGGTTTGACAGCTTCATGATGACTCAGAAGTACACACGCAGTCATTTTGATCACTGTGTATATTTTCACAAACTCCAAGATGGTACATTTGTCTATTTGCTCTTATATGTGGACGATATGCTGATAGCATCTAAGAGCAAGGTGGAGATAGACAGGCTGAAGACTCAATTGAGCTCAGAATTCGACATGAAGGATCTTGGAGAGGCCAAGAAGATTCTTGGTATAGAGATCAAAAGGGACAGAGTGAAAGGTACCATATGTTTGACACAGACTCAGTATTTGAAAACTGTACTTCAGAGGTTTGGCATTGATAGCAAATCTAAACCTGTAAGTACACCGTTGGCTCCACATTTTAAACTGAGTGCACTGATGTCACCGACTACTGATGATGCAAAGAGGCAAATGGATCATGTTCCATATGCAAATGTTGTTGGTGCCTTGATGTATGCGATGGTGTGTACTAGACCTGACATTTCACATGCAGTAAGTATGGTGAGCCGTTACATGCATAATCCTGGTAAAAGCCACTGGCAAGCAGTGAAATGGATTCTACGGTACATTCAGGGTACTGTAGATATTGGTTTGAAGTTCGAGAGAGATCAGACGGTTGACAAACATATCGTAGGATATGTTGATTCTGATTATGCTGGTGATCTTGATAAGCGCCGATCTACTACTGGTTATGTGTTCACTATGGCAGGAGGACCAGTAAGTTGGAGATCAACTTTACAGTCAACAGTGGCTTTGTCTACTACTGAGGCAGAGTATATGGCTGTAACAAAAGCTTTCAAAGAAGCTATTTGGTTTCGTGGTTTGATCAGGGACTTGGGCATTGTTAAGGAAAACGTGGAGATTTTCTGCGACAGCCAGAGTAACATTTGTTTGGCAAAGAACCAAGTCCATCACAGTCGCACCAAGCATATAGACGTCCGTTACCACTTTGTTCGGGAAATAGTAGATGAAGGGAACATTCTACTCCAGAAGATCGGAACTGCAGACAATCCTGCAGATATGTTAACAAAGGTGGTAACAGGGATCAAGTTTCAACATTGTTTGAACTTGATCAATATCTCTCGAGCCCGTAGCGCCTAAGGGTGTAATGGAGGCAGCATTGATCGGCGGATTCTCGCCAAGATGGAGATTGTTGACAAATTGGCTCAACTTCCACCTTCTCAACTTCCACCTACCACCTACCACCGGCCACATTCATGAGCACAACCACCATGTAAAAAATGGGGGAGGTTTGTCTCTGCCTTTCCCCTATAAATAAGACCCTCAAACAAGCAAGGAGGGTAAGCAGCAAGAGAAGCAAAGCTTCCTGATTTCTGAGAGAGTTCTTGAGAGAATCTGAGAGAAATTCTGTTTATTGTAATTTGTATAATTTCTCAATAATATTAGTTTGCTGCCTCCCGTGGACGTAGGCAATTGCCGAACCACGTAAATATCTGTGTTTGTGTGTTGTGTGCATTTTCTATCGAATTTTCTGGGCATTTCCGCAACACACACTGTGTTATCAATAATGTTATTTTGCCCAAATTTAGTGTATAAATCCGGTATCCAAATGATGTGATCCATTCATTTAAATAATGCAAATCTAATACAATTTAAATGAATGGATTATAGTGATGTCATATAATTATTTGAGTACAAAGGTAATAAAAACTTCTATTTCTTTTTTATCCGTCAAATTCCTTTTAACTTCTTTTTCATTTTACCCAACAGGGTAAAAAACATTTTATTACTAACTTCCGTAGTTTCTTATTTTTCTCTTTTTTATTATATTTTATAAAAAAATATATTTCACTGTCGTTTTAGTTGGCGAGACATAAATTCAAACGCAGGAACTGTACATTTTTTCTTTCTTAATTTCTTAATTTCTTAATTGTAGTTACATAGATTGACAATAGACAATTCATGGTTCTCAATTTCTTATTTTAGAATGACTGGACCACTTCATCAAAATACTTTCATCAATCAATAAATTTCCTATTTTGGAAACCTCCTTGACTCTATTTGATCAGAAGACATGTGAATACTTTGGTCAGAAACCATGTGAAGACTTTGATGTTTGATCGGTAAGTAAGTGACCGGGGTCCAAATCATTTACACATCAAAAGAAGGTTGGTTGGTTCTTGATTATTACACATTAATTAAGGTGGGTACAGTAAAATCTTACGAGTCCAATGGATTTTGTTAAGTTGAATCAGGATGGATGATCCGGTGCTTCGCGATACATCATAAGAAATCGTACGTCGTATGTATTAAAGTTCCACTCAATAATTCAAGAAAACAGATGAAAAGGATGAAGATGATGATGATGATGTGATGGGGTTTTGATTAAGGGCAGGGCCCCATTATCATCATGCATGTGATTTCGTTGTCAATTGTGTTCAAAAAAAATTCATTATATTAAACTTGTATGTGTAAATTAAGACTTAGAATCCTAATCATCGTAAATAAGAGGAATATAATGTAGAAAGCCGATTAGCCGAATGTACCAAAGACCAAAGTGGATGTGTTTCAAAGATATATACCATCTTCTTTATTTTTATTTTTTTTAAGATAAATATTTAGATATGTAGTAGTGATCATAAAAAAGCTCACTCTCAGGCTTTTGAGTGCTAATTCTTTCACTGTTAAAGAAGCAAACCACCCTGCAATCTGCTTACATGTTTGTGAATTTCTAAGTTTATATATTCAACCCCGCCATAACTCTGCAATTCTAACAACATTGGACCACTTGTGAGGCTTGTCATCATATGCCATGAACGTGATTCCACGTACATGCAGTGCAAATTCTGTGTTTGTATGTAGAAGAGTACGTTAATAATTAGCTGTACGTACTCACTAGTCATGAAGCTCGAAATTAATGACACAAATGGGTGTATATATTATTTGTATGGTCGATCGGTGACTCATCATGATTTGACAAGCCAAGCAGCCTAGCGAGACCGATATTTGATCTGATATATCATCCGTTTGATTGATCATTGAGGATGGTGGGACTACGATCCCAATTTTGGCTATAGGATGGTGGGACGAAAAGGAAAAATAATGTTTTGCTTTTTATATTTTTGATTAGAGCCTTATCTCGTCGGTCCCGACAGTTGTTGTACATTCAAAAAATAATAATAATAATTAATTTGTCAATAAAACTATACATGTATGCATTTATTTGTACGAAAAATTATCATATGATACCATTATACGTCATACGTCAGTGTTTAATAAGTCTCATATGTAATATATTTTTTTTCACCAAACACATAGCTAGCATTCATGTAATTATTAATTTGCACACATAGCTAGTATTTCTTTCAATGTACTGTATATCTAAAATATAAATGAAAAATATCTTTGATTCTAATATAAATTTAAATAATTAAAACATGTTAACCTCTTTTTTTCTTTTTTCTTTTTTAATTTTTAATTTTTAATTTTATGGTATCAATCTATCCAAATATCTAAACCATGTATTTTTTTTAAGACGATATAGAAATTAGCATTGAAATGTTTTTAACCTTCGCAGGTGAAAAGAAAAAGAAAATGAAGTTAAAGGAACTTGATAGATCAAATTCTCCGGAGGAAGATGAAGAACAGAGATAGGTCTATTGTCGAAAAAAAGAGAAATTAATTAAATACTACATGCATGTTTATTTGTACGAAAAATTATTGCATTCAATATTTTTTTTTTTTCACCAAACACATAGTAAGTTGCATACAAAATTACAAATATGCATTGACAATAGTGAGTATTTATTATTATTTTCTTAAATGAAGAATTAAACTTTATTATTTCATATATGATTTTTGTTTTTTTACGTTGATTTTATTAATTATAGGTTTTCTGTCTTTTGATTATTATGTCTATTATGAGGTTATAATTTTGATGATATATATTTAATAAAAAGATTTTTTGATGATATATTCTTTTAACTATTATATCTGTTATGAGGTTATGATTTTGATGATGTAAGGAAATATATTTGAGGATGTACAATATTTTATCACTTTTTTATGTATGAAAATATCATAGCCAATAAAATATTAAAATTGGAAAAAAAATTATTCACATTATTTCTTCAATTTAATTTTTATAGGATAAAATAAAATAAATAAGTATATAAAGGAAGACAAAAGCATCCTAAACATATAAATATATAAAAATAAAATTTTGATAGATGAATCAAGTGGAAATGTAGTCCGGTAAGATGTTGTGCGATACAGTCCAATGTAATACTGTACAGAATGCCAAACATGCCCTTGATATTTTTCCATCAAATCACCTAAAAAATATCTTTGATTCTATATATAGTATTTTTGTTAGATGTATATCTTAAATATAAATGAAAAAATATCTTTGATTCTAATATAAATGTATATAATTAAAACATGTTAACCTTTTTTTTTTTTTTAACAATATCAATCTATGCACATATCAATTTTATTTTAATTGATATATATATATATTTTTGATTAAAACCAGGAAACAGACTAACAGAGCACAAACAAGGAAACAGAACACAAGCAAGGTAGAGTGAACCATTGGACACTAAACAGGGATATCCAACTGAACAGCTCTCTTACACAAGGAGGAAAATCCTCCATCTAGTAAAGATCCTCATCAACCGTTAAGGCAAACTTTGCCAGGCCGCGAGCGACATTGTTAGCCAATCTAGGAATATGACTAACTGAACAAAACCTGAAGACTGATAATGAGAGACGAAATCTCATCAAGGATATTGCCACCGATAGAATCTCGATGACTGACCTCATTGATCCACTTAACAACCACTGATGCGTTAGATTCTAAGACACACAGAGAAAGGCCGTAATCTCTACTGAAAATCAGACCCCTATAAATAGCCATAATCTCAGCCAACTTTGCATCGAAACACGCTGTTAAAGGTATAGAACTGGAGGCCATTACAGAACCTGTATTGTCTCTAATAACAATGCCCAACCCAACCCGCCCTCCTTTCTCATTAATTGCAGCATCGCAATTAATTTTGTAGCTATCTGGATCCAGCGGACGCCAAGAATTACGAACTTGACTTAAACAACAAGGAGGGAGAAGCATAACATTCTCGGTGCTGCGAAAATCATCCAATATATTAGTAGGTGATAATTATATTTTTTAGGTTTTCAATGCAATAATGTATGTGCACAGAAAATTCAATAAAATTGACTAACCCGTATCAATTTATGTGAAAATTGAAAGAGTGCAATTTTGCTCACCTCCTTTAACTGGAGGTAACCATTACCCCCACCCCAAGTGTAAACTTACACTTACACTTGGGGTGGGGGTAATGGTTACCTCCAATTAAAGGAGGTGAGCAAAGTTGTACTCAAATTGAAATACTGAAACACAGTTATCAAGTTTCGAAAATCTGCCCCACTCTCTGCTTTTGCTGAGTCGCAGATATATACATATATATATATATGCCTTATATGTATTTCAAATTAATAAAACTTTCGAGAGATTAATTAAAATTTAAAAATAGTGGAAAAAATATCTTCTCTTTGAAAATACCAATGCTTTAAAGCTTTTTCTGCTAATTGCAACGATAGAAAGAGATTGATGTATTGTATATTAGTATTGCCATTATTGTACGCCAAGTCAATTTGAGTACAATAAATCAAACCATGTGAAGCAACTTTTTTTTCGATTTTTTTTATAATTATTTTTAAAATGTTATCCGAATGAAATCTGGAGCCAACGAATCATAATTTTCATAATTTTATTTTTGGTATTAGTATTATTGCATGCAGGTTACTTCCCCACAAGTCAGGAAGTGATTTCCAAAAAAAAAAAAAAAGGAGAGTTGAGTCACTTGAGCACATAAAAAATGGTTTACCAGTAAAAACCAATTAAATTTAACCTGCAACTTCTACCTACCAACATTTATTGAAGTCTGAAGAACATAACAATAATTTTTGGAAAATTTATTAATGGTTGATGAACATCAATTTTCTGGACCGAAAAAATGAGTATTGAAAGTGTCCTAAAAGGACAACTCAAGTATTAATTTTCTCACGTCCCATCAAGTATAAGGTATAGATAATAATCAGAATAAAAATCTATCAAAGTTGTGGAGATGGAGATGGTTAGGTTGATGAATTAACGATGATATTAACAAGAGAAGATAGAGTGAGTAGTTATATTACTACACGCATGCATGCTTTTAATAAAGCTACTTACATATGAAAATGGTGCAATTTTTCAATTCATGTTTTCGTATATTTATGGAATTCTAGAGACTTGTTTCATGATTGCTCAAATTTAAGAAAAATTGTCAGATGCATGTGCTTAATTTTGTCGTTTTTTCTTCTACTTTTAGCTAACTATTATTGTGTTCATTTTCATTCAAAAAGTATATAAAGCAGCAAGCTAAGTACTTGTTGAAACACAAATTATTGAAACAATTGACAAAGAAATCACATGATGATAATGGGGCGACCCCATCACCACCATCTTCTTCATCTGTCTCATCTGAACCCAAAAATACTTTGTCTGTTTTCTTGAGTCATTGAGTGAAACTTTAAAACATATGATCTACGATTTCTTATAATGTATCGCGAAGCACCAAATCGTCTGTCTAATGGATTTTGTTAAGGTGAATCAGGATCTACGATATTAAGTTAGAGTAAGAATGAATTTTGACTAATAAGATTTTAGTTGACCCACTTCAATTATGTGTATTAATCAAGAACCAACCTTCTTTTAATGTAAATTTGGACCCAACATTTTTTTATGTTACTGTAAAATAATGTAACTATGTCTGTTTTAATAACAACATCAGATATATTCAGGCACCAAATATATAATTATATATGTAGATGATATATGTTACACTACTTTGTTGTTTGTTTCTCTTCGATCTATTGATCTTTGTTCAATGATATAACATAGATTTTGTTTCTCTGATTTTATTTATTATTTTTTATTATTTTACAAATGAGCATGCTTGTGGTAATTAATTTCTCCCTTTTTTTTATTTTCTTTGAACAATAGATTTATGTCTAGGGATTTTGATCTGTCAAATTCCTTTTTTTTTTTTTTTTTTTTTTGAAGGAATCAAATTCCTTTTAACTTCTGTTTCTTTTACTCACGAAGGTTAAAAACACTGCAATGCCAATTGATCTTATATATCATCTGTTGGATACTTTGATTGATCATTGAGGATGGTGGGACTAGGATCCCAATTTTAGCTTTAGGATGGTGGGACGAAAAGGAAAAACAATGTTTTGCTTTTTATATGTTTGATTTAATTTGTATGGTCGATCGGTGACTCATCATGATTTGACAAGCCAAGCAGCCTAGCGGGACCGATATTTGATATGATATATCAACTGTTTGATTGATCATTGAGGAAGGTGGGACTATGGTGAAATTTTTTTCTTAAACTTGAGCAAGCATAAAACAAGTTTCCAGAATTCAATAAGCATGGGAACATGAAAATTTGCACTATTAATTCCTATATGTACGTAGCGTTATTAAAAGTATGCATGTATGAACCAAAATTAATAATTCAAAATTGCACTATTATCCTTGTGGCCTGGAGTGAAATTAAAGCTTATAAGCTGAAAATGGCTTCCCTCCTAGATTCTTGATCATCGATGATGGTTGACACTTGGCAGTGCATAATAAACATGGACCACAATGAGAACCCAATATTTGAGGACTCTAAAGATCCGACAACATTAGGGTCTTAAATGCTTTAATTTGCAGGCTCTACAGGTTTAAGGAGAAAGGAAAATTTTCCAAATACAAAGCAAGCTGGTGTCATATATATTATCAAGTCCTGACCATGCACGTACCGAAATTTGATCAAGAAAATTGCATGACAAGATGTTCCAGGAAATTAATGGTATCCTAAGCTGAAGTATCATGTGATAATTTTAATTTGTCCAACTTGTCAATATCACCAACGACGTATCCATATCCGATCCATCTTCATCGTTAATGCGGACCGGGTTGCAAATGCAGGCTCATAACTTTTGCATTCGGGTTCAAAATCGTTATTATAATATGTTTTCGGAAAACTCAAGAGAGCTCTACGTTTTGTCACCGAAACTTCGTTTTCCATGACGGGGTCTGTAGGAGGTCAAAAAACGGCCGTTTAGTTTATTGTTCGGAGACTATAAGTTTCTTACGCAACAATTTAGTATTTTTTTTTTCCTTTTTGATTAGGATTTGTTTTCAGTTTTTTAAATGAGATTCTTTCCCGATTTAGTTCAGCAGCATTAGAATTCTAAGAGATCTCAATTCCTTAAAGATTTCTGGTTTGTTTCTTTTCCTATTTAAGTATATTGTTTTAGGTTTTGGAAGATTAGCTCTTGATGAATAAAACTATTTGAGTTTATCTCAACTTTTCTCTGGGATTGAGAAATTTGTGTGATTGTCTTTCTCATATATAGCTTCCGTCTACATCAATCGTGAACATGTTATGTTGCAGCAAGTCAATATCATCAGTCATGGATGGCGTTATGGGCACCAATATTAATGTAGCATCTACCAATCAACCAACCACAGCCATTAATAATTCACAGGTCTCTTTTAGAAGAAGAGAAAATGATGTATACTCTTGAGACATATGTATCATTGTCACAACGTTAACGTTGGAGGTTTGTGAGAGAGAATAAACTATAGAGACAATGTTGGAGGGTCTTTTAAGACACCCATGAATTTCTCTAATAACATGATTGAGATTTGAGATGTTGGACCACAAGGACAATAATGCAATTTTGAATAATTCATTTTGGTCCAAAGGGGTTAGCTTGAAGAATAATTGTAGGATCAAGATTATTTTCTGATACCACTTGTATAAATAAAAACTAATGAATATTGAACACAGTTTTTGTTCTAATTATTGTTTTATTTATTTATTTATTTATATATATTGATATTTTTATTTTTTGTTGAAATGATTCAACTTCACAAGTATATTTAATTATAGTGGAATTCAGATAATCTATTCCAATTTATAGATTAAAAAATCTAACTTGATTAAAATTATAACTCAGCCAAAAATCTGTGTTTTGATGCCAATAATTACCTTGCAAAAGGACGTGGGTTATTTCCTATATAAACCCCATCACTCCACCCTTTCTCTCCCTCATATCAGCACTCTCTCTCTCCCACTTACAAAGACAGAGACAGTATACACTAATTCTCAGCTGTTTTCAGACCACAACCACCACTACAACCACAACCACCACCACCAAAACCAACATTCTTAAAGTTACATACTTTCTCAAATGAGAGTTTAGTTCCTCGGTCTGAAACAGTGCCTCATTGTCATTGCCACAAGTCTTAGCTCATGCTATATTGGAAGTGTCTTGCCATAATGCAGGTACATCTGAAGCTTGCTCTGTTTTTTTTATTTATCTCGCTGGTTTTCTTTTTGGTATCTATCCTTGTTTTCGTTTTGGTTCTGGGCTCTGTTCTTCTCAGCTTTGTTTTCTTTCTTTTGCTCTGTTGTGGTCTCTTTGTTCTTTTTTCTGGGGCTTTTTCTTGCCCTTTGTTCTTCGCTGTGTGTTTGGTTAACACAGAAATCAAAAGTATTTGATATAGCGAACAAGGTGTTCGATGAAAAGTCACAAAGAGAAAGGAGAAAATGCCATTGATGAATTGTAACTCACTTCTGTAAAATGAGAGGATATTTTCATTCTCTTTTTTCGTTATCATCACACGGATAAATTGATTTTTATATTACAAAGAATCTTGACTGAAGAGTTGACTCTAACTAATCTGTTATAATCAGGAAAATAATTAACTAACTTTGCCAAATCATCTTCTAACTAACTTTGTAACCAACTTGACCTCCATTAAGTTTGAGCTGATTACTGGTGATATCACCACTTGCACATAATGCAAGACCAGCCTGATATACTACACCAACACCACTGCTCACCAGATTATAATTCTCAGCTTCATTGTTTCTGCTGTTGTGCTCAACGACGCTTGAAGCATTGTTGGTGTGAACTAGATGAGCAGAGCATATTTTTGCTATATCTCTAACATGGTGCTGTGTTGGTGGTGTGCATTGTTTGTCCTCCTTTGTTGAGGTGTTTTGCTCTTTTTTGTTTGAATAAACTTTGCTTCTCCAAAAAAAAAAACTCTGTTCTTGTCTCATCTTGTGTGTGTATATTTGTTTTTGTGTACAACAGCGTTTTTACAAGCTCTAATTGATGTTTTTTCAGGAATAAAAATACAATTGCCGCCTATATTGGTATAAAAAACTTTGTGAACTTCTTATCGGAAAAGTAAGATGATTCTCCAACTTAGAGAAACCGAGGGAGACCCACTGAAGAAGTACCTGTATACAAGCTCAGCAGTAGCCTTTCTCTTCTGGGCTTCACCAGCTTTGATTTCAGCTGTTACTTTCGGTGTTTGCATTTTATTGAAAACACCATTAACATCGGGCACGGTCCTCTCAGCTGTAACCACTTTTCGGGTACTTCAAAACCTGCCAGAGCTCATTTCATTGATGACTCAAACCAAAGTCCCATTTGATCGTATCCAAGAGTTCATAAGAGAAGAAGATCAAATGAAGACAATACCTGATCATGCATCAATGTCATCAAGTAACAACTTATTAATGTTACTAAATATTTTTGTCGTTTAAGTACAATTTGATTTTGAGTTGTTTTGTTTTAGATAGATTTCATTCATGTGGAATTTCTTAAACTTTTTTGCAGAAATGTCTCATGGGGCTGTTATCCGAGAAGACTGTGTTTTGGTAAGTTTCAAGAATTATTTATAGGTCATATCTCTATAAATTTTCTCCCAAAGCCTCTTTTATCTGACTCAAATGCAAATCTTACAGGTGATGAAAGATGGCAAGATTGTCCAATCTGGAAAATTTGAAGATTTGATTGCCAATCCTAATGGTCAACTTGTTAAACAAATGACTGTGCATATACAATCACTAGATCAAGTCAAACCACCTCAAGAAGATAATTCTTTACCTATGGTATCTTCTGAGATACAGCAAATAGAAAGAAGAGGATTTTTCTAGGCCTATCAGTCCTGTTGAGTTCACAGAGAGAATTCAGGAAGAAGAAGCAGAAACTGGTCGGGTGAGATGGAGTGTGTACTCCACACCTTTATTACCTTGGTCTATAAAGGGGCCCTCATTTCGGTGATTCTTCTTTGTCAAGTTTTTTTCCAAGGACTGCAGATGAGTAGCAAGTAAGGGCAGCTCTCACAGTATTGATTTACAAGAAATCTTTGTCAATCAAGTTTGCTGGTCCAAGTAGTGGTACAATCATAAATATGATCAATGTTGATGTTGAGAGGATTGGAGATTTCTGTTGGCACATTCATGGAATTTAGTTGCTGCCAATCCAGCTCTTTTTGGCTCTTGTAATCTTGGGTAGGAATCTTGGAGCTGTTCCCTCTATTGCTGCTCTTTTTGCCACAATTTTAGTGATGGTGAGCAACACACCATTGGTAAATAAGCAAAAGAAGTTTCATTCCAAGCTAATGGAAGCTAAAGACTAGAATTAAAGCAACTTCAGAGACACTAAAGAGCATGAGAGTTCTAAAGTTGCTTTCTTCCCACGTTTTTGAAGAAGCTTCTTCGACTTAGAGAAACCAAGAGAGACTCACTGAAGGAGTACCTGTATACAGGCTCAGCAGTAGCCTTTTATCTTCTGGGCGTCACCAGCTTTGATTTCAGCTATTACTTTCGGTGTTTGCATTTTATTAAAACCACCATTAATTTCAGGCACGGTCTTTCTGGCTGTAGCCACTTTTCGAATACTTCAAGACCTTATCTACAACTTGCCAGAGCTGATTTCTCTGACAAGTTGTAGATAGAGTCTTGATGAGTAATCATTGAAACGAGCTATGCCAAGTTATAGATAGAGTCTTGAAGTAATCTAAAAGTGGCTACAGCTGAGAGAACCGTGCCTGATGTTAATGGTGTTTTCAATAAAATGGAACATATTGAGTACAATGCAATTCAATAATTGAATGTGTTACAGATTTTATGTAAGGATTTATTTTGGATTGGTATCGATTGTATGGGAGCTACCTTTTGTTCTTCAATAATTAAGTTCTTGCTTCTAAAATTTTGTGACAAATGTTTATGTTTAGGGTGGCTCTATTGCCTCCCAAAAAATCTCCCCACACACAAATTACTCTCTACACCTATTTTAAAATTCAATAAATCAAATATTTAGTCTCTAACCCCAGTAAAATACCAAAATCGACCTTATGTATTATTAACCACTTTAATCCCATTATTTTTCCTCTAAACCCATTTTACAAATCAAAAAGTACTTCCCACACCCAAACTAATCAATTCCTGATAAGTTGCATACCACAAATGCCAACTGCTACACCAGTAGCTGCAAACAGGGGATACACCTATGACTTATGATATCAAACACAAACAACACAATCAGCAGCCAACATTGTTAGAAATTACAATCAACTCAAAGAAATTGCACAGGCATGGCATGGATTTGAAAACCAAAACCCAGTTCCTGAAGTTGAATTCTGAGCATCAGATGAGATATATATGGATTTCAGTATGTATTCATCATCGTCTAATAATAACATCAGATATATATATTCAGACACCATATATGTATATATGTAGATGAGATATGTTACACTATATATACTTTGTTGTTTGTTTCTCTTCTATTAATCTAATCTATGTTCAATGATAACATAGATTTTGCTCAAATTTAAATCAACTTCAAGCCGAAAATGCTCATTTATATAAAATATAGTCTCCATTCAATATATTTTATTTTCACCAAATATATCATGCATGCAATTATTTGGACACGTCCCATCAAGCACAAGGTAATAAAAATTCATCAAAGTTGTGGAGATGGAATTGGATAGCCTTAATAACATGATTGAGATTTGAGATGTTGGACCAGTACTTTGTCACACGGTTGAAAAAAGTTGAGTTATAATAAGTTGAGCTATATATTGGAGCACCCAATTTTGATTTTAATATAAATGACAGACATTTTCTTCTAACTTTTTTAACATTTACACACACATATATTTATCAACAGTCTTCTCCATCTTTTTTTTCTTTAGGAATTCTTTTTTGTTTGAAATTTTTATTCAAATTAGTATATATTTTTCTCCCCTATAATATGGAAGTCCAATCTGAAAAAAATAATTAAATATTTAAAAATATTCTATAAGAAAGTAATAAATTCATTAAAAAAAAATTAAAGAAAAATACTAAATAGTCATTGATGATGCAGCAGAGAAGAAATGCCAAAATTACCCTTCTTCTTCTTTTCATTTCCTGGAACTATCTTGTCATGCAATTTTCTTGATCAAATTTTGGTACGTGCATACATGATCAGGACACCAGCTTAATTTTCTAGCATGCGTGGACCAAAATTAATAATTCAAAATTATATTATTGTCCTTAATTGTGGCATGGAGTGAAATTAAAGCTTATAAGCTGAAAATGGCAAGAAAGTAACATAAGAGAATTTTCATGAGTAATAGCTGAAACCAAAGTTGGTGAAGCCCAGAAGAGAAAAGCTACTGCTGAGCTTGTGTGTATATATATATATATATATACAGGTATGTACTTCTTCAGTGAGTTGGAGAAGCTAGCTAGCTTCTTCAAAAATGTGGGCTCCCAAGAAAGCAACTTTGGAACTCTCATGCTCTTTAGGGTCTCTGAAGTTGCTTTAATTAATTCTTGAATCTTAGGGCCAGTTTGGTATTGATTTTGATAAACTAAAATCAACTTATTTCATAATTTTGGAAGAAAATAATGTTTGGTAAAACCTTCCTAAACTGATTATTTAAGAATCTACCTTAATTTGGCAGTGATTTTGAGAAGGAGGTGGGGGGTTACTTTTCAAAATCAATTATAAAATAATCAATTTTAGGATTTAATGAATCTTTTAAAACACCCAAATTGCCCTCATTAGTTTAACTTGAAGACAGATTTATCCTTTTATTTTTTTCCTATTCTAATATCTTACAACCCTAATTTCTACTTAATTCAACGTTCTTTTTTCATTCATAACACAAACTTTGCTTTGAGTTTGAAGATTTTCCATCACTTTCTCAAGAAACTTTCACAAGTAAGTCAAATTTATATTCATATGTTGAATTGAATAATTAAAAGATTTGATGTATAATTTTATCTTGTTTGAATAAACAAGTTCATGTGTAATACAAATGCATTACTGCACTATTTATTCACTTTCAATTATGTCTCATGCATGAGTGAGGTTTGATTGTTTCAATTTTTTTTTTCATGAACAATTTGATGTTTAGCCAAACATATTAATTTTATTAATGTCCATGTTTGTGGTTTGATTGTTTCAGTTTATTTATTTATTTTATTTGCTTGAATAGTTCATTGTTTAACTAATATATATATATCCTATTGCCCGTCGTTGTTGCAGCGTTGTTTTTGTTTTTTCTTGCTTTTGCTGTCTGCAGTTTCTTGGTGTTGCTTGGGGTTGTGTCTTGTTGTTCCTCTGTCGTTGTTTGTGCTTGTGCTGTGTTTGTTGCCTGCTGCATGTCGTTGTTGCCCCTGTTGTTGGGCTCTTCTTCTTGCAATAAAATGCTATTTCAATATATATATATATATATATATTCTGTTACTGTACATGTGTTAGGTTAACGGTTTGATTATTCCGATTGTTAGGGATAATACGTTGTCTACATATTTATACTTGTTTGAATACACATTGTTTATAATAATAACAAATTTTCAATTATTTTTCTTTTAGCATTTTTTTCTCTTCTAATTAAGTAAATACTAATTTAAATGGAGAATATCAACAAGACAACCAACAATACCGAAAATATGAATAAAGGACCCAGGGGTAAGGCTATATGGGACACTGCTAGTGTAGCCTTATATTGTGATTTGTGTATTGTGGAGGTTGAGGCAGGGCGTCGCCCCGGGACCCATTTTACGAAACTTGGATGGGATAACTTGATTGTAAATTTCAATAAGGCAACGGGGAAGAGAGTATAGTAAACTTCAATTGAAAAATAAGTGGGATGCACTAAAAAATGATTGGAAATTGTGGAAGCAACTCATTGGGAAAGAGACCGGTCTTGGATGGAATGCTCAATTAAAAACTATTGATGCACCTGAAGATTGGTGGCTGAGTAAATTGGAGGTGTGTATCTTGGTGGTATTAGTTTTGTCTCTGTCTAGTACATTTTGATATATGTTAATACGATATCATCATATGTAGGTACATCCGGGTGCAGCTAAATTTCGTAAGGAAGGAATTGACGTTGAGATGGAAGCTAAGTTAGATAGGATGTTCATGAACATCATAGCTACTGGTGAATATGCATGGGCGCCTTCATCTGGTGTACTTCCATCAAAGGATTGTCAAATTCTTGATGATGATCATGTCATTCCACTTCATGTGAATAACTTAATTCAAATAAAATCTGAAGATGGTGAAGGTTTGGAAAAGGAAAATAATAAGAGGAATCTTGAAAAAGATGACAAACAAGCAATTAAGAAGAAGAAAAGTAAAAAAATGGTTGTAAGAACAGTCAATTTGTCCTAATTGCAAAAATAGTTTAAATATGGAGATAACTGATGTTGTTTCTCATGTTGCTGGATGTAAAAGCAACAAGGATGATAGTGTAGGTTTTGTTAAAAGTTTAATGATGGTGATAGATAATTTAAGGTTACTATTGTGCCATTTCTTTAACATAAGTAAAGCCGTGTATATATATATATATATTGAAAGATTATATATAAAAAAAAATTAGAGATCAATAGCATATCATATGAATGATATAAATTTAACTTTTTTTAATATTTAAATCTACTTTATTTTATAATAAAAATAATTTGATATTTAATTTTACTGTTAAAATAAAATGTATTGATTAAACAGTGAATAAAATACAAAATTGAAAGTATTTCAATATCATACCCATTTTGGTCATTGTATACTGTCCCAGCAGTTTGACAGCATAACTAACCAAACACATATACAGTACTTTTAAACCTCACAGCAATTAAAAAAGTACGGTTTGTCAAACGCCTACCTGCTTAACTTCACAGCTGATTATTCCTCCAGCACAGCTGACAGTGATTATTTAAGAAGTTACGGCAATACCAAACTGGCCCTTAATTTAGTACTCTTTAGCTTCCATGATCTTGGAATGAAACTTATTCTTTTGCATATTTGCCAATGGTGTGTTGCTCCAAGATTCAAGATCGTGGAAGCTAAAGAGTAAAGACTCTGACATTCCTATACAAGATCATGATTAATAGGCTTCTATTAGAACAGTAGCACAGTATTTTGTATATTTAGTGATTTTATATAATTCTATGGTTCATTACTAGCTAATATATATATATATATATATATGTGTGTGTGTGTGTTTCTGTTCTTTACATCAAATAAATATTATTAAATCTTTTGTCCATTTGATGATATAATGTGTGCTTGCTTTTTGAATCTTTGTCTGCTTATCTGAACTGGGTTGTCATTATATTATATATATAATGGATTTTTGCAGGTCAAGGGAATTCGATAACATTATTCTGCTTGGTGTGAGAATGTTGAGTTTTGATATGGGGTTTTTTATTTTCAGTGTTATTTACAGTCACCACCTTCAATATATGGAGATGTTGTTAGATTCTGTCAATGTAGTGTTATCTATATATGGTTGGTTGGTTATTGACATGGCTTCTGATAGAAATTTTGAACTCGTCCCTTCGCGAAAAATGAATTTAGTCATCAAAATGTGAGTTTGATCCAAAATCCAGCATTTGAGAAAGTATAACTCCCATCTTTAGAGGACTCATCATCCTTTTTTTCAAGCAATGGACTTTCAAACTCGCTGTATATCCTATTATAACTTATAGGCAGAGCACTCAAACATAGCAGCTTTTTTTTTGGATTGCCAGAGCAACTGAACATGAAACATTTTGAGTACAATGCAAAATTCAGAATCGAATCGTTGTCGCTGTGATATGATGAGCTCCAAAATTCTGCAAGTTCGGAATTCAAATCATTGTAAACATGAAGTTTATTATTCAAATGTGATATGATCATTAATCAAACATCAAAAACAAAAAACAAGTCGGTTGTCCAGCAATTGTCTCAATTTTTATTTTTCTAGGAAAAAAGAATAAATAGTTTCTCCTACTTTCTTCCGATTCAAACAAACAGATACCGATAAAAGTTTATCAGTTGGGGAGGTCTGGCTTGGTGAAGAAATCGTTAATGGATGGCATGATTTGAGGAGCTTTGTTGCGGACATATTTCCTCAATGCATGTTCTTTGTATTTTTCACCTTCTGCAAAGTTGTCAAGCACTCCTGCAGCTCTCTTCTCCTTCAATACCCTGTTGAAAACACAAGTAGTGAAATCAAAACCCCCCCTTTTGCCAATTTGACTATGCGAAAACGAAGAATATGATGTATGATGCAGGAGGGTATGTATGTATGTATATAATACCTGACTTCAGGGTTGCCTGTGATATTCCTGAAAAGTTGCATACCACAAATGCCAACTGCTACACCAGTTGCTGCAAACAGGGGATACACCTATATATATCAAACACAAACAACAGAATCAGCAGCCAACATGGTTAGAAATTACAATCAACTCAAAGAAATTGCACAGGCATGGCATGGATTTGAAAGCCAAAACCCAGTTTCTGTAATTGAATTCTGAGCACAATATCAAACACAAACAACACAATCAGCGGCCAACATGGTTACAAATTAAATTACAATCAACTATTCAACTTGAAAGCCAAAACCCAGTTCTTGAAATTCAATTCTGAGCACAATATCCGACAAAGTTTATATATATATATATATATATATATATATCACTTGCATTGACAACGACTCGAATTGGGACATTCTATATGACAAAGATGTCAATAAAAAAAAAAAATTACAGACTTTAGAAATTGCCAGAGCATGAACTATTTTATAAGTCTTTGAAAAAGTGAAAACCTTGCAACCAACACAGAGATCTCAGAGCAGATGCACCAGATCTAAACAATATGATTGATATAAAAAGGTTCATAGACAGCAGAAGCACCCAGATCAAAGCAATAGGACTGATATAAGATTCATAACCAATGTTATACAACAACCTTTTTCTAAGCAAGTTCTTCACTATCAAAACAGATCTATACACTTTCAACAAAAAAAAAAAGAACAGATCTATAACAATTGAATATTATTACAGAGATATGGAGATGAAAAAGTGTACCTCAGGTCTAATCCATCTGGATGAAGCCATGTTGAAGAAGCTGCAAGAGATTGAACCGGAACAAAAAAACCACAAAGAAAGAAGGGATCTCCTTAAAAGGAAAATTAAGATGACCCCTTCTCCAAGGAAACTTGAACAACAAGAAATAAAAGAGACAAAAGCAGAACGTTACAAGTTGGATACAAACACTAGATGTTTTTTATATATGCGTACAAAGAGAAGATTTTTCGGGTGGGAATTGGAGAATTGGACTCGGATGCCAAAAAAGCTCCTGCAATAAAGGTCGTTTGTGCGTACGAAAAGGAAAGAGAGAGTCAACAATCAACACCCACCAACCATTTTCATGTGGTGCAAAGGGATGGTTGGCTTTTTTTGCTGCCTCCGAATATTATTATTTTAGGTTACAAAAACAATAATTGAAAAGGCAAAAAGAAGAAATAATTTAACATTATTTGACTTTTATATATTCAATGAGACCCATGTGATTTACCAGCTTAAATTAGCTGGACCTCACGCGTTGGGTTTGAAAAAAAATATATACTAATTTAGCTAGGTTTACCTTGTCTCGTATATAAAACTATTTAATTTAGAGTTACGATATTGACACCTCTCAAAAACTGTATATACACTCCTTTTGTAAGTATATCCCTAAAATATTTTAAAAATCTCTGGTTCGTAAATAAACCCCACTTAATACCAAAAATGCCCTTTCTTTAATTTTATTGTATTATATTTTTGTTAGCACACCCCACTATATTGTTATCTAATTAGATTTATTTAAAATTTTATTATTTTATATCTTTTTATTCAAATAAATAATTTCTAACTCTTGCAAAAACATTTGATGTCACTAAAAAATTATATGAAAAAAAATATATTTTCATTGCATTAAAACCTTTTTTTTTTTAATTCTTTATTTAAAAAGAGGCTCTCAGCACACATCAATGTATCTCAATTCCTTTGTTCCTAAGAAAAAAAAAATTTCTTTTAAAAAAAAAAAAAATTGTTCATAAGAAAGTTTATTGTTACCTTGTTGGTATTGATTTTTGTTTCACTCAATTATAGCATTAAATTGCTTGACAACTCAATCAATTTGTATTCCATAAAAGAAACTGAAATTAGTATTTAAAATAGAAGTTAAGGTTTGATAAAATAGAAAGGTTTTTATTATCATATCAAACAATTAACGAGGTGTCAAAATTCTAAAGGAAACGTTTTAACTACTTTTGAATTTTTAATTGTTAATAACCACTTTTTTTAAAAAAAATTCAGTTTAGTACCATAAATTACTAGAGTACCCCTGAAAATAGTGTTTTTTAAACCTCAAAACAAACTTGAAATCACGACTAAATTGAAATACACAAACTTGAAATCATGCCTAAATGGAAATATTCAAACTTAAAATCATGCCTAAAATAGAAATATTCAAACTTGAAATCTGGACTAAATTGAAATTATGATAAGTTTTTTTTTTTCCCCCTCTTTCTTCTTCCTCTTCTTCTTCCCCAAATTCAAATTAGGTTTAGGTTTTTTGTTTTAATTGCAGGTCTGTTCGCCGGCGATCACGCAGAAGGACGGCAGCAGCAGCGACGACGCCGGCCCACCTGCACGATGACGGCGCTGCACGACGACGGCCAACCCCTTCGTTCGCGAAGGAACAGCTCGCACGACCCAGCTGCACGACGACGGCGCTGTCGTGCAGCCCAGAAGGTCGCCGGCCCGCTGCGACGCCTTCGTCGGCCCTCGGCGACGCTGCACGGCCACGCCGGCGGTGGCTTTGAGGGAGAGAGAGAGAGATCGGTGAGAGAGAGGAGAGGAGAGGAGAGAGAAAGAAAAGAGAGAAAAGAGAGAGAGTGTGTTTTGAGAGGGGTTTTTATATGAGGGCTTTTGAGTAATTTCTCAAAAACATGGTTAAATACAATTAAAAGTATGCATGTGGTTAAAAAAGAAAATCCCATAATTAGATGGGTCAGTTTTGGCAATTTCCACTATTTAAAAACCCCCCACAGTTATCAATGCCACATCATAAAAAATCTAATCATATAAAATTTGCCACGTCAGATATTCTTAAACCTAAATCTAACCTTGATCCAAAAAAATTCTCAACTCATCGGTCTCCTTGTGCTTCTCCATTAATGAGTTCACTACAACCAAATTTTCTAACTCATCTCTACTTCATTTTTTTTTATTTTTTTAAATATTTAATAGCTACAGACTTTATAAACACAAATACACAATCTATTCTCTTCTCCAACTCCAATAATTGTGAAAATTAAACCTCTCTGACTTACAATCTCTAATTATCGTGTTCATCTCAGCCTCTTCATCTCCAATTTTTAAAACCCACCAAACTAAATTTTTCATATTTTTGTTTATTAATTTTTCACTTATGTAAATCTGTTTTGTTTTTTATTTAATTTAATGATTTGAACTTTTTTTTTTTTTAAGAAATGAATCACCGGAAAAAGCTCGGAAGAGAAAGTCACTGCTTCCTTCAGATCGGAGGATGTCAAGTTCCTCTAAATCAGAAAGTTGTGTTGCTCCATCGCATGTGTCTTCTCAATTTTAAAATAATAAGAAAAAAATTAAATGGATTGAGAGGAAATTTCTTGGTAAAAGAAAGAAGAGAATGAAGCATGTGTTTTATAATATTTAGAAGAGAAAGAAATACTGTTGCCTTTGCCTTCACCATATCCATGAGGGTAGAATATAATATTCCTGCAATACATCATCAATCACTTTCCATTGTAAAATTTATAAATCAAGATTTGAAAAACTTAATCCAAGGGTCACAAATACATATGTAGATATACCATTTGTAGCATACAAAGGATTCAGACACATATCTTCCATTATTTAAGCATGAAAAGCTTGTTACTTTCCAAGAATGATAATACTTATCAGGCTCATGCATCATTGATAAACGGCCCTCTTTCAAAGTGTTTTTGACAACAAACACGTTCACACCAAAGACACGTGTATCATTAAAAAGAAATCCATTCTCAGGATTAGAAAATGTATTCCCAAATACGGTATTCATTGAATGATAATATATTTCATTCACATTTGCAGCACAGAATATAGCCAATAAGTAAAAAATAAAAAAGTGTAGATACTTCTAACTTGGGGTGGTAATGAATGCAAACAAATAACAATTATCAACAGTAGTCTACCTTTGTTGCTGAAATATTTGTTCTGAAGATGATTGTAAATGAAAAAGTTTGAAATCACATTGACTTCCCAACCAGTAGAGAAAGAACCAGTACCCAACAATTTCAAGTAAATAGAGACGTGATCTTTTCTAGTTATGCTATCATCTCCAGTTGTATAGATCACCAATTTCATGTAATATATAGCAAGTAATAATATTGCATTGACTTAGAAAAGAATAAAAAAGTAATAATAATGCATAGTGAAACGAAGATCATTTAGGAAATCCTGATAGCTTGTGTGCGAAAGAATATAAATGGTGACAGCATAAATACCAGTAGTAGCCTCCTGCCTCAAAAATTGCTGAGGGAAATTTCACTATAGAAGCTTTAGACAACAGTGAGAAAGACTCAATTTTGAAAGAGTAATGACTGGGAAGGGCATAGTTTCTTCCTGAAAATAATAATAATTAATAACATACAGATGAGAGATAACGGATAACTTGATAAATAACATAAGAGATTCGAAGAGCTTCAAATGGATATATATATATATATACACACTAATATAGTAAAAAGGAGGGGGGAAAATGATTAAATCCCTGTATATATACATAGATCGTGAAAGATAACAAAAAATAATTAGATAGAAGATATATATCAAAATGGAAGTAGAAGATACACCTTTTAATGATATGGCGCCTGTAGGAGTAGAGTAGTAGCCATGTTTAAGAGAGAAGTGTTGCAGCTCGATCTTGGCAGAGATAGGAAGTATGAATTTAAATACTAGTTCGGTTTCAACCCCATTTTTCAGTCTCTTTAATCTTCTTTTTTCAAAGACTGACTTGTTGAGATCCTTCATAGATTTGGCTCAATCTTCTCATATTTCTGTTGGATATGGCTTGAATTCTCCAATGGTTACCAAACCCGATTTAGCAATGCGGAGACTTCCTGGAGACGTGAGAGCGTTTGGAAGTATGAGGTTATGATTGAGGGAGGCTTGGAGGCAAAACGAACTGAAGAAGCGGAGAACAGCCGAAACCGCTGCCAAGCCGCTGTGGCTTTGGCAGTGGTCATGGCAGCGGTAGGACACCGCTGCCAATTGTTTGGCAGCGCTATAGCAGCGGTCTCATTCCAGTTTGTCCCGCTGTGGTCATGGCAGCGGTCGTGATGGATCTTGGTGACATGGAGTATGGATCACGGTTTTCTGAGTGGTCAAGTTCAACACGGTTTAGGAAGCGGGTGGCCAACTGCAACTTGAATCGTAGTTAATCACAAGCATGCGTTGAATCAGGAAATATTCATGGAAGAGGAAATTGGTTGCTTCTGGAAGTTCTAATGAGAAAAGGATTTCTCCTTTACAAGAAGACTTTTATTAAATAGGAAATAGTATTTATGTGGAATAAGTATTCTTGTATGACTAGGAGTATGATTTCCTTGTTAGTTTCAACTCCTTGTAATTCTTATAAATAGACCATAATAACTAGGTTATTAGTGTGTGAAAAACACCTGAGAGTAGTGGAACAAAATAGCAAATACTAGAGAGATCTCAAAGTGAGCATTGGGTGTAATTGGGTTTGGGGTATTATTTAGAGAGAGATCCTGAGAGTGTATGGTTGTAACAATTTACTACATATTAGAACTTTCTCTTGTCGTCCTGACGGCCGTGGTTTTTTCCCTGTTTTGGGTTTCCACGTAAATTCTTGTGTTGTGTGATTTGGATTTAAATTACTTCTCTTCATCTTATCTCTTCTTTATCATTGTGTTTGTTTGTGTTCTATCCGGCAACGCTTCCGCGCGTATTAGTGAAGGGTTTGTTCGCTAACAATTTCTTGGAAGTTGGGACTTAAAAAAAGATGAAAAAATCATGAACGTTACATCGTTGATGAAATAGTATGATGCTAATAATATTTTTTACTTCATAGATGTAAAAATCACATAAACAGAGTCCCTAAACAATTTTGTTTAGAACAAATAACACCAAACTCCCTTGAGGTTTGACCTTTTACACACAGAAACAATTTTATCAAAAATTGACACTCACCTCCCCCACCGTTAGAGTTTGACTATTAAGTTTAAGAGTTGACTTTTACAAATGGTAAAAGACAGAAATACACCTATTATATCAAAATTATAAATAAATAAGTAAATAAAATAACTTGCAAAATAATGTAAGCTGTTAAAAAAATTGAAAAAAAAAATCAGAAAATTAAATAAAATACAAGATTTTTTTTAAGCTCCACAAAATTTTGGAACTATTTAATATTAAATCTTAAATCAAATTGATAACAAAGAATAAAAAATAAAAAAAGTATGAATTGAAAGAAGTGTTGCAGACTTGCAGCTCGAACCTGGCAGAGAATGGAAGTGTGAATTTAAATACTAGTTCGGTTTCAACCGCATTTTTCAGTCCCTTTAATCTTCTTTTTTCCAAGAATGACTTGTTGAGATCCTTCATGGATTTGGCTCGATCTTCTCATATTTCTTGGGGGTTGGGACTTAAAAAAAAAAATTGATTATAACCCTTTTTCAACATAAAATTTGATTTGACGTAAAATTTGATAAAAATGGTTATAACCCTTTGATTTGACGTAGGTTTAGTGTAAAGTCGTACATATCACCTTTTAACAAAGCTGGTAATACACCTCATTTCTATTTAAGTGGTGAGGGGTTTAAATCCTACCATGCACATTTTACAAGCATATGTATAAAGTTTTTTTCTCGAGTTATAAGAGTAGTTATCTCTCGTTATGGGAAGAGTGGATATTTGAACCACACATGTATTGTTTGATCTCGACAGGTCCCGACAATCCTATTATAATGGTTCTTGTAATTCTTATAAAATAAAATAAAAATTTTAAAAAGTGTAAAGCCGTGGTTATAACTATTTTTCTATGTAAATTTTGATTTAATATATTGTTTAGTGTAAAGTCATCAATAAGGACGAAAGGAGTATCAAATAAAGTCTTCATACGTACCTTTTTTTAAAAATAAATTCTTCATGATAGGTTTTTTTTTTTTATTATTATTATTATTTTTTTTTTATGTTACAACAACTGTCGGGGACCAGCGAGATTAGACTCCAAAGCACGGCCCGGAACACTGCTCCCACTATCGGGGAGAGAGCACCCACACTCAAGGTGAGACAAATAATGTATATATATACATACCAAGCCCAAGATTTGAACCTTGGTGGTGGAGCACCCTAAGGGAGAAGTAAACACAAGTATAAATGTTGACAATATAAAGTTGGTCTGGTGGTAAAACTGGTCACATTTGCACCATGATGTTGTAGGTTTGAGTCATCTCCTTCTCTAAAAAATCCCGAGTTATGTAAAAGTGTAATATTTCAATATATATATATATATAAAGAGAAATTTTCAAGTCAGCGCGTTGGATGTAGACCATTAGATTTACATGCTTTAACTCAAAGTGTATGCATTTATCAAAACTTCTCCATAATCATGGAAGTGTATGCATTTGTCAAAACTTCTCCATAATCAGTGATCCACATGCAACGCACTAATGTAAGTTATATCAGTGCGCACTTACCAGATCAGGACTCTATATAAAAATAAATAAATATATATATATATATATCGGAAATTATCCTATCAGTGCATCCTGATATAATTATATAACGATATTGAATGTGAGCCACTCGTTTTACATACTTTGACTTGGCATGTATGCACTTGTCAAATCACTGTTATAAATGAGTGGTTCACATTCAATATCCTAATAAAGTTATATCATGATGCACTGATAGGATCGGGACTGATATATATATCAGGACGAAGAATGTGGACCACTAGATTTACATACTTTGACTCAAAGTATATGCACTTGTCAAAACTTCTCTATAATCTGGGGTCCACATTCTTCGTCCTGATATATTTATTGTCAGTTCGAACTGATAATAGAAAGACTGTATATATATATAATTTTTTTATTATCAGTTCGAACTGACAAAAGAAATATCAATTCCTTGCATGTGGGTCATTGGATTTAAATACTTTGACTTTGCTGCATGCACATGTCAAAGCATATTTTAAATTCAATGACACACATGCAAGTAACTGATATATTTTATATCAGTTCAGACTGATAATAGAAAGACAGTATATATATATATATATTATAAATGTTTGTACTTGGTTGAAGTCAGCAATGGTAACTAGGTTTGGATTATGTTTTCCTACTTCGAGTAGTTATGCCGTTTCACATTTTACTGATATTTCTATTATCAGTTCGAACTGACAAATGAAATATCAGTTCCTTGCATGTGGGTCATTAGATTTAAATACTTTGATTTGGTTGCATGCACTCGTCAAATCATCTTTTAAATCTAATAGCCCACGTGCAATGAACTGATATATTTTATATCAGTTCGAACTGATAATAGAAAGATTGTATATATATATATATATATATTATAAATGTTTGTACTTGGTTGAAGTCAGCAATGGTAACTAGGTTTGGATTATGTTTTCCTACTTCGAGTAGTTATGCCGTTTCACATTTTACTAAAATATCCCCATTAAAAAAAGTGAAAATCAAGGTCTTATAGGGGTTTAAGTAATTTCCGGTTTTCATTAAAATCAAGATGTCACGTTTTTTTTTTTTCAAGGTTTTACGTTTTTTTACGGGAAGAATATAAAGAAAATATAATATGTTGTATAGTAAGTATATTTTCATAATTTGTTGTTGTTATAAGCTGAAATAAATTTTAAAATGTAATTTTTTTTCGATACAATAATTTTTAATGGTTAAAATTTCACATACGGTTAAAAATAAATTTAATATAATATATTTAGTTATATTTTTGACAATTTTCACCGAAAGAAATATATTTTGCCGACAGCTTTGTAGTAGGTGTGTGCAAAACTAATTATACACAAGTGATAAATGAATTAATATGATCAAAATATTGCATGGTTACTCATAATTTTTTTTGTTAGGGTGGACTTATATATATATATAAACTTTCAGTAAAATAATATTGTTTTTATTTTATAAAGATAAAGAATGCAAACTTGAATCTTGTTCTCGACATTATTTGGAGAACTTAATTCACTTCTACCCGATAATTGAAAATATAGTTTTTCTTGGTTTTGATGTATAATTGTTTGACATTATAACATATCAAACAATTTCATTAAAATAATACTTTATAAATTATAATATAACACTATAAATAATAAATTGCAATAAAAAATAAATTAATAAAAAAAATAAAACACTAATTTAAAATTATGAATAACAAACCCACAACTTTAACTTGTTAATTAGAAAGAAAAAAAAGTTTTTAATTAAAAAACTATAGAGCTTGAATGCGGGCTTAGCCCTCAATTTGACGGTTGGATGCGAGAACCCATTTGATACCTCTATTTTCCGGCCCATCAATCCTAGTGCTTGGAGCCTTGGATGTGAGTTCGGAGAGAAACTTCATTACCTCGGGTTTAAAACGTGAGGTGGCACGTCTGTCCTCTAGAATTTTGACACCTCGTTATATTTAAAAACCCCCCACAATTATCAATACCACATCATAAAAATTTTACCTAATAATATAAAATTTACCCCAAAAAAATTCTCAACTCATCAGTCTCCTTGTGCTTCTCCATTAATGACTTCACTACAACCAAATTTTCTAACTCATATCTACTTCATTTTTTTATAAAAAAAAAATTATTTAATAGCTACAGACTTTATAAACACAAATGCACAATCTATTCTCTCCTCCAACTCCAATAATTGCGAAAATTAAACCTCTCTGACTTGCAATCTCTCATTATCGTGTTCATCTTAGCCTTTTCATCTCCAATTTTTAAAACCCACCAAACTAAAATTTTCATATTTTTGGGTATTAATTTTTTCACTTATGTAAATCTGTTTTGTTTATTTATTTATTTATTTAATTTAATGATTTAAACTTTTTTTTTTTTTAAAGAAATGAATCATCGGAAAAGCTCGGACGAGAAAGTCACTGCTTCCTTCAGATCGAAGGATGTCGAGTTCCTCTAGATCGGAAAGTGAATTCCTCCATATCGGAAAGTTGAGTTCCTCCATCGCATGTGTCTTCTCAATTTTAAAATAAAGGAAAGTATCATTTCCCCCCCTATAGTTTGCCATATTCATAAATTTGCCCCCCCCCCCCCCCCCCCCCAAGTTTCAGAAATGGTTGATATTCCCCCTAAAAATCAAAGTATTCGAATACCCCCTGCCATTAGGATTTCTGTTAAATTGAGGTTTGACCGTGAAATAGCGGGGGCAATCTTGTAACTTTGCTTGGAGGACTTGAATGGCAATTAAAAATTGAAGGGCAAGAAAGTAAAAAACAAAAGCAAATTTAAGATTTATTAAATACAAATAAAACATGTGGATGAGATGATTGACAACTCACCCTTCCACTATTACCAGATGCCAATACACCAAAAATAGGCGTGGAGATAATTATAAAAAAAAAAATGTTAATATAAAAAATAATAAAATAATATAATTGTTATAAAATAAAAAATAAAAAATAAAAAAAAATTAAAAAAATAAAAACTAATCAAAAAATAATTGTGACATGAATGGGATTTTTTTTTTTAAATTAATCAATTTTTTTTTCTTAAATGGATCTCCACCATCCATCCCATATATTGGATGGTAGAGATTACAAAATAATTTATAAAGACAAAAAAAAAAAAAAAAAATCAAAAATCAAAAATCAAAAATCATTTAAAAAAAATCTCCATCCCTCTCTCGATCTACAAAAAAAAAAAAAAAAAAAAAATCCCGATCACCACCATAAAACACAAAACCGGGAATCCAGATTGGTGAAGAACCCAATAATCACACCCATCTCTTTCAACCCTAACTCTCTCTCTATCTTCTCGTTCTCTCACCCCAATTCTCTTCTCTTCTCTCTTCTCTGCCTCTTTTATTTCTCCTCTGTTTCGCTTCTTCTGTTCTTTCTCCTTGGCAGTTTGTGTTGATTTAGGGGTGGTTGCTTGATCTAGCTGGAGAGTGACGACGGTGATGAAGATTTTGGTGTTTGGGGGCTTGGTTTGTGTTTGTGGTTGTTGAAATCGGTTTGATTTTGATTGGGGATGGTGATTTGATTCGATTGGGGCTAGATTTTGGGTGTTGTGTGGTGGTATGATTTTTTATGGGTTTTGGTATTTCAGATTGATGATGAAAGTTTTGATGATTTCATTTTTTTCAGAGATTGATTTTTGGGTTGGTGTTTGATTGTATTGATTTGGTTGTTGGGATATTATTATTTAATATTTATTTATTGTTTAAAATTTTTAAATATTTATTATTTAATTTGATAATATTTATTAATTTATTTTTTAATATTAGTTGTTTTATTAAATAAATTATTATTAATAAAACAACTAATAATTTATAAAAAAAATATCAAAAATAATAAAATAATATAATTGTAAGAAAAAAAAATATTAATCACCAACAGTTACCTTAGAGGGTAAAAATGTAGTTTCTCTATCACCATCACCTGTCAAGGGCAAAAATGTATTTAAACCTCTTTTTTCTGTCAGAGTTGCTCAATTTAACAGAAATCCTAACGGCAGGGGGCATATATTCGAATACTTTGATTTTCAGGGGGAATATCAACCATTTTTTAAACTAGGAGGGGCAACTTTATGAATATGGCAAACTACAGGGGGGAAAATGATACTTTCCCTTAAAATAATAAGAAAAAAAATTAAATGGGTTGAGAGGAAATTTCTTGGTAAAAGAAAGAAGAGAATGAAGCATATGGTTTATAATATTTAGGAGATCCAATTTTTATGATCTGTGTTAATCATTGGAAGTTGGAGAGGAGCTGTCATCATCCATGAATTGTATCAACAGAAGAAAAGAGAAGAAGGTTTGCAAGTGAAGGCGTGAACGAGAAAGACGAAAACCAATTTTCATTACTAAGAAAAATTAAAACATGTGTGAGGAAAAAAATGGTTGCAGAGAAGTAGTTAATGGAGAACAAATTTAAACAAGTGTGAGAACAAAAATTGATTGCAAAAACGTTGTTAATGGAGAAGACACAAAGGAGCTGTTGAGTTGAGAAAATTTTAGAAATTAAATTAAATTTAGGTTTAAGGATATTTGACTTGGCAAGTTTTGTATGACTGGTAAATTTGTTATGATGTGACATTGATTATTGTGGGGGTTTTATAAAATAAGAAAAGGTGTTGAAATGTTAGTTGACAGGCGTGCCACATCACGCGTTAAGCCTGAGGTACTGAAGTTCCTCTCATGAGTTCAACCTTAAGGTTGAAATAAATGAGGGCGGAGCTTGGAATGTGAAGTTAAATAGCTAAATTACAAAAACTTAAAACTAATGGGATTAAATTGTAAATATACAGATTTTAAATTATTTTATATATTTTTTTAATTATTAATTATTATTTTTCTATAAACCCCATGGGATTTCGCCCCTGGAAATTAGGCTATCCGACTCATTTAACACATCTATTTTTATTGTTAAAATAGTTGGAAGATAAATACGTGTTTTAAATTAGTTGAGTAGATCACTGTCTCCTATAGGAACAAATTTGGATCTGTCACAATAATAGATCAAACAAATTTTCAATTTTAAATTCAAGGGTTGACCTCAATCTTCATGCACTATTGACATTTGGTTTTTATTATTAAAATTAAAAATAATAATTAATTATAAAAAGTTGGGATTTGATGCAGTGTTTCTAATTAATCGCCGGCAATAATTAGGTGACAACTACTCTAATCCGACATGGGTGTGATTTCATGTTGCATGCATATGATCATTATATATTTTTTTTTAGTAAATAATGATGATATTAGAGTTTGTTTATCAATTGATTAATTTAATTATATGTAGTTATATAAGTAGTCACTAGCACGTTTATATGGTTGTCTAAGCGTGATAATTTTGTTGAAGTGATATCATACTTCATGCTCGAAATGTCAACTTATAGTTTATAGATGTTTAATTAGTGATCTATATATAATTCATTGCTTTTTAAAAATAATATTTATAGAAGATTAAAATCTTAAGTTTTATTTTTTTCTTTAACTTGTTGGGAGTTGAGAGTCGAGAGATATAGACACGATTTCAAGTTGGAACCCATAATTTTATTAACCTAAGTGTGAGTGCCTTATTACCGAACTACTTAAACTTTTGTCATAAAAATTGTATTCAGCTAAAATGTTTTCATAAGTGAATCGTTGATAAAACATTTAGCGATGCATGTTTTAAAAACAAGAAAGTAAAAGTTATTTGTTCGATCGTTGGCATAGTATAGTCACACCACTCAATATTGGTTAAGGTTTTAAGTTCGAATTTCTCTCATCAAATTCTAAAAGAATAAAAAAAAGAATCTTTCAAAAAAAGAAAAGGAAAATAAAAGTTATTGGTTGTTTTCATTCAAAAAGCAAATGGGTGTACAACAATTCAGAATCTTACAATATTTAGGGGTCGTTTGTTTTTTCCACTTAAAACTTAATGAGTCTGAATTGAACTTATTAAGTTTTTTTTTTTTTTTTTTTTTTTTTAAAGTGGTCAAACAACTTAAAAATATAAAAAAAACAACTTAAAAAATAAAGTAAGAAATCTTGACTTTTAACTCAATTCCAAATCACTGGATTACAATTAAAAACCCTAATCATTTATTATAGAGACCAATGCATATAATGCATGAACCTATTTTTTTTTTTTTTTTTTTTTTAAACAATAACCATTTTTATATTTGATTTCGGGTGCATATGATCAAGAAAAAAAAAAAAAAAAAATGGTTTCCTCAATTATATACACTGAAAACGTGGACAACATGCAAAATAACTTGAACTTTTTTTTTGACAATAAATTAAACTTGAATTTTGTTTCAATAACATGCAAAATTATATTCTTTGATGAATCTTTTGTTTTATTAATTGAACTTTGTTTATAGAAGAATATGCATATTAAATTACTCATTTTAATTAACATGGGTATAAATATAAAATTACTTATTTTTAGACAATTTTATTTTTAAAAAACAAACATGTTGGCAGTACATTCAGATGTGAGAAAAAAAAAAAAAAAAAAACATGTCATTCAGGTTCAGATTTCAGTCTCTATTCAGTCTTCATAAAAATTCAGGACTATTCAATCTTCAGACAAAAAAACAAACGACCCCTTACTCTAACCTTTGGAAAATTAACTTGCTTGGACATCACACATAATTAAATTATTACTGGAAAATAAACTTAATTTCCTATATTGATTCTCTTTCCAATAGTTATCGATTCCCTTTTATTTTCATTCCCAATTAATAAATATGCTCTTAGAGTAATCTTATAATTGAATGATGATTCAACATAAAACACAATCGTATATATATGGGATATATCACAATATATTATTACATTAAGCAACAAGTTAGCTAAAAAATCAAGAAAAGTAATTGACATGATTTTAGGCTTTTTTTTTTTTTAGGTAATGTAGACAAAAAAAAAGAAAAAAAGAAAAAAAAAAAAAAAAAAGGAAAAAAATGAAGAAGTGAATTGAACCATAAAATCAATGTTTTGATTGTTTTAAAAAATAAATAAATAATAAAAGTTGTTAATTAACAAACGGGGTTAATATTAAAAACCTCCTCTCACCTTTGAACTATTATTGGATGTATAGTTACAAATGCTTTTATTTTAAAAACATCCCCTATAATTAAGAGCATCTCCAACCATGTTCTCTAAATTTTAGCTATTTTAGCTAGTAACTTTTTGTGAGGTCACTCCAACCATCCTATTTATTATAGTTAATCATTAATATTTTAATATTTTTTGAATTTAAAATATAAAAAAATTTATTTTGTTCCAAAATTGACATCATTTGTTCAATAAGAAAATTAGTTTGAAAATAATAAAATAATTGGAGAGAGAAAATAGCTAGCAAGGAATGGCTCACTACATTTAGAGAATGCCTTAGTAATTCTATAAAATGAGGAGCCATAATAGGGAGTGGTTGGAGTGCAAAAAAAAACCATCCCCACTAGCTATTTTGGCTAAGGAGTGGCTTTAGGGAGCATGGTTGGAGATGCTCTAACACCGTTAGTATTCCGTTTGTGTTGACTGAGTTTGATTATTAAAAAATATAAAATGGCTCTATTTAAGCGTCAATTGTATTAATTAACCATTATACCCTCATACTTTACCAAATAAATTAATAAAATGATACAAAAAACGGGAACGTTTACTTGTAAAGGAGAAGTTATTTTGTGGACAACTTTAACAAAATTATAAATGAACCGAAAGCATTGAAAATGAGTATTTGCTTGAATATATATATATATATATATATATAAAACAAATAAATACATATTTTGGCTTATTTTCAATGCTTTTGGTTCATTTGTAATTTTGTTATTTTTAGAGATAAAATTGTTCATAAAATAACTTCTCCTTTGCAAGTTAACATTCCCACATTTTGTATCATTTTATTAATTTATTTGGTAAAAGTATGAGAGTATAATGGTTAATTCATACAATTGAAGCTTAAATATGACATTTTAGATATTTTAATAGTCATTCTCAGTCAACATAAACGGAATGCTAACGGTGTTAGTTCAAAACGGAGGTTTCTAAAATAAAAACATTTATAACTATACATCAAATAATAGTTCAAAGGTGAGGGGAGGTTTTTAATATTAACCCAAAAGACATTCTTGTTTGTGTACAAAACATCAGCAATGATAGAAGAATTGGCTTGTTCACAACGCAATTAGAGAATAAAATAAAAATCTAGAAGGCGTCATGAATTTTCAATTATCCACCTTTCAATCTCTGATTGGTCCAAAAACCAGACTTTTATTTTCTTTGACTTTCGACGTCTCAGCCAAAAATTTCCTTGCTGGTGTTTGGTGCACAACGGCTCTTTAAGCCCATTGGATCATCCCCTCACATCTCGAATATTCCAAAGAAAAATGCAACACCGATTCCCACGCTCACTCTCGCACGTGCAAAGATCACTCCCACTAAATCATCACCACCAAGGCAGCACGTCAGATTCAGACGCCAAACCATGGCGTGAACCATTTCACTCTTATTTGTAATAAAAACAATCAGCGGCTGAAACTAGGGGTTAGAAAAAAATCAGCGGCTCAGATCTTTTTAACTTTCGTTTTGTCCAAGAAAACCACTCACGTGTTCTCCACACCTTTATCAACCCTTTAAATAACCCCTAATTATCACTAACTCTCTCACCCACACACACAAAATCAACAAAATCGCAGTCGCTAAACAAATCTATTCTCTTTTTCGATAGTTTCAATGGGTAATGTATTATCACGTCGATTTGAATCTCGATTATTTTGTTTTTCGTTTTTGTTTGAATTGATTTTGATTGTGTTTATCGTTTTTCGATTTCGACAGCCGGAGACAAGAAGATTAAGATCGGAATCAACGGTGAGTGTTGGATCTTTGATTTTGGTTTGATTGATTAAAATTTGATTAATGTTGATTACATTGGATTAATTTAAAAAAATATATTAAACTGTGTTAGGATTCGGAAGAATCGGTCGTTTGGTTGCTAGAGTCGCTCTTCAGAGAGACGATGTCGAGCTCGTCGCTATTAACGATCCCTTTATCTCCACTGAATACATGGTGAGTGTTGATTAAATAAAATAAAATCATCGCTAATCGTGATTATATTGTTTTATTTTTAAATCTAATATTGATTATTATTATTACGGATATTAATTATATGTTATTGAAATGATTTTGCAGACATACATGTTCAAGTACGACAGTGTTCACGGTCAATGGAAGCACCATGAATTGAAGGTCAAGGATGACAAGACACTCCTCTTCGGTGAGAAGCCAGTGACTGTTTTCGGTTGCAGGTATGTTTTTAGAAATCCAGTTATTTTTTTTTTAATTTTTATTTTTTTGTAAGTGAAACTGTTTGTTACTAAGGTTTTTTTTGATGATTTGAAGGAACCCTGAGGAGATTTCATGGGGTGCTGCCGGTGCCGATATTGTGGTTGAGGCAACCGGAGTTTTCACTGACAAGGACAAGGCTGCTGCTCACTTGAAGGTTTGTTTTTCAACATTGTTTTTTATTTAAAAAATAGTTAAAGTTTGTTGCTTGAGCATGAAAATTATTTGGGTACATTTGTATATGTTAGGCTGTTAGCTAATGTTACTTGTAGATCAAGCAAGTTATTTCTAGCGATGATATTTTGATATCTTTAAAATAGATAGTAGTATATATAGACAGTTGACGAATGCCGATTAAGTGATGTTGTTTTGTTGTAATTTTGCTACCTTGTCTAGATCAATATCTAAATGTTTTCAACTATTATTGATCAATGCTAGTTCATGTTATAAATCTTTGGTTAATTTGTTTTATAAGATTGATAAATCATGCTACTGACAAGAGTTCTAAAAAAAAGATAGTTGGTGAATGCTGATTTTGTTGTAAATTTACTACCATGTCTAAATCAATTTCTAAATGTTATCAACTAGTATTGCCAAATGCTCATTAGTGTTATAATCATTGGTTAATTTGTTTTATAAGATTGATAAATCATGCAACTGAGAAGAAGGTTTTTTTGAAGTTTATTTGTGACTTGGTGATTGTGTGTTGACTTGTTTATTTGTTTTGTCTTGTTATTCAGGGAGGTGCCAAGAAGGTTGTTATTTCAGCCCCAAGCAAAGATGCTCCCATGTTTGTTATGGGTGTCAATGAGAAAGAGTACAAGCCAGAACTTAACATTGTTTCCAATGCTAGCTGCACGACCAACTGTCTTGCTCCTCTTGCCAAGGTTTCTGATATGTTGTCTTGTTGTTTTCCTGGTTCTGTGAGAGTTCAAAATTGCAAATGAATTCTTTGGTTTGTGTTGATATTGAGTTCCTTTTTGTAGGTTATCAACGACAGATTTGGAATTGTTGAGGGTCTCATGACCACTGTCCACTCCATCACTGGTAAGCTGCTGTGTCTACCTCACAATTATTTTCTGCAATTCTCTAATATAATACTTGTAGAGTTGTAGGTTGAATTAACTATATTTTGCTTTCGTTTATCGTGATCCAGCCACACAGAAGACTGTTGATGGACCATCAATGAAGGACTGGAGAGGTGGAAGAGCTGCTTCCTTCAACATCATTCCCAGCAGCACTGGAGCTGCCAAGGTAGGCTCAATTCATTTGGTTTTACTGTATAGATGGACTTGACCCATGATTTTTGCAAACTAGTCCTGATGCTATATACGATAAATTGAGTATATTTTTGTGACTGTGCAGGCCGTTGGAAAAGTTTTGCCAGCCCTTAATGGCAAATTAACCGGAATGGCCTTCCGTGTTCCAACTGTTGATGTTTCAGTTGTGGACCTCACTGTTAGACTTGAGAAGAGTGCAACCTATGAGGACATCAAAGCTGCCATCAAGTATGTGTTTTGGATATACATTGTTTTGTTGTGTATCTGCTTGTTGACTCTTTTACCAATCAAATTCTAATTTTTCATCTGTACTCTGATCCTCAGGGAAGAATCCGAGGGCAAGCTCAAGGGTATTTTGGGATACACCGAAGATGATGTTGTATCCACTGATTTCATCGGTGACAGCAGGTGAATTAAGATTTTCTTTGTGTTGGTTGAAATGGACATATTTATTATAAGAAAAATAAAAAATAAAAATCCTCTGTTTGCTGTACTTTCTTTGCAGGTCAAGCATTTTTGATGCTAAGGCTGGAATTGCTCTGAACGATAACTATGTGAAACTTGTGTCATGGTACGACAACGAATGGGGATACAGGTAACTTAATCTTCTTCACTTTGTCTTTCTTTCTTTGTTAATTACTTAGACATTTGCGGGAACCTCCATGGCATATGCTTGACATGTTTATGTTATTGTTTTTTCAGCTCCCGTGTGATTGACTTGATCGTCCACATAGCAAAGTCATGCTAAGCGGCTTGGAAGGCAATGTTGCTGATGATCCAAAGGCTTTTTTCTTTCCCCAGTTATGTTGAGATCTGCCTGGAGCTTGAAGATTTGGAATAAACATGAGAGTGCCATATGTTTCTGTTTTTATTTATTTATTATTATTTAGATGCTAGTTTTGATTTTTATCATCCTCTTTGAGGATTTTCTAAGGCAAAGCTGAACAATTTTCTGTTTTTAAAAAAGCGGTAGATGGTTCTCTAATAAATTGAGTGATGAGTAGTTATTTTTGATCAATTCTTCCTCTTGGTATATTATTTTATATTATTTGTGTTGCGTCTATATCTTTTCGATGAATGGATGGGCAGAACAATGTTCATTGTATAGCCAAACTAAAAACGATGATCTATTGCCTATAAAGCCGTAATAAGTGTTTTGGAGATGTTTTATTGTACATAGCAATATAGGTGTTGGGAGCTGATTTTTTTCGATTATGGAAATAAACATTCAGATCGATTTGTAGGTTAATCTCGGTAAGGTATATTATGATGGTTATAGGACAATGGATTTTGGACACTGAAATCAAGTTCCCTTTTCAATATGAATTTAATTTCCGATTTGTGATTAGTATATGTATAATTTGATTATCGACTATTTTTAGTAAACAAATAATTTAAATTTCAAGTTTTATGAATCCTTTGATAAATTAAGGCGAAAATAAAAAAATTTCTCACAAAAAATAAAAAAATAAAAAAATTGAATAACAATGTTTTTCAACAAAAAAATAATGTTTATGAATGTCTAAAATAGTCATTTCCATGACCTCACTTCGTAGTTCTTACCAGTTACCACTTACAACCTGAAGCCCCGTCCGGCAAAATTCATCACAACCATTTTCGCTTCAAAGTTAGTTGTGTTGAGAATTTGAGATTGCTGTCGTCTTTTTGAGCTGTTGCAGGAGAATCCATTACAACCATCAACAAAGCAAACAGCTTTAAAACCGTTCAATCGAAACCCAACTAAGGTATCTCTCTGTTCATTTTAATATATTACAATTCTGTCAACTTGATTGTCAATTGTTTTCTTATTTTTCGCTATTCAAGACCTTGTAAGCCAAAATATATGGCGACGCAGTAGCTGCTCTAGAAATTGTCATCCAAATGTTCGAGAAAATGTCTCAGTAACAAAACTGGCTTTTCAAGACAAAAACTGCTTGCCCTTTTCTTCCCTTTTAGTGTGTTAGTGGTTGTGATTTTGATTGTGATTGTTGACACACAAAGAATCTGCCATCTAAAAAACATGATCAAGTACTTAAAGTTGATATTGTATGTTTGCATGTTTAAGTTGGTATGGATGATTTTTTATTTATTAAAAATTCTGTTTTTATACAAATGAATTTGATTCTATCGAATTCTATTTAGGAATTAATGAATTTTATTGTCATTGAAAGATGATCAAAAATTAAGAAACTAATGCTTTTTTAGTTTTTGACTCCTGGTTACTAATTCTCAGTTTTGATGGTGATGCAGAAGTGAGAATCCTACTCTAGTTCGTTTCGTTGCAAGTTATTCATGACTTTCCATCTCCAAAAATGCCTTAAAAATACTAGAATCATCCTAAAACCATCTGTATCTTGTACCCTTTTCCATTCTTCGTCTGAAACTTGGTCTCATGCGCCTTCTTGTTCCCCACTTGAATCTTCTCATTCCTTTGGAGCTAGCTTGGATGGTCAACAGGTACAATGTGTAGACTCAATCAGACAGTCTGATGTTGATCTTCTCATCAAAAGAGTTCGAGTGGGAAGCAGTGTAGATGAGGTTTTTCAAGTTCTCACACAAGATGATGTGAGTAATTCTGTACTGCTTTCTCATACCCTTGTAGATAAGTTGCTCCGCCGGTTCAAGGATGATTGGAAATCAGCATTGGGCGTGTTTCGATGGGCAGGGTCTTGCCCCGGCTATGAACATACACCAGAGTTGTATAGTATGATGGTAGACATATTGGGGAAAGCAAAACAAATGGATCGGATGTGGGAATTGATGGAGGAAATGAATAAGCATCATTTTGTCACACCTGATACGGTTGCTAAGGCTATGAGAAGGTTCGCTGGTGCTGAGCAATGGGAAGATGCTGTGAGGACATTTGATAAGTTAGAAACTTTTGGATTGGAGAAGAACACAGAAACCATGAACTTGTTGCTTGACACCCTTTGCAAAGAGTACAAGGTCGAGCATGCCCGTGAAATTTACTTGCAGCTGAAATCACACATTGCACCAAATGCTCACACATTTAACATTTTCATAAATGGTTGGTGTAAAGTCAATCGGGTTGAAGAGGCGCACTGGACACTTCAAGAAATGAAGGGACATGGTTGTCATCCCTGTGTCATTAGCTACTCAACAATTATTCAGTTTTATTGCCGCCAATACAGCTACAGCAAAATCTATGAGCTTCTTGATGAAATGCAGGCTCAAGGATGTCCTCCAAATGTTGTGACTTACACCACCGTCATGTGCTACCTAACAAAGGCACAGGAGTTTGAGGAAGCTATACAAATCGCAGAGAGAATGAAGACAGCTGGATGTAAACCTGATACACATTTTTACAATGCCTTGATTCATACACTGCGGCAAGCGGGCAGAGTGGAGGAGGCTGTTCATGTTTTTGAGGTGGAGATGCCTAGGAATGGTCTTACCCCAAATACCTCTACTTATAATACCATGATTGCTATGTTTTGTTATCATCGTCAAGAAGAGAAAGCTTTTGATATCCTGGGGAAAATGGAGAATTCAAAACATTGTAAGCCTGACGCACAGACATTTTACCCATTGCTAAAGTCGTGCTTTAGAACTGGAAATATAGATAGTTGCTTGAGCCAATTGTTGGACGACATGGTTAATATGCATCATCTCAGTTTTGATCTCTCAACCTACACACTTTTAATCCATGGGTTCTGTAGATCAAACAACTGTGTGCGGGCTTACCAAATGTTTGATGAGATGATTAGTCAAGAGATGACACCCAAGTACACGACGTGTCGTTTGTTATTGGCTGAAGTGAAGCTACATAATATGAATGAAGCTGCTGAAAAAATCGAAGATGTCATGAAGAAATTATGAATGCCCAAGTGACAAGGATGTCAAGGTGAACATGTTGATGCTATATGTATTATGGCAAAACTAACTTTCTGATTTTTTAGGAGTAGAAAAAAAAAGCTTGGTTTGCTTTTGATTATGATCATATAAGAATCTGTAAAACTCACACTGCATACTAATGTGTGGACTGTGGAAGTACTTTTGTAGAAAATCCCTTTTGAGTGAAAGCAATTTTTGTTAAAGCAGTTATCAGGTGTTACTTGGTTTGGGCTTCAAAAAGAGAGGGCAAATTCGTAAACCAAATTTAGTTGCGTCTTCTTCCTGTAAAAAGCCCTAGAATCTGGCGCCAAATAAACGAAGAGAAAACTGAAAGGTACGCGATTTCGCATTCCGATTCGATTAGTTTCAAGTTTTTCAAATCGATTGATTCTTCTTACATGGCGTCGACGAAGATTTGATGATATACAAGGTTTCAAAATCCGAATCGTAGCTTTCAAGGTTCGAAAATCCAAGACTTTGTTTTTCAATTTAGCTTAGAGAGATACAAAACCTAATTTGGTTTCTGTTGCCAACCGATTTAACCGATCTCTCTGTATCTTCTTCTATTTCTTCTTCCATCACTGAAATTGCTCACGTGCTGGTCACATTCTCAATCGACTTCATGACGTGTCCGACCACGTCATTAAAGAATGATGACGTGTATGGGCACGTCACTGACGATTGCCGACGTGTTCTCTCAAGTCCTCGTTGACTGGCCGATTGGTCTGCCACATCAGCATATCTGAGTGACGTGACTGTACACATCAACGACTGTTGTTGACGTGTGTGAGCACGTCATCGACTTTTGCGGACGTGTTCTCTTACATCTTCGTGGGATTATCACGTGCTAGCCACATGGGCATGCCACGGGTCTACTCAAGACGGGCCCAACACAATTTGGACTGATCCAACTCCTGAATAGTTCAAAAAAAAAAAATTGTTGTTGGAGTGGGCCAACAAATCATGAATTGGCTAACAGGGCGACCCAAATAAACACTTTATGTTTATACAATAATTACTTTAATTTCATATTTACAATAATAAAAATAATATTAAAACATCTAAATAAAATCAGTGTAATAGAATTAAATTATTATAATATGTACTGTAATTATTATTATTATTATTTTTTTAAAATACCATGATTTTCACAGGGTCTGTAATTTCAAAATTATTAATATATCTTGTAGAATTAATCAATAGATAAAATAATTATATATTCAATATGTAGCTTTAAAAAATAACTTGATTTACACGTGGTATAAAAAATAAAATAAAACAACATGATTTTTATTTTTTTAATTCCTTATAAAACTCTATGCTTTACAATTTACATATACTTTTTCACGACATTAATATGTTTCAGTTGTTTGTTGTCGCTATATTAAAGTATTTACACAATGTTATTCATTCATCCTAACTAGGCCGGATAAGATAAGGTTAATCCGGTGGTATACCCCTCACACATACACTACAAGATTGTGGGTTCAAGTCCCTTCCTAAAAAAAACTTATTGTAATATTTCAAAAAAAAAAAAAAAAAAAAAAACTAAGTTGGCATTTTGAATTTCATTAGAATTATGGTTGATGTTACTATATCTTGAACTTAATTGTCCATTCATGTGCATAGTTTTCATTTTTGTTTTTGGTAAGTTTGACACTTTGGTACATATATATTGGAGAAGCAACATCAGGTGGTACATTTATTAGGATTGAATTTGATATGTGAACAGAGTCAGAAATCAGCATCTTCCAGATTCGATGATGCTTTTTATTTTGATGATGTTATACGAAACTGAAATGGACCCAAAAGCACTAGACCCCATAAGAGACCTCCAAAGCTTCCACATTTTTAATCCAACCATGTGGCCCATTGTTGTTGTACCAAAAAAGCATAATTGATGATGCTAATTGTTGATCACATTTAATCTTCCTTTTATAAACCAATCACACACAACACATTTATCAATCTTCGTTGCCCTTGTTGTCTCCTCTGCTGGTCTTTTACGAGGTTCACTCGTCTGCAATGCTTTTGATTGTATTCTGTAATGTCTTTGCAAGTTTCTTTGTATACATATACTTTCCATGCAACACTTTCTAAACAAGTGTGTATTATATTCAATCAAAGCGTTTTTCTACAAAGTACTTATTGTATAGAAGTAAAATCTTCTGTGTTTTACAAAGTTATTGTCGGTAGTTTTATACTTTTATCTAATCTATAATTTGAAAAGTGTTCCAAACACAAAGCGGCAATGCATGAAAATAATCGAAGCCGGTAACAAGATTACAAAGTTAACAGACATTCAAAGATTATTACAACAACTACCATTTGAACTGGTCAGTCACTGTGTTGGACTGTTGGGTATATTTTAGTAGAGTAGTTCCAATTTCCAAATCCCCCACCTTGTCTGATTAAGGGTCAAGTAGTAAAACCCACGTTGTATAAATTTAAATATTTAATATTTCCATCCGTCAATAGTTTATCTCGAATGATATGTAACTATTTATTTCGAATAAGTACTCACTTGTGGAATTGGTCCAAAATATCACCTTTTTAAAGTGAATTGGTGAGAATGTCACTGGTTTAATAAGTTAAGTTTAAAAGGCACCTATTATGGTGAACTACCAAAATTGCCCTTAGTTAAACATTTATGTTATTCTCTTTGAGTTGTTCTCTGCAACTCAAACGAAGGCTTGAAATACTCAGTTACTCTCTCTCTACAAATAAAAGTTCAAGGTCTTGCCCCGACTTTCTTCTTCAGTAAAATAAGGTAATATTTCTTGAACTTGCTTCTTTGAAGTTGTTCACATTTTAGTATGTAAACTTGAAGCCATTTTGAAAATGATTTCGTGCCTTTTTGAAATATTTTCGTGCCTTTTTACACTGTCATCGTGCCTTTTGAAGTTGTTATCGAGCCTTTTTGAAAAAAATTTCGTGCCTTTTTGAAATATTTTCGTGCCTTTTAACACTGTCATCGTGCCTTTTGAAATTGTTATCGAGCCTTTTTGGAAAAGTCTCGATAACTTTTCCAAAAGGCTCGATAACTTTTCTAAAAGGCTCGATAACCTTTCTAAAAGGCTCGATAACCTTTCTAAAAGGCTCGATAACTTTTCTAAAAGGCTCGATAACCTTTCTAAAAGGCTCGATAACCTTTCTAAAAGGCTCGATAACTTTTCCAAAAGGCTAGATAACCTTTCTAAAAGGCTCGATAACTTTTCCAAAATGCTCGATAACTTTTAACACTGTCATCGTGCCTTTTGAAATTGTTATCGAGCCTTTTTGGAAAAGTCTCGATAACTTTTCCAAAAGGCTCGATAACCTTTGTAAAAGGCTCGATAACTTTTCCAAAAGGCTCGATAACTTTTAACACTGTCATCGTGCCTTTTGAAATTGTTATCGAGCCTTTTTGGAAAAGTCTCGATAACTTTTCCAAAAGGCTCGATAACCTTTGTAAAAGGCTCGATAACCTTTGTAAAAGGCTCGATAACTTTTCCAAAAGGCTCGATAACTTTTTAAAAGGCTCGATAACCTTTCTAAAAGGCTGGATTGATTTTCAAATTTATTCGTGCCTTTTAACAATGTCATCGTGCCTTTTGTAGTTATTATCGAGCCTTTTTGACAAAAATATTTCGAGCCTTTTTGAAAAAAGTTTCCAGCCTTTTGGTTGATTTCAAGCCTTCTTCAAAAAATATCCGTGCCTTTCTGAACAAAGTTTCGAGCCTTTTAACAAAATATTCGTGCCTTTTTGAAATTGATTTCGAGCCTTTTTGACAAAAATATTTCGAGCTTTTTTGAAAAAAAATTCGAGCCTTTTTCAAAAAATATTCGAGGCTTTTCATGTAATATTTGAAGACATTGTGTAATCATGGGTTTTTGTTAATGGTTTGTGATTATTAATTTGACAGCCTCATGAATCGGGTTAGAATAGTAATATCTTACAACGGTCGATGGGACCAGTTACCCGACGGAAGTCAGAGGTTTGTTGGATCCGATAACCGGGGAATGTACGTGTCAAACAATATGACTTACGAAGAATTGGTGACGATCGTGCATACTATTGTGAACTATGATGTAAACAAATACAATTTTGAGTTGTCATCAATATCACTCGTTCCTGGCAGTACGTGTCGCACATTGATAAGGAATGACGACGATGTCCAGTTTATGCTAGGGGAAGATCGAGTGATCCCTCAAGTATGTGTCAGTCTAACTGAGCGGACAGCTGGAGATGTGGTAGGGAATAATATTCCTCCTCCTGAAAATACCCAACAGTTTGGATCCTTTAGCGGTAGCAACCAAGTGTTCACCCAAGGGGGTCCCAGCGAAGGTGTGGGAAACATGTGTGGTGTCCCAGAAGTTGCGGTCGACCATGCACATGCAGCTGAAATTCAATTGGGTGATGTGGGTGATGTGTTTGGCAGTCGAATTGAGCAGTACAATGAGCAATACGATGTGCAGTACAATGAGCAGTACGATGTGCAGTATAATGAGCAGTACAATGAGCAGTACGATGCACAGGACAATGAACAGTACGATGCGCAGTACAATCAACAGAGCAATTACCCGAACCATGAACAGGTTGATACTGAGGCAAATAATGAACATGTTCATGATCTCCAAAATGTAGATGAAGAGCCTGCACAAATGCAAACAAGCGGTAGACGTGTACAAGGAGTTAGTTGCACTGCACCAGATATGCCTGGGACTTCCGAGGTCCGTTGTAATATGACATCATCTGATTCTGTTAATGCGAGAACTTGGGTTATTCCAGGAGCAGATTCATACTCGTTTGGTATTGGTACAAGCAGCACCTTGGCAGCGCAAGAACCGAGAACCATGATTTATAAAGGTCAATTTTTTCCGAGTAAAAAGGATTTGAAGAGGCTAGTTGGCCATTTTGCGATGCGGCAGAACTTTGAATGGAAGGTGAAAAGGTCTAATAAGACAACTTTACATTTGGTTTGCATCATTGACGACTGTACGTAGAAATTAAGAGCGGTGAGGAGAGAAGAAGGTACTTACTTTCAAGTCAGAAGTTTTGTCAACGAACACAGCTGTCCCTTGGAGGAGATTCACCGTCGCCACCGACAAGCTGGTGCAGTCATAATCGGAGAAGTCGTTACCCCTAGACTTCAACAAACCGATGGTCGTCTCATGCGTCCGAAGGACATAATCGCCGATATGAAAACAATGTATGGCATCCAAATCATGTACAGTAAGGCACATGATGCCTTGCAATATGCATTGTCATTAACCTATGGAACGCATGAAGAAAGTTTCCAACTGCTCCCATCTTTTGCGTATGTTCTCGAACAGCAAAATCCGGGCACAATCACGGACTTACAGTGCGATGATCATGGTAAATTCCTCTACTTTTTCATGTCGTTAGGGTCCTCAATTAGAGGTTTTTGAAGGTGTATGCGTCCTGTTATTGCAGTAGATGGTACCCATTTGAAGGGAAGATTCGGGGGTACAATGTTTGTGGCAACTGCACAAGATGGAAACGAACAGGTGTATCCAATTGCTTTTGGGTACGGTGACTCAGAGAACAACCTTTCATGGGAGTGGTTTTTAGAATGCTTGAGGGGTGCCCTTGGTCATATAGATGATCTGGTTTTCATTTCCGATCGCCATCCAAGCATTGAAGCAGGGATTTCTAAAGCGTTCCCTTATGCAACCCATACCGTTTGTGTCTGGCATTTTGGTGAAAATATGAAGAAGCGATTCCACAGAAAGGATGTTGCCCAGATAATGGATTATGCTGCTAGGTCGTACATTGAAATCCAGTATGATCGGCACATGGAGGAGTTACGTAAGCTGCACCAGGGTGCATACGATTATGCCATTGATGCCGGTCCACAGAAGTGGTCCCGCGTTCACTGTCCCCAAAGAAAGTACAGGTTGATGACCACAAATGTTGCAGAGTGCATAAACTCATGCCTAAAATTCGCTCGGCAACTGCCACTAATGACACTGGCAGAGTTCATTCGGAATATGATACAGAAGTGGTTTCATGATCGTCATGCAAATGCACAGTCCATGCGTCATCGATTGACCGACGCCGCACATCTTTTGATCCTCAAACGTGTCGAGAAGTGCGGTTATATGACCGTAAATCCAGTTGACTGGAACATATTCTCCGTCAGACACAAGGGAAAACAGTGGACGGTTGACTTAGCCCGGAAGACATGCACATGCAACAAATTCCAAATGGACTTTTTACCATGTAAACACGCACTTGCAGCGGCAAGGTACATTACAATTTACAGTTAACGGTTTATATTATCCAAACGTGAGTCTCACCCTTTTCATTGTTGCAGGGAGCGAAATTTGGATTTTACATCTCTGTGTGCGGACTACTACAAGAGGGAGACACTTATTGATGCATACTCAGTTCCTATTATGCCTGTTGGCCATCCTGCTTCATGGGTTGTGCCATCCGACATCACATCACGGGTGGTTTTAAATCCAAAGGCGAAGAGGCAATCAGGTAGACCAATGGAGGGTCGACATGCCTCGTCTTCGGAGAGGACAACCACACAGTCGTGTAGAAGGTGTGGACAACCAGGACATAACAGCAGGAGGTGTTCCAACCCACCTATGGTTAATGAAGGTCCCAGCACAATTGTCCCCGAGGAATACCGCCGCAAGTGCAGTATCTGTCATAAAATTGGACACAACAAACAAACGTGCCCTGAGAAAGACTGTACCGTGGAATGAATGGAGCCTTACTTACAAGAGGAAGACGAATTGCCACCCTTGGTTCTTATGTTTTATGTAGAAGTAATATGATTGATTTCATGTTCGAATTTCGTTTGTTATAGTGTTTATGTATATCCCAACTTTATTTATGGATTTCAATGTATGAAATGTGTTGAACTTTTAATACATCAATCTCTCCAGCCACCTTCATTGCTTGAACTTCCCCAGCCACTACCCCCAGATGCTACAGATAGACCTGGCAAGGTTCCGGTTCTAACCGTCGAATCGGGGGGGTTCGGAACCGGGAAAACCAGGATCGGAACCGGATTTCTGGTTTCGATTCAAGAACCAGAACTGGAACCGGGGGAGGCCGGTTCCGGTTTTGGTTCTAATTTTTTTGAAAATATATTACAAAAGGTTCGGTTCTAAAACCGACGGTTCCGATTCCAGAATCGGAATCGAAACCGAAACCGAAACCGCCAGTTTCAGAACCGAAACCGAAACCAAAATCGGAACCGGGGGACCCGGTTTCGATTTTGGTTCCACCAAACCTTGGAACCGAAACCGTGCCACCTCTAGCTATAGAGGAGCCCCCAGTTGCAGGGCTTCACATTGGTACCATAGCAGCAACTGATCTAATTGATGGTGCTGACTCATGCTGAGGATCGTCGATATGCCTCTGGAAATATGCCACAAGCCGATCAATGTCCTCAAACATCCTTTTACTGAACTTAAATCCCTTGGGATATAGACCAATATACTCATGATGGGGATTTGTACTTCGTATATAAGTTAGAATGAATGTTCCCGGATGCTCATGAGAAATGCCAAAACAGTAAACTATCCGTGTGGGATACTCTGCTTTCTCAATCCTTAGATGCTTATCAACTTCCGCAATAGTACCTTTGTTTTATGAGGAACATGTCTCCAACCTGATGTCTTCCAACATCGTTCAAACTTTCACAACCATGCTCGATACAGTTGTTTGGTGAGACCCTTGGTTCTTATGTAGAACTAATGTGATTGATTTTATGTTCGAAAATATATTAGAATTTAGTTGTTCGTCTAATGTCATACTAGATGCTTTATTGAATTTGCTGTATTGTTTATGGATTTCAATGTATGAAATGTGTGTGTTTAACTTTGAACTGCAAACACTTCAAACACTTGAAGAAAAAAAATTCATCATTTCATTACTCAAAAAATGTTATGTACATCAACTACATCTACATCTACATCAACTATATGGGCTTCGAGTTACAAAAAACCTCGACGGCCATCTTCTCCCGGATGGTGGCCATATCAGCTTCGGACCAGTCGAAGGTATCCCTGTTCGCCACCAGGTACTCAATAATTTTCAATGTATGGGCCCCACAGTTTCCCCTGCAATTAACCACGTGAACAAACATTATAATGGGATGCTATTAAAACCGATTGTGATAGAATAAGAACTTCAAACAGTCATACCCCCGTTCCTGTTGCGGCACACGGTTGGCGTGCACGTAGAACATCCGGAACGGTTTTTCTTCCCTTTTGTACGTCGCATCACCTCTCTGTCTGTTCCGGTGAAAGTGTACCGCATCCAGCATCGAGGGTAGCAACCACCTTAAGCACGCGAACTGGGTATTCCTATGGCTATATCGGACCTTCTGTCTGAACGGGTCAAACACGAAAATGTGCCCTTTCGTAAGGTTGACGCTGGCCACGACCCAATGGTAACCTCCGAGGTTGCAAGGAATCAGAACCTGCAGGTGTTTCTCCAAAGTGTTAGCAAATTGTTTTATTATACAGATGGACGCAAAGTCAAATTTACACTGACCGTGTCAACGTCGTGCCATGGCAGGTTTGCCTGCGGGAGCAGGCCACATACCACCTCAAGCTCATCACGAGGATACTGGCGATCCAGCACAGTCCAACCATCTGGGGGTCTCTTGTCCTCACCCATGCAGATTCTCTGCCAGCTATGATATGCCAATGTCTGTACATAGAAAATTAACCGACACGTCAGGCAAAAAATATTTGAACACATCAAGGTAGAAGAGAAAACCGTACTCAATAAACACTTACATAGAATTGTGAATCTAGTATGTTGGTCCTCCTATCGTACACAATGGGGAATGCTCGTTGACGTTTCCGGAGAACGTTGCAGTATGCGTCAATGTGCTGACAAATATCAACAATTCGTATTGTTAGGATTCAACCATTTGTGAATGAAACTTCTACAGGTGAATCAAGTGAGGAACATACCGAATCGTCCAACTCCATGAAGTTGGTTTGAAACCGGTGGAACCAAGTCACATTGACACCAACTGGGTGGTGCAGATCCACATCACGTCTGCATAATTGGAAACAAATTTAACATAATACTTACTTGTACCTGTGGACGAAAAAACTATAAACAGATTGTAAGTTTTTAGATTATACTTACAATTCCCCTGTCATGCTCCTCTTGTAGGCTAGGTACGCCGCAAGCTGGTCAGGATCTACCAATTCGTGTGGCATCCATTCATGTGCTGGCTGCGGATGCGGCATCGTCCGTGGCCTCTTCGGTTCACAGGGGTTTGTGTATGGGCTCCGCTCCATCCAACCTCGACGTCGAATCCGGTCTCCACGCCTCAGGGGTGGTGGACTCCTGTCCAAATCAAGGTGATCGGGGTGGTGTGAGGAGGAACTCGTTCCCTGTTGATCACCTGAAATCGATCGGTGGGGTGTCAAATGACATACCGGAGGTCGGCTGAAGGGGTCGGCTACACTCGGGTCGACCGAAGGTCTATGCTCGTAGGAGGAACCTCGTACGCTGGGATCGACTGGACGATCGCGCTGGGTTGTGGCGTCAGGGGTGACCTCCTGGAAATGTATAGGTGTGAGCTCCTGGAAGTGAACAGGATCATCCAGCAGCTGTGATGAGCGGACTGTGGTGATGTCCTCAGGCAGTACCTGCTCCTGGGAGTGAACAGGATCATCCAGCAGCTGTGATGAGCGGACTGTGGTGATGTCCTCAGGCAGTACCTGCTCCAAGACTGCTGGCTCTATATCACCTGCTGTCTGTGTACCACCGCGCACCTCCTCTCGTGCTGTCACATCATGACCCTGCGGATCTGAGACTGTGTCTGTGGTACGTGGCTGCCTATGGCTGGTCCCTCGGTCTGTCCACCCTGTACCTGTGGGAGTAAATGCTCCGTCATGGTCATCAAATGGTTGGTCATCGAATGGTGGACCATCCATACGGTGCTGCGACGTCGGACCCTGTTGGGCCCGGATCAAATCCAGCAACTCCTGATGCTGCGCAGCTCTTTTCTCTTCACTCGTACGGAAAGCCTCCATGACATCCGTACGTAATGTTCGAACAGCATCCATCACCTCTGCCAATTTATGCTCCCAAGCCTGAAAGGAATTCGGACTCTGTCAGTACTAAAACTATTAAGTCAATTGAAATTAAATCATGTGGTCCTAAAAATGCTTACGTACCTGTGGACGCTCTCCGACGCCTCCCCGTGAATGACCTTGAGGTCCAGGCTGTCTGTCCAAATTGAATCGTACCCGCCTACGCCTCACGGGAGTAGGACTGCCAACCTCCGGTTCTGAATCACGTCCAGCTGTAGGTTGTCTGGGCAAAGTCACGCGTACCCGCCTAGACCTCGTGGGACTCCCACGGCCATTGCCGACATCCGGGTCTGAGCCCTCCGTATCACTGGGTCCAGAGTACGAAGGATCCATATCACTAGGTCCGCAAGAATCCTCCGTATGACTGGGTCCGCCAGTCCTATGTAGTTCCGGATCCGGGAGGCCTCCAGATAAATCTACAGCATAGTGATCATACATAGTGGGTCCCTGATCTATGCCTTCGTAATACCGTTGACCCATCTCAACAGCTGTCGCCACCAATTTAGACCGCGCAGACATCTGCAATTGGAGTTACATCATTGTAATTACATCATTGTAATTATACACATACTAAAAATTATAAACATTAACAACAACAATATTTACAGTTTCAGAGAAAATCTCATCCAGCTTTTTCCCTCGCGGTCGCTTAGTCAACTTCCATTTCAGAATACGTGGAGGGGGTAGCTCGGGGTTAACCCTGCGGATCCCACATTTTTTAATGCCAAGGGAGGGGATAACCTCAAAAGCAAATACCTGCGTAATAGACAAGTACGATCACAAGTAAATACATCAGTCATATAAAAAATTCTCAATTAAAGTACGGATGCAAATTGTAAATGCTAACCAATAGTGCGTGCGCTAGACCGTATATGTTGTAGGACTCGATGGTGTCAACGCCCTGTCCTGCCTGTCGTGCTGCCTCCCGTGGACTATCCAAAGCATGCATGTAACCATAAATAGACCGCCTATACACGTATGCGCCCCATGGGAACGCATCAAAAGTGTCCAAGTCCTCGACTACTCGAAACTGCCATGCTGGAACTTTAAATCTCTCGTCCACCCCTATCAGTATCCAGTTCAGCAAAAACAATAATGACAGCTTCACTGCATCGTACTGCGAATGGAAAACACCAATCCGAAGCACCCCTCTCAGCTCTTGAAACTCGATGACTCGACGCTGGAAGTACCGGTCGTGTATGCCATTCTGTACCACCATATCATAACTCGCTGTGTCGGGAATCACTCCGAACTTCAATCCGGTGATTAGACAAAAACTCAACCTTCGAGAACCGGACCGGACCGTATGGTTCCCTAACAGAAATCGCATCTCATCTTCCGGCCCGTTGTGATGCAACTCACGTAAAAGTAGCCGATGGACAATGCCGCCAGAAAAATTAATCTCACGATGCATCCGGAGGAAATGACCGAAACATGACCCAGTAAACCGACGTCGGTCTTCGATCCTTAGATTTTCAGGTACTCTTTCAAGTGCATTGTCGATATCTCTAAGGTCATCAAAATGGTCATGCCGAATAATTTTTCCATTGAACCATTCTCCCACCGGGGTTTTAAGGAAATCATTCGGATTCGCCATCTGCATATTGACGGAAAAAAAGCAAATAAGTTACTGAAAAGACTTGAAAACTGACGGTAAAATTCAAAACTGCACGATAACAGTGCAAAAAGGCACGATAAAATTCAAAAAGGCTCGATAACACTACAAAAAGGCACGATAACATTACAAAAAGGCACGATAACATAAAGGTTCAAAAAGGCTCGATAAAAGTATAAAAAGACACGATAACATCAATGTTTAAAAAGGCTCGATAACATATCAAAAAGGCTCGATAACAGTTCAAAAAGGCTCGATAACAGTAACAAAAGGCACGATAACATATAGGTTCTAAAAGGCTCGACAAAAGTTTCTAAAAGGCTCGATAACTTTTCAAAAGGCTCGATAACAGTAACAAAAGGCACGATAACATATAGGTTCTAAAAGGCTCGATTTTGTTTCAAAAGGCTCGACAAAAGTTTCTTCTAAAAGGCTCGATAACTTTTCAAAAGGCTCGATAACTTTTCTAAAAGGCTCGATAACCTTTCTAAAAGGCTCGACAAAAGTTTCTTCTAAAAGGCTCGATAACTTTTCTAAAAGGCTCGATAACCTTTCTAAAAGGCTCGACAAAAGTTTCTTCTAAAAGGCTCGATAACTTTTCAAAAGGCTCGATAACTTTTCTAAAAAGGCTCGATAACCTTTCTAAAAGGTTCTAAAAGGCTCGATAACCTTTCTAAAGGCTCGATAACCTTTCCAAAAGGCTCGACAAAAGTTTCTTCTAAAAGGCTCGATAACTTTTCTAAAAAGGCTCGATAACCTTTCTAAAAGGTTCTAAAAGGCTCGATAACCTTTCTAAAGGCTCGATAACCTTTCTAAAAGGCTCGATAACTTTTCAAAAGGCTCGATAACTTTTCTAAAAAGGCTCGATAACCTTTCTAAAAGGTTCTAAAAGGCTCGATAACCTTTCTAAAGGCTCGATAACCTTTCTAAAAGGCTCGATAACCTTTCTAAAGGCTCGATAACCTTTCTAAAATGCTCGATAACCTTTCTAAAAGGCTCGATAAGACTGCAAAAAGGCTCGATTCAGTTTCAAAAACTCTTGGAAACCCAGAACTTCATCGTTTTCACTACCAAAAGGCTCGAAATTTTTTCCTAAACTAAAACCCTAACCTAAACTCATCAAACAAACATAATGGACAACAAATGCGTGAGAGATAAAGACATACCGTGGTCGGTATTGACTTCGCCGGTACGTCGGTACTGTAGCTCCGTCGACGGTGGTTCGTCGTCACAATTTGGTCGACTGTTGCGCCGTCGGGGTTTTCTCTCAGAGCTTTTCTTCCAAAGTTTCAAAACAAAGAAACAGACAACAAAGGGGTATTTTCGTCTGGTCCCATTAAATGGTGCCTTTTAAACTTAACTTATTAACTTGGTGCCTATTCCCCAAAAACCAACCCAAAAGGTGCTATTTAATTTTTGAACCCATAAGTACTTTATAACATAATTTTCGAGTTAAATAGCATTAGTTTCCTCTTTTTTTTTTTTTTTTTTTTTTAAAAACTAATAAATAAATTTGAGAGCAACCATGGTATTTGAGGGTGTACATGCATGCACCAGACAGCTAGCAATGGGTGATGTTGTCCTTAAAATGCTTCAAAAACCAGACAAAAAAGCTTGGCATGTGCTTTGGTTCTGCTTCTTGTGATCATGTGTTTTTGGGAATTACAAGGTTGAGAAGAACACCAAAACATTCAATTATTTCTTCATCCATTTTCATGGTGAAATCAAGAACACCAAAAAGGGTAGCAATGTCTTCTTAGCAACCCACCGAATATTCTGATGAGCCAAAAAAGACAAGTACTGCTACTGCTACTGCTTTAATTGTTTTTGATTGATTTTAATGCTAATTAAGCTGATCATGACTGATTACGTTACATGAATTAAATCCAATAAGACTGTAAAATAGATTTGCAAAAAGAGATTTGCTTTTTGTTTATCATATAAGAAACTGTAAAACTCTCACTGCATACTAATGTGTGTAGAAGTGCTTTTTGTAGAAAATCCCTTTTCGTTAAAGCAGTCATCAGGTGACAGGTGTTACTTGGTTTGGTCTTCAAAAAGAAAGGGCAAATTCGTAAACCAAATTTAGTAGCGTCTTCTTCCTGTAAAAAGCCCTAAAATCTGGCGCCAAATAAGTCAAAGGCTTCGTCTTCTTCGCATAGTCATGAGTATATATTCTCTTAAACAAAGCCAAAACTGAAAAGGTTCACGCTTTTGCAGTCCGATTCGGTGAGTTTCAAGTTTTTCAAAGCGATTGATTCTTCTTACATGGCGCCGATGAAGATCTGATGACACAAGTTTCAAAACAGAATCGTAGCTTTCAAGGTTCGAAAATCCAAGACTTGTTTTTCAAAACCCAATCGATTTCATGACGTGTCGGACCACGTCATTAAGGAATGATGACGTGTGTGGGCACGTCACTGACGTTTGCCGACGTGTTCTCTCAAGTCCTCGTTGACTGGCCACAGGATCTGCCACATCTGTGCATCTGGGTGACGTGATTGTGCACATCAGCGACTGTTGTTGACATGTGTGAGCACGTCATCGACTTTTGCGGACGTGTTCTCTCACCTTCTCGTGGGATTTTCACGTGCAAGCCACATGAGTGCATGTGGCCATGTGGGTGACGTGATCGGGCACGTTAATGTGTAGTCTAATGATTTGAGAACCCCGCGATAAAACGGCACCGTTGGGAGTAATATCTTCCCTTTACTTGGGTTTTTGGGCCGGGCTTTCGATAAAAATAGGCTCTGCCCATTTCAAATAAATTTTGGGCTTAATATACAATTACGTAAAGAGCGGTGATATTGACACCCCTTAAAAATCGTATGTATACCCCTTTCGTAAATACACCCATAATTTTTATTTTTTTTTTGCATATTTATAGTTTGTAAATAAACCCCACTTAATACCAAAAATACAATTTCTTTAATTCTATAGTATTTTATTTTTGTAAGTACACTCCACCTACACCTATTTTGTTATCTAATCAATTTTATTATTATTTAAAATTTTGTTAATTTATAAATAAATAATTTCTAACTTCTAAATACAAAAGTATACTAAAATGACTGAATGAGTTGTGTTTTGAGCTCATTTTGTTTACCATTTGTAGATTAAAATAACGAAAAAGAAAATAGATAGTGCAAGATACAGTATATGTGAGTGTTTGGTCGGTGTAGTTGATGGTGGGGTTTGGTGATTGATGTTGAATGGGTTATTGACTAATGAATTTGAAGAGGTTGGGGCTGGGTTTGTGATGATATTGAACATGATCCGGTGATGAATTCCAGATAGTGTTCTTGAATTTGTAATTTTCATTTATTTAATTATATTGATATATTATATATATTTAGTACTTCAAAATATATATATATATAGATTTAATTTTTTTTTTAATTCCAACTTTGCCCCTAAGTCTGGTTGCACGTGAACAAAAATTAGACAGAATGTCAGTAATCCATCAGTTTTTGCAAATTTATGGAAGTTCAGGGAGTTTAGTGCCAAGAAAAAAAATTAGGGGGCACTTTGCTACCGCGCTATAAGTTCAGGGGGCATTGATGCTATTAACCCTTACTTTTTTATGACATTAATTTGTTCTAGTTGTTTTTTCGCTGTTCTACTTTTTGGTTGGTTTGACACTTTGGTGTATGTATAATATATTGGAGAAGTATAACATGAGGTGATCATCTTGAACATTTAAGATTGAATATGATGTGTGAAGAGAGTGAGCAATGATCATCTTCCTGATTCGATATTTCGATGCTTTGTTGATATTATTATACGAAACTGAAATGGACCCAAAAGCACTAGACATAGCTAGTAGACCCCATAAGAGACCTCCAAAGCTTCCACATTTTTAATCCAACTATGTGCTCAGATGTATGGGTCACTTTTTATCATTGTTGTTGTACCAAAAAAAGAGAGCATAATTGATGCTAATTATATTGTTGATCACTCATGTTCACATTAATTAATCTTCCTTCTATATACCAATCACACAACACATTTATCAAGCTTTGTTGCCCTTGTTGTCACCTCTGCTTGTCTTTTATGAGGTTCCCTTAATCTCTTGTCTGCAATCTCATTGTTTTGCTTTTGGTTGTATTATGTAATGTCTTTGCAAGTTACTTTGTATTCTTTTTAAACAAGTGTACATGTATTATATTCTATCAAAGTGTTTTTCTACAAAGCACTTACCGACTGTATAAAAGTTAAATCTTCTGTATTTTACAAACTTGTCTGTAGTTTTATCTAATCTATAATTTGAAAAGTGTTCCAAACACAAAGCGGCATTGCATGAAAATAATCGAAGCCAGTAACAAGATTACAAAGTTAACAGACATTCAAAGATTATTACAACTACCATTTGAACTGGTCAGTCACTGTACGTTGTTGGGTATATCTTAGTAGAGAGTTTGAACAGTTCCAAATATTCCCCCTTCAACTTGTCAAGTAAAACTCATCAAGTTTGTCTAAAATTAAATGATACGTAACTACTCAAACAGTAGTTTTAGGGGTCTTTCAGGACCTGTCAATAACAAACCGTATATATATACGATTCGAATATCTACTCCCACAACACTGTTTGTAAAATATATATTGTGAGATTCGAACCTCTCACAAACACGTGAAATGAGATGTTCACTATACCACTTGTATTAAAAGGTGATGTGCGTAACCTCTCTGATTTTAAATGTATAAATTTGTGCGATTTTGTTCGGTAAAGATATTAATTAAGTTATCAAATCAATAAGTGTCTAATTTAATGAACTATATCTCGAATAGTACTTTATAATAACATGAGAGCAACCCATGGTATTTGAGGGTGTGTACATGCATGCATGCACCAGGCAGGCCGCAATGGGTGATGGTGTGGCCGGTGTCCTTAAAATGCTTCAAAAACCAGACAAAAAAGCAAGCTTGGCATGTGCTTTGGTTCTGCTTGTTGTTTGTGAATTGTGATCATGTTTTTTTTTTTTTTTTTGGGGAATTACAAGGTTGAGAAAAGAAAAAGGGTCTTCAATCTCCATCATGGAGTGTTATTGTGTTGTGTTCCCCTAACTACTTGCAAACTTTTTACATTCAATCCAGCCAAAGTAGATAGCTAGCTAGGTCAACACATTCAACTACAACATTCAATTATTTCTTCATCCATTTTCATGGTGAAATCAAGAACACCAAAAAGGCAGCAATGTCTTCTTAGCAACCCACCGAATTTTCATCATGATGAGCCAAAAAAGACAACTGCTATACTACTACTTTAATTTTTTTTAAAAGATTTTAATGCTAATTAAGCTTATCATAACTGATTACGTTACATGATCAATTTAATCCAATAAACAATGCAAATAGATTTGCAAGAAGAGATTAAAGATTTAAAGTGCTACAATCTGATCAGAGTCCAGAGAAGGCATGTGCAAATAATATAAACAGAAAACAAGAAGAAAAAAAAAAAAACTATATTATGCATACAAGATAATTTTATGACAGAGACCAATCTAATCTACAATATGTGTACCAAACTGCCTCAGACCTGTCTTGTTTTTTATAAATTGAATCCATTAACATGTCCTCAAAATCACTTGAGAAAAATTTCACTTAACTGTTCACTACCTCATCCACATGAATACATGATAATGACACTCTTTTATCTCATCACTGCCCTTTCACGGCCAAAAGAATCTCAATATTCTATGCTTTTTTTCAACTTTTTTTTTTTTCTCTCCACCATAAAATATATCTTATTGCGCAAAAACTTGAGCCGGACGTTATTGAGTCATTATTAGTTTCCTTTTTTGTTTAGGATTGAGTCTTTGAGTCTTTTTAAAATTATGTTATTTGAGAAGTCTGAATCCGTTCGGATTCAAGGTTTTAAGCTGATTAGTTCTGAAGAGTCTTAATCCGTTTAGGATTCAAGGTTTTGAGCTTTTAGGTTTAATTTGTTTTCCTATTTAAATTCATTGCAATCGGTTGTTTGTTTCTTAGCTTTTGATTAATAAAAAAACCAGAGATTGTTTCTCAAATATCCATATACAACATTCTTTGCGAAGATTGGCATATTTGAAGCCTGATAACAATCATTCGTGTGCGAAGTTAAATGTTACTAGTAGGTTGTTTTTCGAATTAGTCTTACGAGTTTTTCTCGTTATAACTTCCCGCTACATCACCAATCTAATCTACAATATGTGTACCAAACTGCCTCAGACCTGTCTGTTTTTATCAATTGAATCCATTAACATGTCCTCAAAATCACTTGAGAAAAAATCCACTTCACTGTTCACTACCTCATCCACATGAATACATGATAATGACACTCTTTTTATCTCATCACTGCCCTTTCACGGACAAAAGTATCTCAATATTCTATGCTTTTTTTCAACCTTTTTTTTTTTTTTTTTCCTTCTCCACCATAAAATATAACCCCACAATACAAAAATCTAGAATCAAGTGTCCAATATCGTTTTGTTATCTTCTATGCAAATAGTTAAAAGTAGGCAATTTCCTTACTTGATTATTATATCTATGACTTCTCCTTTCTGAAGTCCACATGTTTGTTTTTTATTTTATTTTTTATTTTCTCACATATTTTATCTTCCATTCATGTGAAGTTGTGAACTTTAAGAGATTAGAGTTAAAGATGTTTACTCATCTAATCTTCTCATCAACTGTTCATGTTACAAACATTAATGGGTTCTCTCTCTCATACGGTTTGATTCCAACTGCCAAAGTTACAAAAAAAAAAAAAAATAATAATCTCTCTAACTTTCCTCGCAAGCACCTGTTTGTTTTTTAGTGTTTAATGGCTCCTTTTAGTAGCTTTTCTGTCTCCCCTCCTTAACTCCTTTATTTCTTGATTATCTGTTATCAGTTTCACAAACCCACTTTAGAACTCTTGAATTATCTGTGTATTGTTGATAAAGTTATCATTTTTGTTATTTCTGTTTGAAAATTTTCGGTTTTTGATCAAGTTTCTCTGTTAAAAATGCCTCCATTAAACTTCCCTCTTCGTTGGGAGAGTACAGGGGATCAATGGTGGTATGCATCACCAATTGATTTTGCAGCTGCAAATGGGCACTATGATCTTGTAAAAGAGCTTCTCTATCTTGACACAAATCTCCTCATCAAACTCACTTCTCTCCGCCGTATTCGCCGCCTTGAAACGGTGTGGGACGACGAGGAACAGTTTGATGATGTTGCCAAGTGTCGCTCTCTTGTTGCAAAGAAACTACTTAGTGACTGTGAGAGAAAGAGAGGCCACAATTCCTTGATTCAAGCTGGTTATGGTGGTTGGCTTCTCTACACAGCTGCCTCAGCTGGTGATTTGGGTTTTGTAAGAGAATTGCTAGAGGAGAGAGACCCTCTTCTAGTTTTTGGAGAAGGAGAGTATGGTGTCACTGATATATTATACGCCGCGGCCAGGAGCAAGAATTGTGAAGTTTTCAGGCTACTTCTTGACAATGCTGTCAAATTGAATGAGAGTGAATCAGTTTTTAAGTGGGAGATGATGAACAGAGCTGTTCATGCTGCTGCTAGAGGAGGGAATTTGGTGATTTTGAAGGAGCTACTTGGAGATTGTGTTGATGTTTTGGTTTATAGAGATGTGCAAGGATCCACTGTATTGCATTCAGCTTCTGGGAGAGGGCAGGTTGAGGTATGGAATAAGAATTCTCTGTTATTGATCCTTTTTTGTCATGTGAAAATGTGATGCATCATCATCGTCGTCGTCATATCTAACCTGTAAAAAGCTAAAGAACATTTTTTACAGTCGGTTTTTTTTTTTCATAGTACAGATTGTTGATTGCCAATTTGTGGGAATGTTAAGTGTGCAAATGTGATATTCTAATTGAGTTGAAGAAGTGACAAGTGAGAGGAGAATTGTATTGAGAACATGACTTATAACATGTTGTGATTACATAGAATCACATAGAATTTGTTTGTTTAAAGGAGTTCGAATTTACGGTGTTGAGTAATGATGCTATCTTTGTGTGCATGACTGAATTCTCTAAGCATGTAAATGTTAGTCTGCAGCTCTGAAGCTGCAAATTTCTGTTTCGTTTTTGCATTTCTTGGATAATCTAGAACAATTAACTAACATGCTCATTCCCAAAACATGTCGATTACGAGAATTAATTACTTGACACATGCTCATTGCTAAACCATTAAGCATGTTTTCATTCAATGAAGTTTCTAACTATTCTTATCTGAGGTTCTGTGTTCTGTGTTGCCATCTGGGTTCCTTGGCAAAAGCTTAGAAAGATTGAAAAGTCGCGTAATTTATGAATAGTTGCTATTCGTAAGATTGAAAAGGCTTTTCAATGTACGAGTTAATCAAATATTGCACCTTTTAGTTTTTTCCTGTTCTGGGCTCTTGAACCGGGAAATCTTACATACAGTTTGTCTTAATTGAATCTTTCACATTATGACACATTCTCTGATTAGGGACAGTCAAAATTACTGACCTTTAAATTGTCCATGTAATGGAAAATTGGTACATATTCTGTGAAGCCTGTGCTAGAATGGAAGTTGTTCATGACTGACACTATTAAGTCTCTTCTTTGGACCTCCTGAGAATCGTCAATTATGTCGTTTTCATTTTGTTAATGCAGGTAGTGAAGGATCTTCTAGAATCCTATGACATCGCCAGCTCCACGGACAATCGAGGGAACACAGCATTACATGTAGCTGCTTACAAGGGTCACTTGAATGTTGCAAAGGTTCTGATTGTAACATCTCCCTTATTAATCTCAGCAACAAACAATCATGGAGACACTTTTCTTCATATGGCAGTGGCCGGTTTTCGAACCCCTGGGTTCCGAAGAGTGGACAGGCAGGTTGAGCTCATGAAGCAGCTGGTATGTGGTAAGATATTGGACATACAAGATATCATCAATGTCCCGAACAACAACAGAAGAACTGCTCTTCACTTGGCTGTAGCTGAGAACATTCATTGTAATCTAGTGGAATTACTCATGACTGCGCCATCAATTGATTTAAACATCCGGGATGGTGAAGGGATGACTCCACTAGATCTTCTCAAGCGACTTCCAAAATCGGCATCCTCGGAAATTTTAATCAAGGAGTTGATTTCTGCTGGAGGAATCTCGAATTGCCAGGACAATGTGGCTAGAAATGCCATTGTTTCTCATCTGAAAGGGCAGGGTATAGGTGTCAGTCCCGGCTCCTCTTTTCGAATCCCCGATGCAGAGATATTCTTGTACACTGGTATCGGGAATGCATCTGATGCTAGTTGTGATGCAACAAGTGTGGAATATAGTACCTGCCAGAGCGAACAAAGTGACTTGGAATCAAATATCTCAGTTGATAAGAAGTCGAATTCTATCAATTCTGCTGCAAGGCGCCTGAAATTTCTTCTCCAGTGGCCCAAGAAGAAAGAGCGAAAAGATGCTGCTAGCTCGGAGTTGGGAGACGATGATCCTTGGGAGGCATCCAGTATAGAAGGCAGTCCCATTCCACTTAGGCAGAAGTACATGAAATCACTCTCTCTTCCAAACAACAAAAGGACCTTTTCGATAAGGAGTGACCTTCCAAGCCCATCAACCAAGAAGAAATTCACCGCAGGGTTAATGCACGGTGTGATTCAGGCATCGCCACATTTAGAAGCTGTTCCCGTTAGCCCTCTTTCAGGATCATCCATGGCTTCGCCTACTACTTCCGTGAATAATAAACAAAAAGGTGTTGATATTTCAAGACCCTCTTGCTCGAATCAGTCACCGGGTGGTAGAACTCAAGATTCTCTTAATAAGAAGCTATTGAACCAGTTTCTCCGTTTCGGTGCACAAGGCCTGTCTGTTGAAGAAGATTCCATGAGCTATACAAGGACAGGTAGGAGGAGTTACAAGCAAACCAGTGCTTTAGTTGCTTGAATTTTTTCTTCCATAAGTAGCCCCATTTACACTTCGCTTTGTATTTGTCTGACTAACAAGCCTGTATTATGTGAGCTTTGAAAATTCTCCATATCCATCCCATTTTTTTCCAAGTTTTTTGTTTTTTTGTTTTTGTTTTTTTTATTTTACATGTGGTAAGGTATGTACAGAAATTGTAATAGTTATCTGAATAATTTCATAGTAAGAACAACGTAAGAGAAGCTGTCAATACAGCTTCATAAGTGACCAATCTGTACAAGTTTCCAAGAATCATGTAATATAATATAAGTCCTCTAGTTGTGCTCTGGTAGTTTTGAATCTATACGAAGTATTGGACGTATTTTACAAACATGTGTGGGGAGTTTTCTTTTTGGTGTTGTGAGTAGGGTTGCACATTGGGGAAATGGGGATGGACATAGGTCCCCCCATCCCCATCACCATCCCCATCCCGGGATGGGGATGGGGATGGGGATGGGGATGGGGAATTTTGGGGGGAGGTACCTCCATCCCCAACCCCAATTCCCCATTTTTCCTGTTTCCTTGTTTCCCTATTTCCTCATTTCCCCGTTTGATTAAAAATTACAAATTAAAAAAAAAAAAAAATCCGTTACAAATACAAAATAAAATCAATTAGTGCATTACAAATATAAAATAAAATCCATTACAAAATAAAGTATTTTAATAATTCATTAGTGTAAATGAGGTTTATATAGTTAGGTTTTCAAATAATAAAAAATTTAAAATATATAATTATATTTATAATGTTTTGTGGGAAATGGGGAAATGGGGATGGAGGGACCTCCTCCCATCCCCATCCCTATCCCCATTTCCATTTCAATATATTAGTGGGGGAAATAGGGAAATGGGGATGGGGGAGGGTCTCCCTATCCTCATCCCCATCCCCATCCCCATCCCCATTTCAATTTGAAGATGAAAATCATCCCTATCCCCACCCATTTCCCTATTTCCCCATTTCCCCCCAATTTTTTTTTCTCCAAATGGGGATGGGGACGCGGGGAAATGGGGATCCGGGGAAAAATGTGCAACCCTAGTTGTGAGAGTCGATAACTCCGGGTTGTTAGAATACATTCGTCAAGTTTTGGTTCTTTGAGTTTGTTTAGGAATGGTCCATTAAGTTTTGGGAATAGCTCAAATTTATCTTATGTGGGTAAGTTTTGAGCTTTTCTAGTTTTAGTAAGTTTAGGAATCATGAATCCTAGATGACTGAAGATTGTCTATTTATCTTTTCTAGTTTTAGTCAATTTAGGAATCATGAATCCTAGACGAATGAAAATTGTCTATTTATCTTATGTGGGTAAGTTTTGAGCTTTTCTAGTTTTAGTCAATTTAGGAATCATGAATCCTAAATGACTGAAGATTGTCTATTTATCTTTTCTAGTTTTAGTTAATTTAGGAATCATGAATCCTAGACGAATGAAAATTATCTATTTATCTTATCTGGGTAAGTTTTGAGCTTTTCTAGTTTTAGTCAATTTAGGAATCATAAATCCTAAAGGAATGAAGATTGTTTTTCTTGCTTCTATGTAAGCAAGAGTAATAATAATTGTTTATTACTTTTTGATTAATACTAATAAAAAAAAAAAGTTCCTTCGAAGCAAAATTCTGTCGTGGAAGCAAAATTCTGTCGTGGATTGTTGTGGATTCAAGAACCTATTGCTTTCTCTTTGTCAACTTTTGTCCGCAGCCAGGTAATTGTTTTCCTATTTTCTAACTTGTGAAGTGAGTGTGATTATTCAATTAAGGTAATAATATACAAGATTCCAAGGCCTCCGAGATGTATTTTATGATGAAATCAAGCTAGTTGGGGCCCAATCATGCTAATTTTTCACCTAATTACTTATATTACCTTTGCATTGATGTTGAGTTGTTGTCAAAATCATATTTCAATTGGGTGTCAATTATTATCAGTTTTTATTTATTTATTATTATTATTTTTTACGGTTTTTTTCTATACACCTAACTAGAATAAGTATTTTTTTTTGAAGCTTTTGACCGTTGGTAGGATTCGAGCCGCTGACTTGGGGAGTCGTTTGCCCAAGTCCTAAGCTCATCCATCTACCAACTGAGCTACGTCATTGGGGTCAATTATTGTCTATTTACATTCAAATAAGTTGAGAATATTAATGAAAAAAATCAGGGGAGACCATACATGACCCGACAAAAGTCAGTTTTACCAATTATTGTCTATTTACTTGCAAATAAGTTGAGAATATTAATGAAAAAAATCAGGGGAGACCATATATGATCCGACAAAAGTCAGTTTCATTAAAGCCGTAACGTGACAACACCAGACTTTTACCAAACCTAATCCTAACGAAACCCGTATACAGTTAGGGCAATTCGGTAACCTGACAGGTGAAGAGAAACGAACGGTTCACCAAATATATAAAATTCTGTTAAAATTAACAATGTGAGCCATACAACACCGTCAGTCTCAGTCACAAAATCTATTAATGGAAGTTCTGTGATCTTCAAAATCTCTATATAATACTTGCCTGTGATACCATTGTCATCACATCTTCCTGTGACATTGTGTTGTGTTGGGTTGAATTTTGTTCGTTTCGAAAGAAAATTATAAAGTGTTTGTTTTTTTTTAGATATAACAACAATGGCGTCTAGCGAATCTCCACAGAAAACGTTCATGGACGAAACAGCGGCAGCGAAACAGAAGGCCATCGATGATTGGCTCCCGATCACTTCTTCCAGGAATGCGAAATGGTGGTACTCAGCTTTCCACAATGTCACTGCTATGGTTGGAGCTGGTGTCCTCAGCCTCCCTTACGCCATGGCAGAGCTTGGATGGTAAGTGTTTGATGTTTGTTCTCACGATTTCTTTTCCGGGGGTTTCGGCACTTTTTTAACTGATATATATAGAGTAACTTTCTAATGTGGGGATTTCGTGCGGGGTCACTAATTATCGGAGGTGATAATCACTGTAGTCGGTGATCCTGCATGAATTATAATCGGTGATCCCACACGAAAAATTCGTACAAGATACCACACTGGTTGATTTTCCGATATATATGTCTGTTTTTATGTCATCAACCTAGTATAATGTAAATGTATAAGATGTTACAGAGTTTTAATGGTGTGTAATGTTTTGTTGGGAATTATATAGGGGTCCTGGAATTGCGATTCTCACTCTATCATGGATCATAACCTTTTACACGTTGTGGCAAATGGTGGAAATGCACGAAATAGTCCCCGGAAAGAGATTCGATAGGTACCATGAGCTAGGCCAATATGCATTTGGTGAGAAGCTTGGGCTCTGGATTGTGGTGCCTCAACAAGTGATTGTGGAAGTTGGTACGGACATTGTTTACATGGTCACCGGAGGAAAATCGCTGCAGAAATTCCACAATGTGGTCTGTCCTAACTGCCAGCCGATCAGGACCTCATACTTCATCATGATCTTCGCGTCTGTCCACTTCGTTCTCTCCCATCTCCCCAACTTCAACTCCATCAGCGGGGTCTCTCTAGCTGCGGCTGTCATGTCCTTGACGTACAAATTATGATATCCCTTTTCTACATTGTTGAATTTGCTCAATTAATCTTATATAAATGTTGATTGACTAATGATTACTTCATTGCAGTTACTCTACAATTGCTTGGGTGACATCTCTCCAAAAGGGTGTCCAACCAAATGTGGACTACTCATACAAATCCAAGACCTCATCTGGGGTCATGTTCGATTTCTTTAGCGGGCTGGGAGAGGTAGCTTTCGCGTTTGCTGGTCACAATGTGGTTCTGGAGATCCAGGCAACAATTCCTTCAACTCCTGAAACACCATCAAAGGGACCAATGTGGAAAGGAGTTATTGTTGCATACATTGTTGTCGCCTTATGCTACTTCCCTGTCGCCATAATCGGGTACTATGTTTTCGGAAATTCTGTCAACGACAATGTCCTCATTACGCTGGAGAAACCCACTTGGCTTATTGCAGCTGCTAACCTGTTTGTTGTAATTCATGTCATCGGAAGCTACCAGGTTCAATTCAATTGTTTTCTAGTACCACTTATTATTGCTTTCGAATTCGTTTGGCCTTACTTTTCTCCTTGGAAAAAATGTTTGTAGATATATGCTATGCCTGTGTTCGATATGCTTGAAACTTTACTGGTTAAGTCCATGAAATTCAATCCTAGTTTCACTCTTCGCCTTATAACCCGGTCTGCATATGTTGGTAAGTTGTTCAAACATACACATTTTTCCATTCTTGAAACAAATTTGACATAACTGACTAAATCTTTCTAATAATCTTCCTTTGATTTCAGCTTTTACGATGATAGTCGCTTTGTGTATTCCTTTCTTCGGCTCTCTTCTTGGATTCTTCGGAGGATTTGCTTTTGCCCCAACAACTTTCTTTGTAAGCATTGCTTCACATTTTTTTTTTTTTTTTGGTTTGTTAAATCAAACAATATAAATATGTTATGATGTTCAATTTTTCTATTCTCTTCACAGCTCCCTTGCATCATGTGGCTTTCTATCTGCAAACCAAAGAAATTTGGCTTGTCTTGGTGCATAAATTGGGTAAGTTTCACTAGACCTCTGATAAAAAAAAATATAAAAATAAATTCAATCTTTGATTCGAGGCATGAACTGAAATTTTCTTTTTTCGTGTTTTTTTGTACATTTTCAGACATGCATTGTTCTTGGTTTGTGTTTGATGATTCTATCACCCATTGGTGGGTTAAGATCAATAATCATTTCAGCCAAAAAATACAAATTATTCTCGTAAATGCTAACGAAGATGACGATGAAGATGAAGATGATGATTACAGTATTCGTTCATTACGGTGTTGATTGAATAATCAAAGTTTAAATCTTCTGGGAGTCTTGCCAGTGATATTTCTTGAAATGGGAAACATAACAAAAAGTGGATTTCAATTCAGAAATAGAAGAGCAGTTGCTGTGTTATATCAGTGTTACAAACTTACAATGTACAGCAGACATCTTCATTATCATTATCAGTTTTTAGGGCTCTTTTATGATTTTAATGTAGCAAATAATAAGGTGTACAAATCACTTGAAGTTATAAGTATTAATACATCTCCATAAAACATGCCGAGTGGACGTGCACTTTCTTATTTATATTTGGGATTCGAATCTTTCGTTTATTTATAAAATCACAATATGTGAATAGATTTCTCATCTATAGTGGGAATTATAATCCAGACCATCTCATTAAAGTATAACCGGACCTCATTATAAGAAATTGTTCAAAATTTTGTGAGATTTCAATTGAGATCTCTAATGAATTTTAGACGATAATTCTCTCTTAATTTCAGAAGTTCACAGGAGTTCTTAAAATAAAATAAAAAAAATGGGCAGAATTCCTTAAATAACTCTTGGATTTTCCATTTTCAAAAAAAAAAAAAAAAAAAAAAAAAAAAAACTCTTGGATTTTCCTCTATAAAATTCGATTAATAATTTTTTAGTCAAGACAATCCTAAATTAAAAATAAATAAATAAATAAATCAGCAAAAGTTCAAAACAGTCCTCTTCAGGAGAAAAACTTGGGTGCATCCGATGCACCACACTGGAATCTGATGGTGGTGCATTGGATCCACTCACTGATTGACACGTGTCACTCCAATTTTAATTTTTCTCCCCCTCATCCTCTCTTCTTCTTCACTATCTGTCAGTTTCTCTCTCTCCCTCTCTCCCATTTTTTCACGCACACCATCACTGGTGCTCTTTCGCCAGCGCCGTTTGACTCCGACGATAGTCGGATATGGAAGATCTGACGACGCCGAGTTCATTGGAGCGATCGGTTTCATCGAATTCGCAACGGATCGGCGCAGATTTGATGATGAAGGTTAGGCGACGGTTCGGATTTGTATTCGTTTCTCTCTCCACACAGCCCGAATCCGAAAACGGACACTTGGGTTTTGACGGCCGGAACCCGACGAACGTTCCGGTGTGGGTGGTGTCGCCTCACTTGCTCCGACGGTCGGCGGTCGGCGACGCTTACAGCGGTCTGAAAATGAGAGAGATAGAGAGGCTGCTGATAGGGTAGGGAAGAAGGAAAGAAGGAAAGAAGGAAAGAAAAGCTGAGGTGGAGGAAAAAATAAAATTAAAATGACACGTGTCACTCATTGAATGGATCCGATGCAGCACCATCAGATTCTAGTGTGGTGCATCGGATGCACCCAAGTTTTTCTCCCTATTCAGAGGACCCGTATTATGATTTTTAAGAATAATTTATTATTATTATTTTGCAATTTGCATTTCACAGATTTTGTGTTTTACGGCCCAAACAATCTGCAGGTCGGTCCAAACCCGAAACCCGATTTGTGTAATTGTCTGGCGATCCATAAGGCCCAACCCCCAATAGAAAAACCAACTAGGCCCAATCATCGGTACTAACGTGGTCGGCCATGTCATCATATAACGTGTCTAGACACATCATTTGAAGGGTAATAAAGTACCCAAATAAGTCGATCAAGGGGTTTCGAGTTTGAGTTTAGCTATAAATTGAATTATTAATGGACAATTGTATAAGTGAGATAGTTTATTTTAATTTTTTTTAATTTTAAATCTTTAATTTTTATATATCTTTAGATTTATTAAAAATTAGAAATTCACCCAACAACTATACAAGTAGCTGATCCTTTCAAGTTTCAAGTCCGATCAACTCACTGAGTTTGGATAAAAATAGAAAGGGTACAATTGTAAATTTGTGATACAAATAACCCGCCAAACACCCTTATAAACCTAATTTATTTTCCCGCCATTTGTCTTCTGCTCCCAAATTGAGTGTTGAAACCCTAGAGTGTGTATGTGTGTGGGAGAGAGAGACAGAGAAGAGTAACCCGCCATGGAAGACGAAATCAAAGCAGAATTCAACAAGAACGGATTCACTATCGACGACGAAGAAGCTCTCAAGAAATGTAATTTCTATTCCTCTTCTGCTCCCTTGAATTTGTAATTTCATTTATATCTGCAGAAATTGATGCTTTAGTTTTGATTCTCACTCGCTTTAGGTCTTACTTTTTGTATCAATTACGATCTCAAGCCCTCGGATCTCGTCTCCAGCTGGGAGGTTTACTATCTTAACAGGTAATTATTGTTTATTAACTCAAAATTCTCTCTTTAGATTTTGCCCTTATTTTTTTTTTTTTATATATATATAAAAGAAGCTTTAGCTTAATTTAACTATCTCTATTTGTACTCAGAGAATTATTTTCTTATTTATTTTAGTTTCACTGAAGGAAGAAATGGAATCTATACAAGTATCTAATTCAAGCTGAATTGGGATCTTAAATTGTATAATTTGACAACCAATGTTGGTTTTGGAGTCTCATTTCATGGGAATTTTAACTTGATTTGATTAATGTAAAAGGAATGTTGAGATTTCTATTAGTTGTTTGACACGGGTGATTTTGCGGCAGACAATTGGATGATAATACAACGGTTGAAGATGCTGAAATGGATGGTTTTTTGGTGCATTTGCAAAATGAGCAGAAAGAAGCGGTTGTTAAAGAGGAACCGGGTTTGCATATTTACTCCAGTAAAGATGTGGACATGTGAGCAATTTGTATAATTATTGTAACTTTGCTTGCTTGAAGTTTGTTGTTTTATAAATTGTTTTTTTGTTTTTAAGAATTTTTTAATTTTAAGTTGAATGAGGTGATATCGGTACATGAACATGGTTGATTTGCAGATTAATATTGAATAAATCTTTGTTCTTCTTAAAATGTGAGTGATTAATGGTGAAGCACCTATTGTGCAGCATATTGAATGATGAAGATGAACATATGACAGATGATATTCCGGGTACTCCAACCGATAAGTCTCAGATTCAGAAATTATATTCAGAGCCATTAGATTCAACACATAAAACAAATGGAAATGGTTATTCTTCTGGGAAACCATCAAAACTCGTGACACCCTTTGGGCGACGAACAGATAAGCTTGTGGCAAAATTCAGCATCAATAATCTGCCCAATTCAGAGAATGGAAGTAATGAACAAGATAATGAGAATACTGACGATGACTTCCTTAAAAAGGTTCAGCCTTGCAAGAGTTGTTCCTTGATAGTTCATGGAGCGGGACCAGAACCAGGCTGCAGGTTCATGTATGACCGGATTGAAGACAGGGTATTTGATACTTCTTTTGGCAGTTTAACAGTTCTTGTTCTTTTACTCCCTGTATGTATTACATTAACTCATTTTCTTGGCTATGTAGTTTAATGCACTTGAAAATCGCATTAGTAGATATGCAAATGCACTTGTCGCCTCTGGGATTTATGAGGAACCGGTTGACCCTACAGTAGCTTCACAGGTAATTTGGCAGTGTCTCTCTCTCTCTCTCTCTCTCTCTCTCTCTCTGTGTGTGTCTGTTAATCTGTTGCAGGTTAAATGAAGCTATGAATTTATTCTTTTAATGAAATCTATTGCTTCAGAGAAGTGTATTTGCTGTCGGAATGATCTCTTGTGATGGGGAGGGCCATTTGAATGATAAGTCTATCTTGTTACAAAGCAGGTAAAAAGTCCTGGACTTTTCTTTTTCTTTTGTTTCATTCAGTAGAAGGCGGATGGGTGTTGTCTTTACTGTTTGAACTATGTCAGATATATGTGATCATGTCGACTTAGATGCAAATGAAAATTTTCATCTACATAGCAATGAAGCCTTAGGTGTGTAGATTAGATGCCCAAATCAATACAGCGCCTGTACATGCCTGGTTTGTAGATACATTGATTTGATCAGGGTCAGATAAGCATCATCTTCTATTATGTGTTTTCTCTTCATTAAACAGAACTACTTGGATAGAATCTGATAAATACAATGCCCGATCATATTCATAATGGATATCTTTCACGTGATGAGAAGTTACTTATCATACTTTGCTATGGGTTATATCTTAGTGTTCTTGTTGAATGTGGGTTTTGTTCATATTGTATTTTGGCAGTGTTGCACATTCTGGAGGACAACGTGTACGTCTAGACTTACATAAACTGGGCCAGTTTTCCATTTTCCCTGGACAGGTAAAAGCTTAAGATAAAAGGATCATAGAACTTCCTCCACTTGTTCGAATTCCAATAATAACAAGAAAAAATTGCATTTTCCATAGGTAGTAGGCATTGAGGGGCACAATCCTAGTGGACATTGTTTGATTGCATCAAAAGTGGTAGACTCTGTTCCTTTACCCGTTCCTACTGATATGAATGCGCATCCTGTAAAGAAGCAAGCTTTGGATCAGGAGGTCCTTTCAACTGATTTGACCTCAAGGCCAGACGAGATCTCTGTGGTATGCAATGCAATCTCGTCTTCTGCATTATTTCGAGATATTAATAAGATGACATTGTTTCTTATGCTTAACCATCTGTCATCATTTGTATCTGAAGCTTACACATACTTTTTGATTTTTGAATAGATTATTGCATCAGGCCCTTTTACCACGACAGACAACTTATTTTTTGAGCCTTTGACGGAGCTGCTTGCGTATGCAAGCAGAAAGCAACCGCAGTTGCTTATACTGGTAAGAATTCATTGTTTATTAATTCAATGATTGTTTGTAGAATATTGACCAAGTGGAAAACTTTCACATCTTGTCTTATCGGTGTTTCTTCAGCTGGGACCATTTGTCGATTCTGAGCATCCACAGATTAAGAAAGGAACTGTAGACATGAGTTATGATGAAATATTTCGCCTGGAAGTTCTCAGAAAGGTATCTGCAAAAGAAAATTGGATTAATTGATTTAGGAAAAAAATTACGTCTCCTTATTCATTTTTTCTCCTCTGTATATTTTCAGTTGCAAGATCATGTTGAATACTTGGGTTCTGAAGTACGTGTGATTCTTGTGCCATCCATACGGGATGCTAACCATGACTTCGTTTTCCCACAGGTGATCTTATTGTTAAATGAAACATAAAATATAACAATATTTCTGTGCTCAATTTAATGAAATTTTATTGAAACGGTATATATGACAAGATTAAAATGGTACAATGTGCAGCCTGCTTTTGAGATTCATCCAAGTGATATCAAACATCAGGTAAATGATTTCATAGACTGTTCATATTTGAGCTCAGGGGGATTTCAAATAATTTTCCATTAATTGCAGTCTCAAATATTTTAGTCTTTTTCCTCCAGATAACCAGTCTTACAAATCCAGGGATGTTTGATGCAAATCAGGTAAAATAACAATATCTTGTTCTAAAATTCTGATTTTTCTGGACTTTTATCTGTTGCTGACTTGCTGGTATTGGTATCTATGGTACTTCTGAACAAAAAATTTGATATTAAGGTTCTTGATTTCATGATTCTAAGATCTCATGGAAACATGAAACAATAGAGTTTGTGGCTACAGAAGAATACTGAGTCAGCCGTATTGGCTATGAGTTAAATGCATTCGAACTTATAGAGTGGCCGTAGACATTTGAAACTTTCTACCTACTATGCTTACCATATGTCAATTTACATATCCTCTCAACTTTTGCATGATTATGACTGCTTGAGTTTCCAGTTAAATGTCTGAGTCTTAGTATTCCTGGAGGCTATAGATAAGTTTTGATACCTTAATTTTCCAAGTCTTCTAAATTTCGAACAATCTGTTTATCTGAGTATGAGAACGCCAGTATATTCCATTAATGGTTTGGGATTTCAGGTCAAAGTAGGTTGCTGCACTGTTGATCTTCTTAAACAGCTTAGTGGAGAAGAGTTATCAAGAAATCCGAAAGACGGAACAACGCCCAGTGACCGCATGAGTAGACTTGCAAACCATATTCTAAGCCAGCGCAGGCATGTATAGTAGTAATAGATCATGTTTGTGCAAATATATTCATTCACTTAATATATAAGTGATTAATGCTTCGATATAATTTTCGAACAGCTTTTATCCTTTATATCCACCGGCAGAAGGCATTCCATTGGATTTTTCGCTGGCCCCAGAAGCTCTAAGTATCTCCTCAATTCCAGATATAATCATCCTTCCCTCAGACATGAAGTACTTCATAAAGGTTAGTATCAGACACTGATGAAAAATTTGTTTCAAATTTGTGCAATTCGAATTGAGATACCCATGAATCCTATGTGATCTCCCTCTCTCTCTCCGGGCACAGGTGTTGTCGATTGGAGGAAGAAGCGAAGGGGAAGAGGAAAAGAAGTGTGTTTGCGTGAATCCGGGAAGACTAGCCAAAGGAGAAGGTGGAGGCACCTTTGCAGAGCTTCACTACCATGGAAGTCCTGACATGATGAATGCTTCAATTATTGGCCTATGATTTCCCATAAAAGATTGAAGAAGAAGAAGATGGTAAGTCAAAATCAATCACTTCAATCTTTGGGTCCAAACAGCTTTACAGGCTGCAATTTGTTAGGTAATGTAATTATTGTTTTAGCTTATCATTATTACTAAAAGTAGAAACATAAAAGGAAATTTGTTACTTCCATTGACATTCTGTACTATCAAGAAAGAAAATATTGCAGCTAAAACTAAAAAAAAAAACCCCAGAAATTTTCTAGTTGACTTTCTTGGAAGCTTTGCAACTTCTTTCTCTACACAAGTCAATCCAATTATTCAGAATCCACAATACACTAAGCAAGATCCCAATCACAATCACAACCATCCAAGAAACCCAAGCCCACTTTGGGATCAAAGTAGCAGCAGCAGCTCCACTTTGATAATAGACCCACATCTGATACACAAACAGAGGTCCAAGAATCCCTCTAACTACAGAATACAATGCATAGAAAGGAAGAGACAGTGTTTCGTGCAATTTGGCTGAAGCAGGAACATCAGCTTTTCGAAAACCAGCAAGACTCCACACATTCTGACAAGCACTTGTGATCTCAGCAAGAACAAGAATCACAAGGATTGCAAACGCCCCAGAACGAACCACGAAATGACAGGTGACTAAAACGTACAGAGTTGCTACATGGTGGAGAATAAAGAGAATATCGCGAGGGAAGAATATGATGTAGTGAAGAAGGTCCATGAAGAAGTAAGCGATGCTGTATTCAAGAACAATGTCTTGGAAAGTAGTGTTTGGAGAGGCTATAATATCAGATGCTTTGTTTTTGACGTCTATAATCGCGTAACTTGCCATGAAAACAACAGGGGTGCCATGAACTAGAGATATGAAACAACTCGAAGCAGCTGCTCTATGTTTCGGACCCCAATTACGGAAAACCACCATGAAAACAAATACATACAAGAATGAAAACATGATGAAGAATGTTGGCAAGTTTAGGCTATACAGATTAAAACTTTCCATGAGAAAAAAAAATTAAGGTTTCAGAGAAGTTGGAGCAATGGAAGATACTGGAGTTATGAGAAAATATTGCAGAATTATGGATAAAGTAGGGAAAGCAAAAAAGATTATAACATCAGAGGCTGTGTGTGCATCAAAACGGTGGTTGTTGAACATTGACTATAAAAACAAAGGCAGGGTGTGTTTCACTTTATCACTTCACATGAAAATCTTTGGCCAATTAAATGCTCCCACATCATATTTGAACAATTTTACAATTACAAGTTATTCTTTAGACTCTATTGGATATTTGTATATTCCATGATTATTTTCTGTATACGGAGAGCTGTTCCAAAGAATCAAATTCATTGCCTTTTTTGCAATTTTCAATATTTTGTTCATCACTATCTCCATCGCAATTCCAATCCACTTATAAAGTGACGTACAAGTTACAACCAAGACTCAATCCAGCCCACACATCTATTCTATATTCTAATCAAAGTGGTTATGTATTTCCCTGTGCGATAGAAATTCAAGTCTCACATTAATTTATTAAATCGCAAATTGTGTAGAGACAACTACATTACAGGCCCGTGCCAAATTAAAAAATAAATAAAAAAAATCCAGCCCACTATTATCATATAGTATATTTAAATAAATGACATAAATTATTAAATTTACAAAACATTTTCTCAACCTTATAAAATAGTGAACTAAAAACTGCTTCAATAAAAAACAAAGAAAACGACTTCTTTCAAGAGATGCAATCATGCAAACGACTTGTCGTTGATCCATTTAATTCATATTTCATAGTTCATACCCGGTCGAGAGAGTCGTGACATATCAACTTAAACCTTAAATTACTTTTGGAAGCTATCAATAAACTATGAAGACACGTCACATCCAAAACTACAAATTTTCGATAATGCCAAACAACACATTGAAATTCTACAAAACTTGCCTGAGTTGTTTATTATATAACAATATTATGCCAAAACTGCCTCAAAGGGGCGTAGCACCAAACAGGTTATAACCCGCAGTTTTTGATCTGAAATTAGAGAGCTATATCGGGTTGGTCGATCAATCACCTACATAACCATTCCTCCGTCAATGGTAAGCACCTGCAAGAAAACAGGATCCGCCTTAAGAACCAGGTACATGAAATGGGGAGACGAAGCTAAGTAATATAAGTGAATAACGATATATGCGGTTTTGAACATATATGGCAATCACAAGGAATGGCAAGCTAAGATAAGGAACGACTTATAATTATGGTGTATTGTGATTCAAGTGAGCTGCTTCTCCACACGAAGAGGTGAAGTTTTCTCTAGCCAATAAATAATAGCTCGTGAAGTTCGACAAATGAAATTTGCAGTACAAAAGAGCATCATTATAAAGAGAGAGATTCTAAACCTGTCCAGTTATGTAATTGGCGGCAGGATTAAGGGCCAAGAATTCCACCAGTCCGGCAACTTCTTCTGGTTGGCCATACCTTCCTGCATTGCGTGCATTACAAAAATAGTTACTATCATTGTGATTTCATGAATACAGGTTTTACTTAGCTGAACATATTTTCAACTTAACAAAATCCAGAAAAATCAGCAGAAACAGGAAACGGGACTGAGAGGAAGGGTTCACTATAGAATGATAAGGTCTATGGAAGTTTTTTTCACAAGAGTACTATTTCCATGAACCAGGAAAGAAGTCATTTCAAATCAAGTATTGTTTCAAATCACTGTAAAATGATGTCTTCAGTGGATTGCAAGAATGGCTACTCATAATGAATTATAAGGAATATCAACTATAATTTGCATGAAAACTTCAAATCTGGCAAAGTTTCAATGCCTTAAGTAAATTGCAAATTAAAAGAGATAAGACCAACATAATCACGGATCTGAAGGAGAAAGGATAAAAAAGAAGAAAATACGAAGAAACTTCTAACTTGTACAATCATCACTCACCTAAGGGGATTGTCTCCAAGATCTTCTTCTCAATGTCGTCGCTGAGCTTTGCTGTCATATCAGATGCAATGAATCCTGGTGCAATAGCATTGACCTGGAAAAACAAACATTAGAGTGGATCTCATGTATGAGCATCAGCTGCATGAATCTTTGAAATGTTCAAATCTGTGGAACACAAAAAAATTAAGAAACTCAGTAAAACTCACATTAATGTTTCTGCTTGCATATTCCTTTGCAACAGTCTTTGTCAGGCCAATAACACCAGCTTTTGCAGCGCTGTAATTGGCTTGGCCTACATTGCCAACAAGACCAACAACTGATGCTATATTGATAATTTTTCCCTGAAAAAACATAAGTTCACTGAGATGGGAAAGCTTAATGTAAACGAGGATGTGTAAATCAAAAAAGTTTGGCCTTATATAGCTTCTAGAAATCCTTTCTTTGTTTTGTTAGTAATTCTTAAAATTGGAAAGCAATTAGTTCTGGGGAGCCGATAATATCTAAACTAGGTGTCAGGTGCAAGGAATTAAAGCCCAAAACTGTGAGGCAGTTGTTTTAGTCCAAAACTTGTTAAGCTTCTTTAGAAAATGACTCCATATCCTATAAATGAACTGCCATAGAAAATCACCATTATGACAGTAATTCTGTCACGATTGCAGAAAAGATGCATGAGGAATGGGTAAACAACAAACATAGCACATAGGAAAAATAAAAACAAGCCTGAATTAAGTGTACGTAGGAGTGCTTAATTGGTTGTTTTGGGGCAGAAAATTCCACCCAGCATTGATTAGCATATATATAGATAACCCCAAGATAGGCACACCATAATACCTTTCTCTTCTTCATCATGATTTTCGCTGCTGCCTGCAAAACATAAACTGCCTCAGTTCCAATAAATTGAAGCATCTACTAGCATAATTACTCGGACCTTAACCATACACACCTGTGTACAGAGGAATACACCAGTGAGATTCAGATCAATAACATCCTGCCATTGTGATTTCTTCATTCTCATAAGCAAGGTATCTCGAGTAATTCCTGAAGCATGGTAAAATAAGTTAAGGCACTAGATTGAAATCTGTAACTGACTAGGTATGAGGTGAGAGTTATGTATAACCTGCATTGTTAATCAATATATCAACGGTTCCCCATGCATCAATGGCCTGCAAATGTTTCAGTTATGACCATACTACAAAAGGTAGATAGAGGGTAAACTTAGCATGATAAGCAAAGAAAGTATCTGCTCACAGTTTTGATCATTGATTCCACATCAGCTTCTTTTGAGACATCTCCACCAAAAGTAAGGGCCTGACCACCATATTCCTCGATCTAGAAAACAGTCACACAAATTGTCATCAGTAGCAGCAACAGCAGGTAAAGCAAGTTAAACACTTTTTTTGGGTAAGTCTAGAGCACTAATTCATACAGAAAAAAACCAACATTTGAAGTTTTATGTTAATTATTGAAACTTTTACCAATTTCATCTTTAAAAGGATGAGACTTCAATTTTTTCTTTTCTTCTGTTTTTTCTTTTTTCTTTTATATATATATATATATATATATATGTATGTATGTATGTATATAATCCAGGGACCTAAACAAGTTCATGGTACTTGTCAAGCACAGTAGAGATGTGAAAGAGTATCCGTGGAAAGTAATGAAGGATCTACCATCAAATAGCTAAATCACACTTCTGGTCTTTTAAAATATATAGTCTTAACATTTCTTTAGATCACTTCATCAGAGATTCAGAATCTTCTACTTATAAAGGCAAATAAATTTTGCTCCTATTCTAAACTTGCATAGAAGACATGTAATGCCAAAAATATAATATTTGAATAATTCAGGATGTAAGAATACCAACAAAACAACCAATAACCTGAAAGCTCTTATCTTGGATTAAGGAAAATATATCATAGCCACGTTACCACATGAGATTTTTATGAACAAAGTGAAGCTATATATTTTTTTAAACCATGATACTAACACAGATTATTTTGAATCTAAAAATGCCTGTAAGAAGTACCCTGATGAAAAAATTAAGCTAAAAGCTAAAGAAAAATAGCTGACAAACATCTAGAAAGATATTTGAAGCTGCGATGCTTTCTCAAATAACAGAGCAGATAAAATGCATAGAACCAAAAGAATCTTCACAAATATTCAATAATATTTCTTTGAATAAACATTCTTCACCTCTTTGCAAACTTCTTCAGCTTCCTTTGATGAGCGAGCATAATTTACCAGGACCTATAATAATGCAAAAGTAAAAGCAATCATGATTTAAACAACAAAAAGGTAAATGAAAAAAATTACGCACATTATTCGCTAGCCATTCTCAATGAAATCATTGACAGGAATTTGCATGGAACGTTTCAAGATGCCAAATGCATAGCTTCGGACAACTTCAACCCACCTGGGTTAGTTTTCATTGATTTATCATAAAGAGACCACTTCTTTCCAAGACTGGGTCAACAACAAATCCTAGCTAATTGCAAGGTGCTTGCGTGTGCATGTGATGGGTTTACTTTGATTCATCAGTCACTAACCTTACAACCCGCTTTCCCCAAGGTCAATGCAACTGCTTTGCCAATACCTCTAGAGGCTCCGGTCACTATAACAACAGGAGCTTCCACCTTTTGAGCTGTTTCAGCGCTTGTTTGTTCAACAGTGGCAACCTGAGCTCTCACTCCTGTGTGAACCAAAACAATCAATGAATAGATTTTATTGATTTTACAAGCACATACAAATAAAAACAAAATGTGCAAAGAGAAGGATTCTAAATATGTAACTAAACATGCCTCTTGTCACTAATCGAGGACTCTTAAATTTAAATACTATAAAATGCACACAACATTAAAAAAGATTAATTTTTCACAAATTGTAAACTTATGAATGTCTGTACGACTGTACCTAATAGTAATCAAACAAATTGTAGTACACAATTGAAACTCGAGATTCCAAAATTCCAAATCGTGATCACAATTAGATCCGTAATCTCAAACTAATAGCTACTTTTAGAGCTCAAATCAATTCAATTTTGCTTCCAAAAACAAATTCAAACAGAGATGACACAAAATACGAACAACAGTACCAGAAGAAGCGAATGAGCTGCTACGTCTACTCTGGAGTCCAACGCAAGGCCGAGGCTGAACCGAGACCGGAGACCATTGATGACGGAAATGGCCGGCTTTCCGGTCACCAAACTTCCTGGAAATCGCGGCGGATTTGAAGGCGACAATGTTGGATCCGGCAACGGCAGCCATGATAGGTCCTCCGGAGATTACACGAAGCGAGAAACGCGAAGCCGAGAGAGAAGCCAGAAATGAAAGATTGTTGATTCGTAGTTGTTGCTTTTATAAACAAAAAAACAAAAACAAAAACACAAATTTTGTGTTTGGCTTTGGAAACTCCGGAGACTGTTATGGGTGGCGATTAAAACGAAGGTCGTGTGACTTTTGTGCGTAGCCGCGTAGGTGGTTTCGTACTGGATTTAGTGGACGTGTTTTTACATAATTGGGTCTGGTTTTTTTATTTAATTACCATGCTCACCCTCATGAGTCAAATATGGTGATTTGCGTTTAGTTTCTGGTGTGGTAAAATTGTAATTTAAACGATGTTTTAAGAAAATCTTGTAATTTTAGTAATTAAATAGCAAAAACTATTAGTTGGTCCGCTCAACTAATCACATGACCTCCCTCTCTATCTTTGCTTTTTATAATTTTATTCAAAAAATAAATAAATATAAAAAACGAACAATTAAACCCAAAAATAATTAGTAAATAATAACCCAGATTAAAAAAAAAATCAATCAACTAATATTAAATCAAAAGTTGATCAGCAACTAAAATTAGTAGAAATTACAAAAAAAATTAAAAAAATTCATCATCATAGTTAATTATCATCCAAATACATATTTCCTCTATAGCCTGCTTCTAATCAAATTACAAAACATGGCTGCTTCACGATCCCAAAAGCAAGATTCAGAGCAGGTGACACCATAGTTGTCTTCTTCCCACCCTCTTCTGTATGTATTCCAGCAATTGCATGTTCTTGTATCCAAATTAACGTTGTTGTATATCCAAAAACTCGAAACGACCCTTTCCACTCTCTTTCTGCATTCTCTGATTTTGAAGCAACGTCGTCGTTTCAAACAAGATAGATGATTTAACCCTTGTCGTCGTAGTCTATTGTCACCACCAGAGAGTGATATCAATAGAATGCCAACTACATAGGTTGCTTCTATATGTCCCTTATGAGCGGCTCTTTGTAAGAGCATGAATCCGGATTCTGTTTCCAACAAAGAGAAGTACTCGAACATGCCTTGTCTAAATAGAGCCTCGGCGTTTCCGTTCTCTCTGCAGCGTCTTAGGAACAAAGAAGCCTTGTCGCTTTTGTGCCAATCAGGAGCGATATGGAAGCCGTTCATGCAAGCATGTTGGAGGACGTAATTGTCGTTTCCCACTTCGAGAAGATCTTTACAGCTCCGCTCCACGTTGAACAAGTCGGCGACGGAACCGGAGGCCACACGGGCGAGAACGTCGGTGAGCAAGTCCTTAGGAAGAGACTTGATATTGCAGCGGGAACCAACTTTGTTGTCGAGTTTGGTTCTTTTCATCTTCTTGACCACCATTGAAAGAAAAGAGAAAATAGTAGAAGACAAGATCAAGTAAGCTGGTAGATTTTTGAAGAATTAATTTGTGTGCATGGTTGTGATTTGAAGGAGCATATATATAAGGATGTCTTCCTTTTCCGATCAGGAGGAGGACTCTGTTATTCATCTGTTTCTATTTTATGGTTTGGATTGGGTTTCCTTTTACAACAAGTTTTCTAGTTTCCTAATCCAGTTTAGATTCAGTTAACATGAGAAAATCTTAGCTGCACCCGGTGCTGAGTATTGCACTAGGGCCAATTAAATTCTGACACCTCATCCAACTTAATCCAACAAGTCATCTAACTCAGCTTTTATCCACTCAGTCTCTTTAACACAAAAACAATCTCACCATTAAAAACCTCCAAATCTCTCTTCAAAAATCACATTTGCAAATTCAATCCATAAAAAAAAAAAAAAAAAAAAATGAAGATGAGTCCTCCGCTCTCACCACCACCACACCCTCCAACTCCTCCCCCCCGCCGCCGCCTCGAAAAACGCCGAGTCCCCGATCTTCTGCTCCACCTCCATAAACTCCCCCAACGAAGCCGGCTTCGCGTCGCCGTCGTCGTTGCACATCCGCCACCACCTCCACCGCCGCCTCGCTGCAGAAACATCCGGCGCTGCCACACCCTTCTTCTTCTTCCTATTCTTATTCTTCGACCTCGTCTCCGACACCCCGCCACCAAAAATTGAGTAAAATAATGTTCTAAGTTATTAAATTAGTAAATTATTTAATTATTTTTTATTTTAATATTAATCCCTGTCATCCAAGTACCAGCAGATCCACACAGAGAGCTCAACAACAATGGTTGAATCTAATGGATCTCCAGGGAAAAAAAAATCACTTGATCAAATTTCAAGAACAAAAAATTAAAAATCAAACAAAACCCACAAAAATTAAAATATATATATATATATATATATATATATATAATCATCATCTTCTTCTTCTTCCTTGGACGCTACCTAGCTCTCTGCTCTTTAACGAGTCTCGCGCATTTTCTGGTGAAAGAGCAGCGTCGACTGTGATTCGCTGTGTTTGGTGGGTTCTTCATGAAATTTGATGAAGAAGAAGAAGAGGAAGATCGGCAGCTTCTTGAAGACGGTGTAGCTGCTCCGGATGTTTCTGCGGCGAGGCGATTTTGAATAGAGATTTGGAGGTTTTTAATGGTGAGATTGTTTGTGTGTTAAAGAGACTGAGTGGGATAAAAGCTTTGGATGAGTTGTTGGATTAAGTTGGATGAGGTGTCAGAATTTAATTGGCCACGGTGCAACACTCAGCATGTGTGAGTGTTTCACCGGGTGCAGCCAAGATTTTCTCCGGTTAACATGCGATTCCATTGATAGTTTTTTTTTTTTTTTCCTTCTTCTTCTTCTATTTATTGCAGCCACCGCTGGATAATTCGCACAGAAAAAATAAATGGGATTATATAACTGGTTAGTGGTTATAGTGTTTTGTTTTTGTGAGACACCAATGAAACTTGAGATTTTACACCCTTTACGCTATTAACAGAGTTTTTTGTGGTGAAATTCCGATTCTAAATCTGCCCTTTTCGAAGATTAACGAAAGTAATTTAATGGATGAAATTAATTGGTTAACAAGTAAGATCTGACAAAAGTAGTCTATTAAAGAATTCGTTTTTCATTTACATTATTTGCTTGATAACATTATTCCAGTTTTGACTTAATATGGATCAGTTACTGATAATAAAAAAACAAAAAATTTTCAAAAAGTTGCAAGTTCTTGTAATGGAAGATGCATCTTTGAATTATGTGATTCTTTTGTTTTCTTATTTGTAGATATGAGTTTTATTATAACTGAAAATGAGCAGGAAAAAGCAACTCATGTACAAACTCTTGAAAAAAAAACCATAAATCGGATAACAAGATAATGTTCAAATGTTGAACAAGCATAGACATTTATGATGGAAAAAACTACAATCCAAAAACTTGGAGGTCTCCACTCATATAACCACAGAACTAGAATCTCGTTATAACTCGTTTTTTGGAATTATTCTTGCGACGAACCTTCACAAAAGCTTTTTCCAAATCCTGAACAGACCAATCCAAATGAAGAATGTCAGTTTAAGGAACTGAACAGCGCAAAATAATAAACATTATATGAGAAACCAGTTGATGTTAAGAGAGCAAGAAAAAGTTTTAGGATTTCACTCCTCATGGATCTGATTTTCGGTCTACAAAACAAAATACTCACAGCTTGATAAAACATGATATTTCTGTTCTACTTATATTATCAATAGTTTTGTTAGGAAGAACGCAAGACCGTTTCAACTTCCACAAAGGCGTGAATTTCGTAAATGATGCCCCACATCAACTCTCTACAATCTTTTAGAAAATGTTGAGAGCAGTGGCATGACATGACAAAATCCCATTCCACTCAAACGACTTGTACAGAATTCAAATACTTAATATATCTCTCCCTTGCTTCCTACAACCACTACAATGATTTTAAAGTCCTTGGGTAACAGAAAACCCAACAAGAAAGAAGAAATCGTTGAAATGACTGAAATCTTAGCCTCGCTAAGATTTCGTTCAGGCAAACTTTCACCTTTGTTTATCCATCAACCCACTGCTCTAAGCTAAGATAAGAGTTTCAATGCATCTTGGTTTAAGTAAGCATGAATCTCATAGTGTATGCTTTATGCAGTGTCCAAAATCCTTTTAGGTTTCATTTCTCATCCAAAATTAACACTCAAATGAACAGACACCAACAAAGATATATCTGAACGAGGCTGACAATGGAGCTTAAAAATTGAACAGAAATGCTAGCAGAAGCATGTCTATTAGGTGACACTAAACATACTATCATTCTTGGCCCTCTCTCCACCGTCGACAAGTTCTTCAATAGCTAACTTGAAACTAAAACGGGCAATTCTCACTTTATAATAATATCTTGTAAGCCAACAGTTCTATATATATAGAAAAGGACAACCCAACTTTCTGTATGACTCAAATGTGTCAATAAACAACTTCAAAAAAAATTTACCAGAATCTAAAAATTAATAATAAACTTCGACTTACCTGAACTGGTTCCGGATGAGACATCCCCGAGGACCAAAGATTTTCCAAATTGTAATAGTCTCTAGCCTTCTCATCAAGGGCATGAACGATCACTTTGCCTACAGAAAAACGATACAACCAAAAGAATAAGAGATTAGTCATTAGTATCTAGACGAATATGATTACCACAAACTAGTTAGATAACATCAGCAAGCAGCTTATAAAATAAAGGATTTCAGGTTGCTTTAGGCTTCTAATGTTTTTTTTTAAAGCTACTTTAGGCTACTAATGCTACAATCCACAAAATGTATAAGAAATATGCTCCCTTTAAAACGGCTTGCGAGAATACTTGATCAACTTAGTCTTTCCTTATCAATAGGAACAAATACATAATTTATTCATCAAATTTGTCATGAACTTGAGGACAGTATTTATTGTACCATCAAAAGATCATATGAGTGTCACCTTGAATAAGCTATATCATTATTTAAAAAGTCGAGAATACAACACATACCAGAGTCGATAACAACCCATTTTCCTGTCTCTTGCCCTTGCACACTGGGTAGCATTAACCGCTGAGCTCCTATGTCTTTTTGCTTTTGCTTAGCCTGCTCACACCAGTAAAAATATATCAAAATCACAAGGCTTCTTCAGAAATAAACAAGAAACGCAGCATGTACCCTAATCAGTACACATAACTCTTATTTCGTAATTAATTGATGAAATTTGGTTAAATATGAATCAAATAGCATGGAGCATGTTTCGTTTTTCTGCATTAACACCAAGGTATTACATTCAAACGCCATTTCCTTCTGTCATTTTCTCAATTGTTCTAGCAACTAACAAATCACAAGGTTTCAAGTCTCATTAACAACTAAAAATAAACTAAATTAAACGCAATTATAACAGAAATCGAACCTAAGACGCTTTTCTACTGCCAACCAAAAGAGAAAGCTAGGGTTTTTTGAAGGATTAATTTGAAATAAATAAAAGAGCGAGAGAACTAACGAACAAACCTTGTACGCGAGAGCTCGAGCGATGTTCTTGACGTGCCATGTAGACCTACCAGTAGCAATCACCATGAAATCAGTCCAATCGCACTGCTCACCGACCGGTATCACCGTCACGTTGTCTGCTTTCACGTCACTCAACACCTTCTCCACTTCTTGCAAGTTCAACAACCCTTCGTCGTCACTACCACTCGTCCATGTCGACAGAGGAGAAGATGACGACTGATTGAGCCAACGAAACCCTAGCTGGTGGTTCCATGTCTGCTGCGACGATTTCGCTAGACTGAGAGATCGATTTCGTAGAGCCGCCAACATCTGATCGCGCCAAATTGCATCGCATTTCTCTCCGGCAGGGTTTTGTAATCGAAAATACCACTCTGTATTTCACCAAAACGTCGCCGTTTTAACACGCGAGCTATAGCGTCGTTGAAACGACGCAGTTTTTGACTTTTCTTTTTTCGGGAGACAAAAGTAGAATATGCCAAGTTGTAAAAGTTAAAGTGGTGTTTTTAATTTTGTTCCACCGTTGGATCTTAGAATTAAAAGTACGATTTGATCGAGGAGCGAACCGTGGAGATTATGACACGTGTCGATGAGAGGACAGTTGAGCCTAAACAAAAGTTTCACTTGCTATCTAACTTCCGTCATTTCAATGATGATTAATTGATTACGATGTAGCAGCTTGTAATTTAGTCACCTAGAAAAACACGAGCCTCACGTGTGTGTGTGTGTGTGTGACACTAAAAAGTAGAGTGGAAAATTTAAAAAGTAAAACCTGAGTTTCATGAAGAATCACGTTCATGGATTGGTTAAAGTAGCTTCCATATATAAAATATTAGTTGTCGGATATTTTTTTTCGTACAGGATCCCGATTTATATAATAAAAAATAAACGCCAACTTTAAATTGGGATTGTACGGGATTCAGATTTACACTACAAAATAGATTCATAATTCATTTTATATCGTTGTGAATCAAAAACCTTTATGAAAAAAGTGTTGGATTCTAGATAAAATTTAAATGTTGTTTATAGAATGTATTTAGAATCAAGTTGTCAAAATTTATAATTTAGAAAACTATATCAATAAATAAAACCATTAATGGTAAGATAAACATCATAATTGATGAGTCATGCTTGTAATATTTGATCTAAACCGGGTTTGGATGACTAATAAAATTGGTTTTGTTATAAACAGAAATTCTATTATCAATTCGAACTGACAAAAGTTATATTAGTTCCTTGCATGTGGACCACTGGATTTAAATATTTTGACTTGACTGTATGCACTTGTCGGTCAAAGTATTTAAATCCAATGGCCCACATATAAGAAACTGATATAACTTTTGTCAGTTCGAACTGATAATAAAAAGACTGTTGCTATAAATATCCAAAAAATTAACATAATTATTGATTGAAAAATGACTACACGTGTAATGATTGTGATAATTACTACTAATATGGATTATTATAGAAGTATTGTAAAAGATAAAATACAAGGATTGAACCATAGCATCCTAATCACAATCACAAATGATTAAGCCAGAATTGAAAGAGAGATTTTTAATTAGAAGAAGATATAATGTCAACTTCTAACACAGTTAGATATCTATCCATCCAAACTAAAAACTATGTATTTGACAGCAATCCTAATAGATCAATTATTATTATTTTAATCTGTCCTAATCCAACCATCGTAGCCACCTAAAACAATGAAGTGCCAGACAATATCAATCTTCAATTATCCTTAATTATTATTAATAATAATTAATTAATTTACAAACTACACTGGTTTGTTCAATAGTTTTATATATCCCAATTTGTTTCTTTGTGTACAAAGACGTTTTATCAACAATTTGTTTACAACTGCATATATATTTTATTTTAGCTCCCTTAGCTTTCGAATCCCATCGTGTACATTTTAAAAAATATATATAGAATTTTTTTTTTCTTATATTGTAAGTAGATATTTTAATGTGTATTTAATGGTTGAATTGATAAATCATCCTAACTCAATTTGTTTAGAACCTTTCGCTAACAAATTACCGTTACAATAATACATATTCAAAAGTTTTTTCTCTGATATTATAAGAGTAGATTATTTGATCCGGATGTGTTCAAATATTGTGGAAATATATATATTCGAACACGCATTTAATGCTTAACTTGACAGTCCCGATAAATTTAGAAGTTATTATTATAATAAAAGACTATATATATATATTTTTTAATGTTATGTTATGATTTAGTAGAGGAGTTATTCGAATGTGCATGTAGTGTTTGATTTAACAAGTTTACGTAGAAACAAGCCCATTTCGTGTCTATCATCCTTTATTTAGTAAGACCTTTGGGCTGTCAAGTTATCATTACAATAGGACCCTTTTGAAGTTTTCTCCACTACCACCCACCAATTAAAACGACATCATTTCTTAATCTTTCTATTAATAGACAGTTCTCTTTTATAATATTAATATCCATATAATTCTGGTTGCTACATTGTCTTTGCTCTGCAATCAGTAATCACAATTCAGAACTCACAATTTCATGCAATAAAATAAAATAATAAAATAGTGATGTAGTTAGAAGTATCAACAAACACTTGAAAAAAGATGTTAGATGCATATATCAATACTGACAAAAAAATGATACAGGACATCAAAAATTAATGTCAAAATTAATACTTGTCCCATTAAATAGTGTTTTTTTTTTTTAATTTTATAAAATTTATTTATTGTCTCCATCAAAAAATTATTTATTTATGGATAATTAATATAATACTTGAAGAAATTTGAAAGATAAAGTGTTTATTTTCACTTACCTATTTTTTTAATTGATTATTATATATTTATCGTGAGATTTATTTAAGAAAGATAAAATTAGAAAGAAAGAAATAAAATAAATAAAAATCTAAAAAGCGAAAAATTAAAAGAGAAAAAGAAAAAAAAAATCACGTAGCAGAGGCAACACAACACTCAATAGAGAGAGAAGCGGCAGCGAAAAAGAAAATGAAAGCTTGCAGAGGAGGGAAGATGCAAATCTGAAGAAAGAAGAAGAAGAAGAAGAAGAAGAGAAGAGGAGGTGGTTAGTGTTTGGAAGGAGAAAATGCAGGAAATTTTTTGAGGTCTTTCTTTTTGTTTTTGTGGTATTGAAGAAACGCGATCGATCTCTGTAGTATAGTCATCGATCTGTACGATTATGGAAGGCATTGAATGCGTTAGATCCAAGTGTATAGTCCGACATTCGTGACAACTGTAATTTGGCATTTAAGTTCGACTTTTATTGTTTGTTTTTGTTTCTCTCTTCGAATTCGAGATCTTAATCGCGCATTCAACGAGCTTCCACTCTCACTTTTTGACTTCAATTTGTTTGGTAAGTGAAGCTCTAGCTCTTCTAGTTCACTTATGATTATTTTGAGCTTTAAGTGGAAGTTTAAAGTAGTTGAATTAGGGTTTTGGGTTTTTTTTTTTTAGTGACTGTCACTCTATGGGATCTTTCTTATGTTTGAGGAAATTCTAGGGTTTTATGATTCAGTAGCTTAAATTAGGTGTTTTTATTAAAATTGAGCCGGTGCTTTTCGAGTGTACAGTTGTTTCAGTTAGTGTTTTCAATATATATGTTTAGATTATGTTTTCATTTATAATGGTTTAATGTTGACAGGTGAGTGATATGCACATAATTTGGTTGTTGTCATAAAATTTGGAATTTAAGTAGTTCATTGAAATTTGTGGGGGTTGTAATTCATAACAGATTGTTCTCTGTTTTTTTTTTTTTTTTCAGGAATTAAATTATATTTTTCGTATGTGATATTCGGATGTGAATGATGAGCTATTGGATTTGGAACAAGGGTTGTTTAATTTTGGATTGTAAGGAGAGGTCGGAGAGGTGATTTTTGAGCTGTGGTTTGGCTGGCAGAGATGCCTCCTTCTCCAGCATTGAGGTGTTCTCCTGGTAGAGAGCTGAGAGGGGATAATCATAAGCGAGGGCGGAGTTTTGAGAGCGGGTTGCTTTTCAAAGAGAAAGACGAGGATCTTGCTCTGTTCAATGAAATGCAGACCAAAGAAAAGGAGAGCTTTTTGCTTCAGTCTTCGGATGACTTTGAAGACACATTTTGTAATTTTCCAACCGACTTGACTTTTGTATAAATGGATTTTTGTGCTATGAGTTGAGAAATTATTATTTTTGTCAGTTTCCTCTGGCTAACTGTGCTGAAGTCTTCTATTTGATTGTTATTCGCAGCTTCAAAATTAAAGAACTTTTCAGATTTCAAGATTGGAGTCTCGATTCCTGTTCGAGGAGAGAGCAGTGAACTGCTTAATGCAGATGGGGAGAAAAATGACTATGATTGGTGGGTTATTTTTATTTGTTGTCATTGATTGTTGATCTTCCTTTGTTGATTCTTTGGTCCTCTGTCAGTCAAGAAGCTTTTATAGTTCACAAGTAAATGGAAAAAGGAAATTAAAGTTGCAGCAAAGTTGTCCCTGACATGCTTGTAGTTGAATAAGGCAATTAACTGAATGCTAATAAATGTTCTTTTGTCAAGAAGCTCGGAACATGTCAGCAACTGTAAATTAACTTGCTGATGAATGGCTATTCATATATAAGAATTACATTTAACTTTATCTTATGCTGTCTGCAATTGACCTAACTGATCTTTACTGTTCTTGGTTTTGACGGGGCCTTACATTACTGATTTTGAAGGTTGTTGACTCCTCCTGACACCCCACTTTTTCCTTCGTTGGATGACGAGCCAACGCCTGCTAATGTGGCACGTAGGGGCAGACCTCGGAGTCAACCCATTTCCATATCAAGATCATCTACTGTATGTTAACATATTATTTTATGGAATATAAATGTGGTATTTTGTTTTTCTAAATAAAGGTTTCTATTGAAAAACTTAGTTATATGTTTTTTGCTTATCTACTATGTACATCCATATCCAGATGGAGAAGAGTTACAGAAGCAGTAGGGGTAGTGCAAGTCCAAATCGCTTAAGCCCATCACCCCGGTCTGGGAATAGTTCATTCCAGTCGACAAGAGGAAGGCCATCTTCAGCACCTCAAACCAGTCCAAATCCTGCTCTGCAGCCTGCTACTCCTACGCGGAGACCATCTCCTCCCCCGAGTAAACCCTCATCGCCTGCTCCTAGGTCTTCTACTCCAACGCCTGCTCCTAGGTCTTCTACCCCAACTCCACGGAGGATGAGTGCAGGGTCCAGAAGTACCGCAAACTCATCAAGTGTGAGAGGAACTTCCCCCATAAGGACAAGTCGAGGAAACTCTTCTTCTCCAAAAATAAGGGCATGGCAATCTAATATTCCTGGCTTCTCCTTAGAAGCACCGCCCAATCTACGTACTTCCTTGTCTGATCGACCTGCCTCTTACGTTAGGGGTTCATCGCCAGCATCCAGAAATGGTAGGGATTCGACTTCAAAATATGGCAGGCAATCAATGTCTCCCACTACTTCTAGAAGTGTTAGTTCATCACATAGTCATGATCGAGACCGGTTTAGCTCCCACAGTAAAGCTTCTGTAGCATCATCAGGCGACGATGATGTGGACTCTCTACAGTCTATTCCTATCAGTGGCACGGACTTCTCTGTGTCGAAGAGAGTTGGTGCATCTCCAAATAACAGATCTCCAGGCTTTTCTAAGAAATCACCTAAAATGCTGTACTCAAGTTCTGCTCCGAAAAGATCCTTTGATTCTGCTCTTCGTCAAATGGTATTTTATTGTTTACCTTATTTGGTCAATATGCATGACTTCTCACAGTTTAACTATAATCCTATTTTTCATTGGTAAATCTATGGAGTCTGACTAGTTCATCTGTTTGATTTCATTTTTGCCGATACTCAAAATTCTACCCCACTTGATCTTCCAGTAGTTCTTTATTTGTTCCCTGGCTGTGGGTGTATATTTGTGTACTTTCCTCTTCTTTTTTTTTTCTTCTTGTCCTATGTTACTGAACTAATTGGCTTGGTTGTTGTGGAAGAAATAGAAAGAGGCAGGTAAATTTAAGAGTTCAACAACTTATTGTTTTATATATATATATATATATTTGTTTTTGATATCAACTAGTTGTTTCCCGTGCAACATCCAGATTATATCCTTTGTAAATCAATTACTTGTATCCATAGAGTAGCACACTCTAAGACAAATGTTCAATCTCAACTGTATATTGGAAGTTGTATTGCATTTCTACTTTGACAGCTTAACATGCTCTTAGTTGTATAGCTAGAATTCTCTTTTGTAGTTGTACCGACATATTAGCACTGGGATATATTGAAAGTATGGAATGTTGATTGGGAAACAAACTTTAATCTGTATAATATCATTAAATTAAGGGTCTAGTGAGCTTTAATATATTATGTAATTCACATAGATACACTATATGGTACATAGCCTATGTTATTGAGTTAAGAAAGACAACTAATTTGAGGCTTTGTAACAAATTCATGGAGTATCTTATCATGGACTTTACTCATTTGTGTAATTGAACTCGTCTAGAGATGTTCATGCATATATTAATTCACGATTCATGGAAGTCATCAAGATCATTGTTTTTTCGTAGGATCATCGGAAAACACCTCAGAATATGTTCAGGCCACTCTTATCTAGTGTCCCCAGTACCACCTTCTATGCTGGAAAAGGAAATTCTGTACATCGCACTATGATATCTAGGAATTCCTCACTTACAACTAGCAGTAATGCGAGCTCTGATCAAGGTACAAGTGTTGCGCCTGATACTGAAGGGAGTGACCACCAGCATGATGACACGACGAGTGACAGTGGGAAGGTACTGTATCCTGATGTTCAAGAAGAAGTGTTTGCCTTAGATGAAGACGTCAAGCATGAAAGACATGATAGGTCATCTAACCTTCAGCTTGATGGCTTAAACCCTGATATTGAATGTGACCCTGATGTCTCTGAAGAGTTCAGCCACCTTGGTCTTGATTTGGAAGTAATTCCAACTTCCGATGCTTTGTCTGTCGGGGGTGATTGTTCTGAAGTTGGTAATTTTGAAACTTTGAGACTTTGTTCTAAATGCAGTCTCAGGTATCGTGTCACTGAACCAGTTGAAGGTAACATTGACCTTTGTCCAGATTGCCGAAAGCAAAATGATCTTGTGAATCTCACCAATACAGAGACAACCCTAGTAGTTGCTGAGGATTCCCCATTGTTGTCCATAAACATTTCTGAAGAAAATAAACGATTTGATGAATCAGAGCCTCCAATGGTTGTATCTGAATTGGTGCCACAAGTTTTTAATACGGTTGAGCCAAGGGTTTCTGAGCACAAAGATAATGTTGAGCAAAGCCAGAGATACTCACGGGAAAATTCTCTTGCAAGGTCTGTTGTGGAGGGAGGTGAGCAGAGACTTAATTACCAGAAAGAGATGGACCAACCTACAGTTGGTTATGATTTACCTGATAAGGGCAATGGAAGTCGGCAATTGCAGCACTCTAATGACCATTTAGATACGAAGGTTGACACTTCAGAAGGTGCAGGCATTTCATTGCTGCTGAAGAGGTCAAGCAGTAGCAAGGGGCCTGTTTTTCAGGGCAGGACTTTCACTGCCACCAGCATACCTTATGAAGATCTGTCGTATACAAGGGACAGTTCAAACAGTTTGAGAAGCTCCATCGGATATGGTAGTGCCTCAGCATCATCCTCTGTTGATTTCAGCTCATCTAGACAAACAGATAATCGTGTACAGCGGCAATTAAGTGGCAGGAAATCCGACATGGAGAATTACAGATATGATGTAAGCGCAAAGTCTCAAAGCATTGCGTCCTCGTTGTCTGGGAGTTCAAACCATACCATTCAAGCTTCAGGTCTTACAAGAAGCACGAATGAAAATTTTGAGGTTTCAGTTACTGACATGAAAAATGATGATGTGGATGGGTCACATATTCCTTCTCAATTTAAAGTGTTAGCTTCTGAAAATAAAGGAGGCATTATTGATGCTTCTTTTACTGGTGGTGCAGTTTTTGAAGAAGGAATTTTTGGCCATAATGAGAGCAGTAGAACACTGGATGTTTCTACCTCAGAATTTTCAAGCCATACGACTAGCGTTCTGTCAGAACAAAATTCAATATCATCGTTTCCAAGTCATGAAGACCGTATTTCATATGAAAATGGAGTAGACATTCCAAAAAATGTGAGGAGTGTATTGGATGTGGAAGCATCAGTTATCAGTCCGGAGTCCTCTTATGAAGAGGAACATAGCATGGTGAACTCTGGTCGTGATGGAGTGGATGTTGCAGAAGTTCCTGCTCACAGCTCTTTGGCTACAATAACAGAAATAGAAGTTGAGAATAATTGTCAAAGTCCCCCTGGTACAGAGATAGGCATCATGAATGAAATTCAGGATTCAGATAAGGATATAACAGCTATTTCAGAACCCAACGCCTCAGATCAAAGACATGGCATTTTAGGTATGTTTAGTCTCGCTGTTTTTCTGTTTAAATTTTTTATGCAGTTCTAATCTCCACTTTCCATTATTTTTCACAAACTATTATGTGGCAATATTAGTCTCTTTGTTACACACTTACACTGTTAAATTATCTCATGTTGGTTAAGTATATTATTTAATATGGCTATCATTGTATAACTAGGGACTCAACTAAATAGCTCAAGATTTTGGTGCAGATTTCTTAACACACTATTTAAGTTAAAAGCTGGTAATCAAAATTTAACAAATCTATTTTTACCATCCTGCATTATGATAACTGAACTTTTTAAGTTAGTATTATTGTACGCAAAGAAAAGCTTGGTTGATACTTGATAGCCGTTTTTCCATACCTTAGGATTTCCTAGCCACAATAGGAGCTTTGGTTGAAAGATCTCATTTGGCGATGGTGTGCTGCAGACATTATATCCATCTTTTTTCTGTCTTTGTCTAACTTCGTTGTTGTATGCATTAGCACTTTTTTTTCCATTTGACTCCATTATGGGAAGACACCAAATGTTCTTGCAGATCAATCAATCAATTGGTTTTTATCATGCTTGATTGATCTGCAAGAACATTTGGTGCGTCTTTTCATGCTGAAAACTTACTTATTTCATTCCATTATAACATCTGTTATTACATCATCTATGAAAGCTATGCATAATTATCTGGCATTGTCATTCCTATAGTTATTTTACCAATTTAGTATAAGAATCTGTTTGAAAAGTTTCCTCTATTCCATAGCCGTGAATATGCGGACTCAAACTATACTTATCATATAAAATGATGGAACCTGAAGATCTTTGAATTGAAACTGATAAACTATCAAACAACTCATCTAGTTGGTGGGTTAAAAGCAACAATGTCTGCATTATGTTTCACGATTAGTTATTGCCACATGATAAAGTTTGTGTGTCTTTTGCTCACGACATACATTTGCTAATGCATGGTTTTGATGAGCAGTAAGTTTTAGTTCAGTTTTGATAAGTATTATATGTGTTTGACAGAAGAGTCAACTGTGTTGCTAGAGTGTCGCGGAGGAAGTATGGGAAGAAGCCTGACTCTAGAAGAAGCAACAGATGCAATACTTTTTTGCAGCTCCATTGTCCATGATTTGGCTTATCAGGCTGCAACCATAGCAATGGAGAAGGAAAACGAAGAGCCACTGGAAGATTCACGGCCAACAGTTACAATATTGGGAAAATCCAGTGGTGATAGAAAGGATCCACGCGGCAGAACCATTAGTAAACGCACTGCAAAATCCCTAAAGGCCAGGCAAAGGCGGGTAGAAACAAACGTAAAAGCTCCATCTAGCAAGACTGAGAACGACGAGAATGCCGACGAATCTATGATATGTAACGTAGGGGTTCCCAATAAGGTAGATAGTACGAAGCCTCCAAAGCTTGAATCCAAGTGCAATTGCACAATAATGTGAAAAGTCTTTCACGCAGACGACCACGCATGCGGTGTCCCACACTCCCACCATGTTTACTCTCTGTAACAACACCCTCCGATGGGATGCTGAATGCTTGTATTTTATTGGTTTTGTGTTTGAAGGGCCGTTTTTTTTTTTTTTTTTTTGGATCATTGCCAATTGGTTTTTGTTGGTTCCAATTTATTTGTAAAAAAAGAAAAAAAGAACACCACTTGTTTGTGGCAGCATAATTGTAAAGTTATTATTGTCGTTAGGCTGATGATATTATTAGTGAGGTGAGAGGCGCATTGGAGGGTGGCCTATGTTTGCTCCAATCGTCCACATTCTTGTTAGTTATTGTTTTAATTCAAGTCCTCTACTGGTAAGTGTGAATTTTAACCATCTCATTCTTGTTCTTTTCTTCTTATTAAACAAAAAAACCACTAACAGTTGGTTAGCCTTGGCAATTCGACTTTAACGGTTGGGTCAAACCTGACACGACTTGTTTATAATTGTGTCAGCTCGTACCTCAAAATTGTATAATAGTCGGTGTTTTGTGGGTCTGTTGGAATTTGATTAGATTAATTATTACAAGCACGATTCGAAATGTAACTCTCTAGAGATAAAAGGTAAATCTTGAATATGATCACGGAAGTTATTACCTATTAAAAAATAAAAATTATTATTCATTAAACGCGTATCACAATATTTCTTCAAACAGCCGCTACAAGTAGATTCAAACACGTAGATTCTGCATAACTTTGTGAAGCGCATTCCTTGTTCTGGAATCAGAAAGAATCTCTCTAGCAGCGTTTATATGTTTCATGGCAGTGTTGGCAGCAACAGAAGAAAATTTATCTGGATGGAACATTAGAGCCTTGCGCTTGTAACTCCTCTCGATTTCCTCAACTCCGACACCGTAATCTTTAATGCCCAGGACCACGTACGGCCAATTTCTCATCTTCGACTTCTTGGACACAACCTTGTGAGCCACGTAAGCCTGCTTACAACGTTCGATGTCTGCAAGATTGGGGTCTTTCGCACTTGCGGTGGCTAGACAGAACATCGCCATGTCGATGTTTTGCTGTTGGAAGAAATCCTCTGCAATGTCTTTACAGGCTTTGGCTTCCTTGTCTTCGAGCTTGTCGAGCAAGGATTCGACAGCCTCCCCGTCCACGTCGTTGAACCAAATATTCTGTACATCGGAAGAAGAAGAAGAAGAAGAAGAAGAAGACATCATGAAACAGAGAGTGTTTGGTTAGCGAGACTGGTAAGATAGATTTGCACATGAATTGTTTATGGTATATATAGAATCCTAAACCGACCGTATTAAGGAAACATCAAACATGTTTCCTGATATGAATAGGAGACCAAAATAAAATTACAGATTTACGATCAAGGGTATTTTGGGTATTTAATAAATAAAAAATAAAAATAAAAATGGCGGGAAAAGTAGAACTATAAAGCTCAATCTCAAATATTTCCCTCTTTTTTCTCTCCAAAAACCTCTGTGAATGGAAACCGATTCAGACTCTGACGGCTCTCACGTCTCCTCTACTCCTCCCAGACACTCAAATCCGCCGCCGCCGCCGCCGCCGCAGCAACATCCGCCAGTGGCTATTCTAAAATCCGCCAAATCGAAGATTAGAGTCGAAGCACCGTCTCGCTCAAAAACGAAGAGACCGAGTAAACCTAAAACCTCTGAACCGGAACCGCCACGCGACACTCGCACTCACACTCCTCTCCCAACAAATTTACCTTTCCAGATCCGCCGTCAGTTCACTCCGAGTCCTTCAATATCCGTCGATGATTCTCTCGAAACTCTCCCTGCCGGATTCTTCTCGAAGCACGCTTCTTTCTCGAAATTCCGAAAATCCGACCTCAATTTCGAAAATGACCAACCTGTCCCTCCTCCGTTGAATCTGGAAACAGCTGAAATCAAAAGCGAAGCTCTCAAGAAGAAACCGCCGAATCCGGAAACAGCTGATTTCAAAAGCGAATCTCTCAAGAAGAAGAGACCGCCGATCAATTTGGTCACCGTTGATGCTCCATTGCCGCCTGTAAAAGTGCGAAAATCCAATGGTGAAGGTAACTTCGTGAAGTTGAATTTGAGAGGCAATAAACATAAATTCGTCAATAAACTTAAAAATACAAGAAACAGTTCCCAATCATATAGTGGTAGGAAATCTTACAGAAGTAAGCGTAAATTTATTCGAAAAGGAACCAAGAGTGTGATCGATGAAGAAAAAGAAGAAAATGATTTGATTAATGAAGCCGTAGTAGAGAGTCAAAAGAAGAAGGGCAAAATAGGTAGTGATTTGATCGATGAAGCAGTGAGAGCTGTTCGAAACGAGGTTTCAGATGAGAATCTAGTGAGCTTGTTGAAGCTAGTACACGGTTATGATTCGTATCGTGATGGGCAGTTGGAGGCAATCAAGTTGGTGCTTGATGGGAAATCGACAATGCTTGTTTTGCCAACTGGTGCGGGAAAGTCGTTGTGTTATCAGATACCTGCGATGGTTTTGCCTGGATTGACGCTGGTGGTCAGTCCGTTGGTGGCATTGATGATTGATCAGTTGAAACAGCTGCCTCATGCGATTCGTGGCGGTCTTTTGAGTAGTACTCAGGTGGTTGAAGCCTGCCTTCTTGGTTTTTCTCCGCTATTAATCTATATCTGGTTTTTTTTTTTTTTTCCTGATTGGGTGGTGTGATTTGATGTTTTGCATTGTTTTAGAGTCCTGAAGAAGTTGCTGAGACGTTAAGGCAGCTTCAAGAAGGGACCATAAAGGTGAGTTCACCAACATTTTGATTTTTGTTAGTTGTTTCTATTATATTGTGTAAGTTCTGTTATATTTTCTTTGAATATAGCTAGGTAATTCATTTGTTGGTATACTGTGGATAGCTTTCGAATATGGATTTTCGATATGCACAAGTCTTCATCTCCCTTGCTCTATTGACAGAAGCTAAAGTGTTTTCTTTTTATTCTTTTTTGTTGTTTTGTACATCAGGTGCTTTTTGTTTCACCAGAAAAGTTTTTAAATCCAGAATTTTTGTCAACTTATTCTGCTACTTCATCTATATCGCTTATTGTTGTGGATGAAGCTCACTGTATATCTGAATGGTAAGTGTTCTGCTGTTTTTTACTGGTTGGATTTTGTCTGCATCAATTGCATGTGGTCTCTTACATCATTCTTTCTTTCTTTCATAGCGATTTGCCTCTGCCTGAGATCATGTAAACTTATCAAGATAGTGAACTTTTCAACAGGTCACATAATTTTCGCCCCTCGTACTTGAGGCTTAGGGCATCTTTACTTCGAGCAAAGTTCAATGTTGGGTGCATTCTTGCAATGACTGCAACTGCCACGACCACCACTTTGCATGCTGTTATGTCTGCTCTAGAGATTCCATTAAGCAATTTCATTCAAAAAGGCTTATTAAGGGACAATCTGCAATTATCTGTATCTCTGAGTGGACATAATAGGCAAGTGTTGATGCTTTCTCTTCTGCAGGATTTTATCTTCCTTAAACAAGTGATTAAGCAAATCTGTTACTGATCAATAACTTTGGCTTACCAGAATGAAAGATCTGCTGATGTTGATCAAGTCTTCTCCCTTCACAGAAGTCCAGAGCATCATTATATATTGCAAATTTCAGGTAAGCAGATCCATTTATATGCTTTTAATGTTTTCCACTCTTTTGTTCCTAATGTTCATTAAGATGTTTTCATAACCCATTTAATAAATTATTCATAAGGTAGTTTGGGTCTCTATGATGTCATTTACGGAAAAGCTCATCTGTTTCCTACTGTAAAAACTCGCTTTTGTACTATTAGTTTTTGATTTCCTGATTAATGAACCACACATTGAAGCTTGGGAGGAATCAGGATATTGTCTGTAAACCTTGTGGCCATGGAGTGGTTTAAGTATCAATTGACATGTCATTTTATCTTAATGCTGTACGGACCGCATATATGTGTTCTCTGATATTTGACACTGATTGCTAATTGTACTTGGATATGAGTTTTTCAGTATGAAACTGATCAGATAAGCAAGTACTTATGTGATTACAATATTTCTTCAAAGGTGAGTATATATCTTTTCAGTTGCATTTTCATTATTTCTTCATGTATCCGTACTTATAACTTTAAGTGGTAATATCTAAAATAATAGGTGACCTTTTTCTTTTAGAGTTACCACAGTGGTATTCCAGCTAAGGATCGCCGCCGTGTACAGGAGTTGTTTTGCTCTAACAAGATTAGAGTGGTGAGTCAAACCATTCTCTTTCCCTCTGAAGCTGCAGTGTATCTGTAATGCTAAAATTATATCGTCAACATGTTTCCCTCTTCTATATTGAGGAGTTGTAAATTACAGTAGCAGTTACTGGAATAACTGACTTGCACTTTTATTGATGGAAGGTTGTTGCAACTGTGGCATTTGGCATGGGACTTGACAAGAGCGATGTTGGAGCTGTAAGAAGAAAAACTGTACTCATGAGTTTTGTATGGTTTTAGCATTACATTCACAGGATCTGGCACCAAATATTGTGCATTTATGATGTAGATCATCAGGGCTGCATCCCATTTGTTTGACAACACTTGTGGTGCACAATAGGTGTAAGCCACTATTGGTGGCTTCTATCCTCCTACCTCTTTAGGCTCACCTACATAAAATCCATTTTAAGAAGAAAAAGAAGTTTTTCGTGAAAAGGAAAATTGTATCAATTTGATAGAATTATATGACAATGTCATTTTGGCATAGGAGAACCTTGGAGCTTTTCTTTTGCTTGTTGCTCAGGCACTGATAATAAGTTCTGATCCTGTGGACTTACTGGTACCCTAGATTTATTTGGGCAACTTTATTTATGCAAAATACACTCTTACAAGTTACATGTCAGCAGTCCACACTGACATATATTTGCATCATGGTATGCATCCTGCGTTCATGTAAATTTTAAAATTGTAACGCTTCATTGTCTTTGTTTCAGGTAATTCATTATAGCTTGCCAGGAAGCTTGGAGGAGTATGTTCAGGTTCGATTTACTTTTAGACTGCAAGTTGATTGGCAGGGTTTTCTGCCCATCATAATTTGCTGAACAATGAATGATAACCTTGTGTAGGAAATAGGACGTGCTGGACGGGATGGGAGGTTGTCCTATTGCCATTTGTTTTTCGATGATCTAACATATTTCAAGCTCCGTAGTCTTATGCACAGGTAGCTAAATATTAGCTGCATCCTTCCTCTGACATTATGTTATACAAGGGTTTAAAAAATCTGGAATTGATGAACAACATTGTGTCCTCAGTGAGGGAGCAGATGAGTATGCAATAAACAAATTCCTTTGTCAAGTTTTTGCTGATGGCCTGAATTCCCGAGGGAAACTTTGTTCGTTAGTCAAAGAATCAACATCACGCAAATTTGATTTGAAAGAAGAGGTCCTCTCCTTGTTCTATTGCTGCATCAACTTTCTGAAAATGACACTATAATCACCAAAATGGAAAATTTTGATATGACAGGGGATTCAAATAGTTTGTGTTAAAAATACTTTGTGCAATTTCTGTTTAATAGTGCCACAATTTTCTTCTGATTCCAAATTTTGTTGGTAGTCTGATGATGATCAAAAGACCTCTCTTATTATCAGAAAATGTGAATTGTCAGTCAACATGAGCTATGAAGCTGAGTTTGTGTTCATGCGTGCAATTTTTTTTTTTAAAAGAAAAGGTTAAGACCTACATCTGGAATTGCAAATGATTTTGTTTTTTTACCATCCCATCACACACACACACACACACACACACATGTGCATAGATGCATGGACGCAATCAATACCTTAGTCTTTGAATATTTTAAACTATTCAAAGCAACATATGTTAAATTCCCATTCAAATATTCAATGATAAGCTGGGTTTTGATTCTGTCAGGTGATGCACACTCTTTTGACCCGCATGGAGTTGGGTGAGGTGCAATACTTGCGTCTACTTCCACAGCTTAATGCAAATTGCACTCTGAATTTTCATAAGGTAATTTTTGTATTCAAGCCTTTTAAGTGCTATTGCAGCACTATGAAGGCTGTGGTAGTAATTAATAGATGATGTATATCTGATTCAGCAAGTTTGTTATAGTTGTAGTTGTCAAAATATCGAGAAAAAGATCTCCGTCTTGATATCCATCATGTAAATTATTCATCTTATGCTATGATGCTAAACTATTCATTTCTTGATGCTTGAATATCTTGGTAATTTGCACAAGTACAGACTGTTCCTACGTTGCTTGCTGACAAGGATATTGTTGTTGCAGCAATTATAAAGAAGTGAGTGTATTTCTACCCCTGATCATAAAAATGCTGTCAAAATCTTCTTCGAATCATAAAACTCTTGGTTAATCCAGTAAATTTTATAAATTTTCAGGTCTGAGACTAAGAAAGGGCAATTTGTGTTTGACATACCTACTGTGGCAAATAGCATAGGTGCTACAGCTGTTGATGTATCAAATCATTTGCAGAATCTAAAGGTTGGCAGCTATCTATAAGTTTATTGTAATGCAAGCCTTCCTAATTCTCACCAACTGTTTATCGAATATATGTTTGACAACAAGAAACATTATTATTATGGAAAGCTATATACAGCTTTATTAATATTTACTTGTCCTTTTAAGATATGTCTTTGTGAAGGGGTTTTAGCAATCTATTTTTAATACCATTTATGTTTCATGTCTTTGTAATTTGAAGTATTTTTCAGCAGTATACTTACTTTTCTTTAGTTTTTATAAAATCTCTCATTTTACATCATTCTTTGCTTGATATCTTAGTTGAAGGGAGAAGTAACATATGAGTTGAAGGATCCAGCCTTCTGTTATAGAATTGTGGAAATCCCAAGCGAGTTTTGTTCTTTATCCGCACATCTTACAAAATGGTTATCAGAGGTCGAAAGTTGCAAGGTGATTATTTCTGAATCAGTTTAGAAGCCGGTGTTCAGTTACAATATGGATAACTATACAAATATAAAGTAGAAAATCATTTTGATTATACAAATTACTATGATGACTGCTATATCATACACTTATGCAGAATAATTTGTGTTTTCCATAAAATGCTGCATGCTTTTTAATTAATGAAAATGGACGTCAGTTTTGAAGGCCACTTCATATCTAAGACTTGTGCTAGAGAAGAATTATCAGGTTAATGAGCATGTGTGCACTTATCAGTCATGAATTTCTTTTGTCTTTCTTGTTGCTCTACATAAAAGCTTAAGAATCAAAAGTACAGCATTTCTTTCGATTTTCCCTGAGGTCAAAGAGTTTGGGCTGATAATTATGTACGCATAACCACATAAAGACATGATGTTCATCAATACCAATTAATTGGCTTGTACTGCAGTGACTTCTACTTTTGTGGTTTTTTCTTTTTCTCCCCAACCTTGGCTTATATGCTTTTTATTTTGTATTAGGTGTCCAAATTGGATACAGTGGTCAATGCTGCAGTGTTCGCAATGGATACGTGTGACAAGATGCATGGCTGCTGTGGTGCACAGCACACACCTTGCCTGCAGAAGAAGATATCGGATTACTTTAATGGTGATTATAATTGCCATGTCCCCAATAAGATTGGTTTGAACAGGCAAGTAAAAATTCTTTCGGCCTCTTTTAGTATTCATAGATAGAAAAGAAGAGAATCTTGAGCAGTAATAACCTATGTTAATCTTTATGATACTCGATTAAACTTTAAAATCATGCAGATCACCCTGCAAGTCTATAATCTAAAAATTTGACCTGAGTTTGTTATTTTCACTTGAAGATATTATTTCTTCTGCTCTTCATACTGATAAGACTGTCATATTTCCATTTGCAGCCCATTTATGCGAGCAGATATAAAGGTGAGGATTTTCATAGGTGTATTTAAATTCTGTTCTCAAGGCAACTCATTTTTCAGTATTGTGTTGAAATATCTGCTGTTTTCTGGCATTATAGGTCTTTCTACAGAGTAATCTGCAGGCCAAATTTACCCCTAGAGCTGTTGCAAGAATAATGCACGGCATTGGAAGCCCAGCCTATCCTTCAACTATTTGGTCCAAAACTCATTTCTGGTATCGTAAAGAAATCTCTGTTTTATTGAAACACTTGCTATTAGCTTTGTATATTGTATCTTGTGAGTGTTTGATCGGGCTGAAAACCATTCCTCATTGGTATTTGCTAAGCTATTAATGGGGACTTAAAACCTTGAACAAATGATGACTTATTTATGATATATCTATTCATCGAGTTTTTCATATTTTTCTTTAAATCTTTCCCTACACAACGAAACACAACGGATTTATGCAAATGTTGTATGTGGTGTGAATCATAATGCACTAATACCATGTAGACGTGGAATGGGATGTCCCAGTATGTATAAAGTGTTTATGATTCTCCTTACGTCGGTTAAAATTTTCCTTGTGAGATAATCAATTTCCATTTTTATGCATTTAGACCATTAGCATTGATGGTGTATTCTAGTGATTTGTTTAAAATGCATTGAAATAATTTCCTAATCTTCTACTGATTACAGGGGAAGGTACACACAAATAGATTTCCAAGCAGTAATGGAAGCAGCAAGGGCAGAACTCCTCAATGTTGTCGGAAAGGAAGCGGTCTAGCTGCATAGAATCATGTCTATTCTTCGGTAACCATAAATCTGGAATGCCATTTGAAGGTAACACCATATATTACCTGTGTGAATTCTTCGTTTTTACGCTATAAATAGTACCGTTATGATTTCGGTTTTTTCTTTCAGATGTTCTCAAGAGATTCAAAATTGCGTTCTAACTTGACAAAGGAAAACCAAATTATATCTGTATGATTTAATTTATACAACAGCTCCCTTGTGTAAAATTTAATACATACATGTATACTTGTACAAATACATGTATGTATCATATTGTTTAGTTAATGCAGATGTAGATGAGTTAAAAATCTGTACAAATACGACTGTGTACGTTATAGTTGTAGTGTTGTGTACGCAAGAACATGGAAATGGTCTCAAGTTGAAGCAAAAACAGAAAGTTAAAATTATCAAACTATCAAACGTTGACAAGTGGGGGAATCATAGCTTTTTTGTAGCAACATCAATTAATTGTTTGTTTACTTATTTATTTTGCTGCAGATATTAATTAATTGATAGGTGGACCGTTCAAGTCTTTAATGCATTTTAATGAGAATGTAATTTTGTCAGAAAACAATAGCATTAGAGTCAGCTGCCTCTATAATATATTAATTTTTAATTTTTAATTTTTATTAAATTAGGAAATCTAATGTTTCAATTTTCGAACATGAACAATTTGAACTCTCACCACCTGCAAAAAAAATAAATAAATAAATTGTATTCTCACCCATTCTTATTATAATCTTTTCTGAATTTTTTATAAATATTATTAGAAAATGGTTAAAAGTTTGTAAAAATTCATCAAAAATATAATCCGAGGTTTGGATATATCTCCCATGCCATGTGTATAAATTATCAATTTATTTATATGTTATATGTTAGACTTAAACATTAATAAAAAATAAATTATATATATTTTTATAAGAGTGGATAATTGTGATATTTTAAAAGAATAATTATCATATAATTATTAATAATTATCATATATTTTCTTGTCCCGTGGTTAGAGATTTCAAAATGATCTCTACCATAGAGTTTAATATAGCCTATCAAATCGTGGGAAAACTCCTCTCTTAGTTGAAGCTCAAGTTGTTTTTTGAGTTGTGTTTGAGTTCAATCTTGTTAGGTCCCGTCAAATTCTGAACTCGTAAAATTGTTAGGGGGGTGTATTCAATTAGGATTCTTGAGGACATTTAAAGACATTATAAATCCTGGTGTATTCAATTTGGACATTTAAAGACTTTAAAAGAGTCCATATGAATCTAGTGGTATTCAATTAGGATTTATATGGACTTTTAAAGAATCCTTCCAAATCCAGGTGTATTGAATTGGGACTTTAAAAATGTCTATAAGAATCAAGGTGTATTCAATTAGGACTGGATTTTAAAGGATTTTCTTAAGTCATGGATTTTGATGGATTTTGGTGGACTTGATGGTGAAAGATATAAATATCAAATGTCATAATATGTCCAGCCTTCTCCCCAAAGATTTTGGTGGATTTTGTTTTCCCTCTCTCTCTCAAATCAGAAACGAAAAGCACTAATATGTAAAAATTAAAAAAAACCGATGCATGTGAGAATAATAAGTTTCCATCCCCAGTATGTTCTGTGAATTAAAAAGGAAAAAAAAAATTGCACATAATTATATATGTGAGAATATGTTGCAGTCACATAATTATATACAGTATAACAAATACAAAACTCACTACGTGCTAGAATTGCACAAAACAACACCAAATTAATCCGTAGAGCCTTCAATCAAACACCAAAATGCTCACTCTTTATTAGCTTTTTTTTTTTTTTTTTTTTTTTTTTTTTTTTTTTTTTTGAAAAACTCTTTATTAGCATTTTATTTTAAAGAAAAATAATTCATCTACACTTCATGCAAGCGGTGCCTTTACGCAGATAAGCCTTAGCAAATTTTGGGTTCAATTCAATCGCTTTGTTTGCATCAGCAACAACCTCAGACTATATATATACACAAATATAGATTGACTGGTGTATCAAATTTTGCTCATTCTAACTTCAAAGGTTTTTTTTTATAATTAGCTATAATTAGCTTACTATTGATAAGTCAGAGATAACAAATTCATGAAAACCTTAGCCAATTTTGGATTCAATTCAATCGCTTTATTTTCATCAGCAACAACCTCAAAATATATATATACGCAACTATAGATTGACTGGTGTATTAAATTTTGCTCATTCCAACTTCAAAGGTTTTTTTTGATAATTAGCTATAATTAGCTTACTATTGATATATAAGTTAGAGATAACAAATCCATGAAAATCCTTGGATGTCTAAACAAATCCATAAAAGTCTGAGATAGATGTCTAAACAAATCCATAAAAGTCTGAGATGGATGTCTAAACAAATCAATGAAAGTCCATGTGGATTTATAAAAGTCTGTAGAAATCCATGAAAATCTGTCACTTAAAAAATGTCTTTAAATGTCTTCAAGAATCCTAATTAATCATAATTGAATACACCCCCCTAAATACTCAAAATCGTAGATTCGAGTAGTGTCTCCCTTCCTTTCCTTTTCCTGAACACTCCTTATCGAACTCGAATTAATAGTAATCCCTAAAAAACAGTATAATTTAATAAAATAAAATTAACTCAACTGAAATTACCAAAATAAATTCAGCAAAGTGCATGCAGAAAAAGACCAACTCCTAAGTACAGTAGCAAATAAATAAATAATAATAATAAATAAAAATGGATGGAGGGGGGTATATTCGAGACAAAAATAGAAGGAGAAGGCATATTCATTTGAAGAAGGAGCGAGAGGTCAGAGAGAGAGAGAGAGACCGTTAGTTGTTAACAAAGAAACTAAGACGCAACAAGAAGAAGAAGAAATCTCAGATACCACCACCATACCATTCAACAACCATCCTCTTTCTCTCTTCTCTTCTCAATCTCAATTACATTTCTTTTTTTCTTAAAGAAACGAAAAACAAAAGACAAAACAGAGAACAGAATCAGGATGGATGAGTTTTCGGCAAAGTCAGTGTCTTTGATGGATAACGGAGGAGTTTCATCTTCGTCGTCCTCTTCTTCTTCTTCCTCCTCCTCGTCGTCTTCATTGTCTATATTTACCAATTACCCTCTCATTTCAGCTCTCGCGTCTTTCGCTATCGCTCAATTCATCAAGTTCTTCACCCTTTGGTATTTATCTCTCTCTCTTTCTTTCTCTCGCTTGCTTGCCTTTTGTATTCTTCACTGTTTCAAGAAATATTGAATTTTGGATCTGGGTTTGCTCTTGTTTTGGTTTTGGAATCGTTTGTTTACGATATTTTCAATGATCTTGTTGCGTGTATCGTGTTGTTTGAGAATCTTCTTACGGGATTGTGACTGGTCGGTGTTATTGGTTGGATTGATTTTTCTGCTTTGTTTATTGAATTTTTAAAAATTCTTACGTTGGAGATCGATAAAAGAATTGAAGAAGTTGCAAGTATTCTTCAATATCAACTGGGTAATTTAGTTCAGGAACCTAACAAGAAAAATCATATTTTAATTGTTCTTTTGTTTTAGATTCAGGAAATCAGATAAATGAGAAATGAATCATTAAAAAAGAAAAAGAAAGCTTCTTTTTTTTTTTAGTTTTTCCTTGGATGTAAGAAAGAATTCAAGTGTTCTTTATGTTACAGATTCTTGGAGTCATCGATATAATTTCCTTTCAAGTTTCAACATTTAGTGATTATTTACTACCTTTAGTTACCTTATTGAATTGTAGGGTACCATCCAATCTTTTCATTTTTTTCGGTTTCCTTTGATCATTTTCTTGTGTTAGGGAATTGGAAATGTAGAGATTTGGCAGGTTATCATTTGTCTATTTGCATATACCATCCAGTCTTTTCATTTTTTCGGTTTCGTTTGACCATTTTCTTTCTTTCATGTTATGGAATTGGAAATGTAGAGATTTGGCTGGTTACCAATTGTCTTTTTGCATATATGACTTTTTCTTGTTTGTGTTTTTCATTTGGTGCCATGTAATCATTATTGTAAAAGAAAAACACCTTTTTTTGAGAGAGAGCAACTGTCTGTTGTTTTAATGAAATGACATCGAGAAGAGAATCTTGATGGAGGAAACTTTATTGGGTACTGATTAAATGGTGAATTTCTGTGGTAAAATTTGAATCATAAGCTTGCTGTAACTTGGGAGAAATTTACTTTGCTGTTCAGAGATGTTAGGCTTCTGCTCACATTGATGGATTTTTGCTTCAATAATTTAGTTTATCCTGAGAAGCTTAAGGTTTCCTAGATTTACAGGTACAAGGAAAGACGATGGGATCTCAAGCAACTTGTCGGATCTGGGGGAATGCCATCGTCCCATTCTGCAACTGTTACTGCTCTTGCTATGGCCATTGGGTTTCAAGAAGGCTTTGGAGGGCCATTGTTTTCTATGGCATTGGTCTTAGCATGTGTTGTAAGATTCTTCTTTCCCCCTTTATATGTTGTGACTGATTATGATGTCAAAGTGCTTATTCAGGTTGATGAATATTTTTCCCTATTGTGGATAGACTTTTAATGGAGAGAATATGGTGGCAGGTGATGTATGATGCAACCGGCGTGAGACTACAGGCTGGTCGCCAAGCAGAGGTTTGATTCTTTTTTAGGTTTTTCGTTTTATTGCGTAACCATGATGTAGGATTTTTTTTCTGCTTTAGCTTGATTTCTTCATGTATTTAAACTGGGTATTCTTCAGGTTTTGAATCAAATTGTATATGAACTTCCTGCTGAACATCCTCTGGCGGAAAGCATACCATTGCGCGAACTTCTTGGTCACACCCCACCTCAGGTTAGATATTGCATTTAATTTTCATTCTTTAATTGATGGATCCATATTACTTTACATGCTATCAATGAATCCCCTTAAATCTATATTTCCCGCATATCCATTTTAAGTTTCCTGCACAGTAATTACAAAAATGATGTTATATTCCCCGTTCTTCTTTACTATGTCATATCAAAATCAACTGATATCCAAATTATTTTAATCGAATTTTTTAAGAAAAGACTCCTACAATTTCCTTAAATAAAATCACCAACTAGATTGCAAAGAATTGTCAGTTATCTGAAATGTCTTCTTCTCGAGTTACCAAACTTTGAAAAGTTGAAGCATGGTTGTGAATAAAACTAGATTGCAAAGAATTGTCAGTTTCTATATGCCTTATGAAAGTTAGTTGATATTTTTTGTTATCTCCTCCTAACATAGATATGTTGAGATTAAAGTCCTTCCCAACTTTGTGGGCAATACCTTCTCTTCCAATATATTTGTAAATTGTCCAATGAGAATTTCTTTACTTGTATATATACATTTACAGAATCTGTGAAACTGTTTGATGTACAATAATGATTGTTTTTATCGTTTACTATTCCCCTCCATTGCAGGTCATTGCAGGCGGGTTACTTGGTATCATCACAGCAGCTGTTGGCCATGTGATCGTCATTTTCACTAGATAAAACTACGCTAGTGCTGATCATGGATATCATCGTACATCATAGACACTTGATCATGCCATTAAACAAGATTCTACCTTGCAGATCTGCGACCATAATGGTTTTCAAAGTTTGAAAGCCTCAACCCTTTGGTATTTAACTTGGCATGTTCGTCCATTGAACTCTACCTTGTTTTCATTAAGATTGTTGCATTTTTGTAAAAGATGTAAATTGATTGATTGATTGCATTCTATAGGCAATGTATGTGAATATCAGGCTATCAGCCATAAAAAAAAAACATCATTTTCATCTAACACCCTCAGTTTGATTAGTTGCAATGATATTTTACCGAAAATACGTCGCTGTAAATCCCGCTAAGACCTCAACAACTATTTGAAATGAATGAAAAATGTACAGGCCACAGCTTTTTTTTTTTTTTTTTAAGGAAAATTTGACTTTATTCAAAATAACTTTGTTCTCCACCATTTGAATTATATGTTGATGTTTGTGTGCAGAACTTATAAAAGTATAAAAAAAAACATATATTCAAAGAATTAAAGTGTGGTTTCTTCAACATTGACTGGCATTACTCCCCAGTACGGCAGAAAAAACCCTTTTCATCTCCAAATCAGGATTTTCGATGACACCGGACTTCACACGCCATGCAATGTGGTCATCGGGTCTGACTAAGATGGCTCCTTTGTCAGTCATTTGACAGATACTCCACCATGATAACGAATTCGATGACCTCTTAACTTCCATAACGTCTATGTAGTTCTCCCATGGTGCCAATGCTGCCTTACTTCTGATGTGAACTTCCTTTATAGTACCAGCAGGCCACATTACACATACCCTGATAGAAACTTTAAAATCATCAGCCACCTTGAAAGCAGCACGAGAAAGATCGTAGGAGGCCTCTAATGGTGCTATTATGAGGAGGAATTCGATCTTATCTCCAGAAACAAGATCAAGTGTAGATATGATCTCCTACAACATCACATAATGGGGGGTTAAAAAAACAACAGCAATAAACTGCCGTATACACACATTTCAAAGCCTTGTGCAAACAAAAGAACTTAATTCCGGAGCAAGGAAATTTCAGATTTAAAGACAGGAACCACAACTCTATAACAAGAAACACCACAAGGCCAGCAATATATAACATCACTTTAGGGCTTCAGCAACCCCCTACCTCACAACGATATAAGATAAAGAAAAACTGGAATTAAAAGAAATACATACCCCAGATGATGAAGTTGACAGTATCCTGACATTCATATGGGGAAGCCTTGACCCTGGATCTGCTGAAGGAACATAGTCTCTTCGACGACCAGTAGGTGCTTCCAGAGCACCCACCTCACAATCACCTTCTGGAACAAGTGCTCCTTTGAGATACCTAAAAACAGTTGGAGATATTAAGACAAGTCAGAAACTCCAAAATTGAACATGAATTGATTAAAACAAATTGTCAAAGAATCAAATCAAATCACAGAGCAGAGAATTCTAAGAGCAAATTTTTTTTCTCGATGCACACATGAGACCACATAACCAGGGTAAAGAGACACCAAATGAGCTGATGATCAGAACTTCAAGTTTGCAGTAAGAATATATATGTTTCTCAAATTAGATTTTGAAGTTAAAACATCTTTTGATTTAAGTGGCTATAACATATGTGGAGCTGAAAGCTAATTCTGATGAGATGGTAATACCTGAAACCAAGATCCTCTGCAGGAAATTGGAGTTGAAGGCTCTTCCCTTCTTCAAATATACACCTTAGTTTTGCAAGCCTTGAAGATCCAAGAGGGTTGCTTTCATTCAGAAGAGATTCTGAGAGCTGTGCACGACCTACCTTGAAAATTCCATCAAGCACTGCCCTCTGTATTACAGATGGTAAAATAGGACCAACTGCTTTGTTCATTATTTGATGCACTGCAAAAGCAGCAAAAGGAAATGCTAACATTTCAATAACATGCATGGACATTAAAATATCTCAATGATTTATATACGAAAAAGCAAACAAGAGGGGAAAGGAGAAAAGGAAGCAGGAGAAGAATAGCTCTATGTGTGTGTGTGTGTTTTTTTTTTTAACATAAAGAATAGCTGTGTTGGTTTACCAGAGTTGGCGACAGTTGGATCGAGACCAAGAGCAGAAGGAACTGCCATGGCTGCTTTGAAGTTTTGAACACTAAGGGCAGTGTTAAAAACGGCAATCTGACAATAATATATCACAGAGGTTAAGTGTCGATATAATGTTAGAATAAAAATAAGGGAATGGAGATAGGAAAGGTAAAAGCAATACCTGCTTACGTTCTATTTCATAAGTATGAAGAATTGATGATGGTGCAAGACCCTTTACTACAGAAGCTATTTTCCAGGCAAGGTTATGAGCATCCTGAATGCCAGTATTCATTCCTGTATATATAATATTTCAAAAGATTTTTATGCTAGCCAATATATTAAGAATATTTTACAAATTTTCAATAGTAAAATGCATGATTTATGATTTAAACCCTTTATTTCAGTAGCACAAAGGGGGCTTTCTACACTGAACCCCATATAGGCCTAGTGATTCTTGATATCCAAACCAAATACATTTTTATATTCTATAACAACTTCTTAATCACCCAAAAGTCTAGCAATGCTAAAAAAAAGAAGAAAAAATTCAATTATGTATCACTTGGGTAAGGAACTTGGGAACACTTCCAACAAAAGATAGCTACTGACCAAAACCACCAGCAGGAGGGAACCGATGAGCAGCATCACCAGCAAGAATTATTTGACTGTCACAGCAGACATACTTCTCAGCAACTTCAGCATTCATCACCCATGGCTTTACATCGATCACATCTACATTTGAAAGCTCTCGACCAACCAATTTAATTATTAATTTCTTGCATATCTGCACAAGTTGAATCCTTTAAAGAAACTGTAAATGAAAATGAATAAAACATACTTATTTGCATGTTTAACCTTACATAGTTACATGTATACGTTATAACTGCCCTCCAAGCTAGTAACATGCAGAGGACCTATTTTTTTAATTAGTTTCTCTTGCTCTCTCAATTTAACTCTTGACATTCAACATCCTTCATACTTAGAATAGATCCCATTTTGAAAAGCTATAAGTTATGAATGAAAATTACCTCAGGGCTGAAATCCTCAAGGTTCTGCTGAGGTGGAAAGAAAGGTAACTGCAAGATGATAAATAATAATTTATGACCAGAATATGATGATTGAAGAAGTATCCTAACAACTATAAAGCCTGCCATACCTGCAATACAAATTCTCCTTGCTTGAGATCATGAGCAACAAGCACTCCAATGACTTCAGTGTTGAAAACAAAAAATAGCATTCCAGGTCGCTCATTGAGCAGGTAGTCTCCAAGGTCTCTGCTCAGAAAATGAACACTGACAAGCTTTTGCAAGTCTTGTTCACCTCTTAGATCTATTCCTGCAAGCTTCCTTACAGTACTTCCCGCACCATCTGTACCAATAAGGATATTGCACTGGATATTTCTCTCCATATGTTTCCCTTCCTTGAGAAATGAAGCAGTCACATTCATACATTGATCGGTGGCATTGATAGATACACATTCATGCCCCATTAATATTTTCTTTCCCTTGAGGAAATCTTTATGAAGGCTTTCCGAATCTTCCGATGAGCAAACATTGAAGTTTAGTTTTTCCAGCTGCTTAAGTAGCAACCCAACTAATTTGTACTGCGAGAAATGAGCAACAGATATTGGGCTGACAACCTTCTCCAAATCTGGAAAGAAAAAAAAAAGAAGAAAAAAAACAGTAACAGAATCAATCTGTAAATACAAATTCTTTGAATTTTCATAAAACCTAATAAAATTAATGTGTATTTTCTATATTCTACATTTCTACGCATATATCAATATGACCCGTGGGACAAAATCGAACATTAAACCATGTCATGTCATAGAAACGCAAAAGATATCATGAAGTGATAAGTATACTTTGTCGTCTCATCTCTATGGGCGTATGAGGCAATGAATAACAATGGAAAGTCATACTCCAAGAGAAAAAAGAAAAGAAAATCATAATTGAGATGAAGCACACCTTGAGGTTGCATTTGGTCCACTGACCCAAGAATTGAACCCGTGAGCGATGTACAATATATGAACTTTCTCCATAATTCTACCGGTGGTTGCAACCTTTCAATCTCCTCCGCCAAGCCATCCAACTTCCGGAACACCTAACAAGTTAAAACACCACAATGAATCTACAGTTCTTGAATGCAAATGCATACATATACCACTCATACAAGAAAATCAACCTCCATAGATCGATTATTGATAAAATGTGCTTGAGGATGCTTAGAAAACACCTTGTTTTTCTCCAAAACCGAGCATTTTATCCCTACAAAATGTCATTTGTCACAATTACATTTCAAACACTACCTCTATCTTTTTCCCTGTTATCACAAAGAAATAAAAAAAAAATGAACTTTCAGTCTCTATTTCAAGCACTGGCTCTTAGTATATCAAGACATATATCTATTGTTTCTTTTTTCAATATATTGTTTTAAAGGATCGCCAGTTACCCAAAAAATAAGTTAAAAATTTGAAGAGCATCACAATTCACAACCACATTTTCTCATAGGCCAAAACTAGAACACTTTATGATCAATTTTTTTTTTCTCTTATTCCTCTACACAACCAAATGAAGAATCGCAATAACATAAAAATGGTGAGAGTAAATGATTGAAACATATACCTAACTTGGTGAGAAGTATAGAGAGAACGAGACCAACGGGTCCTCCACCAACTATCAAAACTGGAAGCACAGTGTCGTTGCCATCGATGGTGGTTTTGGAGTCCGACAAGGCTCTGTTTTGAATGTAACAAAAAGGGTATCTTGTGGTTCTGGTTTTCCTTCCGAGGAGGCCATTAGATCTCCTGAAAAATTGTAAAGCCCCCATCTAAAAAACCCAGATATTGAATCAAGCAGAAAATGGTTTAAAACTTGCGCTGTAAAGGGCAATCGGTCATTGTCATTTAAACAAATTAGGTTCAATAGTATTCGAGAATGAGTCTAGCCTTGATTTGGGCCTCTTGGGTGATATCTCTGTTCTAATTTTGTTTGAATTACAATTACAATCGTAGGCGGTACCCGGCGAGATTAAACTCTCCTAGCATAGTCCAAAATACTACTCCTACTATCGGGGAGAGGGTACAAATAGACTACAACTCACACAACTGGAGAGAGGGCTGCTCCCATTGAATCGGGAGAGGGCTCCCCACACATTATCTATGTTCTAATTGGTTTGGCCAATTTTAAGGATATTACATCTCCATTAATGAAGAAGTACGGATGCACTTCTATCGGAGGTTTGTGCCTGTCTGTAAAATAATATATATATATATATATATATATATATATAGTCTTTCTATTATCAGTTCGAACTGATATAAAATATATAAGTTCCTTACATGTTGGTCATTGGATTTAAAAGATGCGTATTTAAATCCAATGACCCACATGCAAGGAACTGATATATCTTTTGTCAGTTCGAACTGATAATAGAAAAATTATATATATATATATATATATATACATATATATATATAAATTTTCAAATCATTGTACACTCATATAACTTATGTGTTGCATTTGGACCACTAGATTTACATGCTTTGACTCAAGTATGTATGCACTTGTTAGTACTTCTCTATAATCAGTGACCCACATGCAACGCAGTGATAAAGTTATATCAGTGCGCACTGACTTGAAAATTTATATATATATTCAGTGCATACACACTTAAATCAAAGTATGTAAATATAGTGGTCCACAATTTACATGCAATGCATTGATGTAAATTATATCAGTGCACACTAATTTGAATATATATATATATATATATATATATATAGAGAGAGAGAGAGAGAGAGAGAGAGAGAGAGAGAGAGAGAGAGAGAGAGAGAGAGATTCTCCTATCAGGTCATCTTGAAATTATAATTTCATAATTGTAGGACGACCAACCACACCCACATATTCAAATGTGTTCAAATGTTTGTTAAAAAAGAATCAACATTTTATTTAAATATATGACTATGGTTGGTCGTCCTGAAATTATAATTCCAGGTTTAGGACAACCTGATGGGAGAACCTCCCTAAATTTTTATATATATATCCAAAATGTGAAAAATTGTACAAAAGCAATAAAACTTGGGAGAACTTTAAAACTAATCATAAAATTAGTGGGTTTATTGTTTTTAACCAAGATTAGCATTTTTATTGGTTCTACTAAAATATCCACTATTTGGACAAAATTGCCCTTCTTTATATAAAAAAAAAAAAAAAATTCTCTAATTTTGTTTCTTTTTCTTCTTCTTCTTCCCAGACCTCTAGTATTCTTCTTCTTCGTCCCGGATGTGTTTAATTGTGTTAGACTTGGTATGTTTAATCTGGTGTTGCCTTAATGTGTTTAATTGATTTTCCATGGTGTGTTTAATTAGGTTGTCGTAGTGTGTTTAATTGATTTACGTCTGGTGTGTTTAATTAGGTTGTCGTAGTGTGTTTAATTGATTTACGTCTGGTGTGTTTAATTAGTCTGCCTTGGTGTGTTTAATTGGGTTGCCGTGGTGTGTTTAATTGATTTTTCCATGGTGTGTTTATTTGAGTTGCCCTAGTGTGTTTAATGGTTGCCCTGGTTTATTTAATTGGGTTGCCCTAGTGTGTTTAATTAGTCTGTCTTTGTGTGTTAAATTGGTGTGCCCTGGTGTGTTTAATTGGGTTGATGTGGCGTGTTTAATTGGTGGCCTGGTGTATTTAAAGAAATCTAGAAAAATTTCTAGATTTGAATAGAAATTTTCCAGATTTCCTCATACAAAAAAATAAAAAATAAAATATCTTTGAAACAATGGATCTATAGTAAATTGAACAAAATCTAGAAATAATAATAATAATAATAATAATAATCTGGAATTTTTTTTTTTTAAAGAAACAATACCCAAACTTAAGCACAACCACAACCACAACCACAATCACCATTAAAATCAACAACTAACACTCAAATTCAAACCTTTTTAAAATCTACAAATTTTTTTAAATAAAAAAAAAACTGATTTTTTTTTTTTTTTAAATCTAGAATTTTTTTTAAACAAAACAAAATCTGATTTTTTTTTAAAAACAAACAATACCCAAACTTAAACACAGCCACAACCACCCTTAAAATCAACAACTAACACTCAAATCCAAACCTTCCAGTGTGAGATCTGCAAACCAAAGGAGAGAGAAGTGAAACAAAAAAAATATGCTTGGATTAAAGAGGAGAGAGGCGTGAGCAGTGGCGGACAGTTGAGAGAGTTGCCCCGGGCTGTAGCCTTGATAGCCCTCTAGAAAAAAAAAAATATATATATATATATATATATATATATATATAAATCTTTATTCTTTTGCTTATAAAATTGTAGATAATTGTCTTTAAAAAAAAATTATAGATAATATATATATATATATTAATCTTTATTCTTTTGCCTATAAAGTTGTAGATAATTGTCTTTAAAAAAAATTATAGATAATTTTTATAAAAAATCTGAAAATGGTTTTTGATAATATAATTTATTTCATTTATTTATTCTTACTTAAAATCAAAAGACAATAATAAAAATTACAAATAATCAATTACAGTTGATAAAAGTATTATTTTATGCTTGTTCTACATACATATAATATTTCATTGATTTTATTTTGATTGTTTGATTATATAATTTAGATTCACCTCATTTTGTTCTCGAACCCACGATCTCATGTGCAAAGGTGACAGGCAAACCACTAGGCAACCTCATCTTGTCTATGGAATCCATTTATAAACATGATATATATTGACTAAACAATTCAATGTGAGGGTTTGTAAGTCATTAATTAAATTAAGCATTAGATTAGACAATATGAGGTTGACCTAATTGTTTTCCCCTTACACCTACGCCTGCACCATGAGGTTGTGGATTTGAGTGTGTCCCCCTCTCTCAAAATCCCGAATTATTGTAATACTTTTAAAAAACAATATTTAAGCATTAAATATATTGACTAAATAAAAATAGTTAAATTTAACGATTGATAATTAAGGAATTGGCTTTATAATATTAGTGTGAACATTTATATATATATATATATATAACTTAGCCCGGGTTGCAAATATTTCTTGGGTCTACCCCTGGACGTGAGAGGAGGTCTGGAAAGGAGATTTGGGCTGCAAAAAAAATTTGTGGTGGAGAGAGGAGAGAGGCATGAGATCCGGTGGGGAGAGAGAGAGAGAGAGAGAACGAAGAAAAAAAATGATTCTGATTTCTGACCGAAGAAGAGAGAAGAGGTAAAGAAATAATGAATAAATGATGGCATTTAGGTCTCCACAACCAATCATTGGGTAGAAACAATAAAAATACTAATACCGGATAAAAACAATAAACCTCCTTATTATTATTTTTTTTTTTTACTAAAAAGAGGTATTTCCTCATAAAACTTTATTAATTTAAAATTACACCCATGTAAAACAAAGCATGTGAAAAATTGTACAAAAGCAATAAAACTTAATTAATTTAAAATTACACCCATGTAAAACAAAGCAATTGATATGAAAACTTATCCATAACTCGAGGAAAGTTTGATACAGTAATACTATTAATGTAAAACCATAAAAACTGAGCAAAACAAAATTAACAAACGATGTGAACGTGGCTTTTTTCCTTTGCTTAAATAAACGTGAAATTTTTAGAAGTGTCCGTGACAAAATACCATGGCGACGATAAAGACGGTCCATGTGATGTATTTGAGCCATGCATGCAGTGGAATAGTAATGGCTATATAAATAGCAATCACTGCCAAAAACAAACCGACTCGCTCCAGCAGCTTAGCTATTTCAGGAAATTTAGGAGGAATGGATTTGCTAAGGAATAGGAAATTGAAGGACAAAATGATGGTGAGAGAGAGAAAATGGAAGGCCAACGGGAGTTCATGAGACTCATCAGTCTTCAAGAATTGGACAGCTATTGCCACAGCAGGTGGCAAGCAAAAGCCTATCATCTTCACGGCCCAGTCGAGGTTCTCTTGATCATAATCCAAAGCTGCCTCCGGTGCGGGTTTGGGTCCGGGTTCGGGCCAGTCTAGCTTCTCTTGATCATAATCAGCAAGCCGAACTGCCTCCGGTTCGGGTTCGGGATGGTGATCTGCGGCTGCTTCATTGTCAACAGAAATGGCTACTCCATGGTCGACAGAAATGGCTGTTCCATGGTCGGCGGGCACGGGTGGTGGTGCCGGCAACAGTTGGATGATCATGGTTGCCAAGATAGAGTGAAACAAGTTTAATTAACTATTATATGCTTTGTGGTTTACTAATTAGAGATTAATGATAAGTAAAAAACGAAATGCATTTTTATAGAGTGAAAATAAAGTGTTAGAAACAAAAAAACACAACTAAAATAAAAGTTGAAAAGTAGTGAGCTTTTGGTGCTTACCAGTTCGTTTAAGGCGACCATCATCTTCGAAGCACTTGGAAGCAGGCACGTCGACGGAGACATCGAAGACTTGGTGATGAGGAACCTGGTTCTTTGTGTCTGTAGCCTGACCCATCTTTTATTCCTATCTCGATAGCCAAACTATATATGTAATCTCAGAGTTTGTGCAAATACTGTATATGAAATCAGAGAGATATGAGGTCTTGTTTCTTTGAGTTATCAACTCTCAGTCATATATCATAATTATATATACGACTGAAAGTTGATACGAAACAGAGAGACACGCAGAGAGACTAATTAAGCGTGTGTGTCTTTTCTTCTTAATTATTAACTTTAATTAGTCTATATATCTTTCTATAACTACTAATTAATTAATGTGCAATTTGATTGTGTTCTCTTTTATCCGCACACAGTCGACACATGACATTCATGTGTCCATTGTATGCGATGAATGATATGTATCCATTGTGTGTATGGTGTGCCATGAATGACATGTATCCATCGTAAACATAATATGTGTCTATTGCATACAATATCATTTATTGCACACAATGGATATATGTTATGTTTTTAGGAGAGGGTAATGATCAACCCTATAAAGTAGGTATATTTCAAAGTAAAAATATTTTTATAGTTTTATATACCAAGTTTTTTCTAATTAATTAGTTGGGTAGAGACAATAATAATTACATGAATGAACTATAATTGAAAAAATAAAATGATCATACCTTAGTAAATGTTGAGTGCCCTTTCTTGTTGGTTTTGATCAGGAACTGATTAGGCAGAAATTTAACTCTATTTGAAGAAATTAGAAAGACAATATATAAGAAATGAAACCAAGTGTAAAATTTGAATGTCTTATATTTAATAAATTTATTTATTTCTCCTGTATCTATCATTATTTTTATTTTATATTTTCTCTTCTCTCTCATATATCCACTTTCCTAATTAAAATCCAATTAATATTTCTTCTCCCTCTCTTTTAAGTTTTTCTTTTCTTTTCTCTGTTAATTTTCTCTTATGTTTCATTTCTCTAGTCTTTCATTTTTCTCTTCTACATTTCTCTTCATTCATAATTCTATTTACAAAAAACCAATTTATGGTCTTTAATTCATAATTATATTAGATAAACTAATTGTCTTTCAACACGACCATGAACAAAACAAATTAAATTAAAAAAAATTATAAACTACCAAATAAAAACAGTACACAAACATACAAAACAATTTTGACATTATAAGGATTATAAACAACCAAATAATTAAAACCGATAAAAAAAAATAACTGTAAGAATTGAGCCTGAGCCTACACGACCTAACACCTAACACCACTTAACTGGTCAAGCTGCAATTAAGTATTAATCCAATTACTAGCACACGCAAAGCTACCTACATTATCAATGGTCACGTGTATTAAGAAGGTATATGAATGGTGTTCTTTGAATGTATGAATGATGTAAGAACATCATTCATAAATAAAAAATACATTTGAAGAACATCATTGGAATCTTAGATATATGAATGATGTTCTTTGAATGTATTTTTTATTTTTTTACTCAAATTAATTGGCCTTAGGAATGATGTTCTTTAGTTGAACAAGATTGGTCCCAAACTCCCAATGCATAATTAATTAAATCATGATTAAAAAAAAAATGGAGAAAGGATAAAGACTAAAATCATCATGATTTTATTAATTATGGATGAAGTCAAAACAGACAAATAAAAAAAATGCTTAATTGGTAAATTAATTATGACGGGGTACTTTTTCTATCTTTAAAAGTGATTATGATAGTTGAGGTATAACGATTCTTATTCGTTTTCCCTTTTAGAAAAGATTCCTAATTCATATACAATTTATTATTATAACAATTTAATAAGGGATATTATTATTTCCCCCCCTGAGGTATACCCTATTGTTAAGACGAGGACAGGGTTTGGGTTTATTGGCCGGTCTCCCCCCTAAAATCAAACTTATGGTAACTGTCCCCCTTCTGCCACACTTTTCATCAGGTCAATGTATTTTATGCCCCCTTTGACCGTCCAATGGGAAGGAAATGACCGATTTACCCTTCAGTTAACTCCATATAATTACCATTTAACCCTTAAAATATTAATTAAATAAAAAATGTATTTAAAAAAACAGAAAACAATAAAATAAAATAAAAAACAATAAAAAAATAGATCTCCACCGTCCATCTCTAAGATGGATGGTGGAGATATATCTTTTTATTTTTATTTAATAATAATAATAATAATAATAATAATAATAATAATAATAATAATAATAATAATAATCTTTACTTCAATATGTATTTATTACCTCACAAAAAGAGATTTATTAAAAAAAGAAATTAATGAATAAAAAATATCAAAAATTACAATTTCATCAACACACCAATCGATCATCTTGGATCATCATCTTCATTCTCTCTCATCAAGACCAGATCACGAAACCCAGAACCCAGACCACAATCGATCGGCGGTAAGAGATCAAGCGGCGGGCGACGACGACGACCACCCACGCCTTCTCTCTCTCTCTCTCTCTCTCTCTCTCTCTCTCTCATTCTCAGTTTTTTTATTTGCTTGATGATGATAAATTTTTGTTTGCTTGATCGATCGATGGTGGGTTGGGTTTGGATCGATCGATGTTGATGGTTCTGGGTTGAAGATGTTGATCGATTGATGATATTGCTTGATGATGTTGCTTGAAGATGTGGATGGATCGATTAATGATGTTGCAAATGTTGTTAGATGATGTTGCTTGAAGATGTGGATCGATCAATTGATGATGTTGCTTGATCGATCGATGATGTTGCTTGATCGATCGATGTTGAAGATGCTGGGTTTGGAGTTTTTAAAATTTTTAATTTTTAGGTTGAAGAGATGATGAAGATGCTGGGTTTGGAGTTTTTAAAATTTTTAATTTTTAGGTTGAAGAGATGAATTTAGGTTGAAGAGATTTGGGAATGATTTTCTGGGTTTTGAATGATTTTCCAAATTTGGGAATATATAAATTTAAGTAAAGATTTTTTTATTATTATTAGCCTTCATGTTCACACCTCACAAGTTAAATGACATTAATACCCTCACCAGTTAACAGTCAACGTTCAATTTGAACGGAAAAGGTGAAAATTTGATTTTAGGGGGGAGACCGGCCAATAAGCTCAAACCATGTCCTCGTTTTAACAATAGGGTATACCTCAGGGGGGAAAATAATAATATCCCATTTAATAATTGTAACCAACTAGTAATTTAGTCAAACCAGAGAATTGTTAGGCTGAATGAGCGTTTTACTATCAAGCCACATTGAACGGTGATACTAATCATCATTTTGATATTATAATTTTATTGCCTCACCCATTAACATTTGATTTACTAATTGCATCTAGTTATTAATAGACACAACCATGTCCATGTATGTATGAGTTTGGAAGTAGTTTAGAAATTTTCTTATGCTTAATCAATGACTCGCAAGTCTCGTTCTAATCTTAAAAGTTTTAGAACAGACGAAATGATCAGAGAAATACTATATATATATATATATATATATATATATATATATATATATATATATATATATATATATATGTATGTATGTATGTATGAATAAGTCCATGATCCATGATGTATGAGTTTATATATATATATAAAGGGATATTATCATTTTCCCCCCTACTGTTCACCATATTGTTAAAGTGAGGACAGGGTTTGTCGACTTTAGAAAAGTGACCCCCCCAGAACAGATTAATTGAACAAACACCCCCCTCTGTCAGAAAAATAATGAATAGTGAAGGTTGACCGTTACTGTTGGGGGGCAATTTCGTAAACTCTTCATGGGAACAGTAATCTAAGTTGGACTGAGGGTTATTAAAGTCATTTGTTATTTATAATTAATAATATTTAATAATAATAATAAAAAAAACAAATGAGTGAAGGAGACGATGCCACGTCACTCCTCCACTCATCAGATATATCTCTTAAACAACAAAACTTGGTGGTCCCAATTCCCAAACGAAGCTTCCATTGTGTTCTGAGTTTGAGTTCTAACTTTCTCTCTACACCAGTCGCTATCTCCCAAACCTTCGCGCCAAAATCTAACTGAACATCACCAAATCTTTAAAAAAAAAACTCGATTTCGTTGTGTCGTTGATCGATTTAGACATAGGTTAATGTTGGTTCGATTACACAAGAAGGGTTTTTTGAAGCACCAAGATCTGAAGACGCAATCTGTTTCTTTTTGAAGCAAAGGTTTGTATATTCAACCCGGTTATATTTTTCACTGATTGTATGGTGATTTTGCATGCATGGGTGCGGTTGACACAGTTTTTTTTGTTTATCGTCTACGAGTTAGGGTTTCCATGTCCAAAAATTTGGGGTTTTTTGTTTGTAGTTGATTGTAGTTTCTATTTGTAACATTTATGGTGTAAGGGAAGAGTTTATTGTTGTTATACATGAATTTACATGCATAGTTGCGTTTGATAGGATTTTTTTTGTTTATCGTCCATGATTTAGGGTTTCTATGTAAAAAAATTTGGGGTTTTTGCATTTGTAGTTGTCACCTGTCAAATTGATGGTGCAATTGACTTATATGTTAAAGTTTTGATATTATACGTATATTCATGTCTGATATGTCTGATATTTATGTATATATGTTAAAGTTCTGATATATTTAACATATGTTAAAGTTCTGATATTGATGTATATATTCATGTCTGATATGTCTGATATTTTTGTATATATGTTAAAGTTCTGATATTATATGTATATATTCATGTCTGATATGTCTGATATTTATGTATATATGTTAATGTTCTGATATATGTATATATGTTTAAGTACTGATATATATGTATATATGTATTCACAGTTTCAATGGGTCTGGATATTTTTGATATATATGTTACTATCGATACTGAGGTGGTTGAGCTAGGTACTTGTGATGCTGACCACATTAGTATGATAGTTTTGTTGCATGCGTTGTCTGAAAAACAAACTGGTAGTGACCAAGTGCCTGAAGATGATTACTCAGTCTGGGTGTATTTGCCTTGGTCAAGTGAGAAGAAGGAAGTGTGTAGTGACAATGATATCTTAGATGTGTTTAGGTTGTTTACTGAACATAAGCAAACTCAAATAATGTTTGAAATAGAAAAAAGACCTTATATCCCAGCTCCAGCAGATTTGGAAGCCTCTTCTAGCACACCCTCTAGGTTCATGGGTGACATCCCAGATGTAGCTTTTAGTGCTTTTGAGCAAGATTTGTTTGGTAATAATGAGGGTAATAATGAAGATCAGGTTAGGTTAGGTGATGATTATGGTGATGATTCTGGTGATGATTATGGTGATGATTCTGGTGATGATGAGTCCCCTGGAATGAGGGCTGGTGATGATTCTGGTGATTATGGTAATGCACTAGCTGTGGTACCTGAGGTTCCCGAGGAAGTGTGTGAGGGTACAGATGATTTTGAGGATTTATTTGAAGGGTACCAATCGAAGACGGATGATGAATACTGTAGTGATGAAGGTGAAGAGATTTCTGATGATAAACTAGCTAGGGTGGTAAAGAGCAACCCATTTAAGCAGCTAGTAGGATGTCCAATAAGGTTTGAGGTTGGACAGACACATGACAGTGTTTACACATTGAGGTCATTATTGACTGATTTTGCTATTCAGGAGGGGTTTAACTTGAACAAAGTTAACAATGATAAAAATAGGCTAACATGGGCATGTATGGCCAAGGGTTGCCCGTGGAGGATTCATGCTTCTAATGTTGGTGATGATACAACAATGCAAGTGAAGACCTACAAAAGTGAGCATACTTGTCATCGGATTTACAAGAGTAAAGAGGCAAGGTCTAAGTGGATAGCTGGGAAGTTCCAAACTCTTGTGAAGAGTAATCCTGGAATCCAAGCAAGTGTGCTCTCGGATCTGTTGAGAGATCAGTTTAATGTTACAGTGGATACTCAGAGGCTGTACAAGGCCAAAAAGAGGGCAGTAGAGGTGCTGCTTAAAGAGCATGAGGAATGTTTTAAGCATATTAGGGCATATGCAGTAATGGTGCAGCAGTGCAACCCTGGTTCAGCAGCTTACATTCACCTTCTAGATAAAACATCAACCTTCGAAAGGATGTTTGTGAGCTTTGATGCACAGAGGAAGGGTTTTTTGGAGGGATGTAGGCCTTTCATTGGCATCGATGGGTGTCATTTGAAAGGTCCATATGGAGGAGTCTTGCTGTCAGCAATTGCACTAGATGCAAACAGTGGTTTATACCCACTAGCTTACTGCATATGTGAAGGAGAAACATTTCTGAGTTGGTCTTGGTTTCTGCGGCATTTGAGGATTTTCTTAAGGTACCCTGATGAGAAGCCAATTTGCTTCATGAGTGACAGGCAGAAGGGGGTCATTGGTGCTTTGAAGATGCAATGGCCACGTGCAAGCATTAGGTATACTGTTTTATATATGCACTGAAATAATATATATGCACTGAAATATCTATCTATATATATACTGCAGTAGGTATACTGTTTTATATATACGCATTGAAATATCTATATATATATATATATATTGCATTAGGTATACTGTTTTATATGCACTGTTTTATATATTGCACTGTTTTGGTATATATATATATATATATATGCACTGTTTTATAATACTGAAATATATATATATGCACTGTTTTATATATTGGACTGTTTTATATGCACATAAATATTGTTGTTATATATATATATATATACATATATGCAGTGATATATTTATATGCACTGTTTTATATGCACTGAAATATATATATTTTTTAATCAGGTACTGTGCAAGACATATTTATGCAAATTTCAAGGTCTCATATGGTGGACAAAAATTAAAAAACCTATTCTGGAAAGCAGCTAAGACAGCTGATAGGTTTGAGTTTAAGAAGTTGTTGGCAGATGTAGGTAATATAAATCCTAAGGCAATGAAATACCTAGCTGAAATAGAACCTTGTCATTGGTCTAGGCATGCATTTGATGCTTCAATCAAATGTGAGAGTGTGACTAACAATATGTCAGAAGCTTTCAATAGCATGCTCAAGGATTTTAGGCCTAGGACCTATTTACAGTTGATGGAATTCATTAGAAGACTAGTGATGACTAGATTCCAATTACGGAAAGAAGAGTGCAACAAATGGACAACTGATATACCACCATCTGTTAACAAGAAGATTTTAGAAAACAGTAAGGAGAGTAGAATCCTTAGGACCCTACATTCAGGTGGGGGAAAATATGAGATGTTGGGTGTAGGTAGGGCATACACTGCTAACTTACCTGAAAAAACTAGTGAGTGTGGCCAATGGCAAGTTAGTGGGGTGCCATGCAGTCATGCATTGGCAGGGATTAGACACCATTTTGGAGTTCATGGTGATGAGGAAAACTTAGCTACATTTATTGACCCAATATTGTCCAAGTCTGCCTACCTAAGAACCTACAATTCTATGATCCATCCTATTCCAGACTTGTGTGTATGGGCTGATCTTGATACAGCACGTGTTGATGCACCACCACTGAAAAGGTTACCAGGCAGGCCAAAGCTTGTAAGGAAGAGGGAATTAGGTGAGAAACTAAAGGCAGCTAAGACTGGAACAGTTGTGTGTGGAAATTGTAAGCTGCCTGGACATAACTCAAGGTCATGCAAAAGTGAGAAGACATCTGGTACCACCAAGGTAACTAAAAGTTGGTTGTCAGTTTTTTATTCATTTTTTTGTTTTAAATGGTGTTTATTTTCTTTTATTATATATCTGTTTTTTTGTTTTTGTTTTTTTTAACAGAAAAACAAGGTGTCAAACACAACAGAGGCTGATGTTAGTGTCTCCTCTTCCCAAACACAACCTGCTGCCACTTCTTCACAATCACAATCACAGCCTCCCACTAAGGTTTGTACTGACCCTGACTCTTTTATTGCATGCTTGATCGAAATAATATATGGAATTCTGATTTGAGGTTATTATTATACAGAGACAGAGGGCACGAAAAGGAAAGACAGCTGTTGGTTCCTCACAGCCCACAGAAGTTCTGACTCAGACCCAAGAAAAATCCCAACTGACTCAAGATCTTAACTGTTAGTATAATTGTGTTAATGTTGCAAGGACTATTTTGGTATTGCACTGTTACTGTTACTGTTATTATTGCATGCAGTATTTTTGTAGCTACTATTACTGTTGGTAGCAACTGTGAACTGTCCTCATGATGGTATTATGGTACTGTTAGGTGAACAATTCAGAACTGTTAGTGTTATGGTACTGTTAGTATTATGGTATTGTTAGTGTTATGGAAATGTAGTAAACGTTTGGTACTTTTGATGAATGGTTATGTGAACATCTTTATCAAGCATTTCATCGGATTTATAGTGCTTTTGTGCTCAAGTTTGCATTATGTATGTAACTAATTTTTTTTGATAAAGGATAATTGATATTTTACATAGGTCAAGTGCATTACATATTCATCAAACTAACATAAAACACATATATAGAGAGACCAAAGAGTAGCATATTAGCTAGCATTATCATCTTTGATTGAAACTTGTATCCGTAATTCCCCTCTAGGTTTTGCATTCTCTGATTTAAACTTCTTTCCAGGTTTTGCATAGATCCATTTAGACTTGATTCCAGTCTATGCATCCTCGCATTTAGCAATCCAATTTCTGTAGAATTTCTGTTGCGTTCTTCATGAGATTGCAAACTTCCCATAAATTCTGTTTCGTCTGGCTGCCACCATTTAAAAAATTTGCATTGCCTTTTTTCACAGAAAAAAAATAACTTACCTGGATTTTGACTTGACTCTGAGATTCTAACCCCAGCCTTCATACCACATCTGCATAATTTGTTTTTGAATATCACAGCGCCACCATTGATGTTGCTTTCTTCGCTTATCGTGTTTGAACTTCCTTCCATATGAGCTGTGTGAATGGTGTTTCAAATGTATGATTTTTTGTTTCAGATGTGTGTTGTGAATAAGGGTGCAGAAATTTGTGGAATGGAGGAATGGATTTGTGTCAATGGTGTTTCAAATGTGTGTGAATCCAGTGGAATGGGTGTTTCAAATGTGTTGTGAATGGCTGATGAACGTGGAATATATATATATATATATATATGCAGGTTTTTATAGATGAGGACTGCATGCATATAGCCGTTGAGGGCAACGGTAATTAGAGGGTAAAATAGTGATTTTATATTTAGAGGGCATTTTGGTCTATTTACAAACTGCAAGTGCATTGCATCACGTGTAATCTGTTTTTAAAGGAACATGAGGGCATTTTGGTCAATTCACCCGCTGAAACATGTCAGAGTTCATGTCTGTGAAGAAAAAGCTTGCAGAAGGGGGTTTTTTTATATTATTTTCATTGCAAGGGGTAGACCGGCAATTTTTGGGAAACCTTGTCCTCACTTTAATAATATGGTGAACAGTAGGGGGGAAACCGATCTTTTCCCATATATAAAAGAAGAAAGAGTAATTGGCACAAATCCCCCCAGACTATATCAGTTTTTGCATGTTGCCCCCTAAACTATTTTATTAGGCACTAAACCCCCTGAACTATCGCTTATTAGCAGACCAAAACTAAAGATGCCCCCTCTCAGGGGAAAAAAACCCAAAGGATTGCCAATAAGCGATAGTTCAAGGGGTTTAATGGCTAAAAAAATAGTTTTTGGGGCAACATACAAAAGCTGGTATAGTCTTGGGGGGATTTGTGCCAATTACTCAAGAAGAAAAGTAGAAGAATAGATCCGATAACGTGTGTGATGTGGATGAAAGAAACGGCATTGAAATTGAAGGAACGCGTGTGAGTTTATGATGCATGCATGCATGTATGTTGATGGCGGTTGCCGCTGCCGCCAACAACAATTAACTTTAGAGCTACATTAATACTTAAAATAGTAACCAATTAAATCTCTATTTTTCTGTGCATGAATTACATTGACTTTGTGATAAATGCCAAGGAATGTCCCTCTGGTCTCACCGAAAATTATTTAATTAATGTGACCCTTCCCAATGTTATGCTGTCATTTTGGTTACTCTTTGTGAGATCAAGGGTCACATTAATTAAATAAATCTCCAATCTTGGAAGAATTCTTTACGGAGGAAGAGCATGTTCTTTCTTTAATATTTCCAAGAGCTTTGTTTACTTAGTGGAGGTTATATAGGGGGTGGGTTTGGTATTTGGATATTATTTGTATTAACGATTTGGTTAATCATGATAAATTAGAAATTGTTCCTAACTGATGAATAGATAACAAAAAAATTCATTAATTTCTATTAAATGTTCATGCAATAAGACTAATAAAGGTTGATCAACTGGGCATTTCACCTTTTTAGCGTTTTTTAGGGAGTCTTCGGTGTTATACATAAGGAAAGCTGTGTGCAATGAAAAATGCAAGCACGGCTTGGGGAGAGATTTTTTTACCTATATCAATTTCACAAGGAATTTTTCTACTCCATCTTGACTAGTTCCGGGTTCGAGTCTCGGGCAACCCATTTGGATTATCATATCAAAATAATATATCTATAACAAAAATAAGCATTTCTTTTTTTGAATTTATTTAATTTATTCAAAAAAAAATTCTTCTAAATTTCTAGATAGATAGATAAGATCAGATTTGATCATTGGAAATTAAGCATGAAGTCAAAACAGATTTGATCAAACAAAGCAACAGCCAACAAGAAATCTGATGTTCTTCCCCGTCAGATGGGAAGATTGAATAAAGTAAAAAGGATGAATATGTCCATGAAATGCTTCAGTAAAATATATTTTAAATTTAATGTTATACTTCTGTTTAGCGGTAAGACAGTCCCACGAAATTTTTTCTCTAAAATAACACTTGCAAGTATATTTGATGAATTGATAAAAATTTGTTTATTCAACATCCCTGAGTTCTAACAGAATTAAATATTCAAGATAAGTTGAAAATAAAGTGGCCTTATATATAGAGTAATGCCTGGGATTACTAAATTTTTTTCCACCATTTATTTTTAGACAGGTGGCGGAGACCATTTAAATTTTAGATTTTTTTTTTTTTTAATTAATTCAGTTTTTAATCCTTTCAAAATTTTATTTGATCTCCACAAATCCAATAATATGTAAATGCAAATCCATTGAATTCTCATAAAACCTAATAAAATTAATGTGCATTTTTCTATAATCTACACGAGTCTATGAGGAAAAAAAAAACAAGGGTTAAGGGCCACGACTCAATACTCTACGAGGTCATTTATAACAATAACTTTACTTCTTTTTTTTTTCTTTTTTTTTTTCCAATTACATGGTGACAATTTCTTGAACGGTGGCAAATTAACATATAATTTATTTTCCTCTGGCCGTCCACCATTCTTTAATCTTCCTGAATTTTTTTGTTTCTTCCCTCCCAACACACGCCACAAGCCCACGTTATTCACGACCATCTCTTTCTGAAATCATTTTTTTTTTTAATATTTTGGGGCTATTGGGCCAACTTTGACTTCAATACAAACACAAATATGTTATGGTTTGAAAAATTGAAAAACACAATCCACGGTTTAATAAGAGTTCATAAACAATCCATAAACAAGTCTGGAATAACACCAAGTCCATGACACAAATAAAAACAAGAAGAAATTCTTCATTGCTCCATAATGCACAACAGCCCTTGATTGCTCCAAACCCACTCTAAAGTTCCAAATCAATCTATACCTAACCTGAAATAATAAGAAACTTGTTTTTATTCAATTAACATGATTCGTGTAGAGTTGAGAGAATTTGGGATTAGACGAGAAAGAGCACAGAGCAGTGCTGAGTCTGCTGCTGATGAAAAGGGATTTTTATTTTTTTTTATTTTATATATATATATATATATATAAACCAGTTCTCGATTCGACCCATAGAACCGGAAACCGAACCAAGAAATCCGGTTTTTAAAAAATTGAACCGAACTGAATCGGTCAATAAAGAAAAACCGGAAAAAAACCAATTGGACCGGTTTGGTTCAATGGATTTTTGCCCACCCCTAATTACACCCATGGAAGGCAAATCAATTGCGAATTTGCTTTGAAAACTTATCCTTAACCAGAGGAAAGTTTGTTAATACTAGTAATGTAAAACCATTAAAAAAATAAGATAGAGTGAAACAAGTTCTTGAAACGATTTGCCAGGTCCATGGATGCTGGGATTTTGAAGAAATAAATGTTTCGTGGTTTAATTAATTAGAGATTAATGATAACTAAAAAATAAGATGGTCTCACTTATTTATATTGTACAAATTAATTCCTGACTTGGGTAGTTGCTGTGTGATATTTGATGACAAAATCACAAAATCGACTTTATCAAAAGCAAAAAATTCTGAATTGTGGTAGTTTTGATACCCCATTGAAGGAAAAAAAAAATAGCGTGCCACTTTTTTCTTTTTTTTTGGAAACATGTAAAGGCTATTCTATTTGGTGGTGAGCATGGGTACGAGGTGGACTAAAGCAAAAGTGTATATATATATATATATATATATATATAAAAAAAAGTAATAATAGTGAGAATGTGAGATCATCTATTCAGAATGTGAGATCATCTATTCATCCCACAAGACAAATACTCCTTTCTTTCTTTTTTCTTTTTTTTGGGGGGAATTGCACAAACACCCTTGAGGTTTGATGAAATTGCATAGATATGACAGTTTTGGCCATATACACACAAACTTTCCTCAACATTTGAAAATTGTTGCACAAACATCATCTGCCGTTAAATTGATCCGTTAGTCAATAGTTAAAAGTGTAAAAAGTCTAAAATACCCTTTATTTTTATTTTAAATAAACTAAAAAATTAAAAAAATAAGATAAAAAATTAAAAAATATATATTTGAGATAACATGAATGTATCTTAAATTTTCAAAGTGCAACACTACTATTGGATCATCCCAGTCCTACACGGCTACACCTACTTCTTCTTCTTTTTTTCTTTTTTTGAAATATGTAATGATCATGTGATTTTTTCATTAGTGATGGTCACACATAGAATTCTGTTTGATTGTTTTTTTTTTTGAAACAATGCTTCTTCTTTTTTTGACTGGGAATTTGGGAAACAATGCCTTTTAAATCCTTTTTCATTAGTGGTACTACGAGTCACAAATCACCAATTCATCCATCCAATTCTTATACAGTCTCCCTTCATTTTCTCATTTAATGTCTCATTTTTGTAACAATTTTTTAAGATGCAAAACAAAATCTTAACCTTTGGATTGGAATAATTGGAAAGTTATGAGACTTGACCTATAATAGTTCTCATATAGCGTGTATATCTCTCTCACTTCATTGTCTTTCCTCGATCCTTCTTCCTTAATTCCTCTATCCTTCCTCCTACGCAATAAATAATTTAATATATTTTTATTTTTTTTAAAACAAATTTCTCTAATAAAACTTCAAAATGCAAGTCAATATAAGAAATATATAACCTTTTTTGTTTTAAGAGACAATTCAATGTTTTTCTTTTTTGACACTCTATTTTAAAAAAATTAAATTTCAAAAAACACTTCATTTTATTTTAATATTATCTATTTTAAATAAAAAAATTTATTGAATAAAAAATTATTTTAAATATATTATTCAGGAAAAAAGATTATTTATATATATATATATATATATTTTTTTTCTAGTCATTGTGATGATTGAACGTGGATAGTATTTGAGAAAAAAATTGATTTCAAATTTGGTTGAACCGAAAAACAGGAAGACTTTAGGTGGTGTTTGGATGTGTTTTTAAAAACAGTTTTTTGTTTTTAAAAACAAAAAATGATTTGAATGTTGTTTGGCTACCCATTTTACAAAAGTTGTTTTTTATTTTCAAAAACAGTTTTGTAAAATGGGTAGCCAAACAACATTCAAATCATTTTTTGTTTTTAAAAACAACTTTTTATTGTTTTCTATTGTTTTCAAAACAGGTTTTTAAAATAAACCATAACTTTTCCCTCCAAACAACTATTTCACTCATTTTAAAAACAACAACCAAACACTTTTATATCGTTTTCCGTTTCAAAAAACTACTTTTAAAAAACACTAGCAAACACATTACAATTTTAAAAACATCATTTTTAAAACATGATTTCCATTTTTAAAAATAGTTTTCAAAAACACCATTTTAAAAACGATACCAAACGCGCCCTAGTCTCATGACAAAATAGTTTAGATCACACAATAATGGACATAAACATAATGGGAAAAAAAAAAAAAAAAAAAAAAAGTCATGTAATTTATCATAAATTACTTTTGGTTGTCATTAAAGGGAGTTCAGAAAACAATACTTTACTTTATTTTATTTATTTATTTATTTATTTTCAAATTACATAGTGACAATTTCTTGAATGGTGGCAAATTAACATACAGTTTATTTTCCTCTGGCCGTCCACCATTCTTTAATCTTCTTGAATTTTTTTGTTTCTTCCCTCCCAACACACGACACAAGCCCACGTTATTCACGACCATCTCTTTCCGAAATCATTTTTTTTTTTTTTCCAGTTTTTGATGTTTATTTTCTTCTCTAATTCTTGTCCAGGTTATTCTATTTACAGTTTTGTTTTTTGTTTTTCCTCTTACTCTCACATCTCAACTTTACATAATCATGAAAAAAAGAAAAAATACATATAATTATTTTTCATTTTTCAAAATGAATTAAGAATGAATAATTTTTTTACAATATCTGAAATTATTATTTTTTTGGTTTTTATAAATTTTGAATAGGATGATAATTGATAAGATAGATGTACATTTTGTATCAAAAAATAATAATTATGTTGAACGTATTTTCTTTGTCGTCCTTGGCTTTAATATTTGGGAGCAATATGAAAATGAGAAAGTTTTTGGATTAAAAAGTGTCAAAAGCTTCGAATCCAGCTATTTCACTATGTATTGCAACCATAAGATATTATAAACTTCGGGTCTCATGACAAAATAGCTTTATATATACGACTGTGACCAAAAAAAAAAAAAAAAAGTCACATAATTTATCTTAAATTATAAGGTATTTTAGTAAATACATGATTGACATCATAATAATTTAATACAATACCCTAAAAAAATAGTATTGAGGATTTCTTCAATTCATTCTCGATATATGAAAACGTGGAAGTAAAGTTTAGTAAAGCAAGATTGAATAACATTAATCTGGCAAGATGTAGTTAGATTTCAAAAGCTTCTCTATCCAACTGAAAGTTTTCCAATGCAGATGGCACATCATTTACAAGCTCATCATTGTCATATATCTTCAATTGTAATCATATTTCGTGGTAATCATTTACAAGCTTTCATAGAAACATTAAAATCCTCAGCCACTGAAGGCAGCACGAGCAAGATCGTAGCCTCGTAGGAGTCCTATAATGGTGCTTTTATGAGGAGGAACTTCATCTTATCTCCAGAAACAAGATCAAGTGTAGATATGATCTCCTACAACATCACATAATGGGTGTTAAAAAACAACTGCAATAAACTGCTGTATGCACACGTTTCTGAGCTTTGTGCAATGTGGTTTAAGGAACAAAAGAACTTAAGTCCAGTTAATTAGTAGCCGAGTAACTGGAAAAGGAAATTTCAGATTTAAAGACAATCACAGAACCACAACTCTATAACAAGAAACAACAACGGGCCAGCAATATCGGTATAAGATGAAGAAAAACTGGAATTAAAAGAAATACATACCTCAAATGATGAACTTAACAATACCCTGGCAGTGAAGATGGTAATACCTGAAACCAAGATCCTCTGTGGGAAACTGGAGTTAAAGGCTCTTCCCTTCTTCGAATATAGGCCTTAGTTTTGCAAGCAGTGAAGACTGAAGATCCAAGAGGGTTGCTTTCATTCAGAAGAGATTCTGAGAGCTGTGCGCGACCTACCTTGAAAATTTCATCAAGCACTTCCCTCTGGATTACAGATGGTAAAATAGGACCAACGCTTTGTTAATTATATGATGCACTGCAAAAGCAGCAGAAGGAAATGATAACATTTCCATAACAGGCATGGACATAAAATATCTCAATAGATGTGTGGGTTTACCAGAGTTGGCAACAGTTGGATCGAGACGAAGAGCAGAAGGAACGGCCATGGCTGCTTTGAAGTTTTGAACACTAAGGGCAGTGTTGGAAATGGCAATCTGACAATAATACATGACAGAGATTAAATCATATAATTCTAGCATAAAAATATAAGGGAATGAAGGTAGGAAAGGTAAAAGCAATACCCACATATGTTCTGTTTCATAAGTATGTAAATACAAATTCTTTGGATTCTCATAAAACCTAATAAAATTCATGTGCATTTTTCTATAATCTACACATATAAATGTGGGATTCAATCAAACATTAAACCATATCATGCCATAGGTCCATAGAAATGCAAAAGATGTCATGAAGTGATAAGTATACGTTGTTGTCTCATCTCTAATCTCTATGAGGGTATGAGATAATGAAGGACATTGGAAAGCCATACTCTAAGAGAAGAAAAAAAAAAATGAAAATCATAATTGAGATGAAGCACACCTTGAGGTTGCATTTGGTCCACTGACCCAAGAATTGAACCCATAAGCGATCTACAATATATGAACTTTCTCCATAACTCTGCTGGTGGTTGTGACCTTTCAATCTCCTCTGCCAAGCCATCCAACTTACGAAACACCTACAGGTTAAAACAACAAAATGAATCTACAGTTCTTGAATCCAAATTCATAGATATATCACTCATACAAGAAAAATCAACCTCCATAGATCGATTATTGATAAAATGTGCTTGAGGATGCTTAGAAAATTTCTCCAAAACCGAGCATTTTATCCCTACGAAATGTCATTTGTCACATTACATTTCAAACAACCCTACCTCCATCTTTTTCCCTATTATAACAAATAAATAAATAAAAATGAGCTTTAAGTCTCTAAATCTTCACAATTCTATTTCAAGCACCGGCTCCTAGTATATCACGACCGACATCTATTGTTTCTTTTTCAATATATTGTTTTAAAGGATCGCTAATTACCCAAAAATAAGTTAAAAATTAGAAGAGCATCACAATTCACAACCACATTTTCTAATAAGCCAAAACTCGAACACTTTACAATCAATTTTTTTTTTTTTTTTTTCATTCCTCTACACAGCCAACCGAAGAATCGCAATAACATAAAAATGGAGAGTAAATGATTAAAACATGTACCTAATTTGGTGAGAAGTATAGAGAGAACGAGACCAACAGGTCCTGCACCGACTATCAAAACTGGAAGCACAGTGTCGTTGCTATCGATGATGATTTTGGAGTCAGAAAACGCTCTGCTTTGAATGCAACCAACTGGGTATGTCTTCCTTCCGAGGAGGCCATTAGACCTCCTGAAAAACTGTAATGCCCCCATCTCAAAAACCCAGATATTGAATCAAGCAGAAAAATGAAGGAAAGTGAAGCAAAAAGCTGTGCATGGTTGGTTGTTGTTTTGATTCTCCAGTGTTTTTGAGTATTCGGGTTTGTTTTGGCTTGGGCTCCTGATGTAATAGTTCTTGTAGCCCAATACAAGTCTCATTTTAGCCCAACCCTAATACAGTTTATTATAATTTCAAAAAAAAAAAAAAAAAAATACAGTTTATTATATCGTATTTGATTATATAAACTGTATTACTTTTATAATTTGATAATAAAATGTATATTTTTGTAAATAATAATTCATTTCTATTTAATAAATTATTATCCATGTAACCAATTTCAAGAATTTTATTAATTTCTTTTAGTTTGATTTTTGATTTTTTAATTGTTTTTAATTGAAATTATTAATTTAAACCCTGCTTTTACCATTATACCCTTAATAATTTGACGAAACCCTAACATAATTGGACGGCAGGGACCAAAATATAGATTTTTGATAATTAGAGGGACCTGTCCACACAAATACACAATATTGAAAACTGAGGGACCAGTTTGGCTATTAGGTCAAACTAGAGAGATGAAAATTAATTTAACCCTATCTAAAATTACAAAATCAATAAAACTTTATTAATTTAAAATTACACCCATGGAAAACAAAGCAATTGTCAATTTATAATGAAAACTTATCCTTAACTCGATTAATTTATAATTACACCCATAATCAATTGCAAATTTGCAATGAAAACTTATCCTTAACCAGAGGAATCTTTGTTAATACAAGTAATGTAAAACCATTAAAATTAAGTACAACAATTACAAATTAAATTAACAAATGATGTTTTTAGTAAAGTCCCTGTCCGTCACAAATAGGATGGTGATGGAGGATATGACAAAGATGGTCCAGGTGATGTATTTGAGCCACACAGGGAGTGGAATAGTAATGGCTATATAAGTAGCTGTCACGGCCAAAAAAACACCAAGCCGTTCGAGCAGCTTAGCTGTTTCACGAAATTTATGAGCAATGAATTTGCTAAGGAAGAGAAAATTGAAGGAGAAAATGGAAGGCCAATGGGAGTTCATGAGACTGGTTCTGCAAGAATTGGATGGCTATTGACACAGCAGGTGGCAAGCAATAGCAAATCATTCTCACTGCCCAATCTAGCTTCTCTTGATCGTAATTAGCAAGCAGAGGTGCCTCGGGTTCGGGTTCCGGGTCGACAGGAATGGCGGGCGGGGGTTGGTGCTCTGCGACTGCTTCATGGTCCACAGGGGGTGGTGGTGCATGCCGGCAACATTTGGATGATCATTTGCAAGATAGAATGAAACAAGTTCTTCAAACGATTTGCCAAGTCCATGGATGCTGGGATGTTGAAGAGATTTTTTATTTATTTATTATTTTATTTATTTATTTATTTATTTTTATTTTTATTTTAGAAGGGGATTTTGAAGAGATTAATGGTAAGTAAAAAATACACAAAACTTTGTATTATATAATATAAGAGACTATATTATATATATATATTTAAGGTGGGAGGAATGTTTATAAAAAAATAATAATAATCAAGAGACTGTATTATATATATATATATATTTTTTTTTTTGAGGTGGGAGGAATGTTTATAAAAAAAGAAAATAAAATAAGTGAACTTGAGACCCAATGAAGATGTTTTTTTGTGTGAAGAAAATAAGTGAGAACATGAGACCCAATGAAGACTTTTTTTTTTTGTGAAGAAAACAAGTGAACTTGAGTCTCTTATATATGCATTTCTTTTTCGGTTAAGTGGGCAAAGTCACATTGCAACTTCGACGAAAGAGCTTTATATCTAAAAAAAACAGAACTTCGACGAAGAGCGCAATTAACTCGGATGACATAAAAAATAAAAAATAAAAAATAAAAACTTCGAAGAAGTGAGCAATTAACTCGGATGACGATGACGATAAACATACGAGTGATGCTATAAAAAGGTAGGTTTACTGAGGAGTGAGGACTGGTGGTCGTCGAACAATGAGGTTTTGACATTTGTTTTCATCTTATTGGATTCTGGCCGTTGCCCTAATGCAATTTATATGAAGGAGATGGACCTAATTGGCACTCTTTTAAGTTGAATTTATGCTGTCTGTCACTAAACAAATTAATAACTTGAGTTCGATCTATAGCATCAAAATATTAGTTTTTACAATATATTTGGATTGACAGTAGAAAAAGGAAGAAAGGAGAGGAGATGAGAGAATAATGTTTTTAAGGCTCGTTTGGCACACCGTATTAGATTATATTGGATTGTATTGGATTATAATGTATTGTATTGAACTGTATTATTATTATTATTATTATTTTGGTATCCGTGGGTGTCCGGGCCAGCTTACGCGCACCTTGACTAATCCCACGAGACCCTAAAGTTAACAGCCGGGGTAAACCTCCAGTGGCCCTAAGAGAAACGTGGTTGCCAGGGATCGAACCCAGAACATCCGAGTCTACGAATAATATCATTACTACAAACATGTGTTTTGTGATACACTATAATATATCGTATTATAATATATTTTTTAAAAATACTTAATAATTAATTTTAAATATCTCTACCATGAATAAATCAATAAATATTTCTATATAAAAAATCAATAAAAAATTATTTTAATTGAAAAAAAAATTAAATAAAATTTTCTGGTGTATTTTGAAATTATAAAAAACATATTAACAACATAATACATATTTTATCGATATTCCATATTTATTGAAAAAAATTATATAAAAAAAGTGTTTTTTCTAATATAATACAATTTATTACCACCAAATATAATATATTAGTTAATACGGTGTTTGCTGTATAAGACAATTAAAATGTACTAAAATAATACAATACAGTGTTTGCAACACTGTATTGTATTATTTTAGTACATTTTAATTGTCTAATACAATACAATATGGCCAAACAAACGAGACCGTAATGATTATAAATAGAAAATAAATAAAAGGAAACAAATGCAATATTAATAGGGTTAGTTTTGAAATATTAAAAAAATTCATTAACTTTTTTATTCATTTCCCTTGTTTCCGTTCTTTTTAAGTAAAAAACAAAATCCTATGAAACAAGAAGAGACTATTCCCTTTATTTCCCTTCTTATCATTTTATTTCCTTTTCATTTAATAATTTAAACAAAAGATAAAAAATTCACTCGTATCATTTTATTTTCTTTCTCTCATATTCCACCAAGCCAAGCATAGTGTTAATTAAAAATCCAACTGGGTATATTATGGTTATGATTTTCCTTCCAATGAGGCCATTAGACCTCCTGAAAAACTGTAAAGCCCCCATCTCAAAAATCCCAGATATTGAATAAAGCAGAAAATGGTTTAAAACTTGTGCTATATAGGGAAATGGGTCATAGTCATTTTAGGTTCAATAGTATTTGAGAATGAATCTATCCTTAATTTAGGCCTCTTGTGTATTATCTGTTTTCTAATTGGTTTGACAAAATGAGGGCCAGAGAAAGAAAATGGAAGGCCAACGGGGAGTTCATGAGACTGATCAGTCTTCAAGAATTCGACAGCTATTGCCACAGCAGGTGGCAAGCAAAGGCCTATCATCTTCACAGCCCAGTCGAGCTTCTCTTGATCATAATCAGCAGCTGCCTTCTGTTCGTGTTAGGCTTCAGGGTCGACAGGAATGGCAGGCGGTCCCACCGGTTGGGGTTGGGCTTCAAGGTCTGCTCCATGGTCGGCGGCCGCGGGTGGTGGTGCCGGATAGACTGCATCAGGTTCTTGAAACGATCCCTTGGATGCTGGGATTTAGAAGAAACAAATTAACTATTATATGGGATTTAGAGATTAATGATAAGTTAAAAACAAAGTGCATTATTTTATTTATAGTGTTATAGTAACAAAAAACACAACTAAAAAAAAAGTTGAAAAGTGTGAGCTTTTGGTGGTTACTTGTTCGTTTGAGGCCACCATCATCTTCGAAGGCAGGCACGTCGACGACTTGGTTCTTTGTGTCTGTACGTAGCCTGACCCATCTTTTATAACACTCAATCTCGTAATCTCAAAGTTTGTGTAAGTGTATATGAAATCAGAGAGATATGAAAAGTGTGTTTATATATCCATCATCATCATTGTTGAACACGGATTCTCGTTAATTAAAGACACTGTTCATCAATGTTATAATTCATCAATCTTTAATTAACGAGCATCCGCGTTCATCAATCAGTAAGACTTAGTTCTCATTGTTTTTTTGACTTTTTAGAAGCTTGTTTTTTGAATTTTTAGAAATCTGGTTTATCGATGTTTCTTTTTTAGTTATCATAAAAATAAAAATAAAAATTGCTGACCTAGACTGTAAAATGCCACGTCAGGGTTAAAACATAGCCTAGCATGAATGAATTGCACTCCATCTATTTCCTAGCCCAACAGAAGCGAACCAGACCACCAATCATGAGAAAAAAAAAACTTCTTTTTTTTTTATTTTTGTTTTTTTTTGTTTTTCCTCTTACTCTTCATCTCAACTTTACATAATCATGAGAAGGGTATATAAGCTCTCTTACTCACAAATGGATCCATTTTTGACTTCACTTGTCCACGTCGTATAGCTGTCTTCTGTTCACTTTTCCACCATTGTCATCTACATTATTCCACTTTTTCAAACTTGTTTGGTAAAGTTTTTTTTTTTTTTTTTTTTGTGATGATGTTTGGTAAAGTATTTTATAAAATGAAAAACAGCCTCTAATTATAACGTGAGATTGGCGAAGTGTTTTATAAAATACAATCTGGGTTTGTTTTATGTACCAAGTTTTTTCTAATTAATTAGTTGGGTAGAGACAAAACATAAAAGGAAACACGTGGTGTCACAACCATTTTGACTAAAAAAAACCTGTTATTTGAAAAATACATAAAAATCATTATACTTCTATATTCAAAGGAGAATTTTTATTTGTCCAGAAAATAGTTACAACATAATCATTTTTTTAACAAACAAAACTGTTATATAGGTGTAGATGATATCGTCAGGGATAGGGATGGTGACAAAATAGGTTTTCTACGTACAGTGGTAGGAGGCAGGAACAGATAGGAACTTAATTGGTAAGATTATTTATTAATTTTATTTTATTTTTGTCTCGTTTCCTCATCATTTCTCTTCCTGGCTTTTCGACGAAGATTCAATACTACTTTTCTTTGATTGCCAATAAAAATAAGAACTCTACAATCTATTTTAGAGTTTCTGGATAAACCCGGTTTATAATCTCGACCAAATTATCCTTCAGTACTGTCTCTCTCCAAAGAAAACAAAACTGGTCTCTTTAGACTAGAGAAAATAAAGGAATGAATTCTAGGCAAGCAATGCTGGCCTGCCTGCATTCTCCATAGGGATCTGTGTCTCTTTCTCTCTTCACTAACTCTTTTGCCTGAAATTATTATCAACCTTTTCAACTCTATCGTGTCTCTCTTCAATGACATATGTGTAGGAACCAATAGGGTGTCAGATAACCAAAACAGTTTAGGGCCCGTTCTGCAGGCTGTTTTCAATATGTTTTCGTTTTTATTTTCTAAAAATGATTTCGAATTCGTGTCCTATAACCGTTTTTCATTTTATTTTCAAAATACAAAAACAAAATAAAAAACAATACCAAGTGTTAAAAGTGGAAATTTTGAAAAACAAAAAAAACTTGTTTTTCTTGAATTTGTTTTTGTTTTCCAAATGAAGTGGGTCCCATATTATTAATATATATTTTATTTTAATAAAAACTTTTTTTTTCACAGAATTCTTCTTCCTTCCTCCGATCGACTTCTTCTTCTTCTCCGATCGACTTCTTCTCTGTCGTCTTCTTCTTCTTCTTCCTCTTCCTCTTCTTCCTCTTCGACTTCTTCTTCTTCCCCGCCGATCTGCTCGACTTCTTCCTCGCCGATCTGCTCGACTTCTTCTTCTTCCTCTTCCTCTTCAACTGTTCAAATCTGTTAAACCCTAAATTAAATTATTACAAAATATTTTTTTGTTAATTATTTAATCATTTATTTATAATTGTTATAATATTAAACAAAATTTAAAAATTGATATTTCAATTTTCAAAAGTTTTCGGTTATCCTACCAAATGCGTTTTTTCCGTTTTTATTTTCAAAATACAAATTCCAGTAAATGCTACCAGGCGCGTATTCGGAATTAAAAAATGGAACCAAAAACACTGTTTTCATTTTCATTTTTCTTTTCGAAAAACAAAAACAGAAAACGGCTTGCAGGACGGGCCCTTAGCTTTATTTAATTTTTTTACAGTCTCCACAGAGCCTTAGAGGGGTGTATTCAATTCGAATTCTTGAGGACATTTAAAGACATTATAAATCTTGGTGTATTCAATTTGGACATTTAAAGATTTTAAAAGAGTCCATATGAATCCAGTGGTATTCAATTAGGATTTCTATGGACTTTTAAAGAATCCTTCCAAATCCAGGTGTATTGAATTCGAACTTTAAAAATGTCTACAAGAATCAAGGTGTATTCAATTAGGACTAGATTTTAAAGGATTTTCTTATGTCATGGATTTTGATGGATTTTGGTGGACTTAATGGTGAGAGATATAAATATAAAATGTCATAATATGTCCGGCCTTCTACCCAAAGATTTTGGTGGATTTTGCTCTCCCTCTCTCTCTCAAAACAGAAACGAAAAGCACTAATATGTAAAAATTAAAAAAACCGAGATGGTGACAATCTAAGTGGCCATGAGGTGTTTCTAAGGCGTGTTGCTTCTGCTTTCAACAACTTTGCAGAATCTACAGAAAGAGCGTGCCGTGAAAAATGTATGGAGGATTTGGTGAGCACCACCCGTTACGTTTCATGGTCCCTCCACAATAAGAACCGTGCTGGATTACGTCAATTTTTAGACTCATTTGGTGGAATAGAGCAATCTGCTGTGATAAGTAATCCTATATCTACGGGTGTTTCACAAGAGTCATCACTTGGTTCAGTTGCCAATGAAAAGCAAGATAGTAAGCCAAAGACAGATGTAAAGCTCAGTCATTTGGCATCGGGTGTTGATTCAAGTTCTGTTATTCAGACAACAGAAACAAGATCGGCCGACCTTCTAGATAGCACACTTTGGAATAGGAGACTTGCACCTTCATCTGAAAGAATTGTTTATGCTTTAGTTCAACAGATATTCCATGGGATAAGAGAATACTTCTTGGCTTCTGCTGAATTAAAGTTCAACTGCTTTCTGCTAATGCCGGTCGTAGACAAGTTACGTGCACTTCTCCGAGAGGACCTAGAATCTGTATTTGAAGATGACATGGATAATGTCTTTGACCTCACCAATTTGCGACACTCATTGAGCCAGCAGAAGCAAGATACAGAGATTGAGCTAAAAAGGATTAAGAGACTCAGAGAAATTTAATCTGATACACGAGCAGCTTAGATCGCTTCAAGTCATGTCAAGTTCTTCACTGGCTCCATCAGCGTAATTTCTGATTGAACATCAACTGTGCTTATCTAGCTTAATTATTATTATTTATTTTTTTGGTTCTTACAAATATCAAGCAGTTATATAACTAACATGATGTGAAATGTGGTTGTCCTTTCCTTGCCTATTAACACAGTAACACTTATGTTACAAACCTTGGGTTGTGTTTTTATTTAAAAAAAATGTGAGAATAATAAGTTTCCATCCCCGGCATGTTCTATGAATTAAAAAGGAAAAAAAATAATCGAGTTCAAAAAGAAAACAAGCCAAATACAATATTGGAATATGTTGCAGTAACATAATTATATATAACGAGTACAAAACTCACTACGTGCCAAAACTGTACAAAACGGCACCAAAATAATATGTAGAGCCTTCAATCAAACACCAAAATGCTTACTCTTTATTAGCATTTTATTTTAAAGAAAAATAATTTATCTGCACTGAATGCAAACAGTGCCTTTACGCAGATAAGCCTTAGCCAATTTTGGGTTCAATTCAATCGCTTTGTTTGCATTAGCAACAACCTCAGACTATATATATATACGCAAATATATATTGACTGGTGTTTCAAATTTTGCTCATTCCAACTTCAAAGGTTTTTTTGATAATTAGCTATAATTAGCTTACTATTGATAAGTCAGAGATAACAAATCCATGAAAATCCTTGGATATCTAAACAAATCCATAAAAGTCTGAGATAGATATCTAAACAAATCCATAAAAGTCTGAGATGGATGTCTAAACAAATCAATGAAAATTCATGTAGATTTATAAAAGTCTGTAGAAATCCATGAAAATCTGTCACTTAAAAAATGTCTTTAAATGTCTTTAAATGTCTTCAAGAATCCTAATTAATCCTAATTGAATACACCCCCCTTAGATAGATTTGACGGGCAGGAGCCAGGAGAGGACTGCTGCCCATCCAGTCACTTCATACTTGACATTTTTGATGCGTTCGATTGTACGCACCATCACCTATTATAGTGGGTGCCATTATAAACAAATACCTGACATTTATATCTTTTTTCTTTTTCTTTTAATTAAATTTAATTAATCTTTTTTGAAGTGTTACTTTATCATATAAATTCAGTTTTTTTTTAAGAAGAGGAAGACTCAAACTCATAATTTTTTTTTTATTCTTCAATTTTAGATTTTTTTTTCTTAAAAAATTCTATTTCAGTTCTTAATTCTTTTAAAATTTTATTTGATCTCCATTAAGATGGATGGTGACGATCCAATAATATGTAAATACAAATCCATTGAATTCTCATAAAAGTGATCAAACCTAATAAAATTCATGTGCATTTTTTCTATATTCTGATGCTCTTGCAATAGTTAGGTTAAATGTGGTCCACCGACCCAAGAATTAAACCGTGAGCGAAGTACAATATATGAACTTAATTAATTTTTATATTTATATTATTAGAATAATATCACTAATGCTCTATAATCTAAAAAATTAGTTCTTAAATAATGTTTCAAGTAATTTATTCGTTAAACATCTCATAATTTTATTTTTATTTTTTTGAAAAGGAATTCATTAATCAAAAGAGAAGGTTATAAAGAACCTGAGTAATCCCCTAAGACCAGACTCTCCACAAACAGAGGGCAGTCTTCTAACCACACAGACTCACCTTTAAAATCAAGGGCCCCAAAAGATTAAGGATGTCATGAATAATCACCCCCACATCTGAGGAGGGAATAGAGGTAGAGCTAATCAACTTAACCAATGACCCCCACATCTGAGGAGGGAATAGAGTTAGAGCTAATCAACTTAACCATTGCAAGAGCATCAGAATCCAAAGAGGCCGGAACCAACCCAGTCTCCCCTGCAAAACGCAGCCCAGCTAGGATGGCCAAGGCTTCAGCGACATGGGGCTGATAGCAAGAATCAAAATTCTTGCACAGAGAAGCCATTACATGACCATTACAATCCCGAATGACGACACCAATCCCAGACACCTTCTCAGCATCCGTAATAATTTTAAAGCTCCCAGCAGCAGGCGCCTTCCAGCATTGAGAAATCACACACTTAGGGACATCACATCTATCACTCTGGTTAGCCTTATGAAAATCACAGATAAAACTAGCAGCCCAGTCATAAATCCCAACCTCAGGAACATGAATACCATCGTGGATCAGCTTATTTCTCCTATACCAAATTCGCCACCAAACAACACAGCAGAACCTTGAGGATTTCAGCCCTGAGGTAATTTTCATTCATAACTTATAGCTTTTCAAAATGGGATCGATTCTAAGTATGAAGGATGTTGAATGTCAAGAGTTAAATTGAGAGAGCAAGAGAAACTAATTAAAAAAAATAGGTCCTGTGCATGTTATTAGTTTATTTTCTTCATTTTCATTTACAGTTTCTTTAATGGATTCAACTTTTGCAAATATGCAAGAAATTAATATTTACACTGGTTGGTAGAGAACTTTCAAATGTAGATGTGATCGATGTAAAGCCATGGGTGATGCATGCTGAAGTTGCTGAGAAGTATTGTCTGCTGTGACAGTCGAATAATTCTTTCTTTCTGGTGATGCTTCCTTTTTCTTATATAAATCATTGAGATATTTTATGTCCATGCTTGTTATTGAAATGTCATTGAGATATTCTTCTTCTTCTTTTTTTCTCCAAAACCGAACATTTTATCCCTACAAAATGTCATTTGTCACAATTACAATTAAGACACTACCTCCATCTTTTTCCCAATTATCACAAATAAATTAAAAATGAGCTTTAAGTCTTTAACTATTAATCTTTCCTTAGGAAAAAAAAAATATTAAGGGAATAAGCTTCAAAATTCTATTTCAAGCACTAGCGTCTGCTATATCTATTGTTTCTTTTTCAATATATTGTTTTAAAGGATCGCTAATTACCCAAAAATAAGTTAAAAATTCGAAGAGCATTACAATTCACATCCACATTTTCTCTTAATCCAAAACTCGAACACTTTACAATCAAATTTTTTTTTTTTTTTGTTTTTCCATTCATCTACACAACCAAAGGAAGAATTGAAATAACATAAAAATGGAGAGTAAATGATTAAAACATATACTTAACTTGGTGAGAAGTATAGAGAGAACGAGACCAACGGGTCCTCCACCGACTATCAAAACTGGAAGCACAGTGTCGTTCCTTCAATGTGGTCAGATCTCAATGTTATATTTTTATGTTTTTTTTTAATAGATTTCTATTGTTTCTCATAAAAATACCTTTTTTTCAAAAAACAAACACAAAATGGAAAGCAAAACTGGTGTTAAAATTGAAAAACATGGAAAAACACGTTAAACATGACCAGTGTTGGAGCCTTCAATTTTTTATTTTATTTTATTTTATTTTTATTTATTTATTTTTTGAAATATTTTAATTATTTTTGATAATTTGGTATTTTTGGGTTAACCTACCAGATACTTTTTTTTAGTGTTTTTATTTTTAGAATACTGTTTTTTGCATATGCTACTAGACACGTTTTCGGATTTCGAAACTAAAATAAAAAATAATGTTTTCATTTTTATTTTTATTTTTATTTTTATTTTCATATATATACATGACAAAATGGTTATTTATTTATTATTATTTTTTAACATGATGATAAAATGGTTTAGATCACACAATAATGGACATAGATTTATCATAAAATGAAAAAAAAAAAAAAAATCATGTAATTTATCATAAATTACATGGGTATTTTATAATTATAGATTGAAAAGAAATTTTACAATGTTAGCAACGGTTGAAACTTAGTATATAATTAAAAACAAAAATTATATAGTTTATATGGTTATTTTTGACGATTTTCAATTAGATAAAATTAAATGCATGATGGACATCATAATAATCTAATACAATACCCAAAAAATAGTATTGAGGATATCTTCATTCTCAATAAATATATGAAAATGTGGAAATAAATAGATGCATATATGTGATCACAAGTTTGAGAAAAACTTGCATGAGACGGTCTCATTGTCGTGGCAATGGGACTGCTACATATATATGAATAAAAATATATTTTAAAGTCCCATGTGGCACATATTCATGGGACAGTCCCATTACCACGTAAGTTTTTCTCAACAAGTTGATTAGCTAGACTGTATACTGCCACGTCAGTAAATTAGCTATGTTTACTGACGTTTTTATCATGTTCAACACTTTTTTTCGGGGCAGTCCACCACTCCAGAAAAACATCATGTTAACTAGCAACGTGGTTAAATTTTAACATCATAATATAATGCATAAAGTCAAAACAGATTTGTTCAAACAAAGCAACATGCATATATACATCAGATTTCTTGTTGACCAAATGAGCTGATGATCAGTTTGAAGTAAGACTATATATGTTTCTCAAATTAGAATTTGAAGTTAAAAAATCTTTTGATTTAAGTAGCAACTGTAACATATGTGGAGCTGAAAGCTAATTCTGATGAGATGGTAATACCTGAAACCAAGATCCTCTGCGGGAAACTCCCTTCTTCGAATATACGCCTTAGATTTGCAAACCGTGAAGATCCAAGAGGGTTGCTTTCATTCAGAAGAGATTCTGAGAGCTGTGCATGAAAATTTGATCTAACAATTCCTTCTGTATTACAGAAGGTAAAATAGGACCAACCGCTTTATTAATTATTTGATGCACTGCAACAGCAGCAAAAGGAAATGATAACATTTCAATAACAAGCATGGACATTAAAATATCTCAATGATTTATATAAGAAAAAGCAAGCAAGCAAGGGGAAAAAGGAAGCAGAAGAAGAATAGCTGTAATAATTCATGACTAGAATATGATGCTTTGGCAGTATCAAATTGACACAAAGATATTCCTAACAACTCTAAAGCCTGCCATACCTGCAATACAAATTCTCCTTGCTTGAGATCATGAGCAACAAGCACTCCAATAGCTTCAGTGTTGAAAACGAAAAATAGCATCCCAAGTCGCTCATTGAGCAGGTAATCTCCAAGGTCTCTTCTCAGAAAATGAACATCGACAAGCTTTTGCAAGTCTTTTTCACCTCTTAGAAGTACATCCCGCACCATCAGTACCAACGAGAATATTGCACCGAATATTTCTCTCCATATGTTTCCCATCCTTGAGAAATGAAGTAGTCACATTCATACATTGATCAGTGGCATTGGTAGAAACACACTCATGCCCCAATAATATTTTCTTTCCCCTGAGGAAGCCTTTATGAGGGCATTCCAAATCTTCTAATGTACAAACATTGAAGTTTAGTTTTTTCTAGCTGCTTAAGTAGCAACCCAACTAGTTTGTACTGCGAAAAATGAGCAACAAATACTAGGTTGACAACCTTCTCCAAATCTGGAAAGAAAGAAAAAACAGTAACTAAATCAATCTGTAAATACAAATTCTTTGAATTCTCATAAAACCTAATAAAAAAATTCATGTGTATTTTCTATATTCTACATTTCTATGCATATATCAATATGACCTATGGGACCAAATCGAACATTAAACCATGTCATGTCATAGAAACGCAAAAGATATCATGAAGTGATAAGTATACTTTGTCGTCTCATCTCTATGGGCGTATGAATAAGAGAAAAATGAAAATCATAATTGAGATGAAGCACACCTTGAGGTTGCATTTTGTCCACTGACCCAAGAATTGAACCAGTGAGCGATGTACAATATATGAACTTTCTTCATAATTCTACCGGTGGTTGTGACCTTTCAATCTCCTCTGCCAAGCCATCCAACTTCCGGAACACCTACCGGTTAAAACAGCGCAATGAATCTACAGTTCTTGAATGTAAATGTATACATACATATATCACTCATGCAAGAAAATCAACCTCCATAGATCGATTATTGATAAAATGTGCTTGAGGATGCTTAGAAAACGCCTTGTTTTTCTCCAAAACCGAGCATTTTATCCCTACAAAATGTCATTTGTCACAATTACATTTCAAACACTGCCTCCATCTTTTTCCCCATTATCACAGATAAATAATAAAAATGAACTTTAAGTCTCTAAATCTTCACAATTCTATTTCAAGCACCGGCTCCTAGTATAACACAACCGACATATATTCTTTCTTTTTCAATATATATATCGTTTTAAAGGATCGCTAGTTACCCAAAAAATAAGTTAAAAATCTGAAGAGCATCACAATTCACAAACACATTTTCACATAAGCCAAAACTCGAACACTTTACAATCAAAATTTAATTATTTTTTTTCATTCCTCTACATAACCAAACGAAGAATCGCAATAACATAAAAATGGAGAGAGTAAATGATTGAAACATATACCTAACTTGGTGAGAAGTATAGAGAGAACGAGACCAACGGGTCCTCCACCAACTATCAAAACTGGAAGCACAGTGTCGTTGCTATCGATGATTTTGGAGTCAGAAAAGGCTCTGCTTTGAAAGCAACCAACTGGGTATATTTTAGTTATGATTTTCCTTCCAATGAGGCCATTAGCATATCCTACCCATCCGAGTTCTAAAAGGGAATATTCCTCTCAGATTTTACATATCTATCTCTAAAAAAATTTCACTCTCACCACACTTGCTATCCTTTATCTCTATTTCTATCCTTATTTCTATTTATATCTTTAAATAACTTATATTTTTATTATTATTTTTTAGTTTCTTTAATAAATTATTGTTCAACTAAATTGATACAAATATTATTTATAATAACATTTGTATTTTTTTTTTTTACTTTTATCAATTAATTTTCCTAACGTACTTATTTTTTTTCTAACTTTTTCAATCAACTTTTTTAAATCTAATTTTTTAATCCAACCTACAATCAAACTTTGTTGCTATATAAATACATATAATTTGTTGCTGGAAAAAAAACAAGGTGGATCATTTCGGATGGATATGAAAGTCATTTGGATGGCTTTCCAAAATATTAATGTATCTCGACATTATCATATGTTATGTTGTTATTATTTAAGTTTTTCATTTTTTTTTTTCTATCCTTATTTTAATATTTTTATGTTATTGTAATTTTTAATATTAATATTTATTATTTTAATACTATGTTTCGGTTTTTATTTTATTACTAACTTATAATTATCAATATGTAATAAGAGGTTACCCAACTGATATTGTCAAATATATATATATATATGTAATAAGAGATTTTTTTAATAAGATAAAATAATTTTTTTTAGAGAAAAATATAACAAAATAATAAAATGAAGAATAAATGATAAAGTATATAAAATAAAAAATTATTAATTAATATTCAATATTGGATTCATTTTAAAAATCTAGATGAGACATTTCTAATGGTATAATTTTTATGTTAATAAAATGTATAAATTAAAATTTATTATACATTAATTGAATTTAATGAAAAAGGTAAAAGGATATAAATGGAATAAAAAATGTTGAAAAGTGGATTTAGATGATGAGATATGGTTCTCTAAATTTAGAGAATCAGGTGTAGAGACTCTAAAAAATTTCTTGGAGACAACATTTTAGAGTGTGGGTGGGAGCAACCCATCCTCTAAAATTTCTTGGAGACATAAATTTAGAAGGTGGGTGGGAGACTGGGAGATGCTCTTAGACCTCCTGAAAAACTGTAAAGCCCCAACTCAAAAATCCCAGATATTGAATCAAGTAGAAAATGGTTTAAAACTTGCGCTATATAGGGAAATGGGTCATAGGTGGCGTTTGTTTTTTGTCTGAAAACTTAAAGTGATTGAATTGGGTCTGAAATCTGAATTGAGTCTGAAGTCTGAGAAACATGTTTGTTTTTTATTTTCTATGTCTAAATATCAATATTTGAAAACCAGTAACAAGACAATTTTACCCTTACAATTAAACAATTTTTAAAAACCGAAAAATCCTTCATCCATAAAAACTTCATCCCTCACCTGCTCACTCTCTCTCACTTCTTCTTCTTCTTCTTCTTTTCTTTTTTCGTTTGCCATCTTCGAACCCTTGTATTTCCAAACCACCAAGCAAATTCAAAGGTTTGCCTCTCACTTCTTCTCTTACCTCCACCACTACCAAATCCAGCTTTGTTCCTCAAAACTCATTGCAATCCATCCTCCAATTTTACCTCCAATCATCGCAATCCATCACCAAATCCAGCTTTTTTCCTCAAAACCCACTACAATCCATTAGCGATTTTTACTCCAATCATCACAATCCATCACCAAATCTAGCTTTTTACCTCCATAACTACCACAGATTTGGATCTTATTTTCAATTTTCTTTTTTGAATATGATATTGACAGTGTTTGGATATGGATTGATGAATGAGGTTTGTATTTGGAATTTTTTTTTTTTTTTTTTTTTGGAATTTGATTGGAAATTTGGTTTATTGGATGAAGGTATTTGGTTATTATTTTCTGGATTGAAGAATTTTTTTTTATGAAGAATATGTTTAACCTGTTCCCACCACTCTCCATCTTCTCTTCTTTATCGGTTATCATCTCAGGTTTGTCTTTGGTTGTTGGTTTCCAGGTGAAGAGGATGGACGCAAGACGAGGCGTAAAACGGGAAATAGAGGTTGAAAGTTCTCCTCACTTCTGTTCAGTTCAGATAAAAGCTCAAATTTTTAACTTTTTTTTCTCAGATAATTTTGATTGATTTTCGGACTTCAACCAATGAAAAAAACAAACAAAAACATTTTACTAAAACATTTCAATAGCTTTCAGACTTCAGATGAGAAAAACAAATAGGCCCATAGTCATTTAAACAAATTAGGTTCAATAGTATTTGAGAATGAATCTAAGCCTCTTGTGTATTATCTATTTTCTAATTGGTTTGGCCAATTTTTATTTTTATTTTCGACAGTAAAATAACCTTAGCCAATTTTAAGGATATTACAATATGAACAATGCTTAGTACTGATCGGTCAATATCCAATGTACTGATCCCATCTATAGAGTGTTGGCACATGGCCCATTTAAAAAAAATGTAAAGCGACAAATATAAAAAGTGTAAGAAAAAATGGCACGTACACCTCTATCGGAGGTTTGTGTCTGTCTGTAAAATAATATAAAACAATAAAACTGTACAAAAAGTGAAAAATTGTACAAAAGCAATAAGACTTTATTAATTTAAAATTACACCCATGTAAAACGTAGCAATTGACTCGACACTCGAGGAAAGTTTGATACAGACATACAGTAATACAAGCTGATTGTAATGGCTAAACCGCTAACCGGTAAATGCCAGTTTTTGCTTTTAGAATGAAAATAAAAATAAAATAAACGTGAAAATTTTAGAAGCTTCAATGAGAATGCCTAATACTTCGATTTTGACCGACTTTGATTGAAAACACCTAATACGCCGACTACCTTCAAATTGCGGAGGCAAAGGACCGCCTGAGCGACTAGTCGGCCCTAGTCGCCGGCTTTTGCAACACTGTAAAATACCATGGCGATGCAGGTTAGGATAAAGATGGTCCATATGACGTGTTTGAGCCATGCAGGCAGTGGAATAGTAATGGCTATATAAATAGCCGTCACTGCCAAAAACACACCAACTCTTTCGAACAGCTTAGCTATTTTATGAAATTTAGGAGCAATGGATTTGCTAAGGAAGAGGGAATTGAAGGACAAAATGATGGTGAGAGAAAGAAAATAGAAGGCCAATGGGAGTTCACGAGACTGATCAGTCTTCAAGAACTGGACAGCTATTGCCACAGCAGGTGGCAAGCAAAAGCCTATCATCTTCACGGCCCAGTCGAGCTTCTCTTGATCATAATCAGCTGCTGCCTTCTGTTCGTGTTGGGCTTCAGGGTCGACAGGAATGGCAGGCGGTCCCACCGGTTGGGGTTGGGCTTCAGGGTCGGCAGAAATGTCTGCTCCATGGTCGGCGGGCGCGGGTGGTGGTGCCGGATAGACTGCATCAGGTTCTTGAAACGATCCCCTGGATGCTGGGATTTAGAAGAAACAAATTAACTATTATATGCTTTGTGGTATACTAATTAGAGATTAATGATAAGTTAAAAACAAAGTTCATTATTTTATTTATAGAGTGAAAATAAAGTGTCAGTAACAAAAAACACAACTAAAAAAAAAAAAAAAAGTTTAAAAGAGTGAGCTTTTGGTGGTCACCCGTTCGTTTGAGGGCACCATCATCGTCGACGACTTGGTTCTTTGTTTCGGTAGCCTGATCCATCTTTTATAACACTCTATCTCTGTATATGAAAATCAGAGAGATATGAAAAGTGTGTGTTTTACGTGTGTTTAAAGTGTGTTTATATAGGCCAGACTTCTTAGTTGCAATTTTTTTTTTCTTTAATGATAACCAGAAGAAGAAACAACCATAAACTAAACTTCTAAAACGTCAATTAAACAATATGATATATTAACAAGATACTGTGATGTGATATATTAACCCAGATGTGATTAGGTTAATACATCACATCACAGTATCACATCACAATATGATATAATTGACTTTTTAGAAGTTTAGTTTATCTTTGTTTCATTAAAAAAAATGCTGAGCTAGACTGTAAACTGCCAAGTTAGGGTTAAAACATAGTTAGCATGAATGAATTGCAACTATGTTTTATTCCTGGACGTGGTAGTTTAAATAAAAATTAAAAATTAAAAAAAAAAAAATGAATTGCAGTATTGGACTCTTAAGAGCATCTCCAAAAGTCTCTCTTGAAGATATCCCTTAACTTAATTAAGGGAATATGTGTATTTTTGCAACTCCAACAGGTCCATAAATGGCTCCCTTAATTGTATTCTAGTGGAGTTCACTCCCTTAATTAAGAGGTGTTTTCAACCCCCTTAAAGTGGGCTCCACTTATTTAAGATTATTTTAAAATGGGATCTACTTATCATAATTGATAAACAATATCTAATATTTATTAAGCACAATATCTAACATTTAAATAATAATAGTAAATTATTAATTGGGTCATTTAAGAGAGTATTGTTGGAGCACATACATGGTCCCCTTACAATAACATGCACCCTTAAATAAGGGAGTCTCTAAGGAAGATTATTGGAGATGCTCTTATCTTTTTCCGAGCCCAACAGAAGCGAGCCAAACCACCAATCATGAGAAAAAGAAACTTTTTATTTTTTTATTTTTGTTTTTTGTTTACCCCTAGTGTATGTTTGGTATGACTTTTGAACTATTTTGAAATTTTTTTTAATTGTTTAGCAAAACTCAAAACAACTTTTTTAATATATGAATTGTTTCAATTACTCTTTTAAAAAGCCATTTTATATCTATTTGGAAAAGCCTATTGAAAAAAAGCTTTTTTTGAGCTTTTTTAAAACATATGAATTGTCACAACTACCCTTTATAAATTTTAGATATTCCACTATAACTCTTTCATTATAAATACATTATCAACACTTTTTTTTTAATTCACACAATCAAAAGCTATTTCTAAAAATACATTATCAACATTTTTTTTGTAATTTACACAATCAAAAGCCTTTTTTATTAGAAGCTCCACTATAAAAAAAATTCTACTCTATAAGCTCTACTTGAAAAGCCATACTTTTACATCTCAACTTTACGTAATCATGAGAAACCGTATATAAGTTCTCTTACTCACAAGTGGATCCATTTTTACTCCACTTGTCCACTTGTCCACTTGTCCACTTGTCCGTGTCGTATAGCTCTCTTCTGTTCACGTTTCCGCCATGTCATCTACATTATTCCACTTTTCCACCACTTTTTCAAACTTGTTTCATTGGAAATACATTCTGGGTTTGTTTTCTTCTAATTATTAACGGCCTTTAATTAGTCTATATATCATTGGAAATGATTGGAAATTTCGATTGTGATTGGAAATTAATATAAAAACATTAAACTCTCACATTTCATTGTCAAATTCAGCATGAAGTCAAAACAGATTTGTTCAAAAAAATCAACATGAAATCTGATGGTCTTCCCGTCAGATGGGAAGCTTGAATAATGTGAAAAGGATCAATGCGTGATTTGTCGATGAAATGCTTTGTTAAAATAAAGATAAAATAAAGAGAAAATTGTGCGGGACGATGTCACCGCCACTAATGAAACCATAAAATATATTTTAAATTTAATGTTACACTTCTATCTGTTGAATGGTAAGAGAGTCCCACATAATTTTTTCTCTAAAATAACACATGCAAATATATTTTATGGATTGATTAATCTATAGAGTAATGCTTAATTGGCCGGGATTACTAAAACAAAATTCCACCATTTATTTTGAGATGTGTGGGGGAGACCCATTTAAAAATAAAAGGTTTGGTTTTTCAATTTTATTCTTAAATTTTAGATTATTTTTTTTATAAATAAAAAAAATCAATTCAGTTTTTAATCCTTTCAAAATTTTATTTGATCTCCGCAAAGACTCCACCATCCATCATGGATAGTGAAGATCCAATAATATGTAAATACAAATCCATTGAATTCTCATAAAACCTAATAAAATTCATGTGCATTCTTCTATAATCTACACATATGACTCCAAGAGAAAAAAGGAACAATAAAATCATAATTGAGATGAAGCACATCTTGAGGTTGCATGTGGTCGATCCACTGACAAGTTAACTGGTTTACTTAGAGATTAATGACAAGTTAAGGGCTAATTTATAGGTCTTAAAGACTGCAAATTAAGCTTCGAAGTGACAAAGATATGTTCGAAAATAGAACTTCGAAGTCGGCTGTCAAAACATAAAAGGTATGGTAGTATATTAGAAGTGACAAAGTTAACTGTTCGTTTATATATATAGTCTTTCTATTGTCAATTCGTCCTGACAATAAATTTATCATGACAAAGAATGTAGACTATATATATATATAATAGAAATCAGACTTCAGACAACAAAGTAAAAAAAAAAAAAAAAAAAAAAAAAAAAAAAAAACTTACTAGGATTTCTGCTCACAAATCTACACCTAAAACCAAAAGCAACATCTTTAAATTTGTTTAGTTTAATGTTTGCGCTTTTTGTTCCGTTTTCTGGATCAAATGAAAATAAATAGAAAAGAAAATAAAAAGAGATTTTTTTAACTTGAAGTGAGTGCATGTGTCACTCTCTAAGTAGAACATATAATTATTTTTCATTTTTCAAAATGAAATGAAGGTATTATAGTAATTTATGACTATGAAGTGAAAAGAAATTTTACAATGTTAATATTTTTTTCACTTAGATAGAATTAAACACATGATTGTTTTTCATTTTTTATCACATCTAACAACTTTTATACCCTTGTTACTATTAATTGTTATATATTTTCATACATGTAATTTGACATTTATACCCTTGTTACTATTAATTGTTATATATTTTCATTTTATAAGATACCAACGACTAAATAAAAATAATTTAACAAATGTTAAACCATTTTTATATAATAATTGCAATAAATTATTCATGATTAAGATATGATAAATAATTGTTTTTTTAAAAAGTAGGATAAATAATGATTTAGAAATGGTTTTTGATTTAAATTTTTTTTTTTAAGGTTCAATGATGGTGTTGAAAATTACAAAGTGATTAATGTTTTTATTTATTTATTTATTTTATTTTATTTTTTATAGATGTTTATCATAAGTATTAGGTTAAAAGAAATAAATATGTATAATATAAAATTATGATAAAATTGGAAATATGTTATCTTTGGTAGAATGATCTTGGAAGAAAATATATTAAATACAATCCAGTAATTTGAAATTAAGTTAAAAGTTAGGATTTTTTATTTTTTATTTTAATTTTAAGTTGTTTATTGGTATTTTAAATTATAAAATTATGACGTGACAAATGGTTTATTCATTAACTATCTCATGATTTGTGTAATAATAACAAATCATTTGCCACAATATTTGGACTAATTAATTTTATTTTATTTTTATCCTCAATATTTCTCCATTAAAGTTTTCTAGGTTAGTTAGGGATCTTCGATGGAGTAGTATAATTTTTTTTAATAAAAAAAATAAAAGTAAAAGGAGACCCGGTTGGTCAAATGAAAATCTCCTCCAAATAATAATAAGGGATAAGGGTTAATAGCACCAATGCTCCTTGAATTTATAGCGTGGTTGTATAGTGCCCCCTATATATTTTTTTTCTTGGCATTAAACCCTCTAAACTTCTATAAATTTATAAAAACTGACAGGGACGTCAAAGGAAAATTACACTTACACACCATGATTATATGAGTAATTGCATTAAAACTAGAAAAATATAATAATATCATATAACACCCTTTGACTTGTTTGACTAATGTCTAAAAAAATAAAAAGTATAAAGGGCACTATGCAACCGCGCTATAAGTTCAGGGGGCATTGATGCTATTAACCCTAATAATAAATAATAAATTTCAACCACATTCATGAGAATAGCAAAACAAGAACCTCAGATTAATTTTCTTCCACAAGACACAAGTACACAACTACTCTTCTCGATCTGCCACTCACCGAAAAAACACTCTCCTTGGCGTCTTCATCTTTGAAAATCCCGTGTAAACTTTACGTAAACACACTCTCCGTCTTCCATCTTTGAAGTTTGAACAAACTCCACAAAGGAATCCATGCACTACAACAAATTTGACTTATAGGGACGATTTTTTTTTCGTCCCTAATAAATGCAAACCTGATGAAACCTTTAGGGACAAATAATTTGTCCCAATAGAATGCCTGTTGGGATGAAATAAATGTTTCGTCCCTAAAAAGTACAAATCTAACAAGACCTTTAGGGACGAAATATTTTTGTCCCAATAGACATTCTATTGAGACAAAATAAATTATTTGTTCCAATAGATTGTCTTTTGGAACAAATTTTGTTCAAAGTGGTAAGACCTTTAGGGACGAAATTTTTTTGTCCCAATATAACGTCTATTGGGACGAAATACATCATTCGTCCCAACAGACTATCTATTGGGACAAATTTTGTTTCGTCCCAATAGGTTTTCTTTTTATTTAAAATTATAATAATTAATTAATTTTGTTGAAAATTCTTGAATTTTTTTGTTGTTGAAGTTTTTCCTTAAAGATAGATTAATAATTAAATTACCATATAAATTAGAAAATGAGGCAATACGGATCATTTTGTTCATCCAAAGTGGTTATCTATCGAGATGAATTTTGTTTTGTCCCAATAAGTTCTTCATAAAGATCAATAACTATTAGTCTTGAGAGGTTTTCTATTATTTAAAAAAAAAAAAAAAAAAAAAGGAACTTGTAAGGATTCCCTTTTGTTGATTGGCTTATTTCGTGGTCAAACCACATGTTGGGGTTTGGTTGTAAGAGTAGTCTAGGTGATTAAGGTTGAAGATCAAAGACCCTTTCCAAGACCTCAAGAGGACAAGCACCAAAGGTATATCTTGTGCTTACTTTGGCTTGAAGATATATAGTTGCACACACACACAACATGCATAACTCTTATTCTTGAATGTTGTGTTTATATTTTGTGTGCATTGTGCTTTATTGTTTATTCAATGTCTCTTCTTGCATTAAATTGATTGCATCTTGTTTTATGAAATGCCATAACATGATAGGCATTAGGATGCATTCAATACCCACACTTGCACTTCATGTATGTTAGCTTTTAGTGTGGTGTAATTCGTTTCCCGAAGGATGTTCGGAAACGTCCGCGCGTGCACGTTGATGTGCTTTGTTTTGCGCGATGATCGCCGGTGGAGATGCCTTTGGCTTCTCCTTGGTTTCACCATTTTTGGTGAAACGGCGGTTACGTTCGGCGGCCTGGCCGCCGTTCGAAACCGCTGAATGAGACCTGATTGAAATATATCTCTCGGGTCCAAAACGGCGGTTGGGATCGACGGTTTCTAAACCGCCGAACGAAGTCGCCGAAGTTCCCCTGTTCCACTCGGGAGCCATTCGGCGGTTCAATTTGGCGGCCTGGCCGCCGAATGAAATCGCCGATCGTGCGATTTCAGGGGCAAAATTGTCTTTTCACTTGCCCTGTTCTTGATGTCTATAAATATCACACTTTTTCATTATCTAATCAAGTTCTTTGACTCTTAAGAACCCTAATCTTCAAAGATAGATTTTGAGAGAAAATCAAATCAAGAACTCAACTTTAACCACTCAAATCAAACCCCTTTTGCATCAAATTTCATATTGCATCTCCTATGTCTATATAGAGTGCATCCATGTATGGGTTTGCATCATCACAACTTGCTTGGTAAGATTTTGATTAATTTCATCTTATTGTAGTATTTTAAATACCAAGCCATCTCTTTTAAATTACTTGTATATTTTAGATCATATGCTAAATACAAGAAAAGAGATTATTTGTGATGAATTGATTGAGTGTTGTTTTTGATAGATATCTAGGTTTTTATAATCTATGATTATCTATGCTATTTGACATGTCATTTAGCTATTGATATCTAGGGTTAATTTAAATTGAATATATCATCATCCTAGATAAGCATTTAGAGTACCCTAGCTCTTATTGCATTAATTGAATATTCATACATATTCACATAGGGTTGTGCATCTCTTTTGAGAGATTGAAGTCTTGGTCTAGGGTTGCTATTACAGGCCCGCTGGGTAGTAGTGGTGGGTTACAGACCGGGATTAGGCTGTAAACATCATTACAAGTAGTGACTTCGAGGATCAAGCAAATTGGAATAGGGTTGCTAATAAAGGCCCGCTGGGTAGAAGTGAGGGGTTACAGACCGGAGTGTTAGACGAGGTCTACATAGGTTGTAAACTTCATTTCAATTAGTGATTTCGAGTTCCGAGTGTGGTGCACTATACAGCCCGTGGTTTTTCCCAGTGGTTGGGTTTCCACGTATATATCAAGTGTTATTTAAATTCCACATCTTATTACACTTGTATGTATTTTTGACTAGTAGGGGTATTTTCATAAAATTGACATGCATGCGAAAATTGGGTAATAATTAGATAAAATCAATTCACCCCCCCTCTAGCTTTATATATTGATAAACACACTTTGAGAACTTACAATTGGTATCAGAACGGGTTCCTAGATATACTTAGGTGATCCTTTGCTCATTGTTGGTGTGTTTTTGCATTTTGTATGTTTGTTTGATTTCTTCATACATTTTGCATTCTTCTCATTTGCATTCATTCAACGCAAACACTATGAGTGAATTTGTGAGAGAAGAAATTGACTCTGTTGAGGAGATGCCTCTCTTACTAGAGAGATTTAGGAGATTTATGAAATTAACCACCTCACCTCCTAAGAAGAAGTTGACCACCGCACCTCCTAAGAAGAAGAAGACAATTGTTTTGGAGACTTCGAAGCATGACAAGAAGGAGGGTATCTCAATTGAAAACATGGGACTCATTAACAAGCCAAACTAAGGAGTGTCTTCAAGAGAGGGGATTCAGTGCTACGAATGTGGAGGATTCGAGCATTTCTCCTCGGAGTGTGGAAACTTGAAGGATAGAAGAAAAGGGAAGGCGAAGGCCACCTTATGGGATAAATATGAAGATGACGAAAATCCTTCAAGTGATGAAGAACTTGCCATCATCTACACGGAATTTAAAGCCAAGAGTGTAGAAGTTGAAGAAGATGGCAAAGTTGCTTTTCCTTGTGATCCCCAAGAAGAACTAGGTATAGAAGTAGTTGGTGTAGCTACTCATAGGGATTTGGCTCTTTCCTCATCAAGAGAAAAATTTGATGATCTTGATGAAGGAGATGACTTCATTGGTGAAATGGAGATTAGAGGAGATGACACAAGTGTTGAATATTTGTCATCTAACTCCACAAATGGAAGTGTGGAGTGTATGGATCTTAATGACTACAAAGTCAAAGTTGAGAGCTCGATGATGAGGAACAAGGAAGAAATTAGAAGATTAAAAGAAGAGAATCTAGAGCTTTCAACACTAGTAGACCACTTGTGTGAAGAAGTGGTGAGATCCATGGCGGATGAAGATAAGCTAAAAGACAACTTAGCCTTATCTAAGAGGAGAGAAGAAGAGCTAGAAAGAGAGCTTGAAGAAGTTAAGGTCTTAATGGCTAAGATGACTTCAAGCACCAAGAAGCTTGACCATATGTTGGGAGTTGGAAGAAAGCCAAGTGACAAGAGAGGTCTTGGCTACATTGATGACAAGGATGCCTCCTCCACAAGCAAGACATCCTGTGCCATGGACATGGACTTCAATATGTCCCCTCCTCCTCAACAACCTAGGAAGAAAAGTGACCTATGAGAGTGTTCAAGAAGTGCCCAAGTGTTTGAGGCACCAAAAGGTCAAGCTCAAGCTCACACCCAAAGGGCTCCTCACACTATCTTCCCTCAAACTCAAAAACAACATGGGAAGAGTTCAATCATGCAAGCTCAGACAAGCAAGCAACCTCGTCTTGGTTATCAACAAAGGAGGAGAGATCTTATCCAACAACCAAGACAACCACAATGACAAGGGAAAGCTCCTATCCATGCTAAAGGGAATGGTATGATTCCTAACTTTATTCCCACTTGTCATTTTTGTGGTATTGTTGGTCATATTAGACCAAGTTGCTTTCATTACATTGAAATGTGTAGAGCTAAAAACATGTTTGACAAGAAAAAAGGCTAGAGCTAAGATGCTTCATAAAAAGGAAGAAAATCATGTGCATGATCCTTTTTCATCTTGTACTCTAGAACCTTTGTCCACTAGGATTGACTTAGTGTCACCTAAGTGGAATAAAAAGAATGAACCCGCTTGCTACGAGACTAACAAGTCTCAAATAGGTTCAACCAAGTCCAAAGGACTTGGTAGGTCCATAGGACCTCATACCCTTCTTTGAAGTGGTATGGAAATTTGACCCCATATGGGGAACTTAAGCAAAGAGAGCTATTTTGCATCTAGTCACTTGCAAAAAATTTGAAATATCTTGTGCTTCTCTTTTTGTTGCTTAAGTAAGCTTGGTTACACTATGTATACATATTTTCTATTCAATAAATGTGATCAATGCTTGTATTGCAATCCATGTCATATTTATGTTCAAACATGCATTTTTGGACTAGGAGATATATACATAGGATAAAATTTGAATGACCTATAATGATCTCCATGACATGATGATTGCTAAAATAACATGCTAAATGCTTATCTTAAAAAGCATGTTTTGATGATTGCATTTCTTAACTGCAAAAAATGTGTGAAAAAGCTTATGAGACTCAAATGAAAAAGGATCTTGTATCCGTTCAAGGATTTTACAATCCAAATGTCTCTATTTCTTTATTGGTTGAACATGTCTACTATCATACGGATATCTTATCCGGAAAAATCAAGTAGGGTGCAAAGTCGCTCATGACATGTTTGGCTTATAAAGTTGGATATAGTTGTTCTTAAATTGAAATCAATGAAAACCTATATCCTTGCTTCTCTCATGACATTGGTGAAATTGGTTTGAATTCATATTAAAAACCTTTGTCATTTGCTTTGCCAAATACCATGGTATTTTGGACTTAAATGCTACATGTCTTGTATGCAAAACAATTTTTTGATTCACACATTTTCTTTAAATAAATCTCCTTGTTTCTCTCCAATAAATTGAGATTGCATAAAGTGACTTATATTGATTATGCATATGCTAGAATGCTACTATCTCTCTTTGCCTTGAGTGAACCGGTTGGGGACTACTCCTTTGTCTATATCATGACAAAAATGGGGAGTAGGTTGTGGTAAGGGGAGTTGCAAATTGTAGTAGCAATTGTGCATGTTGGGGAGAATACTTATTGAGGGGGAGTAACCCTTTGAGGGGGAGCATTTGCACATTCATACATTGCATGATGTTGTACTTAAATTCTTAAATGCAAATGCTTGTTTTATCTCACTTGATTCATCTCACCTTTTCTTGTATTGGAAAGTATAGAAACTGTGCTTTCAGGGATTGATTGTTCTACTTGAGATTGAAGACTTCAAGACTATTTATCTTATCTCTTTGTAAAGTAGAAAATCATAGTAGACCCGTAGTTTCTATTATGTTGTGAGGAATCAATGTGAGTGGTGGTTTTGTCACGAAATAGCCAAAGGGGGAGATTGTAAGGATTCCCTTTTGTTGATTGGCTTATTTCGTGGTCAAACCACATGTTGGGGTTTGGTTGTAAGGGTAGTCTAGGTGATTAAGGTTGAAGATCAAAGACCCTTTCCAAGACCTCAAGAGGACAAGCACCAAAGGTATATCTTGTGCTTACTTTGGCTTGAAGATATATAGTTGCACACACACACAACATGCATAACTCTTATTCTTGAATGTTGTGTTTATATTTTGTGTGCATTGTGCTTTATTGTTTATTCAATGTCTCTTCTTGCATTAAATTGATTGCATCTTGTTTTATGAAATGCCATAACATGATAGGCATTAGGATGCATTCAATACCCACACTTGCACTTCATGTATGTTAGCTTTTAGTGTGGTGTAATTCGTTTCCCGAAGGATGTTCGGAAACGTCCGCACGTGCACGTTGATGTGCTTTGTTTTGCGCGATGATCGCCGGTGGAGATGCCTTTGGCTTCTCCTTGGTTTCACCATTTTTGGTGAAACGGCGGTTACGTTCGGCGGCCTGGCCGCCGTTCAAAACCGCCGAATGAGACCTGATTGAAATATATCTCTCGGGTCCAAAACGGCGGTTGGGATCGGCGGTTTCTAAACCGCCGAACGAAGTTCCCGAAGTTCCCCTGTTCCACTCGGGAGCCATTCGGCGGTTCAATTCGGCGGCCTGGCCGCCGAATGAAACCGCCGATCGTGCGATTTCAGAGGTAAAATTGTCTTTTCACTTGCCCTGTTCTTGATGTCTATAAATATCACACTTTCTCATTATCTGATCAAGTTCTTTGACTCTTAAGAACCCTAATCTTCAAAGATAGATTTTGAGAGAAAATCAAATCAAGAACTCAACTTTAACCACTCAAATCAAACCCCTTTTGCATCAAATTTCATATTGCATCTCCTATGTCTATATAGAGTGCATCCATGTATGGGTTTGCATCATCACAACTTGCTTGGTAAGATTTTGATTAATTTCATCTTATTGTAGTATTTTAAATACCAAGCCATCTCTTTTAAATTACTTGTATGTTTTAGATCATATGCTAAATACAAGAAAAGAGATTATTTGTGATGAATTGATTGAGTGTTGTTTTTGATAGATATCTAGGTTTTTATAATCTATGATTATCTATGCTATTTGACATGTCATTTAGCTATTGATATCTAGGGTTGATTTAAATTGAATATATCATCATCCTAGATAAGCATTTAGAGTACCCTAGCTCTTATTGCATTAATTGAATATTCATACATATTCACATAGGGTTGTGCATCTTTTTTGAGAGATTGAAGTCTTGGTCTAGGGTTGCTATTACAGGCCCGCTGGGTAGTAGTGGTGGGTTACAGACCGGGATTAGGCTGTAAACATCATTACAAGTAATGACTTCGAGGATCAAGCAAATTGGAATAGGGTTGCTAATAAAGGCCTGCTGGGTAGAAGTGAGGGGTTACAGACCGGAGTGTTAAACGAGGTCTACATAGGTTGTAAACTTCATTTCAATTAGTGATTTCGAGTTCCGAGTGTGGCGCACTATACAGCCCGTGGTTTTTCCCAGTGGTTGGGTTTCCACGTATATATCAAGTGTTATTTAAATTCCGCATCTTATTACACTTGTATGTATTTTTGACTAGTAGGGGTATTTTCGTAAAATTGACATGCATGCGAAAATTGGGTAATAATTAGATAAAATCTATTCACCCCCCCTTTAGCTTTATATATTGATAAACACACTTTGAGAACTTACAGAACTAAACCACCAGAACCGAAATCGGGGAACCAGAACCAAACTGGAACCGGGGGAACCAGAACCGGGGTCATTTCTAATTCCAAGTACGATTAACGATTGACCCTTTGATCTAACAATATATGATTTTAACAAAATAGTTTAATTAAATGTTATAATAAACGTTTTTTAATATCAATTTGTTTATCATATAAAAATAAAATTTAAATTATAGGAGTCAATCTACAAATAAAATTTTGATTGAAAAATAATCAATAAAAATTTAATAATAAGTAGAGGTTATATATTAAAACTATGCTTTAATTAGCGAATTCAAAGCAGCAGTAAGGTGGATAAGGCTCGTCTTTCTCGCGAGTGACAGGTTTAACACACCATGAAATCAACAAATTAATTGTGATTAGGGTGTGAATGTGTGATGAGATGGAGCTAGTGGGTAGGTCATGGGTGTGAGGGTGGGTGGGTGGGTGGGTGGGTGGGTGGGTGGGGTGTCCTTCGAAGGTAACAAACATTTTTTTTCTTTCCCTACAGCATATTTAAAGGGACGAAATATTTCGTCCCTACAAGTTTTCAAAGAGGACGAAAATACAAATTTCGTCATTACAAGTTGTCTATGGGTATGAAAAATTTTGTCCCTATATATTATCAATTATGACGAACAAAATTTCGTCCCTATATGTAGTTTTTGGGGACGAATTTATTTCAATTTCGTCCCAAAAAACCTATTGCGACCCACTTGAGGCGACGTAATTTGGGACGAATTTTTTTCGTCCCAATAGGTCTATAGGGACGAATTTTGGGCTGTGGAGAAGAAAAAAAATCGTCCCAATAGCCCTTTTTTCTTATAATGATGCCCGGCACTCAATGTTATATTTTTATTTTTTATAGATTTTTATTGCTTAATTTTTGTTTCTCATAAAATTTCCTAGCATTGAAAAACATTTTAAATCTCAATTAAATTGAGCTTTCCAAGTGCATTTTAAAAAATTGTTTTATTACCAAGGATGAATCATCTAGTAACTCTTATGTGTGATTAATTTATAATTTTACACCCATGGAAAGCAAATCAATTGCAAATTTGCAATGAAAACTTATTCTTAACCAGAGGAAAGTTTGTTAATACTACTATACTAGTAATGTAAAACCCTAAAAATTGAGCTCAACGAATTAAATTAACAAATTATGTTTTTAGAGTGGTCCGTGACAAAATACGATGGTGATGGAGGATATGACAAAGACGGTCCGTGTGATGCATTTGAGCCAGACAAGCAGTAGAATTGTAATGGCTAGTGAGTATATATATATATTTAATTTCGGTAAAGACCACTATAAAATCATATCAATTTAAATGAATTTTAATCATATCGATCTGGGTTTGGTGGTGATGCGATTTCATCAAATTCGCGTTTGGGTTTTGGTGGTGGTTGACTGATTCGATTTTAGGTTAGGGGGTGGTGTGATTTCGTGTTTGGGTTTGGAGATCCTGGTGGATGTTGATGTGATTTCATTGATGGGTGTTCTTAGTGTTGGTTTGGTAGTGATGATGGTTTATGGGTTTCTAGGTGGGTGTTATTGTTTTTGTTTTTGTTTCTGGGTATGGGTGTATACTGTTGTGTTGTGTTTGTGCTTGTATTTTGGTGTTGATGATAATAACCCTTTTTTTTTTCTCGATTTGCTAAATTTTTTCCAAAAAAAATGTACAGATAAATATTTAATTGTTTTTTTTTCTTCTTTTTTTTTATGACATGTGGGTCAATTTTATTTTTTCATTTTGTATTTCCAACTTTGGATCCAATTTTAAGATCCAATTTTTTGATTTAAGATCCAATTTTAAGAAGAAGAAGATGAAGAGATGAAGAGATGAAGAAGATGAGATGAAGAAGAGAAAAGAAGAAAAAAAAAAAGAGCAGAAAAGAAGAAAGAAGAGAGGTCGTGGAAGAGAAGAAGAGTAAAGGGAAAAAAATTAAAAAAATTAAAAAAATAATTGGCTGGGGTATTTTTGTAATTTTGACTAGAGATTGAAAAAATTTATTACAAAATGGTTATAAACAATTAAAATATGAAACAAGGTTGAAAACAATTTTCCCATGTAGATTTGGCAATTTTCCTTTTTTTATAATAAAAAAATAAAATAAAAGGGGACCCGGTTGGTCAAATGAAAATCTCCTCCAAATAATAAAAAATAAAAAATTTCAACCACATCCATGGAGATTCTCATGGCAAAACTAGAACCTCAGATTTCATTTTCTTCCACAAAAGACACAACTACTCTTGTCGTCTGCCACACTCTCCTTGGCGTCTTCATCTTTGAAAAACCCGCGTAAACTTTACGCAAACAAACACACTCTCCGTCTTCATCATTGAAGTTTGAACAAACTCCACAAAGGAATCCATGCCCAGCACTCAATGTTATATTTTTATTTTTTATATATTTTTATTGCTTAATTTTTGTTTCTCATAAAAAATCCTAGCATTGAAAAACATTTGAAATCTCATTAAAATTGACCTTTCTAAGTGCTTTTTAAAAATTTGTCTTATTACCAAGGATGAATCATCTTGTAACTCTTATGGGTGATTAATTTATAATTACACCCATGGAAAGCAAATCAATTGCAAATTTGCAATGAAAACTTATTCTTAACCAGAGGAAAGTTTGTTAATACTACTATTCTAGTAATGTAAAACCTTAAAAATTGAGCTCAACAAATTAAACTAACAAATTATGTTTTTAGAATGGTTCGTGACAAAATACGATTGCAATAAACTAACAAATTATGTTTTTAGAATGGTCCGTGACAAAATACGATCGCAATGGTGATGGAGGATATGACAAAGACGGTCCGTGTGATGAACTTGAGCCAGACATGCAGTAGAATTGTAATGGTTAGTGAGTATACATATACAGAGGATCTCTTATTTTAATTTCGGTAAAGACCACTATAAAATCATATTGATTTGAATGAATTTTAATCTGAATTTTTTTGTGGATTATAAGTTCATCGAAATCTACATATGAATAAAATTTAAGAATTTTTCAAGCACTATAACTATTATTTTTGAATTTCCTATATTTCATCAATTTTTTCGATGCCTTCATATTTAAAAAGATCAAGATGAATAGTTATAGTTATATTTAACAAATACAATGTTTCGGGTTCGGGTTCAGGATGGTACTCCGCGACTGCTTCATGGTCGGCGGGCGGGGGTGGTGGTGGTGTCATTGTCAAGATATAGAGTGAAACAAGTTCTTGAAATGATTTGCCAGGGCCATGGTCATGGATGCTGGGGTTTTGAAAAAACAAATTAACTGCTATATGCTTCGTCATTTAATTAGAGATTAATGATAACTCAAAAATAAAGTGGTCTTATTTATAAGGAATAAAGACTGAAAATTAAGTCAGCGGTTCGAATCCTACGATTATCGAAAGCTTGAAAAAAAAATTATCTGACTTAGATAAGTGAATAGATATATACATAATAATAATTAAAAAAAAAATGAAAATTAAGCTGACATTTTGCGGATGAAAAACCAGATAATGTTGTGATTTAGTACAAAAGCCTTGGAATCAGGAATTTTCCAAAAAGTCAAAACTCGATAGTGTTTTGGTTTAGTACGAAAGTCTCGTTACTCATATTCGTTATTGGTCTATTCAACAACTTTCTAGAAGTTCTAAGTTTCTAACGTAGTGATATGTGACAATTTAGGTTGGTACATATGTATGTGCATGTAAGCCATGCAAGGATGGGTTTGGTCTAAGATCGATTGGACTTATCAATTAATCTTTAGTTTGAAATTGAATTAGTTAGGAGTCTTGATAGATGAGGATAATCATGTTACCTCTCTATCACACAATTGTAATCATGTCTCTTAGTTGTAGTTGTTGTTCACAATTGTAATTCTATCTCTTAATTTGCAGTTGTTGTTCAAATACTTATTTATAGGATTGAACTGATTAAATGCTCGTTCGGTTGAGCTTTCTATTGTTTCAAAAAGTCAACAAACGTCTATTAAGTTTTTTAGAGTTGTTTTGTTGTACTTTTGAAATTGTCTATTTTTTTTTTTTGGTAAAGAAGAGGGCTATACAGCCCGAAAAAGCATAAAACTAGGGAACAGGAACTATCCTAGCAGTAGTAACACCATTACAGTCATCATCCAGAAGGCTAGAAATCTGGGAAGGAGGTTCCGCAAACACATCTATTTTAAATTGAGTAGAGACTAGTAAAGTTTAAACCTCTACTAGGCAGAAGCTCAAGCTCATAGGGAGTTACTTCTTCAAATAGAACTTTTTTTTAAAAAAAAAAATCTACCAATCAAACAACTATAATTTTGTTTTGTTTTTTTCAAAAACTCTATTTCTAATAGATCTACTACAAGTAGATCTTTTACCAATAAAGATTTTTCAAAAGCCCAACCAAACAAGCCCTAATAAAAAGTATTGAATATTAAACCAGTTTATCTCCCTCTAATCTTCTTCTTTTCTCTGATCTCCTCCTCCCCAAATTAATTATTATCACGTGGTTATATGTTCCGGTAATTTGTACGTTCTAAAACGAAAAATAAAAAATTTCAAAGAAAAGTAAGATCCAACTTGAGATTTTTCCAATGTAGATGACCATCATTTACAAGCTTGATAGAAACATTAAAATCCTCAGCCACCTTGAAGGCAGCACGAGCAAGATCGTAGCCTCGTAGGAGTCCTATAATGGTGCTTTTATGAGGAGGAACTTGATCTTATCTCCAGAAACAAGATCAAGTGTAGATATGATCTCCTACATCACATAATGGGTGTTAAAAAAAACAACGGCAATAAACTGCTGTATGCACACGCTTCAGAGCCTTGTGCAATTTGGTTTATGGAACGAAAAAACTTAATAACAGTTAATTAGTAGCCGAGTAACTGGAAAAGGAAATTTTATATTCAAAGACAATCACAGAACCACAACTCTATAACAAGAAACAACAAAAGGCCAGCAATATCGGTATAAGATAAAGAAAAACTTGAATTAAAAGAAAATACATACTTCGGATGATGAAGTTCACAATACCCTGACATTCATATGAGGCAGCCTTGACCGTGGATCTGCTGAAGGAACATAGTCTCTTCGACGACCAGTAGGTGCTTCCAGAGCACCCACCTCACAATTGTTGAAAAATAAACTTGATCTCCATTCAGCCACCTTCCAGCAACCTCCAGCCATTTCTAGAAGCCACCATTGTTGACTCAATCACCGTCCAAAATCTCCAGCCATCTCCCAACTGCCACCAGAATTTCTCCAACTGCCATCTCCCAACTGAAGTTTGAATTTGCTGTTCTTGCATTTAATTGTATCTCATCTTATTTCCTGATATAAAAGGATTCAGAGTGTGTTGTAAGTGTGTGGAGTGGTGTAAGAAAAATCTAGAGAGAAATAAAGATTAAAGCTTCTCCTTCTTTTTGCGTGTTCGAATCTCTCTCAGAGGTGCACCACAACTCGACAAGTGACCTCAAATTTCCCATTCCACCATCAACAATCACCTTCTGGAACAAGTGCTCCTTTGAGATACCTAACAGCAGTTGGAGAGATTAAGCCAAGTCAGAAACTCCAAAATTGAACATGAATTGAGTCAAACAAATTGTCAAAGAATTAATTCACAGAACAGAGAGTTTCTAAGAGCAGATCCTTTTTCTCGATGCACTCACGAGACCACATAACCAGAGTAAAGAGACACCAAATTAGCTAATGATCAGAACTTCATGTTTGCAGTAAGAATGTATAACATTTCCATAACAGGCATAAACATTCAAATTCGAGACCAAGACCAGAAGGAATGGCCATGGCTGCTTTGAAGTTTTGAACACTAAGGGCAGTGTTGGAAATGGCAATCTGACAACAATATATGACAGAGGTTAAGTCAAGTGTCTATCTAATGCTAGAATAAAAAAAATTAGGGAATGAAGGTAGGCAAGGTAAAAGCAATACTCGCTTACGTTCTGTTTCATAAGTACGAAGCATTGATGATGGTGCAAGACCCTTTACTACAGAAGCTATTTTCCAGGCAAGGTTATGACTTATGAGCATCCTGAATGCCAATATTCATTCCCTGTATATATAATATTTCAAAAAAAAATTATGAAAGCCAATATATTAAGAATGTTGTACATGTTTTCAATAGTAAAATGCATGAATTATGACTTAAATTAAACCCTTTATTTCGAGTAGCTCAAAGGGGGTTTCTACACTGAACCTCATATTGACGTAGTGATTCTTGCTATTTATATTCTATAACCACTTCTTAATCACCCAAAAGTCTAGCAATGTTAAAAAAGAAGAAGAAAAAACTCAGTTACGTAACACTTGGATAAGGAATTTGGGAACACTTTTGTATTCTGCACAAAAGATAGCAACTAACCAAAACCACCAGGAGGAGGGAACCGATGAGCAGCATCACCAGCAAGAATTATTCGACTGTCACAGCAGACATACTTCTCAGCAACTTCAGCATTCATCACCCATGGCTTTACATCTATCACATCTACATTTGAAAGCTCTTGACCAACCAATTTAATTATTAATTTCTTGTATGAGTGATATATATATATATATATATATATGAACTTTCTCCATAATTCTACTGGTGGTTGCGACTTTTCAATCTCCTCTGCCAAGCCATCCAACTAACGAAACACTTAACAGTTAAAACACCACAATGAATCTACAGTTCTTGAATGCAAATGCATACAATTACAGAAATCACTCATACAAGAAAATTAACCTCCATAGATCAATTATTGATAAAATGTGCTTGAGGATGCTTGGAAAACGCCTCGTTTTTCTCCCAAACCGAGCATTTTATCCCTACAAAATGTCATTTGCCACAGTTACATTTCAAACACTGCCTCCATCTTTTTCCCTATTACCACAAATAAATTAAAAATGAGCTTTAAGTCTCTAAATCTTCACAATTCTATTTCAAGCACTGGCTCCAAGTATATCAAAACCAATATCTAATCTTTCTTTCTTTCAATACATTGTTTTAAAGGATCGCTAATTACCCAAAAAATAAGTTAAAATTTTGAAGAGCATTACAATTCACAGCCACATTTTCTCATAAGCCAAAACTCGAACACTTCACAATCAAAATTTAATTTTTTTTTCATTCCTCTACACAACCAAACGAAGAATCGCAATAACATAAAAATGGAGAGAGTAAATGATAGAAACATATGCCTACCTTGGTGAGACGCATAGAGAGAACGAGAACAACGGGTCCTGCACCAACTATCAAAACTGGAAGCACGGTGTCGTTGCTATCGATGATGATTTTGGAGTCTGACAAGGCTCTGCTTTGAATGTAACCAAATGGGTATGTTTTGGTTCTGGTTTTCCATCCGATGATGCCATTAGACCTCCTGAAAAACTGTAAAGCCCCCATCTCAAAAACCCAGAAATTGAATCAAGCAGAAAATGGTTTAGACTTTAAAGAGAGTGGACATTGAAGGGAAGTGAAACAAAAAGCTGTGCATGGTTTAGTTGTTGTTGGTTGCTTTTGTTTCAATGCTTGATTTTTTATTTTCTATTTGGGTTAATTTGGGCTTGTTCCTGGGCCTAGATTCTGGTTCGGGTTCGGGTTGTAACAGATTTTAGCCCAATATAAGTCTCGGTTCAGCCCAAACTTGCCAAAACGTCCTACAAGAGAAAGACAAATGGAAACCAAGCCCCTTCCTCACTCCTCAGTCCTCACCCTAATACCTCACATTTAACGTACAATAATAAGTGGCGGATGTGCTGAGCGGAGCCAGAAATTTTTATGTGGAGGTTCTATAGCATTAAAACTAACATTTTTAGAGGGATAAAAGTGTAAAAATCAAAAAATATTTAAAGTAAATTAATGTTTTTTATATAGAGAAATTTCTTTTTTTTTTTTTTAGGGAAGGGGGTCATGGTGCCTACTAGGAGAAAATCTTCAGTGTATCGGGTGCATCAGCTGAGTGTTGCACCCAGCCACTGATAGCTTGACACATAAGCATGTGTCAGGTAAAATAATAATAATAAATTTGATGGGATGAAAGAGAAAGGAATAAAATAATGATGAAAAAAATATAAAAACCAAATAAAAATGCTGACACATACTTATGTGTCAAGCTATCAATGGTCAAGTGCAACACTTAGCTGGTGCACCTGGTGCACTGAAGATTTTCTCGCCTACTACTAGTAGAGATGGCAAAATTATCCATGGATACAGATATCCGTAAGAATCCGTTCCATTTAAAATGGGGATGTATATTATTATTTCAGGGACGGAGATGGATGTCATCCTAATATCCATTTTATTTTCGGGGATGAGGATGGATATCGTCTATGGATATCCATCCCCTTCCGGATCCGTTATAGATTTTAATATTTTAAAAATATAAAAATTTATTATCTAATTATTAATTATAATTATATAAGTTATTATTGATTTTTATATTTGAACTTTATTGGATATATTTGTTTCTCTTTAAAGAGGATAAAATGTACTGTTACATATGTTAGTTATATTTTTCTCTTGTAAACTATAAAAATTTAAAGTTTTTTTATCAGATACGGATATAAAAGGAACGGAGATGGATATCTTTATCTTAATTAGCGGATTATCCGAATCCGCTCCGCTCACTTAAAATGGGGATGGAAGGAGATATATATATCTCAAACGGATATACCCAATCCGATCTATTGCCATCCCTACCTACTAGCCTCCTTCCTCTGCCACTGATTGTGTACCTCATTAATTGTCATGTTGGTGACAAGTTTCAAGTTTAACCTTAATTTTTGAAAAGTGTAAAGAGATCCCTATGTTGTAAAACTAGTAATTCGACAAATTCTTGTACCAATCCATTTAATCTATTGAAACAATTAAAGATAACCAATTTAAATTTTATTAAACGATTTTAACAAACTGAGATGAATTTTGTACATTCAAAGTCAAAACTTGAATGAAATTTATGAATGTAAGATGGTATTTGGTTTCATTTTTAAAAACAGTTTTTTATTTTTAAAAACTAAAAACAACTTTAAATCTGTTTGGTTAATTGTTTTGTAAAACAGTTTTTGAAAACAAAAAATAAATTTTTAAAAGTTATAACTAAAAAGTTAAAAACAACTTTTTATTATTTTTCACCGTTTTCAAAACAGTTTTTTAAAACAAACCACAACTTTCTATAACTTTTCCTTCCAAATAACTACTTTATCCATTTTAAAAACAACAACCAAACACTTTTACATCGTTTTCCGTTTCAAAAAACCACTTTTAAAAAACACTACTAAACACATAATATTTTTAAAAACATCATTTTAAAAACATGATTTTCATTTTTAAAAAAATGTTTTCAAAAACACCATTTTAAAAACGATACCAAACGCGCCCTAAAATTTTGAACATGATCTATCAAACATAGATGATGGAACACCAACAAAATTAAGATTTGGACTTGTGAGTGATTGGAATTCACATGAATAGAATATGATTTTCTCTAATATAAATTCCCAAAACCCTGTATCTGTATGATAGCTATTGCATTTAATGGGATATTATCCACTACAACAGATTTCACTGTCCCACATCATTGATGATACCGCTTACCGCTGCCCACCGGTCCCTAGCTACCTCACGCAAAACCAACATAACCATAACACAACATAATTTTAACGAGCCACGTTTGTGCGTCACACACTCACTTTCACATTTTATTACGACCGTAAAATCATATAACGATATTTTAATAGATAGGAATACATATCAAAACATTCATAATATGACATAATTTTGGTTCTCTTTTATCACATAACATAATTTTAATGAATTGGAATTATACATCAAAACACTCACATTCACATTTTTCTCTTATGACTATAAAACCTTGCTACAAAATTTTAATAGAGCTAATGTATATGTTCGACTTTATAACATAACATAATTTGAATCAATTAGGCTTATATGCCATGCACTCATATTCACATTTAATAGATTAGATATATATATATATATATATATATATATATATATATATATATATATATATATATATATATATATATATATATATATCCGTCGACAAGATAAGGTTGACTCGGTGGTAAAGTCCTTCACACCCGTACCACGAGGTTGTAGGTTTGAGTCTCTCCCCTATCCCCATTATATATATATATACAGTCCCGATCTAGTCAGTGCATCATAATATAATTTTATCAGGATATTGAATGTGAGCCATTAGTTTTGACAAATGCATACACACTTAAGTCAAAGTATGTAAAACGAGTGACTCACATTCAATATCCTCACGAAGTTATATCAAGATGTATTAATTTGAAATTTTATATATAGTCTTTCTATTATCAGTTCGAACTGACAAAAGTTATATCAGTTCCTTGTATGTGGGCCACTGAATTTAAATACTTTGACTGACAAGTGCATACAGCCAAGTCAAAGTATTTAAGCTCACATGCAAGAAACTGATATAACTTTTGTTAGTTCGAACTGATAATAGAATTTCTGATTTTATATATATATATCCGTCGCACGATTTATGTAGACGTCATACGCACGGGAGTAGATCATAAGTCGGGTCAAACTAGTTGCACACAATTAGTAAACAGTCAATTTTATTTATTTTGTGAAAGCTACAGTGCCAGTGTCAGACTGGGCCCACAATTACGGCCCATCATAGCCACGTGAAAAGGTCAGAAAAACCACGTCATCGTAAAAAACACAACTCCATTATCTCTGATCAAACCTGACAACACAACACTAACTCCGATTCTCCACCGTCCACGTGTCACCCATCCAATCGAACTAGTTACCGTTAAGATGACAACCGTATTTTAAAAAACAAAAATGAAAAAACACTTCTCTTTCTCTCTAGGGAGTAGCAGAGCACAGAAACAGTACTACACATTACATTGTTTTATATATATATATAGGTGTCCTTGAAACTCTTCCCTAGATTCCATTGTTAGTGAAAGCTAGTTGATGATAAAGGGGTTGTATTTTTCTATGTAAATGATTACTTTATGGATATTTTTTTCTACTGTTACAGTGCCCTTGTATGTTGCTTGGTTCAAGTTTCAACAATTCATTGTTTATTTTTAGTATTTTAATGTACAATGGATCTCAACTTTTTTTTTTTTTTTTTTTTCTAGCTCTCTGCAAATCTCAAAAATCAATGGTGGGTTTTTTTATTTTATTTTAAGGGATTATTCTCTGTAGTTTTGTTTTTTGTTATTTTCCTGCAAACCCTTCTGGCTTTTCATGTTCTGTTGTTGAGTCTTGAGTTTTATATCTTTTCACTCTTTTTGGTGGTGGGTCTGAGTAATTATGGAGCTTTGATTACATTTATCAAGTACTTGCTTGGTTTTTAGATTCAGTAATACACAGCTGATAGCACACATCTACATGCATTTTTAGCTTCTTTTTTTTTATTATTTTTTTTTGACTGTGAACTGTGAAGATTAATTAGTTAGTTATCTCCATGGATGAATTTTCCAGATGGGTCCCAAGTTACAGTGAAGGAAGCTTCAGATATTTTTTAGGGTAGCTACAGAGTGCATTATGACCTTTTGTTTGATATAACATATTTGGCAATTTGTGCTTCAACTACTTGTAAAGCTAAACCATGTGTTTATTCTAATTAATGAGTAGGGAAAATTTAAGTGTCCTATGTGTTTGATCAAATGCGTGCTTGAAAAATTATTTGACTTGTGTGGTTAAGTTTCAAGTTACTTTCTCTTTGTACTTACTTGTTTATAGATTCCCTATATGGTTTTAAGTCATGGGGTGTTTTTGAGGGCATAATCTGGGACCTTATTTGTGAACCTCAGATCTGTTGAAACAGTTAGGAATTGAAACTTTGAAGTAGGCTAAGAACTTAGATATCAAGACAGGATCTGGAGAGCATTAAAATGTTTGATTTGCACTAATAAATTTGCTGAGTAGTAGTAGTGTTAGATTCTTAAAATAGACATTTAGGTGGAAATTTTGGTGTGGTGGTTACTAGTGTGTGTGAGTGAGAGAGATTTGTAGAGAGAAAATGAGATCTATAGAGGATAAGAGTTGCTACAATCATGGACCAACCCAGGAGATTTCAAGTAGCAGCGCTATTAGTTTTGAGTTTCATAAAGGGAATGGAGCAAACCGTAGTTCTTCTCATCACAGAACAGCCTTAGGCAAACCAACACCATCGAAATGGGATGATGCACAGAAGTGGCTAGTGGGGTTGTCAAGAGGAGGAGGAGGGGGAGAGAAGAACCAATCCAAGCCACGAAACTCAAATGCCGATGACAGGAGACTAATAGCTCCTGTTCCACAGAAGGATCAAGACTACTTCAGCAGCGATGACAATGCAGGGGAAGAAGAACGAAATGGACGATGCATAGATGCAATGGCAACTCATTACGATGTGGAAACCAAGAACGTAGATTGTGATGAATCAGTTTGGCGAATCAACAAAGCTGCTGAAAAATCAAACTCAACCTCAGCCGTTAGATCAATATGTGTGAGGGACATGGGGACTGAGATGACTCCTATTGCAAGCCAGGAGCCTTCAAGAACAGCTACACCGATTAGAGCCACGACTCCAGCTGCAAGGAGCCCTATAACTTCAGGATCCTCAACTCCAGTTAGGTGTCAACATGGATTGCAGGGCAATGAGAGCTATCAGACGGGTCTACCATCTACAGAGAGCAGAGGAGAGGTTGGTGTTGCTGGTAGGGGAAGCAGTGGCACCAGAAGATACGGCGATGAATCCAACACTAGCAAAATAGCTGAAAACAATGATTCTGATCAAGCTAGAAAGCTGAACAATTTGGAGAGTCGGGCAATAGCTTGGGATGAGGCGGAACGTGCTAAATACATGGCAAGGTAGTATACTATTATTGAATTGCTTTGGCTACTAACTAAATGTCACCATTTAATAAGCAACAGTTTGCAGTTTTTTTTACTCAACTTGCCAGAAGTAAATATGCAACAGTTTTTGAGTATTTTCTACTCATTATAAGATTGTTGGGAGATTTTCCCACATTGTCACAGGCCATACAAGCGTCGGGATTGAAAGAGACGCTGCTAATACTGTATGCTTGAAATTTCGTGTTGGTAGGTATAAGCGGGAAGAGGTGAAGATACAAGCGTGGGAAAATCATCAGAAGAGGAAAGCCGAAATGGAAATGAAGAAAATGGAGGTATTTCTTTTTCTGGATTCCTGCTTTGACAACCTTTATTTTAGATAAATGGATGTTTTTAAGCAGATCTTCAATTTAGACTACTTGTGTGGTGTGTTCAGCAGATGTGAATCTCAGGATTCAAGATCCACACTGCCTTCACAAACTTTTTCGCTTGCAACAAAAGCATGCCTGATTTTTAGCTAACCATTTTACACTTCCCGATTATGCAAGAAAATGTCTCGTTTTTATTTGTTTGGGTGCTCGTTCAAGGAATCTGAATACATTTATTGGCGTTGTCTAGCTCATGTGGTATTCAACATTCATTCTCTTCGGATTAAAAAAGAAGTAACCCAACCTTAGCAATATAGCAATATAGCATAAACCGTTTTGTTATCTTAGATAACTATTTGATCCTTCTTGAAGCAAAGCATCTTCTTGCTTCCTTCTTGTTCACTTAGATCCCCAGATGGAGGGCAACCTCGAAAAGTCCTTAATTTAGAAGTTCAAAAATAAATAAACTGAGAAGCACAAGTAAAATGCAGAGTCATATATAAGCAGCGAGCTCCTCGTGCCTTGTTATATACATGACCGTGCCTGTGACAAGCGAGCTTCCGGCTTAGGGGTACCTTAACAGCTGCCATATGTCATGCTCAAATATCTTTAAAACAGCATTAACTTCATGATTTCTTGAGACATGAGTTGCATTGAACCCAAAAAGGCCTTCTTGCTTATTTGTTTTGACAAGATTTCTAGCGCTTAAACGTTTTTTTAGCTATCTGACTATCTGTGTTTCATTTGTAGGTGAAGGCTGAGAGATTGAAAGCGCGTGCACAAGAGAGGTTGACAAACAAACTTGCCGCTACTAGGAGAATAGCTGAAGAAAAGCGCACAAATGCAGAAGCCGAATTGAATGAGAAAGCTGTGAGGACTTCCGAGAGGGCAGACTACATAAGAAGGACCGGTCACTTGCCTACTTCGTTCACGTTTAAGCTACCTTCACTATGTTGGTAGCAACTCTGCAGCCATCGAATCTGCTTGTTGTTCCACCTCTTCTTTTCAATATATATAGATATATATATATATGGTATGAACATGTTGGATTAATTCGTTGAATAAATATCAAAATCCCCCTTTTCGAATTCGGCCTAGGAAAACACAAGCCTAATGCAAATGTTTATATTGTAACAGTTACAAAATACTTGTTTCAATCTGCTTTTCTGGTGATATAACTTGTCTTAACAGAATGTTAATCTGCATTTTGCACCTGTGTTTCAATGCATAAACCTGAATTACAAATATCATCCATTGACAATTGTGAAAATTTTCACAACTTAACCATGAAAATGTAAATATATTTTCATCAAATAAAGGGATTGGAATTATTTTTGAGGATATTTTTTGAAATTTATAGAAGAAAATATGAGCATCAAAGGCCATGTATTATAAAAGACTACGAGGCAACTTGATGATGGTATACGACTATATGATCAAATTTTGTTTTGCGGCTATGTATGATTTTTTTTTTTTTTTTTTTTTTTTTTGGATGTACCACCTACTTGTGGTGTTACAACTCGAACATGGGTAAGATGGCAACGGATCGGATCAAAGGTGCCCCATACCTAAAACCCGATTTGCATGAGTTGTCCCAAACCCAACCTGTGCTTCGAACAAGTCTTTGTTTTCCTCCTCAAACCCGATCCAAAATGACAATGGGTACCTCATATCCAACCTGAAATGACCCGTTTCGTTTTTTTCTAACATATATATATATCTCAAACCACAAAATATTCAAATTATTTTACTATACAATTGAATTTTAAGACATTGATTTAAATTTTTAACATTCAATTAAAATTTAAAATACATTTAAATTTAAAAATATATAATTTTTTTTTCTTTTTTATTGGAAATTTAAATATACACTTAAATACAAATATACACTATAACAAAATATTTTAACATACACTTAAAATTCGTACATAAATTTACATTTAATAGAACACAAAACATCTAAGTTTAATAAACTTTAAATTCAAATATAAAATACAATTAGGTAAAGAGAAAAAGAGATTAAAGATTTGTTTTTTACTTTATATTTTTATATTTTAAAAAATAATTATATAAAGGGTGCCGATATTGACACCTATAAATATGATAAGTACACCCATATTTTAATAAAAAAATTAATTACAAAAATATCCCAATAGGAATTTACCAATAAAGACAATTTAGTTTAATTAAAAATAAACCAAATATTATATACACCCATTAATTACACTCATATCTTCAACTATATCACTTTATTAAAAAAAAAAAAAAAAAAAAAACTAAACCCTAATTCTATCAACATTATTTATCAGTACAAAAAAACTTAATTCTGATATTAAAAATTTAAACTCCAAAAGTAAATGTTAGTAATAGGAATGTTAAAACAATTTAAACATGATTTCATCAGGTTTCACCAAGTTCAACCGAACTGATTACATCAGGATCAAGTCAGAGAACCGTATTTATGCCCAATGGTGTCAATGCTAAGCTTCTTGGATGTCATGATCCCTTGTCCAACGGTTTATAGATGTGAACTTCATTATTATCTGGACAAAATGCAACCACTACAAGGAAAATATAAAGAAAATATTTTTATATTGGAGAAAACAAGACGAATATGTACAATTAGATGCAATTCAAAGAAAATGGAACATAGCAGCAAAAACTGAGAATCGATAAAGACAATGATAATAAAAAAAATACAAAATAAAAAGTTACTTGAGTGATCGGAATTCCAAGCATGACAAGTGATGCACTGCGCAAACTGATGAACTTTGATCGCTGCCATTTTTGACGCTGTAGATATAAAGTTGCTCAACTCAGCTGTGAACAAAGGGATCTGAACTTTAAAGCAGAAATGAAAATTAGATCCAAATGGAGCCAACCAATCAAGTATCAACACACGACGGAGGGGGAGGACTTTGGCGTAAAGGCACTATCTGCTTCCGTGAATGTTCTATGTTCTGTTTTGTTTCTATCGAATACTGGTGGAGGATTTCACTTTAGTTTGTTTTTAAGAATTACTTCAATGTTTTAGGAGTTGTTTTGAATTAAAAATTAATTAAATCATTCATTTAAATAAGGTTACTATTGGTATTAAGATGAGTGTTTATAGTAATATTTTAATTTTAAATTTTAGACATGGGTGTATTTATAAATATAGGTGTGCTTATCATATTTATGGGTGTTAATATCCGTACCCTTATATAAATACCGGGTCAAATGGGGCAGGGTGGGGCATAAAGGGTTGACCTAGACTAGACCCGATAAAAAACCGGGTCAAAAAAGTTTGACACATACCCGACCTGAGCCCCGTTTTAAATGCTCCAAACCCGTCATATCCCGAACGGATTAGAGCCCCGCCATTTTGGGGAGAGTCGGAGATTTTTGCCATCCCTAAACATGGGACATTGTCAATTGAATGAATATCATTTATCACCAAATCACATGAGCCGGTATGATTATATATGATTAATATCAATGAATTTCATTTTAAAAATAATTAGAAATCAACTTTTTATTAATTATTAAAGTAAATGCATGTGTTAAATGTGTTCACGAGCATAATTTGGCGGTAAATACACTTCTCAACAAATGTTGGCCAGGTATAAAAGTGTTCGCGGGTATAATTTGACAATAAATACACTTCTCAACAAATGTTGGTCTTCGCGGGAATAATTTGGCCGTAAATACTCTTCTCAATAAACGTTGGTCAGGTATAGAAGTGTTGTCAAGCATAATTTAGCGGTAAATACACTTCTCAATAAATGTTGATCAGCTATAGAAGTGTTCGCGGACATAATTTGACGGTAAATACACTTCTCAATAAATGTTGGTCGAGTATAAAGTGTTCATGTGCATAATCCGACGGTAAGTAAACTTCTCAACAAATATGGGTCTCAAATTCAAATCTCATATTCTCATTCTCTTTGAGTAAAATAAAAATAAACATAAAAAAAAAAAAAAAAATTGTTTTATAAAAACAATTATGCATCGAAAAGTGAAAACAGAATATGGAGATGAACTCATGAAAGTCTATTCATCATAACCGGAAGCAGAATCCGGGTTAAATGGTAATAAAAGGAATTGAGGGAAGCCAATGATATTATAACAAACCATAAGGGTAATCCAAGATATTTTCCATATCTGATTTTTTCAAAACAAGAAAAAAATAAAATAAAAATCGGGGGGCTATCGCTTCACGATCGCAACGCGAACCTAGAACACTTTCTCTCGCTCTCTATCTCTCACGAAGCTGTGTGCTTGCCGTCACCTCTGTCTCTCTCTCTTATATATATATATATATCTCATATATCTCTCATCGGTAAGCGCCGTCTAATATTTCCTTGTTTGAGAGATCAAGGTATCACAACTTTCTATTTCCTTCATTTTTAGGGTTTTGACCTTCGATTCCGTCTCATATAGCGAGATAAATCTTCGATTTGATATATTTTTTTTTCTTCTTTTCTATTTTTACTGTTTGCTGCTTCGTAGCTTGATTGGGTATTATTTTTAGATTTGAAATTGGGTTCTCTTAGGGTTTCTGTTTGTGTTTTTCTTATTTACTTTGGAAATTGAAAAAAAAAATTTGAATTGATCGTGTGCCCTAGAGTTAGGGTTCGGAGTAGAATAAAGAAGGGGATTTGAATTGCTACTAGGGTTTGTGTTGAAGTTTAGATTTTGACACGCATATATGGCGGCTGGGAGACATGGTGGTTATCGTGATAATGAGTTTAGGGACCGAGAATCTGAATTCGATGTGTCTAAGCGCGAATTTGCCTATTCAAAGGAGAAATATGATTATGAGCGGGAGCGGATTAGGAACGGTAATCATGAAAACAACGAGCAGGGCCAAGTTCGTCATGTGAGAGATAGGATTAGGGTAAGACAAAGGGATATCAAGGAGAGGGAAGTGATAGTAAATGGTGGTGGTGGGTATCGATCCTCTTCTAGTAGGAGCAATTCGGGTGGTAGTAGTGGTGGTGGTAGTGGAAGTGGAAGTCGTGGGACTAGGCATCGTCAGCATTCAGTTAGGGCATTGGATAGGGAGCCTGGTGAGTTGTCAAGTGAAAGTGGGTCCGATGATGCAATCGAGTCTGAATCAAAAGTTAAGGATAATGAGGTTTCTGATTTGGTGGAGAATGGGACTCGGACTCCGTTGGAGAAGAAAAGAAAGTTTTCGCCTATAGTGTGGGATAGAGATGACAATGAAGCAGGTAAAAGTAGGAATTCACCAATTGTGACTGCTCTCCCTCCCCCGCCGCCTTTGCCTAAATCTTATCGCAAATCACCCAATGTTGTCCCAGAAGGGGTTGTACATATATCTTCCCCGAAGAGTAGGAAAATCCAGAATTCGCAGCCTGTTTCACCCATTAATCCTCCTGTGGCTTCTAGGTCAGTTCCTTATGCTGCATCAGAGTCTTCAGTAGAGTTGGACGCTTCACCATCAAAAGAGCAGCCATTAGGTAATGATCATGAAGTGGAGCAGCTAGACGATGAAGATTATCCACCAACCCGCAATATATCTTCTTCGAGATGGGCCGCTGGAAACAGTTCTCCAATTGTTGAAGGTGAAATTTTAGAAGATGAAGAAATGCCCAGAAAAAGGAAGAAAACGTCTCTTTCGGAGTCTTTACAAACCAAAGTGCAGGATAAATCCGTTAGTCCTGAGATCGGGGAGCTTAAGAGAATAGGATCTGAAAGAGCTAGGTCGAGGTCATCTGAATCTGATGAACAAGGTAGCCACGTTAGGTCGTTGAGTGGGGATTCAGAGAAGGATGATTACATGGAGATTGATGAGGATCAAAATAACAATGATATTAGTGTTAGTGCATCTGATTCAGATTCTGAGGATGAAATTGATTCTCATGAGGCGATTGAAGAACCTGCCGCACCTCCCCAAAGAAGTGTAAATATGCTTCAGGGGTGTAGAAGTGTTGACGAGTTTGAGAGACTAAATAAAATAGACGAAGGCACTTATGGTGTTGTATATAGAGCCAAGGATAAGAAGACCGGGGAAATTGTAGCATTGAAGAAGGTAAAGATGGAGAAAGAAAGAGAAGGTTTTCCATTGACTTCTCTGAGGGAAATAAACATCCTTCTTTCTTTTCATCATCCATCAATCGTGGATGTGAAAGAAGTTGTTGTAGGGAGTAACCTAGATAGCATTTTTATGGTGATGGAATACATGGAACATGATCTCAAAGGACTGATGGAGGCAATGAAGCAACCATTTAGTCAGAGTGAAGTTAAATGTTTAATGCTCCAGCTGTTTGAGGGTGTCAAGTATCTCCATGATAATTGGGTGCTTCATAGGGATTTGAAGACATCGAACTTGCTTTTGAATAATCGGGGTGAGTTGAAGATCTGTGACTTTGGGTTAGCTCGTCAATATGGAAGCCCATTGAAACCATATACTCATTTGGTGGTTACTCTTTGGTACAGGTGAGCTGCACTTTCCAATTTTTTGTTTTCAATGTTACACTGTTAGCATATGTGGACTTTTCTGTTTATTTAATTTATTTTGATTTCCCATTTATTTTTTTCATTTCCAATTTGATAGTGTGTAAAATTGGTGTATCATATTCATGGCTTTATTTCAGCAAGCACAGACATCTGCATCGGCTTATTGTTAGATTCTTTATCATAGTATCTCATATTCTCATGTAATTATTTCATGGATGCTTGTTGAGCTTATGGTGGTATTGGGCACTTGTGCTCTACCCTACCTGTGTCAATTCATTCTTAGTTTTTTTTTTTTCTTTCTCTTCGGATGACTGATGGTTTGATCTCTTTAGCATGTATCTTTAGGCCTGTTTTTCCAGTATTGGCATGCATATATATATATATATATATTTATCATATGTTATTTTTGTTTTAAATACTTACATATTTACTTATTTTCAGGGCACCTGAACTTCTGTTGGGAGCAAAACAATATTCAACAGCGATTGACATGTGGTCATTGGGTTGTATCATGGCTGAACTGTTATCAAAGGAGCCTCTGTTCAATGGGAAAACTGAATTCGATCAACTTGACAAGGTAAATTAAATTAGTCAATACCTCAAATCTATGGTAAATCACCTTCATTACAACTTCCTGCTGCCTGTGTTGGTCAGTGGTCTTATTACTTTTTTATGGGTTTTGTTATGGTTGCAGATATTCCGAACCCTTGGCACGCCTAATGAGACCATTTGGCCTGGATTTACTAAACTGCCTGGAGTTAAGGTCAACTTTGTCAAGCATCAGTAAGTAATCATTTTTTCATTATCTTTCTTCTCAACCTAGTTGACCATGACATTGAGTTGTTCTTATTTTTGGCACTGTTTTCCCAGGCTTCCAGCTTTGGGTGATTCTGATCTGGCTATCTGGCCTCCATTGGTGACTCTTTCAGTTAAAACAGTATCTATTTGTTTTTTGTATTAACCACTGACATTTCCTTTTCAGGTATAATCTGTTGCGTAAGAAATTTCCAGCAACATCTTTCACTGGATCACCGGTTCTATCTGATGCTGGGTTTGACTTGTTGAACAAACTATTAACTTATGATCCTGAGAAGGTAAATTTCTAATTATCTTGAGTATCTCTCTTTAATAATTAAAAACCAGTTCAATGACATAAATCCTATGGTATTATTTGCAGCGGATAACAGCTGAAGATGCTCTCAATCATGATTGGTTCCGTGAAGTTCCTCTTCCCAAGTCTAAAGATTTTATGCCTACTTTTCCTGCTCAACATGCTCAGGACAGGTTAGACCCTGTAAATTATGGATTTGAAATGTCAAGTACTCAAGTGTTATAGCAATTTGTTGTTTTAATATTTATCCAAGTTTGTTTTGTTTTATGGTCAGGCGTATGAGAAGGATTATGAAGAGTCCGGACCCCTTAGAGGAGCAGCGTAGAAAGGAGCTGCGACAAGCAGAATTAGGAACTACTGGTGGTTTGTTTGGCTAATAGAATTAATTAATTGGTCTCGAGCAGCCAAAGATACCCTTGCATTAGTTTTCCACAGGACGTTGCAAAAGACCATGGTTGAGGTGAGGTCATGATTCACCGGAAGTTCCGATCATTGCTTATCAGACGAACATTCATGCTGTATTTTAGCAGGCACCTGTGCTGGTTTGGGTGGAGCAATTATTTGCATCCTCCTGTCAACCAGATTTCTTGCAGGTTAACTTTGTTCTCCAGCTATGGTGATCATGTAGAAATGCACCTGTGACACTGCTTGCATCGCAAGGTGTGGCATAACAGCTTTTCTTCTTTAAAAAATCAGTTTCGGCTGAAACTTGTGTATGTAACATATTTTCAACACATTGTAAACGGTCCTCTTGATATTTGGTTTATAGAACATTATGGATTTTTCTGCCTACTATCATTTCTATCCTTTTTTTTAATATTCACATTGTGTTTGCAAGAGACGATTGATGTGAAGTGGAGGGGACGTTGTTAGCTTTTCATTGTCGAAGAATTTGACAGTAACCATTGTGCTTTGAAGGTAATTTATCAAATTAATATCTGTGGAATGTCGTGGGATTAGGATTATGCTTTCCTTCCCTAAGAAATTGTGTCTTCAATGTGAACATCGTAGTGATAGTTTTCTCTGATATAGTGGTTTAGATCCAGCAATTGTACTTGCATTCCTTTTCTTATATTGAAATTCCATCAATAAGTTTTCCGATATGTGTAGTGAAGATAATATAGCATGAGGGGTGATCTTGTGGACATGGGGTTGTCATGAGGACCTATAAAATATCAGTTGGTGGAACAATTTTTCAATGTATTTACACTTTCCCTTATTTTAACAGCTGGTGTACTAACTATGTTTAAAGTTTCTGTGTACTATGAGTAGTTCATATTTTGATCTGATATTCGCTCATGTGGGGTCAAGTTATAGTAACAATGAAGAAATCCAATGTCTACATGAAGAAAGAATGTTTGGTTTCTTATGTGTTGTGGTAGATTCAATTTACAATTTTACATGGGTTTTAATATATAATTTGTTTTGGTTAAGTTTCATTTTTCACTTGCTCGTTGACCCTATTTGTTGTTGTTGTTGTTTAACTAATGAGTTAACTGACACATTAATATGAAAATAATTAAATGTAGTTTTATTCCTTGTATTCTTTTTTCATTGATGCTGTGGGAGATTGAATCTTTCACTAGCTGCAGAATTTTATTTATGACATTATCTGCAAATGTCACTGCAGTCACAAAGCAAGCAGGTTGAGGAGGTTACCTGTATTCTCTGGATTTTATAGAACTTCCAATTAGTTGTCCCGTCGGGCTCACTAGAGGTACCCTACGAACCTTGGTTTGTTGTTCATGTGATATCAATATGATTAGTTCATTCTTTTTGAATTTTCTGTTAGACTTGCTAGCATTGTTGCATCATTAATAGATGTCAAATGCATTTAGTTCTTGTTAAGAGAGTTTCTGTTAAGGAATTTATTCAGAAGATTAAAGAGTCCCTTTCTAAATTCAACATTTTACAAGCCAATGGAATACACTAAATTTAATTACACATTTAGTTCTTCTTTTCCTATATTAATTTACTATAATTCTTTTGAAATCTTTTGATAATACTTTTAGTTTGACTTAGGTCTAATTAATGATGAGTTATTTTGTGCTATCAAGGATATTGAAAAAAAGGATATAGTTTGGAAATTTCAAATGCAGTTGTAACTTCTACGTTAACGGTCATTGAAAGTGGTACTTTAGGTTTTGTCGAACTGACATGTACCAAATTAACTTGTACAACTACTGCCAAAAAAGAAAAATGAAAGAGTGGTTTAAACAGTTTGTGCACCAAAGTGAAGAAGATCAATATTCATTTTACATGTCACAGATCTTAAATATTGCTATAAAGCTATAACTTAATAGAAAAAAAAAAGATGAAATATGATGAAAGGAAGAATTGTTTGGATACCAAAGCTTGGTGTTTATGGCATCTCCATTCGGCAATTGTTGTTATCGGTTGTGGTTCGTAGTTCTTACAGCATAAGGAGAAGCATTGAAATGCAGTTTCATTTTTCTTGTGAAATAATTTGGTTTTTTTGTTGCAAAATGCCTTTAGATGCTTCTTAGTGCAGGTTAATGATGATGTAGAGTCTTGTACAAGTCAACAACCATCTGGATTTCTGAACTCTTACCCTAAATTCTTTAATTTCGAGTTTTTGTGTAATTGGATGTGTAATTTTTTCCTACTTTGGAAGCCAGTCACCTATCGTATTTCGTATGAAATTAGGCAGGTTATGTTCGCACTAGTCCTACTCTCTTGCGCCCCCCCCCCTGTACAATCTTTTCAGGAATATGAGTGGCTGGAAGCTGAAGAACAAGAGATAGTGCAGGAATATACAAATATGGAAATGTCCGGGGTCGTTGCTCGAACCGAAAATGCTTGTGGATTTCTAAGGTTAATCACCAAATGGAAATACTTCCACATCCTTTTTATTTTAACCCACCTTATAGATTTCATTGCATAGACTTTTAACAGATTCGTAATTACTAAGAAAAAATGGGGGGATTTTAACAATTACCAAATATCATTACAAGTCAACGTGACTTGCATGTTGTCCTGCTCAGATTATTGAAAATTGCCAACAAGTCCTGCCTGAGGATCATAGCTTTTTGAGTATCGAAGTCTCCTCTTTCTCGTTTTGGCTTCGGGCCCTCATTTTTCCTTTGTTTTGTACAACGATTGATTGTGTTGAATTGTCAGTATTGTAATGTATAAACATAATACACAAAATGGATATACAAGTTCAATAAATCATGCGCATTTGTGTAATCAAAAGTAGACATCAAAGCCTGGTTCAATTATGCTTCTAATCAATCAATGTATTCGAACGTTGTTTTAGTTCCTCACTTTTGTGTCGTACGGGTCATATTTTACAACAAATGATTAATTCCACAAATCGTAAAATGAGAAAATGAATCACTGCTCTGGATCAACATGATATTAAATATGGTTTCGTCACCATATATATATATATATATATATTTCATCACCCAAGTACATTGATATATATGAAAGAATTTACAAATGATATTTACTGTCATTTCCTGGATTTAACTAAGATGTGCTCAGAGGCCGGAGCTTGTGGATAAACATGGTTGAATGAAAAAATTATACCAAAAAATTCATAAAAAAAAAACACTTTCTCATCTTTAAAACTCTGTTTCTTTCCTTCTTTTGGAGGATAGAAGTAAGGTTATCCCGTGGTAGAAATGGACCTGAAATGAATTTGATTTGCTCCATTGAGCTGCACTGTCATTGTAGAGATTATCAGCTGGAACTGATGAGTATGGTCTTTCCCAGCACAAAGGTGAGTAGAGAGAGTTCGATGAAGAAGATTGTGTTTATAAGACCTCGATCAACTGTCCATCCGAAAATGGTGATTCCCCCGGGGTTTGTCTGTAAATACAATACTGCATACACACACAAAAAGTAAAGAATATCGGAGTAAGAACGATAACAGAATTCTTAACAGAGAATAGAGAAAAACATGATATTGGATTTAAAACAACAAAATGGTGTATTAGTAATGCTATAGTAACAGAAGGGATGCATTCCTATATTCAAAAAGTTCTTCCTTTTCCATTGTTTTCGAAATATCAGAGAGAGTCAGATCCTCCAAAATCGAACAGTTTGATCCAAAACAATCAACTGTCTCTATTTCAGTTGATCTTCTGTGGCATAGATAGTGTAATCAAAGTGTTTTAAGACACTTTAAAATCTAATTTTCTATTTCGGTTGAACTTATACCCCCCATAAATGGTGTAACCAAGGTGACTGGCTATACCGTGTTGTGCCCGCCCCTTTCCCTTGCCATTTTAATAGTCTCCTCGAGTTCTTCTTCTTGCTGCTCGAGCTTGTTCACTTGCTCAAAAATGTTCTCACAAGACATTATAGACAGTGTTTCAATATCTGTAGATATTCTATATGGACTACGCAGAGAGCCGCGAGCCTGTTCTAATGTTCCTAGAATAAAACACTTGATGTTCAACAGCTCGAGCTCCATCCTACCATCAGGTTATGCAACACTTCTACGGGGTCTTATTCGTGCTTATTAAGCGAAAAACAGTAAAAATTGTAGTATTTCCGGACAAATTTGTATCAATTGTCATCCTCAAGCTACAGAAAATATGGAAATAACACTAAAAGCTTCACAGCCTGATCACATATATGAAAATATAGAAACAAGATTTGATAAAATCCATACCAAAGGCTTGTCTTTTGTGATACGAGCACATATACGAAGTCAATTGAGCACTTGTCGGCATTGAAACATAATCCAAAGACTCCAAATCACTTTCGGAATAATTAGTAGGAAGTGAGTTCAATGACCTGGAATTTTGCAAGTTTCCCATACTGTTACAAATTCTCATTTGAGAATGAGCAGAAGCACATGTTGCCAATGCATGCCATCTACTTGCAAATGATGCGATGTTTTGAGCTCTATGAGAGATTTTCGTGGCTGCATGAAGGCAAAGAATTATACCAACCACCTGAACAATTGTGAACACCTGGAAAATTTTCAAGTCAAATTTAGTATACACAATTATTCAGACAATGATATGAAGAAAAAGGGTGCTGAGAACTTGAACTTACTGCAAAGTCGCCGCCATTTATGAAAGTAATTATCCCGGTATACCCAGTAGTCTGGAAAAGAGTCATGCATTGGCTAGCTGTGACAACCAAGAACTCCAAGACAAGATAAATTCTGAACCTGTGACTTATCTTGGAGAGATGGTAACGTAAACGAATGTGTTCCTCCATTAGCACCAAAACATCAGATTCCCTTTCCAAGAGCTTCGCGTAATCATCGAAGTGAATGACTTGCAAATTGCAGACTAGATGAAACAAAATGCTGGCTGATAAAGATATTGTACTCAAAAAAGTCCAGGATAGAACCAGAGCTAATAATATAGCAGTAGACAACCACCATGATTCATTACGTACATATAAAATTCGAAGGACTTCGCGTATAACCTTGAGAATGAAACATGGCAGTGACCACAACAAAAGAAGGCGTATAGAACCCTGCGTAAACAGATTGATCAAAGCAATTCTTTCATTACAATATACAAATTGGAACATTTTGACTTAAAACTAATTTAACAGAAATTGAGAAAACATGACACCAACATTGGAGAAAAATCGAACATTTGCAAGAGGAGGTAGCATGATACATGATACAAATTCAATAACTTTAAGAGAGCAAGTAATGTTTGCCAAATCTGGGGGCACAAAAATTGATTTTGGGATTGAACTTATATCCTTTTATGTGTAGAAAACATTGAAATCCTTCTATACCCACTTAATCAAATCACAATTAACAACACATCACTTGATGATTTCCTTAAAAATCCAAGCAAAGTTGCAATTTTTATCTATCAATGAACCGCATCAAATTCCCAAATTAAGCAGAGAAACAATAATCACATCACATTAAATCAAAAGTTGGGAATTTTAGGGAAATGCTTTACCTTTATTTGCTGAATGTACTGGTTTCGAAACCTGGCCAATTGTCCACTATAGCGATCTACAAAAAGGAACCTCCTGATACCATATTTACGAAAATTGTAGGACAAACAGAGCAATGAAACAGCCGCTAAACAGGCTTGTGAGGCCACGATAACCTGCTCAAAATTCTTTACTTGACCCTTTTCGCATCCTGGGCAATTGGAGAGTTCAAGTATCACAACCGGCAACAAAACACCTATGAATATAAAAGCAGACCAAGACAACACGAAGCTCAACACTGAAGACTGGCTGAAACCGAGAAACGACAGAAAAGTTTCGAGCTTTTGCAGTGTTTGATCAAGATCGGTTGTTGGGTTTTGGTTCCGGTTCTCTTGTTGTTGTTGTTGTTGTTGTTGTTGGGTGTGGTTGTGATTGTGGTTTGCGTTGAGCAGAGGAACTTCGGCGGGAGGTGGGTCTGTTTGTATATGAATAGGAAGATTGGCGTTGGCCATGAGTGTTCTTTTGTCTGAGCTCAGTTTCAAAGATTTGATTTTTACTACTTCATCAACGATTCAAAGCTGTAAACAATGGTTTTGGATTATACCCAGATGAGATTTTCCTGAGAAAAATGTTTACATTGCAGAGAAAAAACAAAAAACGATTGTTTTCCAATCAAAAGGTTGCTTACTGATTCTCTGATCAGTCTGTTTCTTGTTATATAATCCAGCCAGATCAATCAATCAATCAATCAGTAGATCTTAAAAAGTGTGAATATTTTACGACGACAGCATGTGACAGGGACAAAGCAGATAATTTTAAAAAGTATTCATTTTGATGATCAAAATCGGTTCTTTCGATCGATTTCAAACGGTACTATTTATAACTGTTGAAGTCTAGCTAGGGGAGAGAACCTTGTGATTGCTGAGATGCATGTAGTTATGATAGGACGGGTAGTATGGGATCATGAATTTTTTAGATTTTGCTGACCTTGGCTTGAAAAGCTGTCAAGTGTGGCCTGGGTACTTGGAATATTTTTTTTTAATTCTCTTCTATTTTTTTTTTGTTTAATTAAAAAAAAAGAAAAAAAAAAAAAAAGAAGAAGAAGAAGACAGAGAAAATGACAAAAAGATAGGCACCCAAGAGGCCAAGAGAAAGCAAGTGTTGGATTATATGGCGTGAAGATATTAACTTCAGATTCTTTATTAATTTAGTATTATATATTAATTTAAAATTCAGATATTTTTATTGAAATCTAATTTTTTTTTTTTTTTTTTTTTGAACTACTATATTGTTGTATAATATAAATTTGACAAAATTAAAGTTGAAATAAAACGGTGGTTAGGTCAAGAATAAAAATAATAGATTTCTTAGTTCCATAATTAGAATATTTCATGTTGATATTATTAATAATTTATTAGTATTTATAAGAGTTTGGAGTGATGGATTAGGTGGAGATGACGTGGAGCAAGCAAGAGAGGATGATATGGTTGATTCAATTGAGATGTTGACACGTTGAGGTAGGGCAGAGATATATACAACAACTTTGACTTTTTAGAGTGGACATCATTGGGTCAAGTAGTGATAAACAGACACAAACTCCGAAAGTTAGGAAAAATAATTTCTATTATAGAGAAAAGTCTCCAACTAATCTTTATTAATTAGGTAAGCAAATTAATTTCAAAATAGAAGGAAAAATTATAATGAATTCAACTATATTTGTTTACGAGTTGCCATTTAAATAAATAACTCATGATTGTTTTTCCAATATATTAATGCATAAGGTCATGGGTGGTCTAGTCCCATCCCATCATCAAGTGGTATCTACTTCTATTACTGTTGATCAACTTAGATATCTAGATCGAGAGGCATCTAGTATTTTTTAAAGACAATATACAATTAGAGATGTCAAAGGGATCGAATGGATCTGGTCTGAATCTGATTCCATACAATCCGAATCTGATTCGGTTTGAAACCCTATTAATATGATCAAAACATTGTTAAAATTTAATTTCAGGCTTTTCAAGCAAAACTTTGAGAGTTTGTAATGAAAGTAATTTCATTACAAATAAAGTTTAACTTAAGAAAAACAATTATTTAAAAAAAAAAAAAAAAATCATGCATTTTTGTTATTTTGTTAAATGTAATATTTAAGATATTCAATATTTCAATCGCTCAATTAAAAGATAAGTAAATAAAAAAGAATTGTTTATTATATATATATATATATATTTGTTTATTTCTAAAAAAGAGCTAAGTTAGAATTTGATCGAGGTCTGATAATTAATTTTTCTTGTTCGTTAGTTTGTTAGGCTCAACCCGATCTGAACCGAATGGTGTTCAAACTGTAATCCAACCCAATTCAAACGGAATTTTTACTCAAAAATTTCAGACTGAACCAGCTTAATTCATCCCGATTGACACAAATACTTCCCAAAATAGTGAGGGAGTGTCGAACTATTTTACCCTAGTTATTAAATTTAAAATATGAATATTATCATCGTTTTAGGGGGGTTTATTGGATTGGAATTTTAATAAACAATTTTTGGGTGTAAGGATTTTATGGATTTGTATAATTTTAAAGACTATTAGGATTATATGGACTAGACTTTCAAGATTCTGAAAGAGTCTTTGGACTTTATCTATATACTATTATGATTATCTAGACTTTATTTCAAGACTTTATTGACTTTTTTTAAATATGGGCTCTATAAATTTGATAGCTAACATATAAGCCTGAGTTGAGAAACCCAAACTAGCTAGCTGGTTTGAGTTGAAAAAATCCAAACAATATGAACTTTTTTAGAACATGTATCAATACACAATGAAAATGCGTATAAACAAATATCACAATAATATGAATAATAGCCATCAACACATTCGAAATTCTAAAAAACAAGCACAAGAACCAATTTATAGGTATCATATGGCCATTGACGGAACATAACAGGGGCTAGGGTGGGCTCAAGCCCACCTTGACCCATCTTAAAAAAAAAATTAAAATTGTAAAAATTGTAGAATAGTCCTTATAATATGTTTAATTATCTATTTAGATCAATTATATAAGAAAATGCCATACATGTCCTTTCACTTGTTTCTTTATTTTATTTTATTTTATTTTTACTTTTTTTTTCAATTTTTACTTTTTTATTAACTACTCTCTCCCATTCTCTAAATTTGGCCTAATTATCTAAAAAACTTTGGTTTTCAAATTAGGTATATTATTTTGAAATTTTAGTGTTTATCTAATTTATAATTTTTTGAATTATATAAATTTAAATATTTTTTTTTTGTTTTGAAATTTTAGGGTTATTATAATTTTTTTGTTTATACAATTTTAGGGTTAATCTACTTTCAAAATTACAAAGTATTGATATAAAAATTGAGTGCAACATCAAATGAAAATACAGCTATATAATACATTATTTAGTAAAAATCTTGTTGATGTTGTTTTGGTGTGGCATGAGCTAACAAATGAGGAATTTATTTCAATTTTTTTTTGAAGTATTACATAACTTCGAGGTTTTTTTTTTTTTAGAGAAGACTCGAACCCACAACCTCGTGGTGTAGCCGTGTAGGTGTGATGAGTATACCACTGGATTAACCTCATCTCCTAAATTTATTTTAATTTGAGAAAAACTTTGTGCAACTGAGGGCTGCGTAACCGTTGCGCCCCCGGTGTGCATTTTTTTTTAAAAAAGGTGGGTCCCATGCATTAAAAATGCGGGCCCCACATGTTTTAAAAAAAAAATTGCATACCGGGGCTGCGTTGCATACCGGGGCCGCAAAGATTACGCAGCCCCGGTTGCACCTAGTATTTCTCTTTTAATTTTACCTTGTTAAAGTTGAGTTAAAACTTTTCAAAAAGTTCTTTGGTACATTATTAGTAACCTCACACCGAAAATGTATACATTATTATTTCAATTTTGCCTTGTTAACTATTAGGTGCATCTTTATTTTTTAATTATTAAAAAAATTTCATTCCATAGAGGTTTATTAAGAAGATTTATTCTAACCCCCCAACGATGAATCCTGATTAAGTCCCTGCATATGGCCTAATAACTTGACAAAGGATTTTGCACTCGTTGTTCATAGGCCTAAGTACTTGACGACTTCAAAAACATATTCATTTTTTTCGAGGCAAACCCTCGGAGAATCATAAAGATAAATAAACATATCTGTGAAATCTTATTGTTTAATGATAAATTGATTTAAAATAGTGAGTTTCTCTATTTGATCTCAATATGTTTGGAGTAATAATGTGGCAAAGTAGTTTTTGACATTGAAAGAAAATGTATATTATAGATGAACATTAGCAAGAAGCATAAACTATTAAACTGTACTGACACTGCAATACCTATTCACACAGAGCGGTGTTGAAGACCCTACTTTTACCAAATCGAAAAGCCAATCCCGTCGTGCAAGTGTGCAACAGAAGACCCCACCAAAGCCAACATCTTCTCCAAGTACATGTGCACTGTTAAGAAAGGTAATTATCCATAGCAAAGCCATTACCAGTCATGTGTTTTATTTATGTATTTGGTGCGATTGTGATGGGAATTATTAACTGGGTTTTGAATTTTGAAGAAAGAGGAAAGCTTTTTTCTTCCATATATTATCACTATCTGATGAAACTTATGGAAAACCCTTTTTATTTTTCTTTTATGAATAGTGATTTGATGAAGATGTGACGGGAGTATGGAATTGAGGAAGATAAAGATGATTTTGAGCGAGAGTGAAAATGTTTGGAAAGTATGATGGAAGAGGGCAAGACAATTTTTCGGTATAGCTATTCATATTTATCATTAAAATGTTAAAAAAAATCCATTTTATCATGAAATCCTACAAATCCGGATCTCAATCCAATACACCCCCTTGAACTCTACATTTTTAGAATTAGTTGCTTATGCGCGCAATTATTCCGAATGTCAAGATATGTATATATCGGTACGATTTGCACTAAAATATTTAAAATATTTTTGCCGAAAAAAAGGAAGAGACCATGCAGAGACCGTAGAAACCTGACAAGACAAAGAATGCAAAATAAGGTGGAGCCAAAACCAAAGAATAAAACTGTACCTGTATAACTGTATGCTTCCATTTTTTATTTCCAAAAATTCTCCAAATTCAACTTCCAAAATGTCGAAACCGGATCCTATTATAACCAACTCATCAATCGATCCCAAAAGCGGGTTCTGCTCCAAAACCAACATCTACCACAGCATCCGACCCGCTGTCCCCCTCCCGTCCGACTCCGCTCCCATTTCCGTCACTGCTTACATCTTTTCTCTCCTCGACTCTCATCCCCCGCCGCCGTCTGCCGCCGCCATTAACGACGCCTTTACTCGGCGCCGCATTCCATACCCTGACTTCGTTCTCCGAATCAAAGCCCTGGCTTTCTCTCTCAGAACCAAATTCGATCTCTCAAAAGGCGACGTCGCTTTCGTTCTCTCTCCTAACTCGATCCACATTCCAGTTCTCTACCTCTCTCTCATGTATCTCGGCGTCGTCGTCTCTCCTTCGAACCCTTCCGGTACTAAACCGGAGATTCTCCGACTCATCCGGATCTCGAAACCGGTCATTGCGTTTGCAACTTCTGAGACGGCTCACAAGATCCCTTCGCTCGAACACGGTACCGTCCTTCTCGACTCGCCGGAGTTCGAATCTCTCACGACGAGTACCGAAGAACTCGGCGAAACGGACCGAGCTAGGGTTCGGCAATCGGACGCGGCGGCGATTCTGTACTCGTCAGGGACGACGGGGATGGTGAAAGGAGTGGTGTTGAGTCACCGGAACTGGATTGCGTCGCTGGCGGCGGCTCATGCGGTTCGTAAAAAAGCGAGGGACTCTTCTCCAGCTGTTGCGATGTGTACGGTCCCGTACTTTCACGTGTACGGATTCAGATACTTGCTGACGGCGCTGGCGATGGGAGAGACTTTGGTGTTCATGGGGGGCACGGGGAGGTTTGAGTTGGGAGTCATGTTGAGAGCTATCGAGGAGCTGAGGGTGCGCCACGTGGCGGCGTCCCCGCCCGTTGTTTCGATGTTGGCCTTGGGCGGTGGTGGTGTGATATCGGACGGGTACGATTTGAGCTCGCTTGAAGTCGTCGGGTGCGGTGGGGCCTACCTGACGCTGGGCTTGATCGACAAGTTTCGAAAACGGTTAACTACAGTGCAATTAGCACAGGTTAGTAATATCTTCATGTTTTTTTTGGGAGATTCGATATTTTTATTGAAACCAATATTTAAAAGATAGTGAATTAATGAACATTGAAGGCATATGGGATGACAGAATCAACGGGGAGAGTTTTCGGAACTGTTGGTCCTGAAGAATGTAAAGTTAAGGGAGCCACCGGAAAGCTGATGTCTAATTGCGAAGCAAAAATTGTTGATCCTGAAACCGGCATTCCTCAGCCTCCTGCCAAGCCTGGAGAGATTTGGCTTAGAGGATCATTCATCATGAAGGGTACGTGATGACACACAACGATATACAAAACGGTTTTTAATCTGAATAAGCTCCTTTTACCGTCAAATCATGGTGATAATAAAATAACGTTTAAGAAGCAATTTAATTTTACTCATTTATTATTAGTAATGTTGATGTGTCACGAGATTTTTAAATGTTCAGATCGATAAGAGATCTCAATTCGTTACAAATTATAATACGTTTGAGTTTGATTTTAAAAATCTTGTGATGCATTAGCATTATTAACGATAATATGAGTACAATTTATAGTGTAAAAACTATCAATAGTTTCGCATTTACATGCATTTTTTTTTTTTTTTTTTTCCTGCTGGATTTTTGTTAATCTGCTGCAGCCTACAGGTTATGTTGGCGATGAAGAAGCAACTGCAGCGATTCTTGATCGGGAAGGGTGGCTGAGAACCGGAGACCTCGGTTATATTGACAGAGAAGGTTTTCTTTTTTATGTGGACAGAATAAAGGAATTGATCAAATACAAAGGCTATCAGGTTGAACTAAGAACTGTTTTCTTGCCAGTTTCACATCTACTAAAATTTTCTAGCTTGAACTGTATATGTAAATGTTCTCAGGTTTCACCAGCAGAACTGGAGCATCAGCTTCATTCCCATCCGGATATCGTCGATGCCGCTGTTGTTCCGTATGTCATTTATTCATTCACCTGCTGCCTCCATTGTTCTATGAACTCAGTTGGACTCACAATCACAGTTGTCTATAATAAGCATAAATTTGCAGGTATCCTGATGAGCGAGTGGGTCAAGTACCGGTAGCTTTTGTTGTAAGAAAACACAGAAGCACCATCAATGAATCAGAAATCAAGGAATTCATTGCCAAGCAGGTATGATTTTTATTCTAGTTCTTATAATCTGATGGAATACAGAGAATGATCATTTTGGAAATTCTGTTATAGGTTGCTCCATACAAGAAAATTCGAAGAGTGATTTTCATCAGTTCAATACCCAGGAATTCCCCAGGAAAGGTGTTGAGGAAGGATTTAATCAAACTTGCATTGTCGAATTCAATCTCGAAACTGTAAATTTTTTTCTTTTTTTTATCTTCAAGTAGGATATAAACACCATCATCTGTCACAAACATTTATTTCGGTTCTTAACAAAGACCGGGTATTATAATATCTAGACCACTCTAAATTTAGTCTTCAGCAACATATTACCTACAAATTACTTCGCTTCACATACCAAATTTGACATCCCAGAGAAATTTCACCAATACATTTATTGAAGATGCTCACAAAGCAAAAACTCAGATGGAAATGCTGTTGGGGATTCCTCGACCGGTCACTCCTGGACTGGATGTGGGAAGGAGCAGTTCATACGGGGGAATTCCTGCACCGCATCTGGCTTTAAGACGGGCATCTTTGTTTCGTTTATTGATTGTGTTCTCTATCTCCTCTAGCTTAGCAGAGAATTTATTAAATATTTCAAGAACAACAGGGTCATTGGTCCAATGACGGTGTAGCCGGTTCACCTGGCCCAAGTATTCTTCATCTGCTGAGTGAGTAGACAGGGTATCTTGAACAGCCATCACTTTAGTGGCTTGAAGTTGAGTAGGCAAAGAAGACAGAAAAGTATGCTGTGGATTTGATATGAACTTCTCGTAGCCAGGCTCGTGTTCTTGTGGGATGAGCTTTCTCATTAGAGTAGGACGGTTGGGGACATATCCTCCGAAGGGATACTGCCCGAAGTTTATGGCTGCGTGCTGACCTGATGCGGTCCAGATCATTATCGTAACTATCCCAGACAAGTCCTCTTTGGTGTTGAGTTTTGGCCACCAAGGCTCATTCCTTTTGTTATAGTGCCCTTTGTTCTTAACATCACTCCACCAAGCTTGGAGCTCAACATCAGATTCAACAGAATTAGGCTCGAAGTAGAAATGTTCAACATAGGATTCGACCCACTCTTTTATAGCAGACCAGATGAGCAGTCCATCTGATGCATAAGGGTAGTCTTCAATCATAAGTTTCACACCACAGGGCATCGAAGGATCCTCCACAGCCAAACCCCTGAAAAATTTAATCATTAGTATCAGTTAGTATGTTTTTTTTACACCAGAAACTCGTTAAGACAGAAAGAATGCCTGAATGCATCGAAACCTTACCTGTGAATAAGATCTGCAGGCAATGCCTCCTTGTCAAACCTCCACATACTCTTGTAGGCTGCAGAGCTTACCTCCATGGCATACTTTCCAGGGAAGAAAGAAGCCTCGATTATTCCCCCTCCGTTTATTAGACTTTGTCGTGCAAGTGCATTAATTTCTAGCGTATAGCGCATATGAGGATGAAGCAACATGAAAATAGGGTGCATTGAGCTAAGATGTCTATGAGCTGCAATAATATAAGCCTCCATACTAGCATGGGTCCTCAACCTGATAAATTCAAAACATCAACAATTGTTAGAGCAAGATATTGAAACTAATCCAATGCGACAAACTTCGAATTGTGCAGATATTGAATCAGTTATAACTTACCAGTGATTGACTAGTTGATGGATTCCGCAATCATTAGAGCAAACATGAGCTTTGGCCAGTTTCCAAATCCAGTGTGTCGTAGCATCATGCCCGTGAGTGTAAACATGTTTATTCCGAGGTGAAGAAGGTGTTGGAGGAAGTGAAAGTTCAATAACTATTGGCCTCAACATTTTAGCCTTGTTATAGAAGAAAACTGTCCTAGACGCATAAGATTTTCTATCCGGCAAGGCGTTGATTTTGTCTACAAACGGCAAGAGCATGTCATGGTAATCAAGTATAAACAATCTCTTCTCCTCCATAGCCTGTAACATTCAAAAACGTCCACAAAATGAAGCATCAGATCAGAAAGAAAGGTAGACAAGAATCGATTTACGTAGCACATGTGAATATCAATACCTGTTCTACAGTCATTCCATGTAGTTCTTCCTCTATCAATTCCTTTGTGATTGCTGACTCTGGAGGTCCATAGACATCAAGGTCTAGTTTACTCACAATTGGGAATTCCTGTTAAACAAAACGAAACTCGAGACTTAAAAAGAGAGAACAGAGAAAAATGAAAAGCCACAGACTGCAGATTGTCTCAAACATTACCTTCAAAATCTCAATGTTCACAGGATTGACCCCAGCTAATGTCTGCCGTGCAAACTCGTTGTCCCGCAACCATGCAAATCTGTCCACTGGATAACAATCACAAAAGGTGCAGAAATGTGAGACATTGCCTCTCCCAGGACTGAAAACTCAATCCTTCATTTGGTTGTACAAGTGATCTGAGAAAGCGTGAGAGGAACTTACTTCTTATAATAGCGGGCGTATCGTATTTTAACAATCTTTCACTAACACTAAGGACTTTTCTCATCAGTGGACCAACAAATGGATTCTGAACAACATTTTGATCATCTTCTTTCAGGACAAAGCCACTGTTATATAGCTTATCTATATCGGAGAAGCAAGTGAAGGGGATATCTGAACTGGACAATGACGCAGCAATAGATGGTATAAGATTGTGTAGCAGAGCTTTCAATCTCCCAGCAGAGAAAGTGTTCTGCTTGATCTCCTCGAAAGTTTCATCGCGAGGTACATACACTGGATGTGGCTTTTCAATTCTACTCTCGCAGAGAGGGTCTAAACGAAAATTCAAATTCGCGATACACAATACAATGCGCCAAATCAATAACAGGTCAGCTAGCTCTACAAAAACTTACAAGGAAATGTATATAGCATTGAGAACAGATAGATTAGTACCTATTTTGGCTGGAGGTCGGCCAGTTCTGCAGCGCCTAGGATAAGGCTTTTCGTCACTACCCAGAACCGGCCTAGCAAGATCATCGTCCTTATCAGGATTACCCAAATCGTTATAGAGAGCGTAATCATAGATTCTATCATGAGGCTTTCTCTTGCCTTTCCCATTACCACGAATACTCAGCAAGTCTTCGCGTCTTAGATCTTTAATCCCAGCTGGTGTTTGTGATGGTAAGTATGCCTAATTTCACAACAATTAGTACATTAAATTCGTAAACCAAAACCAATTCATTACAAGTTATCGAAAACAATGTTAAATAATTCTCACTCGATTCCTGAAGATGATTCTGCTTTCAGGATTATCATTCCGCGAGTGGATCCATGTATTCGCCGGAAAAAACATAGGACCCTCATCGAAACCATGAACAACAATCTCCGCCAAGTAAAACTCTTTGCCATGGAGATTGGTTATGAGAACAGCCCCAGGTTTACCGAAATCGGAAGGAACAGTGAAATCAGCTCCATATTCAACAATGTTGGGGTGGCTTGATGGCTTTGGCATCCACCCTCTAACTGCAGACTCTACACTCTTCCCTGAGTTGGTAACTGAAGCAGCAACAATAAATCCATCAATGTCTCCGGCGACAATTAAATATAAACACAGAGAAGATCTAAAGCAGTAGCAGAGGAAGATAATAGAGTTTCTATCTTGGGTTTTCTATTATAAACCAGTAAATCAATCATGGACTAGATAAAAATTGAATCTTTTCAACAAACCCAACAAGAGAAATGACAGAAAAAGAAACAAACCAGGATCAATCTCTTCACTGATGAGCTGAATCGAGATTCCTTGACCAATCCCATTAATGAAAAACTCCCACTGATCCTCTATCTTCTCTGTGAGCTTCTCTTTCATTTTCTTCCTTACTGTGATCACTGCTCTAACATCAACCACTCCTCCTTCTTCTCCTTTTGAAGACGATGAAGCAACCGACAGTGACGACCCATTAACATTATTTGAAGCATCATCCACTGACTTTGTTGCAGTCTCTGTAGCTGCTGACTTGTTTTGATCACTGTTGATCACCGCCCGAATCAGCCCGCGCTTGGACCTGGAGAACCGGGCTGCCTGCTGCAGGAGACTACCGTGACCTTTTCCGGCGCCGGGAACCGCCGGAGCTCGACGGATGCCGCTGGGGCTGGTCATGAACTGTAACTTCAAAGCAGAAGTCATGATGATATTAGCTTCTCTTCTCTAACAATTGCATACACTGATACACATACATATATAAATATACAGTGGTCTGTTCTGCTCTGCTCTCTCAAGTTGTTGATTCAAGTCAACATTAGTTCTAGACTTCTAGTCATTATTTAATGAATCACAACAAAAATTAACAAAAATATTTAATAAAACGTGAAGTAATAAAATTTTGAGTTGACAGAGACAAGCCCGACGTTGTTCAGGCTGCAAGAACACCACTCTCAGTTTGTAGCGCGTGGACAGAACGGTACGAATGATGTTGGGAAGTGAAGCTCAAACTGAGTAGAAGGAGCGTGATATGATGGTAAGTGTAAATGTAAATTTTAATAATTGGAAATTAGCTGGTTGTTGAAATAAAAATCTGTTTAAATGTCTCCACTGTGAAAGCAGCTGGGATCTGAGAGAATGAATTATTATTATTATTATTATTATTTCATTTTAATTATTACTGAAAATATAATCTCTAATAAAATACGAAGGGTGTACCATTATTAATTAAGTAGTAAAAATGTTTTGATTAGGATTGGATGAGGTTGATCCATTGATAAACCGTTTACACCTACAGTACGAGGTTACGAGTTCAAGTACTCGTCTCTTTTATAAAAAAAACTTTAAATTTATATAATAATATAATACTTTAAAAAATTTTGATTTGATTACTCATAGAAAAGAAGACGTTGAGAGTTAATGTATCTGTTTAAGGATAATGACAACTTAACACAACACATGGACCACATTAAATTACATTCTAATTTATTATTATTATTATTATTATTTCATTTTAATTATAACAATAAATTAAAAATTTTATATTTTAAATATGATTCGAATCTGTAATTTCTAATAAAATGCGAAATGCATACCATTATTAATTAAGCAGTAAAAATGTTTGTATTAGAACGAGATAAGGTTGGTTGCAGGTTCGAGTCTTCTCCCTCCCCAAAAAACCTCTACGTAATAGTGTAGTACTTAAAAAAAAAAAAAAATTGTTTTGATTAATCACGAATAAGTACAAGATGTTGACATATCCATTTAATAACAATCACAACTTAACACAACACATGAACCACATTATATATAATGTAATATAGAATGTCCAACTTGTTTTTTTTTTTTTTTTTTGATATATAACCACTACCGGGACCAGCGAGAATAGACTCTACAAGCACAGCCCGGAATACTATTCCCACTATCGGGGAGAGGATACAGGTGGAATACAGCTACTCTCACAAATGGAGAGAGGAGAGCTCCCAGAACCGAGAGATGGCAACCCACACTTGGGATTTAAAGACCAAGGTGGGACAAAGAATATATATACAAATATATGCACTCACATGGCTTTGAACCGTGGTGGTGGAGGCTCCCAGGGAGCGTCCAACCACATTTGCAAAGACTTAGATGACATGTGTTTTTTTTTTATTTACTTTTATTAGTACAAAAAGAAGATTATTGGCTTTTAATAAGTGCTAAAAATAGTTGTTTAGATGATAAAATATCTTTAACATGGTCCACTAATACTATATATATGGACCAAAACAAAGTTTCAAAATCGTAATGATAAACATGAATTAATAGAAAACACACAAAGACAGATTTTATTATTATTATTTTATTTTTATTTTTTTGTATGTAGATATCTCTCTTTCCACTAATTGTCTTGTCTAATTACTATAAATGTTAGTGTTTTACCTAAAACCATAAGCTCGTTAGATGACTTTGCCTCTCTAGAGGATATTTGACCTTTGTAATGTTTCACGTGTACAATAAACAATTTCCTCTTATTGTCTTATATGATAAAAGTTCAAACAAAATCTAAAAGAATCATTATATATTATATTATGATAAGATTATAAAGTTATTAAAGTAAATATAATTTGAAGACAAGAAAACCCCACGCCATCAAACTTTTGAAAGTGAAATTCGCTCAGCCTCCACCCTTGCCTCTCAAAATGGAGCACTTTTTATCTCTAAATAGGACGAATTCCGTGTGGTTGAAACGTTGAAATCACAAATTTTAATCGGTTTAACCTAACCTAAATTTTATTTATTATTTTAAAAAAACCCCACTTAAACTTTTATAATGCTCTAAAAGAAAAGCTAGAAAGAAAAATAATTAAACACACACCACGAGGCATATGCAAATCAATAATTCATTCATTTGTACGGTTAATAGTTTTTTCTTTCAACGTTTTCTCAAAAAAAAAAAATTTGTCGATTGTTTGAACAATTGAAGAATCACATGGGCTGGCATTAAATAACAATTTTGCCGGTCAATCGTTATCATATGTCCGTTTATATGATTAATCAATGCGACAATAGGATCCATATATGGAACACATCCTAGATTTTTATTATTAATATTATCATGTGCATGCATTGTTTAATATCAAAAGGGGGAATTGCACACACTACGCTCGAGGCTTTGATGAAATTGTATAAATATGGCAGTTTTGGTCATATACACACAAACTTTCCTCAACATTTGGAAATTATTGTACAAACATCCTCTGCCGTTAAATGAATCCGTTAATCAATAGTCAATAGTCAAAAATGTAAAAAGTCTAAAATACCCTTTATTTTTATTTTTTTTTAAACTAAAAAAAATAAGAAAACAAATATTAAAAAAAAAAAAAAATAGATAACATGAATATATCTTAAATCTGAAACCTGGAAAAAAAAAATCATCTTTACAAATAAAAACAATAGTTTTTTAAACAATTAAATAATAAATAATTTTTAAATTTTAAATTTATTTAAAATCAAGGGGGAATTGCACAAACTTATTCTTTATGTAATTGATTAAGAATATCACGTGTTGATTGCAATATTGGTAAGATTATTTGTGATAAAATCGATTAAGAATTGACACCCTTAATTGGTTATAGCTCTTAGTGAATATGATAGATTAGTTGGTGGATATATAAACCCCAATTGCCTAGACTTTTGATTGTAATTAACCGATAACCTAGCACAACCTGTGATATGAATCACTTTTGATTAATAAAAACATTAATTTGCTGGATATTAGATACTCATTATCTGAAAATCTGAACAAATCAGTTTATACAAGTATAACATTTTTATAAAAAAAAGATTATTATTTTCATAGAGGACAAGAGAGTTATGTTGGTGGCTGACATCAAAGATTTTAGTATCGTGTCATGGGAATCCTGAAATATATAATAATAATAAAAGAAAGGATTATTATCAATTGATAGTTAAATGCAACTGAATCATATAAGAGGTCTAGAGAGAAAGGTAGGATGCCATTTATAGTAACAAATCTAATAAGTTCAGGATTCGGGAATTCACGAACTCATATTGTAAGTGCGATAGACATACCAATGGATCAATTCATGACCTCATCTCGTCAATCTAAGTGTGCTCAGTTAAATGAATGAGAAGAGTCTTATTGCATGAAAACATTCGACACATTGAGTGGTGTAGAAATACTCTACAAGAAAATCTTATCCAACCACACCGCATACACCAGCAACAAGAACCAAAAGGGAAATTGATAAAATCCATGAAGCAGTTAACATCAACATGCATGTTTTTTCAAATCATTTTCCTAATTAGAAATATATGTTAGAGAGAAGAGAAAACAACACATACGATGGAAACCTTTCATGCTCCAGTCTCTTTCAAGTACTCAGTTTTCATCTTTCTACTGGTCCAAACTTCAAATCATATGGGGTCCCTTGGCTGGCTTAGAATACAGACTTGTGGAGTGTTGTTTGTGTGTGAATGGTGACAGAGCACTGAGATTCTAAAGTATGTTGTACAAGATCACATGTATCACAAGTGGTCAGTACCACCCCCCCTGTCATTTCATGACATATCATATCAAATCATATCACACTTACGTTTTCATTTTCTACATCTAATTTGAGATGGGCTTGTCTCATTTGAGCAGGGTCAGGTCCATGTTTTATGATTCTTTTAGGGTGAGTTTACCGATCCGAAATGAAAATGAATGACAATAAAAATTTTATCGAGAAGAGTTTCAAGAAAGGGAACTTGATTCTTTAGGTGGAAGGGAGAATTATGCTTCCTTCCTAATAGAAACTTAATTTCTGATTTATGTGTGGACAAATCAGGAATTACTCGGTACTATTGTATTCACGTAATGATCAATCGATTGGAGTTGTTGTTGAACTCAAGTAAACTTTATATGATTTGATTTTGTGTGATGAGTACAGTGTTATGGATGACATGATCTAAAAGAAATCAAAAAGAGGATTTGATGGATCACAGAAATGAAAGTTAAAGAATTCAAAACATTACAAGATATCATTGATAAAGCAGAACACAAAACTTAAGGAGAGATCGAAGCAGTTGTTTCTATGCGAAGTAATTCAACGTAAAGTTTTGAATAACAAGTGTTTTATTTTAGTTTATTGAGCTCTTGGTGCAAGAAAAAGAGGTGATAAAAGATGGACGATATGCTTAAAAGAGGAAGTAATTCCGTGAAAGGGGAACAGATGTGGCTGGGGAGCAAGTAAGAACCTCATTGTTTGCTGTGACCGTATATGTTTCTGGGTCGACTGTGATATCTGGGAGGGAATCGTTGAGTTTCATGTCGAGTTTTGTGAGTTTCCTTACGTTGCTCACTGCTTCAACTCTCTTGCTGAGTCCATACATGGCTTTTACTCCAGCCTTTAGTGCTTCCTGCTTTGTGATAAGACAATAAAACTAATTTAATGATCGTTTTAGAGAGAAAACAAAAATAATACGAAGAGGAAGAGAGGGAAAGAGAAAGATCATGCCTTGCTGACAAATGCAATGGAGTTGGCACTTCCGGCCTTGCCAAATGCTCCAAACATAGGTCTTGACAGGACCTGCAATCATTCATGTTTTCCGTATAAATGAGATTTTATGCAAACTAAGTGTGAATGTTTGTGTACAAATAGTGTCAAAATGTACCGGTTCTGGGGTGGGAATGCTAGCATTTGGATCACCCATATTAGCCCATGTAATTGCCCCACCTTTGATCACCATTTCCGGTTTTGCTCCAAAGAAAGACGGTTTCCATATAACTAGATCAGCCAACTTCCCTACCTGCGCAACATAATTAGTCACAGAAGATACAGTTATTTAGGAAAATTTTGTATCAATTACAGAGCCTGATATTTGATCGATTGGACAAGAGTTGGTGGTGCCCGTCCAAAAATCAGATAAATTAATTCAACTATTTCTCGTACATAAAAATATGAATTTGATTAATAGCCAAGTAGTTATAGCTAAATATAAAATTTCATACAAAGTGTCCAGGTCAAGTTGTAAAATGAGTTCATAGTGGTTAAAACTTGCATACCTCCACTGAACCAACAACTTCAGAAAACCCATTAGCTATTGCTGGATTTATAGTGTATTTTGCAATGTATCTTCTGATCCGAAGATTGTCATTGTCCAATCCACTAGGATCGATTGATCCTCTCTGTAATTTCATCTTGTGCGCCGTTTGCCAAGTTCTGCTTATCACCTAGTACAAAGAGAAGTTTAACTCATCTAAGACTCAATATCAATATCTGAGCTGTCTTTTGTAAGCAATTGTGTAGCCTATACCTCTAAGACCAAAGGTTTCTAATATAGCAACAGCAACAACAAACATGAGTCGTTTCAAATGTAAACGGGCATAATTCATGAGTAATCTAGTTGAATTAAGGGGGAACAAAAGAAATCAAAAACCTCTCCAATACGACCCATAGCTTGTGAATCTGAAGATATAATGCTAATTGCCCCCATATCATGCAATATGTCTTCTGCAGCAATTGTTTCAGCTCTAATCCTTGATTCAGCAAAAGCTACATCTTCTGGGATGTCTTTGTTAAGGTGATGGCAGACCATCTGCAATTATCAAAAGCAAATTGAAAAGACACATCCATAAAAAGTTGAGTATAATCACTGGCGTTATTTTCTCATACCAACATGTCAAGATGTTCATCTATAGTATTGGAAGTAAATGGCCTGGTGGGGTTTGTCGATGAGGGCAGGACATTTTTCACACCACAAACTTTGATAATATCCGGAGCATGACCACCACCTGCACCTTCACTGTTCAAAAAGATATCAATAAAAGAAACATCAAAAGGCTGTAAAATTAATGGGATTTCCCATTTTCTCTCCTGAGTTCTGATTAATAGACCTTTTCCTCAGAATTTTTTTAAAGAGTATTGATATAAGATGATGAATAAATCTTTTCTATAGAACAATCCAAAAATATCATAATAATTAGTAAGTAGTAAAAATAAAAAATAAAAACTCATCACAACTCATAAGATTTTGAAGCATACAAAGAATACACAGCAAAAGGCAAAAATCCATGAAGCATGAAAAGGCACATACTATGTACAGAATCAAACTGGCCAAGATACCAGATTATAGGCTATCAGATGTTACTACAAAGATCTGAGTCATGACTACTAGAACTTTTTATTCCATTTCTATAGCAAAATCTCCTTCGTGAGGCAATTTAAAAGAATAAATTTTTCTTTTGTGGCAATAACATTGGATAGTCAAGTGGTGCATTACAATCCAGAGAAGACTGTGGTTAGGAGTAGTTAAGTCTCTTGTTGTTGTACAAAAAGCCTCGGGTTCAAGTCCAGCTCACACTAGGATGGGGAAGAGTTTGGTTTCGTATATTGTAATAAAAAATAAAAAAAGGAGCAGGATGCAACTTGTACCTGTGGTAAGCGTGAATTGTTCTCCCCTTAAATGCAGCAATTGTGTGCTCCACGAATCCAGATTCATTCAAGGTGTCAGTATGGATATTAACCTGCCAAATCATCATATATATATACAAAGTTATAGATATAAACTCAAAAAGTGTTTGAAAATATTTCAAAAAATTCAGGAACAAAAGTGAACCTGAACGTCATGTTCTTCTGCAACAGCCAAACAATTGTCTATCGAGGCAGGTGTAGTTCCCCAGTCTTCATGAAGCTTCAATCCCATTGCTCCAGCCCTAATTATTTCATGTAGCTCATCGGGTTTGGAACTGTTCCCCTAAATAAAACAAATGATTTTGCACAATCAAGCAGGAGAAATAAATAGATAAGATCTCCAAAAGTTTGAAATTTAAGCCTTCCACCCTTTTAAAAATTTTAATCAGTCATATTATATAACAAAAACTGGACAGAAATCACAGTACAAAAATTATTAACTTACTTTTCCTGTGAAGCCAAAGTTCAGAGGCAGGTCATCTGTTGATTGCAGCATTAACTTCATTTGTGATGGAGCTGGTGTACAAGTAGTTGCACATGTCCCTGCAGCAGGTCCTGTTCCACCTCCCACTAACGTTGTAATGCCTGCACATATTTTGAAGATTTGGGAGGGAGAAAAAATCTTATTAAAGAAATGTTTGGCTCAGAAGGCTCTGTTTTTACAATATTTTGTTTCTGAAATTTAACAAAAAGCAATACATTCATATTCTAAATACAGTCTGTATGAGTTTGATCAATTAAAGAAGCATCAGAAATGCAACTCCTGTGTTATTAACCATTGAAGCATAGTGAATAGAGTAATCCAGTCATATAGTGTCTGTAAGTGAGTCTTTTATAAGTATACAGGCCATAGTAATTTCAATTTCCAGCTGAGTAGCTCACCGCTTGAAATTGCCTCATATGCCAGTTGAGGGCATATGAAGTGCACATGACAGTCTATGGCCCCTGCCGTTACTATACGTCCTTCTCCAGCAATAACCTCAGTGTTTGCCTGAGAAAGAATGAGCAGGTCTGAGTACGTGCCAGTGACACAGCATAAGTTGCACCCTTAAAACAGCTTGTACATTTTCACATCGAACTTACCCCAATGATCATGTTAGGAAGTACATTGTCCATGGTATCTGGATTGCCGGCTTTCCCAAGGGCAATGATAAGACCACCTTTAATACCGATATCAGCCTTAAAAATTCCAGTATAATCAATGATTACAGCATTTGTTATAACTGTATCCAAAGTGTCAGCTGATGGATACCCGCTTGCCTGGCCCATGCCATCTCTTATGACTTTTCCACCTCCAAATACACATTCATCACCATAGACAGCAAAATCTTTTTCAATTTCAGCAAACAAGTCAGTATCACCAAGCTGAATTTTGTCACCAGTAGTGGGGCCATACATGTTAGCATAAGCCTCCCGAGAAATAATAGTGGTTAAAGAAGAATCTTCTCCTGTCACGCCTTCACTGCAAAATCAGTACTGAAGTAAGGCATCTTTGTTTAATCCTTAGTCATTTACATTGATGTTTCTAAGCAAACAATCCTATTGATTACTAAAATAGAAGCAAAACAAGCAGTTGAAAATTTCTCAGAAGAAATTCTAAACCTAGCATTTGGTTCTTCTTTGTTCCCAAATCCTCTCATGGTTACAGCTTCCATTGCTTCCGTGCATTTGGCATAATTAACAGGACTGTCAACAATTCCACTGCCTCCTCTGATTATTTTCTTACCTCCAATGCTTACGAGTTTGACAATTTTAGTTTCCCCTGGCTGACAAAGTAAAAAAAGATCCAGTAAAGGACTTAAATGTACAGGATGTATTATTTAAAGAGCTGAATATATCTTAGTCATGAATAAACCTAGAAAAAAACCAAAGTTTTGGTAACATTAAAGAAATTACCAGTGCTCTTCTCCTAACACGAGATTTATTAGTATTATTCCATCCTACGATGTCCCAAAATCTAAAAATTTCCCTTAAAACATGTTATCTTGTTCTGTTACCGAAACTTGTATCAGAATTTTCTCATGTTGACTCTCCTAAAAATTGAGCATTAGTAATAACAAACTTACTAATGAAACTGAGTTGTTTACTAGCAGCCAAAATTTATGACCAGTACGTGGAGGAATTGACAAGGTATATTCCTTTAAAAAATACTAGACAATCTTCAAAAGGATAAGAAACCTGAAATCAGTGAAACTAAAACATAATAGATTTGATAATAGAACGAGGCTAAGGGATTCAACCTCAAATCTTGTAGCTGTCCCTGCTGCTATATTCAAGCGCATGCCAAAAGCCTTCCTTCGATCAAAAACCAAATAGGGGTTCACCTCAATAAAATGATAGTGGCTACCAACCTGAAAGAATGCTAAACTATTAGCTAAAGATAAAAAAAATTATTGTTTTTTTCCCAATAAAATTCTTCAGGAAAACAACAAATGAAATGCCAGTAAGTTCTATCAATTAAAATGTCAGATATTTTTATGATGCATCTTGACACATTGCTATATGGAAAACAAAGGCCTGCTGGTAAAATTTGGAATACTTCATTTCCATGTAAATGATGCAACTTGGCTAAAACTACTTCAGATAATAAAAAAGGTTTCAAATCAGTAGAAATGTCGAAACCTAGAGCTAGAAAAATAAATGGCTGCTACGCTGGTTGTAGCCAAGGCTGGCCTAGCCATCAAATAAATCATGTTTTTTGGCACAATCCTTTAATCCCGCATAAGGAATCTGAAATTGCAAGTGGAAGATAATGAAAACTTAATAAACGTAAAATTAACCTCAATGGGATGACAAACAAGGAAAAAGTGAACAAAATGGAAAAAAAGGAATGATAAAGTCAAGGAAAACACCTGAACCGGCCTGTCTCCAGTATTTATGACTCTGAGGATTACTGTTTTCCTTCCACGATTAAGCATGATACTCCCATCCCCACAAATGAATCTACCGGGAATTGTATTATCTTCTATTCCAGGAAACTTGTCCAGTGCAGGAACTGCAAAATTAACGATACTCTATAAATATCCATCACACTCTAGTTGTGCTAAAAGATATAAATATTTCAATTTTTACCCTGTTAACACTTGTAGAAAGCTTGGGTGCATGAATCAGATATTTTAAGATAATTGAAAGCTAAAACATGTGAATCTTATCAAGAATAATTGAAAACTTTTTGATTATCCGCACGCCAAAGGAATAAAGAATGTTCCATGTGGCAAATTGGGTCATCTAATGTACAAATAGTACATTTGAGTTCAAAGGTAAGGACCCAAAACACCTTCAATGGAGGCTAAGATGAATATGCTGACAAAGATTTCGATAGCACCAAAGTCAGGACCCTAAATCAGAGTCTTTGTAAAGAATTTCCCCACATTACAGATAGCAGTAAGTAGTCACCTGGAAGAAAAGAACCATGTAAAGCCAGCTCCAGATTCCCATCTTCTCTTGCAATCGGATCGTGCACAGTGATTAACTTTGTTCCATCCGGAAATGTCCCTTCAACCTGCATCCAAATTCAAAAACAGAATCCAAACTTTATAACAGGAAACCCAGCATCATGAATTCAATTTCAATAAATACTTATCATTTGCTTAGCTTTCCAATCTACTTATAATTCAACAATGTCAATCAGTAGCTGTTCAATAAAGAAAAAAATCACTTGTGAATCCATACTGGATCAATACCTGGACAGTTTCCAGAAGATGCCGAACAGCCGGAAGAACTTGTCTTCTGTTAATTACAAAAACATCAGTAATTGAAAATCTTAACTAAACATTACAACAATAGTTTTGATTAATTCAGATTTCAGATAACACCTTCCCAAAAGTTGCTTTCCAATATTCATCAATTCAGCGACGGTCTTATCACCATCACGAACGAACTCCAAAATCTATGTAATTTGTTCAATAACATTTAAAAATAAAATACAATCATGAACATAAATATTTATATAAAAATAAATAAATTTAAAAACGAAAGTGAAGTGATTAGAGTAGTACCTGAGTAGCTATGAGTGCGAGGGCTTCAGTGTAATTGAGTGGCAAGCCACGCGCGAGTCGTTTTTGCGCGAGGTGTCCTGCATTGTGCAGTTCCAGTTTCTCCACTTCTCTCGGTACCAGTTTCATTTCTTCTTCTTCACTTTCTCACTATTCTTAGAAACGAAAACGAAAGATAAATTTTCGATAACAACAGTCAAGTTTGAAGAAAGAAATTAAAAAAAAAAAAAAAAAAAACAGATTGAGATTGAAGAAAATTAAGACGAATTTGATCAGAGTTTGAGAGAGATACCATACCAGAGTCGTCGTCGATGAGAGAAACAGAGTTGAAAAAAGTGAGATTATAGTATCATTTTCATTTACATACTTTATGAGGTGGAGCCCGATTGGAAGCTTGCAGGTGGGGACCATTTTTTGATTCCACTTTTCAATTATAGATCCTGTTGTTTATTCTGCCACGTGCTATACACTTAAATGTTTGGAAAGGCAAATAGTGACACCGGTCATATGACTGAAACAACCGCTACTAGCACGGTCCGGAATATACGAGGTTGGACTCAAACTCATATATGAAAAAAGAACACTTTACTAAGAGTGATCGTGTGTGAGATGATCAATATACTACAAGGTACAATTCTTGATGAGTAATGTCAAGGCCGACCTTGAGATTTTCGAGGCTCGAGGCGAACTATAAAAAATAAATTTACGTTGCCCTAAGAGTTCAAGCTGAGATTTTGTATCTGAATTATGAATTTTCGTAGCAAGATTTAAGAGAGTTTTGAAGAATTCTAATTTGATTTTTGTTCAATGTCTGCTTTTGTTTGTCTGATAAATGATATGAGTAGTGTTATACTGTTGTTTTCCCGTTTTAGATATATAAAAGACAATTCGTGTTAGAAATATAATTCAACCCACGTTTAACTTAGTGTAAGAACTTGAGAATAATAATTGGGTTTTATAATTTGTGGGCCTTTCTTACCAAAAAGAAAAAAAAAAAAAAAGTTATGATATTTACACCCCCTGAAAAACTGTATATACACTCCTTTTGTATGAACACTCTATTAATTATTTTAAAATGCTTATATTTTGTAAACACACCCCATACATTACCAAATATATCCTTTCTTTAGATTTTGAAAAAAAATTACAAGTAAATAAATTATAAATAATTAAAAGGAAAGAAATAATAATAAAAAAAAAATTGGGAGGATTCACACCCAGATTTGGGAGGAGGTGTGCAGTGGCCTTCTCTTCATTTGATGGAAGAAGCCACTCCATCATTTTCAATCTAAGGTGGAGAAGGGCAGAAGTAGCAGGCTCCTTCATCATTTCAAGCAAAAGGCTACAACCTTCTCCCAACTTTTTCTATCTACATTTTTGTTTTTCTTTAATAATTTTATTTGGGATATTATCATTTTCCCCCCTGAAAAAATTCTTATAGAACAATGAGGACATGGTTTCAGTATATTGGCCGATCTCCCCCTTAATTTGGAAATATTAATAAAAGATCCCCTTCTGTTAGCTTTTTGAATGAAACAGTGCATACTGACGCATTAAAAAACCATATTGCCCTTATATTCATTAAATGACAGATAAAATATTCATTTAGAAAAACAGAAAAATAAAATAAAAAAAGATGGATCTCCACCATCCATCTCAAAGATGGACGGTGGAGATATATCTCTTTTTTATTTTTTATTTAAATTTATTAATAATAATAATAATAATAAATTAAACAAATCTTCAACATATAATTAAATAAATTAATAATTAAAAACTAAAAAATTTAAATAAAAAAAATTAAACAAATCTTCAACATATAATTAAACAAATTAATAAGTAAAAACTACAAAAATCTTCAACATCATCACTCATCACTCATCAGCCACCAAACACTAATCTCCTCTTCTCTGTTCTTGCAATATATCTCCTCTTCTCTATCCCCAGTCTTTTCTTCTTAAAACAGTAAACCCACCAAACCAAGAGATTCGCGTAAGACAGCGGTGGCCTGAAATCGAGCAAGAGATTCGCATAAGACAACCCACGCGAAACCCAAATCTGTGACTGCGAGAAGCGAACGACGGCCGAACATTCGACGACGGGACCGGAAGCTGACGGAAGGCTGGACGAGATGACCCGCTAGACAGGGCTGACGGCGTCGGGGACTGAGAACGAGCGAGTGATGGCGGCGGTTAGGATTTCAAAAAACAAAAAAAAAAATAAATAAATTGATATCAGAAGCCAACGTAATTGCAGTCTTAGTGGCAGAGAAACTGGATTGAAGGGTTATAGAAAGTGGTAAATCCAACTACATGAGGGCTTGATGATGATCCATGGATTTGGTGGTGTGTTTTGTTCTTCAGTTTCTGGGTTTCAGTGTTGTTCTGGGTTTGTGTTTGGTGGCTGGGAAAGTGTGGGAAAATAGAAAATATACAGGATTTGGAGTAATTTATTGTTTGTGTGCTGAGAAAATAATGTATAGGATAGGTTTGGTTGGTGATTCTAGGAAATTGTGGGATAGGTGTGATGAAAGAGAGAGATGAGATTGATGATGATCACGATGGTGGTGGTGATTTGGGAAAAGATGACGATTTAGAGTTTGATTGTCTAGGTTTGTTTGATTTTTCGCTGAAAATTTTAAAAAATAAAAATAAAAATTGGAAATTGGCTTTGGTGGAGATCCACCGTCCATCTGATAAGATGGATGGTCTCGATCTCAACCAAATTAATTTTTAATTCTTTAAAATTCTTTTTCATTGTTAATATTTAATTTTTGTAGTCGATTACCAAATTACCCTTAAACAGTAATGGTCAACTTAAAATTTTGGACGGAAATTGTCACAGAAGGCGTTCAGTGTCCATTATTTCCAAATTAGACGGATTAATGGCCAATATGTTGAAACCCTGTCCTCATAGTTCAAAAAGAATTTTTTCAGGGGGGGAAATGATAATATCCCATTTTATTTTATTCCTTTTAAATTTAGTTTTAGTCGGTAAAGTATTTGTTAAAAAAAAAAAGAATATTAATAATTTAGTTTAAGGGTAATATTGGGATTTTAAAATTTTATAAATTTCGGGTGTGCATACAGTTTTAAAGGGGTGCAAATATGGTCACTCAAAAAAAAAAGTCCAATGAACCTATTTTAAACTCATTTATGAGTTTGTTAGTTTTCAAAAATTATATGTTTAATGGGCCTATTTAAAACTCATTTATGTGTTTGTTAGTTTAAAGAGTAACGGTACTTATACCCCTTAAAAACTGTATATACACATCAAATTATATATTTTTGAAAATCCAATAACAACTTTGAATAAAATTACTAAAATAACTAAATAGTTATTAAGTACACCCACCAAAATACTTTATAAAAAAAAAAAAAAAAAAAGTGAATCAAAATCATGCTATATTCTTAAGCAGTGAAACATGGTTTTCTAGAAAACCCAGTACTTGAAATTCTACTCCCTGTTGATAAGAAGATTTTCTCTCAGTTGTATATATATTGGTGATTTTGAATGGTTGTTTCATACTTTCATGTTTGAGGTTGTGAAATTCACTCAATTTTATTTTTAATATATAATCTACTCAATCTTTTTGTTCTAATTAGTTTCTGCTCCCTTTTTTTTATTTATTGCCGGCAACAGTTGTCTCTTTATTTTATGGGTTATTATATTTTTAGTCCCTGACGTTTGCGTTAATCTGGGTTTAGTCCACGATTTTCTGACTTTACTAACTGCAGTCCAATAGTTCTCTAACAATACCAAATCGAGTCCCTACCGCCCAATTCCATTAGGATTTCGTTGACTTCCGTCAGGTCAACAAGGGCATTATGGGAAATTCAAAAAAACCTTCTAGAAACCTATCTAAAACAAGGGTAAAGACCCTTATGCCCTCCTATTAAATAAAAAATGAAAAATCAAATTAAATTTAAAATTAAAACATATAAAAAACTAATTAAAATAATAATAATAATTATTATTAAATGAATTAAATTAAAAAATTTAAATCTATAAAAAAAATAATTTAATATATATTAAATCCATTTAAATTAATAAGTTAAATTAAATTAAATATATAATAATATATAAAAAAAACTATTTAAATAATAATAATAATAATTATTATTATTATTATTAAATGAATATATTAAAAAAAAATTAATATTACAAATAACTAAAAAAGATCCTGACCGTCCATTTCGTGGAGATCCACCGAATCCATCAGATTAATAAATAAAACTAATAAAAACATGAAATACAAAAAAAATAAAATAAAATAAAATAAAATAAAATTCAATTAAACACCACACCAATTAAGCCCATATTCAATTAAACACCACACCAGATTCAATTAATGTTAAAAATAAAAAATTTAAAAACAAAAAACAAAACAAAATCCTAAACCAAAATCTCATCTCTCATCAGTCATCACCACCTCCATCTCCCACGATCTCTCACTATCTCTATCTCTCATCTTCTCATCTCTTTTCTTCTTCTTCTTCTTCCTCTTAATCTCATCTCCCACGATCTCTCACGATCTGTATCTCTCATCTCCTCATCTCTTTTCTTCTTCTTCTTCTTCTTGCCCTTGCCTGTAGCTAGCCTGAAATCTCACCCCAAAATCCCCAATTTTTTTTCTAAAACCCTAGTTCTGAAATCCCCAAATTTTCCAATCCTTACATCCTCTTCTTCTTCTTTGTTGGATTTGGGTGTGGGTGTTTAATGGGTTCGATTGGATTTGGGTGTGGGTGTGGGTGGTTTGGTGGCCGCCGAAATGGTGGTGCTTCCCGTCTCTTGGCCTCCGACGAGATCGACTCACTCACTCTCTCTCTCTTCGACTCTCTCTCTTCGCCGGCGTTGGTGGTGGTCTTCTAGGTGTGAGGCTGTGCCTGTATTTGGGACTGGGTTTAGTGATGATGAATATGGATGTTGATGATAGTTTGGTTGGGTTTCATTTTGGGTTTGAATCTGAATGGTGGTGTGTTTCTGTCGATGGTTGTTTGAATCTTGCGAAAACAATTTCTTGACAGTGGTGGTGGGGTGGTTGACAGTGATGGTGGTGTGTTTGTGGGTGGCTAGGGTTTGGGAGTGTATTTGGGAGTGACAGTGGTGATGTTCGATGGTTTGGGAGTGGTAGTGGCAGTGGTGTGTTTTTTATTTAGGGATTTTCTGGGTTTTTTATTTGGGGGATTTTGATTTGGTGGTGGATTGATGAAGATGATATGTTTGATGATTTTGTGATGTTAATCTGATTTTTTTTCCATATGAGTGATGATTGTGTTGTATGAGAAAGAATTTTTGTTATGATCTGATGATTGTGTTGTATACTGGTGAGAGAGATGAAGATTTTTTATTTTTTATTTATTATTTTATTTATTTTTGTTTTGTTTTGTTTTGTATTTATTTGTTTTTTTAATTAAATGTAAAATTACAATACTGCACTTCAACAGAAACCTTCATTAAGGGTATTTCGGTCATTATACCCTCTGACAATGTCAGTCCGTTTGTTTTAACCGAAATCCTAACGGAAGGACTGAACTTAGTAAAGTCAGAAAATCGTGGACTAAACCCAGATTAATGCAAACGTTAGGGACTAAAAATATAATAACCCTTATTTTATTTTACTTTTAATTTCTTCCCATTTAAAACCTCTCCATTTTTCTTCTTCTTCTCTTAATTTTTAACTGCCTCCTTAAACATGACTTTTCTTGTGAGAAGAAAATGGTTCTTCTAAAGGTTTTTTTTTAGTGGTTATTTTCGTTTTCAGGTTCAGAGAAACTGCCACGGCAATTCTTTAAATATTTGGAACCCATTGATTCTTTTGCTTATAATTTTAGTTTTATAATTTTTTTTCTTTGGTAATTTACTATTCTCATAAAGACAAAATGTACAAGCACATGTTATTTTTGGCATTAATTAAAGAAATGGTAGTTTTAGCATTAAGTGGGGTTTATATACAAACTAAAGATTTTTTAAATTTTTTGATGGGTGTATTTACGAAAGGGGTGTATATACGGTTTTTGAGGGTGACAATATCGCCACTCTAGTTTAAAATCATACATAGGTTATATCTGAAATCAATTTTTTTTTTTAATAATTTGGGGGTCCTTAAAGATCGGGGGCTCTAAACGGTTGCCTCACTAGGCTCCCCCTAGGGCCGGGCCTGAGTAATGTACACATCTCTTTCGTATTTGTGGAAGGGTTTAAATTGAAGTAGTGTTTAATTTCGATAGATTCTAATAAATTATGTGTAATTCGTATTTATTCGATAAAGATGTGTTTTCGACTACGAGCCATTGGATTATAATTTTATTCCTCTTTATTGATTAGTGGTCACTTTTCTTGGTGTCTTGGCCACTCATACACTAAACACTTCCACTAATAGATAGATACATCATTATGATGTCTAGAATACAACTATTTTTATTCTCTCAACAACAAATGCTCCCTTCATCATTTTCTGGTTTTACCCCTCTTTGTCGTCATCTTCTCTCCCTTCTTATTCTTCTTCCCACCTCTCTTTCTCTTCTCATGCATTTTCTGGCTTCCATTTTCCTCTTCATTGTCCTCATCTTTCTCTTCTTCAACCTTAGATTTTCCACATTTGTTTTGCTCTTTCTTCTTCCTTCCAAGGAAATCAACCACTCCTTTAAGAGCAGCATCAGCATCCTCCTCACTTCTCATCAGCTCCTCAGCAACTTCAGCAGGAGTCACCTCTGTTTCTTTGATCAGTTGTTCAATTTCAGGGAACATTGGATGGCTTTTGATATTGAGATAGTTGGAAGCAAGAATTCTGAACCCATCTGGGGTCAAGTAGGACATGTGTATGTGCATGTCCATTCGACCTGGCCTCAACAATGCAGGGTCCAGTCTTTCCTTGTAGTTGGTTGTGAACACTATTATCCTCTCATCTCCACAGCTTGACCACAAACCATCCACGAAATTCAGTAACCCGGATAGCGTTATCTGTCAAAAAAAGAGAGACAATTAACAACATTTAGAGCCATTCATAGGCGTCAGCTGAATTTTACTAAAGACTAAATAGAGAACGAAACCTGAAACCTGTATTTACTAACCTGACTGTCATCTTGGTTGTATCCTTCAGATTGTCGATTTTCCAATTCAATGCTGCAGTCAATATCTTCAATTACAAGAATAGAACGGTTCCCAGTTGAGACCAAGAGTCTCCGGAGATCCGAGTTGCTTCTCAGACTTGTAAGCTCCAAGTCATAAATGTCGAATTTCAGATAGTTAGCCATGGCTGCAATCAAGCTAGACTTGCCTGTACCAGGAGGGCCATACAACAAATACCCGCGTTTCCATGCCTTCCCAACTCTCTTGTAGAACCCTCTTCTCTTCAAAAACCTGTCCAAATCGTCCATCAACTCCTTCTTCAGCTTCTGGTCCATTGCCATCGTCTCAAAAGTCGATGGATGATCAAGATTGATGGAATTGTCTCCACTGTAACTCCCGAGTGAATACAGCTTCACTGCCTTTTTGTCCGCTTTAATGGATTTAAATCTCTCCACCACATACGGGAGGTAAATCCGTAACACTTTCTCCATGTACTTCTTGTGAAAACTGAGCTGAATTGATTTTCGTTCAGCTGTTTCTGATGCATAGAAACCACTATCGTAGTCAAAAGATGTTTTCTGGGTTGCAGTAGAGACGAATTCCCATGTCAACTGAATGCCTTCAAATGTGTCGATGATTTTCTGGCCTTTGTTGATGGTGACTGAAATGTCCTTCTCTCGTGGCTCTTTCGAAACCTTGAGCTGTTCGATCGAGGGAGTGATTCGTGTGCTCAAGTACATTTCAGCAGCCTGGTAGATTTCATTGACAGACAATCCACTGGATTCATCAATGGTGATTGTCAACTGAGAAGAAAACTTCCCAGACAGGCCTTCAAGCCTGGACAATATCTTTTCCTGGAGTGTTCTGGGTATCAACTGGCTAGCCAAGCTCTGTACATCATTAATTACAGTTCTAACGAGCATGGTCGAAGCAGCAACAGTGGTGTAGGCTGAAAAGACTGATGTTGTTGAAGGAATGCTTGTAAGAGAAAACATGGTTGTTTGTGAAAGATTTATGGGAAATTAATTGTCAGAGGCTTTGTTTGATAATCTGCTTGGTGGGTTCAAGTTGTGATAACTAAAATGGCTTTTATAGAGTGAGTGTCATTGTGGCTTACATGAGAAGCTGCTTGATGAGAAGAAATGCAAGAACCTTGAAAAATACAAAACTTGCTGTGAAATTTTTCAACCTAGTCAAGTATGCACATCCAAGCGATAGTGACTTGGTCTGGTGACACAGTGGATAGAAGTGACAATCTTGTTGGGCAATTTTGAAGAAAGAAAAGTCACAGCTTTGATTGCCAAGCTTGCTCATTCCAGCTCTGTAGCATTGGAATTTTTTTTATTTTTTTTCTTCTTTTTCCTTTTGATAGTTAAATTCTTGTTTCCACTATATCAAATATTCTAGGGGAATTATCATTTTAGTCCCTATGTTATTTTTTTTTTACACTTTTTTAACTGTCTTTTCCTTTTTAGCTAAGTGGTCCCTATGTTTTAAAAAAACCGATCAATTTAGTCCTTCGGTGGGTCAAACGTTGGTCAAAGTTAACGGTCTCAAGGGTATTTTTGTCTTTTAACCATAAACATGCCATGTGTCAACACCATAAAAATAGAAAATAATTTATTTTAAATATTTATAATATAATTTACTTTAAAAAAATATAATAATACAATTAAAAATAAATAAACAAAAAGGAAATTTTTTTTTAAAATAATTCATTAATATAAAAAATTATATATTTATATAACAAAATTATTATTTCTTAAAAATAGGTAGATGGATCTCCACCGTCCATCTCAAATATGGACGGTGGTGATCCAATTAAAAAAAATAAACGAAAAAAAATTAAATTAAAAAAAATTCACTATCATCAGTTTTCAAGAACACAAAGAACACATACCAAAACACACTGTCAACATCAATTTTCCAGATATCATCACCATCTCCAACTATCAAACACAACCAAACCCACCATCACCGACTATCAAACACAACCAAACCCAAACTCAAACCCTAACCCTTACCCAAACACAACCACCACCCCTAAAATCAACCATTTTCATAAAAAATTAAAAATCTGGAATTGGTAATCTTCACTCCACCGCCACCCTTTCAAATCGACCTCTACCATTTCAAATCAACCATGAAGCTGATCTCCGGTGAGATGAAGCTCGCAAGCGAGCTCCGGAGCACGGCGCAGCTCCTCCACGCGATCGAGAGACGCACCTCCGTGCGACAGTGCAGATCGCTCCTCCACGCGATCGAGAGACGGTAAAGATCGCTCCTCCGTGTGCGACGGTGCAGATCGCTCCTCCACGCGATCGAGAGACGGTGCAGATCGCTCATCCGTGCGACGGTGTAGATAGATCCTCCACGTGCTCTCCACCGTCTGTTGGAGCTGAAGGAGAGAGAGAGAGAGAGATCGACGGGGATGGGTGGTGGTGGGGGTTATAGAATAGAAGATTGAAGGTTGATGATGATGGGAGTTGGATTGGAGATCGACGGTGATGATGATGATGATCTATGTGGGATGGGTGGTGGTGGGGGTTAGAGAATAGAAGATTGAAGGTTGATGATGATGGGAGTTGGATTGGAGATCGACGGTGATGATGATGATGATGATCTATGTAGAGTTTTTTTTTTTGTTTGTTTTTTTTTTTTTTTTAATGATCAATTTGATCTCAACCGTCCATCTCTAAGATGGACGGCAGAGATCCACTTTTTTTTAAAAAAAAATTCTGCTTTTATTTTTTTAAATGTTTTTATTTATAGTTTTTTTTTATTTGTTTTTTTTTTTTTTTGTTTTATGAATTGGATATAAAACATTTATTGATGTTGAAGATGAATTTTGTTAATTCATCTTTTTATTGATGTTAAAACATTTTTTATTAATTTTGTTAACTTTTTTGTTTATAATTTATAATAAAATATTTATTTTATTTTGTAATATATGGATTGACTAATAGTTAAGGGTAAAAGTGTCATTTTGCTTTTTCAGTAACGGTTGACCGTAAAAAATATAGTCAGAGGGATCAAATTGAGTGGTTTTTTAAAAACATAGGGACCAATCATCTAAAAAGGGAAAGACAGTTAAAAAAGTCATCATTGGACAAAACATAGGGACTAAAATGATAATTCCCCAATATTCTATTTTATCTTTTACATTATATATATATATATATTTTGATATTACAACAACTGTCGGGACCCTGCGAGAATTGAACTCTACTAGCACAGACCGGACTACTACTCCCACAAATGGGGAGAGGGCACCCTCACAAGAGGAGGGACAAAGAATGAGTATATATATATATATATGCCGGGCATTGAACCGTGGTGGTGGAGTAACTTAGATTATAAGGTTTCAAATGCTGCTTGAAAATACAAAAAGAAATTCCAAGAAACATATTCTGATGTAAACAAACGATGCAGCCACAATGATGAGTCGAATATTCAGAAAAAATAATCGTTTGTAAGTATTACCATGAAATTTAAATTCATAGTAAGCTATTATTTTCTAATGAACACCTTGGGAATTCAAAACTTGAATTGAAGCTCAAAGTCTAGCAATAAGCCGATCCGACAATGTACCGGATTAAATATGAGATAATATAATGGAAAAGAAAAAAAGGAGTTTGATTTACTCCTATGAAGAGAGAGCCTTCTGGACCTCAGCAGTGACCTCTTTGGGGGTTTTTTCGGCGTGAAGTTGAGCGAGAACACCTTTATTGGCATAATAGTGGATAACCTGCATGTCACACAAATATGGAACTAGTTAGCAGGTAGTTTAAATAAGAACTAGAGACACGTGCACGACACACACACACACGAGCAAAATGCACTCTGAAAAGAAGAGTGGAATATTGCTACTGGTAAATATGGCAGAAGCATTGTATACTTTGACAATTCAGATGCCTTGTTATCTAACACGGATTTGGTGGAGTGAGAAGATCACATTCCGACTCTCTAGAAATCGAATGTTAGCAAAGCAATATAGAGCAGCAGATTACTGAATATCAACAAAATATAACCAATCCGTAACTTCACATGATGCACCAAGATGGAAGTCAAACCATTTAATATTTTAAAGTTAAATAGAGAATGACATAGATAGTAGATAACTAGAAATATTGTCAGAATGTTTTTTTCTCCCTTTTCTACAACCCCCCTTCCCCAAAGATATAAAGAAGTCAGATACGACCAATTTAACCCTTTTACCCTCTAAAAGCTGCTTCTATTATAAAAATTTAAGTTGCTTATATGGTGTACCATGAAGTCATTCTTATTCGGCGTAAGTATAGTCAGCAAACAAGTATGATTCAATTGAAGGAACAAAAAAACAAAAAACAAAACAAATCCTACCGGTTCAGTCTGCCTGTGAAACGCCTCCAGCCTTGACTTGAGAACTTGTGCAGTATCATCTTTTCGCTGTATTAGAGACTCTCCTGTGACCTGCATTTTTTAAAAAAGGAAAAAAGTCAGAAATTTATCAGGGCAGAAGCCGCTGCATGTTCATTAAGTTTGGTTGAATGCATACATGATAAGTACAAATATAATAAACCAACCAAATTAAATTCAACTTTTAAGAAGTACAGGGCTGCACATGCATTGTTGCATTTAATGTATATAATCTACAATTTTCAGACATTTATTAAGTATTATCAAGAGGTTAATGCTGATATCTTAATCTGAAATAAATTAGAATTGGTTTAACTGCTTCCATATGAATATGATTTAGGTCACCCGTCACCTGATTCAGGCTTTGGCTTAAGTTTATTGATGCACCTCTAAGTCACAAGAGTTTATATTGATAGTGCAGAGCACATATTCTTATATAATTTATGGAAATATGCACAAAAGGCAACATATTATGAACTAATTACATGTGACCGCTAATTAACTAATCTGCCAAGGTATCTCGACTAAAAGAACTTGCTAAAGCTCAGACAAACATCACTCATCAACTAATAACAAAAAGAGATCCAAAAGAAGAAAAATGGCACTAATATCAACTCACATCGTCTACACCAGGGACTTTGGGAGGTGCAAATTTGGTGTGGTAGCTCCGACCACTTGAAGGGTGTATCCAACGACCAGTGATCCTCTCTTCCAATATGGAATCATCAATTGCAAAGTTGAGCACTTTGTCAATTTTGGTTCCCTGCTTTCCAAGCATCTCATCCAGCTGTATCACAAGTGAAAAAGAAATCGTTAGGATTCAACATTGTGAAGACCAAAGTCGGAAAAGAGTAAGCAAATTAAAAGGGAAAAATGACCAAAGCCACGGAACCTTTTCTGCTTGAACGACTGTCCTTGGGAACCCATCTAGAATGAAACCTTTTTGACATGAAGGTTTCTTCATTGCTTCATCGATAATCCCAACAACCAAATCGTCAGAGACAAGCTCTCCCTACATGATTATAATAGATTTACATGTAAAACACCAACAAAGAAATCGCCAAATAAATATGATATAGAGAATACAGACACATGATACGAAATGTGTATCTAAACCAAAAACAAATTACCTTATCCATAGCTTCCTTGGCCTTAATCCCAAGTGGGGTTTTTGCAGCCACAGCAGATCTAAGCATATCACCAGTGGCCAAATGGCACAAGCAGTAGTCATCCTTAATTATCGGTGATTGTGTCCCCTTTCCAGATCCAGGTGGACCTAAGATGCAATTCATCATGACTTATATACACATTGTAATGAACCAGAAGCATTTCACAAATTACTAAAACCACACCAGAACACTTCGTCACATACAAGAAAAATAATCCTTCACTCATGAGATAGACAACATCTAATATGCTACAAGTAACATTGACCGGGATATAAAGAACAATTTTTTTCTGGAATATGTTGCACTTCATTCAAGCAAATTTGTTTGGACATAAAGCCCTAACAATTACATTTAATTATTCTCCAATTCCTTCTTTTATTGCAGTATCCATTGTTGTAAATCATTACTTATGAACATGAATTCAAAACAAAAGAATTTACACCATAATTGGACTACAAGAGCAATCAGATCCATACACTCAACAACAGAACCACGAACTTAAAAAAAAGGCAGCAAATTTATCAACACAAAACCTCCTAAAACCCCATAAAAAAAAATAAAAAAAAAACCAAACTTTACCTCCCAACACACACAAAAATCAAAACTAAACAATACCCAGAAAAATTTCAAACACAAAAAATAAAATATAAAAAAAAATGGTAGCAACAAAACATAACAGTTACCGATGAGAACGAGACGCTTGTCAGGCTGAGAAGAGCACTTGAAGCGGCGGAGAAGCTCCGTCATTATATCAACCGACGGCACATCCTCCAACGCCACTGAAGAACTCGCCATTTTGAATTTGATGACTTATCTTCTCTCTAAGCACAGGCTTTTGTATATATATGTATATAAGATTTAAACGGAGGCTATAATGTGAATTGCTGTGGTTGTTGGATTTCCTTATACGAGTTGGGTGGGTTTTTGGGTTGGTGTGGTCAGACAATTGCTGTTTGGTGACCGATTTGACCTCTCTGATCTTTGGTGTTTGAGAAAGTCTTGGGTGCAGCATGATTCACCGTGCATCCGATGCACCCAAGTTTTAAGCCTTGGTGTTGTGTCTTGATTGCCGTTTGATCGCGAATCTAACTACTCTTATAGTGGGGAGTAATCCACTGGATTGCATCTAACCCGGAAAAGTGTTTGGATTTGGAGGTAGGACAAAACTTGGATCCATCATGCCGATCAAGTCAACCACTTTTTTTATTAATATTATTTTGTACAATTTTTCTTTTGTCTACTCATTTTTTATTTTTAAAATTATTATTAATTTAGCTCGAGGAACATGTTGTTATTTGTTTATAGACTAATTGGTGCTAGACCCCTTAAATTGTACGTGAAGTTGTAATCTACCCCCTAAATGTTTTTTTTTAGACGTTAAACCCTTCAAACTATTGTCCTATTAGAAATTGATAGAAACTGTTGCAACCTACCCCTAAGTATAGAGGGGTTTTGTCCCTATTCCGTCACTTCCTGTCGATTTCCAACAAAGGGGTCTAACGTCTAAAAAAAAAACATTTAGAGGGCAGGTTGCAACTTCTCATACAATTCAAGATGGTCTAACACCAATTAGTCTTGTTTGTAAAGCAAAGACGGAAAAATTGTTTGCCATAGCAAAAAATATTAAAAAGAAAATGAAAATAACAAAACTTTTGGAGCAAAAGTTCAATAAAATTTAATTATATTCTTAAAACAATTTGGGGGCCAAAAGTCCACGACCCACAATACCTTCTACGTACGCGTAATTGTAACTTCTACTTACTAAGAGCATCTCCAATGGTAATGTGGCTTGCATTTGAGAAAATAGTGAGAGCATCTCCAATGCTAATGTGGGTTGTGAAAAAATTAGTTGCCACGTAGGATGGACATCCATTTTGTTAAAATATCCATCTCCAATGCAAAATCTCTAGTACAACTTCAAGATGAGGTGGCAGCTTTTTTTTTAGAGGCTGTCAACATGACTCTCTGATTTCAGACGGTCTGTTGGACGGCCGTCTTGTTGGCCCAGTCAGCAACCACTCTTGTCTTTTACCTTATTTTATTCAATAATTCTAAAATATATTTAAGGAGATCAATAATAAATTGACACGTCATTAAAAACATATATGTTACAAGTGAAGCATTGGAGACCGCTTTTTTATTTGGATGTCTATCAAGTTTAGTTACATGCCACATATGAAGCAATTGGCTTGACAATGTTGACATATCACCATTTTCTCAAATGCAAGCCATATTACCATTGGAGATGCTCTGATATGTCAACATTGTCAAGTCAATTGCTTCATATGTGGCATGTAACTAAACTTGATAGACATCCAAATAAAAAAGTGGTCTCCAATGCTTCACTTGTAACATATATGTTTTTAATGACGTGTCAATTTATTATTGGTCTCCTTAAATATATTTTAGAATTATTGAATAAAATAAGGTAAAAGACAAGAGTGGTTGGTGACTGGGCCAACAAGACGGCCGTCCAACAGATCGTCTGAAATCAGAGAGTCATGTTGACAGCCTCTAAAAAAAAAGTTGCCACCTCATCTTGAAGTTGTACTAGAAATGTTGCATTGGAGATGGATTTTTTAACAAAATGGATGTCCATCCTACGTGGCAACTAATTTTTTCACAACCCACATTAGCATCGGAGATGCTCAAATACTTGTGAAATGTGTAGGATCAAACTCAAACGCCAGTACGCCACCAGTGGATGTGTAATTGTGCACACTTTTACGAAAATGAAATGTAAAAATATTGTTTTAAAGAAAACACTTGTAATTATTCGATAACCACTCCCTTCAAAACTGACTTTTTTTTCAAGAAAAAATCTTCGGTGCACGACTCCAAACTTGAAAGGTGGAAAACGGTTGTAAAATCATATACGGTATTATAAAAACTGATCATCTAAATTAAGGATGACAATTAAACCCGAATCCGTGGGACCAGCCCAAACCTAACTGGCTTAAAGAGGGTTTGGGTTGAGATAAATGTACATGTAGACGGATTTGGGTTTGAAAATTGTACCCGTCACGGGTTCGGGTATAGATTTGAAAAAAAATCTATACCCGAACCCATGTATCCGCGAACAATAAAAATTATATAATATTTTATTATTTACAATATTATAAATTTAAACTCCAATAAAAACTTTTTAATTATATAGAAAATAAAATGTAAACATTTCAATCTATTAAATGTTTTTATTATTTAAAATTATAATATTTCATATATTTAAATAATATAGAAATAATTTTCAAAAAAAAAAAATGACGGGTTCGCGGGTTCTAGGGTTTTACCTGTGGAGCCGCTTGTTTCACGGGTTCATGGGAGGGTTTGGGTGTCCCCCAAACATGCGAGTAAAACCCGAACCCGAATCCATTTATTTTCACGGGTTCGTGGACAGGTTTGGTAGACATAAAATTTTACGGGTTTGGTTTTGGATTTGGATTTTACCAAACCCGCCCGAACCCGCCCCATTGCCATTCCTAATCTAAATCTTTACATTGCATGAAGAAGAAAAATGCTACAAAAAATATATATATATATATAAAATGGAGATGCACTATTTCTCCATATTATTTCACATAAACTACTAACAAACAGTTTATTGACCATTCAAACTTATCTGTTTATTGCCAAAAATAGCTTGCCTTGTTACTAGTTTGATCCCTCTTACCCACAACTGAGCCATTTCAATCCCACCTTCACATGCAAAATGCACCTCCTTGTTCTTTGTAGTCACTACATGGAACATTCCAGGATCTTCCACGTCGAATTTCCTCCGGCGGTTCCATTGGAATTTGGCACTAGGGCCTACCTCGGCTGCTCTACATATCACATTCCTCTTACTCGACTTCCCCCACCGTAGAATCCCGACAGCCTCCACCATCCTCAGTAGTTTAACATGGGGTGATCCTTTGCCACACTTTGTGTGTTTCTTTACGTAAGAGCCGTCCATCACTAGAGTTAGAGCAAGCTCGTCTAATATTACTTGCTCACAACCACTGCCATACCCGTTTTTCCTTGCAAGCATGAGTGCTGTCTCGTGTTTAGCATTCTCGATGTCACATCTTGCTCCGCTTAAAATCAGAAGTTCGCACAGTTGACCATGTCCTCCCTTTGCTGCTAACATAAGCGAGGTATATCCATCACTGTCAGCGGCATTAACATCGTATCCCCTGCTTATTAACATACGAACCAAGTCTAAGTCTCCACGTATTGCTGCACGATGTAGAGCATAAATCCCAGTAGAACTATTACGCCCCTCTTTAAGTGCATATTCAAGCATCACCTTTTCAAGTACTTCACCATTCTGATTTAATTCTGATAAGCTGATTGCCGTTTCACCATACTTGTTTTGCAGCTTTATATTGGCACCGGCATGAAGGAGCGACCTGAAAACCTCCGCGTGGCCTGCTGCTGCAGCTATCATGGCAGCTGAGTATCCATCATCATCTTGTTCATCAAGATCAGTGTCTCCCCGCTCAATAAGATTTTCCAAGGCCTCAACATTATTTGCTTGAGTCACGAACATCAAAGTAGAAAATATAGAGGCATTGCTTGATCGAACAATCCTTCCTGCCAGAATCATATCTACCACTGCTTGCTGGAAGCTAAGAGTCCACCTAGCTGACTTTGCAATTGAGCTTGCAGACTGACCAGTAGAATTAACCAATCCAAAATCAGCCCCTCCTGAGACCAGAACTTTAAGGCAGTCCTCGTGCCTATATCTAGCACAAATCATTAGTGCTGTTTCCCCTGATGCTGTTCGGGAGTTGATATTGCAGCCAGTGGTTATCAGGCACTGAAGAATGTTAGCAAATCCAAGCCTTGCAGCCAAATGAATAGGGCGGAACTCTGTTTTTGTCGATGTTTTCACAGGAAATTCTTTATCAACAGCACTATTTAGTAGTACTTCTACTGCTCTTGCATTATTACATAGGACAGCATGGTGGATGAGAGTCCTCCCATAGTGCAGGGCATTAGGGGAAAGGTGTCGAAAAAGCATGAGTAAGATACAACCACTGGCTTCAAAATATTCCACAGCACACCAGGTGATGCAGTAAGCCTCGGCTAGTCCAGCACCCACCCGAAATTCTTCTCCAGTATCCATGTCCCAAGACCAGGCTCCCAGTCTCACCTTGATGTCCATCTTGACACCAGCCTGTTTTTATAGTGTCAAACGGTTAGCAATATAAGATTAAGGCCAATAAACTTGTTATTTTATTACATCATGTGCACATTAAGACAAGTATGATGTTAAGGTTAAAACTTAAGAGATGCTGAGCTGCTGAGCCAACATCTATGGCATATACTCAGTCATAATACACATGATTCAGCTTCCAGCAGAATTACAGTGTCATGCTTTCAAGTTGTACTGCATTATGGAGGATTCAATGTTAATAAGCTAACTAAGCAAGCACAACCAGCATATATTTTCAAATTTGAAATCCCATAAATAGTATAGGATCAATTTCCTCTGCATTAAAGACTGATGAAATATAATTCATTTTTGAAAGAGCTACGAATTATGTTATAGCTTATCATGCTTCAATAGATACTATGGTAGGTAGGGTTCTCTCATGGAGTCATGGTGGAGCAATTCTGTCAGTATCATCATCATCCAAGGCCAAACTCGCACTAAGCATGGAGAAGGTATAGGCTACTGCACCATTTTTTTTCATCGAAGACCATTTATATCACTTTACTACAGATCAATAAGTGAAATCATAAAAAATGTTGTCTTCCACCACATACATGACCATACTTTAAATATACATGGTTTTTCTTTCTAATGAGGCAGCATCACATGTCATGAGCAACCACATCAGATTATCCTACATGGAACTCCACTGGTTGCAGCCCTTGGAGACATAGCCATTACACTAAAATGTCTCGGCACATTAGTTTTACCAAAAGGATGTATCTATCACAAGAAACTCAGGAAATTAAGCGCCAAGATGCTTACCTGCAACAGCAATCTAACAACAAAGATCTGCCTACTAACAACAGCAGCAGCAAGTGCATTACAGTCAACATTGGCATGCAAAGCAGGCTTGGAAGATTGAAGCAGCACCCTATCAATTGCATTGGCATCTACTTCACACTGCAACCAATCAAAAGCATCAATGTCACTTTTGCAATTTCAACTTATCAGAGACAGAAATATCTAAATTGCTCATTGATTTCCTTAATTTTTTATTATTTATATTTTGAAATTGCTTTCTCATTGATATCACGTGCTATCTTCAGGGCTTTTAGAAATGGGAAGTCAGAATGGTTGCAATCAAAACTTGATGCTTTACACTCACAAAGTTAAGCATTTATTTCTCGTATAGAGAAAGAGTGTGCTAAAATCAATATTATTTTGTCATGAAAAAATTGTCAGTCAACAATTCATCTTTACAATTTTTTTTAAATCATGTGAAGCATTGGTAACATGAGTTACCCTAATGAGAGTGTCGACAACATTGACAAAGCCTCTGCAGCATGCCGATACAAGAGCATGCACAGCAACTTGTGGGCGGATCAAATCAGAACCCATAAGCAGCTCGGCAGACCTGGCCTCCCCCAAGTAACTCGCCTCCAACAAAGCCTCCTCGCATGCCTCCTGAGACGCACCTGCTTTGATAAGAACATCTAATATCTCCAGATGACCCTCTCTCACTGCTGCAGTTGTTGCATAGCCTCGGAATAGCTTCTGATTCATATTGGCACCAACACTCTGTCACATCAACATTACAACAGAGGTCAGTAACATTAAAATAACACTGAAGTTCAAAGTCTTTGGCCTTAAATCTCGTTTTGCATAGCATGAAGGAAGAAATACAAAATCTGTGCCTGTAATAACTGGAAATCGGAACAATCAACCATTGACAAACACAACTCGGAAAGCATTCAGGCAACAAACAATGCTGTCTCCAGGGTTCAATAGTTCAACAAACAAACAAAAAATTTCATTTCCTACAAAATTTTCCCAATTCATTTGAAATTACCATCAAACATTAATCCAGAACAAAAAATCAGACACATCATGATCAAGCCATTTCAAGATATTAATCAGTACATTATAGCTCATAATATGAAAATTTTAAACCCCAGATATCAATAAGCAACAACAATTATATGATATTCCTGCAGATACTAATATACTATGTCAACTTGCAAGCTAAAGCCACAATAGTTTATTCAAACTGAGATTCTTGGCCTTTTCTCCTTGTACAGTGACCACATCCAATCCAACCACAACACGTGGAAGAATCAAGTCGGTAGAACCGTAGAAGTAGCTGTTTCGAGCTTTCACAATCAATTTGGATATGAAAATCTGCAGGCGTCATCGTGTTCAGGTTTAGTACTTTAGTCTGCTGGAGTATCAACTTGTATAAAAGATCACGAAAGTTACATGACACTCATATTCTAGATTATAAATTAATAATTATCATTTTCATATATTATTTCAGATATACGAGTAAATATAAACAACCGTTAAAAATCACGATTAAACCGTAAATTTCTAGCATTAACGCCGTGATCTCTCACGATTTTCAAATAAAAAAATTAATCAATCAAGACCGTCGCGATTTTACGTTACCAGTAATTTCTTGACAAGTGTCAGGTTTCCGGCGTGAGCAGCGAGGAACAGAGCGGTGACGTCAGTCTTGAACTCCTCGTACTCGACGCGGACTTCGTGAGCCGTCTCGTCGTGGAGGACGACCTCCGTCCTTTTGGCTCTCAAGCTGACGGTTCCGATGAAGTTGACGTCGACGAAAGGATCGGCAACGCATTCGAACGCCGAACTCACGTCATTTGCGTGGGAGGCGTCGACGAGTCGCTGCGACACGTCCGCTTCGTAATCCACCGGGAACACCTGCTGCTTTCCGGCTCGAAAACCGGCGCCCGAGCTCCCGAACACAGTCATTTTCCCGTCGACCGTAAATTTTCTGCTGGAAGTTTTTGAAGTGGTTGCTAGCTGTTGTTGTCTCTGTGTACGAAAAATGGTTTTTGGTGTGAGTAAAACGTCTGAGAGTGTATAAGAAGAAGAAGAAGAAGCAGAGAGTTTTGGGGTGGCTTGAGAGAGAGAGAGAGAGAGAGAGCGATAAAGCACGCGCGTCTTATTTGAGAGGTGATTTGATTAATTCAATTAGTTTTTTTGAAATTTGATTAATTAAATTATGATTTAAAAAATATTTAAAGATATATTTGACCAGGTCGTAATTACGTTAACAAATAGGCGCGGTCCACTCCAGGTCTCCACTTCAAAGTTCAATTTCAATTTTTTATCTCGCAGATTTATACAATTGGTTTGTTTCAAAAAAAAATTTATACAATTGGTAAAATTTGAAAATATATATGGGAAGTTTTAGGATCGGGATTTCTAGGTTTTTTTTTTTCTTTTTTGAAGCGAGATCATGTCATTTTATAACCTTACAAAACTCGTTCTGTAATCTAATATTGGTATCTAAATTTGATACCGAAATGACCTGGCTCTTGATTTCTTTGTATTAGAATTTCATGATTAAAATGATTGGATTTTAAAGATGTTATATTATTTAAACTCCAAATTTAGATAAAATAACTTTACTTTATATCAATAAATTTTATTATATACATGTTTATAATAAATGAATAATACTACTTTGTCTGAATTTGGTGTTCAAATCTGATACCCAAATGATTGGATATCACTGAAATCCATTCATTTAAATCATACAAATTTATTACAATTTAAATGAATTAATTACAATATCATTTTGGTACCAAATTTAGGTAAAGTAGCATTATTGATAATAAATTTCCATTTAAACGATTTGATAGTTCTCTACTTATAATAAAATTTGAATGTATGAATTATGACGGTGCTAGAAAAAAAATAATATGAATGTATGAATTATGATCACTTGTAGATTCAAAATATAAATTGAATTCAGAATTTTTGAATTTTTAATTTATTTAGATAATAAATTTTCATTTCAAATGACTTAACAATCTACTACCATCATGTTTTTCATTATTTGATATCATAAATGATAGCTAAAAATCCATTTTGATCAAAATATTAGGATAATCGTTGGACGTAATATTTATTCATTTTATATTAATATTTTTCATCAATTGAATTTGAATGTTCAAACCAAGGTTCAATAACATTTTTAGGGCTCGTGATGTATAGTTTTTATTTTTTCTTAAATTTTACATGACCGATTATCGAATTTAAATTTATCGGGATACGATGAAATCAACCGCCTTATATGTTTTTAACTTTTAACGCTCTTGTATTGTACTTGGGTTGGCACACAAAAGCTAAGGCGGATTTAATACCAAGTGTGTAGATACTCTTACATTGTTTTCTTATAAATTAAATGAATTGATTTGATAGAATTGCCAAATGTAAATATTAGTTATGTTTATATATGAAACAATAACAATATCAATTAAAAGCCGGATTCGGCCTGCCATTTTCGTTCATATATCATTGTGTACTCTTGTTTTCTTGCTGCGTCGCTCTCTTGGATTTTCAACGACACAAGTTATAAAAATTCTAAAAAAATAAAATAAAACATATTTATAATCATAATTATCAAACCATTTGATGTCTTGATTTGGTGGCCTGCAATGTCTAATGTTCTATCGTAGTTCAACCAATTACCAACTTTTAACAGTCTCATATTAAAATGATTTTTTTCATTTTCCAGATATGATATACCAACCGGGTAAATGTCTGTTTGGACTCAATGAAATAAAAAATTATAAGTACGATTTGGAATGCAACTCTCGCTATGATAAAGGGGTCTTCTTACACTTTGGGTTTTAATAAATAAAAATAAGACTCGTCGAATCTTTATCTAGACGTGAAAAGGAAAATACACAACCACTGTGTTAAAGAATGAATGTGATCAAATTAATAATTAAGTGTGTTTGGAAGGAATTTTTGGCTGTATAATAACGTTTAAGATGCTTGTTGAGGTTATAAAATGTATTTATAAATATTCATAGAAAAAAAAAAAAAAAAAAAAACATTAATTCTTCAAACCCACCCACATAGCTTTTGTAGGGCCTGGAATTTAATAATGGTCTGCCTAAACTTTTATTCGAGTTTCTTTTTTGTTCTAACTTCTAAGACGAGAATCACCTTTTAAATACAATCCTGTCCATCTTAATATAAGGGTGGCTATTCTTTGAGTTCACAGTTCAAACCGTGTATCATTCTATGTTTTCTTTTTTCTGAAATTCGACACCAAACAAATTAAGATTTGTTCTGAACTATCGAGATCAAACATCACTGTTCTACGGAAGTAAATCTCATAATCGGTTGTCTAAATTTCTGAAATAATTGTCATAGAGGAACCAACAACAAAAAAAAAACAACGTGACAACCCGCACCTAATAATTTTCGTATATAATTATTTGCTAAGGTTGAATTATCGTTTATTTTGTATTTTATGGATTGTAGCCGATTACACATGTAGTGTAAGGACTGAAGAGCATGTAGGGGCCTCCATGCATCGTATATGAATATATGAATTGAACCAATACATGAAGTACACCTCCATTAATTTCATTCCACATTGTCTTCTACAAACAGGACATTGAAGTCTATCAACATATCGTGTTGTCCTACAAAAATGGACATGGACCCTGTATATCTTTTCGAAGCTATCCCAACAAATCAAACTGAGTACATTGTTGAGTGGTACATCCGAGTTCCGACTACCGAAAATGTGATATGTGGTGAGAAAATACACACGTGTCACATTAAAAGTTCAACATATCACATCTTTATTGGTGGCCGAGATTATCACTCAGTAATGCATTCGGTGCAATGAAAATCAAACAAATCAAACACGATAAAATCTTCATTGCACTATGCATATTTCCGAGTGATACATCATTCTACCACTGAAAATGTGATATGTACCATGTGACATTGATGGTTCAACATGTCACCTCTTTATCGGTCACCAAATATATCACTCAGCAATACATTCGGTGCATCGAAGATTTTCTCATCAAACACAAATGGAGGTGGCCGCAACACAGAGTATGCATTAATGAACTGTGGATCTGTGATAAATAGATGCATGCACGTTATAGTTCTAATAGAAAAACACAACTGTTTTTGTTTTTTTCAAAAACAAAAACAAGAATCTACTCATTTTTAATATGGGATTCATTGTGCCATAAAGTCATAAAGAAGTAGGTGTGAGAAAAAAAACAAAAAAAAAAGGAAAATCCTAGCAGAACATTTATGATTTTCATGGCATTTTCTTGCTATCCAATCATTCTGGGAAAATTCTTCAAAACGTTTTGGGCTTTTTTCAAAAACAAAATCCAACAAAGATGGAAAAACGGTCTCATTGGACCCTAGTATGATAGGGCTCACTCTGGGTTTCGGTTACAAAACCGATCCAACAGATCCTGGATTCGTCGGGTTCGGTTATTTCGGTTGGTTTGGGTCGTAACCGAAACCCACAAGGCCACAATTATAGTCCAAGCCCAACTCAGATGGTCCAACGAATCACCGCTTCTAAATTCTATTACGTATCGCCAAAAAACAGCACAAAACCCACTCGAATCTCAGCCGCACAACTGGTGATCATCAACAAACTCGCTCCATTTAATCTTCACCGTCCATTTCACACACAGCCAGTGTCGGGGACAGTAGGCAATCACGCCCCACCTTCAAATCCTCGTTCGATTTTCTTCTTCTTCTTCTGTGTATCTCGATTCTCTGTGTTTACAAGCTAAAGTCGCCTACTCTTCTTCAACATTTCATGATATGGTACGCTGTCACACTTTCTCTCTTTTCGCATTTATTTCGCTTTCTATTGTATCATTTCCGTCTATTTGGAATTTCTTATCGTCTGACTTAGGGTTTGGATTTGGTTGCTGCATTTTCATTTCCATATTGTTAGTGATCGTTGAATTGTTTACGTTCGTGTTGGATCTAAATGTAGATTCTTTTGTTTCTCTTTGGTTGCTGCTAGTAATTTTGGTCTCCTAGATTGAGAAACTCTCAAACTTCATTTCTGTATTGAGCTCAGTTTGATTATTATTATTATTATTTATTTTTGTGTTTTTCTGTTAAGTAGCTGAATTCATGTTAATCTGTGTTGAAATGAATGGAAATCGAACTGGCTTTATAGCTTATCTAGAAATCAGCCTTAAGGTTACTCGAACCCGGACACTGAAAATGCATATTTAGGAATAAAGTTTTGAAATTGGGACTCTTATGTATAGATTTAAATTTTAGGCTTTAAGATTGGACAAATGTAATGCGTTCTTCTTTTTGGCCTTTAAATTTGATCATCTTTGCACCAGCTTTGTGGATCGTGGGTGTTATGTATTCTTGCTGTTCGTGTTTATTAGTGATCAAGTAATCAATAAAATAGGAACTGTTTTTCATTTTTTTTTTTATTATTATTATTTTTATAATGTTTTTAGTAATAAGAAAGGGATAAAACTGGGTAGACAAGGGTGAATCAATGGTGTATCAATGATCTAATAATGGCATCTCAATCATCGTTGAATGAAGAAAAACAATTCATATTTGAATTCATTTGAAACCGAAATCCATTAGGAGAATATAAAGTGAGGTTCTCCTTAAAGAAAAATGCAATCTCCCTAGCTATCCTCTTTAAAGTTTCTCCTATTCCTTTCCAATCAAATACCCAAAGAGTTGTGGAAACACACTAACTTTGTGAAATCAAATCTTTTTTCTACCACACCCAAAGGCACGAAACATTACAATGGATAAAAGTTTCATGATGGAAAAAATATTGGAACTAATTACTTGCATCTCGTAGCTTTAGTGTCTCAGTTGTACTCTGTGATTTTTTTGTTTTATGTTCACTTCTGCATTGTATTAACTTCTGTGGCCTTGCACTTGTTTGTATCTTTCCTTAAAATTTAGCTCTATTCATGGTGGTTACAATTGATACTTGTACACAAATTTTGTGGGTTGCTTGAAATGGATTTGGATTGTAGGCAAGCAAAATTCCAAGTGATGTAACTGTTTCTTTTAGTACCAATTTTTATTTTTTTTATTTTTTTTTATGGGTATAAATTTCTGCTGCCATAATAGATAATCTGTCCTTCTGTGGCAATAGGCTCCAATGAAAAGTGATGTAACTGTTGAGGCTGTTTCTTTTAGTACCTTTTTTTTTTGTATAAATTTCTTGTGCCATAATATATAATCTGTCCTTCTGTGGCAATAGGCGCCAATGAAGGGAATTTTTTCCCTGCAAAGGGCAGCATTGCTTCAGCGTAACAGTGAGAGGTGGGGTACAGGCTTCAGATCATTGAGCACTCAAGGGGCAACAACTGCTAGTACTCCACAGCCTCCGCCACCTCCCCCGCCTCCAGAGAAAACCCATTTTGGTGGCCTGAAAGACGAGGACAGGATTTTCACCAATTTGTATGGGTTGCATGACCCTTTTCTCAAAGGTGCCATGAAACGAGGTGATTGGTACAGAACCAAAGACTTGGTACTCAAGGGTACTGATTGGATTGTCAATGAAGTCAAGAAGTCTGGCCTCCGTGGACGTGGTGGTGCAGGTTTCCCATCCGGTCTGAAGTGGTCCTTCATGCCAAAGGTATCTGATGGCCGCCCTTCCTATCTTGTTGTCAATGCTGATGAAAGTGAACCTGGAACCTGTAAAGACAGGGAAATCATGCGCCATGATCCACACAAATTGTTAGAGGGCTGCTTGATTGCAGGTGTAGGAATGAGGGCTTCAGCTGCTTACATTTACATAAGGGGTGAATATGTAAATGAACGTCTTAACCTTGAAAGAGCTAGAAAAGAAGCTTATGAAGCTGGATTATTGGGCAAGAATGCATGTGGATCAGGTTATGATTTCGATGTTCATATCCACTATGGTGCTGGTGCTTATATCTGTGGTGAAGAGACAGCTCTTTTGGAAAGCCTTGAAGGTAAACAGGGGAAACCAAGATTGAAGCCTCCTTTCCCTGCCAATTCAGGGTTATATGGCTGTCCCACAACTGTCACAAATGTAGAAACTGTGGCCGTTTCGCCTACCATTTTAAGGCGTGGGCCAGAATGGTTTGCCAGTTTTGGAAGAAAGAACAATTCTGGGACAAAATTGTATTGTGTGTCAGGTCATGTGAACAACCCTTGCACAGTTGAAGAAGAGATGAGTATGCCCCTAAGGGAGTTGATAGAGAGGCACTGTGGAGGTGTTCGAGGTGGATGGGACAATTTACTTGCTATAATTCCAGGGGGTTCCTCAGTTCCTCTGCTCCCCAAACACATTTGTGATGATGTGCTGATGGATTATGACGCGCTCAAGGCTGTTCAGTCAGGATTGGGGACTGCTGCCGTGATTGTAATGGATAAATCCACTGATGTTGTGGATGCAATTGCGAGGCTCTCATACTTCTACAAGCACGAAAGCTGTGGACAGTGCACACCATGCAGAGAGGGGACAGGATGGCTTTGGATGATCATGGAAAGATTGAAGGTTGGAAATGCAAAGTTGGAAGAGATTGATATGCTTCAGGAGGTGACCAAGCAGATTGAAGGGCACACAATCTGTGCATTGGGTGATGCTGCTGCTTGGCCTGTTCAGGGTCTCATACGGCATTTTAGGCCTGAGCTTGAGAGAAGAATCAAGGAACGTGCAGAGAGGGAGTTGCTGGAGGCCACTGCTTAAGTTCTACTCAGGTTGCTCCTTGTCTCCTTTTTTTTTTTTTTTGCTTACATTTCTCAAGTGGATGTATTTCCCAAAAAAACGAAGTACTCTGATTTGTGTTGTTTCATTATTAGTCAGAAAGTTAAAATCTGTTAGTTTAGATTCTGATGTGCGATGCAAATGCTTGTATGAGGCCCCCTTTCTGTCATATTTCATTATGTTTTTCTTGGGCTGCAAGATGCACAAATACACAGGGTAGACGTGTGAAATTATATGATGAACTATGTAGAAATATGTTAAGAAGTAGCTATTTATTTCAAAATCGCAGTAATTGTAATTTATATCTCTAGCCATTACATATCAGACACCTTGAAGGGCGCTGTAGTGTTTGGAAGGCCTACATGGTGACCAAATCTGGTTCTTATGTTCAAGAAGAATAGCAGGGAAATCATATATTTCCTGTGGTTCCATGCGGTCCCTTTTCTTTTGTGGTAGTTGCAAGAACTTGGACAACACAGACAATTATCTTGAGTCATCGTTTTTATATTTCGGATCACTTCAACCGTGATAGTGAAGAGAAAATAAAGTCATTAAAGTTGTAACAACTAACGTTTACTTGTGTTGTGCAGGGAATTTCCTATACCGGTGGATATTGTGGAATAAAATTGGAGAATATACGAGATACTGGGAAGGTAGATGATTAAAGCATCTGGTATTCCTGCTAGTTGTCTCTATTTATTTTGAAGCTGTATCAACTATGACTTCTTATTGTCCCGGAGAAATGATATTTTTCTCCGTTATATCTGGACACACAGATATACTTGAAGAGTTGTTGGAAATTGTTTCATGTATTATTTTTTGTTCTCTTAACACTTCTGAGGAACTTTGTTAATAATATATGTACTTGCCGATACTATATGTTAAGCTGATCATATTTGAATTTCCGCAAGTTTGAACCATGAACGAGCTCGGTGCAGACTGCAGGATCTGTATCAGGATCAAGTTAATTGTTGTTTGATTTCGGAGTTCAGGTTTTGAGCTCTATTTGATTTAGTACTAGAAGTGGCAATATGGTTCAAATGAATAGTCATTGAATTAGTAAATGGATCGGATCTGGGAAACGAATTATTTAAACAAGAGTTTGAAACTTGTGTCTCCTTTTACGGTGACCAAAATTTAACATAATTTTCCATTTCACATGGGGTCCCTTGACAAAAAATGCAACCCCAGATTTCTCTCTCTTTCTGTTTGCCATGGAGAAAAAGTGAAAAACAAGAAAATAACAGTCATTATTCATTAATGGATGCATTTTTGAAAAAATTAAATTAAATTGAATTAGTCAAAACCACATCATTTTCTCAATCATTTTTTCATTTGATGAAGGTTTCTTTGCTTCAATATCTAACCTCTCCTAACTCAACATGGACACTTGAACTTACCAATTGATTCATATCTGGACTCTTCTTCATTTTATGCAAATTTTGTTATAAATATATATATTTTTAATATAAGTGAAGTATTTTTGACTCTATGTTCATAAAAAAATCTAATATAATATATAAATGTGTATATATATATATAATTAGTGTGTTTAGTAATCGAGAAGAAATATCAAAAGTCTATTGTTTTGGTGGTCGGGGTCTTGAAGACTTTAAAATGAATCACTACCACCAAATTTGTAAATTAATATTTAAATTTCTGATTTATAAATAGGTTCCGATAGGAAAAAAAATTTCCTTTCTTTTCAACCAAACGAGGGAGAAATTTTATGAACTTTGCAAAAATTCATTAATAATTCAACTCAATTTCAATTAATCCAACTAAAAAAATTTAAAAAGGCACCAAAAAGTCACATGAGAGGATATTTTTTGTACTCCAATCAAAGTCTCTCCGTTTCCATTTCTCGAAAAACAGAAGACATTGTTCACATTTGCATGTAAACTTCAATCAAAAGCAAGAGACATACACATTGATACACAACACAATTCTTCACTTTAAACAAGACGTCAAGACCCAACAAACAAACAAACAGTACTTCATTAGATTCTCCACACCAACATATAATCAATCATCAATTCACGTTCATAAAAGTAGTAGACATCCCTCCTCTCTCTCTCTCTCACTTGTAAGTAAATCATATTTTTCTCTCTTTAAAGCTTTTAGCTTTCACTCTGTTTCTGCACAAGTTTCATTTTTTCTTTGCTTTTATTGATTGTTTGTTTGTTGATCTGCTGATATAACTTTTAAATTGACTTACTTGAACTGGGTTTAGATTGTTTATTATCTATTGATTGATTTATTTAATTGTTCTGTTCTTAGTTTTGACTCTCTTTGTAATCTTATCAATTTTAGGAGCTAATTGTTTACTCCAATTTTATATATATTTTTCACTGGCTATTCAATTGCTGTGGTTGTGGAGGTCCTCTTTCAGGTTCTATTTAAGAAAATTGTTGGTCTTCAGTTCTGGTTACTTCATTTAACTAAGTGGGTCATTACTTGTACCAATAAATAATAGTTTTTGTTTCTGATACCGACCCACGTCCTCTATATGTGTGTGTGTGTGTATATATATATATATATTTTTTTTCCTTTTTGTTATATGATCTGAACTTGCCATTACTTTATATTATTGTCAATGATTGCTTCTTGTATTTGATTTGCTGTTCTGAAAAATGTTGTTAATGAGATTATTTTTGTTCTTATATTATAGTCAATGATTATTTTTGTTTGTTAATGAGATTCTTTGCATTTGTTTTAGAAGGAATTGTGATTGATTGATCATATCTGCTCAGAGCAAAATCATTATTTGTTTCTACAATGGTTCTTGGGCTGAGAACAAAGAAGAAGCGCAATTCAGTTGAGGTAAATTACCGGATCCTGGTACAAGAGATCAAACCTTGGCCCCCATCATCACAATCTTCAAAGCCTGTTCAATCTGTGCTGCTTCAATGGGAAAATGGTGATCAGAGTTCCGGATCATTGGCATCTATTGTTGGAGATGGGAAACTTGAGTTCAATGAGTCTTTCAGGCTTTCGGTCACTTTGCGCCAGGAAAAATCCAAAAAAAGCACTGCCAATGATATTAGTTTTCAGAAGAATTACTTGGAGTTTTACTTGTACGAAACTGGAAAGGACAAGGCGGTGAAAGGTCAAGTTTTAGGATCAGCTGTCGTAAACCTTGGAGACTACGGAATCATCAAGGAAGCTATAGCAATCAGCACTCAAATTAATTTGAAGAAGAGCTCTAAGAATGTGGCACAACCTGTTCTTGATCTTATTATTGAGTCATTGTATAAGGATGGCTCTTCCCCATCGCGAAAGAGCAGCTTGTCTGAAGAATCATCACTGGACAAAGATGGAAGTGGAACTTTTTCAGAGTTGACAAATGAAGATATTGCCGCTTTTACAGACGATGATGATGGTGTTTCCTCACATTCATCATGGAAAAATTCATCATCTGCTTTGGAGACTACTAGAAGCTCACCTGCTCAAAGTTACAAGGTACTCAGCTTTATTACTTCTTATGATCAGTCTTCCGACACTCTTTACTTTGAATTGTGTTTGTCTGCGACTCTTGAGCTTTTTGGTTACTTGACCTGAAAACTTATCATGGTATAATATCTGGTGGCACTGAATTAGATAGGAGTTGAAATTCTAATTTATGGAATTGGCCTTGTTTTATTTGGGGCCTTTGATGAGTACTTTTAACCTTAATTTGTGCTAGTTTTTGGATGTCAACTTTTAGTTCTGCAAATGTATGCATTCTATTTAGGATTTTCTTTCAGATGAGTAAACTTGATATATGAATCCAGTGACTCATTCCTATGATGGTCTTTTTTCCACCTAAAACATACTTGAGCATATTTTGGTTTTGAGCTGACAGTGGACATCAATCACACAAATGCATGTATGGTGGCATAGTATTCATTTATTTGACTTTATTTGGGGTCAGTCTAATGGGATTCTTTCCCCTTTCATTTTGGCAACTCTAGTTGTGTAATTTGAAACATTAACCAGTTGCAGTTAAATTGTAGAATGGATCAGAATCAGCAAAGGATGGCACGGGAAAGGTTAATCGGGATCCTACTCTACCCTCAAGTGTAGCATCCGCAAAGCAAGAGGTGAATCCAGTGGTTGGAACACGTAAAAACATAAATCATGTGGATATCAACACAGGCCAAGTAAGGTATGAGAATTCACTAAACAGTCTAGAGGAAGATATAAAAAATTGGAGAAACAACAAAAATGGTCCAGATGAAGCTACAACTAGTAATTCTTATGTTAGTCTTTTGAAGGGCCAAGAGAAAAAGGATCAGGACAACCAAGTCATCGAAGTAAAGAAAAATGATTTTAGCGAGCAACTAGTTTTAAGATTACCTCAAGATGCTACGACTAAGCAAATCAAATTAAGGAGCAATACCCTTGCTAACAGCAGAACCTCACTTGGAGCCTGGAGTGGTACTGCTACGAATAATAAACTGAAACATCTGAATTCCGTTCAGTTGAATTTTGACGGGTCACTGAGCAATAGTCAGTTCATAGGGAAGCGAAAGGAAATTAATGTCGCTAAAGATGTTCATAATAGTGGTACGATTAGTGTGCAAAGCAAAAGGGAGGAAACAAAAAAGGGTTTTTCTGACGGCAAAGCTGAGCTGGTGTCTAGAATTGAAATGCTAGAGGAAGAGCTTAGGGAAACTGCTGCTGTCGAGGTTGGTCTTTATTCTGTGGTTCCAGAGCATGGCAGTTCTACAAACAAGGTTCATGCTCCAGCACGGCGCCTTTCTAGATTCTATCTTCATGCTTGTAAAACAAAGTCCCAAGCTAAGACGGCAAGTGCTGCCAGGGCTGCTATTTCAGGATTAGTTTTGGTTTCTAAAGCATGTGGGAACGATGCTCCAAGGTATCTCTTAAACCCTTAGCATTCATCAATTTCAATCAAGTTGAACTCCAAAGATTTTAGTTAACATATATATACTTTTCAAATCGTAGAACAGTCTCAGTTTGCAGTACATGTCTTCACATGCATATACCTGTATGAAGTTGGATAGTGGATATTCACTTTCTTCAATTGTCATGATTTAGTCATATTCTTTTTTGTTCTTAGGAGATTGATTAATTTATTTTCTTCTCATAGGTTGACTTTCTGGTTGTCTAACTCAATTGTGCTGAGAGCAATTGTTAGCCAGTTAAATGGGAAATTGCAATTTTCTGATGGGTCGCGTACCAAACATAATGGTGATAAAAAAGGATTGGAAGAGAAGTTTGCACCAAAACGGCATGAGTCCACTCATGATAAGAAAGTAAAAAGAAATTCCATGGAAAGTCCTGATGATTGGGAAGATCCTCTAACATTTATTGTTGCATTGGAGAAGTTTGAAGCTTGGATCTTCTCCCGAATCATTGAGTTGGTGTGGTGGCAGGTGAATCTTTCTTCTTTTTAATCTATTCCTCTGTCGCTGCTGTTGAGTTCTCCCTTGGTGTAGATTAATTCAAAATATCTATACTTGGAGTGCCTAATTTCTTTTCCCGTTTCAAACTCTACAGACTTTGACTCCACATATGCAACCTGCAGCTGCCAAGGGCTCAAGCTCAAGGAAAACCAACGGGAGGAGACATGGATTGGGCGATCAAGAGCAGGGAAATTTTTCTATTGAGCTCTGGAAGAAGGCTTTCAAAGATGCGTGTGAAAGACTTTGTCCAACTCGAGCTGGAGGGCACGAGTGTGGCTGCTTGCCTGTGCTGTCTAAAATGGTATGTTAGCATCCTTTAGTTTCCTCCTTTGATTTACATTAGGATTTTGAGTTTTTTTTTCATGATTATTTGTCTGGTTGCATAACATGCACCGGTACTTCTAATGTTCTGAGTTTACATGACCGTGATATAAATAACAATTAAACATGTGGGTGTGTTAATTGACAAGCATATCTTAATTAATGGCCAGCTTTCACCATGTATCTTAAATTTTCCTTCCGATCCTTCTTAAAACACTCTTTCGTGTGTATCTTCTGGTTTATGCATATGATTTTAACATTGGAACCTCTCTTTTCTGTGATGGTTATCTGATTCATTCTGTTGTTGAAAGCATTTTGATACAAATGTGTCTTTCATATGTTGTGTCTAGGTAATGGAGCAGTTGGTGAGTAGATTGGATGTGGCAATGTTTAATGCTATTCTTCGTGAATCAGCTGAAGAGATGCCAACAGATCCTGTATCTGATCCCATTAGTGATTCAAAAGTTCTCCCCATTCCAGCTGGAAAATCAAGCTTTGGGGCTGGTGCACAACTAAAAAATGCTGTGAGTAACCAAGACCTGATTATGTGAATCTAATTTAGCGTTGATATAAATGGGGTTCGTATTTATCCCCTCAATGTGCAAAACCTGTGTCAATTTTCTTACATTCACAGCATCCCTGCACTATGACAACTGAAAACCGAGTCTCAAATTGTAACAACTATGTTTTAGCTATCTTGTTTTCTCTTGATGTAAAGATCTTACTCTTCTTCATGTTGACAGATAGGTAACTGGTCCAGATGGCTTGACGATAATGACCCTCTTGAAGATATAAACGGCGTTTGTGATGAGATGAAGAGCATGGAACATGAGATATCTTTCAAGCCTTTCCCTCTCCTCAATGCATTGAGTGATCTCATGATGCTTCCATTTGAAATGCTTGCAGATAATTCCACTAGGAAAGAGGTGAAATCCTGGAACCTCAAATTTTCATTCTACTACTTGATACTCGTTGATGGCTTTGTTAATATTTCGTTTTGGGTGTGTGTATATCTTTTTGTTTCCTTCTTGTTCCCACATTAATATCATTCTCTTCAAACTTTATATTTGAAGGTATGCCCTACACTCGGTGTCCCATTGATCAAGCGGGTTCTTAACAATTTTGTCCCAGATGAGTTTAACCCGGATCCAATTCCAAATGCAGTTTTTGAGACCCTGGATTCTGAGGTTGGTTACTATTCTGCAGACCTTTAATATTTCCGCGACTTAACTTTTGCTTATCAGTTTGCTCTTGTTTTAAATTAGGACCTCGGTGAGGCTGAGGAAGATTCTCGTATGAGCTTCCCATGCATAGCCGCTCCTACGACCTATTCACCACCTCCCGCAGCTTCACTGACTGCCATTATAGGGGAGATTGGAAGCCAAACTCTGCAGAGGAGTGGATCAGCAGTCCTTAGAAAATCCTACACTAGCGACGATGAGCTTGATGGGTTGGATTCACCCTTAACTTCAATTATTATTGACAACTCCCGTGCTTCTCCCGCTTCAGCAGCTCCCAACTGGATGCCCAAGGCAATTGGTGGTCGAAAAGTTGTCAGATATCAACTCCTCCGGGAAGCATGGAGGGACGGTGAATAGTATTATTATTCTGACCTCTCTTATGTACATATATACATTCTATTTATGTAGGCCGGCATATTAAATAATTGAATGTTCTTGAGTTCTTGTACGTTTGATTGGATTAGATATATGTTAACGGGTGCAAGATTTTCTGTACAGAATCGTCGATTGCTACCGGTATCCATTGAATTAACACCGGTAGCAATCTAATAAGTACCGGTTGCAATCGATGATTCTGTATGGGAAATCCTGCACCTAATAACTGCTCTTGGATTAGATTTGAGAATATATAGATTTCTCGTTTATCTACATGATGTTATTTATCTTCCTGTAGCTATATATTTAACTTTTTTTTTAGCTCATCAATAAGTTTCCTAATCCCAACCCAAGAGAGAAGTACTAGGTAATGAGGAAATGAGAAACTTCTGCATCTAAATTTGATCTGGAAACTACAATACTTGTCAAGGAAATCGAATCCAAAACATAAAATAAATACAGATGAGTAGCAGAATTCTCCTCCTAATAGGAAAAGGAACTGTTAGTGATATTGATCAATCAACAACTGTTAGTGGTGATTAAACAACAGCGTACCAGAATAAGGTAATGTGAGGAGCTGCACTGAATATAAGCTCTAGGTAATGATTTAGACAGGAAAGATTGCACTGAATATAAGCTCTAGGAAATGATTTAGACAGGAAAGATTACCAGCTCATCCTTCTACATTAGTCTAGAAGTCCTATTCAGCAATCTTGATCTATGAGCTGGATATATAAATAGACAGCTGCAGTTCATGTAATTCAAGCTTTTCTATTCAATAATATTCTCTAGAAAATTCAGTTAGTTTACTTTCTAAATTTTCTCGTTGATTTTCTCTGTAACTTTCCTGAGAAAGTTCAAAGTCAAATAGGAACACATCCTTATTTATATATATATTCCTCCAAATCACAACTCTATACACAAATTCTTCAAAAATCTACCAGCTCAATCATGTATTCAAAAAATTTCCAGATGAAAAGAACCAAACCCAACAACAAAGTTGGTCGTGGTGGTGGCTGCAATATCAAGTCTCTTCCGAAGGAATTGCTCACCGATGTTCTCGCTTGTGTGGCCTCCGGTTCCGTTGCCGACTTGTTCAACATGGAGCAGAGCTGTAAAGATCTTCTCGAGGTGGGAAATGACGATTACGTCCTCCAACATGCTTGCATGGACAGCTTCCCCGTCGCTCCCTGGCCCATCAGCGATGAGGCTTCTTTGTTCTTGAGACGCTGCAGAGAGAGCTGCAACGCGGAGGCTCTGTTCAGACAAGCCGTGTTTGAGTACTTCACCTTGTTGGAAACAGAATCCGGACTCGAGCTCTTGCAAAGAGCCGCTCAAAATGGACACGTGGAAGCAACTTACGTGTGTGGCATTCTCTTGTTATCACTCTCTCGCGGAGACAATAGACTACAACGACAAGGGTTGAAGCTTCTGGCTTGTTTGAGACGACAACGCTTCAAAGTCGAAGAATGCAGGAAGAGAGTTAAACACGTCGTTTCGAGCTTGTGGATACATAACAACAACATTAATGTTTTCATTACAAGAACCTGCAGCTGCTGGAATACAAGAAGCAGAGGATGGGAAGAAGACGATTATGGCGACACATGCTCCGAATCTTGTTTCTGGGATCGTGAAGCATCTCTGTTTTGTAATTTGATTAGAACCAATCTTTTTTTAGCTGATAATTAATGATGATTTTTTTGTTTTTTTGTTTTTTTTTGTTTTTAATCTCCACATATTTTAGTTGCTGATCATGAATGAAAATCAACTTATGATTTTATATTAATTAATTTTATTTATTTTTAATCTGAGTTATTAATTACTAATTATTTATCCATTTATTTTTTGGTTTAATTGTTCGTTTTTTATATTGGAGATTTATAAATTTAATCGAATATAGTTTACAAAAATTAAATATAGCAAGCAATTTTTTTTCTTAAAAAAATCGTGTTGACCAATTTATGACCAATAAAAACACAATCTTATGGTTAGATTGCATTTTTAATTCTTACCAAAATACCTTTTATTAAAACATAATCACCCGTTTTTTCTGATGACCTATAAGATGCATGGGGTGCACGAATGGATTACGAAATATGCATGAGAATGTACAAATAGATCACGGAGCATGCATATGAATAAACACAATCTTACGGTAAGATTGTGGTTTTAATTCTTACCAAAATACATTTTATTAAAATACAATCACACGTTTTTTGGTAATGACGTAAGATGCATGAGGTGCATGAATGGATCACAAGACATGCATGAGAATGTACGAATAAAGTACGGAATATGCACGAGAGTCACGAATAAATCACACGTTTTTTTTTTGTTTTTTTTAATTTATGGGAACATGAGAGATTGCGCCTCGTTTAAAGCTGTCTTGACCTTAAATTTTTTTTTGAAAACTGTAATCGATTATAAATGCAATTTTTTTATAAAAAAAAATGGATACTTTCTATTGAACTTGATTAGACACACTACGTACTAATCAAGGATTGTGTTTACTGGGTTTGAATTCTGACCACAGATTATTATTAGCTGCATTGGATAGTTGTGAAAACACTAATAGGCATCATATTGTCTTCAATTTGTGTAATCAGTTCATCAATCAAATATACAATTAGATAGTTGTAAAATAGATGAAGGCTATTATTATAAACAGCATCAAACTCCAAAGAGTAATATAATCTTAACTTGCTTGAAAACGAACCGTTCTGAAATCTGAATATGACTACGAACTGCAGCAACTGTTGCCTTCAATTCATCTGTTCTTAGACCTGTCGATTCCACGAAAGAAAATCGTTAAGACTTACATGCACAACTTGATGAAGTAAAAGATGTTAACATATATAGCAGAGAAGCAAGACATCTTACAGCTTGGATTGTGTACCACCACCACCCGGATTTCGCAACACATCGTAGTGTCCATAACCGTGATATAGGACCCGGATAGGGTTTTCCTTGCCGTATTCTTGGCCATACTCAGCTATGATTTTGAGGCTACCAGAAGTTTTATCCTTCATGTGAACTGTGATTGGCATCCTAATACAAGTCATCAAACAGCAGACATTTGAAGAACAAAAATCAAAGATGTTTTTATAATGTTTCATTACAAAACATTGATCTTTTGTAGGCAAATTCTGTGTTAAAAACTCACCGCAGAACATGAGAGGACATAAGCAGCTCAGGCTCTCCTCCCCAGATGTGTGGTTGTCTCATATGTACAACATATGTATCAAAATCACCTTCAACAAACCTGCCAATTAATGCATCAAGATTGGTGGGTTTTTGAGAACATAATATGACAATAATGTAATAATCTAATTCAGGATTCTTGAGAAAATTTTACCATTCAGTGTCTGCCCGTCTCTTAATGAATTCATCTGCAACCTGTTACAATTCGCAAAATACATTACAATAGATGTACCCGAATCATTTAGGTAGCAGAAAAAGGAAACGAAAAGAAGAATGAATGGATGAATCTTTTGTATATATACTTTAGCTCTGAGCTCATCTGCAAGTTGTGTTTGGGTGCTGTCACTTGGAGACTGCTGTCGTCCTGTTCTCAACCAAGCGCCGTGAACCACTGACCGGAACAAGCATCTTCCATCTCCAGCTACACCTGAAATCACAACTTCAAAATTGTTATGTTACAACATTTCATGCATATATGCAAACACAGAATTTTAGTCAAGAATCTTCACAGATTACAAATTAAAACGAAAAAGGAAACCAACATGTGATCGATGAACCATATACCTTCACCATAATCCATATTAAGCGACCAGAGAATTTTAGCAAATCAAAATATTGAAAACAATCAAAGTGACATAAAAATCAAAAACAAGGGAGCAGCAAATGCAAGCAAAGAATAAAGTTGGTACCAAATTCAAGAAGAAAAGCATATGAAAACAATTCTTCTCCTAGACTACACATAATAATTCTTAATCAAGTAAAACGTTTTAATTTTCTGAAAACAGAACAAAAAATTCTCAGCAAACACATTCGAATCTTTTGAGACCTAGTTGGGTTGTTACCAATCATATTTCCTCGTTTATGCATACTTGCAAAATTTGAAATTTAACCCATTAGAGATCTCCTCATTTGATTACAAAAATGGAAGTTTTATCAGAGAATTGAGTTTTGATTTTTGATTTTCCCATTTGAAGTTGTGGTGTGAGAGTGATCAACAAAGTTACAAAGAATAGAATTTGATTCCTTCCATGATTGCACTTTGCTTTTCCCCAAATGTTGACAGAAAATTCTTTGGACTTCTGTCATCAACTCAGCTTCTCCATCGTAGAATTAAAAAAAAAAAAATGTGACTCTATAGTTTACACTTGTCAGGTTTTCAATGGACAATAATAACAATTATCAGACCACCTACCAGATTCAGTTAAAAAACCGCTTTAACTGTCAACAACCATTTTGTCCCCGCCAAAATTTAACAGCCGTACATTTTCCCACCTTTAAAAAAAAAATAAAAAAAATTACACACTTTTACTAATCTTTTTCAATTGCTATAATCAGGTCTGGTAGTTTCATTGGTTCTTGTTGGTTGCACCTTAATTTGATTTTTTTTATTATTATTATTATTTATAGATTTCTCGTTATTTATTTATTTTGACAATGGATTGGATGCATCATTGAATCACTAATTAAGTTTTTGATCAAGGCGGGTTTTCGACAGGAAATCTTTGAACTCTCTGCATCAATGGTATGAGTTCTCTTGTTCTTGAAATTTTGATGATAATGTGCTGCATTTGAAATGTTTATACAATGCTTTGGATTTCCCAGGAATCAACAACCACCAGAATGAGTTCTAGACATCGGCGTCCTCCATTGCATACGTGTGGAGTTGTGTTCTTGATGATTGCTCATAGTGCTTATAAAGGATCACAAGATTTCAATGGACCAATAGGTTCAATTACAAAAAATTTGGCAAGATTTGAGAAATTAGTATGTCCAATTATCTGTGCCCTGCTATATCAATGGTTGAAAATGCTTTCGTTTTCGGATAAATGTATCCTAGCCATTGAAAACACAGTTGAGTCAATTTTCCCAAAATCAAGTTATGTTTTCAACAAAGTTGACGAGCTGGTCCAGCTCACAGAAACTCTACCGGGAAAATTTGACGATGCTATGAACAAATTCTTGATGATCAATGATCAAGTTCCATTACTAGATTGGGGACTGGTTCAAGTCATTTCATGGTTGAATCTTTTCAGTAATAGATTGACACATTGGCGACGATCCGAGGAGAAAGACATCATGATTGATTCAAACAGCAATGAATGCAACATTGATTCAACATCATCAACATCGTCATCAGGAAAACCATGTACAGAATCATCAATCCGCGTTGAACTAGAGAGTAAAGGAAAATTTCGTCCCTCACACTCACCTCCCACTTACAAGGAAGCGTTAGAGAAGGGGAAGGGAACAAGAAAAACGGATTATTGTTGTCCGAAATCCATTGCTAGTGTGGATGAAAAGCGGACTACTAGAGAAAATAAGGATCATGATGACGATGAGGATGTTTTCGTGGTGGAAAAAGAAACCGAAAAAGGAATTGATCATCAAGACTGTGAATATATAACCAAGAGTGATCCTATAATGGAACTGTTTGAATCAGGATGGCTTACAAAATCATCAAAAGAACCTAAAGAAAACCGGTTGACACTTTCATCTTCATTCATAGGATGATTGACATAGAATGAAGAACATATGCAACAACATTAATTGTTCTTCATCATTGTGAGATATATATTCAGAGTTTCAGTTTTTGTATATTTGGTAGATTTTAGTGTAATTTTCCTTGTAAAAAAACCCGCATACAACTATATAAGCAGTGTTTGATCTCGACAGGTTCCAATAGATCCTTAGTTCGGATTGATGTCCGTTTGGAAATAGAAACAAAACATATATATTTTGGCCTCTTTGCCACTAATATATTTATTTATTTCTTTCAAATTGCAGATTTATTTTGTGCAGAAATGTATTTATATTCACAATATGCATTTTTTTTTTTTTTTTTTTTTTTTTCTAATGAGAAATGCATTTATATTTACAATATGTTTTCTTTTATTTTTTTTATGGTACTGTTAAATTGATTTTTTTATTGTACTATTAAATTAATTTTCAGACAGAGAAAAGTTTAACATCAAATTATGAATCTTTTAAAAATCAAAATTTTTATTTTTATTTTTTAAAATTGCTAATAACGTAGACAGAACTGTGCTCTGTGCGTTGGAAAACAGAGAAAAACAAAAGTTTCAGTTTTGATCTCGCCGGATATTGTCATTCCACCGTCCGTCTCCATCATCCTTCAGGCCAACGACGGTGACCGGCGGATTCTGTGATTGGTGTTGACGGTGAAGAGAAGAGAGAAGAAAGAATCGAAAATAAATGATAAATAAAAACGGATGATGTGTCAGGACACGTCAGCGCCTTTTGCTGATGTGAGTGAGCACGTCAAGGACATTTGCCGACCTGTTAGCTCATGTCCTCGTTGGCTTGTCCACATGTTGACTATTTCAGCGCATCTTAGTCACGTGACAGGGCACGTCATTGCTGTTGTGTGCAATGATTTAAACCGATGAAACGGCAGCGTATCGTACTAAATTTTGGGCCAGGTTTCGGGTTAAAACAGATTCAGCCCAGTTTATAAAAAACGCTGCGTTTTGCACTGTAATCAAGCTCTGTTTTTTTGCTTCAAAAACACATCATCAATATTCATCAACTCTGCTTTCACCGATTAGTTTTCGCTATCTCTCACTCTCGTTTTTCTCTCTATAATTTACTAGTCAATTGATGCTAACTAAGTAACTAACCCAACTCATTTTTATTATTATTATATTTATCTGGTCAGATCTGACTTGCTCTGTTTTCACGATCGAATAAAAAACTATTTCTTGGTTTCTCATGGAATCTTTGTCAAATAAACTTTTTGTAGCCGTCTTTTGATCAAAATTAGTTTTCACAGTTCATGAGTCATGAAAAGTTGACAATTTGAAACAACTTCACCTTCCAAAATTGATGCTTTATTATGTTCAGATGAGTTGACTTGTGTTTGCTCTGACTTTTTTTCCACTCAAACAGCTTCCTCTGCAAGATGATGAATATAAAAAGAGTTTGACTTTTGAGTTCCATCTATGCCTAACAAGCTTGCACTGCAAGCATTTTTGCAATTTTTGGTTCTATAAAAAAACCCCATTAACTTGAAACATCCCAGAAATCAAGCTAACAAACAAAAAGCAAGAGCTTTTGATTCAAATCCAGCGCAGCAAGTATGTTCTCTATCAAAGATGTGCCTTCAACAACATCAGTTCTATCAGCATATACTGCGTTCACTGCAACGGCAATGCTTGTCAAGACAGTGATTAATGAGGTTCAGAGTGTGACCAACCAGATCATACCAAAACAAGTCCAAGATATGATCTTGTCGAAATTCGGAGGACTCTGCGGAAATGGGTCTCGAATGACACTCACCATTGATGAATTCAGTGGTTACTCCATCAACCAATTGTATGAGGCTTCTGAAATCTACTTGCGAACAAAAATCAACCCATCACTCAACAGGCTCAAGGTTTCCAAATCGGCGAAAGAAAACAACTTTTCATTGACAATCAATAAAGGTGAAAAGATTGTCGATGTTTTCGAAGGTGTCCAACTCTTGTGGGTGATGGCTAGTGAGAAAACAGATGAGATGCCACAAAATGGGAAATTCGAGAAACGATTGATCGAGCTGAGTTTTCATAAGAAGTACATGGAGAAAGTGTTGAGTTCTTATTTGAGGTATGTAATTGAGATATCAAATGCTTGGAAAGAAGAAAACAAAGTGGTGAAGCTCTATGCACTAGGACATTTTGGCGGAGACAGCGACGGTGGTGGTGGTGGTGGAGCATGGGGCTCGACCAATCTTGACCATCCAGCTACTTTCGACAAGATTGCAATGGATCCAATTGTCAAGCAGGCCTTGATAGATGACTTGGACAGGTTTGTGAGGAGGAGAGATTTTTATAGAAGAGTTGGAAAAGCATGGAAACGTGGTTACTTGTTGTATGGACCTCCTGGTACTGGTAAGTCAAGCTTGATTGCAACCATGGCCAACTACTTGAAATTCAGCATCTATGATCTGGAGCTTGCTAGTATTTACAGTAATTCAGAGCTTAGAAGGCTGTTAGTATCCACTTCGAACCGTTCAATACTTGTGATCGAGGATATTGATTGCAGCATTGAGTTGCAGAACAGACAATCTGGTGGATATGATCCCAATGAGAGCAGCCAGGTAAAGATTAGTAGTCTAGTAATGATTGAATCAGTCTAGTAATCTGGTGGATATATGTTTCGATATTGATTATATGCTTAATGTTAGGTTGTGAAGCCTGAATCAGTATTGTTGCACCTCACTAAACCATGAGTGGTTTCCTGTTTTATTTAGTAGTGAGTTTTAATCTGGGCCTTATTATTTATACTCTTGTAACTCTACGGTTAATTGCGAGAGAGAAAAAGAAAGAGCCGAATTGAGAGAGAGGTGTCTCACCATTGTAAACACTGATTTGAGTGTTGTGCGCTCTGTAAATGTAGGCTTATGCCGAACCCCTGTGTGTCTTTATTATTTTCTTATATTCGTGTGTTTTGATTATTGTTTTGGGTTTGCATATTTCGTAACACACATAATACATTGTTAGTTGCTTTTTTTGTTTTGACAGTTAACTCTATCTGGATTGCTGAATTTCATTGATGGATTATGGTCAAGCTGCGGCGATGAGAGAGTTATTGTGTTCACAACCAATCACAAAGAGAGGCTGGACTCTGCATTGTTGAGGCCAGGCCGGATGGACATGCACATCCACATGTCCTATTGCACTCCTAGTGGGTTCAGGACACTTGTTTCTAACTACTTGGGGATCAATAATCACGATTTGTTTCCGGAGATTGATGAATTGATGACAGAAGTGCAGGTAACTCCAGCAGAGATTGCAGAAGAGCTCATGAAGAATGAGGACGCAGACATTGCTCTTGATGGGCTGATTAAGTTTCTGCAAAAGAGGAAGATTGAAATCGTTGAAGCTGAAACAGAAGTTGGTGATAATAAGAGGAAGTCAATGAGTGAAACTGAAGATGAAGATGGAGATGATCAGCATATTTTCATTAATAACTGTAAGACAAAAAAGATGAGAAGTAAGATGAAAAATCATGGAAATGGAAGGCATCCATGCCCACCTGTCTGGTCGAATTGTGAACAACTAGTACTGTGAGTCTGTACGTCACACAATCAAGTGTCACAACACTGTCAAACCCAATAAATAATGTCAAAAATAAATTGTATGATTCTGAATGGTGAGCAACAATTTCATGTGTAGAAGAAACATCATATTTGTAAGAGTTGATATATTAAATTTTATCAAAGCATTCTATTAACACAAGGAATCTGATTAAAGGGAAATTAGGGTAATAAATCAGAAGCATCATCTCCATGAATACCCTAGCATTGCAAATTAGCTTTGACTTTTAGTAGTTATAAGATTTAATTCTCTTATAAAAACTCAGAATATCAACTTTTACAACGGAAAGGCATTTACTCCTATAATATGGTAAAATCTCCCCCGCACGAGTAAATGCCTTCGGTATGAGGACTTGAACCCCACAACTTATTTTTTAAAATTTGAAGCTAGGAAGCTTATGTTAGTCCCTCTGCTAGCTTAATTAAATTCAGACTAGGGCTCCATGTACTCTTACTATATACGGGTGTGTGCGTTTACTAATTAGGAATTAATGGAATCAGAATCAAATTCCACTGGAAAGGGAATTGAGAGAAATCGGAATCAAGTTACTAAACTACAATACAACGTTTACTAACAATTTAAGAATCAGAAACGGCATCAAATTTATTCTTTTTCTAGTGTTTACTTAAACTAGGAATCAAAATGATATAAAGTTGATTACAAAAATACCTTTGTGATATAATATGATGAAATTTTTTTTTTATTATGAAAAAATATATTTTATATTGCTCATAACACTATAATTATAATAATGGGTCGGACTATATTAACTTAAATTTCTGATTTAATTTTTTTGACTTTAATATCTCAACCACTCATTTGCTCATGTGCTATTTAATCTAATGGTTGAGATATTGAAGTCAAATAATTGAGTTAAAAATTTGAATTGATATAGTCTGACCTTAAAATAATTAACAACTTTATATTGTAAAATTTTTAACTAATTAAATAAAGAACTATTGACATAAATCGATTAAAAAAACGAAGTCGCACACAGTAACATATATATATATATATATATATGCAACCATACCAGCACTAATGCACCGAATCCTATCAAAACTCCCTTAGGTGAGAGCAGTACTAGGATGGGTGACCTCCTGGGAAGTCCTTGTGTTGCACTCCTTTTTTAAATATATATATAAATAAGAGATAACTTTAATTGACTTGATTTAAACACTCTACAATTCACTTTTTTATTTTTATTTTTTATAAATCTCGTATAGTCGTATATTGTCTATATGTCATGATTTAGTTTATTATTATTATTATTCACTTTTTTTGCTTTTGTAAGTAGTGATATTTTAGTAAAATACCATGAATTCCTTTTTCAATCGGAAAGATAATTTGATTCCTAGAGTGAGTAGGAGGAATCAAATTCCTTTTCCATTGTGAACTTAATTCCTGATTTATGAATAGGGTTCACGAAATTTAATTCTCTAAAAATTTAGTAAAAGTGGAATTCTTAAATCAGAAACTTAATTGCCTTTCTTAAGTAGGATTCCTAATTAGTAAACATACTCTTTCCTAAGTAAGATTCCTAGTTAGTAAACATGTCATATATATATATATATACAGAAATTCTATTATCAGTTCGAACTGATAAAAGTTATATCAGTTCCTTGCATGTGGACCACTGGATTTAAATACTTTGACTTGGCTGTATGCACTTGTCAGTCAAAGTATTTAAATCCAGTGGCCCACATACAAGGAACTAATATAACTTTTGTCAGTTCGAACTGATAATAGAAAGACTATATATATATATATTAGGGTTGTGCCCTCACACAAGAGTCTCAAGTTTAAGAAGGATAACCGAGAAAATTGATAGCAGAAAAGATTGCACTGCAAGCAGTTTTGCAATTTTTGGTTCTCTAAAAAAATAAAGGGGTAATTGCACAAACATCCCCTGACGTTTGATATAATTACATACATATGGCAGTTTTGGTCATATTAACACAAACATCCCCTGATCTTTGAAAAATATTGCACTAACATCCCCTACCGTTAACTTTTAACTGTTAAACAACATTCAAAGGAGCAAAATGACTAAAATGCCCCTAATTTACATTTTAAAATTAAAATATTAATAAAAACAAATCTTCAGCTTCCTTATTTGTTTATTGGAAAAAAAACATCGAAAAACATCATATTCAAATAATCAAACAACACGATCTCCAAATCATCAAACAAAAAATTCATCTTGCTCACCCAAATGGAAAAAATCAAATATAACACCTCCAAATCATCAAACATCACCCAACCATCTTCATCAATCCACAAAAAAAAAAAAAAAAAAAGCAACTCGTGCTTGCTTCTTCCATATCTTTACTAAGACATTTGAAAACTTCTGATATTCAATGCCATAACCTCTTCATCTTCATCAAATCCAAAAAATAAAAATTTTCCATTTCTTCATCTCTTTCCATCCTCAACAAAATCCAACAAAACAAACACCACAATCCCACAATCATTATACACAAATCCTCCTAACCTTCATTAATTTTACAAAAACTAAAAGATGATTAAAAATAAAAATAAAAATAAAAACCCAGCTCTGATGAACTGAGATGAAGCAGGTTTGGGAGATGGAGCCCCTATTTGACTGAAGATGGAGCCATCCCTTGTCAAACCAAAACCTGCCCACCGCTTCTCTTGAAGCTCTCTTCTTATGTATATGATTGATAGAGACAAAGAGAGGTAGGGATTAGATCGGTGACAAAGTAGGATCCCGATTGCTCTATCACTGCATCCAACAACTTCTCCCTAGCTAGAGTGAGAAACCATACCTTCAATATCATCTATTTATATTTTAGCCAATATTTTGAGAAATAAATGAAATTTTTGCTGGTAAGTAAACATTTTGTGTATTTTTATTGATAGATGTTTAAATTTAAATATACTTCTCCTTAATTAATTGGATTGGTGGAACATGTGTTCTTAATTATTATTTTAATAAATATATTTTAGTGCAAACAAAAAGCTTTCTCTTCCACCACAAAACCTTTGATTTCACTACTTATTGTTTGGTTAGATGAAAAATAAGATAAAATAAATAAAACAAAAATAAAGTAGTGTAGCAGATAAAATTCGATACACTATCAAAAGATAGAAACAAAGTGAAAAAGAAAGAGCTAGCATCCATCTCTCCTAGTAAATGTGTATGAGTTCTATTGGTTTTCTCTGTATGAGCTCTTTGCAACTAGAGAGAGAAACAAAGTGAAAAAGAAAGTGTTTTATCTTCAAAGAAAGAGAGAGAAAAGAGGAAAGATGGAGTGTGTAAAAACTGAAAAGTGAGGAAAGATGGGGACTTTAGATTTGGAATACTTTTAATAATTTGGGTAAGAGATGGGGACATGGGGTTGATTTCTCCATCTCCGGTCAGACGAGAGATGTCCAGATCTTCATCTTACTAGAGATGGAGCTCGAGATGAAGTGGTATCATTATTAATTTTTTTCCGTTTTTAAAAAAAATTAAAATACTTTTAAAATAATAATTGTTTTTCAATTTGTTTTAATTTTAGTGAAAATGACCATATTACCCCTAACCATTAAGTGATAACTGCAGAAAATTAAGGGTAGGGGATGTTAGTGCTATATTTTTCAAAGGTCAAGGGATGTTTGTGTTAATATGGCCAAAACTGCCATATGTGTGTAATTATATCAAACGTCAGGGGTGTTTGTGCAATTACCCCAAAAATAAAAAATAAAAACCATTGACTTGAAACAACCCAGAAATCAAGAGCTTTTGATTCAAATCCAGAGCAGCAAGTATGTTCTCTATCAAAGATGTGCCTTCAACAACATCAGTTCTATCAGCATATACTGCGTTCAGTGCAACAACAATGCTTTTAAGGACAGTGATCAACGAAGTTCAGAGTGTAACCAACCAGATCATACCAAAGCAAATCAAAGATATGATCTTGTCGAAATTCGGAGGACTCTGCAGAATTGGGTCTCGAATGACACTCACCATTGATGAGTCCATTGGCTACTCCATGAACCAATTGTTCGAGGCTTCTGTAATCTACTTGCGAACAAAAATCAACCCATCACTCAACGGCATCCAGGTTTCCAAATCGGCGAAAGAAAACAACTTTTCATTGACAATGAATGAAGGCGAAAAGATCGTTGATGTTTTCGAAGGTGTCCAACTCTTGTGGGTGATGGATTGGCTAGTAAGAAAACATATGAGATTTCACGTAATGGGGAATCAGAGAAACGAGTGATCGTGCTGAGTTTTCATAAGAAGTACATGGAGAAGGTGGTGAGCTCTTATTTAAGGTATGTGATGGAGAGATCAAATGCTTGGAAAGAAGAAAACAATGTGGTGAGGCTCTATGCATTGGGACGTTTTGGTGGAGAGCTAGTAATTAGAAATAATGGTGATGGTGGAGGACCGTGGGGCTCGACCAAACTTGACCATCCAGCCACTTTTGACAAGATTGCAATGGATCCATCGATCAAGCAGGCCTTGATTGATGACTTGAACAGGTTTGTGAGGAGGAGAGATTTTTATAGAAGAGTTGGAAAAGCATGGAAACGTGGGTACTTGTTGTATGGACCTCCTGGTACTGGTAAATCAAGCTTGATTGCAGCTATGGCCAATTACTTGAAATTCAGCATTTATGATCTGGAGCTTGCGAGTATTCACAGCAATTCAGAGCTTAGAAGTCTGTTAGTGTCCACTTCGAACCGTTCAATACTTGTGATTGAGGATATTGATTGTAGCGTTAAGCTGCAGAACAGACAATGTGGTAGATATGTGCCCAATGAGAGAAGCAAGGTAAAGATGTATAGTCAAGTAATTATTATTGCATATATGTTTCGACACTGACTATGTGCTACATGTTGGGTTGTGAAGTACGACAGTAATGTTGTGTCCTATTCAGGAGTGGTTTCCAGTTTTATTTAGGACAAACAATTTTAAACGGTATTAATTATTTATACTCTTGTAATTCTAGGGTTTTAAATTGCGAGAGAGAAAAAGAAAGAGAGGAACACCGATTTGATAGTGGAAGTTAAGTGTTGGTGCGTTTCGTGGATATAGGTTTACGTCAATCCACCTAAAATCTTATATCTTTCTTTATTGTTTTCTTGCTTTCGTGTGTTTTGATTATTGCTTTTGATTTAAATATTTCGTAACATTTATACATTGTTGATTGTTTTTTTTTTTTCCTTGACAGTTCACTCTATCTGGGTTGCTGAATTTCATTGATGGATTGTGGTCAAGCTGCACTGATGAGAGAATTATTGTGTTCACTACAAATCACAAAGAGAAACTGGACTCTGCATTGTTGAGGCCAGGCCGAATGGACATGCACATACACATGTCCTATTGCACTCCTAGTGGGTTCAGGATTCTGGTTTCTAACTACTTGGGGATCAATGATCACGATTTGTTTCCGGAAATAGATGAATTGATGACAGAAGTGCAGCCGTGCAGGTAACTCCAGCAGAGATTGCAGAAGAGCTCATGAAGAATGAGGATGCTAACATTGCTCTTGATGGGCTGATTAAGTTTCTACAGAGAAAGAAGATTGAAGTTGTTGAAGATGAAGCACGAGTTGGTGATAATAAGAGGAAGACAATGAGTGAAACTGAAGATGGAGATGATCAGACTGAAGATGAAGATGGAGATGATCAGCATATTCTCATTAATAACTGCAAGACAAAAAGGATGAGAAGTATTCAATTAAGATGAAGACCGGAAACGGAAGGCTGCCGGGGGCAGAGCCAGAAAATTATATTTGGGGGCTGATGTAGTAAAATATAATAGTTTAGGGTCCATGGAGGAGGGAGGAGTCACCAAAAAAAATTTAAAATCCTTAAAATCTTTTTTTTTTTTTAAATTAATAAAATTTTAAATTATTTTCATTTTAGCTTCTTAAAGTTTTCGTTTTGAGGAGTGCTAAATTCACTCTCTCAACTCACTCTCTCAACACACTCTCTATTCTTGTGTTGACATATGGACAACATTTATTGTTTTACATTAAAAATCTAACCTTTATAAAGAGCCTACTTTTTCATTTTATTTACATTACAAACCAACAACTAATTTCCTATATTGTATTTCTTCATGTTATATCAATTTATATATATATAGGTATGCGATTTGTGTTGTCTACGACTCTACAACTTTTTTTTTTCTTTCTATAGTTTCATTAGGTCTGAGTAAACTCCTACCCTCAAAATTTACAAACAAAAATTGGTTTCTCACCATTGTTACAGCTGTATCCAAGTAATTTTTTTTTATTGTTTTTTTAATTAAATAATTTTATTGTATTGGGTTAAATTTTTATGTTGAATTTTTTTACTTAATTTCTTTTTCATAACTTGTATTTGCAGTAAACACCAACTCTCACCATTCTCAAACATAAGTTGTCTTCTGTTATAGCTATATTCAGGTAATTTTTTAATAAACTCTTAAATTTTTAAACTGAACTTCATTATTTTGAAATCATGTTTCAAACTTTATATCAGTAGGTAGATTAAAAACTAAATGCCTTTGGGTTTTTTTAGGTTACTATGAATTTAGACATTGATTTAAATTTGAAAGAATGCAACAAAGATACTATTGAGCATGCAAATGATAATTGGGAGGATGTTGACTGTGAGAAAAGTTTAGAGCCGTACAAGGGAATGGAATTTGATTCACAAGATGATGCATATTTTTTTATTTAAAGTATTCAAAGTTTATTGGGTTTGGTATCTCAAACAAATTAGAATTAAATAGTTTTTAAAAAAAAAAAAAATTACCTAGATAGAGCTGTAACAATGGGAGAAACCAATTTTTGTTTGTAAATTTTGAGAGTAGGAGTTTACTCAGACCTGATGAAACTGTAGAAAGAAAAAAAAAAGTTGTAGAGTCGTAGACAACACAAACCACAGACCTGATATATATATATTAAAACAAATTGATATTAAATGAAGAAGGACAATCTAAAAAATTAGTTGTTGGTTTGTAGTGTAAATAAAATGAAAAGGTAGACTCTTTATAAAGGTTATATTTTTAATGTAAAACAATAAATGTTGTCCACATGTCAACATAAGAACAGAGAGTGTGTTAAGAGAATGGGTTGAGAGAGTGAATTTAGCACTCCTCTTTTGTTTTTGTTTAATAACTTCTGAAACTTGAATTTCTAGCATTGTAAATTATTTAGAAAATACTTATAAGTTACCAATATTGGAAAGGCTGCAATGAAAAACCCAATATTTTCAGTGCACCCATTGATCTCTCCATGTCCAATTTTAGATGGACGAGATTGTGACTTAGGCAAATGACTCCTAGATCAGCGGCTCGAATCCTACCAATGGCAAAAACTTTAAATATATATATATATATACCCGGTTTCCAAAGAATATTTTCGTTAAAAGATATTGTCAAAAAAAAAAAAAAAAAATCTACCAATTTCCAAAGAATATTTTCTTTAAAAAAAAAAGTGCATAATAAGCAATCCAAAGTTAATTAGCTTTTCTAGTAGTTATAAGATTTAATTATCGGCAACTTACATGGATAGGGGGATGAAGTGGACTTGTTATTTTTATTCTATTAACGAAGAAGACAACAGGAAGCGCTCTTATTTACCGCCCTGTTCATGTCGAAAACATTGACAACGACTTGCATGTAAAAACCAAACTTGACAACCTGGCAAGCTCCTCTAATGGCGATGCAAGCAAGAGAGAGATACACCCAACCATACCATTCAAGATATTTTAACATTCACGGCGTCAAGACAAGTAAGTCATAATTATGATTTACAGGAAGAAAAATCCAGATAAACCTGTCCCAGATGACGTGGTTGATTCTTCTTAATTAATTATTACAAGGCATAATTTCATTATCATCCATATTATTTAAATCATTATCAATTTAGTCCTGATCATTTTTCAGACACCAATAATTTGTTTTGTATATTTTTCCCTTATTCTAATTGACTTGACTTGTATTGAAAGTTTTAGCTTCTTAATTGCTAAGGAAGCTACTTGGGTTAGTCAGTCAAAGTGGAAGCAGAGCTTATCAAAATTTTCTGGTTCTATAAATAAAAAAGCCACTGCCTGGAAATATCCCACAAAACAGAGCTTTCTATACTCAAAAAAACCATCCAAATTCATCAAAATTTTGAGCAGCAAGCAAATATGTATTCCATCAAAAGCATGCCTTCAACATCGTCAGTTTTATCAGCATATACCACCTTCACTGCATCAGCAATGCTGGTCAGGACAGTGATCAAAGAAGTCCAGACTCTGACCAACCAGATCATACCAAAACCAATCCAAGAACTGATCTTGTCAAAACTTGGTGGGTTTGTTAGAAATCAAGCAACTTCTCAAATGACAATCATCATTGACGAGTTCAATGGGTACTCAATGAACCAATTATACGAAGCCTCTGAAATCTACTTGCGAACAAAAATCAATCCATCTTTCAACAGGGTCAAGGTTTCCAAGTCACCAAAAGAGAAGAGCTTATCATTAACGATCAACAAAGGCGAAAAGATCATCGATGAATTCGAAGGTATACGATTCATCTGGGAAATCACTAGTAAAGATGATAAGGACTTATCTCATGATGCAACCAAAAATCGAGTGATTGAGCTGAGTTTCGATAAGAAGTACATGGAACTAGTATTGAACACTTACTTGTCACATGTAATGGAGACTTCAGATGTTTTCAGAGAAAAGAACAAAGTGGTGAAGCTCTATGCACTTGGACATTTTGGTGGAGAAGGCAACAGAGGAGCATGGGGCTCGACGAGTCTCGACCATCCAGCCACTTTTGACAAGATTGCAATGGATCCAATTCTCAAGCAGAGCTTGATAGATGACTTGGACAGGTTTGTGAGGAGAAGGGATTTTTATAGAAGAGTTGGAAAAGCATGGAAACGTGGTTACTTGTTGTATGGACCTCCTGGTACTGGTAAATCAAGCTTGATTGCAGCCATGGCCAACTATTTGAAATTCAATGTCTATGATTTGGAACTTGCAAGCATTTCAAGCAATTCCAAGCTTAGAAACCTGTTGGTTTCCACTTCGAATCGATCAATACTTGTGATTGAAGATATCGATTGCAGCGTTGAGTTGCAGGATAGACAATCTAGTCGAATATTGGACCACAATAACAGCAGCCAGGTAAGATGGATTACTAGAGTCTAGATTAGTCACTTAGTGAGTTTGTACAATGATTGTTTATATGTTAGAATAATTCTCCGGTCATTTTTTTGTGCGGTCTCAATGTGATAATCTTTGAGACCTTATGAAAAACTTCAGGTCTGGTCCTGACTAGAGAAATACCTTATATGTTGAATGCTTTTTTGACAGTTAACTCTATCTGGGTTGCTCAATTTCATTGATGGGTTGTGGTCAAGCTGCGGCGATGAGAGAATTATTGTGTTCACTACAAATCACAAAGAGAGACTGGACTCTGCATTGTTGAGGCCAGGTCGGATGGACATGCACATTCACATGTCCTATTGCACTCCTAGTGGGTTCAGGATCCTGGTTTCTAACTACTTGGGGATCAATGATCACGATTTGTTTCCTGAAATCGATGAATTGATAACTGAAGTTCAGGCAACTCCAGCAGAGATCGCGGAAGAGCTGATGAAGAGTGAAGATACGGATGTTGCTCTCGAAGGACTAATTAAATTTCTTGAGAGGAAGAAGACAGAAAGTGTTGAAGGTGAGACAGAAGATGGTGGTGGTGGTGATAATAAGTGGAAGGTGAGAGAGGAGATCGATATAGATGAGAACGTTAACGTTGTTGATGATCATGATCATGATCAGCGGAAAGCGGAAAAGAAGAGGATCCTGATGAGAGATCAGGCAGGCCTCAGGCAAGCACGCTCAACATGGTTGTGTGGTGCAGAACCAGTGTGTGGTGCAGAACCAGTTGGGAGAATCTTCTAATTTAGTTGCTATTTACCATGTTTTAGTCTAGAAAATAACTATTATTATCATCATATATTGTTTTTTGAATGACTGATTGATCAAGATCACGAACTATGATTCTAATCACAGATGTAAGTCCAATATGTAGTCACTTTAATCTTTTTAGAGTTAATAGTAGACACTTTCTTGACCTTTTACTTGATTAATTATTCGACGAATATGATTAGTTCTAAGTTTCGAACAAAATATCTTTACTTTTCGTTCATATCTAGTTGTTGTAAGCATCTTTTATTAACCAAAGAAAAAATTTACGTGCCAAATTCAATGCATAATCTCTTCTTCTCTACAATAAAAGTTGCACATTGCAATTTGCAAGAATTTCTCAGATAAGTTTGTCAGCAAAGTACTTGGTTCTTCAGGGATTGTTGAGTTGACTTGGTTCTTTTATGGTTTGATTACATTAATTCGAGGTTTTTTGGGAGGTCGAGGACTTTAACCCGCATCCTTGTGGTACAATTCTTTTATGGTTTAAAGTTTGGTACTGATTCAAAGAAAATGAATCTGCTTTTCACAGAAGCTGATGAGAATATAACTTTTGTAACTTGGTGTAACTGCTGTTATCAAACACCTTTCGGTGGAAGCACTTCTGAGATTTTGGTACAAATTTAAAGGTTTGCATACCCAAAAACTATCAATTTTCCATCCAAATCATCTTGAAATCAATTTGCAAATATGTTTTTAATCAAAGCATGCCTTCAACATCATCAGGTTTAAATTTTAATCAATTTGAAGAGTTGGATAGGCATGGAAACGCGGATACTTTGCTTGTAGCTCCTCCAGCTAGTATATAAAAAACGCTGCGTTTTGACAGAGAAAAACGAAACTTGTAGCTCCTCCAACCGGAGTAATCAAGCTCTGTTTTTTTTACTTGAAAAATCACATCATCAACTCTGCTTTCACTGGTTAGTTTCGCTATCTCTCACTCTCGTTTTCTCTCTATCATTTATTAATCAAACGATGCTAACTAACCCAACTCATTTTTTGTTATTATTATTATATTTATATGGTCAGATCTGACTTGCTTTGTTTTCACAATCAAATTAAAAACTGTTTCTTGGTTTCTCATGGAATCTTTGTCAAAGAAACTTTTTGTAATCAAAATTAGTTTTCACAGTTCATGAGTCATGAAAAAGTTCACAATTTGTAACAACTTCACCTTCCAAAATTGATGCTTGATTATGTTCACATGAGTTGAGTTGATGAAGAATATATAATTTATCTGATCTTTTTTTCCACTCAAGCAAGACGAAGAACATAAAAAGACTTTGACTTTTGAGTTCCAGCTATCTCAAACAAACTTGCACTGCAAGCATTTTTGCAATTTTTCGTTCTATAAAAAAAAAAAAAAAAAAAAACCCATTGACTTGAAACATCCCAGAAATCAAGCAAGCAAGCTAACAAACACAAAGCAAGAGCTTTTGATTCAAATTCAGAGAAGCAATCATGTTCTCTATCAAAGATGTGCCTTCAACGACATCTGTTCTATCAGCGTATTCTGCGTTCACTGCAACAGCAATGCTTGTAAGGACGGTGATCAATGAAGTTCAGAGTGTGACCAACCAGATCATACCAAAGAAATTCCAAGATATGATCTTGTCGAAATTCGGAGGACTCTGCGGAAATGGGTCTCGAATGACACTCACCATTGATGAGTTCGATGGCTACTCCATCAACCAATTGTATGAGGCTTCTGAAATCTACTTGCGAACAAAAATCAACCCGTCACTCAACAGCCTTAAGGTTTCCAAATCGGCGAAAGAAAACAACTTTTTGTTGACAATCAATATAGGTGAAAAGATTGTTGATGTTTTCGAAGGTGTCCAGCTCTTGTGGGCGATGGCTAGTGAGAAAACAGATGAGATGCCACAAAATGAGAGATTCGAAAAACGATTTATCGAGCTGAGTTTTCATAAGAAGTACATGGAGAAAGTGTTGAGCTCTTATTTGAGGTATGTGATGGAGAGATCAAATGCTTGGAAAGAAGAAAACAAAGTGGTGAAGCTCTATGCACTTGGATAATTTGGTGGAGACAGCGACGGTGGTGGTGGAGGAGCATGGTGCTCGACCAATCTTGACCATCCAGCCACTTTCGACAAGATTGCAATGGATCCAATTGTCAAGCAGGCCTTGATAGATGACTTGGACAGGTTTGTGAGGAGGAGAGATTTTTATAGAAGAGTTGGAAAAGCATGGAAACGCGGGTACTTGTTGTATGGACCTCCTGGTACCGGTAAATCCAGCTTGATTGCAGCTATGGCCAATTACTTGAAATTCAGCATTTATGATCTGGAGCTTGCGAGTATTAACAAAAATTCAAAGCTTAGAAAGCTGTTAGTATCTACTTCGAACCGTTCGATACTTGTGATTGAGGATATTGATTGTAGCATTGAGTTGCAGAACAGACAATCGGAACGATGTGAACCTAGTAAGAGCAGCCAGGTATAGATTACTAGTCTAGTAATGATGCATATATGTTTCAACATTGATTATGTGCCTAATGTTAGGTTGTGAAGCCTGAATCAGTATTTTTGCGCCTCGATGAACCATGTGTGGTTTCCTTTTTTATTTAGGAGTACTACAATTTAACCTGGCCTTATTATTTATACTCTTGTAACTCTAGGGTTAACAGCGAGGGAGAAAAAGAACGAGCTGAATTAAGAGAGGGTGTTTGATTATTGTAAACACCGAACCACGTAAAATCTCATGTCGTTTTATTGTTGAATTGTTTTCATGTGTTTTAATTATTGCTTTGAGTTTACATATTTCGTAACACTTGATACATTATTGATGGTTGCTTTTTTTTTTTTTTTTTCCTGACAGTTAACCCTATCTGGGTTGCTGAATTTCATCGATGGATTGTGGTCAAGCTGTGGCGATGAGAGAGTTATTGTGTTCACTACAAATCACAAAGAGAGACTGGACTCTGCATTGTTGAGGCCAGGTCGGATGGACATGCACATTCACATGTCCTATTGCACTCCTAGTGGGTTCAGGATCCTGGTTTCTAATTACTTGGGGATCAATGATCACGATTTATTTCCTGACATCGATGAATTGATAACTGAAGTTCAGGCAACTCCAGCAGAGATCGCGGAAGAGCTGATGAAGAGTGAAGATACAAATATTGCTCTCGAAGGACTAATCAAATTTCTGGAGAGGAAGAAGACAGAAAGTGTGGAAGGTGTGACAGAAATTGGTGATAATAAGAGGAAGGCAAAAGAGGAAATCGATGTAGATGAGAACGTTAATGTCGTTGATGATCATGATCATGATCAGCGGAAGGCGAAAAAGAAGAGGATCCTGATGAGAGATCAGGCAGGCCTCAGGTAATTAAGCATGCTTAAAACGGTTGTGTGGGGCAGAACCAGTTGGGAGAACCTTGTAATTTAGTGGCTAATTACCATGTTTTTATCTCCACAACAAATGTTATTATCATCATATGTTACTAGTATTTGAATGACTGATTGATCAAGATCACGAACTATGATTCTAATCACAGATATAAGTCCAATAACAGTATACACTTTCTTGACATTTTCCAATATCATCAATTGTGCCTTTGAAAACAAAGAGTCATTAAGTACAAGAATATAGAACAAAAGTCTAATTTAGCAAGTACATGCATCAATCAAACTTCCCCCACTCTTTAGATCTAATACTCAATACTCAAATCATTCTAAACATGGTATTTTGGATCATCCATCAATCAATCAACAATCATGGGATGCTAAATTAGTCTGCTCCTAAGTTAAATTACACTACTCATAATCTCATTCATGGACACATATCAATTTAACCCATCACACACATGAATATCACAATAGAGATTTAATCATAGATAAGCAATAGTAGAACAAAACTCAAAGAATATAATAAAAATCATACATATATTGCAATAAGTGTAAGTTTACAAAATTCCCAAATTGGAGTTACACATAAAGGAAAACAAGAAATACAAGAAATGAGTAAAAATGAGACAACATTTAAAAACAAAGAGTAATGCTAGAGGACCAAAAAAGTGACCCAAATTTTGGACTCAAACCTATGTGGCAACATCACATGGGATCTTTGGGAAAAGTGACGTGGGCCCGTGTTGTGTGTGATGTTGCCACATAGGTTTAGGTCTAAAATTTGGGTTACTTTTTAGGTCCTCTAGTATTACTCAAAAACAAACCCTCCAAAGAAGCTCATAACTTTCATAGCCCGGTTTTGGTCCAAAGACCACTCATTTTCTTTGTAATCTACTCCTAAATGTGGTGTAAGAAGTGTAAAAATGGTGGTGGAGGTGTATGGTGAGCTCCCATGGAGGAAAAACCTCCATAGGAGCTTGAATCTCTCACTTATCTGGTGGAAAAGGCGAAAGAGATAAAGAAAATGGAGAGAAATATGGTATGGGGTGGAAGAGAGAGAAGAAATGTGTGTTAGATTTTTGGACCAGGATCCTCTCCTCACCTCACCTTTTCCTCACCTTTTCCTCACCTTTTCAAAGCATGTGATTGATTGTTAATAAAGTGTCAATCACATCTTAACTATTCATTCATTGCAATACTTATGTGTCATAAGATTAAGTGAGGTGAGGATAAGGTGAGGTGAGGTGAGGAGAAGATCCTTGTCCTAGATTTTCTGGTTTCAGAAAATAGAATGTATTTACAGGCTTTCAAAAAATTAGGGCACGAGTGGCAAATTACAAAAATATCCCTCGACATGGAAAATTACGATTAAACCCCTCAGCCAAGTTGAATGCCAGAAATCGGCGCCCTTGTCGGCAGATCATGCGCCCCTTGCCCGCCGAATTCCAAGTTCCCAACTTTCAGTCCATTTTTCGGCGCCCTTAAACGACAGCCCCTATTAGCCGAATAAGGGCGCTGAATTTATGTCGGTGCGAACGGCCCTTGGACGCCGAATGAGGGAGCCGAAATTGTGAGGAGAAATTCTGCAGAAATCTGGTTTTGGCGAGAGGGAGAAGATGAAGTTCAGTCATGGGGTTCATTTAGAAAGCTAATGGGGTTTATTTGGGCTTGTGAGCTCATTTCACATGATTGTGCCACCAATTGGGCCTTTCTTTTGGATCTTTTTAGAAGTGGGCTGGGGCTCGTTTAGAAGCCCAAAAGACCAACAACCCAAAACTCACTGTTTCACACTTTCACTTTCACTTAATGATGTGGCATGGACTGCTGGTGAATTAAATTAGGTCCCTGTACTCTTCTAAAATCGGAATAACTTCAATCTTTCCTCATAATATACATTTTTACCCTTAATTAACCAAAATTACTCCAATGTCCCAAAAACTCCATAAATACCTGAAACACTTATTTTAACGCATTAAATACCCAGTTTTATCAGGGGAAACAAGCATAAAAGATGAAAGTAAGGGGCTACACAACATATAGAAATATGAGTTATCAAGCTTCAAATGAGTATAGCTTATAACTAAAAAGGCTTTTGGTTGTGTAAATTACAAAAAAGGTATTGACATTGTATTTTTAGAAATAGATTTTGGTTGAGTGGATTACAAAAACGGTGTTGACAATGTATTTATAATAAAAGAGTTAAGGTGGAATATCTAAAATTTATAAAGAGTAGTTGAGACAATTTATATATTTTTTTAAAAAAAACTCAAAAAAAAGCTTTTTGGAAAAGTCCAAATTTTGGGCCTTCTAAACATAAAATGGCTTCAAGTAGACAATTTATATATTAAAAAAGATGCTTTGAGATTTGTCAAACAACTAAAAGAAACTTCAAAATGGCTTCCTAACACTAAAAAAAAGCGTCTTTGATCCTTTCAAAAACTATATCAGACACACACTAAATTTAAAGGTTTGCATACCCAAAAACTATCAATTTTCCATCCAAATCATCTTGAAATCAATTTGCAAATACGTTTTTAATCAAAGCAAGCCTTCAACATCATCAGTTTTAAATTTTAATCAATTTGAAGAGTTAGATAGGCATGGAAACGTGGATACTAGCTTGTTACTTGTAGCTAGACCTGGCACGGTTCCGGTTCGAACCGGTGGAACCGGAACCGAAAATCCGGTTCCGATTCAAGAACCGGAACTTGAACTGGAGGAGGCCGGTTCCGGTTCTATGGTTTGCTCGAACCGTCGGTTCAAGGTTTTTTTTTTTTTTTTTTTTTTTTTTCAAATTTCTTTTTTTAAAAAAAAATTACACTTTATTTATAAAAATAAAATGTTAAAAAAAAATTGATATTGAAGAGTATTGAACCATGGTCCATAACCCTTGTCCAAGTAATTAGTATATTTTCCTTTGCATTCTCTTCCTTTTTATATAGGTTAGATCTCTCTCCATTTCCCTCATTTATCCGATGTGAGATGTGAGATTTTCTTTTCCTTTCTATTCTAGTTATAGCTTACTAATTTAAGTAGAAATGAGAGAGTTAACTTTAGACATTTTGATCTTGGACTTGGTACCATATTTAACTGTGGGTGGAGAATCCATTAGCCAAAAAAAAAAAAAAAAGTTAAAGGATTTCAATTAGGAGCCATCAGCCATGTGCTTGCCTACTCATATCTTTTGTTCTTATTCAGTGTCATTGTTTCAAATTTCAATTATTCATTTTTTTTTTTTTTTTTTTTTTTTTTTTTGACGAAATTCAATTATTCATTATACAAAGCACTGTCTTTCTTCTTTTCTTTTTATGCTCTACCATTCTTCATTATCTAATATATCTATATATATCTTTTGTCCCAGTGCCCCACATTTTTTATCTCAACGTGAATTTATTTCTTAAATACTTAATTTTGTGTACGTTAATTTACTTACAGTAGAAAATGGTGTGGGTTGAGGTAGATCTAGGTCTAAGTGGATAGAATTAACAACAAAGAAAAACAAAACAATTAGAATAGAAAGGATAAAAAAATCTCACATCCCACATTGGAAAAATACGAGAGGTGGAGAGATGCTTAACCTATATACAAAGGAGGAGAATGCAAAGAAAAATATAATTACTTGGACAAAGGTTATGGGCCATGGGCCAATACTTTGTAATGTCATTTTCTAACATTTTATTTTTTTAATAAATAAAATGTAATATTTTGTAATGTTTAAAAAAAAAAAAAAAAAAAAATTACCGGTTCGGTCGGAACCGGAACCGGCGGTTCTAGAACCGGAACCGGAACCGGAACCGTCTAAGTCCAGTTCCGAACCGGAATCGGAACCGAACCGGAACCGTGTCACCACTTAGTTGTAGCTCCTCCAGCTCCAGCTAAGTAAATAAAAAACGCTGCGTTTTGACAGAGAAAAAGGAAACTCGTAGCTCCTCCAGCAGCGAACCGGAGTAATCAAGCTCTGTTTTTTTGCTTGAAAAATCACATCAACTCTGCTTTCACTGGTTAGTTTCGCTCTCGTTCTCTCTATCATTTACTAGTCAATCGATGATAACTAACCCAACTCATTTTTTTGTTATTATTATTATTTTATCTGGTCAGATCTGACTTGCTCTGGTTGCTAAACTGATCTGACTGATCTATAACTGATCCGACTTGCTCTATAATCAAGCTCTGTTTTTCTGCTTCAAAAACACATCATCAATATTCATAAACTGTGCTTTCACCGGTTAGTTTTCGCTATCTCTCAATATTCAGAAACTTTTTGTAACCATCTTTGGATCAAAATTCAAAATTAGTTTTCCATGAGTCATTAAAAGTTCACAATATAAAAAGACTTATGACTTTTGAGTTCCAGCTATCTCAATCATACATATAATTCAAGCATTTTTGCAATTTTTCGTTCTATAAAAGAAAAACCCATTGACTTGAAACATCTCAGAAATCAAGCAAGCAAGCTAACAAACACAAAGCAAGAGCTTTTGATTCAAATTCAGAGAAGCAATCATGTTCTCTATCAAAGATGTGCCTTCAACGACATCTGTTCTATCAGCGTATTCTGCGTTCACTGCAACAGCAATGCTTGTCAAGACAGTCATTAATGAAGTTCAGAGTGTGACCAACCAGATCATACCAAAGAAATTCCAAGATATGATCTTGTCGAGATTCGGAGGACTCTGCGGAAATGGGTCTCGAATGACACTCACCATTGATGAGTTCGATGGCTACTCCATCAACCAATTGTATGAGGCTTCTGAAATCTACTTGCGAACAAAAATCAACCCATCACTCAACAGACTCAAGGTTTCCAAATCGCCAAAAGAAAACAACTTTTCATTGACAATCAATCAAGGCGAAAAGATTGTCGATGTTTTCGAAGGTGTACAACTCTTGTGGGTGATCGCTAGTGAGAAAAATCAAATGCCACAAAATGGGAAATTCGAGAAACGATTGATCGAGCTGAGTTTTCATAAGAAGTACATGGAGAAAGTGGTGAGTTCTTATTTGAGGTATGTAATGGAGATATCAAATGCTTGGAAAGAAGAAAACAAAGTGGTGAAGCTCTATGCGCTTGGACATTTTGGTGGAGACAGCCACGGTGGTGGTGTTCCTGGTGGAGGAGCATGGGGCTCGACCAATCTTGACCATCCAGCTACTTTCGACAAGATTGCAATGGATCCAATTGTCAAGCAATCCTTGATAGATGACTTGGACAGGTTTGTGAGGAGGAGAAATTTTTATAGAAGAGTTGGAAAAGCATGGAAACGCGGGTACTTGTTGTATGGACCTCCTGGTACTGGTAAATCAAGCTTGATTGCAGCTATGGCCAATTACTTAAAATTCAGCATTTATGATCTGGAGCTTGCGAGTATTTACAGAAATGCAGAGCTTAGAAGGCTGTTACTATCTACTTCGAACCGTTCGATACTTGTGATTGAGGATATTGATTGTAGCATTGAGTTGCAGAACAGACAATCTGGACGACATGAACCTCGAAAGAGCAGCCAGGTATAGATTACTAGTCTAGTAATGATTGCATATATGTTTCAACATTGATTATGTGCCTAATGTTTGGTTGTGAAGCCTGAATCAGTATTTTTGCGCCTCACTGAACCATGAGTAGTTTCCTTTTTTATTTAGGAGTACTACAGTTTAACCAGGCCTTATTATTTATACTCTTATAACTCTAGGGTTAATTGCGAGGGAGAAAAAGAAAGAGCCGAATTAAGAGAGGGTGTTTTATTGTTTTCGTGTGTTTTAATTATTGCTTTGAATTTGCATATTTCGTAACACTTGATACATTATTGATGGTTGCTTTTTTTTTTTTTTTTTTTTTGCTGACAGTTAACTCTATCTGGGTTGCTGAATTTCATTGATGGATTGTGGTCAAGCTGTGGCGATGAGAGAATTATTGTGTTCACTACAAATCACAAAGAGAGGCTGGACTCTGCATTGTTGAGGCCAGGTCGGATGGACATGCACATTCACATGTCCTATTGCACTCCTAGTGGGTTCAGGATCCTGGTTTCTAATTACTTGGGGATCAATGATCACGATTTGTTTCCTGACATCGATGAATTGATAACTGAAGTTCAGGCAACTCCAGCAGAGATCGCGGAAGAGCTGATGAAGAGTGAAGATGCAGATATTGCTCTCAAAGGACTAATCAAATTTCTCGAGAGGAAGAAGACAGAAAGTGTCGAAGGTGAGACAGAAATTGATGATAATAAGAGGAAGGCAAGAGAGGAAATCGATGTAGATGAGAACGTTAATGTTGTTGATGATCATGATCATGATCATGATCAGCGGAAGGCAAAAAAGATGAGGGTTCCAATGAGAGATCAAGCAGGCCTCAGGCAAGCATGCTCAGCACGGTTGTGTGGAGCAGAACCAGTTGGGAGAAACTTGGAATTTAGTGGCTAATTACCATGTTTTTATCTCCACAACAACTATTATTATCATCATATGTTGTTAGTATTTGAATGACTGATTGATCAAGATCACGAACTATGATTCTAATCACAGATGTAAGTCCAATAACAGTAGACACTTTCTTGACCTTTTGCTTGATTAATTATTCGATGAATATGATTAGTTCTAAGTTTCGATCAAAATCTCTCTACTTTTCATTCATATCCGGTTGTTGTAAGCATCTTTTATTAACCAAAGAAAAAATTTACGTGCCAAATTCAATGCATAATCTCTTCTTCTCTACACTAAAAGTTGTGAATCAAAAGATGTCCACACATTGCAATTTGCAAGAATTTCTCAGATAAGTTTGTCAGCAAAGTACTTGGTTCTTCAGGGATTGTTGTGTTGACTTGGTTCTTTTATGGTTTAAAGTTTGGTACTGATTTAAAGAAAATGAATCTGCTTTTCACAGAAGCTGATGAGAAAATAACTTTTGTAACTTGGTGTTACTGCTGTTATCAAACACCTTTCGGTGGAAGCACTTCTGAGATTTTGGTATATAAATTTAAAGGTTTGCATACTCAAAAACTATCATTTTTCCATCCAAAATCATCTTGAAATCAATTTGCAAATATGTTTTTAATCAAAGCATGCCTTCAACATCATCAGTTTTAAATTTTAAACAATTTGGAGGGTTGGAAAGGCATGGAAACGCAGATACTAGCTTCTTGTATGGACCTCCTGGAACTGGTAAGTCAAGCTTGATAGCAGTCATGGCTTCCATTCTAAACCAAAACTAAAACTAAAATTTAAAAAACTAAACACGCCCACCGTGGGGCTCGAACCCACGACCACAAGGTTAAGAGCCTTGCGCTCTACCAACTGAGCTAGACGGGCTTGTTGGTTTCAGTCAACGTATTGGAGTTAGATATTCTAGTGATAGTTATAACTATTTTGACTAATCTTAATTAGAAAGATGTATCCAAATACGTTGACTAAGACCAACAAGCCCGTCTAGCTCAGTTGGTAGAGCGCAAGGCTCTTAACCTTGTGGTCGTGGGTTCGAGCCCCACGGTGGGCGTTTTTGTTTTGTTTTTGTTTTTTAATTAGTCCAAAATGGGATTTTCTCAAACATTTATATTTTACCAATTGAGAAACAAAAGCAACTTGATTTCAAGATTATACTGAAGAATCATCATGGCCTTGCTATAAATGTTTTCAAAAGATACAACAAGCTTGTATCATAATTGATTCTAAGGCTTCAGTTCTGGAATACATCTTTTTATGTATTTCTACCCATCAAGAGGAAACCAAAATCCATACACATTACAAGGGCTGTACATCTCTTCTTCTCTATGAAACCTCAAAAAAAGAAAAAAAAAGTAATTGTGCCCGTGCCGCGGGAACAGGAGACAAGAAGATACAAGAGAGACATTTACAAGGGAGACCTGACTTTTTTTTTGTTAACATTGTGACACTGAGTAGCTCTTGCTGCTCTTAAACAAAAAGGTAAAGGCTCTTCCCATCTTTCTTCTTGAGATCGATTTACATAGCGGTTTTGATTCTGCAGCAGGGTCAGGAGCTGCATTGAAAATGGGCGTAGCCTTCTTCTCGCTAATATTAACCTGCTGTTGTTGTCTGATCTCAACAGGGGGATGATCTCGTTGCCTTTGTTCCCGAAACAGCATCAATAGTTTCTGAGCCTTCTCTCTCCCTCTCGTGGTCCCGTTAACTGAAATTGATACCAGTGCAGGTATCACCCCTTCTTGTAGAACCAATTGACAGCATTTCTCACTACCATTACACAATATTAAAAGGCATGAAACAGCTTGCTCCTGCTCAATGGGTTCATCCATGTCCAACGTTGCTGCCAGCCCAGAAATAAGACCAGGTGTTGAAGTCATTTCATCTTTTCCTGCTTTACTTGAAACTAAATTTAACAGGACAGCCAACGATTTTTCTGTCCACGTGCGGTCACCAGCAATCGCAAGGGATTGAAGGCCATTGATAATCCCAGCTGAAAGAAGGTTTTGAATGTTGGAGGGTAGAGTGGAGAGGTTATAAAGGGCATGGAGGGCATCAATCTTGCATTGCGGTTCAGTTTCACCTTTACAAAGCTCAACTAAAAACGGGACTGCCTGACTTGTGCCAATGATGGACTTGGCATCATCAAAGCAAGAGAGGTTAAGATAGAGAGCTGTTGCTGATGCATGGGAGCTGCAGTTGGAGATCATTTTCTCCAGCAATGGAATTACTCCTGCTTCTAACATCAATTCCTTGTTTCTGAAATTTTCAAAGAGAAAAATTATATGAGAAAAGGAATGATATTTGATAGTATTGACACCACCAGGAATCATGAATTCATATAGAAAAGAAAAAGAGACAGAACCAGAAGATTCAGTGAATAAGGACTACAGGTATTTCACAAAATGCTAAAGAAAGATTCAACATTTGTCAACAATACTAAACTGAGTCTAAAATAATTTAGTTTGCAAAATTTATCATCCATATAAACCAAAATGTTGCCTAAAAGAATGCCAATTTGACATGAAGACCAAAGGTGTAAAAGGATGAAAGATATGGATGCGTTCTCTCCAGAAATGATGCATTTGGTGCATCATTGCAAGGTTGGCAACTTCTCTCACTATTAAATGATACATAGTCACAACATCATAATAACAGTATGATTCCAATGAACAAGACTTGCAATATATTCTTTATATTGAGTAAACACTTAAAATAATTACAAAGGCATAGTAATTGGGACTCGAATTTCCATAGTAATGGGAAGGGAAAAAAAAAACAATGAAAAAGAAGAACATTCTGGAGCACAAACCTGTTATTGTTGACAGCAAGGTTAAAAAGAGCCATAGCTCCAACTTCTTGAGCACTAGAATTCCTTTCCTCGACAGCTGACTCCAGGAACCTCAACAATGCTTCAACAAACCCGTTTGCCCCCATAAAAATCCTGGCCTCCTCATCATCTTTCAGCAAAAGCCTTATTTGTTCTACAACTTTGCATTTTCTCCTTAAGTCTTCCCCATCATTCAGGACCGTCAAGAGATCCTGATATCTTTCAAACACATTGAACTCGGACTCTTCCTCTTTGGCAGATGTATTTTCAATTTCATCACATACCGACTCCTCAACAGTAACACTCTCCTCCAGAGGAACCACCTTAACCTCCTTCACCTTGAAAGAGCGTACACTTCCAGTTGATCTTGAATTGGTGGACTCAGACTCCGACAAAGCCAGTCTCCAATAGTTAAGGTCAAGAGACTCAGGGGGACTATCAGGAACAGCAACTCCATTCTGTTCACACCAGCTAGCAATGAGTCCCTTAACACAGTAATTAGGGGTCAAACATAGATGGGGAAGCTTCTGTTGAGTCTTTGGACAAGTGTTGTGCCCATCACTAAACCATTTTTCAATGCAGATCCTCTCGTAAGTTTGTCCAGAAGAAATTATTACGGGATCATACATAAGCTGCAAAGATATTGGACACCTCAATTCTTCTGGTGAAAGGGGCATCTGACCTGACCTCCTATTGTTTGGCTTAAAATTAAACGAACTAAGTTTCGACAACTGGCGATCAAAGGCATTGTTATTGCCACCAGGCACTCCATCCTCGAAAGAACTCAGAACAGTAGGGGAACAAGGTGCTGAACCCTGTGAATCATTGTCATCTGCTAGCTCACTCCTAAATAACTTGGAGTATTTTCTCATAAGGTGTAAGAGATAGGCCACAATTGACTCTTTCCGCTTGTCTTCCTCCACACGAGCTCTTTCAATAAGTTTCTTGAGAGACCTTCTCTCTGTCAGAGCTGCTCTGGAAGAAGTAATGCCAAGTCTAGTAGCAGCATTGTGAAACGATTCAAGCTCATTATTATCATTACAGTCATTAAATTTTCTACCCTGCTGGAGTAACGCAATTATTTCATCGCCAACTTGCTTCTCCGAAGAATCAAGCGTAAAAACAATACCCTCAAGTTCACTAACAACCTCCAAAATCTGAAAGTGATTCAAATCGAAAAGGAGTTAAGAATACTTCTAAGTGTGGAAGCAAAAAAACAGCCACAGAAAAACACTATACAACAAAATTGAAAAAGGGCAGTATAGCAGTTAGTTTTATGCAAATTCATTAGACCCATAATAGTCAAAATGTAAAAAGAACCAATCATCATATAAAAGCAACATTCCTGTTGATAGTGTCACAATCCACAGGGAAATATAAAGATTGAAAGATATTTACCTGACACCCAATCGATTGTGGAACAATATCTTCAACACGCTTGAGACTCTCAACAAGAGCACCACGTGCTTTCTCAAATTTTAAAAGCACAGAATCCCCAGTTATAGCCTACATGATATGACTTTTTCCATTAGTACACTGCATATCTAAGTGCTAATTACTGTAAGAGAATATTCAGACACCAATTAATTCGTACCAAGTATAATTTACTACATTCTGAGCAGTGTTGAAGAATATTCTTGGCCTTCTCAAGCGCTATGTGCAATGAACACAACGCTTGAATACCAGATTTGCTCCTAGGTCGGGAAGCTTCCAAGGAAGGGAAAATTGACAAAATTCTGCAATAAATTGCAGAGAGTTTCTTGCACATGTCGCCATGTAACTGCATCAGGATACATAAAAAGAGCAGTAAGAAAAACCATGCTTCTACAGCTAAAAAAATTTCAGCCAACAAGCTCATGCTTATACGTCAACAAGACAGATTTGGATTTCAAAGGACCAGCACAGTACATATTACAACATATGGCACTATAGCTTTACGTAGGAATTGCACTTTCATAAAAAGCTAGAATGTCCTCTTTGTGTTTAGTTTCTTATACCGAAAAACATGTTGATAAACATCCAAATCAATAAACTTAAAAAAACTGAAAATATATAAACACCGAGCAGATGAAATTAATGCCTTTCTTGGGTCGAGTTAAGAAAACATCCACAACAAAATTGCCAAATCCAACATACAAATATAATCAACCAATATGCATACCTTGGCATCACTAGCAGCAAATAGACTTTCTTCAACTTCAGCAATATCCATGACAAACCGTCACCGCGGAAAACTAAAATGCAAATTTATATAGTCTGAACTCTGAAATGGAAAAGTGTGCAAAAACATAATCAGCAAACTCACAAATCTGACAAACTTTTGGAGAATACAAACGGCAAGAAATTGAATTGATTAAATAGAAGAACAGCATTTTTCGAGATAAATTTTACATATCCTAGTTATAAAAATCTGACCTTCCCACTTAGCCAATTTGTTACCTTTTTTTTTAATTGGTGTATTTGATATAGAAATTCAAAGTTTTTTTTTTTTTTTTTCTTGGCAGCCAAACAGAAAATTACTACTCCAATATACCATTCTCAGAATCAACAATTGGTCTGGACATGAGAAATACAAGAAAACAAAATACAAAACACACGATTTGATTTAGACATTTCATCAAACATCCAAAAATCCGACACTTCAACAGATAAAATTCAAAATATACAATCAAAGATTACACAAAACACAATTTGATTTAGACATCTCCTCGAACAGCAAGTATTCGAGATTCCAATTCTGTTTTCTTCTTCAAAATTAAAAAATAGTAATAATATTAATATTAATCTAAATTAAAACGATTCAACGAAAATGACCTTGTGGGTTGAGATCTCTTAGCCGAGAAAAGACACACAAATCACCGTCAGCTATCGACACTATCAAAAACTGAATAAAACTCGACTCACAAAATTTATATAAACAAAAAAATAAAAAAATAAAAATAAAAAATAAAAAAAAACTAACAAACAAATAAAACCACTGCAAACCAAAAAAACCAAAAACGCGAAATTGACATGCACTTCTATTCAACACTCGAACCATAAACAATCTCATTAAAAACGCGTGAACCCAACAACAAATCGCCGGAAATTAGACAAAAAAAGAAAAAACGGACTCGTTGTAAATCTTTTGACCGGAAAACAAACTCACCGAAAAAATCGGAAACCGACCAGGGAGGCTTCATAAAACGGCATTTACAGGAACTTTCAGGTGAGTTGGGGGACCAAACATCAAAATGTGATCTGTAATTCGAAGTTGGGTTTTGGGTGTTTGTTCGGTTTCAAAATGTAGGTTTGTTGAAGAGCGAATTTGTCGCAGAAGAGAACACAGAGATGAACGAGAGATGTGGCTTTCTTTTGGTCTGGTTTTGATATATTGTTGAAAGATTTTGTGTAATGTAATTGACAAGGAATATTGGAAATTGTTTTATTTATTTATTTATTTATTTTAGTGGGGAAAATAAAATAAAATAAATAATAAATAATAACTGTGAGTGATGGACTGAGAAGAGTGTTTTATATATATATATATAATTAAAGGGATTAAGTTAATTAATTGTTTTAAGTAAGGAATAATTAAATAATATTTGAAAATTGTGGGGTTTTGGAATTTTGCCGGTTATGTCTCCCCGGTTCACCGGCCGACATTTGCCGACCTCCTCGTTTGTCGGGTTGCAGATCTGTCATAAAAACTTGAAAAATTGAAAATACCATTTTTGTCCTTCAAATAATCAAATCAAGGTTTAGTTGCTTTCAATATTTACACCATGGAAGCAATTTTCAGAGACTTCACGGATATTACCACAGAGTTATAATAATTTTCAAAATTACTCCTTTTTATTGAACGTGTCCGGGATCCATCGGAAACAGATAAAATTAAGTCATACATAAGACGAAAGAAAATCTATTCTCACAAACAAGCTAATATCAAGAGAGAAAACCTTTTAACACATTGATATTGCGTTTGGTGAGATTTGGACCTCTCACTAAAAGTTTTGACGGGGAATGTTTAATGAAAATTAAATAATGGATAACAATTAATAGTAACAACAAGTGAATTGGGGATAAAATAACTGTTAAAAAACTTTTATTATTTATTTTGATATTACTCAAAAAGTTCAATTTTGGACTAAAAAGTATGTTAAATTAAAAGGAATAATTTATGAGTACAAGAACTAAGCACATTATACATATGTAAATTACAATGTGAAATTTAAGGTTTTATATATACAGAAATTCTATTATCAGTTCGAACTGACAAAAGTTATATCAGTTCCTTGCACGTGGGCCACTGGATTTAAATACTTTGACTTGGTTGTATGCACTTGTCAGTCAAAGTATTTAAATCCAGTGGCCCACATACAAGGAACTGATATAACTTTTGTCAGTTCGAACTGATAATAGAAATACTGTTTATATATATATATATATATATAGTGAAATTTAAGGTATTGCAAAACTAAATTAATAGAAATTAATGGTTTGTACAATTGTGGCGTTTATATTTATTTATGAATTATAAAGGCTATCTCAATTTGTATCATAATTGAGGTGGCAATATATCTTATAAAATATATGAATAATTGTTTATTATTATTATTATTTTTTGTTTAAATCAACTTATTTTTATTGATAGTATTTATACAATTTGAAAAGATAAAATTAATATTGAACTTGCTTCCAAAATATATAATTTTAAATATATTGAACAAGATTCTTCCATAGCAAAAAATATATAAATAAAAGCTTTCTTTTGTTCAATGGAGTAAAGTATTTTGCTTTAATATAAATAACTAGATATTTATGATACGTTGGAGATTGTGAATTGGCCTGCAAATCATTCAATGTAATATTCAATTCACACTTGAGTATAACACATTGATATTTAAAATGGATCTTCATTTTGACAAATATTATTCATAGAAAGAAAATTCAAATTCGATTTTATATTTATACATGTGACTCAATGTTAATACGTGGCTTATCAATAAATTATTGACTTTTTCTTTTTTAATTAAATCGATATGATATACTAATTTTTTTAAATCTAACTACCAACCCGTTAAGAAATTACCAACATTACATGAACGTTTTGGATATCTAATCTCATAACCGATAAATATACACTTAAACTCGAGTTAGAAATCTATCGAGATCAAAGTCCAGATATTTAGTTCCATGACCGAGATATCTAATTAAACTCTCCATACATATTTATAAGATACATATAGTAAGAATTGAACCCCTACCACTAAGAGCATCGCCAATGTAAAAGTTGATTGCATACCAATAATTGTTGACATGGCAACAATATTAAGAGACTTGCTTCTTATGTGGCATAAAAATAGACTTAATAGACAATCAACTCAAAATTTGGTCTCCAATGCTTCCGTCTAAAACACAATTTTTTTAATGGTTTGTCCATCCTTTTTTTCTATTTTATTTTTTATTTTATTTCCTTACCAAACATATATGAAAAATTAATGTCAGTTTTAAATATTTACTAAGTCAACCTAAAAAATAGCTGTGCAACAGACCGTCTACTTTCAGACCGTCTAAAAAATAGTTGTGCAACAGACCGTCTGAAAGTAGACGGTCATATTAACAATGTCTAATATATTTTTTTTACTACGTTAGCTTGAGGTTGAATATGCACGGTTGCAGTAGAGACACAATTATTAACATAACGTCTATTTATCCTACATGGCATCTTTTTTTTTCACAAGCCATGCTTGCATTGGAGATGCTCTAATACAGAAGAAGAAGAAGAAGAAGAGGTGTGTGAATGGGATATACAGTACTAAAATTGGTTGAATATTTATGGAATTTTAATTGTATAAAAAGTTTAGTGATGCAAGGGTAGTTTGGTCAGTGTGAGAAAAACTAATTTGATTGGTGGTGGATGTCCCCATGGTGTTGTACAATGGTGGGGTCACAACCCCTCCACGTGGTCATGTTTTTAACCACCAATTTTAACAGAAACCCACAACTGTTCCCTTTTTCATTATTACACACCACTCAGATCCGTTTTTCACGGAATTTTCTGTTGTTTTTTCACCCCAATCAACGGCTCAAAACACATCATCAATTCATCATACAAATCACAAGAAAAACACTAAACAACAAAATCACCACCACTCGCGCAAACCCGACAGCCCACCACATCACTAAACTCCACGTCTCCACCGCTTCACGAATCACTTGGACAAGGCGTGTTTGAAACACGCTCCCACAATCAGAGTGGATATTTTATTAGATAATGTCTCACAACTTTGGAAAAAAAAAAAAAAAAAAAAAACTCATAAAATAGTCAAATATTGTAAAAAAATAATAACTGATCACAATATTTAAGGTGATTATTTAGACAAAGTTTTAGATGGTATAACAAATATTGAATGTCAGGGGCGTAGCTTAGCTGGTAGATGGATAAACTTGGAGATAGATGAGTTTAGGGTTTAGATAAATAACTCCCAGATTAATGGTTCGAATCCTACCAACGATGAAAACTTTAAAAAAAAAAATTATATTATATCAAATTAATAGATATTGTAAATAAATAATAATATAATAGGTCATCGTAAACAGAGTAGTAGAGCACTAGTCTCCAGAGTACGGTACATATTACAGGTACTTGTCGACATCAACGAGAGAGGCACACGTGGCGGACATTTGCTGGATAATATTTATATATATTAACGTTTTTTAGGATATTTATTTTTGCCGGTGTAGACGTCAGCTTCGTTGCTAAAAATGTGAGAGGGTAATATGCTATATAGACATATAGTACTTTTGGATTCATTGAGTTTTTTTCAGATGAATACAAAAAGTTTTTGATTTTCGGGCTGATTCTCCGCCGACCCAACCGACTCCAATTCAAAGTTTAATTTCTCCTGTTGGAGAAGAACTTGGGTGCATCCGATGCACCATGTATCTCCCACCCTGATGTTGCCACGTCTGCAAAATCAAAAGATTTTACTGATGTGGCAACATCTGGATGGGGGATGCATGGTGCATCCCCTGCACCCAAGATTTAGTCCTCCCGATGATGGGTCTCTCAGAGATTTTTTTAGTTTTTTTTTATTTTTTATTTTTGTCGTCTTGATTGAAATGCGAAAAATCATCATGAGGATTGGGCTTGATTGTTTGAATGTTGACTATACTTTTGACTTCATTTTGTAGTAGCTTTTAAAGGGAAGAAAAATATGGGAGGCATTTTGTTTGTTTTTGTGGACATTGATGATGATGATGATGAGTTTGTGTTTGACTAATTTTTCTGCAGCTATAGATAAAAGCTAGTTTGTGTTTTGATTAATATCATAATTGTATAAATCAAAAGATAAGTCAGCATCTTAAACTCATGCGATTAATAAAATAAATTAAAAAAAAGAAGATGAAATAACAACCTTTATAGACATAGGTGGTGTTATGTATATAGTATAAGTAAGAAAAGAATTAATGAGTATAATAATAGATTACACAAATGTGGATAACAGTAAATATGGATTATTCATGTAATCAAATTTGGTGGTCATAATTGAGCACACCTTGTGTGCCATTGCCAAGTCAGGTATCCATCAAATCATATTTTATACAGTTAAGAATGAGACCTGATACCTCTGGTACAAGATCTACACATGATCATATAATGATTGATTCATTGTATTTGGAAACCAAAAATACGTTACTTCTTCCCTTTCACTTCACCCCCACGGCCCCACGGCCCCCTTTTTTTATTTTTTCTTTTTCTTTTTTTCTTTTTTTCTTTTTTTGGTATATACACCACCCCCACTGTAATATATTATATATATATAATTTTTCTATTATCAATTCTAACTGACAATAAATATATCAGTACGAAGAATGTGAACCACAGATTATGGAGAAGTTTTGACAAGTGTATACACTTTAAGTCAAAGTATGTAAATCTAGTGGTCCACATTTTTCATCCCGATATATTTATTGTTAGTTCGAACTGATAATAGAACATATATAAATTTTTTTTTTTTCAAGTCAGTGTGCACTGATATAACTCCATGATGATATTGAATGTGAGCCATTAGTTTCACATTATTTGACTTCAGTGTGTATGCACTTATCAAAATTTCTCCATAATTAGTGGCTCATATTCAATATCTTCATAAGGTTATATCAGTGCGTACTGACCAGATCGTAATTATATATATATTTATATATACCACACTATGATTTAACTTAAAATATTACTGAATTGAATATATGTTCTTTTAGCACAAAGCACATTGGACAATGTTCCCACAGCCTATTTTCTAAGATAACATTTCGTTGAGTTGAGTGCTCCTTGAATTGAGCATCAAGTTTGATATAACTGAATGTAATTTTGAATTTTTGATGAAAGTAAGAGTTATAGTGTATAGACGTACATCGGACCTTTCTGAGTTTGATAACATTCGAATATGATTTATTTTTTTAATTTTTTGTTGTTGTAAGATGTATCACAATTAAACGATTGAAAGTTGTTTTATTCTTTTGAATAGGTAAACTAAAACCCTCGATAAGAAAATGTCTCGAACACGCACTCAATTTAGAAAAAATACGACCTAAATGTGAATATATAACTATGATATATGTGAATTTGGGTATAAATGAATATTAGGGCCCGTCCTGCAAGCAGTTTTTTGTTTTTGTTTTTCGAAAAGAAAAATGAAAATGAAAACAGTGTTTTTGGTTTCATTTTTGAATTCCGAATATGCGTCTGGTAGCATTTACTGGAATCCGTATTTTGAAAATAAAAACGGAAAAAACGCGTCTGGTAGGATAATCGAAAACTTTCGAAAATTGAAATATCGATTTTTAATTTTTGTTTAATATAATAACAATTATAAATAAATTATTAAATAATTAATAAAAAAAACATTTTTTAATTTAATTTAGGGTTTACCAAATTTAACAGTAGAATAGGAACATGAAGGAGAAGAAGACCGATCGGCCCAGAGAGGAAGAAGAAGAAGACCGATCGACCCAGATCGGCGGCGGAAGGAGGATGAGGAGGAGGAAGAAGAAGAAGAAGAAGAAGAAGAAGAGGACCGATCGACCCAGATCGGCGGCGGAAGGAAGAGGAAGAAGAAGAAGAAGAGGACCGATCGACCCAGATCGGCGGCGGAAGGAAGAGGAAGAAGAAGAAGAAGAAGAGGACTGATCGACCCTGATCGACCCAGATCGACGGCGGAAGGAGGAGGAAGAAGTCGACAGTGGAAGGAGGAGGAAGAAGTCGACAGCAGAAGGAGGAGGAAGAAGAGGAAGAGGAAGAGGAAGAGGACCGATCGACCCAGATCGGCGGCGGAAGGAGGAGGAAGAAGAAGAAAAGGAAGAGGAAGAGGAAGAGGACCGACTGATCGACCCAGATCGGCAGCGGTGGGAAGGAGGAAGAAGGAGAAGAAGGAAGAAGAAGTCAGTAAAAAAATATATATATATTAAAAAAATATATATATATTAATGATATGGGACCCATAACATTTGGAAAACAAAACAAAAAACAAAAACAAAAACAAAAACAGTTTTTTTTTGTATTTCAAAATTTTCACTTTTAACACTTGGCTTTGTTTTTGTTTTTGTTTTTGATTTCTGAAAATAAAATGAAAAACGGTTTACAGGACACGAATTCGAAATCATTTTTGGAAAACAAAAACAAAAACAAAAACAGCTGAAAACAGCCTGCAGGACGGGGGCTTAGTGTTTGTTTGGTTGAGTTTTCTACTGTCTCAAAAGGTCTATCAACGTCTATTTGAGTTTCTTTAGAGTTGTTTGGTTGGGCTTTTGAGATTGTTTATTTTAAATTGAGTAGAGGCTAGTAGAGTTTAAACCTCTACTAGGCAAAAGCTCATGGGGAGGTGTTTTTCCAAATAGATATATATTTTTTTAAAAGTCTACCAACCAAACAACTATAATTTTTTTTGAGTGATGCTATTAGCACATCCCCTACTGATCTATTTATGTCTCACTTGTTTAAATTTTGATTTAATAAAATTCAGTTAAATGTTTTATTAATTTATTTTATTTATTTCCAAAACTATCCCTTTACTTATTTTTCAAACTTAATAAACCTCATTTCTAATATCTCTATCTATCTCAGATCTCTTTATCTCTAGTCTATTCTTTCTCTCATCTTCCATGAATGATTTTTTTTTCTTCTTATTTCTTTTTTAGTGTATATATATATATATATATATATATATATATATATATATATATATATATATATTTTAACATCAAGCTTTATAGAAAAGGTTAAGAAGTCACAAGACAAATAACAAGCAAATATCCCCAAGAAAAGAGTAAAGAACAAAACAACCCAAGACAAAACACACAGAAAGAAAAAAACGAGACAGCTCACAAACAAAACGAAACAAGAAGCAAAGAGCAAGTATTTGTTTTGGTTATCATCATTTCACTTTCAGATTCTAAAAGAGTAATGAGATTAAATAATAATCAATATCTCATCTGTCTAATACACCTCAAGTGTTTGATTTATTGTTTAAATAGGATCCAGTACAAGTATTTTTAGAGTTTAAGAGTTATGAAAAAAAATTCAAGAAAAGGATTAAAAGAACATTGGTTTTATTTTTTATTTTGAAAAGGAATGTGGGGTTTTATTAGATTTATTTTATAGAATATTTTTTTTCTTCTCAAATTGTATGTCTCTTTTAGTAATTTTAATAAAGGAAAAAAAATTGTATTAAATAATTTAAAAAGTGGGGTATAAATAGATCAGTAGGGGGTGTGTCAATAGCACCACTTTTTTTTTTTTTTTCAAAAACTCTATTTCTAATAGATCTAATAGATCTACTACAAGTAGATCTTTTACTAGATCTTTTACTGATAGAGGTTTTTCAAAAGCCCAACCAAACAAACTCTTAATTAGAAATGAATATCCACTTCTAGAGATAACTCTTATATTAAAGAATATTGTTTAAAAAAATTTTAAAAATTTATTGTTTTTTTTTTTTTTTTTTTGACAATATCATTAATTCGGGACTAGGTATTTAAAAAAAAAAAAAAACTTTCGTCATTGGTAGAATTCGAGACACTAATTTATGAGTCATTTGTCCAAACAGATAACTATTGGTTAGCCTTCTCTTCGACACAATAATAATTTATTTCAAATGTCACGTCAAATGAGTCATATTATCGTATTCATATGTTAAGATAAAATTGAAATATAAAAATGGGATAACTACTTTATTAGCATTAAGCTTCGTAAAAAATAATAAAGTTGTCGCGCGTGTAGTTTCCTGTTATTGAATTTAGGTAAAACAAAAGTAGGCCTATGGAACTATAAAGAAATCAAATTGATGGTTGTTGTGGTATGCATTTGTTTTGATTTGGTTGAAAGGCACATGAAAAATTGAAAAATGAAAAGGCAAAAAACAAAAAAGGAGTTGCGATTTGATAACGTTGTTGTTGCGGAAAGCATTAAAGCACGTTCCTCTACCCACCTTTGTTAATGGTGTTCACTGTTTTTTTTAAATGGGCATTATGTTAGATCCATGAACATGTACTTTTTAGGTCACATCCAAGTCTATTAATATTAATATAATATATATATAGTTATTATCTAGGCTAATTGACAATAATACCCTCTAAACACTTCAAAAAAAATTACTATGCCCCATATACTTTTTTTGGGCATAGTAATTTTTTTTCGACACTAAACCCCTTAATTGGCAAACACTTGGGTTTATTGCCCACTGTGAGGGGGCATCTACAGTCGGTTTTTACTAATTTGTGAGAGTTCAGTGGGCTTAATGCCGAAAAAAAAATATAGGGGACATAACGCAAATTTTTGAAGAGTTTATGGAGCATCAGTGCCAATTAGCCTATTATATATATTGTGTCAGTTATAAATTTATATAGTAAGAAACTGAAATACAGTAATACAGTGAAAAAGAAATCCTAACTAGAAAAAACTTGCAGATTGTAAAGATTTAATATTCGAGCCTTATAAGGGCCAGTTTGGTATTGCTTTTGAGAAGTTAAAATCTGCTTATTTTATAATTTTGACATAAAATAATGTTTGGTAAAACTTCCAAAAGTGATTAATTCATAATCTGACAAGTTTTGACAGTGATTTTGAGAAGTAGGTGGAGGGTTACTTTTTGAAAATGATTATAGAATAATCTATTTCAACATTTAATGAATCTTTTAAAATATCATTATTATCCTTATGAAATCAAATTAAAATCATTTATATACCTTATTTTATCTTAAAATTAAATATTCTAATTAAATATTGATTTGATTTATAAAACCTTAAAAAATATATTTTTATTATTCTTATGGATTTTTTTTTTCTAATTTAAATATTATACTTAAATATTGATTTAATATATATATATAATTAATGAAAAAATAAAATAAGATTCTAAAATTATGTCTATTTTAGTCATTGTAACTAATTTCAGCACTTTTGAAATAAAATTACCAAACATACGTATACTGCTTTTGAGGTATACAGTAGTTTTAAAAGTATAATTAACCAAACATCTGCTGATTAACTTCACAACTGATTATTCCTTCAGCACAGCTAACAGTGATTATTATAAAAGTTACAGCAATACCAAACTGGCCCTAATACTCACAATTTCCTTAAGACAATTTTACTCCCTCTACGAATGGTGCTCGAGGTTGTGAACAATTGTTTCCCATAATAGAATGTATTTCGTTATTCAAGTAGCAGCTTCAAACTTAAAAAATCGTCGAACGCAATTCAGTGTTTTATACTCGAAAAATTTAGACACTATTTATTTTAAACAGAGAGAACGATGATGCAATATATATATATATATATATATATATATATATATAGTCCCGATCTGGTCCGTGCATCCTGGTATAACTTTATCAGGATATTGAATGTGAGCCACTAGTTTTGACAAGTGCATACACACTTGAGTCAAAGTATGTAAAACGAGTGGCTCACATTCAATATCCTTACGAAGTTATATCAGGATTAGAGATGCACGTTTGGGGAATGAGGATGGATATAGGTCCCCCCATCCCCATCCCCATCCCCATCCCCACTTCCCCTACCCCTCCCCCCCCCCCCCCCCCCCCCCCCCCCCCATTTAGGGAAAATGGGGATGGAGAATTTTGGGGGGACATATATCCATCCCCATCCCCAATTCCCCATTTTCCCCGTTTTTCCCATTTCCCCGTTTCCCCCGTTTGACTAAAAATTACAAATTAAATTAAAAAATAAACATTCCATTACAAATACAAAATAAAATTCATTAGTACATTTTATATAAAATGTGTATATATACTTAGGGAGTTAGGGTTTTCAAAGAATAAACAAAAAAATTAAAAATATATATTATAATTATATTTATATATGTTTGGGGGAAATGGGGAAATGGGGATGGGGGACCTTCCCCCCATCCCCATCCCCATCCCCATTTCAACATAATTGTGGGGGAAATGGGGAAATGGGGATGGGCCCCCCCCCCATTTCCCCATTTTTTCCAGAGAAAAAAATCCCCAAATGAGGATGAGGATGAGGATGAGGACGGGGACGGGGACGGGGACGTGGGGAATTGGGGTTCGGGGAAAAATGTGCATCTCTAATCAGGATGCACTAACTTGAAATTTTTTGCATATATATATATATAATGAAATGGCTAGAGGGCATCCTTTAAAGAAAAGACATGTACTCTTTTTTTTATGGACATATCCTTTAAACAAAAGACATGTCTGTTAAGAAATGAAACAACATTTATATTTCTGAAATGACACTATTGTTGTGAATAGTCACAACACTACACATGTAGTGTATAATTTTAGCTGATCGTAATTAATTTTTCATCTTTTGTTATTTTTGGTTGAGAATTTGAGATTTGAATTATAAGACAAAGTTAAGATGATTGAATAGTAATTCTATTATGGGTTAAACTCGTATCTTATATGCTATTGCCCATCTCTCAAATTTATAATTTTAAAAATTAACAAAACTTACAACGTCTACATTTGATACCTTTTTGTAATATGTTAGGAAAATATCGTTTGAGAAATGATTGTATTGATTTTGTTTTGTTAGCAAATATTGTCCGCTTATTTAAAGAAATATGAGATTGATATCTCATTAAGAATCACATCTATTGAGACGTGACACATGACAAGAGGTTTTTTTTTTTTTTTTGTTAACATTCAAATAATTTCGAAAAGAACAAATGTAATGAATTTAAAGATAGGGACACAACAAATTTTCAAAATTTTAATGATTTTAGAGATAAACAAGATGAACAATTAACAAACTTTACAATCAAGTTTTGAGGGAGTGAATAGTAGTTTCAAAATAAGGTTAAAATACCTCCATTTTCTCGTCAATGGTTTAGATTCGACTCTACTTTGCATTTTATAAGAGTTTGTGATAAGTTTTCTCTTTTGATATTACAAGAGTATATATCTTTCGATTTCATGAGTATTTCTTTAGATGGTTTACGTGGTGTTTGATCTAAATAGGTTTTCAATAGATTTATAATCTGTTTGGTGATAGATTAAAAATCTAAAGACAAGGGACAAGATGAGATTGGTCGAGTGGTAAAACCCCTCACTTTCGTATAACGAGGTTACGGGTTCAAGTTCTCCCCTTCCTTAAAAACCCTCGAATTTATATAATAGTTTAATATTTAAAAAAAAAAAAAAAAAATCTAAAGACGAGGGCACATCAGTAAATTAAGAAGAAAGAGGATGATCGTTGGATCGGACCAGAGAATCCAGTGGTTCAAAAAGTGGGACCAAGTCCCACAAAACATGATCAAGGGCTGAAAATACGGTCTCTATTATAGGGAGCACAAGAAACAAATGTGTCACGTCTTTGAGTCAAAATATGCACTAAAAAAAAGCAAAAATCAATTATTATTATTTGCTTTAATTTTAATTTGCTAAACCTTTTGACCCTAAACAAAACCCAATTATTGTGTTCTAAACAGAATTTAATTATCGTCTAACATGTGCAAATTAGCTAGACAACGATCCTCTCTAGCACCACCACCACCACGACGACGTTAATTGGCATTGTCGGGTCATGTGTGATCATTTAAACTTATTTTTGACATATATATTTTTTAAAATTAATTTGGAGACACGTCACTTGAAAGTTGTATCCAAACAAGATTGCAAGAATAGTAGTTTAGATAGACTAAATTATGAAGTCTTAAAGAAATATTATTGAGAGTTGTATAATTATATATGCTTAAATGGGTTACTCTCAATCATGAAGATTCCTGTAATTTTATACTAAAATTAGAATAATATGCACATCAGTGCACTTATAGTCCGTTTGAAAGAGCTTATTTAAGTAAATCTTTTAAAGCAGACATTCTACGAGTGGAGCTTTTAAAGAGAAGATGTTGATCGTTTTGTTGTCAATTAAAAAAAGTTTTTTTAAATGATAGGATTACCAAAATATTCAAAAACTATTTTAAAAGATAGGGGTTATATTAGATATTCTAGTGTTATCAAAAAAGCTAAAAAAAATATATTTGGAAAAGCCTAAAATTTGAGCTTCTTCAAGTAGGCGTAAAACAATTTTTTTAATCATCTAAAAGCTCTACTGAGTGACAAGCAAACGACAAAAAATAATAATTAAAAGAGTTATTTTAGTCGGTAGATAAACTCTTCCAAACGAGCAACTATTCTATGTTAGTGTGTGAGGATTCAAATCTCACCGTACAGATTTTATAAGTATGTGTGTGATAAATGTGAAACCATCTATAATATTTTGGAGGATAAATTTAAAAACCTATTAAAATTTTAATAAAAAAAATTTAAATAATAAATTTTTGTTTAATAAAATTATACAAAAGCCCCCCACCGAACATTGTGGCTACGTCACCGTATAGTATGATGAGTATTTCTACCCATATCGTTTGAGATTCTATATCTCCCTATGGATCTAATACTTCGGATCATAGACATTTCCTCGATCATAAAAAAGTAATTAATGAGAAGGATATAGGCGTGTAGTAAATCAGAATGCCGACATATTGAATTACATTTCATGAAGGATTCCATTAATATTGGTGCCTTGGTGGACATTCTTCGGCTGTCATATTAGCATTTAGCAGCCATGGAATGGACCATTCAAAAAATTGAAGAAAAAGGACAGTCAATAATCAAGCCAACGCTGAAACTCGAGTGTGGAATTTGCTTTCAATCATATTCATTGTTTTATATTTTACCAAAATTACTCGTCTTCTATTTAATGGTGTACACAAGCTAGCATCACAATTCACAACTCACAGGTGGGGTACGAAAATTAATCATCAACAATTCACAGCCGTACATCTCTACAACATCAATCATCTACCATCATTTGGTTTTCGTGCTGGCTGCCACTTATTAATTCATATTTTTCATATTTGCATTGTTTACCAACTTTACTGTTTTTTTTAGATTAACAGTGATAATATTAAAAATACAAAGTTCAAAGTTATAGCTTTTGGCACATACTTTATTAGTTGAAGTGGTTGTGTAACTCACTTTGATGTTTATAGTAAGAGTTCGAGTCCCGTTTACGTATATTTATCGTATTTTATAAATACGTGTGATAAATTTTCTTCTCAATATCGTATAACTAGATATCCAAATATTGTATACAGTGATTACTCTCAATAGATCATAACCTCTGGTAAACTCCTTAATCTTGACCCATTTGTGTCGGAGTTTTAATATTAGAAATACAAGTTACAAGTTATAGCGTTACGATACAACCCCTCTTAGCTTAAATGTTATGCACCTCCGTTCCAAGTTTGAAGTAAGGGTTTAAGTTTCTCTATGTATATTTTTACAGGCATGTATGAAAAGTTTTTATTCTAAATGTTATAGAAATAAATATCTCTTGATTTTAAGAATAGACATCTAAATCTCGTATGTAGATTGATTTTGACTGGTCCTAATAGACTTCTGTGTTCCGATCCATCCAATATAGAACTTTTAGCACCACCGAACAAGTTGTTCTAAACTAGGTCTTAAGAAAAAGGTATGTTTAGTGGGTAGATAGTAGACTAGACAAACATTAATGTGGAGTCATTAACTTCATGTGACATCAAAAGTGCTAGTTGATTGTTTAAAAGTCGACGTTCTCTTCATGAAAATTACATGACCAATTAACAAATTAAATAAAAGTGTCCATGCATGCATTCTATATGAACATATATCAATTTCTCTTGATTTAGACTTCAAAATTCAACAAAACCTCTCTCAAGTTGATGTTGTATCTATCTCATCTCAAGACTCAAAATCATATCATAAACTAAGCCAAACAAAAGTTGGGCTGTTTGGGTGTTGGGAGTTGGGACCGATCTATCCCATTTTTTTTAGGTTATTATTGTTAGTGCACCACTTTAAGATATATATGTCAAGGTTGGACCTTGTCTTTTTTATTGTTTCTTGTCCAAACAAAATTCCATTTCCTCTTTTGGGCCAGAACAAAAAAACACAAATGCCCACATAAGTGCTTTTATTGGCAAAATTGAAAATGATTACTACTATTAATATAATATAATCTGAGTTCAAAGAAACATCTGCTGGTTTGCCCGAGAGGTTAAGGGGGAAGACTTAAGATCTTCTGCACATAAGTGCGCATGGGTTCGAACCCCATAGCCAGCAATTTGTTTTGTTATTTTTTTTTAACAAATTTATAATTTGTTGATTTTTAATTTTTAATTTTTAATTTTTTTATTAAGTAAAATCTACAAGTTTTCATTATATCTAATTTATTTTATCTGTACCATATTTTTTATATTTGTGAGAAGTCATTATCTACCTTTTCATCTATTGATTATTTTGGAAAACTAAATAGATAAATGGTCCCCAAGATGATGACATTATATGATATGAATGGTCAAACTTAAGATTTTATGTGAATTTATAGTAGGTGAGTTATGTCAACTTAAAATTATTATCTTCAACATTTAATCATTCATATTCTCTTGTGATAAATGTTGTAACTTGTAATAGATATTTCAACTTAACAATCGTCGGATGAAAAACAAATAAACAACTGGAATTGGATATTGAAGTGAACAAGAGTTGAGTTATAATATATATATATTTTTGTTTGATATACCAGTTGCAATGGCGACGACTCGAACTTGGGATAGTTAAGTCATAAATTTAAAAATCACTTTTTGACAAAAAAATAGAGATGATGATAAGCCTTCGAGAAAAACTTACATGAGACAGTCTCATTGATATGGCAATAATGTCATCCCATACAAGGTTTTCTTTAAGCCTTTACTCTTGACCCGTATCTGTGTTTTTATTTATTTATTATTATTTAAAAATAATAAAATAAAAGAGACAAATAATATAAAGACTTTAAACCATGGAAACCAACTCATGGCCCATATTTATTCCCAAAACCCAAAAATAATAAAAACATGAATTGAGTTTGGATCTTGTATTGGGCCCAAATAACCCAAAACCCGGCCCATATTCATACGAAACTTACCCAGAGCGCAAGAAAACTCTTCTCTCCTCTTATTACTACTCATCAAAAGCAATTCCACCATTACAGTCAGATATCTGCTGCATACACTCTCACATACTCTTCAATCTCTCTCGTTGTTTTGTTCAAAGGTACCATTCCAATCTCTTCTCTGTTTCAATTGTCTTGAATTTTTCGTTTGAGATTCTGTAAAACCAGTGTCGATCACTATCCTAGGGTTTATATTTTAATATACTTAAAAATTTCGTTTTAGGTTAATTTATTATTCGAGTTCGATTCGGGTATGTTAATTTATAGATCCTTTTGTTGTGTGCTGAAATTTAGGTTTTATCGTATTTTTTTCATTAATTGATTTGATAAGTTAGTTTTTGGATGCAAAAATAGTTGTCAACATTATATATTACGATTCTGTATTGAAAATGCTGTTTCTGCTGTGTTTTTCTCGGCAATAATGATCGAGTTTAGTTTTATTTTGTATTGTTTTTGAGGGATTAGTTTCTGTATGTTGTAGGTTTTTTAGAGCATGAAGCTTGATTTTAGTGGTTTGGAATCGACTGTTCCCCATTTCGGGACCAGCGATGGGCTCTCTCACGGGTTCCCAACTGCTCCGTCGTTTGATCTTCCCATCACTGGCGATGTGAGTTTCATCCTGCTTGTTATATTGCGATGAACAGACTATTTCCCCTTTTGTTTGTATGAAGATATTGAACTCTGATATAACTACAGATTAATTGATTTTTTTTATTATATTTGCTTTCTATTTCAGTTTGATGGGTTTCAAAAGGAAGCAATACAGATGGTGAAGCCCGCGAAGGGGACAACCACACTGGCCTTTATCTTTAAGGAGGGTGTTATGGTTGCAGCTGATTCACGAGCTAGCATGGGAGGATACATTTGTATGTCTTGTTTGTGATTATATTTTGTTTATTTTATAATTGTAAGGTTGGATTCATCATTCATTTGCTTTATGGTTTTTCTATTATGTGCCAGTTTCTTTTTAATGACTGTGTTTCATTGTCTTTGGATGTTAATAAGCAAATTTTAATATCATTTATTTTCTGGAAATTTTCAGCATCACAGTCTGTGAAGAAAATTATTGAAATAAATCCGCACATGCTTGGCACTATGGCTGGAGGAGCAGCCGATTGCCAGTTTTGGCACAGAAATCTAGGCATTAAGGTAACATCCTTGAATTCTCTTTTTGTTTTTTTTGAAAACTTGAAGTTTATGCCATTAAGACTATCAAATATACAATTAATATTGAATTGGATCGTAGCATAGCTACTAGGTTAGGTAGTACTGGTTGCTGTGAACTTTGTACTTTCCATGTTTTGTTTTGGGTCGTAAGTGTAGACAATATAAGAAATGGACTAGGACTAGTAATGTGCATTTCCCTGTTGAGAGATTAAATTTCCAGTTGGTTTTCTAGCTTCGTGGATACGGCACTAGATGGAATGGATTATCAACCCCATCACCCCCTCTCATTTTCTCAGATCATGTAAATGAATGTTAACTCCTTTTTGAAATACACATACACACCTTTAAAAATTATCATAGTCCTCTTCATTGGAATGCAGAAAAACATTAACTACCTCGTTGCATAGGTGTCAGCCCAGCACTTGAGGACTTGTTGTTTATAGCTGTATCATTTAGTACGGTACATTTTGTAATGTAAATTACTTCTTGCAATTGTTCGAGCATTAAAATATTTAGTAAAATTATTTAATGAGCTTTTAAATATCCAAGCTCTACAATATTTCATATTTTAAATATCACAATGCGGTTTACTTGCTGCTTGCTGACCCATGTAAAGTACGTTGAGCTACTGGCCACTGGCAGATTATTGCTTTTGCTTAGGTGCGATTATGACAGATGGGAAACTTTTAAGACTCAATAACTTATGTCTTCACATATGAAGTGCTAATAGTCTTGTTTGCATGATGTAGTGCCGACTGCATGAACTGGCAAACAAGCGAAGGATCTCAGTTACAGGGGCATCAAAGCTGCTTGCCAACATTCTCTACTCTTATCGTGGAATGGGACTGTCAGTTGGTACCATGATTGCTGGATGGGATGAAACGGTAAGTCGGTAATTGAATGAATGTTTTTGTTTTTTGTTTTGCATTTCTGGTTAAGACTTCACTAAGCTGTTCTTCTGTGGGCTGTAGGGTCCTGGGCTATACTATGTCGACAGTGAAGGAGGAAGATTGAAAGGAACACGTTTTTCTGTTGGTTCTGGTTCACCATATGCTTATGGTGTATTGGACAGTGGGTGAGTGTCTATATCTTAAGTTTTCACATGTATTGTTTTATATGATGTTGAAGCTATTGTTATACAATATAAAGTTCTATGTATCTTCTGGCATTTCATTTTTGGTAACACCATTCTTTGCATCTTGTTAAATCCGTAAGCAGCAAAAATATTTCTTCTATGAATATTCCATCCTATATAAATGGAAAATACAATGATAGGCAATAAAAAAAAAATGGAGAAAGAAGATACATTGTGAACTATGCCCATCAAAATGCTTTATATTCATGGAAAAGGAAATACTTGTTTTTGTGCCCTTCATCCCCTGTTACAAAGGTTTTATAGGTGAATCGGAAGATAAGTTGTTGGCATTGTGTCATCCCACCACAAATCATGTTGCAGCAAGATAGTTGGTACTAGCTTTGACAAATCTTTTGATTAAGATGGTGGATGGTGGCACATCTGGGAAGTCTTATACCAGGAATAAGATTGTTTTGACTAGTATTGTCACTGTGTCATGCCAATTTATTTAGTAATATAGCTTGGATTATTTTCTCAGTGAGTTTCCGCCTAATTAATACTGTGAATGCAAATTGTATTCTTGTTTCATTCATCATTGAATTGCAGAAAGCTGAAGTTTTCCCAGCATTTCATGCATCTCCATTCATGTGAAAATATAAATGAGTCCTTTTTTCTGTATTTGAATTATGTTGCTAGTGACATACCATTTCCAGAATTCTGTATTCTTGTGTATGATTACAATACTTTTGCTAGGTACCGCTTTGACATGTCAGTTGAAGAAGCTGCGGAGCTGGCTAGGAGAGCAATTTATCATGCAACATTCAGAGATGGAGCTAGTGGTGGCGTTGCTAGCGGTACACACTCTCTCTCTCTCTCTCTCTCTCACACACCTCTTCCGCACCTGTGTTCATGTGATTACTTTGATTAATACTGTTTCTTTTATCAGTTTACCACGTGGGACCAACTGGATGGACAAAGATGTCTGGTGATGATGTCGGTGAGCTTCACTACAAGTATTATCCAGTCACCCCAAGCACGGTGGAGCAGGAAATGGGCGAAGTGTCAGGGGCATAAGTGGGTTATGCTCAACTTAGTCCAGGTTTGAGATTTTCCTCATTTTCATGGATCTCCGATGGAGGAACTTGAAGAATGCTTGTGAACCACCACCTGATCTTTCTGTCTGTATAACTTGGATCAATCTTTGAGATCTTTCATGGATAAACCTAGATTGAAGTATATACTATAAGACCCCAGCTAATGCTTAATTCAGTTTTATATTTTGCTGATGTTTACAAGTTTGAATTGAAAGTATGCATTATTGTTTGCAAATCGCTATTATGTTCTATCATTAATCCGAAAAAGTGTTTGAGACAACTAAGGTTCCTGTTAAAATGAGTAAATGGGGTCTACATTCCTCAATGAGCATGTTGAATAAATAGCCTATTTCGGTTAAAATACAAATCATTTCCTACTCCCTTCATTTCAAAGCAAAGAAATCTTTTCTTCTGCCAACTATTCCCTTTCTTTTTTCTTACAATATCTTTTCTAAAACATAGGTGATGATAAATAACACATTAATAAAGATTTATCTTATTTGTCGTACAATGTGATTGTGTCTTGACGTACGTAGATTTCTAAGCAGTTTATCTATTGTTTAATCTCGACATATCCCAAGTCCCAACAATCCCTTGATCTCCGTTGGATGTTAGGTTTTTTTTTTCCTTCTTTTAAAGCTCCAGGCTCTGAACCGTATCTATAGTGGTTGGGTATAATAGCAAAATTGTTCACAAAATCATGTGGGTGGTGGCTCTTCCTTAGATATATAATTATATAAAATAACATAAATAATTAGTTGTTTGTTATGTTCCTCCTGGTTTTAAACTGCAATCAAACAAGACAAAGGAGAAGCAAACGTAAGTTAGCAAACAATAATACAGAGTGGAATCAACATGCCATCTCTTTATTTCTTGCTTCTAAGCATGTTTTCATGATTGAAATTGAAAACCAAAATCATCATTAGCATTTCCACTAAAACGAATACAAGTTGGTTGAGTGAGTTTTGAAATTCAATCATAAAATAATACAACATGAACATAATAACGAACCCATGAGTGTGTGTGTGGAATATAATTGATTACATGAATGAGTATATATTAGTGTTTGTAATTGATTAATTGGTGTGAGAAAGTGACAGTAGCCTTGTATGTCACTTAAATGAAACAAGACTGGCTACCTTCATTCCTTCAACATAAATACATAATTCATCTAACTAATGACAATATCTATTAATCCTGAACTTGAGAGTCATTTACTCAAGTCAAGTTCGTTCATCTATCAGTTGAGCTATGTCTCTGTTGGCTAATAAAAAAAAATTAATAATAAAAAAACTTATGAAGAATCATTTACATTTAATTACTACTTATAGGGTCAGTTTGCATGACACAAATAAATGTTAGCTTCCATTTCGTTCTTGTCACTAGAAAATCATTAGTTCTCTTTTGGGACATATTTATTGCAAATGAACAACATAATTAAATAGAAAAACAACACCGACTACAACCAAAACAAACTATAGAAATACCTACTGAAACCTATTAAGAGTTGAAAATACCACTTAAAAAGGAATTAAAACACAAAAACCCGTGAGTGAATTTGATAACACAGTTGTTATTGCTGTAGGACTTGTTAAGATGATTCTAACGACATATTATAAGATTATGGACGCAAATTCAAGATCATTTTGCCCCTTTCTTAAACTTTAAGAAATGTTCTAACATCAAGATCTTAAATATATAAATTTTCCCATTTTAGATCTTCCTCTTTCTCTCAGACAAAAGTGTTACAACAATCTTGCATGGAAAATTTTGTGATAGAGTAGTAAATTAACAATAATGTACCAATAATAAGACATAGCGCAGTTACGTATAGTTTGTCTTACTCAACAAATCGGTGGTTACTGGCTTGTCTTCTATGTTTCGCATTGAAATGAATAAACAATTGTAGATAGATAGAGCCAGCCATGCTACATCTACATTTTCTTTTCTTCATATGACAGTGATGGCGATGGATGTTTTTCTTCTTTCTTTCTTTCTTTAATCAACTCGTGAGACATGCCTATATACCGGGCGGCGGCGGATGCGTATACTAATACGGAACCCCGATTAGTGAAAAATAATTTAATTCATGATTTATGATTATATGATTTATTAAAAACTATGGGGAATCAATTTATGTGTACCACAAGCATAAATTGGGTTTCTTTTGATTGTTATTATCGTAATTTTTTTTTTTTTTTTTACAATATCTATTAATTCGGGACTAGGTATTTTTTTAAAAGTTTTTACCATTGGTAGGATTCAAACCGCTGACATGGGAGTAATTTATCAAAGCCCCAAATTCGTCTATCTACTAAGTACCGGTCATTATCGTAATTGATTGATTATGTGAAGTAAAATTGTGCATAATCATTAGCTCCTTACTTGTATCATAAATAAATATTGCATGCTAATTGAGTGTCTTCATGTTATTGAAGGTCTGGATTCCACTTGAAAACAATTCTCAATTCTCAATCATAATTCTAATATTCACCTACCTTAAAAACTGAAATAAGAATTTGATCTATGTTCATGTTAATGAAATAAAAAACCAAGACATCTTCCTCCTCTTTGTTTGTTTCGGGTATGGACTTTGCGCCCCGTATTTTGTTCGATAAAGTCACGTTGTAAGTAAGTTGTAAATAAGTTTACCGTAGTTTCAAAATTTTTACCGTCACATAACAAGGAAGGAGAACATGGTTAGTGTAAAGTAACGTGATCATCTTATCTAAACAAACCACGGAAAAGTAATGGTGAAAATACCGATTACAACACGATACGAACCCACGACTTCAAAAGTAAAAATCTGATATATTTCCCAAACAATAAGGGAATTATACAGGAATTAAAACAAAGACAGAAAACAGAAAAAACACAAAACATCAGCATCAAACAAGAAGCCAACAGACAACAACATAGAGAAAGCACACTACTGTGTGAACATTGCTTTTCTTCTACTTCTTCCACTTCCACTTCCACTTCCCTTCCATTAGGAACTATTCACTGTTACTATCTCTCTCTATCCTTCTATTCTCTTCACTTTCACTTTCTCTCTCTATCTTTTTTGGCGGGAGGATGGGTCCCACACCAATCAAAATCTCTTCTCTCACAAGTATCTTTCTCATAAATACCACCTCCAACTCCAACCAACCTCTTCTCTCTTCTCTGCACTCTTCTTCTTCTTCTTCTTCTTCTTCTTCTTTGCTGCATCTGTAAATACAAAAAAATAAAATAAAAATAATAATACCAAACCAAACCCCCAATTTCGTCTCTCAAAAAAGAGCACAGAAAATGAAAACCCATTTGTTGATTTTTTTCTTTCTCTGTTTTTGTTTCTTCAATTACCCAAAGCTCTCTGTTTCTCTCTCTCCCGATGGACTCTCTCTTCTCTCTCTAAAATCCGCCATTGATGTTTCATCGTCATCCGCCGCCGCCTCTGTTTTCTCCGACTGGAACGACAACGACCCCACTCCATGTCACTGGTCCGGCGTCTCCTGCATGAACATCTCCGGCTTCCCTGACCCACGCGTCGTCGGCGTCGCCATCTCCGGCAAGAATCTCCGTGGCTACATTCCCTCCGAGCTCGGCTCACTTGTCTACCTCCGGCGACTCAACCTCCACAACAACAACCTCTACGGCTCCATCCCTGATCAGCTCTTCAACGCCACTTCGCTCCACAGCATCTTCCTCTACGGTAACAACCTCTCCGGTTCTCTCCCTCCTTCAATCTGCAACCTCCCCAGAATCCAAAATCTCGACCTCTCCAACAACTCTCTATCGGGTTCGCTTCCGGATAATTTGAAGAATTGCAGGCAGTTACAGAGACTAATAATCGCAAAAAACAAGTTTTCCGGTGAAATTCCAACTGGGATTTGGCCAGTGATGGAAAATCTAATCCAACTTGATCTCTCTGCAAACGAATTCAAAGGTTCAATACCAAATGATCTCGGTGAGCTCCAGTCTTTATCAGGAACTCTCAACTTATCATTCAATCATTTATCGGGCAGAGTCCCGAAATCTCTCGGGAATTTACCGGTCACTGTGAGTTTCGATCTGAGAAACAACAATTTAAGCGGCGAGATTCCTCAAACGGGGTCGTTTTCAAACCAAGGACCCACTGCTTTCCTCAACAATCCTCTGTTATGTGGATTTCCTCTGCAAAAATCTTGTAAAGATTCCACAGGCAACCAGCAACAAACCCAGAATCCGTCTCCGGAATCCTATAAGACCCGGAAAAAGGGACTGAGTCCAGGTCTGATCGTCTTGATTTCGGCGGCGGACGCAGCCGGAGTCGCGTTCATCGGTCTAGTGGTCGTCTACGTTTACTGGAAGAAGAAGGATTCAAACGGCGGTTGTAGTTGTACCGGAAAAGGGAAATTCGGCGAGAATGAGAAGGCAAAGCTCTGTTCTTGCGCTTGTTTAAACGGGTTACGAAACGACGACGAATCAGAGGAGGAGGAGGAGACGACGACGACGACGACGGCGGAGAGAGGGAGAGGAGAGGGAGAGCTGGTGGCGATCGATAAGGGTTTCACATTCGAGCTTGACGAGCTACTGAGAGCTTCGGCGTATGTTCTGGGGAAGAGTGGGCTTGGTATAGTTTACAAAGTGGTTCTGGGAAACGGCATTCCGGTGGCAGTGAGGCGGTTAGGTGAAGGCGGAGAACAGCGGTACAAGGAGTTCGTGACGGAGGTTCAATCGATTTCCAAAGTGAAGCATCCAAATGTGGTGAAATTGAGAGCTTATTATTGGGCCCCTGATGAGAAGCTTCTAATTTCTGATTTCATTTCTAATGGAAACTTGGCAAATGCTCTTCGAGGTTTGTTTTCTCTAATTTATTTTAATTTAATTTTTTAAATTTTCGTGTTTATTAATATTCTTTGCAACTAGGAATCATAAAATATAAAGTCACAACATTAAAATTGACAACTCTAATGTTGTTGTACTTGCATGGATGAAATAATATCGTATCATAAGAAAATATAGTAATAATGTATTTTACTATTTTATTTAGTTGAAATTTATAAAAGAAAAAAAAAAAAACAAACAGACAATGTAGTGGTTTAATGTCTTTAATGAGGTTTGTCGGGATTGACTTATAAATGAGACCTGATTAGACCATGTGAATTGTGGTGGACAAATGATGGTTTTTTTACATGTGTAGTCCACATCCTTGAAATGCCCAGTTTTAGTTGACATTGATGAGTAATTCTCATATAATTGTAGACTTATTAATTATTATATACATACATACATGTATATAATAATTTCTATTAAAGAACTTCCTTCTTCTTGTAGTTGAGACAGTGTGTAGGGTAGGTTAACTCTGTTGCCTGTAAATGCGGAAAAAATCTTCGGTGCATTGAGTATACTGTTGAGTGGTATTTTCAATATCCAATTTTCAGTAATTGAATGCACCGATGCATCGAAGATCTTCTTATAAAGGAGAGATATGCAGCATTGTAGGCCCCTCGTCATTGGGTGAGAGAGCCAATGTGATGGAGTGGCAGTTTTGGTGGGGCTCCTCCACCATTTTCACATCTCAATCACAGGGTAATGGGTCACTCTTCAGTCTTTATCACTAAACCCACAAGCCCTTATTTTTGGGTCACTCAATTTCATTGCTGCAGCCCCACTTTGCATCACCATCTCTAGAGTCAATTCTTTTTTTATAATCCAGAATAACCCCGAATTCGATTAGCAATCTTGAGTTCGAAACTGGGGTCTCCAATCGAACCCTACAATCTTCAATCCTAGATCTTGTGGGAACAAATCACATACAATACAATCTTTATTGTATATATAAACATGTTTTGGATATAAAAATGAGACTTTCTCAAGGTATAATTGCCTTTTGACAGCTTTTTAACTTATTTTTTTCATTATATTTTCAATTTTCATATGAAATTTAAACCTTAAAGTGGCTTTGTGAACTGTGAAGGCTCCTTATATGTTCTCTCTTTAATTTTTCACCAACTTTCTACAGAAAAAGCTAGGCTTTGTACGATCCCTTTATCTTTTCTGTTTTTAATAAAACGATAAGACTTCCTTTACTTTCAAGCACTGTCTGTCTCTGTCAGTGACCCTGGACTTACAAGTTTCAATGAAATTCTAAACCACTTGGATTCCTTTACAAGGGAGATTCAGTAAAAAAATTCATTACTTGCCATGGAAGTTATCTCAACACTAATATTATTTGGTGATCACAAACTTACACTAAGATTTGTTCTACAGGGAGAAATGGTCAGCCAGCAAGCAGCCTTTCTTGGATAACAAGACTCCGAATTTCGAAGGGAACGGCCCGAGGCTTGGCTTATCTACACGAATGCAGTCCGAGAAAATTTGTCCACGGCGATGTCAAACCGTCAAACATCCTCCTTGACAATGAATTCAATCCTTACATCTCCGATTTTGGTCTCAACAGACTCATTAACATAACAGGCAACAACCCCTCCTCAGGAGGCTTAATGGGTGGAGCCCTTCCGTACATGAAATCCGTCCAGACAGATCGTGTCAACAATTACCGTGCCCCCGAGGCTCGTGTCCCTGCAGGACGTCCCACGCAGAAATGGGACGTGTACTCATTCGGAGTTGTTCTTCTCGAATTGCTCACAGGAAAATCTCCAGAGCTCTCACCAACATCATCATCATCATCAACCTCCATTGAAGTCCCGGACCTCGTGAGATGGGTGAAAAAGGGGTTCGAAGAAGAGAACCCGTTATCAGACATGGTTGATCCGATGTTACTTCAAGAAGTGCATGCCAAAAAGGAGGTTCTTGCAGCTTTTCATGTGGCTCTAGCTTGCACAGAATCAGACCCTGAAATCCGGCCGAGGATGAAAAATGTATCAGAAAATCTTGAAAGGCTCGGCACATAATAAAAAAACGAAAAATTTGGTTAAATTAACTGCTAAGAAGTCAAAACAATTTCCTGATTTTGTGACAGGAAATCCGGTTATTCGAGTTCAACATGTTCCGGGACCATGCCCGGAAAATTTTCCTGGAAATCCAGCAATTTTTCATAGCTTCATCATTGGAGTATACAATGTTTTTTTTTTTTTTTCCTTTCAATTGTGGTTAGTAAGTAGGTAGCGACATTTATAATTTAATTTTTTGATCCAATTTTCCTCTTATTGTTTGTAATAAAGATGTTACTTTGTGATATTTGTGTAAGATATAATCATTCAACAATCAATTTCCAGTTCTTCTGTTCAGTTTGATTCAATGAAAGATATTTAAAATTGGATGAGATGATGTTGGTCCGGTAGTAAACCACTTATATTTGTACCACGAGATTATGGGTTTTAATTTTTCTCAAAAAACCTCGAATTAATGTAAAAGAAAAAAGAAAAAAAAAAGGTATTTAAAATTTAATGAAATATCTATTGGGTTGTATTTACACGGCCCAAGCTTGAACAGCCCAAAATGGTTAATACGTGAATGATTAAAAAGCCACAAAACCAAGTTTTTAAATTTTTTTTTTTTTTTTTTTAATAATTTTATTTAGATCAAATTATTATTATTATTATTATTTTAAATTTGACACCAAGGGTTTGTTGAGATCAAGTACTACCTAAGCCGTTCATATATTTATTTTTATAATCGAGAGATACCTACCGCTACAATACCGAAATGGTGAGACTCGAATCCTATACCATTAAAGTGAAAAGGGAGGTATACATCGAGGGGTGTAACCCGGATTGAACATCAGGATGAGCTAGAATAATTTTTTCTTTATTGAAAATTTTATCAATTAAAAATAAAGATACATATAGTCAAGACATACATTAGTGAGACGTGCCCGATAAAATGTGTATTCTAAATAAATATGTTACCAAAATTTAAAAAATAAGTAAATATATATAAAAGAATCATGGAGTGCAACTACAATCAAACACTAATTAAGTTGTATCCTATAATTTTTCAAAAATCAAACTTATCGATTATGAAATCTGGATCAATAGCACTAGCAACTACAATACCGCTTGTGGTGCACAGCGTCTCGAATCTGGTACATTACCAAGCTGAATGAACACTTTTATAACCGAGCTACATTGGGCGGTGGTCCATGAAATTTGTCAACTACAACATAATAAGTCACAAAATAAATAATTAAAGTATATCCTTATTTTATTTTAATAACGTAATGCATTAAAAAATAATAATAACTTAATGATAATAATATGTTATTGTTTTGAATATTTTGCTTTTTTTTTATTTGTTGAAACCGAATATTTTGTTTCTTGATTTATTGGAGATGAATTTTTTAATTAATGAGTTTTGTATTAGTAAAAGAAAACCGAATAAAAAACAATAACAACATATTCTTTACTTATACAATATAATGCTCTTACATTATTATATAAGAGAGTTTTTTTTGACAATTCAATTTTTTTTTTTACACTTATTTTCTAAAAACACTTCATTTTCAAAATTTAAATTTAAAAAAATTCTAAAGACACTTCATTTTGTTACAAGATTATCATTTTTATCTTTTTTGAATTAAATTATTAAAAAAAAAAATTATCTCTCATAAATCATTAGATTAATCATTACATATTAAATACTCTCTCCTAAATTTTTAATTACTATATTAAACTCTCTCTCCTCAAATAAATATCTCTAATTTTTTATCTCCATTCTTTCTCAAGCAAAACTAACAGTTAAAAAAAAAAAAAAAAAACTTACAAATAAACTTGATTTTTAGGAACTATATGTATGTATATATTAAAATTAAAAAAAAAAAAAATCAAAATATGAAAATGTTTTTTATTACTCTTGTAGGTATGTGATTGCTTAAAGAACTTTAATTCTTTCATTAGTTTTAGAAATTTTGAGTTTTAATTGAATCTAGTTGAAACAATTCAAGCTTTTATATATATATATATATATATATATTAAAAAGTCAAGGCATTGGCAATCATCTTCTATGCTTTTTCTATTGGTATACCATTCGAAGAAAGGTATGCTTCTGTCAAGTGTTTTGACGCTCTGAAGCCACCTTGTCCTGAACTGTTCTTGTTTTTTCTGGCTGTAACTGGATTCATATTTGGTCCTGGAGTTGTGGCTATGGTAATCTGCTATAAGAAGGTCATAATTGATAGGATTGGTGTCAAGGACATTTATGGTTCTAATTTGTGGTTCTGTGTCAGGTATTTCTGTGAGGACTTGTGATGGAGTAGGAGAGCTTGGTCCCTCTTGGTCATATGTATGGATAGGATGAGCAACTTGTTCTGGAGTTTTATGGACTCTGGATATGTGAGTGGGTAGTTCGGGTATTTCAATAGTAGTAGGAATAGGTGGACGTCTCTGTCTGGGTATCAAGTTTATAGGTTCAGATGATTCACTGGTGCTCGGTTTGTATCTGTTTTCAAGGCTAGGTAACTGATTTCTAGTGTTTGGATTCGGTCTATCTTGGTATTGTTCTACCAGGCTGGGAATTTGGTTTCTGATGTTAAGTCTGGATATGCTAGATAAGGAATTTCTTGCCGACTGGAGATCATCATCATGATTTGGATTTCGTAGTGAGTGTTCTCTGGATGATAGTGATCGATCTCTAAATGAAATTCGAAGAGTCCCATCTTGGTCTGATATACAATCTCTGAGATCCCTCATGGGTGGTCGATAAGTTGGCCTATCTGCATGTTCCTTCAACCAATTTTCAGGGAAGTTGATATCTTCCCATCTAACTGGTGTGGGAACCATCAGGTTAACTGTAGGACAAGCATTATAGCATATAGTTTGTCCAGTAGGAACAATAGGAGGAATATAACTAGGGATAAGTCCAGTGGTTAGTACACGATAATGAATTCTGTAAATGAGTTTATAAGGACTCGAACCTCTTAAAAATTGATAATTATGTGTCTGAATATCAATAGCAAGACATTTTTCTTTATGTTCATCTGAATTTAAAGCAATAGTGAAATTTGGATAACATTGAAAATAGATAGGTCCATAAGTCAAACTAGTTTCAGCAATTCCTAAAATAGATTCTTTATAGTTGGTAATTCTTTTGTCTCGGAGGACAACTAAAAGGGAATTATTAAGACCAATTTTGGCTAAAGGTTTCAACCCAATTTGAACACTTCCTATATGCAAGTCATTATAACCAATTTTATGAAAATGGTTTAAACTATTTTTATTTAATAAATTTGTACTAAAAGTATTATTATGGAATTTAACATTAATTTCTTTAGTCTTTTGCCCTAAAATAGTTCTAAAATCTAGGGTTCTGCTCTTCCTATAGATGCTATATTGTTGAATATTTGGCAATTGCCAGTTTACTAAGTCTTTGTCGTCCCAATTTGTTTCATAATTTGCTACAGACTGACATGCAATACTATTATTATCGTCAGGCTCTATCTCGGTCCTAGAACTACTTATAGACATGGTAAAGAAAAGTCTAAAATAGATTAAAACCTAGGTTTTGACTCACAGCTTGTCTGGTGGTTAGCCTAATGCCTCCCTGGGCTAACGGCAAACCTGGTGACTACTGACTTTTGCACCTAGAGAATAAACTAACTCAACTCTTCTTCAACAAGTCGCAAGGCTCTGATACCAAAACGGAGGATCAACAAATATAACAGCACGCACAAGACAATATGCAGAAAATAATAAAACATGAAATTAAAACGAATTCCAACTTGAATAATATAAACTTACTGTAGTCAGTATCAGTCGGACAGCAATGTAGATATACACAAATAAGTCGCACTCTTTATTAATTTCAAACTTGTTTGTACAATGGAAGGGAAGATTAAGAGAGGAAGGTTACAAGATTTAGAGAAAGATTACAGAGTAGGAAAAGAACTTCCAAACTAGGATGCCTCTTCTCAGACGGAGAAGAGATCTATATATAGACTAGACGAATTACCATGGTAATGATAACCAAGGTTAAACTTGACTATGGTTAAAGCATAATGATGATCGTCCAAGCTGGTCACATGGGTCTGAAAGAGGAGAAATTATTGCTGCTGAAGCAATGATGGTACGTGAAAGCAATGATGGTACTTGATGATTCCATAGATTTGTCACATGGGTTTGGTAGTGGAGGAATGATCGCTGCTGGAGCATAGGCACGCACGGGCGAAAGGTAATTTGTTTCTTCTGCCGACACTTTACTTTACTTTTTTTTTTTTTTTTTTTTTTTTTTTTTTTCTCTCTGCCGACATAGGATAATACATGATTATAATTGTTAATAAAGGATTCCATGTTCTCTAAGAATAAGTCTGGTGAGATCTGTGGGGTTAAAGCCCCTGAAACTGAGATAAGTCATGGCCGAAAGTACTCCCACAATGCTGTTGAGAATAGCTATTACCTTCGGTGGGGTCATTTTCACTAAGGAAATCATCATGATCTTCTGAATCTGAGTCTTTTTGGGAAATCGCTGCCATAGTTTTTCTCATTTCATCAGCGATGGCTAAGAGTTCTTCGGGAGTCTTGGCAGCGGCAATTCTAGCTTGATTTTGGGATTTAGCCATTAAGAACTGGGATTGGTCCTGGCTTGAGTTGCAGAAGCTAGGATTTTCGTTAAACCATTTTGCCACTCTATTTCTTCCATGGTCGGTCATATTCATGCCACTCCACCATTTGATCTTTGTTTGTCTCCCAAAATAAGGAATATTGACATTGCCAATGAGTTACTCTTGAATCTTATAATCAAGCATCAAAATCCAGGTAAGACTGAATATCCTGAAAAAGAGTAATAAGTCAGGAATAAAATCCCAATCTTTGGGTTTATCAATATGTGTGACCCAATACTGATAACCTTCTTTGATGATGGTTGGAAGGAAATCAATATTTGGTCCAAATTTGTCCCACCATTCTAGAAACCAGAATGGTATGTCAAGAGGAAAATCTTTGTCAAAATAGATAAACCAGGATAAAGAGTTTCCTGGGTTTTGACCATACAAAACATATGTCCATGCGTCAATATAATCCCAATAGGAAAATTCAGAAATGTGGAAGGGTCTTGAAAAACTTCTTTTCTTATTTGGATCATTTCCCCATTGTTCTAGGGTAATGATCTTGCAAAACTTTATTTTTCTAAAAATTAATTTCCTCGTGTCAATTTTGTCAAAAACATCTGAAATATAAACTGAATCTATATCCACAAGAATGAATTCATAAAAAATATGTCTTTTTAAAATGTCTTCAGGAATCCTACAAAACAGTGGATCAATGATTGCATCCGCCAGTTTTTTCGGTTCCTTGAAATAAGTCTCGAGTAGTAGAGGGGTTTCTACTACAAAGAATTTGTCAAAATAGGGTTTTTCATGATAATGATAAGTCGGGTTGTTGACTCTAGGGAAGGATGATGTGGAGGGAGCATAAGTCTTTTGTTTTTCAACCATCTTATCTTGCTTTACTGAATGAGGACTGATATGAGAAGATGCTACTGTTTTAAAGGATGAAGAGTCTGATCTTAAAGGGGAGAAACTATTGGTGATTTGTAATGGAGTTGATAAGGTAGGCCTTGGTGATTGGGTTGAAATGGCCAAATGACTGGATGCAATAGAGTATTTGTCTTTATGACTGGGTTTTCTTTCTGGGCTAGACTTTTGTTCATCATAAGTCACTATAGCAGCAGTGTTGTTGCCATGATAAGTCATTAAAGCACTATTTCCACTTGATAAGTCATTTGATAAGTCGGGCCTGGAAAAGGATGGGCTCATAGTGGGCCTGAGGCCCTGTGTCTTCTTTTTGCTGCTACTCATGGGCTGCCCTGCAAAAATTCTCTGGTCAAAAAATCTGGTAAACTATTATCAGATCCTTTAATATGTTCAATAGTAAAATCAAATGCAGATAATAAGGCTTGCCATCTAGCAAATATTTGTTTGGAAGCAAGATTTTTAACATCATTTTTCAAAATGAATTTTGCTGATTGACAATCAACTTTCAAGACAAATTTTTGGTTTATTAGGTCATCTTGGAATTTTTGGATAGTTAGAACAATAGCCAGGATTTCCTTTTTTACAGTGGAGTACTTTTGTTGGGTATCGTTCCAAACACCCGAAACATATCTAACAAGACATTCTTGGTTATTGATGACTTGTTTTAAGACGCCACCATAACCAAGCTCAGAAGCATCTGTCTCAACTATTTTGGGAGCAGTGGGATGACAGATAACAAGACATTGGAGACTTTTGACCTGGGCTTTTATCTTTTGGACGGCTAAAGTGTGTTCATCGGTCCAAGGTGTTGGGTTTTTCTTTAGTCTTTGAAAAAGGGGTTTGCAGATGATACGTAGTTGTTGACAGAAGTTGGCTATATAATTGAGGCATCCTAAAAATCGTTGTAGCTGGGTTTTATCTTTGATTACATCCGGAAATTTGTCAGCAAACTCAAGACTTCTTTGGATGGGTAAAATAGTTCCTCTTTCGATGTTATGACCTAGGAATCGAATTTTTGTTTGGTATAAAACAATCTTGGGTGAGGAGACAACTAGGCCTTGGTGCTTGACTGTTTGGAGGAAAATATCTAAGTGCTTCCAATGTTGGTCAATGTTATCAGAATAGATGAGGACATCATCTATATAGACAATAGAAAATTCGGTATAAGGATTGAAAATTTCATTCATGATAGATTGGAATTCACTAGGGGCATTTTTGAGACCAAAAGGCATAACATTCCACTCATACTGACCAAAAGGCACAGTAAAAGCAGTTTTATAGCGGTCCTTCTCATCAATCTGTATTTGCCAGAAACCTGATTTCATGTCAAACTTAGAAAAAATGTTAGAATTATAAAGTCTTTTCAATAAGTCAGATTTGTTAGGGATAGGATACCGAATCCATTGAAGAGCATCATTCAGAGATTTGTAGTTGATGACCAATCTGGGGACTCCTCTTTCGATTTCAGCATTCTTTTGTACATAGAAAGCCGGGCAACTCCAAGGGGATTTAGAAGGTCTAATCAGGCCTTTTTGCAATAAGTCGGCAATTTCTTTTTTGCAGTGTTCTAGGAGGGATGAGGACATTTGGATAGGTCTGGCTTTGGTGGGAATTCCTTTTTCGGAAAATTCTTTGTTATAAGGAAGGGAGACTATATGTCTTTTCCTGTTCCAGAAAGCATTTGGAAAAGAGGCACAAACTTCTCTTTCGAGTTTCTGTTTAAAGGTTTGGATTTTTTGTTGAAGTTTGGGATCTTCTAAGTGTTTCTTCTGTCTTTCAAAATGTAGGTCATCTTTTAGAAAAGATAGATAGTCTTGCTTTATGTTGATATTGGCAATTTGTTGTTCTAGGAAGACTGATTTGGTTTTGAGAGCATCCAGGTCTCGAATGAGAACAGGGAAGGTGAAAGGGAAAAGTATCTCTTTTTCTAGATATTCTGAAATAAGTCCTTCTGAGGTAACCTTAAAGGGAGATATAAGATGGATGAAGGGTAATCCGAGAATTACGTTTTGGGAAAGGTTTTTGACCATGAGGAAACTAGTGTTGTAGCAGACTCCGTCATTGCAGACTTTGGCATTGGTCAATTTGTATTGGATGCTAAGTTGTTGTTTGTTGGCACCATAAAGGGTCTCTGTAGTTTTCTCGAAATATTTGGTGGGAACAAGAGCTTCCCGCATGCAGTTCAGATCAGCTCCTGTATCGATCAACACATTTACCCTTAGATGGAAGTTGGAAGAAATGCGTATGTCAACTTCGGTGTACCATTTCTGGATCCTGATTTCTCTGTGAATGGAGGTTTCATGTGGTTGGATAAGGTTAGGATGGAGGAGACTGGCCAATTCATGGTTAGATTGATCCCCTCCTTGCGCTTCATCTTCCGAATCATCAGAACTCTTGAAGCTGTTTTGGGTAGATGATTTTCTTTTTGCCTTGGAAGACTGTTCTAGCAACTGTGCTTGAAGCTTCTGGGTTGTGAGCTTTAAATCTTTGATTTCTTCTTTGACCTGTCTGATTTCTGTCTGTAGGTCAGGGATGGTCACTTTTCTTTGTTTAGGGGAAAATAGTTTCATGACATTTTCTTCGAAATCTGGGATTTTTTGATTGGTTGATGGTTTATTGGTATCTTGGGTGGATATTTTTTCTTGGATTTGTTTGATGTAGTTTGCTTTAAGAATAGGGTCACTGATACTGTCAATCATGCTAATTAGCATGGAATAGTCGGATTGATCCAAGACATTGACTTGGTTGCAGAGACAAGCTTGAATGTGATCTGATTCTTGTTGTGTTGAAGTTTCTGTGCTGGATTGGCCAATGATTAGAAGCTCCTCCTCTGTACTTGAAGAATCTTCATCCGAGGTGTACTGTTGTTCGAAAATAACCTGGATAAGTCTGTCTTTAAATTCTTCTTCAATATTCAAAGACTTGATCTTATTTTTAAGCTCAGGACATTTGTTAGCAAAATGTCCCCTTTTCCCACATCCATAACAGACTCTATGGTTTTTGGTGAAGGGCCTTCGGAAAGGCTTCTTGCCTTTCTTTCCTGCTTTATCTGCTTTATCTTTGTTGTCCAGTCTATCTTTACTGGTGTGCTTCTTCTTCCTGGAGGGTTGATAGTTGGATTTGTAAGACTTCCGATGTTTTTGGCTTGGGAGCTTATCAAATCCGAACTGTTCACACCATGAGCCAAGTTCTCTTCTGGTAGTTAGCTTTTGCTGTTTGAGTTGGCTCTTCAGTCTGATATCGTTGCATAGTTGCAGGGCTACAATGTTGATGGTTGCAATGATTTCTCCATAAGTCCATGTTTCTAAGTCGATCTGGGACCAATCTGAACTGGCCATCTGTTCTCTCATCTTGTCTCGAACTTTGTTGGCAAAAAGAGAAGGTAGTCCTGATATGAACTTTTCCTTCCAATATGCCTTGGCATTGTCTTCTCTTTGTAATACTCTGGTCAAGAATATGTCTTTGTACCATTTGAAATCACTCAGCTTCTTGCACTTCAAGTTCTGGAGTTTGGAATAGTCTTTATCTTGGAATCGGTTTGGGTTTCCAATAAAATGTAGAACAATGGTATAACAAAGCACATCTATACCATCAGGCTGAGAGGTAGTGGTAGTGGTAGTGGGCAGGAAAGATGCTGGGGTGGTAGATGTAGAGGGAACTGATATGGTTTTTGTATGGTTAATGATGTTTACTCGAGCTGCTAGAGACAGGGTATGAGTCCACCATCCGAGCAATTGGCCTTCAAAACCACCGGTTAGTGCTGTGACGGCATCAGCATGGGTCATGCTTTGTTTCTTGATGTAAATGTAGCCAACAGTGTGAATCTGTCTGACGATGGTCATAATTTGGTATTCTGATAGACCATCAATGTTAAATTGATAACAAGCATTACCACTGTATGCTCTGTAAGGAACAGTTTCTTCATATTGGAGGTCAGGTGGTGTAGGCTTTGGATAATAGGGTTTTGTGCCATGGTAAAATCGGGTATAGCTATTGTTGTCAGCTGTATTTTGGTTGGTTAATTTGTAGATCATTTGGTCAAATTCTTCGGTGGGTTCACTGATGTTGGGTTCTGAGGTGTCAATATATGTGTCCAAGGTTTGGACCTCTGGTTGGTTCTCGGGTTTAGGAATTTGTGATAACCTTTCTTCGAGAAGTTTCAAAAGTTCTTCTGTGTCAAGGAGGTTGTGGTTATCAAAACATTTCTCAATTCCTGTGGTATCAGGAAATAAGAGGACACCAGGTTGATATGAGGACTGTGGATCTTGGGACACGCTTTCGGGGACAGATCTGGTTAGAGATTGGTATTGGCTGATCTCAATTCTGTCAAGCTGGTCTCCAACAGTTTTTAAATAGGCATTTGTATAGTTGTTCTGTTTCATGATTATGCCCATTTGCTGTGAGGAAGCTGGAACAGTGTTGGATAGGGATGAGTCAATAAGGATATAAGGGGAGCAAGTCATAATTTCAGGGGCTCCCGGAACCTCTCGGTCTTCATTCTCTATCTCTATCTCACATGTTCTTGGAGGAGGATGGGGAAGTGTTTCTTCGCCTTTCCTGGTTTTATAGGTTCTGAATGTTGATCGGTCTATGACAAGGCATTGGCAATCATCTTCTATGCTTTTTCTATTGGTATACCATTCGAAGAAAGGTATGCTTCTGTCAAGTGTTTTGACGCTCTGAAGCCACCTTGTCCTGAACTGTTCTTGTTTTTTCTGGCTGTAACTGGATTCATATTTGGTCCTGGAGTTGTGGCTATGGTAATCTGCTATAAGAAGGTCATAATTGATAGGATTGGTGTCAAGGACATTTATGGTTCTAATTTGTGGTTCTGTGTCAGGTATTTCTGTGAGGACTTGTGATGGAGTAGGAGAGCTTGGTCCCTCTTGGTCATATGTATGGATAGGATGAGCAACTTGTTCTGGAGTTTTATGGACTCTGGATATGTGAGTGGGTAGTTCGGGTATTTCAATAGTAGTAGGAATAGGTGGACGTCTCTGTCTGGGTATCAAGTTTATAGGTTCAGATGATTCACTGGTGCTCGGTTTGTATCTGTTTTCAAGGCTAGGTAACTGATTTCTAGTGTTTGGATTCGGTCTATCTTGGTATTGTTCTACCAGGCTGGGAATTTGGTTTCTGATGTTAAGTCTGGATATGCTAGATAAGGAATTTCTTGCCGACTGGAGATCATCATCATGATTTGGATTTCGTAGTGAGTGTTCTCTGGATGATAGTGATCGATCTCTAAATGAAATTCGAAGAGTCCCATCTTGGTCTGATATACAATCTCTGAGATCCCTCATGGGTGGTCGATAAGTTGGCCTATCTGCATGTTCCTTCAACCAATTTTCAGGGAAGTTGATATCTTCCCATCTAACTGGTGTGGGAACCATCAGGTTAACTGTAGGACAAGCATTATAGCATATAGTTTGTCCAGTAGGAACAATAGGAGGAATATAACTAGGGATAAGTCCAGTGGTTAGTACACGATAATGAATTCTGTAAATGAGTTTATAAGGACTCGAACCTCTTAAAAATTGATAATTATGTGTCTGAATATCAATAGCAAGACATTTTTCTTTATGTTCATCTGAATTTAAAGCAATAGTGAAATTTGGATAACATTGAAAATAGATAGGTCCATAAGTCAAACTAGTTTCAGCAATTCCTAAAATAGATTCTTTATAGTTGGTAATTCTTTTGTCTCGGAGGACAACTAAAAGGGAATTATTAAGACCAATTTTGGCTAAAGGTTTCAACCCAATTTGAACACTTCCTATATGCAAGTCATTATAACCAATTTTATGAAAATGGTTTAAACTATTTTTATTTAATAAATTTGTACTAAAAGTATTATTATGGAATTTAACATTAATTTCTTTAGTCTTTTGCCCTAAAATAGTTCTAAAATCTAGGGTTCTGCTCTTCCTATAGATGCTATATTGTTGAATATTTGGCAATTGCCAGTTTACTAAGTCTTTGTCGTCCCAATTTGTTTCATAATTTGCTACAGACTGACATGCAATACTATTATTATCGTCAGGCTCTATCTCGGTCCTAGAACTACTTATAGACATGGTAAAGAAAAGTCTAAAATAGATTAAAACCTAGGTTTTGACTCACAGCTTGTCTGGTGGTTAGCCTAATGCCTCCCTGGGCTAACGGCAAACCTGGTGACTACTGACTTTTGCACCTAGAGAATAAACTAACTCAACTCTTCTTCAACAAGTCGCAAGGCTCTGATACCAAAACGGAGGATCAACAAATATAACAGCACGCACAAGACAATATGCAGAAAATAATAAAACATGAAATTAAAACGAATTCCAACTTGAATAATATAAACTTACTGTAGTCAGTATCAGTCGGACAGCAATGTAGATATACACAAATAAGTCGCACTCTTTATTAATTTCAAACTTGTTTGTACAATGGAAGGGAAGATTAAGAGAGGAAGGTTACAAGATTTAGAGAAAGATTACAGAGTAGGAAAAGAACTTCCAAACTAGGATGCCTCTTCTCAGACGGAGAAGAGATCTATATATAGACTAGACGAATTACCATGGTAATCATAACCAAGGTTAAACTTGACTATGGTTAAAGCATAATGATGATCGTCCAAGCTGGTCACATGGGTCTGAAAGAGGAGAAATTATTGCTGCTGAAGCAATGATGGTACGTGAAAGCAATGATGGTACTTGATGATTCCATAGATTTGTCACATGGGTTTGGTAGTGGAGGAATGATCGCTGCTGGAGCATAGGCACGCACGGGCGAAAGGTAATTTGTTTCTTCTGCCGACACTTTACTTTACTTTTTTTTTTTTTTTTTTCTCTCTGCCGACATAGGATAATACATGATTATAATTGTTAATAAAGGATTCCATGTTCTCTAAGAATAAGTCTGGTGAGATCTGTGGGGTTAAAGCCCCTGAAACTGAGATAAGTCATGGCCGAAAGTACTCCCACAATGCTGTTGAGAATAGCTATTACCTTCGGTGGGGTCATTTTCACTAAGGAAATCATCATGATCTTCTGAATCTGAGTCTTTTTGGGAAATCGCTGCCATAGTTTTTCTCATTTCATCAGCGATGGCTAAGAGTCCTTCGGGAGTCTTGGCAGCGGCAATTCTAGCTTGATTTTGGGATTTAGCCATTAAGAACTGGGATTGGTCCTAGCTTGAGTTGCAGAAGCTAGGATTTTCGTTAAACCATTTTGCCACTCTATTTCTTCCATGGTCGGTCATATTCATGCCACTCCACCATTTGATCTTTGTTTGTCTCCCAAAATAAGGAATATTGACATTGCCAATGAGTTGCTCTTGAATCTTATAATCAAGCATCAAAATCCAGGTAAGACTGAATATCCTGAAAAAGAGTAATAAGTCAGGAATAAAATCCCAATCTTTGGGTTTATCAATATGTGTGACCCAATACTGATAACCTTCTTTGATGATGGTTGGAAGGAAATCAATATTTGGTCCAAATTTGTCCCACCATTCTAGAAACCAGAATGGTATGTCAAGAGGAAAATCTTTGTCAAAATAGATAAACCAGGATAAAGAGTTTCCTGGGTTTTGACCATACAAAACATATGTCCATGCGTCAATATAATCCCAATAGGAAAATTCAGAAATGTGGAAGGGTCTTGAAAAACTTCTTTTCTTATTTGGATCATTTCCCCATTGTTCTAGGGTAATGATCTTGCAAAACTTTATTTTTCTAAAAATTAATTTCCTCGTGTCAATTTTGTCAAAAACATCTGAAATATAAACTGAATCTGTATCCACAAGAATGAATTCATAAAAAATATGTCTTTTTAAAATGTCTTCAGGAATCCTACAAAACAGTGGATCAATGATTGCATCCGCCAGTTTTTTCGGTTCCTTGAAATAAGTCTCGAGTAGTAGAGGGGTTTCTACTACAAAGAATTTGTCAAAATAGGGTTTTTCATGATAATGATAAGTCGGGTTGTTGACTCTAGGGAAGGATGATGTGGAGGGAGCATAAGTCTTTTGTTTTTCAACCATCTTATCTTGCTTTACTGAATGAGGACTGATATGAGAAGATGCTACTGTTTTAAAGGATGAAGAGTCTGATCTTAAAGGGGAGAAACTATTGGTGATTTGTAATGGAGTTGATAAGGTAGGCCTTGGTGATTGGGTTGAAATGGCCAAATGACTGGATGCAATAGAGTATTTGTCTTTATGACTGGGTTTTCTTTCTGGGCTAGACTTTTGTTCATCATAAGTCACTATAGCAGCAGTGTTGTTGCCATGATAAGTCATTAAAGCACTATTTCCACTTGATAAGTCATTTGATAAGTCGGGCCTGGAAAAGGATGGGCTCATAGTGGGCCTGAGGCCCTGTGTCTTCTTTTTGCTGCTACTCATGGGCTGCCCTGCAAAAATTCTCTGGTCAAAAAATCTGGTAAACTATTATCAGATCCTTTAATATATTCAATAGTAAAATCAAATGCAGATAATAAGGCTTGCCATCTAGCAAATATTTGTTTGGAAGCAAGATTTTTAACATCATTTTTCAAAATGAATTTTGCTGATTGACAATCAACTTTCAAGACAAATTTTTGGTTTATTAGGTCATCTTGGAATTTTTGGATAGTTAGAACAATAGCCAGGATTTCCTTTTTTACAGTGGAGTACTTTTGTTGGGTATCGTTCCAAACACCCGAAACATATCTAACAAGACATTCTTGGTTATTGATGACTTGTTTTAAGACGCCACCATAACCAAGCTCAGAAGCATCTGTCTCAACTATTTTGGGAGCAGTGGGATGACAGATAACAAGACATTGGAGACTTTTGACCTGGGCTTTTATCTTTTGGACGGCTAAAGTGTGTTCATCGGTCCAAGGTGTTGGGTTTTTCTTTAGTCTTTGAAAAAGGGGTTTGCAGATGATACGTAGTTGTTGACAGAAGTTGGCTATATAATTGAGGCATCCTAAAAATCGTTGTAGCTGGGTTTTATCTTTGATTACATCCGGAAATTTGTCAGCAAACTCAAGACTTCTTTGGATGGGTAAAATAGTTCCTCTTTCGATGTTATGACCTAGGAATCGAATTTTTGTTTGGTATAAAACAATCTTGGGTGAGGAGACAACTAGGCCTTGGTGCTTGACTGTTTGGAGGAAAATATCTAAGTGCTTCCAATGTTGGTCAATGTTATCAGAATAGATGAGGACATCATCTATATAGACAATAGAAAATTCGGTATAAGGATTGAAAATTTCATTCATGATAGATTGGAATTCACTAGGGGCATTTTTGAGACCAAAAGGCATAACATTCCACTCATACTGACCAAAAGGCACAGTAAAAGCAGTTTTATAGCGGTCCTTCTCATCAATCTGTATTTGCCAGAAACCTGATTTCATGTCAAACTTAGAAAAAATGTTAGAATTATAAAGTCTTTTCAATAAGTCAGATTTGTTAGGGATAGGATACCGAATCCATTGAAGAGCATCATTCAGAGATTTGTAGTTGATGACCAATCTGGGGACTCTCTTTCGATTTCAGCATTCTTTTGTACATAGAAAGCCGGGCAACTCCAAGGGGATTTAGAAGGTCTAATCAGGCCTTTTTGCAATAAGTCGGCAATTTCTTTTTTGCAGTGTTCTAGGAGGGATGAGGACATTTGGATAGGTCTGGCTTTGGTGGGAATTCCTTTTTCGGAAAATTCTTTGTTATAAGGAAGGGAGACTATATGTCTTTTCCTGTTCCAGAAAGCATTTGGAAAAGAGGCACAAACTTCTCTTTCGAGTTTCTGTTTAAAGGTTTGGATTTTTTGTTGAAGTTTGGGATCTTCTAAGTGTTTCTTCTGTCTTTCAAAATGTAGGTCATCTTTTAGAAAAGATAGATAGTCTTGCTTTATGTTGATATTGGCAATTTGTTGTTCTAGGAAGACTGATTTGGTTTTGAGAGCATCCAGGTCTCGAATGAGAACAGGGAAGGTGAAAGGGAAAAGTATCTCTTTTTCTAGATATTCTGAAATAAGTCCTTCTGAGGTAACCTTAAAGGGAGATATAAGATGGATGAAGGGTAATCCGAGAATTACGTTTTGGGAAAGGTTTTTGACCATGAGGAAACTAGTGTTGTAGCAGACTCCGTCATTGCAGACTTTGGCATTGGTCAATTTGTATTGGATGCTAAGTTGTTGTTTGTTGGCACCATAAAGGGTCTCTGTAGTTTTCTCGAAATATTTGGTGGGAACAAGAGCTTCCCGCATGCAGTTCAGATCAGCTCCTGTATCGATCAACACATTTACCCTTAGATGGAAGTTGGAAGAAATGCGTATGTCAACTTCGGTGTACCATTTCTGGATCCTGATTTCTCTGTGAATGGAGGTTTCATGTGGTTGGATAAGGTTAGGATGGAGGAGACTGGCCAATTCATGGTTAGATTGATCCCCTCCTTGCGCTTCATCTTCCGAATCATCAGAACTCTTGAAGCTGTTTTGGGTAGATGATTTTCTTTTTGCCTTGGAAGACTGTTCTAGCAACTGTGCTTGAAGCTTCTGGGTTGTGAGCTTTAAATCTTTGATTTCTTCTTTGACCTGTCTGATTTCTGTCTGTAGGTCAGGGATGGTCACTTTTCTTTGTTTAGGGGAAAATAGTTTCATGACATTTTCTTCGAAATCTGGGATTTTTTGATTGGTTGATGGTTTATTGGTATCTTGGGTGGATATTTTTTCTTGGATTTGTTTGATGTAGTTTGCTTTAAGAATAGGGTCACTGATACTGTCAATCATGCTAATTAGCATGGAATAGTCGGATTGATCCAAGACATTGACTTGGTTGCAGAGACAAGCTTGAATGTGATCTGATTCTTGTTGTGTTGAAGTTTCTGTGCTGGATTGGCCAATGATTAGAAGCTCCTCCTCTGTACTTGAAGAATCTTCATCCGAGGTGTACTGTTGTTCGAAAATAACCTGGATAAGTCTGTCTTTAAATTCTTCTTCAATATTCAAAGACTTGATCTTATTTTTAAGCTCAGGACATTTGTTAGCAAAATGTCCCCTTTTCCCACATCCATAACAGACTCTATGGTTTTTGGTGAAGGGCCTTCGGAAAGGCTTCTTGCCTTTCTTTCCTGCTTTATCTGCTTTATCTTTGTTGTCCAGTCTATCTTTACTGGTGTGCTTCTTCTTCCTGGAGGGTTGATAGTTGGATTTGTAAGACTTCCGATGTTTTTGGCTTGGGAGCTTATCAAATCCGAACTGTTCACACCATGAGCCAAGTTCTCTTCTGGTAGTTAGCTTTTGCTGTTTGAGTTGGCTCTTCAGTCTGATATCGTTGCATAGTTGCAGGGCTACAATGTTGATGGTTGCAATGATTTCTCCATAAGTCCATGTTTCTAAGTCGATCTGGGACCAATCTGAACTGGCCATCTGTTCTCTCATCTTGTCTCGAACTTTGTTGGCAAAAAGAGAAGGTAGTCCTGATATGAACTTTTCCTTCCAATATGCCTTGGCATTGTCTTCTCTTTGTAATACTCTGGTCAAGAATATGTCTTTGTACCATTTGAAATCACTCAGCTTCTTGCACTTCAAGTTCTGGAGTTTGGAATAGTCTTTATCTTGGAATCGGTTTGGGTTTCCAATAAAATGTAGAACAATGGTATAACAAAGCACATCTATACCATCAGGCTGAGAGGTAGTGGTAGTGGTAGTGGGCAGGAAAGATGCTGGGGTGGTAGATGTAGAGGGAACTGATATGGTTTTTGTATGGTTAATGATGTTTACTCGAGCTGCTAGAGACAGGGTATGAGTCCACCATCCGAGCAATTGGCCTTCAAAACCACCGGTTAGTGCTGTGACGGCATCAGCATGGGTCATGCTTTGTTTCTTGATGTAAATGTAGCCAACAGTGTGAATCTGTCTGACGATGGTCATAATTTGGTATTCTGATAGACCATCAATGTTAAATTGATAACAAGCATTACCACTGTATGCTCTGTAAGGAACAGTTTCTTCATATTGGAGGTCAGGTGGTGTAGGCTTTGGATAATAGGGTTTTGTGCCATGGTAAAATCGGGTATAGCTATTGTTGTCAGCTGTATTTTGGTTGGTTAATTTGTAGATCATTTGGTCAAATTCTTCGGTGGGTTCACTGATGTTGGGTTCTGAGGTGTCAATATATGTGTCCAAGGTTTGGACCTCTGGTTGGTTCTCGGGTTTAGGAATTTGTGATAACCTTTCTTCGAGAAGTTTCAAAAGTTCTTCTGTGTCAAGGAGGTTGTGGTTATCAAAACATTTCTCAATTCCTGTGGTATCAGGAAATAAGAGGACACCAGGTTGATATGAGGACTGTGGATCTTGGGACACGCTTTCGGGGACAGATCTGGTTAGAGATTGGTATTGGCTGATCTCAATTCTGTCAAGCTGGTCTCCAACAGTTTTTAAATAGGCATTTGTATAGTTGTTCTGTTTCATGATTATGCCCATTTGCTGTGAGGAAGCTGGAACAGTGTTGGATAGGGATGAGTCAATAAGGATATAAGGGGAGCAAGTCATAATTTCAGGGGCTCCCGGAACCTCTCGGTCTTCATTCTCTATCTCTATCTCACATGTTCTTGGAGGAGGATGGGGAAGTGTTTCTTCGCCTTTCCTGGTTTTATAGGTTCTGAATGTTGATCGGTCTATGACAAGGCATTGGCAATCATCTTCTATGCTTTTTCTATTGGTATACCATTCGAAGAAAGGTATGCTTCTGTCAAGTGTTTTGACGCTCTGAAGCCACCTTGTCCTGAACTGTTCTTGTTTTTTCTGGCTGTAACTGGATTCATATTTGGTCCTGGAGTTGTGGCTATGGTAATCTGCTATAAGAAGGTCATAATTGATAGGATTGGTGTCAAGGACATTTATGGTTCTAATTTGTGGTTCTGTGTCAGGTATTTCTGTGAGGACTTGTGATGGAGTAGGAGAGCTTGGTCCCTCTTGGTCATATGTATGGATAGGATGAGCAACTTGTTCTGGAGTTTTATGGACTCTGGATATGTGAGTGGGTAGTTCGGGTATTTCAATAGTAGTAGGAATAGGTGGACGTCTCTGTCTGGGTATCAAGTTTATAGGTTCAGATGATTCACTGGTGCTCGGTTTGTATCTGTTTTCAAGGCTAGGTAACTGATTTCTAGTGTTTGGATTCGGTCTATCTTGGTATTGTTCTACCAGGCTGGGAATTTGGTTTCTGATGTTAAGTCTGGATATGCTAGATAAGGAATTTCTTGCCGACTGGAGATCATCATCATGATTTGGATTTCGTAGTGAGTGTTCTCTGGATGATAGTGATCGATCTCTAAATGAAATTCGAAGAGTCCCATCTTGGTCTGATATACAATCTCTGAGATCCCTCATGGGTGGTCGATAAGTTGGCCTATCTGCATGTTCCTTCAACCAATTTTCAGGGAAGTTGATATCTTCCCATCTAACTGGTGTGGGAACCATCAGGTTAACTGTAGGACAAGCATTATAGCATATAGTTTGTCCAGTAGGAACAATAGGAGGAATATAACTAGGGATAAGTCCAGTGGTTAGTACACGATAATGAATTCTGTAAATGAGTTTATAAGGACTCGAACCTCTTAAAAATTGATAATTATGTGTCTGAATATCAATAGCAAGACATTTTTCTTTATGTTCATCTGAATTTAAAGCAATAGTGAAATTTGGATAACATTGAAAATAGATAGGTCCATAAGTCAAACTAGTTTCAGCAATTCCTAAAATAGATTCTTTATAGTTGGTAATTCTTTTGTCTCGGAGGACAACTAAAAGGGAATTATTAAGACCAATTTTGGCTAAAGGTTTCAACCCAATTTGAACACTTCCTATATGCAAGTCATTATAACCAATTTTATGAAAATGGTTTAAACTATTTTTATTTAATAAATTTGTACTAAAAGTATTATTATGGAATTTAACATTAATTTCTTTAGTCTTTTGCCCTAAAATAGTTCTAAAATCTAGGGTTCTGCTCTTCCTATAGATGCTATATTGTTGAATATTTGGCAATTGCCAGTTTACTAAGTCTTTGTCGTCCCAATTTGTTTCATAATTTGCTACAGACTGACATGCAATACTATTATTATCGTCAGGCTCTATCTCGGTCCTAGAACTACTTATAGACATGGTAAAGAAAAGTCTAAAATAGATTAAAACCTAGGTTTTGACTCACAGCTTGTCTGGTGGTTAGCCTAATGCCTCCCTGGGCTAACGGCAAACCTGGTGACTACTGACTTTTGCACCTAGAGAATAAACTAACTCAACTCTTCTTCAACAAGTCGCAAGGCTCTGATACCAAAACGGAGGATCAACAAATATAACAGCACGCACAAGACAATATGCAGAAAATAATAAAACATGAAATTAAAACGAATTCCAACTTGAATAATATAAACTTACTGTAGTCAGTATCAGTCGGACAGCAATGTAGATATACACAAATAAGTCGCACTCTTTATTAATTTCAAACTTGTTTGTACAATGGAAGGGAAGATTAAGAGAGGAAGGTTACAAGATTTAGAGAAAGATTACAGAGTAGGAAAAGAACTTCCAAACTAGGATGCCTCTTCTCAGACGGAGAAGAGATCTATATATAGACTAGACGAATTACCATGGTAATCATAACCAAGGTTAAACTTGACTATGGTTAAAGCATAATGATGATCGTCCAAGCTGGTCACATGGGTCTGAAAGAGGAGAAATTATTGCTGCTGAAGCAATGATGGTACGTGAAAGCAATGATGGTACTTGATGATTCCATAGATTTGTCACATGGGTTTGGTAGTGGAGGAATGATCGCTGCTGGAGCATAGGCACGCACGGGCGAAAGGTAATTTGTTTCTTCTGCCGACACTTTACCTTTTTTTTTTTTTTTTTTTCTCTCTGCCGACATAGGATAATACATGATTATAATTGTTAATAAAGGATTCCATGTTCTCTAAGAATAAGTCTGGTGAGATCTGTGGGGTTAAAGCCCCTGAAACTGAGATAAGTCATGGCCGAAAGTACTCCCACAATGCTGTTGAGAATAGCTATTACCTTCGGTGGGGTCATTTTCACTAAGGAAATCATCATGATCTTCTGAATCTGAGTCTTTTTGGGAAATCGCTGCCATAGTTTTTCTCATTTCATCAGCGATGGCTAAGAGTCCTTCGGGAGTCTTGGCAGCGGCAATTCTAGCTTGATTTTGGGATTTAGCCATTAAGAACTGGGATTGGTCCTAGCTTGAGTTGCAGAAGCTAGGATTTTCGTTAAACCATTTTGCCACTCTATTTCTTCCATGGTCGGTCATATTCATGCCACTCCACCATTTGATCTTTGTTTGTCTCCCAAAATAAGGAATATTGACATTGCCAATGAGTTGCTCTTGAATCTTATAATCAAGCATCAAAATCCAGGTAAGACTGAATATCCTGAAAAAGAGTAATAAGTCAGGAATAAAATCCCAATCTTTGGGTTTATCAATATGTGTGACCCAATACTGATAACCTTCTTTGATGATGGTTGGAAGGAAATCAATATTTGGTCCAAATTTGTCCCACCATTCTAGAAACCAGAATGGTATGTCAAGAGGAAAATCTTTGTCAAAATAGATAAACCAGGATAAAGAGTTTCCTGGGTTTTGACCATACAAAACATATGTCCATGCGTCAATATAATCCCAATAGGAAAATTCAGAAATGTGGAAGGGTCTTGAAAAACTTCTTTTCTTATTTGGATCATTTCCCCATTGTTCTAGGGTAATGATCTTGCAAAACTTTATTTTTCTAAAAATTAATTTCCTCGTGTCAATTTTGTCAAAAACATCTGAAATATAAACTGAATCTGTATCCACAAGAATGAATTCATAAAAAATATGTCTTTTTAAAATGTCTTCAGGAATCCTACAAAACAGTGGATCAATGATTGCATCCGCCAGTTTTTTCGGTTCCTTGAAATAAGTCTCGAGTAGTAGAGGGGTTTCTACTACAAAGAATTTGTCAAAATAGGGTTTTTCATGATAATGATAAGTCGGGTTGTTGACTCTAGGGAAGGATGATGTGGAGGGAGCATAAGTCTTTTGTTTTTCAACCATCTTATCTTGCTTTACTGAATGAGGACTGATATGAGAAGATGCTACTGTTTTAAAGGATGAAGAGTCTGATCTTAAAGGGGAGAAACTATTGGTGATTTGTAATGGAGTTGATAAGGTAGGCCTTGGTGATTGGGTTGAAATGGCCAAATGACTGGATGCAATAGAGTATTTGTCTTTATGACTGGGTTTTCTTTCTGGGCTAGACTTTTGTTCATCATAAGTCACTATAGCAGCAGTGTTGTTGCCATGATAAGTCATTAAAGCACTATTTCCACTTGATAAGTCATTTGATAAGTCGGGCCTGGAAAAGGATGGGCTCATAGTGGGCCTGAGGCCCTGTGTCTTCTTTTTGCTGCTACTCATGGGCTGCCCTGCAAAAATTCTCTGGTCAAAAAATCTGGTAAACTATTATCAGATCCTTTAATATATTCAATAGTAAAATCAAATGCAGATAATAAGGCTTGCCATCTAGCAAATATTTGTTTGGAAGCAAGATTTTTAACATCATTTTTCAAAATGAATTTTGCTGATTGACAATCAACTTTCAAGACAAATTTTTGGTTTATTAGGTCATCTTGGAATTTTTGGATAGTTAGAACAATAGCCAGGATTTCCTTTTTTACAGTGGAGTACTTTTGTTGGGTATCGTTCCAAACACCCGAAACATATCTAACAAGACATTCTTGGTTATTGATGACTTGTTTTAAGACGCCACCATAACCAAGCTCAGAAGCATCTGTCTCAACTATTTTGGGAGCAGTGGGATGACAGATAACAAGACATTGGAGACTTTTGACCTGGGCTTTTATCTTTTGGACGGCTAAAGTGTGTTCATCGGTCCAAGGTGTTGGGTTTTTCTTTAGTCTTTGAAAAAGGGGTTTGCAGATGATACGTAGTTGTTGACAGAAGTTGGCTATATAATTGAGGCATCCTAAAAATCGTTGTAGCTGGGTTTTATCTTTGATTACATCCGGAAATTTGTCAGCAAACTCAAGACTTCTTTGGATGGGTAAAATAGTTCCTCTTTCGATGTTATGACCTAGGAATCGAATTTTTGTTTGGTATAAAACAATCTTGGGTGAGGAGACAACTAGGCCTTGGTGCTTGACTGTTTGGAGGAAAATATCTAAGTGCTTCCAATGTTGGTCAATGTTATCAGAATAGATGAGGACATCATCTATATAGACAATAGAAAATTCGGTATAAGGATTGAAAATTTCATTCATGATAGATTGGAATTCACTAGGGGCATTTTTGAGACCAAAAGGCATAACATTCCACTCATACTGACCAAAAGGCACAGTAAAAGCAGTTTTATAGCGGTCCTTCTCATCAATCTGTATTTGCCAGAAACCTGATTTCATGTCAAACTTAGAAAAAATGTTAGAATTATAAAGTCTTTTCAATAAGTCAGATTTGTTAGGGATAGGATACCGAATCCATTGAAGAGCATCATTCAGAGATTTGTAGTTGATGACCAATCTGGGGACTCATCTTTCGATTTCAGCATTCTTTTGTACATAGAAAGCCGGGCAACTCCAAGGGGATTTAGAAGGTCTAATCAGGCCTTTTTGCAATAAGTCGGCAATTTCTTTTTTGCAGTGTTCTAGGAGGGATGAGGACATTTGGATAGGTCTGGCTTTGGTGGGAATTCCTTTTTCGGAAAATTCTTTGTTATAAGGAAGGGAGACTATATGTCTTTTCCTGTTCCAGAAAGCATTTGGAAAAGAGGCACAAACTTCTCTTTCGAGTTTCTGTTTAAAGGTTTGGATTTTTTGTTGAAGTTTGGGATCTTCTAAGTGTTTCTTCTGTCTTTCAAAATGTAGGTCATCTTTTAGAAAAGATAGATAGTCTTGCTTTATGTTGATATTGGCAATTTGTTGTTCTAGGAAGACTGATTTGGTTTTGAGAGCATCCAGGTCTCGAATGAGAACAGGGAAGGTGAAAGGGAAAAGTATCTCTTTTTCTAGATATTCTGAAATAAGTCCTTCTGAGGTAACCTTAAAGGGAGATATAAGATGGATGAAGGGTAATCCGAGAATTACGTTTTGGGAAAGGTTTTTGACCATGAGGAAACTAGTGTTGTAGCAGACTCCGTCATTGCAGACTTTGGCATTGGTCAATTTGTATTGGATGCTAAGTTGTTGTTTGTTGGCACCATAAAGGGTCTCTGTAGTTTTCTCGAAATATTTGGTGGGAACAAGAGCTTCCCGCATGCAGTTCAGATCAGCTCCTGTATCGATCAACACATTTACCCTTAGATGGAAGTTGGAAGAAATGCGTATGTCAACTTCGGTGTACCATTTCTGGATCCTGATTTCTCTGTGAATGGAGGTTTCATGTGGTTGGATAAGGTTAGGATGGAGGAGACTGGCCAATTCATGGTTAGATTGATCCCCTCCTTGCGCTTCATCTTCCGAATCATCAGAACTCTTGAAGCTGTTTTGGGTAGATGATTTTCTTTTTGCCTTGGAAGACTGTTCTAGCAACTGTGCTTGAAGCTTCTGGGTTGTGAGCTTTAAATCTTTGATTTCTTCTTTGACCTGTCTGATTTCTGTCTGTAGGTCAGGGATGGTCACTTTTCTTTGTTTAGGGGAAAATAGTTTCATGACATTTTCTTCGAAATCTGGGATTTTTTGATTGGTTGATGGTTTATTGGTATCTTGGGTGGATATTTTTTCTTGGATTTGTTTGATGTAGTTTGCTTTAAGAATAGGGTCACTGATACTGTCAATCATGCTAATTAGCATGGAATAGTCGGATTGATCCAAGACATTGACTTGGTTGCAGAGACAAGCTTGAATGTGATCTGATTCTTGTTGTGTTGAAGTTTCTGTGCTGGATTGGCCAATGATTAGAAGCTCCTCCTCTGTACTTGAAGAATCTTCATCCGAGGTGTACTGTTGTTCGAAAATAACCTGGATAAGTCTGTCTTTAAATTCTTCTTCAATATTCAAAGACTTGATCTTATTTTTAAGCTCAGGACATTTGTTAGCAAAATGTCCCCTTTTCCCACATCCATAACAGACTCTATGGTTTTTGGTGAAGGGCCTTCGGAAAGGCTTCTTGCCTTTCTTTCCTGCTTTATCTGCTTTATCTTTGTTGTCCAGTCTATCTTTACTGGTGTGCTTCTTCTTCCTGGAGGGTTGATAGTTGGATTTGTAAGACTTCCGATGTTTTTGGCTTGGGAGCTTATCAAATCCGAACTGTTCACACCATGAGCCAAGTTCTCTTCTGGTAGTTAGCTTTTGCTGTTTGAGTTGGCTCTTCAGTCTGATATCGTTGCATAGTTGCAGGGCTACAATGTTGATGGTTGCAATGATTTCTCCATAAGTCCATGTTTCTAAGTCGATCTGGGACCAATCTGAACTGGCCATCTGTTCTCTCATCTTGTCTCGAACTTTGTTGGCAAAAAGAGAAGGTAGTCCTGATATGAACTTTTCCTTCCAATATGCCTTGGCATTGTCTTCTCTTTGTAATACTCTGGTCAAGAATATGTCTTTGTACCATTTGAAATCACTCAGCTTCTTGCACTTCAAGTTCTGGAGTTTGGAATAGTCTTTATCTTGGAATCGGTTTGGGTTTCCAATAAAATGTAGAACAATGGTATAACAAAGCACATCTATACCATCAGGCTGAGAGGTAGTGGTAGTGGTAGTGGGCAGGAAAGATGCTGGGGTGGTAGATGTAGAGGGAACTGATATGGTTTTTGTATGGTTAATGATGTTTACTCGAGCTGCTAGAGACAGGGTATGAGTCCACCATCCGAGCAATTGGCCTTCAAAACCACCGGTTAGTGCTGTGACGGCATCAGCATGGGTCATGCTTTGTTTCTTGATGTAAATGTAGCCAACAGTGTGAATCTGTCTGACGATGGTCATAATTTGGTATTCTGATAGACCATCAATGTTAAATTGATAACAAGCATTACCACTGTATGCTCTGTAAGGAACAGTTTCTTCATATTGGAGGTCAGGTGGTGTAGGCTTTGGATAATAGGGTTTTGTGCCATGGTAAAATCGGGTATAGCTATTGTTGTCAGCTGTATTTTGGTTGGTTAATTTGTAGATCATTTGGTCAAATTCTTCGGTGGGTTCACTGATGTTGGGTTCTGAGGTGTCAATATATGTGTCCAAGGTTTGGACCTCTGGTTGGTTCTCGGGTTTAGGAATTTGTGATAACCTTTCTTCGAGAAGTTTCAAAAGTTCTTCTGTGTCAAGGAGGTTGTGGTTATCAAAACATTTCTCAATTCCTGTGGTATCAGGAAATAAGAGGACACCAGGTTGATATGAGGACTGTGGATCTTGGGACACGCTTTCGGGGACAGATCTGGTTAGAGATTGGTATTGGCTGATCTCAATTCTGTCAAGCTGGTCTCCAACAGTTTTTAAATAGGCATTTGTATAGTTGTTCTGTTTCATGATTATGCCCATTTGCTGTGAGGAAGCTGGAACAGTGTTGGATAGGGATGAGTCAATAAGGATATAAGGGGAGCAAGTCATAATTTCAGGGGCTCCCGGAACCTCTCGGTCTTCATTCTCTATCTCTATCTCACATGTTCTTGGAGGAGGATGGGGAAGTGTTTCTTCGCCTTTCCTGGTTTTATAGGTTCTGAATGTTGATCGGTCTATGACAAGGCATTGGCAATCATCTTCTATGCTTTTTCTATTGGTATACCATTCGAAGAAAGGTATGCTTCTGTCAAGTGTTTTGACGCTCTGAAGCCACCTTGTCCTGAACTGTTCTTGTTTTTTCTGGCTGTAACTGGATTCATATTTGGTCCTGGAGTTGTGGCTATGGTAATCTGCTATAAGAAGGTCATAATTGATAGGATTGGTGTCAAGGACATTTATGGTTCTAATTTGTGGTTCTGTGTCAGGTATTTCTGTGAGGACTTGTGATGGAGTAGGAGAGCTTGGTCCCTCTTGGTCATATGTATGGATAGGATGAGCAACTTGTTCTGGAGTTTTATGGACTCTGGATATGTGAGTGGGTAGTTCGGGTATTTCAATAGTAGTAGGAATAGGTGGACGTCTCTGTCTGGGTATCAAGTTTATAGGTTCAGATGATTCACTGGTGCTCGGTTTGTATCTGTTTTCAAGGCTAGGTAACTGATTTCTAGTGTTTGGATTCGGTCTATCTTGGTATTGTTCTACCAGGCTGGGAATTTGGTTTCTGATGTTAAGTCTGGATATGCTAGATAAGGAATTTCTTGCCGACTGGAGATCATCATCATGATTTGGATTTCGTAGTGAGTGTTCTCTGGATGATAGTGATCGATCTCTAAATGAAATTCGAAGAGTCCCATCTTGGTCTGATATACAATCTCTGAGATCCCTCATGGGTGGTCGATAAGTTGGCCTATCTGCATGTTCCTTCAACCAATTTTCAGGGAAGTTGATATCTTCCCATCTAACTGGTGTGGGAACCATCAGGTTAACTGTAGGACAAGCATTATAGCATATAGTTTGTCCAGTAGGAACAATAGGAGGAATATAACTAGGGATAAGTCCAGTGGTTAGTACACGATAATGAATTCTGTAAATGAGTTTATAAGGACTCGAACCTCTTAAAAATTGATAATTATGTGTCTGAATATCAATAGCAAGACATTTTTCTTTATGTTCATCTGAATTTAAAGCAATAGTGAAATTTGGATAACATTGAAAATAGATAGGTCCATAAGTCAAACTAGTTTCAGCAATTCCTAAAATAGATTCTTTATAGTTGGTAATTCTTTTGTCTCGGAGGACAACTAAAAGGGAATTATTAAGACCAATTTTGGCTAAAGGTTTCAACCCAATTTGAACACTTCCTATATGCAAGTCATTATAACCAATTTTATGAAAATGGTTTAAACTATTTTTATTTAATAAATTTGTACTAAAAGTATTATTATGGAATTTAACATTAATTTCTTTAGTCTTTTGCCCTAAAATAGTTCTAAAATCTAGGGTTCTGCTCTTCCTATAGATGCTATATTGTTGAATATTTGGCAATTGCCAGTTTACTAAGTCTTTGTCGTCCCAATTTGTTTCATAATTTGCTACAGACTGACATGCAATACTATTATTATCGTCAGGCTCTATCTCGGTCCTAGAACTACTTATAGACATGGTAAAGAAAAGTCTAAAATAGATTAAAACCTAGGTTTTGACTCACAGCTTGTCTGGTGGTTAGCCTAATGCCTCCCTGGGCTAACGGCAAACCTGGTGACTACTGACTTTTGCACCTAGAGAATAAACTAACTCAACTCTTCTTCAACAAGTCGCAAGGCTCTGATACCAAAACGGAGGATCAACAAATATAACAGCACGCACAAGACAATATGCAGAAAATATATATATATATATTTGAAAATTGACTTTTTAATATATATATATATATATATATATATATATATATATATATATATATATATATATTACAATTAGTAAAAAAACTAAAATATTCATAAGTTTTTTTTTTCTTTAACTATTAATCAGAGATTGATAGAAAAAGTATGGAAATATGATATATATATATATATTTTAAATGGAGAGAGATTAATCAGGAGAGATTGTTTAATATGGTAATAACAAATTTAGGGGAGAGAATTTAATACGTAATATTTAATTTAATGATTTAGAAGAGATAATTTTTTTTTAATAATTTAATTAGTTTGGAGTGTCTTTATATATATATAGTCTTGTTTAGTAATTTTAGTTTAGGTTAAAATTATCATTAATAAAAAAAATCAATTTAGAGTGTAAATAAATAATTTATGGATCGTAAAAAGAAACTCTTATTATATAATTTTTTCTTTACCCTTAGCCCACCTTAGCCCTCAATAGAGGTACGTCTTACCGAAATGTAGTTATAAGGCCAACTTTTTTTTTGTTTTTTTTGATATAAAAGCCCAACTTATTGATCAGGTTAATTTTCCTAATATTTTAGAGTTTAGTTTCTTTTTGTTTTATGAAGTATTATAAGTTACAACTATTACTATTGGACTGTCAAGACCTACAAAGATAAAACAATATGTGTATGGTCCGGATAACTACTTTCATAAATGGAGAAAAAACTCCCCACATATGCTTGTAAAATATGTATGGTGGCACTCGAACCCTTGACAACCAGGGTGAAAGGGAGGTGCACTATGTATAGTGTTTTCTTCTGAGATCAAAACCTTAATTATTATAGACCATTTCAATCTAGAAACTAACCCAATAACTATACAAGTCATGTACGGTAGTTGAACGGTTGAACCCAATATTTTATAATTGTATAGATAAAAAAGACAGAAAAACAAGTTATAAAAAAATAATAATTGAAAATGAGCTTGGGCCATGGGAAAATACATAAAAGGGATTTTAGCAAAAATCCCCTTTTAGAGGGATCGAGTTGCAAATCTACTCTCAAATGAAAAAAACTTGGCAATAGGGGTATGTTTGCTAAAATCCCAAAATAATAAAATTATATTAAAAATCAAACATATTTCTTTTCTCTGCCTCGCCATCACTCATCACCATTAATCATCAATCAATCTTTGAATTCGATCTCTTTTGTCTTTGAATTCGCGACTTCACTTTCAGACGGTGTTTTGTTTCGACACAAGCTGCGCGACGCCGCCGTCGTCTATAGCCTCTCGAAAGTCGTCATTTCCGGTGCAGTAGCTGGTCGCAGGAGCCACCACCGCACGCGAATAATAAACCGCCGCAGCCACCAACACGAAATTTCCGGCCGTTGTTGAGCTGCCGGTATCAGGTACTTGAACCTATGTTTTTGTTTTTCCTATTCGATATGATTTTAATTGTCTTTAATTGCTCAAGGTGATTCTTAAAGTTAGAGGCTGCAGTATAGTTGCATGAAAGTGAACTCAGAGATCGTATTTAGAATTAGATTTAAGCGGTGTAAATGTCGTGAAGAGCGTTTTTGAAATTCGCATTGATGAGTGAAATGAACGTTTTCTTGTGTTTCCACAATTTAATTTGCGAAATGATACACTGAAGGAGTTTTTTAGAATTGTTTTCGAACTTGAAAAAACAGAAAACAAATCCGAAAACCAGCTGCAACTTAGAAGCACTTACTTTGTTCAATGCAGGAATTATTCTTATTGGCATGATTGCGAAGTAGCCTAATACGCTGTGCATTGAATCAAAACTAGGAATTTAGTGGTTTTCTTTAATTAGGGATTTCAATACGATCTTTAGATTTGTTAGGGTTTATATCCAATCAAGGATCTTAGCTAGTTCTCTCCTACTGACAGTATAGCTTGAAACTTCGGGACACCATATATAATGTACTTTGGTTATTTTTTTAATTGTTTGATGACTTTTTTTTTTTAAAAAAAAAATTCTTTTTTTTATCAGATAGGCCTGTATTGTGCATTGCTGATATACTCTATATTTCATTTGTTTTAACAAATTGCAGGAAAGTTGCGGTGAACTTTCAGCATCTTTGGGATTTTAGTTATCAACATGGAGGTTAGCAGGAGTGTTAGATTAACTAATTTGCAGTTCCATTTTTTGTTTCGTATTATTGGTGTATATATTATATTATTTTTCAATTTGTTTAGAGTCGAGAAGGGGTTGCTAAGCCTATTGACCTGGAGAAAACAATGGAATTATTGGAGCCTGAGGAGACAAGTGGTGGGGGTTTAATTTTACCCAAAAAGGAACGGCCAATGTATAGAGCTCCTGAGGTGAAAACTCGGTTAGGTAAGATACCTATTGAAATAATTATGTAATCTGTTTCTTGTATCTCAGGAAGTAGATAATGTATTACTTTCTTATGTTCTGTCTAATTCTATTTTTAGCTGTTGTTGCTCTGCTTGGTGAATGTAAATGTTGGTATGTTTTGATAGAGGTGCTTCTACTTGAGAAAAGAAGAAGCAAGAAATAAAAAGGCATTAATTTAGCAAGTGTTCTGGTCCATTTCACCAGGACTCTTGCCATAAGTTTTTTTTAGTCTTTTGGTGATGTATAATGAGACCTAAAATGCAACTCAATTTTGACCTGTGGCGTGATCGTCCCATCTTTTTGGGAGTTATGGGATCTAGTTCTTATCTTCCACTATTATCTTTGTCTATATGCTCTTACATTATTAATGTACAGAGATGCTGTTTGTTTTGTTAATTAAAATTCACCATGTAACAGGGGTAGGTGTCCGCTATAGTGAGAAACTGGGAAACCCTAATAATGATGGTCGTTTCAAGGTCCCAAAAATTGCTCCAGTTGCGGCATCAATTGACGAGGAGGAGAGGTTTGAATCCTCCGGAATAGATGATGGTGTAGAGAGTAAAAATGGTGTGCAAAATCATATTGGTAGGCAGTATCGTGAAAAATCTTCAAGTGAGATAACTGATGCAGGTAAATTTTTTTATCATTTACTCTCTGTTGGCTACTTATGGTGTTCACTGATTCGAATTAAAAATTTAAGAAAATGGATCACAGTTTTGACAAAATATTGAAGTCCAAATACGTCGAGCAAGAGTACCATAGGTTGATAATTCATTATTTGCCAATTTACTCTCCTTGACTGATTCTATTTGTCAGGATTTACTTTTATCTAAATTGTTTTTGTTTATTTTTTGAAAACGAAGTTTTTTCGTATCGAAATTGAATTTATTGAGTTCTGTTATGCATGTATTGCAGAAAGTACAGTGACTGTTGAGGGACGAGGTGGTGATACATCTGTGACTCATCACTCAAGGGAGCATGCATCTTCAGAAGTAAGTTTTTGTTCCGTTGGTATTATCACTTTATTTGTTTTTATTATCTGTTTGGAAATAAGTTGATGAACTCTTAGCTCTATCTGTTTTCTGGTTTTTCTGAAGAACATGTGATTTGAATTTTATCATATATCTACATTATGATTGCTTATAGTGTCTGGCTGTCTTCTATACAAAGTGGACATCAGATAAAATTAGTTATTTTCTCAGATAAAGCATTGGCAACTTGATGAATTTCTAGAGGCCAGTTGTACACAATCCATTAGATTTTTAAGTGGTGTTTCATGTCATTTTTTAAAATAAGGCACTTTCAGGTTATTAGAAATACAGTTATATAGAGTATGTGCTTTTTTATTGAAGTTGGAAATAAAGACAGGTTTTTTTTTCTTCTTATTATTGTTAATTTTTGAATTAAAGGTTTCAGCTTCTACAAGGAATTCCCAGAGTGTCTCAATGAGTCCTAGGTATGACAAAGATGACCGCGAGAGAAGATATTTCAAGGATGATACTAGAACTGGAAGTAGGAGGGAAAGCGATAGAAACAAATATGATTTTAAAGGGCGATATGATGGAAGGGAATCACGCGATCGATATGATGGAAGGGAATCACGCGATCGATATGATGGAAGGGAATCGCGTGATCGATATGATGGAAGGGAATCACGTGATCGATATGATTCTGAGTATGGTGGAGAATATGGTAGAAAACGAACTAGATACGAAGGTGCGAGGAGGACACCTGGTATGTGATACTAATCTTTGTTTCTGTTTCTTACATGTATATCTCAAGTACAGAAAAGTGAAATCAGGCTTGGTATATGTTTAGGGAACATATAATATAAACGTATTTGGATTATTTTTGTTATCCTTGCAATATTAGAAACATTGCTCATTTGTAACTTGCAAGTCTGATTGGGTTCTTGTTCATGAACGGGTCCCCTTGCAATTAGTATATTCTTTTCTAATTGTAACTTGTAATAATCTTGCAGGCAGGTCTGATTGGGATGACGGGCGATGGGAATGGGAAGAATCACCACGCCGGGAAAGTCAATCTAATTCTAGTAGGCGCTATCAACCTTCTCCATCCCCGATGTTAGTTGGGGTCTCACCTGATGCTCGATTAGTTTCCCCCTTATCAACACCTCGCTCATCAGGTATGTTTTTGAGTCTGTGAAATCCTTGTCACATTTTGAGTTGCTTGTTTTAGGTGATGTTAAATGGTTCAGTAGCTTTCCTTTGTCAATTCTGGGTGCATTTTTTTAAATTGTCGTGGAATTACTACAGTTTATGCCGCTTCTCCCTGGGATCATGTCTCTCCCTCACCAGTTCCAATACGTGCTGCTGGAGGTTCCTCTGTTAGATCTTCTTCAAGTTCTGGATATAGTCGGAGGTCCCATCAACTTACATTTTCTGCTGAAACTTCAGAGTCATTTGAGGTATTATATATGAAATCATGCCCTCTCCCTCTCCCTGTGTGGTTTTTTTTTGGTCTGGTGTGTGGGAATATGATTTTTGCATTGGAATTATTTATTTTGGATGTTAAATTTCTGTACTTGTTGGATTGTGTTTATGAAAAGTGTTATATATATATTGGATTGTGTTTAGCCTTACAACCTAAAAGACTGATTTTTTCTCTAGTAGGCTTATAACTATGAGCATACTTATAGCACACTTATCCGCCTCATCACTTTTTGCCATGTAAGCATTATTTGACCCAAGTGTAATGCTTTTTGTGGCAAAAAGTGATGAGGTGGATAAGTGTGCTATAAGAGCATCTCCAATGGTAATATGGCTTGCATTTGAGAAAATTGTGATATGTCAATATTGTCAAGCCAATTGCTTCATATGTGGCATGTAACTAAACTTGATAGACATTCAAATAAAAAAGTGGTCTCCAATGCTTCACTTGTAACATATATGTTTTTAATGACGTGTCAATTTATTATTGGTCTCCTTAAATATATTTTAGAATTATTGAATAAAATAAGGTAAAAGACAAGAGTGGTTGCTGACTGGGCCAACAAGACGGCCGTCCAATAGACCGTCTGAAATCAGAGAGTCATGTTGACAGCCTCTAAAAAAAAAGTTGCCACCTCATCTTGAAGTTGTACTAGAGATATTGCATTGGAGATAGATTTTTTAACAAAATGGATGTCCATCCTACATGGCAACTAATTTTTTCACAACCCACATTAGCATTGGAGATGCTCTAAGTATGCTCATAGTTATATGCCTACTAGAGAAAAAATCCTAAAAGACTAGCCAATTGGATTGTATATACCCTTCTCTTGCTTTTTATGTTTTCAATGTGGGATTCATTACCATCTTCTCAAGCTTCACATGTGGGTTTTCTAACACTAGAAAAGTAGTCAATCATGTTTCACATGTTAATGTTGGTACTTGGTTAATGTTACAATCTATCTAGTCACCATGTCAATGTTAATTTTTTGCTTATTATTACATGTGCAGGATGAAGAAGCAGATAGAACTTATTCTGCTGAAGAACACAATCATGAGATCACTGAAAGTATGCGTCTTGAGATGGAGTACTATGCTGATCGAGATTGGTAATTTAATAATTATATTCCTCTGAGCAATGCAATCTATTCTTTCATCTATAGGATTAAAATTTGTGGCATTAATATGTTGAACCTTTAAGGATGATCAATTTTGTCCCAATATGAACTTTTGAATGTTGTCGAGGACTTGATTGCTTGCAAGTTGCAACAATAAACGATTTTCTTTTAATTTTTTCCTAAGTACTATGGTTAACAACTTTTAATCTATTCTTAATTGAGAAATAAATTTTCATTATTTTACTTCAAATTTTACCGGGTGTTAGCTTTTTTAAGGACTATTTTTTTTACTGGTTATTGAGAGGTTGAGCCTGTATTGATACAATGTTCCCTTATAAATTTTGTGGCATAGTATTTATATATGCTACCTCAAAGTCAACGAACATTTGATGAATATTGATTTTGTTACATAGGTATGACAGAGAGGAAGGGAGCACAATGTTTGATGCAAACAGCTCATTTCTTGGAGATGATGCTTCTTACCAAAAGAAAGAGGTGGAATTGGCCAAAAGACTGGTACGTTTAAAGTGTCTGTTAAGTTGCTTATTTTTGGGCATATGCTATGCTGTTTGTAGTTTCTGCGTAAGATATATGAATAAAAGTTTTATGCAAATCAAATAGTTGCATACAAGTTATGTCGGATTGGGAATATTTTAAGTAGAGAGATTGATTAGGTGGACCAAGAAACTGTAATTCATGTGACAGCCTGTCTTTGGTAACTTAGTGAGTGCATGTGCAGGTTCATGAATGGTGCATGAAACATATATCATATGATAGTTAGCAAATGTTCCCGTCGATATTTATCTAAAAACTTTAGGAAATTCTGACACAGGTTCGAAAGGATGGAAGTAAAATGTCTCTTTCTCAGAGCAAAAAATTATCTCAAATGACAGCTGATAATAATCAGTGGGAAGAGAGGCAACTTTCGAGATCTGGAGTTGTAAGAGGTACTGAGTTGCAGACGGAGTTTGATGATGAGGAAGAACGCAAAGTTATTCTTCTTGTACATGGTAAGTAAACTTCATGTTAAGCATTTTGTTCGGGTGATGGAAGTGTGTTGGATTCATATTGTGTCCGGAGATAAGTGCCATATCATTTAGCTAAAATTTCTTTTATCCGTTCCAGATACAAAACCGCCATTCCTAGACGGCAGAATTGTGTTCACCAAACAAGCAGAACCAATCATGCCATTGAAGGATCCTACATCAGATATGGCTATAATTTCACGCAAGGGATCTAATTTGGTCAGAGAAATTCGTGAGAAACAAAGTATGAACAAGTCACGCCAACGTTTTTGGGAACTGGCGGGATCAAAGCTTGGTAATATTCTTGGTGTGGAGAAAACAGCAGAACAGGTACGTTTTAATAAAGATGAAACCTTTTTAAATACGGTTTTATGCTAATATGGTTAATTTGGCTTAATCTTATCAATGTTTTATGCTAGGTTGATGCCGATACTGCTGTAGTAGGTGAGGACGGTGAAATTGATTTTAAGGAAGAGGCAAAATTTTCTCAACATATGAAGAAGGGGGAGGCTGTGAGTGACTTTGCATTGTCGAAAACCCTTGCAGAGCAGCGGCAGTATTTGCCAATATTTTCAGTGCGAGAGGAGTTACTGCAGGTCTAGTGTTTTCATCCGTAGATGTTAACTTTGACTAGATAATAGCTTAGTTAATGTGCACCATTATTTTGGTCTCTTTAACAAGTCCTTTTTAAAAATGAAAGGGTTAATAATATATACTATTGTTTTGTATCTATTAGTTAAATCTTTTGAGATTGATGGTGTTTCGTGTGATATCAAAACATATTTGACCAAGAGGTTCTATATTCAATTCCTGAAAAATTCACTGTTATATTAAAAAATCACCGCACAAATTGTTGGCTCTTTACTTATTAGCTTAAGTTTTTGGGAGTAATGATGTCTCCATAGTTGATAAGTATCGTTTAGTCTTATAACCTATATGAGGGTCAAAGTTTTCACAAAATCTCAGATGGGGGATTTTTTGATTATCTACTTTATTGCCTTTCATTTTTGTATCACATGTGGTGGGAGAATGATTACCTTCTTAAAGGTAACGCGTCAAATATGTTGGCACTTTCAATTGTTTTCTTGGTCCATCCTATGCTTGAAGCTCACCGGGAAGTGATTTTTACTGTGCCACAAATCCTATGTTTGAAGTTTGTTGAGAAGTGGAATTTATAGTTCTATAAATTTTATTTGACTTTCGAATTATTTCACATTATAGTGGCTGTGTTTTTTTTTTTTAAATTTGTTTAAAAATTTGTTTTGGATAGGTAATTCGCGAAAATCAAGTGATAGTTGTTGTTGGAGAAACTGGTTCGGGAAAGACAACTCAACTGACACAGGTTCCACCTTGCATTTCAAATTTATTTATCACAAAATATGTTTAGTTATGTTACTTTAATGTTTTGAAAGTGTGGAACATTGTGCCAAATTAATTGATACTGACATTTAGTAATGTTGACAGTACTTGCATGAAGATGAATATACAATAAATGGTGTGGTGGGATGTACCCAACCTAGGCGTGTGGCAGCCATGAGTGTTGCAAAGAGAGTCAGCGAAGAGATGGACACTGAGCTAGGTGATAAAGTTGGTTATGCAATTCGTTTTGAGGACGTGACTGGACCAAACACCATAATTAAGGTTATTGTTAAACGTTGCTACATGTTTTGATGGTGTCTGGATTTTTTTTGTTATCAATATTACCTTAAGGTGCATTATTTCTAACATAAATGTTGTCTGACTGGTATAAGTTTTTCCATAATATAACTAATTGTACTATATTTGGTAGTGCACATTATCTGTTGTTTTTTGAATTATGTTTTGATGATATCGTTATTTACTAATACTTTTGCATTCTGAATATTACAGTATATGACTGATGGAGTACTTCTGCGTGAAACTCTGAAAGATTCCGATCTTGACAAGTACCGGTATGTGAATTTTGATCTGTATAACTCAATCCATCAAATGTTACAGCTGTTTAACTTATGATAAAATAAAGTTATTTACTGTCATAAGTGTAACTATTGCAGTGTCATTGTTATGGATGAAGCGCATGAGAGATCACTAAGCACGGATGTTTTATTTGGAATACTGAAAAAGGTGGTTGCTCGTCGTCGTGATTTCAAGCTCATTGTGACTTCAGCAACTCTCAATGCACAGAAATTTTCAAATTTCTTTGGAAGGTTTTTTTTTTTTTTTTCCATAATATTTTACTTATCTTTTAATATGTTGGCACCTTCATATAAAGAACTAAAATATTATTGAATTTGTTTGCAGTGTACCAATTTTTCATATTCCTGGGAGAACATTTCCTGTGAATACTTTGTACAGCAAAACTCCATGTGAAGATTATGTTGAAGGTGCAGTGAAGCAGGCCATGACTATCCATATCACTAGCCCTCCAGGTGACATCCTTATCTTCATGACCGGCCAAGATGAGATAGAAGCAGCCTGTCATTCTCTCGCAGAACGCATGGAACAGCTCGTAACCTCCACAACGAGAGAGGTTCCTAAACTGTTGATACTTCCAATATACTCGCAGTTGCCAGCTGACTTGCAAGCAAAGATATTCCAGAAAGCTGAAGATGGAGCCCGCAAATGCATTGTTGCCACCAACATTGCCGAGACATCATTAACTGTAGATGGTATTTATTATGTGATTGACACGGGTTATGGAAAAATGAAAGTTTACAACCCTAAGATGGGTATGGACGCTCTTCAAGTTTTCCCCGTGAGCCGTGCTGCTGCTGACCAGCGAGCTGGACGTGCCGGTAGAACTGGGCCCGGTACATGTTATAGGCTGTATACAGAGAATGCATACCTGAATGAAATGCTGCCCAGTCCTGTGCCAGAGATCCAAAGAACCAACCTTGGCAATGTGGTGTTGTTGCTCAAGTCTCTTAAAATCGATAACTTGCTTGATTTTGATTTTATGGACCCACCTCCGCAGGAGAACATCTTGAATTCTATGTATCAGTTGTGGGTCTTGGGTGCACTTAACAACGTGGGAGGCTTAACTGAACTTGGCTGGAAAATGGTGGAGTTTCCATTGGACCCCCCGCTTGCTAAGATGCTCTTGATGGGTGAACAGCTTGGATGTTTAGATGAGGTTTTGACTATTGTATCGATGCTTTCAGTGCCATCCGTGTTCTTCCGGCCTAAAGATAGGGTAGAGGAGAGTGATGCGGCAAGGGAAAAGTTCTTTGTACAGGAATCTGACCATCTGACTTTGCTTTACGTTTACCAGCAGTGGAAGGAGCACCAGTATCGGGGAGACTGGTGTAATGACCATTTCTTGCACGTTAAATCATTACGAAAAGCAAGAGAGGTGAGATCCCAGCTACTAGATATTCTCAAGACACTGAAAATACCACTTACAACTAGTGGTCATAATTTCGACATCGTCAGAAAAGCCATCTGTTCGGCATACTTCCACAATGCAGCGAGGTTGAAGGGTGTTGGAGAGTACGTTAATTGCAGGAATGGAATGCCGTGCCATCTGCACCCAAGCAGCGCTATCTATGGTTTGGGTTACACTCCAGAGCATGTGGTTTATCACGAATTGATTTTGACATCAAAAGAGTACATGCAGTGTGTGACGGCTGTGGAGCCCCATTGGTTGGCCGAGCTAGGACCCATGTTTTTCTCCGTAAAGGATTCTGATACATCCATGTTGGAGCATAAGAAGAAGCAAAAGGAAGAGAAAACAGCAATGGAGGAGGAGATGGAAAATTTAAGGAAGATACAAGCAGAGGCGGAGATAGAAAACAAGAAGAAAGAGAAAGCGAAGAGGGCAAAGGATCAGCAACAAGTCTCCATGCCGGGATACCGGCAGGGTTCCACCACTTATCTGAGACCAAAGAAGCTCGGTTTGTAATTGTAAATATGTTGTATCAATCAAACCTCTGGATGTTATTGATTTCAGATAGGCCTATTGAATAGAAACAAAGCTGTTCTATTTTGTGACCCCTCCACGGTTGTAACAAACGAAGAAGCAAAAATGGAAATTAAAATGTTACTGGTTTTGTATTATATGATATGGATGATTATGCTGTAGTTCAGAATATTTAAATTTAAAATAAAATAAATAAACAGTTGAATTGAATTATTACTAGTTTTAGTATTTGAACAGAGATTTTGTATCTGAAAATTGTTTTTAATTTTAAGAGACTCAATAATGATTTTTTTGTTGTATTTTAATTTCGAAATGAATTTTTGAACTATGGTCAAACAAATTTTGACTTTTATGTATCCAAAGCGAAACACTCTACGTAATTTTACATTGAACATGACAGGTAAGCTTTCATAAGAAATTAAATTTAGAATTAATTTTTAATTTTTTAGGTTGTGCTTAATTGATTATTAAGCTTTGCAATATCAAGAAAACATAAGTTTGTTCAGGCCCAAATAGTACATTTTGTGCATTGCAGCTTGATAGCAAGGTTTTGTTCCTCAGTTTTTGCACCAACTCATTGCCTACCAACTGCACACATTATAATGAAAACATGCTAACACATCCTTGGTAGGATGCTTCACTATGGGTGTGTCGATAATTTTTTTTCTGATTAATGGGCAGTTGTGTCTTTTCAATTACGTTTCTTTCATTTTTACATGCACCCTTTTTGTACATGTAACTCTTTAAAAGAAAAATTAAAATATTATAATATGTAAACACACCCTGCCCATTACCAATATATCCTTTCTTATAATTTCCGAAAACAATATTAATTTATTTTGTGTCTTTGATATTTTAATTTTGAGATTGTATTATTGAGAGTTTGAGACAATAGATGTGTTTTGTGGCATTACGTTTTGAAGTATGAAGTAATATTTGAGTTTATTATTTTGATAGTCACACGTACATATCGGGACAGTTTTGTGGCATTATGTTTTGATAAGGCTTTAGTCGCTGTTAGAGAAATTTTTATATTTATTATTTTTTTCTTCTAATAAATTAATTTATATTTTAAAAATTATTATTAAATTTTTTAAATTATATTGTTTGAAAATATTCAAAAAGTATTATTCATGTTTAGAAAATATTTTTAATACATCAATCATAAGTATATAAGGGGTATTTTAGTAAAAAAATAAAAATAAAGATTCCATATTGAAACCAAACACAGAATTCCTCAATTCCTTAGAGATGGATTCCTTCCCACGTAACCAAAGATCCTTTTTTAAAACTTCGCTTCTTTACAAATTTTTTTTTACTGCTTGCCTGCTTGACGAGAGAGACGAGAGAGGCAAAGGCGACGGTCTAACTTGAAGACGGCGACGGCGACGGCAACGGGCACGGGGAGACAAACGAAAACGACGGGGGAATTTGTCTCTGAAATTCGCGATTCAGTTCTCTCAACGAATTGAAGGTATGTTGGTTTTTAGGTTTTCGATTTAGTTTTAATTTTATGATTTGTTAGTTTGAATGGACATGTTTGTGGTATTCGATTCGCCATTGCTAGGGTTTTGTAGCATTTTAGAGTTGAGGCAGTTGAACAGTTGGAAGAAACTCGTGTGCTGAATAAAGAGAGGTTTTGTTCTTATTATTGTTAATATTTGAATTGAAGGTTTCAGCTTCTACAAGGAATTCCAAGAGTGTCTCTATGAGTCCTTGGTATGACAATGATGACCGTGAGGGAAGATATTTCAAGGATGATACTAGAACTGGAAACAAATATGAATCTGATTATGGTGGAGAATATGGTAGAAAACGAACTAGACATGAAGGTGCGAGGAGGACACCTGGTACGTTATACTTATCTTTGCTTCTGTTTCTTACATGTATATCTTAAGTACAGAAAAGAAAAATGAAATCAGGACTAGGTATATGTTTAGGGAACATATAATATAAAGTATAAACGTGTTTGGATTAATTTTATTATCCTTGCAATATTAGAAACATTGCTCATTTGATTTTCAATATGTGTTCCCGTTCATTTAGAACCAAGAAGGCACCGATAATTTTGTTATATCGTTACGTTATGAGAAACATTGCTCAGTTGATCTTCAATGTGTTTTTGCCCATTTAGAATGATAGAATCTTAGCACAAGAATATATTTTTAATTTATTTAAAAAACGAATATTTTTTAATTATTGTTTATAGTCTATATTTATTTTTCAATGCTTTGTTCCTCTCTTTTTATTTCTTATTTATGAAGTCTGACAGGTTTCAGAAACTTTCTTATGGAAATGTGACCTAGGATATATGTGCATGAGGGTGCATGGAATTACAATGTATGCATGATATTTTTACTGGTTTATCTTGCAGACTCACATCAGCGTTCTCTCTCTCTCTCTCTCTATTTAATAATGAAGCAAAGTTAAAACCTTTTTGTTTCCAAGTTAAAGAATGAATTATAATTCCACAACACCCAGTGAATAATCTGCTAAAATCTAGCAGTATTCTTAATGATACAATTAGTATATTCTTTTCTAATTGTAACCTGTGATAATCTTGCAGGAGGTCTGATTGGGATGACGGGCGATGGGAATGGGAAGAAACACCACGCCGTGAAAGTCACTCTTATTCTAGTAGGCGCTATCAACCTTCTCCATCCCCAATGCTAGTTGGGGTCTCTCCTGATGCTCGATTAGTTTCCCCCCTGTCAACACCTCGTTCATCAGGTATGATTTTGAGTCTGTGAAATCCTTGTCACATTTTGAGTTGCTTGTTTTAGGTCATGTTAAATGGCTCAGTAGTTTTCCTTTGTCAATTCTGGGTGCATTTTTTTTAAACTATTGTGGAATTATTACAGTTTATGCTGCTTCTCCCTGGGATCATGTCTCTCCCTCACCAGTTTCAATACGTGCTGCTGGATCCTCCGTTAGATCTTCTTCAAGTTCTAGATATAGTCGGAGGTCTCATCAACTTACATTTTCTGCTGAAACTTCCCAGTCCTTTGAGGTACTATATAAGAAGTCATGTTCTCTCCCTTTCTGTGCGTGTGTGTTTTTTATTTTTTTGTCTAGTGTGTGGGATTATGATTTCTACGTTGAAATTATTTATTTTGGATGTTAAATTTCTGTACTTGTTGGATTTTTTGTGTTTATGAGAAGTGGTATTGGTATATATATTGGTGGATAGCCATACAACTCAAAAGACTTGCCTATTGGGTTGTGAGTTGTGACATCCATTGGTATATATATGTTAATGTGAGATTCGTTCTCATCTTTTCTAGCTTCACATGTGGGTTTTCTAACAGTGGAAAAGTAGTTAACCCTGTTTCACATGTTAATGTTGGTACTTGGTTAATGTTACAATCTACCTAGTTACCACGTCAATGTTAATTTTTTGCTTATTATTGCATGTGCAGGATGAAGAAGCAGATAGAACTTATTCTGCTGAAGAACACAATCATGAGATCACTGAAAGTATGCGTCTTGAGATGGAGTACAACGCTGACCGAGATTGGTAATTTAATAAATTTATTCCTCCGAGCAATGCACTCTATTCTTTCATTTATAGGATTAAAATTTGTGGTATTAATATGATGAGACTTTAAGGATGATCAAAATTAGCAGTTGAGTTTTTTCCAATATGAACTTTTGAATGTTGTTGAGAACTTGATTGTGCTTGCAACAATAAACAATTTTCTTTTAATTTTTTACTAAGCATTATGGTTAACACTCTTGAATCTATTCTTAATTGAGAAATAAATTTTCATTACTTTACTTCAAATTTTATCAGGTGTTAGCTTTTTTAAGGGAATTTTTTTTTTTTTACTGGTTATTGAGCCTGTATCAATGCAATGTTCCCTTATAAATTTTGTGGCATAGTTTTTATATATGCTACTGCAAAGTCAACTAACCTTTGATGAATATTGATTTTGTTACACAGGTACGACAGAGAAGAAGGGAGCACACTGTTTGACGCAAACAACTCATTTCTTGGGGATGATGCTTTTTTTCAAAAGAAAGAGGTGGAATTGGCCAAAAGACTGGTATGTTTAAAGTGTCTGTTAAGTTTGTTTATTTTTGGGCACATGTTATGCTGTTTGTAGTTGCTGCATAAGATATATGAATACAAATTTTATGCAAATTAAATAGTTGCATACAAGTTATGTTTGCTTGGGAATATTTTAAGTAGAGAGATTGATTAGGTGGACAAAGAAACTGTAATTCATGTGACAGCCTATCTTTGGTAACTTAGTGAGTGCATGTGCAGGTTCATGAAACATATATCATATGATAGTTAGCAAATGTTCTGGTCGATATTTATCTAAAAACTTTAGTCAATTCTGACAGGTTCGAAAGGATGGAAGTAAAATGTCTCTTTCTCGGAGCAAAAAGTTATCTCAAATGACAGCCGACAATAATCAGTGGGAAGAGAGGCAACTTTCGAGATCTGGAGTTGTAAGAGGTACTGAGTTGCAGATGGAATTTGATGATGAGGAAGAACGCAAAGTTATTCTTTATGTACATGGTAAGTAAAAACCATTTTGTTTGATTGATGGAAGTGTATTGGAATCATATTGTGCCTGGAGAATAAGTCCCATATCATTTAACTAAACTTTCTTCTCTGTTCCAGATACAAAACCTCCATTCCTAGATGGCAGAATTGTGTTCACCAAACAAGCAGAACCAATCATGCCATTGAAGGATCCTACATCAGACATGGCTATAATTTCACGCAAGGGATCTAATTTGGTCAGAGAAATTCGTGAGAAACAAAGTATGAACAAGTCACGCCAACGTTTTTGGGAACTGGCGGGATCAAAGCTTGGTAATATTCTTGGTGTGGAGAAAACAGCAGAACAGGTATGTGTGAAAGTTTATTCTTTTTCACTTGAAAAAATCTGTACAAAGCAGCCCTAATATATATACATACTAGGCAGTAACAAACTGCTTAATCTAAGGAATTTGTTTCCTCTTTAAAGAAGGAAACTAATACCAAATCTTCTTATAATAGGAAACCTAATATACATCATAATTAAATATCTAGATCCCTAGAAAATAGTAACAATATCTCCAACACTCCCCCTCAAGTTGGGTTGTATATGTTTAACATACCCAGCTTGCTACACAAATCTTCAAAGCCAATCCTTGGAAGTGCTTTTGTAAGTATGTCTGCATTTTGTAATGATGAAGGAGTGTATATAGGTTCAATGACTCCCCTTTCTATATTCTCTTTGATAAAATGTTTATCAATCTCGATATGCTTAGTCCTGTCATGTTGAACAGGATTTTTAGCAATACTGATAGCTGCTTGACTGTCACTCTGCAACTTTATAGATCCATCAATAGGAACCTTCAAATCAGTTAACAAGCGTTTCAGCCAAATTCCTTCACAAATCCCTTGAGCCATGGCTCTAAATTCAGCTTCAGCACTGCTTCTTGCCACAACAGATTGCTTTTTACTCCTCCAGGTTGTCAAATTTCCCCAAACATAAGTACAGAGACCTGAAGTTGATCTCCTGTCAGTGACAGACCCAGCCCAATCTGCATCTGAATACACCTCAACATCTCTTCCTGTATTCTTTTTAAAAAACAGTCCTTTTCCTGGAGTCATTTTTAGATATCTCAGAATCCTCTGTACTGCTGTCATGTGTTCTTCAGTGGGATTGTTCATGTACTGACTAACAGCACTTACTGGAAAGGCAATGTCAGGTCTTGTATGAGAAAGATAGATTAATTTCCCTACAAGTCTCTGGTACCTCCCCTTTTCCACAGGAGCACTATCCTGAATTGACCCTAGTTTGGTGGTAGAGTCCATTGGTGTATCAGCTGGTTTACAATCGAGCATAGCAGTGTCTTTGAGCAAATCTAACACATACTTCCTCTGTGAGACAGCAATACCTTTCTTCGATCTAGCAATCTCCATCCCTAGGAAGTACTTGAGGTCCCCTAGATCCTTGATTTCAAATTCTTTTGCAAGAACTCCTTTAATTCTAGGTATTTCCTCCTCAAAATCTCCTGTAAGCACAATATCATCTACATAGACAATCAGAACAACCAACTTACCACTAGGAGAATGCTTTGTGAACATTGTATGATCAGCTTGCCCTTGGATGTATCCTTGCTCTTTCAACACCTTGGAGAATCTCTCAAACCATGCTCGGGGAGACTGTTTAAGACCATATAAGGACTTCTTTAGCCTGCATACCTTGCTGCCATTGGTTGCATTTTTAGTCCCAGGAGGAATTTCCATGTATATTTCCTCATCTAAGTCTCCATTCAAGAAAGCATTCTTGACATCTAACTGATAGAGGGGCCAGTCAAGATTAGCAGCAAGAGATAATAGAACTCGGATGGAGTTTAACTTAGCCACGGGTGCAAAAGTCTCCTGGTAGTCAATGCCATATGATTGGGTGAAACCCTTGGCTACCAGTCTTGCTTTAAACCGTTCAATACTACCATCAGCTTTAGTCTTCACAGTGAAGACCCATTTGCAACCCACTGGTTTTTTCCCCCTAGGTAAGTCACAGATTTCCCATGTACTGTTTTTTTCTAGAGCCCTAAGCTCCTCTTCTACAGCACTCTTCCACTCGGCTATAGACAAAGCTTCCTCCACACTATTAGGAATTTGCACTTCTGAAATTTTTGCAATAAACCCTTTGTATCTCTGAGACAACCCTTCATAACTGACATATTTGCCCATAGGGTACAATGGTCTACTTCTGCATTCTCTCACCCCTTTCCGAACTGCTATTGGCAAATCACCATCAGTTTGTTCACTGTCAAGGTCTAAACTGTTGGAGGAATTATTGTCTTCAACCTGTGCATTAATTTCTTGAATTTGAGGTTCGGGCTCAGATGATTGAACTGGCTGAGTGTGTGTTGGAACCACTACTTCTTTCTGTTTTTCCCGTCTCCTTGTGTAAACAATATTCTTTTGATCAACAACAGCTGGAACATGACACTTGGATGGTTCTTTAGGAGTTTCACTCAAAGACTGATTGCTAGGAGGTTCATTAGAGTTTGATTTAGGAGTATGAGGACTAACTGAAGGAATTTCAACCAAGCTAGGAGTCCAAAACACATCTAAACTCTCAAGGCTTTGTGGTGACAAACTAGGTCTCTCAGATTTCCAAAACTGATATTCACCAGAATTCTCCCCCTGAATAACAGTTTTGGTAAAAAATGGTTTTGTTTCAAAAAAGGTAACAACCATACTGTAATAAAACTTATGATTAAGAGGACAAAAACACTTATAACCCTTATGAATGGAAGAATAGCCAAGAAAAATCCCCTTGACAGATCGCTTATCCAACTTACCTCGTGAGTGTTTATGAAGATGAATAAAAACAGTACACCCAAATATTTTCGGTGGTAAATTAGATATTAGGCGACATTGGGGATAGAAGTGAAGAAGTGTTTTACTAGGAGTTGAAAACTTCAAAGTCTTTGAGGGAAGCCTATTGATCAAGTATGTTGCTGTAAGAACAGCATCTCCCCAAAATTTTTTAGGCATGTTTGTGGAAAACAACAAGGATCGGGCAACTTCAAGGATGTGTCTATTCTTCCTCTCGGCAATACCATTTTGTTGTGGGGTATCAACACAAGAACTTTGGTGAATGATACCCTCACACAATAGGTAATTGCCAAGCTGAGAATTAAAAAATTCTCTGCCGTTGTCAGTCCTGAAAATCTGAATTTTAGTATTGAATTGGGTTTTAATCATGGTATTGAATGTTTTGAAAATTTGAGAGACCTCAGATTTGTGTTTCATGAGAAAAATCCAAGTAAGTCTTGTGTGATCATCAATAAACGAAACAAACCATCTAGCACCAGTGACATTTGGGGTTTGTGATGGTCCCCAAACATCACTATGTATCATGGAAAAAGGTTTAGATGATTTGTAAGTTTGACTTGGAAAACTTGTGCGAGAGTGTTTAGAGAATTGGCATATTTCACACTGGAAAGACATAAGATTTTTATTATTGAACATTGAAGGAAACAGTTTAGCAAGATACATAAAGCTTGGGTGTCCTAAACGGTAATGCCATAACATCACATCACTATCTAGACTAGACTCCCTAACAAGGTCATGTTTACTAATACTGTTATCACAAGGCCTACTCACTGATAATAAGTTGCAATTTAGTTTAGGCACATATAAAACAGAATGCAAAGTCAGGTTCTTAGAAGCTATCACAGTGCCGATGCCCATTACTTTAGATAGAGTTCCATCAGCAATCCGTACATGAGGGTTGTTACCACAGGCTGAGAATTGATGAAAAATGCTTTTATCTCCAGTCATGTGGTCTGAAGCTCCAGAATCAACTATCCATGACTGAGATTTGTCTAAGTTAGCAGCCAAAGCTTCAAGAAAATTACCTTTTTGTGCAATAGAACCCGTACCAATTACAACTGGACTAGCAGACATCTGTGTTTGACTAAGGATCTTATGCAATACATCCAACTGGTCTTTGCTGAAAGGTTCAGTTCCTGTGGTGAAAGATAGGTTCGCTCGACCCTCACGGTCCTTGGCTGGTTTCCAATCGGCTGGTTTCCCATAAATCTTCCAACACTTCTCCTTTAGATGTCCAAGTTTTCTACAGTGATCACACCACGGTCTACCTCCTCTGCGTGGTTCCTGATGATTGCGGGCAGCCAAAGCAGAAGCTTCACCCCCTGTTTCTATTGTTTCTGTCCCAAGCATCAGAGTTCTGCGACTTTCCTCTCGTCTGACCTCAGAGAAAGCCTCACGAAGACTCGGCAATGGCTTGGTACCGAAGATCCTTCCTCGCACAGCATCGAGATTGGAAGTTAAACCCAAGCAGAATTTGTAGACTCTCTTAGTCTCGATAATCTTCTTGTACTGTTGAGAGTCTTCGGGTGAACTCCACTTATATTTTTCAAATGCATCAAGCTGCTGCCAATAAGTCTGAAGTTTGTTGTAGTACTCGGTCACCGAGAGATCCCCTTGCCTTAGGTTATGAAGGGCTCCTTCAATTGTTACTAATTCAGGAGTGTTGTCCTTGTGAGAGTATGTCTCCTTCACTGCTTCCCAAACCTCGGCAGCTGTCTCGTAAAGGAGGAAATTCTCACCGATATTAGGCATCATCGAATTTATCAACCAAGACATGACTTGGCTGTTATCTCTCTTCCATGTTCTATATCTAGCATCCTTCTCTTCGGGCTTGATGACCTTTTCTGTAAGATATTCTTCTTTCTCTTTGCTGCATAGATAAAGTAGGACGGATTGAGACCACTGGAGGTAATTTCGACCGGTAAGTTTGTAGGAAGTAATGGACATATGAGGGAAATTTTGAGATTCTCCACCACTGCCTCCAAGAATGGTGGTTTCAGAACTGCTGGATTCAATTTCTTTGGACATGATGAATGATGAGGATTGTTGCTGGAAAGAGCAACAAGAAGATCGGAGTTACTGCTGGAAAAAAAAAAAAAAAAAAAAGCAGTAAGGAATTTGAAGTTGAGATCACTGCCGGAAAGAGCAGTAAAAGAAGGAGAAAAAAAAAACACCGCCGGAAAGAGCAGTAAGAAAAAAAATTTAGGGTTTTAGAGGAGGCTCTGATACCATGTGAAAGTTTATTCTTTTTCACTTGAAAAAATCTGTACAAAGCAGCCCTAATATATATACATACTAGGCAGTAACAAACTGCTTAATCTAAGGAATTTGTTTCCTCTTTAAAGAAGGAAACTAATACCAAATCTTCTTATAATAGGAAACCTAATATACATCATAATTAAATATCTAGATCCCTAGAAAATAGTAACAATATCTCCAACAGTATGTTTTAATAAAGATGAAACCTTTTTAAATACGGTTTTCTGCTAATATGGTTAATTTGGCTTAATCTTATCAATGTTTTATGCTAGGTTGATGCCGATACTGCTGTAGTAGGTGAGGACGGTGAAATTGATTTTAAGGAAGAGGCAAAATTTTCTCAACATATGAAGAAGGGGGAGGCTGTGAGTGACTTTGCATTGTCGAAAACCCTTGCAGAGCAGCGGCAGTATTTGCCAATATTTTCAGTGCGAGAGGAGTTACTGCAGGTCTAGTGTTTTCTTTTGTAGATGTTAACTTTGACTAGATAATAGCTTAGTTAATGCGCACCATTCTTTTGGTCTCTTTAACAAGTCGTTTTTAAAATTGAAAGGGTTAATAATAAATACTATTGTTCTGTTACCTATTAGCTCACTGGGAAGTGATTTTTACCATGCCACAAATCCTATGCTTGAAGTTTGTTGAGAAATGGAATTTATAGTTCCATGAATTTTATTTGACTTTCGAATTATTTCACATTGTAGTGGCTGTGTTTTTTTTTTTAAATCTGTTTAAAAATTTCTGTTGGATAGGTTATTCGCGAAAATCAGGTGATAGTTGTTGTTGGAGAAACTGGTTCGGGAAAGACAACTCAACTGACACAGGTTCCACCTTACCTTTCAACATTATTTATCACAAAATATGTTTAGTTACATTACTTTAATGTTTTGTAAATGTGGAACACTGTGCTAGATTAAGTGATACTGACATTTAGTATTGTTGACAGTACTTGCATGAAGATGAGTATACAATAAATGGTGTGGTGGGATGTACCCAACCTAGGCGTGTGGCAGCCATGAGTGTTGCAAAGAGAGTCAGCGAAGAGATGGAAACTGAACTAGGTGATAAAGTTGGTTATGCAATTCGTTTTGAGGACGTGACTGGACCCAACACTTTAATTAAGGTTATTGTTAAACGTTGCTACATGTTCTGATTGTGGATTTTTTTGTTATCAATATGACATTAAGGCACTAGGCACATTATTTCTAACATACATGTAGTTTTGCCATAATATAACTAATTGTACTATATTTGGTAGTGCACATAATCTGTTTTTTTTTTTTTTTTTTTATAATTATGTTTTTATGATATCATCATTTACTAATACTTTTGCATTCTGAATATTACAGTATATGACTGATGGAGTACTTCTGCGTGAAACTTTGAAAGATTCCGATCTTGACAAGTATCGGTATGTGAATTCTGATATGTATATCTCAGTTCATCAAATGTTACATCAAATGTTACAGCTATTCAACTTATGATAAAATAAAATTATTTACTGTCATAAGTGTAACTATTGCAGAGTCATTGTAATGGATGAAGCGCATGAGAGATCACTAAGCACAGATGTGCTATTTGGAATACTAAAAAAAGTGGTTGCTTGTCGTCGTGATTTCAAGCTCATTGTGACATCAGCAACTCTCAATGCACAGAAATTTTCAAATTTCTTTGGAAGGTATGTTTTTCATGTTTTACTTGTTATTTAATATGTTGGCATTTTCATCTTATAAGTAACTAAAATATTATTGAATTTGTTTGCAGTGTACCGATTTTCCATATTCCGGGGAGAACATTTCCTGTGAATATTTTGTACAGCAAAACTCCATGTGAAGATTATGTTGAAGGTGCGGTAAAGCAGGCCATGACTATCCACATCACTAGCCCTCCAGGTGACATCCTTATCTTCATGACCGGTCAAGATGAGATCGAAGCAGCCTGTCACTCTCTTGCAGAACGCATGGAACAGCTCGTAACCTCCACCACGAGAGAGGTTCCTAAACTCTTGATACTTCCAATATACTCGCAGTTGCCAGCTGACTTGCAAGCAAAGATATTCCAGAAAGCTGAAGATGGGGCCCGCAAATGCATTGTTGCCACCAACATTGCCGAGACATCATTGACCGTTGATGGTATTTACTACGTGATTGACACGGGTTATGGAAAAATGAAAGTTTACAACCCTAAGATGGGTATGGATGCTCTTCAAGTTTTTCCTGTGAGCCGTGCTGCTGCTGACCAGCGAGCTGGACGTGCTGGTAGAACTGGGCCCGGTACATGTTATAGGCTGTATACAGAGAATGCATACCTGAATGAAATGCTGCCCAGTCCTGTACCAGAGATCCAAAGGACCAACCTTGGCTTTGTGGTGTTGTTGCTCAAGTCCCTTAAAATCGATAACTTGCTTGATTTTGATTTCATGGACCCACCTCCGCAGGAGAACATCTTGAATTCCATGTACCAGTTGCGGGTCTTGGGTGCACTTAACAATGTGGGAGGCTTAACTGAACTTGGCTGGAAAATGTTGGAGTTTCCATTGGACCCCCCGCTTGCTAAGATGCTCTTGATGGGTGAACAACTAGGATGTCTAGATGAGGTTTTGACTATTGTATCAATGCTTTCAGTGCCATCTGTGTTCTTCCGGCCTAAAGATAGGGTAGAGGAGAGTGACACGGCAAGGGAAAAGTTCTTTGTACAGGAATCTGACCATCTGACTTTGCTTTATGTTTACCAGCAGTGGAAGGAGCACCAGTATCGGGGAGACTGGTGTAATGATCATTTCTTGCTTGTTAAATCGTTACGAAAGGCAAGAGAGGTGAGGTCTCAGCTACTAGATATTCTCAAGACACTAAAAATACCACTTACAACTAGTGGTCATAATTTCGACATTGTCAGAAAAGCCATCTGTTCCGCATACTTCCACAATGCAGCGAGGTTGAAGGGTGTTGGAGAGTACGCTAATTGCAGGAATGGAAGGCCATGCCATCTGCGCCCGGACAGTGCTATCTACGGTTTGGGTTACACACCAGAGCATGTGGTTTATCACGAATTGATGTTGACATCAAAAGAGTACATGAAGTGTGTGACGGCTGTGGAGCCCCATTGGTTGGCCGAGCTAGGACCCATGTTTTTCTCCGTGAAGGATTCCGATACATCCATGTTGGAGCATAAGAAGAAGCAAAAGGAAGAGAAAACATCAATGGAGGATGAGATGGAAAATTTGAGGAAGGTACAAGCAGAAGCGGAGATAGAAAACAAGAAGAAAGAGAAAGCGAAGAGGGCAAAGGAACAGCAACAAGTCTCCATGCCGGGATTCCGGCAGGGATCCACCACTTATCTGAGACCAAAGAAACTCGGTTTGTAAATGTAAATATGGTGTGTCAAATCTTTGGATGTTCTTGATTTCAGATAAGCATGTTGAATACTAACAAAGTTGTTCTATTTTGTGACCCTCCAGTCCTCCACGGATTGCACCAAAAGAAGAAAAAAAGGAAATTAAAATGTTATTATAAACTGTTTATTTTTACAGGTTTTGTATTATATAATGTGGATGATTAGGTCATAGTTCAGAATATTAAAAAAAAATTAAAAAATAGTCCGGTATGAATTTGATACCAAACATATTTTTATTAACTTTTATGTATCCCATGTTGTCAAAAGCGAAAAACTTTTATGTAATTTTACATTGAACATGACAGGTTATCACAAAGCATTTCATTAGAAAATCAATTTAGAATCAATTTTTATTTTTTTAGGTTGTGTTTGATTGATTATTAAGCTTTGAAATTCCACAAAAATATATGTTTTTCCTGGCCTAAAAAATACATATGTGCTTTGCAGCTTGATCGCGCGGTTTTGTTCCTCAGTTTTTACACCAATTCATTGCATACAACTGCATACTATATAATGAAAGCATGCTGACAATTAATTGTGCATTTGCTAAAACAGGTGAGCGTTTGAGCCCCTGGTGGCTGTAGGATGCTTCACTATGGCGCAATGGCGGGTGTGAATAGTCTTTTCTGATCAACAAACAATTGTGTCTTTTCAAGTAAGTTTCCTTCCTTTTCACATGTGGGCATTTTCTCTAAATGATCAAAATGCTATTCTTCTTGGAAGAGTAATTGGTTTGTATGGATGGATATCAGGATATGTATGTTGTATGGAATCTGTTTCGTTTGTTTCACATTCTCTCTCAGGAAAATTTGAAACCACAATAATAAAGCTAACAAATGGCTGTTGTGTAAGGAGCAAAATGACAGGAAGAAAGATCTTATAAATTGATCATTTTTGGGGGTTTGTTAAAGCCAGACCTGTTCTGTTTTTGGGGGTTAGAGTGGTGGGTAGATTCCATGTGAATGTCACCTATAGGCATGTTCTGTTTTTGGAGGTTGGGGTGGTGGGTTAGATTCTATGTGAATTTTACCTATATTAACTACTTCTATTGTTGGCCGAAATATTTGATTCATATTATTTAATTATCTAAAAGCCAGGTCTGTTTTGTACTTCTGTTTTTGGGGTGGTGGGTTAGATTCCATTGTTGGTCAAAATATTGAATTCTGAGGTTACTCAGCTTCACCAGGAAAAGAAACAGAGAAGGCTGGACCTTCTTTAACAATTTTAGTGAGTCTTTGCTCTAGGTAAATGCACTCATTATTTACATCGACATAGTATGTTATGTAGTTGATACAAACAGTCAAATATGGAAGAAAATTTAAAAGTTAAAAGCTCAAGATTTAGCTGAAATTAGAGCAGCAGGGGACCTGAATCCCACAGAGACACAAGCAATGATGTAGAGGGTGAACTTGTGCTTGAATTTCCTCAAGACCAAAACTTTGCCTCCTCCCCAGTGAAACATAGATAGGATTATCTGCTTTATCGGTTTCTTCTTGACCAGTTTCTTCTCAGGGATCTTGTTAGTGACCTTCACCTTCTCTTCGTTGTTGTTTTCTTCATCTTCCTCTTCTCCTCCCCAGTGAAGAGGATAGCTCCTCAGGAAAACTCTTCTGTTATTGTAGTCTTCATTGCGAAAGCTCCTTGTTCTCATCCCGTTTTCCTCCATGCCTTGGCTATCCATATCTTGAGATAAGGTTTTCAATGGTGGAATGAAGCTGGCATATATATAGGAGAAAAAGAGAGGGAGAGCTGGCATTTTGGAGAAGGACAAGATGATAACAGAAGAAATGACAAAAGAGTGAGAATAATTAATTTCATAATCCGTTAATTATGATCAACCTTTGTATTAGGCATTTTCATACATGTTCCAATGTGATTGAAGTTTCAAAAATTATATTTTTAATAGAGCTGATCAGATGCGGGATTCTATACGTTTTTTCATGCAGAATTCCTGCATTTGATAATTTTTGTATCTTTCATACTTGCGTAGATCTAATGCCGTGAAATTTTCATTTCACAAGACATGATAGGGTTTGATTTTAATGTTATCGGTTCATCAACTTTGGCAGATCAGTAAAATGGAGTAGCTATACAACATATATTTGTATAACTAATTAAGTTATTATTTAATTCTTTTTTTTGTAGCTGTATATAATCTATGTTGAATTTGAATATGCTCCTATTATTCTCCTCACAAGAGCTAACATACAAGCATTGTTTTCGTTTGGATAGAGGAAAAATATTGTCCGTACAATTTGAAATATGCATAAGCATGTGAAGGGAGATTGATTGAAGCTTCTAAATTCAATTTAACTTCTAATCATCTAACATGTGTATAGATCGAGAAATCTTCCGTTCATCAGGTGCACCTGACCACTGAAGATAAGACATGTGATAAGAAAATCACTTGTGACATCTTCTGACACAGTCACATGTCTTATCTTCGGTGGCCGGATGTACTATAAATTTTCATGTTTAGATCACTCTTAGTTGCATCTTGATTTGCATTTACTTTCATTTTTATATAAGCAATCTCATGTAGAGATCTCATTTGATATAAGAATAATACTAGATTGTCTAAATTTATATCAAAACGCGAGTTTTAATTACCATATTAATAATTTGATCACATGTTAGCTACGACTCATATACTATATAAATAATTTGAGCAAGACAACATAACTCTGAATTGATCCGAAATGGTTAAAAAATTTCAATAGAAATTTCTTTTGATGGTTTGAAATTCATTAGAAACTTTTCATATAATTCGATTAAAAGCTTTTCCATATATTCATATTATTTACGTTTTACAATATACGTACAAACAAATATGTGAGAGACATAAGCAGCATTTTCAAAGAAAAAGATTTTTAATATGTAAATCTAAACAAAAAAGACAGAATAAATGTTTTGCCGTTGAGGGAGTTCAAATTCATAGGATAGCATCCATATATGAACTTTAATTTGTTTGTTAGAATTTAGAAAGAACACTACCCACGTGCAAGGCACGTTGAAAACGACAACCATTTTCATAATTAAATTGTCTGACAATATAATAAGGATTGGGACCTTTGATTTCATTCTAATTAGTAATTTTTTTTTTTTATAGTTGCATTCAAATTAGTAATTTTAATAGAAATTTGCTTTGAAGTTTGAGATGGAAGAGGGAATGTATCATATTCTAGTTCCTGATTTATTTATTTAAATAATTTATTTATTTTTTTAAAGACCGAATGAATGTAATTTACCATCAAACCATATTGATACTATTTTTTTTTTATTCTTGAATATTGTAGTATCTTTTAAAAGGTAGAAATTACTTTTCAAATCTTTTTTATTTTATTTTTTTAATTGTACACAAGTATGATTTTGGATTTAATTAATTACGGTGTAAACTAAAATCAACCGTGAATTAAATTATGTGGCTCTCACACACAATGACACAGACCATGACTTAAGCTCTTGTTGGAAAAGAATTCCCCTTTATACTCAAGGAATCAAGTTCCATTTCTTGATTCTCTTTCATTTTCATTCCCGATTAGTAAATCTGTCATTAACCAGATGATATGCTGGTTCCATACAAAAAACAAACTCAATAAAAAGAATTATATATATATATATTTTAAAAAAAAGTAACAACTAACACTATGTTGGACTAGAACGCAGAAAGTTAAAAATGAAATGATTATTTTTGTTGCTTCATTTTAAATTCGATACCCACCAGGCACCATATTGTCTCACTCACCAGTCACCACTACCTTTGATGTTGTTCATTAAATCTGTGAAATTTATATACCTAAAAAACATGAAAAACATAAACACCAATTCAAATTGGTCTCTTCTCTTATCATTTTTTTAGTTCATCATAACTGGACCCAGCTTCAAAATACAAATAAATTATCAGGTTTTTCTTCTTCTTCTTGAAATAAGACACTGAAAAGAGTCTACTTTAAAAAGGATGTTATTATTATTATTTTTTTTCCTTTTTTGAATAATTACATATAATTCAAGATTTTAGGGAGAGAGGAGGCACAAGTGCAAATGACATTTATATACGTCTATTTGACTCATAAATCTTATTTACAGCCTTGTATGTACACTGATACACCCATTGTGATCATGTCTTATTCAGTATGATTACATCAATTCATTTACGATCACATTAAAATTTAATCTTGTTTTTATATGATCACATACAACTCATATGCGATCACACACCGGTACAACGATACACGTCAAAATATCTCTTTAAAGAGAGGTGAAATATTTGATTTTGTTTTAAGGGACAGGCAAGTATGCCTAGTTTTTCTTGCTGAATTTATTAAAATCTTCTTCGATCATAACAATTACCAATAACAGTATGGAGACCTTATCGAGTGCGAAATGTAACCACCGCATCCACTTCGATTGAGACATAATAATATATTAATATATATCCATTTCTACATCACCGTCACCATCACTGTTCTTCAGTCTCCCCCGCAAACATTTAAGTTGCCGACCTTTTGCTCACCAATTAAGGGCTCTCTATGTAAAATTGATATTTCCAAGATCCGATTACGAGACTACCAGAATTTACCGAAATTAAACATATTTAATACGATATTAAATAATACTAGTGCGTTCCGAATAAAATTTTTAGTTGCACAAGAAAATAACAGTTAAAAGTAGCAAAAGGCACAGTGATACACTATTATTAACAGTTTAAAGATAACTTTCTCTGGAAAATAATTGAGAAACCAACCAAAAAGCTACTTTTCGATTGGTTGTTGTCTTCTTGCAGGGTTGCAGAGCCAAGCCATTGAAAATCAATGAATCTTCAAATATATATATATAAATGTTTAAATCAGTGCACCGAAATAAATATACGAGAACATCGAATATAAACCACTCATTTTACATGTTTTAACTTAGTGTGTATGTATTTGTTAAATTTTTTTCATAATGAGTGACTTACATTCAATGTCTTTATATATTTATATCGGTACGCACTGATGTGAACGAGACCGATATATAGTCCTGTTCTGGTCAGTGCGCACAGATATAACTTTATCAGTGCGTTACATGTGGGTCACTAATTATAGAGAAACACTGACAAATACATATACACTTAAATCAAAACATGTAAATCTAGTAGTCTATAGTCTACACCACCGGCAATAATAACAATAAATACAATATATATATAACGCAATAAAGACAAAGGTCCCACGCCTGCAAAAAAATTCAATACTTGGCTTTCATAACCAATCAACTCTCTCCTCCACAGTCTTTAGTAGTTGTTTAACAAACAACTTTTTTGTTTTTGTTGTTTTTTTTTAATCTCCTCCTCCAACTACAAATCCAAGCAAAGCAGAGCTTTGATTTTTGAAGTTATTTTTCATGAATGTGTAGATTTTAGAGTCTAATTCAAGATATGGGTAACTGTGTTTCTTCTGTTTACAAGAGCAGCACAGACATGAAAGTTGCTGTCCAAATTGAATCTTCTTCCATTGAAAACAACAACAACAACAACAACAACAACAACAACACAGACAAAACTGAGCAACAAATTGCTGCTGGGGATGGTTTATTGTCTCAAACATCAGCAGTGGGAGGACACGTGGCTAGTTTTCGACACTTGAGTATGATTCTAACTTTGCTTTTACTCAATTTATTCTGTTTCTTTTTTTGTTTTGTTTTGTTATGATTGTGAGAAATTTGTATGGTTTGATCAATTATATTAGATGGGGTTGAGTCAATTGAAGTTGTTGATTATATATCTGCATATTATCTTACTCTGTTTCAAGAGTTTCTTTGTCATTTTTCATTTTTTCTCAATAAAATTTTTGTTTCACCTACATATTATTAATGATAAATAAATTTATGTAACATACTTTTTTATTGGGAAAGCAAGGGTTGTCATCAAAATGAATAACATTCTTTATATTTCTTGAGTAATACCACATGTCTTAAATTCTATCTCGAATTTTTCATGGTAAACAATGGTGTGACAGGTGCTCTGTAATTACCAATTTTTTTTTTCTTACATCATCTAATCTACATGATAGTTACAAATTATCGACACTTTATTTAGAACGGAAAATTCGGAAGGAGTAGTAGTATTACTCATTTTTCATTTTTGTATGCTATATTGGTGATAATATACACAAACTTTCTGTGCAGGTAGTAGAGAGGATCTCTTTTTCGATTCTCAGCCTTGGTTAGATTCTGATTGTGAAGATTACTTCAGTGTCAATGGTGGTGAGTTTTCTTACTTTGATGCAGGAGTGTTTTCTTTCACTGCTTTCAAAGAATTTGTAAATAGATGCTTATTGCTATAGATGGGTCCTTCTCTAGTCAGAAAATTTCTGGACTGAATTACATAACATTGTGAAACATATTACGAAACCAAACGTTCCGATTTTTTTTTTTTTTTCAAGATCGACCTACTAGAGAATTATTATGTTAATGACATTCTTGACTACTTTTGTTGTATTTGTGCAGATCTTACCCCATCTTGTGGCAACACTCCAATCCACCATAAAAGCTGCATAGATGCTACTGATCAACCTGAAAAAATTCTTTACATAGACAGTGCTTCCAATTGCATACCTGAACTTGAACCCTCTTCGACAGATGTGAAAAAGCAACTGATTGAGCTCTTTCAAGAGAGTTTCAGGGATGGTGCTACAAGTGAAACCAAACCAACAATTGCTGACTACTTACCTTCAAAACCAACAAGTCCATATGAATCAGTACCAAACTCTGTTTGCAGTGATGGAACACCTGGATATGGAGTTTCGCGCCACAAGAAAGACAAGTCAGCTCAATCTTCTCCGTGCTGCATTCCAGGTTTGATCCGGAACCTGAGCTTTGCCGATAGAAAAAAAAGGCTTAGCTCCATGAACACCTGTGGATTGTAAATCAAGTTTTTGTACTTCTAAACTAGCATATCTGTAAGAAGTAACAACAAAATATATCACATTTCTAGCTGTTACATCAGTGGATATATATAAATATATATAGTGATGTTAATATTTCTGTATCAATGTATTGAGCAAGTAATCATGAGCTTGTCTATGGATTTTTAACGAGTCTTCATATTTTTGTAATTTGTCTTTGGGTTTCTTTTCGTTGTTCTGAAATCAACAAGAAGCTTGGAAATGAAAGAGAATAGTTTATAAACTACCAAGTACATGATAGGAGACACAACTTTAGAGCATGAATGACAAAAAACTATTACAATCTTTGATACACACAAAAAAACTTGAACTCAGTTGTAATACTGGAGTCACCACACAACACAAAACACAATGTCACTCAAGGGTTGGCAATTTGAGGGCCCAAGCCCGCACTGGACCCAAGCCTTCAAAAAGCCCTTATAATTTCAAAGGGGTTTAAACCTAGCCCAAATAACAATTTTATGCATGCGGGTAGGGCTTTACCCAAGCCCGCCCTTTGTCTTGCATTATTACCCATATTATGATCTGGATTTGGATCCAAATTTTAACTCAGATTTTGACCCATATTTTTAACATATATTTTTTTTGACTCATATTAAAAATTCTATTAAAACAATTAATCCAAATAGAACAATTTTTACAACTCAATCCAAATAGAACAATTTTTACATACTACTAAAATTAATAATAACCCAAACACTAATGCTAGACAACCCAAAAATTTAGCCTAAAATTAAACCCAAATGATGTGGCAAGTGGTTTTTTCATTATCTACATCATCACATGTTGCGTAGGGTGATGACAACTCACTTGCCACATCATTTGAGTTGAAATTTGGACTAAATTTTTGGGTTGTCTAGCATTACTCTAACCCAAATCTAAAAATCCAAAACACAACAATAAATCAAAGACGGCGCTACCGGCTCTTCGTCATCTACTCCTTCAGTAGCATATACTTCTTCTTCAAGGATGCGAACTAATAATAATAAAAATGCAAAAAAGGGAAAAAAGAAACAAAGAAAATATAAATCGGAGGAGCATGGCCAATGTGCATGAATTTTTCTTCCCTCCTGTAGTTATTCTTCAATGTTGCTTGCTCCAAAGCACATCTTCATTTTGCTGATGACATATGTTTCACCATATCGCTGCAGCAACAGTTGAACAAATGGCTTAAGGTCTAAACAAAGCGAAATTGAAAAAAAAAAAAAAAAATGCAAACAATTGAAGATTATTTCTCTGATTACCTTTCATTGGCAACCTCTTTTATCTTCTAAACACCTGCGCTAACTTCCTTCTGCAGCGAGCCATAGAAACCACAGCGACCACAAAGAGCTTGTCTTTCGTTTCTTCCACAAACCTAAAATAAGCATGTCTCCAAGATCTTTTGATCATCAAAGTGCCACAAACAACCCAGAAACCTACAATGAATCCAATCACCATGCCAACATAGAACCATAACATTTCAGATAATCTGTCTTCATCGTCGACTCCTTCATCCTTGTATTGTGGATCCTTGAGTCCTGACGAGCAGCTGGTTGTCAATGGAGGACCACAAAGGTAAGGGTTACCCTCATAAATAGATGGATCATCAAAGGTTTGAAACTGATTGGCTGTTGGAATTGGACCGGACAAGTTGTTATATGAAAATCTCAAATGGCTCAAAAAAGTCATAGAAGACATGCTTGGAGGGATATTGGGCCTGTAAAGTGGTTACCCGAGAGGTCAAGAGATTCCAGCTGCTGCAAGTTGTTGATATTCTCCGGAATCTTTCCTGACAGTTGGTTCCATGATAGATTAAGGCTACCCAAAGCTGAGAGGTTTGTTATCTCTTCAGGTATTTCTCCTGTCAAGTAATTACTTGAGAGATCTATGTGCCTTTTTAACTTAATATGTGCCTTTTAAAAAAAAAAAAAAAAAACCAAGTATATGAACTGATTCTGCTTCGAGCACTCATATTCTGAAAAATTTTGAGGCTTTGCGAAATGGCCCAAATAAAGCCCATCTTAGTTGTTTACTGATGTGATTGTACTAAAGAAGTAGACCACCAAACTCCAAAAAATTACAAGAAAATTTTCTTTTGCCCCACACAATTGAAATTTATCCAAACTTTGTGAAAACTATCACTTCGATTTTTATCCAATGGTGGTCTTTATTTTGTTTAATTTGTGAGTCTAGATAACTATGCTCAGATAAAAGAAGCAGAAACAGAGAGATAGCTAGAGACAGTGAAAAAGAAGGATTGAGCAAAGAGTTAGATCCTGATCTCCTAGCCCGGTTTTTTTCCGGTGTTATTCTATGTTTAGGTGTTCCTAGATTAATAAAAGTCTAGGAGAGAATCATAGCCCAGCTGTTTCTCATCTTTTTTATTTTTATTTTTATTTTTATTTATATATATATATTTTATTTTTACAATTATTGCTTATGATTCTGAATTTGTGATAAATAAATTAAAAATTTATAAAAATTTATTCAGGATTTTGAAGGAAATAATTTGCATTCCTATAAATGTTGCATATATAGGAGGTCCATAAAAAAAATTAGATACTGAAAAAATTAACACAAGTTGAATTATTAAAATAAAAAACATTTAAACTCACGACTTGGAATAATAATGATGTATATAAACAAACATTGTGCACAATAAGAAGCTTAACTTCCATTTATTTCATAAAAGATACAATACAAGAGGAAAACAACATAATTAATCTCCAAATGCATCCAAACAAACACCAGAACGCTTATTCCCGGCCACTATATAGATTCCAATTAAACGCTGGAAATAGAAGACCTGTCAATCAATCACTTAATTAATTAAAATGTTAAGTAACTTATGAGATTGTGAAAAAAAAAAATAATAAAAAAATAATAAAAAACTTTTAATATTTTAATTACCTTTCTTAATTAGCAAAATGCCTTACGTAGATACCTATTGAATCAAGGAAAGCACCGGCATGTCCAAAGAAACCAACAATTTGCCCGCTTTCCATAGGAATTTCAAAATCAGAGCAATTCGTAGTACCATAAGGTCCATACGTGGTTTGATTAGTATGGAAAGTTAGAGATTCAATGACAATATTGTCAAGAAAATCGATTTTAGTCCCACTTATCAAAGTCAATTATTCTCCAGACTAGTCAATCGAAATCTACATATCGTGAAATATTTTATTTTCAGAATAATAACAAGACAACCAAAGCCTTATAAAAACTGAAAATGTTTATACTAGCTGTTGACCACCTAAACCACCAAATATAGCCGTAGGCAGAACTTGTCCAGTTGCACGATCGATGGTCGTGAAAATGACTGAATCGACAACCTCCGCATGATTGATTACTATCTCTTTAATGGCAGCATCTCGCTACCTGAGTTATAGTCCCAAGCTGACCCTCGTGGACCACCCCCATGGCCCTAATGTTTCCTGTATGCAAAAATAATAATAATAATAATAAATAATCAAAGCATACATACGAAACGAAAATTATCATCATATGTGGAAATCTCACGGTATTCGATTACACAATGTTATGTGATAATTATATAATGTGCGAAAAATATTACATAATATTGTGTAATCGATCCTATTAGAAAAAAACATGTGTGATAACCATATCAGATAAGGACTATATATAACACAAACAGATTTATACGAGCCTGGTTTTCCATTTGCTTGATTTTCAAAGGGTTTTTGTAAAGTTTCTGATACTCGTTTTTGGAGAAGTTGTAAAAAGTTGCTGATAAATGAGAAAAGTTGGCTTTCTTATAGGTTATTTATAGCCACCAAGCCGCCATGCAATATTGTTGCATGGCTATTCTTTGTTTTTTTCAAAACAAAGAACCATTAAATTAATATAATATAAACATTTACGTGTTTGAATTTTCATAATACTGTACATATATTCCTCATTGAGTCATGACTAATCATGTCATAATTCATAAATCATAATTATCCATTTGAAAGTGGCCCGCACGCCCTCTCTGACTCTGGATAAAACCTGTGATGTTAAGTTTCAAAAAAATAAAAATAAAACATGTGATGTGCTTAATTAGCATACCCTAATTTGGACACATATCAATAATTGAAGAAATTAATAAAGGAGTAATATTTATTATTTTAAGACCGACAAAAAATAAAAAATATGTGCATTGACGTGATAAATATAAGTTCAGGTGGGCCATAGAATAAAATAAAAAATAATTCTATTATACATTAAATTAGAATATAAACCAATTAAAAAAAAACAAAACTATTATATATAAAATGTGATATATATGGTAGGTAATAATATTCTCTTGTCCTTTTAATAATATAAGTTAACTTATAATTTTTGTTTTCATAGTTCTAATGACCATGAAAATAGGAGATAAAATCAGTCCATTTTGATATTTTAATTTCTTATTATTTCATACATTACTATCTAATATAGTGTGTATTATATATAAGTAATGCTAGGTTTCCCAAAAAAATTCCCAAATGTATGTAACACGTGAGGTGTCAACATCTTGTAAATCATGAGATTATGTGATGAATGATGTGATGTTGACACCTCACGTTCTACAAACATTTGGGAAAGAATTTGGAAAAAAAAACTGGGAAGCCTAGCATTACTCATTATATATATATATATTTAAGATTTTACTAGAACAAACTAAGTAAATATTGAACTCTAGCTTATAGCGACTACATTTATTATTTATTTTGTTAGGTTAAATATTAATATGATTTTGATAAATTTACTTTATTAGTTTATTATTTAAATTTTCTTCAAAATTATAAGTTAATTTGGTTTGACATGAATATATATATATTTGAGCCATGAAATTTATTGAAGCCACAAGGCAAAACAAAAGCAACAGCGGGCAAAGCCCTTGGTACAACACCAGCTAGCAACAACCCAAAGAAACAGACAAAAAGGCCAGAAACCACAGAAACAAGAGCACAAAGCCCCCAGGCAAAAAGCCAAAGCGCAGAAAAGAAAACAACAAACCAAAAAACCAAACCAGCAAACCGAGAGACAAGAGAGCAGAAAAACCCCCAGCAGAGACATGCAGGAAAGCAAAGATCAGTCCACCTCCTAGCAAATTGAATCCCCATCCAAATTTGACCCTTTCTTCGCCAGGAAGTTAGCAAAACAATTTGTAGACCTAGGATTGTAAATGATAACAGTACTACCTGACGACACGTCATTGTGATGTCGGTCAAAAGATGAACATTTAAGTTCGACCTCGCTAGCGCGCGAGTCACAAGGACTAGCACAGCGGCAAGTGAGGGTATCGTTCCGCAGGGAGGTGGGATTCACCGACCGTCACCAGTTCTAGCTATTATTACAACACTCCGAGAGAACTCGTGTGTTGCATTTGCGGAAAAGTAAATAATAATGTAAATAAATAAATAAACTAACTACCATAATATATACATGGATAAGATGGAATGGAGAGATGCATGAAATGTGGTAACACTAGGGCAATGACTCAACCGTAACAATCCTCCTAATTAAGCACTAGACTCACTTAGTCCCTCAATATGCAAGTATATCATAGGCTCGTGTCCCCTTAATTGATCTCTAATATCTCTCGAGTCTTAGAAATCACATCCACACAATGCATGGATTCATTAAGTATCGTGGCGCACACACAAGAGCCCTGTATGCCAGCCTAGTGTATCTCTCACTGTCTGATCATATACAGTGGTTGTTTCGTTGGGTATGTAATTCGCAACCGCGTGGGACATACTACAGCCAATAATTCATTCACAATGGCTAACCAAATACGGGATGGCAACCAAGTGAAAGCATTAAGAATACGAGATACCCATACAACACGTATGTTATATGCTCGTGTCCCCTTAATTAATCTCTAATCTCTCTCGATGTCTTAGAGATTACATCCATGCATAAATGCTTGGATTCATTAAGGACTGTGGGACACACACACGAGCTCTACACGCCAGCCTAGTGTATCTCTCACTGTCTGGTCAAATGTAGAGGATATCACGATGGACATGTTAATGTGAACCACGTAATATATAACACATAGCCTAAATATCATCCACAAGGTGGCTAACCGAGTGAAAGCATTAAGCAATGAAATACCATATAACTACACAAGCACAAGAGGAATTCAGTTTATCTTTACTCTAGATACGGATTCGGTTTTATCAATCTCCCTAGGATGGCTAGACATGAGAAACAAGTTTACCAAACAACAATGTGCAACAAGTTGGTTGTTATTCATTAAGACCATTCAATATAGGTTAAGGGATCATTCTCTTGACTTGGGAATTTTCCCTAAATCAATTTATTACCCAATCCGGCCAAGGATGAGCAATTGTGCCTTGATAACAAGACCCATTAAGTACAAGAATATAGAACTCAGGCCAATTTAGCAACTAAATGCCTGAACTGAAACCTTTCCTACTCTTTGGAGCTAAATCTCTAACACTCCAATTACTCTAAACATGACATTTTGGTCATCCATCAATCAATCAACAATCATGGGAAGTTAAATTACACTACTCCTATATTAAATTACTCTACTCCTAATCCCAATCATGGACACATATCAATTTCAGGCCTCCACATACATGGATATTGCAATTAGAGCTTAAAACATGTAATTGGCAAAGAGTAAAACAAAACCCAACCAAATTTAAGAACAAACATACATATATTACACATGTGAAGGTTTACAATATTCCCCAAATCGGGGTTACACATCAAAGAAACGAAAATTACAAAGGAAATGAGTAAATAAAAGCAAACCCTTGAAGATAATCCTCCAAAGTTGCTCCATAGCTTCCTAGCTCGAAATTAACTCATATTTCCTTGAAATCGGTTCTAAAATGGATGGAGGAAGTGAGAAATGGTGTTGTGGAGATGTATGGTGGGCTCCCATAGAGGAAGAACCTCCATGGGAGCATGGGTCTCTCCTTATTATGTGAAGAAGATGAAGAAGGATGAAGAAGATGGAAGAGAGAGAGAGGGAGAGTGTGGATTCTGTGAAAACTGATGAGAAAAGGGGATATTTATAGTGGGGAGGGTATTAGGGCAGAAATGATGGTGAAAGGACGAGAATGCCCTTGCATAAGTGGCTAATTTGGAGGGCTTCGCGGGTGACTTTCCAGCAGCCCGCACCGTTATGGAAACGGGTATAACTTTCTCCACAAACATCGGAATTGCATTCTTGAAGAACCGTTGGAAAGAAGACTTCTGGGGCTTTCCAACCATATATAGCACAAAACCCAGTTTGATTGGAGGAGAGAGATATGGCCCCCGCAAGTTGAGTGTTCTGCAGGAAACTTTCGTCAAAAATTCCGCCTTGATTTTGCGCCCTATTATGCGCCCTAGGCCACAGAATTACAAAAAGTGGGTCTTTTGGTCCCTTTCTGCTCCCTAAACGGCGGCCCCTAATCGCCGAATTAGGGAGCAAAATTTAACTTTTGAAAATTGCACTTTTACCCCAATATTTCACCATTTTTGCACTTTAGCCCCTGTTCTGGAAAAAATCCTGAAACACTTGTTTAAAATGTTAAATACCCAGTTTTACCCGGAAAACAAGCATAAAAAATAAAAGTAAGGGGCTACACAACGTGTAGAAATAAGAGTTATCACTACCCAAGAGATTCAGGTTAAACCGAATGTCATAGATGAAATTAACATGATTCAGACTCCCATAACCAATGCCATTTACCCAAGAGATGGCCACCTTAGAATCGCTAATAATTGAGATCCTTTTACCAATCAAGACCGGAGAGTTTACACACAACGCACAAGCTTGATGAATTGCAATAATTTCAGCCGTGTTGGCATCCGCCATGCCAATACTCCTAGAAAAAGATCCTAGAACCTTACCACAATAATCCCTCAAGACACCACCAATACCCGTCGATCCCGGATTACCCCTTGCCGACCCATCCACATTAAACTTCAAAGCACCAAAGGAAGGAGGGGTCCAGTCTCCCGGTCTGACAGCCATAGGGGGCTTCAAAATAGAGCACCTCTCAGCGATATTTTGAAGCATGACAGAAATCGAATTCGTACAACCTTCCGCATAATACTTGAACCACCAAACGACTCTGATTTTTATCATGTCAACAGCTTGACAGACCCCTTGATCAGAATTTCTGAAAACCACTTGATTCCTGCAGTCCCAAATGGTCCACACGGTTGCAAAGAAGAGAGTATTCCAAGCTCTTCCTTGACTGGTCTTCGGACACAGGCCAAACCACCCTAAAGCCCACTCCAAGAGAGTTTTACTAGTACACCAGTACACGCCCTACCACACCATACACTGCCTCCAAATATCATTCGCCCATTTACAGTGAAGGAATAAGTGGTCCATTGATTCTTCCTCACACTTACACATTGGACATTCCTGAGACAAGATAGAGCTCAAGTCAAAATTTTTTAGCACCTGTCTAACCAAAATTCTGCCCTTAAGCAACTGCCAAGTAAAGATCTCGATCTTGAGAGGGCAAATCCCTTGCCAAATAAGAGAGGGATCCATCTTTTCATCCTCAAAACCTGACTCTTCCAGGTTTCTACGAAACAAGCTTACCATAAAAATACCTTTAGCACTAAAAGACCACGCAATCGAATCCTGAATAAGTTTGCGAGGTTTGGATTGATCAATCCTACACATAAAAACATTCCAATTATCTTTTTCCCATTCAAAGCATTCTCTCCTCAGTGGCACCTTCCACACCCACTCTTGACCATGCCAAAAACCAAAATCCTCAACTGAACCAGACCTTTTAGAGGACAGCGCAAAGATTCTTGGAAAAGCGTTCATAAGCAGCATTTCCTCACAACCCAACTCTCTCTAAAAATCAACCCTCTTTCCGTCACCTAAAACAAACTTCAAGCCTTCCTTAACTAACCTGTTCGAGACTGATCCTGATTTGACATGAATATTATAAAATTAAGTTACAAGTATGTAAATAATTGTGATTTAAATAAATCAATGGTATAATGATATTTTAATTAAGCTATTGAAATTTATATTTTATAAGCTGGGAACTATTAAAATATTTTTTTTCAGTTATGCATACCATTAAGAACAGGCATACATTTTACAACAAAATAAAATATGTTTTCTCATACACTCTTTGATTATGTAATTGAAATGGAAATTAAGAAGAAAATTAGATTGATTTGGTTATAAATAATTTTCTAGATATAAAATAGACATGTTGCATTTTAATTAGTTAATGTATATTTTATTTATTTATTTGAATCATTACTTTCAACACCAAACGGTATCACATTTTGTTGAAAAGTATCAGGTGCGGGATTCTGTATTTTTCTTGTACATGATTCCTACTGACATACAATATTAGTTTTTGTTTCGGCCCCCCCACCCCCCCACCCCCAAAAGCCAAAATCCTGGCTTCGCCCCTGTAATCTTGTTTGATTCTTGAATCTTTAATATCTTCTAATTCGGTGCCCTTAAATATATATTATTTTTGTTAATAAATTAAGAAATATGTGATTATCATGATATCCATTTATAGTTCAAATGGTTATGCATTTCCCTTTAAATTTATAATTGAGGTTTGAGTATTACATTTACTTATAAAAATCACAACCAGGTCTCGATAGAAACAGATCGAATCCGTATCAGTCTTAAAAAAAGAAAAAAAAAAAAAAAGTGAATATGTACATAAACATTAAAAAAAAAAAAGTAAATAATATATGCATATTTATTTATTCTTTAAGACATAAGAATAAGAAGTAGTCCATCAATGTAATTTTTATAGAATAAACTTGTAGTCTTTATTCAAAATTTGGATCTTCAATAATTAGGACAAAAGTTATCAGAACTCATTTATTAGTCAGTTCTACGGTTCTACCCAACTATATCTATCGATGATCCATCACACGTTATAACATATTTTTAAATTTACACACTTTTTGATTAATATTGCATTTGACTTTTGAAAATACTTGTTTGCAAGAGTTTGGTCAATCTTCAACTTTTATGATATATATCGAGTCTCAAGTTGTGAGCCACTGGGTGCTGTTCACCAACTATAAATCTATAATTGATTTAATAAAGAAAAGTTTGAACAAGTCCTTCAAATTAGGGCTATTTGAACGTCCAGGGTGACGAGGTAACATGAAAAGAAATGATACATATATCACTTGAATTAAAAAAAATTGGTGCTTAGATGTGCATTTTCCGCCATTTTATTTGCAGCAAAAAAACCTTTTTGGTGTAAAAACAACTACAAGCCTTGTTTATAATCATTATTTGATTTTTATAGAGTTTGTATGCATATGGGTGCTAATATTAATAAGAAAAAAAAAATGATTTAATTGATTAATTTAACATGAAAACCAAATGTGTGTTTGTCCTGCTAATCGGGTGTACTTGGGCATTGATTTTTCAGGGTTACAAAACAAATTGTAAACGTCACGTTTTTTTTTTTTTTTTTTTTTGTAAACGTGGATGGAGAGATTGAATTGAATCAGTACGTACTATTAATCTATTATTATTACGTTTGAATCACAAGTCTTGAGTTTTTTTTTTGTCTGCATGATATATTTTCTAATCAATTATATTACTTCCTTGAGTATATATGCCATTGAAATTTGATAACGCTTTCTATATTTTTCTATCATTGACATTATTCCAAAAGTAATTTTCGTATATGTGATTTATTTTATTTTGTTTACAAGATAGTTCAAAAATGTTTGACGTATTCCCAATTCCCCATGGTCTCCTTTCCTAAAAAAAATTAAATTTTTTTTTTTTGTAAAAAATATATTAGGTGAGACTTGAGAGTGAATTATAACTTCATCTCGTCAATTGGTCAAATCTTATTTAAATAGATTGAAAAGATTATAAACATTTAATCATCAGGAATGGAGATATTTTGCATTCCTAAAAATATTGCAGACGTAGGAGGTCGATCTATAAACAAATAGATATATTGGAAACTGTCACAAGCTGAGAATATTAAAAACACATTTAAATTCACATCTTGCAAAAATTATGTATATATATAAACAATCATTAGGCACAATAAGAAGCTTAACTTCCATTTATTTCATAAATGATTCAATACATATATAATGAAAGGATCCCAGCAAGTTTATTACATATTCATCCAAAAGGATGGCATATATATGCACTTGCCACAAACAGAAAAACAACAACAATTATCTCCAAATGCGTCCAAACAAACACCAGAACGCTTATTTTATAAATATTACGAGCTTCCCATTATACATCGGAGAGTTGAAGAACCTACCAATCAATCACATTTTTAATTAGAATGTTAATTAAGCGAAAGAAAACTAAAATAACATGACCACTGGGGTCATAATTTGAATTACCTTGCTTAATTAGCAGAAGGCGTTACATAGATACCTATCGCATCGACAAAAGCACCAGCACGTCCAAAGAAACCAACAATTTCTGCATTTTCCAAAGGAATTTCAAAAGCAGAGCCATTCGTTTGACCATAAGGTCCGTAAGTGGTCCGATTAGTATGGAAAGTTAGAGATTCAACTACAAGAGTCTCGAGATAAACGATTGTAGTCCCGGTTATCGAGGTCAAATATTCTCCAGGCCAATCGATTGAAATCTACATATAAATTATACAATATTATAATTTCTGAAAAAAAATAATAATAATAGTAAGACAATCAAAACCTAATAAAACCAAAAACGTTGTTTATATATACTTGCCTGGTCAGGTTGACCACCTAAACCACCAAATATAGCCGTAGACAGAATTTCTCCGGTTACACGATCGATGGCCGTGAAAGTGAGTGAATCGACGACGTCACCATGATTGATTACTATCTCTTTAATTGCAGCACCACTACCTGAGTTAAAGTCCCAAGCGACCCCTCCAGCACCACCCCATGGCCCTAGCTTAATGGTTCCCTGCAGTAAAAATAATCAAAAATAAATAATTGAACAATATGCTATAAATATAATCTAGGTAAAAAAAAATAACACAAACAAATATACGAGCCTGGTTTGCCATTGGTTGAATATCAAAGAGTTTGTAAAGTTGCTGCTGTTTTTTTTTTTTCTCTTTCGAAATTAAAGTTGTAAAAAGTAGCTGATTTGATTGAATGAGTAAAGTTGGCTTTTCTTGTATGGTATTTATAGTCACCAAGTCGCCATGCATTGCATGGATAGTCTTTGTTATAATCAAAACAAGGAGCTAGCTAGCTATTAAATTAATATAGCATTAACTTGTTTGAATTTCCATAAAATAAGATTCCTCATGACTATTGACTACAAATCATGTTAATATAATAATATGTTATGATTATCTATTTTATTTTATTCAAGTTGTGCATTGTTGATATATATTGAGATGATTAATATGAATGTATTTTATTCAAATTTTGAATACACGGATTAGGACATATTTGGACTCATTTAATTATTATTTGGTTTTATACAGCTCTCTCTTCATAATGGTTAACATATACGGATATACCGTAAATCATGATCACGTTTTAGTTAAGGCATTGGACTTTTATAAAAAGAAAATAAGAAAAATGATAATAATTCGCATATCCTTCGACTCTTACGTACTAGTGTCAAATTGGAACATATATATCCATAGTTTCAAACAAGCCACCGCCTGCTGTTTCGTACACAAACTATGATTTAAAAAAGGAAGAGAGATAATGCATGAGGATAAGTCTTTGAAATTAGGGTTTGATGGGTGACGAGGCTTCACGTGGTGGTCTCAGCCACTAGGTCTTCCGCAGCGCAGGAAATCACGACTAATTCAATCGTATCGCTGCACCAATCTTAGCACAGTAGTAAGGTCTTCTAATACAGGAAATCGTGGCAAATTTGTATCATTGCACCATCTTTAGTAGTGCAATAGTAAGATAGTATATATGATTATCATTATCATTATCATTACTGATTGTATTATTATTTTTATTTTCAAATCTGACTACAATTGGGTTTAAGTGTTTGTCTAGAATTGGTGAAATCAATCATTAATTATAAGTAAATATCAGTGTTCTAGTAGGCGCTAAGCGTCAGTCTACCGTAAGACTAGCGCTTAGCGCCTAGACCGCTTAGGCGGTGAAACCAAATTAGTCAAAATGATGCAAGTTAAGTCCAAAACAGCTTCGTTTTGGAATTTTTTTTTTTTTTTTAATAAATACCGGGCGAAGTCAACGGTAACCCGCCTAGGAGCCTGGCCGTCTAGAAAGGCCGAAGGTCTTCCTCGCAGCAGCCGATTACTAGAACACTGGTAAATATATACAAGACTCCAAACCTTGTAGAATATGGATTTTCTCACACTTTATTTGTGAATTTATAAATAAGGGTCTAGCTACAATAGAGTTACTGTATTGTTAGTGGAGTGAAAACTAAGCATTGAATTTAACGGTCCACAAAATTTAAAGATTTAAAAAATAAAAATAAAAAAATAAACTATTACCGATAGTTTCTATCGAAAACTACCCATTAACAATACATTTACTGTATTGTAGCTAAACCCTATAAACAAATATATAAAACTCCAAAGTCAAACCCTATCACAAATGCGAAAAATGAACGACCATTCAGACTAAATGTACGGGATATATATGCTACCAAGTGGATTATTTTAACTCACAAGCTTACAGGACATTTAAGAGGACAAGCCAAAACATTAAAATGAGGAACAATATTAGAAAGACGGTGAGCTTGCTTGAATGGCAACATATATTTGTCAAAGTGGTCACTCTATGATTCACAATATTAATTATAGATCAGACCACCACGTGAAGCCTCGTCGTCAAACTCGCATTTCAATTCAAATCCTCATTTGAAGGACTTATCCGATCTTCCCTTTATTAATTTATAGTTTCTGAACAGTTCCCGGAGGCTTGTTTTGAAGATTGACCAAATTCGAATATATCTGTGAGCTGTGAATATAATTTTTTTTTTAAGAAAAAAAAAAGTCCTATGCGTTAATTAACTCAAACGTTTTTGTGTGATTTTTTTTTTTTTTTAAAAAGAAACGTGTGAGTGAATTTAAATTAATATATATATATATAAAACTCAAACCTTTTGTCTTTGTTAACTATCGAGCAAGATGGTGTATCATATCATGATAATTCAAACACGCAAATGTTATATTAATTTAATGGTTAGCTCGTTGTTTAGAAAATAACAATTAACAAGACTAGCCATGCAAACGCAATGCACATGCATATATGGTGACTTGGTTGGCTATAAATACCATACAAGAAAAGCCAACTTTACTCATTCAAAAATCAGCTACTTCACACCTTTTCGAATAAAAATATATCAGCAGCTAGCTCTACAAACTCTTTGATATTCAACAAATGGCAAACAAGGCTAGTATTTGTTTGTGCTACACTAACTTAGATTATATTTATAGCATATATATTATTCAATTACTTATTTTATACTTTTGCTTGATCAGGGAACCATTAAGCTAGGGTCATGGGGTGGTCCAGGAGGTGTCGCTTGGGACTACAACCCAGGTAGTGATAGTTCCATTATAGAGATAGTAATCAGTCATGGAGATGTCGTCGATTCTGTCGCTTTCAAAAGCTTCAATGGTGCAACCGGACAAACTATTTCTTCTGGTAGACATGGTGGTAACGGCGGTGTGAGTGATAAGGTAAATACATACTTTTCAATATATATGTCTTATAAAGCTTTGGTTGTCTATTTAGTTATTATTCTTTTTTATATAATGATAATAATATGTATGCAGATTTCAATCGACGGATCGGGAGAATATTTGAGCTTGATAAGTGGGACCACACTTGATTATTTTGGGGTTGTCGTCGTTGAATCCCTAACTTTTCATACTAATTTGACAACATACGGACCTTTTGGTCTTATGACTGGCTCCGCTTTTGAAATTCCTATGGAAAATGGGGAAATTGTTGGTTTCTTTGGACGTGCCGGTGATTTCGTTGATGCATTGGGTATCTACGTAACACCTTCTACTAATTAAACAAGGTAATTAAAATTATGATATAGAGTGGTCATGTTATTTTAGTTTTCATTCACAATTTCACAAGCTGCTTAATTAACATTCTACTTTAAAATATGATTGATTGACAGGTTCTTCAACTCTCTGGTGTCTAATGGGAAGCTCGTATTATTTTATAAAATAAGCGTTTAGTTTGAACGCATTTGAAGATAATTGTTGTTGTTTTCTGTTTGTGCATGGCAAGTGCATATGCCATCCCTTTTGGATGAATTTGTAATAAACTTGTCGGGATCCTTTCCTTATTTGTATCTTTTATGAAATAAATGGAAGTTATGCTTCTTATTGTGTACAATGACTTTATTTTCAAATTAGGTTTGTTTAATTATGTCAGATTGTTTCCAAAATGGATCACACTACGGTATGAATAAGAAAGTGGTTCGAAACATACGAACACCACTTTTTAAAAAATATCAACCAGAGTAAAAGGTAATATTACAACTAACCGGTTATCTTTAACTGATTCCAAAATATGTGGTTTGCTTTATGTACCAAACCCATATATGTGGGCCGTAGCGGGTCTGGGTTGGGTTTTTCTAACATTGAGCCCGAACCCATTCGATTAAATTGTCTGAGCATTAGAGGGCATTTCTGTACATTACTTACTCTTGAAACTGGCACGTCAGTCTCTGCTAAACCATTTTTGAATTTTGACATCCATAGATAGGAGGAAACCCATTTTTTACATGATAATTAAAGCAACTAATTATTGAGCTACCAAAATTTTTGGTATTCAAAAAAACTACCAAAATTGCCCTTCAAGCCAAACCCTTGAAGGAAAGCCACATAATTTAAACCTTTATGTACTTAGAGCATCTCTAATGGTATCCTCAAAAGTAATAGAGTAATCAAAATTTGATTATTTATCTAAAAAACATTGTCCAACAGAGTCACTAAAATTTAGTAATAGCAGTTATTAATAATCAAATTGCCTCTTTAATAATCAAATTTGAAGATTGACTTTTAATCATCCAATACAAACGTAACCCAAAATAACTGTTGTAATTTTATTCTGATCACCTATGTATTTCATTATTGTTTCGACCCCAAAAATTTCAATCAGATAAAATACGTGTCTTCATTACGAATGGATCAATACCCATATTATATACATTTTTTTTGTCTTTAAAAATTTTTTTTAGCAAAAAAAATTAATGTACCATCGTGAACTATACAATTATCAAATTTAGCAATCCCTGAAAACAATCTTCAAAAAATGCTAAGGTGGCAACTTTTGAGGATCCAAATTTACTTATACCATTGGAGATGCTCTTATCAAACACACATATGAGGTCACTATTCAAGCTACTCAGTAACATAATGCGAGAAATTTAATTTCTAGCTTGATAAACCTTCACATCTTGTATGTCAAGCAAAAGTACTATGCCGAAGTTCAATCATGGTTCGTGTTATAGTCTCAAGAGCCTCTTGCTCTTTAAAGATATATTGAATCTTATTGTGTCAAATCTCATAGATTACACAATTCAGTTTATCACTTCCAATTTGGCCATAATATATTATATATAAAGGCTATATCTTATATTAATCTATGCAATTAATTTCCAAAAATACACACATTTAATTTTGTTGCAAACACAAACCGAAAATATGATAAAATAATTTAAGGAGCAGAATCGAAAAGTCGTCGAGGCTTCTAATCATCATTCGTTTCCAAAAATTTAATTATCATAAATTTAGTACTTGGCGCAAAATTCTAATTCTAACATTGTACTTAACAATTTAGAATTCCCATTGTTTGGTGATCATATAAATAACAGAAGAATACAATGCACAAGTCCCAAAAATATTTTAAGGATCAAACCGATTTTTCCAAAAATATTTACTAAAAAACGGTTTTAAAAATATTTTCTAAAAAATAGGGCTCTGCATGTTGTTTTTTCTTCTCTCTCATATTCATATGCATTAGTGGCATCACCACCAAGAAAGACTTTCTTAGTTTTCATAACTCATCTAATTGCCACTTTCTCGAACTTTGGTCCTCTTTCACATGCGCAATAATTCATGTGACTAACACTATGAATATTCGAATGTGAATGCTTAATGCAGTAGATCGTCTCATATTCGTGAGAATGCGGTGCTCCACTGCAATTTCAAGCTCATACACTATTTGACCAAAAGACATTGCGGTACCCTATTCTAGCTTTTCCAACCTTATAGATCTAGTTAGACATAATAACTCTTTGGGAAATTTCATTAAATGACTATTCACCGCATCTCTCCATATAAAAAAAGCACGTGTCCAATTTGACCATGGCTATATATCATTAATAAGGTTCATAAAATCTTCTATATCAAGACATATGAGACGATGCAGATTAAACTCAAAAATTTATAAGTCACTTAGAAACATTATCTTTTAATGACCTTATACATTTACAAGGTACATGAAATCTTTCATTCCCGATCACATAATTGATTAGACGAAGAGTTCTAATCGAAGTCATTTAATTTAGCTCCCACTGAAGCTAAATTCCATTGAATTCCTAACACATGATTTTATATATTTTTGATCGGACTTTTGCAAGTACCAAAATTCCACACTTGGAATACACAAATCGAATGAGATGTATAATGGTAAGCAGGATCGTTCCTCAGGGAAAGGGAGGATATTTGGCTATAACTAATTTATGTACACTAATCTAAACTACGTGCGGAAAAGTAAAATTCATTTTTGGTTTTGGAATTTGTTTTAACAATTAAACTAAATGAAATTAATTAATCTAAAACAAGTAATGTAAAGGAAAGGTGTGCTATATGATGATGGATATTGGGGAATTGAGTTGACAACTAAGAGATTTCCTAATGTAATGAACTAGTCCACTTAAACACATCCATCCTACTCAAGGGTTGTTCTTAAATTGATTTAACTCATTAATGTGCAAATTCAAATTCAAACCTTGACTCAAGTAATCCCTACTATGAGTCTTGGTGGAAATAGATTCAAGCTCTTACCCAAGTGAACCCCACTATGAGTAATTGCCCAAATAACATTCTTAAGAACAATTTAAAGGCCTTGTACCAAATAACACATGCATGCATCAATTTTCAATTTCATATATGCTAAAGATTGGAGAATGAGTTGAAAGCCATTCAAACCCTAAACCACAACCTTCAAATGTGAACCATTTTTACCACAAGCTAAATTGAACCTCAAGATTAACAAGTAAAGTAAAAATGGCAACTTCAAAGCAATGAAATGAAAATACACCAAGAGAGGATTCAATAACATATGACTAGCTCAAATACATGGAATTATCATATAAGTTGTCTCATCAATTCCCCAATAAAAAGGATTTAGTTACACATAATGAAGATAGAAATGAAAAGAGAAAGATTGTAGAGAAAACCCACAAAAATCTTCATAAGTCTTCTTGTTCCTTGATGAGCTTGGAATCTCCTTGACCTTGGTGACTCCTTTCTTCTCTCTTCAATTAATCTTCAAAATGAGGTGAAAGAATGTTGTTGGAATGAATTAGATGAAGCTTTGGATTGATGGAAGTTAGAGAGAGGTTAGAGAGTTTTAGAGAGAGGCTAGGGTTTCATGGAAATGGTGGAGAGTGGTGAGAGAAGGAGAAAAGGGTGATATTTATATGGGGCCCCATGAGTTAGTGTTGAAATCCCGGTGCTGCTGACGTGGCGCGTGATCGGCGGCCATAAACGGCGGCCAGGCCGCTGAATGTAAACCGCCGAATTAAAAATGGACCTACTGGAATTGATCGGCGGTTGAACTGTGGCCGCCGAATACACCTGACACTTCTGGAATGAAACGGCGGTTTCAAACGGCGGCCAGGCCGCCGAATTGAACCGCCGAATTCTTCTTTTCTTGCCAAATTACCGTTTTGCCCCCAAATGCTCTCCTTTCGCCGCATTTAGCCCAAAATCACCGGATTTCTTCGTTCTTCAGCCCAGAATGCAAAAAGTACCTGTACAATCAACATCGAGCCATAAATTTTATGAATTTACTTGAAAGTCAATCAAAAGTATCGGAAATAGGGGGGAATTTTTATATATGTAATGGCTCGATCAATTTCCATACTCAAAATAACTGGAAGTATATTTTTCTTGTTTTTCAAATATATTTTCCAAACTCAAAATAGCTGGAAAAATATTTTTCTTGTTTTTCAAAATATATTTTCCAAACTCAAAATACTTGGAAATATCTATATATATTTAAAAAAAAATTTAAATAAAAGAAGTGATAATTAAAAAATAATAATTTTTATAAAAAAAAAAAAATTATGGATCGACTGCTGCAAAAGCGCCGGTAGATGGTCGTACGGTGGCTCGTGTAAACACAAAAAAAAAAAAGTTGTTTTTTCTGAAAAATAAAATAGCTTTACTTTTTTTTTAAAAAAAATCACCTCATTTAATAAAAAAATGATTTTCAAAAAATGGTGGTCATTGGTGTAGGCCACACAACTGACATGAACATGAAGGTATGCATTGGAAAATGCGTACCACAACACAAGTCTCCAATACATCGTGTGCATATCACGTGCCATGCAGGCTTTGTTAGCTGCGTGTACAGTATGCGTCTGGCATGCACAGGTATTAGTCAAGGTGCTTCGCGTCACACTCGCAACAGTGGAGCGTAGCACTCACACGTCGTCTTCTGATCTATCACCGATGACGAGACTGCTACCGTCCGATTCGATTTTTCATGTTGAATTCAATGATTTCATCGGTTACTTTGTTTGAGTTAGGAATGAACGACCATCGCTGCCCTAAAGCGCTGGTGAACTGTTCTTCATGTTCATCATCCAAAAACAAACCCAGAACCATTTCCATATTTCGATTTACGACAGAAAATACTCAAAACAGTTTTTCTCACTCTACACTAATCGGAATTAAGCGTATGACATATCGTTGGAAAGCTCTTAGAAAATCCTTTTTAATGGTACCACGATCGCAGAAAAAAAAAAATTTGGCAGTGAGTTTTTAACCGATTACAGTACGGGTTTTCACACAAAGATTTTCAAAAAAAACTTTCATACGTGCTTTTGAATCATTATACAAAAAATTCTAGAACATATAATTGCATATACATAAATGTAGTAATACATTCCAGAAAAAATCAATTCAAAAACACGTGTGTGTTATGCCAATTTTGTGTTCGTTCATGTATGATGTATCAACAAAGACAATAAACAATCAACCTTTTATGGCATTATACAGGAATACAACCCAATAAGGCTCTGATACCAATGTTGATTATTATTACGATTAATAATAAACATATAATTAAATAAATTATAGTATTCGGATTAATACCTTTCACCTGGGCGGAGAACGATCACATATTCCGGAAAATTCACTCAACTCACCGTGCAATTTGCTGTCATCGGAAAAGACCTGCAAAAAATAGAAACTCTCTGTATATATCACTCTCTGATATTTTATGGGGTCCAGACTCCTATCTGGATGAATAGTGATACTCAAATTTAAATTACATTTAAATTTAATATCTTTTATCTTATTTATCCCTTTATCTCATTTTATCTGATTGTTTGAATCCAATTGAATTATTAATATAAATCAAATTTAAACATCAGGTGGTTTAATCCATATCAGTAATTTTCAATTAATTAACTGATATATTCCAACACAACCAAACCACATTTTGCCTCTCGACAGAATCTTCAATTAAAAGTCCACATAAACCAAACACCGACTCTGTTTACGGCAATGAAACAACTCCAATGCAAAACACAATTGCAGAAGATAAATGACAAAGCTTATTACAATCTTTAATACATATGCTAGCAACATGAGCCAATGACAATGAATTCATCTTCTCTCCTGTCTCTGTTCTTCAACATGTATTCACCCTCCTTATATATTACTGCAAAGACCAAATCATGTAAGATTTTAACAAAACGAATCAAAAAGAAAAAAGGATGCAAAATTGAAGTAGAAGATCAGTACTCTAACCTCTCTCTGGGGAACATTTTTGTCTTCTAACATCTGTCTAGCTACCGTCCTCTTGAAACGAGCCATGTGAACTGCAATGACCACATGGAGCTTGTCTTTCGTTTCCTCAACCAACCCAAAATAAGCATGTCTCCAAGATCTTTTAATGATCAAAGTGCCGCAAACAGCCCAAAATCCTACAATGAATCCCAGGGCCATGCCGACATACAACCAGAATTTTTCAGACTCATCTTCATCTTCTTCCACTTCTTCATTCTTGTCTTTGGTGTCACCGGGGCCTGATGAGCAGTTTGTTGTCAATGTAGGACCACAAAGGTAAGGGTTACCCTCGTAAATGGACGGATCATTGAAGGTCTGGAACTGATTGGTTGTTGGAATTGGTCCGGATAGATTGTTATATGACAAATTCAAATGGTCCAGAAAAGTCATAGAAGACATGCTTGGAGGAATTGAGCCTGAAAGATGGTTGCTTGAGAGATCAAGAGTTTCCAGTTGTCTCAAGCTTTGAATATTCTCCGGTATCTTCCCTGTCAATTGGTTCCATGATAGATTCAGAGAATTCAAAGCTGAGAGATTTGTTATCTCTTCTGGTATCTCTCCTGCCAAGTTGTTGCTTGAGAGATCAATGACTTTAAGAAGTGGAATCGTCTTTGTGTATTCAATATTTCTTCCTTTCAAAACCACATCCAAATGGTTGGGAAAACCATAATGAATGAAGAATTGATTAAGACGTTCATTATAAGTGCCCATAAATTTCAAGGCTTCCAAGTGACCAAGACATTTAGGAATATACCCAGAAAAATTATTACAGGCAAGGTCCAAGATGTGGAGATTAGGAAATGGACATAACTGTTCAGGAATGTTTCCAGTTAACCTATTGGCTCGAAGTCCTAAATATGACAGATTGAATAGGTTTTCTACAATTGGCTGTAAGGTCCCAAAGAACATATTTTCTCCAATATCAAGAAATAACAAACCTTTGCAATCCGGCAAGGACACAGAGAGCTCCTCCGAAAGATTGTTCCTGCTCAGTTTCAACCAAACAAGCGAAGGTAATGAGCATATAGAGCTTGGAATACCTCCTGAGAAATTGTTGCTCGACAGGTCTATATCCCTTAATTGTTCTAGATTGTGCCAATTGGAAGGGATTTCTCCATATAGATAATTGTTTGATAAGTCAAGAAACTGCAGATATCTCATCTCACCCATCGATGCAGGAATGCTACCATTTACCCGGTTTCTAGAAAGATCTAGATTTTCCAACATAGACATTTCATGGCCAATGTTTAAGGGAATCTCTCCACTAAGTTAATTGTTACTTAATGATAGACTTTGTTACATTTTTCCAGAGTGGAATTGAACCCTCCAAAAGGTTAGATCCCAAATCAATGTATAGAACATCTTGACAATTTATTGACCTGGGAAGTTTTCCTGTCAATTGATTATTAGAAAGATCCAAATAGAATAATAGTGGTGAAATTGAGCTCTAAAACCAATCAGGTATTTCATCTGAAATGGCAACGTTTGAGAGTATCAATCGTTTAACATCTATCTGAGTTCTAAACCATGAAGGGAATGCAAGACCCAATTGGCAATCACTAATTGAAATGTAACTTAGACTGAAAGGAGCAATCCAATCGCGTCTCACATTGAAAACAAAAGATTTGCTTGTGTATACTAACCGGAGAATTGTTAATCTTGTGAGATTCTGTAAATGATTTTCAGTGACCACACCTTCCCATGAGTTCCCAGACAGATCCAAATCCTCTAAATCTGTAAGTTGTCCAAGAGTTTCAGGAATTGTCCCATTCATCTTGTTAAATGCTAGGTCGAGTGTAACCAAATGCGACAAATTTCCTACGGACGTTGGAAGTGCTCCTATGAACGAGTTTTGTCTTAGCCCCGTTTGATTTTTCCACTTAACACTGAATGTCATTTAATATGTTCCATTCAGTCATTTTGTTTGATTTTTTAAGTGTTAAAATCACTTAATGAACCCCTAAAACCACTTGTTTTGAAAAGTGAAATTTTTTCACTTTTCACTTAACACAAATCCAGTAGAATTTAATACAAAGTTTTATTTCCAAAACTATCCTCATTAATTTAATCTATTTCCAGTTTTGTCTAAGCCCTAAGAGTATATATATATATATATCTTCTAGCGGGGTGTTGGGTTCTTTTTAACTGTTCTCCTTTTCTGTTTTTTGCTGCTTCTTTTTGGTGTTCTTTTGCTTTGTTTTGCTTTGGTTGTGCTCTCTGTTTCGTTTGGTTCTTTCGTTTTTCACTGCTGGTGTTAATAAAGTCTTGCTTCTCTCTCTATATATATATAGTATTTGAGTTGGTGTTAATAAAGTCTTACTTCTCAAAATATATATATATAGTATTTGAGTTGTAATATCGTTTTTTTTTTTTTTTTTTTTGAGTTTTTTCTCAAGGAATTACATTTCCCTTACATTTTCCTATTATATTTGTTCATCTTAACTTCAACCTCCAAAAAGCCAACATGTCTAAATAAATTTATTTTAGAATTAATCTACATGTTAGAGTTGTCATTAATATATTAAAATGTAAATATATAACAAATAATAGATAGAAGAGCATAGATGTAAAAGTATTTATTTTCAGATATTTATAACTTTAAAAAACAAACAATTTATCACTTATATTAAGTTTTCAGTGAAAAAAAACAAACATGTTTTTCGTTTCCAGTTTTCAGTAACATTCAGCACTGTTCAGTCTTCAGACAAAAAATTAAACGGGGCCAAGGAAACAGGAATATTACCACCGAGTTTATTTGAAGAAAACTCTAAGGCCAGTAAGGTACTGTTATTGCATCCTGACAAAGCCTCTATGAACTCTGTTATTTCATCACTGATACCATTGTATGAAAGATCTAAATTATACATATTTTTGACCAAGATACATATGTACATAGAAGTTAATAAGTATTTTTCAAAGGTTATTGCCCAGCCCATCCAAAGGTTATCGGAGGTTTGACAAATGTTGAAATATTTTTCTTGCCTCCTAATACAACATCAAAGATTCAACCATGTGATGCTGAGATTATTCGAGCACTAAAAATTCATTATCGATGTCGTTTCTACTTTAGCATCTTGGAGGGCTACGAGGTAGGAGAAATAAATCCCGAAAAAATTAACATATTGAATACTATGAGATTTATTAATGTAGCTTGGAACATTGATGTGAAGACAACAACTATTGCAAATTGTTTTCGACATTGTAAGATTCGTTCAGATGAAGATATGGCTTCTAAACCACAAGTTGGTGAAGATGAAGGCATCGATAGATTATGTGAAGCCATTTCTGGTCTACACTATAGAAATGTGATGGATGTTGACCACCTTTTGAATTATCCTAGTGAAAATGATATAGTGATGGAATTGCCTACTCTTAAAGAAATTATTCAAGGGGTAATGAATATGCCTACCGATGATCATGATCTAGATGACAACAGTGTTTTAGCAAGTGTTTCTTCAAAAGAGGTCTGTCAAGCAGTAGTAACATTAAATAACTTCTTACTACAAAATGAAAAAAATATACCAAATATGGCGTATGATTTGTAAAAAATTAAGTATCAGATTGAGTTCGGTTTCAGTACAAAGAAAAGATAAACGACTTTAGATGCATATTTTAAGAAAATTTGAATTGAGAAAATAGAAGTTGTTAAGTTTTTTTTTTTTTTTTTGAAAGGAAGTTATTAAGTTAAAAGTTTAGTGATATGTATTATGAATTTTTATGTGTTATATTTTTTATATATTTAATCAATTATTAATTTATATATTCGTTGGGACCTAAAGGACTTCAAAAAAAATATTATCTTATGCATTTAGCGAAGTTATTAATTTAGTACACAGGCCCGAGTCGGGACTGGAAGATTTTATTATTTAAGTGCGGTTATTAATTTATCGAACATTCATTTATCAGGGTTTTACTATATATATATAGAGTAATGCTAAACGTCCCAAATTTTTTTCCCAAATTATATCCCAAATGTTGTGGCACGTGAGGTGTCAGCATCTTATGAATCATGAGATTACATGATGACTGATGTGATTCTGACACCTCACGTGCCACATCATTTGGGACAAAATTTGGAAAAAAAAAAAAAAATTGGGACGTCTAGCATTACTCATATATATATATATACAATTTTTCTATTGTCAGTTCATCCTAATATCAAATATATCAGGACGAAGAATGTGGGCTATTAAATTTACATACTTTGACTCAAAGTATATGCATTTGTCAAAACTTCTCTATAATATATGGTCCACATTCTTTGTTCAAATATATTTTATGTCAGGACGAACTGACAATAGAAAGATATATATATATATATATATATATATATATAGGGGTGGACATGTTAGATGGCTGACCCGGGCTGTAGCCCATGTCAGCTCTTTGATAAAAAAAAAATCGAAATGAGACACGGTTGGCAAACCAATCAAACCTCATCTCACATCACATCAGACCATCCCTCCTTTAGTCCTCTCATCTATGCTTTAGTTTCTGGTCCCACACATCTAAAATCTTCTTTCTCTTAAATGTTAATTAAAAATTAAAATTTCAAATTATAAAATAATAATCAAGTGATCAACCATCTTTGATCACAATTAGGGATGGCCATTTTCCCCCCAAAACCCCGCCCATCCCCATTTGGGGGAATTTTTTTGGGAGAAAATGGGGGGGGGGGGGGGACCTGACCCCAACCCCATTTCCCCATTTCCTCTATAAAATTCTAGAAATGGGGATGGGGTTGAGGGTAGGTGCCCCCATCCCCATTTCCCAATTTCCCCCAAATATTATAATATTATAATATATATATATATATTTATTATTTATATTTTTCTAACTATAAATGCATATTTATAACTTAAAACCTAACCCTAAATCATATTCCTTATTTCCTTCCTAAATCATTTCTCAGTTCTCACTTTCTTTGCTGCTCTGCACCATGCCACTACACTGCCACCACATGGCCACGCCACCACGGGGGAAATGGGGAAACGGGGAAAAACGGGGGAAATGTGCATTTGTGTGTGTTTTTTTTAAATATATAATTTTTACTGATATAGGAAAAATGAGAGAATGGGGAAACGGGGGACACAGGGGACAAGGGGGAAATGGGGAAACGGGGAAAATTGGGGGAAATTGGGGAATGAGGATGGGGGTGGGGGGACCTCCCCCAAAACTAGGGGGGGGGGGGGGTGTTTGGAAAATGGGGGTGGGGTTGGGGGGACCTAACCCCACCCCAAATCCCCCATTGGCCATCCCTAATCACAATTGAAGAAAAAAAAATGCATCCCCTGTTCTTACACTTAGAGGACATTTTCTTAATTTTTAATAGGTTTCTATTTAACAAGTTAGGGTTTTGAGCTTGTTATTTCTAATTTTGACTCCATATTTTTTTACTTGTAATGAAGCACTATTGATGAAATAAGGTTGGTCTGATGGTAAACCCCTCATACCTGCACCACAAGGTTGTGAGTTTGAGTCCTCCACCTCAAAAAAAAAAAAAAAAAAAAAAAAAAAAAAAAAAAAAAAAAAAAAAAAATTGTGTGATACTTAAAAAAACTGAAACAGTACCCAAATTTTGTAATTTTAGACACATTGATTAATCGACTGATGGTGAGCTTTGTCCAAAAAAAAATTATACTTTAAAAAAAAAAAAAAATGTTATTTTATCGAAAGTTTATTTAATTTGTTTAGCATATGTATCTTGAGGGATAAGGCTCGTACTGTTTCCCTATATAAATGTATCTTCGCTTTTCGACTAATGAAATTTCCTGGTAAAAAATTGTAGTTTTGTTTTAACCCACCCCAACAAAAAATCCTGGGTACGCCCCTATATATATATATATCAAAACAGAGGTGGCCAATGGAAAATGAATTCATCTTCTGTCCTGTATTCTTGGCCTTGATCTTCCTAAAGTTCATAGTTCATAGTTCGATAGAGGATCATCAACTTGAACAACCACAAAAACTTGAGTATTCTTCTTCTTCTTCTTCTTCTGTTTGTGTGGTTATTATGATTGTAAGAAATTTGTGTAGTTTAATCGAATATATTAAACGTGGTTGAGAAAATTGAAGTTGTTGCTCAAACTGATCGTGTCTCTTCTTATTTTATTGAAAATTTACATTATAATATATAATTCATCTTTAGCTTCCTCTACAGCTAGTATTATTAAATATACTCAAGTCATCGATCCATGCAAATAACAACACATAGAATTTTCTTTTCTGATTCGAGCTGAATCAAAATGTGTTAATCTCTGCTGATCATATTGCCTAGATTATCATATACAAGGCAATGTCTAATATGTATATAGATACCACCAATACATATGGAAAAATAAAAGCTTCTTTTAGAGAAAACCGAAAAGTCCCAATGCATCGCCAATTCAATACTACAGACCAATCTGTCGTAACAACCACGGCAGACTCTCAAAGAGTCACCATTCCTGTCAACATATCCCTTTCTCTCACCATTTTTGTAGTCATGTTTTTGCTTTTTGATTTTTGAAAGTCATACTGAGCATAGATTAATTTAACATGATACAGAAATATGTCTTTTTTTTTTTCCACTAAAATATCAGCTTAGAGATTCTGAGGCTAGGACTTAAACATATATGAGTTTTTCTTTTACTCAAAAGTCAAAAGTCATGTGAACTAATACAATTCTGTCTCATAATTGAAGTGTTGATCAAGAAAAAACTATTGTGTCTCACATCATACAACAATTAGACAGACAGAAAATTCAAGTGTTGTTGGCCAGGCAACTGTTGATATTGTCTTGATAAGGTTACAAGCCTTTTACAAGGCTACTGGCTAGTCAATAATCACTATATCCAAAAATCATTTCAAAATTAGACTATAAACGAGACAAGACTCGCGTCAATCTCTTAATGCGATCCGCATCGAGACAAGATGAGACAATATTCGAGACAAATACTGCTCTTTAAAGGTAGAAAAAAAAAGTGGATAAATTGGAGCAAGAACATAAATTGGATGTAAATATAAGCAACTAAAATGATCAAATGAAAAAATGACTCCAATACTTGGTTATCTAAACCTATTGCCGTTGTCGGGGATCGAATTTGACGACACGTTGTTGCGATGTCGGTCAAAAGATGAACATTTAAGTTCGACCTCGCTAGCGCGCGAGTCACAGGGACTAGCACAGCGGCAAGTGAGGGTACCGTTCCGCTGGGAGGTGGGATCCGCCGACCGTCACCGGTTCTAGCTATTATTACAACACTCCGAGAGAACTCGTGTGTTGCGGTTGCGGAAAAGTGTAAATAATACTATAAATAAATAAATAAACTAACATAATATATACATGGATAGGATGGAATGGAGAGATGCATGAAATGTGGTAACACTAGGGAAATGATTCAACCGTAACAATCCTCCTAATTAAGCTCTAGACTCACTTAGTCCCTCAATATGCAAGTATATCATAGGCTCGTGTCCCCTTAATTGATCTCTAATATCTCTCGAGTCTTAGAAATCACATCCACACAATGCATGGATTCATTAAGTGCCGTGGCACACACACAAGAGCCCTGTATGCCAGCCTAGTGTATCTCTCACTGTCTGGTCATATATAGTGGTTATTTCGTTGGGCATGTAATGCGCAACTGCGTGGGCCATACTACAGCCAATAATTCATTCACAATGGCTAACCAAATACGGGATGGCAACCAAGTGAAAGCATTAAGAATACGAGATACCCATACAACACGTATGTGATTGCTTTAAATTCTACACATAGTGTAGCCCCAATCCCATGTCATTTGTGTCCATTTCTCGGGTAAAACCGGGTATTTAATATGTTAAAATAAGTGTTTCAGGTATTTTTGGAGTTTAGGGGCATTGGAGTAATTTTGAAGAATTAGGGATAAAAGTGTAAAATTGGAGCTATTATTGAAGATTCTATAATTAGAAGAGAAGTCAGGGGAACATTTTGTAATTCGCCAGCAAAGCGTCGCAGCGCGCCACGTGTACAAGTGAAACGGAGCGCTTCATGGTTGGGCTTCGCCCGACCCGGCCCAGATCCGGCAAGCACAAGAAGACAAGACCCGGTTACTGAGTGCACCCAAGCCCAATGCTAAGTGCACCCCACACCTCAGCGCAGACCGCCACGTCATAAAAGAAACGGCGCGTTTTGGTGTGGTTCGCTGACGTCAGCGTGACGTCACGGTGACGTCACGCCTTCTTCAACCTCCAGCAACCCGCGTTGCAGACCCGACCAAGTCAACCCGACCCGGTCGCGACCCGAATGAAGACCCGGTCGTTTCGGCAAGTTTCCGACGCCTTTTCCGGTGGTTCTCCACCCATATCGGTGGATGGCCTCATCCCCGTCCGTTTGGCACCACTTTGGGACCCCCATGTGCACTTTTTATCAAGCCTCCAAATCTCCCAAGCTTCCATGGTTTCCAAGCTCGTGCTACCTCCATTTCCCACCACCGCGGCATGCTAGCGGCACCCCTAGCGACAGTAATATGCCACGGTTGAAGTGCCGCGGTTGGATAGACCGCGGCAGTCGAGCGACAGAAATTTCCAAATATCTCTGTCGCTCGTGTGCCGCGGTTGGTGGCCGCGGAAATGCCTAGACCGCGGCAGTCCGTCTCTAGGTCGTTTTGGGTGAGATTTTTGCCCTCTTTTGAGCCCATATAAATGCATCTTATGTTCTTTTGAGAGAGGGAGAGCCACACACAACAAAATCCGAAAATAAAACCCAAAACCTCTCCCTTTTCTCCATATCTTCCACACACTACCACATCCACCATTCCCATTCTCCATTCCACCTTTTGGGCAAAAAGAGTTGAAGATTGAAGGAAGAAGAGGAAGCTCTCCAATTCGTTTTCTCTAAACTTTCTCTCTTTTAATTCTTTTATGATAGCTATGTACTCATTGGAAATTATTTATTGTATGGCTACTCTTGATAATATTATGAGCTAAATACATATTGTTAGGATTTGATGAAACCCCACCCATGACTTGTATTATGTATTGACTCTTGTTTATCTATTTTATGCAAGTGTGATTTGTATGGGAATTTTTGTGTGCTTAAAGCTTTCAAGTGATTGATCTCCATTTGATTGATTTATTGTGGTGTGTTACGTACCGACCGGAGACGCACACCACATGTTCGTTAAAATGCCCTCTATGCATGTCTAGAAAAGTAGACATACTTAGGCTAGCGTATAGGATTCGTATATTGCGCCAATAAACTTAATGAACTCGTTCGTATATTCCGGGTAATCGAGAGATAAGCTTGGGTGCGTTTCGGGTGTAACTTACTTTGCTTGACCAAGATTGTAGGTTAATATTAGGGTGCATGAATCTACAAATTGCAGTTGTATGTTTTGGATGAGTAATTGAGTCTAAAATGGGCTTTAAATATTGGGTGGGGTGGATTCAACTTCTAGCATATTTCTCTTTATTATCACATTCGGGTTTAGTTTCTTGTTATTTCATTCTTGCTTTAGAATTAATCATTTAGTTTAATTTAGTTTAAGTTGATTAATTGAAAACCCCATCTCGATTGTTTGAATAGCAACTAGGCTAATCGATTTCGGTAGTCGATCTCTCGGTCCCTGTGGGAACGAACTCTATTCACTATTGTGCTAACTCTCCGACCTCGTCCTATTGCGAGTGTCGATCTCACTAAAAGTGAGCCTAGTCAGTATGTTATATGCTCGTGTCCCTTTAATTAATCTCTAATCTCTCTCGATGTTTTAGAGATTACATCCATGCATAAATGCTTGGATTCATTAAGGACCGTGGGACACACACACGAGCTCTACACGCCATCCTAGTGTATCTCTCACTGTCTGGTCATATGTAGAGGATATCACGCTGGACATGTTAATGTGAACCACGCAATATATAACACATAGCCTACATATCATCCACAAGGTGGCTAACCGAGTGAAAGCATTAAGCAATGAAATACCCATATAACTACACAAGCACAAGAGGAATTCAGTTTATCTTTACTCTAGATACGGATTCGGTTTTATCAATCTCCCTAGGATGGCTAGACATGGGAAACAAGTTTACCAAACAACAATGTGCAATAAGTTGGTTGTTATTCATTAAGACCATTCAATACAGGTTAAGGGTTCATCCTCTTGATTTGGGAATTCTCCCAAAATCAATTCATCACCTAATCCGGCCAAGGATGAGCAATTGTGCCTTAAAAAGACCCATTAAGCACAAGAATTGGAACCCAGGCCAATTTAGCAACTAAATGTCTGAACTGAAACCTTTCCTACTCTTTGGAGCTAAATCTCTAACACTCAAATTACTCTAAACATGGCATTTTGGTCATCCATCAATCAATCAACAATCATGGGAAGTTAAATTACACTACTCCTATATTAAATTACTCTACTCCTAATCCCAATCATGGACACATATCAATTTCGGACCTCTACACACATGGATATTGTAATTAGAGCTTAAAACATGTAATTAGTAAAGAGTAAAACAAAACCCAACCAAATTTAAGAATAAGCATACATATATTACATATGTGAAGGTTTACAATATTCCCCAAATCGGGGTTACATATCAAAGAAACGAAAATTACAAAGGAAATGAGTAAATAAAAGCAAACCCTTGAAGATAATCCTCAAAAGTTGCTCCATAGCTTCCTAGCTCGAAATTAACTTCTATTTCCTTGAAATCGGTTCTAAAATGGATGGAAGAAGTGAGAAATGGTGTTATGGAGATGTATGGTGGGCTCCCATGGAGGAAGAACCTCCATGGGAGCATGGGTCTCCCCTTATTATGTGAAGAAGATGAAGAAGGATGAAGAAGATGGAAGAGAGAGAGAGAGAGAGAGAGTTGGGCGGAGGAGAGAGAGAGGGAGAGTGTGGATTCTGGAAAAACTGATGAGAGGAAAGAAAATGGGGATATTTATAGTGTTTAGGAGATTAGGGCAGAAATAGGGGAAAGGACGAAAATGCCCTTAAGTGGCTGAAGATTGGGCATTTCGCGGATGAGTTTCCAGCAGCGCGCACCGTTACGGAAATGGGCATAACTTTCTCCACAAACATCAGAATCGTGTTCTTGATGAACCGTTGGAAAGAAGACTTCTGGGGATTTCCAACCATATGTAGAATGAAACCCAGTTCGATTGGAGGAGAGAGATATGACCCCCGCAAGTTGAGCATTCTGTAGGAAGCTTTCGTCAAAATTCCGTACCCTTTTATGCGCCCTATTCTGCGCCCTAGGCCGCAGAATTACAAAAATGTGATGTTCTGGTCCCTTTATGCACCCTTTTATGAGGCCCCTAATCGCAGAACAAGGGCGTAGAAACAAGTTTCAAAAATTACACTTTTGCCCCAATATGTCTCTATTTTTGCACTTTAGCCCCTGTGATGAAAAATTACCTGAAACACTTATTTAAAACGTTAAATACCCGGTTTTACCCGGAAAACAAGCATAAAAGATAAAAGTAAGGGGCCACACAATGTGTAGAAATAAGAGTTATCAAAAGGAAAGTTAATGCTGAAAGGTTACGGAAATGATTTTCAGTAATAACACCTTTCCAGGAATTCCCATACAGGTTCAAAGTAAATAACTCAGAAAGCTGTCCAATAACTTCAGGAATCATCCCATACATCAAGTTGAAAGATAAATCCAGGTTGCTCAAAAGCGATAAATTTCCTAATCTTGGAAGTGAACCAAAGAATGAATTGTGGGAGAGATCAAGGTGCTCCAAGTTTGACAGATTCCCAAGACTCGAGGGAACCATTCCAGTGAAGGAGGCTTGGGAGAGATCAAGGTACCTCAAATTCTTAAGTGAACCTATAAACTCCGGAATCGGATTTCCATGGAAATTGTTGCTGCTAAGGTCCATGTGATTCAAAAATGTCAAATTAAGCAGAGAAGGATTTAACTTACCAAACAAGCATGGTTTACTGTAATGTGCTGCTTTATTTTCTTGATACGAATCACAGACCGAACCTTTGAGTTCAAGCGACACAACCTGACCAGTCTGGTTGCTGCAGTTGACACCAACCCAGTTGCAGCAGTCATCACCAACCCAGGATCTTCAAGACCACCTTTGAATTGAAGCAGAGCTTCCCTCTCCTTCTCAATACAACTGATATTGAAATCCACAGTAGCTGGAGAATTGGACCTTACAGCTTCGAGGAACTTAGATTTAGTTAACAAAACAAGAATAACAAGTACAAGAAGTTCAAAGCTGGAATTTCTGGTAGCCATTTCTGTTTAGAATAGATTTCAGACAGATCAATACTGGTTATTAACATGAAGGATTGACTTGTTATTGTTCACTTCATTTATTAAATACAACTTTCAACTATAATTTACAACATTCTCGTAAAATATATATCTGACAATGAACAATTAAAATTTTATAAAGATTGGTTGGATTTCATGAATTTGACTCAGCAGGGTCCTGATTTTTATTGTTCTTTTCTTTGACTAACTAAAAAGCTGGCACGTAGTATACATCTCAATAGAAATTTCAGGCTAATTTATAGTCAACTCAATCTGCTAAGTGTTAAGGAACCATCACAGGTTCTGCTTCTTTGATATGGCATATTTTTATCGAATGCTATCAACCACCTCTACAAATCGAACAGTTCATAAATGAACGCCAATTGGCCAGCCTCAAAAAGGTCCAAATTATGACTTCTTTGTAGAGAATGAGATCACGGCTTTCATTCAGGATCATAAAAAACTTCCATCTTGAAATTTGACACGAACAGATTGAGAGTTTGTTGGGACTTACCGAGAAAATGCTCACACTAAAACTCGAACAAATTCAAACACCCATTGGTGTAAGTGTAAAGGGCTTAACATCGAGCTAATCTCGTTTTTATTTATTTATTACAAATTGATTTTGCAACTATACAAACTGAGATTCTGGACTAGAGAAGTCCTCAAATGTTCATTATTCTCGTTTTTTTTTTTTGTTTTTTGTTTTTTGTTTTTTTTTTTGTTATAAGCAACTACCATGGACTTTTTTCAGCCCACACTCAAAAGGCCTTAATTTTTTTTTGTACATTAAAATTGGGCTCACTGGATAAGGCCCAACAACCAAGCCCATCTACAACGCACCAACTCAGCTGACCTGCATTTCCATAGTCGTTCCAGTTGCAGGACTGGCTTCAGTTCCAGTGGAAAAAGGATTGAAGAACCTTCCAACACTGTCAAAAATGGCCGGAGGCGGCCGACGAAGTGCTCGAAGCAGGACAAATCCTCCACAGATGCCGACGAAGACGAGCCTCTCCGTAACACAAGGATCAATTCGAAGAACCGTAGAGATAGCAGCAGCTCACTTCGGATTGTCAACGTCAGACTTGAAATCGTATTTAAATTTCTGCATTTTGTCATTCTTAGTCATTTTCTTCCTGATTTATGGCCTCGTAAATACCGTCGAAGAAAATCAGAGACCTAGAGTTGTCACGCCGTTTCCTGCTCCAAAACTCATGGACCTTCCTATGGTAAACTCAATTCTGCTATCTGAATTCTTGTGTATGCTTTTAAAAACATTTGTTTATCTGACAAATACATCAATTGGTTATATAACAGTTTCAAGGTGATCATAAAGAGAGCTTATACTGGGGAACTTATCGTCCTCATGTTTATTTCGGAGTTCGCGCCAGGTATGTCTTTTTTACTGCTTAGAATTCATTTATTTTTTCTTTTCTTTTTTTGTTGGAAATGATTGTTATGATATTTGAAATTGCAACACAAAATTGGAGTGTTTTAGTATATATTTTTAGAAGCTGAGCTACGATTGCTGATTTGTTGAATGGATTATAAACAATGTGGTGGTAATTAGTTACAGTGACTGGCAGGACTCCTCGGTCTTTGGTTGCTGGTTTGATGTGGCTTGGTGTGAAGGATGGGAGATATTACATGCGCCATGTGTGCCAAGATTCTGATGAGTTGAGCAAATACGGATGGACACAACATAACGGTCGTGATTTTGGACATCAAGTGCTGGTTGACCAAGACATGACCTTGGCAACAAGTTTCGTGAAAACCAAAGGTGAGGGCAGTGGCTATGGAGGGGATTGGGCGGTTCGACTTGGTGTACAAAATGAGGAGTAAGTAGCCTCATATGCAGTTTAGTATCTGCTCTCTCTGTGCTTGCAATGTGTTTAGTATATTATTATTAGAAAATCATTTGTTGTTTGTAACTTGAGTTTAGTTATCATGGTCAATTCACAGGTCTCAGTGGAATAACCAAATGCAGAGTAGTGAATATCTTTTTTTCTATTTGGCTGATGAAGATGGAAATGCTCTAAGTTTGAGTAAGGATAAGTTAGATATTAGTGAGAGTTCCCTCCTGGCATTTGGTTCACGGCTGGACATTGGTGATTGGCAGCTACACTTGAAACCAAAGGTAATTCTATGGACTGCCATGGTCAAGAAACCTAGAAAAAAAATTACAGTATTGGTACTAGTAAAATAAAGATTTCACTATTAGAGATAGAGATTCAAAAGAAGATGAATAACTCACTGCTGTGAGCTGCCGTATACAATTAGGAGTGTATATATATTTCCTTCGTAACAATGTCTATTAGTGTAATTGTACCTATTCTGCTAGGATGTAGTTTTGTATAAATACTCCTCACATCAATGAATTAAGTAGTGCATTATTTACACAAATTATCTAAATTTATTATGGTATCAGAGCATTCAGCTAAGAAATAGCTTGAGATCCTAAACCCTAAATTACTCTCCTAATTTATTTATTTTTCTCTTCTCTTCTCAACCCTAAGCAGCCGTTCACCATGACTAATCCTAGCTTGACCGCAGCCTCCTCTTCTTCCTCTACTCCTCAAGTCACTCTCATGGGCACCACCAACAATAATACCGCTCAACCACATTCGCTTATTGCCGTCAACTCCACACAAGTTCCTATCAAACTCACCAAAGGGAGGAACTATGCAGCATGGAGATCGCAATTCGAAAACCTATTTTTTGGCTATGACCTTATGGGACATCTAGACGGTACCAAACCGTGTCCACCTGCAACTCTTCCAACCGCCATGGATGCCTCCAGTGGCCCTTCTTCAGATCAAACCAATGCCAATCCGGATCGGATCATCGTATTTGGCTTCGTCAAGACCGTCTTCTACTTCATGCTATTCAAGTCTCCTGTATGGGTGCTGCACAATCCATCGTCACTCGATCCACCACTTCTGCTCAAGCCTGGGAGAAACTAGAGATTGCTTATGCTAATTGTTCCAATACTCGGAAACTTGGCCTTCTTGACTCACTGACTAATGTTAGCCTCGACGACAAGTCCATAGCGGACTACATGTAAGGGATCAAGACCATCGTTGACAATCTCGAATTGATTGGTCATACTGTTGATGATGGTGCCGTTGTTATCCATACATTGAATGGTTTGGGGGCAGCCTACATGTCTCTTGCCTCGGCTATTCGAGCTCGTGACACCCCTATTTCGTTTGAAGAACTATATGATAAACTCCTTGACCATGAGGCCTTTCTTTGTCGTGAGGATTCGAAAAAATCTGGTCCGACAATAACGGCCCAATTTAATCAACGAACCTTCAATCGGCGGGGTCGTGGACAGCAAGGGAACTCTTCCAATAACAGTGGACAACGCCAGAATTTCGGGCATCACAATCAACATGGACAGCATCAGAATTTCGGGCACCACAATAATCCTGGATAGTTTCATACCTTTGGCAGTACACAAGGTGGTCGAGGCTTTCACTCCAATAATTTCTATCGCCAAAACTCCTTCACTCAAGCCCAGCCGCAGCAGCAGCAGCAGCAGCAGCAGTGGCGCCCACAGCCACCTTCCAATAATTCTCGCCCGATCTGTCAACTGTGTGATAAACTTAGGCACACAGCCCGCACATGTCGTTCCCGTCCATCTTCAGCAGTGTAGCAGTGGCCACAAGCCAACCACATGGCTTCTGAACAACAGCCTGGCTCCCACAACAGTGGAAATTAGATACTGGACTCGGGTGCTTCCCACCACATGACGTCGGATCTCCAGAACCTGTCCATCCATTCTGATTATGGTGGTCCAGAGGATATCATGCTTGGGGACGGTAACACTATCCCTATCACTCATACTGGCTCTACTTCCTTGCATAATTCTGCTTATTCATTTCACCTTCATAATGTCCTATGTTCCCCTAAAATCTCCCATAACCTCGTATCTGTATCTCAATTTTGTTCTCACAATAACGCATCTGTTGAATTTTTTCCTGACCGTTTTCTTGTGAAGGATCTGACTACGGGGGCATCCTTGGTCCGCGGCCTGAATAAAGGAAATCTTTATATCTGGCCGAAGTCATGTCCATCACGTCAACCAAAGTCGAGCGTCCACCTCTATTCAGCGTCTGTCCAACCTATCGCCTCTCCCTTAGCATGGCACTGCCGTCTAGGACATCCGTCGGTTGCGGTTCTCCACAACCTTCTCCAGTCTCACAACCTTCCAGCCATTAAGTCCGGGTCTCATTATTCCTATTGTCCTGCATGTCTATGTAATAAGAGTCATAAATTACCTTTTGGTAAATCTTCCTTGACTAGCAATAAACCATTAGAGATTTTGTTTACTGATGTCTGGGGTCCGGCTCATATTTCGTCGTTTGATAAATCTCGTTATTATGTCATATTTGTAGATTATTTCTCTAAATACACCTGGTTATATCCTCTTAAAAGTAAATCAGAAGTTCCATAGGTTTTTCGGCAATTTAAGGCTCTCGTTGAAATTTTTTTTAACACTAAAATCAAAACTGTATATTCTGATGGTAGTGGGGAGGCCCAGGCTCTTGGCCATGAGTTACAAAGTATGGGAATTCAACACCTCAAATCTCCCCCACACACACCTAAGCATGTAGGCACAGCTGAACGTAAACATAGACATGTGGTGGAAACGGCACTAACCATTCTCCACCATGCGTCCGTCCCTCTCAGTTACTGATCTCTAGCATTCCAGGCTGCGGTTTACTTGATAAATCACATGCCTACTCAGGTTCTCAATAATCTCAATCCATACCATGTCCTATTTGGCAAAGACCCGAACTATCACAAATTACGTGTTTTCGGTTGTCTCTGCTACCCTTGGCTACGGCCATATACATCTCACAAACTCCAACCCCGTTCCAAGCCTTGTGTCTTTGTTGGTTACTCCACAGTCCATAATGCCTACCTATGTCTAGATCGTCTCACCAACAGAGTATTTGTCTCCCGTCACGTTGTATTTGTCGAATCGGAATTTCCCTTCACACCTGCAGCTGGCCGCATGTCACCACTCCCACCCAGTAGCGTCGACCCTTGGTGTCGATCTCCTCCCCCTGATGTCAGATCTGATCAAGACACAAATGAAAGCACTGCCACTGAATTTCCTACACTTCATGACACCGCACCACATGACTCCATTCCTATTTATGTGTCCACCCCAGCTCAACCCAGCCTCCCCCAATCAACGTCCCTCAACCTACCACCACATACCTCCCTACTTGCAAATTGGTCGCCCGAGATAGTCCACCCATGTGCAGCTCGCACGGCACCACCTGTCCCTACCTAACTCCCGTCTCAATCTGTCCTACCTCAACCGGACCAGGTGTCTTCCTCGCCCCCTAGAGTAATTCAAACACGTTCAAAGAGCAACATTTTCAAACCAAAACCTGTCTTTGACCTTCATGCCACCACCCATACTCCCCCACAAACCGAGCCTACTAGCCTAGTGCATGCCCGCAAGCACTCTGAATGGCGCAGAGCCATGAGTGACGAGTATGATGCCCTTGTGAAGAATGCCACATGGGATTTGGTTCCATCTCATCCTTCTCAAAATGTAGTGGGTTGTAAATGGATTTTTTGGATTAAACGTCACTCGGACGGGTCCGTGGCTCGGTACAAGGCCCGCCTCGTGGCTAAAGGCTTCCATCAATGACCCGGTGTCGACTTCAATGAAACATTTAGTCCTGTAGTGAAGCCTGTCACGATTCGTCTTATTCTAACGATTGCAGTCACTAACGGTTGGCCTTTGCACCAACTAGATGTCAATAATGCTTTTTTACAGGGAACATTTACAGATGATGTCTACATGGTGCAGCCACCGGATTTCATCCATTCCACCAAGCCACGTCATGTGTGCAAACTCCGGAAGGCGATCTATGGTCTCCGACAGGCTCCGCGTGCTTGGTACACTAAACTTCGTACCTTCTTATTGGCTGCTGGATTCATCAATTCTACAAGTGATGCATCTCTCTTCATTCGGCACCGTCCTGGCCACACCTTGTATCTCCTCGTCTATATGGATGATATCATTATCACAGGCTCCTCTGACTTCCAGGTTCGTGACTTCATCACCTCTTTGGCCTCTCGATTTTCCCTGAAAGATCTCGGCCTCCTCTCATTTTTTCTTGGTGTGGAAGCGCACCGCTCAGCTACCGGTCTGTTCCTCACTCAACAGCAGTATATTCGTGACCTCCTCATCAAAACCACCATGCTAGAGTCGAAGCCAGTTTCGACGCCAGTTTTGCTGTCTGAAACTCTGAAACTAAATGATGGCTGTGCTTCGACCGACTCCACTCAATACCGGCAAGTACTTGGCTCCCTACAGTATCTATCTCTCACTAGGCCAGATGTCTTATTTGCGGTTAACAAGCTCTCTCAGTTCATGCATCGCTCGACAACGATTCACTGGAATGCTGTCAAACGGGTGCTACGGTATCTCAAAGGTACCCTTGATCATGGTCTACTCATATCTCGCAGCTCTCCTCTTCGCCTACATGCCTTTGCCGATGCGGATTGGGCGGGTGATCCTGATGATCGACACTCCACTACAGCATATATTGTCTTTCTTGGCTCCACCCCCATCAGCTGGTGCTCCAAGAAACAACAAACAGTGGCTCGGTCATCCACTGAGGCGGAGTATCGCGCCATTGCCTCGGCTGCTGCAGAGCTGAATTGGGTAGGTAATCTATTCCGTGAACTTCAGTTACGGGTCCCTACCGCCCCTGTCATCTACTGTGATAATATTGATGCTACTTATGTCTGTGCAAATCCTATATTCCACAGTCGTATGAAACATGTTGCCATCGACTTCTTTTTTGTTCGAGATCAAGTTGCTCGTAACCAACTGCGTGTAGCTCATGTCAGTACCAAAGACCAGCTCGCTGACTCCCTCACCAAGGCTCTCTCCCGCAAGCAATTCCTGAATCATCGGTCTAAGATAGGCGTCCTCGCCGGATGCTCCATCTTGCGGGGGCATATTAGAGATAGAGATTCAAAAGAAGATGAATAACTCACTGCTGTGAGCTGCCGTATACAATTAGGAGTGTATATATATTTCCTTTGTAACAATGTCTATTAGTGTAATTGTATCTATTCTGCTAGGATGTAGTTTTGTATAAATACTCCTCACATCAATGAATTAAGTAGTGCATTATTTACACAAATTATCTAAACTTATTATTCACCTAGCCTCTCCAGGACATGTGTATCAATTATCCTCTCTAATTAATTATTTAATAATTATCACCATAAGAGTATACTTTAATGTAATGTTTTCTCTTCTTCTTTTGGATGCTGATTTGGAGCCTCCACATGCTACTCCTTTTTGCAGGATGATTTGGAAGTCCATTATTCTGGTTTCCGGACTCCTCACATTCACAACTTATTTGATCTTGTATAAATATTCTTTCTTTTCTTTACTGAATATCCTCATAAATTACTCGAATCTGAAAATCTGTCTGAAAATACTTTTACTAATCTTCTGTAGTAAATCTTGCTCAATAATCAATATATCTAATTCTCTAATAAATCTATTTCTGAATTCTAGAGATCTAAACATTTCTTAAAACACCTCAATTCATCTGGAAATCTGTTTTCTAAATAAATACGTAATCTAAATCTATTTTCTAAACTAATGAATAAATCATTTATTTCTAATATTTCTCTAAATAACTTAATATAAAATATAATTCTAAAATAAATAACTTTAATAAAAAAAATATCCACTGACAGTGCTCCACTCAAATATGTTCTGGGACTGGATTCCGTCTGGATTCATCTTCATCTCAAATTTGATCTGAGACTGGGTTCCCTCTGAAATCTGGATCTATTCTAAAATCACATGAAACTCAATTTAGAATTTATCTAATAAAATTACTATATACCAATCTGACAAAATAAATATATACTTATTTCTACTCATTCTTAGATTGGTTTTCAACTGTTTTTTCACTTCCAAATTCCCTCCGAATATAATTATCTTTGCTTCTACATACACTGTGCACTGCACATATTCTTGCAACTTTATAATATTTCTTTTTCCAATCTCTGATGTCTCCCTCCTCTTGCACGTCCACTAGTCTTCTTTTCCCTTTCATTTCCATATCATCTCTGGTATTTCTTTTTCTCCTTCATTTATCTTATAGCTCTCACTCGAATTGATTCTCTCTCCCCCCCAATCTGTCGGTTCCTCTCTCGCATGTCTGCTTCAATTCACTTTTTCTCTTTTCTTTTTCTATTCTTTCTTTTTCTGAATTGGTCGATGGCCCTTCTCTCTCTCTCTCTCTCTCTCTCTCTTTCTTTTTCTTTTTATTATTCTATTTTATTTTAATTAACTTATCCCACCTCCTGCTTTGCCACTACACACACATGCACATGGTACAAGTTGCCACCTCTCATACCACTCATCATCCACCGCTTCAACATTCTTCTTTTATTATTATTTCTAAAGCAACCGCTTGCCATGATGCCACCTGTCACCCTAATAGCCACCTTTTACCAAATCCAACCACCTGTCATGTTTTTTATTCTTTTTTAATCTCTAAACTTTTCTGCACCGAGGTGAAAGTCTATCTCGAGCTTGGATACGAACTCAGGTATAGATCATGTGTTTGGGTTTGGGTTTGGGTAAATTTCTGGGATTGAGGTATTACAATTCTTCCCTCCTTACAAGAATTTCATCCTTGAAATTCATACCCATCCTGGATTTCACGATATCTTGTTCATAACATATTTGTTAGGGAATAAATCCGGCTTAGGGGATACGCACACAAGCAAAAGAAAAATAAGAGACATAAGATTTTACGTGGTTCAGCAAAAGCTTACATCCACGGAGCGCACCCGCACTCAACTTCCATTATGAAATCGATAATTACAATAGTGAAGCAATATCTCTCGCAACTCTCATTATTTTCTTTCTTCTCTACTTGGCACTCCACACCTTTTACAATGAAGCTATAAGAGTATTTATAGTACTCAAGTTCACCAAAAATCATCAATGAAACCAACCTACCATCATCCCAACAATAAACCTTTGCAAGTTTGTCAAAGGTTGTTGGTTGCTAATTTGGTGGTGGAAGGTGCAATTAATTCATGTGGACGGTGCAATTAATTTTTTTTTTTCAGGCTTCACACTTAACAATCTCCCACTTGAAGACTGAAACTCGAGTGGACTTCTTCCTCCTCCTTCGATGACTAGTGGATAGGTACGGTGCTCTCATCCTTCTCTGTCTTCAACCTTGAAGACCCACTGAAGCTGCGCACAGCTCCAGTTTCTCCGTAGTGACTGGTTTGGTTAACATATCAGCCGGATTCTTGCTCCCTGCGATCTTCACAAGCTTTAATACCCCATCCTCGATTAACGACCGAATGAAATGGTAACGCAGGTCTATGTGCTTGTTCCTAGAATGGAACGCCGAATTCTTTGCCAAGTGTATCGCACTCTGACTATCACTGTGCAACACATTTATCTCTTGCTTGAATCCTAACTCTGCTAATAACCCCTGTAACCATATAAGCTCCTTACTAGCTTCAGTCACAGCCACATATTCCGCTTCAGTTGTAGATATTGTCACTATCTTTTGCAACTAAGAAACCCAACTAATAGCGGTACTCCCCAGTGTGAACACATATCCTGTGGTGCTCCTCCTATGATCCACCTCTCCAGCAAAATCAGAATCCACATAACCTTCCAGCTTGAGCTCATCTTTTCTTAAGGTCAGACACTTCTCTGTCGTACCCCGCAGGTACCTTAGGATCCACTTCACTGCTTCCCAGTGTTGCTTGCCTGGATTAGACATGTATCTGCTCACAACTCCCACTGCATGGGAAATGTCGTGCAAACCATGGCGTACATCAGACTTCCAATGGCTGAGGCATATGGTACTCTGGCCATGAAGTCTTTCTCTTCGTCTGTCTCTGGACACTGCTCATTGGACAATCTAAAGTGACTAGCTAATGGTGTTTTGACTGGCTTTGCATCACTCATGTTGAACCTCTGTAACACCTTACGAACGTACTCTGCTTGAGACAACTGCAAAGTACCTCCTTGTTCGTCTCTACTAATCCTCATTCCAAGTATTTGCTTTGCTGCACCCAAATCCTTCATTTCGAATTCACTCGACAATTGCTTCTTCAAATTGTTAATCTCTTCCAAATTTGCACCAGCTACTAACATGTCATCAACATAAAGTAACAATATTATGAAACTCGATTTAACTTTCTTGAAGTAGCAGCAATGGTCAGCATTGCATCTGAAGTACCCGTTCCTTTGCATAAACCCATCAAACTTCTTGTACCACTGTCGAGGAGCCTGTTTTAGACCATACAGGCTCTTCGTCAATCTGCAAACCAACTCTTCATTGCCCTTTTCCGCAAACCCCTCTGGTTGCTGCATGTATATCTCTTCCTCCAAATCTCCATAAAGGAATGCAGTTTTGACATCCAACTGCTCAAGATATAACCCCTTTGCTGCGACAATGCTTAACACTAACCGTATCGTAGTTAGTTTAACAACAGGAGAAAAAATATCGGTGTAATCAATACCTTCCTTTTGCTGAAAGCCTTTGACCACCAGTCTCGCCTTATATCTCTTGGAACCATCATGTTACTCCTTGATTCGAAACACCCATTTATTCTGTAGAGCTTTCTTTCCTTCATGCAACTTGGCTAACTCCCAAGTTTGATTGGATACAAGCGACTTCATTTCATCCTTCATTACAAGCTCCCACTTGCTTGCATCTTTACCCTGACATGCCTCATCATAGCATTCAGGTTTTCCCGCATCTGTAAGCAACAAGTAATGCAAGTACCTTTTATTCTGTACATGTGGGCGAGTGGATCTTCGCGATATACTCTGGGCCTGTGGGGATCTTCTCAAAGCATTCCCAATTTATGGATTCAGAACTCTCTGACTGATCGGACTCTGTGGTGATAGAACTTCATCTTGTATAGGTTTTTCAACCTGGGGCTGCACACCTTGCTCTTCAACTTCCTGATTACTACCATGTTCCACAATTTCACCACCCGATACATTATCTGGCCCAAAATAGTCTGGTTCTCTCTTCTCAAACGTCTCTGTGTTTCTGTCCTTGTACATGACCTTCTCGTTGAAGACAACATCTCTACTTCTGATCATTTTACGGTTTTGGTTGTCCCAGAGTTTATATCCAAACTCGTCTTCGCCATAACCCACCAAGGTGCACTTCACTGATTTGGCGTCCAACTTGCTCCTTGCATGATCACTTACATGTACATAAGATACACATCCAAACACTTTCAAATGAGAAAGTTTTACCTCTTTCCCAGTCCAGATTTCTTCTGGTATAGCGAGGTCCAAAGGCTTTGATGGTCCTCTGTTGATCAAGTACGCTGCTGTATTGACTGCTTCTGCCCAGAACTGCTTCGGCAACCCTAACTGTAGGCGCATGCTTCTGGCACTCTCAGTCAATGTCCTGTTCATACGTTCTGCTGTACCATTCTGCTGCGGTGTACCTGGCACTGTCCTTATGAGCTTTATCCCGCTCTGGTAGCAAAACTTCTTGAACTCATTGTTTTCGTATTCTCCACTATTGTCTGAACGCAGCTTCTTGATCTTCAAACTCGTCTCATTCTCAACCATAGCCTTCCACTTCTTGAAAGCTTCAAACACATCAGACTTGTGTCGTAAGAAGTAAACCCATACCTTTCTAGAATGGTCGTCGATGAAAGTGACGAAATACTATTTACCTCCGATCGATGAGACTGAAGTTGGACCCCATACGTCGGTGTGCACTAGTTCCAGCTTCTCCTTTGCTCTTCCGGTCTTTTTGAAGTTTACTCGTTTCTGCTTCCCAAGAATGCAACTCTCACAGAAATCAACCTCAACGGACTTTAACCCTAGCAGTTTACCTCTCGAATGCAGACATTTTAGCCCCTGACTACTCATGTGCCCAAACCTTTGGTGCCATAAATTTGGATCCTCTCTACCTTCTGCCACTGCGGTCAAACCATACCCATCGGTAGTCGTGTAAAGAGTCTCATTCTTAGTTTCTCGGGCGATTGTCATTGCTCCTTTCGAGGTCTTCCATTTATCTCCTATGAAAGTCGTCACATAACCATCTGATGCTAACTGCCCAATGGAGATCAAATTCTTTCTTAAGTCCGGTATGTGTCTCACGTTGTCGAGTTTCCAAACTGAGCCATTCAGCTGGATCTTCACATCTCCTTTCCCGGTAATGTCGCATGCTTGATCGTCACCAAGATACACCTTACCGAAATTTCTGGAGACGTAGTTCTCGAACAAATCCCTATGTGAGGTGGCATGGAATGACGCCCCTGAGTCCAGCACCCAAGATTCCGTCTTGCTTTCCAATGCACAAATAAGGCAATCGTCTGCCTCCTCTGAAAAACAATTTGCACTGCTCTTGCCATCATCCTTCTTTCCGGATCTACACTCACTAGAGTAGTGACCCATCTTTCTTGCTTCGCTGCTGATTACCTGAATTGTTGCCCTGATGATTCCTGGACTTGGATCTTCCTCTTGACTTTGATCTACCTCGTTGATTTCTGTTCCGATTCCTGTTTCTGCTTTCTCTACCTTCCATGTTCAGTGCTGAAGATGATGCCCCTGATCCCTCTTCACGCATCCTGATTTCCTGGGTCATAATCATGTCTACGACTTGTTGGAAGGCTAACTTTTCTTTTCCAAACGAGTTGGCGATCGATTGACACGTCGTACTCCAACTCTCCGGCATCTGGCCTAGAATTATGCATGCCAACACCTCATTATCAAATACTATGGAAATCGAATTTAACCTATCTGTTACCTCGTTGAACACATTCAGGTGCTCCTTGAAGCTCTGATTTTCTGACATCTTCAGATTTACTAGCTTCTTTATCAGATGGACCTTCCTTGCCGCAGAAGGCTGCTCATATAAATTCGATAGGGCCTTCATGAGGTCTGCCGCTGTCTCTTGACCCTTGATGTTGAAGGCGATTGATTTCGACAAACTAAGTCGAATTGCTCCTAGAGCTTTCCAATCCAAAACCATCCACTGCGCATCGGTCATGTCTTTTGGTTTACGTTTGACCACCCATTCTTCATCGGACACGTCCTTCGGCTTTTCTACTTTTGGCAAATACAAGTCCTTCTGGTACAGATAGTCCTCCATCTGTATCCTCCAGAAGCTGAAATTTATACCGTTGAATTTCTCTATCTTGTATGTATCCTTCTCGGACCCCATTGCGCCGACTCAAACTAAGAACGGCAAGCAATCTGAACTGGTCAACGAAAAAGTCAAACCTGGACGGAATCCAGCCAAAATCTAAAACTTTCCGTTTCATTGTCAAAGGAACCGAATCTGGAAGATTTCACCACGCTGAGTTTGTTGGTGGTGTCGGTTTTCTCATATTCACGACGGATAGGCGTAGATCTGACGATAACCGTTCGGTTCAAAAAACTTTGACGGCTGATTTGAGGATTTTCTAGTGCTCGGTTGACGACGACCCAGAAGACAATCTTGAAGATCGTCTCTTTCCGCTTCTTTTGGTGGTGGTGGCGTCGCTCAACTCACCGGCGGCAATTGGGCAGCGAAACGGCTCCTCTTCAACCTTCGTCGGCCGATTTGACCACTTTCCGGTGATCTTTTGACGGCGGACCAGAAGGGAAACTTGTTGACCGGTTCTTTCTGATTCTAATGGTGTGGGAGGTGACAGCTCACTCTCCGTGGCGGACGGTGACTTCTCCGGCGGCTACTGTTCCGAAGGTGGCTGCTCCGGCGGCGCGTCAGCTGCGTGGCTGCAGTTCTGGACTCCTGGAACCTTGTGCTACAGAATCCTCAACTCTGGATCTTATACACCCTATGCCTTGAAACCAATGCTCTGATACCAGTTGTTAGGGAATAAATCCGGCTTAGGGGATACGCACACAAGCAAAAGAAAAATAAGAGACATAAGATTTTACGTGGTTTAGCAAAAGCCTACATCCACGAAGCGCACCCGCACTCAACTTCCACTATGAAATCAATAATTACAATAGTGAAGCAATATCTCTCTCAACTCTCACTATTTTCTTTCTTCTCTAGTTGGCACTCCACACCTTTTACAATGAAGCTATAAGAGTATTTATAGTACTCAAGTTCACCAAAAATCATCAATGAAACCAACCTACCATCATCCCAACAATAAACCTTTGCAAGTTTGTCAAAGGTTGTTGGTTGCTGATTTGGTAGTGGACGGTGCAATTAATTCATGTGGACGGTGCAATTAATTTTTTTTTGTTTTTTTTTCAGGCTTCACACTTAACAATATTGTTTCTCAACTCTCATCAATCATCATATTCTCCAATAACTGTTATTGAAATCTCTGGAAAACCCACTCATCTATTCAATTTCTTACTACTACAATAACTTGCACATATCTTCAAACTTAACCTTATTATAACTTACTAAACTGAATCTGCTCTAGACTAACTTCCGCTGCTAATTCTGGTCTTTCACGGGTTTCTTGCGAAATTGGCCACAATGATGCATGAAAAAAATGCAACTTTTTCTTTAACTCAATTTTTTTTTTTTTTTTTGATGTAGATACATGAAAATGTCCGTTGAATTTAAAACCGATGCTCTGATACCAAGTTGACAGAACCCGTCTTGATTCCTATCTTGAGTCCAAGAGAATCCTATGAAAACTCAATCTTTCTTACTGAAAATTGAATCTTCTGGAAAATGTTACGGAAAATCATACGAATCTCAAAGTGGCTTTTAACAAAATCTTTAAAACTATCACATTGGCTTTTCTAAAGTGCAATTTAAATCTGTGGGTTATGGCCCATCATAAAATATAACTCAGATAAAATAAGAAATTTTTGTTTTTCTTGTGTTAGACTCATTTGCTGAACATTTACATACTCAAACTAGTTATGAAAAATATTACATCTCAAATACGCTTGAAAACAACCGACCATACAAATCCTGAAATCTTGTCAAAAACTGACCAACCAAAACCGACCAGCTGACCAGCCGACATACAAACTGACTAGTCAAAATCGATCACTTAACATGCTACCGAAAATATGTACATTTTCATGCATTAATTAAATTAATGATCTACCATTTGTCATCATATATGGCCCATTTCATGATCTGAGGAATCTGCACGAACCTGATGATCACCTGGGAAAAATAGTTTAAAATAAAAGAATGAGCGTTAATGCCCAGTGAGTGGAAATAAGCTTTCAAAATATCTTTTCTTTCTTAGAAATTTTACTAAAACTATTATCTCTGAATAAACCTGAAAACATATATAAATAAATATATTTCTGAAAACATTAATGCTTAATAAACTTATACTAGCTAAACTTAATCTAGTCTCTAGAAAACTATTATGTATCTGTTTCTATATCTCTTTCTAAATTTTGTATCTCTTCCTGAAACTGATCAGGATTTAATTTGTAATCTGAATCTATTTTGTAATACAAGCCAATAACTAACTAATTATCACCTGTAAATAAAACCCATTTTCTATAAATCTATATTAAAACTTTATTTCCTTTTATAAAATAACTTACAAACTTAAAATCAAATAATGCTTTTCTTTAAGAAACTGTAAACGTTCTTTCTTTACAAATCTTTTATATATATCATTTAAAAAATTGTTTGATATACTATTATGCTACTATATAAAAAGGTTTGCTCCAATCAAATCTTTTGTTACTATAAACTTTACAAATTATGCAATAAAACCATTAAACGTATCTTTGGAATGCTTCATGAAGAAATCTCTTTTCTCTAAAATGTTTAGTGCTGTAAATCAAATACTGCTGAATTTCTCATTCTCAAATATCTAGTGTAAATCTGATAATCTATTTTCTTCCTCTACTGATCGTAATCAGTATAATATAATATAATATATAATCTGAAAATCTACATCAAACTAGTACCCAGGGAAATCTGTCATACATGTTCTTGATCTCTCTAGGCTCACACAAAGCTAGGGATAAATATCTGTCATACACGAGCAGAGCGACTCTAACTCTGACTCTGACATACACATGTGCATAAGCTCCAAAGGCCAATAATCTAAATCTGATAATACTGGTGATGAGTACACATCTGGTGTTTGAAATCTCTTTCTGAACATACATATAATTCTTTATAAATACTTTTCTTAAAATCATGCAAATATTCTTATCTTTTCTTTACTGAAAATTCTCATAAATAACTTGAATCTAAAAATCTGGAAATCTGTCTGAAAATACTTTTACTAATCTTCTTTATAAAATCTTGCTCAATATATCTAATTCTCTAATAAATCTGTTTCTGAATTCTATAAATCTAAACATTTCTTAAAGCACCTCAATTCATTTGAAAATCTGTTTTCTAAATAAATACGTAATCGGAAATCTATTTTCTAAATAAATGAAGAAATCATTTATTTCTAATATTTCTCTACATAACTTAATCTAACATATAATTCTAAAATAAATAACTTTAATTAAAAAATATCCACTCACAGTGCTCTGCTCAAATATGTTCTGGGAATGGATTCCGTTTGGATTCATCTCCATCTCAAATCTGATCCGAGACTGGGTTCCCTCTGAAATCTGGATCTATTCTAAAATCACATGTAACTCAATTTAGAATTTATCTAATAAAATTACTATACACCAATCTGACAAAATAAATATATACTTATCTCTACACATTCTTAGATTGGTTTTCAACTGTTTTTTCACTTCCAAATTCCCTCCGAATATAATTTCTTTGCCGCTACATCCACTGTGCACTGCTCATATTCTTTTTCCAATCTCTGATGTCTCCCTCCTCTTGCACGTCCACTAGTCTTCTTTTCCCTTTCATTTCCATATCATCTCTGGTATTTCTTTTTCTCCTTCATCTGTCTTATAGCTCTCACTCGAATTGATTCTCTCTCTCTCTCTCCCAATCTCTCGGTTCCTCTCTCGCATGTCTGCTTCTCTTTTTCTCTTTTCTTTTTCTATTCTTTCTTTTTCTGACTTGGTCGATGGCCCTTCTCTCTCTCTCTCATTCTCTTTCTTTTTCTTTTTATTATTATATTTTATTTTAATAAACTTATCCCACCTCTTGCTTTGCCACTACACACATATGCACATGGTACAACTTGCCACCTCTCATACCACTCATCATCCACCGCTTCAACATTCTTCTTTTTAACATTCTTCTTTTATTATTATTTCTTGCCACCTCTCAAAGCAACCACTTGCCATGTTGCCACCTATCACCCTAATAGCCACCTTTTACCAAATCCAACCACCTGTCATGTTTTTTATTCTTTTTTAATCTCTAAGCTTTTCTGCACAAAGGTGAAAGTCTATCTCAAGCTTGGATTCGGACTCGAACCTGGATCGTGTATTTGAGCTTGGATTATGGGTTTGGGTAAATTTCTGGGATTTGGGGTATTACAATTCTTCCCTCCTTACAAGAATTTAGTTCTCGAAATTCATACCCATCCTAGATTTCACGATATCTTGCTCATAACATATTGTTTCTCAACTCTCATCAACCATCATATTCTCCAATAACTGTTATTGAAATCTCTGGAAAGCCCACTCATCTATTCAATTTCTTACTACTACAATAACTTGCACATATCTTCAAACTTAACCTTATTATAACTTACTCAACTAAATATGCTCTACACTAAATTCCTCTGCTAATCCAGATCTTTCACAGGTTTCGTGCGAAATTGGCCATAGTGATGCATGATAAAAGTGCAACTTTTTCTTTAACTCGAAATTTTTTTGATGTGGATACATGAAAATGTCCATTGAATTTAAAACCGATGCTTTGATACTAAGTTGATAGGACCCGCCCAGACTCCTATCTTGAGTCCGAGAGAATCCTGTGGAAACTCAATTTTTCTTACCGAAAACTAAATCTTCTAGAAAATGTCATGGAAAATCATACGAATCTCAAGGTGGCTTTTAACAAAATCTTTAAAACTATCACCTTGGCTTTTTTAAAGTGCAATTTAAATCTGTGGGTTATGGCCCATCAGAAAAATATAACTCAGCTAAAATAAGAAATTTTTGCTTTTCTTGTGTTGGACTCATTTGCATATTCAAACTAGTTATGAAAAATATTACATCTCAAATACGCCTAAAAACAACCGACCATATAAATCTTGAAATCTTGTAAAAAACTGACTAGCCAAAACCGACCAGCCGACATACAAACCGACCAGTCAAAACCGATCACTTAACATGTGTCGAAAATATGTACATTTTCATGCTTTAATTAAAATAATGATCTACCATTTGTCATCATATATGGCCCATTTCACGATACTGAGGAATCTGCACGAACCTAGTGATTACCTGGGAAAAATAGTTTTAAATAAAGGAATAAGCGCTAACGCCCAGTGAGTGGAAATAAGCTTTGAAAATATCTTTTCTTTCTTAGAAATTTTACTAAAACTATTATCTCTGAATAAACCTGAAAACATATCTTTTCTCTATGCTTCTGAAATTAATAAATATCTTTCTGAAAACATTAATTCTTAATAAACTTATACTAGCTAAACTTAATCTAGTCTGTAGAAAACTATTATATATATGTTTCTATATCTCTTTCTAAATTATGTATCTCTTCATATATCTCTTTCTGAAACTATATCTCTTCTTGAAACTGATCAGAATTTAATTTGTAATCTGAATCTGTTCTGTAATACAAGCTGATAACTAACTAATTATCTCCTGTAAATAAAACCCATTTTCTATAAATCTATAGTATAACTTTATTTCCTTTTATAAAATAACTTACAAACTTAAAATCAAATAATAGTTTTCTTTAAGAAACTTTAAACATTCTTTCTTTACAAATCTAATATATATATATATAATTTACAAAATGGTTTGATATACTATTACGCTACTATATAAAAAGGTTTGCTCCAATCAAATCTTTTGTTGCTATAAATCTTTACAAATTATGCAATAAAGCCATTAAAAGTATCTTTGGAATGCTTCATAAAGAAATCTCTTTTCTCTAAAATGTTTAGTACTGTAAATCAAATACTGCTGAATTTCTCATTCTCAAATATCTAGTGTAAATCTGTTAATCTCTTTTCTTCCTATACTGATCGTGATCAGTATAATAATAATAATATATATATATATATAATATGCAAATCTACACCAAACTAGTATCTAGGGAAATCTGTCATGTGTGTCCCTGATCTCTCTGGGCTCAAGCAGAGTTGGGGATAAACATCTGTTATACACGTGCAGAGCGACTCTGACTCTGACATACACATGTGCATAAACCCCAAAGGCCAGTAATCTAAATCTGATACTTCTAGGACGGGTACACATATGGTGTTTAAAATCTCTTTCTAAACATACATATAATTCTTTATAAATACTTTTCTTAAAATCATGCATAAATATTCTTATCTTTTCTTTACTGAAAATTCTCATAAATAACTTGAATCTGGAAATCTGGAAATCTATCTGAAAATACTTTTACTAATCTTCTTTATAAAATCTTGCTCAATATATCTAATTCTCTAATAAATCTGTTTCTGAATTCTATAAATCTAAACATTTCTTAAAGCACCTCAATTCATTTGGAAATCTGTTTTCTAAATAAATACGTAATCTGGAAATCTATTTTCTAAATAATAAAGAAATCATTTATTTCTAATATTTCTCTAAATAACTTAATCTAACATATAATTCTAAAATAAATAAATTTAATAAAAACTATCCACTCATAGTGCTCTACTCAAATACTTTCCAGGACTGGATTCCGTCTGGATTCATTTCCATCTCAAATCTGATCTGAGACTGGGTTCCCTTTGAAATCTGGATCTGTTCTAAAATCACATGTAACTCAATTTAGAATTTATCTAATAAAATTACTATATACCAATCTGACAAAATAAATATATACTTATCTCTACTCATTCTTAGATTGGTTTTCAACTGTTTTTCCACTTCCAAATTCCCTCCGAATATAATTATCTTTGCCGCTACATCCACTGTGCACTGCTCATATTCTTTTTCCAATCTCTAAAGTCTCCCTCCTCTTGCACGTCCACTAGTCTTCTTTTCCCTTTCATTTCCATATCATATCTGGTATTTCTTTTTCTCCTTCATCTATCTTATAGCTCTCACTCGAATTGATTCTCTCTCTCTCTCTCCCAATCTCCCGGATCCTCTCTCGCATGTCTGCTTCTCTTTTTCTCTTTTCTTTTTCTATTCTTTCTTTTTCTGAATTGGTCGATGGCCCTTCTCTCTCTCTCATTCTTTTTCTTTTTCTTTTTATTATTCTATTTTATTTTAATAAACTTATCCCACCTCTTGCTTTGCCACTACACACATGCACATGGCACAACTTGCCACCTCTCATACCACTCATCATCCATCGCTTCAACATTCTTCTTTTAGAGCAAATTGCACTCAACCTCCATGAGGTTTGATCTTTTACACACAGAAACAAATTTATCATTAATCAACACTCATACCCCATGTTGACTTTCTTTTACTTTTAAAAAGACTAAAATACCCCTGATTCCTAAATTAAATTAATAAATGAGTAATTTCATTAAAGTCCATACTTTTTTACGAAATGCACTTATTTAAATGTATTTATCATATTAGAAACTTAAGTCCCTTTTGTTTTTTTTTTTTTCAAAATACATCACTTTAGTCCATTTGATCAAAATATTAATGGTCAACTCTAATTATATATATAAAAGTACAATTTAACCCTTATCAAATGATTTATTTAGTTTCAAAAATAAATAATATTAAAATGGTTTATAAATATAAATTAACAACAAAAATTTATTTTCTTAAAAAATGTGTTTAAAAACAGAAAAAAAAAAAAGATGGATAATGGAAAATATAAAGTTAAAATAAATAATAAATTGAAAGTACGATTATGAATATTTTTTTATAAAAAACTAATTTTTTTATATCCAATTTTATCACCAATTTTTTTTTTTAATAAACAATTTTTTTTTTATATTTCCCATTATCCATCCATTAGTTTTTTTCATTATCCATCCAATTTGTTTAACAAAAAAAAAAAAAAAAAACTGAAAAAAGGATGGATAATAAGCAGTTTTTTTTTTATATTTTTTTTGGCGACAAAATTGGATATAAAAAAATTTAGTTTTTTTATAAAAAAGTATACATAATCGTACTTTCAATTTATTAATTATTTTAACTTTGTATTTTCCATTATCCATCCATTAGTTTCTTTTTTCTATTTTTAAATATATTTTTTTTAGAAAATAAATTTTTGTTGTTAATTTTTATTTTTGAAACTCAATAAATCATTTGACAAGGGTAAAATTGTACTTTTATACATATAATTATAGTTGACCGTTAGTATTTTGGTCAAATGAACTAAAGTGATGTATTTTGAAAAAATAAGGAACTTAAATTGTTAATATGATAAAGACGTTTAAATATGTGACATTTCGCCAAACAGTAGGGACTTTAATGAAATTACCCATTTATTTATTTAAATTAGAGATAGGGATATTTTAGTCTTTTAAAGGTAAGAAAAAGTCAACAAGGGGTGTGAGTGTTAAAAATTGATAAAGTTGTTTCTGTGTGCAAGAAACCAAACCTCATAGAGATTGAGTGCAATTTGCTCCTTCTTTTATTATTATTTCTTGTCAGTTGCCACCTCTCAAAGCAACCACTTGCCAGTTGCCATGTTGCTACCTATCACCCTAATAGCCACCTTTTACCAAATCCAACCACGTAGTCATGTTTTTTTTATTCTTTTTTAATCTCTAAACTTTTCTATACCAAGGTGAAAAGTCTATCTCGATCTTGGATTTTGACTCAGATTTGGATCATGTGTTTGAGTTTGGATTATGAGTTTGGGTAAATTTCTAGGATTTGGGTATTACAACCTTAATATCAAAACACATTGGGTAGATGGTGAATTGTAACATGATTAATCATAAGAAATAATATTATATTATGATAATTCCAACACGTAAATGTTATATTAATTTAAGGGATATTTCCCCCCCTGTAATTTACTATATTAGACACTTTGCCCGCTCTAGTTTTAGTAATAGTCATTTTCTCCCATGAAAACTAAAACATTCACTACAAGAAAAACTGTCTTTGTTGACAGTTTTTTCTTTTTTTAATTTTTTATTTATCTTTAATAATTTTTTTTTAAACTTTTACTTCTTATTTTCAACACCAAACAAAATCCCAATATGGATTTATTTTACAGTAAGATATCAATTTTTGGGCATACCGATATTGGATAAGTAAAATTTTTAATTTAATAGATTTACTTTTAAATCATTCACTTTTAAAAAATTCAAAAAAATAATTAAATTGCAAGATGCATGTTGAGAAATATCTTCCCTGTAGTGAAAGTTGTATTCCAAATCATGCTTATTAATTGATGTCACGAGTCTCTTATAGGCCATGTTTGGTTGGATGGAATGGAATGGAAAGAAAACCATTTCATTCGTTTGGTTTGTTAAAATGTAATGGAATGGTGATTCCATTGGAATAGGGATTCCACGATTTTGGTGGAATGGGCATTTCATCAAAAAACCAATGAAATGCTCTTCCATTCCAAACTAAAATTTATATTCCATAAATACCCTCATATGCCCTAACTCCATTCCAAAAATACCCTCCTTTCCAAAAATAATATATTAATATATATTTTATATATGTACTATATATTATATTATTATATATTATATAATAATACATTATATTATAGTATATATATATATATATGTATGTATTATATGTATTATATGTATTATATATAATATATATATTATATGTATTATATATTCTATATTCTATATATAATATATTATTATATTAAATAATATATAATTATATATATATATATATATTCATATAATATATTTTTATATTTTATTATTATTATCCATAATATATCATGTTATTATGAATGTTTTATAATTAGGGGTATTTTGGTCAAAATACAGTTAACTCCATTCCATTCCATTCCATTGTTAACCAAACAAAATAATACTGATTCGGAGACTAGTTCTAAAGTTCAAACCAAACAAAAAACTTAGTTTTCCTTTCCTTTCCATTCTCATTACCATTTCACCATGTAACTAAAGGTGACCATAGAGTATAAATCAATAACTCAACTATATGTGTTTTAAAAATATAATTTTATTAAAAGTTTCAATAAATATTTTTTAATATATGTCTGTCGTAGAAATTAGAATTTTGATTAGTTGAATAAATTTAAATCTATCTAATAAGTTTTTTTTTTTTTTTTTATTTTTTATTTTTTTTATTTTTAATTTCTAACAACTCATATAGGTTGTATATAAATATTATTCAATTATTAACATATCAAATGTTGTAGTCAAGCGGTAAAGGCTTACAACTCTTGACTTGAGGTCTCAAGTTCAATTCCTAATAATGATGATTAAATTGTCATTATTATCAGGCGGTGGTCGGCCGACAACTGTCAAGAATTGTATTATTTTCCCTCCTGAAAACCAAAATATTAGACATTATTTTGCCCCCTAACCGTTAGGAAGTTCGTTAGTCAACAACTTTGACCGACAAAAAAATCAATTAAATGACCTTATTACCCTTGAACACATTAGTTATGCCCCCTAATGACACCACTAATTGTTTTTAAAGAAATAAAAATAAGAAATAAAAAAAATTAAAACTAATAAAAGTATTTTTAAAAAACATAATTGAAAATAAAAAATTATAAAACTTAATTAAACTTTAATAAAAATTTTTTTTAACAAAAATAAATATAAAGAATTAAATGTACAAATAAAAAATTTATTTAAAAAACATAAATATAAAGAATGAAATGTAAAAATAAAAATTTCATTTAAAAAATATTAATATAAAAAATGAAATATAAAAAAAATTTAAAATTTTTAATTAATGTAAAAATAATGTGAAAAACATAAAAAATAAAATAAAAATTTGAAATACTGAATTTTTTTTATTGAAGTTTAATTAACTTTTATAATTTTTTATTATTTTCAATTATGTTTTTTTTTTAAATACTTTTATTAGTTTTAAATTTTTTTTATTTCTGATTTTTTTTTTCTTTAAAAACAATTAGTGGTGTCATTAGGGGGCATAACTAATGTGGTCAAGGGTAATAAAGTCATTTAATTGATTTTTTGACGGTCAAAGTTGTTGACTAATGAACTACCTAACGGTTAGGGGGTAAAATGTCTAATATTTTGGTTTTCAGGGGGAAATACGGCCACTATTGAAACTAGAGAGGGCAAAATGTCTTATAATTTGGTTTCTAAGGGGCAAAATGGCCATTACTGAAACTAGATGGGGTAAAGTGTCTAATATAGAAAACTACAGGGGGAAAAATGATTATTTCCCTTAATTTAATGGCCCTTTGTTTTGAAAATAACAATTAACAACGACTAGCCATGCAATGCACATGTATGGTGACTTGGTGGCTATAAATACCATACAAGAAAGGCCATCTTTACTCATTCAAATCAGCTACTTAATTCACACCTTTTCGAAAAAAATATCAGTAGCTAGTGATATTCTTTGTCAAAAAATACTCTTTGATATTCAACAAATGGCAAACAAGGCTAGTATTTGTTTGTGTTACACTAGTAACTTGCATTATATTTATAGCATATTCTTCAATTATTTATTTTTAATTTTTGCTTGATCAGGGAACCATTAAGCTAGGCTCATGGGGTGGTAAAGGAGGTGCCGCTTGGGACTGGAATCCAGGCAGTGATAGTTCCATTATAGAGATAGTAATCAATTATGGAGATGTCGTTGATTCTGTCGCTTTCGTAAGCTTCAATAGTGCAACTGGAAAAACTGTGTTCTCTGGTACACATGGTGGTAAGGGCGGTGCGAGTCGTAAGGTAAGTACATACTTTTTATTTCTAATTATGAAGCTTTGGTTGTCTATTTAATTATTATTATTTTTTAAATAATAATAATAATAATATAAATATATATGTAGATTTTGATTGACAAATTATCAGGAGAATATTTGAGCTTAATAAGTGGGAAAACACGCGATAATTATTGTGGGAAAAAAATCATTGGATCTCTTACATTCCATACTAATCTGCACAAATACGGACCTTTTGGTGTTGCATCCGTTGGTGATGCTTTTGAAATTCCTATGGAAAATGGGAAAATTGTTGGTTTCTTTGGAAGGGCCGGTAATTGGGTTGATGCATTGGGTATCTACGTAACACCTTCTGCTAAATAAACAAGGTAATTAAAATTATGACACCGAATGGTCATGTTATTTTAGTTTTCATTCAAATTTCATAAGCCGATTAATTATCATTCTAATTAAAAATGTTATTGATTGACAGGTTCTTCTGCGCGCTCTCCAGTGTCTAATAGAAATCAAATAGTATTTAATAAAATAAACGTTCTGATGTTTGTTTGGACACATTTGGAGATTATTGTTGTTGTTTTTCTGTTTGTGCATGGCCAGTGCATCTGCCATCCTTTTTGGGATGAATTTGCAATAAACTTGCCAGGATCCTTTCCTTATGCATTGTATCTTTTATGAAATAAATGGAAGTTATGCTTGTTATTGTGCACAATGATTTTATTTTCAAATTAGGTTTGTTTAATTATGTCAGTTTGTTTCCAAAATATGTGGTTTGTTTTATGTACCAATCACACATTTTAAAAATGTCAGGAAAAAGATAAGGTAAGGAGATGATCCAAATCCAATATCGAATCTCAAGTTTTGAGCCTATATCCGGTTTCAAAACAAGCCACTGGGTACTGTTCACGAACTATAATTAATTTAAGAGTAATTCTACATTGCTCAAATTTGGTGTCCAAATGATGTGGCAACACTCTAGTTCATTCATTTAAATCATGCAAATCTAATACAATTTAAATGAATGGTCTACAGTGTTACCACATCATTTGGGTACCGGATTTGGGCAATATAGCATTACTCTTAATTTAATAAAGAAAAGAGTGAACAAGTCCTTCAAATTAGGGCTATTTAAACGTCCTAATAAATGTGTGTAACCAAAACTGAATTAAAAAGAAATGGTACATATCACTTGAATTAGAAAGAGATGTGCTACTGTACCTTACTACTATATATAACTAAAATTGGTGCTTAGATGCGCATTATTTGCTGCTATTTTATTTTCCGCAAAAAAAAACCTTTTGGGTGTAAGAACAAATACAAGCCTTGTTTATGATCATTTGCTTTTTATAGAGTTTGCATGGGTGCTAATGATTTAATTGATTAATTTAACATGAAAACCAAATGTGTGTTTGTCCAGCAAATTGTACTTGGGCATTGATTTTTCATAGTTTTTTTTTTTTTTTTGAAAGGCAATATATTAACAGGAAAAACAGTACAGATGCCAAAGAGAAACAACAAAGATTGATTTTTCGGAGTTAATAAAACAAATTGTAAACTTCACGTTTTGTTAACGAGATTTCGTTCTCTATTATTATTATTATTATTATTATTGTAAACGTAGATGGAGGGATTGAATCAGTACGTACTATTAATCTATTATTATTACATTTGAATCTCAAGTCGATCTTGAGTTTTTTTTTTTTTTTTTGTCTGCATGATATATTTTCGAATCAATTACTTCTGTGAGTATATATGCCATTGAAATATGGTAATTGAAGCTGTCTATATTTTATTATTTTTCTATCATTGAATTTGTTCCAAAAGTAATTTTCGTATATGTGATTTATTTTATTGTGTTTAAAAGATAATTAAAAAATGTTTGGCGTATCCCCATGCCCCCCACCCCCCAACCTAAAAAAATATTAAATTTTATTTTTGAAAAAAATATATTAGGTGAGAGTGAATTATAACTTCATATCGCCAATTAGTCAAATCTTATTTAAATAGATTGAAAAGATAATAAACATGTACTCATCAGAATTTTAATGGAGATCGATATTTTGCATTCCTAAAAATATTGCAGATGTAGGAGGTCTATAAACAAATAGATACTGAAAAGTACTGTCACAGGTTGAGAATATTAAAAATACATTTAAATTCACAATTTGCAAAAATGATGTACATAAACAATCATTAGGCACAATAATTAAGAAGCTTAACTTCCATTTATTTCATAAATGATACAATACATAATGAAAGGATCCAAATTCATCCAAAAGAATGGCATATATATGCACTTGCCACACAGAAAAACAATTCAACAACAATAATCTCCAAATGCGTCCAAACAAACACCAGAACGCGAGCTTCCCATTAGACACCCCTGTCAATCAATCACATTTTTAATTAGAATGTTAATTAAGCAGCTTATGATATTGTGAAAGAAAACTAAAATAACATGACCACTGGGGTCGTAATTTTAATTACCTTGCTTAATTAGCAGAAGGCGTTACATAGATACCTATCGCATCAACAAAAGCAGAGCCATTTGTTTTGTGAAGCTTTGTTAGAAGCTGTTTGATGAAAGTTCTCAGAGGACTCCATTGATGGAGTTTCTCAGAAGAAGAATATTATTGATTGTGTAACAATTGTGTTCTATATTACAAAATGGACACACTTATATTGTGATCCAGATAATATCTAACACTGATACAAAAATATCTAATGGCCTTTCTAACAGAATCGTAACTAACTGCTGACTAGGATTTTCTGACTCATCAGCAGAAGTCCAACCAAACCACATTTTGTCTCTTGAATTAAAAGACCACATAAATCAAACACCAACTCTGTTTACGGCAATGAAACAACTCCAATAAAAAAACACAATTGCAGAAGATAAATGACAAAGCTTATTACAATCTTTAATACATATGCTAGAAACATGAGCCAATGACAATGGATTCATCTTCTCTCCTGTCTCTGTTCTTCAACATGTATTCACCCTCCATATAGATTACTGCAGAGACCATATAACAAATCATGTAAGATTTTAACAAAAAACGAATAAAATAAAAAACAAAAATGCAAAATTGAAGTAGAAGATCAGTACTCTAACCTCTCTCTGGGGAACATTTGTGTCTTCTAACATCTGTCTACGGTCTACCTATCTTCCTCCGGAAACGAGCCATGTAAACTGCAATGACCATAAGGAGCTTCTCTTTCGTTTCCTCAACCAACCCAAAATAAGCATGTCTCCAAGATCTTTTAATGATCAAAGTGCCGCAAACAGCCCAAAATCCTACAATGAATCCCAGGGCCATGCCGACATACAACCAGAATTTTTCAGACCCATCTTCATCTTCTTCCACTTCTTCAGTTTTGTCTTTGGTATCACCGGGGCCTGATGAGCAGTTGGTTGTCAATGGAGGACCACAAAGGTAAGGGTTACCCTCGTAAATGGATGGATCAATGAAGGTCTGAAACTGATTGGCTGTTGGAATTGGTCCTGATAGGTTGTTATATGACAAATTCAATTTGTCCAGAAAAGTTATAGAAGACATGCTTGGAGGAATTGAGCCTGAAAGATGGTTGCCTGAGAGATCAAGAATTTCCAACCATTGCAAGCTTTGAATATTCTCCGGTATCTTCCCTGTCAGTTTGTTCCAGGATAGATTCAGAGAAATCAAAGCTGAGAGATTTGTTATCACTTCTGGTATCTCTCCTGACAAGTTGTTGCTTGAGAGATCAATGACATTAAGAAGTGGAATCGTCTTTGTGTATTCATTCTCTCTTCCTTTCCAAATCACATCCAAATGGTTGGGAAAATCCTTTTGAATGAAGAATGGATTTGATTCATTGTAAGTGCCCATAAATTTCAAAGCTTCCAAGTTACCAAGACATTTAGGAATATACCCAGAAAAATTATTACAGGCAAGGTCCAAGATGTGGAGATTGGGAAATGGACATAACTGTTCAGGAATGTTTCCGGTTAACCTATTGGCTCGAAGTCCCAAATATGACAGATTGAATAGGTTTTCTACAATTGGCTGTAAGGTCCCAAAGAACTTATTTTCTCCAAGATCAAGAAATAACAAACCTTTGCAATCCGGCAAGGACACAGAGAGCTCCCCCGAAAGATTGTTCCTGCTCAGTTTCAACCAAACAAGCGAAGGTAATGAGCATATAGAGCTTGGAATACCTCCTAAGAAATTGTTGCTCGACAGGTCTAGATCCCTTAATTGTTCTAGATTGTGCCAATTGGAAGGGATTTCTCCATATAGACAATTGTTTGATAAGTCAAGAAACTGCAGATATCTCATCTCACCCATCGATGCAGGAATGCTACCATTTACCAGGTTTCTAGAAAGATCTAGATCTTCCAATCCTGACATTTCATGGCCAATGTTTATGGGAATCTCTCCACTAAGTAAATTGTTACTTAATGATAGACTTGTTACATTTTTCCATAGTGGAATTGAACCCTCCAAAAGATTAGAACTCAAATCAATGCATGGAACGTGTTGAACATTTATTGACCTGGGAAGTTTTCCTCTCAATCGATTATTACTAAGATCCAACCACAATAAACGCGGTGATAATGATCTCCAAAACCAATCAGGTATTTCATCCGAAATGGCAACCTTTAAGAGTATTAATATATCAACATGTATTTGAGTTCTAAGCCACGAAGGAAATGCAAGACCCAATTTGCAATCACTAATAGAAATGTAACTTAGACTGAAAGGAGCAATCCAATCGCGTCTCACATTGAAAACCAAAGATTTGCTTGTGTATAATAACCGGAGAACTGTTAATCTTTTGAGATTCTGTAAATGATTTTCAGTGACCACACCTTCCCATGAGTTCCCAGACAGATCTAAATACTCTAAATCTGTAAGTTGTCCAACAGTTTCAGGAATTGTCCCATTCATCTTGTTAAATGCTAGGTCGAGTTTCACCAAATGTGACAAATTTCCTACAGACGTTGGAAGTGCTCCTATGAACGAGTTTTGGCTTAGGCTAAGAAAATTCAAATATTTGAAGTGCCACAAGGAAACAGGAATATTACCACCGAGTTTATTTGAAGAAAACTCTAAGGTCAGTAAGGTACTGTTATTGCATCCTGACAAAGCCTCTATGAACTCTGTTATTTCACCACTGATACCATTATATGAAAGAACTAAATTACGTAAGTTGCACAGGTTTTCCTGCCTAACCCTGGGAAGGGAACCTGAAAGTTTGCAGCCAGAAAGCCGAATGGTCGTGAGGGTACTTATATTGAATAACCAGTGAGGTATTGGAGAGCTGAAGTTGTTATAAGAGAGATCAAGGACAGAAAGTGAAGTAAAATTAATGAACGGAAGAGAATGCTGAAAATTATGAAGTTCACAATGGATTAAATACAACTCTCGAAGCATAGGAAGCATATTTACAACTTGCGGCCAAGTTGCCTTGCTAAGGTTCACACTTTCTAAATTGAGGTATTGCAAGGAAGAGAGACCAGAGAGCCAGTTTAAATCTGAGCTCCTTATGGAGAGAAAACTAAGATCAAGGTATTGCAAGTTTGACAGATTTCCAAGACTAGGGGGAACCATTCCAATGAAGGAAGCATCTGAGAGGTCAAGGTGCCTCAGATTCTTTAGTGAACCGATAAAATTTGGAATTGGAATTCCTTGGAAATCGTTCCAGGAGAGATCAAGGACTGAAAGTGACGTAAAATTAACAAATGGAACAGAGAAGGTACTCAGTTTACAAGAAGACAAATGCAATTCCCTAAGTGAAGGAAGCATATTTAAAACTTGCAGCCAATTAGTTGATGCATTACGGAGGTCCAAGCCGCTTAAATCAAGATATTGCAAGGAATAGAGACTAGACAGCCAGTTTAAATCTGAGACCCATAAGCCTGAGTACGAGTACGGGTACATAACCAGACCAAGGTGCTGCAAGTTTGACAGATTTCCAAGATCAGAAGGAACCATTCCGGATAAGGATGTGAAGGAGAGGTTAAGGTACCTCAAATTTCCGAGCGAAACTATAAAGTCAGGGAATGAAATTCCTCGGAAATTGTTGCTGCTGAGGTCCAAGTAATTTAAATGTGTCAAGTTAAGCAAAGAAGGATTTAACGTACCAGACAAGCAGGACACATTGTAATATGCTGCTTCACTTTCTTCAATATCAGAACAATAATAGTACTGACTTCTTAGGTCAAGCCTCGAAACATGGCCTGTCAGGTTGTTGCAGCCTACACCAAGCCAGTTGCAGCAATCAACACCAACGTCCCAAGAAGAAAGCCGACCTGAAGGATCTCTAAGACCTTGTTTGAATTGAAGAAGAGCTTCCCTCTCCTTATCAACGCAACCCATGTTGAAATTCTCAGCATTGGAATTGAAAGATTTAGTTAACAAAAGAAGGAAGAGAAGAACAAGAAGGTGATTCGGGGAATTCCAGCTAGCCATTTCTGTTTTCAAGATATAGCTAGACACAATACCAATCTAAATGTATATATATATGTTAATTTTTATTTTTGAAATCTAACATCAATTGAGTTACGGTCTGCTGTGCTGGGACCTGTGATGTGCTGCCCTATTTTGACCTCTACATCAGTCATAAAACATTTGCTAAGCTTGGACTGTTGGAGGATAGATTTTTTTGTCAAGAACACCGTTTACATCACTTAATATGATAAGAGTAACCAATCACATCCTAAACTCACGCCACATGACATTATTTGGGTAGGACTAGCGTATCTAATATTTTTACTTCGGCTATATGAAACGACTGAAAAAACCAAAAAAAGTATTATACAATTAAAAATGATCACCAAACAAGTGCTCGAAGCAGGATCATCAGCTTGAACAACCACAGAAACATGAGTATGATTCTTCTTCTTCTGTTTGTGTGGGTATGATTGTAAGAAATTTGTGTAGTTAAATCGAATATATTAGATGTGGTTGAGAAAATTGAAATTGTTGGTTAAACAATTTAAACTGATCTCTCTTCTTTTATTGAAATTTTACATTAAAATATAACTCATGCTAGTATTATCAAATATATTCAAAGTCATCAATCGCTGCAAATAACAACACATAAAACTTTCTTTTCCTTTGATTCGTGTTGAATCAAAATGTGTCTAACTCTGCGGATCATATTGCCTAGATAATCAAACAGAAGACAGTGTCTAATTAATATGTAAATAGATACCACCGATACTTGTGGAAAAATCAAAGCTTCTTTTAGAGAAAACTGAAAAGGCCTAATGCATCACCACTTGAATACTACAAACCAATCTAACGTAACAACTACGGCAGACTCTGGAAGAGCCACCGTTCCTGTCAACATATCTCTTTCTCTCACCATATTTGTAGTCTTGTTTTTGCTTTTGATTATTCAAAGTCAAGCTGTGCATAAAACACAAACTATCTATTTAACATGATCAAGAAATACATGTTTTTTTCTCCATTGAAATATCAGCTAAGAGATTCTGAGGCTAGGACTTAAACATGCGTTTTTTTTTATTCAAAAGTCATGTGAGTGAGACAAAACAGTTCTATTTGATTATTGAAGTGTTACTCAAGAAAAAACTATCATTCACATACATACAACAAAGTACAGACAGAAAACTCAAGTGATGTTAGCCAGGCAACTTGCTGATATCTTCATGATAAGGTTACAAGCCTTTTACAAGGCTACGGGCTAGTCAATAATGGCTATTCAAATGCCATTTCAAAATTAGTCTTCTAACCGGACAAGGCTTGCTGTCTTGATGCGATTGAGACAAGATGACTCAAGATTCAAGGCAACTTGAGAGAGAAGAGAGAGGAAATAATTGAGTTGAGATGGGTTGATAATTGGGCTATTTCTTTTTGAGAGGCCTTTAAATTTTGAGTCCCGTAAAACCATATGTACACCCTATTAGTACACACACCTCATTAAAAATTTTCAAAATGTTATAGCTCGTAAACACAGCCCACATATTACCAAATATGATGTTTCTCTTGTTTTTTTTTTTTTAATATTATAAATTAATAAGTTATAAAATAGTTAATTTTTTTTTTTTTTTTTAAATAAAGTATGGATGTTACTTTTTAGGAGTAATTTCACTAAAGTGCCTACTTTTTGGTGAAATATCACATATTTAAATGTCTTTGTTATATTGAATACAATTTTATCCTTGACAAAATAATTTATTGAGTTTTAAAAAATATATATATATCAAAATGAACAAAAATTTATTTTCTAAAAAAATAAATAAATAATTTTAAAAAAATACTTTCAATTTATTATTTATTTTAACTTTATATTTTCCATAATCTATTAGTTTTTTTTATTTATTTAATTTTTTAGAAAATATTTTTTTTTGTTTATTTTTTTTTTATAAACCATTTTAATATTATTTATATTTGAAACTCAATAAATCATTTTGACAAGGTTAAAATTGTACTTTTATATATATAGTTAGAGTTGACCATTAATATTTTAGTCAAATGGACTACAGTAATGTATTTTGAAAAAATAAGAGACTTATATTTCTACTATAACAAAGACGTTTAAATAGATGACATTTCACTAAAACGTAGGGACTTTAGTGAAATTACCCCTATTTTTTATTCTGTGTATTCAAAATATTAAATATTTATGCATCCAAAAAAATATATATATATATTTTTTATTAATATTATGTATGAGGTATATACTGTATAGTTATATTAATAATTTTAATAGTTTTGTTTAAGGGTAATATTTGAATTTTAAAAATATATTTATTTAAAGTGTACATACAAATTTCAAAGGGTGCAAATATCGTCGTTTTTAAAATTTTCATAAAACAATGATAGGCTCAAGAGTCAAGACCCAGCTACGGTTCACCTGCATTTTTGTGGTCAAGTTGTCAAATTCCGTTTTGGGACTGATTTTAGTTCCAGCGGAAATGACTGAAGAACCAAAACAGTAGTTAAAAATGGCCGAACAAGTGCTCGAAGCAGGATCAGCTTGAACAATATTAACCACATAGACTTGAGTATGATTCTTCTTCTTCTTCTGCTTGTGTTGTTATGATTGCAAAAAAATTGTGTAGTTTGATCGAATATATTAGATGTGGATCGTATCTTTTTATTTTATTGAAAATTTACATTATAATAATATTATTCATCTTTAAATTTCTCTCCAGCTAGTAATTATCAAATATACTCAAGTCATCAATTGCTAATAACAATACATAAAAATTCCTGTGCAAAAACCTGAGATGTGAAGGATGAACTTGGACCTGGCCAATGAAATGATTTCATCTTCTTTCTTCTGTTCTGTATTGTTGAACTTGATCTTCTGTTGTGTTTCTAAATCATCAAACAGCAGAAATAGAAGAAGTAAGAAAGAAACAGAAGGAAGGATTATTTCATACATTTCAACATAACCTCAATCCATTTACAATCAGCCATATATATATATATATATATATATAGGCAATAATAGGCTGATGTTAGAATGGGCAACAAACATAGTAAACAGCAGTTAATTCAGCTAACAAACCAATCAGAAATAATAGGGACATGATCCATCATGTGTTTGTGGGTGACACAAACAACACTAACAGTGACTAACATGGGTTACTAACAATGAGGCCACAAAGTAATCATGGGTTCCCCTTTATTTGCACACTAACAACACTAACGGTAACTAACATGCACCCTATTGACTAAGTCCTTCTCCTTCCTTGCACATATCATCTTCTTAAAGTTCCTCGTCTGTGACTTGTATGTTCTCTGTATTACTTGTCTTAACCACAAGACAACTATGTAAGATCCAAACAAACCAAAATGAAAACAATGTAAAAAGATTCAAGATTAAAGGTTAATCATACCCCTCATATATACCTTACTTCGTGTATAGACGACCCACATGAACCGCAATGATCACAAACAGCTTATCTTTCATTTTCTCAACAAACCTGAAATAGGCATGTCTCCAGGATGTTTTAATCATCAAAGTTGAATCCCAGTGCCATGCTATCGTAGAACCAAAACCTTTCTGACCCATCTTCATCTTCCACTTCTTCATTCCTGTCTTCTGGATCAATATCCCCTGGCTTTGATGAGCAGTTTGTAGTTAATGGAGGACCACAAAGGTACAGGTTACCCTCATAAATGGATGGATCATTCCATGTATTGAATTGATTGCCTGAAGGAATTTGTCCTGACAGGTTATTATGAGACAAGTTCAAGTGGCTTAAAAAGGTCATAGAAGACATGCTTGGAGGAATTGGCCCAGAAAGATGATTAGATGAGACATCAAGAGTTTCTAACTGTCTCAAGCTTCCAATATTCTCCGGAATCTTTCCCGTCAGTTGATTCAATGATAGGCTTAAGGCATTTAAGGCTGAGAGATTTGATATTTCTTCTGGTATCTCACCCATCAAACTATTACCAGAGAGATCTATGACCTTAAGAAGAAAAAGTATCGATGTGTATCCATTTCGTCTTCCTTTCACAACAATTTCAACATGCTCTGAGAAATCTATAATCCTCTTTCATATTGCCCAAACATTTAGGGATGTGACCGGACAAATTATTTTGTGCAAAGTCTAAGATCTGAAGATAGGGTAATTGACATAGTTGTTCTGAAATATTTCCAGTCAGCTTGTTAGCTGGTAGTCCTAAAAATGACACATACAAGAGGCCATCTGTAATCGGTACAGCACCAACGAATTTATTTTCTCCAAGATCAAGTCCATACAAAGTTGTACTGCAATTCTGCAATGATTCAGAGAGCTCTCCAGAAAGATTGTTGCTATTTAGTTTCAACCATCTAAGTGAAGGCAATGAGCATATAGAGCCTGGAATGCCTCCAATGAATGTGTTGTTGGAAAGGTCTAGGAAAGTCAATCCCTTTAGACCCTGCCAGTTTGAAGGGATTTCCCCTGAGAGATGATTGCTTGATAAGTCAAGAAAGTACAGATTCCCCATTTCACTTATGGATTGTGGAATGCTACCAGTTAGAAGGTTCCTAGAAAGATCTAGATTTTCCAATATCGGCTTGTCTTGACCGATGTTTAAGGGAATTGGTTCAGTAAGTGAATTATTCCTCAATGAGAGACTTGTCACATTTGACCAACTGACTAATCTCTGCTCCAAGACCAGTTATAATTGACTTGGGAAGCTCTCCTCTTAACTGATTTTGAGAAAGATCCAACCTCCAAATCTGAGGAAGTAATCTCCAAAACCAAACAGGTATAGCATCTGAAATGGAAGCATTCAAGAGAAATAACTCATAAAGTTGAGTTTGAGTTCTAAGCCAATACGGAAATGCAGGACCTACTTGGCAATCATTGATTATCAAGCTCAACAGATTGAAGGGAGCAATCCAATCCTGTCTAACATTGAAAACCAGAGAGCTGCTTGCACATGACAAGGAAAGTTCAGTCAATTTTGTAAGATTCTGTAAATGATTTTCGGTGATTACATCGTTCCATGAATTGTTGTATAGTTGCAATCCATTTAACTCTGTAAGTTGTCCAATTGTTTCCGATATTGGCCCAGTAATCAGGTTAGAAGATAGATCCAGTGCAGCCAAAAGCGACAAGTTTCTTATAGATAATGGAAGTGGACTTAAGAGTGAGTTTTGGGAGAGTTGAAGATTTTCCAAGTACTTGAAGTGACCCAAGGAGTCAGGTAAAATACCACCAAGTCTATTTGAACTCATATCTAAGACCTTCAAGGTAGCGTTATTGCACCCAGACAAAGAGTCTGTGAACTCTTTCATTCCACCACTAATATCATTATCTGAAATATCCAATTCGTGCAAGTTACACAGGTTTCCCTGTGGAACCTCAGGAATGGAACCTGAAAGTTCACAAAGCTCGAGTTTGACTATTTCAAGGGTACTTATATTGAATAACCATTTAGGTAGTGGAGAGCTGAAATTGTTACGGGAGAAATCCATAATGGAAAGAGATGTAAAATTGACTGATGGAAGAGACTGAGGGAAATGCTGGAGTTCACAGCTGAGCAAATACAACTCCTCAAGTGAAGGAAGCATATTGAAATCTTGCAGCCAACTATTGGTTGCCTTACTCAGATTCATGGATCCTAAGTTGAGGTATTTCAAGGAATAGAGACCAGAGAGCCAGTTTAAATCTGAGATCCATAACGTTTTAGGAGACGAAAACATATTGAGGTCAAGATACCGCAAGTTAGACAGATTCCCAATACTAGCTGGAACCCTTCCATTGAAGGATGCTAGAGACAGGTCAAGGTACCTCAAATTCTTGAGTGAACCAATAAAATCTGGGATTGGAGCTCCCAAGAAATTGTTATTGCTGAGGTCCAAGTAACTTAAATGTGTTAAGTTAAGCAAAGAAGGATTGAGCGTACCAATCAAACACGATCCATTGTAGTATGCTGCTTCATTTTCTTGAAGTGAATTGCATTGGTAATCCCCACTTCTGAGGTCAAGCCTTACAACGTTGCCTGTCTTGTTGCTGCAGCCGACACCAACCCAGTTGCAGCAGTCAACAGCAGCAACCCAAGAAGAAAGCAAACCTGAAGGATCTTTAAGACCTCGTTTGAATTTAAGCAGAGCTTCCCTCTCCACCTTAATACAATTGCCTGCATTGAAATTCCCAGCACTGGAGTTGGACTGTATGGCTTCAAGTAACATAGATTCAGTTAATAAAAGAAAGAAAAGAAGAATAACAAGTTGGAAGGTGCAATTTTTGCTAGCCATTTCTGTTTGCAAAACAACATAGCCATTTGGTGTTTTTTTTTTTTTTTTTCACCAAATGGATTGGGGTTTGTCGCGGTGTCAAAATCAAGCACTAGATATCTACTCCCACTATATTTGGGAGAAATCTCTCCACACATACTTATAAATGCGCATTGTGGGACTCAAAGCCCCCATGAGATGCACACAACCTGAGTTAAGAAGGTAGGTGCGACTAAGATGATTTTATTTAGGGTATAAAAGTTTCCATACAGTGAGGATGGCCTCCCCAAGCAACTAGTCCTGTTTCAGGACCGACTTCAGTTCCAGTGGAAACAACTGATTGATATCGTCTCTGCTGCGAGCACTTCTTCGGCTACCTCTTGCCATTTTTAAATTTTAACAGAGTATATTATTTCTGTATCACCAGGATCAGCCTTAACATAGACAAATCAGATAAAAGATAGTGTGACTCTTGATTATTATAATCCAGCACAAAGAAGCAGGAAACATAAAAATACACTAACTGCAGTTACACAAGTTCACACCACATATATACATACATGAATTACGCCATCACTAGCAATACATAAACAAAAACCAACAAAGCATCGAACAAGATGAGCCTGGCCAATGAAAATAGATTAATGTTCCTTCTTCCGTCCTGTATTCTTGGACTTGATCTTCGTAAAAGTTATCGTCTTTTGCCAATAAAAATTTTATTGTTCACCAAAAGCTACGATCCTAAGAAGAAAAAATGTTGACGTATATTCATTTCGACCGCCTTTCACAACTATCTCAACATGCTCTGAGAATTATATTTTCTAAGTGAGAGGTATGGGTTGGAGCTTCGAAGTACAAACCTATATATTTCATACCTTTCAAGCTGCCCTGCCCATACATTTGGGGATAGGACCAGACAAATGATTAAGTGTAAGGTCTAGGATTTGGAGATATGGTAATTGACATAGTTGTTCTGTAATGTTTCCAGTTAAGTTGTTGGCTCTCAGACCTAAATACGACAGAGAACAAAGGCTACGCGTAATGGGTATGTTCCCAAAAAAAATTGATTTCTCCAAGATCAAGTCCATACAAGCTTGTACTGCAATTCTGCAATGATATGTAGAGCTCCCCAGAAAGATTGTTACTGCTTAGTCTATTTGGAACTCAAATCTAACCTCAACAAGGCACTGTTATTGCACCCAGACAAAGCATCCATGAACTCTTTTATTTCACCGGTAATATCATCCAAAGAAAGAAAGTTACAAAGGTTCTCCCATCAAACCTTGGGGATAGAACATGAAAGTCCACTACGAGAAAGATCAACAGTCACAAGAGTACTTATATTGAATAACCATTGAGGTATTGGAGAGCCGAAGTTGTTACAGGAGAGATAGAGGGAGCAAAGGGAAGAAACTGAGGGATAATTTGAAGTTCACATAATCAACTATTCAAGTGAAGGAAGCGCATTCACATCTTGCAGCCAAGTATTTGTTAGCTTACTGAGGTTCATACCACTTAAGTCGAGGTACTGGAAGGAAGAGAGACCAGAGAGCCAGTTTAAGTCTGAGACCCGTAACTGATCTGAATATGTAGAGAGGTCAAGATACCGCAAGTTTGATAGATTCCCTACACTAGTGGGAACACTTCCATTGAAGGACGCTAGGGACAGGTCCAGATACTTCAAATTCTTGAGTGAATCAATAAAATATGGGATTGGAGATCCTAAGAAATTATTATAGCTGAGATCCAAGTAAGTTAAACATGTCAAGTTAAACAAAGAAGGATTTAGCGTACCAAGCAAGCATGATTTATTGTAAGTTGCTGCTTCATTTTCTTGAACAGATTCACAGTAGACCGGAGCTTAGAGGTCAAGCCTTACAACGTTGAATGTCTTGTTGCAGAAGCCGACACCAACCCAAGAAGAAAGCAAACCTGAAGGATCTTTAAGTCCTTGTTTGAATTTAAGCAGAGCTTCCCTCTCCTTCTCAATGCAACCGATTCTGATATTCCCGACACCAGAATTGGAATTCAAGGCTTCAAGTAATGAAGATTCGATTAAGAAAAGAAGGAAAACAAGAACAAGAAATCAAAAGGTAGAGTTCCCACTAGCCATTTCTGTTTTCAAGTTAGCATATGACATCAAAGATATTGTAGCCTTGTAGGTGTACTTAGCTAGCATAAAATTCTGAGATAATAATTCGCATATAGTCTGTTTCAAATAATAATAATAATAATTCGCTTACAGTCAACCCAATCTGCTAAGGTTCCATTCCATCAGATATTTTACTTCAGATTGGTATTTTAATGTGACCATTCTAAAAACAAAGCAGTGCATAAGTCAATAATAAAAAAATGAAAATGAGGAAATACAGAAATTTCATACTTTGTTTCAAGTCCTGCATAATTTTTTGAAAACCTGCAAGCCATCTGAGTTCTGGGATATTTAATAATGTTTAAATATTATGACTTCCACATTATGACTTTGAAACAAAATTTATAGAACGGTTTCAATAAAAGAAAAAGAAAAAATCATCAAAACAGGGGAGCCTGGCCAATGGAAAATGAATTCATCTTCTGTCCTGTATTCTTCGCGTTGATCTTCCAAAAGTTCATCGTTCCTTTGTCATTCACTTGTAATGTTTACAATATTACTGCAGGGAACACACAACTACTGATTCAAGACACAAACAAAGCAGAAAGAAAACAATGTACAAGCTTATAGTTAATCATACCTCTCATTGGCGACCACTTTTATCTTTTGGCATCTGCATACCTTCTTGTATAGACGACCCACATGAACCACAATGATCACATAGAACTTATCTTTCATCTCATCCACAAACCTGAAATAGGCATGTCTCCAGGATTCTTTAATAATCAAAGTGCCACAGACAGCCCAAAAACTTACAATGAATCCAAGTGCCATGCTAACATAGAACCAAAACTTTGCAGATTTATCTTCATCTTCCACTTCGTTGTTATCTTCTGGATCATCGTGACCTGATGAGCAGTCTGTTGTCAATGGAGGACCACAAAGGTATAGGTTACCCTCATAAATGGATGGATCATTCCAGGTATCAAACTGATTGCTTGAAAGAATTTTTCCTGACAGATTATTATAAGACAAGTTCAAGTGACTTAAAAAGGTCATAGAAGACATGCTTGGAGGAATCGGGCCTGAAAGATGGTTACATGAGAGGTCAAGAGTTTCCAACTGTTGCAAGCTTCCAATGTTCTCAGGCATCTTTCCTGTTAGTTGGTTCCATGATAGATTCAAGGCATGCAATACTGTGAGGCTTGTTATCTCTTCCGGTATCTCTCCAATCAAGTTATTGCTTGAGAGGTCGATGATATTGAGAAGTGAATTTATCTTCCTATATTCATTCTGTCTTCCTTTCACAACAAACTCTGCATGCAAGGTGAATTCTATGCTCTCAATTGAGGGTGGTACTGAAGAGTAATATCTTGTATATTTCATAGCCTTCAAATTGCCAATACATGTAGGGATGCCCCCTGACAAGTTATTATGTGCCAAGTCTAAGATGTGTAGAACAGGGAATCCACATAGTTGTTCGGGAATGTTTCCGGTTAACATGTTGGCTCGAAGTCCTAAATATGACACATTGATGAGCTTTTCTGCAATTGGCCGTATGGTCCCAAAGAATCCATTTTCTCCAAGATCAAGTGATATCAAACGTGTACAATCTTGCAAAGATGCAGACAGCTCCCCTGAAAGATTGTTACTTCTCAGTCTCAAGCAAATAAGTGAAGGTAGTGAGCATATAGAGCTTGGAATGCCTCCGGATAGTCTGTTTTTTGACAAGTCTATAACCCTCAGTTTGTCTAAACCCTGCCAGATTGATGGGATTTCTCCTGATAGATGATTGTTTGATAAGTCAAGGAAGGACAAATTCCTCATTTCACTGATGGATGGTGGAATGCTGCCATTTAGAAGGTTACTAGAGAGATCTAGGTTTTCAAATATTGACATTCTGTGGCCAATGTCACTAGGAATTGGTCCGGTAAGTAGATTGTTTCTCAATGAGAGATTTGTCACATTTGACCATAGTGGGAGTGAACCCTCCAAACGGTTGAATCCCAAATCAATCCATGCATCAACACGAACATTTATCGACTTGGGAAGTTCTCCTCGTATCTGGTTATCTGAAAGATCAAACCACTGTGCTTGTGGTAATAATCTCCAAAACCAACCAGGTATGGTGTCTAAAAGGCCAACGTTCGAAAGAGTCAATCGAGAAATACCTACTTGACTTTCAAGCCAAGAAGGAAATGACGGACCCAATTGACAATCTGCAATTGCAAGAGTAGATAGACTGAAGGGAGCAACCCAATCATGGCTCACATTGAAAACCAAGGATTTATTTGTGGATGATAAGTAAAGGAAAGTTAATCCTGAAAGGTTACGGAAATGATTTTCAGTAATAACACCTTTCCAGGAATTCCCATACAGGTTCAAAGTAAATAACTCAGAAAGCTGTCCAATAACTTCAGGAATCATCCCATACATCAAGTTGAAAGATAAATCCAGGTTGCTCAAAAGCGATAAATTTCCTAATCTTGGAAGTGAACCAAAGAATGAATTGTGGGAGAGATCAAGGTGCTCCAAGTTTGACAGATTCCCAAGACTCGAGGGAACCATTCCAGTGAAGGAGGCTTGGGAGAGATCAAGGTACCTCAAATTCTTAAGTGAACCTATAAACTCCGGAATCGGATTTCCATGGAAATTGTTGCCGCTAAGGTCCAGGTGATTCAAAAACGTCAAATTAAGCAGAGAAGGATTTAACTTACCAAACAAGCATGGTTTACTGTAATGTGCTGCTTTATTTTCTTGATACGAATCACAGACCGAACCTTTGAGTTCAAGCGACACAACCTGGCCAGTCTGGTTGCTGCAGTTGACACCAACCCAGTTGCAGCAGTCATCACCAACCCAAGAAGAGAGCCAACCTGAAGGATCTTCAAGACCACCTTTGAATTGAAGCAGAGCTTCCCTCTCCTTCTCAATACAACTGATATTGAAATCCACAGTAGCAGGAGAATTGGACCTTAGAGCTTCAAGGAACTTAGATTTAGTTAACAAAACAAGAATAACAAGTACAAGAAGTTCAAAGCTGGAATTTCTGGTAGCCATTTCTGTTTAGAATAGATTTCAGACAGATCAATACTGGTTATTAACATGAAGGATTGACTTGTTCTTGTTCACTTCATTTATTAAATACAACTTTCAACTATAATTTACAGCATTCTCGTAAAATATATATATCTGACAATGAACAATTAAAATTTTATAAAGATTGGTTGGATTTCATGAATTTGACTCAGCAGGGTCCTGATTTTTATTATTCTTTTATTTGACCAACTTATGACTTCTTTGTAGAGAATGAGATCACAACTTTCTTTCGGGATCATAAAAAAGTTCCATCTTGAAATCTGACACGAACAGATCGGGAGTTTGTTGGGATTTACCGAGAAAATGCTCAGTGAAACTCAAACAAATTCGAACACCCATCGGTGTAAGCGTAAAGGGCTTAACATCGAGCTAATCTCATCTCGTTTTATTTATTTATTACAAATTGATTTTGCAACTATACAAAACTGAGATTCTGGACTAGAGAAGGCCTCAAATGTTCATCCTTGTTTAAGTTTTGTCTAATACATGTCCAGTGATATTTGTTATAAGCAACTACCATGGACTTTTTTCAGCCCACACTCAAAGGACTTAATTTTTTTTTGTACATTAAAACTGGGCTCCCTGGACAAGGCCCAACAACCAAGCCCACACTCAACGACGCACCAGCTCAGCTGACCTGCATTTCCATAGTCGTTCCAGTTGCAGGATTGGCTTCAGTTCCAGTGGAAAAAGGACTGAAGAACCTTCTAACACTGTAAAAAATGGCCGGAGGCGGCCGACGAAGTGCTCGAAGCAGGACAAATCCTCCACAGATGCCGACGAAGACGAGCCTCTCCGTAACACAAGGATCAATTCGAAGAACCGTAGAGATAGCAGCAGCTCACTTCGGATTGTCAACGTCAGACTTGAAATCGTATTAAGTTTCTGCATTTTGTCATTCTTAGTCATTTTCTTCCTGATTTATGGCCTCGTAAATACCGTCGAAGAAAATCAGAGACCTAGAGTTGTCACGCCGTTTCCTGCTCCAAAACTCATGGACCTTCCTATGGTAAACTCAATTCTGCTATCTGAATTCTTGTGTATGCTTTTAAAAACATTTGTTTGTTTTATCTGACAAATACATCAATCGGTTATATAACATTTTCAAGGTGATCATAAAGAGAGCTTGTACTGGGGAACTTATCGTCCTCATGTTTATTTCGGAGTTCGCGCCAGGTATGTCTTTTTTTAATTTGTAGGAAATGATTGTTATGATATTTGACATTACAACATAAAATTGGAGTGTTTTAGTATATATTTTTAGAAGCTGAGCTACGATTGCTGATGTGCTGAATGTATTATAAACAATGTGGTGGTAATTTGTTACAGTGATTGTAACAAGTTTCGTGAAAACCAAAGGTGAGGGCAGTGGCTATGGAGGGGATTGGGCTGTTCGACTTGGTGTACAAAATGAGGAGTAAGTAGCCTCATATGCAGTTTAGTATCTGCTCTCTCGGTGCCAGTAATGCTACATATCCCACCTAAAATCCCACATTTTTCATCCCAACACATGTGGCATTTGAAATGTCAAATGGTGAGTGGATATATGTGGTAGGTGAGATAAAACATCATTAATGTGTATCCACTCACAATTTGACACGTCACATGCCACATGTGTTGGGATGAAAAATATGGAATTTTTAAAAAATTGATTTTTAGGTTTTATTATGTGCAGATAAAATTGTAAATATATTAATGGTAATAGGACATTTATGGAAATTTACTAAACGACTCTACTGTATCACTTTTTCTATTAGACATATATATATCTTAAAATAAGATATAAATTAGAAAAACAAACAAATTGGTTTATCTTAATTTAATATATAAGATAATAAGAGGCGATAAAGAAACAAACAAACAGCCCCTTACTCTTGAAACTGACACGTTAGTCGGTCTATGCTCTTTATCAGTTTTGTTTCACATCTGCTAAAAATGGCTTTCAAGTGAAGGCCATTTTTGACATCCATGAAGGAAACCCATTTTTTTTACATAATAATTAAAGCAACTAATTATTGATATATATAGAAAAGTTGATCTGGAAAGAAAATAAATTTTTGTTGTTTATTTATTTTAATAAACCATTTTATTATAATTTATTTTTGAAACTCAATAAATCATTTTGATAAAGGTAAAATTGTATTTATATATAGTTAGAGTTGACAATTAGTATTTTGGTCAAATGGACTAAAGTGATGTATTTTGGAAAAACAAGAGATTTAAGTTACTAATATAACAAAGAAGTTTAATTATGTGACATTTCACAAAAACTAGGGACTTTAGTGAAATTACCCTTTTTTTTAATATACCACTTGTAGTGATGGCGACTTGAATATAAAACATCGACATATTAAATAAATGCAAGGATTATAATGATCCCCCTTCCCCCAAAAATAAATAAATTATTTACTCAGAATTTTAATAAAGATAGCTAGTATAAACACATGACATGTGTCAAGGGAGAGGGTATTTTTGTCTAAACACATGACAGTTGTTGGACAAAAATACCCCTCCCTTAACACATGTCAAGTGTTGGGGAGGGAGGTAATGCTCACCCCCCTTCAAGGGGGGTGAGCAAAAGTAATCTCATTCCTAAAACAATTGAATAATAGAAGGTCTATAAACAATTGGATACTGAAAAAACTGGTCAGAGAAAAATATTTAAAAAATAATTAAATTAAATTAAATTCAGAACGTGCAAAAATGGTGTATATAAGTGTATAAACAATCATTGCGCACAATATATAAGAAGCTTAATTTTTATTTAATTCATAAAAGATACAATACATAATAAGGAAAGGATCCTCTGACAAGTTCATTGTTAATTTCACCCAAAAGGATTTCATATATATGCACTTGCCACAATCAGGAAAACAACAACAATAGTCTTCAATTGCGTCCAAACAAACACTTCAACGCTTATTTCACGAACTTCCCATAAGATACTGGAGAGCTGAAGAACCAGTGGAATCAATCACAAAAATTTAATTAGATTGTTAAGCAACTTATGAGATTGTGGAAGAAAACTAAGATAACAAGATCACTTGGGTCATAATTTTAATTACCTTGCTTATTTAGTAGAAGGTGTTACGCGGATACCCAATGCATCGACGTAAATACCGGAACGTCCAAAGAAACCAACAACTTCTCCGTTTTCTAAAGGAATTGTAAAAGCTGAGCCATTTGTGAGACCATAAGGTCCGTAATCGTTATGATTAGTATGAAAAGTCAGAGACTCAACAACGGAAATCCCCAAAAAATCATTGGTGGTCCCCCTAATCGATGTCAAATATTCTCCCGATTTGCCGTTGATCGATATCTACATAATATTATAATATATATATTATTATTTATAAAAAAAAAAAGGAAGAACTAAAAAAGAGACAACCAAATTAAGCTTTATTCATAAAAACTAAAAAGTATGTAGTTACCTTATCAATTACACCGCCACTACCACCAAGTTTACCTGAAGACACAGTTTTTCCAGTTGTACGATTGAAGCTTTTGAAAGAAACTGAATCAACGATGTCTCCATGAGCGATTACTATCTCTGTAATGGAACTATCACTACCTGGGTTAAAGTCCCAAGTGACCCCTCCTGGACCACCCCATGACCCTAGCTTAACGGTTCCCTGCAGCAAAAAAATTTAAAATATATAAATAATCGAAGAATTTATGATATATATAATCTAGGTTATTAAAACAGACACACAAACAAATACGAGCCTGGTTTGCCATTTGCTGAATATCAAAGAGTTTGTTTGTAAAGTTGCTGATATTGATCTGAATGAGTAATGTTGGCTTTTCTTGTACAGTATTTATAGCCACCAAGTCACCATGCATTGCATGGCTAGTATTGTTAATTATCAAAACAAAGAGCCATTAATTAATTAATAAAGGGAAGAGAGGATAAGTCCTTCAAATTAAGGGTTCGAACTTTGAAGTGCGAGCCCTGTGACGAGGCTTCACGTGGTGGTCTGATCATGTTGCCATTCAAAGCAAGCTCTCTGTCTCTCTAATCTTTTAATTAATGTTTTGCCTTGGCCTTTTAAATGCTTTTATGCTTCATGCTTGTGTGTAATCTTATTGGCTCCATACCATTTGTGAAGGGTTTTGAGTCTCACCTTTGAGAAAATTATAAAGGGAAAATTACACAAACATCCCATGAGTTTAATCAATATTATACTCAGCTGTAATTTTTGTCAAAATTACACATACTTTCCCTGCTTTTCGTTGATTAAGTGTTAATTGACCGTTTGACTAACCATAAAATTTAAAATGTCTAAATTACCCCTGTATTAATTATTTTATTATAATAATTATTATTTTGAGATTTTATTATAATAAAATTAATTAACTAACAATATTTTTAGTTAATTGATAGTTCTTGTTTTTGATCATTTTTTAATTTTTATTTTTTTAAAAGACTTGTACGTATTTCATTTCAATTTTTCATTAATCTATCTCTAGTCTCTACAGTCCTCTCATGTAAAAGATTTTTATTTTTCTTTTAGAAAATTTTTTTTGAAATAAAAAAATTGTTAGTTAATTAATTTTATTATAATAAAATCTCAAAAATAATAATTATTATAATAAAATAATTAATTCAAGGGTAATTTAAACATTTAAAATTTTATGGTTAGTCAAACTGTCAATTAACACTTAGTTAACGAAAAGCAGGGGAAGTATGTGCAATTTGGCAAAAATTACAGCTATGTGCAATATTGATTAAACTCATGGAATGTTTGTGCAATTTTCCCAATTATATATATAGAAAGATCCCTACCCTCCTGTTGTTGTTATCCGGGTTTTGTTTATAATGATTGATCTCAATCGTCAGATTTTGACAAATAAGAGCATCCCCAAAAGACTATTTTATTTTCACTATTCAAATGTCTATTTGCTTACCTATGTGACAATTTGACGAGTGAAAAAAGAAGAGCCCTTCCAAAAGACTTTTCAATTAGAAATATGTTTATATTATTTTAATGAAAGTACTCAAATTCCCCCATCCCCACCAACGAATCTAATTACCTTCCATTTTGTTCTAAGTTAGAAATAATAACTTTTTATATTATTAATATGTTATTATTAAATATTCAATATTAATCTCATTTTAAAGATCTAAATGAGACATTTCTAGTGGTATAATTTTTATGATGATAAAATTAATAAATTAAAACTTATTATATATTAATTGAAATTAATTAAAAAGATAAAGGATATAGATGTTAAATATTAATGATGATGTGATATAAAAATAATATAATAATAATTGAAGAGGAAGAAGTTGCTCTTCAATATTGAAGAGTGAGAAGCAAAATTTTATTTGAAGAGTCTGTTGGAGCCAAATATACTGATGTGGCTCAGTGTATAAATTTCTTATTTGAAAAGTCTTTGAGAGATGCTCTAATAGACTCAATCGGTGTCTAGATTTTCAGGTTTTGTTTATAATGATTGATCTCGATCGTCAGATTTTGACAAATAATAGATTCAATTGGTGTCTAGATTTCAATAATTTATTTAATTAGGTTCATATTTACTACTTACATTACGACACTATTATGCTAAGATTGATGTAGAGATACGAATTTGCCATGATTTCCTGCTCAGCGGAAGACTACTTACTTAAATTTGATTATTAATAACTATATTGAAAATTTTATTTTCATCTCATAGTAAAATATATATTACTGAAATACTTCTCCAACGCTACCATTTTCATAATTTATTTCTTGTAAAGTCCATATTTGAGTTCGATTGAGTGTTAATATTAGCATCTTCACAGACTTTATTTATTTATTTATTTTTATTTTTATTTTTTGTTTGAAAGGTGCACCTTTACAAATTCTAGTTTTAGGCTTGTATTTGTTTTGTGCTTTGCTGTAAATCGCTGCAAATCCGCTTCTCATCACCAATCTTAGGCATAGCATAATAGTAACGTAATATGAACGTAAACACAATTATTATTATTATTATGTTGCACAGTTGCACTGCCTTGCCGGAGCCAGTCACCTTACACCTGCGACCAGACCACCACGTGATGCCTCGTCACATGCACGTACACACCATCAAAATCTGGTTTCGAGGACTTATATATCTAATATCTTGATCTTCCTTTTATTAAATTATAGTTTGTGCGGTAATTGAGTACAGATTCGATTAGTGTTCGATTTAAAATAAAAAAAACGCGTGCACCTCAATAACAATATATGTTAATTATGGTGTGACATGGAGAGCAGTGTAAAATCAAATCAAATAACAAAGAACGAAGTGACAAATAACCTTTGTCATAGTTGAGTACTAATCAAAATTTTATTAAAATATTTATATTAATTATATCATCGCATCTTGATGTACAATTTTATATGTCTTGATAATAAAAAAATAAAAATTACTTTTTGATTTAATTTTTTAATATTTGGATACATATTTACAATTTTCTTAATAAATAAATAAATAAATGTGATATATCAAAATAAATAAACAATTGTGAATAAATAAGGGTTTAAAGATTAAAAAATTGAATAAAAACAAATATTTATCCTCTATAACATCAATACATGATTTCATGTATTTTAAAATAAAAATATAATATGATTCTTTTGTATTAAGAAATTTTATATCACAAAAAAAAAAAAAAAAATCATAAATAGCCTTTAAATTAATAGACTATTTAAAAGTGTCTCATCTCAATATGAGAGAGAAATTTTTGTCATCATCATCCGTTTACAGACCTTCATCAATGGAGATTTGGATTTTTATTTTTCAAATCTCATATGGAGGTCTGTGCTCCATTGCTCCATTGATGAATGAAGGTTTGAAAAAAAAAAAAAAAAAAAAAAAAAAAAAAAATTTACATGTCTTTTTTCTTTTCTTTTTTACGAAGTAACTTTATGAAAATTCAAACAACTGAGATTAGTCATAAGTTTAAGTGGTGTCGATTTTGTTACCCAAGAAACTATTTTTTTTTTACTAAACCTAGAAAACTAATTTGTGCACCCCTTTTAATTTGTAAGTACAATAACTTAAAAAAAATTTGAAATAAATTTTCATTTTCGGTGCAGTACCCTTATTAATCAACGGCTCTCAAGCTAAAAATATTCATCATGTGCACTATAGTACTAATATAATAGAATGGCCACCACGTGAAGCCTCGTCACCCTCACACGTTCAAACCCTTATTTGATGCAACTTATCTGAAATAATCGATCAGATTGGCTCATAATTTGAGACTCACGGACTCATAAAAGTGCGGTAGATTATATTGACCAAACTTAGAAATATGTGAATAATTTTTTTTTATAACAAATTTCAATGAAACGTGTGTAAATTATTACAATATTAACTATATAGTCAGATGGATTCTAATTAGATCTTATATCAAGAATGAAAACATTGTCTCGGTATCATAACGATGTAACTGTGAACCTATGTATACACATACATGTGTTAGTAGAGTAGTGTGATGGAATAAATGAGTCTTGAACTCTTGATAAACTTTTGTCCTAATCGAGGGTCCAAAATTTGAATAAAGAACTCAAAACAAAAGCGAAAATTATAATATGATTAGACATAAGGAATCTTAGATATATTATATGAAAATTCAAACACGTGAATGTGTTATATTAATTTAGTGCATGATTCTTTGTTTAATTTGATAATATATAATAACAAGAGTAGCCAAGCAATAATGCATTTGCATGGTGACTTGGTGGCTATAAATACTGTGCAAGATAAGGTAACTTTACTCATTCAATTCAGATCAATATCAGCTACTTTACAAACAACACAAACTCTTTGATATTCAGCAAATGGCAAACAAGGCTCGTATTTGTTAATTTGTGTTACATTAATTAATAGTAACTTAAATTATATTTACAGCATATTCATTCAATTCTTCAATTATTTTGGATTTTGTTGCAGGGAACCATTAAGCTAGGTACATGGGGTAGTGAAGGAGGGTTCCATTGGGACTTTAACCTAGGTAGTGATGCTGTTATTATCGAGATACTAATCGGTCATGGGGATGTCGTTGATTGGGTCGCTTTCAAAGTCTTCAATGCAGATGGACGAACTGTGTCTTCGGGTAGACATGGTGGTAGCGGCGGTAAAACTGAGAAGGTAACTATATTTACATTTTACATTTTATAAAGTTTTGGCTTTCTTTTTACGTTTTAGTTGTTACTTTTTTTTAAAATAATAATAATAATAATAATAATAATAATAATAATAATATGTAGATTACGATGGTCCCTGGAGAAATTTTGACTTCGATAAGCGGGACCACAACCGAGTATTTCACAAATGTCATTGTTGAATCTCTAACTTTCCATACTACAGAGAGGGTGTACGGACCTTATGGTCTAACAAATGGCTCTCCTTTTAACATTCCTATGGAAAATGGGGAAATTGTTGGTTTCTATGGAAAGGCCGGTGATTTTGTCGATTCAATAGGTATCTATGTAAAACCAGCTACTGCTAATTAAGCAAGGTACGTAATTAAAATTATGACCCTAGTGGACCAGTGGCCATATATATATATTTTTTTCTTTCACAGTTTTATCAGCTATTAATTAATTAACATTCTAATTAAAAATATGATCGATCAAACAGGTTCTTCAGCTCTTCAATGTCTAATGGGAAGTTCGTAAAATAAGCGTTTAGGTAGTGTTTGCTTGGACGCAATTGGAGATTGTTGTTGATGTTGTAATTTTTTTTTTATTTTTTTTTATTTTTTTTTCCTGTTTGTGGCAAGTGCATATATATGCCATTCTTTTGGGTGAAATTAACGATGAACTTGTCATGTCCTTTCCTTATGTATTGTATCTTTTATAAATTAAATGGAAGTCGAGCTTCTTATTATAATAGTACTTATTCAATATTTGTCTTGATCTCTCATCAACATTGTGCTGAAAAAATTGAAAAATAGGCAATGTAAGAGGAAAATAAAATCAAAGGTAGAAAAGCTGAAACAAGCAATATATAAAACTTTCAATCCCAAGCGATCCTTTAAGTGATATAAGTGTTAATCACAACTCAAATTACAGCAAATAATCATTATCATAGTTTCATTAAATTAGTCAACCTTATAATTAAATAAATTGAAAAAATGTAAACATTAATTTACTCAGAATTTTAATGGAAATTAATTAAGGCCCAGTTTGGTATTGCTTCTCCAGCTGCTTTTGGGGCCAAAAGTGATTCCGGACCAAAGAGAGAGTGTTTGGTAAAATTGTGGGGAAGTGCTTTTGGTTACTTTTAGCCCCCGTCCTGTAGGCTGTTTTCAGCTGTTTTTGTTTTTATTTTCTAAAAATGATTTCGAATTCGTGTCCTGTAAACCGTTTTTCATTTTATTTTCAGAAATCAAAAACAAAAACAAAAACAAAGTCAAGTGTTAAAAGTGGAAATTTTGAAAAACAAAAAAAAGTTGTTTTCTGTATTTCAAATACAATTTCAAAAAAATTAACAAAAAAATATTTTTTTCTTTTTTTTTTTTCTCTTGGACCAGACGAACTGGTATCTTCTTTCTTCTTCACCTTCTTTCTCCTCCTCCTTGCCGCCGATCGTCACTGCCTACCGCCGGTCGTCGCTCGCCGCTGCCTTCCGCCGGTCGCCGGTCGCTGCTGCCGTCTTCTTCTTCCTCTTCCTCCTCCTCCTCCGCCGTCGATCGCTCCATCTCATTCTTCTTCTTCTTCCTTTTCTTCTTCTTCCTCTTCCTCCTCCGCCAATCGCTGCCGTCTTCCTCTTCTTCTTCTTCTTCTTCTTCTTCTTCCTCTTCCTCCTTCGCTCGCGATCGGCGACCGATCTCTTCTTCTTCTTCCTCTTCCTCCTTCGCCTCTCGCCGATCGCCGATTGCCGATTGCCGCCGATCCCTCTTGCCGTCGCCGATCTGGTCTTCCTCCTCCTCCTCCTCCTCCTTTTCTTCTTCTTCTTCTTCTTCCTCTTCCACTGATAAGGGTTTTGTGTTAATTTATTAATTATATTTAAAAAATGGTTAATTATTTTAATTAATTTGTTTATATTAATTTCAATTTTCGAAAGTTTTCGATTTATCCTACCGGACGCGTTTTTTCCGTTTTTATTTTCAAAATACGGATTCCAGTAAATGCTACCAGACGCGTATTCGGAATTCAAAAATGAAACCAAAAACACTGTTTTCATTTTCATTTTTCTTTTCGAAAAACAAAAACAAAAACAAAAACAAAAAACGGCTTGCAGGACGGGCCCTTAGCTTCTCCCAACTGAGTTTTTGAGAAGCTACAAATACATGCTTTTGGATTTCAGCTTCTGCTTCTCAAAACGGGCTACAGTGTTTTTTTAAATGAAATTTTACAACTTTCCTATTTTATCCCCGCCTTTCATTAAATTTACCAAAAACCCATCTTCTTCTTCGATCAACTCCACGCTACTCATCTCATGCCCGCTGCTCCACAGTCGCCGTCCATCTCATCTTCTTCTTCGACCAACTCACAGTCGCCGTCCATCTCATCGAATCAAAATTCGAAACAGAGGAGTTTGATTTCTAGGTTTGTAAATCGACTTGAATTACATGATGGGTTTTGTGATTTTCGTGTTAATTTTCGTGTGAATCTTTTTTTGTTGTTGCGATTTTTGTGATTTTTGAATGATGGGTTTTTATGGGTTTGCAGCTGGGGAATCACTTTATGGGTTTGGTTTGGATGATTGAAGAAGGTGATTCAACAGCAAGAAGACTCTAAATGGAACCAGTAACTAACGAATTGCGCTCTATTTGTCATTCGAATCACGGGATATGTTTCTTCAAACTCGTGAGCTGTTATCATCAATTTAACCATTCAATACAAATGCTTGCATATTTGCCAAAAAGAATGTAAATTTATAATTGCCATGGTATACAACTGTATATATGTTTTCGAACTAAAAGTCCAGTATAAAGCCTTGGTTTGGTAGCTCATATGAGTGGAACCTATGTTGATCGAGAATGGATCTTCTGCTGATAGTCTTCTAGGATTCTTATTTTTTCATGAATTCTTCTTATTAGTTGTGAGTAATAGTTTAATTTGATCAGCCTTGTCTTTTACCCATCACATTTTAATGTTGTGTAGTTATTGTATAGTTTAGAAATGAAGTCCAGTTGTGATGTTAAGATTGAGCTATGATGGGTTTGACAGAGAGTGAAGTTCAGAATTTCCATAAAAATTTAACATTTGCCATATTTTGCTTTTCATCTGTTGAACTTGATTATTGATTCATTGAAATTGATGTTAATGTATATTCAGGAGAAATATGAGGATACTATCAGAGAATGCACAAAGGCATTGGAGCTAAATTCTAAATATATGAAAGCTCTGGTTAAAAGAGGAGAGGCTTATGAAAAATGTGAAAAACTTGAAGAGGCTATTGCTGGTAAGACTTGATCATTATTTGAAGTTAAGATGATAATCTTCAATTAGTTTCGTTTCCTCTCTATCTTGGACTTTGTAGTGTTTCCTTGAATCTAGACTCTCTTGTTTGTCCCTCAGGCTTTCAATAATTTATTTACAATTCTCATGCTGATAGGCTATTTTCGTCTCTGAAGTTACTTTAATTTTTTTCATTTTATGGTTTCTTCACTTCTACAATTGCAGATATGAAAAAGATCTTGGACAACTTAAAAGTTGTTAAAGATCCAAACACTGGCTCCTATTCTATTTCATTCCAACGTTAGTATGGTTCAATATTTCTTTATTTTCTTTCTTCCAGAACATATAATGTGAGAAGGTTGCTGTTAGTCTATACTCTATAGAATGTTACAAGATACTAGCCTGGGACATTATGTTGTATGCAAGATTAAATGAATGATTAAATTAATTTGTATCCTCCTCACCACTCTTATATATGTACACTTGTACAGCTTTACTTCCATCGAAGTTGATTGCTCATATGACGAAATATCATTTTCCCAAAGGAGATATTATTATTAGCTGGTATTGCCTAGGTTTGATTTTGGAAAATTTTCTTTATTATGATAAGAATTTGAGAAAGAAAGAGGTTTCTGATATGAACTAATTGGGTCACAATTAGAACCGATAGAAATTTGGGATGAAGAAGAACAGAATCTCAGGTAAGAGAAGAAGAAAGACATAAATGAGCAGAGAAAGAGAAATCAGGGAGATAAGGTTTGGTTATAATATTCGATATCCCTTTTCAATGGTTCCAGACTAGATATATATAGCCTTTGAACTAACAACACTAAGGCTAGAAAATAAATAACAATGCTGAATAATAGGAAAACAACTACCACTCATGCTGAATATTAGCACATTAAGAGCTTATTCATCGGAACCACAAAGGTTCCCAACTAACAGACTAAAACAAACTTGACCAAGTCTTGATCGACTAAATCTTTCCACTTCTCCACCTCCTGCTCGTTGCATGGAATCAGTTGCATGGCATGGCATGGACATAGACCGTATCAGTTTCTAATGAATATTAACCATGGATTCTATTAATGTTTAGGGGCATGTCTTAAGGACAAAACTTAATTAAACTATTCATATTTGTTTTTCAAATACATCAATACATAATTTCTTTTTCTTTAAAGAAATTACACAAACCTACATGAGGTTTGGCTTCGACATAAGGAAACAGCTTTTAGAAAACCTTGACATTTCTCTTCCCGATCATAAGGTTTGGCTTTGACATAAGGAAACAATTTTATTATATTATTATTATATTTTGCAGAAAAGGAGAAATTATTATTATTATTATTTTAGTTCAAATATTAACCTTCATTTTCAATTATTAAAATCCCTATAAAAAAAATTCTATTAAAGTTCATCAAAGAATTATAGTGGACAAGGACAGGTTTCAATACAATTGTATCCTTTTAGTAATTTTACACGGTCACAACACTTTTTATTTCAAGTTTACCAAACACATTCAAACACATTGAAATTGCTTTTGGTTCTCACAGTACTTTTGAAAATCAGTTTACCAAACACTCAGCTGATTCTTCCCACAGCAATTCCAAAAGCAATTCCCCCCATAGCAGATTCAAAAGCAATTCCCCCCACAGCACAGCAATGCCAAACTGGGCCTAAATAGTATATGTATTCCTAATTGAAAAAAATAATAATTGCATATATAGAATAGAAGGTCTGTAAATTATGAATAATGCTAAACATCCCAACACATGTGGCATGTGAGGTGTCAAATTGTGAGTGGATACTCATTAATGATGCTTTATCTCACCTATCACATATATCCACTCATCATTTGACATTTCAAGTGCCACATATGTTAGGATGAAAAAAGTGGGATTTTAGGTGGGCTGGTAAATTATATGCCTAAAAAAACTGTTACGAGTAGAAAATATTAAAATAACATTTAATTCACAACTTGCAAAAATGATGTATATAAAGGATTCCAGCCTTCCAGGTAGTGATAGTTCCATTATATAGATAGTAATCAGTCATGGAGATGTCGTTGATTCAGTTGCTTTCAAAAGCTTCAATAGTGCAACCGGACAAACTGTGTCTTATGGTAGACATGGTGGTAATGGTGGTGTAAGTGATAAGGTAACTACATATATATACTTTTTATATCTTATAAAACTTTGGCTATTAATTTAGTTATTATTATTAATTTTTTCAATAATGATAATAATATTGTGTATGTAGATTTCGATCGACGGTCGGGAGAATATTTCAGCTTGATATGTGGGACCACACTTGATTATTTTGGAATGTTTGTCATTGAATCTCTAACTTTCCATACTAATATGAGCAAATACGGACCTTTTGGTCTTATGACTGGCTTTGCTTTTGAAATTCCTATGGAAAAAGGGGAAATTGTTGGTTTATTTGGATGTGCCGGTGATTGATGCATTGGGCATCTACATAACACCTTCTGCTAATTAAACAAGGTGTTAAAATTACGACACTGAGTGGTCATGTTATTTTAGTTTTCATTCACAATTTCATAAGCCGGTTAATTAACATTCTAATTAAAAATGTTATTGATTGACAGGGTTTTTTTGTGCGCTCAGAAATCATGTAGTATTTAATAAAATAAGCGTTCTGATGTTTGTTAGGATGCATTTGGAGATTATTGTTGTTGTTTTTCTGTTTGTGCATGGCAAGTGCATCTGCCATCCTTTTTGGATGAATTTGTAATAAACTTGCCGGTTTCTTTTATGAAATAAATGGAAGTTATATATGCTTTTTATTGTGCACAAGAGATGAGCAAAAATGATTTAATTGATTAATTTAACATGAATTTGTAATAAACTTGCTGTCTATATTTTTCTATGATTAATTGAAATTGTTCCAAAAGTAATTTTCGTATATGTGATTTATTTTATTGTGTTTAAAATATAATTAAAAAAAAAATGTTTGACGTATCCCCAGGCTACCTTTCCTAAAAAAAATATATTAAATTTTAATGGAGATAATAAACATTTACTCATCAGAATTTTAATGGAGATATTTTGCATTCCTAAAAATATTGCAGATGTAAGAGGTCTATAAACAAATAGATACTGAAGGGCCCGTTTGGCAGCTGGGAATCGGATAGGATAGGATTATTTTGAACCCCTTTCCCATGTTTGGTGCCAACTTGGGATGGGATAATTTTTATCCCATCAAACCCATGAATCCCACGTTGGTGGGATAAATGAATCCCACGAAAATAGATGGGATTCAAATGAATCCCATCTCTTCCTTCTGCTTCCTCACCCGCCGATCCATCCTCGCCGCTGCTTCCTCGCCCCCAATCCATCCTCGCCGCTGCTTCCTCGCCCGATCCTTCCTCGCCGCCGCTGCTTCCTCGCCACCGATCCTCGACGCTACTTCTTTCTTCTTTCTTCGTCTTCGTCTTCCAACATCTCTTCCAAAATCAATTCGAGTTCCATTGATTTTCGAATTGGAACTCGAATTGATTTTCTGGGTTGATTTAGGGTTTAATAGAACGATTGATCGATTTTGTGGGTTGAATTCGAATTGGACTCCATCTCGGTTTTGGGTGTTGTGGTGGTGGTGGTGGTCGACTATGCTTGTGGTTGTGGTCGACCGTGCATGATGATGTTAGGTTTGGATAATTTCTGGGTTTGTGCTTGTGATGATGCTAGGTTTGTGCTTGTGGCGGTGGTCGACTGTGCATGATGATGTTAGGTTTGGGTAATTTCTGGGTTTGTGCTTGTGATGATGCTAGGTTTGTGCTTGTGGCGGTGGTCGACTGTGCTTGTGGTGGTGGGCGGTGGTCGACGGTGGGTGGTTGGGCTTAGGGGTGGGTTTTTAATTAATAAAAAATATAATTTCCCTAATTTTAATCCTATCCTATGTTGCACCAAACACAAGATTACTTATTTTTAATCATATCCTGTGTTGCACCAAACATAGGATATCACTAAATTTTATCCAATCCTATCCCATCCAATCCTATCCTATCTTATCCCATGAAAATTATCCTATCCTATCCCGCGCACCAAACGTGCCGGAAAAGTACTGTCACAGTCACAGACTAAGAATATTAAAAATACATTTAAATTCACAATTTGCAAAAATGATGTACATTAACAATCATTAGGCACAATAATTAAGAAGCTTAACTTCCATTTATTTCATAAATGATACAATACATAATGAAAGGATCCCAGCAAGTTTATTACAAATTCACCCAAAAGAATGGCATATATATGCACTTGCCACACAGAAAAACAACAAAGATCGTCTCCAAATGCGTCCAAACAAACACCAGAACGCTTATTTTATAAATACTACAAGCTTCCCATTAGACACCGGAGAGTTGAAGAACCTGTCAATCAATCACATTTTTAATTAGAATGTTAATTAAGCAGCTTATGATATTGTGAAAGAAAACTAAAATAACATGACCATTGGGGTCATAATTTTAATTACCTTGCTTAATTAGCAGAAGGCGTCACATAGATACCTATCGCATCAACAAAAGCACCAGATCTTCCAAAGAAACCAACAATTTCTGCATTTTCCAAAGGAATTTCAAAAGCAGAGCCATTCGTTTGACCATAAGGTCCATAAGTGGTCCGATTAGTATGGAAAGTTAGAGATTCAACTACAAGAGTCTCGAGATAAACAATTGTAGTCCCGGTTATCGAGGTCAAATATTCTCCAGGCCAGTCGATCGAAATCTATATATAAATTATATAATATTATAATTTCTGAAAAAAATATAATAGTAAGACAATCAAAACCTTATAAGACCAAAAACGTTGTTTATATATACTTGCCTGGTCAGGTTGACCACCTAAACCACCAAATATAGCCGTAGACAGAATTTCTCCGGTTACACGATCGATGGCCGTGAAAGTGAGTGAATCGACGACGTCCCCATGATTGATTACTATCTCTTTAATTGCAGCACCACTACCTGAGTTAAAGTCCCAAGCGACCCCTCCAGCACCACCCCATGGCCCTAGCTTAATGGTTCCCTGCAGTCAAAATAATCAAAAATAAATAATGAAAGAATATGCTATAAATATAATCTGAGTAAAAAAAAAATAACACAAACAAATATACGAGCCTGGTTTGCCATCGGTTGAATATCAAAGAGTTTGTAAAGTTGCTGCTATTTTTTTTTTTTTTTCTCTCTTTCGAAATTAAAGTTGTAAAAAGTAGCTGATTTGATTGAATGAGTAAAGTTGGCTTTTCTTGTATGGTATTTATAGCCACCAAGTCGCCATGCATTGCATGGATAGTCTTTGTTATAATCAAAACAAGGAGCTAGCTAGCTATTAAATTAATATAGCATTAACTTGTTTGAATTTCCATAAAATAAGATTCCTCATGACTATTGACTACAAATCATGTTAATATAATAATATGTTATGATTATCTATTTTATTTTATTCAAGTTGTGCATTGTTGATATATATTGAGATGATTAATATGAATGTATTTTATTCAAATTTTGAATACTCGGATTAGGACATATCTGGACTCATTTAATTATTATTTGGTTTTATACAGCTCTCTCTTCATAATGGTTAACATATACCGTAAATCACGATCACGTTTTAGTTAAGACATTGGACTTTTATGAAAAGAAAATAAGAAAAATGATAATAATTCGCATATCCTTCGACTCTTACGTACCAGTGTCAAATTGGAATGTATATATCCATAGTTTCAAACAAGCCACCGCCTGCTGTTTCGTACACAAACTATGATTTAAAAAAGGAAGAGAGATAATGCATGAGGATAAGTCTTTGAAATTAGGGATTGATGGGTGACGAGGCTTCAAGTGGTGGTCTCAGCCACTAGGTCTTCCGCAACGCAGGAAATCACGGCTAATTCAATCGTATCGCTGCACCAATCTTAGCACAATAGTAAGGTCTTCTAATACAGGAAATGAGGAAATCGTGGCGAATTTGTATCATTGCACCATCTTTAGTAGTGCAATAGTAAGATAGTATATATGATTATCATTATCATTATCATTACTAATTTTATTATTATTTTTATTTTCAAATCTGACTACAATTGGGTTTAAGTGTTTGTCTAGAATTGGTGAAATCAATCATTAATTATAAGTAAATATATAAAAGACTCCAAATTAACCTTACTGAGTATGGATTTTCTCACACTTTATTTGTGAATTTATAAACAAGGGTCTAGCTACAATACAATATTACAGTTACTGTACTGTTAATGGAGAGAAAACTAAGTATTGAATAAAATTCAATGGTCCATAAAATTCAAAGGTTTGAAAAATATAAATAAATAAATAAACTATTACCAATAATTTCTACCGAAAACTACCCATTAACAATACATTTATTGTATTGTAGCTAAACCCGATAAACAAATATATAAAAGGGCGATTACCAAATAGGTCCTGGACTTTTTTTTAAATTCCAAGTTGTTTGCGACCTTTACATAAGTGACCACATTGGTCCCAAACTTTTTCACATGTACCAAATTAGTCCCTCCGTTAGCTTTCCGTTAGTCAAACTTAACGGTCCAAGGGTATTTTAGCCTTTTAACTGATATAAATAAATAAATAAATAAATAACTAAAAATTAAAAAATCAATTATAAAAATTCTAATAATAATTAAAAAAAAAAAAAATCACCTCCACCTCTCCTCCATAATCCATTTTTTCTTTTCAAATTACTGTACATTTTTTTTCCATAACTTCGAATTGAACTTAAGAATCCCACCCAATTGTTTCCTCAAAGCAGCAACTTGATTCACTTTTGGTCAATCTCTTCTTGCAACCGATTTGTCTCTAGTATTCTCAACTTGCTTTGATTCTCTTGCATCTAGTGTTCCAAGTAAGACCTAATAGCAAAATCTTCCTCTGCAACACTAATTAGAATCAAGTGTTGGCAAAATCTTCATCTATTCCTCAAATTTCTCTCTACAACCTAATCTGCTAATCATCTCTCTAAAACAAACAAAATTACTTCAAAATTACAAATTAGAATCAAGTCAGGAACTTAAAGCACAACCCCAGATTTGAATCAAGCTCCAAATTTGAGACCATAAACAAAAAATCTGATCAAACTTCATATCCACACAGTTTCAACAGCAAACCCATGCCAAGAAAATCACAAACAAACACAAGAAATGAAAGCATAAACATCTCCAAAAAAGAGTTTATGAGACAAGGGGATCTTTCTCTTTCTCATGACTCCACCTCCATTATTTTATGCTTTAAGTTTTGTACCGATTTGATAACAAAAATAAAACTCAGTGTGCAAATTGTTTGTAGCAGATCAATGGAAAGTTGACTCATTTTTGGGGACCAAAATTATCAAGTGATGAAGAAATAGAAGAAATTAGAGAGAGATTCGAGCTGTTTCATCAAGAAATTTGACTCGCTCTTTTCCGGTTTTATCACAGTCCTTTAGAATCGACCACATCATTTACGATTTCGGATTGACCTCCTCCGCGCGTCTCTAACAACCGACTTCGGCGACTCCACCTTCTCCATCGACAATCCGCCGCACTCATCCGCTTCCTCATTTGACAAGAAAACATTCTTCTTTCTGCCGACTCTCCGGTCCAGATCAACGGCGACCATCAACGACACCATCATATCAAACATTGATTCAGGGTTGATTGTTTGGGTTTGTGTGATGAACTAGTTTATTGTTTGAGATTTTTGGGTTAGATTTCTAGTGGTTTTTTTTTTTTTAACTTAATAATTTTTTAATTAATTAATTTATTTATCAATTTTTTTTAATATTTTATTTGTCAATTTTAAAAGGGTATTAAAGTACTTTCATAACTTCAGTCATGGTCAAACATCTAACTTAACGGTCAATAAGTACCAATTTGGTATTTTCAAAAAGTCAATGACCAATTTGACACTTGGAAAAGTATAAGGACCAATTTGGTCACTTAAGTAAAGGTTGTAAACAACTTGGAATTTTAAAAAAAGTCCAGGACTAACTTGGTAATTACCCTATATAAAACTCCAAAGTCCAAACCCTATCACAAAAGCGAAAAATGAACGACCATTTGGACTAAATGTACGGGATATATATGCAACCAATAAGAATATTTTAACTCACATGCTTACAAAACATTTAAGAGGACAAGCCAAAACATTAATTAAAAGTGGTAACATATGCTTGAATGGCAACATATATTTGTCAAAGTGGTCACTATGATTCACAATATTAATTATAGATCAGACCACCACGTGAAGCGTCGTCCTCGACGTCACACCCGCAGGCGCAATTCAAATCAAACTCTCATTTGAAGGACTTATCCGATCTTCCCTTTATTAATTTATAGTTTCTGAACAGTTCCCGGCGGCTTGTTTTGAAGATTGACCAAATTCGAATATACCTGTGAGCAAAAATAAAGTCCTATGCGTTAATTAACTCAAATGTTTTTATTTATTTATTATTTTTTTTTTTTTTAAGAAACGTGTGAGCGAATTAAATATATATACTGAGTCTCTCATGAAAGATCTTTTATTTTAATTTCAGTGATGACCTCGATGAAATCATATCGATTTTTATAAATTTTGATCTGAATTTTGTTGAGGTTGCTAATTTCATTGAAATCTATCTATGAATAAAATTTGAGATTTTCTCAAGCACTAACACTAACACTATTTTTCTTGAATTTTCCTATATTTCGTCCATTTTTCTGATGCCTTCATATTTAACAAAACCGGGATAAATAGTTCTAATGTTTGAAAAAAAAAATTAATAAAAAATATAGTCCGATGGATCCGTCATGTAAAACTGACTAATAATATTTAGTTATGATCATGATGATAACCTTTTGTCCTTGTTGACATCCAAAATTTGAATAAGTCAACAATTTGAATAAATAACAATGAGCATCTTAACTATCAAGCTATATTGGATAATGGATATATGGACGTGTATCGTAACATGATTAGTCGTGAGTAATCTAATATTATGATAATTCAAACACGCAAATGTTATATTAATTTAATGGCTAGCTCGTTGTTTAGAAAATAACAATTAACAAGACTAGCCATGCAAACGCAATTCACATGCATATATGGTGACTTGGTTGGCTATAAATACCATACAAGAAAAGCCAACTTTACTCATTCAAAAATCAGCTACTTCACACCCCTTTTCGAAAAAAAAAAATATCAGCAGCTAGCTCTACAAACTCTTTGATATTCAACAAATGGCAAACAAGGCTAGTATTTGTTTGTGCTACACTAATTTAGATTATATTTATAGCATATATATTATTCAATTACTTATTTTATATTTTTGCTTGATCAGGGAACCATTAAGCTAGGGTCATGGGGTGGTCCAGGAGGTGTCGCTTGGGACTACAACCCAGGTAGTGATAGTTCCATTATAGAGATAGTAATCGGTCATGGAGACATCGTCGATTCCGTCGCTTTCAAAAGCTTCAATAGTGCAACCGGACAAACTATTTCTTCTGGTAGACATGGTGGTAACGGCGGTGTGAGTGATAAGGTAAGTACATACTTTTCAATATGTATGTCTTATAAAGCTTTAGTTGTCTATTTAGTTATTATTATTTTTTATATAATAATAATAATATGTATGCAGATTTCGATCGATGGGTCGGGAGAATATTTAAGCTTGATAAGTGGGACCACACTTGATTACTTTGGGAATGTCGTCGTTGAATCTCTAACTTTTCATACTAATCTGACCACATACGGACCTTTTGGTCTTACGACTGGCTCTGTTTTTGAATTTCCTATGGAAAATGGGGAAATTGTTGGTTTCTTTGGACGTGCCGGTGATTTCGTCGATGCATTGGGTATCTACGTAACACCTTCTACTAATTAAACAAGGTAATTAAAATTATGATACAGAGTGGTCATGTTATTTTAGTTTTTACTCACAATTTCACAAGCTGCTTAATTAACATTCTACTTGAAAATATGATTGATTGACAGGTTCTTCAACTCTCTGGTGTCTAATGGGAAGCTTGTAGTATTTTATAAAATAAGCGTTTTGTTTGAACGCATTTGAAGATAATTGTTGTTGTTTTCTGTTTGTGCATGGCAAGTGCATATGCCATCCCTTTTGGATGAATTTGTAATAAACTTGTCGGGATCCTTTCCTTATTTGTATCTTTTATGAAATAAATGGAAGTTATGCTTCTTATTGTGTACAATGACTTTATTTTCAAATTAGGTTTGTTTAATTATGTCAGATTGTTTCCAAAATGGATCACACTACGGTATGAATAAGAAAGTGGTTCGAAACATACGAACACCACTTTTTAAAAAATATCAACCAGAGTAAAAGGTAATATTACAACTAACCGGTTATCTTTAACTGATTCCAAAATATGTGGTTTGCTTTATGTACCAAACCCATATATGTGGGCCGTAGCGGGTCTGGGTTGGGTTTTTCTAACATTGAGCCCGAACCCATTCGATTAAATTGTCTGAGCATTAGAGGGCATTTCTGTACATTACTTACTCTTGAAACTGGCACGTCAGTCTCTGCTAAACCATTTTTGAATTTTGACATCCATATGCTAGCCTCTCTCTGGGGAACATTTGTATCTTCTAACATCTGTCTAGCTATCTTCCTCCGGAAACGAGCCATGTGAACTGCAATGACCACACGGAGCTTGTCTTTCGTTTCCTCAACCAACCCAAAATAAGCATGTCTCCAAGATTTTTTAATGATCAAAGTGCCGCAAACAGCCCAAAATCCTACAATGAATCCCAGGGCCATGCCGACATACAACCAGAATTTTTCAGACCCATCTTCATCTTCTTCCATTTCTTCATTCTTTTCACTAGCTCACATCTTCTGACATCTCTGTGTCCTCGGGCATTATAATCTCCATGTCCCTGATATCTCGCTTCAACACATTACCAAGCCTTGCAATGGCCTCTGTCTGCTGTTGTAAGACCTGTAACCACATAAAGGATCCTTAATTTCCGGCTATGCCAAGATCCATGGATTCGTGAATTGCAAAGATACCATATAGCTTTCTATGCATCGTAACAATGACCCGTTTATGTTATTACTATGGATGATATATAATTTTTCTTCTCATGTCAATTTACAAAAGATACCATACAACTTTTCTTACTACCAGTGATAAGGGCAAATTACTTCAAATTTGTCATTCTTACCTCCTGCATATCAGCGAGACTCTGTTCATGTATTTTTGTTGATCCTGGAAGGTAAATAGAACCACCAGCACCAATTCCATTTGCTTGAACACGAGATACAGTGAGCAGATTTTGAACCCTCCTTGAGAGTACTGCTCCAGATCCTTTCAGCTGAAATTTGTGTATACTTGTCAGTACCAAGTACAAACCCTGATAATAGCCCAACAAAGCAGGAAACATAGAAAGAAGATTGTGTAAAAGTAAGACCTACCTGTCGCGTTATCCCGGCTAACTTCTCAGCCAATTCAGCTTCCCCTTTCATTAAAGGCAATCGGTAACCTTTACCTATAGCCAATTCAGCCAATGCTTCAATAATTCTCATCATCTATAGACATATCAACACAATACCAGAAATCAAAATGAGTAAACTAGCATTTAGTGAATGCATAGAGTACCCACACATGAAAGACCCAAGTGTCTTAACAGACGCAGACCAGCCTGACCAACATCTAATGGCAATCAGACACAGGACAGGTCAACTAAACAAAACAAAAAAAATATTTAAGGGATAAAAGAAGGCCACCCACAACCATGATTCAGTACAATTTCATGGTGACCACTAACATGGGCACACTGGAACTCATTAAATGCTTGATACAATTAGAATAATTCTACTTGTTTCTAACAGCAGAAACAGTTCCCACCCTTAAAAGACGCCTTTGAAGACTTTGCTCCTTTTGTCTCATTCTTTGAATCCATGGGAGAGTTTCAGCTTGAAAATGCCTTTGTAGCTGCAAAAATTTATTAGACATGAAAAGCATGTTCTAAATCTATGATCGAAGGGATACAAGTAGACAATAGATTACCATTTTCACATTGCTTTGAGTGATTCGCAATCTCTCAGCATCAGAAACAATGACGTCATCTTGGAGCTGCATTAAACATGGTATAACAATGTCAACTACTGCTCACTAATAAAGTATGTAGACTAAAAAGAATGAGCACTTAATCCTCTGAAGATAGAGCCTTGAACCATCCTATATCCTTCCTGAGTGAAAACCAAAGACGATTTCAAGATCTGAACAAGTCCAACCAAACCCATTTTTTACATAATAATTAAAGCAACTAATTATTATTGAGCTCTTTCGTGAGAGTTTCAGTGATATGTATACATAGTTACATACAAGTCCAACCAAACCACATTTGGTCTCTCGACAGAATCTTCAATTAAAAGTCTTCCTCTGTTTACGGCAGTGAAACAACTCCAATAAAAAACACAATTGTAGAAGATAAATGACAAAGCTTATTACAATCTTTAATACATATGCTAGCAACATGAGCCAATGACAATGAATTCGTCTTCTCTCCTGTCTCTGTTCTTCAACATGTATTCACCCTCCATATATATTACTGCAGAGACCATATAACAAATCATGTAAGATTTTAACAAAACGAATCAAAAAGAAAAAAGAATGCAAAATTGAAGTAGAAGATCAGTACTCTAACCTCTCTCTGGGGAACATTTGTGTCTTCTAACATCTGTCTAGCTATCTTCCTCCGTACACGAGCCATGTGAACTGCAATGACCATAAGGAGCTTCTCTTTCGTTTCCTCAACCAACCCAAAATAAGCATGTCTCCAAGATCTTTTAATAATCAAAGTGCCGCAAACAGCCCAAAATCCTACAATGAATCCCAGGGCCATGCCGACATACAACCAAAATTTTTCAGAACCATCTTCATCTTCTTCAACTTCTTCCACTTCTTCAGTTTTGTCTTTCGTATCACCGGGGCCTGATGAGCAGTTGGTTGTCAATGGAGGACCACAAAGGTATTGGTTACCCTCGTAAATGGATGGATCGTTGAAGGTCTGGAACTGATTGGTTGTTGGAATTGGTCCTGACAAGTTGTTATATGACAAATTCAACTGGTTCAAAAAAGTCATAGAAGACATGCTTGGAGGAATTGAGCCTGAAAGATGGTTGCCTGAGAGATCAAGAATTTCCAACTGTTGCAAGCTTTGAATATTCTCCGGTATCTTCCCTGTCAGTTTGTTCCACGATAGATTCAGAGAATTCAAAGCTGAGAGATTTGTTATCACTTCTGGTATCTCTCCTGACAAGTTGTTGCTTGAGAGATCTATGACTTTAAGAAGTGGAATTGTGCTTGTGTATTCATTCTCTCTTCCTTTCCAAATCACCACCACATGCTCTAAGAATGATCTTAGCAGTACTAAAGGATCTGATTCATCGATAGTTCCCGTAAATTTCAAAGCTTCCAAGTTACCAAGACATTTAGGAATATACCCAGACAAATTATTATGGGCAAGGTCCAAGATGTGGAGATCAGGAAATTGGCATAACTGTTCAGGAATGTTTCCTGTTAACCTGTTGGCTCGAAGTCTTAGATATGACAGATTGAATAGGTTTTCTACAATTGGTTGTATGGTCCCAAAGAAATTATTTTCTCCAAGATCAAGAAAATGCAAACCTTTGCAATCCTGCAAGGACACAGAGAGCTCCTCCGAAAGATTGTTACTGCTCAGTTCCAACAAAAGAAGCGAAGGTAATGAGCATATAGAGCTTGGAATACCTCCTGATAAATTGTTGCTCGACAGGTCTACATCCCATAATTGTTCTAAATTGTGCCAATTTAAAGGGATTTCACCAGATATATAATTGTGTGACAAGTCGAGAAACCGCAGATTTTTCATCTCACCCATAGATGCAGGAATGCTACCAGTTACCGAGTTTCTAGAAAGATCTAGATCTGTCAATCCTGACATTTCATGGCCAATGTTTAAGGGAATTGCTCCACTAAGTAAATTGTTCCTTAAAGATAGACTTTTTACATTTTTCCAGAGTGGAATTGAACCCTCCAAAAGATTAGATCTCAAATCAATGTATACATCATGTTGAACATTTATTGACCTGGGAAGTTTTCCTCTCAATTGATTATTAGAAAGATCCAACCAGATTAAACGCGGTGATAATGATTTCCAAAACCAATCAGGTATTTCATCTGAAATGGCAACGTTTGAGAGTACTAAAAAATCAACACCTATTATTTGAGTTCTAAGCCATGAAGGAAATGCAAGGCCCAATTGGCAATCAATAAATAAAATATGACTTAGACTGAAAGGAGCAATCCAGTCGTGTCTCACATTGAAAACCAAAGATTTGCTTGTGTATAATAACGGGAGATTAGTTAATCTTGTGAGATTCTGTAAATGATTTTCAGTGACCACACCTTCCCATGAGTTCCCAGACAGATTCAATACCTCTAACTCTGTAAGTTGTCCAACAGTTTCAGGAATTGGCCCATTCATCTGGTTAAATGCTAGGTCGAGTGCAACCAAATGCGACAAATTTCCTACAGACGTTGGAAGTGCTCCTAAGAACGAGTTTTGGCTTAGTCCAAGATATTCCAAATATTTGAAATGCCCCAACAGGAATATTACTACCGAGTTTATTTGAAGAAAACTCTAAGGTCAGTAAGGTACTGTTATTGCATCCTGACAAAGCCTCTATGAACTCTGTTATTACACCACTGATACCATTATATGAAAGATCTAAATTACACAAATTGCACAGGTTTTCCTGTGTAACCCTGGGAATGGAACCTGAAAGTTCACACCTAGAAAGCCGAATGGTCGTGAGGGTACTTATATTGAATAACCATTGAGGTATTGGAGAGCTGAAGTTGTTATCAGAGAGATCAAGGACAGAAAGTGAAGTAAAATTAATGAACGGAAGAGAATGAGGAAAATTATGAAGTTCACAACGGGATAAATGCAGCTCTCGAAGCATAGGAAGCATATTTACAACTTGCGGCCAAGCTGCCTTGCTAAGGTTCACACTTTCTAAATTGAGGTATTGCAAGGAAGAGAGACCTGAGAGCCAGTTTAAATCTGAGCTCCTTAAGGAGGGCGAACTAAGACAAAGGTATTGCAAGTTTGACAGATTTCCAAGACTAGGGGGAACCATTCCAATGAAGGAAGCACCTAAGAGGTCAAGGTGCCTCAGATTCTTGAGTGACCGGATAAAATTTGGAATTGGAATTCCCTGGAAATCGTTCCAGGAGAGATCAAGGACTGAAAGTGATGTAAAATTAACAAATTGAACAGATTGAGGGAAGGTTCTCAGTTTACAAGAAGACAAATGCAATTCCCTAAGTGAAGGAAGCATATTTAAAACTTGCAGCCAATTAGTTGATGCATTATGGAGGTCCAAGATGCTTAAATCTAGATATTGCAAGGAAGAGAGACTAGACTAAGGTACTGCAAGTTTGACAGATTTCCAAGATCAGAATGAACCATTCCAGATAAGGATGTGAAGGAGAGGTTAAGGTACTGACGACACGTCGTTGCAATGTCGGTCAAAAGATGAACATTTAAGTTCGACCTCGCTAGCGCGCGAGTCACAGGGACTAGTACAGCGGCAAGTGAGGGTATCTTTCCGCAGGGAGGTGGGATCCGTCGACCGTCACCGGTTCTAGCTATTATTACAACACTCCGAGAGAACTCGTGTGTTGCGGTTGCGGAAAAGTGTAAATAATACTATAAATAAATAAATAAACTAACATAATATATACATGGATAGGATGGAATGGAGAGATGCATGAAATGTGGTAACACTAGGGCTATGACTCAACCGTAACAATCCTCCTAATTAAGCACTAGACTCACTTTGTCCCTCAATATGCAAGTATATCATAGGCTCGTGTCCCCTTAATTGATCTCTAATATCTCTCGAGTCTTAGAAATCACATCCACACATACAAAGTACACATGAATTCATTAAGTGTCGTGGCACACACACAAGAGCCCTGTATGCCAGCCTAGTGTATCTCTCACTGTCTGGTCATATACAGTAGTTATTTCGTTGGGCATGTAATGCGCAACCGCGTGGGCCATACTACAGCCAATAATTCATTCACAATGGCTAACCAAATACGGGATGGCAACCAAGTGAAAGCATTAAGAATACGAGATACCCATACAACACTTATGTTATATGCTCGTGTCCCCTTAATTAATCTCTAATCTCTCTCGATGTCTTAGAGATTACATCCATGCATAAATGCTTGGATTCATTAAGGACTGTGGGACACACACACTAGCTCTACACGCCAGCCTAGTGTATCTCTCACTGTCTGGTCAAATGTAGAGGATATCACGCTAGACATGTTAATGTGAACCACGCAATATATAACACATAGCCTAAATATCATCCACAAGGTGGCTAACCGAGTGAAAGCATTAAGCAATGAAATACCATATAACTACACAAGCACGAGAGGAATTCAGTTTGTCTTTACTCTAGATACGGATTCGGTTTTATCAATCTCCCTATGATGGCTAGACATGAGAAACAAGTTTACCAAACAACAATGTGCAACAAGTTGGTTATTATTCATTAAGACCATTCAATATAGGTTAAGGGTTCATTCTCTTGATTTGGGAATTTTCCCTAAATCAATTTATTACCCAATCCGGCCAAGGATGAGCAACTGTGCCTTGATAACAAGACCCATTAAGTACAAGAATATGGAACCCAGGCCAATTTAGCAACTAAATGCCTGAACTGAAACCTTTCCCACTCTTTAGAGCTAAATCTCTAACACTCCAATTACTCTAAACATGACATTTTGGTCATCCATCAATCAATCAACAATCATGGGAAGTTAAATTACACTACTCCTATATTAAATTACTCTACTCCTAATCCCAATCATGGACACATATCAATTTCAGACCTCTACACACATGGATATTGCAATTAAAGCTAAATTCATGAAATTAACAAAGAGTGAAACAAAACCAAACCAAATTTAAGAACAAACATACATATATTACACAAGTGTAGGTTTACAATATTCCCCAAATCGGGGTTACACATCAAAGAAGCAAGAAATACAAAGAAATGAGCAAATAAGAGACAACCTTTGAAGACAAATCCTCCAAAGAAGCTCCTAGCTTTCCTAGCTCGAAATTGGTCCAAAGACCACTCCTATTCCTTGCAATCTGCCCTAAAATGGATGGAGGAAGTGTGAAAATGGTGGTGGAGGTGTGTGGTGAGCTACCATGGAGGAAAAACCTCCATGGGAGCTTGGGTCTCTCCTTATTTGTGAAGAAGATGAAGAAGGATGAAGAAGATGGAAGAGAGAGAGAGTTGGGCGGAGGAGAGAGAAAGGGAGAGTATGGATTCCTCCAAAAAACTGAAGAGAAGAGGGGATATATATAGTGGGGAGAAGGGTTTAGGTCAGAATTGAGGGGAAAAGACGAAAATGCCCTTAAGTGGCTGAAAATTGGGCATTTCGCGGATGGGTTTCCAGCAGCGCGTACAGTTACGGAAACGGGCATAACTTTCTCCAAAAACATCGGAATTGCATCCTTGATGAACCGTTGGAAAGAAGACTTCTGGACCTTTCCAACCATATAAAGCACGAAACCCATTTCGATTGGAGGAGAGAGATATGGGCCCCGAAAGTTGAGCATTCTGCAGGAAGCTTTCGTTGAAATTCCACGCCTTGTTTTGCGCCCTATTCTGCGCCCTAAGGCGCCGATTTACAAAAAGTGGGTCTTCTGGTCCCTTTTTGCGCCCTAAACGGCGGTCCCTAATCGCCGAATTAGGGAGCAAAATTGAACTTTTGAAAATTGCACTTTTGCCCCAATATTTTGCCATTTTTGCACTTTGGCCCTTCTTCTGGAAAAAATCCTAAAACACTTATTTAAAACGTTAAATATCCGGTTTTACCCGGAAAACAAGCATAAAAGATAAAAGTAAGGGGCTACACAACGTGTAGAAATAAGAGTTATCAGGTACCTCAAATTCCCGAGCGAAACTATAAACTCCGGGAATGGAATTCCTTGGAAATTGTTGTTGCTGAGGTCCAAGTAATTTAAATGTGTCAAGTTAAGGAAAGAAGGATTTAACGTACCAAACAAGCAGGACACATTGTAATATGCTGCTTCACTTTCCTCAATATCAGAACAATGGTAGTACTCACTTCTTAGGTCGAGCCTCGAAACATGTCCTGTCAGGTTGTTGCAGCCTACACCAAGCCAGTTGCAGCAATCAACACCAATGTCCCAAGAAGAAAGCCGAACTGAAGGATCTCTAAGACCTTGTTTGAATTGAAGAAGAGCTTCCCTCTCCTTATCAATGCAACCCATGTTGAAATTCTCAGCATTGGAATTGAAAGATTTAGTTAACAAAACAAGGAAGAGAAGAACAAGAAGGTGATTGGGAAAATTCCAGCTAGCCATTACTGTTTTCAAGATATAGCTAGACACAATACCAATCTGAATGCATATATAGATGTTAATTTTTATTTTTGAAGTCTAACATCAATTGAGTTACGGTCTGCTGTGCTGGGACCTGTGATGTGCTGCCCTATTTTGACCTCTACATCAGTCATTGTTGGAAATTTGAAATTTTTCTTTAAATATTTTATGGTTAAATGTAACTATGGTTATGTTTTTAATTATGGTTTATGTATGGTTAAGGTATGATGTAATGGATGATGTAATTTTGTGATGTAATGAATGATGTAAATATATGGAGATATCTCTAGTCTTCTTATCTTCTAGAGAAGTCCTTATTGAGTCGGTGATGTACTAGAAGCTTTATGTAATGACACGTGTGCTAGTTTAAAGTCGCACATCAGTCTATATATACCCCATTTGGGGATTGAAGAAATGTATGTGTGTTTAGCCATCACCGAAAATGTCTGGAGATGTCAATATACAAATATTCTCAAATTTATGCTTCTCTTATGTTTCTTCTCTTTAATTTTATGTTCATGTCTTTCTATTTATGTTTCTATATAATGTTTTCATAAATGTTTATCAAAACATATTTTATGTAATGTTTTTATGAACACAGAGCAATGATCTCTGTGATGAAAAATGTTTATTTTGTCTACTGGTTCAACTGTATGAAACTAGAAGACTTGAGCAACTTGCCTAGTTTCGTATGGTTGAAACCAGTGAAGTGCAACCAAATAGTCGCACATTGACAGTTGGATGTGCAATGTAATGTGCAAGCAAATGGTCGCACATCCTTCTGTAGAATTTTCCAACTCTATTTTCAACATGGTATCAAAGCCCCCATTGTTCTTTCGGGACCTAAAATTCATTTTATTGTTTTTCATGGATGTTCATGTTTCATGGTAAGCATGACCCAGAGGCATAACCCTTGGTAAGATTGACCCAATGAGGCAGCTATCTATGGAGAGCATGACCCAGAGGTATCACCCGTGATTTATGAACAAAATTTATGGATGGATGTTTATGTTCATGGTCTGTTTGTCCAAAGAAGACAACAACCATGTTATTGATGTTTAAAAATTAAAAAAAATTAAAAAAAAAATTGTTTTGTGCTGATATAATATTGGAAGAAACATATTTGCCAGCAAGTTCCTGTATGGAGAGCTCAAAGAAAGCTCAAATTAAAAATTGAGGAGGAGCTGCTGGAGAAAAACAAAATTTTATATCAGTAATGTGCAAAGAACAAGACGCACATTTATGAATGGTCCCCTATATATGATTAGCGATATGCAAGCAAAAAATCGCACATATGTATGGATGGATGTTTTATGGTTCTGATTTTCCTCCAATATGGATGTCTTCAAGAAAAATTTCAAGGAGAAGTGTTGGAAATATGAAATTTTTCTTTAAATATTTTATGGTTAAAATGTAACTATGGTTATGTTTTTAATTATGGTTTATGTATGGTTAAGTTATGATGTAATGGATGATGTAATTTTGTGATGTAATGAATGATGTAAATATATGGAGATATCTCTAGTCTTCTAGAGAAGTCCTTATTGAGTCGGTGATGTACTAGAAGCTTTATGTAATGACACGTGTGCTAGTTTAAAGTCGCACATCAGTCTATATATACCCCATTTGGGGATTGAAGAAATGTATGTGTGTTTAGCCATCACCGAAAATGTCTGGAGATGTCAATATACAAATATTCTCAAATTTATGCTTCTCTTATGTTTCTTCTCTTTAATTTTATGTTCATGTCTTTCTATTTATGTTTCTATATAATGTTTTCATAAATGTTTATCAAAATATATTTTATGTAATGTTTTTAACACAGAGCAATGATCTCTGTGATGAAAAATGTTTATTTTGTCTACTGATTCAACTGTATGAAACTAGAAGACTTGAGCAACTTGCCTAGTTTCGTATGGTTGAAACCAGTGAAGTGCAACCAAATAGTCGCACATTGACAGTTGGATGTGCAATGTAATGTGCAAGCAAATGGTCGCACATCCTTCTGTAGAATTTTCCAACTCTATTTTCAACAGTCATAAAACATTTGCTAAGCTTGGAGGATAGATTTTTTTGTCAAGAGCATCGTTTACTTCACTTAACATGATAAGAGTAACCAATCACGTCCTAAACTCACGCCACATGACATTATTTGGGTAGGACTAGCGTATCTAATATTTTTACTTCGGCTATATGAAACGACTGAATAAACCAAAAAAAGTATTATACAGTTAAAAATGATCACCGAACAAGTGCTCGAAGCAGGATCAGCTTGAACAACCACAGAAACATGAGTATGATTCTTCTTCTTCTGATTGTAAGAAATTTGTGTAGTTGAATCGAATATATTAGATGTGGTTGAGAAAATTGAAATTGTTGACTAAACAATTTAAACTGATCTCTCTTCTTTTATTGAAATTTTACATTATAATATAACTCATGCTAGTATTATCAAATATATTAAAGTCATCAATCGCTGCAAATAACAACACATAAAACTTTCTTTTCCTTTGATTCGTGTTGAATCAAAATGTGTCATATTGCTTAGATAATCAAATAGAAGACACTTTCTAATTAATTATATGTAAATAGATACCACCGATACTTGTGGAAAAATCAAAGCTTCTTTTAGAGAAAAGGACTAATGCATCACCACTTGAATACTACAAACCAATCTAACGCAACAACTACGGCAGACTCTGGAAGAGCCACATTGATTGTCCGGAATGGAGGACCATCTTATAACCAAAATTGATTCCCCTCAAGAAGACAAGCCTAGCTTGTCAATGGGGTAACCAATATCTCCGATCAGTAATCACTACTCCAACATCGGACCTAGACTTAATAAACTCAATAACCTGGTCTCTTTAGTCAGCGTATTCACCATGGCAGCCACAATAAGCCACACACATGATTCGCCCGATCTCGAATAATGATGCAGAAACCATTTTTTTTTAGTAATGTTAAACAACCTAAATAATTAATCTAAATTTTAACCCAAATAATATGACGAATTAGTTATCATCAGCTGGTAGATGGACAAGTATGGGGCTTGGGCAAATGACTCCAGGTCAGCGGCTCAAATCCTACCAATAGTAAAAGCTTTCAAAAAAATACCTAGTCCCGAAATAATAGATATTGTCAACAAAAAAAAAAAAAAAAAAAAAAAAAGTCACATCATTTGGGTTGAAATTTGGACTAAAATTTTGGATTATCTAGCATTAGTTTTTATTTTTATCTTTATTTTTTTTATTCTGTGTATTCAAAACATTAAATATTTTATTAATATTACGTATGAGGTATATACTGTATATTTATATTAATAATTTTAATAACTTTGTTTAAGGGTAATGTTTGAATTTTAAAAATATATTTATTTAAGGTGTACATACAAATTTCAAAGGGTGCAAATATAGCCGCTTTTAAATTTTTTATAAAACAATGATGGGCTCAAGAGTCAAGACCCAGCTAGGTTCACGGTTCACCTGCATTTTTGTGGTCAAGTTGTCAAATTCCGTTTCGGGACTGATTTCAGTTCCAGCAGAAACGACTGAAGAACCAAAACACAGTAGTTAAAAATGTCCGAACAAGTGCTCGAAGCAGGATCAGCTTGAACAATAATAACCACATACACTTGAGTATGATCCTTCTTTTTCTGCTTGTGTTGTTATGATTGTAAAAAAATTGTGTAGTTTGATCGAATATATTAGATGTGGATCGTATCTTCTTATTTTATTGAAAAATTACATTATAATAATATAATTCATCTTTAACTTTCTCTCCAGCTAGTAATTATCAAATATACTCAAGTCATCAATTGCTAATAACAACACATAAAAATTCCTGTGCAAGAACCTGAGATGTGAAGGATGAGCTTCGACCTGGCCAATGAAATGATTTCATTTTCTTTCTTCTGTTCTGTATTGTTGAACTTGATCTTCTTAAAGTTCCTCGTCTGTGACTTGTACATTCTCTGTATTACTGCAGTGACCACAAGACAACTATGTAAGATCCAAACAATGTAAAAAGATTCAAGATTAAAGGTTAATCATACCTCTCATATATACCTTACTTCGTGTATAGAAGACCCACCTGAACCGCAATGATCACAATGAGCTTATCTTTCATCTTCTCCACAAACCTGAAATAGGCATGTCTCCAGGATGTTTTAATCATCAAAGTGCCGCAGACAGCCCAAAATCCTGCGATGAATCCCAGTGCCATGCTAACGTTGAACCAAAACCTTTCTGACCCATCTTCATCTTCCACTTCTTCATTCCTGTCTTCTGGATCGATATCCCCGGGCCTTGATGAGCAGTTTGTAGTCAATGGAGGACCACAAAGGTACAGGTTACCCTCATAAATGGATGGATCATTCCATGTATTGAATTGATTGCCTGAAGGAATTTGTCAAGTGGCTTAAAAAGGTCATAGAAGATATGCTTGGAGGAATTGGCCCAGAAAGATGATTAGATGAGAGATCAAGAGTTTCTAACTGTCTCAAGCTTCCAATATTCTCCGGAATCTTTCCTGTCAGTTGATTCCATGATAGGCTTAAGGTATTTAAGGCTGAGAGATTTGATATTTCTTCTGGTATCTCACCCATCAAACTATTACCAGAGAGATCTATGACCTTAAGAGGAAAAATTATCGATGTGTATTCATTCCGTCTTCCTTTTGATCACAACAATTTCAACATGCTCCGAGAAATCTAAAATCCTGATGGATTGAAATGGTTCAATGTAAAACCCCTCTTTTTTGAAACCTTCCGTATTGCCCAAACATTTAGGGATGTGACCGGACAAATTATTTTGCGCAAGGTCTAAGATCTGAAGATAGGGTAATTGACATAGCTGTTCCAGAATATTTCCAGTCAACTTGTTAGCTCGTAGTCCTAAATATGACACATACAAGAGGCCATCTGTAATCGGTACAGGACTAACAAATTTATTTTCTTCAAGATCAAGTCCATACAAGCAATGATATGGATTGCTCTCCAGAAAGATTGTTTCTATTTAGTTTCAACCATCTAAGTGAAGGCAATGAGCATATAGAGCCTGGAATGCCTCCAATGAATGTGTTGTTGGAAAGGTCTAAGAAAGTCAAGTCCTTTAGACCCTGCCAGTTTGAAGGGATTTCCCCTGAGAGACTATTGCTTGATAAGTCTAGAAAATACAGATTCCCCATTTCACTTATGGATTGTGGAATGCTACCAGTTAGAAGGTTCCTAGAAAGATCTAGATTTTTCAACATCGGCATCTCTTGACCGATGTTTAAGGGAATCGGTCCGGTAAGTAAATTATTCCTCAATGAGAGACTTGTCACATTTGACCGACTGGGGGTGAACCCTCCAAACGGTTGAATCCCAGATTAATCTCTGCTCCAAGACCAGTTAAAATTAACTTGGGAAGCTCTCCTCTTAACTGATTTTGAGAAAGATCCAACCTCCAAATCTGAGGAAGTAATCTCCAAAACCAATCAGGTATAGCATCTGAAAGGGAAGCATTCGATAGAAATAAAGTTGAGTTTGAGTTCTAAGCCAATACGGGAATGCAGGACCTACTTGGCAATCATTGATTATCAAGCTCAACAGATTGAAGGGAGCAATCCAATCCTGTCTAACATTGAAAACCAAAGAGCTGCTTGCACATGACATGACACTTCTTCGGCCACCTCTTGCCATTTTGAAATTTTAACTGAGTATATTATTTCTGTATCACCAGGATCAGCCTTAATTATTTAATATAGACAAATCAGATAAAAGATAGTGTGACTCTTGATTATTATAATCCAGCACAAAGAAGCAGGAAACATAACAATACACTAACTGCAGTTACACAAGTTCACACCACATATATACATACATGACATATGCCATCACTTGCAATACATAAACAAAAACCGAAAAAGCATCGAACAAGAGGAGCCTGGCCAATGAAAAGAAATTAATGTTTCTTCTTCCGTCCTGTATTCTTGGACTTGATCTTCATAAAAGTTATCGTCTTTTGCCAATGAATTATATTGTTCACCAAAAGGACCACTCTATCTTTTGGCATCTACCTTCCTTCCAAAACGAGCCACATAAATTGCAATGATCACAAAGAGCTTGTCTTTCACGTCATCCACAAACCTGAAATAGGCGTGTTTCCAGGATTTTTTAATCAACAAAGTGCCGCGAACACCCCAAAATCCTACAATGAATCCTAGTGCCACGCTAGCATAGAACCAAAACTTTTCAGATCCATCTTCATCTTCCCCTTCTTCATTCTTGTCTATGGAATCCCCAAGGCCTGATGAGCAGTTGGTTGTCAATGGAGGACCGCAATGGTAAGGGTTACCCGCATAAATGGATGGATCATTCCAGGTGTTAAACTGATGAGCAGTTGGTTGTAAATGGATGGATGGATGGATCATAAATGGATGGACCAGAAAGATGATTACTTGAGAGATCAAGAGTTTCTAACTGATTCAAGTTTCCAATGCTCTCTGGAATCTTCCCTGTGAGCTGGTTCTATGATAAACTTAGGACATTCAAGACTGATAGATTTGTTATTTCTTCTGGTATCTCACCCATTAAACTATTACCTGAGAGATCTATGATCCTAAGAAGAAAAAATGTTGACGTATATTCATTTCGACCGCCTTTCACAACTATCTCAACATGCTCTGAGAATTATATTTTCCAAGTGAGAGGTATGGGTTGGAACTTGGAAGTACAAACCTATATATTTCATACCTTTCAAACTGCCCATACATTTGGGGATAGGATCAGACAAATGATTAAGTGTATAAGGTCTAGGATTTGGAGATATTGTAATTGACATAGTTGTCCAGGAATGTTTCCAGTTAAGTTGTTGGCTCTCAGACCTAAATACGACAGAGAACAAAGTCTGCGCATAATGGGTATGTTCCCAAAAAAAATTGTTTTCTCCAAGATCAAGTCCATACAAGCTTGTACTGCAATTCTGCAATGATATGTAGAGCTCCCCAGAAAGATTGTTACTGCTTAGTCTATTTGGAACTCAAATCTAACCTCAACAAGGCACTGTTATTGCACCCAAACAAAGCATCCATGAACTCTTTTATTTCACTGGTAATATCATTATATGAAAGATCCAAAGAAAGGAAGTTACAAGGGTTCTCCCATCAAACCTTGGGGATAGAACCTGAAAGTCCGCTACGAGAAAGATCAACAGTCACAAGAGTAAAGTGAAGTGAAATTGACATATGGAAGAAACTGAGGGATAATTTGAAGTTCACAGCCAGATATAAACAACTATTCAAGTGATGGAAGCATATTCACATCTTGCAGCCAAGTATTTGTTAGCTTACTGAGGTTCATACCACTTAAGTCGAGGTACTGCAAGGAAGAGAGACCAGAGAGCCAGTTTAAGTCTGAGACCCGTAACTGATCTGAATATGTAGAGAGGTCAAGATTGCTCAAGTTTGATAGATTCCCTACACTAGTGGGAACACTTCCACTGAAGGACGCTAGGGACAGGTCTAGATACTTCAAATTCTTGAGTGAATCAATAAAATACGGGATTGGAGATCCTAAGAAATTGTTATAGCTGAGATACATGTAAGTTAAATATGTCAAGTTAAACAAAGAAGGATTTAGCGTACCAAGCAAGCATGATTTATTGTAAGTTGCTGCTTCATTTTCTTGAACAGATTCACAGTAGACCGGAGCTTGGAGGTCAAGCCTTACAACGTTGAATGTCTTGCTGCTGCAGCCGACACCAACCCAAGAAGAAAGTAAACCTGAAGGATCTTTAAGTCCTTGTTTGAATTTAAGCAGAGCTTCCCTCTCCTTCTCAATGCAACCGATTCTGATATTCCCGACACCAGAATTGGAATTCAAGGCTTCAAGTAATGGAGATTCGATTAAGAAAAGAAGGAAAACAAGAACAAGAAATCAAAAGGTAGAGTTCCCACTAGCCATTTCTGTTTTCAAGTTAGCATATGACATCAAAGATATTGTAGCCTTGTAGGTGTACTTAGCTAGCATAAAATTCTAAGATAATAATTCGCATATAGTCTGTTTCAAATAATAATAATAATAATTTGCTTACAGTCAACTCAATCTGCTAAGGTTCCATTCCATCATATATTTTACTTCAGATTGGTATTTTAATGTGACCATTCTGAAAACAAAGCAGTGCATAAGTCAATGATAAAAAAGTGAAAATGAGGAAATACAGAAATTTCATACTTTGTTTCAAGTCCTGCATAATTTTTTGAAAACCTGCAAGCCATCTAAGTTCTGGGATATTTAATAATGTTTAACATGTCATCCACATTATGACTTTGAAACAAAATTTATAGAACGGTTTCAATAAAAGAAAAAGAAAAAATCATCAAAACAGGGGAGCCTGGCCAATGGAAAATGAATTCATCTTCTGTCCTGTATTCTTCGCGTTGATCTTCCAAAAGTTCATCGTTCCTTTGTTATTCACTTGTAATGTTTACAATATTACTGCAGGGAACACACAACTACTGATTCAAGACACAAACAAAGCAGAAAGAAAACAATGTACAAGCTTATAGGTTAATCATACCTCTCATTGGCGACCACTTTTATCTTTTGACATCTGCATACCTTCTTGTATAGACGACCCACATGAACCGCAATGATCACATAGAACTTATCCTTCATCTCATCCACAAACCTGAAATAGGCATGTCTCCAGGATTCTTTAATAATCAAAGTGCCACAGACAGCCCAAAAACTTACAATGAATCCAAGTGCCATGCTAACATAGAACCAAAACTTTGCAGATTTATCTTCATCTTCCACTTCGTTGTTATCTTCTGGATCATCGTGACCTGATGAGCAGTCTGTTGTCAATGGAGGACCACAAAGGTATAGGTTACCCTCATAAATGGATGGATCATTCCAGGTATCAAACTGATTGCTTGAAAGAATTTTTCCTGACAGATTATTATAAGACAAGTTCAAGTGACTTAAAAAGGTCATAGAAGACATGCTTGGAGGAATCGGGCCTGAAAGATAGTTACATGAGAGGTCAAAAGTTTCCAACTGTTGCAAGCTTCCAATATTCTCTGGTATCTTTCCTGTCAGTTGGTTCCATGATAAATTCAAGGCATTCAATACGGTGAGGCTTGTTATCTCTTCCGGTATCTCTCCAATTAAGTTATTGCCTGAGAGGTCGATGATATTGAGAAGTGAAATTATCTTCGTATATTCGTTCCTTCTTCCTTTCACAACCAACTCTGCATGCCTGTTGAACTCTATGCGCTCTATTGAGGGTGGTACTGAAGAGTAATATCTTGTATATTTCATAGCCTTTAAATTGCCAAGACATGTAGGGATGTGCCCTGATAAGTTATTATGTGCCAAATCTAAGATGTGTAGAATAGGGAATCCGCATAGTTGTTCAGGAATGTTTCCGGTTAACAGGTTGGCTCGAAGTCCTAATTGTGATACATTGATGAGCTTTTCTGCAATTGGCTGTATGGTCCCAAAGAATCCATTTTCTCCAAGATCAAGTGATAACAAACGCGTACAATCTTGCAAAGATGCAGATAGCTCCCCTGAAAGATTGTTACTTCTCAGTCTCAAGCAAACAAGTGAAGGTAGTGAGCATATAGAGCTTGGAATGCCTCCAAATAGTCTGTTTTTTGACAAGTCTACAATTCTCAATTTGTCTAAACCCTGCCAGTTTGATGGGATTTCTCCAGATAGACGATTGTTTGATAAGTCAAAAAAGGACAAATTCTTTATTTTTCTCATGGACAGCGGAATGCTACCATTTAGAAGGTTCCTAGAGAGATCCAGGTTTTCCAATATCGACATTTTGTTGCCAATGTCTATAGGAATTGGTCAGGTAAGTAAATTGTTTCTCAATGAAAGATTTGTCACATTTGACCAAAGTGGGAGTGGTCCCTCCAAACGGTTGAATCCCAAATCAATCCATGCATCAAGAAGAACATTTATTGACTTGGGAAGCTCTCCTCTTATCTGGTTGTCAGAAAGATCCAACCACTGAGCTTGTGGTAATAATCTCCAAAACCAACTAGGCATGGTGTCTAAAATGCCAATGCTCGAAAGAGTCAATCGAGAAATACCTACTTGACTTTCAAGCCAAGAAGGAAATGCTGGACCCAATTGACAATCTCTGATTGCGAGAGTAGATAGACTGAAGGGAGCAACCCAATCATGCCTCACATTGAAAACCAAGGATTTGTTAGTGGATGATAAGTAAAGGAAAGTTAATCTTGAAAGGTTACGAAAATAATTTCCGGTGATAACACCTTTCCAGGAATTCCTATACATGTCCAAAGTAAATAACTCTGAAAGCTGTCCAATATCTTCAGCAATCATCCCATCCATCAAGTTGAAAGATAGATCCAGGTGGCTCAAATGCGACCAATTTCCTAATCTCGGAAGTGAACCTATGAAAGAATTGTGGGAGAGATCAAGATGTACCAGGTCTTTAAAGTACCCCAAGGAATCAGGTAAAGTACCACCAAGCTTGTTTGAACCTAATTCTAAACTCCATAGGGTGTCGTTATTGCACCCAGACAAAGCCTCTACGAACTCTTTAATTTCACCGGTAATATCATTATTTGAAAGATCCAAAGTACGCAAGTTATACAGGCTTCCCTGTGGAATCTTGGGAATGGAACCTGAAAACTCACAACTTTGAAATTTCAAGGTCACAAGGGTCCTTATATTGAACAACCATTGAGGTACTGAAGTGTTGAAGTTGTCATAAGAGAGATCAAGGTGCTCTAAGTTTGATAGATTCCCAAGACTTAAAGGAACCATTCCAGTGAAGGAGGCTTGGGAGAGATCAAGGTACCTCAAATTCTTAAGTGAACCTATAAACTCTGGAATCGAATTTACATGGAAATTGTTGCCACTAAGGTCCAGGTGATTCAAAAACGTCAAATTAAGCAGAGAAGGATTTAACTTACCAAACAAGCATGGTTTACTGTCATGTGCTGCTTTATTTTCTTTATACGAATCACAGACCGAACCTTTGAGTTCAAGCGATACAACATGGCCAGTCTGGTTGTTGCAGCTGACACCAACCCAGTTGCAGCAGTCATCACCAACCCAAGAAGAGAGCCAACCTGAAGGATCTTCAAGACCACCTTTGAATTGAAGCAGAGCTTCCCTCTCCTTCTTAATACAACTGATATTGAAATCCACAGTAGCTGGAGAATTGGACCTTACAGCTTCAAGGAACTTAGATTTAGTTAACAAAACAAGAATAACAAGTACAAGAAGTTCAAAGCTGGAATTTCTGGTAGCCATTTCTGTTTAGAATAGATTTCAGACAGATCAATACTGGTTATTAACATGAAGGATTGACTTGTTCTTGTTCACTTCATTTATTAAATACAACTTTCAACTATAATTAACAACATTCTCGTATCATATATATCTGACAATGAACAATTAAAATTTTATATAGCTTGATTGGATGTCATGAATTTGACTCAGCAGGGTCCTGATTTTTATTATTCTTTTCTTTGACGTACTAAAAAGCTGGCACGTAGCATACATCTTAATAGAAATTTCTTGCTAATTTATAGTCAACTCAATCTGCTAAGTGTTAAGGAACCATCATATATTCTGCTTCTGATTGCTGCTTTGATATGGCATATTTTTATCGAAAGCTATCAACCACCTCTACAAATCGAACAGTTCATAAATGAACACCAATTGGCCAGCCTCAAAAAGGTCCAAATTATGACTTCTGTGTAGAGAATGAGATCACGACTTTCTTTCAGGATCATAAAAAAATTCCATCTTGAAATCTGACACGAACAGATCAAGAGTTTTTTGGGACTTACCGAGAAAATGCTCACAGTGAAACTCGAACAAATTCGAACACCCATCGATGTAAGTGTAAAGGGCTTAACACCAAGCTAATCCCCATCTCGTTTTTTATTTTATTTATAACAAATTGATTTTGCAACTATACAAAACTGAGATTCTGGACTAGAGAAGGCCCCAAATGTTCATTCTTGTTTAAATTTTGTCTAATACTGTAATACATGTCCAGTGATATTTGTGATAAGCAACTACCATGGGCTTTATTCAGCCCACACTCAAAGGCCTTAATTTTTTTTTGTACATTAAAATTGGGCTCCCTGGACAAGGCCCAACAATCAAGCCCATCGACAACGCACCAACTCAGCTGACCTGCATTTCCATAGTCGTTCCAGTTGCAGGACTGGCTTCAGTTCCAGTGGAAAAAGGACTGAAGAACCTTCCAAAACTGTCAAAAATGGCCGGAGGCAGCCGACGAAGTGCTCGAAGCAGGATCAAATCCTCCACAGATGCCGACGAAGATGAGCCTCTCCGTAACCCAAGGATCAATTCGAAGAACCGTAGAGATAGCAGCAGCTCACTTCGGATTTTCAACGTCAGACTTGAAATCGTATTAGGTTTCTGCATTTTGTCATTCTTAGTCATTTTCTTCCTGATTCATCGCCTCGTAAATACCGTCGAAGAAAATCAGAGACCTAGAGTTGTCACGCCGTTTCCTGCTCCAAAACTCATGGACCTTCCTATGGTAAAGTCAATTCTGCTATCTGAATTCTTGTGTATGCTTTTAAAAGCATTTGTTTATCTGACAAAGACATCAATTGGTTATATAACAGTTTCAAGGTGATCATAAAGAGAGCTTATACTGGGGAACTTATCGCCCTCATGTTTATTTCGGAGTTCGCGCCAGGTATGTCTTTTTTATTGCTTAGAATTCTTTTCTTTTTTTTTAATTTGTAGGAAATGATGTTATGATATTTGAAATTACAACATCAAATTGGAGTGTTTTAGTATATAATTTTAGAAGCTGATCTACGATCGCTGATTTGTTGAATGGATTATAAACAATGTGGTGGTAATTAGTTACAGTGACTGGCAGGACTCCTCGGTCTTTGGTTGCTGGTTTGATGTGGCTTGGTGTGAAGGATGGGAGATATTACATGCGCCATGTGTGCCAAGATTCTGATGAGTTGAGCAAATACGGATGGACACAACATAACGGTCGTGATTTTGGACATCAAGTGCTGGTTGACCAAGACATGACCTTGGCAACAAGTTTCGTGAAAACCAAAGGTGAGGGCAGTGGCTATGGAGGGGATTGGGCGGTTCGACTTGGTGTACAAAATGAGGAGTAAGTAGCCTCATATGCAGTTTAGTATCTGCTCTCTCAGTGCTTACTATGTTTCTAGTATATTATTATTAGAAAATCATTTGTTATTTGTAACTTGAGTTTAGTTATCATGGTCAATTCACAGGTCTCAGTGGAATAACCAAATGCAGAGTAGTGGATATCTTTTTTTCTATTTGGCTGATGAAGATGGAAATGCTCTAAGTTTGAGTAAGGATAGTGAGAGTTCCCTCCTGGCATTTGGTTCACGTCTGGACATCGGTGATTGGCAGCTACACTTGAAAGCAAAGGTAATTCTATGGACTGACATGGTCAAGGAACCTAAAAAAAAAAATCCAGTATTGGTACTAGTAAAGTAAAAATTTCACCTAGCCTCTCCAGGACTTGTGTATCAATTCTCCTCTCTAAAGTTATATAATAATTATCACCGTAAGAGTAATGTTTTCTCTTCTTCTTTTGGATGCTGATTCGGAGCCTCTACATGCTACTCCTTTTTGCAGGATGATTTGGGAGTCCATTATTCTGGTTTCAGGACTCCTCACATTCACAACTTATCTGATCTTGTGCAAGAAGAACTAGCAGTCCAAGTATGTTCGACTTTCATCAGCATCTCAGATTTGAATAGCATAATTATGTTCTAATGTTAGAGGAACTGTTACTCAATAAGTTTTTGTTGTGATTCTTGTTTTAAATTCTCTGTTCACATCTCAGGCAAGAATGTTCAATCGACTGCAGCTATCGGACACATCCGATGATTCTTCAAATATTTTAATTTTTCAGGTAAGTGGTCATGAAAAGGATGGGTGTTTGTTACTTTATACTATCCAAGTATCTTGAGCATTTTAGAATCATGACTTTTCACCTCTGATTTCACTTTTCACCTACCTGTTCTTGAGGGTTGTTAATTCTTATGCAGATCTCTGCCACAATTCCATTGGAAGCTGATATTGCTTTTGTAGCTGGAACTGGTTCAAGAGTAGAAGAACGAGTAAGCAGCCTTACAGGTTTTTTCTAATCTCAATAATGAATTCAGGGTTTGTTCAACAGAATTCCAAAATATTGATGTCCTCTCTTTATAGCAATCTTTCTCGTCTGCAGTCTCCATAACTTCATGTTAATTTTACTGTTTATTATTTAGGTACCTTGCTGACCAATCTACTGAAGGAGAAGCAAGGTGAATTTGACTCCAAATTTGAGAAGTGCTTTAACCTGGCTGACAAGGTAAAAACTTTGGAATTTAATTAAATTTTGCTATGTCATCTTCAGTTCTTTACTGTAAACTGTATCTATAAACTTTGGCAACGTTCTTAACCTTTAATAATTAATATTCTGTCGCCAGCCAGATGTTCACACCAATGATATGGGACAAGATGTATGCTTTCAGTATGAGTCTATAATCCTGTTATTTTTTGTCATATGCTAAAATGAGGAATGTAGTGATAGTGCTGATTCAAAGTTTGCAATTGGTTTTTGGTTGAATTGAGAGTGCACAGAGGTTACCCATGGACTGATGTAAGTTAAGACTTTCTCTTCTCAGCCATGCCTTTACCACATATTCCTAGAAATTACATATTTGAGGTCTATAATTTAAGCTAACTACTTTGATTGGAGAGGGATTCTTGAATATATGCAATTTTCTTTTGTAAACTCTGTGCTTTTTATGTGGTGTATTTGTTATTATTTGAAACCTGCAGCTTGACCAATTTATCTTCTCTTTTCTATAGAATACATTTTAAGTAAAAGGTGTAATATGTTTATATTTTGTTAGATTCCCAAAAGATTATACAAGCTCGGGAAGATATGTCCTTCACTAGGCCGGTCACAATTAAAACTCTTCTTTTTTCTTGAAGTGGCATATTGACAATCTTATATGAAATATTCTGATATAATGCTTATGAATCCAGCTTGATTCTGAATCTGTGATTGTCGGAAAGGCTGCTATTGGGAATATGTTAGGTGGCATTGGCTACTTTTATGGCCAGTCAAAAATTTCGCTACCCAAAAGTTCTAAGGTAAGTTATTTCTTTTTTGTTTTATGGTTTTATTTCATCTGATGTATTGAATGACTATTAGATTATCATTCCAAGTTGAACAGATTTTTTTTTTTCTTTTTATTTGCATTGGATATCAAAAGTGTTTATAAGGGAGACTAGGGGATACTAGGAGAGTAAAAAAGTAGTACACAAAACAAACCGATTAAAAAGTTGATGGTAGACGAGCCTATTTCATGTTTATAGATGACATGAGTCATCCTTTCAACTCATAAGAAATTGTAAAGTGGTGTACACATGTCAATTGGTATAAGAATGCTAAATGTATTTTGGTGGCTTAGTAAGATGACATAGTTTGACATATGTACACCACTTGGAAATTTTCTATGAGTTGTAAGGATGACTCATATTGTTTAATTTGCCTATATATAGGCTTACAATGTAACAGAAATGGCATAGTGAAATCAATTATCAAACTTACTTGCATTAGTTCTAGTAGTTTTCTATATTTTGTTTTATAATATTTATATCTAACTAAGTCATGAAATGGGCCATTTTCGCTTGCAGGTTAAGAGTCATGAAAATTTTGTTTCATATTGGCCAGCTGAGCTTTATACAGCTGTGCCAAGTCGACCTTTTTTTCCAAGAGGATTTCTTTGGGATGAAGGTTTTCATCAACTATTAATCCGGTTCGTTACCTAATATTCTTTGGTCACATATTGTTACAGTTCTTTCAAGCGCAAATGTTCATTACCTGCATATTTAGAAAATGATTGTGCAAATTTCTCAAATAACATACAGTTAAATCACTAATTTAGTTGTGGTAACTGATCATTTGTATGGGGTTATGGTGTGGATATGGATGTGGGGGTTTATGTTTTTTCAAATGTTGTGCAGGCGCTGGGATGTCCATATATGCTTGGATATTATTGGGCACTGGTTAGATCTGATGAATGTTGACGGATGGATTCCCCGAGAGCAAATTTTGGGTGCTGAAGCTTTAAGGTAATATAGTGTATCTCGTTCAAGTATGTGCAGTAAATATGTAGTTTTAGGTTTGTCAGGGAAGTAATTTGCAAGGTAATATCTGGTGTAATTGCAGTAAGGTCCCAGAGGAATTTGTTCTTCAGCATCCAACTAATGGAAACCCACCAACTCTATTTTTGGTTTTACGTGGTATGTTTTTTTCAATTAAATTGTTCTATGATTCTGACTGACTATATAATTGCATCCTTGAATATTAGTGAATTTGCTTACTCATTTTATTTATCGAGATGCTTCTATTACTGCAAGTAACTTTGAGGTGCACGCAGCCCATCATATCCCTCATGTTCAATGTAGGCTAGCAGAATCATGAATAATAAGGCTATTTTGACCATCAGCTGTAAGATTCTCTTAACTATGATAAAATTCATATTGGAATCTTTACGATTAAAAGGGTTTCATTGGGTATTTGGTAAAAATGTTTAATATAGGATGTAAGAATTTCAGAGGGTCTATTTGAAGTTAATTGCTAAGCTTGGGACACGAGTTGAAATACAATCATTCCAGCAATGTAAACCTTGATGCATGTTGTTCACTATAGCATGGATCGTATAACTCGTATCAATATATCATTAACAGGGATACCCTTCTAAACAATGATAAAAAAAGATGTTTTGTGATCATATTGAAGTCGGCAGTCTTTGAGTACGTATGTATTTATAGAAGCTATTGGTTTTCTTGTATCTTCTTATCTGCATATATGCTGAAATGATTTGGGGGATTCACTTATGACTAGAATGTGTTTCATTTTTCTTATTAGTTATGATTATTACTAGAATTTGGACAATTCTATATTCTATTTCTTTTCTGTACTCTCCATATTCAGAAATGGTTTGTGTAAACATTTCACATTTATTGTCATACTCTGTACATGTCTGAAATAGAATGTGAAACTTTGTTTCTTTTAGAATTAGTATATGGCGTAAAAAAAAACAAATTTACTGCCACCGAGAGCAATGAGATTTCTTCCTTCCTAGAGCGGGCTCTTGTTCGCCTTGAAGCATGGTTCCAATGGTTCAACACTACTCAGTCAGGTATGTCAGTGCTTTTACAGTACATGTGATTGTAGTTTCATTAGAAGATATGAACACCATAATGCACTTGCTGTCATAATAATGTATGTATATATGCACGTAGGTAGTGTAAAGCTTTACCTATGTTCTAACCAGTGTTATAACATGACACTGCAGATGTCATCAGCTGACTTTCAGAATAAGCAAATGCGTTCATGCCCATAACATTTTTCTTTCTTTCACATTTAAAATTGTAACTTTTACAAAGCCATTCTAAATGCATGGGATAGTAGGGTTTTGTTGAGGTTTCAAGTGTAGAAAATACTGGTTGGTATAAACTCAGAAGTTCTTGAAACTTGTATTTATAACAATTTTAGAGATTTTTCGATCTGTTTGATTGAATTATTGATTATGATACTTGATGATTTATTGAATAGTGTGGGCTGAGATTAAATTATTCCAAATTATCTTTAATTTTGTTATCACCTTTCTAAAACAGGAAAGGAGATGGGCACCTACTATTGGCATGGAAGAGACAACTCTACAACACGTGAACTAAATCCAAAGGTGTTATAATACATCATTGTATACTTTAAGGGCCTCAATTTTTTTCACTTTTTTATTCATTTAGGTTACTACAGAATATGGTTTTAAAAGTTAGAATTGTGGTAGGATTTGCTGTAAACTTGTTGAAGTCAAAACAACATTTTCATTGGTACAAGGTTCAGTCAGGTCATTTAAAGGGGTGTGTGTGAGTATCTTCTCTGAACTTGGTCTGCAAGTTGGAAAACTTATCTCCACCGAGGTGGCAAGGTCTATCTTGCACAAAATTGCTGTAAGAAAAATAGTTTGATTAATATAGTTTCTGGCATCTCCAGAGTCTGTCTTCTGGGCTGGATGATTATCCCCGTGCGTCACATCCAAGTGAAGAAGAACGTCACTTGGATCTGAGATGCTGGATGCTACTTGCAGCAGATTCCTTGCATTCCATTACTGAGTTGTTTGAGAGCGGAAGTGAACGTAAAAAGGTATGATAATGAGAAAGCCTATTTAAATATTAGAATTCATCTTTTATTTAATAGACCTTGACAATGAAATGATGCAGAGATACGGTTCAACAGCTAAGCTGCTTTCAGATTTTGAAATTCTGAATCAGGTTTGTTTGTCTTCATTATGCTGTCTAGAATTGGTTCTCTTTCCTTAACGCTTTAATGGTTTTCAATAGGTAATAGGTACTACCTAGGAATTATTTAGCCATACATACAAACAATTTCCCCTGCACAATAATTTTGTAATATTCTAGCAAATGTTTTCTAGTGGTTAATTGCTAGTTTGATGTTTCTAAACATACATTGAGTGGTCGAACTAATCACTGTCACAATAAGCATTTTATGTCACTTTCATTTGGTGTTTCGCCAGGTTCACTTTGATGCTGCGTATGGAGCTTATTTTGATTTCGGAAATCATACAGAAAAGGTATGCTGCTTGTTGCTATTTCTCCCTAAGACATTCCCTTTACTTTGTGATGTAGTCACACTCGCTAATTTGAATCATGTGGACTTCATGATTTGTGCAACAATATTTTGAGATACTGTCACTGATATTCAGATGTCAAGGCATCTAAGTAGTTGTCAATGGTCATTGGTCAAGTGTATATTTGACAACTGCTTCTCCCTGTTGATGTACTTGGTCTCATTCTGTTTCATCACTCAAATCATTCTTGGAATGAGCTTATATTAAATTGGAAAAATATCTTATGCTTATTTGTACAAAGGTTATAGAAGGCTCTTTCCTTTATATGATGGATTTAATATCTGTTCTTAAGTAGACAGTGATTTATCTACGGCCAAAAATATGTTAGGCCTATTAGCATTTAGTGAATAGTAAAAAAAATGTATGTCTCACATGCTAGAATGTTTTATTGTTCCATCATTAGGGATAAGATGGCCATCTGTTATTAGGATTTTTGTGCCATTGAATAGAATATTTTATTTCTGAATCCATATTACCTCTCAGGTTATGAAATTTGTTCACCAGTACTGATTGTTAGTTCGATCATTCTAGGTTCGTTTAAGTTGGAAAGAGAAGAAGGTGGAGAATAATTACCCAACTCGGGAACTTATCCGGGAAGTATTAAAAAGGCCAGAGTTGAGATTGGTTCCTCATATTGGTTATGTGAGCCTTTTTCCGTTTATGGAAAAGATCATTCCACCTGTAAGTTGCATAGATGATCTAATTTTGAAAACGATTGATGAAGCTTCTGTCTTAGTTAACCTCGTGTAACATTGTGTTAAGAACTATCATATATATTACTTGTCTCAGGAATCATGGATTCTGGATAAACAACTTGACCTCATTTCAAACAGAAGCATCTTGTGGACTGATTATGGACTTCGTTCTCTTGCCAAAACAAGGTATTTGTGTACAATTTCCGTTGCTCATTCGTTGTCTTATATTTACATGTTTAACACTATAAATTTTTGGGTTGATGCTGATTTTTGAATTACTAAATCGAAAATGTCATTTGATTGCCACAGCACCTTGTACATGAAACGCAACACAGAGCACGACCCACCGTATTGGAGAGGTCCTATTTGGATGAACATGAATTATAGGATTCTATCTGCACTCCACCATTACTCACAAGGTATAAACTCCTTCCTCCCAGAAGACTCATACACAGATTATCACTCATGTGCATTTGTGTGTTTGGGTATGAAAATATCATTCATTCATTAACGTTTAGTTTTCGGAACTAAATGATCAAATTCCTGCAGTGAATGGACCATATAAAGACAGAGCCAAAGTCGTCTACAGCGAATTAAGGAGTAATTTGATTGGGTATTTTTTTTCCACAATGTACCAATTGTGTATCTATTTGCATGTGCCTGAACTTGCAATAACTTCCAACAATTTTACTCCCTTGCTGCAGAAATGTGGTTCACAACTACCACCAAACAGGGTTTCTATGGGAACAGTATGATCAGACGAAGGGTAAGGGAAAAGGTGCACGTCTATTCACTGGTTGGACATCACTTGTGCTATTAATCATGGCCGAGGCCTATGCTGAAGGTTAAGAATAAGTCAGTAGAAAAGCTTTGCCAACGAAAGAAGAAAACAAGCTCCAAGTTTCAGATCAAGAGAAACTCGGTACCAATATTCATCGAGGTGGTAATATATATTTAGCTGCAGACTGGTCTTGGCATTTGTACCAAATTTTGAGGATAATAATTATCTTATAGAAGATAATCAGTAGGCATAGTCATAGATAAGATATTAAATGTCTCATTTCGCCCGATAAATCAGTGAATGCATGTCCATCCACGGCCGTTCCTCATTGAAAACCCGGAACTATTGCTTTGGATATTGGGTTGATAAGCATGTACGAGCCTTTGAATACATAAGTCACTCGAGTGATTTCTAACTCGAACGTTGCGGTTTTGTGCCATCTTCTCTTAACTGGTTATTTTTTTCGTTTATGATGCTTGGTATGTGATTTTGGCAATTCAAAAGACACGAAAATTTGTAAAAATTCTATTTAAACAACAAACAAGTAAGCACTAATGGACGCATCTCTTTTTAATCGGTCATAGTCAAGGTTCTCTCTAGTCTCTACATCACAAAATCTTCCCAGTAATGCCCATACAAAATATAATTTACGGTGGTCAAGAAAACACTCTGCAAATGGTTCATTACTCATTCGACAACCTTGATACTCCTACTCCGTTATATCCCTCATTAGCGAAGGATAGTAACTAAAATGAAAAAATTGAGGCTTTTTGTCTTTCGAGTTACATTTTGTATATAGCTGAAGCTGAGTTAGCAGGAGCAGATGATTTCTTAATCAATCCAACTGTTGAATCTAAAATACATCAAAGAATCACCATTGATGATGCATCAACAACTCTCTCCGTTTCAGCTTTTCACTAGCTCACATCTTCTAACATCTCTGTGTCCTCGGGCATTATAATCTCCATGTCCCTGATATCTCGCTTCAACACATTACAAAGCCTTGCAATGGCCTCTGTCTGCTGTTGTAAGACCTGAAACCACATAAGGATCCTTAATTTCCTGCTATGCCAAGATCCATGGATTCGTGAATTGCAAAGATACCATATAGCTTTCTATGCATCGTAACAATGACCCGTTTATGTTATTACTATGGATGATATATAATTTTTCTTCTCATGTCAATTTACAAAAGATACCATATAACTTTTCTTACTAGTTACTACCAGTGATAAGGACAAATTACTTCAAATTTGTCACTCTTACCTCCTGCATATCAGCGAGACTCTGTTCTTGTATTTTTGTTGATCCTGGTAGGTAAATAGAACCACCAGCACCAATTCCATTTGCTTGAACACGAGATACAGTGAGCAGATTTTGAACCCTCCTTGAGAGTTCTGCTCCAGATCCTTTCAGCTGAAATTTGTGTATACTTGTCATTACAAAGTACAAACCCTGATAATAGCCCAACAAAGCAGGACACGTAGAAAGAATATTTTGAAAAAGTAAGACCTACCTGTCGCGTTATCCCAGCTAACTTCTCAGCCACTTCAGCTTCCCCTTTCATTAAGGGCAATCGGTAACCTTTACCCTCCAATGCTTCAATAATTCTCATCATCTATAGATATACCAACACAATACCAGAAGTCAAAATGAGTAGACTAGCATTTAGTGAATGTATACAGTACCCACACATGAATGACCCAAGTGTCTTAACAGATGCAGAGTGCAGACCAGCCTGACCAACATCTAATGGCAATCAGACACAGGACAGGTCAACTAAACAAAACAAAAAAACATTTAAGGGATAAAAGAAGGCCACCCAAAACCATGATTCAGTACAATTTCATGGACCAACACAATACCAGAAGTCAAAATGAGTAGACTAGCATTTAGTGAATGCATACAGTACCCACACATGAATGACCCAAGTGTCTTAACAGACGCAGACCAGCCTGACCAACATCTAATGGCAATCAGACACAGGACAGGTCAACTAAACAAAACAAAAAAACATTTAAGGGATAAAAGAAGGCCACCCACAACCATGATTCAGTACAATTTCATGGTGACCACTAACATGGGCACACTGGAACTCATTAAGTGCTTGATACAATTAGAATAATTTTACTTGTTTCTAACAGCATGTGTGTGTGTGTGTGTGAATACGTATGTATGTATGTATATATAGAGCAGAAACTGTTCCCACCCTTAAAAGACGCCTTTGAAGACTTTGCTCCTTTTGTCTCATTCTTTGAATCCATGGGAGAGTTTCAGCTTGAAAATGCCTTTGTAGCTGCAAAATTTTATTAGATATGAAAAGCATATTCTAAATCTATGATCAAAGGGATACAATAAGACAATAGAATAGATTACCATTTTCACATTGCTTTGAGTGATTCGCAATCTCTCAGCATCAGAAACAATGACGTCATCTTGGAGCTGCATTAAACATGGTATAACAATGTCAAGTTGTCAACTACTGGTCACTAATAAAGTATGTAGACTAAAAAGAATGAGCACTTAATCGCCATCCTATATCTTTCCTGAGTGAAAACCAAAGACGATTTCAAGAGCTGAACAAGTCTCCATACTACAATGGGGTAGTCTTCACCCTGTCACCATGTCTTCTTTTTCCAGTAATACAAATCACCTTGCTTATGTAAAATCTATAACTTGCATTATAGCCTCACTATGTGATGTGAGAATTCATAAGAGTCGATACTTTTAACTGAGCCAAACATGCCAAACATGACTTCCCATCAATGTCAGCAGCCACTATTTCACTTGAATATTTAAAATAGAATTACTGGTTAAAAAATGGAATTGTGGGTGGTATTACACTATTTACTATTACCTTTTAATAAAATGGTTCCCTCAAACTCAATCGGTAGATGACTATTGATTGGTCATCAATGACGGAATGCCTAAAGCATCTCCCAACCACATCCCTCAAACTTCAACATTCTCTTCACTTCAGTAAATGGTATGGATGTATGGTCATGGGACCACCTAGATGCAGATGAAAAGATTTATTTGGAGGAACCTAAATGAATGAACATGGTAGTAGAGGCACATTTAGATTTCAGTTTAACTAACTGGGAATCTGGGATATCTACAAGACTACAACCCTATCCCATATGTCAAGTTCTGCACCATAGAAAATACAATATCCTTTAACTTATCAGGTGTATTTCTCTCTGTTGAAAGACATTTGAGTAAAAGCACAAGAAAATGCGACTACACTCCATATCAAAAAAACTCCAATTAAAAGAGCAAAACTTTTTTTTATCAGCTTATAATGAAAATTTTGTAAACAATGTAACATATATTTCTAGCACAGCCTCTATAGTTTATGTCATAGCATGAAAATAACAGGCAAGCAAACATCCATGTGCATATGTAAACAAAATGTTTCATGAAATCAACAATAAAAACCTTTAACCGTTGAGACAAATCCTTGAATCCCTGAACAAGCTGAGGCCACAAACGTTCCCGGTCAGTACTGTCCATACCCTCCAGTTTCCCCATAGCCTCCGCCCACATGATCTGACAATGTGAACTATCCTCCTAAGTTAGCAAACGCGAACTCAAGAATACAATAACACGAACTTCAAAAATGAAATAACAGCACTTACACAAGAACCAAAACTTTTATGAACAAGTAAAAATGTTATAAAAAGGAAAAAAAAAAAATAGAGAAAATAACAAACTCACATCTGAGACACCAGCTGGCTTCACTCGAAACTGTGGTTCAGTAACACTAAACAACAAATACTGCAAAAATTAACACGTCAAGTGAACATACAATCCATGTTTTCTCCAATTAACAAAAGCACGATTTGAAAATGTCGACAAATTGAGTGGAAGTAAAACGAACCTTAAAAGCATATTTAGGGTTTGTAGGATCGTCCTTATAAGCCTCAACAATCGCCTAAAATTACACCGCAAAAGGAAGATTAAAATCAAAATTCCCAATTCTAGGGTTAGAAATAATAAACGATTCTAAAAAGGAAAGAAAAAGGAACAGAAACAAACTTGAATGTCACGATCGGCGAGAGAAAACGGAAGTGGAGCGACAGGAGCCATCTGAGTAGTCAATTGAGCATTGGGAAAGGGACTTGGCTGCGGCTGCGGCGTCGCCGACGGTGTCTGAAATCCAAATCCGGAGAAAGGAGTCGCAGGCTGTTGAAACCCCGGAGTCTGTTGCTGCTGTTGTTGCTGTTGCTGCGGTTGAGAAGAGAACGGAGTGGAAAACAGAGCGGTACCAAACGACGACGTGGACGGAGTGCCGAACGCCGGCGTCGAAGACGGACCCCCGAACGACGGAGTCGAAGACGGCGTCCCGAACGCCGGAGTCGAAGACGGAGTCCCGAACGCCGGAGTGGACGACGGTGTGCCGAATGCCGGCGTCGAAGACGGAGTCCCGAAGGGAGGCGTGGAGGCTTGAGCTCCGAACATTGTGAGGTGACTGTGTTAGAAGCGAGTAGAGAGACTGAGAGAGTCGGGGTTTTTACCGTTTTAGCTTTGCAGCTCTAATTAGTTCGTGTTTTTTTTTTTTTTGGTGTCTGGTGCTTGTGTGCGACTAGCTGTGTTTATTACTTTTCTCATGTCAGTATTTGAATTTAGCGGCCCGCTTAACACCTAATTAAACGAGCTTTTACCTTTTAGTACTTCTTTTAACTTTTTAATATTAAAAAAAAAAGGGTAAATTACACTCACACCCTTAAGGTTTGAGACAAAGACACTTAGATGGAAAATTTTAGTTATTCTACACTCACACCCCTATTTGACCATTGTAAGGTCCAAAATGCCCTTGGGTGTTAGTGTAAAAAAACTTTTATTTTTTATTATTATACAAGGGCATTTTCGACAATACAGGGGTGTTAGTGTAGAATAACTAAACTTTTCCATCTAAGTGTCTTTGCCTCAAACCTTAAGGGTGTGAGTGTAATTTACCCAAAAAAAAAACTACATTTTAATAACTTTCTAGTTTCTACTAGGAGGAAATCGAAGATTTAGAAAAACTATTTTTAAGCTTTTCATTGTCAAAAACAAATCGATTCAAATATTCTCATATTACCTTCTTTTTCATTAAGTTTTTTTTATTTTTATAATTTTTCACTATTAAAGTTTTTTATGAACAGTATTATCAAATAATGCACTAACTTAAAAGTATTTTTTTAATTAAATATCAAACACGATAAAGCTTTTTAAAATGCTTTATAAAAGCTCTACCGATAGATAGTAATCGATCTATTGAAATTTCAATTCAATAATTTAAATAAATAAGAATTTAAAAAATTAAAAATAGATAATAAATTCTATTTTAAATCATCACTTTATAATAACAAAACACATTATCAATGCTATTATTATTAGTATTATTATTATTTTCCAAAATAATATTCATATAATACTAATTATGTTATTTCTAGATAGCTCTTTTATAAATAGTTTGTATATTGTTTGATTTTGAACTCTTCATTAATGATTGTACTTTGTACATAGACAATCTGCTGAACGAGTTTATGTACAGAAATGCATGAAAACAAATATAGGATGCAGAAATCATCAAGAGAGTTGAAGCAAAATGTAGTCACATAATATAATATGTACAGTCTACAGAACAGCAAATATTAAATGCAGAAGACAATTGTTAACCAGAATACAGGATATAGAATGAAATTGAAATCCAATGATTAGGTCAAGACCTAAATAAGATTATCCGAAAATTATTCAATCAAATAAAAGATGTCCAGCAAATCTGCAGAAGAATTCTGGGATTTATGGAGTTGGAGAGGCTCAACTAGCAAGCCATGAACTCTTTTCATGCTTTGATTGTAACACTGCATAAGCACAATCCAGATGGTTTTATCTTGGAGGTCTGCCATTCGGATCCCGGGGCTGCATCTGGATCGTATATCAAGGTTTTGTAACCGGGTTCTTGCTCCAGGGAGAAAAACAGCAGTTTTCCATCCAGTATCCCAAATCGAAACCCAATGGACGAGCTACCGGTCAAGGGAACAGGCACCATGTTCCATGAATTGTCCTCCGGATTGAATATGGCCAGTTTCCGCTGGTTCTTCCACTCCATACAGAAGAGCTTATTTCCTAGCACAGCATGAGCAGTGACCATAACGCAACCATTCTTCTTCATTTGACACCAGCTTTGCCTATCAGGGTGGTAGACATCAACAAACCTCGAGTTTCCAATCGTGAAGCTTGACCTTCCACCCATGACGTAGAGTTTTCCATCAACCCCGCAAGCGAAACATCCCCATCGAGGTCGACGGAGACTCTCTATCAGGGTCCACTTGTCAGTATCAGGGTCGTACGCCTCAGCACTGGAGAGACTCTCTCCATCCATCCCGTAGCCACCAACCGCGTAAACTATGCCATTCACTTCAGCACAGGCAAAGTCATAACGGGCCACATTCATGCTTGCCAATTTGCTCCAACTATAATTACAAACAATGTGTTACAAAGCTGATAAAAGAATACTAGGCTTTGATATCAGTCATATATCACAATAGAACTAGAAACAATACGATAATATATCAAAATTTCTAGTCCTGACTAGTAGAGATTGTCCAGTAAATTTATGAAAAAAAATAATTCATAACCTTGTTAGAAACAAACCTGTTGAGGCAAGAATCATATTTGTAAACGTCTGAAGAAGCAGAATCAGTCCCACCAGTCGCTGAATAGCCAGCCATGACAAGAAGCTTTCCATCAACGACGACCACGCCAAACCCAGCCTTAACCGGACCAGGCATCAGTGGAAGAAGCCGGTGCTTATTTCCCAAACGATCCAAAACCTCCCACTGGCTTTGCTTTCCTTCAGCATCCATGGTTAAGATATAGAGCCATTCCTCAAGCAAACCGAGCAATTTTCGCACAGTGATGAAGTCTTTGCTTCGGATAAATGACCTCCATTTCTTGCAGACAGTGCCCATAGATGGGAAATTGGAACAAGGAACAAGTGCAAGACAAAGCATTGCAACATCATCGGGAAGCCCAGGTAGTAAAGGGCTGTCAAAATCATCAGCAACCTGAGAAGTTAAGTGAAGATTGCTTTTCGAATGTGTTAATTTAACTTGCTCACCCAACGGGGAGAAACAATGATTAGGGCCTGTGATTCTCTTCCTTTCACTCATAAATCCAGGCATTTTGAATATTGTAAGAAGAGGAGATATCAATGATTCTTGAATTTTAACAAATTATATCTCCCAGTAAACCTATCTATCTTTTGATTTAAATGACAAAAAATTCACTAAAGAAATTCATGGAATCCATCTCCTATGGGAATTTTACAAGACCAAGGCATAAAAGATGTTGCAGAACGAATCACTTTAGCAGTAAATGCTGAGGATTTTCTATGTGTTGTCCAGTCTGATTCATATTCCATACCAGAAATTTTACTCTTGAAGTGAATTCTTCCTGTTTTACTAGTAGTACTATTTACACCTCTAGAATTGTCTCTCCCGCAATACATTTCCCGGATATCTACACATACAATAGCAGAAAATCACAAACTAGTTTCAAAAATAAGACTAGGCAACCACTAGTATTCATCTGGACAACCACAGAGTTACAATAAATCAAACAAACAAAAAAAATAAAAACATACCAGTCAAGGCCATAGAACTCTTAGCAAGTTTTAGCCCCCTTTAACCTCCATTTTTTTATGGAAGTCAAGTCACACCTCTAAATTAATCACATAGCAAGAAACAAAAATAAGTCAAATTCAGATTTTACCAGAGCAGATATAACAAACAATAGTCTTGGCTACAACAAAAGCAATTCTACAATCATATTCAAATATCCCAAGAAAAAATACACAAGTCCTCCCATAAATTTTGACTATAGTGTTCAAAGGCCGGCAACTATAATTGCAAAAAAAAGTAAAAAAAACAGAAATCAAACCACCCTTCTTATTTAAATATATTATTTTTCAACACAAATAACTTGAGCACTACTTTGTGTACACAATAAACAAACCCAAAATCCTTTTTTAATATTCCTCTTTAACCATTAAAAGCATAAATTTCAAGCTCACCCACCTACCTACCAAAACCAATAACAATTCAAGAAGAAAACAGCCAGAACAATGGATCTGTATAGATATTCTAAAGATTTCCACTACAACGAATATCACTCTAGCATCAAAAGTCTTTGTTAGATCCAGTGAATCAGGAAATTCAATGAACAGATCCCATATCAATAAAGAGTTCTATGAGATAATAAAATGGAACTCCAAATCTTAATCTCAGCTGGTGAACACTAAAACATCTAAATCAGATCTGAAATCAAATACAATAACATACCCAGATAACCGATTTCACATTAAATGATAACACTACGTTGATGTTTTAAACGTCAAAAAAAATAAAAATAAAAATTAACAGAATTAACAGATTTCATCAAACAAAGCGAGCATCAAGTAAGTGTGAATAAGTAAGCAAAAATCCGAATTTGAGCTGAAAATTTTACAAAACTTTGGATATATAGACTTATCCAGATCCAAACCATTGATTCAAATACGAAAGAGAGATTAAAAAGTTACCTGAAGACCACGAAGTAACCCGAAAAGCTTCAAAAAAGAGAAAATATTTTTTTGAAGGAATATATATAGATAGAGAGAAATGGATATATTTAGAGTGAAGATGAGCTAAATGTGGAAGATGGATTAGAAACTACTTATAGAGAGACTCGAAGAATAAGATGAGAACCGAAGATAAACCTGACAGAGCACGACCACGTCAATATGAGATTTCTACTCAACCGGTAATAACACAGACCAGATACAGAGTTTAATGTAATGTAATGTGCCTGTTCTATTATGCTTCTCTAATAAAGAGATTTTGTAAATATATATATATTTTTTAATTTCTTTGTCGAAATTGGACTGGTGTGGACGTGTGGTGGTGGTGGGGTTATTTTAATGTGCGGTTGTTTCAATGGTATAATCTGTGGGTTTCGTTTGTTGACCGTTTGATTCCTTTAAAGAAGTGGGACCCTTTTAAGTGGTGGGTGTTGATGGTTTTTTATGATTGAAAATTAGTTAAGTTAGATAAATGGATAGATTAGATGACTGGCGTACAGTCGTACACGGAGTCATTTTCTTTCTTTATTCCAATTGTTTGATTTTTTATTTTTATTTTTATTGGTGTAATGCGATAACAGCCGTTGAGATTAGCAGATCAGCGCTATGATTTTTTTTTTTTTTAATTATTTATTTGAACTTTTTTTATTTAATTTGGAATGTTGAAAAAATTCATTTATCTTATTTTCCATCCAATTTTGATGAGAAATCGAATCGGAAAGTGTTTGCTCCTTATCCTTCCATTTCATTTTCATTTAATGAATCTTATCTAAAATAAAGATGGTATTTCTTATATTAATCCCAAAAGACAATAATGAGTTAATGACAATTACAATGGTTGCATAAGTCATATCTCACTAAAAGTAGAAACAAAAACCATACTCCAAATTAATCCCAAAAGCAACAAGTTTGTGGAGGTAAGCATATGTTCTTATTATGGGCATCAATCATCGACCACTACCACAACTACAAGCCACTAAATCAAAACTGTCATATTCGACTAGACTCATTATCAAGCCTCTCAACATCCTCCACGTGTCTGGTTAAAGAAACTAATCCTGTCATCTGGGACGTTGGATTTATTGATCGTAAACAAAACCAAAAATCTCTGTATATCAATCAGAGCGTCCACGAGTCACGAGAACGTTTTGATTTTTGATTTTTTTATTTTTTGGCAAACGTGAGATGGAATCCTGAATTGGCTGTTACTTACGTGGCATTGACGTGAATTTCTGTTTAAATCCGGGGCACTTTTCCGGAGGATGTTAAGGTCTTCGGTTATGGGTCCATGTTGAGTCGGGTCGAAGTTGACGGCGTATGGCCCGTGGAATATTGGTGGGGGAGAATGTGGATGGATGGGCGGTTGGGCAGATTAGACCTGCCCGTTCGGGCAGCATGGCTGGGTCCTCATTTCAAGAAAAAAGACCCGTTTGAGGTTGGCATAGTGTTTATCTCTTAAGTTGGGGGTTCGAAACTTCGAATATATCTCTTCCCAAAAATTCTGAATTATTGTAATATTTAAAAATAAAATAAAAACTTTACCCTTAAATTTAATTTTTTATTTTTTTCTTAATTTTCCATAATTACTTATTGACTTGTTTCTGCTATCAGTTTGATTATCTTATCACTGTAGGTGGTTGAACGACTTGGTACGTCGAACGGGTCGGGTTGAATCAGGCCCAGAGCAACTAAGCTGGGGTTAGTGTGGTTGACGTCGACTGTTGCTTGCAGATGGTCGTGCGAACTTCGTGGTACCTGCAAAAGAACTTTAAATAGAAGTATAGATGGTTACAGGATGGTGGTGGCTGGAGATCGTAGCCTTATATGCGCTTGGGCTGAGCGACGTCGATTTCCGATGACCGGAATGTTCCTTTAGAGGCAGAGTTTCGGTACGCTTGATATCAGCTTTAATTCCGAGAAAATCCGAGAGCTTTTGAATGAGAGGTCCTCCTTATTTATACTAGAGGCAGTAGCTCCAACGTTCATTATCAGTCTTTGATAGTGGGCGTGATTCTTGGAGAAATCTCCTCTTGAATGGGCAATAACTGATGTAACTGAAGCGTTTGTTTGTAACTGAATATTTGAATAAGTCTTAATGATGGTTTTTGCTGGTATCTGTGTTGGGTCGACCCAGCATAGTGGGCTTAAATAGGACCCATTAGGGAAATATGTTCACTTTGTTGGGCTGGGCCAGTTAGCCATTTTTGGCTACCACAGTTTGTCCCCCACTCTCTAAAGAAGAATCTATGATTTAGAGAGTGATTTCCGTTGGGTTGACCTTTATCGGATCCGTCATTGCTTGAACAAGCTGCATTAAGTTGAATCGAAGATTTTCTTTGAATTGACCATAGTCGGCCGACTCTGCGTCGAATGGAATCAGTATTTATTGGAATAGACCATAGTCGGCCGACTCTGCGTCGAATGGAATCAGTATTTATTGGAATATTTGTTTTCCCTGACGCCTCCATTGAATGAACGACGTTTTTGATGTTGATTTCAATATTCGTCGTTAGACGGTAGTTTCTTGTCATCATTGATGGCAACCTGATGTGATAGATGCTAAATCGATGTGATGGGAGTGTTTTTCCATGATGGCGTCAGCTGCATTAATTTCATGCGCACCTTTCAAGAAGCTATAGCTGTTTCGAATTTTGAACTGGATAGGTTAACGGTTACCTAGGTTAACCGGTGATTTTTACTTGGGTTAACCGGTAGTTGAAGGGGCGTCGACACGTGTCAACTAGGGTTTTTTTTTTTATATAAATCCCACCCTTGTTCCATTCGATACTTTGCACAAAAACAACTGAAAGTTTTGGGGAAAAATTGAAGAACTTATCTCTTCAACTTCTTCGTTGGCCTTGAAACTGAAGCGCCCCATACCCTTTTCGTGGGATTTCTTCGCGATATTCTTCTTTTTCCTCTTTCAGGTTGGTGAAATCTATTCCTATTTATATATACTTCGCCATTTATACATATACTTCCTTTATGCTTGTTCTGAAGTTTTTCATTTATCTTGGAGTGTATGTTCTTTACTATATTTGTTAGATTCTGAGGTTTTGATCCATATCGAGTTGGTTTTATCTGCAAAGAATTGTTTTTTGTTGTTGTGTTGTTGCGACGAGAGCAGTCGGTTAGAATCTGGAAGCCTTCGACAGTAGGTAGATTCCTTATCCTAGTATCTAGGTCGGCTTTTAAGTAGTTTAAGAAACCCAACCTTAGATTTTTGGTCGAAGAAAAAGTCTTTAGGTTGTGATTGTAGCTTTTAGCTTGTGTCTGACTTGTGCATTTTCTGCATGTCAGATTTTGGAGATACAATGTCGAATGACGAGACAATCTCGGAATTGGCAATTAACTGGACTTCCAGTGATGATGGAGTCGATAGTAGGATTCAGGACGTCGATCGACGAGTCACGGTTGAAGATCCGTCGACGGCTGTCCCTATAAATGCTAGGGGTATGATAGAGCAAGGCGCTGTATATGCTATCGCGTCGGCTGTAGAGCATCCGGAATATGTTGAGGTTCCTGAGGCGTCGACATCTGGTCGACATTTAGGTATATTGAAAGACAGTCCGGCGAGCTTGATCACGGAGGATATGTTGCCTGGCATAAGGACGATGTATGGTATTCCTAACGACGTTGAATTACGTGCGCCAAGGGAACATGAACGTGCTGATTGGGATATCCCGGGGTGGACGTGTTTTTATGAGTATACTCTCCGTTTAGGTTTTAGATTCCCTGTCCCTCAGCTCGTTCGACGAATGTTGTTATACTACGATCTAGCTCCTGGTCAGTTGATGCCTAACACCTGGAGAATACTGTTGGGTCTAGGAATATTAAATGAGAGGTATAATGTACAATTTGGATTGGGGTGTCTCCTTCATAACTATTATTTGAAAGAACATTTAGTCGACACTGGTCGTTACTCGTTAGTGCCTCGAAATAAAAAGAGGGAAATCATTATCGATACTAAGTCGAACGACAGACTTTGGAAAGATACGTTCTTTTTCGCGAAGGGGCCTCCGGTCGATGGCCCATGGAGGAGAGGGGAGGAGGAGTATCAATATCGACGGATCTGGAATCGATATGGTAAGTTTCGAAAACTGTCGATTGATATGTTCGTATGCATTCTTTGTGAGTTGCTTGTTTTGACCATTTCATTGTCTTTGCAGAAATCAAAGGGACAATAAAACCTCCGTCATGCGACGTCGCACCTGAACGTACCAGGGTTTTATTAGAGATCCCTGCTAACCAAAGGAGTGTCAGTAGCTTGCTTACGGAAGGTAATTTTAGGCCAAGTCGACTGTGGAGGTGGTCGACACTAAATAGATCGTGCAGACCCTATCCTCATGTGAAGGATTTCTTATCGTACATATGGATCAGGAGGAGTCTTGAGGTTCTCCAGTATAATTTGAGTTTTTTAAAGCCTCTAACTGATGTTGAACGCCATTTCGCAGTGACGACGATGGCGAGCGCGGAGATTAATGTTCCCGAAAATGCTGAGACCATGAGGCGTTTTAGAGATGAAATCGCCAGGAAACGGGCGGCATCTCAAGCCAAACAAAAACGACTCGTAGGCGAGTCGAAGGAAGGCGCTGCAGCCGTAGTGGACCAAATCCTAGATTCGTCGCCAGAGAGGAGTCCGCTGGCAAAGAGGCAAAAGAGGACTTCTGCTGTCGATCGACAGAAGAAAGCGGCGTCCGGCTCAAAAGATAAGTCGGCTGGGGCTGATTTTGAGCCGGATTCTCCAATGAAGCTACTTGCTTCTGGACTCTCGTCATTTAAGGATCCTGCAGGGTTCTTAAAGAGGTCGGACGACTTCACTCTTGTTGATGACGACATGCATTTGAAAAACGTCAAGACGGAGGAAGTTTTTGATACGTTGCTGCTATCAAATTTTCAGGTAGAAAGATTCTTGTTTTCACTGGCAGTATTTTATTACGTATATTTTTTTTTTTTGACGATTTAATATCTTGTTTTTGTAGGCTTACCAAGCGACGCTGCATCTACATGGTCGATACAAGGCCGTAAATGACAAAAATGTGATGCATCGCAAGGCGGCCGACGCTCTTAAAGCGGAAAATGCGAAGCTCTCCAAGGAGAAGGGTGTAATGGAGCGCCAAAAGGTGGCCCTGGAGGAGGAGTTAAAAAGTTTAAGGGATCGACACCAAGTCGAGGAGACAAAGTTCAAAGAAGCGGCCGACCAACATGAAAAGACGGTCGAGGCTCTAAAGGAGCGAGCGTTGTCGATAGCAGTGGAAGCTATTTGCAAGGCTAGGGCGGAGCTTTTTAAAGAGTTCTTGTCGGGCGTCCAATGGGATCCTCAACATATGAGAGAGGAAATTGACCTCTACGAGGAGATGGAGCGTCTGAAACTTGAAGAATCCCTTGATGGAGAAGACGCTGTGGATGTCGACAGAAGCCCTGGGGCTAATGAACGTCCCGACAATAACGAAGAGAGTGCCGCTGTTGCTGTCGCTCCTCCTCCTAGCGATGCTCCCTGAAATTTTATTTTGTAATGCTGGACGATCTTGATCGACTTGATATGTAAAAGATTGTTTACTTATTTTGAATGGATCGACCTTCTTTTATTTCTGAATGTTTATTTGCTTATTGGATCGACCATCAAATGATGGTAGTTACACAATGGTAAACAAGTTTTGATTGAGATCTGAAATGACTCATGATCTATCGTAAGTCGTACGACGTGAAACGAATAAGATAAGCCTGTAAACTTATGCTCAGTCGTAGGAAGATTTTAATTTTGAATGTAATAAGCCTGTAAACTTATGCACATTCGTAAGTCGAACGACGTCAACTGTCATATGGGGGTCAATCACGCGTTTAATATTCGTAAAAAGTTGCTTAGGATGCGTAAGGAGATAGTTGAAAGAGATAAAAAGATACTTTTCATTTACTCGGAGAAATTTGGATTCGCGTACATGCGTTATATTTGGTCGATAGAAGTTCACGTACATGCGTTATGGTCGACAAGACCTTTTTATACAGATTCGCGTACATGCGTAATATATATGGTCGACAAGACTACTTTACATAAATTCGCGTACATGCGTTATAATTGGTCGCCTTCTCCCAGTGTTGTTCCCCCACTCTTAATATGTGATTGTCCTGAATGAGGATATTGGGAGTTTGAGGTCGAAGTCGGTGAATGCGGTCGTTGAAGCTGTATATTCAAAAAATAGAAAGTTTGCTTGTCGACGTTGACAGCGTCGTAAGATAGATGGTAATTTTTTGAGCTCAGTTTTGCACTTAGTTGCACGAAGGTGTCATCATTGCTCTTCTCCGGGTTGAGTTTGTTAGAAATGAGAGGAAAAAACAAAAATAATGAAATCAAAAGATAGTTTAGAAATGGTACTTTTTTAGATGTAGAGCGTTCCAGCTGTTGTGTATTTCTCGTCCATCGAGTCCTCTAAGCTTGTAAGCTCCACGCCCGACGACATCTGTAATTTGATACGGTCCTTCCCACGTTGGTCCCAATTTTCCGGCGCCTTCTTCCCTTGTATTTTGGAAGACTCGTCGCAATACCCAGTCGTGGAGTTTGAAGATTCTGACGCTAACTTTTTTATTGTAGTGTCGAGCGACTTGTTGTTGGTACGACTGGATTCTCAAAGCGGCACGATCCCTTCGTTCGTCGAGGTGGTCAAGTTCGAAATTGAGTTCCAAGTTGTTTTGTTCCTCATTCGGATTTTCGCTACGGGCGGTCGACACCCTTGTTTCTATTGGGATGACAGCTTCTGAGCCATAGACAAGTGAAAAGGGAGTTTCTCCTGTCGACCGTCGTGGGGTAGTTCTGTATGACCATAGGATTTCTGGAAGTTTTTCCACCCACTCGCTTTTTTCCGCCTCGAGTCGTTTCTTCAATGTATTGACAATGGTTTTGTTAGTCGACTCAGCTTGTCCATTTGCTTGGGGATATCGTGGAGTTGAGAAACTTAGCTTGATTCCGTACTTGTCGCAGAAGTTCTTGAAGTCGTATGAAATGAATTGGGACCCGTTGTCGGTCACTATTTCCTTGGGTACTCCAAACCTGCAAATAATATTTTTCCAAACGAAGTTGCGTACCTCAATATCGCGTACTTGCTGATACACCCCGATTTCGACCCATTTGGAGAAGTAGTCCGTCAGGACCAACATGTAGACGACGCCACCAGGTGCAGCCGGCAGCTTACCTACAATGTCCATCCCCCACTTCATAAAAGGCCAAGGGGACGAGATTGAATTCAGCGTACCTGGGGGAAGATGTGATATTGGTGCGAAGCGTTGGCATTTGTCGCACGACTTGACGTGATTTTGAGAATCAGTCCGCATGGTTGGCCAATAATATCCCGCCGTGACAGCTCTGTTCGACAAACTACGGGCGCCAGAATGATTCCCGCATTCCTCATGGTGTAGACTTTTTAAAACGTCGTACGCCTCTCGTTTGGTGACACATCTCAAGTAGGGTCCGGTGAATGACTTTTTGTAAAGCTTGCCATATATGATACAGAATTTAGTTGCTTTTGCCTTGATTCTCCTTGCTTCAGTCCTGTCGTCTGGCAGAATATCAGCTTGGAGGTAATTGAAGATCGGTTCTATCCAGCTTCTACCATCGTCGATTGGTGCCAATATCTCTGCTTCTTGAATTGATGGAGACATGAGATGAACTATAGGAACCGACTTTGAGCCATTTGTTGCTGTCGATCCAAGGCTTGCTAATGCGTCTGCTCGCGCGTTGTCGGATCTGGGTATTTGATCTATCGAAAATTCATCGAAAGTCGATTGAAGCCGTTTAGCTTTGATTAGGTAGGCCGACATTCTTGGGTCCCTTGCTTCGTATGATCCGTTTATCTGTCGAACGACTAGTTGGGAGTCGCTTAACACTTTGATTCTCTTTATTGCCAGGCTTTTTGCTAATTCGAGCCCTGCTATCAGAGCTTCGTATTCAGCTTCATTATTTGTTGCACGAAAACCACAATGGATCGACTGCTCCAGTATATCTCCCTGGGGGGATTTGAGTACCAGTCCTAGTCCGCTTCCCTTGATATTACTCGAACCGTCGACCGACAAGGTCCATTTTTCGCTGAGGGTTTCTGTGGCGAGCGCCACCAGTTCTGGTTCTGCCTGCATGTTTTCAGGTGGAGTGAAGTCTGCCACAAAGTCGGCCAATACCTGTGATTTCATTGCTGATCTTGGATGGAAGCTGATGTCGTACTCGCTGAGTTCTACTGCCCATTTCGTCAATCGACCTGAAAGCTCAGGTTTATGCAAAATATTTTTAAGAGGGTAAGTGGTTAGTACCTTAACGGAGTGGCATTGGAGGTATGGTCTCAATTTACGTGCTGCCACGACAAGGGTCAGTGCGAGCTTCTCCAGTCGACTATACCTGGTTTCTGCGTCGAGTAGGGTTTTACTTACGTAGTAGACTGGATGTTGGTTGTTCTCTTCTTCTCTCACGAGGACTGCGCTTACAGCGGTGTCGGATACTGCCAGATATACGAATAATGTTTCGTTGTCTTTTGGCTTTGACAATAGTGGTGGCGACTTCAAGTATGTCTTCAAATCCTGTAGTGCCCTTTCACAGTCGTCGTTCCATTCGAACGATTTATTTCTTTTGAGTGTATTGAAAAATGGTAGACATCGCTCAGACGACTTGAAGATGAAGCGGTTCAGCGCTGCTACCCGACCGGTAAGTTTCTGCACGTCTTTGATGCATTTAGGTGACTCGATGTTTTCGATCGACCGTATTTGGTCTGGATTTGCTTCGATTCCCCTATGGGTGACCAAATAGCCCAGAAACTTTCCTGAAGATACACCAAAAGAACATTTAGTGGGGTTTAGTTTCATACCATATTCGTCGAGAACGTCGAACGACTGTCGCAAATGATCGATGTGTTGTTGTGCGACTAGGGATTTGACCAGCATATCGTCGATGTAGACTTCCATTGTCGATCCGAGCATTTTTGCGAACATTTTGTTGACTAGCCTTTGGTAGGTTGCACCTGCATTTTTTAAACCAAAAGGCATTACCTTATAGCAAAATGTACCTCGCTCCGTGACGAAGGCCGTCTTCTCCTGGTCGTCAGGGTGCATTAGTATCTGGTTGTAGCCGGAGTATGCGTCCATAAAGCTTAGTAAGTCGTGTCCTGCGGTAGCATCTACTAACATGTCGATGTGAGGTAGCGGGAAAGAATCTTTGGGGCAGGCTTTGTTGAGGTCTGTGAAGTCGATGCAGACTCTCCACTTCCCGTTTTTCTTCTTGACTACTACGACGTTTGCTAGCCAGTCGGGGTACTTTACTTCCCTCACTGACCCGATGTCGATCAGTTTTTGGATTTCGTCGTTGATAACTTTGTTTCTTTCTGGAGCGAACTTTCTTCGTTTTTGTCTTACCGGTTGATGATCTGGGTCGACCTGCAATTGGTGTACTATTACCTCGGGGTCGATGCCGACCATATCTTCGTGTGACCAAGCGAAACTGTTGCGACGCTCTTTGAGGAATGTAATCAACTGCTCTCGTATGTCGTTCGACAGTCTGGACCCGACGTATACTTTATTTTCTGGGTGATCTGGGTCGATCGACACTTCGTCGAGTTCCTCCATTTGAGGCTTGTTTTGAGTCGACTCGACATTGGTTTCCTGTAATTGCTATAAATCTTGTTTCTTCCTTTTAATGGCATTCTGGTAGCATTCCCTGGCTGCTCGTTGTTCCCCTTTGATCTCTTTCACCCCCCACCTGGTAGGAAATTTGATCATCTGATGATAAGTCGACGGGATGGCCTTCAACTCGTGTATCCAAGGTCTGCCAAGTATGGCGTTGTAAGGAGATTGACAGTCGAGCACGAGGAAATTGATGTACAAGTTGACCCCTTCAGCGTAGACTGGCAGCACAATCTCGCCTAACGTGCTTTTTTGCTCTCCACTAAACCCGGTCAACATAGTCGTTCGACGACTTAACTTTGACTCGTCGACCTGCATTTCTCTCAAAGCGCTGTTAAATAAAATATTGCACGAACTACCATTATCAATCAAAATGCGTTTAGTTAAACAATTTGCAATATGCAGAGAAATGACTAAAGCATCATGGTGGGGGGAGAACAAATCTGATTTGTCTGTCGACCGAAAGGTGACTGTTTCGTCGACTTTGGATGTGTGTTCTCGATTCGGCTGGACTTCTGTGTTTGATACTTGTCGCGTGTGTCTCTTGGCTGCTGAATAACTTACGCCACTGACTTCGGATCCACCTACGATGTAGTTGATCACTCTATCTTGCCTGGGTGGCTCCGGAGGACTGTCGGCGACATCTGATTGTTTTTGGTCGTTACGTCTCGCGTAAGTCTGTTTTCCCTTCTCCGTTAAGAACTCTCGAAGGTGTCCCCGTTTTAGGAGTTCAGCGACTTCAAATTTCAGGGCGATGCAATCTTCTGTACGATGGCCATGATCCCCATGGAATTCACATCGAAGCTTCGGGTCCCTGTGTTCTGGTAGGGCATTCATCTTCCGTGGCCACTTGACTGTTTTGCCCATTTCCTTCATCACTGCTACAAGGTCGACAGGTTCGATGCTGAGGTTATATTCTGGTGCTTCTACTTGTGGTCGACTAGATCTCAAATTACTGCGATCGACCGAATGTTTGTCAATTGAGCCCTCGTGTCGAGATTGGGGATTCCGTCGGTTGTTTGTAGGGTAAGGCTGTGATCTCTGGTCGTTGGATCTTCTCTCTACTCGATCGTTGCGTCGATTACCATAGTATGTACTGTTGGCTTTGCCGACGTAATTTGCTTCATCTTCTTCCCACTTGATTTGTGCCCATGCTTTGGCTAGTACATCTTCCATAGTCCTGCACGGATACTTAGTGAGCTCTTTATATAAATCAGAATCAAACCTTAGGCCTTTCCTGAAGGCGTAGATGGCGGTTGCTTGATTGCAACTTGGGATTTGCACTTTTTCTCGATTGAAGCGTCCGACGTAAGCTCTCAAGTTTTCGCCAGGTCGTTGGACTACTGTATAAAGGTCGTCCGACTGCTTCTCCAGCTTGCGACTGCTCGCGAATTGCTCCACGAAGGTATCCGTTAGCTGCGCAAAAGAATCAATTGAGTTATTAGGCAAATTGGTATACCATTGTAAAGCAGGGCCACTAAGGCTAGATCCGAAAGCCTTGCACATGCACGCCTCTCTTAGATCGCGCGGAATTGCGGCGGTGAACATTCTCTGCTTGTATTGTGCAATGTGGTCGTCCGGATCTGTTGTCCCTTCATATTGCTTCATGTTTGGGAAGCTAAACTTTCTAGGCATCTCGATAAGAGCGATTGCGTCGACGAACGGTGAGTCGGCGAAGCTGTTGGCAGTGCTCTTCTTTATCGGAGCTGGGACTCCTGGAATTCGTTGGATGAGAGCTTCCATTTCTGCGAACCTGCGAGAAAATTCTAAGTCATTGTTGAAGTGCATACCAGGCCCGGGTTTTACCAATCCGGGTGTCGACTGGAGTGATATTGTCGCTTTGTCGACATTGTCTGGTCGTTGGTCCATTGCTGGATCTCGTTCGTCCATCCCATCGTTCCGAGCAGGCATATCGTTGAGGTTGATATCAATCCTTGCGGTCTGAAGTTCTGGTCGATTCTGACGGTCGGCCGGAATCATCTCGGGTCCGACGGGATTTGCTGGTGTCCTTGGAGCAGGTCGATCGACAAACGTTTCTGCGTTAGGTGTCGACGTTGGGTGCTCCGATGTCGCTGAGTCAGGTACTACTCCGTCGACTAGTGCTCTCAGCTCTCCATTAGCCGCTCGAATTGCTGCATTCTCTGCTTCCAGTGCCTGCATCCTCTCGGCGTTTGCGGCCATTTGAGCGGTCAATGCAGCAATTTGATCTTCGACGGTGGGGATTGAGCCGCTTCCAGTCATGTTGAGTTTTAGTTGGAACAGATTGACTGAATTTGGAAGTAGTTGCAATGGGCCCCACGGTGGGCGCCAAACTGTAGGTGGTTGAACGACTTGGTACGTCGAACGGGTCGGGTTGAATCAGGCCCAGAGCAACTAAGCTGGGGTTAGTGTGGTTGACGTCGACTGTTGCTTGCAGATGGTCGTGCGAACTTCGTGGTACCTGCAAAAGAACTTTAAATAGAAGTATAGATGGTTACAGGATGGTGGTGGCTGGAGATCGTAGCCTTATATGCGCTTGGGCTGAGCGACGTCGATTTCCGATGACCGGAATGTTCCTTTAGAGGCAGAGTTTCGGTACGCTTGATATCAGCTTTAATTCCGAGAAAATCCGAGAGCTTTTGAATGAGAGGTCCTCCTTATTTATACTAGAGGCAGTAGCTCCAACGTTCATTATCAGTCTTTGATAGTGGGCGTGATTCTTGGAGAAATCTCCTCTTGAATGGGCAATAACTGATGTAACTGAAGCGTTTGTTTGTAACTGAATATTTGAATAAGTCTTAATGATGGTTTTTGCTGGTATCTGTGTTGGGTCGACCCAGTATAGTGGGCTTAAATAGGACCCATTAGGGAAATATGTTCACTTTGTTGGGCTGGGCCAGTTAGCCATTTTTGGCTACCACAATCACAAACATTTTACAAATATACGATGAAAAAAAAAGGTTATTGTTTATCCAAAATTCCAAATCACTTAAATACATACTCATAGATATAATTATTACATATGAAAACGCGTTTACTTATCAAAAACTTAATTTTTATAAGTATACTTAAAAAGTTAAAATAACGTTCTTATCTATCCATATCACTTCAATATATTATACATACTTGCAAATATAATTAAGGTATATGGAAAAAGAACTTAATAACTGGTTTTGTGATTATATAAAACAGTTCGGAATCATATTATATAGGGGTCTCAAACTTGGATTTGGATCCTCTCCCTCCTAAGCTAAACTTGACCTAAGATTTTAATAATCTAGAGACATGTGTCACTCAATCATATGAATAGTCTAGATTTTTTTTTTTCCTTTTTAATTTGCTTCAAACGGCAGCTTAATTTTCTTTTTTTCCTTTTTTAATTACTTCAATAACATCATTTCAAGACAACTTCTTTCTCAAAATCCCATAATACTTTATCAGAAAATCCCAAAATCCTCTGTTAAGTATATCAATGCAAGTATCCAACAAGAAAAGAGTATATTTCTTAAATTTCTTTTTCATAGATTAACAAATTGATTGATTGTTTGTAGTTTAGACATGACTGCATATTAAACATAAATCAAAATCAAAACCAATCCATTGACAAATTAGTAATTTTTAACAATCACGGTTGGCACCTTCATCAAAATTTCAGGTGCAAGAGATTTTTGACAAATATTATTTAAAAAATCAAAGCACAAAAATGATGATAAAAAAAATTCAAATGAAACAATCTTAATTTTCGATGGACACTCTCTTGATCGAATGCCCATTCCACTATAATCAAAAGTAAAAAACGAAGAAGAATATGGTTTTGAGAAGAAACACAAAAGAAAATATGAAGTTTGAATTGAGAATCCGGTTCATGAGAAGAAATGCAGATGAAGAGATGGAGCTTGATTGATAGAGATGGAGTTTGAATTGATTCTAATATGAGAAGAATCTGGTTCATGAAGAAGAAAACAAAGAGGAGTTAGGGATTTTTTATTTTTATTTTATTTTTATTTTTATTTTTTTGTAAGTAGAGGAGTTAGGGATTTTGAAAATGAAGTTGTGGTTGAAATGTTGGTAAAAAAACAAAAATTGTGTTAAAACGATACCGTTTGAAGCAAATAAAAAAGGGAAAAAAAAAAAATGAATTCTAGACCATGTAGATGATTGAGTGCCATATGCCTCCGGATCATTAAAAGCTTAAGTAAAGCTTAGTTTAGAAGGACTAGAAGAGGATCTAAATCCCTCAAACTTAATTCCCCCTCCCACTTTCAAAATCAACTTTACTTTACCGATTCAATTTTCTATGGAACTTGATTATTTTTTAATTCATTTCATTTTTCAACGGTTAAACGTATCCTTAGGAAGAATGAGAAATAGAAATGAAAAATACAATAGCGTGGGTCACCGGTCATCTATACACCTACATTTAAAACGTTGTTTATCTGTCTCTCTCTCATTCTCGCTATCTACCTCTCTGGAAATTCGTAGCGGATTCAAAAATTATATGTTAATTACTCTAAGCTCTTTCAACGGCTCATATTACCCCACAACAGCTGTTATCAAAGTGGACAGAGCCTGTCGTGTTATAATATCACTGAAGAATATATCTCTCACGAGCTAAATGAACAAAAAAAAAAAAAAATCTTATTATGTTAATTGTTAATTAATTATATGAAATTATCCGATAAGAATGCGATCAAATCTTTACACTATCCAATAATGACCAAACTAACATGCACGAGCATCACATTTTAAGCAATACTGCTGCATTAAGAATCATTAAAGGTGGTTGGCATGTCGCTTCCATTTCTTCTTCTTGTCGATTTATTTTGACAAGTTCGATTCAAGTGATTAATTATCTATAGTTGTATTATTTTCTTTTTCCTTTTTTTTTTGTTGTTTTTTTTTGAAGGAAGTAGGAGGAACCTTCAAAAATTTAGAAATCAAATCAAATCAAATCGAGATATGGAACTTGAAATATACATATTGTTTCATTTTTCGAACCATGTTTTTAATTAGATTTAAAATATAAATAAATAGATTAATAAAACTATTTCTCTATATTAAATTGATTAAATTTTATCTTTAAACTCTCAAGAAGTACTGTAGTATTGTACTGTACTAGCTATATATATCCACAACGTCTACATTCTACAATAAGATGATAACCAAAATGTTTTGTAATATTTCATTGCAGTGAAATCAATAGTCTGATCAATTGATCAACAGGGTATTAAAATAATTAATCCAAATTAAAAACAGTTTCGTCAAGAATACTCAACAATTGTTAAACAGAATTTCGGTCAAGAATGCCAACTTTTTAACAGATAATCAAGTTAGGGTATATCTCCAAAAAAGGAAAATAAATAAATAAATAAATAAATTCAAAACTGGTAAACGCATCTTCAACTCTTATCACTTGGAAAATGTCATCGTAGTTGTGACTTTGACACGAAAATTCTTCAGCGATGGTGAATTTGATTCTATCCAATATTCCAATGACGAGGCACTAGAAAAAATTATTGTAGACCGATTCTCGTCCGCTTGTTCTTGACTACTCACCAACACAACACCTTTTTTTTTCTATAGCTGACCAACAACCCCATGTCGCCATATTTTAAGCAGATAATTTCTGGATTTGTATCCCTAATTAATATACTGTTGTGGTGGTCAAATTTTTCATAAAGATAATGTGATGTCTATCAAAGATTTCTGACAATTAGATTATATAGATGGAGAGAAAAGAAGAGAGTGATAAAACTATGCCGAATAAGCAGTTTTTATACAAAGTATCGGAATTGCCAACAACTCTTGAAAAATTATTTTTGACCAATTTAACATGATTAAGTACACTTTCATTATATACGTAATACGTCCCCTCTTAACAAAATGGTAGTACTGTACCTGTTGAGAGTCGACACTTCTCTAGAATTTGTTAGCGACTTCAAGTAGCTTGGATGCTTGATGAAAGCATGATCAAACTTCTCCAGAATTTTCTAGAGACTTCAATAAGCTTTTGGATGCTTAATGAAGCATGACCAGAAACTTTGAGAATTAGTATTGATCAAGAAGCTTCATGAGAAAACAGAGGAGATAGCAATCGACTTCGAGAATTTTGTAGAAGTTTCATTCACCGACTTTGGATATATATATATATGGGTAATATTAACCTATAACAATTAATTTATTTCTATAAAAAAAAAGACTCTGAGCTGGAAGAAGCCTTAGAACCGGTGAGGGGTGCATAGATTGTTTTGATGGAGCCATCTGGCTGAGGAACATATGACGTATCAACAGCAACGACAGGAGCCTCGTCCTGGAAACCCTTTTCATAATTTGTGAGCCATTCAAGAGGTATGATCTCTGTAAGCTTTTCTCTGAGTAGTTGTTTATTTTTATTTGTAGAAAAAAATTAATTGTTATCTATGCCCTAAGGCATACGTTAACACTACGTCTACTATATAGAGAGGTTTATAGGCTTGTAGTAAATTGTGAAAAAGAGTGAAGAGTTGAGAGAAGTCTCAAAGATCAAGTGGTGAAGCACTTGAGTGGCCGACGGTGAGTGAATTACTTGCTCAAGTGAGTTGGCCTTTTGTACTTATATGTGTAGTGTGTATATGTGAGTGGTATATAGATAAGTGTATTTGAGTGTAAGGCCTGTTTGTTTTTTTTCACTATCAGACTTATTACCTCTTATATCTTAAATTAAGATAAATCAGTTTGTTTGTTTTTCCAACTTATATCTTATTTTAAGATATATATGTCTTTTAGAAAAAGTAAATTTTTTTTACTTTTATCTTATTCAAAAAGTGATATGGTAGAGTTTTTTAATAAAATTCCATAAATGTCCTATAACAATTCATACATTTATAATTTTATCCACACATAATAAAATTCTAAAAATTAGTTTTCCAAAAATTTCCAATTTTGAAGAAACCCTAACACAACCTAATCAATTTTATATTAATAATAAGTCATCCAAAATAAAAAAAACAAACATATCATAATATCTTAATTTATAAGATTTATTCATATGTCTAATAAATTAGGGTCTTATAAGACTTTAAATAAATAAATAAAACAGCCTCTAAGTGTTGCGGTCAAAGATTGTGTAATAAAACACAGTTTTTTTACTTTTGTAAGTACTCTGTTCCTTTGCTAATTAAGTACCTTTGCTAATTAAATCGTAAAGTATGAAAAGATCCTCTCATTTAGTGAGAGTTGTATTCTGAACCGTGTTTATAGTTGTTGATCTCGTAAGATTCCGATAGACCTTGACCCAATTGGTTTTAATATTTCAAAAAAGAAAAAATTCACTTTGATCTTAATACTGTACCTTCATGGTGGTTGAACTTAGAAGTTGCTTTGGTGCATTTAGAAGTCATAAAGCTCAAAAGACAAAAGCCCGTACAAGATCGGTCCAACCAGTTTCCATCAAGTTTCTGCGCCCTTTTAATTTCCCAACCGTCTGATTCTATTTTATCCATTCACGAATCACGATCCGATTTCCAACCGTTGGATCTAACATTAACTTTGCGCTGATCTATTATGTTCTGGCGGTAAAAAAAACGGCATCGTTTCTAGCTCGTAAGCTGGAATTGTTAGTTAATCGTCAGTCGTCACAGACTCACACTACACTGCAAATCATCGTTTTCTCAAGAAAGTACTGGACACTATACTACCTTCAAATTTCTATGCTACAAAAAAAATGGATAAAACGAAGAACAAACTCGTGACGATTTAATTTCCTCCAATTCTCTCTCTGTTCAAGAAATTAAATCCCTAATTATCGCTAATTCGATGCCGATTCCTTCAATTTCTCTCATACGTCACCGGTCACCAATCATAACCAACCTCCTCCGCCACGTCTCTACCGTCCGCCACCGTCACCTCCCGATCGTCGTCGTCGCTGCAGCCAAACCTCAGCAACAAAAGTCCTACAACGCGAGAAAGAATTTTCTCAGAGCCAAACAGCACACCTCGAAAGAGTACTCCTCTCTCTCCCCGGTTCTCTCTCCGGACGACAAGCCGGAACTCACCGATTCTCAGGCCATCGGCACCGTCGCCGCCTCGCAAGCGAACTTCATGCGCGTCATCGTCCAATCGGAGCCTTCTAGAAGCGGTGTTGAGCTGCTGTGCGTAGTGAGGGCTTTGTTGAAGAAGATAAAACGGAGAGTTTTGGTAGGGGACAAGGTGGTGGTGGGGTCCATTGATTGGGTGGATCGCAGAGGCATGATCGAGAATGTGTATCAGCGAAGCACGGAGATTCTAGACCCTCCAGTGGCTAATGTGGACCATTTGCTCGTGCTTTTCTCTGTGGAACAGCCCAAGCTCGAGCCGTTTACGCTCACGAGGTTCTTGGTTGAGGCTGAGTCAACTCAGATTCCAATCACGCTCGCTTTGAATAAAGTAGAGCTTGTCGATGAAGAGGTCAGATTTTCTTCAAGCAGTGTCTAACTCAGTCGAGTCAAGATTTTGATTCGATAGTCGAGTCATATGAACATTTTATACAATTTCATGCACACTTGCTGACTAAATTTAATTTAATTTATAATTCTATATGAGATCATATGTTAGTGTTCCTTGTTTTCATGCTTGAATGCTTCGAAGATTTTCAAGAATCTGTTATATTTTTACTGGCTGATTATCATGGCATGACTGTATGTCTGTATATGTATATCATTCACCTTTGTTCAAGTTAAACTAAACTTCTCGGATCATGCATTTTAAACTGGCAAATGATTTACGTATTAGAATACAATAAGTTAATGAAAAATCATGTTCATGTTTTTCTCTTCAATTCCAGTAGTGTTGATATGAAAAATCTTTTGGCTCTGCAGACACTGGTTGGATGGAAGTCTAGGCTGCAGAGTTGGGGCTATGAACCACTCTTCTGCAGTGTAGAATCGAAATACGGAATTGATTCACTTGCATCAAATTTGAGAGATCAAACGACTGTGATCGTTGGTCCAAGCGGAGTAGGAAAGTCTAGTCTCATTAATGCTTTGAGAAGCAATCCCCGCGCTTCTGATGCTGTGGAAGGGGATAATTGGTTCGAGCCTGTGGGTTCCTCCTCACCTTGCCCCTGTTCATGCTTTTCTCGTTTGTGTTGGTGTTTGCATCCAGTTGGGTTATTTACTTCTCTGTTGCAATTTCTCTTTACAGATTTTAGGAAGCAAGTGGTTAGAAGATCAACGGGTTGGGGAAGTTTCAACAAGGAGTGGCAGAGGGAAACACACTACTCGTCATGTGTCTTTGCTTCCATTAAGCGGAGGAGGTTATCTTGCCGATACTCCTGGGTTTAACCAGCCTAGTTTAATGAAAGTAACAAAGCAATCTCTTGCACAAGCTTTCCCGGAGGTTTGTGATACTTCATTCGATTAACTCTCGACTTTATATCAGGTTTATGAACAGTCACTGTGATTAATTCTTATTTGGCTGATTGTTTTCACCTTTTCTCATCAGGTTCAGAAAATGCTAAAAGAAAACGAGCCTGGGAAATGTGTGTTCAATGATTGCTTGCATGTCGGTGAACCAGGATGCGTTGTGAAAGGGGATTGGGAAAGATATCAATACTATTTTCAACTTCTTGATGAGATCAGAATCAGAGAGGAGTTTCAGTTGAGGACATTCGGGACTAAAAGAGAGGGCGATGTAAGGTATGTAAGATTAAATACTATAATCTACATACTTGTTGAATCAAAATTTAGATGTACATGGTGTTCAATTAGCATATGGTAGAAGAACTTCAAGAAATGTGGTTCAGATTTAGATGGTCTTTAGTATCCTCCTTCATCCTCCGATAAATGGTAAAGGTTTGATAGCTGAATACGGATTGTTAATTTTGTGTGTAGGTTTAAGGTGGGAGATATGGGTGTCCAGCAAGCTGAACCACGACTAGAGCCGAAGAAGCACAGGAGGCAGTCTCGCAAGAAGATGAATCAGTCAATACTAGATGATCTGGATGATGATGATGACGAAGACATGGACTTGGAAAATGATCCCATTTTGAGAGCTATAAGAAATGAAAACAACTAAAACTTGGTTCCTAGCTTTCGTATGTAAATGAGTAGTTTCTTGACTAACTTTTTTGTTTTCCTTCTTACCGCGGTTAAAACTGATTTTACCAGTACAGACTACAGAGTGCAATCTGATACTAAATCAGATTTGTAAGTGTTCTTTACTTGAATGAAGAGATTGTGGTTGACAAAGCTAATGTCAATGTCTGAAGACATTTTTCGAGCTTGTAAAATGCACTGTTCTTGTACGCACTTTGCTGGGCACTAGTAAACTAGTGATGATTCGGTAAACAAAATAGTGAGAAGTGTATATCCATATCACAGAAAACACCCACTATTAAGGAGAAAGTGAAGGTCCTATGATGCCCAGTATTTTGTACAAAGTGTCAGTTCCAGATATTTATCTTCTCCAGTCAAATGACTATCAATTGATTAGGACGCCCAGTATTTTGTACAAAGTGTCAGTTCCAGATATTTATCTTCTCCAGTCAAATGACTATCAAATGAAATTAATCAATTCTGATGATCTTTCTTGGAAATTGAATTTGTGCCATATATATCATGGATGTCATACATTGCTCTGTTTGAGATCATTATTAAACCAACCGGTGAGACTGTTATTTCCAACTCGAAGAAGAACATCTATGTAGAAGTAATCGGGTAGAATCAACTAGTTTGCCGACTATTTAGCTCATCTGATTCCCATCATTGAGTCAACCATGGCTCTGCCGGAACTTACAAGTATTATTTTAGACCTTTGCCATCGCCCATCAGTTAGGAGACAGCCAGTCTCCAACCAGAATCTCAAATGTTTTCCAGAGAGCATGCACTTTGTCATTTCATCAAACAAAATAATTTAATAACTTTAAAGCAAAGGACACCACTCTAAAAGTTAACAAACACAGGCCAAAGATCGAAGATATTGATATAAAATATGGTCAGAATTTTAATGACAATGAGCAAAGATTAGCTAATTGACAACAGAATATAGTCTCTCTAATTCAAAACTTCTATTGTTCTACATGTTAATATAAAATTGAATTGCATAAAATCATCATTCCCTAAAATTTATTGTCTATATCCTAATCCTATATTTAAATATTTATTCCTATGAAACAAGAGCTAGTGGATGCAACAAGTATTTGACATCAGCGAGACAGCAATCTAACAAGAATTACTGACATGCTACTTCTCTGTCAACAAGACTCTCAAAGAAGGTGTGAAGAGCCAATACCAGAAACTATAACATCAGATTTAGGCAAAGACGTATAAAACTACAACATTTCCTCTTTATTCTAACTATAAAGAATCACTTTCCATGGTCTACAATGCCTAATATTCAGAGACATAGTTATCATCCTAAACATAAAAAATTATGACAACTTTTGAAAGCAATCTAACCTTCAAGAGCAAAGAAACCATCACATAATCACCTGCAATGCCATATCACAAGGATCAAATGAGATCCTCTTAATATCAACAGGACGTCAAATCTTTCTAATATCATTAATTGGAATGCAGAACTTTATAATATAATTGACAGGAAGTCAGCGACTTCCTATTTTTCCAAGATTACGAAGAAAAAAAAAAAGAGGAAAGAGAGTAATCATAAGAACATCTAGCATAGGATACTCAATAAATCAAGGCTGTGAAAATTCTTTTTAATCGCTGTCTATAAAGGTTCAAATATATGGGAAAGCAAAGCAAGTGCATTGTGTTATCCTTTCAAAAGAAACTCAACATGCCGAAGCCTAAGTCATAAAAATCCTAGCAAATGCTAAACATCGGATCAATCACATTTACTTCTTAGAGGATTTTTTCTTTGAAGGAACAGCCAGTTGTGGCTTGGGATGCTTTTCGGCTTCACTTGGATCCAACCACTTGAGAGGGTTGCGATTGAAGAAAGGCCAGTTAGGGACAGTAATCAGTGTAGTGAGAACCACACCACTTGCATATATCAAAACCATCATCTGAAATGACCCCAGAATGTATCCACCGCCAAATCCCACCACAGCAAATGCCAACAACAGTATCTGCATCAGCTGCTCCGCTAATTTTTGCCCTTGCCAATCCATCTACAATTGAAAATAAATAAATAAATAAAAATCTACCTAACCCTAATTAAAAATGAAATCTGTGTCATCTAATTGTGATTTAAAATTAAATGAAAATTGACAACAAAAACACTCATCATCATCATTTTTTTTTTTTAATACAAATTGATCACTATAAAGTTGGAAATGGAAACCCTAAGATTATGTTCGGTTGTTGAGAAATTTTTTTTGACTATTCATTGATGCACTCCAGTTAAAATAAATTGTATAAAATTGTACAAAATTACAACCGACGAGATCGTCTCTCTTATTCTAAAAGCAGATAGAAATAACAAAGAAATATCAATTCAATAGGGATTCAATTTGGATCTTCATTATCGGTATCTAATCAACCAAACAGAGTCGTGACGTAACAAAAGTAAAAACGAGCAATTCAATAAAATCGAAAATTGTTGGAGATTTAACGGATCAAAAGGGTTACAAAATCGTACACATATAAATGCAGAGCCGACGATATATTTAGAGACAGAGAGTCGGAAAGATAAAACATACCGTGACGAGAGAGGTTCAGTGAAGAGAGGGACGATGTCTGAACGTGAACTGATAGGGAAGTTCAGCTACAGATCTGAATATATTGTAAGCTGAGGATGTTTATAATCCGTTGGATTTTATATCTATATGTACTACGGTGTCAACTGGTCAAGCGAGATTGGAAACCGTTGGATTAGATTCATAACGCAGATTAAATTGACTGCGTCGATCAGGTGGATGAGGCTTCACCGTAAAAAGTTATGAAGCCGCTTGTAAATTGTTCATGGGTTTTGCTACATTACTGTTAATGGGTAGATATACGATAAAGTTGATTACCTTTTATTTTATTTTTAATTTTTAAATCCTTAATTTTATACACCATTGGATTGAAATCACGATAACTTAGCCAAACCCATTGTTCATTTGCCGTGGGTAGTGGGATGGGTATTTTGTTTGTTGTTTTGTTTCGTTTTTCGTTTTTTGTTTTTTTAGGAGATGTAAGCAAATTGAGAAATTATTTAATTTTAATTCGTTTTAATTTTCAAATCTGGATATCATATTCATTTTCAAAATCGAAATTGATAATTTTTTCTGAGGCTGGGAATCATTGTGTCCACCTTCAAAAATCTTGTAACATCTGTAATGAATTGTTGAGATTTATTAATTTTAATTTTTTTCACTTTCATTATTTTAAAATTCTTTATATTATATTTGAATTAACTGTAATTAAGTAAAAGATTATTTTAGCAGAGGTCTGAAATTAACCAAAACCCTACAGGTTTTGTAAAGAATTTTAAAATCAAGCCCCTTAGTTAATTACAGGCAATTAATACCAAAGTTGCAACTTAAGAGTAAATTCAATATTTATACTTTCAATTTCACAGCAAATATTGAGCAGGTAATGAGCCTACCACAACCGAGGACAGATGTGTACTTTGAAAATCCAAAATAATTCCAAGAGAGATTATCAACACAGTTGATGACTTGATGTCCATATAGAAGTCATTTAATTTTTTATAAGTTCAAACAGCATCCACAAAAAATCTAACAGAACCATAAGCTAAACATAAATTGAAATAAACAAAATCTTTGTCTGATTCATCAACTAGATAACATCTCAGTCGCTATTGAAAGTAACAAAACTCCCTTAATTAAGAACACAAAAGAAAAAGTGAAGTGCAATCCTTGACTTGCTGAAATTGTGCCGATCCTCAAATCTGGGAGAAAGCACCACTCACTTCTTTGATTTGCTGGTTGCCAACTGGGTCTCGGCCTACAAAACAAAACACGGAAAATATGAGACCAAAATAACATTCACAATAACACAAGTAAAATTTACAACCCTCAATCATTCAGCTATGTTGGTTAAAAGACCGATATACCTCCTTCTTTACTGATTCTTCCTTCTCAGACACGATGAGCTCGATGTGGCATGGTGATGACATATAAGCTGCATATATTTTTCAGGTTTAGTAGATAGCAAATTTGAACAATTTAAGTTCAAAATGTAAAGATTGAGGATTGGAAACATACGATTAATTCTTCCGTGGGCACGGTAGGTTCGGCGCCTTTGCTTTTGGGCCTGGTTCACCTGGATGTGAGAAATGTAGAGTGTGTCTACGTCCAAACCCTTCACCTGGAAATCAATTGAGAGATATTAGAAAAACAGATAAGATGAAGAGGCCAATAAACTATAGAAGAACAAGAAGAGACGTACTTCAGCATTACTCTCGGCATTCTTTAGCAAATCCAAAATGAACTTGGCAGATTTGGCAGGCCAACGTCCTTGGCCATTTGGATGCCTGTTCTTGGCCTGGGCAGTCCGTCCAACACCACGACAAAAGCGTGTGAAGGGGATGGCCTGCTTATGAACCATGACATCCTCTAAATATCTCTTTGCCTTGGCCAAGGGCAACTTCCTGATGGCGTGCGCTGTTTCTCTTGTGTTCTGCAGTAAGTAAAGAGGAGCGATATATTAAGAGCCAACAATAGCGAAAACAAAGGGACAATATTTAAGCTGAGCAGCTTCTTAAATAACAAAATTATGCAATATATTTAAACAACAGTCATAAGCACAATTTAACAGAGGGACTCAAATTCTTAGCCTTACTAATCACCTCAACTAAATGAAATTTCCAAAAAAAAATTATCTAAAATAAGCTTCAGTCACTAATAATTAAAGAGGTTCACCCAATAACAATGCATGTCATTTTCCCCAAGTTAACGAGAGTAATGTTCAGAACAGGCAACAAGGCCCTGCTAATCAGGTAAATGAATCAGAATAAATCAAACTCTTATTAATGGCAAAAGAGATAAACATCCTAACTATGCAGGAAGTTTTCCAGAAGAATAAGGTATTAACCCAAGAACACTGCAAGAAGCACTAACCCATCAAACAAGAAGCAAAACTCACAACCTAGCATAAATTTTACTAAGAGACAAATGTGTCATCGTTTACTGAACCTTCAGCCACCAAAAACAATTAACAACAGAGGTTCACCCAATAACAATGAATATAATCTTCCTGAGGCTTTCGAGAGCCGAGTTCACAATAGACAACAAGACCCTGCGTTTCATCAGGTTTCAGTCTTTACTAAGTAGACCTAATGAAAGGACACCAAAATTCTTAACTAGAAAGGTGATTGGGTAAGAAGAAAGTGTAAACATCTTTTCAGTTGGACACAGAATCTAATTCTAACCTATATGTTCACATCAAATAACCAATACTACCATATCAAAAGTATCATAGTCCAACTCAACAAGGTAAGACATAAATATATTGACTTTACACATCAAAAAAGCTTAGTCCCTTCATCATAATGCATTAGAATGCTCTTTACTCCAAATCAAAATATTAACAAGAAGCTCTCGCAATATATTAACAACTACAAACAAGGTACATAATTCAAACTATAACAGAGAAGAAAGAATTTCTTACAACAAGCTACATAAACTGTAAAGACAAATAAGATCCTATCGGGAAATCACATAAATGTGACATCGTTTACTGAACCTTCAGCAACAATAAAACAAACAGAGGTTCACCCAAGAACAATGCATTTGATTTCCCTGAAGTTTACGAGAGCCCTGTTCACAAAGGCAACAGATCCCTGCTTTTTTCATCAGGTTTTCATACACACAAAAGACGACTAAACATTCCTTTTCTCAGCCTAACAACAAAATACTAACATATGACGAAGACGATTTTTATTTTGAATTATAAGAGAACGCAAACAGACATTACACAAGTGATTAAACCTAGAAATCGCATTAAAAAACAAGTCTAAATTGTAAACAAAACTATAATATACCTTGAAATGAACCCTGAGATCGGATCCCCTAGCCTTGCAAGCTGTAACACAAAACATTAAACGCTATTTAGATAAAAATAAAAATTAAAACATATAAAACGTAGTAATAAATGCACAAAAAGGAATCGAAATACATAATAACAAAAACAGATCTACTTATAATGAAAAATGCGACTTACACTTGGTAGGATTGTCAGGCTCCTGCGAGTACTTCACCTGAAAACAATAAATTTTGAAATTAGAGCGATGAAGAAGAAAGTAAATAAGAAGAGAACTGTTAACACTCGATCGAGAGAGATCAATGGAGAGAGTACCATGGCGGCTGTTGAGAGAAGCTGCTTCTGTGAAAGTGAAGTTGTTTCGCTTCGTTTGGTTCGAGCAGCAGAGGCAGAGAGACGCGATAGGGGTTCTTTTTATAAGTGAAGCAAATATGAAAACCCTAGCTCTCCTCGTCAACACGGGCCTAAATGGTGTTCTGGACCTTTATTTGGTTTGGGCTTTTATGGATTGGCATCGACGAATGGGCCCAATACTGTTGTTTACTAGCTCCTGCACGACGTCGTTTTAACACTGGGCTTTTATGGATATCGGATGGGCTATTAGCGGCCCATGTATTGACACCCCTTTTATATTGATAAGGTGCTAGCACAGGTTTGAGTTGAGGTTAGCTCCGTCATGTAGTGGTGTCAAAACGGACCAGGCCTTGGCGGGCCGCCCGGCCTGGCCTGTTTCGGTCGCGGGCCCGGGCCGGCCAGGCCGAAGCCTGTTAAGTCGGCGTACCGTGCTAGGGCCAGGTGGTGCGCCCTGCAGGCCGGCCCGACATGACCCGCCAGGCCTAGCGGGTCGGCCCATTAAGGCCTTAACGGGCCGGGCCCACCAAAATTTAAAATTTTAATTATTATTTTTAAATTGAATTGAGGGGCGGCTTTTGTAATTATCTAGGAGCCGGTCATCGGGGGTGGGGTGGTAAAAAAAATGTCCAACCTCTTATGTCCAACCTATTTTCCCTTTAATCCCGAACTATTGTAATAGTTAAAAAAAATATTTGTAAATTCAATATCAATAAATTAAATTTTTAAATTTCAGCTTATATCAATTTATTGATTTAACAAGCATGAAATTTTTTCATTAACATGTAAACTTTTATTTGATAATTATTTTCAATGTTGCATTGTTTTCTAGTTTTTTTTTTTTCTTTAATTTTTGCTTAAAGGGATTCTAATTAAAAATATTCAATGGAAATTCTATAAATAATATAAAGTAAGAGTCGATTTATTTTATAAAATATAGTTAAAACAATCCATCGGAAATATATATATATATATATATATATATATATATAATTTTCAAATGAAGAGCAATTCATGTCACCAACCCAATAGAAAGTCGTAAAAATTCCTATATATCTCTCAGGTTTTTTTTTTTTTTTTTTTTACAAGAATTCTATATATTTATTACCTAAGTATACATTTATAAGATATTTAGAGTTCTAGGATTCCTTAATGGTAATTATCTTTCTATCATATGAGAGTGAAAATAAAAAGATGACATGTCAAAAACAAATAATAATAATAATAATAATAATAATAAGAAGAAGAAGAAGAAGAAGATTTTATATCACTGCATAATATGGCTTTATGATAAAAGAAGTCCGTTCGCCCTGATAATGTCACAAGTTTGAATCATCACCATTATATACTACATAAAAAAAATGATTTTATTCAACAGTTTGTAATTTTGTTACCCAAAATTATCCAAGAATTTATGTCATGTTCTAGTCTCTAGAGGCAAACAGACTACAAAACATCATCACCTTAATATATATATACAATTTTTCTCACTTCATGATCGAGCTGAACTTTTAAGATTATGATGAGACCTGTGAGTCATTAATTAAGTTTAAGAAAACTTTAACTAAGCTGAAGTATGTGAATCTATTGATTGATAGTTGTGGAAAATTGATATAAGCTGAAATTTGAAATTTTAATTTATTGATATTGAATTTACAATTTTTTTTTTTTTAACTATTACAATAGTTCGGGATTAGAGGGAAAAGGGGTTGGACATTTTTTTAACACCCCCCCCCCCCCCCCCCCCCCCCCCCCCCCCCCCCCCCAATTTAAAAAAAAAAAATTGTAAATTTGAATTATGGCGGGCTCTAACAGGCCGGCCTATTTAGGGCGCACCATAGGCCACGCCCGCACAGGCCACGTGCCTAGGCCAGGCCCACCCTCTCCCCCAAACAGGCCGGCCTGTTTTGACACTACTACCGTCGTGTACCTCTCGTATCTATATCATTAATGTTATAGGTTAGACTCGTATCCCTTTACTCCAAACCTTCGAATTATTTGACATTGCTTAAAAAATCACAGGCCGTAATGACATGTTGTGTGTGTTAGATTAAAGAATTTTATTAGAAAAAAAAAAAAAAAAAAAAACCATCTATTAAGCCGGTTTGGTGTGACTTTTAGAATTGAGAGGTCAATCTCTGGCTTTTTAGTTTGGAAGCTCCGTTAAAGAAAACAAGTCATTCTCTGTTTTATGACATTTTTATGTTTATATTTTTTTGTTTAATAACGAATAAGAATAACAAAACAAAATTTTCATTCATATTCTACATTACATTATTCAAGCAAATGACCGAAAAACCAAGACTTCTATTAATACGATTTTACCTTAATTCTATATTAGTAGTTTAGCACGGTTCTAACTTGTAATATAAAAGAAGATATCCAAAGAAGTATAGTGATCTAGTAAATCTTCATGCTAAGTAATGTTATCGGAACAACCGATATCCATTGAATCGCATTTTTATAATCGTATATAATTCAATGGTCTCTAATACTTAAGTTAATTGTAACGATAACGGAGTAAGACACTAAATATAGGGAAGCAACTCAAAGATTTGGAACTTAGAATTACATTTTGCTTTTATTAACCCATCTTTTACAAATTTTGATTTCAGAACAATGGGCGACCCACTAAATAAATATAGTTTTTTCAAGGTTGCAAGGATCTGAAAGTATACAAAGCTAGAAGAGATATCTGGATATGAAGGAAGAATAAGCAGTAACATCAATCCAGTTTGGGAAAAGGCCCTTCAATTTCTTTGCTTCATCAACCAGAACTTGGTCTAGTACAGCAACATCCACCCTTAAATATTCAGAACTATTAGCCTGAAAATTCGAAAAAAAAAAAAGAAAAAGAAAGAAAATTTAGCAAAGTTACGGTGACATATTAGAACTTGCGTGTGTGCATGCGTGCTTACGTGCATTTCTATTCTTTTTTTCAACAATATCGAGATGTATTAAAATGGACAAAAAGCTTTTTTTTTTTTTTTTTTTTTTGTCAAATGCAATGAAAGATAGTATTACCATTTACCAATAAACTACCAATAAGAATGAAACTTTACCTCTAACCAGAAGGTCCAATTTTCATGGCTGGATCCACTAAGCCGCAATATGTATGATGGCGGACCACCATTAAGCATCTCAGGAGCTATACAATTTCAAAATGATAGACAATCAACGAGACATACTTATATTGAAAACCAAATTGGAAGCTAGATATATTGCACATACGAGGAAGTTTATTGTCTGCAAATGACCAATTTGATAAAGGACCGGTAATGTTAACAACTGCAACCCAAACTTCCTGTAATGAGCTGAAAAAACAATGCACAAGCTGTAAAACCTTACAAGCCTAAAATAAAAATCTTTAAATCCTTATAGATATATCTATTTTTCATCCACTACCCAACTAGTAGAGGTGTGTAAATGGGGTTGGGCCAGCAGCAGGACCAAACACAACACTCGGAAGGGTGCTATCTTACCCTTACATTATATTAATCGGTAAATAATTATATGGGTAAAATTGTTATTTTTACCTTTAATTTTGGAAAAAATAATAATTAAGAGTGTAGTTTGCCGGCCTATGGGCCGTGCTGGCCGTAGCACAGTACGGCACGGCACGGCCCACAGCCTGATTTACATGTCTACCTGCAAGCATAACTCCCCAATAATGGTGTAAAGTCAAAAAGTTTATGCTTGTCAAAAGTTCGATGCATGTGTATGTTGATCAAAATTTCTTTATTATACTCACCCCAAGGAAAGATTTAAATAAACTTTTCGATATCCATCATCTGAAGTTGTAAGTGGCTTATAATTAGACAAATGGGGGAAGTATTTGTATTGCTTCGAAATCTCATCACTTCTTGCAGGGAATTTCAGGCTTCTTGTAAACAAAAATGATACCGGGAAAAGTGCCTGCGAAAGCAACATACTTTTAGAACCATGACTTCCACAAACTGTAAATTAATATCCTAAAATCATGAATTTGACAATATTGATAGCCAGAAACATAATGACATACCAACCAATTCTCCTGCTGTGACATATTAGCAGTTTCTAAAGAGAACTCTGAATCAATATCCAATTGTTTCGCCACTTCAGTGGCATGTTTAAAAACAAACAGTAAAGAATTGGAATCCAACACGGAAAAATCATAACTGGAGTCCACGACTTGATTTGCATCTGTCAATATGACAAAAAATTCTTTAATAATTAGAAGAGGAACTCTACATTTTGATAAAGAATCACACTACTGCATCTGTCAATATGCATGCACGTGCATGCACACACGCACACAGTACATCATAGACTGAAGTTTCAAAATCATTAGAGTAATAAAACGTTGTTTAATATTAATTCTATTATTATTCAATACCTATTGTAATGAATGTATGTTGAAATACAACCCTCTTGGGTGCATCTGTACTGTATGGAAAAAATTGTGATGAAAGAGCCAAGGCAAGAACACTGAGATGTAGCAGAAACTGCAACACAGATGACCTGGCTAGCCAATGTCCGCAAACCGGCATCAAAGGACCCACACAAACACCAATTACAAGTCCAATAATTGCAGCCACTACAACATCTTGAACATAATATCCTGCAAGCAAATATCTAAAAATCATGACAATTCTTTTGTATATTTAAAAATACTAGGGTAATCAAACTACTTTAGCATGACTAAAGAAAAAAGTACAGAAAAACTGACCATAGGGAAGTGGAACGGCACCCATCATACTCATCTTCTCAATCAAAAATATGACAAGAAACCCACAAAAATAGACAGCATATGTAAGGCATGGAATGAGAGGTACCATGTACAATATTGTTGCCCTAAAGAAACAGCTTTAATCAGACCACAATGTTTGATTATGTCACACTTTAAAAACTTCTTGCAATAAGAAACATAACTTTCATTAGAGGGAAATAATAATATAATATTAAGTAAGAGAAATGTAAGTGGAGAAACTTCACCCTAAGAAAAAGGAAAAACAGAATACTTGAGCATCTAAAACTTATGATATGCTACAACAGTTTGCAGCAAGAATCATAAACCACTGAAACTAATACCTTATTGATTGATGGCCATAAAGCTTGATTGAAAGGCGGTAGAAGATCCACGCAGGAAGCATAGCAGCAGACAACATAAAAGTCATGAAACCTCCACTCAAACCAGCTAAAAGGTATGCCTGTTTTCACCAAAGTTATTTCCACTTGCCAAATTTTAAAATTGATTGAATTGTTTCGTGATAGAACTTTATTTGAAAAGTACTGATCACACTACATTGTACATACCAGAGTAAACAAAGCATAATACCCAAATGCTCCCCAAAACCTTGCTTCATCGGATAGGCCCTGCAAGAGCAAGGTCACATCACATGTTCGCTAACTTTCCGTGCTGGATAGTGCCATCAACACTTAAATCCAAATCAACACTAAATGCTATCAAAATAGTTTTGAAAATCAAATTTGAAAACCTCAAAAAAAAAAAAAAAAAAAAACAATTAAGAATGTATAGGACACATCCAAACAAAATTTTCAAGGTCACGTCACATGTTCGCTAACTTTCCGTGCTGGATAGTGCCATCAACACTTAAATCCAAATCAACCCAGAATGCCATCAAAATAGTTTTGAAAATCAAATTTGAAAACCTCAACCAAAAAAAAAAAAACAATTAAGAATGTATAGGACACATCCAAACAAAATTTTCAAGTCTTAAAATGTAGATCATAGAACAACAGATGATTTTCCACCATCTAAATCAAGTTACTGATGAGATTCAAATTTGGTTCTTCTATAGAACTTAGTATGGTCAATAGAGAGCATATGATCAACCTAAATTCATTTCTAGCGTAAACAATAATCAAGCCTTGTACAACATAACACAATTCAAGGAATGTAAATAGAATAGTAAAATATGACGATTACCAAACAATGATTTTAAGAGGAATGAACAAAGATTTAAGAAAGTTGTAGAGAAAACTGAATAGCAGACAAAGAGGCCATTGCAAAGGAACAACTTTACTAACTTCCTTGATGTTCTTGGGAATAAATATGATAATGGTATTGAAGGTGAACACTGCCTATCATTCTGCTTGAACTAAAGACTATAAATATTTTGGTGAGTTCGGGCCATGCACAAACTAAGGAACTAATCTCCATCTTACTCTACAGAAAAAAATAGACTTAACATATAAGGAAGATTTCCCCCAATGGGTGCAGCCTGCTCAGCATAAGCCAAGAGATGCAGCTCTATCCATGAAAATAAGAAGTTAATGGAATTTGCATAAGCTATTTTTTATTTTATTTTTATTTTTAGCTGGAAACTATTGTTGCATCTAGTATGGAAGTAAAACCAGAAAATTACCAATCATCTTGCTCATCCACTTCATGGTATATCCAGCATTTTTAAGGTTCTATACACTGCAGATAATTAAGTCAATAACCTAAATTATAAGTCTAAATCAAACCTACACTAGCTATTGTGGCCAGACAGTTTACAAAATCACAAAGTTTAGATCTTACTTTTTCTGGCTTATGTTTTTTTTATGATAACAGATAATGATAAACTTGGCTTCAAACAAAATTACTCAGAGAATCTTTTTTTTTTTTTTTTGGAAGAAAACTTAGAGAATATGTAAACATTAAATGTACCTCTTTTGATGTCTTAAGAACTGTAGCATCTTGAGAAAGGGGAAAACGACTCCAAACAACTCTTGGAATCAACAGACCAGCAAGAGAGCATGGAATGAACATCATAAAGGCCAAGTATGGATGAGCAAACCTGTAATTACGTCCAGCATGTCAAAATAAAATTTCCGAAAATGTTGCAACTGAAATCTGTGAGATAGTTTTCTTCCCACTAAATGGTTCAGTAGTGATATCAAACCCAGACAAGCTACACGTATCACAGAATAACACATACTAAGCAACCCCATTTTAATACAAATAGGTGATAGATAAGTGGTTCAAAAAGATGTGAAACCCACCAGTTCATCGCATAAGTAGAGAAAAGCAATCTTAAGATTGAAAAGGTAATTGGGACAATAATTGCCAGTATAACCCCAGCAGCATGGAACAGAGTTCCTGCAAAACTAACAAATTTGACAGTGTTACAAAAATAATTGACAAAAGACAAAGTTCAATACTGATATCTTCTTTAAATCAGAAAATATGGAAAACTAATGGATCATTACAAGAATTGCCTTCAAATAAAATAAATAAGAAATGACAACTCTACCTTTTAAAAAATCATTGGATGTTGCAAACCAAGAGCGCAGTCCAGGATTCGGCAAACGCAAAAAGAATGGGACAGCAACAAAGATGATAATGGGTATCCTATGAAGTACCATAGATGTGTTTCTTGAATAGAGTACCTGAAAGATTCATAACAAAAGTAAAAGCAATAATATTATTCATCACTTAAGATCAATTGTTTATACCATGGAATAAATAAACCATGGCTAGAGAATGAAGTATTATTGCTGCAGCTTACCATGAACAATGTTAAGAAATCAAAGAAAACATCACGTTCATCCTTGTTTCCATAGGCAGTAGATTCAAGAGATTCTCTTTCATGGGCATTTCGTAGCTCAGAAGAATTGCAGAAGGCCTTAAGTATGCTGAACAAATTTTCTCCTCGTACTTGCAAGCTTCCAGGTCTGTTAAAAGAACAGTTGAATATATCAGAGGAAGTGTTCAAGGATAAAACAAAACAGAAGTTTAAATCAAGTAAATCTATACCAAAATAGCAGATGTGATGCATACAATAATCTGTCCACTGTATCATAGGATGTATGGTAATAAACACCACCGATGAGAAAAATAATATCCAGGCCAGGAATGTTTCCATAATCTTGAGAAAATATTCTGTAATCTGTATCTCCTGGGATAACAGGAAAAACATCCTGCATATGGAAAATAGAAGCCTCATTGTGGATGTATAACTGCAGTAAATTGTATAAGGAATTTGAACATCCTATATTCTTTCCAAATCATCTTCCTTTGAAATCATAAAGTAAGCCGATACAATATGCTTCTTCATGTATAATCACAGTTGGAATCACGTGTAAAAACAAAATACCACATTGAGAAAGAAAACAAGAATGGTCAACATGCAATAGGACTCACAACATAACAAGCTAGCTCTTTGAGTTGTACATTGATCCAATAAATATCAACTCATTTCAAAATATTTTTTCAAAAATGGTATCAGAAAAAGGTTGTTTTTGGTAGGCATATAAGGAAATGTGAGTGAGTGAGTGAGTGTGTGTGTATAAAGAGAGAAAGATAACCAACTCTGCAAAGACTAGACAACTCCTCAAACACTCAGCCAAATGCAACACCTTAAACAAAACTCTATCAAAAAGGCAACTACAAAAAGGATGGTCAAAGCAAACCCAACTCTCACATGAGAGGGAGGGAGTGTTAAAAATCATGTGTTATTAGTGAACAAATCCTACATTGAATAGATAAACATAAGAAAGATGGCTACATGAAAATTGGAATTGCAACCTAATAAGCTAGCTTTAAGGGTTGAACATTGATCCAATAAATATTTACCCATTCCATAATGTTGATTTCTAACAATGACAAGTGAATATACTCAATAGATTGGTAGGAATTTAAACTTGAAGAAGAAAAACCTGAGCTGCGCTATTTCCCATTGGGTATATTGCTGACTGAGCATAGACTTGAGAAGGCCAAGAACTGGGCCCAGATTGGCAAACTAAATCTGATAATTTAACAATATATAGATCAGAAAAGTGCTGCAGCACCATAAAAGGCAATTTCAATTGAAAAGGACAGTAACAAAAAGAGATTCAGGTCCTCTGTGAACACAGGTCACTTAAGAGACCACATGTATGGAAAATGCCATGAATAGTTATATAAATTGATAACCCTGAGAAAAAAGTGGTATATTTTGTAGATCAACCCTTACTCTCCAATTACCCACTCAAAGAAAACTACATTTTGTTCTCATTATAGCATATCGTTACAACATGCGTTTTTCAGTTTTGGAAAATAAATTAGCATTGGAAGATATCCTACCAAGACCTCCAGTCCCAGATGCTTCAATATTTATAGAAGCTCCAATTGAATTATGCCATTTATGTGTCTTCATGAAGCCATGTGAACCCTGATACAGCATCAGCAGAATACAATTTAAATGCTCACTGTCTGAGAACTTCAAAATAAATGGATTTTCATAAGACAATTAACTAATGCGTTCAAAATAAATGCTCATTTTGTTTATTCAATTTTAAATAAGTTCAAACTTTCATAAAAGATAAACAATGGTGACGGTTACTGTGGTTACCAATTCATCCTTATTACTGCTGCTCTTTTATGAAAATCCATATGGTCACTGATCAGGGCACCTATTTCATTTTATCATGGAATATTTAACTTGAATTCTTCATGATACAACCACAGAATCCCAACTTTTGAGAATATCATTACAAGTATGGTTGACCATGTTAATACGATGACAAGTAGGAAAATCTTATAAAAATAAGAAAAAAAGTGACAAGCAGAAAAGGCCGAACTTTTTTAGTCCCTGCAAATATCTGACAGCACTTATAGAAGCCTAATTATTTTGACAGGAATAAAGGAAACTGAAGCCTAATTCAAACTGCATAAAATTAAAATGGTATCCAAACCGAGTACTACTACTGTGGTTTTTACCAACATAAAAAGTTCTTCTGCACCGTTGAAAAGAAATATAATAGGGCGAGGTGGAACCCAGCCAGAATCTACAGTAAGTCTAGCCACTTCCAGCATCGATGCTGCGGAAGTGAAAAACACAGAAAATATTAAATGATCAAGCAACATTTCCCTATACAATGTATTTAGTCAAGTGGAAATATTCAGTGTACCCACCAACACATGAACCACAATCTCCAGCACCTGGAGAACCAAGTGGACTATCAAAATGGCCATTCACTAAAACCGATGGATCATTCTCCTGTGAATTTGCTGATGATATCCTGATAGTAAATACAAGTTAACTCATGCTTTCATTGACTAAGAAGTTGTAAGATCAATAATCAATTCTATGCTGTCTCATAAGACATGCACTTTGATCAACTTGCTCTCACCTGCATACAAGAAATCTCAAACATAATAAATGCTCTATTATTTTTGTTGGGTCCTTAATACGATACTGTGATGACTCCTACTTTCTTCGTGTAAATAATTTGAATTGTTTTTTTTTTTTTATTAACAGTAAATAATTTTGAATTGATTGCTTGTAAAATTGTTATATAACTGACCTTGTTCTCCCTCTCTACCTCTCGGTTTCTCCCTACGTGTATATACATGCGTAAAAGTTATTTTTCCATTATTAGCTTTCACTTTTCTGACTACAGGTCAACCTTCATACATTCAACCTTTTCATCTACTTTCCACATTTCCATTTCTAACCAGATTATAGCAAAACCATAGGCCTTAATCTCTAGCAAAAGAAACAGACCCAGTAGTTTTCCAGATAATTATAATTCTTCAGATTACTACCCCTTGTCTGAGGAAATATTTTGGTACTAAAAATAACTGAGTTGGGTGCTCTGGAAGCACTGATAACTGTTGCAATCACAAGTTCATAAAATGCTAAAGTGTGGTCCTCACTTTCATACACAACTGGAGATGAAAAATCCAATTATTCCCTAAATGATCTATTCAATATTTCATAAATCAGTTCAATAAATAAAAAGAGTCCAATATAATTCAAAATAGCAAAGTATATACCTCATGACTATATTTGTATGGTTTCTGTACGCCAGTGATATACTGCGAGTTAAAAAAATCATATTGAAGGAGCCATTCACAACAGTCTCTTCAATCTCAATTCTGCAAATTAAACAACCATATGCAAGTAAATCAACAAAACATAGAACTACAATAGTCTATAATTAACAGAAGAAGAAACCATAATAATAATAATTTAAACGAATCAATCTAACAGTATCAGAACTATAAACCAACTTCATGTTTGATCCAGCTTTCTTCTTTATCATTTCCAGCTGCGTTTTGATATACTCAGCAGCTTCGCTCAAACCTGGTTGTCCTTCCTGTCAACAATTTTGAAGACTTCAAAAATTATAAATTCATAACAGTAATATTTAAGTGAATTCATTATAATTTACATAATCAAATTTCGATTTAAATCTTCATTTTGCATGATAAAAAAAAGAGATACTTTAATATGTTATGTTTGTAGAGGACTCACTTGACGACCATCGATCTCTTGAGACAAAACGCGAACATGTTCAACGGCTCTAGCTTCAGAGAAGCGATCGAGAGGCGCGTCTAAATCGAGCGGCTTCACGAACTTCGTGTGAATAGCAGAGTAAGCGAGAAACGACATGACTCCATAGACGACTGCAAGAAACAGCAAGAATTTGAATCCGGACACATCTCTGGAATCACACCCGAACGCCATTACAGCAAACGATGATACCAACGAACCTCTTTCTCTTTCTCTCTATCTTGCCTTGTCTTGGTTTTTGGAAATTCAAAACAGACAAACTGCGAAATTCGAATAGTGTGTTCGTATTTATAGGCTATTAAAAGAGAAAGTTCGTGTGTTGTTCTCGCTTCGAATATGGTGGTTTTCTGTGAAGAAAAAACCAAAACAAATGAAGCTCGCTCCAGTACTGTAGTTATGGCAGGTAGTGGACAACTTTTGTGTTGTGTTTTTTTTTTTTTTGCTGCTTTAATTTTTTTTTTTTTTGCTGCTTTAATCAATCGACGATGATGATCCAAGTTGGGCCCATTGGATTTCATTTTTTATTTTTTATTTTTTATTTTTAAAATAACCTTAACTTGTCGTGCTCGTGCGGCCTGGCTCGTTGTCGTTTGGGCTGCGAAAACATTTATTTTTGCCAGAAAATCACTACATTATACGGCGTTCTAGTCTTAGGCGCAGCCGCGCAGGTCGTAAGTTAGACTGGCATCTAGTGTCTAAATCGTCAAGGTAACGTCTAGATGTAGCCGAATTAGTTAAAATGATACCATTTTAGATTAAAATGTTTTGAAATAAAAAAAAAAATCCTCGAACGTCTAGGCGAGCATCGCCCGCCTAGGAAGACTGATTCGCAGCGGCTAGATCCGCAAACCCGTTATAATAGAGAGAACCGTTGAAGGTGATTACAAATTATTATTATTATTATTATTTTAGGAAGAATTTGTTAACAAATATATTTTTATTTCAAATAAAATAATGGGGTCTAGTTTAGTAATTTTAAATTTTAAATTCGATTTGTCTAATTTATCGGCGTAAAAATGTTACTACGATGCCCTTAAACATTATTAAATTGATTAATCTAATCAAATTAAATTCATTTCAACTGGTTCATTGAATTTGAATACGATGTAATGTCTATTGTCTACATCCATTGTCAATTTATTCAAGTGACATCATTGCACAAGGTCTCATGACTCTCATTGGTGTTCTCATTGGTGTTCCAATGTATTTTTAGAAATTATGCTAAGCAATTAATAATATTCTCGTAGATTTTATAATGCTCATAATTGATGAATATTTTGGACAGAATAAAAGAAATCCAAGTAATAGACATCATTACATTCAATTCAATAATGAATGCTCTGGTTAGACTAAAAGACTGGAGAGTTGTCATTCACTAATTTGTCAGTACTAGTGTGTTAGGTAATAAGGACCAAAAAAATTAGGACTAATTGCACAAACGACCCCTGAATTTAGGAATAATTGCATATATATGGAAATTTTATCTATAATTACATAAACATCCCCTGTAGTTAGTTGACTTCAGTTAACTCTAACCGTTGACCACAATTTTAACCCATAATGACTAAAGTGCCCCTACTTACCTATTTTATCATTTAAATTAATAATAATAAAAAAACAGAAAAGACAAAGAAAAAAAAAAAAAAAAATCAATCATTTTTTTTTCTCTTTCATTTTCTTAACCCTCAAACACAATCCAAAAATAAACTTAACAGACCAAAACCAAAACTCAAATCCTCAAATAACAACCAAAAATCAAATCCACAAATAAAAACCAAAATCCATCAATACCATAACAAGTTAACCACATCCATTAAAAAAAATAAAAAAAATTAGAACTTCAACCTAGAAAGTTGAAAATCCACCTTAAAGTTCTAATTTTTTTTTAATTTTTTGGTTTTTGTTTGTTAAGTTTATTTTTGGATTGTGTTTGGAAGTTGAAAAAATGAAAGAGAAAAAAAAAATAATTGATTTTTTTTTCTTTGCCTTCTCTGTTTCGTTTGTTAATTATTAATTTAAATAATAAAATAGGTAACTAGGGGCACTTTATTCATTGTAGGTTAAAATTATGGTCAACGGAAGTTAACTAACGGTGGACGTTTATGTAATTATGGATAAAAGTTCCACATGTATGCAATTATGCCTAAAATTATGGGATGTTTGTGCAATTAGTCCAAAATATTATTCTTTTATTTTATTTTAATATTAGGAAATTCTAAAAGAAGGAAAAGGAAGGTTTTTATTTTTTTAGGTAAAATGAATATGACATCTAGTTTGTTTTAGGTGGGTAAATATAATTTTACCAATGTCTTTTAAGTTAGTGCAAATATATATATATATATATATATATATAGTCTTTCTATTATCAGTTCCTTACATGTGGACCATTCGATTTAAAAGATGCTTTGACAAGTGCATGCAGCCAAGTCAAAGTATTTAAATCTAATGGCTCACATACAAGGAACTGATATATCTTTTATCAGTTCGAACTGATAATAGAAAAATTGTATATATATATATGATCATATAATAACCATCGAATACAAATTATAAGTCAAATACGACATATTTACGGTATAACTTAATAGTATAATATAATTCATTAGTATCTATGTAAATTAGGCTAATGTGTTACCTTGTTACTATATTTATTTGACCGTAAACAATCAATTTTGATGAATAATTAATTAAGTAAATATATGTGATAGTATATCATTTGAGTGTACAACTGTACAAGTGACTTGATAAATTTTACTTCATTATTATTTTAATTAATTATTTAATTTTAATTTTGTATACTTTTTAAATTTGGTTTGATTTAACGATTTAGGATCAAACCTAAAATAGTTTAATTTTGATATATTTTTTAAATTGTTGTATAACCAAGAAGTTTTATATATTAAAATGAATATAAAACAAATATATTTTTTTTATTTAAACAAATACTATAATATTATATAAATAGTTAAGCTTATTATTATTATAATAAACAATAATACTATATATTAACTAAAATGTAAAACACCTGAAACTTAAAGAATAAAACTAATTCGTTTAAACGAAAACAAATACAAAGAACGTGATAATTGTGATAGTCAAAAATAGCACATATATTTGTAGTAGTCAAAATCTATCATAAGGCCCAAGGTTATTATGGGCTTCATAAAAGAATTTGGCCCAACTGAAATCAGGCCCAACATGAGACTAACACCAGTTGACAAAAGTCCACTTGGACTTAGTTAGAATGTTCAAGCAAGTTGTTATCACAGACTAAATCCCAGGATTCGCGAGACACTCTTGCAATCTCGCTCTGACGATATCATGATCCCCACGAATTGAATCAAACAGAAAAACGTTCAGTTTGGAAGAGAACGGGGATAGATAAACGGCAGATAAAAGCAGGGGGGTCTGCTCATTCAAGAAAATAGAAGAAACCCTTAAGACACAGCTCTGTAAATTGTGCTAGTATTACTCTGTCTCCATATAGCCTTCTGTCTCCATATATCCTTAATATCATTCAACATGAGTTCGATCGACAAAGGCTTAAAAATCACCTAACAATTCATCAAATCAGTATTTGCACACTTCAATATCAACATCAATTGCGACTTTCCACTCCCACTCACCCAAAAGTAATTATGGAGTCCTCCCAACTTATTCTCCTTCACTAGCAAATAATTTTTAATGGCCTCTTAGTCGAATTATCTTCCACTCATCTTTGATTCATGGTCAAATCACCATCATGAACTTTGTCACCAGACCGGCACCCATTCAACGTCATTCATCGTTGGATAACTGCTACTTGAATTAGTTCGTTCAACAATATTAATTCTCTATAGTTTGATCAATTAACTTTGATCCATAAACCTTCAACAATGTATATTTCTTCTTCGACACAAACCGACGACGGCCATGCCTCGTCTCCTCCTAGCAATTTAATTTGCTAGACGCTTAGCCCGAACGAACATAAGGCTCTCCGAATGACACCACCCAGGATTCGACAACTTCGTTTACGATTTGATTTAGATTTTATTCAATTTAGATTTAATTCAGTTTAATTGTTGATTTGAAATTATTTTATTTATTTATAAATTGTCTAACTCGAGCACCGGAGAGTCCCCAATAGGACACCCCTACCTTCTTATTTTTTACAGGTTCCCATAACGCACGACTTATTAATTTTCGCTCTACCATTGTCAATGCCCACAAACTTACGAAAAATTCAACTGGAGATTTTCGGACTCTTCAATAACAAATAATAATAACTTTGAGATGAAGAGCAAGATTGGAATTTGGAACTTTAAAGTTCAAACCCGCGGCACACATGAGAAAGAAATATAATATAAAAAAGTAGTGCTAAATATCACAACTAAAATCACAACTATTCCAACACAACACATGTGGCAAATGAGGTGTCAATTGGTGAGTGGATACACATTAATAATGATTTATCTCACCTATCTATGCATCCACTCACCAATTGACACCTCATATGCCACATGTTGTGTTGGAATAGTTGTGATTTTAGTTGTGATATCTATCATTACTCAATATAAAATCATATCAAGTTTAGGGGTTGTTCGATCCATAAGTGGTTTTCAGTTTTCACCATTGTTTTCATTTTTGTTTTCTAAAAATAATTTTAAATTCGATTTCGGTAACTAAGTTTTTTTTTTGTTATAAAAAAATAAAAAAATAAAAAATCAAAGAAAATGAAAGTCGAAACTAGTGTTAGAATTGGGTTTTCTAACACTATAATTAATTATAAAAAACAAGGCAAAATTTCAGGTTAATCCCACTTTTTTTAGCGATTTATCACCTTTATAAATATCTACGCCACATTCATCACTTTAGTTCCTATGTTTTTCAAAACTCGTCACTTTAGTCGATTTGATAAAATATTTGAAAGTCAATTATTTTAAAACCGGTAAAAATACACTTTTACCCCTATTACTATTTAATTTAGCTAAAATGATTATCTTAACTTTAAATTAAAAAGAAAAACAATAAAATTCTCAATAATAAAATCTTAAATAAATAAATTTAAAAAATCTTAAATAAATAATAATAATAATAATAATCTATTAATTTTTTCTTATTTTGCATTTTTTATTTCATAATGAATTTTTATTTAGTTAAAATGATTATCTTAGCTTTAAATTAAAATGAAAAACAATAAAAATCTTGATAATAAAATCTTAAATAAATAGATTATAAAAAAATTATGAAAAACAATAAAAATCTCGATAATAAAATCTTAAATAAATAGATTACAAAAAAATTATGAAAAATAATCATTTAAAGCTAAGATAATCATTTAGCTAAATAAAAATCCATTATGAAAAAAAAATACAAAATAAGAAAAAAATAATGGATTTTTTTAATTATTTATTTAATATATTTGTTGTAATCTATTTATTTAAGATTTTATTATTGAGAATTTTATTGTTTTTCATTTTAATTTAAAGATAAGATAATCATTTTAACTAAATTAAATAGTAATAAGGGCAAAAATGTATTGTTTTTTATTTTATTTTTATGGATATAAACCAAAGGCTTACAACACCTGGAATTCAGATCCAGGACTAGAAACATGAAAAACATGTTTACAACTACAACTAAAACTCTTCAGCAAATGACACACAAGCACAGCCCAGACGAAATTCCCACAAATGGGAAAAATGTATTGTTACATGTGAATTTCCATTGAATATTAACACATCATCAAATTAACAAGAGAATCAAAAGGAGTACCATGTTAGCAAAATCCGACCAAATATTCACTGTCTGAGTCAAGAGCTCTCGCCGAGCGGGTAGGCGGCACAAAGAAAGCCTCGATAAGGGTAGCTCGGGTAGGAGAGAGCCTCTCCAAGAATTCTGGTCAACCAAGTGGTCCTCTTAGCAAAGGTCATTCGTCTGAATCAGGGCTTGACGAGTCATTTACGCCGAGTCGACTAAAGAGGAATTCTCGCCTAAGATTGGGGGTAAACGATCACACAACAATTAGGAATCAATCACCAAGAATCAGAGTTCAAATCAAGCACGATTGTCAATTACGGGACAGGCGCCAAATCATGACGTAATCAAAACAATCACAAATACTCAAAATGGGAAGAATCATACCAGGATTCTAAAAACTAGCTCCTTGCGGACCAAGTCAAGGTTGATACAACACATATAAATAGTGTACATTTTTATATGTAAAGGAGATAGACAGTTTTAAAAGTAAGAAAAGCCCTGTAAAACACCATTTTTATAGTGAAGCTTTAGCCGAAAACTGGCGCCCGTGGTTTTTTCCCAAAAAGCAAGGGTTTTCCACGTAAATCTTTCTTGCATTTACTTTTTATCATATTTTCCCAATATAACCAAATTACAAACCACTCCCTTGAATTGGTCAAAACTCCAGTTGATAAAAAATCACCGTCAACATGTATTTTCACAGGTTTTAAAATAGTTGACTTTCACATTTATATTTGGTCAAATTGACTAAAGTGATAAGTTTTGGAAAAAAAATAGAGACTAAAGTGATGAATGAGATAAAGACATTTATAAAGGTGACAAATCGTAAAAAAAAAAAAAGTTTGCCAAAGAACAATTTTTACACATTTGGGGGATTATGAATTTTTCATCTCTATTCTCTAATACTTTTAAAAAATAAAATAAAAAATAAATGACATCTCTAACGAAATCCAGTGTGAGAGAAATCCCATCTCTTTGTCCAATACTCCAATCCAGTCGTTTTAACGTGCTTTTTAATCCAAAACATGAAGCAAGCAAAGCAAGGCACTGTTGATTGTTGAATCATCCATTTTTCATTTCCACAAACCGGCGGGTGTGACGACCGTTTATTAAAACGAATCCAAACTGTAACAGAGCCTCTCTCTCTCTCTCTCTCTTGATGTTCGAATCATCATCACCATCATCAACGGCCACATGTCCTCCTCCAACATGTTTGGAAAAACCATACTCTGTATCGTCTTCGTCCTCCTCCTCGCAATCACCTACTCGATCTTCATCGGCTCCGTCGATCTCCGATCCTCCTTCTTCCCTATGTTGCTGCCACCCTCCTCCTCCGCCGCCAATGCCACCTGCGCTAGCCCTCTCAGAGTCTACATGTACGATCTCCCTAGGAGGTTCAATGTGGGCATGATTGACCGCCAGAGTCCCGACGACTTGCCGGTCACGAGCGATAATCTGCCGCCGTGGCCGAAGAATTGGGGGCTTAAACAGCAGCATAGTGTGGAGTATTGGCTCATGGCTTCACTTTTGCACGGCGGTGGTGGTGAAGAGAGGGAGGCGGTTAGGGTTTTGGATCCGGAAACGGCGGAGGCGTTTTTTGTGCCGTTTTTTTCTTCGTTGAGCTTCAATACTCACGGCCACACCATGACGGATCCGGCTACCGAGATTGACCACCAGTTGCAGGTAATTATTTAAATTGGATGGTTTAGGCATTGGTTGTTATGGTATCTGCCCGAACCCGACCCATCTAGATTTGGGGCTGTTTCATTTGTTCTTTTTAGTTTATTTTACAGTTGCATATAAAAGGTTTGAATTTTGCTGGTGAAGAGTTCATTTTTGTGGAATCTAAGAACTGAAAAGTAAAGCAAAATGCAGGATTTCAAGTACTTATTTTTCTCAAGTTTGGGAGCAGTAGATGAATTGAAAAGTGAAAACTCTTCATAGGTTCTATTATTAGCTGGATATAGGTAAATGAGTTTACAAATTATATGAAAATTATTATGCATATGAGGAATTTTTAATGGAGATATCCCCCAAGTTGTATATGATAGACTTCACGTTTATGCGAATAAGTGAACTGCTCTTTCTACTTGGTTGCCATGTATTTAATTGGACTTCATCTGTGATCTGTTTGGTTGGCTATAAATTTATAGTTATGGAGACAATGGAAAGTAAATTAGACTATTTGTTAATGGAGATATCCCCCAAGTTGTATTTGATAGACTTTGCGTTTACGTGAATAATTGAACTGCTCTTTCTACTTGGTCGTCATGTATTTAATTGGACTTATTCAGTTATCGGTTTGGTTGGCTATAAATTTATAGTTATGGAGAAGATGGAAAGTAAATTAGACCATTTGTCTATTCCATGAACTCTGAATTACAAAGCTGCTTTGATAATAGCCTGTCAACCATTTCATGAAAAATTCTTCACCATAAACACTCTCTGTCATCAGTTTCTGGAGTAACTGCTTTTATCTGATTTTTCCTTTCGGAAGTTGTGTATTTCCATTATGGTTGAGTATTGGTTGCCTCTAATTTCAGATTGAGTTACTGGACTTTCTGCGGAAATCCAAATACTGGCAGAGGTCTGGAGGCAGAGACCATGTAATTCCTATGACACATCCAAATGCTTTCAGATTTCTTCGAGAACAAGTGAATGCATCAATTCTTATTGTTGCAGATTTTGGCCGCTACTCTAGGAGCATGTCAAATCTAACCAAAGATGTGGTGTCCCCGTATGTACACGTTGTGGAATCCTTTACAGATGATGACATTCCTGACCCATTTGAGAATCGCACGACGCTTCTTTTCTTCCGGGGAAATACAGTCAGAAAAGATGTATACTAACTTAGCTCTCAAATATCTCTTTTGAAACCCTTTATTGGGAACTAGAATTGATTACTCATTATCCTGTTATGCTGCAGGAAGGCAAAGTTCGTGCTAAATTGGCAAAGATATTAGTTGGTTACAATGATGTTCTCTACGAGCGTAGCTTAGCAACAACAAAAAGCATTCAAGAGGTACATACTGGAGTTAAATGAATCATACAATTATTATTTATTCCCCAAAAAGCATATAGATGATCTATATTATCCGTCCATCAAAATATTTATGATGTTAAAAGATTGTTGAAACAATGGCTTTCTGGTTTATGAGTGTTAGTTTTCAACACAGTGTACCTAGTACCTTATCTCGTGTTTTTCCTGTTTTCCTGTCATACCAGTCTACACAAGGGATGCGTTCATCAAAGTTCTGTCTGCATCCTGCAGGAGATACTCCCTCATCATGTCGCCTGTTTGATGCTATAGTGAGCCATTGTGTTCCTGTCATTGTGAGTGATCGGATTGAGCTCCCCTTTGAGGTTGAAATCGACTATAGCCAGTTCTCAGTTTTCTTTTCGGTGAAAGAGGCAATTCAACCTGGTTACATGGTTGATCAGCTCCGGAAAATTCCAAAAGAGAGATGGATGGAAATGTGGAGGCATCTGAAGAACATCTCACCTCACTACGAATTCCAGTATCCCCCAAAGAAGGAAGATGCTGCCAATATGTTATGGAGACAGGTAAAGCACAAACTTCTCAGTGTTGAACTTGCTTTACATAGACAAAAGAGGTTGAAAGTTCCGGACTGGTGGGGGAGGAGAAGAAGACGATGACTTGCACAATATTCTGCTTACGTGACACTGTACATTTACAATCTCATGTCATATGCATTCATGATGGCAACCCCTTTTGAGGGGAACAAGCAGAGATAGTCACAAGTTCATAGTCACCATGTTTGGTTGGTTGCTTCGCTCTGCTTTACGGTTCATATATCATAGAGGGTTTGATTTTTTATCCTTATTTGATGATGACAATTGATGAAGAAGACAAGAGAGCAGATGTGAGTTCTAAATAACATAACGATGTGGAGCTGTACACCTAAAGAATAATGATCACTGGTTTTTTAGATGAAAGTGATCAATCCTATTGATTTTGCATTTTTCTTCTGTTTCTCTTTCTTTTATCTATTCGATATATTTACTGTTTTTCTTGCTGATACGCTCTTTCAAGTTTCAACTGAATTCCTTCTAACGCCGGCTGCTCAAGGCCCGAATTAGGATCCATTGACCTTTTGGACAATCCATCAATTAAAAAATTGAATCGTGCCCTTCAAAGTGGAGCCTATAAACCCAAAATTCAGGATCATAGGTAGATCTGCCCCGTGAAGGCGTGAACCAACATGATCTCCGGAGCAGTTATAGACAATGGGCTGAACTTGCATGCCTCATTGAGCCCAATCAAAAAATGATACTACATGAGTTCTAATTCGGTCCGTTGCGGATGCTTTTCGGATAAATTAAGGGGGGTGTATTCAATTAGGATTAATTAGGATTCTTGAAGACATTTAAAGACATTTTTTAAGTGACAGATTTTCATGGATTTCTACAGACTTTTATAAATCCACATGGACTTTCATTGATTTGTTTAGACATCAATCTCAGACTTTTATGGATTTGTTTAGACATCTATCTCAGACTTTTATGGATTTGTTTAGACATCCAATGATTTTCATGGATTTGTTATCTCTAACTTATATATCAATAGTAAGCTAATTATAGCTAATTATAAAAAAAAACCTTTGAAGTTGGAATGAGTAAAATTTAATACACCAGTCAATCTATATTTGCGTATATATATATTTTGAGGTTGTTGCTGATGAAAATAAAGCGATTGAATTGAATCCAAAATTGGCTAAGGCTTTCATGAATTTGTTATCTCTGACTTATCAATAGTAAGCTAATTATAGATAATTATCAAAAAAAACCTTTGAAGTTAGAATGAACAAAATTTGATACATCAGTCAATCTATATTTGTGTATATATATAGTCCGAGGTTGTTGCTGATGCAAACAAAGCGATTGAATTGAACCCAAAATTGACTAAGGCTTATCTGCGTAAAGGCACTGCTTGCATGAAGTGTAGATGAATTATTTTTCTTTAAATAAAATGCTAATAAAGAGTTTTTCAAAAAAAAAAAAAAAAAGCTAATAAAGAGTGAGCATTTTGGTGTTTGATTGAAGGCTCTACAGATTAATTTGGTGTTGTTTTGTGCAATTCTGGCACGTAGTGAGTTTTGTACTTGTTATACTGTAACTGCAACATATTCTCACATATATAATTATGTGCAGTTTTTTTTTTTTCCTTTTTAATTCACAGAACATACTGGGGATGGAAGCTTATTATTCTCATATGCATCAATTTTTTTTTTAATTTTTACATATTAGTGCTTTTCGTTTCTGATTTGAGAGAGAGAGGGAAAACAAAATCCACCAAAATCTTTGGGGAGAAGGCTGGACATGTTATGACATTTGATATTTATATCTTTCACCATCAAGTCCACCAAAATCCATCAAAATCCATGATTTAAGAAAATCTTTTAAAATCCAGTCCTAATTTAATACACCTTGATTCTTGTAGACATTTTTAAAGTCCCAATTCAATACACCTGGATTTGGAAGGATTCTTTAAAAGTCCATATAAATCCTAATTGAATACCACTGGATTCATATGAACTCTTTTAAAGTCTTTAAATGTCCAAATTGAATACACCAGGATTTATAATGTCTTTAAATGTCTTCAAGAATCCTAATTGAATACACCCCCCTAAGAATTATTTAATAAAGAACCAACTCTGCAAGCAAGCAGGTAGAAAAAAGCAGTTTGGAGGAGCAATTAAGGAGAGGCGTGGGTGACATCCATGATTCTTGTTGGCTTGTTGCCTCGCTTTTAAGGATCAAGCAAAAAAAATCTTGAAAACTCTGATGGCCTTTTCGATTTGGCAATTACTTCCACGTGGCAGTCTTATCAAATCTAATTGACTAAAAACTCTAATGGAGTAATGGACAACGACATTACACTAAAGTGCGTAGCTAACTCCAAAGACTTTAGCCTTTGTTTTTTGTCTTAGCTTTTGTCATCTTTTTTTTTTTATTAAAATCCTATGTATCTCTTCCACCTATCTTCTCACTCACTACATCAGAGCGGTAATATACAAGTTAAAAAAAGTATCGCCGACTCTGATCCGACTCTGATTAGTGAATATTACTAACAAAGTCGGGAAAATTCATAAGAGGGCCTGCCATGTGGAATCTATAGACTGAAGACAGCTTTTGAACTTAGTGGTCAAAGTTTCAAACATGCATATCTACTCAACTGAACAAGAAGGTGTACAAAATCATCATACATCTTCCCTTACGAGAGGATAATATTACGTACGGCATCTCTCATTACAATCCTATAATAGGATAAATTTGATCGTTTGGTATAATTGAAATATATATATTAAAAATTCAAATTTACCATTTCTGGTTATATTAATTTCTTTTAAATTATAAATTTCAAGACTCCTTCGTCCTTTATTCAAAGGAGAAACATTTTATATAATAAATGTTATAGTTGACTTTTTTTAGTTACTTTTATGTTTTTATGGCTACATATTAATGCTACCCTATAGACGTATATAGGTGGTCGTGTTTTTGCTAGAAAGGGGTAATTTTGACATTTAACTCAATCAGTCGCTCACTCACGCACACTAAAAACTCGGACCATGATAAAACTCTCTTCTGACTTCTCTCTTTCTTTCTTTCTCTCTCTCTCACACGCACTTTCGTTAAAAAAGTTTGATTTTTGATTTGTGCAATTGATTTGAGTAACTGTGAATGTGATGCGTTTGGAGATCATGAGCCTAGTGAGGACTCAAGGAAGCTGTGTAGCGATCCGTACTCTCTCTCCTTCCTCTTCTTCCATCAACAATCGCTGCTCTCACGCCTCTGCTTCCTCTTCTTCTTCTTCTTCTTCTTCTTCTTCTTCAGGTACGTAACACACTCTCTCTCTCTCTGTTTTGGTTACTAAATTGCTATGCTTCGAAAGAGCCAATAGGATCTATTATTGCTTTCGCATTATTTCTTCACTCCATGTTCTCGTTTTCAGTACTAATTCGGATCCATAGATTTCTGATGTTTATTTTCTTCTGAAATATATCGGTTTCTCTGTTCAACTGTCAACCTCTCCGATACTATCTATTTACAGCTTCATTTTAAATTAATAATAATAATAATAATAATAAAACAGTTTGTTTTGAATCGACTGTTTCTATAATCGGAAAGCTGTGAATGTCAAAGTAGTTGAACTTTACAGAGATTGCCGGAATCCTGATTTGTTGGAATCGGCGGCCTCTCTAGGGGGGTTCAATCAAGTGAGTCAATCACTGTCCGTCCATCCACATTACAGTGGACCCAACTTCATGATTGACGGTCCACATTTTGGACTGATTGTCCAGTCCATTGGATTGAACTTGTACACAGTAGAGGTGCAAAGAATATTTTAAAAAACCATAATGAAATATCACTGTTTTCACTTGTTTGTATCCAAACAAACTCTGTTACGGTGGTTTTATTATCCAATCCACGTAATACAACAGTGACACCTGACCATTTGTTGTTTAGGGTCCCCTTTGTTTTGATCGTTAACGTGAAAGAAAAGAACTGCTTTGTACGAAAAGCAACAGCCCTATTAATTTTTGTATGGAGATTGTAGCTCCAACCTCTTATTCTTATCTTAATGCTCGTATATTGATTCCTTTACACATATAAAAATCATCTAGTTAACAGCGGCAGGTAGACCAAATCCTCCTAACTTTTGTACTTTTAATATATATAATGTCGTCCATGTGACCACTTTTGTAAATTTTAGTGTAATTTATTAGTAGGAGTGTTCATTCAGTCTTGATGACACAGTTTCGAATCATTACTGTATATAGTATTAAAAAAATATATGTTGTGACAGACTAACAGTACACCGTTTATAGATTTAAACCCATTCAAGAAAATATGATACGAGTAATTAAAAATTCAAATGTTGTTGTGTGTGACATATTAATAATGGATGGTACATAAGGTGTTTATGTCTATACATCACATAGGATTTTAGAATTACTGTCTTGTTATCACTATTTAGTGGTAAGAATTTGAATATTTTCATTGATTTAGATTAAAAAAAAATATTTTCTTCATTTTGTAAAATTGTAAAAATCAAATTTGATGCTATCTTTCAGTTTCAACCACTTTCAAGTAAGAACAAAAAAAAAAACACCTTTCTATTTCAAAAAAAAGAAAAGAAAAAAAAAACACCTTTCTGTTCAGTATAAGATCACGAAAATGATATATTTTAATTTAGTTTTGGTTAGAAAAATAGTGAATAGTGATTGTTAGCTACTTAGCTCCAAGTAGTTATATCTACTTTCGGTTTGTGATGGACACATCAACCCTCACGCTCCTTGGCAGCGCGTTTATTGTCGATTCCGACGACATTGGATCAAGTGCTCACATGACATGGATACCATGTGGTCGGAATGTGGTCGGAATGTGGTCCCAGCCTCCCAGCTAAGCGCGTGTCTGAAACCTCTAGACTTCCTCGTTTGTAGGGGCGCATCAAAACATCACACACATGACACAACTTCAATGAGTAAACAACTACTCGAAAAAAATAAAAAAAAATACCTATCTGATCATGTCTTGTCTCCAATCCAATTCGATCATGTACGTATAATAATGATGTAAAACGTTTATTATACGTATGATCCTTTTGTTCCATAAAGTGGCCCCTACCATTTTCGAAACAGTGTGATTGTAAATTGTAATGCTGAGTTTAGTATATGTTTCATTTCATGTCCTAGAGATCAAAGGCGGGAAAACCAATAAACATGTTGATCTTCTGTGGTCTGAGGACCACTTGAACATGTCTGGTTTGTTTAATTCTAAGAGAGAGATCATAAATGGTGTTTTTGCTCATAATTTTGACTATGAAATGCTTTGGTGGAGTTCTTGTCTCAGGTTTTTTGATAATGATAACTATGTTTTTATTCTACTTGTTAGTGGTGTTTAAGTTCTTGTCTTAGACAGTTTAAAATTAAATTTATTACAAGAGCTTTATTCATTGGTTGTGTACACAGATGATCATGCAACTTGTACTGGGACGCCTAATTGGATTGGCAAGGGCTTGACTTGTGTTTGCTTCAAGAGAAAAGGAACTTATGAGAGGATCTGCATTAACTTAACTCCATTACAGGCAAGTATATAGTAGTAATCTTGTGATGATTATCAAGAAATACAGAGACAAGAACATGTCAGAATCACATACGGGTTAAAAAATTAAATAGCACTATTTGAGACTCTTTTTTGGGAACAGGCACCAACTTACTAACTTAAGTTTAAAATGCACCATTTATGGTGAACGGACAAAATTGCCCCCCACAGTAACCTTCTTCACCATAATATATTGATAGTTAAAAAGGCTCGAAAATGTTTAAAAATGTTCGAAAAAGGCTCGAAAAAGGCTCGAAAAGGCTCGAAAAAGGTTCGAAAAAAGTTCGGAAAAGGCTCGAAATGATTTCGTGCCTTTTTGAAATATTTTCGTGCCTTTTTACACTGTCATCGTGCCTTTTGAAGTTGTTATCGAGCCTTTTGGAAAAGTTATCGAGCCTTTTAGAAAGGTTATCGAGCCTTTTTGGAAAAGTCTCGATAACTTTTCCAAAAGGCTCGATAACCTTTCTAAAAGGCTCGATAACTTTTCCAAAAGGCTCGATAACCTTTCTCATCGTGCCTTTTGAAGTTGTTATCGAGCCTTTTGAAAAAGTTATCGAGCCTTTTAGAAAGGTTATCGAGCCTTTTGGAAAAGTTATCGAGCCTTTTAGAAAGGTTATCGAGCCTTTTTGGAAAAGTCTCGATAACTTTTCTAAAAGGCTCGATAACTTTTCCAAAAGGCTCGATAACTTTTCCAAAAGGCTCGATAACTTTTCCAAAAGGCTCGATAACTTTTCCAAAAGGCTCGATTAAAAAATTAAAAAATATTTCGAGCCTTTTTGAACAAAGTTTCCAGCCTTTTTGTACAGTAATCGTGCCTTTTTGTACATGAAAAGGCACGATTGGTGTATGAAAAGGCACGATTGTACAGTAATCGTGCATTTTCATTAAGTGTTCGAGCCTTTTCATACACTAATGAAAAGGCACGATTGGTGTATGAAAAGGCTCGAACACTTCATTTCGAGCCTTTTCAATGGAAGATTCAAAACCAAAAAAAATCTCTGGAGGCGTTGCCCTCACACCCCCACGAGCTGACCGGGCAGCTCGACCACCGCGAGCTCAGCGGGGAGCTCGACCCCCGAATGCGTTTGCGTAGAGCCACAAAACTAATTATCCATTGGAGGTCTGTTTTTAATCTCAGAAAACTTCAAAGTAAGAAAAGAATGTGTAAAGTAAGGGTATTTTTGTCCGTTCACCATAATAGGTGCCTTTTAAACTTAACTTATTAAAGCAGTGACATTGTCACCAAATCAGTTTAAAAAAGTGACATTTCTCACCAATTCCACATCACATACTTTGTTTTAATTTTGCGATAATTTTTTGGTTCGAAACATACTTTTTAGGAAGAAAGACTGAAAAGATTGAAGCACCGAATGAAGGTTTACTTTGATGCTTCCAGGCATGATCATCAGGTGTGTTTCTAACGTTAATTGAACGATGTGTAATCGTTAATTTAAGTAACTCATAAGGAAATTCCTTCGAGTACAGGAAGCTTTGAGGGCACTGTGGTCTGCTACGTATCCTGATCAGGAGCTCCATGGCTTAATTTCGGATCAATGGAAAGAAATGGGATGGCAAGGAAGAGATCCATCTACTGATTTCAGGTTTTCTTTTCACTTTGTCATGTTGCTTGTGTATTTATTCCATGATTTCCTGCCATAGTTTTTTCTTGTATTCATCCATTTGTACCAATTTTCGCTGATGGAAACAGAGGAGCTGGATTCATTTCATTGGAGAATCTGTTGTTCTTTGCCAAGACATTTTCAGTAAGATCCTAATCTTAGTATTCAGTTAGAACGCTTAAAACTGACATGTTCGAAAAACCTGTTTCATTTGTTCTGTCGTATCAAGTTCATTACTCGTATAATTTGATTCAATGTTTTTCGTTGCAGACATCATTTCAGTGTTTGTTAAAAAAGCAGGGAGGAAAAAGATCTGCTTGGGAGTATCCATTTGCTGTTGCTGGTGTAAACATCACATTTATGATCATGCAAATGCTCGATCTTGAGGCTAGTAAGTAGAATTTCAATATCACTTCAACTACATGCATCTAAAAGATACTTTGAGCATCATCAATGGTCCCAACGACATTGCTAACGCAAGCCAGCTTATCTTTCTTCTCAGCAAAACCTAGGACGTTTGTCAGATCGGTCTTCTTGCAGATGCTGTCAGGTAATAAGAACTCTCCTAGGATGTTGTTTTTAGATGAAATTGATGTCATGTTTGATGCAATATTGATTTTCCTTCTACAACATCTCAGAAAACGAGTGGGCATTCGACTTGCTTTATTGTGTTGCATTCCTGGTTATGGACAAGCAATGGCTGGAGAGAAATGCCACTTACATGGAATTCAATGTAGGAAATTCTACTACTAACTTGCCTCATAATAATTTTATGCTCATGAGTGCTTATAGAAAAAAAAAGCTACTGATAAATTCTGCATTTCCCTCTTATCAGGATGTTTTGAAATCGACTCGAGCTCAGCTGGAGAGGGAACTTCTAATGGATGACGTTTTACGGATAGAAGAGATGCCCTCCTACAGTCTTCTCAGTTAGCTATATAACCAAAAGTTCAAACTTCAAGTTCACGCCACAGAGAGTTCTTGATATTGGTTTCAATTTCTTGATATATTTATTTGTTTTTAACTTCAAACTTGTACAATCTTTGTCTCTCCTGTTTCTCTTCCTCGTAAATGAATCGATAACCAAAGTTTTTCTCATACACATTGTGGCTCCTGCTTGCTGGGTTCTTTCTTTCATACTACTACCAACTCTGCCTTTCCATTCCATATTAGAATCGTATGCGGTTGTTGGAGCTACCAGAAACTTGTGAAATTTATGAGCAAAGTCTGAGTTTTATGAGATTCCATTATAGAAGTTCTTATTCAGATTCGAGTTTGAATCAATGGGGCTGAGATTATTATGAAATACCCCGACAACCGTTTTCTTTTTTCTTTTTATCTATCATAATTAATATGAAATCAAAGCACATTGAAGTCCAAAAAAATCAAACCGTTTTATTCCTACTGTTATGTAGACAAAAAAAAAATGGCAAGAAAGCTCAGTCAAGCAATTCAACATATACCAAATAACAAATAATTACTAAAAAGAAAATTGTTGTTAGAACCAAATAGAACCTTAAAAAGCTGCCAGCTAAGTGATATGATTTGATGCTTTGTTTAACAACACAAAATCCAAATAAAAAAAAGGATACCAGCTCGATTTGAATCAAAATCTGAACTGAAGAACAAAATATTTCTGGAGAAGATGATGGATTGGAAATGGGGAAAAAAAAAATTTGGACCATTTCTCGATTTGTGCGTGTCATCCTTGCGCAGGGGCCATGCTAATCTTCTCTGTATCGTTCCAATTTTATCGGATGTCTCCTAAGAGACAATCGTATTGTTGTCGCCGTCTGTATATAAACCCTCAAGCTCTGCTTTGAGTGGACGATGTGGGATTCAGTGTAAAGACAATACTTTAGTAAATGAGGTCACGCTCTTGCTGTGTGTGAGCCCTGAACAATGGATGCGGTGTGGTGTGTGGACCTCTCTGGGTTGGAACCCTAAACCCTTTCTAGAAGGGAAAGTGCAACAGAGGCTCTCTTTAGAGACGCCCTGGTCTTCGAGTATTTGTCCAATATATATATATTTAATTTATTTAAACCTATAATTTTATTTCTCATTAACTTTTAAACAATAATTTTATTTTGTTTAACTATGTCAAAGAAAACTTAATTACCTTATTAATTAAAATTAGATATATTACATTTGTGATATAATATATACATGACTGCTATTTTTGAAGTGTTTTTTTTTTTTTTTTTTTACAAAGAGAAGTTATTTCATTGATAATTTGTAAAAGAGTAATGTTAGACATTCCAAATTTTTTCCCTAAAATTCTTCCCATATGATGTGGCACTTGAGGTGTTAACATCTTATAAATCATAAAATTATATGGTGAATGATATGATGTTGACACCTCACGTGCCACATCATTTAGGAAGGAATTTGGGAAAAAAATTTAAGACACATAGCATTACTCTTTGTAAAAATACTTCAAAGAGAAATTCTTCGAATATGAAGATGTTAAATTTATATTTATAAAACAAATAGGTACTTGGTTGGTTTGTAAATTACTTATTTTAAAAATTTATGTTGAAATTAAAAAATAAAGAATCGTTTTTTTTTACTAGACCATTCGAAGTGATCTTATGTGGTTTTGGATAAATCAGTTTCAAATTAAACCAACATGATAATCTTTAATGTATCCAACCATAGAAGACATGTCACATTACAATAGAATAAGAAGGATGCACCATAAATCATATCTAACAATTAACATTGTCATATATTACATCTTTAATGGTCAGGCCTTGTAAGCAATTGGAATGTAATAAAACCGCATAATATTAATTGAAACGGCACCGAATTTCTTTTGCTTAAAAAAAAAAAACAAAAACTAGACAGAAATTATTATTTTTTGTGCTTTGTCATTTTTTAAAGGGGGTATTGCAGAAAACCCCCGAGGTTTGATACAACTGCACAAATATGACAGTTTTGACCATATATACACAAACTTCCCTCAACATTTGAAAATTGTTGTACAAACATCCCCTACCATTAGATGGATCCATTAGTCAATGGTCAAATGTGCTAAAAGTCTAAAATACCCCATATTTTTATTTTAAACAAAATAAAAATTCAAAAGTAAGATAAAAAAATATTAAAAAATCTTTTAGAAAATATGAATATATCTTAAATCTGAAAGTTGGAAAAAAAAAATTCATCTTAAAAAAAAAAAAAAAAAAAAATTTAGTTTGTGCAATTCCCCCTTGATTTTAAATAAATTTAAAATTTAAAATTTATTCAATATTAAATTGTTTTAAAAACTATTTTTTTATTGTAAAAATGAATTTTTTTCTAGCTTTCAGATTTAAGCTACATTCATGTTATCTAAAATATATATTTTAAATATTTTATCTTATTTTTTAGTTTATTTAAAATAAAAATTAAGGGCATTTTAGACTTTTTACACTTTTGACCATTGACTAACGGATTCATCTAACGGCATGGGATGTTTGTGAAATAATTTTCAAATGTTGAGGGAAGTTTGTGTGTATATAGCCAAAACTGCCATATATGTGTAATTCATCAAACCTCAAGGGATGTTTGTGCAATTCCCCCTTTTTTTTTAATTGCATGTACAATTGTACATTGATATTCAATTTAGAACATGAAATTCAGAATTTTAGTGCTGCTCTATCCTAATTGATTATGCTCAGGCCGCTTCACAACATGTTTGATTTTGAAAACCAATTTCCATCTGTTCATAAATTGAAGTAATTTCTAATATACAAACATGATATCTTGCAAGCTTTACAATTCTAATCACTTAGATTCAATACTCATCAGTTTTATTGTTGCAGATATTGTCTTGCCTCTGTGAGGCTCATACAAGATGTGTCGAAAAAAACTCGAGCTCGGCTGAAGAGAACATGTAATGAGTCCCTCTGTTTCTCTTGATTGTAACCACAAGGTGGCTCCTGCTTGGTGGGTTCTGTCAATCAAACCAACCCTACCGTTCCGTTTTAGAAATGTGGTGGTTACATCCACCAGAAACTTGTGAAAACAATGAGAAGTTTTGTCCTCACAATTCACAAGTCACAACTTATATTAGAAATTCAAACTCGGGACAAATTCTTTTCGAGTATATTTTAAACAGGAGCGCAATATTATAACATCATACGATGATGAAGTTCACAACCAATGGAGGAGGAAGGCAGAACAGGGTTTTGACTTTTCGGACGCACATCAAACAAAAATATTCCCAATTATATGATAACTAAACGAACCTCGATCGTGAATGTAAGTTTAAGGCCACAGGAACTTTTCCGATAAGCCAGCTCTCAGTCCAAATGGAACTTTTGCATCCTTGGTTCACACGGTTTCACAGTTCTCTCAACTCATGTCTTTATTCATCCATTGAAGTTATTGAACACATATGCTATAATATATACTCCACTCCTTTATATCAACGCCTTCTCTATCCATGTCATCTATCAAAATCCTACAAGATCATGCAATTCATTAAGGCAAGCGTATGTAAAGTTCTATCGATATTGTGAAAAATGATAAAAGTTTATTGTAAAGAACTGAAAAACAATAAAGAAATAGTGAAAAACTGACAATTAATCCTTAACAGAACAATAGTAATTCAGTGAAATTTCAAGAACACTTTTGGTTAGAAATTTGGACAGTTTCTTTTTGTCTTTTAGAACTCAAATTCCAAGCAAAGAAGTCACAACGCATAATCTCCAAATAAATCAGTCAACACTCACAAAGCATAATCTCCAAATCATGCCACCACTCTCCCTCTTTATTCTCTTAACAAAATTATATAACAGAATTACTAAAAGAATCATAATAAAATATATTGTGCAACAAATGAATAGATTCAAAGAAAATACAAGAGTCAGCAAACTGGAAACAAGAATCAGCTTTTAAAAGCTGACTTTCAAAATAGCCACCCAATAAATAGATGCAACTGCTTACATGTAAATACAATATCAAGGGAATGTGAAACAAAACAACAATTGAAGAGAATCCATTTGCAGATAACATCATTAACATTCCCTGTACCATCAAGGTAATCATCAATTTATAGTTGTTTCCGATTCCAAATGTCAAACAAGTGCATTCAAATTAAAAGGACTAATTTCGAAAGAAGTCGAAGAAGGCATTCTTTAACATAATCTCACCAGCCTACTTCAATGAACACTGATATGGTGTTATGTCATATGTGTTGGTCAAATTCTTATCTTATCTACACAAAGAAGGGTAAATTCAACGCCAAACACATGAAAAAAACACCACAGAAGGAAGACAGAGCTGGGGGGTTTCGATGTTTTGGATACTAATTAAACACAAAGACTCCCAACTATATGATGAGTCATGAGAGATGACTAGTGAACCTCAATCCAGAATGGAAGTTTGAGGCCACACTTGAATTTGCAAACTAGACAACAATTGAAGATCATCATCTGTATATATGATGATAATATCATCAATATAAACCGTCAAGGTATTGTCGATTTATAGTTTCCAAGTATCAATCAAGTGCATTGTAGCTAATCAATTCGAATTTCAAATAAGATATCAAAAGAGAAATTCTTTAATAAAATCTCACCATCCTTATAATTTATTCCTACTCTTATGTACACACACACACACACACACACACACACACACACACACACAAAAATTGGCAAGAAAGCTCAGTCCAGCAATTCAACATATACCAAATGACAAATCAAAAATTGTTGTCAGAACCAAATAGAATCTTAAAAAGGTGCGAGCTAAGTGATAGGATTTGATGATTTGTCTAAAAATACAAATCCGAATAAACAAAATGATACCAAATTGAAGAGACAAAAAAAAAAAAAAAAAAAAAACCTTTCTAAAGAACAAAATATTTCTGGAAGATGATAAATTGGAAATGGAGAAAAAAAAATTTGGACCATTTCTCGATTTGTGCGTGTCATCCTTGCGCAGGGGCCATGCTAATCTTCTCTGTATCGTTCCAATTTTATCGGATGTCTCCTAAGAGACAATAGTATTGCTGTCGCCGTCTGTATATAAACTCTCAAGTTCTGCTTTAATTGGGCGATGTGGGATTCGTTGTGAAAAACAAAGACTTTAGTAGATGACGACACGTTCTTGCTGCGTGTGAGCCCTGGACGACGGATGCGGTGTGGGTGTGGTCCTCTGGGTTGGAACTTGGAACCCTAAACCCTTTCTGAAAGGGAAAGTGCAACACGGGCTCTCTTTAGAGACGTCCTAGTCTTCGAGTCTTTCTCCTTGGCCAATATAAATATTTTTAATTTATTTTAAATCAATAATTTTAACTTAATTACTCTTAAAAAAAAAGAAATGAAAACTTAATTACCTTAATTATTTCATTTATAATTTTTAAAAATACTTTTTCTTCAATTTTTTTTTAAAAATATTTCGAAGAGAAATTCTTCGTATATGAAGATAATAAATACATTTATAAAACAAAAGGGTGCTTGGTAGGTTTGTAAGTTAATTATTTAATTATTTCGAAAATTTAAGTCAAAATTATATAACAAAGAAATGATTTTTTTTTTTCTTAACCAAACCATTCAAAGTGACCTAATGTGGTTTTGGTTAAATCGGATTCAAACCAAACCAATATGAAAATCTTTAGTGCACCCGACCAATGAAGATATAACACATTACAATACAATAGGAAGGATATACATATTTGACATAGTCATATACAGGGACGTAACTAGGATTCATCGCTAGGGGGGGCTAGAATAGATCTTCTTAATAAACCTATACGGAATGAAGAATTTTTAATAATTGAAAAATTAGGATGCACATAGTAGTTAACAAGGTAAAATTGAAATAATAATGTATACATTTTAAAATATACATTTTCGGTGTAAGGCTACTAATAATGTACCAAAGAACTTTTTGAAAGGTTTTAACTCAACTTTAACAAGGCAAGATTGAAATAAATTTAGAGGATATGAGGTTGGTTTGGTGGTATACCCCCTACACCTACACCACGACATTGTGGGTTCGAGTCCCCCTTCTGGAAAAAAAAAAACCCGAAGTTATGTAATACTTCACAAAAAATTGAAATAAATTCCTCATTTGTTAGCTCATGCCAAACCAAAACAACATCAACAAGATTTTTACTAAACAATGTATTATATAGTTATATTTTCATTTGATGTTGCACTCAATTTTTATATCAATACTTTGTAATTTTGAAAATAGATTAACCCTAAAATTTTATAAACAAAAAATTATAATAACCCTAAAATTTTAAAACAAAATAAATTTTTAAAATTTATATAATTCACAAAACTAGAAATTAGATAAACACTAAAAATTTCAAAATAAAATATAAATATAATTCATTAAAATATACCTAATTTGAAAACCAAACTGTTTTAGATAATGAGTTTAAGCCAAATTTAGAGAATGGGAGAGAGTAGTTAATAAAAAAGTCTTTTTTATTTGAAGCAGTGGGAGTGAGTAAATAAAAAAAAAAAAAAAATTAAATAAATAAAGAAACAAGTGAAAGGAGAAGCATGTCATTTTCTTATATAATTGATCTAAATAAATATTTAAACAAATTGTAAGGACTATTATGAAATTTTCTCAATTTTAATTTTTTTTTTTAAGATGGGCCAGGGTGGGCTCAAGCCCACCCTAGCCCCTGTTATGGTCCGTCCCTGGTTATATATCACATCTTCAATGGTCGAATGTATAATTCAATGTGCACCGAAGATTTCTCGACCAATAGAGATATGATTTGGTATACAAGACACAAAAACAGCATGCAAATTACGTTAAGGCCTCGTAAGCTAACCACATTGAGAGAAATATGGGTTGAGTTCTCTTAAATTGGAATCTAATGAAGCCACATAATACTAACTCAAACATTGCATGTATATTGATATTCAATTTGGAACATGAAATTCAGAAAAAACCTGTTCATAAATAGAAGTAATTTCTAATAGACCAAACATGTAATGTGTCTTGGTTGTGTTGACTCGTGATATCTTGTAATCTTTACAAATTCTAATCATTTGATTCAATACTCTTCATATTCATTGTTGCTGATGGTGTCTTGCCTCTGAGAGCCTTCTACCTGTTGCATCGGCTTGAGCTCAGGCGCTCAGCTGAAGAGTGACCTTGAAATGTTTTGTCCCTCTGTTTCTCTTCATTGTAAGTGAATCCATAACCACAAAGTGGCTTCTGCTTGGTGGGTTCTGTCAATCAAACCAGCCCTACCGTTCCGTTTCACTAGAAACTAGCGAAAACAATGAGTGGTTTTGTCAACACAACTTATATTAGAAATTCAAACTCTGGACAAATTCTTATGAGAAAATGATACCTGGAAACACTACCCCTCCACTTCACATCACGACAACCATTTTCCGTTGGATATCAATACTCGGGACAGATTCTCATTTCCTGTTAAGATAAAAACAGGAGCTCAATATAATAACATCCATGATAATGGAGTATATATTCAATGTCAAACACATGATTAAATCATACAATAAAGTTCAAAAACACTAGTGGAAGGAAGGCAGAAACGGGTTTTGACTTTTTGGATGCACATAAAATATATATATATATATATATTCCCAATTATATGATAACTAAACGAACCTCAATCACGAATGGAAGTTTAAGGCCACAGGAACTTTGCCGATAAGCCATCTCAGTCCAAATGGAACTTTTGCAAGCTTGGTTCACAGAGTTTCACAGTTCTCTCAACTCATGTCTTCATTCATTCATTGAAGTTATCGAAACAAATACAATAATATACTCCACTCCTTTATATCAAGGCCTTCTCTATCCATGTCTCCTATCTAAATCCTAATAGATCATGCAATTCATTAAGGCTTGTAAGTAAAGTTCGATCGATATTGTAAAAAATTATAAAGTTAATTGTAAAAGAACTGAAAAACAATATGACTAAGTGGAAAACTGACAATCAATCCTTAACAGAACAAAAGTAATTCAATGTAGTTTCAAAAACACTTTTTGTTAGAATTTTGGACAGTTTCTTTTTGTCATTTAGAACCCAAATTACAAGCAAAGTAGTCTACAGCATTTACCAAATAAATATATCAACACTCACAAAGCATAATCTCCAAATCATGCCACCACTCTCCCTCTTTATTCTCTGAACAAATTACATAACAGAATTACACTAAAAGAATCATTAAAATATATTGTGCAACAAATAAATAGATGCAAAGAAAATACAAGTGTCTGACAAAGAAAGTGAACAAACTGGAAACAAGAAGCAGCTTTTAAAAGCTGACTTTCAAAATAGCAACCCAACAAATAGGTGCAACTGCTTACATGTAAATCCGATATCAAGGGAATGTGAAACAAAACAACAATAGAAGAGAATCCATATGCCGATAACAACATTAACGTGCCCTATACCATCAAGGTAATCATCAATTTATAGTTGTTTCCGATTCCAAATGTCAAACAAGTGCATTCAAATTAAAGGAGATAATTCCGAAAGAAGTCGAAGAAGGCATTCTTGAATATAATCTCACCAGCCTGGTAATTTATTATCATTATGATGTACAACAAAGGCAACTGATAGCTCAGAAAATCAAAGCAACATATATGAAATAGCTTATTAATTACTAGGAAAATTGTTATTAGAACCAAACAGAAAGATTTAGAGTTTATTTTCTGATCTTCTAAAGAAATTCCTGAAAAAGAAATTGCATGTTTTTGTTTGCCATTACAAATCTAAATTCTAATCTTATCTACACAAAGAAGGATAAATTCAATGTCAAAACACAAGATAACAACACTACAGGAGGAAGACAGAGATGGGGTTTCGACTTTTTGGATACTAATCAAACACAAATATTCCCAACTATATGATAAGTGATGACTAGTGAACCTCATTCCAGAAACTTGAATTTGCAAACTAGACAAGACAACAATAGAAGATCATTATCATATGATGATCAAATCATCAATATACACCATCATGGTATCATCGATTTATAGTTTCGAGATATCAATCAAGTGCATTGAAGCTAAATCAATTCGAATTTCGGATAAGAAATCAAAAGTAGACGTTCTTTAATCTAATCTCACCAATTTTATAATTTATTCCTACTGTAATGTACACACACACACACAAGACAAGAAAGCTCAGCCAAGCAATATGATACGAAATTGAAGAGACCAAAAAAGCTGCTAGTTCTCTACATGAGAAAATCTGGTCAGCTTCTAAGTGAAAGGATTTGAGGTTGATCGGAAAACTAGTGCATTAGATGCTTTGTCTAACAATATAAATCCAATTAACCAATATGATACCAAATTGAAGAGACCAAAAAAATAATTCAAAAGAAGTAAGAGATGCATATCAGCAAATTTGAAATGAAGAACAAAAAAATTCTGGAGAAGATGATGAATTGGAATTGGAAAGAAAAAAATTTGGACCATTTCTCGATTTGTGCGTGTCATCCTTGCGCAGGGGCCATGCTAATCTTCTCTGTATCGTTCCAATTTTATCGGATGTCTCCTAAGAGACAATTGTATTGTTGTCGCTGTCTGTATATAAACCCTCAAGTTCTGCTTTGAGTGGGCGATGTGGGATTCGGTTTAAAGACAATAGTTTAGTAAACGAGGTCACGCTCTTGCTGCGTGTGAGCACTGAACAATGGATGTGGCGCGGTGTGGGTGTGGGTGTGGCCCTCTGGGTTGGAACCCTAAACCCTTTCTAGAAAAGAAAGTGCAACAGGGGCTCTCTAGAGATGCCCTATTATGCGAGTCTTTGGCATATATATAATTTATTTTAAAAATCATTAATTTTATATTGGAGAAAACTTAACTTACCTTATTAATTAAAGATAAGTTATTTCATTGATAATTTGTAAAAATAGTTCAAAAGAGAAATTCTTATTATATGAGGATGATAAACACATATTTAAAACAATTTATTATTTTTAAAAAAAATGTAAAACAAATGGGTACTTGGTAGGTTTGAAAATTAATTATTTTGAAATTTTTTATCGATATTATAAAATAAATTTTTTTTTTTTTTTTTCTTCTTAACCATACTATTCGAAGTGATCTAACGTGGTTTCGGTTAAATCAATTTTAAACTAAACAAACACAAAAATCTTTAATGCACTCGATCACCAATTACAATAAAATAGTAAGAATGAACATGTATCACATATGACACTATCATATACTACATCTTCGATAGTAGCCGAGTGCACCGAATATTTTCTCAACCAATAGATATGATTTGGGATACAATACACAAAAAGAGCAAACAATGCAATCACTTCTACATTTTTTAAGCTGCATTATTTGAAAAAGCTGGCAAATTTTGTCTTAAAAAAGTTTCATTTCTTTTACTGGTGTAAATTTAGTTTTTGTTTTTAGGGATATATCTAAAAGGTTTTTTGCTGCAATTTATTTTGAATGGAACAAATTTCAATCAATTTTTTTTTAATGAAAATTATAGCCCTATTATATAATGAGAGCTAGACTTTGTTTTGCATTCAATATATAGTCTTACACATCAAAAGTCAAAACTGTAGAGCGCATTTAATAGATGGAAATTCTAAGGAAGGGAATGAAACTTAATTTCTAATTAGTTATTATAGGTTGTACTAAAAACTGTTTGGGAATCAAGTTTTATAGAAGGAACTTAATTCTATTTCATTTTCATTCCTAATTAATAAACATAACCTCAATTTATAATTTCTGTGGTCATGTGATTATGTGGTAACCAAATTGTAAGGTGGATCATACTAATTTTGCTTCGAGAAATTTTTAAGTTCTTTTTTTATGCGTGTATTTATGTGGTGAATTCTTCACGTTTACAAGAAATTAATGATCACTAATATTTCATGAATGTATGGTATATATAAGAATACTACATTACATGTATTCATATATGTTGATTTACTGTCAACAATTTTTTGATTTTGCTACAACTTAGCCCTGCATATCTCAATCTTTCTGGAATTAAACTTCCATATAAGTTATAAATTTAATGGTTTGCAATTATATGAGATATTGGTGAAAGCTAAATAATGAATCTAAGGGTCCGTTTGGTAGAGGGGAAAGAAAATAGGAAGGATTGAAAGATTTGGAGAGATAGAAAACATGAGAGAAAGATTTGGAGAGATAGAAAACATGAGAGAAAGAAAGGAAAATGATTTTCCCTTGTGTTGTTCGGTAAACAGAAAAGAAAGAAATGATCATTTTATCAATTTTACTATTTTACCCTTATATTATATTTAATATATTAAATTTTTTTGGATAAAATGGTAATTTGAATTACCCAAAAAATGGTGGGTCCCACTTCCCCTTTCTTTCCCTCCCTTTTCCTCCCACTTTTGGGAGGAAAGAAATTTGTGGGCCCCACATGGTTTTTTTTCTCCACTTTTTTCTCCATTTTTCCTTTCCCTCCACTTTTCTCTCCATACCAAACAACCACTTCTCCCTTTTCCCTCCACTTTTCCCTCCACCCCTTTCTTTCCTCTCCCTTTTCCTTCCTACCAAACATACCCTAAAAGTTTCAACAAAAATGGTGTATATAGATATAGTTTTGTGACAATATATATTAACCAAATAATGTGCAAAACACTTCATGGGATGTGATCACGCTAGATAAGTATCTGAAAAGCTTTATGCATTTCATCAACCAATTATATTTCTCTAAGTTGCTGGATTCTTTTGTAAAATTGTTTAAAATAATTGTACCAATCAAAGTTGATAGATGCAATTGTGTTTAGAACATAATTTTGAAATTTGAAATCGTCTTCTGTTTTTTAGGAATATTTTATAACTTGGTAAATATTTAGACCCCATATATAGTGTTTGATTTCAATAGGTTCATCCGACTTTGAAGGCCTTCATGTAAATTATGCTATGGCCTCTTAAAGTCTGTTCATAAAATTAAGTAATTTCCAATACACCAAACATGTAATGTAGAATGTAGATTAATGTCTTGGTTGAGTTGACTCGTGATATCTTGCAAGCTTTACAATTCTAAGCATTTGATTCAATACTCTTCATTTTCATTGTCGCAGATAGTGTCTTGCCTCTGAGAGCCTTCTACAGAATGTGTCGAGATCGACTCGAGCTCAACTGAAGAGAGAACTCGTAATGTTTCGTCCCTCAGTTTCTCTTCATTGTAAATAAATCCATAACCACAAAGTGGCTTCTGCTTGGTTGTTACAGCTACCAGAAACTTGTGAAAACAATGCGAAGTTTTGTTTTCACAACTTATATTAGAAATTCTGTCCGAGTATATTTTCAACAGAACCAAATATATCCATGATAATGAAGTATAAATTCAATTTCAAACACATGATAGAATCAATCAACAAACACTGAAGAAGGAAAGCAGAACAGGGTTTTGACTTTTCCTATGCACATCAAACAAAAATATTTTCCCAATTATATGATAACTAAACGAAGCTCAATCACGAATGGAAGTTTAGGGCCACAGGAACTTTGTGCTTGGTTCACAGTTCTCTCAACTCATGTCTTCATTCATCCATTGAAGTTATTGAACACATATGCTATAATATATACTCCACTCCTTTATATCAACGCCTTCTCTATACATGTCTCCTATCAAAATCCTACAAGATCATGCAATTCATTCAGGCAAGAGTAAGTAAAGTTCTATCGATATTGTGAAAAAAGATAAAAAGTTTATTGTAAAGAACTGAAAAACAATATAGAAATAGTGAAAAACTGACAATTAATCCTTAACAGAACAATAGTAATTCAATGAAATTTCAAGAACACTTTTGGTTAGAAATTTGGACAGTTTCTTTTTGTCTTTTAGAACCCAAATTCCAAGCAAAGAAGCCTACAGCATTTACCAAATAAATCAGTCAACACTCACAAAGCATGATCTCCAAATCATGCCACCACTCTCCCTCTTTATTCTCTTAACAAAATTATATAACAGAATTACTAAAAGAATCATAATAAAATATATTGTGCAGATTCAAAGAAAATACAAGAGTCAGCAAACTGGAAACAAGAATCAAATTTTAAAAGCTGACTTTCAAAATAGCCACCTAATAAATAGATGCAACTGCTTACATGTAAATACAATATCAAGGGAATGTGAAACAAAACAACAATTGAAGAGAATCCATTTGCTGATAACATCATTAACATTCCCTGTACCATCAAGGTAATCATCAATTTATAGTTGTTTCCGATTCCTAATGTCAAACAAGTGCATTCAAATTAAAAGGACTAATGTCGAAAGAAGTCGAAGAAGGCATTCTTTAACATAATCTCACCATCCTACTTCAATGAACACTGATATGGTGTTATGTCATATGTGTTGGTCAAATTCTTATCTTATCTACACAAATAAGGGTAAATTAAATGTCAAACATATGATAAAAACACCACAGGAGGAAAGCAGAGCTGGGGTTTCGACTTTTCGGAAATTAATTAAACACAAATAACTAGTGAACCTCAATCCAGAATGGAAGTTTGAGGCCACACTTGAATTTGCAAACTAGACAACAATTGAAGATCATCATCCATATATATGGTGATAATCCATCACGGTATCGTCGATTTATAGTTTCCAAATATCAATCAAGTGCATTGAAGCTAAATCCATTCGAATTTCAAATAAGATATCAAAACAGAAATTCTTTAATAAAATCTCACCAACCTTATAATTTATTCCTACTCTTATGTACACACAAAAAAATGACAAGAAAGGTAACATATACCAAATAACAAATCAATTACTAAAGAGAAAATTGTTATAAGAACCAAATAGAAGCTTAAAAAGCTTCGAGCTAAGTGATGGGATTTGATGCTTTGTCTAACAATACAAATCCAAATAATCAAAATGATACCAAATTGAAGAGACCAAAAAAAGCATTCAAAAGAAAGTAAGAGATATATCAGCAAATTTGAACTGAAGAACAAAATATTTCTGGACAACATGAAGAATTGGAAATGGGAAAAAAAAAATTTGGACCATTTCTCGATTTGTGCGTGTCATCCTTGCGCAGGGGCCATGCTAATCTTCTCTGTATCGTTCCAATTTTATCGGATGTCTCCTAAGAGACAATTATATTGTTGTCGCCGTCTATATATAAACTTCCAAGTTGTTCTTTGAGTGGGCGATGTGGGATTCAGTGTAAAGAAGATTTTATTAAATGAGGTCACGCTCTGGCTGCGTGTGAGCCCTGAACTATGGATGTGGTGTGGTGCGGTGCGGTGTGGGTGTGGAGTGTGGACCTCTCTGCCTCTCTGGGTTGGAAGTTTGGAACCCTAAACCCTTTCTAGAAGGGAAACTGCAACAGGGGCTCTCTTTAGAGACGCCCTAGTATAGTAGTATTAGAGTCTTTGGCCAATATATTTTTAATTTATTTTAAATCAATAATTTTATTCTGTATAAGTGTTTAACTATGTCAAAGAAAATTTAATTAACTTATTAATTAAAGTTAGATATATTACATTTGTTAAAATATAATTATACTAACTATGTTTGAAGTTTTTTTTTGTACAAAGAAGAATTATTTCTTTGATAATTTGTAAAAATACTTTGAAGAAAAATTCTGTGGATGAAGATGATAAAAACATTTATAAAACAAATGGGTATTTGGTATTTTGGTAGGTTTGAAATAAATTATTTTGAAAATTTATATCGAAATTATAAAATAAAGAATTGATTTTTTTTTTTTCTTAACCAGGCCATCTGAGATGACTCTAGCTTGGGTCATAGACTCTTAACTGACGTATCTTACCACATCATCGGGTAACAGATGACATGTCCAGATACGTCAGCAAAGTCTTCTCTGACGGGCCAATATATAGAGTCCATTTTTACTCACCCCTATAAGGAGGTAAGCATTACCTCCCTCCCAAGAAGATGTGTGTCTAGGGAAGGGTAAATTTGTCTAAAAAGATAACCATGTTTGGACAATTTACCCTCTCCATGGACACATGTCATCCATTTAAGAGGAGGTAATGGTTACCTCCCTTGAAGGATGGGTGAGCAAAAGTGTTGTCCGATGCATATCAACAAAGTCCTCGCTGATGTGTCCGGTCTTGTCAGCCAGATGCGCTGACGTGCCCAGATACGCAACACAAGCAAAGTCTGCCTGACGTGACACGGCACGTCAGTTCATCTCTCACCGGCGTGTCAGGTCATGTCAACACATCTCCGCTGACGTGTTTGGATACATCAGCCAAACGTACTGACGTGCCCAGTCAACAAAATTTTCCACACAAAAAAAATAGAAAAATTTCCATCTCCATACTTCGTACAGTTGAGGCATACGACGTCGTTTCTTTTTGGATCGTGATCGTCGGGAAATCAGAGAATGGATTGGAGGCTCTGCTGTGTCGCGAAATCAAGAAAAGAGAACATCACATGTAAAGAAAGGAAGGAAACACAGGAAAAAAAACAGAACTACAAATACAGATTCATTCGAGTTTGCATGTTCCGATTTATAATTTCCTTTAGTCATCATCTAGCTGATACTGGATTCGAGGTTGCCGCTGCCTCCAAATCTAGTGTATCAGATGCTTTGTCTAACGATACAAATCTAAATAACCAAATATGTACCAAATCAGAGACCAAAAAAATAAAATCGAAGAACATGGTCAAAATATATGGATTTTGGACAGTATAATATTATTCATTCTTTAAGTTACAAGAACCTTTGATATAGTAATGGTAAAGCTTTGGGTAACATGAGCTTGGGTACCCTTTTGCCTTCTTTTTACAGACGAATTATTTAATGGTAAAATATGATAATAAAAAAACTTACTAACATGATTGGGTCCTTGACACTCTTGGAATCTAATTCTCTCTCTCCCTCTCTCCCTCTCTCTGTGCAAACCTAAACTGTTTTTAATGAGTGATTTTTGGAAAAGAAAGTACCTGGTTAATTCTATCCAATAGTGAGAAAAAAAGGTGGATCAGGTAGAGTGTTTTGTTGAAAATGATTTAGTAGCTGTTCCAATATCCAATGATTATGATTCCTAATCAAATTGGATCCCAAACCTAATTCTCCCAAATATGCTATGTTAACAATAATAAGAAAACATTTTAATTTTCCAAATCAGATAATAAAAAAGACAAGCCTCTTTGCATGGGTCATGACATATTGTGAAAATGTGATTTTATTTATTTATTTATTTACAATTGTCTATTAGATCTATCGAGATCGAACACTGTGAGCACAGCCTAATGTTTCCTGTGCTTATTGTGGTTTTATAGATAATGGTGGGGCAATATATATATAAGGTGTCAAGTTTGAACTTTAGCAGGTTGACGGAGAAATTAAATCTCCAACCACCAAGACAATAGTCTTTGACGAAAATGTGAATGGGTTATAGCTTATAGGATGATCAATGGCACTACAGATCTGGAAAACCAATGATAATATATACACATGAAGATTGGGAAAAGAGTTTCATGAGTCATGATCATGATCATGATAATCACCGCACATCAACCGGGTGATGATATCAGATGGCCCAGATTTTTGTTCGTTGGCCCATCACCAAAGTAATATCAGTAAGTGCTATTTTGCAGCTGGATCAATCATTGTTTAGAATCTATAAAAAAGTTCTAATGAAGGTTGAAAAGCTATTTAACTAGGTCATATATATAGATTGCTTAAGAATCAAGTCCCTGTTGAAGGCTTATTCAAGACATTACCTGTTAAATACTCATCTAAGACAAAAAGTGTAGTGAAAACCAAGTGGTACATCCATGAAAATGAAACTCTAACTTTCCATCTGAAAAAAGAAAAAATGAAAAAGAGATGGTTCTCTTGAAGTTATAAATTATAAGGATTAGAAGAGAGGAAGAAAAAACCTGGAACGGAACTGGATGTGGATGATTCTTGAACTCAAAGCTTCAGCAGTACCTAACTCCTCTGCCAACCTTGTCTTTTAAGCAAAAACTCACACCCAAAAGCACTCACATCCACAGCTTACAGCCTATCACTCCTTTTCTCTCTCTCTCAAAATACTTGGTTGCTTATCAATGTACTCAAACTCAAAGCTTACACCTTCCAGCAGTCAAGGCATCAAAGCTAGAGCTCCAACCTTCTAGTAATCTATCTCAAGATTCGTTCTCATATTGAAGGAGCCACCAGATGGGTTCCTTCCAATCACCAATCACAATGCGGAGTTCTGCATTATTAGAAACTTCGTGTGGATATTTACTACAAGAATTGCAAGTGAGTTTCCTTTTTTTGGTGTTCAACAATTTATACGTAAGTAAGAGGTTTAACTGTTTACATTCTACTGCTCTTTTTTGGTATGTTGGCGCAGCTGATTTGGGACGAAGTTGGAGAAGATAAGTTTGAAAGAGAGAAGGTTCTACTGGATTTAGAGCAAGAGTGTTTAGAGGTTTACAGGAGAAAAGTTGACCGTGCTAATATATCAAGAGCACGCTTGCATCAGGAACTGGCAGAATCTGAAGCTGAATTCACCCACCTTCTTCTGTCCCTTGGTGAACGATCTCTTCCTGGACGGGTACCTTATCCATCAATCTCTGTTCAGTAATTAAGCTTGTGTTATAAAACATAAATTAAGCAGTGCATATAATATAGAATATCTGTACAAATGTGAATAGTACTCGGCATATAAATTCAGAATCCTGGCATCTTACATGGAAAATTGCAATGCATGTAAGTACTAAGACTTATGAACTCTGAACATGTTAACATTTTCATCAAATTTCATCATAATGATCAATTGACCAGAAATTTTCCTAACTCGCAAGATTGGGACTTCTATTGCGATCTGCTTATCTTGAACAAGAAATTCCTTGTATTGTGTCAACTCATTATTGTCTTTGCAGCCAGAAAAAATGTCTGGAACCTTAAAGGTGCAGTTAGATTCAATCACACCAGCTTTGAGAGAGATGCGATTGAGGAAAGAAGAGAGGGTGAACCAATTCAGAGCTGTGCAAGCACAAATTCAGAAAATTTCTGCTGAAATAGCAGGTCTATCTGAATATGATGATTCATCAAAAACAATAGTAGTGAATGAGAATGATCTTTCACTGAAGAAACTTGAGGAATATCAGACTGAGCTACAAAGACTTCATAATGAGAAGGTACATTAACATTTCTTTATAAAAAAATTTAAAAAAAAATCAGGATATCAAACAGAGTACTCAAAAACTAAGTTCTATAATCTTGTTTTTCTTTGGTTGGCTTGAAGAATGACAGACTCCAGAGGGTAGAAAAATATATAGGCAAGGTGCATAATCTGTCTGCAATTTTGGGAATGGAGTCTTCCATGATCATAACAAAGGTTCACCCCAGCTTGAATGAATTGTATGGGATATCAAAAAACATAAGTGACAACATTTTAGCAAAACTCAACAGCACAGTGGAATCTCTGGAGGAAGAAAAGCAGAAGCGGCTTGAGAAGGTGAAAATTTCATATACTGTGCTAGCCTTATGTTTTGAGAAAATCTTATATGCAGGAGCTTCCACATGGATTATATAAAACATCAATAGCTGCTATGCACAGTTTCAAGCTTCAAACTTTTTATTTTAAAGATACAATTCACTGGTTACCTGAATTATCAGCATGGCAAAGTACTTCATTTAGCTTTTGTGGATTTGCAGCTTCACCATCTTGGCAAAGCACTGACAAACCTGTGGAATCTTATGGACACACCCTATGGAGATCGCCGAAGGTTTTCTCATGTTACCAGTTTATTGTCATCCTCATCAACAGAAGTATCAAAGTCTGGAAGCCTTACCAATAATATAATCGAGCAGGTTAGTACACATGATTCGCAGTACTCCAAACCAACAGAAAAAATTAGAATAACTATTACTTAAAATTGTTTTCAAGTTTCAATAACTAGACATGATATTTATTCAAATTGTCAAGGCGGAGGCTGAAGTCAAGAGACTGGATCAGTTAAAAGCAAGCAAGATGAAAGAACTTTTCCTGAAGAAACAAAACGAGCTAGAGGGGATATGCAGTAACTCACACATGGAGATTCCTTCACAATCAGAGATGGACAAAATAATAAACCTTATAAACTCTGGTGGGTAGAGAGTGAATAATTTCCAGTTTCAAGATATGTTCTGTTGTTCTTTTATAAATTTAATGTAGCTTATAAATTGACTTCGACATACAAAAGGGGAGATGGATCATGCAGATCTCCTCACGAGCATGGATGAACAGATATCAAGAGCAAAAGAAGAAGCCTCTAGCAGGAAGGCAATAATGGAGAAGGTGGAAAGGTGGATCTTGGCACGTGATGAGGAGCGCTGGTTGGAAGAATATAGCACGGTCTGTAACCCACAACCATTGGCCTACATGTTTAGTTGGCTCCAAATTTACTGCATTGGTTTCATGTTTCCTATTTCATGAATTTTTACAGGATGAGAATCGATATTCAGTCAGCAGAGGTGCTCACAGGAACCTACGACGGGCTGAAAAGGCCCGAGTAATTGTCAACAAAATCCCAGGTAACAAAGGAGGTTTCTCAACAATTTAAGCCAGTGAGAAGCAGGAACTTTCAAGGGCCATTTTTCATTGACCAATCATAATAAAACAAGAGAATTTTAAAAGGTGCATAACAAAAATATCCAAATTAATCTCGATAACAAAATTCATAGGCAAAACAAACCAGGTAGACCAAAATATCATTAACAGAATTAATGAGATTACAGAAAGCCTTACAAATTCTAGCTTGAAAAGTTTTTCGAATTTAGATCATGCAGTGTTATGGCCATTGCATATTATTCACAATCACTCACTACTTTAATGCAGCTTTGGTAGACTCCCTTATAGCAAAGACTAAGGGCTGGGAAGAAGAAAGAAACAAAGTTTTCTTGTATGATGAGGTAAGATCATAGTGACGCCTTATATAATCGATGCAGCAAAAATATATGAATGGCCCTTTGGATTTGTTTCAGTTTTTTTGAGTTCTAATTTTCATTAGAAAGAAAAAGCATTTTTCAAAATAGAATAATTGTTTTGGTGTAATCCAAAACAAGACCTAATATGTTAGGATGATCTTGAATTAGCCAAAAAAGAAACAGGGTTTGTAAAACAATATTGAACAGACCCCTAGTTTTCAGACCATAATAATGCCTAACAATTTGGAATCCCTATAAAATCAAAATGATCTTGTACTCACACATTCTCCTATATTATTTCAAGCACTCCTTATTTAACTGAACAATATATCAGAATCTACATCTGTGGTCATCTAGGTACCTCTGCTGGCAATGTTGGAAGAGTATAACATGTTGAGACAGGAAAGAGAGGAGGAGAAACAAAGACAACGGGTTAGCATTATTTAACACACAATAATAAAGAATTTCATATATTCTCATCTCTAGCTTTCCAAAATTAGCATGTCAATAAAATTGAGCTTCGACCCACAATGACATTTAATATCCATACCTTTAGATTCTAATGATGTGACATTTCCCTGGCAGGAAAATAAGAAGGTGCAAGTCCAGGTAGTTGTCGAGCAAGAAAATGCCTTTGGGTCCAGGCCAGGCACCAGCAGTTGGCGTATTTCAAACAGGAGCTTGAACGAAGGCTTCAACAATGCAAGTCCTTTAAATAGAAGAGTTTCTTTGGGTATCCAACAGTTGGGATCAAACAGCATCAATTCAGCAACTCAAGGCATATCCTTCGTGAAGGAAGGGAGGAAGGTGCACGTACAAAAGAAGTTTCCCCGGCCCAGTCTCGTTTCTCAGCTTAGAGATGAAACAGCATCACTGGTGTCAACATTTTCTGGTCCCGTATCTCCTTGATATTGAAGTCAGAGTTGTAGATCTTCATGTCTGATGAGAATTCATAAGCAGATGTCATTAGAGGAATCTCGATCTCAGGAAAAAAAACAAAGAATAAATTCATTTGTTGTAACATTTTATGAAAAATACTTGTGTATTTATGTCTTGAGTCTTGACCCTGTATATCAGTCACTTGTCTAGAACCTGAAAGAACAATGATTGTGATTAAAAAAAAATAAAAGTTTTGAGAGTTTTTGTGTTCTTACTCTTACTATAGTACGTGTGCACGGTGCAGCTACCTGTACCACATAAATAGATACATGGAGCTATGATAAATTATGTTTGTAATCAAAGAGCTAGAATATGTTTCGACAATTTCTTGTGAACAATCATCATCAGTAGCATAAATTATATGTCAGCAGTGTAACACTGGAGCTACTTGAAATTAAACTATAAGAAAAGGCAAAAGGTACAAAGACATGTAAAAATAAACTGCAAATTTGCGATTAATGATCTAAATCAATTTGAGTCAGAATTAACGGTGGAAGTAAAACATATAATGTCTTGCACAAACAGCAGCATTTAACGAACATGAAATTAATTTCATTGTTGTTGAAAAGTCAAAAACACTAATCAAGCAAATTCCGAGACATCTAATTATGTTACAAAACCCATACACTTCTAAGGAATATATTGTTTCAATTTGATCAAACACATAAAATCTACAAAACCAAATTAACTTCTACTGCAGTTAATAAATCAAAACCTAAGAATCGTTGATCTCGACCGGATCTTCACTCGGCGGTTTCCGAAAGAAATCATCAATGCGGCGAGTGCCGACGGGTAAAGGCTTCTCCGGTGCAGGATTAGAACGAGTGCGCTCAGTTGCCGGACGATCCAGGGGCTGAGTCGGCACGGGGAGTGAGTCGAGAAGGAAATCACTCGTCGCTTGATGCCTTTTGACGGCAATTCGCATGTGCTCGAGATTTATAGTCTTTCGCTTCTTCTCGATTGTGACTTTAGTGGAATTTTCGGCGAGTAATCGGAGGAAGAGTTCGGTGGAGGTCGCGACCACGAACATGGCCTCTGAGGTTATCTTGTTGATATCTTTGTCGAGTTTCATGATTTTCTTGACCCGGCCGATCGGGAATTCGGGTCGGATCGTCTCAGTGTTGTCTTCTTCTGCCATTGGTAGACGGTGAGATTTCGATATTGAAATGTGAGAGAGTTATAGAAGAAAACTAACAAACAAATTTAGGGTTTTGGTTTTTAGCGGGAAAATTTTGGTACTTTCGACTGTTTCCAGTCTCTGGACTGGACAAAAATACCCCTTCGATAAGGAATGGTACACAGTCAATTTTCTCGGTCCTTTGAAGGTGTTATTGGGATAGTTTGGTCTTATTAAAACTTGACCCGCCATGCGAAATGTTTCTGGCGCCATATTTGAGTCAAGTCTTATTGGATATTTTGTGAATACACATTCTTTTAGCATCAATTGTTTTGAATCATTTTTCAGATTAGTAACATTATTAATGGATAATTTTATCTAACCCATCATCATCACCAAGTTAAAAAAAATTGCATAAATTAACATGGAGCATAAAGGGATGTCAAAAATCTTCTTAAGGGTTTGTTTTCCGCTGGTGTCGATTAGATCTATGCTTACGAATTGTACCCAAGGAAATAGTAGAGATGAATGGATGATAATGAATTTCAAATTAATATCATGTTGGGATGGAGATTCGATTAATATGTTGAATTTAACCGATTGATAGAAATAATATATAAATTTAAAATTTTAGGCTATGTTTGATAAAAGGGAGGGAGAGTATGAGGAATGAATGAATTAATAGGGAGAGAGAGTATGAGGGATGAAGATGATAACATATATCCTTCGTGTTGTTTGGTATTGAAAAGAAGGTTAAATGGATGGATTGATATTTAGTTTATAAAATTACTATATTACCCTTAAAAAATTTGGAGGGCAATGGAAAATTGGAGGGCATTATAGTAATTTCCCTCCAATCCTCTCTTCCTCCTCTGATCCGCCCATCATCCAATATGGTGGACCCGGATGGATCTTCTCTCCCTCATCTTCTCCTCTCCTCCCTCTCATCCCTCCAACCAAGCAAGGGATTAGATCTCTCCCTCCAACCATGTCCCTCCCTCTATCTTTCCCTCATACCAAACACAGTGTTATTGTAGGAAACACCTCTGGTTATTATTATTAATTTTTTAAAATTGATAATTTATGAATTGAGTTTACCAAACACCGATATCCTATGTTGCAATGTGCCTCCTTTTTTTTTTTTATGGAGATCATCGGCCTTTGTCCGTGGAGGAGACTGGTTGACGCCTTGATAGTGGCCATTGGCATCCTCCTTGAATGGAGGCACCGATTTCCTTAAAAGAGACAGATGGCCTCAAACTTATGAAACACAACTAAAGCCCAAAAATTGTAACATTCTAATACTATAACAAGCATATAAACCAAGTTTCACAATCAATTGTCTTTATTTTTTTTTTTTTTCCTATATATGTTTTTCAATTTTTCTCTCATTAACGCATAACTGTGAGCATATCTTAAACATGTTAATACACATCACCACACTTTTGCCATATGTATTATTATGATTGATATTATTTTGCTGATATGGTAAAAGTGTGGTGATGTGTATTGGTATACTCTAGTGGTGGCCACGGTTCCGGTTAACCGTCGGTTTTGTCCGCTGTTAAACCGGAACCGTACGGTCAAAACCGGACCGAAAACCGAAAATCGAAACCGGCGGTTTTGAAACCGGACCACACGGTTTCGGTTTCGGTTTCGGTTTCGGTTTGGGGTGGGCCAAAACCGGCCAAAACCGTCGGTTTCAGTTAAACCGCCGGTTTTTGATATTAAATATATATATATATATATATATATATATATATATATATATATATTATCCAATTAGACGCTGCCACATGGCAGCGCCTTTTAAAAATAGACTAAACCGGGCAAAAACCGGCGATTAAACCGACGGTTTTGTCCACGGTAAACCACCGGTTTTAAAAAAAATAATAAAAAAATAAATAAAGCCAATCAGACGCTGCCACATGGCAGCGTCTAAGCAAATATAACTGTTGCTTACTTTCCAACCGTTGGAAGGGAAAAAAATAAAAATAAAAGTGACCAACCAGCCACTGACACGTGGCATAAGGTTTGAAAAAAAAAAAAAAAAAAAAAAACCGAAACCGAAACAGAAACCGGAAAAAACCGAAACCGAAAAAAACCGAAACCGAAACCGAAACCGAAAAACCGACGGTTTGAAACCGGTCACCAAACCGGTTTTACGGTTTCGGTTTCGGCGGTTTCGGTTTGGGGCTCCATCCAAACCGAAACCGGCGGTTTCGGTCCGAAACCAAACCGAAACCGAACCGGGGTCACCACTAGTATACTCAAAATGTGCTCACAATTGTGTACTCATGAGATAAAAATTGATATGTTTCTTCACTTTACTATTGTAAATGAGTATCCACACACTTCCACCACGCTGAGTGTCCTTGTCACATAAAAATCGAGACTAATTATCGACTTTGTGATTTGGTTAAGCAAGCCCACGCTTTCACCATGTCGAGCATTCTTGTCACTTAAAAACCAATACTAATTATTGGCTTTGTGATTTAGATTTATTATATTTACAGAACTTGTGATTTGAATTTATTTACTTGCAATGTTCCATCCCATGTCATTATATTTTTGTAGATTTGCCTTTGATTTTGCACCCTGATATATAATTCTCATTCCTTTAAAGTATTTTATTATTATTGTTATTATTATTATTATTATTATTATTATTATTTAGTTTAAATTAACAATTTTAAACCTGAAAAATCCTTTAATTGAATTCCCTTTTAATTATATTATAGTATGTAATAATGAAAACGATTGTTAACTATCATGTATAATACTCGTGTTAATTTGTAATAAGCAATTAGTGGATTTTTTTAGTGTTATTACTTTAATTTGATATTAGTCGTGTTTCATGGGTTTATATATATCGTTGTTAGTGTCTTATTGACATTTTGGACAAAATTTACATTTTGAGTTTAGAAATTGTAATAATAGAATCAAAATTTAATTGGTTTGATTGTTATTATTCATTACCATTTTTACAATTTTAGATGCTTGAACCAAGCCCTTATGAAAAGGAAATTCTTGCCTCGGCCATTGCTCTCTTTCATCGTCTCTCATAGACTCAAACATTTCTGCAAATAAATCTCTAATCATTTTCTATGCTAAAAAGAAAAAAATTACTAGATCCACTTCTTCGCATAACCACATTGTGAAGAATTGTAGAAACTCACTTTTGATTCTTACCGAGAGATTGAAATAATACACTCATCCTTAAAGAATTTAATTTTAGTTTCGGATTTTTGTAGGAGTAAGACTTGATATTTACTCTATGCCGAAACTTATTTATCGAGGGGTTTTTTTTTTTTTTTTTTTTTCAAATATGTTTTACCTTTTTTTTTTTATAACATATTAAAATTTAAATTATTAACTTGATGTTGTGTCGGTCATCGAAAGGGATAGAAATTTCAATCAACCTAAACAAATAATGTAAGGTAACAAAACCCACGATCTAAGGGCAATTACCAAATTGGTCATGGACTTTTTTCTTTATTCCAAGTGGTTTGCGACTTTTACAAAAGTGACCAAATTGGTCCCTAACGTTTTTATGGAGTACCATTTGAGTCCCTAACTTTTAAGAAACAACCAAAAACATCCCTTATCATTAACCTCGGTTATTTATACCGTTACTTTGATTATGGTTTACTTTGATTATGGTTTACTTTTAAAAGACTAAAGTATCCCTCAAAACTCTAAAGTTAAAAATGTTTAAATAAAAATAAAATAATTATTTAAACAATAATGTAATGAAAACAAAATAAAATAAATTATCTGCAACTATCTCATTGATTCGAAAAACAATCCATATCTTTTCAATTTTTCATCGATACAAAACCCAAAAAATTATACAGGTTTCTATAATTTTTTTTTATCAATATTGAACCCAAAAAATGACTCATTTTCAAGAACTTGAACCAAGCAATGATGGAGTCATGGAGATGCCTTCAGTATATAAGCATTAGAGACCCATTTTTGAGAGAATAACCCCATTGACTCCGAGCCAAACCAGAAAACATGTCATCCACGAAGCTGCCCTAGATCTCCCCCGATCTCTGTCTAGTGTTCTCCGTCGGAGATATGAGATTTCTAATTCTTGAGGCACTGGCCGATTCTGGATTTGCCAACCTTTGATTATTTTTTTAAAGGGTCAGATTGTTGGTAGTAAGTGTTTTCAAGTTCGGTAGTGATTTTCGAATCAATGAGAGAGTTGTAGATAATTTATTTTATTTTGTTTTCATTACATTCTTGTTTAAATAATTATTTTATTTTTATTTAAACATTTTTAACTTTAGAGTTTATAGGGGTATTTTAGTCTTTTAAAAGTAAATCATAGTTAAAGTAACAGTATAAATAACCGAGGTTAACGATAAGGGATGTTTTTGGTTGTTTCTTAAAAGTTAGGGACTCAAATGGTACCCCATAAAAACGTTAGGGACCAATTTGGTCACTTTTGTAAAAGTCGCAAACTACTTGGAATAAAGAAAAAAGTCCATGACCAATTTGGTAATTGCCCGACTAAAATACCATTGACTGTTAGGTTTGACTAACAGAAAGTTAATTGATGGATGAAACTGGTACAATTTAAAAAGTTAGGGACCAATTTGGTCACTTTTGTAAAAGTCGCAAACAACTTGGAATAAAGAAAAAAGTCCAGACCAATTTGGTAATTGCCCTTGTATAATAATAATAATAATAATAATAATAATAATAATAATAATAAAGAGTAAATATATATATATATATACATAAATTCTATTATCAGTTCCTTGCATGTGGGTCACTGGATTTAAATACTTTGACTTGGCTGTATGCACTTGTCAGTCAAAGTATTTAAATCCAGCGGCCCACATACAAGGAACTTATATAACTTTTGTCAGTTCGAACTGAAAATAGAAAGACTGTATATATATATATATATATACAGAAATTCTATTATCAATTCGAACTGACAATAAATATATCAGGACAAAGAATGTAGACCACAGATTATGGAGAAGTTTTGACAAGTGCTTACACTTTGAGTCAAAGTATGTAAATATAGTGGTCCACATTCTTCATCATGATATATCTTTTGTCAGTTCGAACTGATAATAGAAAAATTGTATATCAGTCTTTCTATTATCAGTTTGAACTGATATAAAATATATCAGTTCCTTGCATGTGGGTCATCGGATTTAAAAGATGCTTTGACAAGTGCATGCAGCCAAGTCAAAGTATTTAAATCCAATAACCTACATGCAAGGAACTGATATATCTTTTGTCAGTTCGAACTGATAATAGAAAAATTGTATATATATAAAGTATATAACTAGGCAGGCAGAAATTCTATTATCAGTTTGAACTGATAAAAGTTGTATCAGTTCCTTGTATGTGGGCACTGGATTTAAATACAGCCAAGTCAAAGTATTTAAATCTAGTTGCCCACATACAAGGAACTGATATAACTTTTGTTAGTTCGAACTGATAATAGAAAAATTGTATATCCAGGTACAATAAATCCCTCGTACACAGACGATAATTTGTCAACCGAATAAAAAATCACTGTTTTTCACTTCTGCAACAGAATCCCAACTCCCGATTATCAGACGAAAAGCGACTTCTTCTTCTTCTTCTTCTTCTAATTCCGGCAAGAACACAAAAAATGTCTCACAAGTGAGCCATCGATTCTTGAAAACCCGTGAATTCTCTCATCAGATATAAGTTAACAATGCCCAGTTTTAACATTAATTTTGCTTTGTTACAGGAGGTCCTCCATCAACCGTCCACCAACCCCAGATGTAGACAAGGATCGTGATAATCAAGAACCCACCCTTCAAGAAATCATCAACATCAAGGTGGTTCTTCAATGAAGTTCTTTTTTTTTTTTTTTTTTTTTTTTAAGAATTAAAATTAATTGTTTTGTTGTTTTACAAAGTGCAGCTAATCGAGAGTGGGGAGAAAGAAAGATTGAAGGAGCTTTTGAGGGAAAGGCTTATAGAATGTGGTTGGAGGGATGAGATGAAAGCTCTTTGCAGGTTTACTTTTTTTAGTTGGTTTTGTTGTTACAAGTTTTTATGGTTTAATTTTTCTTACATGGGTTGTTGTTTGATGTGATCATTAATGAAATTGAATCATTGAATGTGATAAAGAAGAAATCTTTTTGTGACAAGTTATTTGATGCTTGATTGTGAGAGTGGTTTAGAGTAGAAATCCTTGAACTTGTATGTGAATTCTACTAGTCAATCTAAGGTAGTAGTTAGTATACAATCAATCAAACGATGAAAAAAGCCTGCTAATTGAACAATGTTTGAGCTGGATCCTAATCCTTGTTTTCTGATTGTATTAACTTATTAATTGAAACTTTTCCATTTGTAACTAAAACACTGCATATTGAATGAACTTTCGGGATATGTGCTTAGCATCACTTGCTGGTTCGCTGAATCATTTTTGAATTACTACATGTTTTGTTGGTTTCATGTTGGAATCTCTGTATTTGATTCCAGAGATGCAGAATGCTTGGGCTGCTCTTGTATACCATATCTAAATGAAACTGTTTGAATAACTAGAGTATCACTGGGATTTATATTGTAGCTTGTTATCACTTGCAAGAAAAATAACCTACTGATCCAGATTCCTTGCTTTTATGTTTTGTTTGGCGGGGATATTTCCAAAGCTCTCATTATACATTGCGCAACATCCTTTAAATTATGTGGTTTTGGCTTTCTATTTCCATCATATCGCAATTCTTGAATTTTCTGATAGAGTGACTTTTCTAGCACTGTAAAGTTTTTTGTTTGATCTTCTATCAGGGCATATACAAGGAAGAAAGGAAGGAGTAACGTTACGGTAGATGACCTAGTACATGTTATTACTCCAAAGGGCAGAGGTGGGTGTTTATTATTCTTGTTCTGCTTACCCAAAACTTCATGAATGAACTTGTGTTTTGGGTTGATTCTCGTATAACTTAAGAACTGCAAGAGTTGAGTTTTTATTTTGGGATCTGGAGTTTAATTTGCATTCAAATTAGAAACAATATAAGACTAGGTATAGAATAGAATGTTGAAAACACAGATAGAGAGGAAACACCCGTTTTAAGAAATCAGAGTTTATTAACTTGGACTGAGTTTTGGGCAAAATTTGACCAATGTAAACAATAGATCCAACATATTCCTCTTTGTTTTTGTCATGTGGGGAATTTTGATGTCTGCTGATGTACTTACATATATCCGCCGTTTAAGTTTCACTTGCTGTTGAATGGATCTTACCTGTTGGCTGTAGCTATACTTTTACACATATCAGTCCTGCCAATTTATTGTCTGCATTGCTTATGTGTCCGCAGCATCTGTTCCTGATTCAGTGAAGGCTGAGTTATTGCAGCGAATCAGATCATTTCTTGGATCAGCTACTACTTGACAATGTTTGGAAGTCAGGAATCAACAAATTTGCCATATCGAGTTTCTTTGTGAAGTGGTGCTGTTCCCCTGTCAACCGGAAATCTATTTGAAGCATTGTTCCAGGAAATGCTCCCAATTGAAGACATCCGGGTTTCGTGACAGATGCAGCTGTTTTTCCCCTAGTGAGTGTAAGGTTCCGTAATAGAACAGTTTAAATGATATTGAGCCTATATTTTGTGCTATATGTAACACCCCCATTCTCTTTCCAATCAAAAACTTCCCCAGACATGACTGTCTATGTTGTGATTTAGAAATCAGAACTCTTTTTCAGGACAAGTCCCGGATTGTCGCCAATGAAAATGTTTCAGGTGCTTTCACAACCATTAAGATGCACAAATATTATCAGTCACGATAGTTTTGTAGTCCTGTTTATTCAATCAAAATCAGATTATTCTTATTTCTTACAATCAAATCAGACTATGCACAAATGTTTCAGGTGCTGTTTTTTTTAAATGACAATTGATACTTCTACTTCATGATAATCTGACGAAGATAAGCTTATTGTGTGCATTTTATTGCTGAAATCATTATAGTAATAACAAATTTTTATGTATACAAATATAAAAAAAACTTGACCGGGTGTTGAAATTATTAAATCAAGGGAAAATTGCAGACATTCCTTGATAACATTTGCTTAAAATTGTACTTGGATATTCAAAACTTTCAATATTTTAGTATTTTATTGAGTTCATTTTCACCTATAACAAAACAATACAACGTTCTAATTTGATTCTAAATAAATAAATAAATAAATAAATATATATATATATTTAAATTCATCGTACAAGCCCACCCAGCCCGGTCTGCCACATTGAGGGCCCCGGCTTGGCTCGCACCCGTTTGAAAGGGCAGGTTTGGACATATTTTAGGCCCGTCGGCCCTAAGGGCCGAGTTTGAGGGCCAAACCAGGCTTATAGTCTGAAGCCCGTTAGGCCCGAAAGGTGGATTGAAATATTTTCCAGTGAGTATCTTTTATGAAGTCATGAAACATATTAATTTGCGGATGGAGTTGTGGTGGGAAGAGAGAGGATCAAAGAGTGTTTGGAGACAAAGAACAAGAGAAAGAGAAAGTGGAGATAAGATGATAAGAAAAGAATTTGGGGAGAACAAGAAGAAATGAAGAACAGAGGTTTTGGGGAAATATTTGTTATTCATCTGATAATTTATTCCATAGCAACCGTGAACCTAAATAGGCCTCAGGTATAACTGGTAACAAGAATTCAGGAAATGCAACAAGTGGACTATAATTGAGGAGAGCATTCAGCAACTACCTCACATAACAGAACACATGGTTTAATTGACTTATTCTAAAACAACTAAAGACTTATTCAAATGTAGACTTCCAGACTTGGATACTTCCACGTGCACATATCCACCCAAGACAATGCTAACAGCCCTTGTATACTCGATTCATATCAGTCCTGCCCCCTTAGAAGGTACTTGTCCTCAAGACCGAATTGTGGATATGTCTTGGAGAACCGCCATACATTCTCCCATGTAGCATCTTCACGAGCAGCCCCTTTCCACTGAACCAAAATTTCTGTTTTCGGACGGTATTTCCCCTTCTGAGTAACCCTGCTGTCCAAGACAAACTGTGGTTCAGGAAGCAACGTTGCATCATCTGAAATAGGAGGAAGCGTGACCACATGTGGCTCCATATGTCCCAACTTCTTTTTGAGCAAACTCACGTGGAATACGTCATGAATTTGTGCACCCTCTGGTAGCTCTAATTTGTAAGCCAAGGGGCCGACACGAGCAAGCACCTTGAATGGTCCAAAGAACCTTGGAGATAATTTTAAGGAGCTTCTGAAAGCGACTGACTTTTGACGGTACGGTTGTAAACGTAAGTACACATAATCGTCTACCTCAAATGTGACATCCCTACGGTGTTTATCCGCCTGGACCTTCATACGCCCTTGAGCAGACAACAAATTCCGTCGCAACTCAAGACGGATTACCTCCCTTGTGCGAAGTAGCTCATCCAGAGCTTGCACTTTTGTCGTGCCTGGTATATAAGACAACATGGAGGGAGGCGGAATCCCATAAACAGCCTCAAAGGGAGACATTTTGGTTGCGGAATGGATGGCTGTGTTGTAACCGTACTCTGCCCACGATAACCAATCCATCCATTTCCGTGGCTGATCACAAGTGAAACAACGTAAATATTGCTCGAGAGTTTGATTGACAACTTTGGTTTGACCGTCGGATTGCGGGTGATAACTTGAGCTGAAATTGAGAGATGTCCTATGCAATTGGAAGAGAGACCTCCAAAAACCACTAATAAAAATCCGATCCCGATCACTTACTATTGACTGCGGCATACCATGCAAACGAACGATATTATTCAAGAAAGCCTTAGCTACTGTTACTGCAGTGAAAGGGTGTTTAAGTGGCACAAAATGAGCATATTTCGAAAGACGATCTACCACCACCATAATAACATCGTAACCTTGCGAAGCCGGCAATCCTTCAACAAAATCCATCGAAATCTCGGTCCAAATTTGTTACGGAATTGGAAGAGGTTGCAGTAACCCCGCTGGCCGTAAAGTGTCATGTTTGCATTGTTGACATACCTCACAATTTTTAATGTACTCTTTGACTGTAGTTCGGATCCCAGGCCATGTGAAGCTAGCAGATATTCGTCCTAGCGTTTTAAGGTACCCGAAATGCCCAGCTGCAGGAGAAGAATGGCTCTCGGCTAACACGGTTGGCAATAAGAATGACGTGGGGCTCAAAAGAATTTTACCATTGCGCATTCATACACCATCACGCTGGACACAACTTGAAGAGCAATCCTCCATCAAGTTCGCATAAAAGGGCTGCTGAAGTACTTCTTGTTGCAAGGTCGGCCACCAATTGGTCACAGGTAGTGAAATGGCTTGGAATTGACAGGAGGCAATACGTGAGAGAGCATCCGCACCTTGGTTCTCGGTACCCTTCCGGTATTCGATCGTATAATCAAACCCCATAATTTTGGGCAGCCAACGAGATTGAGTCGGTGTCGTAATTCGCTGCTCCATGAGATACTTGAGGCTCCGGTGATCGGTTTTTATGATGAAAGGTTTGCCCAAGAGATACGGACGCCACTTGCGAACCGCCTTGACGACAGCCAACATTTCTTTGTCGTATGTGGATAGGGACTTTGCTTTCCCTTTCAGTGCTTCACTAAAATAAGCTATCGGTTGACTCTGCTGAGATAAGATTGCGCCCAACCCGTCGCCACATGCATCACATTCCACAACGAATTGTTGCGAAAAATCTGGTAGGCGCAGTACTGGTGGTGATACAAATGCTGTCTTAAGTTTCTCAAAAGCCACTAGAGCCTCATTTGACCACTGAAACCCTTCCTTGGACAACAACCTCGTCAATGGTGATGTCATTACGTCGAAACCACGGACAAATTTTTGGTAATACCCCGCTAGCCCCAAGAACCCACGCACTTCTTTGGCTGTCGTTGGTACTGGCCACGCTTGCACTGCTTATATCTTAGTTGAATCAACAGCCACCCCATCCACCGAAATTAAATGGCCCAAATAATCCACCTTCAGCACCCCAAACTGACACTTAGACCTTTTAACATGTAACTGATGTTCTGAGAGAATGCTGAGCACTTGTCGTAGGTGACGAAGGTGCTCCAACCAGGACCTACTGTACACCAAAATATCATAAAAAAAAAACCAAAATAAACCTGCGTAAGTAGGGTCTGAAAATATCATTCATGAGACTCTAAAAAGAGGCCGGTGCATTTGTCAACCCGAATGGCATCACAAGGAATTCGTAATGCCCGTCATGAGTGCGAAACGCTGTCTTCGGAATGTCCTCACGCTGAACCCGAATTTGGTGATAACCTGAACGCAAATCCAACTTCAAAAAATATTTGGCGCCATGTAACTCATCAAGCAGCTCGTCAATGACTGGAATCGAAAATTTGTCTTTGATGGTGATGTCGTTGAGTGCCTGATAGTCGACGCAAAAGCGCCACGATCCATCCGACTTCTTTATTAGCAACACTGGTGATGAAAAGGGACTCCTGCTTGGCTGAATAATTCCAGATTGAAGGAATTCCTTCACATGCTTTTCGATTTCATTTTTTTGGTAATGCGGGTACCTGTATGGTCTAGTGTTAACTGGTGGATGGTTCGGTAGTAAGGGAATCTGATGGTCATGAATGCGCGTAGGAGGCAATTTGGTCGGTTCCTTGAATATATGTGCAAAATCTGCTAGTAGCGAGCTGAGATCAGCTGGTACTTTGGCTGCTTGTTTGGGCACCTCATCTGCAATCATATGAACAAAGAAACCCGTACCTGATAAGTGCATGAGTTCCTTGTCACTCATGGAAGTGGTAACAGCACTAGACAGTCCTTGCAACACATGTTTTTTTCCGCCCCAAGTGAAAGACATTTTGAGCTGCTTGTAATTCGTCTCAATCGGACCCAACGTCTCCAACCATTGTACCCCCAAAACGGCTTGACAGGCTGCCACGGGAAGTATGTAAAAATCCGCTTGCACTGTGAACCCTTGAATTGAGAGGGAAAGACCCAAACAACGACCCGTGAATTCGATTACTTCTTTATTTCCCACCGTTACCTGGAATGTCTTACCACGGACCACCTGCAATCCTAATTTGGTGACCACAGACTGATCAATAAAATTGTGGGTGCTACCCCCATCAATGAGAACTATCACCTCTCGGTTTCCTATCCTTCCGATTACGCGAAAGGTCTGTGGATGCGTTGTTCCAGCCAAGGCGTGGAACGATATTTCAGGTATTGTGTCCTCTGGCGGCTCTAAGTCCATGTCCACCTCATTGTCATCTTCACCCGGCTGCACATCAACCATCATAAACAGCTGAGGTTTGGAACAACAGTGTTCCGGCACGTACCTTTCATCACAATAGAAACACAATCCTTTTTCACGCCTCTCCCTAGCTTCAGGTCCCGTGAGACGCCGAACAGGTCCACTGAAATTACCGGCTGCCTGTGTTGTCCGCTGAGATGGGAAAGGACCAAGAAGCCCCACTGTGGAACTCTGCTGATGACGTGGTTGATATGCAGATGCAGCTGGTCGAAATTGATTACCTATTTTCCGTTGCAACTGGTTTCATTCCTCAATTAGATGAGCTACACTGATTGATTCGGATAGAGTCTTCGGGTGCGTAACACGTACATCCAAACGAATTTCGTCCTTCAAACCAGCAATAAAACATCCTACCAAGAAGTTTTCCGGAAGGTCATCTACCTTTTGGGACAATTTCTCGAATGCCTCTTGGTACGCATTAACAGTCGATGTTTGCTTGAGTCGCGACAACGCTTCTGACGGGTCCTCATAATCCGTTGGACCAAAACGATGGAGGAGAGCTTTGACAAATTCATTCCAACGCAACTGACCCTTATTTTTGGTATACCACCGATACCATTGAAGTGCTACATTTGACAGATGAAACGATGCCAATTGTACACGCTGTGGAGCGTCGATATTCTTAAATTCAAAGTACTGCTCTGCTTTGAAAATCCAACCTGTGGGATCCTCACCCTCGCCTGCATAAGTCGGAAAATTCAACTTGAGGTGGGTGTGATTCCGGTCTAAAAAAGGGGTGGTTGAAGCGGAAGGCCTGTCATGGAAATTGTCTCCAGCTGCAAACGGATTGACATCCCTGTCAAGTGTGCGATTGGATTGATCTGGTGTGTGATTGGATTCTGGTGTGCGTTTGGATTGGGTGATTCTCATTGCCTGCAACTCGGCCATGACTCCCTGTAAGGCGTCACTGACTCGACTAAAATTGTGGTTCAATTCATCGAAGTTGGTGTCATGTCGGGCAAGGGCTTCATTGACCTCGACGCGAAACTCCACATGCGTTTTACTGCGTGTATCCATGAACCGGAATGGCTCTGATACCACTGATAAGAAAAGAATTTGGGGAGAACAAGAAGAAATGAAGAACAGAGGTTTTGGGAAAATATTTGTTATTCATCTGATAATTTATTCCATAGCAACCGTGAACCTAAATAGGCCTCAGGTATAACTGGTAACAAGAATTCAGGAAATGCAACAAGTGGACTATAATTGAGGAGAGCATTTAGCAACTACCTCACATAACAGAACACATGGTTTAATTGATTTATTCTAAAACAACTAAAGACTTATTCAAATGTAGACTTCCAGACTTGGATACTTCCACGTGCACATATCCACCCAAGACAATGCTAACAGCCCTTGTATACTCGATTCATATCATAAGACGTGTGAGAACCAAGAAAAAGGAAAGGAGAGAGAGAGTGTGTGAAATAGTCAAATAGGGCAATCTGTGCATTTTTGGGCAGAGTGTTTTTTACATAGAGGTGTCAAAAGGGCCGGATCAACCCATACCTATTGCGGGTTTTACCCGTTTTCGTACAAGCCCACCCAGGCCGGTCCACCACATTGAGGGCCCGGGCTTAGCTTGCACCCGGTTGAAAGGGCAGGCTTGGACATATATTTTAGGCCTGTCGACCATAAGGGTCGAGTTTGAGGGCCAGATCGAGCTTATAATCTGAAGGCCGTTAGGGTCAGGCCCGGCCCTAGGGGGAGCCCAGTGAGACAACCGCCTAGGGCCCCTGATCTGTAAGGGCCCCCAAAGTTAAAAAAAAAAGTTTGATATTAGATATAACCCAAATATGAATTTAAACTAACAAGCCCATAAATGAGTTTAAAATATAGGTCCACTGAACCTCTAATTTTTTTTAAACTAATAAACCTATAAGTGAGTTCAAAATAGGTCCACCAAACATTTTTTTTTTTTAAGGAAAGGCTCACAACCCTATTATCATTCTAAAAAATGAAAAACAACAGTATAATACTACTCTTATCAGAGTAAGACGACCAGAAATCAAAATTGAACAAAAATCAAATTAGGACTCTCTTAAATATTGCTATTTGCTACGAAATTTTAGATTTCAAATCCGTAATCTGAACTTGAAGTCGTTCACCCATTCTTGAAGTCATTGTTCAAAGAATCCAAGGTAATTAATAATTAAATCAATTTTTTTTTTTGATAAACCTCTTTTTGTTAGATTGTTAGAATTCAAATAGGAAAAGATCAGTAACTTTGTAAGTGAGTCTGGTGGTGATGATCTTTGTTTGGTTCAAATTGGTTATGGATTTTCCATAGCGCAATCAAAAATCAAATTAGGGTTCTTCAAAACAGTCTTAAATCTTGCTACGAAAATTTATAATTCAGATACAAAATCTCAGAGCCCCATAAATTCATTTTCTATAGTTCGCCTCGGGCCCCGAAAATCTCAGGGCCGGCCCTAGTTAGGGTTGTCGGATATGGTGAATGTAGATTCCGAAAAATACATGGTTGAATTTGGTAGAGCGGCAAGCATTGGCAATCCTACAAAATAAAAAGAAAAGACGGAGTGGGGGTGGTCTTTTGGGGGGACTCATTTTCATGATTGGTCGAGCCCTGGGTTGTCCTATTCTTTTGGCCTTATTTTGCTTGGGCTGAGCGTAGAGTTAGGACGTAGAGCTCTCGATCTGGACATGTTGGCATGGGACTTGTAGAGCCCTCCATTTGGAATGAATAAGAGTAGAAAATATCATAGCTTTATGTGTGAGTGAGGGAAGGAGAATTTAGGGAATGTGTCCACTGCCATTTCATGGATCAAATAGTGGAAAAATTCGCCCCTTCAAATGAAGGGGGGAGGCTCCTATTTATAGTGATGGAGGAGTCATTCAACTGAAGTGCAAGCTGATATCTCTCCACATATCTTGGCCTAATATCATGGAGTGAGATATATGATTTATCTCGAGATTCTTGGGCAATTCACACCGACTTGCAGTATTGATTTGGTCTCATTGGACTTGGTCAAGGTTTGTTACAATTGTTTGGGCCTTTGTTAGACTGTGCTATTTTTAGCTACCACAGTGAGTATTGCCACTTAAAAAAAACTCTCTACACTCATTTTCTAATAAGATTATTTATTTTAGGAATGTTTGTATTATATTTGCTAACTAAAAAAATAATATTTATTTATTTATTTTGATAAGTGATTTTATTCATTTTATTTTTGAATTTTGTAAGTGGAAATTGCTAAATTCAGTCGCGATTGGATCAATCACCGGCTTTCCTTGTGACATGTGGCAAAAAGGTTATTTACATTCCATTATTACCCTTGTAATTTGGTCAATTTTTCACGATTTATTACATAAATGCCATCAATTTGGACAGATGGCAGCAAAATAGGTGGAGAGTGGTTCGGTCGCTCACTGGGCGACTGAACCAAGCATTGCTCTTCTGTAAGTATATTATTCCTTTCAAATATAGAGTTTATTTTTATAATCTAAACTTTTTTTTTTGGCGGGCCGACCCACAGGGCCCGTACCCACCTGGGTCTCAAATGGGCATGGACGTTGGGCCGGATAGGGCTTAAAAATATGTATGAGGACTGGGCTTGAGGCCTGACCTTTAATGTTAAAATCCTGTCCACAAGCCCTCATGGACGATTTTTAGATGGGTCAGGCGGCCTAGGCCCGACCCGTTTGACACCTCTAGTTTTACCGGTGTTATGAGAGTAGATATTTAGGTCATGTATGTAGTATTTGATTTCGTTAGGTCTGGGCACACCTCTAAATCTCTAATCCATTTATTTGAGATTTAAAATAAAAAATAAAATGTCATACTTTAAAATACTCCGAAAAAGAAAAAATAAATTCAGGAGTGGGTTCCAATTGGGCCCTTAAAAGCGGTTACATGCGATGTGAGCGCGACGGTTGATTACAGACGTGTATCTATCTATCTACGAAGCAAACCGTAAAAACCGAACTTCTTCAGGCTTCAGCCTCCTCCAGGACGGTGCCATTACGACAAATTCACAGCAAAGTCGCTCACTTGTTTTGTTTCAGCAAAACCCTAGCGTCAACTTGAAAAAAATATATATATGGAGTTCTCTCAAGCCGATTTCGACAGGCTTTTGATGTCCGAGCACAATCGAATAGACGCCGAAGCCAACTACGCTAAGGACCCTCTCGATGCCGAGGTTCGTTTCCTTTTTATAGCACTTCAACATTGCTTTGATTTTTTTAGTTTGTTATTCGACATTTTCGTTTTGTATTCAATTTTGTTGTTGTTGTTGTTATTATTACATGGTTCCTGTTTTATGTGAAAACTTGTTATTTGGGGCTATTTTGTAAGTTTTGTGTGGCTTTAATGTATTATAAATCGCTAAAATATGCAGAATCTGACCAAGTGGGGAGAAGCATTGCTTGAATTGTCTCAATGTCAAAGTGCATCAGATTCAAAGAAGATGATAAATGGTGTGGTTTTTTTTTTTTTTTTTTTTTTTTTTTTTTTTTTTTTTTTTCTCTTGAATGATTTGAATTAGCTGAGGTAGCTAGTAATGTTTTATTTTTCCATTTATCCTTGTTAACGAAATGAATTCCATCCTTGTATAGATGCCATTACAAAATTGGAGGAGGCTTTGGTGTTAAATCCTGCGAAGCATGAGACTTTATGGTGCTTGGGAAATGCGCACACCTCTTGCGGATTTTTGACTCCTGACCCTACTGAGGCGAAAGTAAATTTGATCAGGCATCAGAATTTTTTCAAAGAGCAGCTGATGTGGTAAATCTCTTATCATATTGCTTGAAAATTTTAAGTTATAGAATCTGCGCGAAGGTAAATAATAGAGGAATTTTTGTTGTAGGAACCAGAAAATGAGATCTATCTTAGGTCTCTAGAAATCAGTGTGAAGGTATGGTATTCTTACTGATCCTTATATTTATATTTCGAAAGTTCTGATTTTTATGTACACTCAGCATGGACATCCTATGTCAACTATTTATGCTGTAGAGTTCACATAGTAATTAATTGGCTAGTTAAATTTGAAGCTCGGTGAATGTTTCGTTGTTTAGATTCTATTGCTTTAAGTTTCTTCAATTAATGTGTTAGTTTCTCAAGGTTGGGAGCTTGTTTGTTTCAGCATGCCATGAACTCTAGAGGTCTGAAGGGATATCATGACATTTTTTCTAGCATAGGTTCGGGATTGTGAGTAAATTTTGAAACAGTGTTAGTTTGTGGCTGTAAAGCTTTTAGGTCTTCTCACTAGAACATATCTGATGTAAATTTAACCTTGTATAATAAAAACTGACTAAACATGGGTAAAGGTGGTAAGAATCCGCCATTGGCCCCCACACAGACTTCAATCGAGTGTTGACCAATTTGGATAACTGCTGAAATTAGCCGTTTGCTGTACTGAAGTAATCAAGAATCATGTCTTTCTAGGCCCCAGAATTGCACATGGAAATACATAAGCATGGAATGACTCAGCAGGCTATGGGTGGAGGATCGTCTGCCTCTTCTAATGCACAGGTGTGATTTCTAGATTATTTCCATATCCATACTGCAACCTGAGTTAGATTTTTTATTTTTATTTTTGCATTTTTAAGGACAAATTGTAATTCACATACATGGTTACTTAAATGAAACACGTCCTTGTGATTTATTTTAGGAATAATCTGCTGATGATTTCTTGTGACTTGTAATCTTCGTGATTTCTTGACATTATGTTCCATCTGTGATGTGTATTTTTTTTCCCCTTCTATGTTTAAAATTTCATTAATTTTCTCTGTTTGCATCCGTCATTCCTTTTGCCAAGAGAGGACTTGGGATCTATCCTATTTGATGGTATTACGTCACAATAACTGAATGCATATACGAATTGAGCATCAATTATCATGGATACATTATCTAGATGTAATGGTGGTTATGCTCATCAACAGGTAGATTGTTGATGAAACTCAAAAATCACACTTTCTATTGACCCAATCCTTTTAACTTTATCAGATGGAATGAACAAAAAAGTTTCAAGGTAGCAGACAATTTCTTTTAGATTTCAACTCATAGCTGACAATAGATCTAGATTATATCTAATTCTAATTTCTGAAATGATTCATGATGATTCTTCTTATTCATGACTAGAAGAAAGGTCAAACTATTTCACTTGTGTTTTGGAAATCCCGGTGCTATGATGGGCAAAGCAGCAAAAGGAGAATATGGTTATGGATTTTATCATTATACCATCCTACTAATGACCACATGAGAGGATGTCTGCAATAGCTAATAATATGCTCTGCTACTTTTAAATAACTTAGTTAATTTTGAGATATTACTTCTTTAGTTCTTTTTTTTTTTTTTGTCCATAGGACCATTCTTCTAAATTGCTTGTTTTATTTCAGAGTTCCAAGAAGAAGAACAGTGATCTCAAGTATGACATATGTGGATGGATAATCCTTGCAGTTGGAATCATTGCATGGGTGGGAATGGCAAAGTCTCACATGCCTCAACCTCCTGCAAGATAATCTTTATGTTTGTTCTGTCTTTGAGGTAAATGTACTGGAGTCATCTGGGAGGTTCAAATTATTGCCAAGGATGAGATATGGTTTATTGAATACTGCTTGTGGTATGCTACCACATGTTGATTTTGACTCATCTTTTAATTATTTATTTTATTTAAAATAGTATCCACTAATTTTAGGCTTTATTAGTGATCTGTATGTGTATTTTGTAGTCAAGTTGTTAAGCTTTTCTTGAATCATTTATGAGGGAGAAGGGGTTCTTTTATGGCCAAACTAATATTACTGGATTTAAACTGATCAAAACTCTTTGGTTTCAATGGAAGGAGGTTGGTTGCTATGCATGAGTTCTTAACATGACATTGCTCTTTATCTTTTTCAGTTAATGTCATTTTTCCTAGATGCGAGGACATTAAATTTGTAATAAGAATGCATATGCTTGATATGTGAAAAAAAAACTATCCAAAAGCTAACTTAATTTAATCTCTCATATATTAAGATATGCAAGTGAATTTCATGCCAGTCTATGGTTCTACATGTGGGGATATAAGTCTGTAATAAGAATTACAGATGCTTGATATGGGATGCAGAGGGAAAAAAGAACACTATCTAAAACTTTAAATTTAATCTCCAATTATCAAGATAGGCAAGAGAATGCTTGCCAGTCTATGGTGCTACAATTTCTGTTACTGCTTATTTCAAAAGCGAGGAATATGTTCACATGATAATATATGAAATTTGTTTTCTTTCTTTTGCCGCTGAATCTTAATTTTCTTATATTTTGTTTCTTTTCAATTTTCATAAAATTACAAATGGAAATTTTAAACTATGATATGTTATTAATGTAGACTGCAATTAGGAAGTTTTTCCTAATTATGCTCTAGATTTGAGCTACAATTATCAAGATAGGTAAGTGAATTCATGCCAGTCTATGGTGCTACAATTTCTGTAACTGCTTATTTCAAAGCTAGGAATATGTTCACATAATGAGTAATGACACAATAATAGATGAAATTTGTTTTCTTTCTTTTACCGCTGAATCTTAATTTTCTTATAATTTTTTTTTTTCAATTTTCATAAAACTACATATGGGAATTTTAAACTATGAAATATTATTCAATGTAGACTGCAATTAGGAAGTTTTACCTAATGATGCTCTAGATTTGAGCTTCCAAAGTTCCTGTGTCCCTTGTTCATCTGTGTGCTTATTTCTCCATTTAATGGATGTCTTCATCTTTTTAATATTTATTGAAAAGGTCTACCTCTAAATTATCAGGAACCAAGACTCTGGTCTTTGATTCATAGTTATTATGCAGCTATGGCCTGGCTTTTAATCTCTTGATGGGGGATGCATTGCAGTTTCCTTTAATGGCTGAAGTATTGTAGTTGTCTGAACACTAGTCCCTAACCTTTTTTCTTTCTTGGAATTCAAGAAAGTAACATTCGAAAACATAGGTTCTTGTTCCCATACTGCTCCATAATGATTTGGATTTGAGAACTGTATTTGTGCATTGACCATTTTGTAACAACAAAAACTCTCTAATCCACATTATAGCCTGTAGTTCCATTGCTATCCGACTTCCTTTTGTTGTGCCATTGTGCATCTTCCCTATGCTTTTCTTCCTGTTTTCAATGATCCCCATACTTTCTTTTATTGTTGGAACTATATGGTCAAGTGTAATAAAATAATTATGGATATGAATAGGGGTTGAAGATAATTGTGAGTTAATATATAAAGCTCACTGGCCACTAAATTAAGAGAATATAAAGCTAACAGCCGTGCATCTCATTTATTTTATATTATTTGAATTCCGTACATGTTATGAAATGCATTATATATATAATTGTCTTTTTAATTACATGGGTCTGGGTATGGATATATTGGGTCCCTGTGAACTGTGATTTGATTTGCTGATATTATGTTTCTAGTTGCTTCTTTATAAGTGGATTTTTTTCACACATATGAAGGGTTTATTTGCTTTTGCATAGTGGTGTTAAGTGTACTTTTTTTATTTATTTGGAAGTGTGATGGTTGGCCCTGTGAATATGAATACCAGATATGCTGTGCTGAATTGGTTACCTTTTCTATTTATTATGAACTTGTTAAGCAGAGTTTGAGCCTGATATTATGTTGCAAAATCATTAATGATGAATTTCTCTTGCATTTGCATTCAATATGTCCTCGGTTAGATTACTCATTAATATGTAAAAAGGAAATACAGTGCATGTTTTGTGAAATGGTTGTGAATTTTAGGTGTATATTAATTGATTTGAACTTGAGTAGTTGATAATAATATTGTATGAAACTGAGCATGATGCTCAATTCTCTTGGTTAAGAATCTTGTTGACCACCTGAAAATCTTTTCTAGCTACTAACATGATTATTCTTCCTAGTCCTCCTAGGAGATTTACTAGAGCATATCTAATGTCTCAGAATATTTGTTACAAAATGCAAAACTCTTTTGGAAATAAAGCATTGCCCATTTAGTTAAAGTAAAGCTTTTATGCTGTCCATGCCTTCTCTCAGGTTTCTGTTCTGGTGGTATCCATTCCTTTAGGTAACATTACTTTCTTCTTTTAGAATTATGCTTGTCTTCTTCATACATTTAATATTTGATTACTATAATCAGCAATCAAAGATATGATTTTCTTGGCTTATTCTTTATTTGATTCCTTGTGGTCCATGCATATCTTGCTTACACTTTGCTTTAGCATTTCTCCTCAGTTCCAGAAGTTGTCTAGGTTCACTGTGTCTTGAAACTTTTAGATTATTGTCACTCAGACCCTCTACTGTTTTCAATTTGCTTACCATTATCCAGTTGTTAATGTTGTGGTTCCTAGGATTCGGTTCTGCAAATTGGCAATCACCCTAATTAGTTTTGATATTTTTTTGCTTAGAGAGTGCACAGAAACCCGTTTCGAACACTTTTTACGTTCATTAGGCTTTCACAAGTTACAGAATAAGGAGTACAGGGACGATTTTTTTTATAAGGGAAGGAGGAGGACCATATTTGAAATAGTCTCTTTTTATTATTGAGACGAATAGATGATATACACATAAGCATGTTGCATCTCATAATTATGAGAAAATTTTCAGTGCAACGGGTGTATTGCTGAGCGTTGCACCCGGTCGTTGAAGATTGGACATGTGGTCGCCACATGTGTGCCATATCAGATTTTTGTGCCACATGTCCAATCTTCAACGGACGGGCGCACCACGTAGCAGTGTATCGAAGATTTTTTCCATAATTATTAAGCCTCTCTCTCTCTGTGTCTGTCTCTCTTTACCGGTATCAGGATAATTCTGCTACATCGGTCCACCACCTTCTTTTATTGGCATATGAAGTGGTGGATAAGCTGACAGATTAGTGGTGGACGCTTTTCCATTAGTGGAAAAAAAATCTCACCAGGACAAGAAAAATAAATAATGAATACATTGTTTTTTTTTTTATATACAAGTAACAAAAGCTAACAAAGCATTCCACTTTGTTTAGCTTTTGTGGTTTTCTTCCAATGAATGGATTTGCCCAGAAGAGCCCAGAAGAATCTATTCTTCTGCTGCAAAGATGTCTCGCTTTTTTCAAATTCGTTCGAATTCCTGCTCTTCCATTGGCCCTTCCCATCACACGCAGACTCTCTGTTAATGGCTTCTGCATTAAGAGTTGGTTCTACGGGACCATTTTTTTAAAAAAAAAAATTTAATATATATTTGTGGTCCTTTCCTCTAATAGTAAGTAGTCTGCCCCAGTTATATAGGACTTAGTAGTGGTGATTTTTTTTTTTTAATATTTCAATTTGGGCATGCTTTCCGGAAAGTAACTACAATAAGTGAAGGCGTGAAGCTTTAGTGAGATTTCTACGTGTAGGTCTTTGCTTTGCTTAGTTTGATTAATTACTAACATATATGAATCTCCAATATTATATGATAAGTTGATTAAGTTATTGAAATTTCGATATTGTTAATGAAGGGAGGGAGAATGTGGGTTGTTTGCAGATTTGATTTGTGATTGTGAGCTGGAAGGTATGTGGAGAGGGAGAAAATCTTTGGTGCATTGGGTGCACTTGACCACCGAAGATAAGATATATGGTAAGAAAATCATATGTTGCACACATGTGACTTATAACCATACGTATTATCTTCGGTAGTCCGGTGCACCGGTATACTAAAGATTTTCTCGTGGAGAGGGTCGGTCTACAAAGTGAATTAGTGGACTCTTTTACTAGATTGTGCTATTCTTAATATTTTTAAAAGAATCTTTGGACATTAGAAATCTCATTAGATATAGAAGATAACTTCTCTAATCTCCTTAGTAGAATGTTTGGAAACTAGAAATCTCATTAGTTTTTTTTGGCAAAAATATAGAAGAATAGAAGATAAGATAACTTCTCTAATCTCCTTAAAAGACTTGAAATAGTTGTTGTAGACTTGTACCTCTCTCTTAAATCCCGAATTATTGTAATATTTTAAAAAATAAAATTCAAATATCCTATTATCCTATATTTGGAATATTGGAAGAGAAGAAAAACGAGAAACCTCCTCATTTACTGCATCCGTGGGTTGGAGTCATTTAAGTGAAGACTGATATCCATTCATATATAGGAAGGGTTGTCATTTTCCCTGTTAAAATCACAGAGATCTTGGGAGATACACGAAAAAGAATTGGTTTTGACACAACTGTTAACGTGTCACCTCCAGAGTGAAAGTAATATTTTACTAATATATGATTAATATTGTTTTGATGAGTGCAAGGTGTGATTAACTTTTAAGGCATGACATTCTCACACATATGAGAATAATCAATTTATTTGTTCAAACTTTAGATATGATATTTGTGGACCTTTAAATAATTAAAATGGTTCATTTTATTCGGGGTTTAACTACTATACATGATTTGCAAATATGAATTTGGATCCTCTACTGATCTGATATTTTTTCTGACCTTACCTAATCTTATGACACATAAGCATTGCAATGAATGGGTGGTTAAGATGTGATTGGTTTTCACAATAACTTTATTATCCACCAATCATATGCTTTAAAAAAGATCATGAAAAAGATTAGATCAGTAGAGAATCCAAATCTACTATACGATCAGGAGACAAAACTAGAAATTTAGTTACCAATAACTTCTGTGAGTATGAAGATTCTATTTGTAGCATGATGCATAATTTTTATTGGATAATACTTGGGTGCTGACCAAAATTCTGGATAATACCGGTCAGCACCCAAAATTCTGATCGTGGCTCAATTGAAACGTAACACATGTCTTTTTTTCTTTCACAAATTCCAAGACTTCTTGTACTCCAGGACTTTTAATGCATGAGAATATAAAATCCCAACAAAACAGAACTTCAAACAACTCCAAAGTTTTGGAATGGGTGAAAAAAAAAAAAGACGTGTTACAGTTCAGTTGGACTACATCACTGGATTAGTACTTTGGGTGAGCACCCAAGTATTATCCTTTTTATTTTAAAGGGTAAATTACACTCACACCCTTAAGGTTTGAGGCAAAGACACTTAGATGGAAAAGTTTAGTTATTCTACATTAACACCCATGTATTGTCGAAAATACCCTTGTATAATAATAAAAAATAAAAGTTTTTTTACACTAATACCCAAGGGTATTTTGGACCTTACCATGGTCAAATAAGGGTGTGAGTGTAGAATAACTAAAATTTTCCATCTAAGAGTCTTTGCATCAAACCTTAAGGGTGTGAGTGTAATTTACCCTTATTTTAAATTTGTTACATAATGCTTACATGTACGTAACAAAACTTCTACTTTTCTCTTATTATCGGTAAAAAGAAACAAAATAGGTTTCCAATTATTGAACCAGGGAATTGTAAACACAAGGCAGATTTGAGATAACAAAAATAACAACAATAATAAAAGGACTAATTGCACAAACATCCCCTAACATTAGACATAATTACACGTATATGGAACTTTTGTCCATTATTACACAAACCTCCCCTGCCGTTAGTGGTCAATAGTTAAACTTAACCGTTGACTCACTTTTCCATTTAAAAAGTCTAAAATGCCCCTACTGTATAATTTATTATTTTAAATAGTTAATTAAAAAAAGATCCAGCTTTTATTAAAAAAAAAATTCATATTTTATTTCAAAAAAATCCAGATTTTATTTAAAAAAACAAATCCATATTTATTTTTATTTTTTTTTAAATCTAGATTTTTTTTTTCTTCTTCTATAAATGGATTGTTTCCAATCTAAAAAAAATAAAAAAAATAAAAAACTTATAAATCAAATTCTAAAATAAATAAAAAATTAAAAACCAATTTTCTCTTTTTCTTTTCTTTCATCCATACTGCCATAATTTAATTACTTAATTTATTATTATTTATTTTATTTTATTTTAATAAAAAAAAAAAGCAGATGCCTAGAAGGCTAGAAGAATGAGGAATGCAAATGGAGAATGAATATTTCGAGAGATTTCTCCATTTGCATTCTTCATTCTTCTAGGCATCTGCTTCGTTTTTTTTTTTTTCCTTTTTTTTTTAATTAAAATTAAATTAAATAAATAATAATAGATTAAGTAATTAAATTATGGCAGTATGGATGAAAGAAAAGAAAAAGAGAAAATTGGTTTTTGATTTTTTATTTATTTTAGAATTTGATTTATAAGTTTTTTATTTTTTATTTTTTTTAGATTGGAAAAAATCCATTTATAGAAGAAAAAAAATCTAGATTTAAAAAATAAAATAAAAATAAATATGGATTTGTTTTTTAAAATAAAATCTAGATTGTTTTGAAATAAAATATGAATTTTTTTTTAATAAAAGCTGGATCTTTTTTTAATTAACTATTTAAAATAATAAATTACACAGTAGGGGCATTTTAGACTTTTTAAATGGAAAAGTGGGTCAACGGTTAAGTTTAACCGTTGACCACTAACGGCAGGGGAGGTTTGTGTAATAATGGGCAAAAGTTCCATATACGTGTAATTATGTCTAATGTTAGGGGATGTTTGTGCAATTAGTCCATAATAAAACTACTGGACTCCCTCTTTTAGCTATTCCACAACACTTGGCAGATTCGATGTATAAAAACAACACTCTTTCGAGATAAAGGTTGTCTTGAAAAAAGACGATTAAGACAGATCAGATCTGCCAGATCTATCACCCCAAGTGCTGGTGGATCAGTGGATCTTCACATGGTTTCCAAATTAAATGCCCCCATCGAAACAATTGTTTTAACATTCACCCTCATATAATTTCCTATTTTACCATAACATGATTTTGATATCTTCGGTTCTGTCTTATAATTTTTCGAAAAACAGTAAATTAAATGAAAACCGTTTATCAAAGGCACCCTTAATTTTATTGTTTTTTTTTTTTTTAATACGATTAATAGTTGAAAAACTGATTCGGAGAGAAAACGTACGTCGTCGAATATCTAAACATAAATGGAAATTTCTCTAAAATTCTAAAACCTAGCTTGTGGAATTGATCTTACTTGGGTGTGGGACGTGAAATGCATGTATCATGAGTTGCATGGCAGTGCAGTTTAAAGTTGCAGTACTGTCAATTTATTATATATATGACAATCACCTACAGCTATACATTCACATTGGGTGTAGGTATTTGTTAATGTGTGGCTGTGAGCCCAATGTGAATGCATGGCTGTGTTTGGACGTCCTAAAATTATAAAGTCATGGTAGACCTGACTAAGTCAGGTTTACCATGACTTTATAATTTCAGGACATAGTACATACATTGTAAATAATAAAATCTTCAATTCAATAGTAATGTCAATATAGTACTCTAGGCAAAACATGTATCTGTTATTTTTGCTTGATTTTCCAACTAGTTCAACCTGGGAAAAAAAAAAAATTTCTTTTCCCGAGCTAATGGATTTATTTTTTAAAAAATAAAAATTTAAAACCATTTGACGAGATATATAGGAATACATACAATGGGCCGATTGGTCAAGTCGCACAATACATATTAACCAACTTATGTAAGGAATAGATTTTCAAGTTGCACATGAAGTTTAATCTCAGCGGATTCTAATAGACTCCATACTCAATCGATGTGTAATACATTATCTCGTTAGCTTAAGTTTGAAGGGTTGATTTGTATTAGATATATGTATTAATTTTTTTTCATGATTGTATATCTTGTAATCCAAATGAAAAATCCAAGTAACTTTATAGTACAACATTTGTTTAATTAATATTTGATTAGTATAGAAAACCTCTCATATATATGAAATGGGAATCCAAAATTGCAGACGTGTGATTCCAGTTTGTGAGAGACATAGAACAATAATGATTTTCCAGCTTGCCAAGCATGAAGCATGCCAATAATTAATCAGTTTCTCTATCTAACAACATAGTTAAATTATCAATTTATCATTGTACACCCATTAACTCCATCAAAAAGCACCATTACCACACTCTACAATTTCATGATTCATCAAAACTATTAAACAAAACACTAATCAATCATGGTTAGCAAAGTAACCCAAGTTGTTAACCATGGTTAATCACTTTCCACGTACTATATATACAATTCATCACACATGCTCTCTTCTCATGAAAAACATCCATATTTCTCTTTAGACTTTTAATTCTCTCTTTCAAAGAAAAAAAAAAATCTCAGAACGATGCAGTTTTATCATAAGCTTTTTCTTTTAGTGACCTGTCTCTGTTTCTCATCTCTCGCTTCATGGTTGTCTTTGAATTTGATCACTCTCATTTCACTCTCGTTTTTATCTATTTTACCTTTTTTACAAAATTGCTGGTTAGTCCCGGGAGGGTTTGCATGGAAAAATTACCACTGTGGAAATTACAATTCAATCCTCCGAGGTCCAGTTGGTTGGCCTTTGCTAGGGACCTTGCCTCATATGGGCTCGTTGGCTCATCGTAAACTGGCTTCCATGGCTTCTTCCTTGGGTGCAACCAGGCTCATGGCATTCAGTCTAGGCACGACACGTGTCGTCATCAGCAGCCATCCAGACACTGCCCGGGAAATCCTCTCGGGCTCCTCGTTCTCTGACCGTCCGATCAAATTATCCGCACGTTTGCTGATGTTTGAGCGCGCCATTGGGTTCGCTCCTTCCGGTAAATACTGGCGCCACCTACGCAGAATCGCAGCAAACCACATGTTCTCCCCGAGGAGAATCTCAGGCCTTGAGACAATACGATGCCGTTTGGCCGATGAAATGTTGGTCAAAGTGAGTCAGGAGATGGAAAATAAAGGAGCTGTGGAGATTAGAGGGATACTACAAGAGGGGTCTTTGAGTAATATTTTGGAGAGTGTTTTTGGGAGCTCTGTGTGTAATTTGGTACAACAAGAGGAGTTGAGTGATATGGTGAAAGAAGGGTATGATTTGATTTCAAAATTTAACTGGGAGGATCATTTTCCAAATTTAGGGTTTTATTTGGACTTTTATGGAGTGAAGAGAAGGTGTCACAAATTGGCTAGTAGGGTTAGATTTGTTGTGGGGAATATTGTTCAAGAAAGGAAGAAGAAAACAAGTGATCATGCAGAAGTTTGTTGTGGTGGAAATGACTTTCTTAGTGCTTTGCTTTCTTTGCCTAAAGAAGATCAGTTGACAGACTCAGACATGGTTGCCATTCTATGGGTAAGGACTCTCTCTCTCTCTCATATTATTATACGATAATCATACTTTATACGAACATTTAAATTTTTCTACTTAAAAAATACGTATACTAAAGTTCGGATTTCTGCACTAGAGAATTATTGTATAGAAAACCATATAACCTTAGATATTATTATTTTTGGATAAGAAAGAAGGGTTGCAAATATAGTGACACTTCATGTTTTGAAGGAAAATTTTAGCTATTATACCTTCGAAGGTAACAATTAATGGCACACGGGTTTACTTTTCTAGAAAGTACATCTACCGTTTTCAGTATACCATGTGCCAGTAAAATTTATATTTTTATAACCTTTCGATATATTATGATAAAATGGATTATGGATCAAGTCGGTGGAAACCCTTTTCACTACTCATGTAACCTATGACTAGACAAGTTTTTTTTGTTTGTAACGTGATGATGGAGAAAAATTTGCATGGGACGGTCTCATTGGACCGTCCATTGAAAGTGTGCTTTTTATATTGAGAGAATAAAAATATATTTTTAAAGTACTATATGACACATTTTTATTGGATGATCTCATTGTCACATCAATGAAACCGTCCCATACAAGATATTCTCGTGATGATGATGGGTTGATGGACATGATGAATCTTTCTCTCTTTCTTCATTTTACTTTCAATTCTTTTCCTAGTTATTTGCCTAACATTTCTTTTCCTGTCGGTTTGTTTGACAGATATTTCCACTATATCAAAGACATTTTCTCTGGTTTTCATGATCTAACAAAGACTTCACACCTACCTCTATTAGTTGACTAAATCTTGAATTTCTTTTGACAAAATGACTCAAAGACTTCAAGAATATTGACAAACGTTGACCAAATGTTTTAAAAAAATAATCAAAAATCTTGGCTTGATTTACCACAATAAACTTTTCCTCCAAATCTTGAACCTGTATATTTACTGTTCCGGACTAATTTATAATAAAATTTACTATTTTTTTATAAATATATTGAAATTTAATTAATTAGTTTGGTTTATATTATACAATAATTTATTGCACTTGTATTATATTTACAATTATTAAAAATGACTGTGTTGTTTTGTTGTGACAAAATATAGGAAATGATATTTCGAGGAACCGACACTGTGGCGATATTGCTTGAATGGATATTGGCGAGAATTGTATTGCATCAAGACATCCAAACAAAACTCCAACAAGAGATTGACACGTGCGTCGGCCAACACAGGCAAGTGCAGGATTTTGACATCCCAAATCTCCCTTTCCTCCAAGCCATTGTCAAAGAAGTTCTGCGAATGCATCCTCCGGGCCCACTGCTCTCGTGGGCCCGCCTTGCCATTCATGATGTTCACGTGGACAAGATCTTCGTGCCAGCTGGCACCACCGCAATGGTCAATATGTGGGCCATAACCCATGACCCAGCCATCTGGAAGGACCCATGGACCTTCGAGCCCCAACGGTTCATGGAAGATGACGTGTCCATCATGGGCTCAGATTTAAGACTCGCACCGTTTGGGTCGGGCCGTCGTGCTTGTCCTGGGAAGGCACTAGGGTTAGCCACGGTGCACCTGTGGTTCGCGCGGCTTCTCCACCAATATAGGTGGCTGCCGGCGCAGCCAGTGGATCTTTCCGAGACATTAAGGCTCTCCCTCGAGATGTCGAAACCACTGGCAAGTCGTGCCGTTCCCCGGCTAGCTAGTAGCACAATAATTTTGTGAAATTAATAATTGTAAGTGAAAAAAAAAAAATTGTGCATACTAGCTTTGCATGAATTGTAAAATGGTGTGTCTCATCCGAAACTAGCTTATGTAACTATTGTGATTAATAAGGGACTAAACCCTAAGCTCTCGATCCAAAAATATCTACGAGGAGCTCCTAAACATTGTAAAATTGTTGCTTTTAATAATCAAATCGAGTTGGTTGAGTTTGAAAGATTATATTTAGAGGTCACTAATAATTTAAATGTTCTCTGGCAATGTTGCTTAGTGATATTAGAACAATGAACAATTAACGCTTGGTTTAGTCGCCCAGTGAGCGACTAAACCACTCTCCACCTATTTTGCTGCCATATGTTTAAATTGATGGTATTTATGTAATAAATTGTGAAATGTTGATCAAATTGTAAGGGTAATAATGGAATGTAAATAACCTTTTTACCACGTGTCACAAAGACAGCTGACGACTGATCCAGTCACGATTGAATTTAGCAATTTCCTTAGAACAATTGCATGAGTGTGAAATAAAAATATAGTAACTAGTGAAGGAGATGACATCAAAATCGTTTTCCAAACGGACATAATGGGGTAGGAAAAATAATCTTACTAGGATACCCATTATAAACGGCACAGTAATATTATATTGTCCAAATTATATAATTGTTAGAGAACCTACTTATGAAACTCAAGGAGAAGTGATGAGTCTCGTAATTATTATTATTATTATTATTATAAAAAATAAAAAATAAAAAACATTATTGTAAGCGACAATAAGATATTTAATGATAGAAAATGGACATAATTTGAAATAGTTTTTTAAATAGTGTAACATTATTATAAACGACAACGAGATTTTTATAGAAAAATTGTCCTTTTAGATTGAACAATGTTGTTTACTGGTTAAAATACAGGAGATTGGTTATAAGATATATATATTAAAGGCATGAGCCCAAAGTTTTCGGCTTTAAAAAGAAAACTCCTTACAGCTTGAAAGTTAAACCCCTTTAGCCTTTTTTTTTTTTTTTTCCTTTGTTTCCATGCAATTAAACACACTTGACACCAACTTTTAATTAAACATGTTAATGCTCCACATATCTTCGGTCTTATTGAATTGGGACCCTCCACGTACGTGCCCTCCTCTTTCAAGATCAGTGTCTTTCCGTTTCAAGCGTATTTGTATATCATTGCTTTATATATATATATATATATATATATATATATATATATATATATATATAGTCCTGTTCACATTAGTGCGCATTGATATAACTACATCAGTACCAATGCATGTGGTCCACTGATTATAGAAAAGCTTTAACAAGTGCATACACTTTGAGTCAAAGTATGTAAATTTAATGGTTTATATCCAACGCACCGATGAAGTTATATCAATGCGCACCGATGAAGTTATATCAGTGCGCACTGACTTGAACATTTTTATATATATAGTCTTTCTATTGTTAGTTGCATATAGTTAAGTCAAAGCATTTATATCGGTTCGAACTGACAATATAAAAACTATATATATATATATATATATATATATATATAGATAGATTTAATCAGATTATAGTTTGTCGAAACCTGAGAGCATCTCCAATGCAATAGTGATTTGCATACCAATAACCATTGACATGGCAACAATGTCAAGGGACTTGCTTCCAATGTGGCATAAAAATAAACTTAATAGACAATCAATTCAAAACTTGGTCTCCAATGCTTCTGTCTAAAACACAATTTTTTTAATGACGTGTCCATTTTTTTTTTCCTGTTTTATTTTTTATTTTATTTCCTTACTAAAAATATATGAAAAATTAATGTCAATTTTAAATGTTTGTTGAGTCAACCTAAAAAATAGATGTGCAACAAACCATCTGAAAGTATACGGTCGTGTTTGACAATGTCTAATTTTTTTTTTTGCCACGTCAGCTTAAGGTTAAATATGTACGGTTGCATTGGAGACACAATTATTAATAGAACGTCTATTTATCCTACGTGGCATCTCATTTTTTCACAAGTCACGCTTGCATTGGAGATGCTCTGACAAGAGTACAAGACTAATTACTGCAAACACAAACATAATGTCGAAAGTAGCAACTCTCATTAATCACATTGTGAAGGAAAAATATACAACCATTTGAGTTACGAGTGGATGTACATGGACTTTAACGTTGCTTTAAAAAAATAGATTTTTGTTGTAAAATCGATATTGATGTTTAGATCTGTAATATCTCCTAAAATTTATTAAGTTTTATACGTAAAGCAATATCAATCTATGTAGACATGTAGTTAATACTAGTTTCTGAAAACTGATCAATCACGAGACCGCCAACGTCTTTATTTTTTTTTTTGTCATTTAATTATTTACTTTTGGAATATATATAATTTCCAGTTGTGAGTCTCACATCAACTTACACAATATATCGTGTAGGAGTTGATGTATTGTCAAATCATGTTACATAATTAATGAACGGATTCTATTACTGCACATGTCTTGTTTAATTGCAGTCGTAATAGATAGTCTATCTTTATTATTTTTTCCTTTCTTTTTTTTTTAAAGTCATCTTTGTGTTGTTGTGTTGCATGCTATCATTATGCCGATAATGATTTAACACGGAAAATATATATATAGTAACTTTGTTACTTTGATATATATAATGATTTGCTTCATGATCACCACATCAAGAAGTTGATTAACGATGGGTTAAGAAGATCATAAAGCTCAGAAATTGTTTTTTATATTGATTGTTTTGATTTGCATGTCGTTTTTGTATGAGTGCATTTCACAAGTGTTCTTCATGCAAAACCATAAAAAGGTGACTGATTTGTCGACATAAATAAATTTAAAGTTGTTGCTTTAAAGAGTTTATATATGAATTGATACGTTTAATCTTTTGGAGTTAATTTGCCCACGTGGATTTTATTGAAATAGACAGCCAATTATCTTCTTCTTTTTTTTTTTTTTTTTTTTTTTTACATTATATATCCACATATCTAGACAATGTATTTTTTTTTTTTTAAAGCTTTTTGTCATTGGTAGAATTCGAACCGTTGACTTGAAAGTCATTTATCCAAGCTCTAAGTTAGTCTATCTACCAGCTGAGCTATACCAATAATTGAACTAGCTCATGCTTGAAATTTGATATATCTCCATGCTCATACTTCAAAAAAAAAACAATACTGGAAATTTGTTAAAACTAATTTTTGAATCGAAAGTTAATCCGATTCATATTGAAAAATTGAAAAATTATTAATTAAGTCTTCGTCTCATCATATAAAAGTGTTTTTATTTATAAAACTATAAAAGAGAAGGACGTGATCATAACACAAATGTTCATTTGATCTAAGGGGGGTGTATTCAATTAGGATTCTTGAAGACATTTAAAGACATTTTTTAAGTGACAAATTTTCATGGATTTCTACGGAATTTTATAAATCCACATGGACTTTCATTAATTTGTTTAGACATCTATCTCAGACTTTTATGGATTTGTTTAGACATCCATGGACTTTCATGGATTTGTTATCTCTGACTTCTATTATAAAAGAATATTATATCATGTAAAGTATAAAGACTTGGTTGTATTTCGCATGTCTGTATATGAACTGTGATTTGGTAAAATGTCTTTGGATTATGTACTAGTGATCCCTTGTGTTATATTTTTGAAAAATATGAAATATATGGAATAAATGGAATTATAAAAAAATGTTGTTGTTAATGCACGGTTGAGAGTATGTCTCTTGATTACGTGCACGCGTCTTGATTATGTGATTGTGAATCATGCTTTGCATGTGGTTGTGTTTATGAAATGTTAAAGAAATGATTAAATGAAATTGAATATAGAAATAATAAATAAGATAAGACCTTGTGTAGTTGAATCTTGGTGTGTAAGTAGTATTGTGGTTGATAGATAAAAAAAAAAAAAGGGGGATTCAGCTGTTATATATATATATGTATGTGACCAAAAATTTATTTATTTATTTTCTTAGATAAGAAATTATCAAGGGTTTAAGCCTTTTCTTAGTAAGGATTTAAAGGTTAAATGCTCATTTTTGTATAAGATTTTCGCTTGAAGTTTTAATTTTTGAATCTATTCATGACTATAATAAATTGATATGAGGTTATGGCATGGATGACATCTATTATAGATTTCAATCCATCTAGTCAGTTAAGGATGTTTTGATGGAAGGATTGTTCTTTTCGGTTATTGGGAATTTTAAATTGTGATGGAGAAATTCCTTTTGTGCTTGCGTTACTACATTAATCGTAATTCTTGATATTTATGTGTCAAGATCTTTGGGTGATTAAAAACCCTGGAGTTATGAGAATGTTCAAGGTTGATTCTTGAAGGTAGTATATATACAGTTGTTCATTTTAAGATGGTTTGTTGTTCGAGTTAATTCGAACTAAATATTTGACTTAAGAACTTGTTTTGATTTATTAGAATCATAAGTAATTACTTGGTTCTTTACTTCTTGTGTATGTGTATGATTTGGAATTCATGATGATTGAAGCTCCGGGGATTTTGAAAATTCCAAGTTGATCAGATTTTGACATAGTAGATATTGATGTAATTTATTGAGATAATGATCTGTAGGAGAAAGGAATGTTATATTTATTTGTTATTCTATGTAATTATAATATTCTAATCACGTTCCCGAATTTTAGGTCGTGACAAAAGCGAAGTCCACCATAATCTTTGGGGAGAAGGCCGAATATATTATGGCATTTGATATTTATATCTCTCACCATCAAGTCTACCAAAATCCATGACCTAAGAAAATCCTTTAAAATTTAGTCCTAATTGAATACAGCTTGATTCTTATAGACATTTTTAAAGTCTCAATTCAATACACCCGGATTTTGAAGGATTCTTTAAAAGTCCATAGAAATCTGAATTGAATACCACTGGATTAATATAGACTCTTTTAAAGTCTTTAAATGTCCGAATTGAATACACCAGGATTTATAATGTCTTTAAATGTCCTCAATAATCCTAATTGAATACACCCCCCCACTTTCATTTAAACCGATCATATCATGTTAGAAATTAGAATCGATCTAAGTGGTTGTTTGATTGGGCTTTCTACCGTCTCAAAAGCTTTACACACATCTATTTGAGTTTTTTTAGAGTTGTTTGGTTGAGCTTTTGAGATTGTGTATTTTAAATTCAGTAAATGCTAGTAGCGTTTAAATCTCTACTTGGCAAAGGCTCATGAGGATGAGCTTCTTCAAATAGACTTTTTATTTATTTATTTATTTATTTAAGTCTACCAACCAAATAACTATAATTGTTTTTTTTTATTATCAAAAACTCTATTTCTAATAGATTTACTATAAGTAAACCTTTTACAAATAGAGGTTTTTCAAAAACCCAACCAAACAAGCTCTAAATTAGTGTTTAAACTCTATTGTCATGATGGTATCGCAAAGGAGTTTTGTCGAAAAACAACAAAGCAACCCCAGGACAATAAAAAACACAACTTAATAAAAACAAAATTAATAAATCAGATGACAATAGAGTCTAAATTCATGAGAAGAGTATAAACTTATTTTTCTTTATTTAAATGAACAAAAAATAATTTATCAAATCACAATTAACATAAATTACATTTCAAGCTTGAACAGATGGATCTGGGTTACGGGTGATTGGGCTTGAATTCATCAAACGGCCCAATTGTTTGGGCCGTAACGTGGCCCATTTTTTACAAATTGAATCTGTGTCACTTGCTATTGGTCCGATACGTGTCACAATATAAAACCACCACGTCATGTGCCTGTAGTTTTTCAAAATTTCAAAAAAGATTCTCCACACGAGGCGCCGTAATAATTGAGGCAATAACAAGGTTACAGTAATCTTTACAACTGCCCCTTAGAGTTTTGATAATTTATATATTCAACCACATACCATATCCTATATGATGTTTATCTTTCCCTTTAATTAGACCAATGTAATGTGTATATATAAAGTATATAACATATAATTTGTTTAGAGGGGTGTCATCTTATTTTCTACAACACTATTTCTATTTAGATGGAAAAGTTGATAACATCGCAGTATATGATTATTAATGAAAATTGATTGACAAATACATCTTATAATAATTTTTATTTTTTTTAGTCTTGTTATAATTTTTTATCTGTAATTTTGTTATGTAATAAGTCTTTATGAGCAATGTATAAAGAGTTGTCAATATGGTGTTTATGGGAGTATCTGTATCAAAATTATAAAATTAGATATTCAATGAGTTTGTTTATTGTTTAATCTCGATAGGTTCCGACAGACTCATGACCCATTTGGTGTTAGATTTAAAAAATTTATTGATTATATGATATGTTTTTAATATTAATGTGTAACCCCCTTATTAGTCGAGATAAATATATGTAAGATGAAACCATATTGTGTTGAAATTAAGTGAAAATAGGGGAGTAACGACGAAAGTTGTCAAATATCATATTTGTATGCATCGAAATCATAAATTTTTTTAACTAAGTTAATGTTATAAACTATGGCTGTTGATATAATATCGTTTACCATAATAAAACACTTGCCATGGTATTATTGTTGCATAAGTATAAAATGATTTATTTAAATAATTACTTCAAACCTTTATATAATTTTCACGATGGATGGATGAATCGATAATTAATTTTTTTCATGAAGAATTATCTAAAACATGAATGATTAGTTAAAAAGTATAATAAAAAGGTGAAAAATACACATTATTTTAACATAATAAACGGCAAAATAAAAATGATGAATATTATGACTTATGAATATAAACACATCCCATCTATTATAAATTCTATGAAAAACCCATCAATGAATGAAAAGAGATAACAATATAACATACTTTGTGAATAAATTAAAAAGCATAACACGTGTTGAAGTGTAATATGGAACAAAATCAGGGCTTTAGTTACAATTTCAGAAAGTAAAAGGACCTAAAATTTAAATTTGACAGAGAATCAGCAGCATCACGGGATAGAAAAACAAATATTAAAAAAATTATTTCTCTCTCAAATACTTTTGAACAAATTATTTTATTAGCCGACGCCGTTTCAAAAGATTATGCTGAAGAAGAAAAGGATTAAGTTCGTTAACCACTCTCACATTTCTCAAAGTCACTTGTACTCGCTGCTTTCCCTGTAGGACGTGGCCAGAGCTACATGACACGTGTTTTCATAAACCAGCGAGTACGAAATATTTCTACAGCAACCGCGAGTAAGGAGTTTGATAAACACTTCGCTATGAAATTAATTTAAAATTAGATAATTATCTTCGAACAGAAAATTGAAATTATTTATCATCACAGTCCCTTGTTCAGGCAAAAAATAATTTTCGATCCCTCTCGCATTTTCCCTCTCTTTTCCATCTTTGGAGGGAAAAAACAAAAACTCGAACAGAGAGAGAAAAAACCCGAGCTCATCTATCAACTGGTAACGATGCTAGGGTTTTAATTGACAACTCGCATTTATTCACTATCAATCTTTCACTTCACTTACTCTTTTGCTTTGTTTGATTACAGGGACAGATCGCAGTTAACCGTGAGTTCAGCTTCCGATTTTATCGTTTTATCGATTTTGTCGGAGGTGAGCATTTTTTAGTTATTCAACTCTAGTTTTGTGATTTTGTAGTATCGTCGTGTTTGGGTTTGGTTTTTGTAGGGTTTGATTTTGTAAAGTTGCATGTTTGATTTAACTTGAATTATATGCTGGATTTTTGCGGAATCGGTACGGGGATTTATATGGGTTTGTTGATTTATTGACGTTTTCGGGATTTTGTGTGTTTTGACCTTGATTTTGAAGTGTTCAATGTAGGGTCTAGGGTTTGAGCTTTAGATTTTGACTTGGTGATTGTATGAAATAGAGAAAGCATGGAACAGCTTGAGTTAATGTCTTGCCCTATATCTTTAATTTGGTCTGAAAATGTTAAATGGGGAGCTTGTTGTAGTTGTTGATTGAAAAGCTTTAACTGATTATAAACAGCAGCAAGTCATTAAGTCTTCAAGTTGTTACTCTTGAAGTAAAAGATATTGCTTTTCATATTGGTTATCGGTTACTGTTTCTTGGCAGTACTAATAGTGATCTTGTGGAAGTGAATTTGAATACTTATATGGAAAACTAATCTCTCTAGTAGCTGTTATTTGGGAGTTGGAAGTTGAATCTCTAGAGTGAGGCCATTTATTTTCAATTATAAACCAGGGGGAGAAAATTTTGGAGAATCCCAATTAGCTTTTAAGAGAGTATTTAATGTGCGTAAAGAAAAACTATGTTTCAAGAATTTTAATTTGAATTATGACAAGATATTGCTTTAGTTTTTCTTATTTTTGGGTTGCATATGCGAATTAATAGTGAAGTCCATACTGAAGCAGAAGCTAATGTAATGGAACTTTCCATGGTGAACACTGTTTGTTGCATTGGTTTTTGGCAAAGTTTAAAGCTTAGATTTCCTTGCTCTAGTCAATCATTCAATCATTTCAATCCCATGATTGTCAGTAGTGGTATGTTGGAAGTTCTAAAATGAGCTTTTGGAATGTTTAGAGATTATATTGAATCTTTTGCTAGTTAGTTTTAATTAGTTTATATATATATATATATAATTTTAAATAATTGGCTGTTGTTGTCTATTGAATAGTATTTTAAAATTTTATGCTGAAGCCAAGTAGGAAGTGACAGCCTTCTGAACATTGGAAAATTATTCTTTCGGAAATGCAAACCAAGAAAAAAGTTAATGGAAGAAATGCTTCTCGCTCAGAGCATGCCAGTCCTAGGGTTTCAAGAGCTTCAAAAAAGGTGTCTGAAAATGGACAAGTTGCGGAAAAGAAAGTTACAGAGCTAATTACATCTTCTGTTAGAAAGCAGAAACAAGGTAGGCTATTGTCTTTTCTTTTGCTGGTTTATTATATTTTTGAGGAAATTCCTTTTGTACCAGTTCATTTTGTTTGCAGCAGACACCTTGTAATATTACTTCATATGGCATTCTTGATCTCTGGGCATTGACTATTAAAGTTCAGTAATTTTACCAAGAGATCCAATTTAACCTTGTTTCCTCTATCTGAATTGAATATAAAATGTCCACCATTTTTTTTTTTTTTTTTTTTTCATTTTTTAGAGCATTGTTATTTTTTAAAAATTTGTGTACGAGCCTAAATTTTCCTGTAACAAGTTTCCAGTTAGAGTTGAAGCATTACCCTTAAATTTCATGTTTATTTATTTCACTGATAGTCTATATGTACACCTTGCACTTTATTTTCAGTATATTTTTTCTTTTACTTAGTAAGCCAAGTTAATTGATTTATCTCACAAAAAATTCAGTTGGCATTCTTCCAAAGAAAAATGGGCAAGCTGTTGCAGCAACTAATTTGAATACTATATACGATTCAGTGAATGATGAAACCAGTGGTGTTTGTTTGGGATATGATTTGTTTAATGGAGCTTCCATGGATCACAAGGTAATTGTCTTGCTTTAGCTATTCTGCTTGCGATCTTTTGAGTTAGAAATCAGTCTGGTGAGCTATTTAGTCAGCATTCTGTAGTCATGCCAAGAATAAGAAAAAGACTTTTTTGCTACCTCAAAAATACAGTATTTTATTTTCTGCTCCCAGCAGTTTCTTTACTCCAAAGGTTGTCATTTATCATGTAGAAATCTATGTGAGGACTGAGGACCTTTCAGATATTTTTTGGGTTCAATCTCTTGCAAGATAACATGAAAGTCATCTGTTATTTTGAACATTAGTTTCATCAGAGCATCTTTAATGAAAAAGCTGTGGGAATTTCAAATGTCGGAGAAAAGAAAAAAAACAAATCTTTTAATTATGAAGATTCGGTTGTATAATTTCTTAAACTGTATTGCAGGGTTCTAATGAAGAAACCGCTCATTGTGCATCTGAAACAATGTTTTCTCCTACCTTTCACATCTCTAAAGTTGGGGGAGGGGAAACTGGCAGTGGAGGTAGTTGATAAAATCAATAGTTGTTAGTACAGATTTCATTGTATCTTTGTTTGTTCTCTCATGATTCTTATATGTAACTCCTATCTAGTTGATTTCGTCAAGTTTTTTCGGAACGGAGACCAGACTTTCCATGAGGCAAGTGGGATGGAGTGCTCAAGGATTGATATGCTGGATGGTGATATCACCCGAGAGACTTCTGAATCCACTTTTGGTGGAGAGAAGAACTACAGTGAGAACACATTGACTTCAACAATTGCAACATGCCCTGGTAATATAGAAGTAGATACAAATATATCGTCTTAAATGTGTAAGTCTGGTGGTCAGATGGTTATCTTTGATATTAATGTTGCAAATCATGTTGTAATGCAGAATCAGAAGGGGCTGGCCTTTCCTCTGAAGTTTCAGCCATTTATCTTGCTATGAAGAATTCAAAGCTGGAATGTGTTGATGAGCATGGTCAAGAGTCAATGTCAACTGATGTTTGTGTGGAGGATGATGAGTATGAGGAATTTGATGATTTTGATCCTTATTTATTCATAAAGAACTTACCAGACTTGTCATCAGTGGTTCCCACTTTTCGGCATATGCTGCTACCTAAACAGACCCGGAGTTGCCCTCCTACCACCCTTGTTCTTGACTTGGATGGTAAGAAATTTTGGGTATATATATTTCTGAAGTGTTCACCACATGCATGTAAATTTTAAGTCTGGAAATACCTGTCATATTAGGATTTACATTCCCTCTTTATTTTTATGTTAATTATATTTATTAGAATATCACATCAAGCTTTTCCCTCCTACCACTATCTCTTGGTTTGAGGTTGATTGGTAGCCGAGCCAATGTGATATGAATTATAATTTGCTTGCAGTGTTCTCTCACTTCTCTGCTCTTTTTGTCCTTTTAGTTTGTATTTTTATACTTTGATTACCAAACGTTAGAAAATAAGGCAATATTTGTTCTATATAAATGTTGCGTACAAATTTTGCTGATTATTGTCGTAGACCGGTAGTTTTTTGGTTTCATTGTGTTGTCAATGTCGAGTCATGAGATGCAAGGTTGTGATTTTAAGTTTTTTTTTTTTTTTTTTTGGTTCTTGGATATAAAAAATATTTGTTTCTTCAGTAGCATGATATTTCTTATCTTACTGAACAAGCAAATATATGTCATCTCTGTTCTGTTTTTGAATTATGATTTATGAATGCATCTTTTGATTGGGATATCAGTCCAAAGACTCAGCCACATTCCTGTTTTTCCTCATTTTCATGATTTCATCTAGATCAAGTTTCAGAATCGATGTTCAAAGTAAACCGTGTTGTTTGAAGAAATGCCACTTTTAATGTTCATAATCTTGAATAACTTACCTTCTATCGTGTGAGTTCTTGGTACTGATTAATTTACTTTGATTTGGCAGAAACTCTAGTGCATTCGACGTTAGAACCTTGTGGTGATGTAGACTTCACATTCCCCGTAAATTTTAACCTCCAGCAGCATACAGTCTATGTTCGATGTCGTCCTCACCTCAGAGATTTTCTAGAGAGAGTTTCCAGTCTTTTTGAGATCATAATATTTACTGCTAGTCAAAGTATTTATGCAGAGCAGCTTCTAAATGTGCTTGATCCAAAGAGAAAATTATTTCGCCACCGTGTTTACCGTGAATCCTGTGTTTTTGTGGAGGGCAACTATCTCAAAGACTTGTCAGTTCTTGGCCGTGATCTAGCGCGTGTTATCATAATTGACAACTCTCCACAGGTACTGTTTTGAATTCCTCTCTTGTATGAATCTTATATTGAATACTTATGCTGGTGGAGACCCTAGTCCGTAGATATCAGCAACAAAAATATTACATCTTTAGGTTAGAAAACTTTTTATAGTGGTGGGTTATATAAGCTTTGTGGCTGAGATACAGTTTCTTTATTCTGTTACATGAAAATCTAGTATCTGTATCTTCCAGTCAATTGTCGTTATCATTTTCTTAGTGTTGCCCTGTCTTCATGAAAATCTAGTATTTGTGGCCTGGAACAGTGAGATCATTTTCTTAATTAGGTTGATGGTTTCCTTTCTAGGCATTCGGGTTCCAAGTGGACAATGGGATTCCAATAGAGAGCTGGTTTGATGATCGTTTGGATCAAGAATTGCTTCTACTACTACCGTTTTTGGAGAGCTTGGTCGCGGTTGAAGATGTCAGGCCGCTGATTGCCAGGAAGTTCAATCTTCGGGAGAAAATAGCTGCTGCTGCTTATCCTCCTTTCAATTCACACAGAGGAGATCCTTTTGAAAGGTGAGCCCGGACGTGAATCGGAAACTTCAACTTATGTGGGACTGATTTTGTCCTGTATTTGTAGACAATTAACGTTTGGGAATTCTCTTTGCTGAGAATTCTTTGCAAAGACTAAAAGGTTTGAAGTTAAATGGTCTGCTTTCAACTGGAAAGAGCGAAAATTCGATCATGTATAAACAGTTGTAACCTTTTTTATACAAAGAAGATAGCAGCCAAAGTGCTTTGCAGGCTATTCTTAGACGAGGGTCGAGGGTAGCTTGAAATAATTTTCTTTTTAATAATTGAGAAATGTATGTATAATGTTATAAGTTGGAAGATGATGAAAAAATTTTCCTCGGAGAACTTGAAAGAGAAATGACAGTTGAGTTTTTATTTATGTGATCGTATTCACTTGTTTGTTTATGTTATCTTTTGAAATCTGACCTGTAGAAATCAATCAAAGTATGTGGCATCTCTCTTGTTTATATATTGTAATTGGCTAATCGTTTTTTTGTTTATTCAATTGTATTTATTTTTCATTATTATGGATAATATTATTAGCACAAATGTGCCATTGGACAATTTAAAGTAAGCAATTTGATCTTCAATTTTTTTTTTTCTTTTTTCAATCAATTAACATTGTAGCTTTTAACAATAACAAAAAATAAATTAAAACCGAACTTTCATTTTAAAAAAGAAGTATATATGATGTTTTTTTTTTTTTCTTCTTTACTCTAAAATGAATCAAGAGGTGAATATTGTTGTTCTCCAATAGGCATTGAAGTGGAAAGTGCAAAACTGCAAATACGTAACAAACTGTATTTCAACTTTCAAGCACATAACAAACTTACTCGCCAAGTCGTTCATCGTGGACGGAAATACCCCTAATGTTCTAGTGAAATGACGATATCCTCCACCTCCCCTCGTCACGCAATCTGCATTTCTCAGTTAACCACGGTAGAGTTTCCATCCTAACCATGGTTAACTAACGGTCTATATATACCGGCAAAATCCGCGTCCCGCCATTCACACTTTTTTAGTTTTTACTCCAATTCAAATTTTCAAATCAAGCTTTCTTTGCTTTCTCTCTCTCTCAGACTTCGGTTTCTCATTCTCAGTAATTTTCAAGTTTTCTCAAAGTCTCCAGGTTCCAGCTATGGTGAGCCTAGAAATCTTCGTCTAAAATGATGATTTCTTGTTAATTTTTTCTTTTATTCTACGTCTCTCTTATTCAGTCGATAGTCAATTATCGTTTATAATAGTGATTTTACAAGTATCGTTCTCGTTTTCAGGTTGTTGCACAGAAAGTGAAGGAAGCGGAGATCACCGAACAGGACTCGCTTCTTCTGGTAATCAGCGATTCGATCACCACATATTTTCTGTTTTAGATCTTCTAGACCGGAGCAGACGAGCTCAGTTTTAGGCTTAAAAACGTTTTTCGATTCTAAATCGTCCTCCAAAATCACTTTCGTTTGATGATCTATAGGTGAAACTGAGAGAGTAATTTTAAAGGTTCTGAAGAAGAAACGTTTTGTATAATATCAAATGTAGATCTGATCAAGAAATTGAAGCTCTCTCTAGCTAACTAGTAGAGATCATTTTTCTCCTCTTCTATGGAAATGTGTTGTGATTAACTGATCGTGCATGTAGACTTGAAGATTTTTACGTTCAATGTTCATGTTCTTCATTTTTTATTTATCGCTAATGTTTTCTTCTCTTGATTTTGTGAGAAACCTGTTCTGTTATGCGGTTCATTTTAATTTTTGGTGAAAAATGAATGGAGCTTTTTTTTTTTTTTTCTCTCTGTTTCGAAGTTGTTTATGAAATCATTAACAGTGATGTGAAACTAGCAGAACAATCTCGTTATATGTTTTTCTTTTATGTAATTGTGAGAAGATCTCATGTCGTTTCAATGGATTTGTTTTCAACAGACGAGGAACCTTCTTCGTATTGCTATATTTAATATTAGCTACATAAGAGGCCTTTTTCCGGAGAAGTACTTCAATGATAAATCTGTTCCTGCTTTGGGTAAAGCTTGTTCTTATCAGATCTTCATTGAATTTTGGTTAATGATCTAAATATTGACTGCCAAAGTTTCTTTACAATTTATGTGATAATCATTAGAGATGAAGATCAAGAAGCTGATGCCGATGGATGGCGAGTCGCGTAGAATGATTGATTGGATGGAGAAAGGCATGCTAATTGATTGCATTTGTTTATATAAGCTTCTCGTTTTCTCTTCCTTTTTGTTTCTCTTTGTTTATCGAATTGAATATATTTGTTATTATTTCTTTCAGGTGTTTATGATGCGTTGCAGAAAAAATATCTGAGGACACTTTTGTTTTGTGTATGTGAAGCTGTTGAAGGATCAATGATTGAGGAATATGCTTGTAAGCTTTTCAAAGAACATTTGATTGATCTGTGTAAAATTTGATTGATTATTATCAGTCTATGGTATATATTGTGGCTAGTTATTCATTTTATCATCTGTGCGTATTTTTTGTTTGATTGGTAACTACAAAATTTAGAAATTCAACTCTAGATAATTTGTAAATGCCAGTGATTCACTCTGCAATCGTATTATGTGATTGTCAATTGTCAGTTCTCCGTGTATATATGATTCCATTTAATTTTTCTCGCTATCGCTTTTAGAGATGTTTTGAGAGGATTGATGGATTAGAATATGTCTTCTTTTGCAGTTTCTTTTAGTTACTCCAATTCTGATAGTCAAGAAGTTTCGATGAATATCAATCGGACTGGGAACAAGAAAAAGGGAGAAACATTCAAGTGTAACTCCACAACTGAAATTACTCCCAATCAAATGAGGTAGTTTAAGCAAAATCTCGTGTAAAATTGATTCTTCATTCTAATGGTGATTGGCTTTAGAACTTGTAGTATTTCGTTAATTCTCTGCTATCTTCATGTTCAGGAGTTCTGCTTGCAAAATGGTCCGCACACTGGTTCAGCTGATGAGAACACTAGATCGAATGCCTGAAGAGGTAAGTTAATTAGAGGCTTTCTACACTTCGATTATGGCTGTGTTTTTGCACGATCGTCCCACAATGTTTTTAACTGATGGGCTTGTTATTTGTTCTCTTTTAGCGGACCATACTGATGAAGTTGCTCTATTACGATGATGTGACGGTATGTGTGTTAAACTGCTGCATAGATCTTTGTTTTGTGTGTTTGCCTTTGAATTTCTATTCTGATAATGATTTTCACAAAATTCTTTAGTTGCTAAATAGTATATGAAATTTTGTCTTTGCTGGACTATATGATGCTTGAGTTGGCATGTTTAATTGACGGATTTTATAGCAGTTGCATGCTTGGTAGTGCATATAGGTGCATGAATATCTTACTTGTATTTCTTGGTAATGCATTTAGATCACAAAAGTATGTGCATTTGCATACAGGTTTATGGCTTGTTGACAGATAAAAATGACATGTAAATTTGTCATATAGGTTCTTATGCATCTTTTGAAACTGCTGTTTGAGAATTCATGTTTGAATCTTTTTCTTTTCCCTGTTAGAAATGTATTTAACATAAGCAAAGATTAGTGATGAGACAATAATCTGACCTTGCAGCCAGTGGATTATGAACCTCCATTCTTCAAAAGCTGCACAGAAGAAGAAGCTCATAATACATGGACGAAAAGTCCTTTGAAAATGGAAGTTGGGAATGTCAACAGCAAACATTTTGTGTTAGCTCTAAAGGTTAGGGATAGGAGAATGACTATGATTTAGTTTTGTTGTTATATATTCAATGTCATGTTTTTCACTCCTTGTTATTTGTACAGGTGAAGAGCGTGCTTGATCCGTGTGAGGATGACAATGATGATATGCAAGATGATGAAGTGAGCTTGGGAGCTGATTCCGTACAAAGGGATGGATCTTCTGAATCTGACACTGAGGTGAAGGGACAACATCAACTTTATTTTTACAAATTTGATTGTATTGTTCTTTTCAGCTAAATGTAAAAACCATATTACTTGTTTCAGGTTAATGAATCACAAGAAAATCAATACATAGTTGCACCAATTGGTAATTACATCCAACCGTTTTTAACTTCATGTTCTTCCTATTATTTCCCCGAGGGATTTGCCACCACGTGTAAGTAACTATGGTTATCCGACAGATAAGCAACGGCCAGAGGAATATAATGCCATGGTTGATGAAGGTACATGTCCCAATTAAACAGAAAAATGTTAATGATAACATGAGAGACATACAATAAATGGCTTTTTAAAGATATGAATTTGTTAAACTTAGTTTCTTGATATGTATTTTTTCCTTCCTATCTTTCCCTTTTACACTCTTCTAATATTCTATAATTTTCTGGGGCTATACTGGGTCCAATTTTGATTGTTGATCTATCATACGCCGTGCAGATTGTACTCAAGATGCAGAGGAAGATGAACAACAACTGGCCAGGGTAAAGGACTGGATCAACAGCCGTCACCTTGATACTGTTGAACTTACTGATGTTCTATCAAATTTCCCAGACATCTCAGTGGTAAGAGCTTCAATTTTTCCTCCTCCAGGTTCCTTTTCCAACATATGCTGACAAAAATGATTGTCTTATTTTGATGTTTTTGTTCTCTAATGATATAAGTTTTAATGGTTTAATGCAGGCTTTGAGTGAAGGTAGATGGAGTCTCAGATTTAATCCAGCTTGAACAAGTAGAGATGTGTGCAGTGCCGGATTTTCGAATTCTTTAACAACTTTGCTTTACTTCATTTCAGAAATAATGGGCAAGCTTGTGGAAGAAGGTTTTTTATCAAAAACCGGAAAGGACACATACACCATAAACAAGCATGAGGTTTATTCTTTCTATTTATCTCTTCTTGTATAAACTCTTATGTATTAATCAAATCTCTCTCCTTAGCTACCTGTTTTTTGTCTCACACTTCTTTTCTTGTTCCAAAACACTATATCAGAAATTTGACTATGAATTCACCCTGGTGAAGGAGGAAATGGACGGTGTCTCGCTTGGTGATAAAACTCCCCAGGCAGAAGATCCCATATACTTGAAGGTAAGTGAGTTTTATGTTATGCTCTTTTTTATGAGATAAGATCTGTGGTGATCAAAGTTGAGTTGTCTTTTAATTCATCGAAATTCAATGCAGTTCCTGTGTTAAGAAATTAACATTTTGTGTTAAACTGGTTTGCCTCTTTGAGCAACATTTTTTATGTGGTTATTATGGCTGACATTGCATATCCTGAGTCCTGAGTCCTGACATTGTTATGATATTAGGCATTGTATCATGCTCTTCCAATGAACTATGTAACGGTTACAAAGCTCCAGAACAAGCTGGAAGGAGAAGCCAGTCAATCATCTGTCCGCAAACTAATTGACAAAATGATCAAAGATGGTTACGTTGAAGCCAAAGGAAACCGCAGGCTAGGTTTGTGCGGCCTAGTTGAAAACTTCTTGCTTGGCATAATCGCAGAGTTCTCAATTATCTCAATTGGTTTCTGAGTTTTATATTGTTGTTGATCACAGGCAAGCGTGTGATCCATTCCAACCAGACTGAGAAAAAGCTAATGGAAGTCAAGAAAGCATTAGATTTTGATGCTATGGTAACAATAACATTCTTTTCTCTACGTTCATATATTTTCGTATAAATTCTTCTGTAATTTATTGATTTTGAACAGGACGTGCAGACTGATGAACCACATAACATGTCCAACAATCAAGAATTCAACAAAATAGGTACCTGGCTCTCCTTATCCTTTGTTTTCTATTTAAAAATGTTATAGAAATGACAACTACAATATGTTTCTGCAATTCTCAGGAAGCAACCACAAGGACTTTTCCACATGTGGTGCTCTTCACTCTATTGGATCCGATCTCACTCGCACAAGGGGCGGGTCTAAGATTCATCAAAATGGTTCCATTAGGAGTGAGCAGACCATAACAAAGGCAGGAAACACTCCCACAAGCATGGCTGAGGTTTTTTTTTTGTTTGTTGTTGAACTCAAGTAAACTGTCTGATTTTTCTGAGTTTCGCAGCTTATAGTACATAGTTTACTCTTAAAATTGTGCAGCCAGTAGCTTCAAGAGAGAGTTTTGTACCCGGAAATGAGAACAACATCAAAGCAATTGGAAACACAAATTACCATGATGAGGCAGACAATATCATCGGTAGTAGATCCACCCAAGACAGGAGGTGCAGGAAAGCAAGCACGGTATGCTTCAATTTCTTAAAAATGAACAAACTTATAAGTTTGTCAAATACAGCGAAAATTAAAAGAACATACTCTTCTAATATATTTTCTTTGTGACTTGTTTTCCTCGGCAGGTTAAGGAGCCTATACTTCAGCATGTCAAGCGTCAGAAATCTCAAGCTGTTGGTGTTTGAGAGGATGCTTCCTGGTGATCTTTTTTTCTAGATGCATAAAATTCGTTTTCACTAGAATAGAATGTCAAAAGAAGTAATCAACTTCTTTATATCATAGCTGCAGAAAATGTCATTAACATTAAATCTTTACAATTTACATATTAATTTGTTTGTAGTCTGATATGGGTACTGGAAATTGCATTTTAAAGACCGATTCGTTCATATAAAGAAAATATATATACGAAAAGATGGTGAAACTTACTCGTTCTCTAACCCAACATGAAATCTTACTTGCCTATATGAAAAAGAAAAAAAAAAATAATCAATGCTAGTCATAAGTCATGTGGTGTTGGTGTTTTGAAATTTTTTTTTTTCACTATTGATAAAACGAATCATGTTTGGGTTGACACTAATAATTTTTGTGTGCGCATTTAGTCGATATGACATTAATGCGTTCTATGAACACGAATTGCCCACCTTAGCTGAGGGTGCATAAAAATTGTTAGGATTGACAAGGAGCAGTTACAAGTATGAAGTGTGTTGCCTTTATGTTGTATATCTATTCAATACTTCGAACGAAAAAAAAAAAAAAAAAAGAATTGTTGTATATCTGTTCAAGGTCTGAGTAGGAGTATGCCGGGCCGGTCCTGAGATTTCGGAGGCATGAGGCGAAATGTAAAAAAGAGGCATTCGACTATATGTTTACTTGATTTTTTTTTTTCTTTAGTAAATATTTATAAAAATCAATATAATAACTCAAAATCAAGATTATAACAAAATAAAATAGCAAATAAAAAGTAACCGAAATAAAAATTTATAATTTCATCAAAGAATATATCGTTTAATTAAACCTTACTCTTCTCACATTTTAAAAAATAAAACAAATAAGAATCCTCTAGGATTCAAGACTCCTAACTTGATTGAAAATAAAAAATCAAATTTTACTAGAAAACATAAGTTTAATCTATTTCCAAAACCTAAACTTTATTCCTACTCAAACTAAAAATAGAAATCTTCTTAAATTAAAAAAAAAAAATCAAAAATCAAAAATCAAAAATCAAAATCCCATCTAAAATAGAAAACCAGCAAATCAAGGGTAAAAACGATCTTTTTTTGGAAAAACAGCGGTCATAACAAATGTAGAGTTCATTGATACGGTTCCAACGACATATTATGGGCCCAAAACGGACGTCGTTTGACCCTCCAATAGCCTTCTGAAAGTGTTCTATATCAGTTTGATAAAATGATTTGATGTGTTGTTGTTTTTTTAAATAATTATAATATTGTTTCTTGTGGGCCTTTTTTTAAAAGAAAAAAACATGTGTAAATGGTAGGTCTTTAATTATAATTGTTATGTGGACCTCCGCCTTATATTCATGAAATCACAAAGTTTTAGTTTTTTTAAATTGAAATTTAGAAATTTGGGAGCTCATTACAATTGGGGGCCCTAGGCAGTTGCCTCTTGGGCCTACCCTCAGGGCCAGCCTTGGGAGTGTGAGACTATGTATAATTGAAGAAGCTTTTTCACTATAATTGTTATTTTTATTTTGAAGTATTACATAAATTCGAACTCGAACCCGTAACCTCGTGATGCAGATGTGAAGGACTTATCACCGGACTATCCTTATCTCGTCTATTATAATTGTTATTGATATGAAAACACAGATGAATAAGCACTGAAGTTAGGTGGGCTATCAAGTTGTACCACAAAAGTGCAAGGCAAATGATAACCATGACTTGAATTCCTGTGGGCGCTCAATTAAAGATTTGTTTTCTACCGATGACGAGATAAGGTTGGTTCGATGGTAAACTTCTCACATTTATCTCCGAGTTGCGGTTTTGAGTCATTCCTCTCTATAAAAAAACCTTGAATTAATGTTATACTTAAAAAATAATAATAATAAATAAATAAATAAAAAAGATTTGTTTTCTACTCATTTAATTGTGTATATTTGAACTAAAAAGAATCTGAAAGTTTGGGGAGCAATCACGACTAAAACCAGTCTCATTAACTTTTTTTAAATTTGTATATTTTATCTGAGTTTTTAAAAGGCATGTGAACTAATTGATGGTAAATCAAAATAAAATAACAAAGAAATAAATCTTGCTATTCATTAATAATGACATGCATGTCATAAGATCGTTGATAATAATTAATAAGCATCAATAGATATCTATATCTGCTATAAAAATGCGAATTGAAGAATAGTTTATTAGCAAATTTTAATTACTTGTTTTTGTATTCTAGAAATCGGCGGGCCAGCCCATGGACCAGCCTCCATTTGACTGATTAACGATTAGATTTGACTTTGTCACTTTAAGAAATTAGTTCCATACTTTGTAACCTATGTGCCAAATTTGCTTTTCGAATGAGATAAGATGAGATAAGATAGGCTAATCAGTAATCACTTTACATCAACTCAAGTATTAAATTATATTAAGGGGTAATTACCCTAGTGGCCATCGACTTTTGCCACCACTATCAAAATGGCCACCAAATTGGGAAATGGATGGAAAATTGTTATTTTTGGTAAACATTGTTACACTAATGGCCATTCCATCCAATTCCATCTATTTCCATCAAATTCCATCCAATAAGTGGCATTTTGGTAAATAAGGGGATGACATTAATTTATTTTAGATGTTTTTTGGAAATCAATTTTTTCTTTTGTTTTATGAAACAAATAATTATATTTAGTATATATATATATATATATATATATGTGTGTGTGTGTGTGTGTGTGTGTGTGTATATACACATATATATTTCTTTTCAACTTATCTCAAATATATTTTTTAGAATTTTTAGATTTTATGACCTTAATCTTTTTAAAAAAGAATAAAAAAGAATATATATATATCTTTCTTTTCAACTTATTTCAAATATGTTTTTTTAGAATTTTTTGATTTTATAGCTTTAATCTTCTCAAAAAAGAATATATATATATATATATATTTATTTCTTTTCAACTTATCTCAAATATATTTTTTTAGAATTTTTTGATTTTATAGCTTTAATCTTCTCAAAAAAGAATATATATATTTCTTTTCAACTTATCTCAAATATATTTTTTAGAATTTTTAGATTTTATAGTCTTAATCTTCTCAAAAAAGAAATATATATATGTTTGAGATATGCTATACGTATATACACACTAAATATAATTATTTATTTCAAAAAACAAAGGAAAAAATTGATTTCCAAAAAACATCTAAAATAAATTAATGTCATCCCCTTATTTACCAAAATGCCACTTATTGGATGGAATTGAATGGAATGGCCATTAGTGTAACAATGTTTACCAAAAATGGCCATTTCCCATCCATTTCCCCATTTGGTGGCCATTTTGATAGTGGTGGCAAAAGTCGATGGCCACTAGGGTAATTACCCCTTATATTAATGTCAAAAAAATAACAGTATTAAATTATATTAATGTCAACAAAAAAAACAGTATTAAATTATACAAACATTTATGACGACAGAATTTAAAAATAAAAATTGACACTTAATGTTATTTAAATTTTGTCCAAATTAAGCATATTTTGTAGATTTATCGAGATTAAACGCTTCACATGGAGTCAAGATATCTTCATTCATAACATCGAAAATAAAACTTCTCAATGAAATGCTTATAATGGGTTTTGAACGCCTCATTAATAATATAGAAATGAAAGTTCACACAACTTGAAACTAAAAAACCCATCACTAACGCTGCTTAAACTAGAGAGTCTTAGAGAGTATATACACGAAGTTAATAAGTTTATATATAGAGTATGCGGTGACAATTAATTGAACTTGAAACGTTGTTAAGCTTAATAAACGTCGTTCCATCAAACCACATTGAATGATTATGGAATCAATAAGTTAAAATGATCTAATTGTAATCTTTTGATTTCACAAACACGAGACTATGATTTAAATCACATATTTCGAATAACTCTCAAATTTTATTATAATTCAAAAAATAAAATTGTTTTCTTCCATACCATATTTACAGCTTCACCTATTCTTTTCTTGAGGATGGACGATAGCAGTCCACAATCTACCAACAAGAATCTTATAACAAAACGAAACTTCCCACCAGTGGCCTCTTGCCAATGTGGTTGGACTCTCCCTAGTGAGTTTCTACCACTACGGTTTATCGTCTTGGTGTGTATATATATATTTATGTATTATTTGTCCCTCATTTGCTATTAATCCCAAGTGTGGGTGCTCTCTCTCCAATTGTGGGAGTAGTATTCCCGGCTGTGGCTGTGCTAGCAAAGTCTTATTTCACAGGTCCCGGTAAGCAAAGTCTTATCTCGTCAGGTCCCGACAGTTGTTGTAAATTTAAAAAAAAAAAAAAAAACTTACCAAGATATTTCCCAGCAACTCCCACGTCAGCAATTCCACGTGTCCATCTCGAAGCCTCTAACACCACCACGAATCTCAGCCTCCAGAAAATACAATCTGGGCCCTACATCCACCCACAGATATAAGGAAACCCAGATCTCATTCCAACCGTTAGATCACACGTACGACTCAGATTACTCTTGGTAATATAAATACAACGATCCTCCCTCACCTTGAAATTATATTTTTCAGTTACAAACAAAACAACACTTGAAGGTGATCACTAACGCAAGCTAGAGAGCCTTCATTCAGAGAAACAAGAAACAAAGGTACTGATTTCTCTAAATTATTGTTTTCTTTATATATTTTCGAGATCTAGAGCGAATTTTTTATTTAATTTTTTTTTTTTTGGTTTGTTCGAGTGTAGATGGAGACCGAGACTGAGAAGGGCAAGAGACAACAACAAGAGCTGAAGCACCTAGGATTCGTAAGGATGACGACGATTCACGCGCTGATTTGCGTGTCGAGTCTGTACGATTACGCGAAGAGAAACTCCGGGCCGTTGAAATCGGCGGTGGGGACGGTGGAGGGTGCCGTCACCGCCGTCCTGGGACCCGTCTACGAGAAATTAAAGGGCGTCCCTGATGATCTCCTCGTTTTTCTTGATACGAAGGTACTGTTATAATTTAACAAAATGATTTTCTGTTTAATCGGTTAAATTAGATTCACAGGCAACCTGGATTTTTTTTTTCTTTTTTGATATGAATTTTTTGCTTTTATTAATTATTAGATAGAATCATAGTGAAACAATATTCAAATCTTGGAAAACTTGATCACTTGATCTAAGCTACAAAAAATTTCATGTATAATTTAGCTGCAAAAACTTTCTATTTGAGTCTGTAAACTTAACGGGTTATCAATTGATATTTGAAGCTGTGAATTTTACACGAGCATTGATATGTAAGATTGATCTGATTCATTTTTTTCTGTGTATTATTAGAAGAACAACACCTATATAAGGATTATTTTTTCGAGTTATTGCAAAACAAATTTGATTACAATTCTTGCGAAGAATTTGCAAGTAAACTAGATGGGACGGCTGCATTGTTAGTGATTTTTAACTAGATAGTTAGTTACTTGCAGGTAGATGAAGCTTCGCTCGAGTTTGATAAGCATGCTCCATCGTTGGCCAAGCGAGTTGTCAACCAAGCTCAAAGCTTGTTTGAAATGGCATCAGAGAAAGCTCGAAAACTCGTGAGCGAAGCTCAAGTCGGGGGACCACGTGCAGCAGTGCATTATGCTGCTGCTGAATCAAAGCATTTTGTGCTGATAAATTCTGTGAAGGCTTGGGATAAACTCAACGACTACACGTTATTTCACACGATGGCTGAGATAACTGTTCCTACGGCTGCCCACTGGTCGGAAAAGTATAACCACGTCGTTGAGGACATGAACAAGAAGGGTTATCCGGGTTTTAGTTATATCCCTTTGGTTCCCATCGACGAGATAGCCAAGGCTTTTAAACAGAACGAAGCAGCAGGGAAGAAAGAAGATGCAACTGAACAGGAATCGAGCTCAGATTCAGATTAACAAGTTAAATTTTCATATAATGAACCAAGTGTGTTCTGGTTTGCTTGCACAAACTCTAGTAGCCTTTATTGGGGGTGTGGGTGTGGCTGTGGTGTGGCTGTGTGGGTAGCAATGTTGATAGTAACCAGTGTAAATGACTCTTCAAGACTTGTCCTACATATGTATCAACGCGTTTCATAAGTCATATTCATTTCGTTTTTTTTTTGTTTTTTTGTTTTTGTTTTTATATACGATCATTGTGATTCATCTTCATATGGCAATCTTCGTTTAGGGATTTACCTGCCAAGAACTAACGCTGTGTTTGGTTGGATGGAGAAATGGAGGGAGGGAGAGATCAAATCCTTTTTTTAGTTGTAGGGATGAGAGGAAGGAGAGGAGAAGAGAAGAGGAGGGAGGTGGGATCCATCCGGACCCACAATATTTGGGCGGATGAGAGGAGGGAGAGAAAATTGGAGGAAAATGATCATAATGCCCTCCATTTTTCTACTGCCCTCCAATTTTTTAAAAGGTAATATAATAATTTTATAAATTATATATCGATCCATCCATTCAACCCTCTTTTTAATACCAAACAACATAGATGATATATGTTATCCTCTCCATTCCTTCTTACTCTTTCCCCCTCTTAATTCATCTATCCCTCATACTCTCCCTCCCTCCTACTAAACATAGTTGAGCTATAATTATGCATCTATTTAATCAAAAGATTCAAAACAATCCATGCTTATGACGGTACAAGTAGGCATGTCGCGCGCTAATACGTGTATATGTGCAATAGTAAAACACGGAAACCTGGTGAATATTCAATCAAAGATATATATATTCCATTCCACAACACCAGAATTACATGGACAATTATTCAAACTCGTAATTCAGTCCAGAAAACTGAGTCTGCAAGCATACATCAACTGTTCAACAATAATGGGAAAAAAACACGAAGGGGGAGCTTAAATGGTCCTTCACCATCCTCCTTTATGAAAAGCTCTACATCACATTCTGGCTTGGCTTCTGAGCTCACTGCATCAATAAAAAAGGAAAAGAGTAACCATATTTTATATAGCATTTAAACAGCAACATAAAATTACTTCCTTTTCCTTCACACTATAGCTGCCTTCATTAATTTTATATCGACTTATGGTTCATATTTAGTATATTATTGAAGGTCAAATGCAATTAAAATTGAAAGGGGAATTCTATTACAAGAAATTGCATCTACTTTCATGGGGTCTTGAGATATAAGTAGAACTTGACCATGATGGCATATGCAGGAAAACAGCATATATCTTTTCAGAATATGCTTTCGTAAATTTGAAGTTTAAATTGGATGTTATTCCTGCTATATCGTATCAGAAAATAGGCATAGAACAATATTTAAAAAGGAAGAAAAAGAAAAAGGAGACAATTCTCCTACAAAGTCTCTTCAGAGGTTATGATGTGTTAAGCTAATTTTTCAAGTTTATTCAACCAGATATTGTCTAAATTTGCCATGTACAGAGAGAAACCTACATTACATATAAGGAAGTCATCCTCTAATCCGTCAAATAAAAAAGGAAGCAATTACATCAAATTACAAAGAGTTAAGTTAACATCACACCTTGATAAGCAACAGATACAACCTTTCAGTTTTACATTCGTATATATTGTGTATACAACCTTTTTACTTTCAACAGAAACAAAAAATATGTGCATACAATCTAGTATCCGAGCCCAAGGATAAGCAAAAATATGCAGTTGATACAATTCAAAAAATCTTAAAATTAATAGAAAGGATTCAAATTAAACGAATATGAAAGTGAAAAAAATCAACACTGCTTGAAAAACTTAAGTGGATGACACCATTGAATACAAAGCCCAAAGCACCAGGAAAGACAGTAGCAATAATACCGACGGATTTGCTTTACATGGTTTTGCAGATACAAATGATTATAGTTTGTTGTGGACCATTTATCCCCCTAAGTAATGTTTCCCGAAAAAAACCACAGAACCTGTAAAAATCTGTGAGCATGTGATGGAATCGACAGAGATCATGTAGAACAATGAAACCATCAGAGTCAACATTCTACCATCACAATTCACAACTTTAACGACTTCATTTTGGGCACCTAAATGAGCTTCTTGTTTACTCAAAACACCAAATGAAATGCAAAAAATACAAAGTTAGACCACCAAAAACATTTACAGAATCTGAAGATTATGAATCAATAAGACATAACGACAACATTTTCCAACAATCTTGTCATTCTACGACTCATGCACTAAGGTACTTTGCATAATTACAAAAACACATGCCAGAATAATCCAAATTTCACATATTGAAGACACCTCACAGTCAACACCAAGCAAACAATAGACAAATTCAAGGTAATACTCGTTTGATCAACACTTAAAGAACATAAAATCCAAAGTAAAAAGTCGAAAAAACACCCAAAATCGAACCTGGCACTCATTCGGAGGTGGAGGTGGAGGTGGTATCATAGCTGTCTTGAAGGAGATCATCATACGGGTCCCTACGACCGGGCACCTGGCTAATCTGAGCATCCCATCGGAGCTGAGCATTGTGTCTTTCGAAAGTCCAGAACCCGTATGGACGGAGAGGATAGCTCCACATCTCCTTTGTTTTCTTGCACTTCTCTTTCCTATCATACAAACGCTCCCTGAATTTCTTATCCCTCTCTTTCGGATCCTCCATCAACCTCAGAACCAAATTCTCCGCAAACTCCATAATAAATCCCATCTTCACTTTCTCTTCCTATTAATTAACCAATCAATTCACAAACCAACAAAAAATATTATCCAACTAAATATCTGGTCTTCACATCGATTATTTCCTCTGTTAACATTAAATCTCTTACAAAAATTCAAGGGATCGTGTAGTTTTGAAATTGAAAACCCTAGACTATACATCTACATCTATATATATATATATAAAGATATCCAATAAAAATCTACAAAAAAAACACGAGTGATCTTACAAATGATGATATAGTACATAAATTCAAATATTAATTGTAAAAACAAGAGAGCATACCTGTTCAAAACACAACTAGCGAAGCTGAGTATCGACTTCGGTTTTAGAGATTTTCAATCGAGTCAAGGAAGATGATACGAATTGTTTTTTTGTTTTTTTTTTTGGAGTAACGATATTTTCACCCTAAAAAAACCGTATGGGCACCCCTTTTTATATTTATATCTTATTAATTTCTTTTCAAATGTTATAACTTGTAAGTAGACCCTACATATTACCAAAATATCCTTTTATTTAGTTTTATTTTTCTTATTATTAAATACTATACATTATACATTAACAAATTCTAAAATAATTAAAATAAAAATTTCAAAAAATAAAATAAAATTATTGAAATGAAAACAAATAAAAAAAATCTAGGAGGAGGCGTAGCTTCTTTCAGATTTCCAACATAAACTTTTTTTTTTTAAGTAATTTAATTTTTTATTTTAGCTCAAATAATCATTAAAACAGTTATTTTATATTTTTAACTTAGATAAAATTATTGAAATAAAAACAAATATAAAATCTGGGAGGAGGGCGTAGCACCTTCCAGATTTTCAACCAAAACTCATTTTGTATAATTTAATTTAATTTTTATTTTAGCTTAGATTTTTAATTTTAATTTTTTTTTTAAGGGAAAGCTTAGATGTTTAATTAGAAACGATGATATTTTTTTTTCAATTCCTTTAATTATTAAAACAGTTATTTTATATTTTTAATAATTAATTTTTAAGTTTTTAATTAATAAATAGTTAGTATTTTGATAAAAGATTATTTATAATTATTTTAATAATGATACTTAAGGTCAATATTGGAATTTTAAAAATATACTAATTTAGGGATGTACATACAGTTTTTATACGGTGCAAATATCGTCATTGATAAGAAGCAACAACAGGTTACATAAAGATGATACGAATTGTTGGAGTATGTAAATTGAGCTCAAGCCCATCATTAAACATTATTTATTTGTTGGACTTCAAGCCCAAATCCAAATTTTAGCTTTTGATTTTTGGACGGTTTCCAAAATAAAGTTTATGCTACTATACAAATTCTGTATAGTTACGATACAGGTTTGGTATAGTTACAGAGATGTTTATGTATAGTTACGATACAAAGTTGGTATAGTTACAGAGATGTTTACCAGTCGTCGAATTTGAATACCCACGAAAACCAAAATTTTAATATTTAAAATTAAAAAAGAAAATAAATCTCTCATAACTACTAAGTAATTATATAAATCGTGTATAGTAGTTAAATCCAACAGTATCATTACGAACGTTAATTATAACTTTTTTTTAAGTACAAATTGAGATTTAACAAGCGGATACAACTTAAATCCATGACCACAACATATGAGAGACTTATTACCGAGTCACATCAACTTTTATCGTAAATTACTAACATTTTGTGTTTTATTTTTCTTTCATCTAATCAAAATTCAAAACCGGTCTTTTTACAGCACTGTGTGTTTTGAAAGACATTTATTTGAGTGTGAATAACACTCTAATGTTTCTATTTCTTTATTGGGCCTGTTAGGCTTGTTGGGTATATTGGGCCTGTTGGGCTTCAGACACTGATTCTCCTTTTTAACATTGAATTTGAACATATAACTTCCATTTCAATTTAAAGTGTTTATGTAAAAAACATCATTAGTTAAAAACATTTTCTTACAAAAGCATTACTCTTCTTGCTTTTTGAAAAATCACTTGTTAAATACTAGTTCAAAGATTGTATTATTAATTTCTTTATTTATTCTAAAAACACTATCATTCGTTTTTTTAAGAACTGTAAATGTGTGAAAAGAATCTTTCTTACAGTCAAAAATCGATTAAATAATATCAAAAACATACATCCAACAAGGTTCCTCCTTGTTAGCTGTAAGTTGATGAACTTGTGAGTCAAATTTTAAACATACATCCAAAAAATTGGTGTATTAAAAAAAAAAAAAAAAAACTATTATAATTAATTCGAAGTTTTGGGAAGATGGACACAATTCGAACCTACAACATCAACAGTGTATGCGCGGGTCAACATCATCTCGTTGTTTTCATTTATTGTTTAATTAAAGTAGAATAATTAAATGATGAACACTTCAAGGTTGGCTCTTGGCTCTTAGAAATATATACAATTTATACAATTAATTATTATTAATGGAGAAGCTTGGAATCTTATACGTGAATGGAACTAAAATGGTGGTTATATAGTTCTTGTTTATTTTGTTGTGTTTTGGTGCAACGTCGTGATAAGATTCCTAATTTTGTTGCTTGTTTCATTTTTCATCTTTGCACATTCAAGCTTTACAAAAATAGAAAGCAAAGCCATCAATCATATGTTCATGTAAAGAAATCACAACCGGTTTGGCATCCTAACTTGATTTCCTACCAAAACTTATGCTTGTGAAAATTATAGTCCCAAGTGATTTTGAAACCATACCAAATAAATTATTTAATTAGGGGTATTTTTGTCGGATGCAATATCGATTACGTATATTTCAATTCAATCCTATACAATATAATACAATAACGTAATTCAATCTCATTTTGAGGTAGATTTAAATGTGATCTTATTTAAAACCAAAAGTATATTGAGTTGGACTTAATGATCGGTTTTGTCCACCCATTAAGTTTATTTTTTTAATATGTGAATCCAACACAAAATTCATCAAAATTATTGAAAACAAACTAAAATAAATAAATTCATATTGAATGAATTAATTTTAAAAAATCCTATACATTTTTAATTACCTTGTAAACCAATCAATTGGGATGATAAATTCAAACACAAGGCCTCCAAACTTATTGATTAATGTGTAGAAGGTTTGGTGCATAAATAGTTGGTTTGGATGTGACAATCCAAGCTTGCTTCACCAAATGATAGTAAGAAGTTCTTACTTCAAATACCGGAAGAGGTCTTCACATATATTGTTATTTTATAATTAATGACAAAACAAAATATATAATGTGTATGTTTGAATAATAGTAGAGTAATAGAGATAGTGAAATCTCCTGCTGTAAAATAAAAAATAAAAAATAAAAAATAAAAATCATTTGATTCTACTGAGTTGAATTTTATTTATAAAAATTAAGTATATAAGTAAAATAAATAAATAAAATAGAACAATAATGATATTGATTTGATAGTACAATTTATACTTTATAGTACATGGATCCTCAACAAAGTCAACCCTTTAATCAAAAATCAAAAGCATGAAAGTGGCTTTTTTTCTTGTGCACAAAATTGTAATCAAACCCAGCTGGTATTCCTACCAATAGACCTTTGAATGTGTTTGGTTTGGACCACTCAATTACACCCACCAGGCCACCACAATAGGATTTTGCCTATACATAAATTGTTGTTTTTACTATATATATATATATATATTTATTTATTTATTTTTGCTTTAATATAAATCAAATCCATATAAATCAAATCCTTCGAAATCCTAATGTTCTCACCAATTATATTAGTATCATTTCCATTGATATACCTCAATAGAAGTACGAATAAATATTCTTTATATCAATTGAATTTCAGTGATTTGAATCGGATATGAATATCTATTCAAAAAATCGATAATGTTTTTGAAGAATTATAATATTACTGATAGAAACATAGTCCCATATTCGCACACATGATGGTCCAGGCAGCCCATTAGGTTAATTTTCCTTTAGGTAATGGACACATAAAGCTTTGAAAACAACAACATTCTCCACTAGCAAAAAATGCATGTCTCTGCCACTACTTTCATAACCTTTTTCTTTTTCTATAAGTTCTCGAATTTTATTTGATTTTTTTTTTAATTTTCATTGGGTCAAATCTATTGATGGTTTTGAACTTTTTTGACAGCCAAAAAGCAAACAAAAGGTCATCAAAGGAACAGCAAGTAATGAAAACAAATTGATGACCTCTTGTGTTGCCAATATTACTTCTTCCCAAGTTCCCACTTCAAAATAAAATAAATAAATATTTAAATGTTTGTAGAAAATAGTGTGAGGTGAGGAGTGAGGAGTGAACAAGTCTTGTTGATTTGAAATTCAATTTCAAGTTTTTTGAAATCTAAGATAAAGAATTCCTTACCTTTACACCAAAGCTAAGACCATTTCTTAAACTAGAAACGTTTTTAATGCTTTGAGTTTGCTTTTTCATCTCATTCACACACCTAATTTTGTTACATTTCCTTAAAACCAACACACATTCTCTAACAAATATGAATTCACATGTCTCAATCTTGATTTGAAATTGAAGAGCAATTCGATTCGAATTCTAAAATTTAAGTAAAGACAACACAAGAGCTTTCCAGAAAGTTACAAATCCTATTCAGTGAAACCCACCCAAATCCTATGTTCGAAGTTCTGATGTGATTCGATATATTTGGTTCGAATATATGGAACTACATTTCTTAAAACTAATTTGTGAGATAAAAACTAATGGAGAAAAGGAATCAAAGAGCAAAGCAAGAGGACAATAGCAAATTTACCGGATTGAATTTTTAATTTACCGAAATTAAGGTTGATAGTTGCTCTATAGTCTATAGTACAAAAAGATAACTATTTAAAAAAGAGAAATTAAAAGAGTACCCTGAATTTACCGATTTACCCCCAAGGAACAAGGGCAAACAAAATTCTCTCTCAAGTCTCAACTGCCTTCCAAGTTCCAACGACCATAATAAAAGTTAAATTAATTTTCCACCAAAACTGGCCTCAATTTTCTCCATTTCTTTTTCTTTTTGTCATTTTTTTTTATAGGTCTATTTAATCCCCCAATATTATGTGCCGTTGCCGTTACCGTTACCCATCACCGTCAGTCTATCCATCCGTCAATCAATCCGACGACGCCGTTAACTATCCATTATAACGTCGTCATCCACTTCACCACCTCTCTCCACTTCGTTAACGTCACCGTCGGCATCAACGTCAACCTCGCCTTCCTCATCAAGCCACCGCTCAGCCGGCGCGCACTCGGCTTTATGGCGAAGCTTCCAATCAAGCGCTTGACATGCGCGAGAACAGTAATTCACAGCACCACAAACTGAGCAACGACGGAATTCGTGTCTCCGAGACTCCGGCCGACCGCAGCTGACGTGAGAGCACAACCGCAATCCCTCACCAGGAGTTCCGTCACGAGCCACGAACCATTCGGCCAAGAACCGGCTCGCCGGATGCGCCTCCGGCGCCGGCACATTGCAACCGAAATCACTCAGTAACGGACACCCTAACGCCGTTACCTGAACGTTGTTGGGATTCTGAGGATGAGGAGCAGCAACCCGGTGCGGGTGCGTGAGTGAGTTCCACATGAGCCAAGAGCGCGTGCTGATTCCCTGCGAAGCCGCCGACGACGAGAGTACGGCAGCCAACTCACGTGCGTTGGCTTGGACGAGAAACCGCCGTCCCTCGGCGATGTTCTGACGGACGCCGTAGCCGTCCTGAAGGCAGTGACCTAGCTCACGAAGCGCGTCTATGTGGCCGAGAAAAGCGGCTCGCGCGCAGAGAGCGACGCCGGCACGGAGGTCCTTGTCGTTTTTAGAACCGCCGCTGCCGTTGAACTGAATAACGGCCAGCGAGTACAGTGCCTGCGCGTGTGAGCTAATCGCGGCCTTGGCCATCAACGATGCTCCGCTTCCTCTGTTTTGTAAACAGTAGAATCGAATCTGCAAAAAAAAAAAAAAAAAAAAAGACTTAATAAAAAAACAATGCAAAAATTATCATTCGAAAGAATGTTCATGACTTGAACAAGTGAACATAGAATTTTTAAACAAACGAAAAAAAAAAAGAACATATTTTTATTCTAATAAATAAATGTTTCATACTATTCACATACCATGCCGAGAGTGTAACAAGCTTCGACGTTGCCGGCGTCGGCACATAGTTTCAAGAAACGGTGAGCTGAGTCAGACCAGTTGCTGGCTTTAATGGCAAATGTTTTTTGACAAGCTTTTGATAGTACTAGAGAATTCTGTGCTAATCCGTTTAATCTCTTGCATCTGCATAGAATTTCAACAATATAAAACAACATCAGTTAGATTCAAAGCCTAAAAATAGATTCAACCACTTAACCTTGAAAAAAATTTCATTGAAATTTCCAGATTTTTTTTTTCCGGTGATATAAAAGGTCACGTACGTTATCAAGACGTTGATGAAATCGGAGGGACAACGAGCGGTGGAGCTGAGTTTACAGAGAATAGAAATGACGAGATCGTCAGGCAGAGAATCGAACAAGTCAGTACTCTCACCGGAAACCTCCGGCGAGAGTCTCTGCCTTTTCCGGTGAACCACCGTCTTCTGCTGTTGTCCGACGACGACGACATGACTCGTCTTCTTTTTCTTGAGTGCTACTCTCTGGTCTAGACAAACATCTACTACTCTAGAATAACACAGACCTCTCTTCGTTCTCATTTCTCTCTCTCTCTCTCTCTCCCTCTTTTTTCAGGCTTTTTTCAGAGATAATAAAACAGAGAAAAAATACAAAGCCAGACCTTATATAAAAGAAGGAAGCGAAAGAGAGGCTTAAAAGAGAGCACAATAGCAGCAACAACAACAACGACAGAACCGAATCATAAAATAAATAACCTTCTGGACAGAGAGTAATGGATGTCCATGTGTAATTACATTCTTGTCCCTCAACTTGTCGCCTTTACGGTCAAACTCCGTTGACCCAGATCCGTCCGTTCGTCGTCTGTTTTTTTTTCGCAAAAAAATTAAATTCTTTTTTTTTTTTTTCTCTCTTTTAAAGCAGAGAGAAGCACAAAAGAGCTATCCAGTCCTCATCTTCTTTATTTATTTAATTTAAATTACGTGTGTTGGGTATAGGTGGACTATGCCATTTATCTCTCCAAGAAAACGCTTGGGTTTGTTTCGATAAAGCGGTTAAATTTGTTGGGGAGTAAAAAAAAAAAAAAACACTAACTAACAACGTTTATTTTCAGTGTATCGTTTCACTTTTTAACCGCAGTTAAAAGAAAATAAACCGACATCGAGGCGCGTTTTGTTACGCCCCATAGAATTCTCGATTTTAATTTTTGTTTTCCATTCATTCACTTGGCGAGTGTGGAAACGCGGGTGGGGTGAGATGCGGGAAGGGGTGAGATTTCTAACAAACTCAGGTAGCGAAATCTGGGCTCTCGTAGAAAGACCAAACGTGAAACCACCACATTGAGGTCAAACGTATGAATCAGCACTAACAAAGGTTCAGTTACAGTTTCTCGTTTTTTTTACTTGCCTATTTAAGAGTTCAATATTCAATTCAAAATATTGTTTGTGTTGCTTTTTATGTCCTCTAATTTTTCGTTTTTTATGTTGTTCAGTTACTATTTAGTATTTAGTGACAATTTTGTCAATAAATATATTCCACGTATATACCGATAATAATTATAGAACCAACTGTGTAATAAACCGATAATGTTATAAAATTAAAATTATGGATATTTCATAACAATCGTGATAATAGATGTATTTTATATCCTAAATCCAACTTAAGGGATTGATGAAATATAATGATCGTAATATTTTTTGCCTTGAAAATGCCCAAATGATATGAACCCACTAAGTATAATTCATCCTTAAAAACCGGCTTGTAAGGAGAGGGTGTCCAATGGGTTATATACCTTGACTAATTCCATACTTAGTTAATGTGGGATCCTAATATTCCACCACACTTCCGCAGCCATCGTCCACGGCGACCCATCTTTCCCAGCTGGGTGACTCCGCGAATCCCGCTTTCTTAGGTAGAAGCCGCCCTCCCCAGGTCACCCCGTCCGTGATGAACCCGCTGCTCAACGTGATGTAGGCTCTAATATCAAATGATACGAACCCACTAGGTAGAACTCATCCTTAAAAACCGATTTATAAGGAGAGGGTGCCCAATGGGTTATATACCTTGACTAATCTCATATTTAGTCAATGTGGGATCCTAACATTGGCAACTTATTTTCTTTTAATGTAATCTTATCTATAATCTGAATTAATTGTTCAATTTGGATTCTCTAGCAACCTGATCTTATCTTTGTCCTTATCTAAATAAATATGGTGACATGTGTAATCAATAACTATATTTATTTCTTTTATCATTTTATGTCACTTGTACATATTAAGTCAATTCAATACGTATTCACTTCAAACCTTGAATTTGTGATATAAATTTGGTTATACTTGTGAGATTTCATTATATTAATTTGCTAATCTTCAAAAGATAAATCGTAATCAAAGAATGATACTAATATAAATCTCGCTATAAAGTTTAAAAATCTTGTTTCTAATTTAGTTATATTAATATACATATATATATATATATATAATTATGGTATAAATAAGAAGATAATCAGAAATTTGAATTAATATAACCAGACCCATAGATAATATATACATGGCATTTGTGGACACGCATAATTAAATATATTACAAGTCTCTGTGTGAGAAGGTGAAAAATTATAAATTTACAACTAAATTTCATTATTTTTTTCCCTTAAACACAACTTCGTAGTAGAAATGTGTGTGGAAATTGGAATATACCTCGACCAACTTTTCACTTTGCCCCCCCGGAATTTGTATTATTATATAACGGCTCTACAATCTTTAAATTTTTGGCTCCACCCCAGCTTACATTGTCAAATCATTTTAATGCTAATTTTATTTTAGTTGTAAAAAAAAAAATTAAAAAAAATAAAAACGTATACAGTAAGAAAATTATGTCATAAAATTTGACTTTATTATATTTTGATGTCAACGGTGTAGATTGTACTTGAAAGGAATCATAATAATAAAAACCGTACGAGAAATAGAGAGTTGTGAGAGGAGGTGAAGTGAGCTGCATCGTTACGGCAAAAATCAGAAACGCAACCCAGCGTAGCCAAACCGGGAAGGAAATCAACCACTTTTGGTGGGTCCTCTGTAGTTAACATTTTCTAGTCAACTTTAGATTTTCTCTGGTCCCACTTTTTTTAATGGCCTGTTTCCACTGTAAAAAAAAACAAAAGGTTTGGTTTCCTATTTCCATACAGTGAAGTTTGAGGGAACATTTGATCATGGCGTGTAGGACCCAACCCAGCGAACGATTTTGTTCTATCATGAGGCATCTAAATCTAACTCTTTGATTCATTTATCAAAAGCTAAAGTTTTTTTTTTTCTTTTTTTAATTTTTTTAATTTCAAGTTTGGTTTACAATGTAAGTTCGAATCCACTTAAATTTCCACACAAGATTTTTCTTTGAATTTTAAGAATTATTAAAACTTATCTTTGTAAATCTTTAAGACTTTTGTTTAATTTTTTTACCAAATAAAACTATACTATACTGCTTTAATTGACATTCATAGAGAGCTTATTGTAGTTATCCATTAAGAAATTATAAAATATTTAGCTCAAAATTTCATAAATTTTACCCAAAGCTTTCACTTCAAATTAATAATATATTTACTTGAAAATATTTCTTTCAATTTTATATTGATTTGTTTGTAATTAGACCAAATATTGAGATTATTACAGCAATAAATGAAAATATATATACTAACAAATATTGTAAAATTATATTATTACCCAACGCGATTTGGTGTTATAAGATACTTATTTAGTTTATCCATGTTGTCGAAGCACCATGTGATTTATAATATATATATATTATAAAGTTATATCATAAAATAAAATTAATAATTTTAATTTTATTTACAAACCTAAACTAAAATTATTAATTTTATTTTATGATATAACTTTATAATATATATATTTTTTCAAAGAGACATAGAAACTTCAAGAATTGGTAGCTGGCAGTCTGGCACTAATGGGAGTGAAAAGAAAGAATCACCAGTAAGAAAAGTTATTTGTTTTGGTAGATATACAACATTATGGAGAATATGTATTGTTTTTATAGGAGGGTGGGTTTTAATTACACTTGATAATTGATTGTAGAAACCAAACCCTAAGCCTAATTTCACCCAAAAAAAAAAAAAAACCCTAAGCCTGATCTATAAATTCCACTACAGAAAGTGCTAGTTAAAGGCTTAAAGCTATGGAATGTTCTCTTTTTGTAAGGGGAAAAAAAGTAATTGAGGATTTAAATTATGAAAACTAAGAGCATCCTCAAAAGACTCATCTATTTTTCACACTTCAAATGTTTATTTGCTTACCTACGATGCAAACTGATGAGTGAAAAAAAGAAGAACCCTTCCAAAGGACTCTTCAATTAGAAATAAGTTTATATTATTTTAATGAAAGCACTCAAATTCCCTCCTCCCCACCAACAAATTTAATTACCCTCCATTTTTTTTCAGGTTAAATAATAACTTTTCATATTATTAAATATTTAATATTGGTTTCATTTTAAAGATCTAGATGAAACCTTTCTAGTGGTATAATTTTTATGATGATAAATTTATAAATTAAAACCTATTACATATTAATTGAAATTAATTAAAAAGATAAAGGATATAGATGTTAAATATTAATGATGATGTGATATAAAAAATAATATAATAATAATTGAAGAGGAAGAAGTTGCTCTTCAATATTAAGAGTGAGAAACAAAATCTTATTTGAAAGATCTCATTTGAAGAGCCTGTCGGAGCCAAATATGCTGACGTGGCTCGTTTGATTTTTATAATATCTTATTTAAAGAGTTTTTTGGAGATGCTCTAACATACAACTTTGAAGATTAATGGAACTTTTAAATTTGGAATTTTTTTTTTTTACGGTATTTATTTATACACCTATTTAGATCTTGTAATTTTTTGAACATTTTGTAGGATTCGAACAGCTGACTAGGAAGTCATTTGCCAAAGTCTCAATCACATCCATCTACTAACTAGTTACGTTACTGGGAATAGCTTGGATGTCTCTTCAAATATCATATGCTTCTTTTTTCCAAAGATATTATTGATTTTAATAAATCAATTTTTTTAGAACAAAAAATATCAATTTGATTTTTATGGGAAAAAAAATTAAATTGATATTTTTTTATTCTAACAAATTTTTGATATATTAAAAACAATAATATCTAAAAATATCAATTTGATTTAATATCCTTTATTTTAAGAATTCCTTACACCTAAATTGACTATTTTATATAGTTACAGGTGGTATAATAACATTTTATTTCACATATATATTAATGGCCAGTTTGGTATTGTTGTAACTTTTATAATAATCACTATTAGTTGTGCTGAAAGAATATTCAGCGGTGAAATTAATCAGCAGATGTTTAGTTAATTGTATTTTTAAAACTTCTGTATAACTCAAAAACAGTATATATATGTTTGGTCATTTTATTGCAAAAGTGCAGAAATTAGTTATTATGACTAAAATATACATGAGTTTATGATCCTATTTCATTTATTTTTCATTAATTATACATATTAAATCAATATTTAAGTAGAATATTTAAATTGGAAAAAACAATCCATAAGAACAATAAAAAGATTTTTAAAAGATTTTATAAATCAAATCAATATTTAATAGAATATTTAATTTTGAGATGAAATAAGGTATATAAATGATTTTAACTTGATTTCATAAGATGCATTGAATGATAAAATAGATTATTCCATAATCACTTTTAAAAAGTAACCCCCTATTTACTTTTCAAAATCACTGTCAAACTTGTCAGATTATCAATTAATCACTTTTGGAAGTTACAAGTTTTACCAAACATCAATTTATGTCGAAATTATAAAATAATTTAATTTTAACTTTTCAAAAGAAATACCAAACTGGCCTTTAAGTTTTATTTTATAGCATATTAGGGAAAAAAACAAAAAATCTCTCCAAATCTCTTTATACCCTCGACTAAAATTTGACTTTTTATAATAGGAGTTGTATACAAGAAATTAGACAAAAAAGAATTTCAGAGTTTAAAGTGATGAAATATGTGTATATCAAGTAAATATCTTATTTGCGGATGTGGAGTTTTATTAGAATTCATTTTGTACAATAGTTATTATTTAATTGTATGAATGTTTAAGTAATTTGGCCAAGGTCGTGCCTCCCTATCATTTCAAAATTACTTTCATTCTCATCCTAGAATCTAAGACCGATGAGGCGATAATTGATTATTATTTATTTTGAATTAAGTTTACGAATCAGAAATTTTGTTAAACTGAATATCAATCACTTTTAAAAAGTAACCCCCTAATTACTTTTCAAAATCACTGTCAAAACTTGTCAGATTATCAATTAACCACTTTTGGAAGTTTTACCAAACATCATTTTATATCGAAATTATAAAATAATTTGATTTTAACTTTTCAAAAGCAATACCAAACTAACCTTAAATTTGAATATTGAAATTACAGATTATGAAATAGTTGATTTTGAGAAATTTACCAAATAAAATTTTTCTCTAAGAAATAAATCATTATTTTCCAACAATTACTACTGCACTCTCTTAGACCATCTCCAATACATATACTAATACTAATGCCAAATTTGGCACGAAATATAGTGAAATGTTATATTTAGCACATCATTTTAGCATTGTATTCCAATGCAAAATTCTGTTTGATATGTTATTTTTTATTTATTTTTAATTATTTAAAATTATAAAAGTCAACAAATGCAACTAATGCATTCAATAAATACATTGAATATTTTGTTAGAATTGTTTCAATCTCAATTTTCCCTACCAAATTTGTTAAATTTTTATTATTTTAAATTAAAAAGTCAACAAATACAGCTACATTTATAGCATTAGAGCATGCCAAATTTGACACAGCGTATAGCATATGCATTAGAGCATGTTTTTTTTTTTACTTTGTGCTAAATTATATCATTGGCACAATGATTTAATATTGCATTGGAATGCTCACAAGCTACAACATTATTAATAGGAACAAAATCATTCACTAAAACGTTTAAAATGTAATCTAATTTTCCAAATGGATTAAGACATCATTATCATCTTTAATCTTATTGAGTTGCAATTACGTGCTTATCAAATGGTTATCTTGCAAGTAATAAATTTTGCTTTTTCTTCCAAACGTAATTTTAGTTTGACCAAAATCATTATTGATCGAATATAAACTCGATCATCACTCCTTGCAACTTGCAAAAGATTTTCTTGAGGGTAAAGATTTGCGGCGGCTTAAGGAATGTAAAAACCGTCCGCTTGCTGTCACGTCGCCGTTAAATTTAATTATTACCGTCACATTCAACGTTGACGTGAATCTTATTGTAATCACAGCATTTATTTTTATAATTATATATTTTTAATACAAACTTTGCTCGATCTATCTGTCTGTGAAGTTGAAAAACGCCACTAACAAAAAATAAAAACAGATAAAATACCAGAACAAAAATTAAACTTTTATGTTTACAAACAAAAAAAACATATTTTGTATATTAAAAAGATGAAATTTAGTTAAATATACAAATTTCTTATTCTAATTCCACAAAAATAATTGATATATTTTTTTTTATCTTATAAAATAAGATAAATTTGTGATATCTTTCATACTTATTATAATAAATTTACCTTCCAATTTTATTTTTTACAAATTCGTATTTTAATTTTTTTTATTAGATTTAAAAAGGTTATAGAAAGTGTTGTGAAAATTCAGAATATATATTTTTTTAATTGCATAGTATGTTATTAATTATATATTTTTTAATAGTAACTCCAAAAATTTGATTTCATGAGTAAAATTAAGTGTGTAATAAGTTTAATTTTTGTAACTCAATAGATAGAAAACAGATTAAATTAAAAATTGAAAATTCGTATTTTTGCTTGTAAAAGTTGTAAACCGACAAAAAAAAAATCTCAATGACCAATACACATTACAGGCACGGGTGAGGTTATCACAGCCGAATATTATAATATTTTAATGCTTCAGGCAGGGAATGTAGAGAAACAAAGGCATGTAGTGTGACTTTGTGGAATTTGGATCCTATCAGAACATTTTCCTAACGTCACGTAATCTCATGACACATAATTATTGTAATGAATGTGTGGTTAAGAACTTAAGATATGATTAGTTTACGCAACTGCTCTATCAACAATCAATCATATATTTTAAAAAAATCAGGAAAAAAATCAGATCAATAGATGATCAAAATCCGATCCCGTAGGAATAGAGATGAGGAGAGGTGGAGTAGAGCGGTGACGAGGATCTCAAGGAGTGATAGAGACCACTCATGTCATGCAAAGGAGGGTCCCACGTGTCCCCCTACGGCTTCAGATGTTTCAATCTAATGCACTTGTTTTTTTCACTTCTGGAAGAGAAACATTATAATAATGTAAAATGGCTGCTTTATAATAGGGAGAGAGAGATAGGCGGGACCCACAACAAAAAATTTTCTTGTGGTGGGGTAAGTGGGGACCACGTTCTGTATGGCCCCCGCAATCAACGTAGCCGATTTTGATTTTTGGTTCCTGATTTTTACTACTTGGAATTTTTTAACTTACTTTGTCTTGCTTACTTGTAAATGTGGTAACTGAGTAAAGTAGTAAAACCCCACATTGTTGTGCTTCACTGGTGGCCCAATAAAAACACTTGGAACAATGGTTTTATTTAGTATTATATAAAAATAATGTTAGAATATGAGAATATCCCAATTATTTATTTAAATATCATAATAAAGATAATGTAAACATATTAGTCACTTCAGTTATGGTAATGTATTACATATGGAAGTATAATATTAGATAAATAATTTGGAAGTTGTTGTATTAATTATTATATAAAAGTTTAGAGAAGATATTCGTGATTATATCTTTTATTATTTGATTTAAATGTTAATGGGATTTGAATGGTTCTCGATTGTCATGTTCATGTTAATTATCAAAAGATTAGCAACCGTGAAATTTAATAGAAACAAAAAGTTAAAAAATATATATATTTTTAAATGAATTAAAATCTTTTATATTCTTTACTTAGGATACGCATTAAGTGAATCCTTTTAAAATTATTATAAACTTTGACATGTATTGTCAAAAATATATCATAAACTTTTTTTTTTTTATAAGAAACAGCATGCCTACATGTTTTTTAATATTAAAGATATATCCCCGAACATGATTTATCAATCCACTTCTCATTTTACGAGTGTAACAAAATTTGGCAAAAGTTTATTTACATTTTACCCTTTATTTTGTTATTATTTAGATTTTCTATTAAAATGTTAATAATTTTTCAAACTCCCCCTATCCCCCGAAGAGAAAATCTTGCATGCACCATTGCACTAGGTGCATGTAAGATTTTCTCCTCCCCCAATTCCCCGTACCTAGCTTTGCCTTTGGTAATAATTATAAACTATCTGCTACATCATTTAAGATTACAATTTTGTAATGTAATTGACTACCTTCTTTGGTAACTTTAAAAAAAAGAAAAGAAAAAAAAAAGATGTATTCGTTGTTAAATTAGTATATAAGAAACATAATTATAAAAAAAAAAAAAAAAAAAGTATATAAGAAACATGAAAATTCTAATGGTGTCTCTTCTTATTAATAAGTCTATAGTATATATATTTTATATATAAAAAAAAAATAAACAAACAGTTCCGTTGTATTATTGGTGTGCAATATAATATATATAATCCCGATCTGATCAGTGTGCACTGAAATAACTTTACGAGGATATTGAATATGAGCCACTCATTATGAAGAAGTTTTGACAAGTGCATACAAGCTTTACATATAAAATTAGTAGTTTATATTCAATATCCTCATAAAGTTATAGCAGTATGTACTGACTTGAAAATTTATGTATGTATATATATATATATATATATATAATTAGAACGTGGACCCTAATATACTGAAATTAATATCATTAGAACAAATGACAATAAAATAAAATAAATAAATAAATGGCATTAGAGCAATTATTAGTTTTAGGTTTTTACCAAATCTGCCTTCGAGGTATAAATAAAACCAAAAGAAAAGCTGACAAACTCACCACTATTGTTTTTTTTTTTTTAATGAAATGGTAAAATTGTAAAAATAAAATTTATTAAGATTAATAAAAATAAATTTTAACCAGCAAATACAAACAAATATGATTTGACATATTAAATAGTTGATTTGCAATATATTATATATTTTTTCTGAGGTTGACTAAGTTTATATATGTGATAAACATAGAATAGATTGAATTATTGTTATTTATTTATGTATTTATTTTGTTGTTGTTAGTTGCTGCTTGCTAGTTCCTTAAGTTGAAAGCAGAGAAGTTTGAGGCCATAAAAAGATTTTTTATTTTTTATAATTTATTTTGTCAACAAAATATGTGATTTATTAACAGTCAAACACGTATTAAATTTAGTCTCTCTTTTTCTTCAGTTTAATTATCTAAATCACTAAAGCAGATCTGATTATTGATCTTGCCTTAGTTTTCTGTCCCTTCGATTTGATGGATTTTGTCCAAGGTCGTGCCTCTCTATCATTTCAAAATTACTTTCATTATCATCTCCTACAATCCAGAATCTAACACCAATGAGGTGATAATTGATTATTATTTATTTTGAATTAAGATTACAAATCAGAAATTTCGCTAAACTGAATATCAATCACATGTCAATGATATAGTAATTGGTTATAGACACGCTTCTAACTCACAGGTTTATGGGTCGAGAATCTAGTATGTTGGAATAAATTCAATTATACGACTCTAGTCAATAGTATATTGAGACTTGGTAAAAGAGTGGTGCTGTTAGCACCCCTCTATTGATCTATTTATGCTTAACTTTTTAATATTTTGATTTAATTATATAAAATTAAATTGATTAATTAATTTTTTTGATTTATTTTCAAAACTGCCATGTTTTTTATTTTTTAAATTTAATACACCTCATCTCTGTTTTAAATTTAAAAAAAAAATTTAAAAAAAATCCTCTATACGTTTCTCTCGTTCGTGACTTTTTTTCTTCTTATTTCTTTCCAAATCTCTCTCATTTCTTTTTCCAAGTCTCTGTCACCCATGTCTGCTACTCTCTATACTTTTTTTTTTTAAAGTCACGTACCTTAGGGCACGTTTGGTATCATTTTTAAAATAGTGTTTTTTTTTTTTTTAATGGAAATCATGTTTTGAAAATGTAATGTGTTTGATAGTGTTTTTTTAAAATTAGTTTTTTGAAACTGAAAACGATGTAAAAGTGTTTGGTTGTTGTTTTTAAAATGGGTAAAGTAATTGTTTGGAGGGAAAAGTTGATTTGTTTTGAAATAATGTTTTTGAAAATGGTGAAAAACAATACAAAGTTGTTTTTAACTTTTTAGTTATACATTTTAAAAAGTTGTTTTTTGTTTTTAGAAACAGTTTTGTAAAATGTGCAGCCAAACAGCATTCAAATCGTTTTTTTTAAAACAAAAAACAGTTTTTAAAAACAGATCCAAACACCCCCTTATATTCTACACACCTCCCATCTCACATCTTTATATCAATTTTTTTCTCTCTTAATTTCTTGTACTATCCGGCGCATCCCTTCAAAGTTTTTTTTTTTTGTTATAGCATATTAGGGGAAAAAAAAAAAAATCTCTCCAAATCTCTTTATACCCTCTACTAGAATTTGACTTTTTATAATAGGAGTTGTATACAAGAAATTAGACAAAAAAGAATTTCAGAGTTTAAAGTGATGAAATATATATATATTAAGTAAATATCTTATTTGCGGATGTGGAGTTTTATTAGAATTCATTTTGTACGATAGTTATTATTTAATTGTATGAATGTTTAAGTAATTTGGCCAAGGTCGTGCCTCCCTATCATTTCAAAATTACTTTCATTCTCATCTCCTACTCTCTAGAATCTAAGACCGATGAGGCGATAATTGATTATTATTTATTTTGAATTAAGTTTACAAATCAGAAATTTCGTTAAACTGAATATCAATCATATGTCAATGTTATAGTAAAATATATAGTAATTGGTTATAGATACGACCCTATCTCACAATCTTATGGGTCGAGAATCTAGTATGCTGGAATAAATTTAATTACATGACTCAAGTCAATATCATATCGAGACTTGGTAAAAGAGTGGTGCTGTCAACCTATTTACGCTCAACTTTTTAATGTTTTGATTTAATTATATAAAATTAAATGGGTTAAATAATTATTTTGATTTATTCCAAAACTATTAGTTATTTATTTTTTTAAATTTAATACACCTCATCTCTGTTTTAAATAAATAAATAAACACATCCTCTATACGTTTCTCTCATTCATGAATCATGAACTTTTTTCTTCTTATTTCTTTCCAAACCTCTCTTATTTCTTTTTCCAAATCTCTGTCACCCATGTCTGCTTACTCTCTGTACTTTTTTTTAAAGTCATGTACCTTATATTCTACACACCTCCCATCTGACATCTTTATATCAATTTTTTTTCCTCTCTTAATTTCTTGTACTATCCGGCGCATCCCTTCAAGGCTTCAAAGCCTTCTTTTTTTTCCTGTTCATTATAGCATATTAGGGAAAAAATAAAAATAAATCTCCAAATCTCTTTATACCTTCGACTAGAATTTGAGTTTTTATAATAGGAGTTGTATACAAGAAAATAGACAAAAAAAGAATTTTAGAGTTTAAAGCGATGAAATATATATATATATATCTTATTTGCGGATGTGGAGTTTTATTAGAATTCATTTGTACAATAGTTATTATTTAATTGTATGACTGTTTAAGTAACTTGATAAAGAATATAAATATAATATTAAACAAATTTAAAATGTGGGGCATTTTTAGCTCGATAGAGGGGTGTCAATAGAACCACTTTTTTTTTTTTTTTTGTTGACAATTTCTATTGAAAGCTTTCGCTATTGGTAGGATGCGAATCGCTGACCTGAGAGTCATTTGTTCAAGCCCCGAACTTGTCCATCTATCAGCTGAGCTACGCCCATGTTAACCAATAGCACCACTCTTGATAAAATTAACTACTACAAGAATGATCTAAAAATAACTTCTTATGTAATGAACGAGTCTATTCACATTTTATGATTTTATATATAAAATAATGGCTCGAACCAATCCTGTAACCACTTGACCATTTGAGCTACGGGTGATTGGGTGGATGAATATATATTCCTTGGTGGGTTAGTTCAATTTTTATTGTTTTTTGTATTTGTGATAAGATGAAAAAGAATATATTTGTTGCATTCATGCCCTTTTGAGGTGGACACTTCTCAGGGTTTTGTGTAGCTTAGCTAAGATAGCAAAATAGGAATAGATATTTGAATATGGAGTTTTGGATGAGGCAGCAGTGCACCAACTGACACGTGGTGGGATATGTTGCTCCCTCATCTGATATGAACAAAGGTAATTGGATTTGGAAGCAAAGGTGGAGAGTTGTGTCAAGTGGCCTGTTTCTTCTACTCTGATTCTTTCTCCAGATTTTGGATAAAGTAAATATCAATTGTTTTTTTTTTGGTGTCACAGAAAGCCTATCTGCTTTTATAAATTCGGGTTTATCTGTCCATCAATTACTCCACACTTTCTTGTGATTGTCAGATGCTATGAAGATTGAAGAAGCAACAAGGGCAATGGATTGACAAGGAAATAAAATAAAATCTCAACCAATTAATGGCCTAATCAGTAATTGAAATATCTAAATTTTATGGTTGGTTTGTATAGAAATCTCCATTCACAAACCACATAAACTTTTGACGATGAGATAATGATGTATTTTAAAATTTTTCTGAAGTCTATTAAATACAAAGGCATGAAAAGTTTTATAATTTAAAAAATAAAAAAATGAAGAAAAACTTGCTTAGTGTGGTTTTAAAGATTGAAGCAAACGTTTAAAGAAATGCATGAGATGCAAGAGGGGAGGCAAAAACGGGTCACGTGATAGCTTTGTCTCTCGGTATCATTAGCGTAATGGCGCTACAAAAAAAAAAAAAAATGGGGTAGGGGAAGAACGTACGGTAACTAACACACTCTCAATGCACGCTATCTAACTAACAATTCATTCATTCATTGTTTTAATTTTCACTCTTTTGCTTGCCTTAGCGTGCCTTTTTTTTTTTTTTTTTTTTTTTGGAGTACATTTCAAGAGTAAAATCACATGGCTTCATTGATATCTAGTAATTTTTAATTTTTTTTTAGAAATAATTATTAATTACTTTTTAGAAAAAATAATTAAAAATTAATATGAACCCAACTTTTTTTTTGTTTGTAATAATTATTTGGCTTTGAAGGAATCCATTACGGGTAAGGATTTTCTTAACGTTCAGGGCATTTACAAATTAGGAATCCTAATGAGAGGAAAAAAGAAGAAGGTAATTACTGATTTATGATTATAATGTTTACTAGAATTAGTTGATAATCAATTATATAAGTCTTCCCCATAAATCAGAAAATAAATAATTTCGGTTAAAAATCAAGTTTCATTTCTTGATTCCCTTTTTGACTAACTTTGAGTATGTAAAAACAAAACTTTTATTTCCTCAAAATATTAGGGCCCGTCCTGCAAGCCGTTTTTTATTTTTGTTTTTCGAAAAGAAAAATGAAAATGAAAATGAAAATGAAAACAGTGTTTTTGGTTTTGTTTTTGAATTCCGAATACGCGTCTGGTAGCATTTACTGGAATCCGTATTTTAAAAATAAAAACGGGAAAAACGCGTCTGGTAGGAAAACCGAAAACTTTCGAAAATTGAAATATCAATTTTTACATTTTGTTTAATATTATAATAATTATAAACAAATTGATTAAATAAATAACTAAAAAAAATTGAAATGTAATTTTTAAATTAAAAAAAAGTTATCAATTGAAGAGGAAGAGGAAGAGGAAGAAGAAGAAGATGAGTAGATCGGCGACTCAGTAGAGCAGATCGGCGGCGGCGTCGAGTGGCGATCGGCGGTGAGAGGCGACGCAGAGCCGATCGGCGGCGAGCGGAGGAGGAGGAAGAGGAAGAAGAAGAAGAAGACGGCGGCGATGGCAGCAGCGAACGGAGGAGGAGGAAGAGGAAGAGGAAGAAGAAGAAGAAGAGGAAGAAGAGGAAGAAGAAGACGGCAGTAGTGACCGGCGACCGGCGGAAGGCAGCGGCGAGCGACGACCGGCGGCAGGCAGTGACGATCGGCGGCAAGGAGGAGGAGAAAGAAGGTGAAGAAGAAAGAAGATGAAGATGTGCAGTTCGTCTGGTCCAAGAGAAAAAAAAAAGAAAAAAACATTTTTTTGTTAATTTTTTTGAAATTGTATTTGAAATACATAAAATAACTTTTTTTTGTTTTTCAAAATTTCCACTTTTAACACTTGACTTTGTTTTTGTTTTTGTTTTTGTTTTTGATTTCTGAAAATAAAATGAAAAACGGTTTACAGGACACGAATTCGAAATCATTTTTAGAAAATAAAAACAAAAACAGCTGAAAACAGCTGAAAACAGCCTGCAGGACGGGGGCTTAGAGTCTGTAAATATAGATTTTTTTTTTTTGTTGTTGATATTACAACAACTGCTGTAACCCTACGAGAATTGGACTCTACTAGCACAGTCCGAACTACTACTCCCATAAATGGGGAGAGGGCACCCATACAAGAGGAGGGACAAAGAATGAGTGTATATATATATATATATATATGCATGACGGGCATTAAACCGTGGTGATGGAGTCTCCCATTAGAGAGTCACATCATAGATTTATATCTATACAAATCTCCATTTAGCTAGATAAGTACGAAAAGCACACTTTAATTCTTTTAATCAAATGTGATTTGAAGAAAACAATGATGATGTGAGTCATACATTCTTGATGCTTCAAAGAGATTGATGAGGTGTTGTGGGCTCCAAATAAAACTCCAAGCCAAGAGACTGAGAGCGAACGTATTCTTCTAAATTTGGACAGAATCGGTTTTAAAGAGAAGCTCTTACGGGGACGGGACCCACTTTGTTGTTGGAACGTTTAGAGACAGATGGGTTGTTCCCTTTGAGTGGTGCACGGCTCTTTTATGGAAAGGACACGTTGTAGAATCCTTGGCATGAGAAAATCTTCGGTGCACCGTTCAGCCACCGAAACATATAGCAAGAAAAGCTTATGCAGTAAATATGTGACAGTCACATGTCTCATCTTCAGTGATCAGGTACACCATTAAACCATACAAACCGGTGTATTGAAGACTTTCTCCTTTTCGTTCGCAAAATCGTCTCGCTCATTTTGAATGTCCAATCCAAACCTATCGATCGATGATTCATACACATGCAAAGCAAACCAGTACTGTATCCTATTTTATCTTTGCTTTTTTATTAGCATTTTTCACATCAAGTTTGCTAAGTTTGGACAAGCTCATGAGCTGTTCCCTTATACTTTACTTGTTTGTTTTGTCTCATATTTGTTGTTGCATTTCTCTCTCACTCTCTTTTTTGAATTAGAAATGGTGTAGACGTTACAATTTTATATATTCTAACTTGGTATAGGAAAAAAAAATATTGATGTCCTTGTGGTTTGAGTAACAACTTGAAATTTGTGTTTTTAAGTAAATGTGGAGCAGGTCATGATGCAACTATATAAAGTAGTTTTTGTACCACAACAATAATACACTTCATTAAGTGTGACAATTGAATCAGCAATGACACATCGCTTTCTAACTTTACTATAAAATAAAATAAAAAATAATTAAGAGAAAGAATTGGGTGATAGTGTTAACTTCTCTATTTGGTACTTGTGATTTGTGAAATACATGAAAGCAGGTTGGGTCATAACTCATAAATGATGAAGTTGTAAATTACTGGGAATTGAATTACTTTTTTTATTTTTCAAACAAAATATGTTTTGGAAGATTTCTAATTTGAATATGATTTCAGTAAATTTAAAATAATATTTTTAATGTAAAATATTTACTCTAAAAGAAACCATTATTGAGTTGATATATGCAAGAAGCTTTTTCCATAATAGTTTGGTTTATTGAGAGACTTTTTTTCTATCTATTTGCCATTATCATTTTTTTTTTTTTTTTTTTTTTGATAGAATATTTGCCATTATCAGCTGTACTTTTTTTAGGGTGGGTGTTAGGTGCTAACTCTGTGCAGTGGTTGTGGTACTGTACGTACCACATGATCTTCAATTCACTGAAAAAAAAAAAGAAGCATATACTGATCAGTGATCAACCAACCACTGTACAATTATCCCAAGCTAGGCTGGAGTAAAATGGAATGTATGTTCAAATAAAAATAAAAATAAAAGAAAACAGAAGCATGTGAGATATTTTCAAATTTAGTTAATTAAGTTCATTAGTTTGGCAACAAGTCATGGAACTTGTTAACGTAGAATTATATCAATCTCTCCCTCTCTAATTCCTCATTCTCTACGCTGGGATTTGTAGGGATTTAGCTTGACAAACACAAACTTATAATTTTTTTTTATAATTAATTTTGTTTTTAATATATATTTATTTGATACACTGACTTGAGTAATTAAAACAGAGAATGTGAAGGTAGACAATGCAGAGGATGTTGCTTGACGCATTTTCCATTCACTAGCTTTGATATGTATAAAACTATAAATAAATATATATATATATATTTTTATGTATATATACTATATAGTATGGTCTGCATGCGTGTGCGCACGTGATGCATTGGCTATGGTTGAGTATTCTCCAAGCTAAATTTCGATACTCTGATAAATGAAATCATTGAGAATTTTTCATCATCTTTTGACTGTGATTAAAGTGAAGGAAATGTACACGAAAAAGATGATGAAAAAAAGGTGACCGTATTTGTACTGTAGTCTGTACAATAATCATGTATGCTTGTGTCACCGTTGACGTATATATATATATAGAGAGAGAGAGAGAGAGAGAGAGAGAGAGATAAGTATGTGCCCTCCAGTTTTTATGCATAAACTGTTGATGATCATGCATGCATTGCATATGAACCGTTTGATGTAACTGCACATGACGACCATCGACTGGATTGCAGCAAGCACGTGATTAGGTGCTCGAAAAGTTAAATATAGAGATTGACACTTTGACAGAGGTTTGACCGGTCTTTTTCTACCTCATGTGAATCTCGCTTTGCTTTTTTAGATGTTTTTGTTTTTACCAGACATAGAGTGATAGAGTGGATTCTAGATTGACACGCCACCTTATCACAACTCCTGCCACACAGTGACTGTACTGATAATCATCACAATTCACAGTGAATTGAATAGATTTATTTTAGAGTAGATGAGTTAAATGAAGAATCTTCAAAATGACAGAAACATCCTCTGAAAACTGCAGTTTCATCAGACGATGTTAGGGTTTTTATTGGCCTTTCACTCCAAAAAAAAAACTGTTTGGTTTTTGTTTCCCAGTTCTGGGACAAGACAAGCTCAATCTAGTTTGCCTTTACGTGCATGGTACGTGGACTTCAAGCTTCAACAAAAATTACCAAAAGGCAAGGCAAAGCAACCTCACCGTGTGATTATGCATTTGCTTGCAATCACTATATATATATCTTATGGGGTCAATGGGTCATCACCCTTTTTTCTGTGATCACGGTAACCAATCGGATTACGCCACCTATTTATTTATTACCCTTGAATTTTAAGAAATTAATTAGTAAGAGAAGTGTAATTTCATTTTTTTTTAAAAAATAATTACAATCTTATCATTTCTCAACCTTTTGAGTCATATATATATATATATAGAGAGAGAGAGAGAGAGATGGGTTTGGTTGTAGAAACTAGTCCATTTATATAAAATTAATCTATTAATTAGTGACATATAACAAAACTTAAAATATGTTGAATTGGTTTTAGATTTTTTTTCTTCTTCCAGAAATGTAATAAAAATATGAGTGAAACATTAAGTAATAAAAGTATACATGCGAGGAATTTTCACATATGAACATCCTGAATTCTCTCATAGTTAAAAAATAGATGGTGATTTATAAACTTGAATCACATAAATACAAATAAAAAATTAGTCTTAGTTCTATATATAAAGGTCTTAGTTCTAAAGAGATAAGAATTCAGTGATTTTCTAGTGTAGACAACAAGTATATATACATATTTAATTTCTATAGATTTACTTTATATTTTAACAAGTATATATATTTTTTGAAATATTACAATAATTGGGGGTTTGGGAGAGGGAGAGAGACTCGAACCCATAACCTCATAGTATGGGTGTGACAGGCATATCACTGTGTCAAGTTTATCTTGTCTATTTCAAAAACATTCAGTAGCGAGAATTAATAAAACCGTACGATAAGACAGTCAGGTATACCTGACCTGATAATTTATATATATATATATATATATATATACACTAATACACCATCTTGCTTTGAGAATTACATTCTACATGAATTTAAATCGGACTTCAAAGGTAATATATATATTATGGTAATTATATTAAACATGTTGATTGTTCATGATCAATTTTATAAACAAATTTAGGGTTTGCTAATCACATGCTCAGAAGTCGTATTTAACTATTTGTCACAATATATATGCATGGTCGGTGACTAACTCTTGGCAGAGATCATGCATGGGTGCTGTGTCGCGATCTTAAAAAATAAATTTAATTTCTTATTATTATTATTTTTTTTAACTCCACACATGTATGAGTCAATGATACCAAACGAACGACATGCATGTCACTCTTCTAACTACTGTTGTCTGTTATTCACGTTTATATATTCTATTACAAGTAACTAAATAAAGTTCTAAGCATCCTATCCAACAACTATAAATTTTGGTGAGCATCCGATCCCTTCAAAATTCAAATAAATTAGAAACAATTCAATAGTTGTGAATTTTTATAAGGAAATATTTGATATGTTATCCAAAACCAGGATATTATTGTTTTTAGATTGCTTTCTCATTCATTTTTATATTAAAGTAAAAGAAAATAATCAAAATAAAATATTAAAAAACTAATTAACATTTTCAATTTTTCACAACATGTTCAAAAGTTTTTATTTTATTTTATTTATTTATTATTATTATTATTTTTAATTATCTATCGAGATTTACAGAGATGGTTGAAGTGAGACAGTATATTCAAAGTGCCAAATATTTGCGGGTTGATAGAACTCTTTTAATTACATGACTGAAATATATTTAGATAATGACCTTTCATCGTTCAACAAATATAGAGGTCTCGAGTTAATTTAAATGTTCTATTTCCCAAGTCTATAAATATATTTAAAAAAAAAAAAAAACGCACACAATAACAATTAAAAAAAAACTTGAATAATACTAATTCAATATTAATGGACAGTTTTCTCATCTTTTGAAAGAATATATAAATTAATTAATTTTTTAATTCAACTACTATACTGCAGGCACGTACTCTATACAGGGGCCTAGCTACAAAAAAATTAATAAGTTTAATTTGTTATTTTCTGTGTTTTTAAAAAAGAAAAAAAATCTAAATATAAGATAATGACAAAATTAATATTGTTTTTTTTACGTAACAAAATTAATATTGTTTGATAGTTGATAAGTCATAAAAATAGCCTAGTTTATAATTTAATTTAATTAAGATAATAGGAATAGATTTATTAGGGTGATATACTCAACCCCAAGGGATGGTGTCACTGGTCACTGGGGCGAGCCGTAAACTCAAACGTCTTGTGTTCGATCCCTGGCAACCACGTTTATCTTGTGGCCATTGGAGGTTTACCCGGCTATTAACTTCAGGGCTTCGTGGGATTAGTCGAGGTGCGCGCAAGCTGGCCCGAACACTCACGAATACCAAAAAAAAAAAAAAAAAGATACTCAATATTTTTATTGATACACAAACATATTAAAATTTTCATTTCCTCTCCATTCTCCTTTCATTCCATGAAACAAATTTTGTACCTTACTTCGTTTGCTAAAATCTGAACAAGTACGCATTTAGTTTATTTCAATTTAAATGTTTTTAGGATAAAGATCATTATATCTTTCTTATCTAGATACATACTTTAAATTTGAAAAATTGTAATGTAAAGTTTGCTTAAAAAAACTTTGTACTACCGTCTAGTATGACTTGGGTGGGAAATTACGTTCATTCATCCAGCATAACAATGTCCTAAATCTAAGTCGTCGCACCTCATGTGATATACAAAAAAAAAAAAAGAAAAAAAAAAGGGTTATACTTAATTTATGATTTGGATTCTCTATTGATCTAATCTTTTTAAAGCATATGATTGGTGGTTAATAAAGTGGTTGTGAAAACCAATCACATCTTAACCACTCATTCATTGTAATGCTTATGTTTCGTGAAATTAAATGAGGTCAGGAAAAAGATTAAATTAGTAGAGGATCCAAATTCCTTAATTTAACTCATCCAGACAATAAATCCTTGCTTCGCCCCTGACTTTATAGCTGCAGAATTACTTCGTAAGCCAATGGTTACTACCGGTAACTATACGGTCCCTATATAGTATCTAAATTAGGGATTGTATTATCGAAAACTTACCGATAAGTCATAAAATAAATTACCAACAAACTATTATCGTTGCTTCATTGACATTTGACGATAGACACTAATAATATGCAATAAAATTAACAGACGTCAAAAGCGGCGTTATAACGCCGTGTAGTTGGAAATAGAGGCCATACCCCTTAATCATTTGTAATTGGAAGAAGTAAAAATGTTTATTCTCGACTAGATGGCAGCTCTAGGTGGCGTAAACTTCCTTCATTCTTATCGGATCCGAAACCTAAACCGATATTTCGTCAAAAATAATTAATTTAATAAAATATATCGGAAATTAATGGGGATTTGTGAGGATTTAGCGTAACGAACCATAAATGTGGTTTTAATTAGAGAGGCAACTAAAGATGTTGCTTAACGCATTTGTCATCCGATATTTATTTTTATTTTTACTTTTTATCTTTTTTTGATTTTGGAAAAAAAATATATATATATATATTAATGGGAGCCACCGCAAAAGCATTTTTCGCGTCTCGTGTGTTGTGCAGAAAATATATCCCAGTGAGGCGTGCACACGTGCTGGTCCAATTGCTCGATCGCTTGAGTGATTTTGAAGCCATCCTAACATTCTCTGTTACTTCCTTTTATATATATATATATATTTTTTTTTACAAGGATTAAAAAAATAATATTTTTGGCATATAAATATAAAAAAAAGAAAGTAAAAGTAGTGATTGAGATTTTTAACAGGAGTCGTGTAGTTGTCAAAGTCAAAGAGACAAACCTAATTGTTTTAGGGGCCTTAGGTCATCTGCTCCCACTCATGGTTATCTTTTTTTTTTTTTTTTCCTGTAAATTTTCCTTTTTATAATATATTTTAGCCTTTAAAATTGTATAGAATTTTAGGTCTTTTAGGTATCATTTCTTTTTATTATCTCCAGTTCTCCACTAGTGTCGTGCTGCAATTTTTTTTTTTATTTTTTATTATTATTATTTTTTTAAAGTTTTAATACAGCATTTTATCATTTTTTTTTATCATATCTATTAATCCGGGACCAGTTATTTTTTTTTTAAAACTTTCGACATTTGGTAGGATTCGAGCCGTTGACCTATGAGTCATTTACTCAAGTCTTAAGCTCGTCCATCTACCAGTTGAGCTACGCCCCTAATATTTTTATCATCTATATATCATGCTATATAGATCAAGTAATTTGGACACGATTAATGTAATTTGAAAAAGTAATTTTAATATATATATTTAAAAAGAAGTTATTTATAACCTGTTAGACACTTTTAATATAGGGGTAATTGCACAAACATCCCCTGACGTTTGATATAATTACACACATATGGCAGTTTTGGCTATATTAACACAAACATCCCCTGACCTTTGAAAAATATTACACTAACATCCCTTACCGTTAATTTTCTGCAGTTAGCACTTAATGGTTAGGGGTAATATGGTCATTTTCACTAAAAATATTTTAATTTAAAAATAATAATAATAATAATATGAAGAATTTTTTGTTTGATGATTTAGAGATCTGTTATTTGATTATTTGAATATGAGGAAGATGAGGAAGATGGAGACTTGATTTTATTAATATTTTAATTTTAAAATGCAAAATAGGGGCATTTTAGTCATTTCGCCCCTTTGACCATTGTTTAACAGTAAAAAGTTAACGGTAGGGGATGTTAGTGCAATATTTCACAAAGATCAGGGGATGTTTGTGTTAATATGACCAAAACTGCCATATGTGTGTAATTATATCAAACGTCATGGGATGTTTGTGCAATTACCCCTTTAATATAAAAGCTAAAATTTGTTTGTGATAATGAGTTGGAAATTGGAGGGATTGAACCTGGAATTGAAGTTGTACTCAAAGATCCAAGTTAAAAGTACACAAGATTGCTTATTGCCTGCTACTTTTGGGACACCCGTAACGTATATGGTAAGTGAAGTTAACCAAACCAAATCACAAGCCACTCTAACTAGTTATTGTACATTTAATCAATCTCCAAAAAAAAAAAAAAAAAAAGTACTAAATTAACTTTTGAGAAAACCGGCATAATTTGACTAGTACCAAGTAAAGAGAAAATGACTATGCATGTGTTACGTGATTCTTGCTAACTATTTATAAAAATAGTATAATCGTTTTTGAGTAATATTATACAACCCAAAAAATTAACCCAAAATTCAATTCAAATAATATGATAAATAAGTTATCATCACCATACAAATCATGTGGTGATGTGGTAAATGATATGGTAAGGACAAATCATTTGCCACCTCATTTGAGTTAGTTTTTTAGCTAATTTTTTTTTGGTTTACACCATCCGGTTTCCGGGTGGGACGGAGCCACCATACAGTGCAATCAGCCCAGACCACACCCCGACTAATTCGGACTCGCACCGGGTCGGCCCACTAAGGGGTAAAGTACTTCCAATATGTATAGCTCCGTTCACAAGGGGAGTTGAACCCACGACCTTGCTTAAGGGATGAGAGCGCTGAACCACTCACACCAACACATGATTGGTTTTTAGCTAAATTTTTAGATTGACAGCATTAGAGCATCTCCAATGCTAATGTGAGTTATGAAAAAATTAGTTGCCACGTAGGATGGACATCCATTTTGTTAAAAAATCCATCTCCAATGCAACATCTCTAGTACAACTTCAAGATAAGGTGGCAACTTTTTTTTTAGAGGCTGTCAACATGACTCTCTGATTTCAGACGGTTCTGTTGGACGGCCGTCTTGTTGGCCCGGTCAGTAACCACTCTTGTCTTTTACTTTATTTTATTCAACAATTCTAAAATATATTTAAGGAGACCAATAATAAATTGACACATCATTAAAAACATATATGTTACAAGTGAAGCATTGAAGACCACTTTTTTATTTGGATGTCTATCAAGTTTAGTTACATGCCACATATGAAGCAATTGGCTTGACAATGTTGACATATCACCATTTTCTCAAATGCAAGCCACATTACCATTGGAGATGCTCTTAGTGATCGTTTTTTTTTTTTTTTTTAGTATGGATGGTTTTTAAAATGACAATTTAACGTAGAATTTTTTTACATTTTCATATTTAAACAACTACTTCATGTAAAATCATTGTCCTGGTTTTTTATCAGGTAAAATAATTGTAGTCGTGACGGGATGAGGTTGATCCGGGGGTAAAACCCATCAAATTTGCACCACGAAATTGCGGGTTTGAATCCTCCCCCTCCCCAAAAAGCTCCAAATTTATGTATAATGTAATACTTCAAAAAAAAAAAAAAAAAATGTAGTAATCCGTCAACAAAAAAGAAAGAAATTATTCATAATATGTATTTAGAAGAGTTTTTATGAAAATTAGTGTTTATATTTGTTAACATGTTTCTCACACAAAATAAAATGAACCATTATTGCATGCATTGTTGAATACTGAAATGTTTTATAAAATAATTGATATTATTTTCTGACTTCGAATAAAATTGAATCTCATTAAGAAAATAAAATTAATTATAATTCTTACGTTTCAAATTTGCAATTGCTTTGCATCAATTTAAAGGGAAAAAGATCATAAAACTAATTTCGAGAGAAAAAAAAACGAGAGAGAGAGAGACCATGACGAAAATCATCTAGAACTGATCAGCTAATTTAGATTTTAATTAATAGTCAAATTCTAAGCTTACAAAATTGATATCGACATGAACAATTTTTAATCATGATCGATTTTGGATTTGAGGTGGATTTTAAATTTTTAATGCTAATACATACAATATCGATCGATATTGCATGATATTGAATGCTAGCTTGCATATGTATTAGCATTAAAATCCACTTAAAAGTATTTCAATTTATTAGTACTTTTAATGTTCTTCAGATGTAACATGTTCTAGAACTTAGTTCAAAATAATCCCAAAATAATAATAATTTACGGAAAAAAAAAAAAAAAAAATTTCACTTTCAACAATGCGTTTTGTAGAATAAATCCATCAAGTCATTTACAAAAAAGAAGCATTTTTTTCCAACCTAATTTAAACTTGAAAGAATGATTAATTAATAATTACTAAGAAAATAATATACAATAAACAAATAATTGAAGACACAACTTCACATCAAACATTTGGCATATTAACATATGACGTTGATCATAAAACTCGGCTGTGAAATTAATTAAATAATTAATTATATTAATAATATATACAAGAACAGGCGTGACAAATTGACAAATGACAATCAATCTAATTATATATATCTTACAGGTTCTCTTAACTTCATGCATGAATCTTGGCAGAAACTAGCCAGTTCAACGTCATCGTTGAGAGCTCCATTTCATCTAACTCTTCCTCTTATAATTAGTTTCCCAGTTGACATACAATATTTTTTAAACCGCCACAATCATCCATGCAATATTGTTTATTATCAGCTACAGATTGTTCGTAAACGTCCGCATCGGATAATGACTGCGAGTATATATACATGTATTTTAGCGAGAATGGCATTATCGAAAGATTATAATATCAATATTGACTGCGATGTAACATGTTGATGGCCGTCCAAAAAACCAACATGCTAAATGTTTCTGAGAATAAATTGATCGAAGGGTCGGATTAGGTTTGGATTAGCAAGAAATGGTTGCATCATGCCATTTATTAAAAACAAAATCCTGATGCCTGGTCGGCATCTAATCTTGATCAATATGCACCTAAAGAACTATAGATGAATGATTATCCAAATTTGATTAGCTAGCGCAAATAATTTTTTTTTTTTTTAGTTTTTCGGCTTATATATCTTTTTTTAATGATTATTTCTAAATAATGAAAGGTCAAATAATTATTTAAACAAGTGGGTATGAATAAGGAGATTCCTATATGAAGGAGCTAATGTGGGCTTCATTCAAATTGATGAAAGGAAAAATAAAAAATAAAAACAAAGTATATATAAAGAGAAATTAAAAGTATATATGTAGTAGAAAAATAATTAAAACACATTTTTTTATTATAAGTATGGGAAATTAAGTTGCCTTTTGTCCTTATATATTATGGACAGCATATTTACATATAAATTAAACCACTCCTCATTTTATTTTACATGTGTAGTGAATTTGGTAAAATGTATATCCACTTTTGTTTGGATGCCGATAAAAAGTAATAGAAAGGAAGAATGGAAAATTGTGAACCATTCTTATATTTTCCCACCAAGCTGATCCCCACCCTTTTTTTTTTCCTTTAAAAAAAATAGATAAAAAAAGAAGAAGCTTTATTGATGTGCATGTTATAATGTAGCTTTTGGAAGCTTAAATTATGCAATAGAATCCCTTTGAAGCAGTGCAAAATTGAACTTAGTAGATAAAAGAAAGAAAGAAAAAAAAAAAAAAAGATAAAGCTTAGAATATATGTAATGTATAGATGAGTTTAAATTAATAATTACATAATAAGAAAAGTCTAGATTTCTTAAAAAAAAAAAAGAAAAAAAAAAAGAAAGAAAGAAAGAAAGAAAGAAAGATCTTAATTTGTTTTGTAATGTTATAGAATTGATTATGTAACCTTACAAATCTCTAGACTTTTTTTCATTTAAGACCGTAATAGCATCTCCAACAGCCTATCTTGAAAACATCTCTTAGCTTAATTAAGGGAGTATGTGTATTTTTGTAGCTCCAATAACTCCCTAAATGACTTCCTTAATTGTGTTCTGGTGGAGTTAACTCCTTTAATTAAGGAGTGTTTTCAGACCCCCTTAAAGTGGGCTCCACTTATTTAAGATTATTTTATTTTCTTGAAAAACTCCATATATATTTTAAAAAAATTATTAAAGAGGCCATTTAAGAGAGTATTGTTGGAGCACATACTCCTTTAATGGTCCCTGCAATAACATACACCTTTAAGTTTAGGTCTATAATTAATAATAATTAAATTAAAATCCAAGATGTTGCTTACGCGTTCTATCATAAGTAAATAATTGATGCATTCACAAAAAATGGGTCTACAATGCGGTATCTAATTTTGCAATCGTCATGATTAATTAATTTAATTGAAAGCAAAAGATCACGATATAATTAATTTTCACTAATTACCTTCTCAATCATGACGTACAATTGAACTTGTCCTTGCTTAAATTTTGACTTCATCTTTAAAACTTATGTCATCTCAAGAACCTAATTATTTTTTTGTGGCATTTTCATTGACTAATAAATAAAAAATAATAATTAATCATATCCAAAATAAAATAAAATAATTGATAAGATTTATTTTATTTTTTTAGGTAAAGAAAGTGTCAACAAATAAGTTTTATTTTTCGGGATTAATAGAGATCTTACGACAGTTTTAAACTGGCTGTGATCTTTTAAAACTTGCAAGCACGTATGCTTTGATAGGTATCTATATCTTTTTGATGCATTGAGAAGCAAGTTTGCAGGAATTGTTTATATATATAAAGTATTTCCTGAAATTAAAATTATTTTTATCATATAAAAATATTTTCAATGCTACTTCTATTTAATTTTTTGGATGTTCATATATTTTCTTTATATATATATATATATATATATACACTAATATCCAAACAATCTCAATACGATGAAATGATGTTTTATTCCTACCTTACATATTATTGATAGGGGCGATCATATCTAGTCAAATGAGTAAAATTCATAGAATCAAGTGTTAAAAAAAAAGAAAAATCATAGAATCATAGTTATTGGTTTTTCAATTTTTATTTGAGTTCGGATTCTCTATAGAATTTTATTGTTTAGTTTTTCCTTATACAGTGACATCTAAATATTAAAAAAAAAAAAAAAAAAAAAAAAACATTCGGGTGGCAGGTACCCCTGGGTGCCTCTCATACAGGTCTTTAGAGTTTTCCCCACAATGGCGGCCTAACCACGGCCTGAACAGGGTACTAACTTTCCAACCCACTAGAGACAGACAGGGACCTTAAGCCAAAAAGCCAACAAATCTCATCTTCTGATGTGCAGGATCCTCAACCTAGAGGCAAGCACAGAGCATACTGAGATAATTACAGACTGCTATTTATATGAGTGACATGGTATTCAAAGGAATAAGAGGAACAATTTAGCAAGACATGAGAGTTAACACACAAGGAAAATTTTTATTGATGTGTTTCTGCCTTTTACACAAGTGACGAGCTCTCCTTATATAGGGGGAGAGATAGAGTGCAGACAAACCTATTATACAGTAAGGCCAAAAACGTGGCAGATACCTAGCTAAAGCAAAGCAGGGCCATCGGCCAAAGGTTACAGACTTTCAACTTGAAATAAAGACAAAAGATGCCTAATAAAACGAAATAGCATAATTAAACCTAATAAGGCCAAACAGTTGCCTAATAAAACAAAATAGCAAAAAGAAAGTGAATTATTGCAGTTCACGTGACGAGTTGAGAGTTTGGTCTGAGTGAAGCTGAATCACGGACTAGAAGACATATTACAGTTGGCATGATTTTCATCATCTGAATCTTGGGCTCCACAGATGAAGCAGGGCCATGCAGCGTCAAAGGGGTCCTGAGAGTCAATCATGTATGAATTCAGAAAAGGGTTCCAGCTTTGAGAGGGGTCCCTGGGAATATTTGGTAGGATGAAAACTTCGTCGGTGGAGACATAATTAACATCACAGAGGAAATTGAGCAGACCGACTTGAAGGATTTGTGGATACAACTTTGGATAATCATACGTGGTATGCCATTCATAACTGGAGTTGGCAGTCCAGAGGAGTCTTTTGTGGGGATTGTACCTGTAGGGCCTATTGAAGATCCATATACAGCATACAGAGGCAGCTGATTCATAATCAAGTTTCCAAATGTTATATTTGCCCATGAGCTCAGTGAGTTCGCGCTTCCAGTTGGTCAAGGACGTGAACCATTGGAGGAAAACCCATAACAGAGAGTTCCGCTGAGAAGGATCATGGAGATGACCATATAGAGCCTGAAGAGGGAAGACGATGGCATGATGATGTAGAACTGATAAACACCAGAGGAACCAAAGGAGTTGAGGAGAAAAATAGTAGAAAGGTGGCATTATAAACGGGTCAAGAAATGGTCTGGACAGGTTGTTGACAGTGTGACGACAGTCTTGTCTGTTGATCTGAGCTAGGTAGACCGGAAGTTGAGTCTTGGCGAAAGACTGGATCTGATTTAAAGAAGGTTGATGATCAGGTGGCAACGTGGCCAAGAGTTCTGGTGGGAAAGAGTAATCAGGTATGGCTGGTGAGGATGATGAGGAACCAGCATGAGATGATGAGGGACCAGTAGGAGAAGTCATGAAGACAAGAGGATAATGACCTGTGGATGTGATGAGATGAGTGAGTGGAGGTCTGGAGAGCATGTCAGCAATTATATTATGATGGCCCTTCACGTGACGAACAGTGAAGTCATATTGGGCAAACCAATCTTTGAGTCTCAAAAGGAGAGGATTGGGAGGAATCTTATTGCGAAAATCGAGGATCTTTGGAAAAGATGAGTTGTCCATTTCAACAATAAAGTTTCTTGTCCTGAGGTGAAAATCCAGCTTTTGGATTCCGTATTTGACAGCAAGAATCTCTTTATAGATAGTGTGATAATACTGTTGGGCATCTTTGAATTTTCCACTAGCATGACCACAGTATCTTCGTTGACCGTCTCGATCTTCAATGAGAACGGCTCCTCAGAAAATATCACTGGCATCAGTCTGGAGGATGAGCTGGCCCGAAGAAGGGATGACGAGGGCAGGAGGAGATTGAGTGATCTCCTTCAATTTGATGACGGCCTCAGTGTGGGAGGAACTCCAGGGAGGAGGACGCTTCTTGAGGAGCGTAGAAAGAACTGAGGTGTAATGACTGACATGTGGAATGAAGTCTCTGACATAGTTGACGATTCCGAGAAACTGTTGAACTTGTTTCACACTGAGATCAGAATCGGGGAAGTCCAACAATCGGACAGCCAAATGAGGACCAGGACGGTATTGGCCGTTGAAAATGTGCATTCCAAGAAATTCAATTTCAGATTTCCCAACTATGCTTTTCTTTTCAGAGAGCATGATACCATAGTGATGAACAATGTCATGGAACTGTTGGAGAAGGAGATTGTGAGAGGTATCATCTGGAGAGAACAGGAGGATATCATCAATGTAGACGAGTGCTGAGTGTAAGAGAGGATAAAAAATCCTGGTAACAGCCTTTTGGAAAAGGGACGGAGCAGTCTTTAAACCAAAAGGAAGAACAGTCCATTGGTATTGAGCATTAGGAAGACAGAACGCTGTCTTATATCTTTCATCTGGATGAATACCAATTTGCCAAAAAGCACCTTTGAGGTCAAATTTAGAGAAGATCGTAGCACCTGGAAGTTGAGAGAATAAGACATTTGGTCTGGGAACAGGAAACTTATCATCTCTGAGAAAGAGGTTGAGAGGCTTGTAATCCACGACTAATCTCTTTTTTCCTCGGAGCAATTCAGTGCGTTTTTCAACGTAAAAGGCTTGACACGCCCAGGGAGAGAAGGTATGTTCGATCAGACCTTAACGAAGGAGCTCATTGCATTCTTCATTAGCGAGCTTGAGATCCGAGGGAGACATGCCTGAGTGGGTAGCCTTGGTAGGATTAGTATCTTCATTAAGCTTAAAGGGAAGCTTGATAAAGAAATCTGGATTCTTCCACAGAGGAGAAGGATGAGAGAAAGTGGCATGATTGTCAGCACAAAGCAGGAGCAATTTTTGCTGGATATGTTCAAAAGGGGCTTGGATTTCTGAGAGCGGGAAAATCTTCGGAATGTCAGAAAAAGCTTTGAAATGCCTTTTGTATCGGATGCCAGTAGGGAGAATCCGAAGAGACAATCATGCCACTTTCTCTCATCCTTCTCCTCTGTGGAAGAATCCAGATTTCTTTATCAAGCTTCCCTTTAAGCTTAATGAAGATACTAATCCTACCAAGGCTACCCACTCAGGCATGTCTCCCTCGGATCTCAAGCTCGCTAATGAAGAATGCAATGAGCTCCTTCGTCAAGGTCTGATCGAACATACCTCCTCTCCCTGGGCGTGTCAAGCCTTTTACGTTGAAAAACGCACTGAATTGCTCCGAGGAAAAAAGAGATTAGTCGTGGATTACAAGCCTCTCAACCTCTTTCTCAGAGATGATAAGTTTCCTGTTCTCAGACCAAATGTCTTATTCTCTCAACTTCCAGGTGCTACGATCTTCTCTAAATTTGACCTTAAAGGTGCTTTTTGGCAAATTGGTATTCATCCAGATGAAAGATATAAGACAGCGTTCTGTCTTCCTAATGCTCAATACCAATGGACTGTTCTTCCTTTTGGTTTAAAGACTGCTCCGTCCCTTTTCCAAAAGGCTGTTACCAGGATTTTTTATCCTCTCTTACACTCAGCACTCGTCTACATTGATGATATCCTCCTGTTCTCTCCAGATGATACCTCTCACAATCTCCTTCTCCAACAGTTCCATGACATTGTTCATCACTATGGTATCATGCTCTCTGAAAAGAAAAGCATAGTTGGGAAATCTGAAATTGAATTTCTTGGAATGCACATTTTCAACGGCCAATACCGTCCTGGTCCTCATTTGGCTGTCCGATTGTTGGACTTCCCCGATTCTGATCTCAGTGTGAAACAAGTTCAACAGTTTCTCGGAATCGTCAACTATGTCAGAGACTTCATTCCACATGTCAGTCATTACACCTCAGTTCTTTCTACGCTCCTCAAGAAGCGTCCTCCTCCCTGGAGTTCCTCCCACACTGAGGCCGTCATCAAATTGAAGGAGATCACTCAATCTCCTCCTGCCCTCGTCATCCCTTCTTCGGGCCAGCTCATCCTCCAGACTGATGCCAGTGATATTTTTTGAGGAGCCGTTCTCATTGAAGATCGAGACGGTCAACGAAGATACTGTGGTCATGCTAGTGGAAAATTCAAAGATGCCCAACAGCATTATCACACTATCTATAAAGAGATTCTTGCTGTCAAATACGGAATCCAAAAGCTGGATTTTCACCTCAGGACAAGAAACTTTATTGTTGAAATGGACAACTCATCTTTTCCAAAGATCCTCGATTTTCGCAATAAGATTCCTCTCAATCCTCTCCTTTTGAGACTCAAAGATTGGTTTGCCCGATATGACTTCACTGTTCGTCACGTGAAGGGCCATCATAATATAATTGCTGACATGCTCTCCAGACCTCCACTCACTCATCTCATCACATCCACAGGTCATTATCCTCTTGTCTTCATGACTTCTCCTACTGGTCCCTCATCATCTCATGCTGGTTCCTCATCATCCTCACCAGCCATACCTGATTACTCTTTCCCACCAGAACTCTTGGCCACGTTGCCACCTGATCATCAACCTTCTTTAAATCAGATCCAGTCTTTCGCCAAGACTCAACTTCCGGTCTACCTAGCTCAGATCAACAGACAAGACTGTCGTCACACTGTCAACAACCTGTCCAGACCATTTCTTGACCCGTTTATAATGCCACCTTTCTACTATTTTTCTCCTCAACTCCTTTGGTTCCTCTGGTGTTTATCAGTTCTACATCATCATGCCATCGTCTTCCCTCTTCAGGCTCTATATGGTCATCTCCATGATCCTTCTCAGCGGAACTCTCTGTTATGGGTTTTCCTCCAATGGTTCACGTCCTTGACCAACTGGAAGCGCGAACTCACTGAGCTCATGGGCAAATATAACATTTGGAAACTTGATTATGAATCAGCTGCCTCTGTATGCTGTATATGGATCTTCAATAGGCCCTACAGGTACAATCCCCACAAAAGACTCCTCTGGACTGCCAACTCCAGTTATGAATGGCATACCACGTATGATTATCCAAAGTTGTATCCACAAATCCTTCAAGTCGGTCTGCTCAATTTCCTCTGTGATGTTAATTATGTCTCCACCGACGAAGTTTTCATCCTACCAAATATTCCCAGGGACCCCTCTCAAAGCTGGAACCCTTTTCTGAATTCATACATGATTGACTCTCAGGACCCCTTTGACGCTGCATGGCCCTGCTTCATCTGTGGAGCCCAAGATTCAGATGATGAAAATCATGCCAACTGTAATATGTCTTCTAGTCCGTGATTCAGCTTCACTCAGACCAAACTCTCAACTCGTCACGTGAACTGCAATAATTCACTTTCTTTTTGCTATTTTGTTTTATTAGGCAACTGTTTGGCCTTATTAGGTTTAATTATGCTATTTCGTTTTATTAGGCATCTTTTGTCTTTATTTCAAGTTGAAAGTCTGTAACCTTTGGCCGATGGCCCTGCTTTGCTTTAGCTAGGTATCTGCCACGTTTGTGGTCTTACTGTATAATAGGTTTGTCTGCACTCTATCTCTCCCCCTATATAAGGAGAGCTCGTCACTTGTGTAAAAGGCAGAAACACATCAATAAAAATTTTCCTTGTGTGTTAACTCTCATGTCTTGCTAAATTGTTCCTCTTCTTCCTTTGAATACCATGTCACTCATATAAATAGCAGTCTGTAATTATCTCAGTATGCTCTGTGCTTGCCTCTAGGTTGAGGATCCTGCACATCAGAAGATGAGATTTGTTGGCTTTTTGGCTTAAGGTCCCTGTCTGTCTCTAGTGGGTTGGAAAGTTAGTACCCTGTTCAGGCCGTGGTTAGGCCGCCATTGTGGGGAAAACTCTAAAGACCTGTATGAGAGGCACCCAGGGGTATCTGCCACCCGAATGGTATCAGAGCCATGTCTCGAGTCCCTGGAGTCCAGGAAAAGAGTTAGACTGCTATGAGTATGTAAGATTGGTATAGAAGGAAGAAACTTCTCAAAAATGGCAAACACTAGCACAAATCCCTCTACTGCTTCTCTAGTTCCTAATAGATTGTCTTCTTCTATATCCTTACATTCTCCTACTATCCAAAGACCCCAGTCCAACAGAATCCAAGATCTGGTAGAATACACCCATATCCCTGCTTCTGCCCAGATCAATGAAACTACTTTCCCTCTGCTCAATCCATACAACATCTTCAAGAGAAACAAATCTCTTGCCACCCGGTTAACTCGTCTTGTCCATACCAGACCGCTTCCCATCAAAGAATATGTCCAGTCCACAGGCCTAGATAAATGTTTGATTCCATCCTCTTCTAGTGAACAATATGTCACTCTCACCATTGATCAAAACATGATAGATCAATGGATCAAGGAAGGATACTCCCATCTCCACATAGGTGCTGTCAGAATCATCCTCTCCCTACATGGTCAAAAAGGCTTACCTGTCACTACCAGACTGGCCTTGCTCAACACCATTTACACTCAGTATGAACATGCTGTGATTGGCACCTGCCTATCTACTCTTCATGCTGGTAGCATATCCCTCACATACTATCCCAACTTCAACATTCCTTTGCGAGACCAGAACCTTCACAAATGTCTCAAGATCCAAGTTCAGATTCTTGGTGCTCCCATGCAAGCCAATTCCTACATGGCTACTGTCCATCATCAGCTTGCTTACAGACTTCAAGATCATGCTCTTGATCTCCCACTTCCTGGTCATAATGGTGACACCATCTTCATCAAAGCAGAAAGAGAAGATGAAGTTCCCACCATCCTTCAAATTCCAAAACAACTGCCCAGAGAAAAGCTCACAGAGATCATGCCTCTTGAATGGCTCACAAACTATGAAAAGGTCTTCCAGGACGAAGCTCCTGTCGTTGCTGCTGATACGTCGTATGTTCCTCAGCCAGATGGCTCCATCAAAACTATCTATGCTCCCCTCACCGGTTCTCAGGCTTCTTCCAGTTCGGAGACTCCTCCGATATTCCAAGCCCTTATGATTCAACCGGTTACCACTGAAGTTGACATTCCTATCCACAGTTTTGAAGCTGACGGATCTCCGATCTACACTGATAAGATCCGTGGTCACTTCATCTGGGATGATGATCCCAACATGTGTGACGCAGACTGTATCTGTCGACGCTGTCTTAAGGACACCTCTCCTACCTTCTGCAAACCTTGGAATAAACCTCACAAACCAGATCATCCTGATAGTCCTTGGATAGGCCTCCATCCTATCAAAAATAAACCTCTACCCATTTATGATAGAGCTTTACAGAATTTTATTTTCATTGTAGAAAGTGGACGTTCATATATTTATAGAAATGTTTATATATATATATATATTATTATTATTATTATTATTATCAAGTGAGGTATACCTTATTTTAATTTCGGTAAGGACCTTGATGAAATCACATTTATTTTTTATGAATTTTGATATGAATTTGTTTATGGATGATAAGTTTAATGAAATCTACTTAGGAACAAAATTATATATATATATATATAATTGTTCATGAGTGATGTATCAGTTATGTTTATGAAAAATACTTGCATTTTCACTTCATAATTATTATATCCAAGACGATACGGATTTTATTTTCTTACATGCTGGTTTCATTGAGGAAGCCCTTTATTACATTGGGCATCAATCTTCGTATATAATGTATTTGTTTTGATGACCTAAATTAATCAGTGATTCTTGTGTCATTTATAGAGCAAGATAGTGATGTTTTAGCAAGAATTGCAATTGCTTTGTTGTAAATCTTCAATGGCTATTGACCCTACTAAGTTAGTGTTAGTGTTATTGTCAAGAAAAAGAAAAAAAAAAAAAAACATTCCATGTGACTATATACGTCTTGTGCAAATCATATCTACGCCCTAATTTTGTAATTAAGACATTTTGTTTTAGATACTTCAAATCATCAAACATAAAATGTCATTCGATTCCATCTATTAATTCTTCGGTTTATGAATTATTTTTCCCGAAAACATGACAATAATAATAATGATGAATGAGCCTTAATATCCCAACAATTAATTTCCACATCAAGAGATCTTGCAATGCACTCATCATTCTTCAGATTTCTCACTAATGGCATCAAATCACTATTACACAACTAGTTAATGTGTAATAAACCTACCAGCATGTGAGGATTATAATTGAGTGGTAGCAAAGAACACAAGCTGTTGATAATAAAAACAGCAATAGTAATAATGATAATAATAATATCTGGGGACCAACACATGAATATATATGAAAAATCCGACACAATAATCTCTACTTTTTTAGGTTTTGGCAAAGTTGTTGTATTAATTATACCAACCAAACTCGTACTTTCAGAACAGAAAAACCAATAATAATAGAAAATTTTAAAAAATAAAACACATCACTTCTCGGCACAAGTGTTAGTGTAACTCTTGTTCCACATAAGTGGTGGGAGGTTGGACTTTGGAGTTTCAACATGCGCAATTTACAATACTTGAAGAATTTTCTCATATCTCTTATCTTGAAAGTAATAAATATCCTGGTCGCACATATCCGGTGTGATCTTATAATCCTTAAAAAAAGAAAAAAAAAAACCTGCCTTTTCTCCCTCACAAGTCAATGATCTCAAAGACTTGCTCTTCGCTTGTTGACTCCGCAACTAAGCAAAGTGAGAAATGAAAACCCCACTTGCTTTTTTTTTCATTTTTTAAAATCAGATTCTGGCTCTGATCTCTCACTTTCTATGTGTGTTATAATAATTCTCATGTAGAAAAAATTATTAGAAGACTGTTTTTTCTGATATAAGTCTTATAAGATATAATTACAGGTACTAATAGCTAGCACATGCCTGCATGAAATTAAACAAAAGAAAAGAAATTTAAAGAGAATGAGAATCCTAAGTAAAGTTTGTGTGCTTTTTTGTGTGAAAATAAAAAAAGCAGAAGCAGAAAAGCACTTTTATAATCCTCTATACTTATCAAACATGCTTTCATGGTGTTGTTAGACCTCAAACACTCACTAATTACATTAGATTTTGTGTGAACAACTAATGAACAGCCAATTACTTGCTTTTAAATATCTGATTTTATATAAGCATAAATATTATTTATAGATTAATGCGGTGATTAGCATATATATATCCACTTCATTACTATAATATAATGGTGTTGGTAAGGCTACCAAACTCAGATTTCACGGTCGGTGCTTTACCGGGTTAATTAGCAGAATGTTGATGATTTTGTATGTATATAATTGAATTTTAATTAGGGTGTCGATATTGACACCCATAAATATGATAAGTATACTCATATTTTAATAAAAAAATTAATTACAAAAATATCCCACAAGAAATTTACCAATAAGAACAAATTAGTTTAATTAAAATTAAACCAAATACTTTGTATACCCATTAATTACACCCATATCTCTTTATTAAAAAAAAAAAAACTAAACCCTAATTCTATTTCAAGTATCAAAATATCCCATTATACTATGATCATACATTTTTATATACGAAGTCTGTCAATAAACAAAAAATGAGAAATAATTTTTATTTAAAAAAAAGAAGAACATAACTGTACATATCATTGTGTATCCAGGAGATCAACGGTGGTATGAGAATGTGAAATCTTTTGTAATATATATCAACAACTTGATTATTATCAACATAAACGATGCTTAAGATTTATAAATGTTGAGAAGATATTTGATACAATTGTTGATGATAAATAACTTACTACGACTGTATTTATAAATAAATTGTATTAAAATGAATACATTCATTTAAATAATTGTACTATTGGCCTTAAAATAGGTACTCATAATAATGATTTAATTTTAAATTTAGATATGGATATACTTATAAATATGGATGTACTTATCATTTTTATGGGTGTCAATATCTACACCCTTTTAATTAATGTGGAATTAATTTGTTATCTTAATTTGCAACTGAAAAAACACAATTATGGCTCTGTTAAAATTATGTCACCTGCCTTTGATGGGAAGATATTATACAAGTATACAACTATTCTCTCTCTCTCCTTCTCCCTCTCTGTCTCTTGAAAGCTTCCTTCTATATATTCTATGTGGTCATTATATTATAGATTGACATTCTCTTAATAGAATATATGGTTTGGATAAATTTAAGGGAATCTATTTATAAACTTTACGAATATTAGCTAATTAAGTCAAATAGCAGGGTCTCTAATTGTTTTGTAAAAGTTCTTGGGATTGAATCTAACTTGTATTTTTGGCTTTTTGGGATTGTTCAATTTATTAAACTTCTATAATATTTTGAAATTTGTTCGGAACTCCTTTAAAATTATCAGAAACGTCCCTAGAAGTAAGAGAGGTCATTGATGAAAAACTTCGTAAAAATTAATCAAGCCCTAGATTCGTAAGGGTTTAAAACATTTTATAGCACATCCATGATACATTGAAATTTGTTCGAGTTCTCTTCTAAAATTTATCCGAAATTATTCTAAAAGTAAGAGAGATTATCGATTGAAAAACTAAACCAACTTTACTATTGTACATAACAAAGGTAAGGAAAAGATCTTCAAAGCAAAGATGCACTTTTAATTAAGTGGTGCACTTGACACTGAAGAAGTAAAGATGTGATATGTAAAATTGTGAATATGTATTTTCTTGTCACATATCACATCTTCAATAACTAGGTGCAACACTCAACATACGATGTAGTGATTATTTTCTCTACGACAAGAACCAAGCATTCATTAAGGTCGGCTAATCTATTTGTATATTCCGTTATCATTGCCCAACATTCCAACAAAGGGAGTTGAAAAGTGGTGAGAAAGACAATACATACGTGGATGTTCAAAGCTTTATATGCTGTTATAACTTATAACATGTGCAAAAAAAAGGGATGGTTTTTCACATCCTAAGGTATGGCTGCTTGGGACAAGTTGGTAGATAAAGACACAAGAGTTTGTGAGTGTGGGCCTTAATTTTATCTACTTCAAAGTTATGCAAAATGTGGGTTATGATTTTGCCTCAAAAATTAAGATAAGAACCAAGTTGTGGCATCCATGTTCACATATTTATTTTATTTTTTCTCAATAAACATGAACATAAATAAATAAATAAAAATGAAAGAATGGTGCAAATCTAAATATTATCTCTTGTAATCACAGTAAGAAAAATTGAAAATTTGATCCTTGATTTCTCGATCATTAAACACATACTATGTATTATATATTTATATATGTTTTTTTACAATATCTATTAATTCGGGACCAGATATTTTTTTGAAAGCTTTCGCCATTGGTAGGATTCGAGCGGCTGACCTAGAACTCATTTGTTCAAGCCCCAAACTTGTCCATCTACCATCTAAGTTATGCACATGTTGGCATTTCTAATAATTATCAAGTTTGGATTTCTCTCACTTTTTTTACAATGCATCGAACATGTAACATTATATGGTATTTTTTTTTTTTAACGTCCTCTTCATATTTCAGTTAAAATTCAGACGTCTAACTATTGCACCAAATAATGGTCCCTCGAAATACCCATGAAAACATTATATTTGGGCCCAAATGCAACCTCAGATACCAGTTAATGTGTGTCTGGGCTCATTATATCTGACATATTTGGGCTAGATCAAAACTCAAACCTCCAATTACATTTTGTGTGATAGCCCAATTGAAATGGACCCACAACTATATGGGGTCCATTTGACAAGTCTGATTGGTCGTGACTGATTTTTTTTTTTTTCTTTCCCAAACATGAGCCACACAAACTTCAAATGTGAACCACCGAATTCAGATCGATCCATGGAAGCACAAGAATTGGAGGTGGAGGGACATGATATCAGATTTTGTATGCCACGTGGCAATGCATAAACCAATTAGATATCAACTCTCCTATCCTTTAAGATAAGCCCTTGAATACATTAACAGATTTCCATCTCCACTTGTATACACATACACACACCAGTCAAAATAATACCATATTTTTCAGTTTGAAGATAAAAAAAACCAGAAAAAAGATTACAAAAAATTAGCTAATAGCCTGAAATAATGGCTTCTGTTTGTGCTTCCTCTGCCATTGCAGCTATCTCTTCACCCAGGCAAGTTCTCTCTTCACAACTATATAATGATCATGAAAACAATGCACTAATATAGAAATGATGATCATGGGGAAATATTTTAGAGTAATTGAGAATAATTTATGATGAAAATTTTGATGATCATAAATTGAATGGTTTTTGATACTGCAGTTCCCAAAAGACTGGCTCTGTTGTTGGAGCAACAAAGGCTTCTTTTCTTGGTGGGAAGAAGCTGAAGTTGAACAAGTTTTCAGCTCCAGCTGGAAGTACAAGATCGTTTTCAGTGACTGCAACTGTCGCTGAACCTGATAGGCCTATCTGGTTCCCTGGAAGCGTCCCTCCTCCATGGCTCGATGGCAGGTTCTGTACTAATTTACTCTTATCGGCCTAAGCTTTTGGTTTCGGTATTTACTAGCATAGTATCAAAGTTATGGACTCAAATCAGCTGTCTAAAAATGGTATCTCAATTTGTGTTTAACTAATCAAATTGAGATATGTGTCTACATTTAAGACACATGTCCTAGTTTGGTTGGTTAGACATAAATTGAGTCATCATTTTTGGACAGTTAATTTGAGTCCCAAAGCTAGGTTCGAGTCCCTCCCACATGCATATATTTATGTATTTATTACGGGTGGGCAAAAAAGCCCAAAACCGTTGAAACTAACCAAATCAAACCAAACCGCAGTTTTTTTTTTTTTTTAATAAATAAAATTGTATGGTCCGATCTATGATCCAAGCTCATCAAACCCAGACCGAACTGTAAACCGAAAAACCGAATACTTTTAGTACAAATTTTTATTCTATTACATATCACACTCAAAAATTTTAAACTAAAATGTTAAAAGTGAAAAACCATAATTTATTATTTCATATTTGTTTTATTCAATCACTAACAGTCCGACTATTATTTGGCTTTCATTTTATTTCTTTATTTGGTTTGAAAAGATATTTGAATTTTAAATTTTATATTTGAATATATTTTGTTTAGTTTATATTTTATATATGAATTAGTCAATAACTCATCATACCATATATTTCTTTTAAACGATGGACCATTTGATATAAATTATAAATTGCATAAAAAATAAAAAAAATCAAGTCAAGAACCGTTAGACTAAACCAATATAATTTGGTCTGGTCTGAAAAGAAGATTGGTCCAAAATGGTCTTGTTTTAAAAAAAAAAACCAAAATTTTTGGTTTGGTCTGTTTCTAGTTGAAACCGAACCAAATCGGACCGTGCCCAACCCTAGTATTTATTATGCAATCTGCATCTCTATTTGGGTTTGGTCCACGTACCAAGCCCGTCGATCTGACAAACTGCTTAAATATTATTTTTTGGGCTAAGCCCGTCGGTCGTGATGAGTGTAATAGAGTGCTTAATTATTATTATTGGATACTTTTCTATCGGTTTAAGTTTGTTTGGAACGATGGTTACTAACAAGATCTATATAATGATTCCAATAGAAGTTACAAATACTAGTCTATGTTGCATACCTGCATTTTATTTCTATCTAGACATAGAATCTAAGAAGTTTTACTTGAATCCTGTATTGCAGTCTCCCTGCAGACTTCGGTTTCGATCCACTTGGACTTGGTGAGCTTTCAAAAACTATATCATGTATAACAAATCATGCAAAATTCATATAAAATGGTGATTGATTGTGAGTTCATAATGTTTAAATTGAATGGGGATTTGAACAGGATCTGATCCTGAGACTCTGAAGTGGAATGTGCAATCAGAGATTGTACACTGCAGATGGGCAATGTTGGGAGCTGCTGGGATTTTCATCCCAGAATTCCTGACAAAGCTTGGAATCCTGAACACTCCTTCATGGTACTCTGCTGGAGAGCAAGAATACTTCACAGACACCACCACACTCTTCATTGTTGAGATGATCTTCATCGGCTGGGCCGAGGGAAGGCGGTGGGCTGACATTCTCAAGCCAGGGTGTGTTAACACTGACCCAATCTTCCCAAACAACAAGCTCACTGGAACTGATGTGGGTTACCCTGGTGGGCTATGGTTCGATCCTCTCGGATGGGGAAGCGGTTCGCCTGAGAAGGTCAAGGAGTTGAGGACTAAGGAAATCAAGAATGGAAGGCTAGCTATGTTGGCTGTTATGGGTGCTTGGTTCCAACACATTTACACTGGTACTGGACCCATTGACAACCTCTTCGCTCACCTTGCTGATCCGGGTCATGCCACCGTTTTTGCTGTAAGTGCAGCTGATCCTTACTATATTATTTAACATGATATCAGAGCTTGTATTAGTAACGAATCTATGTGCATTCCATCCCTTAGAGGTATCAAAAGGGGCCAGATGAATCCGGTTTGACCGTAAAATTCCAGGCTTGGCCCGCCCAGCCCGATTGACACCTCTTCTGTGCCTATACATGTTTGTTTAACATTTGAATTTGTATCTGTATTTTGGTTTGGTTTGGTTTTTGTATTCTAAATTCTAATGGCATGTCATGGTTCATTTCAGGCCTTCACACCCAAGTGAAGATGAGCAAGGGAGAAACATTGGTGCAAGTTTGAGCTAAGGAGTTGATTGAAAAGACTTGTGTATTTCTAGGGAAGTTTGTGTGAGGAATATTAGAGCTTGTATTGTCTCTCTGTCTATGTGTTCTATAGAATTAATATGCTCATGCTATGTACAAATACCTCTGTGAACTTAGATGCCATGGATATAAATTCATTTGGTAACCAAAGTTGTCTATCTAGTAAACTGAAATTTATCACACAAGACAAGATCTAATTCTCCAGGAAAAAATTGTACAACTAAGGTTTAAAAACCACAAAAGAATTTCTTCAGTCAAAAAATCGACGTATCTCTAATTAAATATTATAACGTGATATTCCCGAAGAGTAATGTGGCATAACAATGTGTATACATATGAATCCTTATACGAATTCGAATCCTTAAACGGCATTCTATCAAACAATCTCTCACAGCTCTCCAAGTCATTTCCTCTAAAACAGGCGGTGACCGCCGCATTTCAGGCACCAACGTTTGGTTCATGCATTTCATCGAACATCTACGTCAAAAACTCAACACGGCCGCATTCTCCATACAAGACAACATTAAAGTTGAGTTTGCCCAGTGGTATATCCCTCACACCCACTCCACTAGAAATTGTGAGTTCGGGTCTCTCCCTCTCCCCAAACCCCGAATAATTGTAAAGGGTAATTACCCCGGTGGCCATCAACTTTTGCCACCACTATCAAAATGGCCACAAAATGAAGAAATTGGTGGAAAATGGCCATTTTTGGCAAACATTGTTACACAAATGCCCATTCCATCCAATTCCATCCAATGAATGGCATTTTAGTAAATAAGGGGATGACATTAATTTATGTTAGATGTTTTTTGGAAATCAATTTTTTCTTTTGTTTTTTGAAACAAATAATTATATTTAGTGTATATATACGTATAGCATATCTCAACCATATATATATATATATATATATATGTATTTCTTTTTTGAGAAGATTAAGGCTATAAAATCTAAAAATTCCAAAAAAAATATTTGAGATAAGTTGAAAAGAAATATATATATATATATATATTTTTTCTTATTTGAGAAGATTAAAGCTATAAAATCAAAAAATTCTAAAAAACATATTTGAGATAAGTTGAAAAGATATATATATATATATTCTTTAAAAAAAAAATTAAGGTTACAAAATCTAAAAATTCTAAAAAATATATTTGAGATAAATTGAAAAGAAATATATATGTATATATGTTTGAGATATGTTATATGTATATGTACACACTAAATATAATTATTTGTTTCAAAAAACAAAAGAAAAAATTGATTTCCAAAAAAGATCTAAAATAAATTAATGTCATCCTTATATTTACCAAAATGCCATTTATTGGATGGAATGACCATTAGTGTAACAATGTTTACTAAAAATGGCCACTTTCCATCCATTTCTCCATCTAGTGGCTATTTTGATAGTGGTGGCATAAGTTGATGGTCATCGGGGTAATTAACCATAATTGTAATATTTCGGAAGAAAAAAAAAAAAGACAACATTAAAGTTGTAATTTTCTGATTGGTCTTGGTCTGTTCACTATCAAGTTAATGGGAAAATGGACCGTTTAATATCCTAGCCTAATTTAATTTTAATTCATAACCATCTTTAAAAGCCCATTGTTGACGTGCCCGGTCATGTATCAGCACATTCTCTTATTAGTTTTGGGCCGATGACAATCCAGTCTAGGGTTAAATGGGCCGTTGAAAAGCCCAGTCAAGTTTAATTTTCATCCAAACAATTTTTAATGTTCATTGGTGACGTGCCCAGTCACGTCATCAGCCCATTGTGTAACCATCGAGTCCAGGGTAATTTGGGAAGTTTCAAAAGTCCAGCCCAAAACAATTTATCCTAAAACGGTAAACAGAAGAAAATGCAATGAGAGTAAATGATCTTCCTCGACCCTGTTGTGTCTCGTTACCATTCGAGTCTTACGATAAGTATTTTATAACAATAATGCTATATTGCCCAAATTTACTGTCCAAATGATGTGGTAACACCATGGGCCATTCATTTAACCATTCATTTAAATGAATGGCCCACGGTGTTGCCATATCATTTGGGCACCAAATTTAAGCAATATAACATTACTCATTTTATAAGCATGGATTTTTCCATTCGATGTTGTTATGAGAATATCTGCATTGTGCATGTAGTGCTTGATGTCCGTAGATTCCGACCTGTATGATGTCAGAATTGAAAAAGAACAACCCTTCAAATCCGAACCACTTAAGGTGAAAAAACACCTATTCGTTAAAGATTTGATGTATACACATGAATCTTTATGCTAAAAAGATGTATACTTAATACTATTTTACTAAAACTGTTAATTGGATTTCAGCTAGAAAAGTTCAAGTTGAGAACACCCATTTAAAACTTTTATTAAACTATTAACTTTTGTATGTAATTTTTTAAGGTTTCAATTTCTCTTTTCACCTGAAAGTGGTTCTTACATGGAACTTCACTTGATCAAAACTAAATGGACACCAGCTATTGTGTACCCAAAACAGATACCCAAACAAACAATAACCAAGATTTTCAAGCAATACAAATGGATGATTATCCATTTTTATTCATATAATCTATTTATTGTGTTTCAAAAAAAATAAAAAAATCGAGCAATAAAAAGAAGGAAAAAAAAAAAAAACACAGGTAAACAAAAATGTGAAGCACCAAGAACAAGTTAAAAAAGTACAAGCTTTGTCTCAATTATATACGATGAGCAGTGTCATTTTACAACCTAGTACAACTTATATTACTTACATTACATATATTAATTTCGAAGTAAAATTTTAAAAATATATATATTAAAGAGAGTTTTCGGGCGACTACAATAAAAATTAAAGTATAACACAACCAAAAAGAGGTCGTGACCGGAAAATTCGTTCACGACGGTCGGTTCGGTGGCCGAACCGAGATCTGAACGGGTAAGGGTCTACCCGTACCGGACCCTCCGCAGCTGCTACACGCTTTGCGACCCGACCCAGCACAGCTTCTGCAGCCGACATCGCCGTCGGACCATCGCGAGCACATACAAGTGACCCGACCCGACCCGTTGCAACTGGGACACCTAGGAAACGGACCGGCCATAGGATTCTGGTCCATGACGGATTTTACGAGAACCGCTCCGGCCAAGACGCTGAGACCCGTCGCCACCTGAGTTAAAACGAGAGGACTCATGTTCAGTTGTAATCGGCGGAAAGAGAGAGAGAAAATGGAGGTTTTTAGAGGAATATAATAAGTGGTTTTTGATTTTTTTTGGGATTTGATTATTGAATAGAAATATTTAAAGCGGTGATAGAGTTGTACACGTAGACACGTTAGTATTTGGGTGGCTTGCAAAGACTGTTGTGCGCTGTCGTTTTGGCGGGTAGTGAAGATGTTTTGCTTGCTCGTGTAAATTGCTTGTTGTCTCTCTTTACTCCTCTCCTTGGAGATTATGATTGGTGAAAATATGCTGGCTTCTTGTAGTGGATTCTAGTTTGAGATTGTTTTGTGTGGTTCTTGGATGGATATAATAGTACGTTAATTTATTTTGTAGTAAGTTCGTGTTGCGAGATTTTGCATTTATGAAATTCTACACGTAATCTTTTTAAAATCATGTTAACCTTGATTTGAAATTGATAAAGTTTGAGGTTTCAACATAATTAACTATATAACATATCTTACGATTGATGATGATAAAAAGAGCTCATTCAATCTATTCGAGTTATTATACCCGTATCTAATATTAAAAAAAAAATATTTTATTACGTGAATAAATTTTTAATACTTCTAGAGATTATATATTGACGAAATCTTAGTCGAAATATCTAAATTTCTATACTACAATTCTACAAACAAAATTGATTTTTAAGTGACAATTGTTTATTGATATTTGTTAGAAAATGCCAAAGCCATCCCACCAACTTTACTATCATTTCCATTTTTCCCCAAGCCGTTCAATTATATAATGTAATTTTATTTGTTTGGTCGTCGGTAGTGATGCAACGAGAAAGAAAATGAAATCATTTTGATGTTTGGTGGAATACCTTTTCTTTTTTTTTTTTTTTTTTTTTTTTTTTGGATTTACAACAACTGTTGGAACCTGGCGAGATATGACTATGTTAACGCAGTCCAGAATACTACTCCCACAATTGAAGAGAGAGCCAAGACGTTGAACCGTGGTGGTGGAGGCTCACTAGGGAGAGTCCAACCACATTGGCAAGAAGCCATTGGTCGGTGGAATACGTTTTACTTTTATATTATCGGTAAACGTAATTTACCATCGAAGACAAATCAAACGAGTGAACGACCCAAAATTCTCCATTTCCTAGGAAAAAAAAGACTCAGTCAACAGAGTAAAACAATTAGAGTTGTGCACGACTGACTTTTTCATAGACTCAAAAGGTCTGGGAATCAAATTTCTTTGACTAATTCACTTCTCTTTTAGCTGCCACGGCTCTTCTTGTACTATTATGTTATGTAGTCTAAACTCAGTGAAAGACTGTTCAAATGCATTGACGTAGGCCATCTCAACAAAATTGAAGCATTAAAAACATGTGAAAATGAATCTCCAGGAATCAATTGTCAAAATACAATAAAAGTGTTTCCTCTATATGATATATAACTGATACAATATCAACTACCGAAAATGGATGAAAATGAGAAAAGGTGGGTAAAAACAAACATCGTCACGAGATCAGATTCAAAACGCATCAGACTTCTTCACGATTCTGACCAAACAAAACTTTGATTACTTCTAATCCTGGTAGCTACATGAATCCAACGGCACCAGTAAGATCTACATCATTCGATCCCAAACAACTAGTCTTTTCTCATCTGCAATTTGCATTATTTTCGTCAATTTGGTCAGTGAATTCATTGGTCTTAGTTACTTCACATTCCCATGTGTCTTACACCGTAGAGTTCTTTGTCCTCTAATTGGTGTAAACGTCTAAAGTTTGCGTTTAAGCAACTTCTTGATTGTCAAACCAAATTGTATAATATTATGGAAAATGAATGATACACTCAAAAAACTTGTCTGATGTTGATGTTGATTCTTGAGGTTCTGATATAATCTAAGAAAAAATGATCATCTTCATGTGAGAACTGTAATTCAAGTGGAGCGATTTCAGCATTTTCTTTGTCAGTGAAAATCCGAGGAACGCCTGCAAGATTATCAGTCAATACAGAAGTCTTATTATGGTGTAGAAAAATGCTCACACTATATAGAAAAGAAGTCGTAATCATATCATCACAACTGATTCACTAGAAGCACATGTTAGGCATAGTGATGTCAATAAATTACAGAGTCAATGTCTTGGCCATAAAAGTACTAAGATCACAAATTCCTCGATTAGAAATCTATAATTTCAACATCTTTGACTGAGGAATTTAGGCTTCCACTTATATTTAATGATAAATCATTACCTAACATAATGAAACATCCTAATCAGTCACTTAACCTCATTTAAGACTATTAACTATGGACACAAAGGTGGCGTGGATGGTATTTCGAATACAAAAAGGTCAAACAAACTTGTTTTGAGAAACAAAATTTTTATAATGCATCATACAAACTGTTGGACTGAGATATCAAACTCTAATAATCTTGAAAGTTTACACTTACCATGAAAGCATTCCCTTGCTTCTCCAGCCATAAGTACAGCATCACCACTCCGGAGAAACATTGCTACCGGCAGGTCCTGTCTAGACTTACCTCCTAAAAGGAATATAGCTTTGCTACCCAAACTGAAGAAGGGGAAGAGAAATAACCAAATACCAAAAAGATGTTAGCTTATCGTGTTTTTTCTTCACGTTTTAATTAATTAAAAAAGACATATCATGAGAAACGGGGGGGTGTAGATTACCTCATGCTTACTATAGGTTTGCTCCAATCAGCTTCCATGTCATCAAGGTGTCCCCCTAGTGAATCAGCTGAAAAGAGAAAGAAAAGGTAAGACTGTTTTTTTTTCACAGATGGGGAAAAAGGACTCTGCCTTAATCATGTAGGTGAAGTGGTTGCAAAGGTTTCTCAGCTTGAACCTCATTATATCACACATAATTGACATAAAAATTAATTTTGTTTCCGATATGACTTGAGTTGTAACAATTTAGTAGGATTTAAAACATAGGATAAACAATCAAAAATCAGAAGAGATGCAAAGTTTTATCTCTTAAATACCTAATCCGAAATAGTTCACTATTGCAGCTTCTGGCCGGAAGTCTTCTCCCATAGGCATTGCAGGTGCAGCTAGCTTTTTAGCCAGTTGACAGAGTTCATCTGGGATTTTGTTATGCGGGAGAGACACATCATAGTTTCTCTACACCATGAACACACATAGATTTAGAAGAAACATTCAAAAATAATACGCTACTTAATTTCAAAAATGTAGTAAGTAGTCCATATGGCGTGTTCATTATATATATCAATATAAAGTGAAAGAGAGTAAAATAGGCTATGTAATAAAAAATTTAGCATTTATCCAATAGTTTAATACCTTGGACCAGTCGAATTGTAGGCCAAGAGTACTCCACCGCAACTTCCGGAGTAGAACAGAGGCTGAAATTGACTTGCATGTCTTCGCTCTGAACGATGGAATATTTTCCTCATAAAATTTCCATATATGACTATGAGTATCTCCATTGCTAGTACAAGAATTAGCTTCAGAATCCAAACTAGTTGGTGAATTCTCCTCATCAACCAATGTTCTTTTTTCTTTTGCAGCGATGAACAAGTCATTTATAGGTCCATAAATAGCATTGTGATTTGTTCTGTTCGGAGGCTGTGGGAAGCTTGTTAAGCTCTCCCTTATCCACCGGCATTGTTCTTCCAAACTCAGTGCTCCTGGGATGAAATAAAACCCTGCATCGTAATAGAACACTCCATATGAAAAAAAATTCTAAACAATAAAATCTCTCCAAAAACGATAGCAGAGAAACTAGAATGTCGAACAGCATACATCACGTATATATCAATCAATAATTTAACACCTAAATTTTATTACCTGCATTCACAATTCAAGTTAATCCAATTACACAACGTTTGCAGACACACAATTTGAGAGTTATTATCAACAAATTTATCACATAAAGCCACCAATCTACCCAAAAAGCAAAAATCAGTAGCTGTAGTAAGCTATGACAGCAAAATCCACTAATTAGCATCATTTCCAATCAATTAATTTTCATTTAATATCGCCAGTGCAGGAAAAATTGAAATTTGAACATTGATACCAGGGCGATTTTCCAAGCAGAAAACTGGACGGTTGGAACCACATAGACTAGCAAAAATTCCAGTAGGAAGTTGAGCGTTCTCGTTGTACGAGTCTAGAGCTGACATAAAATCCAAAACTTCTGATAAATCAACTTGCTTCGGTTGTTTTTTCCTGCAAAATCGAGACAAAACGTAAGATAATGCATACATAAATATATATATATATATATATATATATATATATATACGAACAAGAATCAGATTACAGCTAACACTGAGGTACTTTTTCGAGGACTTGTGAGCGTCGTCGTAATATAGCTTGTATTTCTTCTCTGCTTGCCTGAAAGCCGTTCGCTCGGCTTCATCGGAGACTTTATCGGATCCGTACATTTCACGGAGACGGATAAGCCGGCGATTCGAGACACAATAAACCAAAGAAAAGAGGCAATGACTCGTTCAAATTAGGGTTCTGAATAAGGTTTTAGGTGTTGTCTCCTGCAGAAATTGTCAACCGATCAGTGATGACGAATTGACGATACTTCGGATTTGCCGAAAACGACGCCGTCTACTCTCACTGCAATAACATACGAGATCTACAAAAACGGCGTCGTGTAAGTGTTAGAATAACCCACGGTTTCGGTTGGGGTCAGGTTTAACCGAAACCGGATTTGTTTTAGTACCCGAAACGCAGGATACGATAACATAAACGTAAAAGTTTTTTCTTTCTCCACAATCCATGCGGTGTGAAAAGACCATTAAGATCTTACACGTGGAATATTTTGACTTTTTGGGTACTTAATGAAGTCTAAAATTGTCATTTCAATTAAATATTACGACAAATCCAGATGGAGTGCTCGTATCAATTATGTATGAGCGTGGAAAAAATCTCGTTTAATTCAAATGGATATAAATAGTAATTGGAAACACACGCAACAACATTTCAATAACGGGAATTATTATCGTTCCGCGAACTGTTAAAAGAATCATCGGAGAAAAAAAATGGCGTGCAGGACTGTGTTGCGTTGTGTGTTCTTGACAGAGCCATATAGACCTCTGCATCAAAATCGGGCGCTGTTTTCTCTTCCATTGAGAACCGTTGGATCTCCGTTGAAGTCCAGCTTGAGTTTCGAATGCTATGGAGGAGGAGGAATTAGGGCTCGATATTTTCACTCTACAATTAAACGGACTCAACTTAATTGCTCGCACAACGACCACCAACCGTCTAACGACGACGACGACCAGGAACAAGGTCCGCCGCAAGAAGCTGTTCTCAAAGCCATTTCAGGTTTTGTCTCTCGTTTTCTTGTTCGATGATTATTATTATTATTATTTTGGTTAATTGTGGTAGATTGTTTGTTTTAGCTTGATTTTTGTTATGTGTGGCAGAAGTTGTAAATAATTTAGAATTTGAATAGTTGTGGACTGTGGTTTTTGATGTGTGTGTATGTGTGTGTGTGTGTGTGTGTGTGTGTGTGTGTGTGTGTGTGTATATAAATATATATATGTTGAATGTTTTTTGATTGGTCTGTTATTTGCTCATTTTCCTTAATTAGAGGTTTCAAAGACGGAAGGGAGGGTTGGGCAGACCACAAATGTGGTCATTGGAGGTACCGTAGCAGATGATTCTACGAATGAGTGGCTCGATTTGGATCAGAAGGTAATACTAATAATTGTTTTGAAGAAGTTAAAAGTAAATGAAGCCTAGTCTAGGCAGTCGTTGCATTTGGGTTAGGGATGTGTAATCATCTCAGATTACTCTGTCGATATTGTTTTGTCATAATGGTGATATTGTTATGCCAGGTGAATTCGTACCCTACTGATAGAGGGTTTACAGCTATTGGAACTGGTGGTGACGACTTTGTGCAAGCTATGGTTGTTGCTGTTGAATCTGTCATTCAACAGCCTATTCCTGAGGTATGTATCCATTGTTTTTTTGTGATCAATTGCTGAAGATTTTTAATTTCAAAGTATCCATAGAAGAAAGATAAAATTTTGAGGTGATGATTTGGTGACATCATTTTGTATTTTCTAATTGTTACTCTGTTCTCGTCATCTCTCATCTAATTGTTTGATTGCTATCTTTAACTTCCAAATAGGATTTTACTAGCATTTTACTTTTTAAAAGTGAATCAACCATATTGGGATTTTGAAGGTACTGATGTTTGTTCTTGATTTTTGGATATGAACTAATTCAAGTAACATGGGATTGATAAAACATAACAACAGATAAGTTTCCGATGAGATGATTGAACAATTATCTAATGTTGGCTAAGATCCAAAGTAGGACATTCTGAGAATGTTAATTATTATGCCTGCAATGAGAAACTAAATAGAGCTTGGCAAAAATTCCTACAACTGCATATTTGTGACTGTTAATGTTCAGCATCTCAAAATTAAATGAAATTTTTGCTATAGCAGAGGGGAGTGTATTGTGTTTTTCATTTATACATTTTCCTGTGTGTAATTTGAATTGAGATCTGTAGGAATCTGATGGAACGACTATTCAGGTGGTCAATGTGAGGCTGCAACAGCCATAAATCATATTAGACCTGTAAAAAAAGGGTGGAGGGTAAATGTCTCAATCTAACAACATATTTCCAAAGAACAAAAGTGGAATTAAACAAGTAACAAAATACAAAGAATGGCTTGGATTCATAATGGTGAGAACTATTAATGCTGATTTCATCCAAGCTACTTAGGATATGATGTTTGAGAGCAGTGGAAATGTGACCTCAATTAGCTCAGAGAGCCTTATATGGAATTCTTTAAGATTGATGTACTAGGCTAGTAACTTTATAGAAGAGTGATTTTACAGCTCTCAATTGATAAATCAGTACTTCTATAGTGGACCATCTAAGAATAGCAGTGACAAAATGTTTTAAAACATCGGCATGATCCAACTATATGCCAACATCTACTTGTCACTAGTATCTATTCCTTCCATGATAAAACCTTAACTGTTTCATGCCTTAATATATGTGGAGAGAGAGAGAGGGAAAGAGATGCTCTTAAAGGCTGCTGTGTTGATGGCAGTGATTGATTTCAAGAGAGCATGTGAAGCAAATGGCAATGAAACAAATTGGAATTTGTGTAATAACAGTATAACACATTGTCTCAAGTCTCAACTATGTTTTACATTACAGGAAGAGGATGACGGAGTTATATTTTTATAAGATAACACAGCCAAATCAAGCAGCATTACTTTGTTTAATAGACCGAGGAAGATTGATTATAGAAATTTGCTATGCATAGAGAATCTAGGAGTATCTGTGACCCGAGATGATGAGGAACTGTCAACCCAAATGGCTCATGGGAAAGCATATGACATATCAAACCTTTTCATAATTATTTTTAAGGTAAAAATTTAGAGCTTCTGCCACATATTAAGCATTCTTTGCAAGTAAACATTACTAAGTCTGTAAGAACTAAGAATTTAATGCTGTTGAACTGTTTGCTAGTCTAATGGATAAAATAGGCGCTGATTTGTGATTGAAATTATGATTCCTATGTGTTCAATGAGAAATTTAGCTACTGTCAGTGACTCAGTGGGAGGATTGTCCTACTTTTTTTCTATAATGACTGCATGTTGGCGTTGTTTTACTCACAATAGTTACAGACTATGATTCAGATAGTTACTGGTGCATTTTTGTCAGCAGATTTTTAGTATTTATTTGTATAGCACTTACCATAAGGTGAAACGCGAACAAAAATTTAATTAAATTTTGTGTCATAATAGGGTCGTGTGAGGCAGAAATTATCATCAAGGGGCAAATATGTGTCTGTCAACATTGGTCCAATTCAAGTTATTTCCAGTGAGCAGGTCTGTCGCTCTTTCCCCCCTCTCTCACCCCTCTCTCACACACTCTTGCGCATGCACATTTGTTGTATCTATGATCTGGAATCACTAGGCTGATAGCAACTGAAACATTGTTGTCCAGGTACAAGCTGTATACAATGCCATGAGGAGAGATGAACGGATGAAATACTTTTTGTAGTGTGATTTTCGTTCTTGTTGTACAGAACGGTGATGATCTGAGTACTAGAGTATGTATGGTTTCTCCTTTTCTCGGTCCTCTGTTTTCACCGCTCTTACATCTCATAGTTAGTTCTGTTCTATGATTAACCCATGAGATTATTATAGTATATGGTTAAAATTAATTTATTCTCCATCTGGCCTTGATAGATTTCATATTGATATGTTAATCACGTGGACAGCAAATAACTGTCTTATTGTAATTGATTATCTTTGTTGGTAAAAGATAAAAAAAATTTTGAGCTTTTTTTTGGACCACCACTATATTAGGCTTGCGAAAAGATTTGTGTTTGTCTATTTGGTCGTTCTTAATCACAAGATTCTACGGGATGCAGTTGTCTTGAAGGGAAGAATAGAGTCAGAGAAATCCACTCAGCCATAGAACGATTTTGGTTAAGGACAAATAGATGGTGTTATTGAACTCCCACCCCATATGAAGTGGAAATCAGTAACTGTTTGCTTTGCGAGGTTGATGTGACATTGATGCATCAGGTTAAAAGTTTTACACAGCATAGTTTTTTCATCTTCTTGTTAATATATGCATGATTTGGGGCTATTCTGCTGGTGGGAAACTTTGAATTTCCATTTTATATTGAATATAAATGTCGGATTATCGATAGTCAGCATCCATATTTATTAGTCAATTTGCTTTTGACAAGAGACATAATTGTCATATTGTTTGAAACATATTATATATATATATTGAAATAATGTATGTGTGTGTAGCTGTTGAGTTGATGAATGGTAGTGATTGAATTTTTTTATCTTGAGATGCCGTTTAAACAAAATTCCAAATGCTTGACCATGTAAAGTTGTGGTCGATGTTTGTCGGCACATTTTATACCTACCAAATGTAACCGGTCTTAAAGAGTAGTTGTACTCAGTTTTATTAATATGCCTAATTGCCATTAACACTATAACTTATTATCTCTAACAAAATGTTTTGATATGCTTTTCATTTATCGCGTAGACATTTTGAGATAAGTACTGTATATCGCATTATCTTATATAAATGTGGGTTTGTGAAATAAAATCATGCCATGTGAGTATTCATGTTTGAATAATGCTTGTCAGTACCCAAAATATTGACCCAACCAATAGGAGTGTAGCACGTGGTATTTTTTCTTTTACTTTTTACATTTATCTTACAAATTGGGTCATATGTTACACTCCCATCGATGGGGTCAATACTAAGTATTATTCTGTATGTTTTATCATTTGCACATTTTATAGTAATTATCGTTCGTATAATTCATAATAATTCAATTTAGTTCGTAAGGTTTCATACAATTGTGCAAGAGTTTGGAGATGTTTGGTTTACATTTATATTTTTATTTCAAACCATAAACAACGTCCATTGTGTCAGGCCAGGCGGCCTCATGAATTATAACCACAAAAGACCTTAGTTAATCTTAGCTAGTATCCATAAAATATGTGAATCAAAATATAAGATTTGAGGTGCATTCCGAGAATTGATCTTGGGACCTCTCGTGCGAGAATCATACCAGTATACCACTAGACCTAATGCCCACTTTTTATGTTGTTAGCAGACTTTGGATCCCCTAATTATATCCAAAAAAATGTATAAATCAACTTGAGGGGCATTCTGAGAATTGAACTCGGGACCTCTCGCACCTAAGCGAGAATCATACCACTAGACCAAATGCCCATTTAAGATGAAAAAGCAGATGACAGTGTATTATTGCATTTTATTATAAGGGTATATATGTCTCATATAATAACGAATATTAAGTCAATTTTATCAAGGACCTTTCTCTACTAATTTGGTATCTGGTGTAATCAAATACATCATCTGATTTATCTCTATTCAGATGAAATGAGTCCAGGGCTGACTTCACAAGTCACGACCTATATATTTATACCAAATGATTCCCGATATTCTCAAACTATACCTATAAGGCTATAATATTACCCACCCAAATGAAGTCATAATATTTGTGTACGACCTGAAATGCTCAAGACATCACCATCTCTCTTTAATTTTAAATACTAAATTACTAATTGATGACTTAATACATAGCATCTGCAATTGAAATTATTACATGAGTTGTTGCCATTCCATAGTTTTTAATTTCTCCAAGTCCAACTTGTGTTTTATAACACGCTTATTTTAAATCAATGATTCTAAACCGTCCATTTCATTACCAATGAAATTTGACCATCGAAGGATCATAAGTCGAACTTCATTTAATCGAGGTTCGTGACTTGAATCTACTGTCTCGATGGTATAGATACGATAAACATAACACTTGACCAACCTCGTATCCTCAGTGACGTTCAAAGTTTTCAAACATGAAATCTATTTGGGATCTGTAACAATGTCTCCTCTCTCTAGGACTCGGACTGCAGTTCGTTACAGAAACCATCTGAGACAAGTTGGCTCGACGCAAGTTTAATAATGTCTAAACACAACTACAATGATTACACTGATGTCGTCACCTGTGGCCATTTCTCTTTTTGTCTTCGTGCTTTTAGTTTTTTTAATACATAAATTCTGGTCCAATTGCATGACATAAGCTGGTCTTCAAATTCCAATCTTTTAAAGCTCTTGTTTTCTGGACCTGTTTGGTCTTCTTCTCTCCTCACTAGCATTTGTCAATCTGGATCTCACTTCAGTCTCCATTAATTTGTCTAACAAAAAAGTTCAAACATGTTGGGAAGTATTGAAGGAAAGGTCATTCTTCGTGGAAAATCCAAGGTATTTTTTTCCTTTCTCTATCTCTCTGATATAAGAAACTACAATGCTTTGAAAATTCTGACAAGGTTTCCAATTTGTTCAAAAAATAGGATTTGATTGAAGAACTTGAAGAATCATCTCTAGCTTCAATACCCAGATCACCAATTCGAAGCAGCAGACCAACTAGCATGATAATCAAGGCAAGTTCTTTGTAACGTATATTTGTACAATTTTGTTTTTATCTGATTTGTAACATTTAAACGTTCCTTTTAAGACGATCCTTTTGAGTAACATGACTGTGGAAACAGAAGGCGCATACGGTGTTTCCAGCTCACTTGGTAGCTGAGGCCATATCAACACTGCATCTTGGCCTAGATTTGAGATGGTCTGGCCCGATAACGCCAAGCGAAATGCAATACGTGGAGCAATACATTTTCGCAAAGTATCCACAGTATTGCAATGGCATAGTTGAACAAGATGATGGAGGAGACAATAAGATTGGTCTCGAGAGTCTTCGTATCAACGAAGAATCATCGTCTGAAGATCAGAAGCGCAATAAGTACTCTCCGCAGAGTAGTATTGTTGGCTCATCATCTCCATCTTCAATCAATTATCACCTCTATGATCTTGACAGAACCCAGTTGGAGAATTCAAGGCTGCTTGATATTCTCTCCAAGAAAACTTCATTTCAAGGCAGTTTCATTTCAATCCCTGAAATTCAGGCACGTAACCGAGCATTGAAGCATTGTGGACTAAGTGAAGATGAGTACTTGGTCCTTTTCATGCCAAATTACAAGGAAGCTATGTTGATGATAGGAGAGAGCTATCCTTTCTTCAGAGGAAATTACTACTTGACAATCATCACTGAAGATTGTGATTTCATTAAAGGATTTGCAATTCAGAGAGAATCAAAAGTCATTTCAGCTCCAGAGACTTGGTTGGATTTGAGGATCAAAGGGTCACAACTTAGTCAGAATTTTAGAAGAAAATGCAAGTACACACCAAAGGGACTTTTCTCATATCCTGTGATTGTCAATGGGACTAGATACTCTATGCATTGGATCTCTGAAGCTCATAGAAATTCATGGCATGTTCTGCTTGATGCCACGGGTTTGGTCTCCGAAGAAGACCGGCTCGCGCTTGCTCTGCACAGACCTGATTTTGTGTTGTGTACACTTGATCATATTCATCATAATCAGCCATCAAAGATTACATGTCTCTTGGTCAGGAGAAAATCATTTGATGCTTGTTCATCTTCAGCCTGAGAAGGCCTTTGGTCTTGTATAATAAAGATATATACTTGCTCTGATATATTAAGAAATTATATATTTCTCTTCACAATCTCTCTTTTTTTATTTTTTTCCTTTCCTTTTGTGGGTCTAGAATTTGAATTCTTAATAATTTGAGTGCTATATACCCCTATTTCCTCTAATAATCTTAGCTTCTATATGATTAGATTGGTTTCACTTTTATTTTTCAAGAAATAATGATCAAATCACAAGATTAAAATGTATTCATAAACAAAATTTAGATTAGGAGAAGATTTGTGTCCATTTTGAAAAGAGTGACTTGAATATGGGATCTATATTGATCAAACTTATTAATTTATCTTAAGGGGTCGTTTGTTTTTTTGTCTAAAGGCTGAATAGTCCTGAATTTTTCTAAAGACTGAATAAGAATTGAAATCTGAACTTGAATAACATGTTTTTTTTTTTTTTTTTCTCTCACATCTGAATATATTGTCAACACGTTTGTTTTTTAAAAGTAAAATTGTCTAAAAATAAGTAATTTTATATTTATACATATGTTAAACAATTATACATATAATATGGAATAGAAACAATCAAAAAATAATAATTATATATTAGCACATATGATCATAATCTTCCTCTTTCATTACAAACAAACTTCATTTTTATTTTTTTAAATAAAAAATAAAAGAGATAGCAAAAAAACTCACACAAAACACTCTATTACTCTAATATATATATATAAATACATCACCCTAATATCATAATAAAGTATTGATATTAAACACCAATATGAGAAGTGATTATGGTTATTTTTTATTTTTAAAGCTATTTAAAGTAAGGTATATATTAAAATAAAGATTTCTATACCATATATAATTATGATGAAATTGGAAATATGTTATATATGGAGGATAGTATCGGAAGAAAATATTTTAGATTGCATTTAGTGCAATTCAGTGATTTGCAATTAAATGAAAAGTCAAGATTTTTTACTTTTTATTTTAAGTTGTTTTTTGGTATTTTTAAGTTATTTGACCACTTAAAAAAAACAAACAAAACAACTTAATAATTATAATTCAACCCATTAAGTTTTAAGTGAAAAAAATAAATGACCTCTTAATGTCCTTTCTTCATTAAAGTATTATGATACTTCAATACTTCATGAACCCCTTAGCTTACAAGATAATACTAGTTTGATGTGGGAATCTCTTTGATATTTGCAGTAGTTGATATCTACATGTTATATGATTAGATATCAGCATACTGTTCAATTTCGTCATGTCCCAATAAACCCGTAACACAATCCACAAAAATGGTGACCATATAGTGGTTTACAAATATAGCCTCTAAATCGATCTAACTTATTAGTTTATCTTAATGTCCTTTCTTATTCTTTGTCAAAGTTTTATGATATTTCATGGAGCCACCGGCTTACAAGACAATTTGACTTTGATGTGCACATCTTCTATCAACTCAAGTGGTGTATATCTCACCTTTTATATTTGTAGTAGGGGGTTCAAGTCTTATCATGGGTAATTATCGGTATGTGTGGAAAATTTTCCCCTTGATATTTGCGGTGGTAGATATCTCCATGTGATATGAGTAGATATATGCATATTGTTGTTCAATCTCGTCAAGTCCCGATAAATTCATGGTCAGATCCACAAAAAATAGTGACCACTAAAAAGGCCCAAACTCAAGTGTTGCTAGAAGCCCATAAAATAGTGTCGGTTGCGGGAGTCCAAAAAGGCCCAAGACAATAATAGACCTCTAAACCTACGTGAAGTTTGCATCCCAGCAAGGTAGGAGGGCTCTCCTACATATCTTATCAAATCAACTTGGTTTTTGGATAGATCGGCACGTGTGAAGTCAACCAATCGTGGCCGCTCGTACGAAACAGCTGGACCAACCAGTTTCAACGGTCGGAGATGCACTCATACCCAGAATCATGTCCTAAAATAAACCACTGGAAGACAGAAAAGAAAAGACAAATCTTTTCTGGTCTGAGTACTGTATCCAAAGACACCTGTCCAGACAAACCCTTAAACCAAAAAATAAAAATCTTCCATCAATTAAAAGGACTGTGGCCCATCTGTTTTCTCTTGGTTCGTCCCACGTCTCCTCTTTCTTGTTGTACATTTTTGAAATATTTAAAGTGATTGATTGGTTTGCTAGGGTCTTGAAAAGGATAAACAAATCTAATAGAAAAGGTAATAAATCAATTAGTTTAAATCTAATTAAAAACTAACCTGATTAGAAAAGGTAAAAAATCAATTAGTTTAAATCTTATTAAAAATAATATAAAATCAGTCTTTCTATTATTAGTTCGAACTGATATAAAATATATTAGTTCCTTATATGTGGGTCATTGAACTTAAAATATGCTTTGACAAGTGCATGCAATCAAGTCAAAGTATTTAAATTCAATAGTCCACATACAAAGAACTGATATATATTTTATCAGTTCGAACTGATAATAGAAAATTTGAATATAAAATATTAAAGTTATTTTTAAACCGATAAGATATTATAGTCATTTCGTACATTTAGAGTAATATTAAGCTTCCTAGATTTTTTTTTTTAAATTCTTTCCAAAATGATGTTAACACATGAGATGTCAACATCTTATAAATCATGAGATAATGTTGTGAGTGATTGATGTTGACATCTTGCGTGCCAACATCATTTGGGAAATAATTTGAGAAGGTAGCACATCATTTGAAAAAGAATTTGGGAAGCTTAGCAATTTTATTTTATTTTATTTTTTTTGAAGAGAATAAAGGTTACAAACAAGCGCGGCACTCGGCTGAAATAAGACTACCAACACAAGGAGGGAATTCCTCCAGCCAAAACATGTCCTCAACACATGAGAGACCGTTTTTAGCTAATACATGGGCTACTCTATTAGCCTTTCGAGGAACGAAATTAACTAATAAACAAAAGCCCAACTGCAGAAGATTTTGAATGTCCATTAGCACAACCCCAATATCAGAACAGAGAGGAATAGCTCTATTAATCCAGGCTACCACAACTTCAGCGTCTGAATCAATCCTGCAAGGAGTTAAACCAGAATCAATAGCGAACTGCAAACCCCTTCGGATGGCAACTGCTTCCGCGACTTGAGGGGAAAAAGAAGCTGAAAATCTTTGAGAGCTAGAAGCCATAACCAACCCAACAGAATTTCGGATTACAATCCCCACCCCTATCAAGCAGCTAACAACATTAAGAGCAGCATCACAATTAATCTTATACAATCCTGGATCAGGAGGAATCCAAATGGGATTCCTAAAAGAGACGATATAAGGCACACTTGCATGAGCAGCCTGAACACTAATAAATTCTGAAACAAAACTGCGAGACCATTCCACCACATCCACTTCCATATTAGGAGAAGAATCATGAACTTCAGCATTTCGAAGAGACCAAATTTTCCAAAAACAAACACATAACAGTCCTAAATCTTCCTCATTCAACCGAACAAAGCAATCAAGGATAAAATCAAAAAAATGACATTTGTCCTTATGGTTACCTATCAGTTTCGGAAACCAGAAATCACGCACCTGTTTCCATTTGCTGCAGCTCCACATGCTATGAAGAACTGATTCATTTTTGTTGTTACAGATGGGGCAAATTCTGCTTACAGGGATTTTACGCTTTGACAGAATTTCATTAGAAGGATGCATATTGAGGCAAGCCTTCCAAACAAAAAATTAAATCTTAGATGGTAGATGTAGTTTCCACAATGACTTCCACCAAGAAGAGATCAGAACCGAGAGGGAACTAGAATGAGATGAATCAGAAACTGACCTTAAAGAACAGCCCACACGATAGCCACTCTTTGCTGTGTACATACTAGTTTGCTCATAATGCTACTGGAGTGAGTCTTGTACACGGTTTTGCCCTATAGGAATGCTTAGAATAGCCGCAAAATCATCATGACAAAAAACTGATCTCAATAATTCCACATTCCACCCACCAGATGGTGACAATAACTGGTCAACAGTGGCATTCTCGCCTAACAAAGATGGGGAAAGAGGCCTAAATGTTGTTGGTCTCGGAATCCACTTGTCTTTGTAAATGCGGATTGTTTTACCATCACCCACTCTCCACCTAGACCCTGCCACAATGACTTCTTTTCCCCACATCAAGCTTTTCCACACATAGGAAGCTGTTTGCTTACATTCTGCGTCTATAAATTCGGCATCAGGGAAATAACTTGATTTTTGGACACGGGCTGCTAGGGAAGTACCATTATTCATGATACACTAACATTGATTCGCTAAAAGAGACTGGTTATAAACCTCTAAATTCCTAAACCCCAAACCACTACAATCTTTGGGCTCACAAAGTTTAGACCAAGCACTCTAATGAATTTTGGGAAGCTTAGCATTACTCGTAGTTTAAAGGTAAGAGAAGGTTTTTAATATTAACCGATAAATTTAAGATTCAAAATCCAACCTTCATAATGCAGAATTTTAATCAAGTAAATACATTATTAATGCATAAATTTGGTAAAAATATATGTACTATAAATTTGAAAAAGAAATGACCTAAATCAACTAATCCTTTTTGTCAAAAAAGAAAAAAGGTAAAATAAAAAGGTCTGATGGAACCGTGCACATTCATGAATCTACCGAAATCAAATATTTATTTTATTTTATTTTTAAAATCCTACTGAATGGGTGAGAATCTACCGAAATCAAATATTTATTTTATTTTATTTTTAAAATCCTACTAAATGGGTGAGGGGTCTACTTCTACAGTATATATATATATATACTCCCACAGTTTCTTGCACAATTTCTTGTCTCCTTGATAAGAATATTAATTAAAAAATTCCACGTTTTAATATTAATAAATTCGATTTCAAAAATATATAATAAGACAATTAAAAAAGTGATTTAAAATCTCAACCACCCATTCATTCTTAATCCAAAAGTCATAAATACATTCAAATCTCAATCATTGGATTAAGATCAAATGGATGGTTGCGATCTTTAAATCACTTTTTTAAGTTGATTTAGTCCAACCCCATATATATATTTATAGAGAGAGAAAATGGTTCATTGTACGAAAGAGAAGTTGTGAAGTGTGTAGTCGTGTAGACTCAGTCAAAATGTCAAATTGGTGAGGAAAAATAACACCGTGATTTGTGAAGAAGTCATCATCGGCGCATTTTAGCTAACGCCGCTGTCACCGGCAAAACATACAAGTTTTCAACTATTTACACCGACATAACAAATCCTCCACCGCCAGCTCCTCTTCTCACTGCTATGCTGTCAACTGCTCATCACTCGCTCACTCATTTTCTAAACATAAAATTCAAAATTCGAATAAAAGCCGAATATATATCATGTGATTCATATAATAATTCGAATATAATCCCAATCCATAATTCCTCTGTTTAAACTGTATTTAAAACGTTTATCTCATAAATAATTAAAAACATGAAAATAAAAGCCGATCACCGGAAAAAATCAGCAGAAGCTATCGACACCGTCGTCGCCGACGATTCGATTCATCGCAGATGGGATTTCGAAGTGCCAGAGTCTGCCGACAGCTTCCTTCAAGTACTTCTTGCAGAGGAACTCCGCCGCAAAAGCCTTCTCGACTTTCCGATCAACATCGTGCAGGAACACGTGCGTCACACCGGATCCCTTCCTCTGTCTCGCCATCACCGCCGCCGAGAAAATCGCCCCCATCCTCCCCGGCGCCTCCGGGAAGTACCCACGCGGCGCGTCGATCATTATCATGTCCCACTCCTTCTCGTAAACCTCTTCCGGCAGACTCTCCAGCGCAAGCTTGCATTGCTGGTTGCCGCGGAGGTACGCCTTCGACGGAGCACACAACGGCTCCTTCTTGTACGTCGTGAGGAGGTTATCGGACTCCTTCAGCTGCGTACGGTAACGTACGGTGTGCGCGTTGAGATTGGGCGCGTCCTTGAGAACCGTCTGGACCCACTTAGGATCCTCCTCGAGGAATAGCGTCGTGCCACGTGGATTGAGAGAGGTCCACATCAGCGAGTCGAAGCCGAGTCCGAAGACGAGGAAGTTACAAGGAGAGATTTTTTCGAGGACGTTGAAGGACACGCTCACCTCCCCAAACGACTGTTGAGGGACGATCTTCGAAGTCGCGTAGTGGAGGATTGCGCGGAGCTGGATCGGCGTCACCGTGTTTTCCGCGGCAGCGCGAGCCTTGGAGCCGGCGAGGGAACAGAAGAAAGAACTCTCGGCGGAGCGGATTAGGCCGGAAATTACCACCGCGCCGACGATGAGTCCGGCGATCGCCACCAAGAGAAGCCTCCGTCTCTCGGGTTGAAAATGTTGGTTTTCGTTGTGGCCCTTCATGTGATTTTGATTTTGCGGTGTTTTTATTTATTTTGATTTTTTTGAATGTTGTTTTTTTTTTTGTTCTTTCTATTTTTGAGTTCAATGAAGCAAATGCGAAGAGGAAATGATAAATGGATATGTTTTTTTTTTTTTTAATTTGTGTGGATATAAATATGTGTTGTTTATATAGAGAAGAGAAAAATAAGAGAGTGTAAAAATGAGACCACAGTGGGGGTATTTAGGACAAATCATGTTTATTTTTGATAGTCGTGTTCACGTTTGTAGTACATTTGTCAGTTTGTTGTACGTTGATTTTCAAAATTTGACATATTACCCCATGATTGGTTCTTTTATTATTATTATTTTTTCTTCCATCACTTTAGCATAATCATAGGAGCATTATGTGTTTATCTATTTTTTATGTTTTTTTTTTTTAAGATATGTTGTAATGCTAATGACACCCCTCCAACTAGTTATGGATATCAATAAATTGTATAAATGTGATTAAAAAAATTAATAAATATTCAATTTAACAATAATTGATCTTGTGACACATTAACTTAATTATTTATATATAACTAGTTTGTCAACCTGTACGATGCACCGGCTTTTGTTAAAAAATATATTTAAAATTTGCTTTTACTTTTCTTATTTTTTATCTTAATTTTTCATTTCATAATATAATTTAGTTATTTAGATTAAATTAATGTGCCAAGTGTATTAAATAACGTGGTAAAGCAACATAATTACTAAAATGGTGGCTCAATTGCAACTCAACAAATTTCTCCCAAGATAAATTTAGGATCTTTGTATGTAAGAGTGTTTTATAGTGAAATAAAAAAATTTAGAGTTTATAGACTCTTCAAAAATACAGAAGTCTCCAATATTTATGATTTCATTTAATAAGAATCACATGTCAATTGGGAAAAGTAAAAGTCAAATACAAATTTGAACCCAAAGTTCAAATATTAAATTCGAATTAATCATATTAAATGATATTATTTAAATTAAAATTCATAATATAGATAGTGGTTTACTAATATTTAAAACAAATCTAATGATAAGAACATAATAATCATTATTAATATTATTACAATGGTTGTGTCTCTATATCTTTTTAATTATGTTCTTATTAATTAGTAATTAATAAGAATATAATTACAAATAGTGTGACTCTTTAACTTTTTAAATTTTCCTAAAATGTTTTTGGTAGTTATGTTTAACATAATTATAAAGGTCATGGCTCTCTACCTATTTAGCCATGAAAAAAACTTTATTACATTAATTAGTAATTAATAAGAATATAATTACAAATATTGTAACTCATTAACTTTTTAAATTTTCTAATAGTGTTTTTGGCAGATTGTTTGATTACTTTTATTCCATATTTTTTAATTTTCTGATAACGTTATTCACTTGATTTAATTTATTATTGTTGTTGTAAAGGAAAAAGTGAAATTAGCCTTTTTCTTTTTAATTCATATTGTTATAATTATTTGTTTACTCAGATTGTTTTGATTTTTTGAATACTTTTTAATTTTCCATATTTGTTTTTTTTTTTTTTTTGATCTGAAAACTTTTTTTTTTTTTTTTTACACAGATTGTTTTAATTTTGTGATTATATTTTTTATTCCACATTTGTTTAACTTTCCAATTTTAAATAATATATTAGATACATAGAAGATAAAATATGGGTTATAAATGGAGGGAGACCATTCACAAAAAATAATAATAATAATGGCTAGAGACAAAAAAAGTAAAAAAAATTTAACAATACACCCTAGGAATTAGGAATTTAACTAAATTAGTAGTGGATGGATAAAAAAAAAAATGGTTAAAAATATATGAATGAATTCTAAAAGATTATATATATAGCGAGAGAAATTTACAATCATGATTAAGGTTCGAATATTGTACCTTTAAAGTGATAATAATGGTTGTAGTAAAAACCATAGAAATCTCCTAAAACACACATGGGGAATTAACACAAAATTAGTGGTACATATATAAAACGATGTATGAACACATGAAATTCATAATCGAATGAAAGAAATAATCATTTAAAATAAACACGAACAGTTTACAATTATAAAAAATCTAGATTATGAAAATAAAAGATTAAAAAAAAAAAAAAAAAAAAAAAGGTTGTATTGGAGATGTTTAAACATGGAAAATTTTTAGAGAGATAGACCACACAAAACAAAGTGTTTACAGTGATCTGGTTTGAAAGATTGGATCGAGGGTTACATACTTACATGTACATATAGATGTAGAGTTGGTAAATTTTTTGGAGGAATGTCAAAAGAATTTTAAATATTTAATAAAAATATATTTAATTATATATATATTCAATTGATTTAATAGGAAGAATACCAAAAGATAAATATTTATTAATAATATTCTTAAATATATTTAATCATTTATTAAATAGGTTTAATTGAAATAATTCCAAAAGGTAAATAAATAGTAATAATATTTAAAAAATATAAAGACAATAAAAACTCATTAATAAGGAAATGAGTAGAGGAATATAACCTGTTACTAAAAACTCATAGTAATTATAAGAAGATGAAGGATCAATGCATTGAATATTATGATGTTGATGATTAAGGCATTTATTGATATTATTATTGAATATTATATATTTTTTTAATAAAAAAGGCATTCTTGCTTTGTTATTAATGATTTAATGTATTATATATTAACCATATTTAATATCAAACTTCTCTCACGACAACATGTGGCGCTGGTGAAACTCTATTATTATTATTATTATTATTATTATATATATATATATATATGTGATTGTTAGGAAGCTAATGATAATTTTGATTATAAGTTTTTTTTGTAAGCTAAAAAGAAGTTAATGATGGTTTTTTCATGATTAACAATGAAAAAAAATCCCGAAAGGGTGGTGCTGCTGGTCACTGGGGCGAGCCGTAGACTCGGACGTCCTGGGTTCGATTCCTGGCAACCACGTTTCTCTTGGGGCCACTGGAGGTTTACCCGACTGTTAACTTCAGGGTCTCGTGAGATTAGTCGAGGTGTGCACAAACTGACCTGGACACCCACGGATACCAAAAAAAAAAAAAAAAAAAAACTATGAGATATATATAGTTTTTGGAAATATTATACATAAAGAATGCCAAGTAGTTAATAACTCATAATAAATTCAATAAAACGATTATTTTATTTATAATTTACATGTTACATTAAGAGCATATTCAAAAGACTCTTCTACTTTCACTCTTCAAATGCCTATTTACTTACCTATATGGCAATTTGAAGAGTGGAAAAAAAAAAAAAAAAAACCCTCCAAATGACTCTTCAATTAGAAATGTGTTTATATTATTTTAATGAAAACACTCAAATTCCTCCCCCAACAAATCTAATTACCCTCCATTTTTTTCAAGTTAGAAATAATAATATGTTATTATTAAATATTCAATCTTAGTCTCATTTTAAAGATCTAGATGAGATATTTATAACAGTATAATATATATGATGAAAATTTTATAAATTAAAATTTATTATATATTAATTGAATTTAATAAAAAGATAAAATGATATATATGTCAAATATTAATGATGATGTGATATAAAAAATAATATAATAATAATTGAAGAGGGAGAAGTTGCTCTTCAATATTGAAGAGGGAGAAGTAAAATCTTATTTGAAGAATCACATTTGAAGAGTCTGTTGGAGCAAAATATACTGATGTGGCTCATTTGACTTTAACAATTATCTCATTTGAAGAGCTTTTTGGAGATGATCTAACTTTCAACTTTATCTATTTAATTATTTTTATTTTTTTGAAAAATTGTGAAATACAATATTGTATTAGAATATTTGAACATGCAAATATGTTTTTTTTTTTTTTTTTTAAAATCAGTATTAATGTAATTGTTTAATTTAACATAGTTTAGTGGTTGGTGGGGACATAACGAATATAATCACTTAATATGAATTTTTGTCACATCTCTCCATAATTATACAAAATTATAAGAATTTTTGTCACTTATAATAATAATCTTGCCAAACAAAAATTTCTAACTAAAATTTGGTATTTGTATTTGATTTTATATAAGAATTTGTAGATAATTAATGGTTACAAAGTCAAAGATTAAACTGCCTAACTTGGTGTCTGCTCTCTGAATTAAATATTGACTAATTAAATTACTGAGCAGTTACATATACCATAAACGCTTCTTCAATATTTAATCATCTGCAAAATTGAAATCTAATTACTTACCATTAATAGTCGGTTCGATTAATCAAAGTCCCATTATAACTCGTTAGACTTGGACTTGAGACTTGAGACTTTGACCACAGGCCAATTTGGCAGGTTTTTGGTACCAATTTTGTGGACCATTGGCAACTTTGCAATGGTGTGGTCCTTGTAGAAAATTAAGAAAAAAGACTTGGTCTAGAACGAAAATTATTATGATTGCTAAATTTAAACCAGACTTTTCCAACTCTTTTGCGCGTGATATCCGATTATAACTCTTTTATATAACATCGAAAAGAGTTTGGATCCGCTTCTAGTCTGGCTTTTGTTTGATTGTTTTTTTTTTTTAAGAGTATCGAAGTTTAATTAAAATATTTGTCTACATGAGAAAATAAATAAATAACAAAATTTAATCATGTAATTTTTTTATGTTTAGGTGTCAATAAATTAAGAAAACATTAATGTTAGTCAATCCAAAAATTTTATCCAAAAATTAACCCAAATGATGTGACAAATGATTTATCATATCTCTCTATTAATATTACGGTGATGACAACTCATTTACCACATTTTTTTGAATTAATTTTTTGGGTTAAATAGTATTATACTTAAGAAAAAGGGATATTATTATTTTCCCCCCTGAGGTTTACCCTATTGTTAAGACGAGGACAGGGTTTGAGCTTATTGGCCGTTCTTCCCCCTAAAATCAAACTTATGTTAACTGACCCCCTTCTGTTACCTTTTCCATCCATTTTGACCGTTGACCGTTAAATGGGAAGGGCATTAATGTCATTGACCATCTGAAATTCAATTTACAATTAAAATAAAAAACAATTAATAATAATAATAATAATAATCCCCAACAATCATCATCATCTTCTCCACCATCATCCACAATCATCCACCATCATCACCAAACCGGCAAACCCAGATATCATTCCCAAATCTCTTCAATCTAAATTCATCAACAACAGCAAACCAAAAAAAAAAAAAAATTCTTCATCAATTTTTCTTCTTCTCCTTTACCTGACAAAACCCAGAACAAGCTAGCAATATTTTTGCCCCAAATCAAACTATCAAACCCTACACCACAAACTTTTCAAATCGATTGTGCTACATAAATCATCATCTCAGATCATATTCACACATATTAAACCCATACCATCATTCACCAAGCACACAACACATCCTTTTGGACACCCATTCGAATCCCTCTCTCTCTAACCAAATCATCATCAACAACAAAAACCCAAACATCAATAACGACATCATCTTCTTCATTTTCTGTCAAACCCAAACCCAATCGAACCCTAATCGGCGATGGTGAGAGAGAGATCGAGAACGGGAACGAAGAGAGAGAGAGAGAGAGAGAGAGAGAACTTCCGGTCGTCGTGGTAAAAAATAATGATCGGTCATCGCGATCTGGTGAGAAAGAGATCAGTCGTCGTGCTCGAACTCACCGATCGGCGTGGTGGCAACTTCCGGTCGTCGTCGCAAGAGAGACAGATCGGTCGTCGTCGATTTGGTGTTCTGGGTTTTGAGTTTGGTGTTGATGATGATGGGGGTTTGGTTTTGATGATGATCTGGGTTTGGTTTTTGTGATGATATGGGGTTTTTTTTTTTTTGTTTGGAAACAGGTCTGGATTATGGGTTTGGAGATTGTTGATGATGATGATGATGAATTGATGATAATGGTGGTGGTGTTTATGTTATGGCTTTTTGTATAATTTTATTTTTTTGTTCCGGATGATGATAATGTTGATGATGATATGGGTTCTGGATTTTTTTTTTATTCTGGAAATGGTGGACTCTTTTTTTAAATTAAATAAATAATAATTTATAAATAATTTATATATATATATATATATATATATATATATTAAAGTAAAGATTTTATTATTATTATTATTATTAAATTTAAATATGAAAAAAGAGATCTCCACCGTCCATCTTTGGGATGTACGGTGGAGATCCATATTTTTTTAATTGTGTTTTTTATTTTAGTTTTTAGTTTTTAGTTTTTATTTTTATTTTAGTTCATTAATTCATCAAGGGTAAATCGGTCATTTCCGTTCCATTGAACGGTCAAAGGGGGTAAAAAATACATTGACTGGATGACAAGTGTGTCAGAAGGGGGTCAGTTAACATAAGTTTGATTTTAGGGGGAAAAACGGCCAATAAGCCCAAACTCTGTCCTCGTCTTAACAATAGGGTAAACCTCAGGGGGGAAATTAATAATATCCCTAAGAAAAACCCAGTAAAAAGCCATACTACGAGAGAATTTGAACTTCATCAAAAGAGCCTATATGATAGGCTTTTTGGTATTGACAATATTATTATTATTATTATTATTGTAAAAGCATATCTTCAGGCTGATGTGGAGCTCCTTTGTGTTATCCTTTGGAGAAACTGGTATTGTAGGAACCGGCTGGTTCATAATATGGGTATTTCGGGTATTGCTGATGTTGTCAAATGGGCTATCTCATTTCTTGAAGAATGGCGTTTGGCTATTAAAGTGGAGTCTGCTGTCTCTAGGAGGAATATCGCTTTGGTTCCTAAATGGAGGCCTCCTTTGTTGGGTTTTTGGAAGATTAATACCGATGCAGCTTCTTGTTATAAGGACCGGTTGATTGGTTTGGGTGTGATTTGTCGCGATAGGTCTGGGATGGTTAAGTTGGTTGTTGCTCGGAAAATGATTGATATGGTCTACTCTCTTGTGGCGGAAGCTTTGGTGATTAAGCTTGGTATTCAGCTGGCTTGTGAGACCGACCTTGTTCCTTTCCAGATTGATTCTGATTCTCTCCAGGTTTTGGAGCTTGTGAGTAAGGGTAACCACTCTGATGCGGATGTTGGTCCTATTATCGTGGAGATTTCTAATATGCTCAAGGCCTTGCCTAGTTGCTCTATTAGCCATGTTCCTTGTAAAGGAAATGTTACGGCTCATGTTTTAGCTAAAAAGGCTCTAGTTGTCGAGTTTGATCATCGCTGGATTGATTTTTGCCCGCCCTGTGTGGAGCGGATTGTCCAGCGTGATGCTTCATTTTAGTTTTGTTTGTTGTCTTCTCTTTAAATAAATAATAATAATAATAATAATAATAATAATTAAAAAAAAAAAAAGACATATCTTCTAATTGATTGTTGATCTAAAGTTTTATTAAGTTTCCTCACCCCCAAAAAAATATATATATATATTTAATTTTTCAATTTTAAACATTTTTTAAAGAAAAAAAAAAATCCTTTGTTGGCCCATGTAATCTTGATCCATTGATTTTTGGCACCACTTTGGGCCAAAAGACAATACACTATGGCACCACTTCGGCCTGTGCATTTTGATCCATTGATTGTTTGCCCAGTTACGATATTGTATTCGTATAGTCCAGAGGTTGAATTTGTGCACTAGGGCCCAAAACATATGAACCAGGCTTGAAAAACTGTGCCTGTAAACTTGTAAAATCATGTAGAGAGCTCTTGCATTTATGGAACAAGTGAACAACTAAACTTTACTGCAAAATTTATGAGACTCCTCGATTCATTGAACTTTTAACGAAACAAATATGTAGCATGTGGCATGCCTCTCACGACTCACGAGTCACGTCTATTAATATGAGAATGAGATTGTAAGTTCAAGTTGTATCTCTCCTCATAAATACCAAATTTATTATGATGTTTTTCTATAATAAAAAACAAACAAACAAATGGGCTACGCAGTGACGCAGATAACTAAAATTATTATTATCCGTCCCATCTTTGACAGATTCATTCAGACAAATATGAAAGTGCACCATCCAGCTCATGCATTTATGGTCTACCCAAAATTGTAAAAGCATTCTAAACCTAAAACCCTTTGAAATTCTCAGCGTGGACTTGGGATTTAGACTCATCAGGACCTTATTTAAGTTTTTCACATTTTTCTAATTAATTTGTAGGGCCCATTTACGGAGGCAACATACATGGCGACTATCTAACCACGTATTTAAATTAGGTATTTTTTTTAAAGCCTTTTGTCATTGGTAGGATTCGAACCGTAAACTTAGAAGTCATTTATTCAAATTCTAAGCTCGTTCATCTACCAGCAGAACTACACCTCTGAGTGCTTGATTTTATTATATGATACCTATATTTCTACATTTTAATGTGTAAAATGTTATAAAAGTGACGAGTAATATAGTCTCGCTACTGCTAACAACACTCATTTGAAAATGAAAAAAAAATTATAGGTCATATTGTAAAAGGAGTCACAATGTTACCATGGTCCATGCGTATCCATGGGATGGAAGGCACAATTCCTCATATGGTATTCATTAAAAAAGGATTTTGATCCTTTGCTAATATGATTTTTTTAATGATTTTTTTTAAAGTATGTGATTAGTTGTTAGTAAAATGATTATGGAAATTAATTATATCTTAACCACACATTTATTACAATGCTTATATGTCATGAGATTATGTAAAGTCAAGAAAAAATTCATATCAGTAAATGATCCAATTTCATTAAAAAAAAAAAAAAAAAAAAAAAAACTGTCACCTAATGTGAATTTTTGGTAAGAGCGTTTATTTAGTCTGAAACATGGTATTAAAAAAAAAAAAAAAACAATTAAGAAAAATCTCCGCATCATAATCCGTTGGTTGCCAATCAATCAGTCCCACCAGCAAGGTAATCACAGCCATCCAATTATTATCCACCCCTCGTTCAAGTATCACAATCCAATTATTATCCACCCTCATTCAAGTATCACAATCTATTCATCGTTTGAAACAGTTTTCCAATACGTGGCTAAAACTTGGGTGCAGTATGAGAGTTTACTTTTGCTCAACCCCTTACCCCTCTCAAAAACATAACATGTGTTTATGGAGAGGGTAAATTTATCCAAACCCTATTATATTTTTAGACAATTTTAGAGCATCTCCAATGCTATTATGTATTTTGAGAAAATGGAGTGTCACATAGGATAGATATTAAAAAAGTTAGAAAAACTCTCTCCAATGATATTATCTAAGTTGAATATGGAGATGATGTGGTAAAAAAAAGTTAGAGAATATAGAGTTGGGTTTCTAATTCTAGAAACTCTTATAGAAATGCTGATTAGGATTTCTAACTTTTTCCACCAATAAGATTAGAGCTTTTAACTCTTTCCACCAATAAGATTAAACCTCATTTAATTGTAAAATAAAAGAGGAGAGAGAGTGTAATAATTGTTTAATTATGATTGAACATAAAATGGATGCATATTTGACTTTAGATAATTGCATTGGAGATGTGAATATGCATTGCCCTAATTTTTTTTTAAAAGTGGGTCTATAATAAATAGAAATACTGATATGATACTGTTTAGAAACTCAAAAATGCATATTTACATTGGAGATGCTCTTACATCTCCATAAAGTCATAAACACATGTCATGTGTTTGGGAGTGGGTAAAACCCCCTTCTAAAAATGGACTCGCAGTATGATGCACACAAGATCTCTCTCCCAATACGTAATTATATCAGAACATGCCACGTGGGCAGAGAGTGGACACGTGTGCGGCTGCAGCTCAGCCTCATTTAAGGCAAAATTAAGCTACCCTCTACTACAACGAAACCAGTGCAATGTAAACATTACTGCTGCCCAACTACTTCGATGGTCCTAAATTTATTAGCTCTAAATCCTCTGGAACCCACTCAGTACCTAGAAATCAATCCTGACCGTCGATCCACCAGCTGTAGCCTACTCCCGCTGACCTGGACCGTCTGATGGAAGATCAAGATTATGGTCAACTTCACTACTCAACTGCACATGCATTAATATCAAAATCAGACTTTAAATTTTAAAGTTTAAAATTTTCTTCTTCGAAGTTTTCACTTTCGCACACCTCGCTCGCTTCCTTATATTGAATACACACACTTCTTCTCAGAATCCATCAAAAAACACAAAAACAAAAACAAAAAAACCCAACAAAACGACGACGTTGAAGACGATGTCGACGAAGAAAAACATCAATACAAGTGCCCTGTTGTTATGTTTCGTTTTTCTAACCGGTTCGGGATTGACAGTGGCTCACGCGGCGGCGCCGGTGGCAGGCGGCGATGATGCGGCGACGCAGAAGGAGTGCAGTGAGCAGTTCCAGAAGGTGATGACGTGTCTAGACTATGCGAAAGGGAAGACTGCGTCGCCGTCGGCGCAGTGTTGCGGCTCTGTGAAGGACATAAAAGACAATGATCCCAAGTGTTTGTGTTTTATAATCCAACAGGCTCACAGCGGCTCCAGTGAAATCAAGAGCTTTGGGATTCAGGAAGCTAAGTTACTTCAGCTTCCTTCTGCTTGTGAGTTGAAAAATGCCAGTACCAGTAACTGTCCCAGTAAGTTTTTCTTCTTTTTTACATTTGCATATATCAATTCATTTTACGTGTGTTCCATTCCGATTTTAATTCCATCCGAATGTATACACGTTGTTTGTGGTGACAAGCGCATGCAGTTGTCTAGATCATGATCTAGACTTGATCGTGTGTGAACGTACGGTTGTTTTAGTGATGCAAAAGGGTTTAGGTGCAGAATCTTAGATTAATTGTTCAGGAGGGCTTGACTATGGCAAAATTTAAATTATTTGGTGTGTAATTTGAAAACCACTTTAAATTTTAAAAAACAGTTTAACGTTCAAATCAATGAAAAAGTGATTCCTAAAAAAAGAAAAGACCACTATCGTATCAAACATTTTCCGTGAGTACCGTAGCCACACCTTGTTCGGGATTCTTAATTTATCAACCCCTATAGATTAATCGTCTGGGATTCTAGATTTCTAGATTAGGGTGACAAGTGGGCAGTTATCTACATCATGGTCCGGACTTGGTCATGTGTGAATATACAGTTGTTTTAATAGGTTTTAGGTGTGGAATCCTAGATTAATAATCGTCTGGGATTCTTAATTATCAAACCCTAGCTAGATTAATCATTTCGGATTCTAGATTATAGATTATCGAACCCTATCTAGGATCTGGTTCTGTTTAGTGATTGATATATGATAATTTGTATAGATCATGCAAGTTGATAATAATTTTATGAGTGATACTATTTGTTCAAATTTAGTGTTCAAATCTGGTGCTTATGATTTAAATGAATGGATTATAGTGATGCCGGCCACATCATTTGGACACTAAATTTGAGCAAAGTAACATTATTATAATTTTATTGCATTCATATGACCCGTAGTTAATGTCTACCGTTAGATATATAGTTATGTGACTTGTGTAGTTCTGTTAAAGTCTACATGCAATATTTCTTTAGATTTTTTTTTTTATTAAAGGGCAATGAGCCAACGAAGAGATCCTTCAAATACCAAAACCAGAGAAGATCCAATGTAAGTTCTGAGATTTGCTTTTTGGGGAAGCACTTTTTTTTTTTTTTTTTTTTTTTTTTTTTTCCTGCATATCCAACATTAATTCTCTCTTAATGAGTTGCAAAACTTCTAGTAGTGAAGAAATTTGCAAAAAAATGGGTAGTTGAAGCTTGAATTTATCACTCATATATTGATTTGGAGACAGAAAGAACTGACCACGTACAGAACAAAAAATTTAAAAAAATCAAAAAATCTGTGTTTAATTCCTTGGAAATTTTCAATCGTAACGCTGGAGGCATAATGTTATAAATACGGTGTCCTTTTTTTCGGTTGAGTTTGGTGGGTGGCAAAGCGGTTGGATTAAATGGTGATATAGAAAGTCTATATTTCTTTTTTTTATTTTACTTTTCTTCTTTTTTAAATATTACGCTTTAATTAAATAAATTTGGGATTGTTTAGGTAGGGGATGATTCGAACCCGTAATCTCGTAGTGCAAGTGTGAGGGGTTTTACCACTGGACCAATCTTATCTCGTTCTACTTCTATTCATTAGCTTATGTGTTGGGATATATTTTGATGAATTTGTTGTTGTTTATTCTACAATATTATGTTTGATTATATTTGTATTTAATTATTATCAACGTTGCTCTTGATCTTCGTGACAATCTCGTTGATCTTCTTGCACGTTTTAACGCAAGTTACTTTCTTAAATCTACAGAGCTTTTGGGCATATCGCCTACCTCCCCGGATGCTGCAATCTTTTCAGGCAATGCTTCCACAACAGCAACACCGGCAACACCAACCGGAACATCATCAGCCTCGGAGAAGTCTGACGGGACCAAGCTTAGATCCTACATGGTTGCACCAACAGCGGTGGTCGCTTTGGCCGTATTTTTCTGTGCATTCCCAACTGGTGCTGCCTCCTCTATGTTTTATAAACGGGGTTGAAATCAATCAAAACTCTTCTTCGCTTGCTTTCACTTTCACTTTCACTGTTTTGTTTAATTTTCTTTGAATTTTAGTAGAAGAATTAAAGAATTTGTAAGTTATTATGTGCTTCCTTTTGTTGACTTAATTGGAGTGTGACGTTAGCTCTATCTAGCTATATTTAATGTTTTGTCATTTTCAAGCATTCAATTGCCTGTGTTTAGATTTTCATGTTGAATTATAATAAGGATAATGGTAAACATCCAACACTTTTGCCTATCATTTATATTCAATTTGACGTAGCAGCTGATATGGCACATTACCCTTTGGTATGATAAATAAGACGTAAAGGTGAAGCATGCCTCATTAAATTTTGGGAGTGGAGGGACCATGATACAAAATTTAATTTGAAAATGTAAATAACGTAACCTTTTGGAGTAAAAATTAAATAAAATTTCAAGAATAGATTTGTGATAAAACATTTATTAAATGAATGTGTGAATAATGTGAAATATTGGAGTTTGGAATAAATACATATTGATGTGCCCACACGACATCTTGGGTGCTGACGTGGCCGTGCATGTCATCAAATAATAAAAGATGGGGATTTTACAGTGGTTTTGTTGTTAATAGATGTCAAATAATGAACCACTTTTTAGGTTTTTCAAAGTATTAATGGTGGGTTAATTTTGAGATTTTTGAAGTACCAATCTCTGGATGCGAAAATTTGTTTCTCAAGAAAACACCTTTTTTTTTTTTTTTTTTTTACACTTTAGAAGATGTAAGTTGTATATAGTGTAACAAATTCTTTGAATTTTCTCTGCATCGTAGTTGGGTAAGTTATTGTCTATCATCAGCCTCCACTTAATTACACAAAGGTTGGGAAGTTTGAGATCACCGAAGAATCTTGATGCTTGAAGCATGTCTATGCCATTGAAGCCGGTAATTTTAGTTCGTAAAGAATATTCTCTCGATACGTATTTATACAATACTAATTAATTTTTATTGGTTAATTTATACAAAATTTTTTTTTTTTTTTTTGGCATAACGATATTTTTCTTAAATAATTACTTGTATAATATCAAAAAAATAAAATAATTACTAGACCGAATATTATTGAACTTATTTATCCAACTAATGTTCCCTTAATTATTTTCACATTAATTTTTTTTCTAGGGAATTATTGTTATCGAGTCTTTTTATTGTTAAGCTATGTTATAATTTGCTTTATTTTAGAGTTTATTTATATTATGTATTTAATTGCACTAAATTAAGTTTTAATATTTTTTTTTAAATATTTCAATAATTTGGGGTTTAGGGAAAGGGAAAAACTTGAACCCACAACCTTATGATGTTGATGTAAGGGACATACTACTGAGCCAACATAATCTTGTATTGTATTAAATTAAGCTATTAGTCAATAAAGAACCTACTTTGTTTCTTACTCACAAACACACACACACAACACACATGACACATGTACACAAACTCAAAACAAACCGAAATTGTGCTAATCAGGATTTCATCAAGTTAAATCCATATACACACTCTTGGAAAAGTATGCTAATGCTCTTTATATAGTGTGGTATTACATAATTCCCACATTATATGTAATAGCTCAGGCCCACTAAGTAGATATTGTCCGCTTTGAGCTTTACGTACGCATCTTTCACTCTCACAGATTTACTTTAGATCATAGGCCGATGGGAGTTTATTTACTTTTCAGAATATTAATTAGGTTTTTTTATATAATTAACTTTGAGAATATGTTATTTTTATGAAATAATATGTTATTTTTATGGAATTGTTTTGCAAATTATTAGTTAATAAGTAAGATCATTTGATCTTCGGATTGGGGCGTGACACTTTACATTCAGGAGATGCACTCAATTCAATCTAGGAAAATCCCTTGACCAGAATGAAATCTAAATTTGATTTTTTTTTAAATTATACTTCATAACTAAATCATGTCTAGAAAAAAAAAATTGATTTTTAAACGCTTTAGAATTATTTTTAAAATTCAATAATGTAGATTAGGATTTTTTTTAAAATTTTTTTTTTTATTCTATCAAATAATATTATTGTTTCGAAATAATTTTATTGCAACCTATTTTCAAAAGCAATCAAACGGACATGTTTTCTCACATAAGGGAAAAGGATACCCATAGTTTCTCTAATAATTTATTATTTAATTATTTTAATAAAGTTTGCTTATTTCATTATACTAAAATGTTTGCTAAAAAAAACCATAATTTTTATTAAAAATATGAAAAAAAAAAAAAAAAATCCATGAATTATGCAAATCAATTTGGGAAGAGAAACGAAAACCATCGGAAAATAAAATCGTGTTTCAAAAATCATGTTTCTTTGTTAAAAGAAGTTTTCTAAAATTCAAAACAACATAAATGCATTTGACATTTAAAATAAAAATAAAAAATGAGTAAAATAGTTGTTTCAAATAAAAAAATTATTAATAATTTGTTTTAAAAAAAAGGTAGAAAACTAAATCACATACCAAAATAACTGTTCAACTTTTTTTTTTTTTTTTCTTTTTGGTTTTTGAAAAGAGAAAACTGTTTTAGAAAATGTATCCTAAAAGCCACTTACCAGAGATTGAGGGAAGTTGAAATGAGAATTCTCATATCAGTATAAAAGCCACAATAGAAATACAGTAAAATGATATAGTAAAACTACAGAAATTCTTCATATGAACTGCTCTAACACCAACAGGAGTTAAGAATATAAAATCTATCAACCAGAGAGTATATAAATTATAACTTTCAATCAGGTAACAATGAAGAAAATCCCCAATGTAAATAATAATTACCATTGAAACCTATGTACTATGGTTATACCAAATAGAAAACTTTCTAAAATTTGTAAGTTTGGAAATTCCGAAAACGAAGATATAAGGAATGTTATACGGAGTACGAAAGGCGGTATTATCAGGTTCATAACTGTTTGCTGATAATAATTCCTAGAAGATAAACTTCCTACCTATCTCCCATGAATTTGATGACAATTTTCCGGTTTAACTCCCTCGACGCAAGGAAGCAGCTGGGGCGGTTATGTTCCTAGCAGATGATCGTTCTCTTCCATGCTCGGCCAATGACAGAGCTTCAGCAAAGCTCTTCGACATTTTCCTTTCTAAGCTATTAGATAATGCAATGGGATTACGTTGTTCACTGACATGCCTCACCGGAGGAGCCACCAGGTTTGCTACCTGTCTGGTCTTTCTTTCCTGCATTGCTTTCTGCCGATGCTCATAAAAGTAGAAATCATCTAGGATGGAAGAACGCGCTTCATAGTTCTTGAAAATTTTCAACATCTCGATACCATGATCCATTTGCACCTGCAATATTAGCAGTACAGAAGTAAATATAACATAACTATTTATGAAGATAAAGAGAAACAATTTCAATGGCAGATGACAACAACTGAATCCAACTCAATATATCACACCCACGGAAATCACCCCTTGATCACCATGGCTCAATCAAGATGGAGCTACATATTTGCAGAAAAATCTGCAACATCTTGACATTTCAGCATTAACACAACGCAAAGACTCCCTATGGCTGGCATAGTTTCATGCCACCACTTAAATACGAAAAACAACTAGAAGTGGCCATTAATACTAATCACAGGCAGTAGATGGTGTCGCATAGTTTGACAAGTTCAAGTCGTCACACCTAATGAGGTAAATTTTAGCAGGTAGCATTGCAACTAGTTAAGACCAAACGAGCTCAGAAGTGAGAAAAACAGTAGCATTTAAGAGGGCAAACTACGAACATTACCAACATTACCAACACTACCAGTCTACCACCATTATAAATAACTCGAGAATAAATCACGACTCTAAATGAATTCTTACCTCTTGAGTATCCCTACTGTTAGTAACTGGTTTGTTGTCATTATTTTCAAGTAGGATGTGACGAAACTGATTGTTAGGAACATCCTTAATCATGTGCCACTTGACAGGGAACTGCCCAGACCACTTATCCTGCAGCCAATAGTCCACATTCTTGTCAAAGTCTACAGGTCCCACCATCTCTGCCACTCCGCAAAACTGGGCACTAGCGTTCACCTGCGTGCGTACAATTAAAAGATGCAGAACGAGATCAGATTATGACTTTCAAGCTCTTGTTTATGGTACCAAAATGACACTTCTAATGAAGAATGAAAAGGATAAACCGATGAGTGATTGCAGAAGGAATCTGCAGAGACAAGGCAGTGAGAACTCCTCAAAACATTAGATAGTACTAATTATAACAAAGATAAATACCTCATCAATCTAATACATTAAATAAAACCACAAAATTTGTTAACATTAAAAATAGCAAAGATCAAGTATGTCACTTATTTCATACTATAAACAATCAAACCACACAAAAGGGTAGAAGAACATAAATCAAGGAAAAAAGTAAAGTAATACTGCAAGAACAAGTTGAAGGAAAGTAGAACCATGTCCCAGAGGCCTCTTTTGTTTTCATACGATAATAATCAGTACAGGGATAAGACTGGACCAATCAGAAAATATTAGATTTACTTGTGTGTATGTGGAAGAGTAATGTGCGAGTGTAAGGCCGCACAACCCAGCACAAGAGTGACAGACCAATCACAGTTCAAGTGTCAGAAATAAATAATAGCAATTGGCTGCACAAACAAGTGTGCACAAGAATGGAAAATTAGACAATGATCATATCATTGCACAGCTTTATTATGGTAAGTGGGGTCTCATTTTCTCAACAATCAATGTTTATAGCAAATTAGACAGCTTATCCTAAATTTGATAAATAATATGTCAACGACCACATAACCAAGTATTCAACATTTAAAGTAGGAGACCGGTGTACATTACCGAAAACAACAGAAAAACCGGGCATGTCCCCTTTTTCCCCTTTGCTTCATAAAAAGCAGCATCTAACTTTTTGTTTCCATTCGCAGTGCTTGCCCAGACACCATACTTTATGCTTTTGTGAACATTATCTTCACTATAAGATTTGATGATGAAGAACATCACATCTTTGTAGTCTGTGACAAAATCCAATCGGTTGTAAGAGTCTCCAAGAATGCCATCAATTGTATCATTCATGCTATTATCAACAGCAGATCCAATTTCCATCTTCTGGACTTTTGGTTTTAATGCTCTAGGTCCTCTATTCCGCTCACTTAGTGTATCAAGGGTAACACTACAACTGCATGAGAAGTCATTGCATCTTCTTCCTTGTCCCGCTTCATTGAGTGTGGGCCACTTCTGACCATCCATTCCAATACTAGAAGTGGAGACACTTCCATAATCAGAGTCTATATCAGTTTGACCAAGAGAGTACCCTCTGTAGCTGGAGCCTGAATGAGATCCAAACCCATAAATTGATCCTTGTTGTTGAGAAGCCTGCATAGGATTTCACCGTTAAACATTCATTATATATAAATCAGAAATAAAATTCAATATGATAGAAAGAACATATTAAAGCCATTAAATTGACATCAAACATAGCAGTATCAGAATCAGATGACTCCATGATTACACAAGACAAGGTTTTGGTATTTTTAGTACACTCCTACCACATTGTTTTGGGTCTAGCAGCTGCCATCATTTTTATACATAAATGTGCTTTTATCATCCAACAAGTGACACCTACATAAACTAACTGTAGCACGAGAGAAATCCTAAAAGCCATTGTACAATAAGATTTAAAGATCCTTTCACGGCAATAAAGGAGAAAAAGAAAGAGCTTAAATAAAACTACAATGCTTGAGACAAAATACTTTTTATAGAGACTTTGTTATGTCACTCAGGAGAAGTTCCTCGCCCACTGGTCAACTCATTTCAACTTACACACGTTCCTCTTTCCATTATAGCACAGAAACAACTATAGATTTGGACAGGTCTGAAAGCACTTTTCAGTATAAAATTTGAGCCACCCAAATTTCAGAAACAAAACAAGAAAAAGAAAAAGAAAAAAGAAAGAAGTTAGTTTCAGGAATCTTAGAACAATTTGCACAGGTAAGAAATCTAACCGTTCCAAAAGCATCCCCAGACAACTCCAATGAACCAAATGGTTTCGGAGAAGCCGCTGCTGATGACAATTGAAGCAAAGACTTCTTCTTCCTATTCAATGGTTTTGCCCAATCTGTCCATATTCCTCCCTCAAACCCTGGGTGCAAGAAATTAAACCCACTAGAGTTTGAAAAAGAGTCATTTCCCCTACCAGAAGGTCCCAGTGGAGATGAATAATTGGATCTCGAGCCAAGACTATTGCCTTCACCTTGCAGATCAACGTGTACTGGCAACTTTGCTTGAGAAAGTGAAGTCGGTGAAAGGATATAAGAGTTTTTTGGAGAAACAGGTTGCTGATAACAAGAAGGATCAGAGAGAGAGACTTGTCGCTCATCATATAAATGGTCATGACCCCTTGCGGAAGCAAGCTGTTTTGCAATTGGAATATATGGTCTAATCATCCTATGAGGGCTGTGTCCATATGCCACAGATGAAGAATCACCGTGGATTCCCTACATTAGAGAAACAGAACAAAGAAAGACTTGCTGAGATGCACTAAAAGATGAGAAAACAACAAAAGTTGTAAACGATGAGAAAACAACTTAAGTCTTAGATGCAAAGGGATTTACACACATGAGATCCATTATCCAGGCCTTCAGCATTACCATAGAGAAGAGGCACGCCCTGTTTAACAGCTGCATTGTCATAACCTGAGTGGCAAACAAGTGGGAAATAAGCAATATAAGAAACACAACTATTGTGTGACAAAAAAGCAAAAAGTAGACAAATATATGCACCATCAATATGCCAGATTACCTAAGCAACTATAACCCACAAAGTTCCCATCGGCAAGTCACACTTCACATTTATAAAATTCTTCTACCATCTAAATCCCATACAAAAGAAAACATTTACTAGTAAAGAGTATAGAGCATCATTATTCAAGAAAAAAAAATATGCATGCCTGGAAGAGAACCAAGGAATCTACCAATGTTGGCTCATGTCTATAGACTCTATACTATTCAATCTCACTACATCTAATTGGTGGGAGGCGGCTATCTTTTGCTTTTCTCTAAATAAATTGAATGAAGCGAAGAAAAATAGGAAAATCAGGTACATGGAAGTGCTACACCTTATCTACTATAGAAAGCTAAGAAATACAAGATAAAAATAATCTAAAAGCTCATCATTCAAGAAAATAAAATGCATGAAAATCCTCCCATCAAAGAAAAAGATACCTAATAAAATCAGATTTTATTTCAAGTAAATAAGCTAAAATCCCACTGAAAGCACGTGTATTTCATTCCTTCCACAGTCATCAACCTCTTTTGTCCCTAAAACTCACATCCCAATGTTCCAGCAATCCCAAAAATGAGTTAGGAATAACCTAATCCACCAAATAAGTTACAGACAAAGGCTTTACATCCCCAATGTCACTTGACAATGAAAAAGAAATATGTTACATTGTAGGGTTCGCTGTTAGTTCTCCTTTTAGAGTCCGGTGAAAAAAAAAAAGGTTGAGAGATTTTTAGGTATTTCACAATTTAACCATCTCTTTTGTACTCGCAACATTTATTAACAATAAATTCGGTTCTCTTGATCCGTTTAGGATCTTTTAAACCGCAGTTGTCCTTCCATACAAAGAAAAGCCACTTTAAGAGGTGCTTGAGTACAACAAATATTCTTCAACGGAAAACTACCCTCCCCTTCCCTGAAAAGCACCAAAGTAATCATTCTTAAAATGACTCGACTTTAAACTACTTACTTGTAATATCTTTTCACCTAAAAACATTTTGACCCATTTCCCCCCGCCCGTTATCCAATCAAAAGCATTAATTATGTAGATTATATTTATTGCTCCTGCAAATTTTGGAGTTCAATTAATCATCCCACTCGAATAAAACAAATAAGTTGTCAACTTCACGTTATAGCCTTCAGCTATGCTAAACAAAATAGGAAAAACAATCATCGAAGTTTCTTCTCTATACCAAAAGAGAAACAGTCCTACCATCTTCAATAATATAGCAAACATGTTTAACAAAACAATCCACTGGTCTGCTTTAATACCCATCCACATAATCAAAGTCACAAATCAACTACACAAAGTCCAAGTCCTCCCAATCAAAGTTGAAATTTAAGAAGAATCTTACCACACAATTAAGGTTTTAAATTAATCCACACAGATAACAATCGTTCGCATAAGGAATATTCGTTTAAATCGATTGATCTATACACACAACCGGAATCTTTCAAGAGTTAAATATTAATTGCAAGTCTTAAACAAGTAAAATCTCAAGAGTGATATAAAGAATTAACCTCCACAGAGCACTGATGATGGTACATAGCCAGTCTTATTGTATCCAACAGAACTTAAAGATCCTGACTGATCTACAAAATCCCTCTGAGAACCAATAGTAACAACACCCTGTCCATAACCAAACACGTATTTTTCATGAATTATAGACGAAAAGGTACTATCAACAAATCCAAAATTGCATAAACCAATCAAAAATATCACCAATAGAAGGTCTAGAAACTACCTGACTATTCAACATGTTTGGATTGAGAGTCATATCTTTATTACTCATGATTAGATAATTCAAAGCTTCAGCAGAACCTAAACAAAAAAAAAAAATCAGGATATAAACAATCAAAATCCAAGAATGAAGAATATATGAGTCACTCAACAAGCCAGATATAATCTAGTTAACCAAGAAAACAAGAACAAAAATTTAAGCACCCACAAGGGTAAGAGTGATCCATTGTCAGCAAACAAACACAAAATACGAAATTTTGAGAGTGAATTGTTGCAGGAAATGCACAAAATGTTTTGGGGCACTATTTATATAGATATGAACGGAAAATGGAAATTACACACGCATACAAATTGATTAAAAAAAATTAAAAAAGAAATATTCCGATCACCATTTTTAGTGAAACTCGTGTGATTAAAATCCACAAGAATATATGGAAACTGACTAATCAGCTTGTCTTCTTACCCTGAAAAGACCAGAATAGATGGAAATATCCAACGCACAGTGTCACGGATATAGTTAAAATGAACCCAACTCAGTCTATAACTCACTGGGTCCTCTTAAATTTCTTCAAAAAACCAAATTGTTAACAATGACACAAGAAGGATATAATATGGTATACAGAAACGAAATCCATTTAATTCCCAGAAAATTCTACTAAAAAAGTAAACAATTTATACACAAAACATGAAACATACCAGTAGATATCAACCGATCAGAACTGGGGTGGGCCATGCTATTATATAAACAATGTGTACATATTTTTTGGGCTGTGTTTTTGGTGGGTTTATGGTGAGATTTTGGTGGGGGGGATTTTGAGAAAACGAACCAAAAAAATAAAAATAAAATCAAAATCAAAATCAAAAAAAAAAATTAAAGGTTTTGCTAGAAGATACTAGTTAGAAGAAGCTTTTTGTTGTTGTTGTTGTTGTTGTGTGTGTGTGTATCTGTGAAGTGAAGAGATGGGCATTTCTGGGCAGAGAGAAATAATATATGAGACGAGAGAGTCTGTGTTTAGCGTTCATTAACATTGGGGGAGGTTTCAAGTTTTTGGATTTTGTTGAGTTGGCGAGACCTCACTCGTCCACCTGCTCTCCATGCAATAACAACTCTTCTCCTCTGCAATTCTCTCTCTCAAGCCTATACGTTGCCGTTGTGTTTTTATTTTTTATTTTTTATTTATTTTTTTAAAAAAAATATTTTATTGTTTTTTTGAAATTAAAAGCAAAGCAGTGTGTGTGTGACAATAGTACTAGAACCACTGTACCAGCCTTGGGGCCTCGCTGTTTTAAATAAGCACTTTTTTGGTAAAGCAAGACAGGCTTTGTCTCGATTGAGTTAGAATTTATTTATCCATCTGGTGTATGTTTAATGTTTATATGCTTTTGATTTAGTGATCGTCAAGATAAAATCTTGGATTGGATGGTCTCACGATGTTATTGGTAGAATTCGTTACGAATCAATTGAATGTAATTGAACTTAATGAGAGTAACATATAAAAATTGATCTCATATAACGTATTGATCCCGTAGAACGAATAAAGGTCTTTATAAATCCAATCTATGTGCTTATAGAATGGAGACATGTCTTTACAAATCTAATCAACACTGTACGTTTATTAATTGGAAATGAAAATGAAAGGGAATCATGTTTCATTGGAAATGAAATAAGAAAGAGAACTTAATTGTTTAAATGATAAGGGGAATTCAGTTATATTTCACACATAAACTTAATTTTTTATTTTTACGTGGAATTGTGGGATCCACATAATTTAATTCTCGATAATGTGTAGTAAACACTAAAATTGCAAATCAATAATCAAGTTATAGTTCATTTGTTTCTCGTAAAGATTATTGATCAGTAAACTTGCATGTGGATCAATAGCTTATGTTATTGTTACCAAATCGGGGATTATTGATTAGTAAATGTGCCCCCGATAGAAAAAGTGATGTTAGATTCTCTAAATTAAGTGGTTTAGTTGTAATAAGCGAGAAGGGAAATTACGTTATATTTATGCATAAACATAATTTTTGATTTGTATGTGGGATCAACGTAATTTAATTCCCCGATAGTTTGTAGTAAATATTGTAATCGCAAATCAATAATTAAGTTATTGTTCCTCGTACAAATTATTGATTAGTAAATTTCCATGTGTATCATATACTATGCTATTGTTACATCATTGAGATTATTGATTAGTAAATATGCCCCTCATAGAAAGAGTGACGTTTGATTCTCTCAATTTAGTTGTAAGCGAGAAGGGAAATTAAGTTATATTTCTCGTATAAATTTAATTTTTTATTTATATGTGGAGTCCACGTAATTTAATTCTCAATAGTTTGTAGTAATCGCATATCAATAATTAAGTTAGTGTTCCTCGTAATGATTTCTTGATTAGTAGATTTTACCTCGAGATTATTGATTAATAAATATGCCCTTACAAGAAAGAGTGACGTTAGATTCTCTAAATTAAGTGATTTAGTTGTAATAAGCGAGAATGGGAATTAGGTTATATTTCTCGTATAAACTTGACTTTTGATTTGTATGTGGGATCCATGTAATTTAATTTTTGATAGTTTGTAGTAAACATTGTAATTACAAATCAATAATTAAGTTATTGTTTCTCATAAAGACTATTGATTAGTAAATTTGCCCAAGAATCAATAACTAAGTTATTGTTACCTCAACAAGATTATTGATTAGTAAATGTGTCCCTAACAGAAATAGTGACGTTAGATTCTCTAAATCAAGTGTTTTATTGTAATAAGATATTTGTGATTTGTAATCACCATGTAAATCATGAAATAACATGGTGAATGATTGTTAGTTACGACTTGTAGGTTATATCATTTGTATATGAATTTGGGAAAAATATTTGGACAGTCTGACATCACTTACTTGGATAATATATAATGTAAACTCAAACATTAAGGTTCAATTCATACAAGATATAGAAGTACCATTGATGGGTACGACCTGACGACGGGTCGAATCGAATTGAATACGTGTTAAATGGTAAATGGGTCGAACCCAATTTTACTCAACCCAAACCCACCCGTTAGCTTATTAGGTTTTAAAATGTAAACCCAAACCTTTTTGTTAATTTAATGAGTAACCCAAAGGCACCCCATTTAACCCTTTATTTTTTATTACGTTTAGTAATTAATAATTTTAATTGTAAAAATAAGAAGAAGAAAAATAATATATATATATATAGTATTACACTTTTACATAAAATCGGATTTTTTTATAGGGAAAGGGAAAGATTCGAACCTGCAACTTTGTGGTGTAGGTGTGAGGGGTTAACTACCGGATCAATTTCATCTCGTCATATAAATATTTGAATACTCATAACACAAATATAAATTTAGTTTCAATATTTATCACTATAGTAGAAGAGAAGAATTGAAGAAAATATATTGGTTAATAGGTTAGTTCTTAGTTGTTTAGGGTTTACAAACTTTATTATTAATGAATTTAAGAAATTTTAGGGTTTTCAAACTTTTTTATTAATGAATTTAGGAAATTTTAGGATTTTCAAATTTTGTTATTAACCAATTTATGAAATGTAGGGTTTTATTTTAGGTACAAATTAAATGTAAAATAATTATAATATTATTATTAAACTTAATGTATGAGTCGTGGATTTTAATGGGTTTTGACTTTTGAGAGATAAACCAAAACCTTACCTATTATTGTTTTGGGTTTGAATGACCCAAAACCCAATAAAACTAAACCCATAACCGCTTTTGACGAGTGTGAATATGCAGGCTTTATACACAAATTATACTACTTAAAAAAAATTGTAGAAATTAGTGAATTTGCAGGCTTTATACACAAAGTGAATCCACTTAACAAGCATTCGTGCTAAATTACAGATTTCATGTGTTATTTTGAAAAAAAAAAAAAAAAAAAAACAACTTAACATATTAAGATAAAAATTATATTTTTACTATTTTTTTTGTTAGTTAAGCATACAGTGACACAGATTAATTATCACTTATCAGGGGTCATGTTCTATTTTCAAATTTTGTTAGTATTTATTTTTGAAAACGTGGTTGGATTGAAATTTAATAAATGTCAATTACACTTGTATAATCCACGCATGTCCCTTTTAACACACGTGATAGTGCACCTTCTCTTCTACATTAGTAGTGGGGATTCGAATACTATCTTATGCATTTTACAAATATGTTATGAGTCTTTTTATCGGTGTTGTAAAAGTACATTTCTCACATTATTCTCACCAAAAAAAATATCTCACATTACAAGCATATTGCCAACATGTGTGATGAGTTTTATCCCGATGTGGTGGGAGTAAATATCTCCCATCTTGACATAGTGATCTGTCTTTCACATCTACCATTATGAATTCGAATCTGTCCCCCTCCCTAAGCCCGGGTTATTGTAATATTTAAAAAACGAGTAATGTTAGACGGCCCAAAAATTTAGTAAAAATTTCAACCAAAATGATGTGACAAGTGAGTTGTTATCACCACACACAACATGAGATGACGTGGTTAATGAAAAAACCACTTGCCACATCATTTTGGTTAAAATTTGGACTGAATTTTTTGGGTTGTATGATATTAGTGTTAATATATATAGTTCCGTTCTAGTCAGTGCGCACTGATGTATCAATGCATGTGGACCACTGATTATAGAGAAGTTTTGATAAGTGCATACACTTTGAGTCAAAGTATGTAAATATAATGGTCTACATCAAATGCACCGATGGAGTTATATTAGTGCGTATTGACTTAAATATATATATTTATATATACAGTCTTTCTATTGTCAGTTCGCCCTGACAATAAATATATCAGGACGAAGAATGTGGACCACAGATTATGGAGAAGTTTTGACAAGTGCATACAGTTTGAGTCAAAGTATATAAATCTAATGATCCATATTTTTCGTCCTGATATATTTATTATCCTGATAATAAAAAATATGTATATATATATATATATTTATGGTAGTAGATATCTATAATGAGCAAGACAATAATAAAAATTCCTTAATAAAGAGAAATAAAATTTAATTAAAATTAACAAATTTGGGAGGAATAATAATTTTTAACAAGTATGTCTTATTCCAGCATTGCCAGCTGGACCGTCCACATTCATCCAACTCAGACACAAATTACCGTCTATAAAAAAAAAAAAAAAAAAACACACCTGCGTCACGCACGCGTCATTTTTATACACTGCCTCTTGAATTATAGGCCGCAAGACAACAAAATCTCACCCTCTCTTCGCGCTTCTCTTCTCCAACCTAAAGCCGGAAGCTCTCTCGCCGTTTTATCTCCATATCGCCGCCGACGCCGCCATGTCTCAGGTAGCTCGAATTACTGTTCGTACAACTTGTTCTTGTTTTTTTTATTATCACGCTTCAATTTTAACCCTAATAGATCTAAGTGTCTCGTTATCGTATCATTGTTTGATTCAATTGGATTATTTTAGCTAGGGTTTCGTACAATATCCGTTTCAATTCTGCGTTAAGTTTCCGTTGATCTATTGAATCTATCGAGTCAGTATATTTTAATTTGCAGCACTTTGTTGATTTGTAATCGAAGCACAACAATTTTAATTTTTTTTGTCCAAGTTTATGAGATTATTTAGTAATTTTTTTTCTTTCTTTCTTATCTGTCTTGTTTTGTGTTCAGGTGGATAACAGAAATTCCTCAGCCGCCAAGCGTGCTAGAACTGATGGTATGCAATGTTTTTATTTGTTTAGAGATGTGTGTAAATATCAATTGTTTGGTAATATGATCTTTAATGGAAACGAATTTCGTGCATCCGAATGATGAAACATCACCTTATGGAAAATTATTTGTTGTTCTATCTATTTTGATAAGAACTCATGTACAATTTATCTGATATTCTTTTTCTATCGCCAAGGTTAAGTAGAGTTGTTGTTTGTTCAGGTGGATGCTTTGATCTGAAAAAAAGTGCATTCATCTGCCTTAACAAATAGTTATTCTAACATGTTCTTTTAGTGATGCTTGTTATCCTGTAACATTCCTCTTAAGTTTTGAGATACGATTGTCAATTTGCTATCTCTAGGTAGTCGCAGGGAAGATGATTGGACCTGTCCAAGCTGCGGGAATGTCAACTTTTCTTTCAGGATGACTTGCAATATGCGCAATTGCACTCAACCTAGGCCGGCTGATCATAACTCAGTAAGTCATTAACTGTTTTATAGTATCTAGAATGTTTGGATGCCATATGTTTTTATAAGCAATTCCTTCTTTAAAAGGAGTAGATAGAATCATAGAAGTTGAGGTGGTTTGGTGGTAGGCCCCTCAACACTCGCACATTGAACGCGTGGATTCAAGTCGAACCCCCCTTCCCCAAATCCTAAAATTGTACTTCAAAAAATAATATTAATAAAGTAATTAATAGAAGTTTAAATTTAGTGCACATTCTAATAGAGTTAAATTTTGAAGGGTTGAATTAAGATACAAGTATACATATATTTGTTATCAATTTTGAGATTAGATGTTACTGGACTTAATCACTGTTTTAAAAATCGGCCGAGGCGGCTGCTTTGAGGTGCGCCTCATGCTGTCTTGGCCGTTCACCGCCTTGAGGAGCCAGCCTCAAGGCTTTCTAAACCTAATGTCGCCTTAAGTCGATGAGGCGGTGGCATAAGTTTTGGGCTGTGATTTGTAAAAACGGTGTGTTTTGGGTTGTGGGAGCATGATTTATTTGTTTACTAAAAATGGTGAGTTTTCAGCTGTGACTTTTAGGGCATTTTTGTCCAATTCTAAATTAATTTAAAGAAACCCTAACACAGCCCCTCACATCCCCTCAAGCTTGACAAATGCAGAACCAAGCCGTAAAGGTATTGTTCTTTTCTTCATCTCTTCTTCACATTCTAAATTGAGGTGACTGCCTCATCTTTCCATAATCATTGCTTTCTCCTCTTCATGAAATTCTGTTAGAATATAAGGTGATCGATTTTCTTCTCAATATCAAGAAAATTCTCTTATCTCTGCCTTTTAAGTTTGGAGGCATATTGCCATTTAATAAAGTTTCAATATCCATAATCATTGCAATTTCATTAATATAATGAGTTTTGTAGTGGTGGGTATGAAGTTGCTTTTTTGTTTTAGTGTTACTGGTGTTTCACATCTATTAAAAACTGGTTTCTCTTATGAATGGTCTTCCACTTACCTTTTTTTGCTCTGGATGGTCACCCTTGGCCAAGTAAACTCGTATTTCTTGTTTAGCTAGAAACCTGAAAATGGGAGGTGCAACCTGAAGTACATGGTAGTAAAAATGTAGAGTTTTCACCCAAAGAAACGCAGGAGTGTAGAAATAATTGAAACCCATTTTAACAGATTAGTTTTCTGCTGAAAGGATGCTGTCAGAGGTTTGTGATTGTTGGTTGATCATGGTTTTGCATTTGTAATATGTCATTTAGTTTTTAAACCACTCTCATTGTATATGCATTATTGTGTTATGCGATTGATCTGCCTCTGTTGTAATTCCTGTAGTAAATCATTGTCTTATGTTTGTTAATTTACCATTAGACTGGTAACTTCTGGAATGGTTTTCATTAATGTATTTTTTAATTTTCAATAATATTTTCCTCAGAAACCTGCTTCAAAGCCAATGCAACAACAAAATTACTCATCATCAGCTCCTTATGTTGGTTCTGGTGCCCCCTCCTCTATGTATCTGGGCATGCCGCCTTATGGTTCTTCTCTCTTCAATGCGTCATCTATTCCTCCATATGACGTTCCATTTTCTGGGGGCTCAGCCTATCATTACAACTATGGCGGCCGCCTTTCTGCTGGAAGTCCTTATCGACCACTGCATATTCCTGGACCAGCTCCTTATTCTAGTGGATCTATGATGGGAAACGGTAGGTTTTTCCACAATCCTGCCCCGTCCACTATTTTTCCTTTCATTATTTATTTGCATTTTTTATTGTTCATTATGCAATTATTTAATTTTGCTGTTGCTTTTGCTATTTGTTGCCCACTCTAGTATAACTTATCTTCTCATAAGTGCATATTCTCATAAGGAGCTGGTGCACACAGTAACATATTTTATACTTCTGCAGTAATCAGGTGATCACTTTCCTTTTTTCTTGCAGGTGGGATGTATGGTATGCCACCTCCCCTGATGGACCGGTATGGCTTGGGTCTTCCCATGGGCCATGCTGCAATGGTATTTTTGGAAATTCCCTCTTTTGACTTTATTTTTGTTGCTGTTGGAAATTTTGATCACATGTACCGAGTTTCATGTTGGTTGCATCTATGCCATGCAAAGGCAATCTTTTATGCATGCACACTGACGAATCTGATGGATTCTTATTAAACTATAGTGGATTTTTTTAATTATTTAATATTCTTCCCTTCTCCCTTGCTATTTTCTGCCTCTTTTATGGGTAGGCATCCCTTTATTGGTAGTTTGCCGTGTTTGAGTGTTTCCAATACAAGGTATAAATTATTGGTGCAATTTTGAACAGGGGCCAAGGCCAGGATATTTCCCAGATGATAAATCTCAGAAAAAAGGTGCAAGGTTTATCATGTCTTTGCTATTTAATATAATACAGACCCAAGAGCAAGGCATGGTAACAACTTGTTTTGCACTAACTTTGATCTTCCTCCACTAATGTTTCTCTAGATGCGACGCGTGATAATGACTGGACATGCCCGAAATGTGGAAATATCAACTTTTCTTTTAGGACAGTTTGTAACATGAGGAAATGTAATACACCGAAGCCCGGATCCCAGGTTTGTGCTTCTGTCTTTTGCTTACATTATTATTAGTCATGGCATTATTTCTTACCTTTATTTTTTTAATAGAAAACTCCAAGTTTATTAACATAATAAACAAAACGTTTATTACCATTCCTTTATTACTTAATTACCCTATTGCTTCCTTTGTTTAGTGCCTGGTATATTGTAGTAGAGTAGTTATGTATTATATTCCCTTATTCTAATTTCTTATGATGTTTTCTTGCAAATGCAGGCTGCAAAATCTGATAAAAGTTCAAGTGAGTGCTCTTAAATTTATAAACATGGTTGGATACTTGGATTAATTTTATAGATTGATACTTAAATGTCTCATGCCTTTCAGAACAAAAGATGCCCGAAGGTAGCTGGAAGTGTGAGAAATGTAACAACATAAATTATCCATTTAGGACTAAGTGCAACAGACAGAATTGTGGGGCTGAGAAACCAGTCGAGTCAAAGAAGTCCCTTTCGCCAACCCCAGAAGAAAATGATCAGGTCTGTCATGTGATGCATTTCTTTTGTATCATTTTTTATTCATTGAAATTGTTGTTTTTGTCAATTGCTTTTGTGCATATTGCAAACTTTAAGAATTCAACTTCACAAACCATCTATGGTAAAAGAAAATTTATGTTGAGGCTACCTCTCTTCTCATTACCTTCTCTCTCTCTCTCTCTCTCCCACCTTCTCTATCCTCTTATGTAGATGTTAATTGTCATTTGTTTTTCTCTTTGCATCCATTGATTTGCAATTATCTACTGTTCCAGTGAGTACTAGGACATGTTTGAGGGTTGAGAAGGTCCAGGGTTGTCGTCCAGCATTGCTCAATATGGGTGTCTGAAAGTCAGTCTTGTCGTCCTCATGTTGCAGCGGTTGTCAAGTTACTCTACCTTCTCATGATCCGTGTCGAGTTGTTGTATTAAATGCGGTGGTGTTGTTGTCTTTATGGATCCTTTGATACATGTGTCAGTCAGCATGGTCTGGCAAAGATTTTACAGGTTGATTCTGGTTTCTATCAGTTAGGCTTTGTACTTTTGGAAATCAACTAATCTTTCTAGTATGTTACCATAAAACTTTAGATATGTTACCAGCAGCTAAAATTACTGGGTTTTCATTTGGTTGCAAATTGTCTACACAGCATTGAAGTATACTTTGTTGTATGGTGCTTCTCTTAGATTATGGAGTTCCTGGCTTGTACCAAACTAGGTTTCATCATGTCCTGTTTGGGATAGAAAATGTGTCTGGTAATTTGTCAGTTGAGTTACCTTATAGGATTATATGCCAAGACCATTTTCTTTCCCTTTGGTTGTTGTGACATGGATGTCACCTGGTTTGGTTAAAATTTAGAAGTGGTTTTGTGAAGTTAAGACTTGGTTAAAAGGTTGTTAAAATCACATTAGACCTTGGAAGAATGGTTTTTGGGAAATTAGACTATCCATCGCTTGCATTCTTTAGAAATAGCTCTGATATTCAGCCATGCATAGGATGCATCTTCATAATTTATCCTCCTACCTTAATTATCTTGTGTTAGCAGTTAGCACTTGCATTTGCATTAATTGTTTAGAGTAGGAGGATAAGAGTTTTGATGAAAATCGGTCCTGGGTAGAAGCTAGGTAAGTGGTATGATAATTGGTGGACTGAAATGCTGGAATTTACTGTAAATTTTGCCATCATTTAACATTGTTTGACTAATCTTAAGCACTGGCAGCCTGGGTACCTGCATAACTGAGATGTTGTATGTTGGGCCCATCTGTGTACGACCAGACATTGGTGTGGTGGATTTAGGTGCAACCTTTTGTTTGGTATTGGTGTTTTTTAAGGTCCTACGAGCTGACACGTCTTTTTTCAGTCGTTGATACTTGATAGCACATTCGTTTTGCAAAAATGATTCGTTGGTATAAAAAAGATTAATGAAAAACTAACCGGAAATTATCATGAAAAAATGAACTAGAGGATATTAAATTAGGTCGGCTTTGCGCAAATGTAGAACATGTTTCTGTTGTTGAAGTTGGGATTATGGTCTGATCTGGGATTTGATCAAAACTTTGCCAGCAGTTCAGGCAAGATCCATAAATGACTTGTGTGTTCGAGGCCAAATTGATAGATGTGTGCTTGTTCATTCTTAGAGTGTAAGTGGGAGAGTTGTGTTAGTTTCTAAGGAGGCGGCAAGAGTTCCATCCCATCCTCCTATCTCATAAAGGGAAGGGTAGCGATAAATTCTTTTAGCCATTTTTACGCAAACTTTACCCAGTCATACTACCTCCTTTTGGACATTTTACACACATTCCTTACCATATTGCGTATCGTTGACCTGTTGTCATCAACTAGTGACCGTGGCCCCAACTTTGGTAAATCTTACTCATTTTAGTCAGCGAATGAACATTGCTCTTTTGGCCGCAAGGTTTTAAGTGATGACATTCACAGATTATCAAATTGACGGTGTAAATGACACCTAAATTCATTTACCTAAATTTTCGTTGCTCGGTAACCAGACCAGTGTATAATATGTATAAAGATTTTTATGTAAAAGATCTTTTTTAACATCTCTATTACATAATAGCAACGGTGCCACTGGTTTGGATTGGACCTGAAAGTTCCAAAAATGCAACGAATATATATATTTTTTTTTCACAAAATGGATTGTAATTAGTCGTTGCTAATGTCAGAATAATTGCGATAATATGAAATAAATCATTTGAAAATTTTGTTTTCATTGCTAGGCTACTCAAAGTCAAAACTCCCGTTTTCAACTTAAACCAAGCAAAATAAAGATATCACTAACCGGCAAGTTTAAGGGTAGCATTTCATGGCATTACCCATGGGAAGTACTGGTGGGTACCTGTTTCTAGGACCAAATTCGGTCCGCCAAATGATTTACCCGTAAATACAGTAATCTACTTCAGAAGAAAAAAACAATAACAGATAAATACTTAAAAGGTATCTTCGATAAGATGTCAAATAAGTCCAGAGACACCTGCGAGAGATTTTGGTTTAAAATACTAGTTAAGGTTAACAAACATCCATCAACCGTAGTTGTCGAGAGCATGTGTCTACCGAGACCAAAATTATGAAATAAATTCATTTTGAGACTGGTGGGCACCATTACATATTGTTAATGAACAAAACAGGCTTCTTTTATGGAATTCCATCTGATAAGTGCAAAGCTTGTCAGCTTCTGGAAGCGGAAATAGTTGACAGAACAATCCAAACTATGCAAAAATCCTGAAGAAATGATAAAATAAATTAGAATTTTACAGCAAGGTGAGTTTCAATGACAGTGTTCGGCTCAAAACCTGAGAACAAATCACGTTTCTAAAATGGGGTTTCCATTGTTCTACTCCCAAAATCCACCAATTATAAAAGGGTCGACTAAAATTAAGGACCTCTCTCTATATATATGCGAGTCACAGTAGGAATGGTTGTAATGTCATAGAGTCAATGGAATACCGTGCAAGTGTCTTAATCTTTTATTTATATGAAAAATAAACCTATGATCGATGCACGTGAGTCGTGACATGAACTCTTCCCCTGGGGTTTTGAAGTGTAGTAAATGATTCCGCTAGCAATTTCAGGACATCATCAGTACTCAAAACCTAAAGTTTCTAGAATGGGACAAATTAACAATGAACTCTGAATGCACCATATAGAGAGGGTCTTCTACCATGGCAACTTCAAAAGGAATAATAACAAATTAGGCTATACTTTATTGAAAATTGAAGGAAAGCAAAATCATATTTTAACTGGGTGGAAGTTGTCACACCAGAAACTTACCTTCAGCAGGTATACGTGGGCTGAAATGATAGTTGGGATGAGCGGTCAGTTCAAATCGTTAAAATAAAAACCACTATCATACGGTGATTTGAACAGTCGGAACTCTTGAGTGCAATTGCCTTCATTGTTGTGTGAAGTAGAGGTGTGTACTTGGGCAGTAGACTCCTTATCAGTCCGCCGGTATTCTGATGAAGCAAATTGAGAACCTTGGGCCATTGCATGCATCACAGTCTGTGGCATGTTGGTATGACTTGAACTTATGGGGTTACCAAGTGAAGCCGGTTTTGGCTCACATAAACCCCAAGAATTTGTTGACAGAAGAGAGAGAGCACGATGACAATCCTGTGACGCACCCAAATTGAAAGAAATCATAGATTCTTCTTCACCTGCAAAAATATTTCCCCCATATAAGCTCAAGTATCAATTCAGGTTAGAGGGACATCACATTAGACTGACAGACATCAAACGTTTACCGTAAGAATGCCTCAAATTTGTTTTATTTCGGTTAAACCACCATTCCACCATCTTCCTTATAGAATCACACTTTTCTTGGGTTCATATATTTTGAAAATTTTCACAATGGTTACCTAGAATTTCCCACAGCCATTTGGACCATGCAGCACTATACCCCATCCCTTAAAGAACCCTGCATTGCCCTTAAATCTATTTGAACCTGTTAAACTCCCACTCCCAGTCCAAATTCTTTAGTTTCGACTTTTGACTCCCGCAACCACTGTCACGGGTGTCTCAGCAGATGCTTTTATTTTTACTTGTGGACCATAGGGTCCATTCATGTCTGCCCATGTACTTATCAAATCTTAATCTTTCTGACGGCCTAAGAGAAGCTTTTCTTAAATATTACTAGAACAAGTCAAGAAGAGTTTTTCCCTAGCAAAAGAATACATGGAATATGAGAATAATGTTTAATCAACTACATGTACAGATGTACTGATGTACATCCGTTTCTTGACCAAAATAGAGCAGAGGCAGTTTTACTGGTAGTCAATGTTAAGTATCTATTATGCATGCAAAAGCTGTACTGGTATACGAGGGTATGGGTTTGGATATTTTACAGTAGAAAAAAAAAATACAAGGTATATTGGTGTCGATTCGTATCCTAGGTTACAAAACAAAAGAAAAAAAAATTCTCGCTATAAAGAAAAAGCCCATTTCATTAACCTTTAACCTCAGTAGATGCCTGTAAGAACACCTCAATCAAAGATGACTGTTGGCCTGCAAAATATGCCTTGTAGAATGTAGGTTTGCCCTCAGTTTGTAGATATTTGGATTAGCTAACTTACATGTGAAATTAGTGTTATAACCAACATTGTACTTTGAAATTTTTTACCAGTAAGCCTGCCGTGAGCAACAAAATTTGGTTTTCTTATAAACATATAGCAAGTTATAATCTTTTGGTCTCTTGAGCATACGTGATTAGGAATGCAGAGTATTATGTTGGCAATATCAATAAATTCTTACATAAGGTAAGTAGCTATAAGCCATGTAAATTCATGAACAAGAAGCAAAACAAACCTTGGTTGAGAACCTCAGTAGCACCCTTAGTCTTGGACAGGAAGAACCCACTGGAATCTTGAAAATGCGCGGTAGCTGAGTTTGACAGTCGATTGCCACCTGAATGCAGTAGCCCATTAGTGCCTCCAGCTTTTGCAGGCTTTGACACATACCCTTTAGATTGACTGGACCCGGATCCACACGAGCTTTCCCATGTAAAATTTTCACTGGGTTTTGTTTGAACAAATGAGTCCCTGTTCCAAACAAAACTTATCTGTTGCTTCCCATCTGCAAATATAGGCATAGATCATATCAAATTTCATGCATAGATATGGTGTAGTACTAATTATACCTACATCACCATAAGACAGTTCTGAGTTGAAACTATGATGATGGGCCAAACCGGTGGAGCAATTGTTACAGAAAACGAATTACTTGTATGCAGAATTGCAGTTTTGCTAATGACTGCCTGTGGATGACAATGAGATATTCCTCAAATTAAACAATCCATATAAGTTAAGACATGCAAATTCCTTGATGTTAACAATCATACAAAAGAAAACCTCAATATGAATAAAAATAATTGACACCAAGTCTCCAACTTATGATTTCTAAGGATGAAAGGGTATTTGTAATTGGTGAGCAAAAAATAAAGAAATTTTTTTTACGAGAGTCTTGAGTTTAAAGCCAGTACCATACAGCGAGGAAGACAGCCTTGATGGATTTAATCGAACTGGTTCTGGCTGTGGCTTACGGCGCCTAGCATTGTGATCAGATAGACGTTTACGACAGCTTCGCTTTTTTTCATCAAACTCTGATAGACCATGGAATCTTTGACATCAAAGTAAACATGATATATCAAAATCAACACTCATAAATAAAAATAAAAATATTTCTAGCAAATTTTACAATACATTTACAATCAAGGCCATAATCTGGATATCTTGAGGCAGCACTAACCATGATCAACCAACAAATCAAGCACCAAAAGAAATCATCCACAGATTCCAACATACAAACCGCAAAAAAAAGATGCTATACCTGCTACACTGCTGGCAAAACCGACGTTCCAGACCACCCACAATAACTTTTGGGGACTTCGAATGACTTTCACAAACTCTATGTTTGCGATGGTAATCTTTAGCTGATGAGAGGTCAAGGCTACAGCCTTCAACTTGGCAACGCGGAGCATGTGTACTCTGATAATTCAACTTGGATCTCTTTGCTGGAGTTGCAGAGGATGCAGGAACCGCAGAAGAGGATGAATTCTTAGTATTGCTCCCTCCACAAACATCTTCAAAGTACATTCGCTTACCAAGCTTTAAACCAAGCAGTGGCTCACCAGAGCCGACTGAAGCCTCAAGTGTCGGTGAACCACCAGTTGGTTCAGCCCTTGCAAATTCTTTTCTATTTCCAAAATCTTCAGGAATTTCCTCAAAAGCCTCCAAATTAAATTTAGATGTTTTTGTTTCCCCCACTGATGATGAATTATTGGAAGCTGATTTTGAGCTCTTTGACAGTGAAGCAAGTACCAAATCAGAACCGGAACCACCACTACTGCCAATACCCCCTGATGAAAAGAAAGATGCAGAGTCAATTCCCCCATCTCCATCAATTTCCCATTCTGTTTGTTGCAGCTTCCGAGGATTTTCAGCAGACGTTCCATTGAACATAATAAGGTTTTCCCAGTCCCACTGTATGGGGATTTTCCCATTCCACTCCATCAGTGAGACAGAACTCATAGAATTACTTCACAGTTCATACACTCTAATCCATAAAATGCACTAGAGGGGGTGCCAGATCTGCACGTTACAGAAATCAACTTATGTGTGATATATTCAAATAAGGCTGGAAGAAATCTGGAATTTAAACATGCAAAACCAAAAAACACTAATTATACACATAATTACTAACAGATTCTAATAAAACCAGCATATGATGCAGCAGATAACCCAAAGAAGCTCAGGTACAAGATAACAAGAGCACACCTCACCTTGAAACCTCACAACAAGAAATGAAAAACCATATCTGTTTGTAAGATTCTTATACCACCCAACGGAAAATCTGTGACCTCCTTCAAAGAACAAAATCGGGTCTGCTTGTTATCCGAATTTGAACAAACAATTAGACTGATGCTTGCTAAAACTCACCCACTACAACAATTCAGAGTATGAACAGGGAGCAAGTGAGCAACAGAGAGATCTAACTAAACAAGCAAAAAAACAGCATACTCAACTCAAGAAAAATCATTTCCCATCCTAGTAAGTCTCTTGTACATCCTAATTTCCATCCTTGTCAAAACCAATTTGTTAAATCAAGATTTCAAGCAGACATGGATCTGATCAACTGATCAAGCAAGCTCCAAACCTTGAGATATCCATACAAAAAAAAACCTCTCTTCCCTTCATCATGGCCAAGAACCCAAGATTATGAAACCAGCTACAAGAATTTAAACACACCCAGCTAATAACTTCTATAAATAACCACCACCAACCAGTTTGATAAGTATGGTAGTTGTTCCCCAAGCTCCTGCAACTGTTTTCAGCGAATCCTAATCTACTTCTAGTTAAAATTCTCACAAAGTACTCACCTTTATCTAAAATTAACCAGTAGCCACCCTTTTTATCCTTTGAAGAGCTCTCATAAAGCAAAAACAGAAACCCTGTTCTCTCTCTCTCTCTCTCTCTCTCTCTCTCTCTCTCCAATAATTTAGTTTCTACAAGGTGCCACAGCATTAAATAGAAATGTTTCAAGATTTCTACCATAACCTCCAATAATTCTCATTTCCAATATCTGAGCAAACCTCTAGCTGTGTGTACTTTAAAGACCCCACAATCACTAATCAACAAATCAACAATAGTTTTAATTTTTTTTTAATAAATTATCAAACCAGAAGTTCAACTATAGCAGCTTCAAACACTAAAAAAACCCAAACAAATCTCTGCTTGTACTCACCAAAATAATCTATATTGCCAGCAACCTTCTATCACTTTCTAATCTAAACAAAAACATTAAATGCCAATTTGCATCACCACAAATGCTTCATCAATCATAGAAGCCACACAAATTTCTACAACTACCCAGTCCAGAAATAAACAAATAAAAAAAGCTGTTGACAGATCATTTATTTATTTTTATATGTGTTACAAATTACAATAAAAATTAAAATTTGTGGTTAAAAATAGAAACAGAACCAAGACAAGAAAGCTTGAAGAAAAAATAAAAATCCGGGTCCCATTTTCTAGGGTTTCCTATTTCAACTACAAAAATGACGGCAGTAATAATAATAATAATAACAACTCTTTCCCGGAAAATTCTCTTTTTCTGGGCAACGAAAACGACGGCGTTTAAGACGTGTACCCAATCACATTCCTGTGAAGGAAAAAAAAAAATCGAAAGAGAATACGGATAAGAAAGGAAAAGCATCTTTTTTTTTTTTTTTTCCCTTTTTATAAAAGTCGAGACAAAACACACAAAAACAGAAGAGAAAATGATGTTTCAATCTGAGCCGCAAAAAAAAAAAAAAAAACTAAAAAAAAAAAACACTAAGATGTTTCCACAAATTTGGTAAAACAATTTCAGCTTCTCTGGACACCTCTATCATTATTACTCTCTTTATTTTTCCATTTCAATCATTTCCATTTCATTCGAAAGAAAAATATATTTTGAATCCCAAGAAGAAGAAGAAGAAGAAGAAGAAGAAAATTGAATAAACAGGAACAGATTTGTAAAAAAAAAAAAAAATCAAAATGTTACCTGAAATTTTGGAGAGTGGAAGCAGATAGAGAGAGAACTGGGGAGAGAGAAGCTAGAAGTGAGTTTTTTTTTTTTTTTTTTTTTTCTTTTTTGGAATCAAGTCATTTCTGATTTCAGTCACTAGAGCACCAAAAAAGAGCAAAAAGAAGAAAAGGAACGGGACACGTGGAGATACCACTTGCTCTCTTTCTCTCACTCACTAGCGATCTCGAACACACACACTTTTCATACAGCTCTGCTTTTTTTTGGACTGTTTCAGACTTCGGAGGCCTCTCTCTCTCTCTCTTCTCACTCACTCACTGACTCACTCGCTCACTCGGTTATTGCCTTGTCAGTGGATTAGACAATTTGGGATTTGGATGGATATCCGAGTTGATCTGAGTCGACTCGTCTGGATTGTTGTGGTTAACATGTATTGACTATATTTATTTTTTGGTCAATTATATATATTAATATCAAGGTTTTTGCTACCATATGAAGGTTACAGCATTGCCTTGGTAATCCAAGACTTCGCAGCGAAGTTATAAATATATATCCATCTTTACTCGTTAAATCGTAAAGTATAGAAGATCTTCTTTGAGTGAGATTCACAATCCGGGAAATATAAGTTTTTGCTCGTAAGGCAGCTAATGTGACCGGTGAATGAATATACATTAATAATGATTTATCTCACTTACACGTTTATCCACCTCCTCCCTGTATGCATACGGGAAGAGGCAAACTCATCTCTTCATGAATGATTAAATTTTATTATATTATTAAAAGGATTAAATGGAGATGGATCGATAAGATGAGGTTAGTCCGATGGTAAACCTCTTACGCTTGCATTATGAAATTACGGGTTTGAGTCTTCTCCTCTTATGAAAAAACCTAAAAATTATATAATAGTATACTTTAAAAAAAAAATGGAGATTGATCGAAGAAATCAAGAAACGGGTCAAACAAAGAGAAATAGGTAAACGAGTGAGGGTGGGAATACTTCCCTCGAACTTACCCCCACCCCATTTTCTCCAAACGAATCTTTACAATTGGGGTGGGGGAACCTCCCCAATCTTTAAATGATCCATTGCGTCATTGACATCCCTAGTCATGAAATATTTGTTAATGCAATTTGCCCTTTTTAAACATTTTATCGTAAGAATGAGCATTAAATTTGAAGTATGAATCAAAAAGATAAAATTTGAAGTATCAATGTAAAAGTTGATTGTATCCATCTGTAATGATAGATGTAACAATGTCCATTCATAGGTGTCTAAAAAACTTTAATAAAGTCCTTTAATTGATATTTAAATTATTTATTTATTTTTTAAATCCTTTTCCATCTTCCTTTTGACTCAGTTACTTTCTTTGAAAGGAAAGTGCTTTTGATAGTGTCAAAATGGTAGTTTTTGGTGACAAAAAGACATTTTCTTTACCTCTTCATGATAGACAGAAATTAATAATTATACATTGTAGGGTAGGGTCAAAATTTACAAAACTGTTAAAAATTACTTAATTTTATGAAGAGTACAAGTATATAAAAATTAAATTAAATTCACAGAAGTACTTTTTAATATATATTTTTTCTTAGTTTACAAAGTACTTCTTGCTCTAGTCAAAATAAAACATATTAAATGAGGCATAATCTAGGAAGCACGGATACTCCATTTGACGGAGGTAACTCGTATCGAATTCGTATCCAGTTTAAATATTTCCCGGAAACGTATCCGATACGTCAAATGGCGTATCTGTTGACTTTTTCACAAGTTTGACTAGAGGATACTTGGAGGATACTTAGGGGATACTTGGAGGATACGTTTCAGGCAATATTATAATTATTTTAGTATAAAACGGGGTCAAATTATAATTTTAAAATTTTAGGAGTCAAAATGAAATTGTAAGGAAATTTTGGTTTTGGTTTTGATTCCATTGACATGGAGAATACCGGGGTACTTGAGATTGCAAACCTTTCTCTTGATGAACCAGAGTTAGAGGCGAATTATTTATATCCTTTAATAATATGAATGATGATAATGAAGTTAATTAGGAATTTAAAATATGTTTTATGAATTTTTTTTTATGTATTACTTGGATTTTGTAATATGTTACGACTTACGACTTAAATGACGTATGTTTTATTTGGATTTTGTAATATGTTCGACTTATGTGACATGTTTTATTTGGATCCTGTAATATGTTACATTGTTATAACTTATGTAGTTATGTGACATGTTTTATTTAGATTCTGAATATGTTTTTATTTTGAATGAATTATCAAATATATTTTCATATATTATTATTATTTTTTAAATATAAATATTTATTATTTTAATTGACGTATTCTGCCGTATCCATATCCTAGTTTTTGAAGATTTACCGTATTCTCGTATCGTGCCGTATCCGTATCCGTATCCCGGATACGGATCATCCCGTACCCGTATCCGTATCCGTATCCGTGCTACATAGGGCATAATTAATTAAGTTAATTATCAAAATTAATTGTGATATTACGTGTATATGAGATGTTAAAATCTAAATTGGATGCCATTAGTTTATAATAATGGTCCCAGAGAATAACAACTTGAAACTAGTTGACATTATGATACTTACAACAAAATGTGAGGATGCCTAATTGTTGTGATGATAATAATTAATAATTAAAATAACAACACCACCAACAACAACATGGAATGTGATCTAATGCATAAAAAATAAATTAATAATAAAAAAATAATAATAATAATTAATTAAGGATTTTTGTTCATAGATGGGTGGACACTGAAAGGTGGGTCAGTCACTTGGAGCAGATATTATAAAGTAAAATAAAGATAAAAATTATTAATTTCTTGCAAACCAACTTGTTTGTATTAAATTAAGAGTATGGTGTTGTCATTTCAAGGAAAAAAATTAAATATAAAAAATGAACGTTCTAGATTGCATTGGACCATTGGTGCATATGAATGCACTGTACACTCAAGTCGACCACATATACAAATTTTCGTTACAAACACCCGCATATAACTTATCTCCGGATTACCGATTATCATTATCATATACGATAATGATTTTGTAATTTATTTATTTATTTATGAAATATTACAATAATTCGAGATTGTGGGAAAGGGAACAGACTCAAATCTATGATCCTGTAGTATAGATGTGAAGGGTAAACCACCGGAAATTGAACCAACCTCATATTGTCTAATGATCTCGTACATGAGTTGTATATGATATATGAGTATGGTGTGGACTAAGGTTGGCATTTAAAAAATCATTTAAGATGTGAGATTGTTAATTGAAGTTTCAAGATCTCATGCTTATGATTAACGCAGGAGATCGAGACAGACCCACGTGAGCCTTTTTGAATCCGTGACTCAAAATATGTTCTAATGGACACATAACACATTAATTAGACAGGGGACAGGCAGGCGCGGTTGAACAAAAATCAAATATTATTTGAAATATAAGTAAATAAAATCATATTTCGATGATTTTTAGGATAACGAAATACGTCGAAGATAAAAAAAGATTAACGGGTACATTTATGATTAATTGTGCGTGAAAAACATAATTAATCATACATTAATATCATTAATATTATTGGGTTTGGTCTTGGATTGCATGTTTTCAATCATCTTCTCTTTGAGGAACCTTCTCAATATTTTTCCAGAAGGAGATTTGGGGATGGTATCCACAAATTGCAGAGCTCTCACTTTCTTGTAATTGGCAACATTTGAAGCAACAAAGTTGATGATGTCTTGTTCACTCTCTTTGGAGTTTTTGTTGATCACCACACAAGCAGCTGGGATCTCCCCTGCCTCTTCATCAGGAAGCCTGCAGTGAGAGTGTGAATTCACATAAATAAAAATGTCACATTTTGTTTTAGTTTTAATAACTTCATGATATTAATAAGATCAAGATCAAGATCATGGTATTTACGGTACGACAGCGGCATCTTCAACCGAGGGATGACTGAGAAGGATAGCCTCCAGCTCTGCCGGCGCTACCTGTGTGTATCATTATGAGGGTGTTGTGTTCATTCAGTCTGATAATGTCTAATTAAAAATAACAGTGGAACGGAAACAACGTTTGGTCTTACTTGAAAGCCTTTGTATTTGATCAACTCTTTGATGCGATCTACTATAAAGACATCTCCATCATCATCTATGTAACCAATGTCTCCTGTATGTAGCCATCCATTCTTGTCAATTGTCCTGGAAGTTTCCTCTTCATTCTTGAAGTAACCTGTTAAAATTTTTTTTTTTAAAAAAATGTGACATTGAGCCATCCATAGCAATATTTTATATAGCTTGTATATATAACAACCTTGCATGACGCATTGGCTTCTAACACAGATTTCTCCAGGGGTGTTCTTGGGGAGAGATCTGCCGGTTTCTGGATCGATAAACTTGATTTCTAGATTGGGAAGAATGAACCCAACTGAGTTTTTCTTTGAAATGCCATTTGGTTTAGCAGGGTCACCATGTGTGAGTGTGATGCAACTGTGCTCAGTCAGTCCATAGGCCTAGTGACAGAACTCGATTGGAGATCAATTTTGACCAAAACTGAGTTAAAAATGATATACAATGTGCTAATTATAACTTACCTCTTGGACTTGTACATCAGGGAACTTCTTCTCAAAGGCTGCTAAGAGCTCAGGAGCAAGAGGAGCTGCGGCGGTCATGACAGCTCTCAGTTTGAGTTTGCTGAGATCAAATTCATCAACAATTGGGTTCTTGACCAAGGCCAAAATAATTGGTGGCACAATTGGTGCAAATGTGACTTCTTGTTTGATGAGTGCATTCAAGAATGTCCTGATCTCAAACCTGTTCATCACCACAACTTTCCCTTTGTTTCTAAGAGTGGCACAACAGATTCCAGTGATTCCATAGATGTGGAAAAATGGAATCAGACCAAGTGTGGTCACTTGGCCTACCAATTCAGGGCCTACATTGAAGAGTGTGGAGCAGAGGTTGGCCACCAAGTTTCTATGGGTCAGCATCACACCTTTTGACATCCCTGTTGTCCCTGATGAGAATGGCAGGGCACACAGATCATTCTGGTGGATTTCGTTGTTGGTAAAGTCGTTGTTGCCGCCTGCACGATCTGCTGCTTCGAGTAGTTCTTTCCAATTCATTGCACTTTCAACACGTTCCTCACCCATTACAATTATCGGTATGCCTAGATTTTTTACCTGTCTTTTCATTAAAGTTTACTGATTCAGATACATCTGATAATTGAGATATTATGTCTATTTTTATAAAAGTGACAGTTTTGCAGGTTGGTAAACGCATTTAGTCTAGACATTTTACATGTCTTTTCATCAAAACTCTCTAATGATTGAGATATTCATAAATGCTATAACATAGTATGATAATTTAGGTTCGATGCACATTAAAATGAGTAATTATACTTCTAGGAGACTAGTACCATCACCTTTTCATAAATTGGACCACTTGTGACAATGAGCTTGGCATCGGCAGCCTCCACTTGCTTCTTGATTTCTGATGAGTGAGCTGTGGGGTTGGCCCCTGAAAAGACACCACCAGCAGCCATAATTCCAAGAGCAACAATGCCATACTCGGCCACATTTGGTAGCACTACAACTACAACACGTCCCTTTCTCAACCCAAGAGACCTCAATGCCTTAGCAAATCTCCTAGTGTCCCTAGCCACTTCACTATATGTATACGACTTCCCTGTCACAGCCTCCACGAAAGCCACCTTGTCGGCGTACAATTCCGCATCCTGGAGCACGAATTCCGGCAATGTCAGGTCCGGCACAGAGACCGTCGGGTATCGGCTCCGGAAGATTTGCTCGTCGTTTTGCGCCACTAGTGCTTCTTCCATGGTGGTGGAATTGTGAATGAGAAGTGATAGGAAATTTAGATGTGTTTTTAAAGGGATGTGGAATTGTTTGTATAATTTTTTTATTTATTTTTAAATGAATCATATCTTGTTCGTGGTCTATGTTTGGTGACATTTTGTTGAATCATGTTGAGTCACAAGCTAACAATTTTCTTTCAACAATTGGAATGTCAACAAATAAAATTTGAAACCCAAGATTATTCTTTGCGTGACAATCCAAGATATCGCGACTTTTGTGAGCATCATGCAAGACCCAAGAAGACTTATAGACCATAAAAAAGGAAAAAAAAAATTGTAAAAATCTAATCAATATTTTCTTAGTACAATTTGGTCAATGAAAATTGGTGGGTGTGGGTCAGATGGGGTTGTTAGAGTGATGTATCCTTTCGGTCCTTCACATCTATATCGCGAGGTTGTAGATTCTAGTCGTTTTCTCATTTACCAAACCTAAAATTCGGTGGGGGGGTTTTCTCATAGAAGATTTTGAAGTTATTTATCTGGAGCTGATTACAATGAAGGGTGGTTGTCTGTTGACAATAAATTTTGTAGATGATGGAAGCCTGGCAGCAAATTAAGGTGGTCTTTTATGATTCTTGGCTTCTTGCAGTGGTGGTCTCTATCTAGTAAACTTTTTAACTTTTTAACTTTTTATATCTTCCATCAAATTAATTATAATATTAATCACTTTACACCAACAAATTATAATATTAATCTCTGTTTTAATAAAAATAAATATTGGGCTTATTGATTCAGAATTTTTTTTTTCTTAGGTCTAAGAAATTTCGTTTTTGATTCTACTTACAAAGTGGGTGTGTATTTAGAGATGAGATAGAGTGAGTTTAGTAGTACAAGAGTGTAAAACCTTCACTTTGGATTTGGTCTATGATCTAGCCCATTAATATTGGGCTTAGAAATTCATATAAGAATTTTTAATTGCATCCAAACCATTCCAAAACACATGGAATTATCGAAATTAATTCGGAATTTTTTTTTTTGAGAGTATCTTTCTATCCAACTAACTAGACCGGGTATTTTTTTTAAACTTTTGTCATTGAACCATACCAAAACACATGGAATTATCGAAATTAATTCGGAATTTTTTTTTTTGACAGTATCTTTCTATCCAACTAACTAGACCGGGTATTTTTTTTAAACTTTTGTCATTGATAAGATTCGAGCCGCTGACTTTGGAGTCATTTGCCCAAGCTTCAAGCTCGTCCATCTACCAACTGAGCTATGCACATGGGGGCTATGTGATGGACATACTACTGAGTCAAATTCATCTCGTTTCGGTTTGATAGCTTGAACTATGTGTGTTGTAGTTTCGTTTATTGAATATGTAAAGTAGCATGACATCAAATCAAAATAGCAAGAATGGTTTATCATCAAATCAACCAAAAACCCATCTAATAGTGTAGAAGTACCAAGAATAGGAAAGCAAAACAATTTTTATTTTTATTTTTGTTGTTGTTGTTGATAATATTTATTAATTTGGGACCATATATTTTTTTTTTAAGTTTTCGTTATTGGTAGGATTCGAGTCGCTGATCTGGGAATCATTTACCCAAACACCAATCTCGTTTATCTATCAACTGAGCTATACCTTGTTGGCAACAAAACCAAAAGATTCAAAAGGCAAACAAGGCACAAACACATTAGTAAAAGAAAAATGCGCACGTAAAAGAAGGGAATCCACGATGATTGATCATCATGTTCATGATGAGCCATGATGATCTTGAATTTGATACCCAAAAAAGAAAAATAAATAATAAATAATAACATATAAATATTACCCACCACCAAAAATCAAAAATCAAAGGCTTCTCTTCCCTAGACACCAAAGAAAAAAAAAATTGAAATGATTACCCACCGCATCACATCTTATTGGTTTTGACAAAACCTAATCATCATAAATTTTAGCCTCCCTATATCATCATTACTTTCCATTCCTTTTTTCAAATCTGTCTTTCTCTCACTCTATTTGCATCATGGACCATCCGTTTCTCACCTAATCTCTTTTTCTCTATCTCACTTTTTGCTCTCTTTTTTGACCATGATTCATGTTTATTACAAAGTTTACCAAAGTTTGGGAAACATTGTTTTTGGTTTTAGTAAAATACCAATATTAGACAAAAAAAAAAAACATCACCTAAATAAGAAAAATGTTTCCTAACTTTATTATTTGTACGTTAGAATTTATAAGTATAGTTCCGGAAAAAAAACTTCAATGCACCCGAATATCTCGTGGGGTAGATATTTCTTTATCACTTCATACTTGTCGGATCTTTAGACGGAATTCTAAATATGGTGTGAACTCAAAAATGGGTTTTTTTTTTTTTTTTAAATTTACCTTATCTTGTTATACTTAATTCTGACAATTTTATCAAATTAACCCATGTATATATAATTATATATATATTAACCAATCCCAATATAATATGACACAAATAGAGGGTTTATCTTAATATTTTATTATTTCCATTATCTTTTACAAAAGTCAAAAACTTGAAAAATAAATTAGGTGTTACTTGAATTGCTTATCAATCTGTTGTGTTTATTTATCTAAATTGTGAAGCTACTAATTAAAACTCTGGCTTCAATCTCACTGAATTTTCATTTTCATAATCATGAGCAGCAGCAAAATTAAATGTAAAGTCTAGCCAAGCAAGAGCCGATGGAGGAGGAGGATGTTTGTTCAAGCACTACGTTGAAGCAAACAATTAAGTGTATTTGGTGATCTTGAGCTTGACTTTCGGGTTACGACAGTTAACCTGCAACTACTTCATTAGTTTAGGTAACAGTTACCATAATAAAACAGATAATGATAATCACAACAACAAACTTTTCAAGATTCCATCACCGTCCTTTGAAAAATCCGTATCCATGTATAGTTAAAAAGAAACTTTTCAAGATTTCGTCATCATCCGTTGAAAAATCGATATCTACGTTAATTTTGTATAGTTAAAAATTAAAGGGATAATCACCTCGGTGGCCATCAATTTAGTGACACACTATCAAAATGGTTATTATATTAAGATTTCGTTTCGAAATGACCATTTTTAACGAAAAATGTGACACTAATGACTATTACATCCAATGAGTGGCATTTTGATAAATAAGAGGATATCATTAATTTATTTTAGATATTTTTTAGAAATCAATTTTATCTTTTGTTTTTTTAAACGAATAATTATATTTAGTGTGTATATATATATATCATATCTCAAACATATATATAAACAAAATTGTTCAAGTCAGTGATTGGATGTGGACCATTAGATTTACATACTTTGACTCAAAGTGTATGCACTTGTTAAGGCTTCTCCATAATCAGTGGTCCACATGCATTGGTACTGATGTAGTTACATCATTGCTCACTGATGTGAACGAGACCGTATGTATATATATATATATATATATATATATAAAGAGAGAGAGAGAGAGAGAGAGAGAGAGTAAGTGAGTTTCTCATGAGAGATTTTTTATTTTAATTTTGATAAGGACTTTGATGAAAATATATCGATTTTAATAAATTTTGATCTGAATTTTTGTGTGGATGATGGGTTCATTGAAATCTGCCTATGAACAAAATTTGAGAATTTTTCGAATACTAAAACTATTTTTCTTGAATTTTCCTATATCATGCATATTTTTCGATGTCTTCATATTTAATAAATTAATATCATCCATTTATTTATCAAAATGTCACTTATTGGATAGAATAACCATTAATGTCACACATTCGTTATAAATGGCCATTTTGAAACGAAATATCAATCTAATTGCCATTTTGATGATGTGTCACTAAATTGACAGTCACCGGAGTAATTATCCCGAAATTAAACTACCAATAAAATTAACCCTTCAATTTGTAGACACGGAGAGATAGACCACATTGTATATCTATATAAATAATCTATTGCACGGTTGCATTATAAGTGCATGCCACGTGGCAGACCAACTCACGGGATTTATGTGTGTTTTGATTGCTCCGTGCTTGTGGTGTGTGTGTGTGTGAGCTTATGATTGTTGCTGCTTGCTTTGTACTCATTTCTATGGTTGCTTTGTGGGTTTAATTAATTATTTAAATTATTTTGCTTCTTTTTTCTTTTCTTTTTTCATATTTTTGTTGGAAACTTGCTTTTTATGTTTTTTTTGTTTTGGAATTGAAAAATACCAAACACAAGTTAGTAATTATAGTTTAGTCAAAATCATAGGCAGTCACTCCCCTTTGTGTTGTGTTATCAATTTGAATTTTGATATTAATTTCAATAAATTTGATCTTATCCCCTTAAAGTTTTGTCTTAAATACAAGAAGGTATGGGATTTATGCTTCTCAACATGAGAACCTTATAACCTTTATAAGGGGTACATATTATAATATTGTCCAAGAGAGGTTTAATTTCAGAGTTCTATCCAACGTATCATTGTCACTATGAACGTTTGGCTGGTACAAGTTTTATTTGACATCTCTAGCTTTAAATTACTAATGTCTAAAAGATCGATAGGGTTCTTATTCATATTGAAAAGTATTTAGTACTAGTATAATAATTTGTGTTCACCTATTTATTGATTATAAAAAGTGAAAAATAAAATAAATAAAAAATAATATGTATATATATTTTTTGTTGAAGGAGGGGTAAAAAGGACAATTGAGTGAAAGGGTAGTCAAGTAGGTACTTCCGTAATTCTAACATAATAATCATAGAATGGAAAAGTGGTGGGACAATCATGCCGTGTGCGTGGAAGAGGAACGAGAAAGAAAGAGCCTTGAGACAAGTAATCTGGACCGTTGATTTGATCGTAAAGTTGGTTTTGATTTCAAAAAGACATTGGTCTCCTTGACCATCATAAGCTCGCGTTCACACACGTGGAATTCTGGTCAAGTAAATATTCCACTTTGTTGATGGAATCATATCCCCCTACGTGAGGATTTCTTCTTTTACTTTAATGCCCTTCCTATTAACTTATAAGTTACAAGTTATAATGCATAATATTTTTTTTTTTTGGGGATATTACAAGGGTCCTCGATCAACCGAAATCTACCCGATCAAGCCTTACAACGATCGAGAACGTTGTCTACATTAAAGAAGGAGAAGAAGATCTCCTCCACGATAGAGATTTCTTACGTTTTTTTTTTTTTTTTTTAATTACTTTATGATGGATAAAGGAGATCTTTCATATTTTTTTATAAATAAATAATAATATTATATAATAATTAAAAATGTTATTTTATTAATAGGTAAAAAAACAATTTTACCTATCAACCACTAACGTCCGATGAATTGCCATTAGCGGCGAAATGATTTATGCAATTTCAAGTAAAAGTTGCATAGGCCTGTAAGCAATCACACTAAAACGTTGGAGACTTGGAGTGTTTGTGCAATTTTCCTCTAAAAATAATTATCCATGTAGGGAGAATTCGGTTAGAAATAGAAGGACAATAAGTGAAAAAAGCGAGGGCAGAAACGGAAAGTGGGAAATAGCTCCCCGTAAATATCAATGGGAATTATTACAAGGACAAAGTAGCGTGCGGGTAAGAAAAAATAACAAGAAATGATGGTAATGGGCCAGCTGACGTGGAAAAAGACGAGTGGGCAAAGAAGGCACCCCATAAGAGAGAGATCAGTAGAATATTAACACAAGATAGAAAAATTAGAAAATGGAGTGAGAGACGCCAGAGCCAGAGCAGAGACAGTAAAAGCTGGGTCGGGTCGGGTTTTGGTTCTATATCCAGAGCAGCAGAGCTAAAACAAAAGCTGGAGAGAGGAGGTGTAAGGGAGAGAGAGAGTTGGGTTCGGGGCATGGAAGAGCTGACCATGCTCGGGCAGCTCATCGGTCAGCTTCAAGAACTCCTCCAACTCTACGGCTCTTTTCCTCCAAATCACAACAACAATCTTCTTCTTCCTCATCATCATCATCATCTCCATTTTCAATCTTATCAACAACAGCAACATCACCTCAACAGGTCTTTAGATCTCTTTCAATTTGATTTCTGATTTTGATTTTTGATTTTATTTATGTTTTCGAATTCTCTGCAACTATTTCGCATTGTGACTCGCCTGTTTATTATTATTATTATTTTTATAGCGGTTTAGGTTTTATGTTAAGTTATCTGACTGTATTGATGATTGTTTATTTTTTCAGTTTCATTGCTTTAATGGATGATTGATGCCTGCCATTGTTGTTATACTGTTAATCAATTGATTTCTCGTGCTTTCTTTTGTTTTTTGTTTTTTTTTTTGTTTTTTTGTTTTTTTGTTTTTTGTTTTTTTTTTGTAAAGAAACTAATTATGTGAATATTTTATTTGTGTTTAATGTTTATACATATGTTCATTATTTTTCTAATTTAGCCTCCTTCTTCGATTAAGGAATCGTAGATTGTGTTTAGTTTCAATTAGCATTTCTTTGTAATTCATTGTTAAATTCAGATATCACTTATATTTTGCTGATTGTTTCCTCATATAGACTTGCTTGATGAATACATGATATTAATTTACACCAACTTTTGGTAGATTTTGAATGTACAAGTACAATTCATGTGTCCAAAATTTGTTCTAAGTGTTCTTGATTTTGGATATACCTGCCTGATATGGCACCTTATTTACCCGAGTATGTAGAGCCAACCTTACCTGCCTGATATAGCACCTTATCTATCCGAGTACGTAGAGCCAATCTATACCTCCATGATATGACACCTTATTTATCCGATTACGTAGAGTCCAGTCGTAAAAAGAGAAAACATAATCTTTGAGACAGGGTATATCTATTGAGTTTCAATTAGCAACTGGTGCATGGCCACCCCATCCGGTAGACCCATCTATTCTTTAGTTATTGTTTGAAAATGCGACTATTAGAATTCGGATTAATTTGAAAATGTGTTCATTAGTTATTGCTTGCACCTAAACTTCATTATAGTTATGTCTATACTTAATTTGTGACTTGCCTACTGTTTTGTGCACATTTATGATTTATCTGTTTGGTAGGTCCCTTGTATTCTAATTAGACAGTCAATTATTAACATTCTTTTCCAGGATTCCCTCTCTTCCCTGCCACGTTACGGAAGTACATTTAAATATTTTGACTAGTACATGTATCCAAATACATGAGCATGGTCAATTTCCTGTTTGAGATTTTTACTTTCAATTAGATTTGCATATTCTGGCAGAATCATCCGGTACAGTTTCACAAAGGTCCAAAATGAAATAGGTGTTCGAAATATGTACATGGGTGTGAAAGTAGACATCACAATGCCCTTGAAGAGTAATTATTTGTATTAACTGTTTACAGTGCAATAATTTTTCCATGACTCACTTGGATATTCTGAAGAAAAAAACTGTTTTATGGACTATTAAGTCGGATGGTTTTGTTGTGCTGCATCGTAGATGTTGTTTGATCAATATTATCAGACGGAAAAAATTTAAAGATGAGGATGAATAATCTGCTTGCAATTTTGACGTTACTAAGTTGAAGGTTTAGACCTTATACACCCGTTATAGTTGTTTCCTTTTGAATTTTGGAGAAACTTTGCAATTACTGAAGTAGCTTAAGTCATGATGAAAGCAAAGTTCTATTTAAAATGGCATGTTTCAAAGCCCCAAAAACTTTTGCTTTTTCATACTTTCAAGTATTTTATCTTTCTGTCAGTTCATCGAGTTGCGGTTTTCCTTAGAACTAGAGCCTCTTGAGTTGTTTCCTCATTGGTATTAAGAAGCTTAACAAATGGCTGCTTCTTTGTCTTTTCTTCATTTGTTTTTAATTGCCATTCTACATTTCTACTAAGTACTACCATCAGGAGCGGTGTTAAGGATGCATATTTTAATTGTGTGGAAGCAATTTCAAGTGGTCGTGTTTGTCAAGCTCTATACGTGGTTATAATTGCTTCCCTTTTTTATCAACCTCTAGACTTGGTTATTATTGCCTCCTTTTCTGGCATGATTCTTTTGAATAGACCTATCAAAACTTTCCAATTTTTTTTTTGGTAAAATCCTTGCAGGGCTAGATTAATACTGTCTTAGATACAGTTTCAGATTCCTTTCTTGTAATATTTAGGTTTGAAAATATGTTGCATTTTAGAACCTTGGTATTTTTGTATTAGGTCTAGGCAAGGCCTCCCCAAATCCTGTGATGTGATAGCTTTTTTTCAGCCGAGTGTTATTGTTTTACCAGAAATCAACAGCCTATATGATTTGTCCATAATTAAAGCTGGTACCTTAGAGCACTGGTGAGGAGTTGGATAAAAATGGGGGAGGGTTATGCCAGGATTTTATTGGCAGCCCTCCTGGGAGCTGTTAGGCATCACCAATGTGAAGTTCAATACCCTATTTACACCACTGACATGGACCTCTTAAAGAATCTATGCTGATGTCAAGCAACTTGTGTTGTGATTATGTAATCATCTACTAAATTCAATTCTAATATCCAAAAAATTCAATCTTGCCTCTAGTGTCTTATTCTTTCGTATGTAACCAACCAGTTGTGGTTACTGTGTAAACCTGTTGCCTTGCATAAAACCAGACTGCTTAGAAAGCTTATCTGTGATCTGGGCACGACACTTGTCAATACTCTGCTAGAAACACTAGTTTTCCTTGCCATGTCTGTTGATAAATTCAACCATTGAGTTTCTCATTACTTTTTTTTCCTGTGATTAACAAGTATGGTGGGATTGCCATGTAGGAGGGAGCATATTGTTTGATATGCACTTTGCAATTTGATTCCTGAAAATCTTTTGGTGATTAGCAAATTTTTATGTTTTGTTTCATAGTGCTTTCTGGTAAACATGTAGCTGATGATGTTTATGTTTTGTTTCACGGTGATGGTGCTTTCCGGTAACATGTTGTAATATGTAATGTCATATTGATCTGTAAAATACTTTAGCATATATGATATATCATAATATTGCTTAAGATTTGTGCTTTGTAGAGCTTAGCTAATAGAGGTGACTGTGTACCTAGTAGATCTAGTGTTGTTGTCAATAGATAAGATGGTGAATCATATAATTCACTAGATCTAATGTAACCGTCTAAGTGACATCTTGATGGATATAGTCCTTGAATTTTGATGTCCCAAATTTGATGGTTCAAGGTGGTTTCATTTTGCTTTCTTGCTTAATTTTTTACATGGTTGATGTATGAACCAACAATTTTACACTATTGTTTTATTAAATTGTATTAAGTATGTCCACTAGAATTATTGAAGCAAATTACCATAATTGGGGATATATGACTTAACTTGTATTCATTTTTGCACAGATGGTGCTTCCCCAACATTGATGACAGTTCTACAGATGATTATGACGGTCTAATGATGGCAGCTGGAAAATCTGGAATCTGTAAGATGTTGGAACCTTTTAAACCTCCACCAACCAAGAAATCTCGGAAGGAGCGGAACCGAGGAAAATTACCTGGAGCAACCAGTGCAGCTGAGGTTATGGAACAAGAAATATGGAAAGAGTTCCCTGAAGACCTTTTCGAAGCTGTCATTGCAAGACTTCCTGTTGCCACATTTTTCCGCTTCCGCTCTGTTTGCCGAAAATGGAATTCCTTGCTGACTTCTCAAAGTTTCTCTCAGCATTGTGCCCAAGTCCCACAAGCCATCCCCTGGTTTTACACCATCACTCATGAAAATGTGAAATCTGGTGCCATGTATGATCCTTCCCTGAAGAAATGGCACCATCCGACAATTTCTTCACTGCCCACAAAGATGATAATCTTACCAGTTGCTTCAGCAGGGGGTTTGGTGTGCTTTCTTGACATTGGTCATAGGAACTTCTATGTATGCAACCCTCTCACTCAATCTTTCAAAGAATTGCCTGCTAGGTCAGTCAAGGTCTGGTCCCGCGTTGCCGTGGGCATGACTCTCAATGGAAATTCAGCAAGTGGTGGCTACAAGATCCTATGGGTAGGGTGTGATGGAGAGTATGAAGTTTATGACTCTGTGAAGAACTTATGGACACGACCTGGAAGCATGCCGTCAAATATGAAACTGCCACTATCACTGAACTTCCGGTCACAAGCAGTTTCAATTGACAGCACACTCTATTTCATGCGGTCTGATCCTGAGGGGATAGTGTCCTACGATGTGGTTACTGGGATATGGAAGCAGTTCATAATCCCAGCTCCACTGCATTTGAGCGACCACACACTTGCAGAGTGTGGGGGACGGATCATGCTCGTGGGATTGCTGACCAAAAATGCCGCTACATGCGTGTGCATATGGGAGCTACAGAAGATGACTCTCTTGTGGAAGGAGGTTGACAGAATGCCAAACATATGGTGCTTAGACTTTTATGGGAAGCACGTTAGGATGACTTGCTTGGGCAACAAAGGTTTGCTCATGTTGTCACTGAGATCGAGACAAATGAACCGTCTTGTTACTTACAATGTGATGAGCAGGGAATGGTTAAAGGTTCCTGGATGCGTGGTGCCCCGTGGGAGGAAGCGGCAATGGATAGCTTGCGGCACTGCCTTTCACCCATGCCTGACTGCAATGGCCTAAATTAGTTTTTTTCCTTTCAGTTTTCCGGCAGCAATGGCCTGTTCGTGATGGGTTTTTTTCCATCTGGTATCCGTTTAACGCAAGCTCTTGTTGCCGGTTTCGTCTTCAGCCCAAATTTCTGTTATAATGAAGTTACTTATACCATGGGATGTTAGATGTATGGTGATCGGTCTTTTTCTTTTTGATGTACAAACTTGTGGATGAATAACTTTTAATTTAAGAACACTCGAAATTTAGAAGTTTATTTCTTTGTTGTTAAATTAATCACTCGTAACACTCACTGCTTAGCAGGTTTAGGAAAAGAAATTGAGCATTTGAATTTTGACAGTTAGAGAGTCAAAAGAAAAGGATAACTCAGTCAATTCTCTGCTTAAATTTGGTACGTCAACGACAAATAATTATTGAAAAAGAAATTGATAGCCTGACCGATTTCACCTTTTGCACTGGTTGACTGGGCTGAAAGTTTCTGTGAGACCCAGGTGGGTGCACCACTCGAGATAAACGTGGCATAAAAATCACGTGTGGCACACATATGTCTTATCTTGAGTGGCCGGATGGATGAACCATTCAACAGTATAGCCATACACTCAAGTTTTTCTCGGAAAACAGATATCTCAATTCATCCATTCTACTTGGGAGTTTCAAAGCATCCGATTTCAACAAAATTAAATGTCAATTATTTTATCCACATAAGAAACAAAGAGAATGAAAATTATAATTGAGCAAACGGGACGGGAGTCTTTATTATTAAAAAAACGGAGTTCTTCACAGTACAGAGTAAACCATTAGTCTTGTAAATGTATCATCAATTTTCCTAAACACTAAACAGGAAAAAGCTCAAATGACATAATAACAGGAAGTTAACATCTGCTGCTGGCTGCCATTTCTCAGTATATCAGTGAATTACTTATGCCATCCCTCCGCTTGTTGCCGTCCTGATGATCTGGAAAAGAGCTGTCACGAAAGATAATAAAAATCGCGATCAGTAATCGTGGCAGGAGCCAGGTAACTCAGAGGAAAAAACTTCAGAGTATCCTTTGATTGTTCAGGAATACAAAAAATGGGAATGAGATATCCTTCATTTGAGCTCCAGATATACAGAAATGTTTCAAATTCAAATCACAATGCAGACTCTAGAACCCAATCAAAAGTTCATATAACCCGAATATTCGATAAGGTCATTTAATTGCCTTAAGGAAATTTGATGCTAAGCTAAACCTCCCCACAAGTAGTTCAATGAACGAACTAGACTTGCATATGTAAAATATGAAAAACACTACTTTGAACTATTCAATTGCGTAAAAAAAAAACTGAGATATGCAAGGAAAAGAAGGTAAATGTTACGAAGAAGAAACTTACATGATCCAATGACGACAAATACGAAGAAGCCAAGCAAAACAGGGCCAACAGGATAGTCCTTGCCCTTTTTGACGGTGGTTTCGGGCACAGCACCTCTCTTCAAAATGTTCTTCTCAAACTTGTCCACCTTCCTAACTGCGAGACGCTTTGATGTTGTCTGCACAACACAACAACAACGATTCAATCAAACGATGATATTCGGATGAAATTACAAAATAAGAATTGAAAGCTGGATTTCTTTTTTTTTTATCCTCTTTTTGAAAGCTGAATTTCACAGACTAATTCAATTTAAACAAACATTTTCATGCATATAGATATTCATGAATCATGATACGGTATCTACACTATAAATCCATGAACATCAAAACATGTTCGTCACCGATCATCATCATAATTTTTCTTTTCTAATTCCGACAAGATCATAATAATTATTAACAAATAATTAAATATAACAAACAAATAATATATTCACATATAATTATAGTAATATCAGCCTCCAGATTGGAACTACACCGACAAGATCAACAAAATTTGCTCACAGAAGCTAGAAAATTCAACAAAATCACCGACAAATAACTCAATATATATATATATATATATAATACAAACAAAATTTAATTTGCTAAAAAACACGCAATTACAATCTGTGTGAGACAAATTACAATCGATCTACAAACCCTAACCAATCCTTCAAAACAAAAAAAAAATTTCACAACAGATCCAGGTCGAACCGGTGACCAAATACCACATCTACAAAAAAGAAAAATCAACAGATAAACGAAACGGAAAATTACCATTATTACAGGAAGATCCGGTTGCCGGGAACGGTGGTGGTGGCAATAAAAAAGAAAAAGCGTAGAAAGAAAGAAGTCTCTCTCTGTTTCCGGCGACTTCGATCTCTCTCTCGATCGACTTTTATTTATTTCGAGTTACTCTCCTTCAATTACGCGTGAATATATATACTACTTGTAAATATAGATCGTCTCTCCGGAAGAGACGTCACAGCTCTCGTTGTGATTCGACGCGACACGTCGTACGGAACACGCGTCGTGGTATTATTGGTGTGCTCGGTCCACGTAAGACTTTTTAGTGAGGTATAAGTTTAGGGTCAACGTGGCAATATGTTTGTATTCTTTATCCAAATTTATGCGAACGTGTGAAGTTGTGAGGAAGTGAAATTGACACGTTCGAAAAAAAAAATTACACGTTTGGACAACTAATTCAATTTTTTTTTTTTTTTTTTTTTTTAAAGTATTTCATAAACGTTCAGATAGGGCATAGGGGTCCATCGGGGGACTATAGATTAGGGTTATGGAAGTAAAAATTTGGAATTTTAAAAAAGGGACTCCATTTAAACCTATAACCGTAAGGGACTTATCACTAAATCAAATCAAATTTAGAGTATAATGAATTCGTTATCAATTTAATATACACTTTAGAGCTAATACAATTGAATTATCTATAAAAAAAATTAACTGTGAAATAAATAAAATATTTTTAAAAAATTACATACATAGTCATAGCCTATAGGGTTAAATTCTTACCTCTAGCAAATGAAAAATAAATAAACCTAAACTAAGAGGGTGTGTTTAAATCTAGAATTGGTTGGAATTTAATTTGAAAGATTTTAATAGTCTAGGTGTATTCAATTCAGATTTATAAAAAGATTATCAAAGTCTGGGATATTCAATTCAGATTTGTAAAGATTTCATTAAAATCCAAGTAAATTAGGTGTATTCAATTCAGAAATCCAAATAAATCTATAAATCTAAGTGTATTCAATTCAGAAATCCAAACAAATCTAGGTGTATTGAAATTAACAACAACAAAAATATATCCAACAATTGACCTTGAAGTAATGCTACATTACCTAAATTTGGTGCCCAAATGATGTGGTAACACTGTAGACCATTCATTTAAATTGTATTATATTTGCATGATTTAAATGAATGGTCTACGGTGTTACCACATCATTTGAGCACCAAATTTAAACAATGTAGCATTACTTGATAATTAAAATTAATAATAAAAAAAGGTTTTGCAATGCCCCAAATCCATTGCAAATAAAAAAAAAATCATTTTTTTTTTATAATATCAAAATTTCATTAATGTGATTAATATAAACAAAAGTCTCATATTAATATATATATTTTTTGAAAGAGACATTTATGTCTTTCGTATGGAGGATTTATACCAACAAACTCTATGGTGAATCCTAACAAAATCTATAGAATATGTGCTCCAACCAATCCTAAATTGAATACACCCATAATTTAATTATTAAAAAAAAATTGGAAAAGGTCAAAATAACGGTTCAAGAATTAAATTAAATTAATTAATCGTGCATTAACGGTAACGTTATTTGCAACTCTCAAATACAACCAGAAGCATCTCTCATTATTGACGCGGTTATGGTTATGGTGTGGTGGGTGGCCGGCACAATTGAATTCGCATGCTTCCATTAATTTACAATTTTGGAGAACAGTTCATGATCATGCAATTTTACTCGTTCAAAATTGTTTAACGCCGATCGAGTGAAAAGTATATCAAAGACTTAACGAGATCAACTATTGCAAGCACGACCTTGAAATACAAATTTCAAAAAGGGGTCTCCCCATAATTTGACATTTAATAGGTAAATGTGAAACTCGGATAGTCCGATCCCTATTACTGAGGTGAAGAGAAAAGTATACGACCAGTTTACTAAGTGTTAAAAATAAGATTAAACTGTGAATTATAAACTATGTTACAACAATTATGACGAATTTTTTGGTATAAATGTAGCATTACTAGTCAGCCATATCTCAGTCAACTTCACTGGGTTTGTTTCTAAGTTGCTGTTTTCAACATCACAACTTAAGCCTCTACCAAAAACATATGTTTCTTTACCCAATCAGGAATTTTTAAAGATCATATGCAAGATCAAATGGTTCCCATATCAAAAGTGAGTCACTCGTATTATGTATATGAGCAAAAACATGACCTAGAAACGCTGCTTACTGTACGTAGAGATGCGTTAGGACTCACGTAAATGAGACTTCAGTCTGTGAAGCTCAAGACCTTGAAAATGAGCCATGACTGCAAAACACAAATAGAGTTTTGGAACCCAACTATCTACCTAAAGACAAGTAGAGTCATTGTGATTGATTGACCATCAATGATGTTGATAGGTCTTGAAAGGGTGAGTTTGTCCCATTTCGCGTTGCTAGCAACAACAGGGATCTTGATATTGAAGTATCCACGACCCAAAAACGAATCCGTGAATGTTTGCATGAAACCTAGAATGGATACTATGTACTTGGTGGACCTCTAAATAAATGTATGGAAGTCGTAAAACAAAACAATAAATAAAATTGAACTATAGCACAAATGCACAATATAGTAAAAAAAAAATAGTAAAAATGTCATTGCAAATCATAAACTTTATAGTAATGTACTATTGGTCCATAACATCATTCAATTCTCAAATAAGATCAAATCATGGTCTACCCTATTATTTGATCTATGATCAGAAGTAATAACAGTACAGCTCTACAAACATGGATGAAAGAACATGCAATTCTGTAAAAGTAATATGTAAGAAAATGAAAATGAAAAAGATAAACCAATGTCAAATAACACAGAGAGAGAGAGAGAGAGTTGCAGCTCACTAGTGAGCAAGCCCATGTATTGACAACAAAATGATGTTCTTCAAAGTAAGCTCTTGGATTCAATATAAATGATCCTCACCTTGAATATGGTGTTCCATTTTGCATGAATAGATTGTAGAGAGCGCTTCAGCATTTTAGCTGCATGAATTCTCCGAAACCATGTGAATTCACCTCGGTAAATATCTTCGAGTTGCAGAGATAGATCCAGGGTCACTTCATGTAAACTGCAATTTACCATTAGGCAGATTTGGATGCTCCAAAGCAATAATTCAATTTCCAATGTAACAAAGTCGATAAACTCCAAATCATATCAGACAAAAAAAAAAAAGAACTCAATTAACTGGCTGTTCATCAGAGTTCTCCACTTTCCCGCTTCTGTCAGTTTCTTCACTATCTTCTACAATATCTACTTCCTCAGAATTACCTGCCCCTACTTCCCTATCCTTTTCCGATTTTTCTGTTGTCTCTTCTTTGATAGATTTCTCCGCACTCTCCTCTATATTAACTTCCTCAACTTTTTCCTCATTCTCCATTACTTCTTCTTCCTTAACATCAATTATTACCTGGAGAAGTTCTACAGGAGTAGCTGCTGGGTCTAACTCCCTGCAACCCTTTGGAGCATTTGGAGCCTCTTGACCCGTAAGCAAATATGAAGGTACATGATGGGAGAACCGAAAAATCTCTCCTTTAGGAATCTTCCTGACTTCTTTGGGGTCCAAGTGCCGATGAAACACTGTCTTAAAACCAGCAACCTTGACCAGGGGAGTAACAGTCACACCGAGTTCTTCATCAAAGTCTTCAAGTACTTCCACCATGTCATACTTGTGGATAACTTCATCCGCAGTCAGCTCATTCCAGTCAGGGGACCAATTCCTATAGACAGCCCACACCTCGCCCATTCTAGGAAATATACGAATGACACCACGTTGTCCTTTTGTCGAACGAACTTTGTGTGAGAAGGAATTGAGAGAGTTTGTGGTCTCATGTTTGCCTACTCTGAAATCACCACAAGTTTTCGTGAAACCAGAACCCACCCAGTTAAGCGGGGCCAGTTCAGAGTTAGTTCTTGAATTAAGCCAACTTATGCGCATCTTGAATGGATCCAAAGAAATCACACTGTGAATCAAGGCATAATATCTAGGCATTCCATCGTCAGCGTCATATGCAGCCCACACCTGGTTATCTCCAAAAGACCTTTCACTTCGATCCCTGTCAAAATCGTGAAAATCTGGATCTGGGACATTTATGGACAATGTTTCCACAGTTTCTTCTTTTGCACTGGCACAAGAATTACCAGGGAAAGACTTGATACCTAGGACTCTATTTTTCTCATCCACAATTTCACTAGACCTGGTTGGATCAGGAGTTCCATTGTTAACAGAATGTTTTTCTCCTTTCCCATTAGCTTTTTCAGTCTCGTTGCCTTCCTCTTTGAATGAAGTTCTAGCTGCAGTACCCGACTTCCAGTCATTGAACTTTTTGAAAAGCTCTTTTTTAGCCTTCTGCATCAGCAGATTTTGAATATTGGGCTGGGATACTTCCTTTGTGTTGTTGGGTCTAGTAATTCCATTGACCCTAATTGTTTGATTACCTTGTAATCCAGAAATATTAGCTGCACCAGCTCCTCCATTTCCCAAACCCATTTGATTACTAATATTACTTCCATAGTTGCCAGCACTAACATCCTCTATGCCTTTTCTTCTCTTTGCAGAACTGGAGTACCCAGTAGAAACACCACTCGACCTTTTTGAGACATTATTATGCTTTCTCCGAATGGCCTCCTCTCTTTTAGTAAATGCCTGTGCCTCTCCACGCTCTCTCTTCACTTTCTCATATGCCTGTTGAACAACACTAGCAGCTTTAGCAGCAGCAGAAGGGTCTTCTGTCTTAGAGAATGGATTCCACTGGAAGTTGGATTGGCTGTGGGAATCGGTATTACTAAATCCCCCTGCTCCGGCATTGGGGGCTGTAGCATTATTCCTTCCAGAATTACCTGTGTTTTTATTACCAGCTTGATAATTTGAGTTCTGGCGCTGCTGTGAAAAGTTCCATGGGGATTTAGAACTATTTGAAGGAGGTGGAGCTGTTTCAACTGCCAAAAACGGCTCATGACAATTGGGGCATAGGAGATTATGATTCAGATAAACTCTGAGATACTCGTATTGCATCTTGCATCGATGGCACACAGTCCAGAAGGTATTGGGTTTGGGCTTATGAGATGAAGCAGCATTCGAAGAGTGACCTGCTCGAGGCGTACTCTTTGGAGCCTTTGCACTTGGTTTGGTGAAATTGTAAAAGCCATTTGTCCCTGGTGACGCCGACGTACCCCCACTTGCAGCTGAAACCTTTTGAAATACTTTTCCATTCCTTTTTTGATCATATGCTCCCCTCCTAGCCTTGTCAGACAACAAGCTCCATGCCTCTGAAATGAACTTAAACGCTCCTTCTGCTCCTATAGACTTATTCTTATCGGGGTGAAGCATGAGCGCCAGCTTCCTATACTGTTTTCTCACCGTTTCATCATCAGCTTGCGGATTTACACCAAGTATCCCATACCAATCTGACTCCCCATTTATTTTGTTCTCCGCAGAAATATATACATCCAGTGTCGCCAACATCTGAGGAATACCCTCAAGTCCAGGATACAAATTATGGGCCTTCATTGCAAATTTCTTTGATCCCGCAATGTCCTTTGCAGTAAACTTCTTCTCAGCAATCTCTTTTGCCCTGGTGGCCTCATCTTTATTGCACTCCATTTCCCTTCCAGATCTTCTTCAGTCTTCACTGTATCCTCAGTCTGTTGATAGAGACTAAGGCCACCAGCAAAATCTAAGTCGCCCCAGTACTCAACTATACGAATTAAGCATTTTTTTTCACATCAAAAACCCGAATTCATAACGGACAAGTGTATAAACAATACAAATGAGGAACCACACAAACAGGGATATTCTACCAAAACATTTCGTATCAAATTGTGAGGAACAAGACGTTACACAACCACAGGCAACAACTTAAACAACAAAATCACTTCTAGAATTCACCATTTAAACCATCATTTACAAAATACAATCGGGTCACCATAAATTTCAATGAATCATTAACAAAATTTTCCAAATGGAACCCTAGTCCCATACTCCCATCCAAGGATGAAAATATCCATATTGACAGATATATCGGTACTACAATTTGGTGGAAATATCGATGGACATATCGATATCGACGGATATTGATGTCAAATTTACAGAAAGTATGAAAATTTGGCTTAAAACGTTTAATTTTTTAATGAAATTTTAAAAATGTTAAAATAATCAATAATATAACAAAAAAAAAACACATATGTTTCTAATACATATAATATCAAACAACTATATGGTATATATATGGATATAAAGCACACAAGCAGTATAACATTCAAAATCTTCCATTAAAGAAATATATTACATCAAAATTTAAAATATAGGAAATATCATCAATTTTTCACTTTACATTAACGGAAATCGCGGATATTTACGGATATTTCCAAGATAATTTTATGGAAAAGATATTTCACCTCGTACTCTTAAATTCTAGAAATATCGACGGATATATCGCGGAAAATGTGAATATTTTAAAACTATGGTTCCATAAACAATTTCGGTTCACTGAACCTCGTAAATGACCAACTGAGCTGGTAATTACTAATTTACTAACAAAACGATAGACACACAGACGAGATCATACAAATGAAATCATACAAATCAAAATACGACTATCATTTACAGATCTACGTACGTAAAAGAAATAAATCAATCAATCCCAACTAAAACAATCACAAATAACCCATCAAAGATATTATTGACACTACGAAACGGACCCCATAATCTATGATCAGTTTACGAATAGCAATTAAATAATAAGAATTTTCATTTTTCAAGCAGAACCCAGATTGAGTGAAGAGTCAAATTACCTGAATTTGAAGAGACACTCTTGGTTCGAAGGAAAATTTGAATCACATAGACGCCACCACAAGAGAGACCAGCACGAATTTTTTTTCTTTTTGAGCCCCTCTTTTCTCTCCCAAATCAAAAAAAATCCCCCAAAACTGGACTTTTTGTCAAAACGCCATAACCTAGAGACAGACCTCTCTCAATTAACAAAATCACAAAACAATAATAAAATATAGGTGGGGGTATACACTTTTTGATTTTTCGAATGTATTTTCACTATTTTGTTGTGTGTTAACCCTAACTCAACCCCCTATTTTATATTTCATTTGTTGGAGAATCTTAACCATGGTTAATTAGTGGGGGTTTTTTTTAAACATAATAAAAAAAATTTGTCAATTTTTTTTATATATGAAAAGATTCTTAATATTCAATAATTTGCTAATTGTTTCTCTTTTTAATTCTTTTATAGAAAAAAAAATTGAATACTTAAAGCTAAAGTTGGGTCCACATAAATTAGAGGTAACTATAATTTGTGGTTTTTTGACCTATAGCCTACACACAATTTAACTGTGGTTACCTAGACAACTTAACCATGGTTAAGTATTCAATTACCTATGGTTAGATATTAAATTAACCATGGTTAAGTGTAACTATAGTTAAGTATATTACTAACTAGAGTAGAGTGTATAACCATTTTCTCTGTATTTTATCCAACTTCTATGTATTTTATGATACGATATAAAATGCTAATAAAAAAATATTGGGTAACTTTGATTTTTAATCCAAATCCCCTCTTTATAAAAAAAAAAACCCAAATTTATATAACAGTTTAATACTTAGAAGAAAAAAAAATGATTCGGTCTTTCAAAAAATTATAGGTTAAAGTTATTAAAATTAAACCATTTTTGGACATGTTATCATATAAACACTAAGATTACGCACTTTTTCCGATACTCCGTATTTAATTAAAAACTACTCTTTCTAAATTGCATCACAAAGTTTATAATTTGATTAGATGAGTGACAATGTAGCCATAAATATAACCTACGATAATCACACCTCTTAATAAATGTTGAGCTCTTCATCCAATTAGATAATTGACGATGTGACCATAAATATAACATATGATAACCACACCTCTCAATAAATGTTGAGCTCCAAAGTTCAAATCCTTCTCCGTATAACTTTTAAATTACCACGTGATTTATCGATCATCTCTTAATCCATGTGATAATATATGGCTGTTACGATGAAATTTCATTTTTGTTTTGATAGTAAATTAGTAACATGTAATGGGGCAATATTTGGACCACATGAAAATAATACAAGTACAAGTCTAGTTTTGTGAGGTGGGGTGTTTCTATTTTAATTTTTTGTGGTTCAACAACAAAATTAAATAAAGATGTTAAGGGGTTTATCTGCAAATTTGTACGACAAGTAAACTCGAAGTGGGCTGCTGGATTTTCAAAAATGGGCTCAACCCATTGACACTGCAAGATAAACCTAATTGGAAACTCTAATTTGAGTGAGACTTCGAAATATATTTTTTGATATCTCATATAGAGTGCGGCGATTCGAACATGAGATCAGCACTTTTATCACTAAACCACATTAAGTGGTGACACTTCAATACTATTAATAATGTTTGTTTAGAGTACCTTTTCTTTTTTTATTATTATTTATAATTTTATTAACAACCAATCATAAATTTTGAAAAACTTTAGGCAAAGTTTAGAAATAAATTGAGCACTAGTTTTGCTGAAAATCTTTTGATGTGTTCTCTTGCTTAAAACTTGGAAATTTTATTCAAGATGGCCCAAATCTGTTATTTCCAGAGCCCAGGTCTATTCTTCATGATTCTTCTACATTTTTCTACTTTATTATTCTTATTATTATTATTATTATTCAAATCAGTTGTCTAAAAATGGTGTTTCAATTTGTGTCTAACAAACTAAATTAGGATATGTCTATATTTAATTATTTTTTTTGTAGACACATATCCCAATTTGGTTAGTTAGACCAAATTGAGAAACCATTTTTGAACAGCTGATTTGAGTCTCTTTTTTGTGTGGGTAATGAGTTGGTTATTGGTTGGTTGAGAATCAGTATTGAGATTTCAAAGACCCATGATCAAGTTGATTACAAGTTATAACTCTCACGGCGTTTTTACTGATTGAGAATCCTAACAAAAGAAAGGGAAATTGATTCCTTATTTGTGATTACGATGTTTATTAAAAACGGTTGAGAATCAAGTTATGTGAACTCCACACACAAATCGAGAATTAATAAGTTCTTACCGGAAATGGAACCGGATTCCCTCCTTTTGTTCAAGGAATCAAGTTCCTCCCTTTAATTTTTATTTCCAATTAGTAAACACGTTTTTTTTTTTTTTTGACAATATCTATTAATTCGGGACTAGGAATTTTTTTAAAAGCTTTCGCCATTGGTAGGATTCGAGCCGCTGACGTGGGAATCATTTACCTAAACCCCAAGCTCGTCCATCTACCAGCTGAGCTACGCCCCTTGGGCAACACGCTCTTATTTTGGAACATTAATGATGTTGTATTTTATAAGTGTGATTGTACTTTGGACAGCTAGTTGTGTTTCCCAAAACTTTATATATTAACAACATAATCCTTCAATGTTAAAGAGGGGCTTTTGGTGAGAGAAATCATTATTTAAATTCTCTATAGTCAATGTTTGTATGTATCATGTATGAATGTGTGTGTGTGTGTTTCTTTATATATTTTGCATCTCAAGGTCAACCAGCTGAGAGAGTTTTGGCTCTTTAATTCATGTGCTGTAGATGGTTCCTATTTCTCTACAGAGGCCCTTCAATTATTTAAAGCTTTAATTACTTTGGTTGTGACTTGTGACCCTTTGATTTTGGGACCCAGATTTGATGCACTCAAGGCCATTTTTTTTTTCCTTCCAAGTTTCAGGGAAAGTGGTGTGCTTTTCCTCAATTCTCTAGCTGAAATGTGCTCCAATGAGACAATTTTTGGGCTAGTTTTGAAGGGTCTAGTCTAGGCACAGATAATGTTCTGTGCTGCTACATAGCTTGTTGAAGAAACTCTAATCAAATTCAACAAATGTATTAGTGACTAGTGAGTGATTTCAACACTTGTTTGATTCTTCACACTTCTCAGTGGGTGGTCAGTTTCATATTCTCCAAACGGCTAAAGTGGTGGTATTCTATGGTGCTGTTGTCAGCTGCTGTGCTATGAAGAAGACCAATAATTGCATTTGTGTGGGTGTGGGTGTGGGGGCACTTGATTTGCTAGTTGAGTTTCCAACTCTTTTCCAGATAAAAGCCCGACCCAGTTAAAGTTAACTTGAACCCCTTTTTTAAATTTATTTGTCTATTATCAAACAGATTGACAACAACAGAAGAACTACTGTTACTGTGTCTTGTGTTACTGTGCTTGTGTCTCTGTGTGCGTGTGTGTCCCAACAGTTGAAAATGCGAGTGGCTTGTCAATCTGACTAGTATGGAATCTCTAGAAGAAACCCAATAATGCTTTCTATTTGTTTTTTCTCATTTCATGCACCACCCCAATGTGCCTGATACTATCCTTTTTTGTTGTTGATTATAAATTTATAATCACTTCAGTTCTCGTTTGATCAGAAATTGTTGGTTTCTGAATTATAAAACTTTGTGTTGGTTTTGTGGGTTTGGTTTTGGCATCCTTTGTGCTACCCTTTACACTGAGAAAACACATTTGAGGCTTGATTAGTAAACTTTGTGATGTTGTACACTTCGGGAGCTCATTTTGGTTTTGAGCCAATAATATATCGTTGGAATCGTATCAATGAGCCCTACTGACATTTTCCCACCCAAAAAAAAAAAAAAATGGGCTGTTTTGACTTCCATTTTTCACCTATTTTCCTTTTTAGGTAGTATTTTCAGACCCTAATAAATTTTACTAGGAATTTCCGTTTCTTTTAGTTTGCTTATGATTTCATTTTTAGTGTTTTTGCAATAACTCGAATTTCCCTTTTTGGGTAAAATATGAAATTTCCGTGTTTTAGTCTATTTAGGAATCCCAATTCAGAAAAAACTAGACCTTGGCATCTCCGATTTCGTTCCAATTCCAAGTCACTAACTCAATATTTACCAAAATGGAGCATCTGGGGTTTGATTTCTTCACTATCTAAAATCAGATCACTTTATGATCACTCCAGTCCAGGCATTTCTCAAGTTTGATGATGATGATCAAGTTTCAAGTGTCACATACAACTATCTAAAGTCCTGTATATGATGTCACTGCTTGTTGTTGTTGTCATGAATTCATGAACTGAGATATATTGGTTGGTTTCCAATACTTGATGACCTGGATCTAGCTTGCTTGCAGCTTGTGTGGACCCTCAATGATTCTGTGTGGTCAAATTTTACTTTGTCCTACTCACAAGTCACAATTTTGAATCAAATTATTACATTTTCTTCAAAAAGTAGCTGGTTTGGCACTTTTAGTTGTTGAGGATTTTCACTGCACATCAACAAAACACGAATTTGGACCCTCTACTGATCTGATTTTCTCCTTGACCTCACTTAATCTCACAAAACATAAGCATTGCAATGAATGTACGGTTAATATGTGATTGTTTTCCACAATCACTTCATCAACAACCAATCACATGCTTTAAAAGGGTCGGGAAAAAGATCAGATCGATAAATAATCTAAATCCCAACAGCACACACACTAGTGTGTGATACTGTGATTGTAATGTACTAATGTGATGCAAGTCAATGATGAAACTATTTTGTATTGACTATTGAGAGCCAACAATCTGGCCTCAACATTTTTAGTGTTAATCACTAATGAAATGACCATCTTAGTGATAATCGTATTCGCTCATAAGAATCATTAAAGAACTATTACGTTCACATTTTATTTTATTTTATTAATGAACTTGAAAACTTTATTGCATGTTATTGTTTGATCTTTTATATATGCAAGCTTGATGATATCATCTCCCACTTAGTAGTGTTTTTTTTTTTTAGGCTGAAAATGATTGAAACAACCATTTGCCTGAGGCTGCATATTGTTTGTGAGTTGTGACCAGCTTGGAGGACCCATTCAAAAAAATAAAAAATAAAAATAAAATAAAATAAAATAAAAAATAAACTTTTGAAAACAAAAGGCCTCATCAGTTGATATATATGGATTCATTTATTTATAATCTTCTCACAACAACAAAATGGCAATTATCAATTTAATCCCTAGTTTTTAGAGAAATATCAATGTTTTAAGGGTTATTGGCACCAGTCCCCACTGAACTTTACGCGAGTTTACATTTTACCTCCCGTACTTTTTTTTTTAGGCGTTAAACCACGTGAACTCTCATTATTTGGTAAATGGTTTGGTTTATTGCCCCCTGAACGCTTGTTTGAGGGGGTATTTACAGTCAGGATTTATCAATTAATAAGAGTTCGGGGGGTTTAATGTCTAAAAAAAAATCAAAAAGTAAAATGCAAACTCATGTAAAGTTCAGGGGGAATTGGTGCCAATATCCCTTTTTAACCCTTTTTTCATTTTTATGTCCCGTGGTCCCTATCTTCTCGTAATTACATCAATTTGGTCCTTCCGTTAGTCAATTCGATTCCTCTATTGGGTTCTTTTATTTAGTATTATCATTATTATTATATAAATGTATGGATATGTATCAAAAGTGACATGTGTTGTTTGGGCCACCCCCATAGAGTTTTAGTGGAAAACTTGCTTTAAAATTTATCCATTTATTTTATATCCATTTCTTCAGTTTCAATCAGCATTTTTCGTCTGCTAGAATAGGAAAATAATAAAAGAACCCAACTGGGCATTTGGAATTTCAAAGCCTGATCAATGAATCAGGTTCTCTTTCAAGTACTCTTCAGGATATGCATGCATGCATGCCTGGAGAAGTTACTGATAATTACAAGAATCTGAATATGAAAATAAATAAATTATATATATATATATATTATAGGATTAAAAATCAAAGTTTTTGTTGGAACATTTTAGTGCTACTTTTTCCAGAGGAATAATCTCTCTTTGATTAAAGTGTTGGGTAATGATACTACAGAGTACTGATCACATAGTTCTTCTTTCTTTTTCTATTTTTTTTTTTCCTTTTTTTTGTTTTTGTTTTTGTTTTTTTGTTTTCTATAGATAGATATTTTGCTTGTCGATATCTTAGAGGGTATTGGTTCGTAAGCATTATTCGCATAGTAGAATGTTTTCGATAACGTTTAATGTATATGACAAGTGTAAAAGAATTTCGTTCATGAATCAAATTTGTTTAACAGATAAGAATTGAAGATCTGAATTTTAACAAAAATTATGACGTTTTAATGTTGGATTTCAAGTTAGAGTTTTTTTTTTTTTTTTTTTTTTTTTGGGGTATTATTGGGCATTAGTGTCTTGTGATTGATATGTGGATATTGCGGTATGAGTCATCTAAAAAAAAAAAAAGGCAGGAACAACAACAAAGAAGACCCAATTGTGTGATTTGATGGTGCATGCGGCGCTTAGTTAGGATTAGGCAGCTTCAAATCATCACTTTTTCCTAATAAATATTATTATCAAATTAATTCATTTGCTAAATATTTATAAATTTATAGTCGAATGATATGATATACGAATTGTAATTAGATCATCATATTGTATTATATTATGATTTACATGGTAATCGTATTATTCTTATTATTTATACAAAATGTTTTGAAATTATTTTTATTCATCCTAACTATTTGATAGTGCAAGAATGGCCGTAAGGACAATGACCCCGCTTGATTAAAAGAAAATTTGAAAAATTATCCACCATTCTGATTGGATTGAATAAATTACGATCCGATCCGATCCAATCTTATAACAGAATCTGATTTGATCCAATCCAATTACATTTAGATCCAATCTTATCCGATCTAATCTAATTGTAAAATAATACTTAAATCCGATCCGATACGATCAAATCCAATGGATCAGATTCATATGAAATAATTTTTAATATATAAAGGTTAAAACATTCATAAAATTAACAAAATCAATAATTATTCATACAGTGCTTTAAATAAATTACCCAACTAATAATTAACATAAAAACAATATATAACTGTACGTTTTAAAGTTCAAAATATCTAACAATTTATAACTTTAAACATTAGTCCTAAACACAAACATAAATAAAATCATCTAAAATTTTGAAATATAACCCTTTATCATAACAAAATTTAATAGTACCTAAAATTTGGTCAATGTTCATACATAAAAGACAAAATAAATTAGTCCAATATAAATTAAGCATAATATATTCATAAGAAAAATCCAAGATCCGATCCGATTTGATGGATTTTAAAATTTAGAATCAAATCCGATTAAATACAATAAATTGGATTAGATTCTGCACACCCTTAACCTTGAATACGTGATGTCGTGATCTATAAAAAGGATCGTGTTATAAAAATGGTTTTCTACTGAAATACTCCAAAAATGTGACCTTCATTTCCTATAAATGCAGCTATCGGTAGGGCATTTTATAGATGTTGTTGGTTGCATTATTAAATTTAACTTAAAAATTATTAAAGAAGAATAAAAGTTTGGCAAATTTTCACCATTCAATCACGTGAACACATCTCTATCTATAACACATTATCACAAGTGATTAATGGAAGTGTTGGTCCACCATTGAATTGTTCTCATGAACAACAATTATTTATTCATTTCCATTATTTTAATCCCATCATCACTTATCAATATATCCATCCAACAGTCACTATGACGCCACATGTCCGACTGTAACAGTGTTTTGACGGCAAAAAACTTATATGAGACAGTCTCACCGTCACATAGAAATACCAATCCAATAAAATTGAGCCACATATAAAAGTGTTCACGTTTCCGATGTAAAATACGTTAATATGACTTAATTTCATTGGACAATCTAACTACATGGCAATGAGATTGTTCTACGTAAGTTTTTCTCATTTCGACGGCTGCCGGGAACTATAATGCTGACATGGCATGCCAAAAACCAAGACAAAATCAAAGCACATTTGGACACAATTAATAGTCTTTAAATTAGAAGCTACTTTTAGATAAGACTTATGAGTTATATATATATATATATATATATATATATATATATATATATACAGAAATTCTATTATCAGTTCGAACTGACAAAGGTTATATCAGTTCTTTATATGTGGGCCATTGGATTTAAATACTTTGACTTGGCTGTATGCACTTGTCAGTCTAAGTATTTAAATCCAGTGGCCCACATACAAGGAACTGATATAACTTTTGTCAGTTCGAACTGATAATAGAAAGACTGTATATATATATATATATATATATATATATATATATATATATATATATATAGTCGTTCTATTTTGATAAGCGTATACATTTTGAGTCAAACTATGTAAATCTTGTGGTCCATACTTTTCGTTCTGATATATTTATTGTTAGTTCGAACTGATAATAGAAAATATATATATATATATAATTTTTAATCTATACACTAAATCTATCAAAACATTTCATGATTATTAATTGTATCGAGCATATTTCTTGAAAAGAAAAAAAAGAAAAAAAATCCACAGCTCCTATAATTTTACAATTTCTAACCGGAGAATTATTAATTGTTTGATTCAACTACATAGATTAACATTTTCTTATTGATTGGCATTGCATTAATACGTAATATTAATTCATGTTGAACATATGGATTTTACATAAGGATAATGCTTGGGTGCTGACCGGTCAGCACACTGACTCACCAATTAAAGTGTAACATGTGATCAAATTTATGAAGAATACAAGTAGATAAATGTAAAAAGTAAAAGAAAAAACGACATATGTTACATTCAATTGGTGGGTCAGTATTTTGAGTGCTGACCTCAGCACCCAAGCATTATCCTTTACATAATTATCGATCCAATTCATAATATTATCAGATCTTTATAATTCCACAACCCTTAAAAAGAAACATACTCTCTAAATGCAATTTCAGCTATTAAACGTTTAAGAATTCAAACGACTAAATAACCCCCAAATTTCCAATAGGGACATAGCTTAGCTAGTAGATGGACAAACTTGGAGCTTAAGCAAATGACTCTCAGATCAACAGCTCGAATCTTACCAATAATGAAAGCTTTTAAAAAAATATATAGTTCCGAATTAATTGATATTGTTTAAAAAAAAAAAAAAAAAACCCCAAAATTGATTTTTTTTTATTTTTTAAAATTGATAGAGAATAATAATATTATTCGAAAAATTAAAAAATAGATTCTTGGTTAATTTGGTACACTTTAAAAGCTTTTAATATTCTATCGAGCAAAGTTGTGGTGGGTGGCGGAATGCCGTAATCTCTGACGATTGGTTTGTTTTGAATTTTTTGATAATGAAAGTTTTCTTGTAAAATGACCTAACTTGTGTGTTTTTTTTTTTTTTGTTTATTTAATTCAATTATTATATTTCTGACATTGACATTTGTTTTCAAATGTTTGTGTTTAAAAAGTAGTTTCAAGTTTTAAAGAATTCTCTCCGTGGCTTGTTTCTCTGGGTCCAATAATTAACATTGGAAATTAGTTGTTTTAAAATTTCAAATCACACACTTTTTATGTAGTTTAAATTGTTTTTTAAATCGTTAAATATTGGCTTTAGGTGGATACATTTCAACATGTTGTTTATTCCTATAAGAATTGGTTAAAATAATAATTCTTACATGTCGGTGTTCGTTGGATTTGTATAAATTCATACTCAAATAATATAGTATCAGCCATTGTATATATTAATTTAAGATTTATATAGTAATTATAACTCACACGTTATATCATTAGGGTATAGATCCGAATAAATAATTTGATCGATTTGTTTTCCTTTTATGTTGTTTTAGGTTGAATGACCCATAAAAATAGTTTGAGAAGAGGTTTATATATTAATCAAAATAGATTTGAGTTTCCTAAAATTACCAAACGTTTGTCTCTTTTATTTGTCAAGAAGAAGAAAAAATCTATAGCCAACCAATCCTTGCAATGTCTTTTCCTGATCTGTATTGCATGATGGAATTGGCATCTTCAAAGATTCTCCCTAGGTTTTGGAGGAAAATAAAAAAAACACTTGTGTAGAGCCATTAACAAATTAAGCAAAAAATATTTATCCATTATGGGGTTAATAACAAAATTCATAGTAAAATAATGGTTCGATCAGTACACCCATAGAAGTAAATATCGATATTATTTCTCAGATATATCCTTGATAATTTTAGTACTTGAGAGGTACCAATATAAAAAAGTATCATTAAATATATAAGATATTTTTTCGATATCGACTATGATTCTGATATTTATATCGATCTTCTCATTATATCTGAATTGAATTTGAGTTACAAGTAGTTGTTTTTTATTGAAGTTTGAATGATTGTGTAATAATTTAAGACAATTTTTTGAAGTTTATATTTTTGTTCAAATCTCTTTAAAAAAAATGACTTTTGTTAAAATGTAATATTTACATATAAGTTGCATGTGACCTAACTAACAGCCGAAAGAAAAAAAAAACAAGACCAGCCACCATAATTTTGGGAAATTATTTTTCCCTTTTTTTGAAGCATTACTTTATATATATTCCTTAAATTTTTTTTTATTATTTTCTTGTATATTTCCATCTTGAATCCTATTATATATTGAATGTAAATGGAGAGAGGTACTACTAAACATTTATTGAAACGAACTTTCTTTTTTTTGATATCCGTGGGTGTTCGGGCCGGCTTGCGCGCACCTCGACTAATACCACGAGGCTTTGAAGTTAACAGCCGGGTAAACCTCCAGTGGCTCCAAGAGAAACGTGACTGCCAGGGATCGAACCCAGGACGTCCGAGTTTACGGTTCACCCTAGTGACCAACGGCACCACCCCTTAGGGTTTAAAAAAAAAGAACTTATTTATTATTGTACAAAAGATAATGTTGATTAATTGGTTTGATTTTTTTTTCCTAACAAAGAATAAATAAAATATATAAAGACGAGGTGGCCATATTTATGTGATTAAGGTTGCGAGTTCAAATTGTATCCCCTATCTAAACTTATAATTAATTGTAATAGTTTTAAAAAATAACACATTCCCTTTTTAGTATAGATGATATGCACATTCTATTTACATCAGTGGTGGAGGTTTAAATATCACTTTACGTAGTTTATAAACACGTGTAAAAAGCTTTATCATTGGTGGTGTAAATCTTGCATAGGGCTGTCATGTGGTGAGACCGTAAAATGTGATTGCACAATTTATCTCAGTAACATAAAAATAAATTATAAAATTATAATTTGATGTAATCTTATTAGACTTTTCATAGACTCACAACGTAATAGTCCCATATAAGATTTTCTCGTAAAATTATATATATCCCGAGTCCCGATTGATTTGATGTTAAAATTAAAAATAAATAAAATAAAATAAAATAAAAAGATGAGATGATTTATAAGTACATTTTTTAGGACTATGGCCTATGCGGCTATGCCAACCAAGTCTATATTAACCTTACATTGCACATTGCAGTTGTCAAAACCTGAACCTACCGATTTGGTACATTTATTTTTTAAAAGTTTTCTTGACTTTGTTAATTACTTAACTTAGTGAAATTTTATTTGTTTATATAGCTGTAAACAGATTTTCCAATTAAATAACCTGTTCAACAATTTTTGTTTAGAAAGTTAATTGTCATTATCAGACAAGACAAAACTTAATAAAGACTTTAATTACATGTCATTTGTTCATTAATTTAACAATTTAACTTCAAAAAAAAAACACTATTTAATTTATAACATGTTTTAATTCCATATTTAAATGTGTTTGACACTGTAGTTTTCCTGTCAAATTGTTTTTAAAATCTAACTCTTTTATTAGAATTTTATATAATTATTTATTTACCAGTCAATAAAAAACAACTTTGTACTACTTCTGAGTTCTGCCTAACATGGTTCGTATATCAACGACAAGCCCAAATTCTTTTTTATTTTTAATTCAAACAAAAAAAAAGCATAAAAAAAATTCTCGGATTTTGGTCTGCCTTACAAATTCTTGTCGATAATTTGCAAAGTCAATGTAGATTTTTTGTTTCGATATATAATTTAATATATATAGAATATTTCTTTAATCTGAGTTTACTGATTATCACATACGATAAACAATCAATTGAATTCGTTAAAAAAAAAAAAATTGCAAGATCGACATAACTAGAAAATTATTTATATATATAAATAGTGCATTTGATGTTATTTAAATAAGGTTTTTCAACTTGAATTTGGATAACTTATTTTATTTGTACATATTTGGCATGAACTTTTAAGCATATATGTCATGGCCTCCATGAATTTAAGGTTGCATCCATGTGATGCCATTTCATGATATTAAGGTATTTTATGAGTAGATTCTATTAATTAATGATTCAATTAGAAAATCTCTTTTAAAGTTTCATATATTATCATTATCATAAACATTATCCTTGAAATCCAAATAATTTTGACAAAATTCACACACAAAAAAAAAAAAAAAAACCCCACTTATCAATTCAAATAATATAACAAATAAATTGTAATTATCATGTAATAATATGTCAATTATAAATCACTTATCACGTTATTTTCGATAAATATTAAAAAGAAATCAAAATAATTAGTTTTACTCTTATATATGTCCAATATCCAAATTTCTCGATAAATTTATTTGATGAATCGCGTCACGCAAGATCTTGACATTAAGTTTGTGATATTAATAGGGATCAATCGCCTGTGCTAATAATTTTTTATTGTAATGTGTACCGAGCTTTAGGCTTGGGTTTTTTAAGGAACTTCAAGAAACGACAACTACATTTATAATTTTGCAAGGTAGAGATCATTTATTGAAGTCAGTCAATTAGTTGGTTTTGTTACCGCCACTTAAATATGATATTAATGCAAGAATAATGCTCCATTTCTAACGGCTTTAGTGCATATTCGCTACCGAAAATATTAATACCAAACCAATTTTAGAATAGATAGTGACGTAGTGTTAACCTATGACTTAATAACTATAATTTTACTAAAAATGGAAAATATTTATTACAAGTGTATATTTATTGTATTGACTAAATCAATAAATATAATTAATAATTTCCTTTTTAAGAATTTTTGTAGTTGTTAACCTGTGCCCTAAGGGCACAGATTAACATTACCCTTTTAGAATTTTAAGGATATCAATTTAAAAAATTATTAAAATTTTAATAGATAAATATAAATAATGAAAATTATTAAGACAGATTTTTTAAGGATGGCCCCCGCCCAACAAAGTGATTTCACCATCACCCACCATTCAAATAAACAAATTTAAATTGCACAAGCCTCACAATTGGTAATTTGATATGACTTCAAAATGCACGTAGCTTTGATGATTAGAGTTTGTAGTGTATATTAAGTTGGAGATTCCACTTAGGAATTCCATTCTGAACGATGCATATAGCGGTTGATCAGAAATTTTTCGGAAATAAGGTTCTAGATGTGTAAGTGTAAGTGTGTAACTCTCACACACACACGAACACGAGTGAGAAGGTGTGAATTGGGTAGAAAAAATAATTTCAATTTAATGGTAGGCTGGTAGGAGTGGTAGCTAGGACAAAATTAAATTATTTTTATTAATTTATTTAAATTATAGATTTTATGGAAACTACAAGAAGTAAATCGGGCAATAAGCAATTGCATCTTTAGATTTTAGAAGCACACTTGTGTACGTGACACGACACAGTACTCCAAAACAGACAGAACAGCCCCTCTTTGTACACGTGGGAGAGAGATGCTTTTCGTCTTATCATCTCAACCCCACAACTGACACGTGTCTGAACCCAGCCACTTCCCGTTCGACACGTTGTCAATTATTATTGGCCGGTGTCCCTGCTAGAACCGGTGCACTGACGCGGGACGTCGCTGTCAGCAAAAAATAAAAATAAAATGGAAGTGGGTAGTAGTGATGGCCTAATCACTCGGTGACAAAGCCTTGATTAAAGTGTCCATGTACTATCACCCTCGCTTTTTCAATCTAATTACGACTATGCCACTGCTATCGTCTAACTACTCTCTCCGACACCTTTTGCTTGATTTACCATACTGCCCTTGGACTCCCTGGTTATTTGCAATCCCGTACCTGGTTCCTTGCCTTAAAGTAATTGAGTTTGTTTTTTTGAGTTGCTCCCTACAATGTAAACAAATTGTTTTAAAGAGGAATTTGAAGAAGATGCTCATTGCCTTTGCGCTTGCGCTTTCCGAATTCCGCTTGCCTTTGCTTCCGAACATTATATAACTTCGATCCTGAAAATAAAATCCGGCTAAAGAATTATTATCATTATCATTATTATTATTATATATACTAACCTATGCTTGGAGAGAGGTAGAGTCGGTAACACAGCTATAAATTGTACTATAAAGTTTTTATTCTATCATTGGTGGGGTTTTACTTTTCTAACTTAGTATTATGAGATGAGGTGTCATGCATACAAAACAAGCACATTATTGTGTTTTCGTCACCTAAATTTATCATTAATTTCATTCGGCCAGTCGGTGATATTTACAATTTTATATAATTAATTGTAGGGTGATAAATTGATAATAATAAAAATGATTAAATCGATTATTAGATGCAAATTTTTTTTTTTATATCACGAAATGATTTCGTAACGTGTGTCTTAGAGACACGTATTTTAAAATATAACAAGTGAAATCATGTGTAAAATTAAATTTTTATTTCTCCCAAATTTTTAGAATGTCTAATTGTTTTATCTAATTTGGATCCTTAGATATTCTATTAAAGATATCATTTTTTTCTCTTATAGACACACGCTATAGGTATATCTATAGCATACCAATACACGTGACCACACTTTTACCATGTGTATTATTATGATTAGAGTTATATTGTTTATATGGCAAAAGTGTGGTGATGTATTAGTATGTTACAGATATACATATAATGTGTGTTTATGAGAGAAAAATTGTTAAAAACGTACGTTGTTACACGATCTATTATATAAAAGCTTCGAAAGGATTATTAGGAGTTAATGATTTGTTTAGCATAAAGTTAATGAGACCGTAAGTTCAAATCATGTTCTTCTTTAGGATCATGATAACTCACATACCACGTTATTTGAACGTGATTTTGGACAACATAACATTACTCTTACATGTAATTTTTTTTTTATAAATATTTTAAAATTGTTAAATACATACGTTGTTACACGATCTATTATATAAAAGCTTTGAAAGGATTATCAGGAGTTAATGATTTGTTTAGCATAAAGTTAATGAGACTGTGAGTTCAAATTGTGTTATTCTTTAGGATCATGACAACTCATATACCACGTTATTTGAATATGATTTTGGTCAGTATAGCATTACTCTTATATGGTTTTTTTTTTTTTAACATATTTTTTTTATCAAATTTTTTTTTAAAATAAAAGAATTTCAAGAAATAGTGTTAAACACCCTCATCAATTAACCAATATTTGTAGCTATAGCTAAATAGCTGTGAAGTTGAAACCAAAAAAACAGAGTGGTCGGATTCTCATTCTTGAACAAAGAAGACATAATAAGACCTCGAGAAGTTCCTATCAAAGAAGAAGAGTGGCTGCTGTGGCCTTATCTCTTTTACTACCAACTCTTTTGACTCTCCCAACTAAAGGGTCTTTTTTGTCATTTCGTAATTTTGAAAAAAAAAAAAAAAAAAAGCACGGTAGGGGCTTTAGCCTTTAGGGGCATCTAATGCCTAGAATTACACAAAATAAAACCAAAGCTTGTGAATTTTTTGTTTTGTTGAAATTTTGCTGTCATGCAAAGGGCACTTTTGTCAACACAAAAAAGTACATACCCTCTAACAAAAAACACACACATGGAGACATATAGAGTTAACAACTTAGCGTGTAGAAGTTGTCTATTGATGGATGGATAGAGAGATGTGAACACAAAGAGAAAGTTGATGATAAAAAAAAAAAAAAAAAAAAAAGTAGTGATTTTTGCTTAGTGGAATTATGCCTTTTTTACCCTTCTTATATATTAAACTGCTATTAATACAGTAAATACTACAATGCATTAAATTTTAAATCTGTATATATGTTTTTTTGGTGGATGGTATGGATAGAGATAATGGTCTCTATGTATGTGTGTGCCAGTAGACATTTCTAGTTTTCTACCACCATATTTTAGCTCATCTTTGTCATTCATGACAGATTCTTCTTCTCTGTCCATGAAAAATCCAATCTTTGTTCAAAGCAATTCGTGCAGTCCTCTTCATTGTAGATAGATAGGTCTCTAGCTCCAAGGTCGTTTGGTGAGAGCTCTTTGTTGTTGTTGTTGTTGGGTCAAACCTTGACAATACCCACATGCTGAAATTTTGTGTTTATATTTTGGTTTTCAAGAATTTAAGGAGCTCCTCCCTATAAAAACTAGATTTTTTCCTGTCAGATTCTTTGTTGGGTTTTTTTATTTCTTGATTTTATGTTTCGAATCTTTGTTGTTGGTTTCCAGTTTTTTGTTCTAGGCCCTGGTTGGTAGTTAACAGGATAAAAATCAAATTCTCTTTTAGAATTTGAAACTTCTGGGGATTCTTTGATTCCATTTTTTTTTTGGGTTTGTGAATTCCTCTTTATCTTCTTCATTTCTGGTTTCCTCTCTGTTGCATTCTTGAGTTTTTTTTTTTTTTTTGGTTAGTTGACAGTGGTGGACATGATAGCATCTTCTTCATCTTCTCTCTGACTCTCTCTCTCTCTTCAATTTCACCTCTTTTGTAGTGAATTCAAGCTTCTTCACTGCTCTCTCTATTCTTTTTTATTGTGTCAAGTTTGGATTTTGTTTATGTTGGGTTTTACTAGACAGTCTCTGTAGATTTGATAGTGGGTCTCTCTCTCTCTCTCTCTCTCTCTCTCTCTCTCTCTCTCTACCTAATTCATTTTCTAGCTGGAATTAACAACAACTAAGACCCACTTCCTGGCTACTGTTTCAAGTTAGCTGGAGTTAACTAGGTACTTTTTTTTTTCCTTTGGATGAGCTTGCTTCATGTGTTTGGTTTTGGTTTAAAGGTGGGTCACTTAGTTTGGATGCTATGTTGCTGGGTAGTTTCTACTATTTCCATGAACTGGCTCATAAATGGTGGAGCTACTACTAAAGACACCAAGACTAGTACTAGTAGTAGTTTGATTGGTGATAGTGGTAAGATGTGGCTCAAATACTGGGAAAAGATCTCAGGGAAAAGTTTCAAGATCCACAATCTCTATTACCAGTCAATTGGGTCCAAAAAAGTTAGAGAGACATGGTGGAGGAAGCTCCTGGTCACATGGTTGATCTTCTGGACTTTGGTCTCTGTGTGGATCTTTTGTTACATGAGCTCACAAGTTACTGAGAAGAGAAAGGAGACTCTTGCTAGTATGTGTGATGAGAGGTCTAGGATGTTACAAGACCAGTTTAATGTCAGCATGAACCATGTCCAAGCTATGTCCATATTGATCTCAACTTTTCACCATGGCAAGAAACCATCTGCTATTGATCAGGTAATTGGATCTCATCTCTTATCTTCAGCCATTTAAGGTTACTAAAACTGTTAGAAATTGTCAAATTGATAAATTTTCCCCTGCAAGTGCTTAATTGGCAAGAACAATCAGTCAAAGATGTTAATTTTGATGTCTGTATTTCAATTGATGTAATTGTTTCTAATTGTACAAATTGCAGCACAGACATTCTTGTACAGGTTTAAGAATGTTAAGTTAAACTAGTTTAATGTGGGGGTTTTGTGTATAGAATGTTTAATTGGACTAGTTTTGCTTAATTTAAAGCCAGATCTGAAGTATTTTGTCTTTGAACTATTATCACTAATATTCAGTGAACAAAAGAAGCTAACTTTAGGAACATGTAGAGGACTTTTGCTAGGTACACCGAACGAACTGCTTTCGAAAGGCCTCTCACAAGTGGAGTGGCATATGCTGTAAGGGTGCTCCACTCCGAAAGGGAACAATTCGAAAAGCAACAAGGCTGGACTATTAAGACGATGGATACCCTCGAACATAATCCGGTTCATAAGGATGACTATACCCCAGAAGCATTGGAGCCATCCCCAGTTCAGGAAGAATATGCTCCTGTTATCTTTGCACAGGATACTATTTCACATGTCGTCTCTCTTGATGTGCTTTCTGGAAAAGTAAGCTTCTTTTCTATATTCTCTGTGTTTCTTTAGCAAGATGATAGTTTATGTTTCCTTTACTTGAAATCATGACGAATTTCAGTTAAATTGATATTTTAATGGTCACACTTTATGATTTGGAAAGTTTTTTCTGAGTTAAACAGAGAATAACCACTAGTTTATTGAAGAAAGTTTGAAGCAGCTTATTGTGATCTTGAGTTGTAAAGTTTCAATGGCTTTGTTTACCAACAGGAGGATCGTGAAAACGTCTTGCGTGCAAGAGCATTGGGAAAAGGAGTTCTAACTGCTCCATTCAAATTACTGAAGTCAAATCGTCTCGGAGTTATTTTGACATTTGCCATCTACATGAGGGATCTCGCCTCTAATGCAACACCAAATGAGAGGATTGAAGCAACTGATGGGTATGCTTTCCATAAAAAAAAAACCTGAAAATCAGACAGATACATAACAGATACATATAAAAACGGAAGAAAGATTTATTCCCCAAAAAAATAAATATGAAAAACTGTAGTACCTTAGAATTAATCATATATCACAGACTCAGTGTGCAGAGAATAACTTTCTGTTGTAAATGGTATCAGGAATAAAATGAAATGAGCTCATTCATCTTGATTTCTAAGGTCCTTGACGTACTTATGAAAGTCTTTGTAATGTGCAAAATATTGAACAATTACACTGATTAAGTTTGGCAATGAGTTTCTAATGTCCCCGCTGCTGCCAAGCAGGTACCTGGGAGGAGTTTTTGACATTGAGTCACTTGTGGAGAAGTTACTTCAACAGCTTGCAAGCAAACAAACTATCCTTGTCAATGTATATGACACTACCAATGCATCTCAACCAATCAGCATGTATGGTTCAAGTGAATTTGAAGACAACATGGAGCACGTTAGTTCCCTTAATTTTGGAGACCCTTTTAGAAAGCATGAGATGCGTTGCAGGTAGTCAATGAATTTCCTCTCTTATTGAATATTTGTTTTCTGCTTTGTCTGATTTAGGATTTTAATAATGGTTAAAGATGCTGCGAAGCTCTTACTCAAACAACAAGCATGTAAACTATTTGTAATGGGTTCTTGATGTGAGTTTGTTCGCAATGCAGATTCAAACAGAAACCACCATGGCCATGGTTGGCGATAACAACTTCAATCGGCATCCTTGTGATTGCATTGCTTGTTGGACATATTTTCCAGGCAACTGTTAATCGAATTGCCAAAGTTGAAGAAGATTTCCACGAGATGATGGAACTCAAAAAAAAGGCCGAGGCAGCTGATGTTGCAAAGTCACAGGTGCTTAATACTTCTAATTATGCCGATAAACATCCAAATTTGACCATCTATATTATGCCTAATCATATTTTAACTTCCTGCAGTTTCTTGCTACTGTTTCACATGAGATCAGAACCCCAATGAATGGTGTTCTAGGTGAGTTTTTTTTGTCATAGTTATATCTGCATGATATTTATGTAGAAAACATTTGATATTAGGATTTTAGAGAACCATGATGGACTGATGGTTTTTCTTTTAACCTTTTTGCAGGCATGTTGCATATGCTGATGGACACGGATTTAGACGTAACTCAACAAGATTACGTCAGAACTGCACAAGCCAGTGGAAAAGCTCTTGTGTCTCTTATAAACGAGGTTTTGGATCAGGCAAAGGTTGAGTCTGGTAAGCTTGAGCTTGAGGCAGTGAGTTTTGATTTGCGGGCAATTTTGGACGATGTCCTATCGCTCTTCTCTGGGAAGTCTCAAGAAAAAGGAGTAGAGGTAAGATAGATATGTCTCTATTTTTGTGTTTAAATGAAGTTTCATTTTTGTTGTCTAATATCTTAAATTTTGAACTTGACGTAAATTAATCTCTGGGCAAGAGCAGTTGGCGGTTTATATCTCAGACCAGGTTCCTGAAATACTAATCGGTGATCCGGGAAGGTTTCGACAGATCATCACTAATCTCATGGGGAACTCTATCAAAGTAAGTTTACCTACCATTGATTCTTGGTTTCATTTTTATGACACCGTCTTGGAATTCGAGAGAAAACATGACCAATCATGAGAATTGATTTAATATGTTCTTTATGCTATATGCAAAAATGTATCGTCATCTTTAAAATTGTGCATTGTGGGAAGATTCTACATATGACACAATATTGATCTGAAAATTTGACTTTCTCTGAAGTTTTGTTGCATGAAAGTTGATGTAGGCATGATATTGTTATATGTTGTGTATAAATTATACAACCTTTGTTTTAAGTACATTTAAACTATGATGTGCCATTTGCTTTTTAAACAAGTAGAGATAAAGAATGGTGTTGGGGTGATCCGTTTCCGTGCCTCTGGACCCCTGTTTGGAAACATGTTGTCAATTGTGCTTTCCTTTTGACATGATCTTTTTTGTAAATGGTATGTTGGTAATAGAAGCCTTATCAATGTTTAATTCTGCAGTTCACAGAAAAAGGACACATCTCTGTCACTGTCAATCTCGTCGAGGAGGTCGTTGACTCGATAGAAGTTGAGACACAATCATTATCATCAAAGAACACCTTGAGTGGTTATCCTGTTGCAGACAGACGCCGCAGCTGGAAAGGATTTAAAAGTTTCACTCAAGATGGACTCACTTGTCCTTTCAAATCCTCATCTTCTGAGCTCATCAATCTAATGGTTTCGGTTGAAGATACAGGAGAAGGAATCCCATTAGATGCACACCCTCGTATTTTCACCCCGTTTATGCAGGTCGGTCCATCGATTTCCCGAACACACGGAGGTACAGGGATTGGTCTAAGCATAAGCAAGTATTTGGTTAACCGCATGAGTGGGGAAATTGGATTCGATAGCATTCCAAAGATCGGTTCCACTTTTACATTTACTGCTGTCTTCACCAATGGCTCCTCCAATTCTGATGAGCTCAACAGAAAGCCAGCAAATAACCATACTAATTCCATGTCCTCGGAATTTCAAGGCATGGGGGCATTAGTTGTGGATCCGAGACCTATCCGAGCTAAGGTGTCAAGATATCATATCCAACGTCTTGGAATTCATGTCGAAGTAGTTTCTGATTTGAGTCAAGGTATATCTCGGATAGGCAGTGGGAAAATGGTTATCGACATGGTCCTTGTTGAACAAGAAGTTTGGGAAAGGGATCCACGTATTTCAACCCTCTTTGTCTATAATTTGAGAAAATTTGATCACCGTATTCCTTCGAAATTGTTTCTTCTAGCTAATTCTATCAGCTCTTCGAGAACAAACGCTGTAACTTCTGGTGTTTATAACCCAAATATCATCATGAAGCCCTTAAGAGCAAGCATGCTGGCTGCATCTCTACAACGAGCCATGGGTGTCGGAAACAAGGGGAATCCCCGCAATGGGGAGCCTTCCGGTGTGTGTCTCCAAAATCTCCTTCTTGGAAGAAAAATTTTAGTTGTAGATGACAACAAAGTGAACCTCAGAGTAGCTGCTGGAGCCTTGAAAAAGTATGGAGCTGATGTGGTTTGTGCAGACAGCGGGAAAGAGGCAATCGTAAAGCTCCAGATACCCCATCAATTCGATGCCTGCTTCATGGATATCCAGATGCCAGGAATGGATGGGTATGTAGATACTTTGTTTCTTTACTTTTGTTATCAATTTCTTGTTAGACAAGTCGACACTAGGCTGTTTTCATATTATACTTCTGAAAGCTATTTGTTTCATTCCTTTCCAGGTTTGAAGCTACCAAGATAATTCGGGATATGGAACACAATTACAACAATCGTATCCGGCGTGGAGAAATATCTCTTGATGAAGCTCATGGAAGCATTTTAAACTGGCATTTGCCCATTTTGGCAATGACTGCAGATGTGATACAAGCTACACATGAGGAATGTCTGAAGTGCGGAATGGATGGATATGTTTCAAAACCTTTCGAAGCTGAACAGCTATATCAGGAAGTCTTGCGCTTTTTCAATTAAGGTCGTCATCTAAATAAACAGGGAGATTTCTGTTTAAGGCAGTAGCACGAGGCATCCGATCTCTAGGATGCTTCGAATTGCTCAAATATGTTCAGAGTTCTTCCCAAGAGTAAGTTTTCCATTGAACTCAATTTAGTCACATACTTTATAGCTTTCGTATTACACGTGCGTTCCTTAAGAAATTTCAAGCATATTTTTAGATGCCGAGAGGCCTAAAGCCTCATGACACTCACCAATTGAATGACTTGTTTTTATGCTTTACATTTCTTCAGGAAAATCTACATTTTGTGGTTGAGAGTGTACATATAGCAGCCATGCTTGATAGGTTGGGATTGAGTTTTTATTGATTGCCCCACCCAAGTTCATTTTCTTGTATAGTTTGATCGTATCTCCAAACATTTTCCATTAGGTTCAGTAATATGAGATTTCTGTGCAAAGTTAAAGCTCTATATAATAGGATCATCAAATTCAGAATCACTACTTTAGAAAAGTGGATGGGAAGAATCCGGTTTCTTCGAGTAAAAAGTACGTCGTTGCATCGTTCTTCCCCTTTAACAATAAAACTTGCAAAAAATCTCCAGCTCTGTTGAAAGAATTTGAAGATGGCTTCTCAGAAATCATGGGGAAAATGCATCACTATGTATATTTGTTTCACTTGAATAAAGATGATTGATGTGTATTTATTTATACTTAGCTTTTTTTTTTAAACTTATAAGTTTTGTTCTAACATTGCCAAGAGCTTTGTTGTTACTTGTAGTAGGAATTGATGTAACAAAATACAGTGACAGTGTAGTCAAATTTGAGTAAAATCACATGATCTGTCTTCATATGTACAATGTTTCAAATGATTATCACTTTCATATAATTATTGTTTCAACTATTAAAGCTTGAAATGATTCTTGGAGAACCCTCTGTAAAAACAATCCATCCTTGTTTATTTTGTACTTAAATTTTCGATTTATTATGACGAATGCGGTATTGTTGTTAATGATTATAATAAAATATATGAGGAAAAAAAAAAAAAAAGTACCCTTTTATTAATATAGATTAAACAATGACAGCTTAACAAGAGATTAGCAATAAGAATGAGGTGAAATCAACCTGAGAATTTTCATTTCTGTGTTGGATTAACTGAATATATAATAATGTTTGTGCTTGCCTTCAACAATTGTCGATATGTCCGAGTGGTTAAGGAGACAGACTTGAAATCTGTTGGGCTACGCCCGCGCAGGTTCGATCCCTGCTGTCGACGAATTTTTCAAGTAGTCTTTTATTTATTTATTTATTTATAAATATTTTATTATTATTATTATTATTATTTTTATATACCTTAATGCAACCGCTACAATCACGCATGGTCGAAACTTGGAGCCCTGCCACGTTTGATTTGTCAGATCAAGCGTGATTAAACACATATGGTTCGAAACACAATTCTCATTACATTATAAGAAATACATCTCTCTATTTTAATTTAATAGCTACACACGGTTAGAATCATGTTTATTGGGATCAAGCGTAATAAATTGCTACAAATACATATGGTTTGGAATTCAGTTCTCATTAAAAGGAAGGAATCTCTCTACAATTTTCGATTTAATATGGAATGCAATTTTAAGTTACTCAAACCTTTGTCAATATGTGAAATGAGTTAGTGCATGTAAACCTAATTACACATAGATAATATTTTGTCAAAAAAAAAAAAAAAAAAAAAATTCTCATCCTTAATCATCATCAATCAAGTTCACATTCGAAATCAAATTTCAATTCTCTGCATAATATAGTTTCAAATTTACACGTAATTTTTTTTTTTCTTCTAATAAATAAAGTCAAATACTCATATGAGTATATTCCTTGAATAAAAAAAGTAAAAAACAGCAGCCCAAGGGGGGCGGCAGCGTAAAATTGACGCAAACATAAACACCCTCACTAATCACTATTATTCATTCACCATTCAACACTAGAAACTACACCGTTTACAGTGTTGTTGAAAGATGAATTAACACTAAATATAAAAGTAAAATTAACACTATAAAATAGTAAAATTAACGTGAACATAAGCGATTATAAATTACATTATAAGATTATGAGATTACGGGTTCGAATTCTAACTGCTTATTAAAAAAAAGCTGCAAACTACACTAGTAAGTACTAAGTACACACACCGTACAGTGTACACCAACAGATTAAATCCGTCTCGAATTGTTGATTTTTAGATTTTCAAATCTCAGCCGTCCGATCTAAAATTCTCAACTATAAAAGCAAACCAAAAACCCTTGCTCAATCTTTCTTTCTCTCTCTTTCTCTATTTCGCAAACCAAAAATACAACTTAAACAAAATCTCTATCTCGCGTGAGTTTCAAGCGAAACAGCTAAAAAGGAAAAAAAAGAAAAAAGAAAAGAGAGAGTAGGGTTTTCGATTTTTTTGGATTTTGATCTATCAGAATGGATCCGGACCAAGTAGCGAAGGCTTTCGTGGAGCACTACTACACGACGTTCGATGCGAACCGTACGGGACTGGCCAATCTTTATCAGGAAGGCTCCATGTTGACTTTCGAAGGCCAGAAGATCCAGGGATCACAGAGTATCGTCGCTAAGCTCACAAGCCTTCCTTTCGCGCAGTGCCAGCACTCCATCACCACCGTCGATTGCCAGCCCTCCGGTCCCGCCGGTGGCATGCTCGTCTTCGTCTCCGGTAACCTCCAGCTCGCCGGTGAACAGCACGCGCTCAAGTTCAGCCAGGTCTACTCTCTCTCTCTCTCTCTCTCGCGTTTTTTTAATCCATACATATATATATAAGTTTTATTTGATTTATGCCATTTGTGTGGATTTGTATGTGACGAGAGTGTGTTTTTGGATCGATCGTGATTGGTTTTAGGTTTGTTGATTTTGTGGTGAAATTGACGGCGTTGATTGCTTCGTTGTGATTTTTTTTTTAGGTTAATTTGCTAGATCTAGGGTTCTAATGTGATTTGTTTTCGTTATTTTTCTGATACTTGTTTGTCATCTAGAATAGATGCTTTGTGCATTTTATTTAAACCATACGTTCACATTATATATTGCGATAAATGTTACATTCGAAGTCCTGCCTCTAAAGTAGAGTTCACTATACATATTTTACGAAATCATTATGGTGTTTATGTGGCGGACAAATGAAAAACTTTAACTGATGCAATCAATGTAGTGCTCCAAATTTGTATATTACTGTCTGTTTTTAAATTCTTGATCCACGATGAAGATTAATTGTAGATTCATCGGTAATATTTCCTGTACCTGTTCTTAGTTGAAAATCATTGTATGTTACGGTGCTTGCTTTGGTATGATATAATGAAAGTCGGCTTGGTTAATGCAAGTGCTGCTTTGCTGAGCTTATAAGCATGATAACTTATATTAGTTTAGATTTTCATCTTCATATATGACCGGTGGAACTCTTGTTTAAACCTGCTATTAAATTCATGTTGGATGCAACAGTTCCTTAGTAGTGATAGTTATATAGTTTAGGTTAGAATGGGACTAACAATCACAGCAACTCAGCAAGTACTTGTCGTGTTGATTAAAGTATTGAGTAGGCTGCTTTAATGGGTTTCCTTTCCTTTGTGTACATCCATGGAACCTCAATATGTAGAGTCTAAGTTATTTCGTGAATGTTCTTTGTGTTCTACATCTCGCAATCTGGAATTAGCCTAAATTCTGATGTCTACTGATACTTTTATTGTAAATAATTGTAGCTAGCCCTTGCATAGGTTTTCAGCTAGCGTATTCTGCTCCATTGTGTTCTACGTCAGTTGTGTCATGTGTGTATTCTATTCTAAAGTATATATGTTTGATATAATCCTGTTCAGGGAAATAGCAAATTTGTAGTTAACATACATGATTTTTTTTTTTTTTTTCCCCTTTTGGCTGATGTGTTCACACTTCATTTAAATGCATTTAAATGGGTAAACTTATCGATTGTTTTCATTGATTTCATAGCTGCACTGATTTTTAGTTTTCTTTTTCCTCGCGATAATGTTATCATTCAGCTAACCAAGTTTTTTGTCATGCTTTCTTCTCTCTAGATGTTTCATTTGATGCCAACACCTTCTGGAAGCTTTTATGTGTTGAATGACATTTTCCGGTTGAACTATGCTTGAAGTAAAAGAAGAAAAGATTGGAAGCAATTTGTGTCGTCAATTAAAACAAGTTTGTTTTTATCTTTATTAAATTCTAAACATTCAAACAAAAAAAACTGTTTCTCTCTCCCAGTTGGTGTTATTATGTTTGATGTTTCCTTGTGCCATTTCTGAACTGCAATTCGAAGACACTTGTGATTGATTATTGATTGGGTTGGCAATACCGAAGAGTTTGGGTTTTGGAAATTTGAGAAGTTTCTTTTCTTGTTGATCCTCTACTAACTATTCACGAAATCAGTCGTATTTTTTTTTAATGAAACTCAAATATTATGCCTCTCCAGTTATTATAATGAAGGAAAGGATCTGACTAGTTACATTCTTTTGCAAAATTAACATACGATTTGTTAATTAAACATAAGCTGAGCTTATCCATTCATAATATATATATATATATATATATATATTTTTGTTAATATTTTGGCTCTGGAGAATATCCTGAATGAAAAGGTTTCACTTGTGAATTAATCCAATCAAAACACATCGTTTGTGCAAATAAAAAAAAAGACTTATTTGTGGAAAGATGAAATGAAATTTAAAAGAATATTCCAATAATACATTCAAATTGAATCAACAATATCAACATAAATGAAAGAGATTTTACAAGAAAACGACAAAAGACGGGATTATAGTAGACATCCAATACTTTTTTTAATAGGACCCCATCAAGGCTTTTCACTAGACATTTGAACCCACCAACAGTCCAACAGCATATTCAACCTGATTTTCTTGTATTCATACCAAGCACCATCACATCTTTTACTATTCAGCAACATAATTCACCTTATTTGCATATAATAAAAACCCAAATCACATTATCAACATCTTCATTCTTCACCCCAGAAACAATATACATCATAATATCATATAACCATTACACATCGAAACCGAACCGGGAAACAGCAACAATTGTTTCAATGTTTTTCACCATTCAGATGTAAATCCGAGAAATCCATATGGACATGAGGCAGCTCTGGCAATTTGAGAGCATCAATGTGGTGGTGTTGTTGTTGCTGCTTCTCCGAGTCGTCGCCATTGTTTTGAGGGGGTTTACGCTGAGGGGGTCTAAGTATCCCTGTAAGCATACTTCCAACAGACTTAAAAGGGTGGCTCAATCCATCTTTAACTTTGAAGATGAGTGCCACTTCAGAGAAATGCCAAGCAACAGTGAGTACAATCATCACTGAGAGAAGACAATGTGTTATCAAGTTCTGTTTCTTCACTTTTTTAATCTCATTCACAATCTCTTCTGCTCCAATCTCAGCCCCGCCACCATTTATCTGATCACCATCCTCTCCCTTTGTCTCCTCTACTTGGGTTGTTTCACATTCACTTGATTGCTCAGCCACCTCTTCTTCTTCTCCTTCTTCTTCTTCTTCTTCCTCTTCTTTCAAGGATTCCAACTATTATTGATACAACATTTGAATTCAAAGTTAAAAGACTCTCTATTGGGTTATCTGGGTCACTAATAATCTCTTCCAACATTGTTGCTAACAATCTGAATCTGATCAATCAACAATGTTGAAATCTGCAACTTCCTCAGGAAAATTTACAGAGAATTCTCTAGAATAACTTACTGTATTTCTCTCACAGAATATAATACCAACACTTCGTAACATATATATAGCATAATAGACCAAAAATGCTTAAAACTGGAAAAATTATTAAATAGGTTGAATAAAAACAATTAATCATACCCAAAAATTATATCGAATCAAGAAAAGCTAGCTATTTGCTTCCATATTATAATAAGAATAATCAACAAAAGCAGAAATTCGTGATAAAAAGAATCTATGCTATTGATTAATAATAATAATAATACCTGAGAGAGCAACGTTGAGAGGAGAAGCTGGTCATCGTGAGAAGAGGCCTTCTTCTTCTTCTTCTTCTTCTCTTGAATGAGTTTCTGGAGTGTCTGATTGATAAGCTCCACTTTCTCGTTTGATTTCATTTTTGGCTCTCTCGTCAGATCACCAACTCATCACAGAGACATTGATTACTGTTTCGATAGACAAGTCAAATCTTTTTTACTTCCAGTGAAAGACACGTGGCATTCTTGGCTATCGTGGCCCAACCATAGCAACCCATTTTGTTCACGTCAACATTTTTTTGTCGTTTAGTGAGGACAAGCCCAATGATTCAAGCAATTTACAAACCGAATGAATCAAGTTTCAAGATTTTTATTTTATTTTATTTTTTTAATCATTTGATGAAAAAAAATTGAAATCCTTTAAATTGTGAAGTGAATTTTGATCTCAAAATTTCATATATAAACATAAGTACGTACGAACTAGATTTTACCAACTAAGCTAACTGATATTCACAAGATAACTTGAACATTTTTTGAATTGATGCAGAAATTACATAATCTTCCCTTTGAAAAATTTAAGGACACCCCAAAAGAAAAAAAAAAAATTTGAAGTAAGCATTTACTAATTCTTATATCAAGTCTAATTTGATATCGGACTTGATTTTAATAAAATTATAAAGGTTAAATATATATATATATATATTTATTTAAATACCATATGTAGTAGCAACCACTCGAACTTAATTTAAGATATTCCTAGGCTAAAATGCTAAAGGAACACTCGGACCACCGATGATATAATAGTGTTAGTTACCTATTACCACATAAATCGATAGAAAAGTTTTATTTTAGTAATTTTGTTAGGTTTGTTTTTCCTTTTGTGTATGCTGTTTTGTTAAGGTGAACAACCGAAAATCTCTTCAAAATAAAATAATAAAATAATAATTAAAAAAAAAAAAAGTGAACATCTAAATATTGAATAATTTAGAAGTTAGAACCCAAAAAAACTAGCAGCATTTACATCATAAATATACAAGACTCTAAGTGCCTAAGCATATTAAACAGAATCACTAACAATTACTAGGAAAATCATATCAGTATGTACAAACATGATAAGTTGAAAGCAAATAGAAACACAAGTTAGGATGCTTTGAGCTTGCTGTACTACTCTAATAGATACGAATCTTCATTATCCATATCGACAATGTCACCTCCAGATATCGATGCTGCTGCTGCTGTTGCTCCGAGTTCAGCCTGCAAGAACAGTTGAATCTCACTATGGTAAAGCTATCACTAAAATTCAGTTTAAACTAGTTGGATTCGAGTCCATCGAAGTTACTTTATAATTGAATGTTTGTCTATTTACCTTAGCTTGTCGGTATCTTTCAAGCATGCGACGATATTGTTGGCGTGCATCTGGAGAATCAACCATGCCCAAAACTCGAGAGACAGCCTCATCAATAGCTCCATCTACTTTCTCTTTGCGGAACACTTTGAGAATGTCTTCATCTTCACTATCATCAATGGACGATTCTGTCTCCTGCCGAAAACCTCGCAAACCAACTCCTTTCCGTCGCCACCGCAGTACAACCTTATCTAGAACTCCAACAGCCCAACAGATTACCTTGTAGTTTTTCCTAACCTGATAACCTCTTACATGAGCCTGCCAAAAAACACAGAAGTTAATATTTTTGTAGATCATCTTTCCCTTGCACTGTAATTCATAATGCAGTCTTAGTATATCAAAATTTGTTTACATACCGCGATATAAATTTATTCATTGTGTTAACTAATAAGTTTGTATGTGATATGACTTCAAACATGAACGATTAAGCCAAGAGACAATTCCATTTTCATTTTGTTAGGTGAGGAGATATTCGGTAAATAGTTCATATATAAGAAATGTGTTACCTGTATCTTCACAACTTTCTTGCGAAATGCTAAATAATCTTTGCGACCTTTCCATCCTCGATATTTCTTCTGAATGGACAAAGCAGCTGAATTGTAATCACGAGCATTACGAAAAGTCAGCTTTGACATAGCTAAAGGTCCAGGAAAGTCATCCAAATCTATACCATACTGATCTATATTAGAATCAGCACCTGCAGCGTCTTTTTGCTGACGCCTTCTGAAAGAGTGTGCACGGAATGCAGACTGTATACGTGCAGCAGCCTGAGCTGCATTCCTAACTGCAGCCAAGGTGTCCTTAAGTGAAAGCTGATCCTCATTGGTAGAGAGGCTCCCGTTTGTGACACTATGCACAGCTATTTCTGCTTCAATCTCAGCAGAGCCTTTGGAAAGCTCGCTTTCTTCCAGTGTGAGGGATGAAAGATGGCTGGTGAGTGACACCTCCGAAAGATAACCTGCAAGTCCCTTATGCCCATTGTAGGCAGCAATGAACGCTGGGGTTCTGCCAGTTCGATCTTGTGAAGTGGGATCAGTCACTGCTCCAGCAAATGCACCAGAAGCTAAAAGGGCCGCAACCATTTTCTCCCTATTACAGAAGAAAAACACGGACCACTTAAAAACTTCTATATCCAGGAAGTTTATACACATGCACTTCCACATAAATACACACACACACAATAATAGAATTTTAGTACCTTCCAAAACGCACACACACACACACAAAAGACAATAATAGAATTTTAGTACCTTCCAAAACGCGAAGCCCAATGAAGAGCAGTCCACCCATTAATATCCCGGAAGTTGACACTGACTCCATGACTGAGAATTGGGTTTAAAGCCCACTCAAAGCCCAACCCAGCAATCATGTGTATTATCCCTTGCTCTTTCTTAGACAAGGAGCAACCTGGCTGATCACTTTCTCCCAAGGATTTCGAAGACAGCCACTGCTGCAGCTTGTCTTTTAGAAGCTCCTGCATTAGCCATTCAATGGTACCAGAAGAAGTCCCGCTACCTACTAAGAGAGCCTCTATTACTTGTCCCCACAAATCATCATCAGCTTTCAATTTTCTTAATAGTTGATGTCTTGACTCTATATCGTCTCCTTTCTGCACCGGTGAATTAGACAGAAGCATCTGCACAAATCTGACTAATAGCAAAAGCTCATCCCGACTTTTAGTAGTTTCTGTCTGGGATGAATTATCATGAATACAACTACTAGTTGGAATTCGATAATCAAACTCTTTAACTTCACTGCAAGACTCCCGATTGCCAGAAGTGATGCACAGTGTGACTTTTCCAGGAGGACGAGGAGGCGCTTCGCAACGGATGACACCATCCTGAATGATCTGAATAGGAACTTCAGTGTCACCAAACATACATAACCATGATGATTCCGACGGATCACATAGAAAGGATCCAACAATGATAACCTGCAGTAAGTTCAATTTCAGTATTTGAACTCATATGTCAACGAGGATGGAAAAGAAAAGTTAAAACAAAGAGTCTCACAGTCCATACCTTTGTAGCTTCACTTGTGTAACCCCATTCGGGCGATATTTCCCGAATTGTAAATTTTTGCTTTTGAGAAACAGTCAAACTTAAATCTCCTTCAAGAGGCATGCCGATTTGGCCTTGGTCGAAGAACATTGAATTATAGTCTGAATTGGTTTCATGAGTTCCTATTACAGAAGAATATGCAGGACTTTTGAAACTATTAACCTCATGAGGCAGCAACATAGTAGCTGGCAATACAAGAGACTTATCAGAGCTTGTCAAAAGTTAAATAGATTCTAGAAAGTTTAGTATTGAATTATTCTCAACAAGATAGGGAAATCATACAATGATCAACATGAGACCCATTGAAATTTGGCCAATGAGAATGTTCCTGCTTTTCAGCCAGTTCCCTCCCGGAAGAAGATAGTTGCTTCTCCTGTTTAAGAAATAAATTACTGTAATGAAAAGAATGCTAAAGAGGGTACATAGGGTTTTTAATAAACAACTATGTGAAGGTTGGAGTTATCCACACAAACAGCATCATGACAAAAAGCTTTAAAAAGTAAAAGACTTGTTTACACTGCCTGAAGCAAGTGATTATTGACTGTCATACAATATATCATAAATGACAAAAGAAGAGATATTACAATGTTCTTGGTGTTCTGCATGTTTCAATGAATAAATATTCTACCTGGGACTCAACAACTGATGAAGTATTACAAGTCTCCAGCACCTCTTGCCAAGATAAAGGTACTTTACTTCCATCAGCATAACCATGCCCATATGATTGATGAAGATGTTGGCCATCAATACCTACCCAAAAGAAGAAAATGAAGAAGAAAAAAAACCCATAAGCAGCTCTTTCTAGATTAGTTTCCTATTTAATTGTAGTTGTAAATTGTAATCAATTAAGAAACAAAGTAATAGACACCTCAACAGAAAAGAAACAGAGTGAATGTATCAATTGCTTGCACCAAAACTTTGTTCCAACAGAAGCACAAATACCTTGAACCGATCAATGAAATACCCCTAATCTATTAATGTTTTTCTTGAAGGAGCGGGAGATAAATAAGGCAGGGAAATTAAACATTCAAGACCGTCATGAAGAAGGACAGGGTCACATCCAACAAACAAAAAATTTCATAGAAAAATAATATAATATTCTTATGGATTTCTTTTGTGACGATCATCAAAAACAGAATACACTTTCACTTAATGTTACACGATAATTTTATTCTTACATAATGTATTCAGTATTGGTTAACATTATTCTTCCACTTTCAATAAAGTTATGGGCATCAGTTCACTCCCTGATTACTCCATGTGATGTTTTTTTGGGTTAGTTCAAACACAGTAAGCACACAATGTTCTTTAGATATTCATGCATTCAACACTTTTTAGTGCAAGTGGCAACCAATCATGCCATATGAAAAAAGAAAGAAACAAAACTACATCAGAAATTCAGAATCAGCAGTAAAGATCATTAATATCAAACATCACGTCAGAAATATATCATAAAAATTGAATAGAAATGCACCCCACAAATTAGCTGTTTAAGTTCAGAACTGATACGACATTTTGACAAATTTGAGCACCCAAATAACACAACTTAACCAACCTGCATCATCATGCAGCACAAAATTGCTTGAATGATCTTGGAATCCAGGATGGCCACCATTATATTGTTCCTGTACAGTATACTCTGGGCTCTGCGACAAAGCTTTGTATTGTTCCTGTTTGGAGATCCCACCTTCGTATTCAAAATACTGATTGGGCAATGAATCAATTTCTTGGTAGAAGTCATCATTCAAACTTAACTGCTCCTCAAGTCTTCGCAAAGCTTGACTAGTTTTAACATCTTCACATCCAGTAAACTCTCCAATAATATCTACACTGTTATCCTTAATGGCTATCTCAGAACTAACTTCTACAGAACCTGGACTGGATGAACTCTGATAAGGTTCATAGAAATCACTGTGTACAGAGGTAGAGCCTGGATTTTGAGTAGAGTTTGGACTCAAACTGACAGTAGAAGAAGCTCCAGCTCCAGGTGATGCTGCAAGAGAGCTGGAAGTAGGCTTTCCCTGTACAGATAGGATGCAGCCAATGATTTAGTACTGGATAACAGTTACTTAGAGAAGAAGAAAATGTATTTCACGAAAAGAGATACAACTATAGGATAGTGGTTGAATACTATTAAATGGGGTACTAGATAGAAATCCAAGAAGCAAACAAAGGCTGAGTGGGAAGTCCATAAATAGTCTAACAAGTAAGAACAGATTTAGATGATAATAATGATGTTGAACGACAAAACACTACCATATAAGAGATTTTATGGTATAATCAACACTACAATATATGTGATTTTATGGTATAATCAACTCATCCTGGCTCTGAGGTATCAATCACAAGGTCACCAAGGAATATTTCTAGGTAAAAAGAATCCCTTGAAGATAGACAATTTCAGTTGCAACTGGTTTAAAAGCAGTGCTATGTAGATCTATCAGGAGAGTCTTAGCACCGTTCAGCTGAAAAGAATCTAGCGGTAAGTAGAACTGTAGAAGGAATGAAAATATAAAATGTAAAGATGTAAAATGATCGGTCTATGGCTTGAATAAACAGTGACAAATGGAAGGTTGACATTGAGATTGATAAAAGGTCATAAGCAAAATTGAAAGTACAAATACGGTGAAATTAAACTTGCCCACCTCAGTTATCTCTCGATAGTGAACTAGAACAATGTGCTCGTATGCCCTGAGAAGAAAGTATGGAGCAGATAAGCCTTTTGAGTTAAAATTTCACAATTTTGCCAATCTAAAATTTCACTCTTTTATAAACATCCTCCAACATAATTGGAAACTTCAAAGATACAGCAGGATATGAAATCCACTAAATAGTAAAGTACACTTACGGATCCAGCATCCAATAGCTACGCCTTTGAAAATTAGGGTTCTGCTCTCCATGCGCATAATAACAATTTAAAGCTTCAGCATTTCCAACCTAGTCATGCAGATACAATGTCATCACTTGGACTGATACAAGCAGCATGAACTATGAAGTACTCAACTTTGTGCACATCACATGAATAATTTTTCAGTTTTTCAGCTAAAACTGTCTATGGATTAAATCTATTTCACGAAGCCACCATTAAAATGCAATCCAATACTAGCAATTTATATCTAGAACATGACTTATTCAATTTATATCTAGAACATGACTTTTTCACATGAAACACCAGCAGCACTATGACTGTTTTTCACATCTTTTAAGGGGAACTTCTATTTTGCATTTACCATATTCCTACCTCAATGCCTTATATTTGAGAAATTTGAGAATATCCAAAATGTCATAGTTATATTTCAAGATATTATCTCAGGACTCTTTGCTCTTTCTATCTTTTCATCTATGCAAGTCTTTGCATCACAAACATAAATTGCTGCAGGATGCTTCCAAACAGGGAAATTATGAAATGTGAACATGACATTTACATATTAGGCAAACGGAAAACGGCAAACATGTTTGATTTAACAGATCACCAAAATAGAAAGAGCACAATCTGCCATGGGAACTTATATATACCCAAGAATAAAAAAGAGAACTTCAATCTAGTGAGCAAGTCAAAATTTTTGCATTAATATTTTGCTAATATTTGAATGACCTTTTTTTTCTCCATACAATTAAAAACAAATTACGATTCACATAAAATTTTCTTACACACATGGTAAATGTCAGCATATACAAGGAAATGATGCTACAATTGAAGCAATCAACAGAACATTTTAACTAGATTTTCCATTAAGCACAGAGAACCAAATAAAAAAGCAAAAAGAAAACGCTTCCAACTAATCAGAAGGCCAATAAGTAGAACTGCATCGCCATCATCACAAACCTTAAGTCTTTCATGTGCTTCCCCAACGGCTCTACCATCCTTCTTTTTACGCCAATTATGACCATCCTTACGAAAAAACCGAAGGACCCTCTTGTTAAATAGAAACACAGATCCACCTGTTTAAGAAATCCAACATTAACATGAATACTTAACATGTAGCAGACTTGAAAAACAGGGAAGGTCAGAATTCACAAACAAATCTCCACGACTAGATACAACAACTGTGAAGCTTACCAGATGGCTTTTGAGGCGCCTCCTGGTTGAGTTGGTACTTCTCATGGTTCTGCAATATAAAATGCACCTCCGCAGGCTTCAGCCAACGCAATCGAGCTTCTTGAAAAAGACTTTCGATATCATATCCTGCACTCACACACACAAAAATAGCTCACGAACAATAAAAATTTCTACTTTTCAACATAATTCACAACAAAAAGACTAATAATATGGAAATCACTACAATTACAAGACTATATACTCAAAATTGACAAACAACAAGAAAAATAAATCGACCGACACAGGTTTTTCTTCGAAGTTTAGTTTATAATAACCTGAAAACTCTCCTTTAAACATAAATACACAACACAACATGATTTTACAAGCCCTAGAGTGTACATACTCTAATACGACAAACGAAATCAACGAAAGAATAATCATAAATTAAAACAAAAATAAAATCGAGCTAAGAGAACAGAATTACCTGGCTGCATCATATTCAAATGCAAAAAAAAAAAAAAAAAATCGAAACGCGAAACGCGAAACTCAGAACCGTACGAATTGCAGAGAACGTCTCTCTCTCTCTCACTCTCTCGCTTAGACGATCATGTGAAACCGAAAGCGTTCAACGCAGCGCTCTCTGTTCAAACTTCAATAGAAGCTCGAAACGAAGTTGCTTGAAACGTTCACGCCACAAGAAATCGAACGAAAATAAAATTAAGAGATTGAATTTATCCAAAATCTGATAAATCAAAACCAAATCATTTGGAGCCCAAACAGAGAAACGAAACAGAGAGAGAGAGAAAGAGAGAGAGAGAGAGTTTTTTACTGAAAAATACGTCGCTACTTGGTCACTCTACGTTAGATATTTAATTTATAAAATTCTCCTAGGAATATAAGTGGGGCGTGTATCTGGTGCTTTTCTATGTATAATAAGATTGGTGGTTTCCTTACGTGTCTGGTGTTTATTGGAGTAAATTGATCCTATTTAGTCGCTGACTACGGTTACTGGAAGGCTAAGCAGCAGCGAATAATCAGTCACTTATAATCTCGTACTGTGTAATTTACTGAATTAACCTTAGTCGGAGCCACAAAATCACAAAACAGTGTTCTATTTAGGAGTTGGCTAGCATACCTCCCTTGAAACTTGAAATTGATAGGGATCAAGGCAATTAATTTCTGCTGCCAGCTGGCATCAAAAGTGTGCTTGGGACTTTGGGACAACCGGTTGAAACCGGTTTCTCTCTAAAACATCACTAACAAATGTTTTTTTTTTATAAATAGAATATTAGTATTACTAAATAACATTTTATTAATAATAAAATTATATTAAAATGTAGAATATATAATATTAATAAACAATATTATTACATTTGAAAATTGAAAATTTGAAAATATAATTAAAATAAATAATAAAATTACATTTATCATAAATAATATAATGAAAATTGTGAAAATAAGTAATTATTTGTAATATATTAATAAATTGGAAACATTTAGGAAATGTATATATTAATATGAGTATAAATTATGAATAATCTTTATAGTATATATATAATTGTTTATATTTAATTGAGAAGTAAAAATAATAATGAAAAGTATATATATATATATATATATATATATATATATATATATATAGTCTTTCTATTATCGGTTCGAACTGACAAAAGTTATATCAATTCCTTATATGTGGTCCACTGGATTTAACTACTTTGACTGACAAGTGCATACAGCCAAGTCAAAGTATTTAAATCCAGTGGCCCACATGCAAGGAACTGATTAAACTTTTGTCAGTTCGAACTGATAATAGAATTTCTGTATATATATATATATATATATAAAGAAAGAAAGAAAGAAAAAAAAAAAAGAGAAATTGTTTATGGGAACAACTTCAACATTGGTGGGAACCAATTTAACGTTTTAACCAATGTTGGAATTGTTTCTGGGAACTACTCAACGTCAACATAGGTAACAAGTTTTATATTTTAGGAATCACTTTAACGTTGTTGTCAATGTCAAAGTTAGTCCTGAGAACAACTATTCGTTGAAAACAATTTCAACGTTGATGGAAACCATTTTAACGTTCTTACCAACGTTAAAGTTGTTTCCAGTAACCACTCAACTTTAACAAAGGAAACAACTTTTACATTATGAAAACAACTTTAATGTTGAAATCAATGTCACATTTGTTTCCGATAACAATTACTCGTTTGAAACAATTTCAACGTTAATGGAAACCACTTCAACGTTCTAACAAACGTTGTAGTTGTTTTCGAGAACCACTCAACTTTAACAAAAGGAACAACTTTTATGTTATGGAAACCACGTTAACGTTGAAATCAACGTCAAATTTGTTCCCAAGAACAATTACTTGTTTGAAATAACTTCAACGTTGATATAAACCACTTCAACTTTCAAACCAACGTTGTAGTTGTTTCCAGAAACCACTCAACTTTAACAAAGGGAACAACTTTTACGTTATGTAAACCGCTTTAACACTGAAATCAACGTCAAATTTATTCATGGGAACAATTACTCGTTTGAAACAACTTCACCGTTGATGGAAACCACTTCAACGTTTTAACCAACGTTGTAGTTGTTTCCGGGAACCACTCAACTATAACAAAGGGAACAACTTTTACGTTATGTAAACCACTTTAACGTTGAAATCAACATCAAATTTGTTTGTGGGAACAATTACTTGTTTGAAACAACTTCAACGGTAATGTAAACTACCTCAACGTTCTAACCAACGTTGTAGTTGTTTCCGGGAACCACTCGACCGGTTATATGGGTTGCCTATTTTAATATATTAATTTTTCCAACCGTTGGATTAACTTTTTCCTTCATCCAATGGTTATAATTAATTGATGAATGGCATGGTATGATACCTATCCATTTTACTGCGTACGGTAGCCAGTCCCTATTCTATTATTGTGTTTTGTTGAGTGATGTCACGTCCTGATATTATTATTGCGTGCGTCATTTGATTTGACCACGATGATCAAACGGTCAGAATTTTGTGATAACTTCTGATTAAGAGATAACACTTTTGCTCACCCCCTTGTAGGCGGTGAGCAAAAATGGGCTCTAATTATGCAACTTGGAGGCTTTGGAAATTTGAAAATGTGACGTTGGTAGTTGGAGGGCGTTTTGGTCATTTCGTTCGTAAGGAAATGGCCTATCTATAGTGGTGACAGACTGGGACACATTGATGAAATAAATAGTAAAATATTTTTAATATTTATATTAATTTCAACGAGTGGGAAAAGTGTTGTGTCCATTTGGATTTAAAAAAAAAAAAATAGACTCAAATCACTTATTCAAAAATAGTGTCATAATTTGTGTGCAACCAACCAAATTGGAATATATGTCTACGTGAGTTGGGAGAAGTTGATGATAAATCTTCATGATTTGAATATAAATAGAATGCTATGATACCTCACATGATTGGTACTTTGTAGGGTTTTTGTTTTTTGTGGTTTTTAATTACTACACTGTTTTCTTTTGAATTCAATTATGAAAAAGTCATGAACAGTAAATTAATTTAAAACAAAATTATTGGCTCGAACTATTTGTTAATTTTTTAATATTTAATATACGTGATAAGAACTTTAAAGATAGAACGGATAGTCATACAAGTAGAAGGTGCTATTTACGTTCCATGATGTGTAAAGATATACAACAAGGGAAAAAGGAAAGTCCCATTAAAATATAAGATAACCTTTGTGTCTCCCTACAATGGAAGTGCTTTTGGCAAGAGCTGAGATTGATTGAAGTGTGTGTGTGAGACAGTGAAAGCGAGAGTGAATGAGCTCCAATAAGGGAAGTGCTTTTATAATTTAGATAGGGTAGAGAAAAAGCTCAAGTGGACCTTCATGTAAATATGTGATTTACATTTTCTCTGTGTTCATGAGAAAAGCAAAGTCAAGTTTGTTAACGTGCAAGGCAAGACAAGTGCCTCCAATCAGAGTATAAAAACTATCGTTTTCACTTTGAATGACAGCTTTTATTAACATATTTTCACTTTTTAAAGCAAAAATGTCATTATGAGTTGTTATACATACATGTATATTTGTATCAATATTCAATACCCTGAAAATTCCTTCTCTTTTGCTATTTTTAATGAATAAAATGTGATTCACGTGTTTTCTTTTTTAAAATCTAACACATATTGGGTCAGCAATTTGCAAAGATCTGGCAAAATCAACTAGGACAAGTACAGTAGGAGATAGCAACTATCACTAGAATTTAAAGTCTTGAATCCCCATTACATATGTGAAATGATAAGTGTTCAATCATTTTTCTCCGGGCAAAAGTCTTGAACTCTCGTTTCACACCTTTTGATTTAATGGGTAAAAGTAAAATTTAAAGTCTTGGAATGAACATGCGATATGATTCATACGTTAAGATATCAGTTAGATATTTTGATTCTTATTTGGTTAATGTGTATATCATCCACTTAAACATATCATATAAATGAAATTGAGTTGGTTCTAGGATAATTTTAATTAAAATTCATATTAATTTAAAAAGGTCACAACTAACTAATATTAAATAAAAAGTCAAAAGTCAAAAACCAAAAAAATTGTTCAATCCCTATCGGTGCCATTGATGGTTGAGTAGTTGAGCAGTTGAGTCCATTAAGAGAAAAAGTCATGTGTGGCGATAATAACACCCTTTAAAATCTGTATGTATACTTTTTTCGAATGTAATCATGACACCCATCAAATTTTTTAAAAAATTAATAATTTATAAATAAATCCCACTTAATACTAAAAATATCCTTATAATTAGTTACACCTATTATTATGTTATTTAATCAATTTTATTATTATCTTTAATTGTATCATTGTTCTTCTTTCTCTTCCTTTACTTTTTCTCTTTTATGTTTTCATTCCATAAATTCAGACTCTAATTTTCTTTTCAATTTTGAATTATTTTGATTCATTCTCCATACTTAGCGATCAATTTGTATTTCCTTAAAAGAAACTTAAAATATATTTGAAATTAATATTTAAAAGAGAATCTATGGTTTAAGAAAATGGAAGGAGTTATTAATGATATATGTTAATATATAATCATTAATAGGAAACTTTTTTTTTTTCACAAAAAATTACAAACTATTTAGTCTTTTTGGTAATTTTACTCAAGGGTATTATTGGATTTTAAAAAATATACTAATTTGGGGTGTACATACAGTTTTATAGGGGTACAAATATTGTCACTCAAAAGTCATTTCATTTTTGGGCTACAATTCTCTGGAACTCGGCCCATTGGGCCGGATTATGTTGACTGGTTTAGGCCTATCACTATATTCTATCCTACCTTCTCCTCTTCGTAAACAACATGGTAATGGGTCTAATGGCCCACTTGCATTTTCGCGAAAATAGAATTAATTTTACATTAAAAAAAAAATTGAAAAAATAATAAGACAAAATATTTATAATTATTTTCTGACCATATATATATATTTTTTCACATAGAAGTTTGGAAAAACAAGACTATAAATTGACCATTTCACAAAAAAAAGAATGTTGAAAATTTGTTTATTTGGTTCAAATTAACATCATCATGCAACCATTATTAATTTATTATCCTATTTTCTAATACAAAGCAGATTTATTATTTCTTTTTCCACACACCAACTTAATCAATATCCTATTGTTTTCATTTGCTTGTACAAGAAACATTCCACACAAATTAAAGTTATTAAACATACCCTAAAATCGGTTAACATTTAATTTAAATATGTACAGAAATTTTATATATTATCTTTCAAGTGCATGATCCGTATGAATTTTTTGTGTGAAATCATTGATTCTAACCGGTTGAAATCAGTAATCCCGTATAAAAAATTTGTATAGAATCCTGCACTTGATAATATATATATATATATGTACGGTTTGCTTAAGTGGGAAGCAAAAGTAGATTAGTGAGATGATCCATTGAAGAAGCATCGTGCTGATGCATGATCAGTGAGCATAAGATGGCAAGTAATTGTCACAAGTGACAGTTGTTTGTCACACACTCACACATGACACAACGTGAGTGAATCCAACATGACTTCATCTTCTAATTAACCTCCGCCCCACAAACACACAACACACAACACACATTCTCTGTCTCTCGATCCATTCTTCGTTTGTTCTTTTGCATAATATTATATAAACCAGACCCTAGCTTCTTCTCATCCATCTCCAACAATCCCACCATTGATTTTTCATTTTCTGGTCTATCTGACAATAATATTCAACAGAGGAAGTGATCAAAACCAAATATGTCTGATTGGGGTCCAGTGTTCGTTTCAGTGATTCTGTTTGTGCTGTTAACTCCTGGTCTGCTGTTCCAGCTTCCTGGGAAGCAGAGGTGTGTTGAGTTTGGCAACTTTCAGACAAGTGGGGCGGCGATTATGGTGCACGCTCTTCTCTATTTTGCTCTCATTTGTGTCTTCTTGCTCGCTGTCAGAGTTCACTTATACGTCAATTGATAATAATAATAATAATAATAATGTACGGCCTCCATCGAGAGGAAAATAAGTTAATCATTTGTTTAATTTGAGTTGATTGTTGTAGCTGATCAATTGTCTATTTAATTTAATTTTGTAATCTTTTTTTTTTTTTTTTGGGTAACTTATTTGTGAGTAATAATAGTGAAGTGAAGTGAAGTGATTTGTTTCCTTTGTTAATTATGTTGGAAGTTTAAAGCTTTTCTGATTATGGGGTTGAAATTAAAACTTGTTAAAAGAGAATTGCAGGATTTAATTTTGATTATAAGCAGCTGCAATAGTATTTCAAAGCAGCTTTCAATGGTATGTGGACATTGTTTTCAATTGTTAATTTAGAGTGGTAGATTAGAACATTTCTTCATTTACGGCGGAACCTGTGATATTATTGGATGTCATTTATCAACGAGCCATGTACACGTTGAGTGGTTTGTAACAGTGAAATTGGAAACCATTTATGTTGCTTCCTGGAAACCTGTTCAATAGTATTAGTTTACTTAGAAATTTTTGTATGTGCAGCTGCTTGCTTGTAGAATTTAGGGATAGCTTAATCTATTGAACTCATTGTTGGCTTCTTTGACTCTTTTAGTCAATTACAAGCATCTGTGTGTGGTGGTTGTTGTCTTTGGTATGTGATCCATTACATGTGTGAGGGCCTACTATTGCAAATTTATTGGTTCACTATGATCAGATAAATGTTACTCTTACTGTATGTATTGGCATGAATTTTGACGTATAAAGTAAATGCGTGTGAGTTTTGTGACAGCTTGTGTTAGAGAATTTGAACGAAACTTGACAATGATGGGTGTGCTTTTTATCTCTACAACAATTATGTTAACATGTTCTACAAGTTTCTACCATATAATTCATAACTACTGTACATTGTATGGATTGATCATTTAGACCTTGACTAATATCAAATTGCTTACAAATTAGGCTTCGTTTATAGGCTTTTAAGGTTTTGGTGAGTGTGATAATCCACATTTAAAATCTACAAGTTTCTTAATCATATGATATGATTCTGACATGTTCCCACACTCAACTCTCAATAATCTCATTTTCAGAAGCTTAATCGTCTAAGCTTTCATTAGATTTACGAAATAATTTGCATATAATCTCATCTTTACATTATTGGCTACAATAAAGGCAGTTGAAGCAAATTTTTGAGCCTGGAAAGAGTGAAAAGAATGAGCTGGTTTTGGCTGCTTTTTCATGGTAAAAGTGACAGAATTCTAAGATTAAGATTAAAATTAAAAGGCCCAGAATCACATAATCAAACAACCAAGAAGTTGAAACAAATCCAATTGTGCCTATTTTAACCCCCAACATATATAGAAGACATCAGTCAGATGAGGATATATAACCAAAAAAAATTAAAAAAAATTCAAATGAATTGGTGGTGGTGGTGCATTTCTGCAATGGATCAAGAAGGAGCTAGTGAACAAGTGTTAGCTAGCTAGGTAAGGTCGTCAGGACCACAAAGTCAAAAAATTATCATGCATGAGAGGTACAACTAATGCCCTCACGCGTATGTATTCAAATCAAGAAAGTAAGGGCGCGTTTGTTAACGTTTTCAAAAACTGTTTTTTGTTTTTTGAATCACAAAAACTGGAAAAACGCGTTTGGTGGGACGATTTCAAAAAACTGCTTTATAAAAACATTGAGAACAGTTTTCAGTTTTAATGAACAAAAAATTGAGAACTCTGAGAACAACAATTTGTTATTCTCAGTATTCTTGAAAACTTTTTTTTAGCAATAAAATTTACTCAAACCAAATCCATCTTTTGGATCTTCATGGATCTATACCAAAAGGATGATGATGATTTCGATAGGTTTGATGATGAAAATTAAATTTATTTATTATTTAATTTTAATTTTTTTAGTTTTAATGTTTAATTATTTTAATATCACTTTTTCATTATTTATAATATTAATCTTTTAAAAATGATTTTAAAAATATTATACCAAACATGTTTTTTATGTTTTGATTATTTGAATATCGTTTTCAACCATTGCTACCAAACGTGTTTTCGAATTCAAAAAATCCAAAAATCAGTTTTTTGAAAACTTCAGATTACAAGAAAACAAAAACTGAAAAACGAAAACGTTACCAAACGGCCCCTAAATATCCATTCTTTAATCGAAATATCTTCGATATTTTCCATATTTTAGTATATCGATATCAAAAATATCATAGGATATCTCTCTGATGATTTGATGGTATATATTGACGATATTTCTACTTAAATTTTCAAAATTTTAAATCTCCGATATTTTCACCAAAACTGATATTTACTTCCTCGGTTTAAATTACTTTTAAAAGTAATATTAGATTGTCCAAAATTGATACTCGATGGTCATATATATATATATATATATAGTGAGTCTCTCATAAGGGATCATTTATTTTAATTTCGGTAAGGACCACCATAAAATTACATCGATTTGAATGATTTTTGATATAAATTTTTTTTCTGGATGATAAGTTCATTGAACTCTACCTATGAATAAAATTTGATTTTTTTTCAAACACTACTATTTATCCTGATTTTTTAAAATATGAAGGCATCGAAAAAAATGGATGAAATATAAGAAAATTTAAGAAAAATAGTTCTAGTTCTTAAAAAAAATTCAAAATTTATTCATGGATAGATTTTGATGAACTTATCATCCATAAAAAAATTCAGATCAAAATTTATTCAAATCGATATCATTTCATGGTGGTCTTTATCGAAATTAAAATAAAGGATCCCTTACGAGACATTCACTCATATATATATATATATATATATATATATATATATATATATATATATATATATATACCTTAATTGTACATTGAAGTGTACAAGAAGTTGATCTGCAACGCTGAAATTAATTAATCAAAGATCTGCTCTCAATAGTTTTGTTGTTCCTGTTGGGCCAAAAAGCAAAAAGCAGAATACTACTGCAGCAGTGCAGCTTGTATCAAAAGTGCTTTTCGGTGGAGGAGGAATAAATCCAAATGAGCCCATTAAAAACCTTTCCAACCCAAAAGTTTAATTCAATTATTTGTTAAATTGGATTACGTACAAAACAAGTTAATACTTATTATTTTTTTATTTTTTAAAAAACAATCAAAATCTTAACGTGTCATCAATGAATCGTATCGTGAACTTTTACGAGTCTATTTTTGCTCACCTTCCTTCAAGGGGGTAAGCATTACCCCATTCCTTAACAATTGACATGTGTTCAGGGAGGGGTATTTTTGTTTAAACACATGACAGTTTATGGACAAAAATACCCTCCCTTAACACATGTCAAGTGTTGGAAATTGGGGTAATGCTTAGGCAAAAGTAAATTCATCTTTTACTGTATTGACCTTTTTCCTGCATTTAAAAATAGAAACTATTGTTTACACATATCAATAAATGATTTATAGGGTCAGGACAAATATCAATCAGCTCAAAAGGGAATCCAAATTTCAACGAAACACTAAACGAAATAATAAAATAAACAGAATAAAATCTGATGCTTCCACGTCGCCATTTCACTGGCATCTGTCGATCTTTAAAAACCAAAAAAGAAAAGAAAAAAAAGCATCGAACACGACAAGAGAAACAGAAACAGAGGAAGATTTCTTGTAGTTTACAGATACTCCCAATTTCTCTTCAATTTATATATACCTTTCTTCATTCTCACAAAACAGAGCAGTAGAGATCAGAGACAGAAAGAGAGAGAGAGATGGCAGATTGGGGTCCGGTGGTGATAGCGGTGGTACTGTTCGTTCTGTTGAGTCCGGGATTGTTGTTCCAATTACCGGGAAGATCGAAGGTGGTGGAATTCGGGAACATGCAGACAAGTGGGTTGGCCATTCTCATACACACCGTCATCTTCTTTGGTCTCATCACTATCTTCCTCATCGCCATAGGTGTCCACATCTACACTGGTTAATTATTTTTATATACTTTCTTGCATGCGTGATTTTTTTTTTTTTCTTTTTCCTGTATCGAGGATTCTGGCCTTCGTCCATGCACCCATCCGTTTGTCCTCTCCAACCATGCATGATTATTCTATAAATATTTTCCATTTGTTTTATTTACTCTGTATTAATTACTTTATATTATAAGCTTGTAGAGAAAATATAAATAAATAACATATTTGAAATTAGATTTTTTTTTTTTTTTTTTTTGGTGTTAAGAATGGAATGAACTAATTTTATTAATATTTTTGTTTCTATTTAATCAACGTTTCGTCATTTTAAAAACCAATAATGATATATAATATCTGAAATTCTGAATATATGATTTCTCAGAATTTTTTTTAAGTGATTGAAAGTAACGCAACAGACAATGACTAATGCTGTAGCTATAGCTATCGTGTCCGTTGTGAGTTCTTTATATGGGATCGATGGAGCTTGAATTGACCAATGATTAGCTTGCCGGTTGCTTCTGAGTCCTAAAGAGCATCGGAATCTGAATCTTATCTTCACCTCCATAATATATAGTCAGCAAATTAATGGTTTGAATTATTTTAATTAATTTTTATGTTTTTACTCTACTCAAAGTAAAATTAATCAAGACCATTAATTTAGATGATGACAATATAAGATGAGAATATGATCTAAATCCTGTCTAAATATCATCGGCTTTCACTTTAAGTTTTTAAGAGAAGGTATTGTACATGTTTTCTCAATTTTTTTGATCCAAATAATTAGGTCGGAAATTTATTGAAACCTGACCAAATCAATCATTTGAGCATCTCCAACAGTCTTTCTTGAAGACATCCCTTAACTTAATTAAGGAAGTAGGTGTATTTTTACAGCTCCAACAGCTTCATAAATGGCTCATTTAATTGTGTTCTAGTGGAGTTTACTCTCTTAATTAAGGGGTGTTTTTAGACCCCCTCCACCTATTTAAGATTATTTTATTTTCTTGAAAAACTTCATATATTTAAAAATTATAATTGACAAACAATATCTAATATTTAAACACAATATCAAACATTTAAATAATAATACAAAAATTATTAAAGAGGCCATTTAAGGGAGAATTGTTGGAGCACATACTCCCTTAATGATCCATTGCAATAACATACACCCTTAAATAAGGGAGTCTCCAATGGAGATTGTTGGAGATGCTCTTACCCTTATAAACATAATTCAGAAAACAAACCCCATTAAGGGTCACTCACATTTTCTAAATTTATAGGCAAATGAAATACTCAAATTGGATGTTTTGTAAATTAATAGACAAATGTGACTCAAATTGGATCAAAGTGCATCTTTTCTCAATTCCTTTTCTTTTAAGTCCGACAACAGTCAAGTTACGGATTTTTTTGGGATTTGACAAAATCAACCGTGACATACGTGGTCCGAAAAATAATTTACACTAAGGATCATCACATTTTTCAAAACTTGACATATGGACGTGACTTTAGTTATAAGTGGATGATGACTCGATATGCACATTTTCTCATTGTTAAACCTGGGACATATCAGAGCCGAATCTGAAGGGGTGCACCGAGTGTAACCGCCCTGGGCCCCAAAATATTTTCATTAAAGTCCACGCAGTTTGTGAATTGTTATGGCCCAATTCATTTTTTAAAATTATTGATATATAAAAAATTAAAAAATTATGACTGTAATATAAAAAATTAAAAAGTAGTATGTGCAGTCTATGAATTATAGGCCCACTTCATTAAAGTCTATGAGTTTACATGACTTTTAAAAAGTAAAATGAAATATATTTTATTAATTGTACTGACAAGCTTAGCTGCCGGCACCGCTCCATAAGTACACCATGACACCACTCTAGCTCTTTTACCTTAACTGCTAAGATTTTGCTTTGCTAATTTTTTTTTTTTTTTAATATATAATTTATTAGAAAAAAAATCAGAAAGGGGCCCTTGTATCAAAATAAAAATAAAAATAAATAAATTATGAATAAAAGGGCTCTTTTTTGAATTTTCGCCTCGAGCATCCAATACGTCAGGACTAATCCTGGGACATATAGTTGTATTTTACGGTCCCGTGTAACAACTACCAATGACATTACCATAGAAAACTCTTTCAAATTAATATATTATATCATTTGTAGATATATAATTTAATTTTATAATAAAAATCACATTCAAAAGTTAGATTAATAGAAGTCAAAGACTCTATAAACTAGCCTATGTATAAAAATTTAATTAACACAAGGTAAAATGGACCTAAAAGATCTAAAAAAAATCGATTAAATTCCATATGAGGAAGCAAAGTCAATAAAAAAGAAAAATCGATCAAAACCATATTCAAATTATAGGATATACTAAACCATATATAATCATACTTAAAATATAATTAAGCACCGACAATTTGATAATTTTAATTTGTATGATTGATACTGATGTGGGTGGTGGTTGCAGAAGAAATTCATGTCGTTTGTCGATTTACATAGAGGACCCACCAACACCCTATAACGGTCTGAAGATAAACATCGACGTGGCACCATGTTTTATGTTTATGAAGACGTCAGCATTATCTAAAACTAAAGTTAGCCCAAACTATGCTCATCAAGAGTTTGTTTTTCATACACATACACTTCAACACATTTTCATATAAATATATATATATATATAAATTTTTTATTAAAAAAAATAAAAAAAATAAAAACATTTTACATCCCCACTTGACTTTGAATACAATTGAATGACCATAGCATTTCAATATTTGAAGGTCACGAGATTATTATCTACAACTACAAGATCTGCAACTAGAAAGCATTAATTAATTTCACTGTTATTTCTTCAATTGCCGCCCATCATTAATAATAATAAAAAGATATAAAAGAAATCCATCAAAAATATGATGTGGTAACTGGTAATGCCTGTCAGCTTACAAATAAAAAAGGATATGGAGCTGCAAACTTTACCAATTATAGAGAGATTGAATATTAAGACAGAAACTGGGAACAGAGCAGAACAGAACAGCCCTCCCCCTTTCTTCTTTCTCGCCCCGGTCGGAAAATCATTACAACATCGGTAATTTTTTTGTTTAAATCCTTCAACAATTTTACTATTTCTACTTTAACAAAAGAAGAAGAAGACATATATCCACATATATCAGTAAAAACAGTTATCCACATTTTTTTTTTCTCCACCATCGTCATCATCATCAATACTCAACAAGCAACTTATAATCAAATTTCTTTTCTTTTTCCTCTGTACGTTTCTAGGAGCAGCACCACTCACCACAGCACTAGGCGCAGCTCGGTTTTATACCGTACATGATCTGTGCATCCTTCCGAACTGAACCGTCTTCTCTCTTCACAAAAGTTTCCAAGCTGCAGGGATGGAAAAAACAGAATTAGTCATGAGGAAAGAGACAGGGGGAGACAAAATACGTTGAACACGAACACTATATATTAATGTAATTAATTACAAGTGCCTTCACACAATTAATTAAACTGTTGCTAATAAACTGGTTAGAGATAGAAAGAGATCAAAGAGAGAATACGCGTCAACAACGTAAAAGTTGTTTTCAGAAATCCTGACTCTGCCAACATTAGCTATGAAGAGAATATTAGCACCGAATCTACCATATATAATCCATTTAACTGTGTAAGCTCTGGAGGGTTGAGCGTTCAGTGTAAATTTAAAAAAAAAAATTGAGTTAAACCTCTGCTGGAACACATAACCAAACTTAGCTATCCCTGTTTGAGCTTGGCTCAAGCTCTGATGGACCAGATTCATTCAAAGAATTAGTTTAATATGATAGGCAATTAGGTATATCTTGTGGTTTGCACTGCTTAGCCAATAAACTTCTAAAAATCTAGAGTTTCCAAGATACGGATGATACTGGCTTTTCCCTAACTTGATCTAAACCCGTGATGTAACATCAAACCTTTACACAGCAGCAAAACAATGAACATGAGATCAATAAAGGTTTTGCCAAGAACACGATGAGAGGCTATTTATAGGCTAAAGAATCAAATCATAAGCATCATAATGATAACAAGTTTTGCCTATGAATTCCTAAAACCTGCCACTCACATTATTTTGGATGCAGAAAGATTCAAAGCTTCTGTCTAACAGATTAAAAAGACACAAGAAATTATGCACTATTTGGTTGATTCGCAAGTGTAATTTAGGTTGCAATTCACATCTTCTATTTATTTTTTACATTCTCCACAACTGATCCTAGTCCTTTCTTCCATGTTACATTGTTACCACAGTTTTCATCATCATTAATCAAAAAGAAGGCAGAAACCACGGGATTTCCAAAATCTTAATACTAATTTAGGAAGGAACCATTTAGAAAACATGTCCTTGCATCAGGTCAAAAGTTTCAAGGCCAGTTTCCTACTCTGATTGAGCACAATTGGATGCATAAACCCAAAAAAGACCTCTTTTAAAACTATATTTCAATTCCTTTGTTTGATGGTGATTCGAAAAACATTTGTCTCGCACAAGACTTAAAATCGTAACAACATGATTGACAATCGACGCATATGCCCACACAAGGTAGGCATCTTTCAATACTTCGTTTATTTAATGCAGGAAACTAACAAAACCAAATATGGAAACAGATACTTCCAATAAAACACAAACAAAAATACGAAAAAACAATAAAACAACATAAGATATCAGGAATTAGCACATAAAAATTAAAACCTTCTAGCAAGAACATGAAAAAGAATACGAAATCATACCAGGAATCTCTTTTCTCGGCGAAGAAGGTGGGGCCATAGCGTAACAAAATATCGTTTTTCCCAAAACAGAGATGGTAGAAACAATCCCAGCCACGTAAAACAGCATCACCAATCCAAGAACCCAAGGCATCAGAAAGAATCCTATGAAGAACGTCACCGATCCACACAGCATCAGAGACAGCGAAATCCCCAGCATCAGCGAAGCGAATCCAGCCGGCGTGATCTGCGCCGACGACGGAGGATACCTCCTTGTCGTCGTTGTCGTCGACGAAGACGACGTCGACGACACCAAGGCCCGCGACGAAGACTGATCGGCGTACGCCATATCTGTCGGCGGCGATCGCAGAAGGTTCAGCACCAGCGCCGATAGCTCGTAGAAAACCTTAGACTGCTGATCCTGATGTTGCCGCTGCTGCTGCTGTTGTCTTCTCATCATTTTTTTCTCGACAAAATCTCTAATCGAATAGAAAAATTTTAACCTGATCGGAGAAAAATAAAATCGAAAAAATAATGCTAAAAACGAGGCAAATGGATAAACTTGTCAACTGTTATCTGAAACGATGTGTGATTGGAGAGGGATTAAACTTTATGTATAAAACAACTGGAACTTTCTGATAGGCAACGGTTTGTTTGTTTCTCGGGAAAATTCTTCACGAAACAGAGAGAGAAAATGACGCGGCTCTGCCTCTGAAAATATTTTCCTTCTTCAAACACATATCTTTGTATATATATATAATTTCTTTTTATTTTTTATTTTTTATTTTTTGAAGGTCGCTTTATCTTGAACGAACAAAACAAGAAGATAAATCATTATTAAACAAATGAAAAGTAAAAAAAAAAAAAAAAAAAAAACAGTTTTGAGACTTTTGGAGATCTAGTAGACCCACACGAAATCTGTGCGCGTGGAAGAAACGGACGGCGGATCGGGATGGAGATGAGATCAAGTGGGGCCACCTGACGTGGAACCTTATCTCTGTTAGTCTCTTGGTAGAAAAATTGATGACCCCAAGTTGTTTGACGTCTGAGTGAGATTTTGAAGCGCGTGGATAATGAGCTGGTCGCTTTGTGGAATAGAGGGTAGTTTTGTAATTTCAATTGAGCTATTATTTGGGAATGGATAAGATTATTCATCTAATTTTCTAAATTTGTAGTGATTAAGCAAATTTTTAAACACTAATCGGAGATTTATGGGAGAGGATGAGAATCGGTGTGAGGGGTATAGTCAATAGTGTATACCATTGGACTAATATTATTTCATTGGATGGTATTTTAAAAAATTAAAATAAATAACCCGACAAGAATTGGGTCATTTGTGTGTAGAAATTTCCAAATCAAATTCAGAATACAACTCCCACTACTGTTACTGACGTGGTGGATGTGCCATCCATTGGTAGTTGCCCAATCATGCAGGGAAATTGAAAGAATGATTTTAATGCTATAAAAATCAGCTCATGTTTGACATTTTGATGAGTGATTTAAAACTTTATGTTGATATTAACTAATTGATTGTCTTGCTTTTTTGTTTATTTACAAGTGGACCCCCTGTATGTCCGCTTATGATAATTTAGACTAATGAGCAAATTATATATATAGTCCCGTTCTCATGCGAACGTTCTGTTATAAATTCATGAGAATATTGAATGTGAGTCACTAGTTTTGACAATTGCATACACACTTGAGTCAAAGCATGTAAAATTAGTGGCTCACATTCAATATTCTCATGAAGTTATATTAGGACGTCCTCATTTAAAAATTTATATATATATATATATATAAATATAGTCTTTCTATTGTTAATTCGTTTTGGCAATAAATATATCAAAACGAAGAATGTGGATCACAGATTATGGAGAAGTTTTGATAAATGCATACACCTTGAGTTAAAGTATGTAAATCTAGTGGTTCACATTCTTAGTCCTAATATATTTATTGTCATGACGAACTGATAATAAAAAATCTGTATATATATATATATATAAATGTTCAAGTCAGTACGCACTAATATAACTTCATCAGTATGTAGACCATTACATTTACATATTTTGACTCAAAGTGTATACATTTGTCAAAGTTTCTCTATAATCAGTGGTCCACATGTATTGGTATTGATGTAGTTACATCTCAGTGCACACTGATATGAACGGGACCGTATATATATACACATAGAAATTTAAAATGAAAAAAAAATAATGCGCTAAACAAAGGCTTTAATAATGCTGCTTTGAAATCACAACTGTTGATCATTAAATTTTGGATAAGAGTTTAGGTAGGGCTGTTCTGTTTCAATAATAAAAGAGAATTTAAAGTTTTTACCTCTTAATAGAATATAAGATTGATTTGAATTTTTAGCTTTAAGATATATATATATATATAGTCTTTCTATTATCAGTTCGAATTGACAAAAGTTATATCAGTTCCTTGTATGTGGGCCACTGGATTTAAATACTTTGACTGACAAGTGCATACAGCCAAGTCAAAGTATTTAAATCCAGTGGCCCACATACAAGGAACTAATATAACTTTTGTCAGTTCGAGCTGATAATAGAATTTCTGTATATATATATATATATATATTTTTTAATCGGTATCGAGTTAGGATCGGTCAGAATTTATTGAGATAAAACACTACTAAAATAAACCAGATTCATATCGACAATTATAATCCATCAAGATTAAACAGTACTAAAAGAACTCAGATAACTGCTCTACTCTACACCCGAAAGAAAATAAGTCTCTGCACATTCGAGTTTATATGAATAAGGTGAAATTCAAACTTTCATCACAAATACAACACATTTAGACAAATTTTAAGCAACATACAACAAATCTTTCAAAAAGTCAATATATACAATTGCTCAAACTTAAAATATTGATAGGGTTAAATGGGCGTACATCAAAATTTCATTATTTTTTTTCACACATTTAGATCTCAATAATAAACCCCATTTTTTGGCAATATAATACACATTTTTTTGTCCATGTATGGAAATAGTTTGTGGTTCTGGTTTTCCCATGGTTTTATTATACGTGTCTACGAAACTATACATGACAGTGTGTGTGATTGATACCTCATCAACCATATCTTGTAAAGATTTTATATCAATTAAAAATGGTGAATTTATAATATAGAAAGATTGTTGATAGGTGATTTCTTTGACAACGGAGACATGACACGCCTTCTAAGCAAAGGAATTGAATTTTAACTTTCTTTACACCGAAAACTAAACGTGTTTATAATTACAAGCAAGGTTTATAATTACAAGCAATGTTGTTGAAGAAAGCAATTATAATATGTATATACAAATACAAAGAGAAAACAAAAAATAACCATTGGAAACATTAAACTTTCGTTTGTAACCACTTTTAAAAATTTAATTGTTAATAACCATTTTTTTTTAAAAAAATTCAGTATATGTCCATAAATTACAAAAGTACCCTTGAACATAGTTTATTTTTTAAAAACCTGGAACCAAACTTGAAATTATGATTAAAATCTCGAACCAAACTTGAAATCATGACTAAAAACTTGAAATCTTAACTAAAAATATGAAATGTTGAAACTTGAAATATTGACTAAATTGAAATGTTGGAACTTTGAAATGTTTCCCTCCTTCTTCCTTAAATTAGGTTTTTTTCTTTTTAGGTTTTTTCTTTGTCTTTTTTCTACAGATCCATGCGCCGACGAAGGGGAAGCTTCGACGGCGTTGTTGCACGGCAAAGCACAACGGCACGACACACGACGGCGTTGTCGACTGGGCATGAAGGACGGCGTCGCCTTGCTTAGTTCGCGAAGCCAAGCAGCGCATGGCACCACCACGGCGCTGCCGCGAAGCCAAGAAGCACGACGGCGTAGCCCCATCAGCTCGGCGACACATTCGTCGGCGGTGCATGCCCAGGCAACGACGCCGGCGACAATTTTTGCAGAGGATGGGTTTTGACGGAGAGAGAGAGAGAGAGTGTTTGGGGATCGGTTTTATATGAGGACATTCAAGTAATTCCTTAAAAACATGGTTATTAACAATTAAATTTTTGTTTATGATTACAAACAAAAATTGTATGTTGTATGTGGTCATTTTGAGTAATTTCCGCTACAAATTAATATCATGATTATTAATGGACCCCCATGTTACCTCAACAACATTATCTATTATTTGACAAGACATTGCCTCTTCTGACTAGATATGATCGCGGTTCAGTTTCAACAATGGAACCATGAAACTGAACTGCGGTCATATCTAGTCAGAAGAGGAACTTCCTTCCAAAACATTCTCACCCAGTTCTCTCAAATGGATTTTTTTTTTTTTTTTTTTTAAGAGATGAGTGGGTGGGAAAGTTGAGGAATGAGGGTGGGGGACCCTTCCCTGCCTCATTGGGCCCCCACTCCCATCTCTACGCATAGATAACCTTTTGTTTGCAGCTTTTGACTTAAAGTCGATGATGTGATGAAGTTGCCTCCCAATAAAGTCTATTAGAGTATCTCCGATGTTTAGCACTAAATTTTACTCCAATTTAAAGTTAAATGAGAATCTTTTAGGAATATGTTAATACTAAATTTTTTGTCAACTCCAATGTTTTACATTAAATTTTACACAAAAAAACATCTTTAATGAATATTCTTCCAATAAATATTTATACAATACCAATTAATTTTTATTAGTTAACTTATACAATATTCAATAATTTTATTGCCACAAAACATATATTAAAGTGAGTGTCATTTTAAAGATCTCAACGAGATTTTTCTAACGGTATATTTTTTAGGAATACATATTGTTAGAATTAAGTATAAGAGAGTTAAATTAGAGATTTAAAATAAATTAAAACATTGATTTGATATTTATAGAATAATAATAATAATAAGTTAGATGGTTTTTATGCATGAACGGGGCGCAATTTTTTTTTTTTTTTTTTTTTTTAAATTTTTTTTTAATGATATTGTGAATAGTAAACTTTAAGTTGAAGTTGATAGGTTGTTTAAAGCAACATTGGAGATACTCTTAAAATGGATTATTTATATCGAAAAGGAATTGGTCTCTTCTCTTGGATCTAACTTCGGACTAAATCTTGGGTGCAGCAGGATGCACCATGCGTCTCCCACTCTGATGTTATCACGTCTTACATGGTGGCATTGGATGCACCCAAGTTCTTCTCCTAACTTCGAGACGTAGCTGCAGAATTGAAATATCTAAGTTTCACCCCCACCAAGTTGGCAAGATATTTTATAAACACACAAACGTAATCGCAGAGTTGAAATATCTAAGTTTCACACCCACCATATATACACGTGGCCATAGAGTTGAAATATCTAAGTTTCACCGACACCAAGTTGGCAAGATATTATATTTATTTAATTACAAGTTTATAAACGACTTGGATACTGCTATGAGAGGAGGTTGCTCCCACAATACTCCCCACATTTTGGAATTTTATAGCAAAATGTGGGATAAATATTTACTAAGGCTTGAACCTTGGTAGTGAAACTTCCACCGAAGACTCTATCAAGATAAGAGGCCATCGGTGATATTTATATTTATTATATACAAGTAATTTCATTGTTTTTTTCCCCCTTTAAAACTAGCTCATTTTGCTGGTCAATGAAAAGCATAGAGAGCATTTATTTTGAATAACAATTAAAATCAATTCTAAGAAGATAAAAGACAAAATGAACACATCAAAGTCCTTTTTTTTTGTTTGTTTTCACTTTCCATGTGTTGATTAAGAAGGCTGTCCACTTGGCAAGAAATGCAAGCGGTGGAGGTGGTGATTGGTGAATATTTTTAGGTCCACTTGGTAACAAAAGGAGGCCTTCTCATGTATATATATATATATATTTGCACCGTTGTTTTTTAATCAAATCATGCATGATGCGGTGTCTCCTCGGATCTCCTCTCTTCTTTTTAAACCTAAAAATATCACAACACATCAAATCCCCTACTTTTTTTTGTTTGAGGTTTTGTGGTTGTTTGTGCTGCAGTTGGTGAACTCTTTCTACTCTATTGTTACTAATGTTCCTCAATTGTTTCTGTCTACAAGTCTTTTTTTTTTTTTTTTATAAAAAAAAAAAAACAGATTAAATTTTCATGTTAACAAAATGGGAAAGGTCTTTCTCTATATCTTATATATATAGTTTGTTTGATTGGATGAGACAGATAATAAGAAAGAAAATAAAAACACATTCAAATGGGAACTTTTAAATTGAAATGTCTTGCTTAATCTTTTTATTTTGTTTTTCTCTCCCATTATTACTTGTCTTGATCAAATATATAATCCAAATACAACACTCGGTTAATTCAATGATTAGATTTTGGTTTGAGAAAGAAGCAGCAGTCTTATTCTGTAGAGAGGGAGAGATAAAGAGGAAATTAGATAGACTTATTATTACACACTTACATAGTTTAACAAGGTGTTGGGGGGGATGATTGCGTGCTTGCGTTTGCCTGTCGTTCACAAAGTCTTGGTAGTTCCCGACAAACCCTCTGCCTGCTAGACGTGTTATCGAAGCAACGGAAGGGTTGCCATTGCCATTGTCATTGCTGCTGTTGTATCTTGGCCATTCTTTGCTGCTGCAAGCTGTAAGTGACCACTAACATATAACATACATTTCTTCAAGAATAGATCATGCTTTTTGTTTTAAGTTTTAAACTTCTTTTACCTCTTTTTCTAGATTTTCTTTTTCTTCACTCAGCATCCTTTCCTGTTTAAAGTAGAGAAGAAATATGGATTGATTAACAAAAACACACACACAGTGTCTTAATTATAGCAATAAATCAGATAACTTCAACTGTAGTCTGTAATTGATTTATTCTACAAGGTGTATTAACTCTAAAGGTGTTTTAATTCTTCCTGTGATTCATTCAACTTCAAGAATTAAAAATCCATTGCGTTGGAAATGAATGAGGTATGATCTAGACTTCTTAAGCTGATGATTATGAAAAACATTAAGATCAAAGTATACTGGACGATCAAGTATCAGTTCTCGTGAAATCAGGATCGTACTTGTACGTTGATCTTCACTTTGGTTCCTAAACCATTCAAAGTTGTAGTTTGGTTGTCTAGATTTCTTAGCTTCGTATAACTTTTCAGAGTATAGGGAGTAAAAGGAGGTTTTATGATGCTCAAACAACTTTTGGATGCTTTGAACAAGGAAGTAAGTAGCACTCTGGGATTCATTAGTATCACATCTCTGCTAGTATTTTCTTTCTACCCTGATTTAATCTATTGCGAGAGAAAAAAAAAAACTCTTTAAACTAATAGGTTCTCAAAGACACATGACATTTAGAATGTAAAAGTCAGGAAGTAAGACAAATACAACACCGTCCTGAAAAATAATAGGATTCATTGGATAAAACTTCAGGGAGATTGTTAAAGCCTAACAGTAGTTAGCCAGTGCAAATCGACTATGTATGATCAATGATGTGATAAGATCTTTCTGTTCACAGATAAGATGAAAAGAGGCTACCAACCAGATTGTTTATAGGAAGAGAGTTAGGTTTTAGCAAGTATCTGTACCTTTTCTTGGAGGGTCTTTAATGATTCCATCATTAGTTCCATCTGCACAAAGGAATCACCAAATGAGACTATCAAGAAACCAATGAACAACAGAATATGTATCAAATGATGAAGAATAGCAATCTTGCGTGCAGAGTAGGACACAAAAGTGAAAGCAGAGCAACAGAGATTCCATCAATGATTTTTAGGAAATAATTCCAGGTTCCAGTATTATATGATAGAAAGCAGGTCCAAATAGGATTTAATATTTCCAGTGAGTCAAATTAGAGAAGAGGTCGACCATGCAATTTACCTAATGTAACCAGAATATTGGTTTCTATAGACATGAATGGCCTAGGGGAAAATTCTAGTAAAATTCTAGTATTTTAAAATCTATCATCACCAAGAGAAACATGTAAAAAAAAAAATTCCACTCGGTGAGTAAGATTCCAGAAAAATAGATGTATTCTCATCACGATTCGGTATTAGGAGAAGTGGTATACTGCATAAAAAGCAAAGATACATTAACCATAACTTGGAGAAAGACTGCTAAAACACAAATAAGTAGTTGAATCAGCAGGGAAATATTCAAAAGAAAAAGTCCGAGTAATAGGATATGGCACCATATGTTTAAGCAGGTGCTTCAATAGATATCTTAGCAATCTACTACAGATTTCGATGAAGGTTCCAGATGCTGTCTATGGTTGAGTAATGTATACTCTAACCAGATTCAAATTTATGGAATGGGTTTTCAAGGCTTTGTTGTGTTGGTATCTCTTGAAAGGATTTGATTTACGGGGTGAACCAAGATCTAGGTCAAGTTTGTGAAAGGCAAAAATGCCATTATTGCATGTGCCTAATTTCTGTCTTTCAAAACCTAAGTTTTCACTCACAATTCACAAAAGAGATATTAACTCAAACCTTCCTAGCTCTGGTTTGTGTCAATGTAGCATCAAGTTGTTTCTCTAGTTGCATAAGATCAGTCACAGTCATCTGCTCAAAGTTTGGCCCTTCAAGTTGCCTGTGAACACAAAATATATATAGTCCAATCAATTATGTGCTGTGCATTTTAGCAATGGATAGGATAGACAAATTACCTTTGGACTATTTGCAACAGCTGAGCATGTGAAAGCCGATTTGAATATTTAGAGTGAGATCCCTGCACAGAGAATATATTGCAGTTAGCCAACTTTTCATCATAAGTAGTAGTACCGACAGTAGTAGCAATAGTATAATATAGATACTATGAGCAGATAGAAAATGTTTTCATCGTAAGTAGTAGTACCGACAGTAGTAGCAATAGTATAATATAGATACTATGAGCAGACTGAAAATGTTTTCATCGTAAGTAGTAGTACCGACAGTAATAGCAATAATATAATATAGATACTATGAGCAGACAAAATGTTGTCACATTCGAAAAAAAAAGAGCCACAAACTAATCATCATTGTCATGATCAGGCCAAAGGTTTTAGTCTAACTAATATAATCAAATTCTTGTCTATAATTGGTTTGATAAAACTTCCATGTTGGTACCTTCGGCACTAATAAAAAACCCCAGATAGGCAAAAATTTTGATGCAACCAGAGGTTCATTGAATATTTGAATCTGTATTTATCCAACAAGGAAACAACAATAACTAAGCTAGGAATCAGTCAAGATTATAACTGTATGTCTCACAGAAAACAACATGACCTGGTCAACTAGTTCAGTTTAAAAGCTTAAAGATTCTTGACATACTGCATAGTTACATTATGGTATTGAAATGTTTTTGCAATATTTCGATAGTTTTTCTTTTAAAAAAGTAATAACTGCTCTAAAAAATCAGTCAAGACTAAAACTGTCTCTCACAGAAAATAACTATACATTATTGCTCGACTCATTCAAAGATATTCATGGCAAATTGAGTAGACCTCACAAACTGTCTTCTCAATTGAGAGAGAGCTTTTTACCTCTGCATTAACACTGTTTAGAGCCACAGATTCCTCGTCAAAACGTCTCTGGTAGCGGTCCAGGATGCAAGCCAAACTGAATCATAAGAGTTGATTAATAGAACTTCTTAATCATATATATAAAAAAAAGAACAAAACTAGTTTGTGAACAAAACTAGTTTGTTTGATGAAAATATATGAAATGCTTTAAAGAAAGGGACTGTGATCAGGACTAAGAAGTGAGAAAGGTCTCAAACATATCCATGTAAGATATGAAGTTAGATCATAATTTGGTTCTTCAGTAAGCACACGAATAATTAAAATCTGACATGCCAGCTTTTGAAATCTTCAAAAGAAAAATAGCTTTTGAATGTAATAAGCAATGGATCTAAAAGCTTAAGCTGATAGTAAAGTATCCAACAATAGTATTAAAAGCTTAAGCCGATAGTAAAGGATCCAACAATAGTATTAAAAGCTTAAGCCGATAGTAAAGGATCCAACAATAGTATTAAATAATCTAACACACCTCCTCACGTGCAAACCAACGGGCTTGCCGGTCCAAATACAAACACACAACAAATTTAAATAGCAAATCCAAATGTAATCACATGGGAGGACTCAAAACCAAAAATTCATGGTATCATAAGGCTCTAATATCTTGTTAGTCACCAACAGACCCAAAAACTTAGCTATCAAAGTAAGGGCCTAACTTTGAAGACACCTGACTGAGCTCTCTTAGGGAATGAAAATGGAATAACAGATTAATCTCTATTACTTTTGCAAATGCAACAAGTCTGCAGCCACTTTTTCTTTCAAAACAGAACATGACACAGGAATGTAATCGAAAATTCTGACCCTACATATTCCCAAAGGCCTCACATATCTTAATATAAGGTAAGAAATAATGATATACACACTCCAAGCTAAGTTTTCTTTATGTAATAACCTCACTAAATAACCTTGAATTCATGTATATCAATAATAATAGGTATTAAGTGTGAGCAGCAATTGTTAACCTCAAAGAAATCATAGAACACATGCAACCACCAGATCCATTCTTCCTTATGCCGAAAATTGAAATGAGTTTATGGTTCGTTTTGGATGTAGGTTTTAACAATGATCATTCCGTAGGTTGACCTTTGAAAACCTTATGTAGACTTCTCCTTCATATAAAGATAAGGCTTTCTGTAATGTAGAAGTGAACAACTGTGTCATTTCAAGTCATTGTGATCTAAATCCTTCATCACATCATTCTATCAGTGGGATCAACAAGTGGGATGTACAAAGGAAAGAGAGGCATTGTCGATGCAAGTTTACGTTCGACCATTGTTTGTACCGACAATGATAAGTAACCGCTAGACCACCACTCATTTTGTCACCACACATAATTGAATTTGTGTTTGTTTATAAATTTGTTATGGGTTTGGTCATGAGCTACGTGACAAGCCCATTGATCTTGTATTTGAGGGACCGTGTTAGAATGCTTAAATACTATTGTTAGACCTATTTTTATCGGTTTAAACTTTTGAGTCTGTTGGTTCCTAAACCTATCTCAAATACATCAACGTAACACGTGCTCGAGCAATTAAAAATATTAAGGTTATGAAAAGTTGACTACGAAAATTTAGTATATGAATCTATATCTATGCACACATCAATCCAAGTCTATTTTTATTATTTGATATTATATTGTAGTCGGTTTACCTTCGATTTTTTGGATTCATTCCCTGTGTGTTTGTATTTTGTATCTAAGCTTAGTATATGAATATATAGCTATGAACACATGATAGAAGTAAACTTTTGAAATCAACTTTTTATAGTCTTGAATATTCTTAGTTGCTTAAGCGTGTTACGTTGATGTATTTTAGAAATGTCTTATAACCTTAAGCAACAAGCTGAATAGCTATCATTTAAGAGCTATTTCCTTATTTATGATTTTACCTGCAAGCTTATCTAAGTCTAGTTTTGTTTCCTTGATATAGTATAGAAGGCAACTAGCACTATGAGTTTTTGGGTTTTATTCTGCACATGCTTGTATTTTGTATATGTGATTAATATGTGAATTTGTATCTATGAATTTACTTGTATTTGTATTGATGTGTTCACATGTCTAGAAGCCCAACAGGCTAACTTAACCCAAAAGACGTCTTGAAGGTTAAGGTTTGCCCAATACTTTATAAAGGGAACAACGCTTGTTCGTCTTAATGATGTGGGACAACCACACATCCAACACGCCCACCTAAGCCGAACATAGCAGCAAAGGCCCAAGAACGAAACAGGCTTTGATACCACTAGAAGCCCAACAAGCCTAACTTAACCCAAAAGACGTCTTGAAGGTTAAGGTTTGCCCAACACTTTATAATGGGCACAATGCTTGTTTGTCTTAATGATGTGGGACAGAACCACACATCCAACAACATGTGTGTGTGTATATATACACTAAGCTAAGATATAAAATACACGCACAAGTGGGGAATAAACCCAAAATGTAAACGGGCTTGTATACAATATCAAATAATGAAAACAAAACTAAACTTAGATGACTTGGAAATAAAAGCCCAAACAATGGTAATAGCTCTAACATGATGGTAATTTCAAAGGTTATATAGCTTGTTGCTCAAGGCTATAAGACTTTTTTTTTTTTGGGTGAAAAAGATACTACTCTAGCAACCAAGAATAATAATAATAATTTTTTTTTTTAAATACAACTACTGTTACGATCCGGTGAGATTAATCAGACTTTACAAGAACGGCCCAGAATAGCAGAATACTACTCCCACTATCGGGGAAAGGTTACATATGGACTACAACTCTCACAACCGGAGAGAGGGCTGCTCCCACAAACCGGGAGAAAACTCCCCACACATGCTTGTAAAAAATGTGCATGGGGGGACTCGAACCCCTGACCACTAGGTGTGGAAGAGAGGTGCACAACCATCTCTACTAAGAGGTGATGTGCGCAACCAAGAATAATTAAGGTTTCACAAGTTGACTACAAAAATCTATTTGTATTGATATAAATTCATATACCAAGCTCAAATGTAAAATAAATGCCTAAACGAGTAGAGCGATGCAATTCCACCTGTGGATGTGGATATCCTCAGATACTCGCCTTTTGTTGAGGCGCATGCATGGCCTTCAGGCGCCATCGTTGTGCGCCTTTCATTAGGGCGCCAACTTTTTCTTTTTTAAAAACAAAAAATAAAAAAAATAAAAAAACTTCTTTTATGGAACCCAAAGAATATAAGTTCCCTCATTTGTCTCATATCACTTTTAAGTCTCTCATCTTGATGAATGAAGTGTTGCGAAATATGAAAACCTAAAACAATAATCAAAGCACACGAAAGAAAAAAAACAACAATAAAAAGATACACGAGATTTTACGTGGTTCAGCGTAAGTCTACATCCACAGGAAAAAGTGTCACTCCTCAATAAAACAAGAAACTAAATTTTTGTTTGAGTTAGGAATATAGCTATAGCCTAGATCCTAGAAACTAATTTGAACATCTTTGGGTTTTTTTCCCCTTTTTAACATTTGCAACTTTGAGTCTTCGTTGTTAATATGATGATTGCATGTTAATTGCTTTATCAATTATGACGTGTTATGTATAGTTTCTAAAGTTCTAAACCTTACATTAAGATAGCTTGAAATTTATAGGATAAATTAGGTTAATACAATTTTTATGAATTATTTCTATTGGGAAATTCACAAAAAGATATTAGCCACATTTTCTTCAAAAAAAAAGTGTGCCTCGGATCCCAAGAGACCTTTGCATCTTGCGCCCTTAAAAACTATGTTGCCGATGGGATGCGTGTGCGGATATGAATATGACTGCCATCAATTTTATCCCTATGCAAGAGGAATAAACTCCTAAAATTGATGGTAAACATTGTCCAACACAATATCAAATAATAGAAACAAAATTACTTCAATAAGCTTACAAGAAAAGGCCTAAAGACTAGTAATAGCTCTAACATGATAGTAATTTCAAAGTTTATTCAGCTTGTTGCTTAAGGATAACATATCTCGAATGTCAACGAATACATCAACGTAACATGCTCGAGCAACTAAGAATAATTAAGGTTATTAAAAGTTAATTACAAAACTTTACTTGTATGATGTGTTCACACTTCATAGCTATAGATTCATATACTAAGCCTTGATACAAAAGACAAATACAAGAACTCGTGGGGAATGATTCCAAAAAAAACTGATGGTAAATAGACTACAATACAATATCAAGAAATGGAAATAGCAGTAGACTTGGATTATTTTCAAAAAAAGAAAAACATTGAGGAAATTCATAGTTAAAACAGTTTTTGGGAAATAATAGCTTAATGTTTTATAAGCATTTTTTTAACTGTAGTTGGAATAAGCCTGTTTTACCATGAGTTTTTTGGGCTTTTGAATCCCCTCACAAGACTGTATATGTTTGATTTGGGCTTTCTTCAACATTTGAATCCATAAACATGTATAGAAGTTCGTGGATTTGAATGCTAGGGAATATGTCTGGTCCATTTTTGTCTTTAGATATTATCACTTCCAATAGGCTAATAATATTTTTTGTTCTTATCTCACAAGTCACGACCACTTATTGAAACCTTTATATTATAAATAGGATGGTTCGAGTAAAAGCTCTTTGGTTCCTAATTTCCTATTAGTACATCTACATCATGATTTGAAACTTCGGGCCATCTACTTGGATACTTGATTTAAGAGTTGATCAACTAATAAGAAAGAGTACAAAAGATAAAGCAAAATCATGACATCAAAGCTAATGAAAATAATTGGTTATTGAGGAACGTAAGTGCTATTATGAGAAGATTGATGGACATCATTTTCAATGTTTTCAAGGGTATAAAAGAAGTTATGGTATGTAATTTTCATAGTTCATTGCCTAAAAATACTTTTGGAGTTATGTTCATTTTTATGTCTTTTATATATGAAATAATTTTGTTAGTAGCCGGGAGTCCTGGGTTTGAGTCCTCACGTGATTGAATTTTAATCTGTTTATGAGTTTGAATATGTTTTTGGGATTGAATTATGTGGAGGGGTATTAGTGTGCTTAAATACTATTGTTATGCCTTTTCCTATCAACTTAAATTTTTGGGTTTTTTGTTACTAACAAAACTAAACTAAAAGCTATATATGTTAATATCTTATCTCATTTGAAAAGTGGTCTTTATATTTCAAACCTAATCAAATACTCATAAAATAAATAATTATATAATCTAATCTTGTTCTCCATTAGTTTTCCATTCTTGTCATTTACTATTAGGTATCCCTTACATCGTAGGCCATTGGTTTGTACTTGTACCTTAGGTAGAGGACTAGTCAGCTTCCTATCATTTACTACTAGGTATACCTTAGGGCCATTGATTTGTACCTGTACCTTAGGTATAGGACAAATCAACTTTGGTTTGATCTTGATTGTAGTTCTCTTTTCTTTTCTTTTTTTTTCTTTTTTTTTCTAGTGGTATTAAAAAGCTATGTATATTGACCCAAAAGCTGAAGTTAGAAATGCTTTTCCTTTCATTTCTATAATTATTTTCATAATTTAAAAATAACTAGTAATTAAAAAATACGATTTTTAAAGATGCAATTTTGGAGATTATTTATTGGTTTATTGACTATTTTTTTTTTTTGAAATACAACTACTGCTGGGACCCAATGAGATTAATCAGACTCTACAAGAACGGCCTGGAATACTACTCCCACTATCGGCCATCGAGGAGAGGTTACATATGGACTACAACTCTCACAATCGAAGAGAAGGCTGCTCCCACAAATCGGGAGAAAACTCCCTACACATGCTTGTAAAATGCACATGGTGGTATTCGAACCCCTGACCACTAGGTGTGGAAGAGAGGTGCACAACCATCTCTACTAAGAGGTGATATACGGTTTATTGACTATTAACATGAGCTATAAAATTTCACCGAGTTATTACGCAAATTGAATAAGATTTTGCATGTAAAATCTCAATGAGTTATGAAATTAATCCATTATCATGATGTAAACTTCATATTTATAATTTATTTATTTTCACTTTGTATAGTAATGTCTTAATAGATATAATTCATAGAGCTTTATAATAATCTTAGATAAGTATGTCTATATAATTACAAAATTACAAATATTATTTTACGAATTTTTTTCAATGTCTTACAAATATGGTTCATAGAACTTTATAATTATCTTAGTTTTTATTTTTATTTATTATTTATTTTGAAAATTAATAGTCTTAGATTTCTTTTTAAATAAAATATGTTTTTCCTTTATAAAGCTATCAAGTTTGTACACTTTGTATAGTAATGTCTTAATAGATATAATTCATAGAGCTTTATAATAATCTTAGATAAGTATGTCTTACAAATATGGTTCATAGAACTTTACGAATCTTAGTTTTTTTTTTTTTTTTTTTGAAAATTAATAGTCTTAGATTTCTTTTTAAATAAAATATGTTTTTCCTTTATAAAGCTATCAAGTTTGTGGTTCGTTACTCTTGTATATGTAAGAGAAATAATAACATCAAGCTCACGTTGCCCCCTCCAACATAAGCTCTTTTATTTACAGCACTTTATAGCCCATTTGGCTTTCTTAGTTTCTTGTTGTCTTATTTTCTTGTTGTCATTGTGGACTCTCAGCTGAAAACTTGCATTATTAACCATGATGGTTTTTTATGCAATGGAAAAAATAAGAGATGTGTAAGGCTAAAAAAACGACCAAAATATTATCAAAACAACAACAATGTAACAACATGGGAAGCATAATACTAATACTAAATAATCCATCATAACCGATCTGAGTTTTTTCACGACACGAAAGCACACGTCACCCCCCCCCCCCCCCCGGGGTCTTTCCTAACGGTTTAAGTTTTTAGATTGAGTGGTTACTGTTTACTAACATGGTATTGAAAATAATTTTACCGAGAGTGCCTCGATTTGAGTGTCACCACATGATTTTAATATTTTTGTTATGTATTTGTGTTTAGATTTGAGCCATCTAACAAGCTCATTGGTCTTGAATGTGGGGAGTACACTGCTTTGTTATTATTGTTTGGCCTTTCCTAGTTGTTACTAACAAATAATACTGAGGAATCACATGTATGCATGTAGATAATTATAAATTATAATATAGAGATTATACAAGAATCAATTATTAAAAGGATAAATCGATTGGTACAAATTTTGTCAAATGGAGTTTGATTTTAGGGCCAAATCATAAATAACTCTAAAATTAAGGGATATTCAAAAATATCATTTCTCAATAACTTTTCTTTTTTTATCCAAGAGAAATGATTTTGGACAAAAATACCCCTAGTGCAAATATAACATGTATGAAGTTTACAAGAACATTACATGTTGAAATATAAAGATGTTGATATTTCAGTGTATAAAGATTTTCACCGTGTAATCATGTTGACATTTCAAGGTGTAAAGATTTTCAGCGTGTAATCATATTCATATTTCAATGTGTAAAGATTTCAGTGTGAAAACGTTAAACTGAATAATTTCAAAAGACTTTTGAGGGGGTAAACAATATCCGATTTTTGGCCGTAATATACCATTCAAATCGCTTCGACGAGGAGAACAATATTATAAAGAGAAATGAGAGAAAAAAAAGTTTTAGAGAGAAACATGACAAGAAGAACTTATGAATTAGAGAGAAAAAGTTGTGTCAGAGAATAAAGTGAAAAGGTAGATAAGGGCAATCTTATCTAAAAACATTTATCTTGGATAAAAAAAAGAAACTTATTGGGATGTGATAGTTTTGTATATTGCATTAATTTTCAGGTCAAATGGGGTAATTTTGCCTTGATTTTATAATGAAATGGAAGACCTTAGACTCTTAGAGAGGATTATATATATATATATATATATATATATAGGACAGGATTATGTTTCATAGAATAATGGATTAATAATTTAATATAGCGTTTGGTGTAAGTGGGATGTAAAGAAACGATTCTTTTTCAAAAGAATAAATGAACTGGCAGTTTACTTTTTGTACACTTGCGTTATAATTTCCAGCTCTTCTTGAGACTTCATTAAAAGGTAAAATGGTGTCATCTTTGACATTGAGGAAATATGAATGCTCAGTTGATTGTGTATCGTTTAATCAGATGTCTTTACTTGCAAATCTTTTTTTAACTAATTGGGTGAATCCTTCTCTACAAATGTGGAAGCAAGAAGTTTTAATGAGATTCAAACTCAAAGTGAGACTTAGAAGTTTCAAGAGAGACTGATCCTCATTTACTCAAGTTGATTGTGTGTTCTGTAATGAGATGTCTTTTTGTAAATCTTATTTTAATTGCTTGGATGAATCCTTCTCTTATTTCTATTTATAACCTTGTTGTCCATTTATTTCCTTACAAGATCCTTCCATAGAAGCTAAAAGGACAAAAATAATAAATGAAAAAGGGAATATTTGTTGGAAATATGGATGGCAAATCAAGTGGAATATGATGTGTCTTGAGCCAAAGAAAATGGTCTAATTGGACTTGGCAAAGGTAATGTGAAAGTGAAATATAAGATTGCCTTTTGAAATAGAGCTTATGTGGATTCAAATTTTAAGTTTTAAGGAAAGTTGTTCATTGTTTTGATGTCAATTAATTTTTATTTTTATTTTTTAGCTAATTAATTGTAGGGTTGAATACTTTTGGAATTGCTTTTATATGGTTATATTTTTTGAAGAATTTGATAGGATCTTATACTTAAATAGGTGTAGTTAAATTAATAAAATATCATAGGATTAAATTTGATATTTTATAGTTTTTAAAAAAGCTCAAAAAGAGCTAAGCTGAAACTTTGAGCTTATCCTAATAGAAGTAAAATAGTTGGCCTTCTGGGGGTTAGTGATCACCCTCTATGGACTCGGTGCCTGAATGTGGCAACTTATCGGGACCATGTGACACCGCGAAGCCCTTTAGGCAGACCCGATGAATAGACATGAGACTGCGCGCTACCATGAGTATAATGAAATAATGTAGACTTAATAGCACTGGACCCTCCTGAAGTGTACATGAATTTGCAAATTGCCCCCTAAATGTTTTTTTTTTTTCGACAGTAAACCCCTCGAACTCTCCTTTTCTTTGCACCAGCTTGTTTTATTGCCCCCTAAGGAGGGGGCATCTTCATAAGGGTGGTGCAAAGAAAAGGAGAGTTCGAGGGGTTTACCGTCGAAAAAAAAAACATTTAGGGGGCAATTTGCAAATTCACGTACGCTTCAGGGGGTCCAATGCTATTAAGTCAATAAAGTACCGTCTTTGCTAACATCTTAAGCATTTGACATAATGGTAATCGCTTAATCCTGACAATACGTACGGTTTAGTTTCTGTCAAAAAGTTTAAATACTATCGTTGGGCATTTTTCTAACGACTTAAACTTTTAGGTCTAACAGTTAATAGCATGGTATTAGAACCTTGTTTTACTAGCAGTGCCTTAGGTTCAAGTCTCCCCACATGAATAAATTTGAATTTATTATCTGTTATTTGTTACGTGTCCGTGTTTAGGCTTAGGGGACGTGTCAAGCTCGTAAGTCCTTCACATAAAGGGTGTGTTAGAGTGCTTAGATCCTATTTATATCCTCGATAGATACCTCCTTACTTCAACAAGCGATGATGGTTGCGCAATTTCATTACATAATTTCATTCAACCATCTCAATGTCTCTTGCATGAAATAAAAATCCAATCAATAGTCCAACAAATCTTCTCGGCAGTGGCGTAGCTAGAATTTCAAGTTTAGACAAGTTTGGAGGGGGTAAACTCTAGAATTTTTATTTTAGAGGGACGTAAAAATTTTAAGGGGCAGACAAAATGAGGTTGGCCTAATGCTTTGTCCCTCACACCTACTCCATGAGGTTGTTGGTTCGAGTTTGCCCCCCTTTCTCAATTTTCGAATTATTGTAATATTTCAAAAAATATATATATAACGTGTTAAGGGCTTCCACATCTCTCTTTTAAAAAGAGGCTAATTGGCTTGATTGCTTATGAAGAGCCACGTGGGCTATATGTGTATACCAAAAGTGTTTATACCTAGTACCCCTCAAATTGGCTTTGAAGGATTCATACAAATATCTCACTCTCATACTCTAAATTTGATTCTTAGTGCTTGGCTTTGAAGGACTCATACAAATATCTCTCTCTCATACTCTAAATTTGATTCTTAGTGCTCATTTGAAAGAGCTTCTCTACCGGCTAAAAGAGGTTTTTAATTAAAAAGGCTCTTTTGAAATTTTTTTGTGTCGTTTAGTTATCACTCAATGGAGCTTTTGAATGATTAAAAAAACTGTTTTAAGTCTACTTCGAAAAGCTCAAAATCTAGACTTTTCCAAATAGATTTTTTTGAACTTTTTTAATAAAACTAAAATGTCTAATATAACCCTATCTTTTAAAACAGTTTTTGAATATTTTGATAATCTTACCATTTAAAAAAACTTTTTCTAATTGACAACCAAACGACCAACAACTCCCTATTAAAAGCTCTACTTGTAGAATGTCTACTTTAAAATATCTATTTGAAGAAGCTCTTCCAAACGGAGCCTTAATCTCTATTTATAGGGTACCTAAACATTTCTTACCCGTAAAATCTTTTTATTAAAGAGGTTGTAATTCCTTATATAGGGTTTCCTAATACCTAAAATCTTTCCTAATAATGTTGATGTCTTTTCTACCAAATTAATACAAATGAAAGAAATAATGAGAAATTATACAACTCCATTCATGAACTATAAGAGCTCCGAAACTTGTAGTTTGAAATTTGAAAAAAACATATCTAATTTCTTGGCTTTCTAGTAATCCTAGATTCTCAACCGTTAAATATGGTAATCCTTCTATGGCTATCTAGTAATCCTAAATTTTCAAAGGTGAAATATTAATGATAAAAAATTTCAAGCTTAACTACAAAGTCACACTGCTGATAACACAAGATCAACTAGGTCAGCACAAAAGGACACTCCAGTACAAGAAAAGAAATCACATGAAACATCTACAACACACAACACGCACGATAAACCAAGCGCCATGACGACATCTAGGAAACCGACTAGGAGAAGCCTTTACTCGCAGTGAAAGATAAAGTGCCAACACGCGTTTCTAGCTAAAAAGTAACCAGACTAGACGCAATCGTAACTGCCTCCTCTACGGATACATACATGATAATGAAGATATATACAAAATTAACACAAAACGAGAGTTTTTTTTTTAAGTGAATATAATTAATGCGCAGAAAAGTCAATTTCAAAATAAACAAGTATATATTTAATATATTAAAAAACAAAGCGAGAAATATTCGAGATTTTAAAATTCAAAGCAACTGTTCATTTTCTCGGTAAACCAAATCAGAGAGAGAGAGAGAGAAGGCGTACCTGTTGGTGCTGGAGAACTCGTAAAGCCTTCCACGGCTGGAGAAGACGACGAGAGCGACATCGACGTCGCAGAGGACGGCGAGTTCGCGAGCCTTCTTGATCAATCCGCCGCGCCTCTTCGAGAAGGTCACCTGACGGCTGCTCTTGTTCTCGATTCGCTTCAGCTGCAACTTCCTCCGGCCCATTCTGGTCGAATTCAGCCCCAAATTTCAAGCTATCACAGAAAAAAATACAGAGAGAAAGAGAGAGAGAGAATTTCTAGGTTACTTGCTGCGATGACTATTTATTTAAAGTGAAAATCAGCAGTAGGCGCAAAATCGTTGCGGCTGCTTTTGAGGGGATTTGTATTAATTTAATATATTTATTTATTGTTTATCGGATCCACCCATTTTCATCAAATTACTTCATTTAGAAAGATTTTGAATGTGTTTTATAGATAAATAAATATGGAGGATGTGGTGGGACCGGGTCCGTGTACATAAAAAGTGCGACAAAATTAAACAAATAAGATAAAGCATGGGTCAATCTACAGCGCTTGTTAATCATATATGATTAATAATTACCTCAACCGTTGGATTCTTATTGATTTCAATCCAACGGCCACTGACCACGGTTAAAGTCTTTTAAGGATCAAACAACTCTTGCTCTTTTTGACTGTAACCGGAACAACCGGTCCACTAACCTTAAAAAAAATCAAGTTAATTTATAATTTAAAATAAATTTTAAAATCTTATTATATATATATATTTTAAATATTACTATAATTCGGTATGTTAAGAGGGATACTCTAACCCACAAGCCTACAACATCGTGGTGTAGCCGTGGAAAACATACTATTGAACCAACCTTATAATATCAAAATCTTATTATATTAAATGCTAGTGTACTATATATATATATATATTTACAGAGACTATGGACTATTGCAATTGACTAGTTTCAATCCAACGGCTTTAAAGTCTTCTACAACAACACAGTTTTAACTTTTTTTTTTTTTTTTAAATATTACACACAATTTTAGAACTATAATTTAGTTATTATAAATATAAATCTTGAAAAACAATTTAATTTTTATATGATATTTTTTTTAACTTTCAAGATTTTAGTTATTAAATTTACAAATATTTTTTTGTTTTAGAGTTTTGTCTCAAATTGTTTTTTACAATAATATTACCCAAACTCAAAAATTAATTCAACAAACAACTCAATTTATACTACAAGTGGTGTGTCCTTACTATATTACTCATTACATTACTTCATCAATTATTACTCATTACATTACTTCATCAATTATATGGTGAACAACCATTCAATATATCATTTATTTTGATTTTAATTTATTTATTTTTTGTTAATTCTTTGAACCATGACCATAGTCCAATATGATTTGGTGGTAAAAACTATCATGCGGTTTGAAAATATTTCATATTGAAATCGTCATTACTGATATTTAAAATATATATATATATTTAAGTATGTATCTTATTCTTAAATCAAATATTCTAAAACAATATTAATCGAAAGAACAAAAATATTGCATTTAGATTTTGGGCAATCGGTTGAGTAACCGGTTTGTCCAAGTAAGGGCTGTCCTGTGATAATGAAGATAACAGCCTGTATACAACTTGAACCGTTGGATTGTATCAAGTACAGTGACCTCATGTTACGTGGGTAGTACTCCACCGTAGATTTTACCCTATACAGCAGGAAACCAGCAACTGCCACTAGCAAGCTGCCACGCACACATGGAAAAACCCACGTGCCACTTTATCTCTCCTCTCTTTTCCTTCCTCGAGGAAAACCGAAAACGACATGTCGTTTTGAGCAGTCTGATTTGAGTTTTGAGTCTTCGCCGACGTTTCCAAATTCCAAGAAGGCCACCAATGACCAATCCACCGTCAGATCCGCGAAAAGCAAAATAAAATATCTGATAGGTCCACGATACGCTGTCGTTTCAATAGAGTCTTGTACTGTTCCTCCTCCTGGAGGGCCCTGGAATCTCCACGTGTTTCTCGTCTATGTTTTTTTTTCGTGAATTACTAAAATAGTAAAATTATATTTAGCTATATAAGGAAAAAGAGAATTACCATTTGTGGCAAGATTTGGAATTTACCGGCACGTGCAACCCACGCTTGGCCACCCACCCAGTTGAGGTGGGTTTACTTTTCATAGTGTTGTGCTATGATGGGCCCACTTTTAAATAAAATAAAAAAGAATTTGTCAGAGAAAGTTTGTGCTGTGTGGCTGTGACTTGTGTCGCAACTTCATCGAACATTTGGTCCGCGGAAATATCGAATATTTTTATTTTATTTTATTTTTGTGTTTCTTCATGTTAAAGTAACGGCTGCATCATTAAATTTTGGGATATTATTTTTTTCGACAATGACTTTTGAGGTATCGGTCATTTTACGCTTCTAATTTCAGTATTGGTCATTTTCCCATTCTGATAAGGTCTAATTACATTTTGGATCAAAGTACTATTTTACCATTTACCTCTTTTTAAAATTTTTTAAATTTAAAATACAAAAAAAATAAAAATAAAAAAATCATTCACCATGATCAACGGAACACCAAACCAAGAAAACCCATTCATCAACGGAATACCAAACCTAGAAAACCCATTCACCATGATCAACATAACACATCTTCATCGTCCAAACCAAAAAAAAAAAAACCATATTTTAGGTTTAGGGTTTCTCTACATCACATTTCCTTTTCATATTTTAGGTTTTAAAAACATTGGGGAATGTTATATAAAGTTGTTTGAAGGGTAAATATTACATTGTAAATTTATTTTTCCAACATCCTAATCCTTATTTTAATGATGGTATTCACATATCTTTGCTTCTTTTAAAATAAAATAAAATAAAAAATCGAATAGGGTATAAAAACTATGAAGAAAAAAAAAATGTCGGGTCTGGGTGACCCAATGGTTTTTTCAAGGTTAGAAAACCTATGCAAAAATCCATTAGGTCATCAGGTCACACCCAATGGATTTTTTCATTGTTAGAATTCTATGAAAAAACCATCAGGTTAGGGTTACCCGATGTCGGGTCATTTTGACCCGATGGATATTTCCATAGGTTTTTAACCGTGAAAAAACCATCGGGTCACCCTATCTCGAAGGAAAAAAAAAAGTGTTAGGTCTGGGTGACCTGATATCGGATCACCCTGACATAATGTTTTTTTTCTTTGGGAGTTGGGTTACCCTGACCTGATGGATTTTTGCATAAGTTTTCTAACCATGAAAAAACCATTGGGTCAGGGTGACTCGATATTGGGTTACCTTGACCCGACGCTTTTTTTTCTTTGGGACAAGGTGACCCGCCTTGACCTGATGGATTTTTGCATATGTTTTCTAACCATGAAAAAACCATCGGGTCAAGGTGACCCAACATTGGGTCACCATATCCTGAGGAAAAAAAAAACATTGGGTCAAGATAACCTCGACGTTGGGTCACCCTGTCACTATGTCCCAATGGATTTTTTCATTGTTAGAATTCTATGAAAAAACCATCGGGTTAGGGTTACCCGATGTCGGGTCATTTTGACCCGATGGATATTTCCATAGGTTTTTAACCATGAAAAAACCATCGGGTCACCCTATCTCGAAGAAAAAAAGCATTAGGTCCGAGTGACCTGATATCGGATCACATTGACATAAACGCTTTTTTTCTTTGGGAGTCGGGTCACCCTGACCCGATGGATTTTTGCATAGGTTTTCTAACCATGAAAAAACCATAGGGTCATGGTGACTCGATATTGGGTTACCCTGACCCGACGCTTTTTTTCCTTTGGGACAAGGTGACCCACCTTGACCTGATGGATTTTTGCATATGTTTTCTAACCATGAAAAAACCATCGGGTCAAGGTGACCCAACATTAGGTCACCATATCCCCGAGGAAAAAAAAAACGTTGGGTCACCCTGTCCTAACACTTTTATTTCTCGGGACAGTGTGACCCGATATCCCAACGTTTTTTTTTTTTTCATAGTTTTATAACCCGTTCGAAATTTTTTTTTTAAGAAAGCAAAGATATGAGAATACCATCATCATAATAAGGATTAGGAGGTTGGAAAAATAATTTTACAATGTAATACTTACCTTCAAACAACTTTATATAACATTCCTCAATGTTTTTAAAACCTAAAATATGAAAAGGAAATGTGGTGTAGAGAAAGAAAAGGGTTAGATGTTGTTTGGTTAATGGTTTGATGAGTTTGTTGGTAAATTGTTAGTTGATGGTTGGTAAATGTAATAAATAAGGTTAATAAATGGGGTGTAGTTATGAGTGAAGGCATTTTGGGAATTTTAGGTTATTTTTGCAATTTATTTGGGTTTTAAGATAGATTTGCAATTCAGCCCCTGAAATAGAGCAATTTTGCTAAAAACCCTTAAATTTATAGAGAAATTAAAATTTTATTTTCCCAATAAAATTTTATTTGTGTATATCTTTCTGTACGCCCATAATTTGATATCAGAGGGTTTGAGTATCATTTTACAAGAGTCATTATACGAGTTTATACTTAGAAATGGTAATTTAAATAGGTACAGACAAAACATTGACTAGAGCTAACGATTTGGGTCTACAACATGATAATACGACACGAATATGAAGCAAATTATCAGGTTTGTGTTGACTTAACTGTTTCCAGCCTGTTTAATCTAATTAACACCAAACAAATGGTGTTTAGGTTAACACAATACTAAAAGTGCATTTATAATTTTAAATTAATTGAGAGTATAATTGTAATTTTGTAGTTGTACGTATAGAAATATTAACTTTATTAAACAAGTAAACCGATTAAACGTGTCAAACGATATGACTTGGTCCATTCATGTCACATGTTTAAAAAATGGGTCATGTTGTGTCCAATTTGAAGAGTTTGACATTATTAATTAATCGTGTTGTATCGGTTTAAGCCAAATTTAACTCTATCCTTGATCCGGTACGATGTCACCCGTAAAAAGTCTTAAAATTTATTGTAACCATTTTTTTTTTTTGAAACATATCATAATTCATAACAATTTCATAATTAATAAAACATGTTAAAACAAATTAATTAAATTATTTATCTAGACTTTTTTTTAAAAAAATAATTATTTATCTAGACCTATGAGTTTTAAATGGTAACGTTGTGCTAGCAGTGTCCGTGCCAATGGCCCAGGAGAAAATCTTCAGTTGGGCAGTCTCATTGATGTGGCAATGATACCATCTAATAGAAGTGTAGCTTTTTTAAGTTTTAAATATATTTTGATGTTTTCAATAAAAATGCTACACTTCTATTGGACGGTCTCACCACCTGTCAACGCTTATTTTCATTTGGTCAATGAAAGCAAAAAACGAAGCAGGCAATTATTATACATTTATATCATAAATTAAAATACTCATTTTTTTTTTTAAGTATTACATAAATTTTAATGTTTTTTTTAGGGGGAACTCGAACCCACAATCTCATGGTGTTGGTGTGAGGGATTTACCACTGGACCAATCTCATCTTGTCATCATTTTTTTTTTCTATGGTCTTTCTTCACTATAAATACAAAAATAAACCAATGCTTAGTGTTTCTTGGTGGTAAAGAACGTTCATTCGATCTAACAATGTCTCATGTTCGAGTCATCATAACCGTATGTTGTATATAAAAAAATAAAAATAAAACTACAAAAATACAAAATGTTGCAGTAAGACTCCAAGCCTAGTCACTTCGAGCAACAAATTGTCATTCATTAATTTTTCATATAATAAAAATAATGCCAATGTCTTTTAAATGGGATCTCGACATTTTCCCCATGAATTTATAAATCAATTAGAAAAAATTGGTTCAGTTAAAAAAAAAAGAGAGTTAAACGCCTTCTTCATGGAAAATAACTAATACTACACCTCATAAGACCTTGCCATGAATTTTTGTTTGAAAAATCTATTAAACAGCATATTTATTAGGGGCTAAACTGAAAATATTTCGTAATTCGATGGTAAATCTATAATTCTAAAAGAAGTTTTTAGAATTATTTTGGCATTGAATTTCATTTAACACATACATACAAAAAATTCCAATGGCTATCATTTTGACACACCTTATTTTGGCAAGTTGATTGGACCTCCTCATTATATTGTTAGATCAGAGTGATATGTGAACTATTGTCGTAGTAGTTGTGTCATAACTCAGAACTCCATCATTTTTTTTTACATCAATTAAAATGAAGATGTAGGGACATGGGATGATAAATTGTAAAGTGTAATTATTTATTATCATTGAAGTGATATTTATTAGTGGAAATTACAAAAAAAATATCCATTTATATTATTGATTTTTGTTTTTACCTTTCCCTATAAAATTATTATTTGTAACCATTCATATTAATTTCTTTTCACCAAATAACCATTCAATTACATTATTTATCCTACTTTACCTTTTCTTCAACCTCTCCATTCTCCCTCTCTCTCCATTTTCCCTCTACAATCAAAACCTACAACACAAAATCCTCATTTTGATCGAATTGTTATCAAACAAAGTTTTCGTATTGAGAAATCGGCGGAAATATTTGCTAGAAATCGACGAAAAAGACGGAATGAGATATAGTTGATTTTATACTTAAAAACTTTTCCAACCTAGTTCAAGGTCTGTAAATTTTACATTTTTAATTTAATTTTTTACTTTATTTCATGTTTATGTTGATGGGTTTACTTTCAATTATCAAATATTGAGGCTTTGGGTGGAGAAAATGGTTGAATTTTTTTTTTATAATAAACCTACAATGTGTCACATTGGGAAGTGAAATACATGGAAACACTTCCAAGTTCCAATGCTACATAGACATTGTGTGTTGGAAAGTTGGTTGTTTCACTATAAGCGAAATATATCAGAAAATGTGTCACTTAGTGAAACATTTTCTGATGTTTCACTTTCAATTTTTGAAAGTGAAATATATCCAGATGTTTCACTTAAAGTGAAACATATGATTTTTCACTTTCCAGATGTTTCACTTAAAGTAAAACAGATGATTTTTCACTTTTCCAAGTGTTTCACTTGAAGTGAATCATATTCCACTCTCTAAATGAAACATCCGTTTTGAAAGTGAAACATTTGAAAGAGAAACATAGAAAGTTCAAAATGTTATTTCACTTTCACACGTAATGTTGTTTCACTTTCGAAAGTGAAACATCATTTTTCACTTATTATATTGTTCATGTGTTATGCTGATATTGTTCACTCTCATATTGTTTCACTCTGGACATGTTTCAAAATAAAATGTTTCACTATTGAGAGTGAAACATATGTTTCACAAAGGAGTTTTTTCATTCTTGAAGAGTGAAATGGCACGTGTTTCACTTTCAAGAGTGAAATGCATCATATGTTTTACTTTCAAAAGTAAAATATCTATATAAAAGCAAAAAAAAAAAGGTGAAATATCTCATCTGTTTTAAATATGGGGGTACTTTGGACTTTGTACCCCTAACAATACTAAAAACAATAATTGATTTTTTTTTTTGTTAAATACAATACCTAACAGTTCACATGATGAAATAGTCGGTTTTGAAAATTCCCCTATTTATTATTAAAATTAATGTCAATCCAGAACATCTCTTACTTAAATCGTTATCCTCTACCCTGTCAAATTGGGCTGAAATCAAAGCCCAAAAATTGGCTCAAAAGAATGGGCCTCTGTGTGAGGTTCTGGTATTAATGGAGGCCTTTGTTGAATTCTATTTTATAAACTATACATTTTTGAAAAAAAAAAAAATTCTTTTTAAAAGTTACAATTAAGAAGTTAAAAACAATTTTCACAATTTTCAAAATATCATTGAAAACAAACTACAACTTTTATAGATGCTTCGGGCCCGTCCTGCAAGCCGTTTTCTGTTTTTATTTTTTGAAAAGAAAAATGAAAATGAAAACAGTGTTTTGAGTTTCATTTTTGAATTCCGAATACGCGTCTGGTAGCATTTACTGGAATCCATATTTTAAAAATAAAAACGAAAAAAAACGCGTCTGGTAGGATAACCGAAAACTTTCGGAAATTGAAATATCAATTTTTAAATTTTGTTTAATATTATAACAATTATAAATAAATGATTAAATAATTAATAAAAAAACATTTTGTAATTTAATTTAGGGTTTACAAATTTTAACAGTTGAAGAGGAAGAGGAGGAAAAGAAGACCAGATTGGCGGGAAGCGACGCAGATCGGCGGCGGGAGGAAGAAGAAGAAGAAGAAGAAGAAGAAGAGATCTCAGCGGCGAGGCGGCGAGATGCAGAGCAGATCTCGTCGGCAGGAAGAAGAAGAAGAAGAGATCTCGGCGGCGAGGCGGTGAGATGTAGAGCAAATCTCGTCAGTGGGAAGAAGAAGACTGCTCGTCGGCGGGAAGAGGAAGAAGAGGAAGAAGAAGAAGAAGAGGGAGAAGAAGAAGAAGGAAGAAGAAGTCAGTGAAAAAAAATTATTAAAATAAAATATATATTAATGATATGGGACCCACTTCATTTGGAAAACAAAAACAAAAACAAATTCAAGAAAAACAAGTTTTTTTTTGTTTTTCAAAATTTCCACTTTTAACACTTGGTATTGTTTTTGATTTTGTTTTTGTATTTTAAAAATAAAATGAAAAACGGTTACAGGACGTGAATTCGAAATCATTTTTAAAAAATAAAAACGAAAACAGGCTGAAAACAGCCTGTAGGACGGGCCCTTCAACTAATATTTGGACTAAAAAAAGAATAGAGAATTAGCAGCTGATGATAAAATTAAGAAACCATAAACAAATTGAACCTAGCTAATACTGAGTCCAATGGCTCATATATTTACATCAGGAGTCTTGACTGGAGTCGATATAGAATGCCTCAAAGTTATCTGCCCTATGTATTATTAGTGATACCTTGTAATGCTAGCTTCTAGGGTTACTCATACTTCGTTGCTCATCGAAAGCGTCTGATGAACCGCTGCTCAGTTGCCTAAGCGAACTACCACCCCCTTGGGCTTTCTTTGAGTCTACGCGGATGGACTTGGCTGAGAAGCAGTGACGAACTCGGATTTGGTGCCTTGTTGTTTCAGTTGAGCAACTTCCTTGGACTATAACTGCCAAGATGACTTCCTTATCTCGGGTGTCTTCACACCACCAGTTTTGTGGGATTCCATCAACAAATTCTTCTACAGTATGGAATTCTTCATGATGTACAGTGACCTCTGCATAAGTATCCGGTTTGATCATGCCGGCTGCTGGTGTGACCTGAATCCAACAGAATGCAAGCAGATGAGCTACTTCAATTGTTGTCAACCAAAGGCCGATCAACAAACTTCCATAAAAAAATAAAAAAATAAAATAAAAAAATAAAAAAACAAATACCTCAAGCCATCTAGGGAAACCGAAGGAGCCCCTTGAACGATATTCGTATGTTTCCTCATCTTCATTGACAGTGGACTGACCTTCACAGATGATTTTAAAAAATGCTTTATCCTTCAAACTTTTGTTGGTGATTCTTAGAACATATGTGTCCTGGTTTTGAAGGACTATGGTTTCAGTGTTCACTGAAGTTTCTGGAACATAGCTTAATTCATCAAGCGTCGATCTGACTGTTTCATTAGATTTCATAATTTCTCCAAATGCTTGTCTCCTTACTGATCTATCGGTATGAGCAATTTTGACATGGAATTTACATTGGACTGGTTTGTGATCACTCTCAGTTACATCCATGCAAGCATCATACCTGATAAACATTGGATAACCATATTTTAGGACACAAAAAAAAAAAAAATGGAAACAGGAAACAAACCGAACATAAAACATACAGCAAAACTGATGAGACTACAGGGCAGTCTAAACTGCAATCGGACACTGGCTCTGTCCCTGTGCGACTGTCACGATATATTATTCTGTCACACCAAGCGGGAATTCGCTTTTTCTCCCCAGAATCATATCCTGGAAAGATATAGATTTACCATAAAAGAAGAAACAAAGTTGAAAACAGGAGAACAAAATTAAAAAGAGGAGATTTCCATATTTTGTCAAGAAAGCTAGATTGTAAGCATAAATTGGTACACTTATTACTAAATTTTTACCTGCTAAACCAGGTCGGTTTCTTTCAAATTTGTAAGTTGGAGGGAATCTTATTAGTGCTTCTCGCATTCCTCGGAAAACTTTGCCTGCTTTCATCTCAGCCCTGAGTTGGTCCTTTTCTCTCAGCCAGTCAAAGCATCTTTGTGAAACAAAGTCTCGTGCTTCATCGTACGATATACCGAAAAGTCGATAATTAAAATCACCAAAAAATATGACCATATCTGCTTCAGCTAAATCAGGCTTCATTTCTTCCATTTGTTTTTTCTGTTCGGAGGAAGCACCAGTCTGTTTTTTCTGATCGGAGCTAGGAGCAGTCTGTTAAAGCCACAGGGACCAGTCATAAAGAAGGTAAGGTATATATAAAAGAGGCAAGGGACATTATTGATAAATCAAAACAATGGCGTACATTTGCGCCCTTCATCATGTGAACGGCACTTGAGACACCAGCTGAAACAGAAAGGATACATGGCAACCCAGAAGAATAAAGCAGCCAAAATAAATACGTGCACAAGGCAAGAGAGCAATACAAAAACAGGTATGGCACCATACCGGTGGCAGAATTAAGTAGGTTTGCTGATCTGCTGAAGACCATTGTTTTATAGATATGATCAAAATCAGCATTCCGGCGGGCAACTGCTTCCAAATGTGCAGCCAGGTGACAGTTAACGAAGCAAATAATCCGGTCGTAGACTCTGATTCTCAAACCTACACCTCCCTGATTGGGCCATGTCGATCAAACTAAAACAAATTTCTGTTTTCTTTACAGAACAGTATGAAAAGATGAAGACAGACATACATACCTTATTACCAATTGCGCGACCAAAGCCACAAGGAACTGCTGCAGCATCAACATCCCCAACATGTGTTCTAAGATTTTTTCTTACCCTGAAGTGAGAAATAAAAAACATGCGATAGTAGATTAATTAACTTTATAAAAAGACTAGTTAGTGATCATAAGGACATCAACAGAGAAGGGTTTATTTTGCCTCACCGAAGAGAAGGAAACATCAATATTACATGTGAAATCAGGTTAAATGTTTTGCCTGTAGCATAAGTTTTCACTTACCAAAGTGATATGAGCAAGCCTGCCAACTGCCTAGAACCCATACGTTCAAAAGTAGTTCCTTCTTCTAAGGCCTTTCCTATTGTGTCTTGCCACCACTGCCCAATAGCACTCCCTTCAAGTCCTACCTACATTTGGAATTTTACTGGTAAACAAAATATGCAAACTACAAAATAAATACAAATGAAATTTCATAATCTTTCCTCTCAGAGAATAAAAAGGTACTGACCAGTGAGGAAGTTTCCATGGGATGTTATTCTTGCCAAATGAAAAATTACATAATTCAAGTATACTAATTAAGAGTTATCGACGACGTCAGTAAACAGGATCTTACAGTTTCTTTGGCTGCAGACATTGCAAGGAAACCTGCACCCATCTCTACTTCTTGCAACCCAACAGCAATAATGCCAACATCTGATGAAACAGAACCCAGCCATGACATAAGTGAATCATGAGAGGCTCTTCCTTGACCGACATTCCATGTTCCAATTAAAATTCTGATATTGTCTCTTCTTGAGTACGTTGCTTCTTTTGCAGCCAGTTCTGACCTTAACAAGTTGTCAAGAGGTCCTGGAGATGTGATGCTCCATCCCCGTATGCCACCATGAGTAGCCAAGCTATAAATATAACCCTTCCCAACTGCCAACTTTATCACAGGACTACTATGAGCAACCCATGATGCAATCAGGTTTCCCTCAAGATCCAATATTTGGATGTAGCCGCTAACATAGCCCACATATATTCGTGTCCCATAAGTGCAAATGCATTGGACAGCATAAGGATGGTGGGTAACATCTTGCAAGCGATTTCCATTTCCATCCCACTGCACAAGTAGGCCATTAGTACATCCACTCCAGAACATGCCATCTGCAGATATCACTAGTGCTTCCGTTCTCTTGTTATCTTCAACAAATGCACCTGCACCCCTAGTTGCGACTCGACGAACAGCATCTGCAGCTCCCATTATAGCATTACGTGACCGTTGCAAGAAGCTGGTACCTTGAGATTTCTCCTTCTTTGATGTGGAAACAAATTTAACCTTCATCTCGTCTTCTACCGGTTGATCTTGTACCGATTGTGGCGTATCAACTCGATTCTCAATCTGACCTTCAATATTAAAAACTCTCAGAAGCTCCTTTGTGCGAGCATCCCTGCAGCATTACAAATTCTTAGTATACTTTGGATGCCTTTCTTTGAAATTGACCATTACATACAATTATTTAGGGAAAGAAGAAGAAAATTGATAATGAAATAAGTCTGAAATTTATGTACCATAGTGAGAAGAAAAGAGGCTGAGCACACCAAACTTTGGCTCGAACAAGGTCGGATATCAAGCACTTGATATCTGAAGAGGATATGCTACATGCACCATTTACAGTGACTTGGCTCCTGAGGTCAATGAATGACCTCTCTACTAATAAAGCAGCCATGTGCTTTTCCTCTGGTTTAAGAGAAAGAGATTTTTCAATGGATTCCCATGGCCAGATCTTAATAATACCACCCTCTCCGCCTGACCATAGATCACCTGGAAGAGCCACATAAATTTCACAAGTTAACATTGGCAGGGAGCAGTTTGATGACATTAAATCTAAATCTTTTGAACAGCAACTGAGAAGACCTCAGGTAATTAATAATAAAACACTTGAACAGGTCTTAGAAGACCAAGACAACTTCATGGAAAGATCAGTTCTCAGCCAAGTTTTTATCGATTAAAGGGCCGTGTGCGTATATATAACTAGGCATTAACAGATGATAAAGGTTGAAAATGTTTTGCTGCTTTGCTTTTAATATTTAAAACTGAGTCCCCTAATATACTAACATGCATTTTAATGACTAATTATCAGCAACGTAACCCCAGTTCCAAGTTACCTAACACAAACACATTTTGAAGGTATCATTATTGCCATATAGAATAGAAATGATTTTAGGCATCTCATGTCATCCTTCTTAATTCTCCCAACATCTAATTGGTTTCTAAACGATCTCCTACTATAAGCTATTATCAGAGCACATAGAAAGTTTGGGATTGATTAACGAAACGAAATGAATCCTAACCACCCTATGGTTAACAAAACTACCGTGTCAGTGTCTCAACATTACCATGAGAGCTGAAAAGCATGGCGAGAACAGGACCGCGGTGTGCCTGCCACGACAAACCTTCCTTCAAAGGATTGTTATTATCCTCCAAACTCTGATCCGTTTTCCACGACCTGATTTTCCCATCTTTGTGTCCACTCAAAACAAGCTTGTTGCCGCTATCAACCATCAAACAGGTGGTAGGCGACGTGTTCACGGACTCGTGAAACGGCGCTGCGTCCTCGTCTCCCCTCCTCACACGGTTACTAAGTCCGCAACCCACGTCACAGGCGCTGTCGAAATTCCAGTATCGGACCCCACTCTCCTGGCCAGCCCACAGCTGCGTCTCCGTACACGCTATGTTCCTTAGGAACTTCCCAACCTGAGTCTCTCTCAGAGGGTGCGGCCTCAGCTCCAAGCATGGCGGCCGACCCGGGTGTACTGCAGAGCGGGTCGGCACCTTGAATATCCCAACGCCTCCGCCGCTGCCGACGAACTCCGGAAGTGGATGCAACTGCCGCTGGTCAGGCTGGTCGGCGTCGTCATCGTCGATGTATATGGTCTGCATGATGTAATCCTCGTCGATATCGGCGGCCGAGGATGGTCCTCCGGCGAAGAAGTCGTCGTCGGAAGAGTCGTATAAGTGGTCATCGGTGGGGGGGTTGGGAAGTTCATCGAGGCTGTGTTTACGAACGGGGTGGTAGGTTTTGTCGCCGGTACGAATCTGTTGGCTGAAGGAGTGTATTTTGCGGTGGGGCGGAGCGGAGGTGAGCCCCGCCAATGCGTCTCTGTCTTCGTCTTCGATATGATCATCCATGGTCCCTTGTTTACGAATCTCTTGTCTAAATTACGATCAATTATTCTTCTTCTGGGAAAATGAGAGTCAGATCCAAGAGAGGAGGGAAAATGAGAGTTAGAGCGCCAAATTCTCAGGATTTAACGGTCATGAATCTTTTTCTTTCCATCCACTCACTAATCAATACTCTTCTTTTCTAATTACTTTCTAATTATGAAACAGTTCTTACACGTGTTTGTCTTGTTTCATAATTTTGTGGAATCAGTGTTGAATTTCATTTAACACATACATACAAAAAATTCCAATGGCTATCATTTGACACAACTTATTTTGGCAAGTTGATTGGATCTCCTCATTATATTGTTAGAGCGATAGGTGAAATATTGTCATAGTAGTTGTGTCATGACTCATAAGTCATAACTCCATTTTTTTTATTTTATTTTATTTTTTTTTTTTATTTTTTTTTTTTTTACATCAATTAAAATGAAGATGTAGGTACATGGGATGATAAATCGTAAAGTGTAATTATTTATTATCATTGAAGTGATATTTATCGGTGGAAATTACCAAAAATGATCCATTTAAAGGAAAATGTTTGGGTACTGACTTGGTTAGTACCCAAATATACTGACCACCCAATGAGGTGTTGTCATATTGCTAAAACTCTTTCACTTTTTACATTTTTCTCCTTACTTTGGGTTACGTGGCAACCAACCATTGGGTTGGTCAGTACCTTAGGTCAAGGTATTGACCGGTTAGCATACAAGTGTTGTCCTTTATATTATTGATTTTTGTTTTTAACCTTTCCCTATCAAATTATTGTTTTTAACCATTCATATTAATTTCTTTTCAATAAGTAACCATTCAATTACATTATTGGCCCTTCTTTACCTTTTCTTCGACCTCTCCATTCTCCCTCTCTCTCCATTTTCCCTCTACAATCAAAACCTACTACACAAAATCCTCATTTTGATCAAATTGTTCTCAAACAACATTTTCGTATTGAGAAATCGGCAGAAATATTTGTTAGAAATCAACGAAAAAATATGGAATGAGATGTAGTTGATTTTGTATTTGAAAACTTTTCCGACCTAGTTCAAGGTATGTAAATTTTGCGTTTTTAATTGAATTTTTTACTTTATTTCATGTTTATGTTGATGGGTTTACTTCTAATTATCAAAAAATTGAGGCTTTGGGTGGAGAAAATGGTTTAATTTTTTTATTTCAAACTTTATTTTCATAAACTTGCGTGTCACGTTGAAAAGTGAAACACACTCTGTGTTTCACTCTCCAACGTGACACAAACACTATGTGTTGAAAAGTTGGTTGTTTCACTATAAGTGAAATTTATTTGAAGATGTGTCACTTAGTGAAACATTTTCTGATGTTTCAGTTTCAATTTTCGAAAGTGAAATATATCCAGATGTTTCACTTAAATTGAAACATATTTCTCTTTCGAAAGTGAAACAGATGATTTTTCACTTTCCAGATGTTTTACTTTAAGTGAATCATATTCCACTCTCTAAATGAAACATTCGTTTTGAAAGTGAAATATTTTAAAGTGAAACATAGAAAGTTCAAAATGTTATTTCACTTTCACACGTAATGTTGTTTCACTTTCGAAAGTGAAACATCGTTTTTCACTTATTATATTGTTCATGTGTTATGCTGATATTGTTCAGTCTCATGTTGTTTCACTCTGAACATGTTTCAAAATAAGATGTTTCACCAGATTTTTCATTCTTGAAGAGTGAAATGGCACATGTTTCACTTTCAAGAGTGAAACGTATCATATATTTTACTTTCAAAAGTGAAATATCTTATCTATTTTAAATATGGGGGTACTTTGGACTTTTTACCTCTAACAATACTAAAAACAATAATTGAATTTTTTTTTCTGTGTTAAAAACAATACTGGTCAGTTTTGAAAATTCCCCTATTTATTATTAAAATTAATGTCAGTCTAGAACATCTCTTACTTAAATTGTTATCCTCTACCCTGTCTAATTGGGCTGAAATCAAAGCCCAAAAATTGGCTCAATAGGATGGGTCTCTATGTGAGGTTCTGGTATTAATGGAGGCCTTTGTTGAATTCTATTTTATAACTTTAATGTTTTAGTTGTACGTTTTACAAAATTGTTTTTAAAAACAAAAAAAAAAAAAACTTTTTAAAAGTTATAACTAAAAAGTTAAATATAATTTTTTTAGTGTTTTCCACAATTTTCAAAACATTATTTCAAAACAAACTATAACTTTTCCCTCTACTCAACTACTTTACCCATCTTAAAAATAACAACAAATGCACTTAAATCGTTTTCCAGTTTTTAAAACTATTTTTAAAAAACACATATTTTTTAAAAACATAATTTATAAAACATGATTTTCGTTTTTAAAAAAGTTTTCAAAACACCATTTTAAAAACGATACCAAACATGCCCTTAAACCATATCGGATTGAAGTTGAATACAATATATCCGACATATTGAAGCATTTTTTTCATTGACCTTGAACTTTTTATGATATATCAGAAATAATAATAAGGAAAACCATCACGTACATATATAATTACTTTCAAATATTGAAACACACAAACAAAACTTGAATTCTGCTAATTATAATTAAAACAAGGAAGCATCAAGGTAGAGAGCTAGAGATACGAAAAAAGGTAACAAAAACACAAACACAAAGACAACATAATTTACTTGCAGTTTCTCTAAGTTTGCAGAGTCATAAAATAACATAAAAAACAACAACAACAACGTAGTAGTTCTTCTCAGTATTTTTCACCAAATAATATAATTACAAAGACATAAAATTGGCTAATGATCATCATCTTATGAACTGGAAATGCCTGCATCCATTGCTGATCGAGCATGTGCATGTGCTGCTGCTCTTGCTCTCTTGTTATTATCATCATGGTAACCAACCTGGCATGTAATTGTTCACACTCGGGCCGGCGGCCGAAACATGAACTGCTATCTGATCAGGCTGATATCTGCATACAGTTCAATAGATTGAGACATGATCAGAAAAATCTATCTCCTTCAATTCATTCAAATAAGTAGTTTACAACCTCAAAGTTTCTAATTTTCAAACCGGCCAACTTATAATATATATATTTTTTATCATATAAATATTTAGTTGTATATATGTTGTTGTGTATAATACTGTATATTCATAGTATAAGATTTCAAATCACAGGGAAAAATATTATTTCAAGAACTTATACTATATGTATCTATGTATCAATCCCCAAAACTAGAGGAAGAAGGAGGGCCAGGGCCCATGACCCCTCTTCCCTCAATTTTTTTTTATAATAATTTTATATAAAAAAAATATGTTTATGAAATTATAAAATTATCTTTATATTTACAATTTTTTCATTTTTGGCCCTTCAATTTTTTAAAATTTTTTTTTTTAGGTTCTGTCAGACTGTCACTATCCAAACCGACCAGTACTCCAAGACACTTCTACGCTATACCCAGTTCATAGGGTTTCATGCATTTTTTATTATTTTTTTATTTTTAGAATAGGAGATTAAAGGAGGTTTCGTGATACGTACCCGATTTGCAAAGTGGGTTCACATTCCAGTTGATGGAAGAAGGAATCACCGTGAGGTTGAGGTGGTTGGCGGCCGTAGCCGACATCTTCTGCACTTGGATTCAATTGAAGTGAACTTACTTGGTATCCTTCCATCAACTGCAAACCAGCAAACCCCCATGTCTCATGGATCATCTTCATCACAACAACAGTTAATAATACTAGTTTAAATGTGTTAAATGAGAATATATACATCATATCACAGATAGTAAAAGCTTCAAAGAATAAACTGACAATATTGACATATATATATATATAAAGAATTGATAGACAATAATTGATATAAGCATGCATGGACCATAATATATATTTGTAGTAATTGGTAAATATGACTCACCCTTTGTTTCAAGGTCTTATTTGCTTCACTAAGCAAGTGTTCCTACATTTAAAAAAGAAAGACAGAAATGAAAATTGATGTAAGTTGATGAAGAAACTGAACAGGAGATCTACAAAGGAAGCTATATATTAAGTTGTTATATATCATACCTTTTGTTGAAGATCAGTGAGTTGATCCAGCATGTGCTGGGTCTGTAAAAGAAGATAGAATATGAAAAGAAGATGCCATAATTAGCAAGCAACATTTCTTCTTTTTGTAGTTATCTCTCTTGGTTGCATTTTGCTGATCATGGCAGTTTGAAAACCTATTGGCCTTGCCTAGCTAGTTCTATAAAATATATTTTGTTCACAACGCATTTTTATGCAGATTACATATTCAAGCATTTCTCAGATTTATCATGATCCAGTTAAAAACACAACCTTTCTATTTTCTCCAAATTCAGAGCACAAGCAAAGGAAAATATACTCAGAAATATCAATATATATGATGAGATTGCAATGCATGCACTTAGTTGTTATATATATATATATAAATGCATTAACCAATGTGTTTGAAGTTTGAACCCGTCTAAAGCATCATAGAACATGCATATGGGTTGTGATGTTTTCCAGAAATTAATGGTTTAATTTTTATTTCATTGGTCAATATATAATAATTATATATAAACACAGCTAAATTAAGAGGACTATTGGGTTTCTCATAGAAGTCTGCTATCACACACCCACACGGCCACACACACACACCCACATATATATATAGAGGATGGTTCTCCTATCATGTTATCATAAAATTATAATTTCAGGACGATCAACCACATCTAAATGTTTTAATAAAAGGCTGATTTTTTTTAACAAACATTTAAACTTATTAAAACATATGGCTGTGGTTGGTCGTCCTGAAATTAATATATATATATATATATATATATAGGGTTCCCTCTTTTAGGTTCAGAGAGTGGTGTAACTAATTACTAGTGTTTGGATTTTGTGACAGTGAAACACTCTCTTTTGTTATTTTTTATCCATAGATGTTGGTCTTATAAATTCTCTCACCGTATAATAATACACTTACACCTATAGGCTATAGCATAATCAAACTGTGCAACTAGAAATTAATAAAATTATTATAAGTATATATATATACCCTTGTTGATCTGATCTGCTTCAATGACATATCAAGCTGCCTTTCAAGGGACTCAAGCTCTTTGCTGCTCAGAGGACCAAGTTCTTCTCCAAGCAGATTTCTATGAACATAAAAAATCATGTACACGTTTTCATTTGATTCGATTTAGTTGTACAACAAAATAAGTATCAATTAATCTCTTAATTACCTTTGGGATCTTTGCAAGGCTTCGTATCGCGCTTTAAGCTTCATGTATTCCTGTTGGCTACTTAGCTCCTACAAACACAGCAGTGTTACAAATTTACAGTACATATAGAAATGAACCACATAATTGAGACCAACCACACACACACACACACACATATATATATATATATATATATATATATATATATATATATAACATACACAATTCAGGACCCTCTATATATTAAGCATCAACCCTCAATCTTATAATTAATGGGATGGGATGAGTTTTGTTGCGTTTTGTTCGTACTACGCGAACAAACTTGCATACAGTATTATGTTCGATGAGGTGGTGGTAGCTGGCTGTGAGAGAGAACTTGTTAAGGTCAGTAGAAATGAGGTGATCATACTAATCAAAATGTGTTATAGAAAGATTAGCAACCATTTTTTTTTTTTTTTCATGAACCTAATGAACATACAAGTGGCTTCACAAATTTAACCTATATGTTCCAAAAAACAAGCAATTAAAACAATAAACAAACATATATAATCAATCATAATTAAGTTACATCACATAATCATAACATTACTAGCTTATATCACATAATCACAATTACATCATTAATTGAATTAGCTTCATCACATAATCTTAATATCATCAATTGAATTAGCTACATCTTATCATCTAAAAACTAAGATTACTTATCATTAATTGAATTAGCTACATCATATCATCAAAGATTTAATAATACTAAATTTTTTGGCAGAGAAAATTAACAAGGGATATGTACAAATAACTACTACCAGGGCCTCCCTTGCAGACACATTTGGTTCTGGAGCTCCATAGTTGCACTTCTGGTACCTCTCCAGAGTTTTGAGCATGCTATAATAGATGTTATCAAAGAAGACAATTAGCTACCATTATTAGTACATATATAATCATTAATGGATTATCATGAATCAAGAAAACAAACCAAACCATGTATCAAAATGAGTGATATTGCATGGGAAATGAAAACTACTGAAACATTAATTTTCTAATCAGAATTAGAGGAAAGATTAAAAAAATAAAGAAGAGATATATAGAAGTCTAATCAAATTCAAAAGGGTCAAAAACATGAAGCAGCTTTAAAAGTGACTGATTATACAAAACACCTGACACAGTAAAATCCATATTTATCAGCTTTCAAGAATTTTCATCACCTCTGTAGGTTTCAAAGAAGATCACATGAATGAAATAATTAAGAAGAAAAAACATATTAAAAAGAGATTAAATTCTCTATTTCTCTCACTTACAATGAATCTAATAAACTAGTCATGTATTTTTTTCATTGCACACTGACACCCAATTAATTTTATAGTGGAGAAATTACACCTAAGTTGATCTATTATCACATTTTTCATATTCCTTGAATCCTCTCAAGCTATACTCTAATTAAAATAATAATTCAAAGGAGATGCATTTCTATGCTGCCAGAAACTTAAAAAATAAATTAATTTATCAAAAAAAAAAAAAAACTTATAAAATAATAAAAAATATTTCTTCTGTTGCAGAAAACACACACACATGATGCCCAAATTGTACCTATATCATCATTATTAATTATATACACTGTACTAGGATTTAATGAGGAAGAAGAACTTGAAAATCCTATGGACATATGATTGATCACATGTAAATCAGTCTTGAACACAAAACTAACTTTTAAACACATCATTTCATCATCAACTCAGATCTGATGGAGAGAGAGAGAGAGAAGCTTTGGGAAGATGGAAACCCTAAAAGCTTTGAAAACTGATGTGGGAATGTCTCAATCCAATTGCATATTCATTAATAATGTGATTTTTTAAAACAAAAATAAAAATAAGAACAAAAACATCAAAGAAGGAGAAGAATTGTTATGATCCGGTGGAAAGAAGGGAGACTCCTGAACTGATCTAAACTGCTGCATAAATTATTAAAATTGTTTTTGACTGGATTTGATCAGAGAAAGATCTTAAAAAAACACACAGATGTAGCAGAAAGCCTGAAATCAACTAAATTATACATGTATATCTACTGAAAAAAATTATTAAAAAAATTGTAATCAAAGCTTGGCCAAAAAAAAATCATAAAAATAGAAGATAAAAATGGAGTAGGTAAGAAGAGGTAGGAATTGAAAAGAGTCAAAGAGATGAAGATGAAACAAAAACCCCAGCTCTCACAACTGAATATGGAGAGAGAGTTTTTCATCTATGCAAAGTGAAAACCTAAATTTAAACAAAAACAAAAAAAATTAGTAATCAGACTTTTTATACTCACAGAAACTGAAAAAAATAGACATGAAGTTTTAGTGAGTTGGAGGTTGAAGAAGAAAAAAAGAAGCAACTTTTTAATATATCAATCAAACACCCAGTCTGGTTTATCGAGGATGAGAGAAAAGGAAGAGAAAAACAAAATCCCACAAAAGCTTTAACACAACTAAAGAGAAACACAAAAGCTTTCTCTCTTATGATCAATCTCTATCTGCTAGCTAGCCTTCTTTTAAATTAATTTAGAAGAAGACTCCAAATTAGGTTTTTAAAATAAATAAAAAAATCTTGAAAAATCAGCTTAGCAGATCAGAAGAAACCCTTTTAAACACAATAAAAATGAAACAAATTAAAACGGAAAAAAAAAATAAAAAATCAGAGATTAAACAAAAAAGGAAAAGGAAAAGAAGAAAAAATAAAACAAACAAAAGGGCTTTGGGAAACATGAAAACTAGACATCAAACTAGAGTGTCTCAACTCTCAATATAACAGTGATAAATATATATACATATAAATGCATATATGTATATATGTGTGTATGTATCTTCTTTTGATGGATTTCCAGTTGCAGATCTAACATCAATAGGAACACAAAAACACTCAACCTGCTAAAAACGCTTAGACATTCACCAAAAAGGCAACAACAAAAAAATAACCCATCCCCAAAGACACAAAACTTTTCAATTCTCATCTTCTCTTTTTTTTTTTTTTTTCTCATTTCATCAACTGATCACAAAACCACCCCATCACTGAAAACAGCAAAAATCACCTCTCACATGGCTATCAAGATCCAAAGTCAGAATTCAAAACAAGGGAAAAAAAAAATCAATAAAAAAGAAACCAGCAAATTAAAGAATCTCTAGACCCTAGCTTCTTAGACACAGAAAAAGAAATGAAAACAGAGTTAGAGAGAGAGAAATGGGTTTTCCCTTTATTTATTTTTAATATTTTGGTGAATGAAGTTGTTGTTTTGGTGATATACCTTGAACTACTGCAAAACTCGTACAGCTTTCCTCTATTAGAGAAGATGATGAGAGCAACCTCAGCATCACAAAGAACTGAGAGCTCATATGCTTTCTTCAAAAGCCCATTTCTTCTCTTTGCAAAGGTCACTTGCCTGTTAATTTTGTTCTCTATCCTCTTCAACTCAACCCTACCTCTCCCCATTTTTTCTTTTCTTTTCTTTCTTCTTCAAACAACAGCTATCAAAAACACATCTTTATATCATCTCTCTCTCTATATATATAAATAAATAAATATAAGAAACACAACCCCCTTTGTAGTTGTAGCTTTCACCTTTTCTTATATATATATATATATATACTATTCTCTAATATTATTATTATTATTATTATGAGGTAATAATATATGACTTCATTAGAATCTGAGTCTCTTTTTTCTTTTCTTTTGATAATAAAACACATACACTGATACACACCCACTAAACAAATCGAATAATAAAATGGATGGTTAGCTACTTAGCTTGAAACTGTTCTAGTCCTTTGTTTGATCGTGTTGCTGTGTGATCATGATTCATGATCGGACGGTTGAGATTAATTTATAAAAGAAAAAGAGGAAATAGGAGTATATAGCACTTTTTTAATTTTGAATTGTACAAATATCAAACTTTAATAACTCTTGTTTTAATAGCACCAAAAATGAAATTTGGACAAAAATACCCCCCAACTTCTTTTCTTTTCTCGTGTGTCCTCACCTTCTTCTTCCTTTTTCTAAAACCTCCATTGATGGAGCTTCAATGGAGGTGCCACCGTTGACCGGCGAGTTGACCGGCAAAACCACCGGGAAAACGTTCGTCGAGTGCCAATAATTGTAACCGAAGTGTTCGTTTTCATTTTCGAGTTGTGTAGAGAGAGAAACGAAGCAAAACCCAAATCGTCGCGAATCTTCATTGTCCGATTTATGACGATCCATCGCGAATCTGATGAAACTGATGGCACCAACGAACTCGGCATCCTTCAATCTTCTAGATCCAATTATTTCCAGAGTCAACCAGCGCCGTCGTCGGATCGTCACTGTCGCCATTAATGGAGGTCGAACAGAATAAGTCCCGAACAAACTTGAATTAAGTCTCGAAAACGCATGAATAAGTCTCGAAAACGCATGAATAAGTCTCGAAACGCATGAATAAGTCTCGAAAACGCATAAAAAAGTCTCGAATTTTCGAGAAAAAAAATAAAAAGGAAAAGAGCAAGTGGGGGTATTTTGGTCTCATCACTTACTTTGGTGCTATTTAAACACGACTTATTAAAGTGGTGCTATTTGCACAAGCCCTCCCCTAAAAAGTGCTATTTAATTTTTGGCCCCAAAGAAAAAAAGGTGTGGTAAGTAATAAATGAAAAAGTGGAATTAGGACAAGAAGAGATTGGGAGTGCTTACGTGTCGAAAGGAGAAGTGAACGACGTCTGATAATCCACCTGACCGTTTCTTCGTGTTCGGGCAAAATCATGTGACCTAACCTTAAGAATCTGAAGACTTTCGCATGTTTTCCCTTATATTTACCGATTTACCCTTCTCACGTTGTCTGAAAATCAAGTTTTTTTATTTATTTGGGGGACTGGAATTTACTGTAATACCCCCCACATCAGGTTCATTTTATTATTATTATTTCTACATTATTAATGACTGACCTGGTGTGATATAAGATAAGAAGTAATAACCAGAAATGGAAACCTTAATTATATTATTAATTTTTTTAAGATTTCATCAACCTGTATATAATCGGGTTTTTTTCTTCTTAAAACCGATTTGAATTTTCAAGATTATGACGAGATTTATGAACCACACATTATATAAGAGTAAATGCATTCATTTTTTTTTTTTGAACCCAACATTTTATTTTATTTTATATATATAAACCCAACATTTTATTTTATTATATATATATATATATAAACCCAACATTTTATTTAATTTTTCACTTTTTTCCTAATTCAAAACTCTCTAATAATTTTAATTTTTCTAAAATGAATTTTTTTGGTTGACAGTAGTACTGTATTAATTGTACCAGTACACACACACAAATATATAATAGATTTCAAAAAACCTAATTCTGACTAGAACCTGACCGACTGGTTAGAGAGGCTAGCATATATATGTATCACAATATTGTTTGTGAAGTCCAGCAAAACTTTACATGTACAAATGAGAAAAGAAACCAATCTGTTTTTTGAATATCAAAAAGGAAATAATCCTGAAAATCAAACATATTTTCCTTTGCTTACAATTGCACAGACAGTTTGGTGGGTTTCAGGATCATTTTGTCAGGTTTTTCTAATTACAATTTGCCTTATTGTTATCATGTTTAAATATACATATTTAGGTCATCTCTATCTCAATATATTACTTCGTTTCGTTTAGTTTAATCAATGCTACAATGTCAGTTGCAATCAATGGAGTCAAATGTTTCTCTATTTTATTTTACTACTAGATATGGGGTTTCTAAATATTCTCCAATATTTTTATTTCTCTTTTCATTAATTTGATCGGTAGTATTTAATTTCTTCATCCAGCTAGTAATTATAAAACTACATAATTAATGTTACGTACCGTATGTACATTGTTCTAGTAAATGTAACTTGACCTAATTCGATATATATTTATTGACTTTTGGGTTAGTTTATCTAACATCAAAAGTATATAGCTTAATTAGCAATATATTTTGTTTCTTTTTAAGCATTATTAGAAAATACATATGATCTTACAGTTTAGACTTCTAAACCTAGTTAATAATTTGATGACCGGCCTATATATGTTGATGTAAACAAATTTGTCATAAATTCTAAACCTGATCAAGCTATGTTTTTTATTTCCACCATTGACTTTTTAATAAGTTTGCTTGGCTCATATTAAGTTATTATAATTGTTATTATTATCATATATAAATATATAATGTTTTATTGTGTTAATTAAGATAAGGAAAATTGCAATTAACTTTCAAAATGAACACTTTCCTTAAATGTACAATTCTAATGAGAACTTGAAGAGGTATTTTGAAAAGCTAGCTAGCTTGGCTTATGAACAAAAAAAAAAAAAAAAAGAGCTGCTTTTGACCTGCAAGAAATTTTTTAAGAAATTGTGAAAAATGTGGTATAAAAAAAGCCGCTTCTATAGAAAAGCGATTTTCAACAAGAATTGAATACGATACATATACGATATTGATCGTCAAAGATTGTGCATGTGATGTTAAAAAAATCTAAGTGTTTAATGTTTGGCTACAAATTATACGATTCTTGACTTTGTGTTGAGTTTTTTTAAAGCTTCACGGTTCTGGAGATAGAGACCCGGCCATCTAATAAAGACAATAAAATGAGTCATGATCATATAATACAACAATATGCTCACAGATTGCTTGATTATTACAGATTATATCTAATTAAATCTCACATCAAATTAATATATTCTTTGGTCACACAAGTAACAGCAACAAGTCATGAACAATGTTTATTTTGTCTCTCTGTGACATTAATGGATAATAATCAAGTATGTTACGAAATATGCAAACTTTAAAGTAATCAAACAATCACACATGAAAGCAAATAAAGAATAATAAAGAAAGACATTAAATTTGATGTAGTTCATTGTAAGACTACGTACATCCATAGAGTGCACCGGAACTTCCACTATCAAATCATTGTTTACAACGGTGATAAAACACTCTCCCTCTTTAATCCGGCTCTCAATATTTTTATTCCCTCTCTGTCACACAAACCCTAAGAATACATGATCGAGCTCGACCCCTGTATTACTTCAGCCTAACACAACAATAGTGATTCATATATATGCTTTACAACCTAGGAAGTGTTCAACTAATAATAAATAATTAACAGCAGTACTATGTACTTTGCATTATAATATATACATGATCATTTTGCAATTTCTAATACCTTTGATGAACACCAATTCAAGCCTCAGTATTTTGCCAAATGAGGAAGAGCATAATATCAAGATATCATGAAGGAGAAAATCAGATGGTGAAAATTCTCAAAATAATTCCTGTTTTGATATGGTAGCAATGTGTATTTTAGGGCTGACACTAGGTGAAAGTTCTACCGAAACCCAGTTAAATCAACCTGTGTAGTGTGGCTAACAGTAGGAGTACATGCATCGTGTATATTGGCTCCCAGAAATGAAGAAATTTGGATGATATGATAAATGATTTACAGAGATGATATATATATATAAGTCAAAAATTAATTGTCACATCAAAAAATTTGGATGGAATAGATTTGAAAGCATGATCACATGAACCGCATTAAATACGAGTTGTAAAAAATTATGATAGTTTGGCACATAAAAAAAATACTTGGACGATGAGAACAAATAAAAATAAAAATGACTGTGTAGTACTTGGTACGTGGAATAATGTTCATATATATATACACGTAATATCATCAGATCTATCTATCTATCTATCCATACATGAGAATGGAAAAAAAAAAAAAAAAAAAAAAAATGTGATAAAAAATTATTAAAACCCAGTGAGTAATAACAATGGTGATGGTTGTGGTGGGGGACCAAACCATAAACCAGAAGCACATCAAAGTGCATTGAGACAAAAACACCACATGGGTTTCTCCCAGAAAGCCGTGCTTCGATCACTGTAATATGTGGTCCATTCATCAATGTTCTACTTACTAGCTAGGAGAAGGACTGGTGGTGGACCTATCATTATTGACTCTATTCGAAGTATGGAACTCAATTTTTCTTCCTGATTAGTGATTACAGTGTAAAAAAAATTATATTTAGTGTTCATATTCTGAGATTCAGCTTAAATAAACGATGTCGGAAAAGGGTTTCAGATGAATTTCGAAATTGTTTTTAAAAAAAATTCCTTCATTTTTAACGAATTCCAAAACCATCCGGATCTGTCTGTAATTTGCATGCACCAACACCACTTAACACTTCCCTTATAGCATGATTGTGACCACCGACCAATCCCATCTCAATGCCTTTATATCCAACCCCCTCTCATCAACCTCAATCATCGATCAACATGGGGCCAAGCCAGCACACAAAGCACCTTTATCAATAATACATAATTGGAGTAATTGCACAAATATCCCCCGATTTTAGACCTAATTACACACATATGGACTTTTTTTTTATCAAATATTACACAAACATCCCTACTGTCAGTTGACTTCCATCCAAACTAGCTGTTGACCAAATTTTTAGTATTAAAAGTCCAAAATACCCTTAATTACTTATTTATACTTTATTTTGTTCCCCTTTAAATAAAATAAATTATATAAAAATACAAATAAATAACTTTTAATTATATTTTTTTCAATCAAATTTTAAAAGACAAAAATATATAATAAAAAATTAGAATTTAAAAAAATTAAAAAAAAAAGAATAAAAGAAATTTTTTAAGAAAAGAAGGGAGAATAGATCGATTTCAAATACACTGTTGCTGTGACTTGGATCCACAATCATGAAAAACAAAACTAGATTTTAAGTTTAACATTAAAATACAATCATTATTGATGATTCATAAACCAACAAACCACAATTATATTCAATTTTCAATCATCAATAGGATTTCATTCAAGCTACAAGATTTTTAGCAATAAATGGGATTCCACAATTATTTTATTTTAAGGGGAACAAAATAAAGTACAAATAAGTAACTAAGGGTATTTTGGAGTTTTAATATTAAAAATATGGTCAACAGTTAGTTTCGATGGAAGTCAACTGATAGTAGGGGATGTTTGTGTAATATTTGGTAAAAAATCCATATGCGTGTAATTATGCCGCCTAAACTCAAGGGACGTTTGTGCAATTACTCCTACATAATTTACACAACTATAGCTCTCTTTAATCTCAAGCAGTGGTGTAGCCAGAAAATTTGTTTAGATCGAGGGTTTTTTTTTTTTTTTTTTTTTTTTTTTTGGAGTTTAGGGAAGAGAGAGGACTCGAACCTACAACATACCTCTTGTTGTAAGTGTGACAGGTATATCACTGGACCAATTTCATCTCGTCAAACATTATTTTTTATTACTTCTCAACTTAAAACCTTTTAAATAAATACTAACATTACTAGAGAATTTTGTTATAAAAAAATAATAATAATAAAAAAAGGGTATACCTCTATTCACTCATGTGACATAATATTGTATTTCGTATAATAATAGAACAAAATTCAATGAAACTAACTTAAGAAATATAGAATGTAACAATGAAAATTAGGAATTTGCAAATATTTTAAGTGAATTATTAATTTTTAAAATATTATTTATTATCGTTTTTCTTCTGATTCTATAATAATAAGAGATTTTTTTCAACCAAATGTTTACATTTTACAGAATTTTGACAATAAATAATTAAGATGGTAAAATATATTAAACATCATTTTATGAATTATCAGCACCATAAAAAATTAATAAATTATTATTATTTCTAATTATGTAATTTAGATGAGAAACAATATACTTTATATCAAATAGACATAGAATAGAATATCCAAGAAAAATATTTTATTAAATCAATATATATATGAATGATATACCCTTTCTCGTTCTCGTACGTATTAAAAATATATGAGAATCTATACTATATAGTTTCGAAATTCATCAGAAACCTGTCCATGCTATAAACAACTCAAATATTGAAATATACACACACTCCAAAGAAGTGGTCCATATACCTCTAAGGGTTTAACTCAGTTGGTAGATGAACGAGCTTGAAACATAGGTAAATGACTCTCAAGTTAGCGGCTCGAATCCTATTGACCACAAAAAAGCTTCAGGTGGATAAATAGATACCGTCAAAAAAAAAAAAAAAAAAAAAGTAGTCCATGTCACTAAATGGTGGAGGGTTGCTGTCCTGTAGTACACTACTGATAATATTGTCAACTATTGGAATATTTTCCTTAAATCAACCAATTTCTCATAGCCAAAGCTGCTGTGTTTTCCTTTTCATTTTGTTAAGGTACATTTGTAATTTGACATTAATGGAGTTTCCGGTTGATGATATATATATATATATATATGTTAAAAGAAGTTTAAACAAAATGGTTTTTTTTTTCTTTTTTATTGTTTGATGAAAACAAGGAATAAACCAAAAAGTCTATATATTGCATAAATTTGATGTGCTCAAGCTTTACAGTTTTGTAACTGTCGTTTTGGTCATCTGTGTTTTGTGCAACATTTTCACAAATTGGATATATAATAATCATTAATCACATTTCTAGGTTTAATCTGTCATCTCATTTGGTTTCTTTTCTGGAAAAAAAATTCACCCAAACTGAGGCCAACCAAGATTTATTGTAACCTTTAATTTTAGTAGACTGGACCAGTTTGGACAATTGACAAATTGTTTGTAAAACTAGTTAGGTGGAAATATCCAAAATTTAGGAGGGGTTTTTATATAATTACACCGAATTTTAATTAAAGTTCTTGAACGATTTGAAACTTGTAGGTTCGAGTTCTATCTTTGTTTCTCAAATTTTCTGAATTAATACAACTAAAATTTGATTTTCGAGCTCCTGTAAATGAGAGATGGGCAAATATCTCTAATAATTGAATAATTTGCAGATTTTACTTTATATTGAGTTAGCTGGCATGGAATGGTGTATTCAATCAATGTGATATGGGCCACAGAAAATTTTGTACTCTTAACCTAATTCTTCAACTACAAAGAGAAGAGAAATTGGGAGAAATTAGGTCATGAAACTATAGTCGCTCAGTAAAATTAATATAAGACACGGAGCAAATCTATATAATAATTATAATTATTAATTCTTTAATCATGACGATCCTAAAAAAAAAAAAATCAGAATCTTTATTTTATTACGTTACATATCTTATAATAAAAAATTGGATGGCTCTATTGTCACCCACAAAATATCTTCTTACACCTATTTTTCTTTTCACATCCATTTTAAAAAATTAAAATTATTAATTTTACTTCCTACACCCTTTAGAATACTAATAACTTGTTTGGTTGAACTTTTAAAAAACATCTATTGGTAAAAGATCTATTTGTAGTATATCTATTAGAAATAGAGTTTTTGAAAAAAAAAATTATAATTACTTGGTTAGTAGACTTTTAAAAAAAAAATGTCTATTTGGAGAAGCACCTCCCCATAAGCTTTTGCCTAGTAGAGGTTAAATATCTACTAGTCTCTACTCAATTTAAAATAGGCAATCTCAAAAACCCAACCAAACATCTCTAAAAAAAACTCAAATAGACGTTTGTAGACATTTTGAGACAGTAGAAAGCTCAACCAAACAAACACTAAAACTATCTTTTGTATTTTTTATATATATAATTTTAATCATATATTTTTTTTCTCATTACACTCATTTTTCTCATTTTACCCATTTTTCTCGTTATACCCATAGTTTCAGAATTTGTAGGAACAAGTTTCAGATTTTGTAGGATGTTCTTACTATTATTTTGATTCAACATTATTTTAAACATTTAATTCAATATTAAAAAATCACTTTCTTTCCTTTATTTAATTTTTTTTTATTTGGTAATTGAAAAATACTACACATGTTCAAATTCAACACCGTTTCTTCGTTCCCTTTAAAAAAATATATTATAGACTTTACTCAATAAAAAAAAATATCATGTTCAAATAAACTATATGACTAAGATTTTACTTGGAAAAAATAAAATACAAATTAAACTCTAAAACTAATTAAGTTTTTTTGTTGTTACTTGCATAATTAATGTATTCAATTATCTAAAAAAAAAAACCATGAAATCATAGTGGTCTACACTCTTAATTATCGTTATAGAAAATAGAAACAATAATAATTAAACAAACAACAATATACAACTTCTTTTGCCTTAGAGAAGAGAAGAGAAGAGAAGAGAAAAAAAACAAAAAAAACTATTTTTTCAATCACCAAACATATCAATTTTTTTCAATTTTTTTTTGTTTTTAATATTCATCAACCAAGTTTTTCGATTTATAAACCAGTTAAATTAATAAGAATTTGTAGTTGAATTAAAGTAAAATGAGTGAGTGAGTTGTGTTTGAGATCTGTGTAGTCTTGATCGAGTTCTTCAACTGTTTTAAAATTAAAGTAAACATACCTGAATGCATTCGGAGTTCATGAAATCAATTCTTTGTTGATCAATTCCTTGACAATATGTGAAATATATATATTTCCCGATTGATGTTAGGTTCGATTAAATATATATTATTAGAGTTTATGATAGATTGAGTGTTCAACTAATAAGTGTAAAAAGTAAATTTAATTTCCAATTATAAAGCTATTTATTTTAAATAATTAAATATAAGGGTATTTTAGAAATAAAAAGATTTCATTAAACCATAGGTGTAGGTGCCACCCTAAAAAATTTAACAAAAATAATCTCCCTTATGTTATGATTAATTAAATACACTGGTAACATATAAAAAATTTAAAAAAAAAATGATGTCAGACTATGTAATTATTTGCAAGCTGAATTTCAAACTCTAAAAAAAAAAAAAAAAAAAAATTCTTTCTTTCTCTTTCACCCACTAGAGTGGGGACCAGTGAAAAAGATGGGATCAGACGGGCTGTGATAGTTTGAAGAAAATGGGTGGGGCCCAAGATTGGTTTATCAAATGGCAGGGTTAATTCCGTTTTAGGACAGACATCGATCAGCGTCGTAATAATGACACGTGTACGATATACCATAATTGGGTACTTCCCTTTAAGGAAGTCACGTCTTGTGGGGCTTTTCCCTATAGCCTCTGTCTTATCACACACCACATACAATTAACAACTGCCCCCCGTTTTCTTTACCTTTTGTATTTTTAAATTATATTTTTAAAAAAATACACCAATTGATCGGATTAGGAGTCCGGAGATCTACCGAGGTCATACAGTATATATGCAACTCGTATATTTACATTTATAAGTTATAACATCATGGGATATTTACTTTCATAACATCGGACAAAAGAAAATCTCGTTACACATTTATAAATATGTATAGTAACACTTGAACCTTCGATCAGAATTGAACGTTACAAGGTTGGCAAGAGCATAACTCTAAACAATTTTGTTTTTGTTTTTTTTTTTTTTTTCCTTCAATATATCCTTTTAAATAATATATATTTATATTCAATTTCTTAAAAATAAAATTATTTTGACAGTCCTAAATACTACATTTTAGCTCTCCAAACAAATATCTATTAGTTCGCTTTCACTATTGGTAGGATTCGAGCCGTTGACCTGGGAGTTATTTATCCAAACCCCAAACTCGTCCATCTACCAGCTGAGCTACGCCCTACGCCCATTAAATCAATCTTAGCATCGTTAAGAAATATTCTTTCTGAAATACATGGTATTTTATAATAATTTGTTTGCAATGCTAATGGTGCACCATTTTTTACACTACTCTTTGGATGGTGGTGGTTGTTGGAAGTGCATAGTGGTGAAGCCACAATGGTAAAAAGCAAGAAGCATATCTTATTTTGGATTTGATTGATTTATGAGTCAATGAATAATCAATGTGATAAGACTTATATAGGCAAAAACGTTGTAACATACTATTAGCAAATACTATGATTTTTATTTATTATTTTCTTATAGCATATCATCTCGATCTTCATATTTATGATTTTACTTATATTCACTTCAAGTCATAATAAATTTTCTGTGCACTTTCATTTTCACTTATGTGATAGGAATCCGAGTCTCACATATGTCTATTAAATCACAGATTGTAGAGATATTGATCCCTTATTGTATAAATCTTATTTTAATTGTATTTATAGTTGTTGATCTCGTCAGGTTCCAATAGACTTATAATTTAATTAATGTCAAAAATACAATGAAACCAAATATTGTTATTTATATATATATATAGTTTTTCTATTGTCAATTCGAATAAATATATCAGTTCCTTATACGTGGACCATTGGATTTAAACCGTATATATAATTTTATATATATACAGTCTTTCTATTATCAGTTCGAACTGACAAAAGTTATATCAGTTCCTTGTATATGGGCCACTGGATTTAAATACTTTTGACTGACAAGTGCATACAGTCAAGTCAAAGTATTTAAATCCAGTGGCCCACATGCAAGGAACCGATATAACTTTTATCGGTTCGAACTAATAATAAAATTTCTGTATATATATATAAATTTTTACTTTTAAATCCAATTATTACTGTAGTGGTATATGCTTTGGTGAAGACAGTAATTTCTTCACTTTTTTTTTCATTTTTTTTTTCTCGTCAATAATTTTTTTGCTTTTAGAAAATTTTTCAACCACCGCACATGGAAAAAGCAGAAAGTTAATAGTGACACATATTCAGATATTCTCACCTTAGATATTGTAAAAGAATAATTGTTGATAATGGTTGAATTTAATTCCCCATTAAGATTGTCTACAATTTCAAAATTCATAAAAAAAATTCTTCACTCTTTAAAATTCATAAAAAAAAAATTGTTCGATTTTTTTTTCCTTACTTAAGTTTGTGATTTAAATATCTAATCATTCATTAATTTTAATTGAATTATTGAATTAAAAATAAATGAATGTCAATGGTGACCATTTTTTAACCCTAGATAAAATACAAATAGACGGTTAGATGTTGAAATCTCCTTAAATTATGTAATTTCTGCAATGGGTTCTGGACAAAAAAAAAAAAAATCATAAATTTCTATAATATATCAGTAGATATATAGTACGATCTAATTACAAGTAGATTCGATCAATTTTGATGAAATTTCTAACCTCGTTGAATTTCTAAAATTCATTACAAATTCTCTCTAAAGTTAATTTGTCAATTTGGTACAAACTCTCTGTAGTTTTATATATAATCAATCAAATCACTTTTGAATTTCTGAATTTAGTTAGAAATTTAATAACTAATTTTATCAGAACTTTACACATAATATTAATTTTGTAGGTACCTACCCACCTTGTCATGTACAAATCACACTATCCATTGGCTTCTTCTTATATGTGTATATCTGAAAACAAGTTAAAGAAGACTTGAACTTGTCTGGTTTTTTATAAGCATTAGAAAATACTGTACAGAGACTACAGAGAAGATCACAAAACAAGTAAGTGTGTATGTTTTCATTTTATTCACTTTAAAAGGATCTTATATTTAATTTTTCCAAAATTATGATTACCCAGATCACAATTAATCAGGTTTTAAATATTTTAGAAGCTCTTTAAGGTTAAACAATTTGGTTCAAAATTGAAAAATCAAATGAATTAGTAAAACCATTAAAGACTTTGTTTGTATCATCATCTAGGGTTGAAAACAGCTTCTTGATTAGGTGACAAGTTACATCCCCTTCTCCCTTACTATATTGACTTTTGCTTTGCTGTAAAAAACAAAAGTGAAACACTTTTCATTAATCTTTTAATGACCGTTCATGAATCACACGTATCGTTCACTTTACTGAATTTTCTCCGATTTATAAAGATATGTGAAAACCTATATCAGTAGATGATATTTTTGTATTGCAATTATTTACTCGTACAATAATAACAAAATAAAATAAAAGGAAGAATCATTTTGTTTGTGTAATGTAAGGTGTTTTTTTATTTTTTTATTTTTTTTATTTTAGTGAAAATGGTGAATTCTTCCAGGAGAGGAGCCAATCACATGAGAGGCATATGAATTTTGTCATATGAATTATTTGGTTGTTGTGTATTCAGCTTTTTGTGTGAGAGAGTGAGGAGAAAACAAGCTTGAAGGTCAGATTCCATTTTCCAAATTTATATATAATAAGTGACTACTTCACAGTTCACATGCCTGATCATATATAATGTCTAATAGCATGAGACAAATTTTCATTTTCATGATGTGAAAAACCAAAAAGAAAAAATTGGGAAATTTAATGAGTGATTGGTATCATTTATCGGTAGTAGATGTATCTCAACAAGAGGTGGAGTATAATTCTTAATATAATGCAAAAAAAAACAAAACAAAAAAAATTGTTTGTCACTGTGCCCCAATTGGTATCTATTGATCAATCCAATGCAATATATGTACAGTGGATGAATCCTTTAACAAAAATGATCAATATGGTGATTACGACTCTGGCAGTCACGTGTTTTGAGCAATGAGTGAAGGACGTTTACGTGAATCCCATCATCCAAAACAAATCCGTGAGACTGAAAAACGTGTGCGTGAAACTCAAAATGGATAATATCTATTTGGTGGGTTTGGGCTGTTACGTGTTTTGCTGTTTGAGTAAAAAAAATTGGACAATTGTAGCAACGGTTTTAAAAAGGGAGGGTGTATTTAGTAAATGGGTGGAGTGCATGAGGATGCTTGCTGAGATGGGCTTGTTTTGTGTAGAAAATTTTTAACAGCCAGATTTGGGCTACTAATTTTGCACTGGATCCTAACCCAGAAAGGCCTATTTTTTCTCTCTGTGTCAAGCGAATTTTACTTTAGCTTTAATAATCTATCTAATTAATAACTCATTAAAAAAATTTAGGATCCTGGAAGACAGTTCACAGTTGAATTAAAGTCACTTGGTGATGAAGTTTCCCAAAAATCATATAATTTGTAGAGTATCCTCTAGCCTCTAGGTGAAATATTGAAAGGTACTTCCTAGCTAATTTACAAATAATATTTGGATGTCTATTACACTTTTGGTTTAATGTTACCTGTTAGAATATATTCTTTAATGATTTCTTCAACTCATACCTAATATGCTCCATGTATTACTTAGTAATTGTTGTGAGAATAATTTTATTATTAACTATCGATGACAAGATAAGGTTAGTTCAGCGGTATATGCTTCTCTCTCACACTTCCATTGTTAAGATTACGAGTTCGAATCATGTCTTCATTTTCTAAACCCCTAATTAATCGAACAGTATTTAGACATGAAAACATATAAATAACATCTCTATAAGCATAATTTTTATTTTTCTTGTTGTTTTCAACATTTTGATTTAAATCTAATTAACAAGCAGCAAGATCAAAAAATAACAGTGATGATAAGAAATTAATGGTAAAATTATTAGAATACATAACTCAAAAGGGAACTAGTAGTACATTAGTACTACTAATTAGTACTCTTAATTAATTAGCATATAAGCCATACATGATTGTTAATAATAATTAAGCTACAATTAATTATATAAATCATCAAAATATATTTCTGGCTTAATTATGAGAGTTATTATTATTTAACATATTTTGATCACCATTTTAGAATGCAGTGGAGGAGTCGACTTGTCTGTCTTGTTTGAACCTCTCTCGAACATAAAAAATGAAGTCTGTAGCCTTCATGTCCACGTTCTCATCACCACCATAATCAAAACAGCCATAGCTGTTAGGCATATTATTAGCAGTACTGGACAAATCTTGATGATGAACACTTAAATTATAACTTACACAAGTAGTAGCAGAACCACCAGAAACCTTGCTGCTTGATTGCTTGCTTTTCATGAACCTTCGAGAGAAATTCCTAGCTAACTTGCTTTTCATCAACCCTCTTTGCTTCTGGTAGTTCCCACCTGTCTCCATGTTGTGCAATTAATCTTTAATTTCTCTGCAAGTGAAATTAAGATGATGATTAATTAACTGCTAATGTTGTTGTATCCATCACAGCAGGTTTTGGTCCCTATATATAGAGGTTTGTGTAAAGGTGGTGAGACTGACCTGATGGTCATCTGCATATTAACTACTTGCTTTAATGACTATTTTACCCTTTAAGTGGCTAGTTGTCACACTATGAGTCTATGACTTGACCTTGTGTTAGCGTTACAGTGATCGGGTGCACCACTCACCAGGTGGATTGAAGATTATCTTTTTAAAGAATAGATCGAGCCTTTGATATAGATAGACATGAATTTTACGTGGTTAATTGACCCCACACATCATGAGGGTATTTATCAAGAATCATGTATATAATCATCCCTCTAATCTCAGATTGTATATAGGTCGGACAATATTCCCACCTAGCTACTTGTTTAAAGCTTATATTTTACTGTTCTTAATTTTCTATGATTTGTGGATTATGCGCAAACTTCCATTACTTTCACAGCCTGCTAGAAAGATATGGGTTTCCGAGTTATTCTCTGGTAAGGTCGGTTCTTAAATTTTATTTCAGGACCGAAGTTACATAACATCGTGGAACTGGTTCTATAACGTTACGAAACTATTCTTTTTCAAGGACTAACTTAACTAGAAAATCATTAGTACTTTTCAGAAAACACCTCAAGTAGTACTTGTTTTATATATATATACACACACTGTGCGGAATCAACCGACTGAATGAAAACTATTTAATACCAAACCACTTTCAATCGCTTCTAATTACATATTTATGTAAAGCAATTTTGAGTATTTAACTAGATCAAAAACAATTATTTCGAAGCACATTAGCTATTTTTGTCTTTTATGTAGCAAAGCATATAAAAGAAGAAGAATGAGATTTGGTTTGTTCTTTGATGCTTTTATTCTTGAAGGGATCATATGACACAGAAGTGAGTGTTTGTTCTATGTTCTAAAGAGTTTACAAGAAAAAACATCACAGTGTTTGGCATCTTCATGAAGACCTCTCTACCACTGCAATTCTACAAATCATATATATGATGTTAGAGATTATGCTATTATATATCAGCAATCCAATGTAAATTACACTCACCAGTCACCAGTACCTAATTTGAATTGTCTTGATTTTGTTTTCTTCTTCATTTTTAGTAATAAAAGCATATAATGAGATGATAAATACTGGTCTGATTTTTTATTTTTTATTTCTTTTTCATTTCCCTTTTGACAATGGATAGAAATGAATTAAATTCTATATATCATCAAGTCCAAAAAAGAATATAAGAGAGAAATGCTTCAACTTTGGTCCTAAATAAAAACCTCTTTTTCTCTAAGTCTCTAACCTTCTTCATTATGTTATAACTCAATTACACATTAAAAAAGAAAGAAGAAAAGATCATGCAATTAGAAACTCCATATCTAGATTTGTATTCTAGATCTTAGAAACTTCAATGTTAAAAAATAATATATATAAATGATCATATATGTTAGATACATCTAACGACTGAGTTTTGACATCTGAATGATTAAAAGTGTGTGTCCATCCGCATTAAAGAAGGAAACACCATTCACGAACTCATCTAGTGTTGGATTACACATATTTAATGATGGAAATGGTGTGTAAATAGAGGAGAAAATTGGGGTTTGTAATTTTGTAATCAAGTCAGGAACCTGACCACTTGGTTTTTGTTAATGAAAAGAGTCAAAGACAACACATTTGTGACAATTAATTAGAACACAGCAATAACCCCAAGGGGTGGAGCCGCTGGTCACTGGGGCTAGCCGTAAACTCGGACGTCTTGGGTTCGATCCCTGGCAGCCACGTTTCTCTTGGGGCCACCAGAGGTTTACCCGGCTATTAACTTCAAGGCCTCGTGGGATTAGTCGAGGTGCGCGCAAGCTGGCCCGGACACCCACGGATACCAAAAAAAAAAAAAAAAAAAAAGAACACAGCAATGAAACAAATGGGGGATGCTGTTGATCTTCCCATTTTACTTTTGACAATGGATAAAAATGAATTGGATTCTTATCTATTAACAAGTAAGCCAAAAAAAAAAAAAAAAACAGAGAATGGAGATGCATGAACATGGCTGCTCTCTGCTCAATATGAGGTGAGCATAGTATTTGTGTTTAAAATCAAAGCCTTTTTGTACAAAAATATCTGAATTTTCTTGATCTGAATAATTGGAGATACTCAATACTGAATTCAACTTACAAGTTCAAGATCATCACGAATCCGGGTAGTGAAGTGCTAAAACAGCAGCACTAGTTGGAAGTGAAACTTACAAGTTCAAGATCATCAAGCAGGAAACTAATGGTGGTTAATGAGATGCACAAGAACCAGTTCTGTTCAATGAAAAAAACATTGATCACTAGAAGGAATTCATATGTATATATATATATTATATATAAAATTTTCAACATATATGGTCTCAAGCAAAATCTGTAGATGGCACATACTAGTTATTACTACTCCCAAGAGAAGGAGAGTGTCTGGTGGTGAGTTCCATTTGTAGATGACCCATCAGGACCAATCTGGAACATATCATGTCCATGGAGGTTGTTGTTGTTGACATTGCTACTTCCACCAGAAGAGACCAAAGAAGATCCAATTGGCTCACCCTCCATTCCTAGACCACTGTAGTTAAGGCTTGGGATCATAAAGGTCTGAGCTTGTTGCCGCGGGATGGAGTCAGCCTGCACCATGCGAGTCTCAGCCTGCTGTGGTGGTTGTTGTGGTGATGACAGAAGAGAGAGAGCACGACCATAATTCATTGCTCGGTTTAAGCCCATATCGGAAAATGTTTTATGGCCGCTGCTGGTGCTGGTGCAGGTGCTACCATTGCGCGATGATGATGAGGAATTAGCAGCCATGAGTGTTTGCACAGAACCTTCAGGGAGCGTTGAATTGTTGGTGCCTTCTAAGAAAGGGAACTGCTTTCCTCCTTTGTAATTGTGAGATGAGGATCCATGAAACAAGCTCCTGTTACTGAAATCTATCTCTGAATGGTGGTGGTGGTGGTGGTGGTGCATTGCATCACTCTTGGCCCAAGCAGATGTTACTGCATTTGTAGAAAATACATGAGGACTACCGAACGGTATAAATTTAGTACCTGCACACAACTTTTTTCCCCTTAATTGAATCAAAAGAAGATAGTTGATTACTATGTAAAATGCATTGTTCTTGCAAGATCAAAGCTGCTGCAGAATTCAGCTCTGCACTCAATAGATTTCAAACTAAACGGGGATCGAAAAAAAATACACTGATTCAGCTCACAACATATACAAAAGAAGATTTCAAACCTTGGTGATTGGAAAAAAACCTCCCAGAATTAATGGACAGTGAATCAGGTTGAGGCTTCCTACGACGCCGGTTGTGTCCATCAAGCCTTTTCCTACAGCTTCTCTTTCCCTCATCAAACTCCACCAATGAATGAAACCTAATGATAAAGTGAGTTTCAATAGAAATGGAAACTACTAAAATTTAGTGCACTCACTGAAAATGCAACCAATAAAAGCATATCCATATAAATAAAAATCTATCAAGAATCTTGGTTTTACAAAGAATTAAACAGTCCACAGCATTGAAGCTGATTATTATTGCTTTAGAGAATCAAATTGCAATAAAAGATCTGGAATTAGAATAGTACAATGATTTAATTCTATTTTTAGAATACAGAATCTATCTTTTTTCTTGTGTGCCCACAGAAATAGTCTGGAACACAGAAAGGCAACAAAAATGATTCAAATTCAAATTCTATCTTTAAAACACCATTAATATAAATGCTTTTACCTGCTGCACTGCTGGCAAAACCTTTGTTCTTGACCACGAATTGTAACTATTGGCGTCTTGGAGTGAAGCTCACACACTTTATGTCTTCTATGGTAGTCTCTGCATTTACTAAGATCTGCTGTGCATCCATCAACCAAACAAGAAGGGACCTGGACTCCAATTCCAAGTGTTCTGGCCCTCTTTGAAGAACCAGATGCTGATGCTGATGATGATTCCATCCAAAAAAATGAAAAGACTTGAAAATATATATATATATATACTTTCTAGTCCACAAACTATAGCCTGGTGAACTCCTCTTCGACAGCAACTGGACCCAGAAGAAAAAAAGGCAATTTGAAGAATGCTTTCTCTCTACAAGAACATTTTTTTCCTGTAGCAAATTTTTGTCACATCAAATTCTTAGTCAAAACATAACACACAACTTTTCAAAACACTATATATATAAAAAAGATTAAAGATCAATGTATCAAACACAGTCCTTTTGTTGGTTCAGTGAGTCATTAACATTATAATAAAAAGAATTCCCATGTATATTTCCAACATCAAACATCTGTGAAATTTGCAACAAAGAAAATAGAGTTCAAAAAGAAAAAAAAAAAAAAAAAAAAGAAGAAAAAAATGCAAGAAAGGGTGATCTTTTTTGAATCATTGCACTTTCACAGTATAATAGTGGAACTCATATGCTGTATGTATGTATCCATGTCACATCATAGGAGTCAGCAGCACTTGTAATCCCAACCACAGATAGCCAGGACTCAGGAGACTTGAGATTTTTTTCTTCTAAAAATTCTATGCAAAAATTAATTTTCTATTAAACATATAAATTATATATATATATATCTCTCTTTTTAAAATAAATAGTTTACTTTTTAAATAATAAATTATACATTTAAACCAGCTAATTTAGGTAAAGATGATACCAACAACAGAGTTGGGAAATTTGTATTTTCTAAATCTGTGTCAAATATTGATAAACTGGAGAAAAATATTCCACCAAATGTCGGCTAAAAGCCTATTTTTTCCTTAAAGATGACCAAAAAAAAAAAAAAAAAAGCTTTAGCAGGAAAATGAGAAACCATGTTTAATCACAATGACACTGTTTGTTTGCACTGCAGCAAACCCAGAGAAACCCAGAAATTATAAATCAAAATATTCCAATTTACAGGAAAAATATTCACAAACAAATGATGCAAAAAAAAAATGAAGTGAAGGAAACCTGAGAGTTGCAGAAATCAAGCACAGAAGAGGCAAGCTTTTATTTTTTATATATATTTTTTTTTTGTTTCTTTGGTGTTGGTGACTTCCACACAGTCCAGTACTTGCATAGATAGATACCTAAACAAAGATGTTGTGTGATTAAGCAAAGCTATGAAAAGTACTTGTATACAAAAGTGCTTATGTATAGGAGAAGAACAAAAAAGAAGGAGAAGCCCACAAAAGGTCATGACTTGTCAGCCATTAAATGTATTTTCACTTACTACAATAAAATTTTCATCAAAAAGAGTGTGGCCTCTAGAAGCAGAACCAGGACCAAGACAGAGAAGCAAGAGATATAATTGGGTGGCCTATTAGCCACAAAAGAATTATCGATCATTCAACAATGGACATGTGTGTGTCTGTTTTTTAGAGAGAGAGAGAGAGAGAGAGAGAGAGAGGATAACCATGAAAGGAAAGGAAGTGTAATAAGTCTTTGAAAGTCTTCCTCCTTCCTTTTTAGGCTTCAAAGCAGAGACTTGTGAGAATTGAAAACATAAATTAATAAATAAAATAAAATAAAAAAATTAAAGCAAGTAAAATAATGTAGTAATTGGAAAAAGAAAACGAGGTGTGAAGAAAATAAATAAATATATATATATATATTTTTTAAAAAGGTTAAAAAACGAGTGGCAAAGAAAGGGACAGGGTGTAGTTGCTTTCAACTTTTTTGAAGTGAGAAAGTACAGAAACAAAAACAAAAAACACAAAAACAAAAAAATTAATTAAAGTTGGTATATGAATATGAATATGAATATGATGATGATGATTGATGATATATGAATATGAGTTTTCTTTGTGTTTCGCAATCCATGACGTTTCTTCTTCTGGTCCTGGGGTTTCTTTCCCCCAGCAAACTCCCCCACCATTAAAAATTAATAATTAGTTTCTCTCTCTCTCTCCTTCTTGTCCACTGGTTTTTGACTGTACAAGTTTCAAGAATGTAAATATCAAGATCAAGTCAACCCCTCCACAGCTCCACTCCATCCACCCTGCTTCTTGTCTGACAGTTTGTAGCAAAATCCACCATTTTTAATTATTTTTTTCAGTTGCTAACTGGGTTCAACCTCCAACTTTTGGTTGGATAATCAACCAACTTTGGATTTTACCTAGTTGAACACAAAATCTATGTAGTTTGATTCAAACATAGTCTTTGCACGGTGTGAATTGTGATTATTATATGTTCATATGTATAATTAATATTATTATATATGTGAAGTTGAATACTATTAATTTTGTATATAGTATATAAACAATACACCGTGAAGATTGGAAGATAAAAGAATTCTTTTCATAATTATTTAATTGATGTCGTGCTTTAAAGCAAGAAAGTACTTTCTATGATAGTTCATTTCGAATATAAAATTCGTAATATTACAATTCAAATGTAAATCAAATCCTATTATGGATTAGATTGGATCGGGAAATCTCAAATTAATGTAACAAAGGTCATTATCATTATCGAAAAAGTTTCTATTGATTGTCTTCTTCTAATGAGTAGTAGTAGTAGTTAGTGGTGGTATGTATGGATTGTAGTTAGGGGACCATAGAAGGAGCTTCAATCCCTAATCCCATGATAGGGGAGTTTGAGTTTCCAATCCATATAGAATTCAGATTTGAAAAAGAAAGAAAAAAAAATAGGCAAACACCAATCAATCCATCGCAATTTGTTTGTTTTTGGGGTTTCAAATCTATAAATAAATAAATAATGAATGTGTGTATGCTTTTTAATTGATAGTGTGCGTGTTGGAGTTGGACACCAATCAAGGAGGAAATGGGTAATAATACTATTTATGGAGTCTGAAAATGGAAACTTTATGTAATGGTCCAGCTTAGCATTTGCCCTTTTTTTGGCTACCTCATTACCACTTACATGTTCACATTGGATTTGTGATATCTTCACTTTTATGAGAGGAGATGATAGATTTGGCACTTCGGATATTTACATGTATTCTTTTCTCTCTAATTTAATGTTTATTTTAAAAGAACGAACTCATGTTGTTTGATTCTTTGATCATAGTTTCTAATTGGACTTTGGTACACAATGATCAAAAATTGGGAAAGTTATTAAAGAAAAAGAAAATAAAGGTTAAAAAAAAAGCTTTTATAATTCATGTTAAACATATATCTTGCATAAATCTCAAATTTGTTGATAAATCAGTACCGACTACTCTACACATTCAAACCTTAGAATAATAATAACCATAGATTCATAATAGAATCTACCGATTGATTTGATTAGTAAATACAATTAATAAATCACCAACCAACTATACGGTGATTCGAGCATATGATATTTTTAAATTGAATTACTAATCCGGAACTGTTTGTTTACTTTAATATTACCAGAGATGATAGACACAACGAAATATAGACAAGCCCACCTCAAAATTCTAAGATGTCAATACACATTCATTTGTTTAATTATGTTATGGGAAAAGTAGAAAACAGAGAGGTTCAAATTAAATACCATATGTCTTGTCAAATTTGGTTATGGTCCCCCCCAAGAGGCTTGAATTTATTTAATAAAATAGGACCCAACAACAACTCAACAAGGCTCCTGCACTTCCTCCTCTCAGTCACTTGACTCACTTCCCACGACACCTACTCCCACCCTCTCTATCTCATCAAAAAGATAAATTTTAAGTATCTAAAAAAGTTACCAAGTTAATGATTACAGTGCCCACTCCATTTCACTGTTTTTCTTCAAAGGAATATTCCGTGCACTTTTAATTTATTTATTTTTTCTTTAAAAAAGAGAAAGTTAATAATAAATAAACAATTAAATTTGCCTAAGGGGGCATCGGGGCATGTTACTTAACTGTAGACACCAGTGATCCAATAAAGCCAAAAAGCTATACTAAAATGTTACAGAGGTGGTAATCTAAGCCAAAAAGCTATACTAAAATGTTACAGAGGTGGTAATCTTTCCGTAAGAGTTCGAGTCTCACCCTACACATTCATCACAATTATACGGTGAGAGTTTTTTTCTTAAATTCAGATCAGATATGTAGTGCTTAATTTCGATAGATAGTTCTGAAGAACATATGAACTGTTCAGCGTAAGATTTCACAAAAACAAAATGCTATAAAAAGCTGTGTGTCGGGTGAAGTGAGTCGGTCTATATTGACCAGATCATGAAATCCATTACACAAACTATACAACAAAATTAATTTACTTTATTCCGGTTCTAGGGACTAGGCTACATATTTTATACGATTGTCAAAAGAGATTTGTATGTGGATGTCATTAACCTATTTAAAATGATATTTAAGGTAATTTCACCATAAAAAAATCATCAAAAACATGTTAGCATTTTCAGAGAGTTTAGACTTTAGAGACAGGCATTTATTTTATCAATTTCCATTTTAACTGTTTTATATTATAATAATAAAGAAAGGCTTCTAGCTACTTGAGTACTTGACTACTAAATTTAATAAATTTATAAATTAATAAACAATCAATTACAACAGATCATACTTTCAACGTTACCATGTGAATACCAATGATTGCACACTCCCAACTCCCAAGCTTTCTCTCACCTGAAATAAGTAGAAACCCTGATTACCGAATTGATCATAAATTGTAATTTTTCATCCAGGTTATTATACAACGTACAACGTAACATAATGTGGTACACAAAACAGCTGTCAACTGCATAGCAATAAATACAGTATCATCATGGCTGTCAGTCTGTCACACATTCAATTAAATTTTACTCGTAAAATTTAAACAATATCCAAACTCATATTTTCCAAAATAAATCCCCCCATTTATTCCATGGTTTATATTCATCATTATAAAAACATAACATTCAAACACGTAAGATATATTGTATAAATCTGGGTTATATGTCAGTTTTTATAAATGAAACCAATGATATACACCTCACACTTATACTATTAAGGTTGTGAGTTCGAATCATGTTTTTCCTCAAAAACTCCGAATTAATAATAAAAGCTTAAAAAAAGTCGTTTTTATTGAGAAGAAAAATAGAGATCCTTCCTAGGATCTAACATATCTACTCCATTTGAAGTAATACTCCAACTAGAAACAATGGCTTTAAAAAAAAAAAAAAAGGTTTATTGGAATGATTTTGAGATTATTTTGGTTAGACCTACTTACAACTAACCATTGGTGAACCCAACTAATCTAATTAAAAAAGAAAAAAGAAAAAAGGAGAGCTTGAACACCTGGCAAGAATGCAAGATTGGTGAATTCGAAGGAGAAAAACTTGAGTGCAACCAATGCACCATGCATGGTTCCATTCAGTGAATGATATGTGTCACATATGTTATTTTATTATTATTTTCTCTTTCTTCCTTCATTCACAGACAACGTTCTCTTAAGTCTTACCTAAATTCCCTTCCATTAAACACTCTGAAACATTATTGTTTGAGGGGTAAAAACATGTGAAATTCTACAAATATGAGATTTCCATTGATCTCTTGTTTATTTTTCATTTGATACGGATTTCTAAATAAATAAATAAATAAAAGGGTAAACATTTTCCTCAAAAAAAAAAAAAAAAAAAAAAAAAAGCCAGATAAATTTAAAGATGTGGCTTTTGGTTTTTGGCATAGACTTGGGAGCAGAAGTCCTGGTTTGAGTTTTTCTTTTTTACTTTGTTGTTTTAAGTTGAGTCTGATTTCCATTACTATAAAAAGAAAAAGCAAAGAAGTAGAGGTGAAAAAAGAAGAATTGATAAATCGATTGAATGGATTTGGTATGGTTATGTAATGCATCAGAAGAAATTAGAATACAGATCAAATATGGTCAGTCATCGATTTCATCCTACATAAACAAAACTGCATCTCTGGGTATTTTCCGAACTTCAATTAATAAATCCCTCAATCATCAAACATCCCAACCTCATCAATTCCACAAAAAAGAAATAAGAAATAAAATAATAATAATGCATATCTGTAAATCTTTGATGACAGGGATAAAACTGTCCAAAAAAAATTTGGTACCGAATACGACGACCGTCACCGGAAGATGGCAAGTTGAAGTCAATATATGAGGGTGAAGAGAGAAACAGAGGGAAAGGAAATTGCTTGGGTACTGACTAGTGAGTACCCAAGATACTGACCCCACCAATAGAGTGTTGCCACATGGCTTTTTTTCTTTCACTTTTTACATTTATCTCCTTGCATTCTAAGAAGAAAAAAAAAAAAACCATGTTGCAACACCTCATTAATGGGGTCAGTACCCAAACAATGTTCAGAGGGAAATTAGGATTTGGGCATCGGATGAAGATTGACCAGAGAAAATGAAAATAATAATAATAATAATAATAATAATAATCAAGAGTGTCACTCATTGGGTGGAACCGATGCACCACCATCAGATTCTAGCGTGGTGCATCGGTTGCATCCAAGTTTTTCTCGAATTGAAGAGCTGGTCCCAGGAGGCAACAATGTTGCCAGAACTCCCTTCTAATGAACACAAGACAGTCCCTATTAGAGGCTCACTACACTAACTACTACAACTGAAGGGGGGAGGGGAGGTTGCTAGCTGTTGGGTGTTGGTGAGGCTAAAAAAGCTATTTCACCATCAACCAAAGTGAACCACCCAAATTTCTTGGGGATGAAAGAGGTTCAACCACCGATGTGCTGTAATTATCCAATTGGTTTCAGTGCATAAGATATCTACCATGCCTTTCCAAAGCTAAACAGACCCAACAGCTCCCCAATTAATATTAAAGAGTGCCCAATAGGGGGGACACTTACTCTTCCTCTATAATGGTGGGGCAGACACCAGCTTTAATTAGTTCCACCACTGAATATGTCTGTATTGCAACTTTTAAGCGGGAAGACAACTTTATGGGATAGGGTTCTTTGAGTCTAAAAGGTCTAAAATGATATATAATAATAATATAATTAATTCGGTTCATCCCAGTTTGATTAGGAATATTTAAGTACTGCAACTTGCCTTAAACAAATTTGAGAAAGCAAAAGGCTATTAAGAGGGATTGGTCCAACAAATAAATATACAAACCTCTGTGAGGACCACGGGCATAACAGTCTCTAATGCCGCTAAATTCCGACTCTTTATGCCGCAGCGTTGTTCTGAAAAGCAAAAAAATAAAAAAGGAAAAAGGTGAATGCATAATTATAGCATACATGTAAGAGGGTTGTATAGGGTGTCCAAAAACTTATCCACTCAAGCCTGAAACTGAGTACGGTTGACCAATAATCTTTCGAGCTGCTAATCTAGCTCCCATAGTCCAGGCCCTCGAGGAGGATTTAAGAGGATTTAAACTCCCTTCAATTCACTCTATGGAAGACAATTTAACCTTTCAATACCTAATACATCCAGAAATTTAAGGAGGCAATCCATCCAAAAGGCATTCAAATTAAGTAAAAGATGTTCACTTGTTGACTCCAACGCAAAGGGTGCCACACACTAAGACCGCAGCTTAAAAGAGAGAACAATCAACCGGTCTAATTTGACAATACTGTCAGAACAAAAGATATAGTAGTATTACAACTGTGTAATACTCTGGACCTTCCCCGATAAGACTGGATGGAAAAAAGGATCATACATCTAATGTCAATAGACACATCTTTTTCGTTAGGTCTGGCATACACACTTAATTACAAAAAAGACTACATATAATGTGGCCCGTTAAAACAGGGGATCCCGGTTCCTTGCAAGTGCACCAAAGATACAGCATTTTGGAAATTTAGCAATGTCAGATTCTTAACAGACACAGCTTTACACACCAAAATAATCTTTGACTCTATAAATAAGTTCATAATATGAAAATGAAGTGAATGAAATATCAAATTTCAGTATCTACCTTAGATTGCAGGATCTTCTGGCTGTCACTAAAGTATTGGTTTGGATGATTAATCCCAGCATCACATTGTGAATTGTGAACAGCTTCGAACGTTAAGGTACATGCCAACTGTAAATTTTTACCACATTGTTCACAAATAAACATTTTTGAGCTAAGAAATAACTAAAATTTTACCTAATTGTTCATAAATAAACATTTTTAAGCTAAGAAATAACTAGAAGGATCGGAGATCAAGGTTTAGGGATGTCTGGTAATATAACCTGATAATGTCTATTTCGCACTTTATCCATTACATCCTCTACTGCACGACTACCTACTCCCATTCTATCAAGTGCAGCCCTTAGGTTTTCATCACTGTTGCAAAAGACAAGCAACAGGAAGAATCATATGACAAGCATAAAACACAATGGATAAATTTAGTAGGAGATTCATATTTTCACCACAATTCACATTTAATGGTGAGAAATAAAATAGATGACTTAAAATAAATTAGAAAATTTAAATAATAAAATTTTTAAACTAAAGCCATTTATCATCTGTTGTCAGATTAAAACTAAAACTGGTTCCGGTGATTCAATCATTGATGTCAGCATTTCTGACACAAGAAAATTTTTATAGTTGTCTATAGAGTGGGCCAAGTGAAATATGATTTGTTTAGCTAAATGGCAGAGTAAAAAAAGGCACTACTAAATTGTGCCGAGTTAACTTTTTGTTTATAGAAGAATACCATTACAGTCAAAACAGCTCAATTCAATTTAAAGAAGCTATGTCAAGTGAGTTTGTCAAGGTAATCACTTTTCCATTATGTGAGCTGATTTTTCTTTAAGGATGACCAAGAAAAAAGAAAATGTCATGAAATTGACCTGAAATGACGATAGGGGCAACCGTGATGATCTCCCACGCCAGGAGTTAATGAGATGATCTTTTGACAAGAATAAGGTGTATAATCCTGCACATAGCATAGGCAAACAATTATTGAATGCTGTTATAATACACACATGCATACAGAGGTTTCAAGAGTAAAAGTGGGAGAAAAGATTGTGTTTTCTGATGCAATTGCTCAAAACATTATTATTCCGATTACATCAACTTTCATTTTTTCTGGTTTTATCCCACAATGGTTTGAAATATGGTTGACAAATCGGATGTTGATATACATGTCATATTCATACTCTTTAAATCATGTTAAGTTTGAAATCTAACCGTTCTTTTGCCTTCTCTTCCATAATTATGCCGTATGCTGTATGCATATTCTTTGTCAAACCTCTCTGCGCCAACCTGTGACAAAAAAGATTAAGCACAAAGCTTCATAATCATATACATTGTAGCTAGCAGACACCAAGGGATTTTGTACCACAACATAATAAGACCATGTAACAGTCCTATATGAGTTATTTATTTATTTTCTTTGGGGGAAGAGAGGCGGTTGGTGGGTGGGCAGAGGGGGTTCATGCTGGGCAGATTGTAACAAAGATGCTTTAGTGCACCGTTAAATGAATCAGAAACTTGCATTATTGGTAGCACGTGGCATTTATCAGAGATGAAAACCAAGTAAATCAGACCAAGTGTCCTTTTTCCTTCCAGTCCTCTGGATATAAGAAGCACAAAAATAACAGAGGACATGGAACACACAATTAAATTGTTAGACAAAATACTTCAATGTTACTTTGACAGAATACATTGAAGTATTTTGTCTAACAATTTAATACACTCTACTTACCTTTTGGGAAAACTCAGCTTTCCAGAATGCTAGGGCATCTTCCAGCTTCAGCCCAACACCCTGATCACAATAAATAAATAAAAAGACGAACAAAAATAAAACGTCTTAGGATAACATATTCATAACTTGCAGCAAAGAATAATTGAACTTACCATACTCATAGATGATAGTAATTTTTTTTTTATGGACATCAATGATGAATGCAAACAGCAATCGAGGGAACCATTAAGCATCTCTCAAGTTCTCAAATTACTTATCATTAACTTAAATGCAGAATGTAATTTCTAGTGGTACCAACTAGCTTAGTTGATGGGATCTCTTACAGTTAAATAAAGGTCTTGGGATCGAATCTCATTCACACTAAGGTTCGGGGAATTTGATTGTGTTGTCGTAAGTGTGAATTTCTGCATATCTTAGTAACCATGTCATTTTTAAGCATATATAAAATAAACACGAATAAACTTGTCTATGCCTAATGAAACAAATCCAATGAATTAAACTGCAACAAAACAAAAGATACCTAAGTGTTTGATATTCATTCACATTTAACATGAAATAACATGCCAAAACAGGAGTTCCATATTTCATGCAAAATTTCTCAACTTTACCGCAATATAAAATACAAACTTATGCACAAGAATGAAGCAATATACAACCTTGAGAAATAGACCTAATTGCATTCTCCCTCCATGCTTCAAATGATGATCTTCTCTCAGCTGCACATAGGTGCATATAACAATTTATTAGAAAAAACATAGAGACCATACTGGAAAGTAGAAATCATGGGAAAGGGGAAGTAAGAAGACAATAAATAAATACAGGAAATTACTTAAGAAAAGTAAAGTTTACAACCAAACTTCTTACCTTGTCAAACAGGTGGCGCATACATAGAGGAAATGAACTCTTGGATATTTGATCAAGGTCTTTTACTGATATCTCACCGAATTCTTTTGGCTGCAGAGGCAGACAAATTTCTAATAACAAACTTGAATATTTGTGACCTAGGAGAATAGATCAGATAATAATATTCAATTAATTACCTGAGAATAGTCAGGACCCAGATAGCTCGTGCACAAGGCTTCCACAATCTAAGTAGTATCCAGAGAAAAAAATGTTAATACAAAAAAATAGAGCTCCTCAACTTACAAGGTTCACAGTTTAATACTCACAGGCGTCAGCCGATCCTTCTCTTGTTCTCTAATGGTTGATGTCCACTTTCTGCAAGCAAAAGTTTCAATGTTTAAGATTTTGAACATCTAGAAGATGTAACACATCCATTAACAGTGTCTAGACAACATGGAACAATGCATATCATAAAATTGATGATGGCAATAGCATCATTGCTGCAGCTAATGATGGTAGCAACATAAATTGTATTCCCATAACAAGCGTATGAAATGCTACTCTGATCAATTCAAGTGCACAGCTCTCAACACATAATAATAAGTAGGAAAGTGCACCACAAGCAAATCTAGATTGCAAATCCAAAAAACTAAATATGTTGCAGCAAAAGATGATAAATCCATGACTTTAACCAATGTAGGTTAAATACTATGCAGCATGTCAGTGATTTTCTGCTTTACCACAGTGCTAATGTCAAAGACTAGTGCAGGTTTTCAAAACATAATAAATAGGAAGAATTTGAAACTAAAAACCTGCTTGTCAAAATGAGTGCCTTTGATAGAATACTGCGAAATTGAGTGACTACAAGTGAAACCACCTATAAGAAAGAGGAAGACATAAATATCAATAGTAATGATGACATCCAACACTTCACATGTATATTTAATAGGCAGCAATAATAATACTCACCTGATTCATAGCGACATAGGCGTATCCCTTATGGATATATACTCTACGACCAGCTATAAGTTCTGGAACTTCTTCAAATGGTACCTTCATTTGGTTGGACGGGTGAATGCAAATAAGTTAATATGACTAGTAAACATAACATAGGTTTCTCATTCCAAGACAAAAAGACAGGGCAGATTCTCATTCTCAGAGATAGCCAACCTCAAACTTATAAGATAGACAACTACTTATATTAAAATTGAAGGCTATGCAATATATTTTCTCCATCATTTCTAAAGCAACATATTGATGACCGGATAATTATGTTCATACTGGATGAAACATTGCACAGAACAATCAGTTGTTTGCTACATACATCACTATAAGAGATTTTACCCATATCCTATTCTTTGATAACATTTTCCTTCACAATAGTGTGCATTTCTATACAGATTACTAAAGAGAAAAATAAAACAAAGAAAGAAAGATCACAATAAGGCAAGCATACCTTGTAGAATATTGCATCAGCTGAAAAAGAAAGCAGAAAGAAGGAGGAAAAAGAAAGCAGATTAGAAGATAAAAAAGACATCATGAACAAAAAAAATAAAAATATATGATTATCAGCAGTGTTATGCTAGATTTGTAACCAGCCACGTGTACTCAAAAATAGGGATGAGACATTTTCTGAATAAGCCCGTTTTTCTTGTCAAGGATAGCAACCAGTTTGTGCATCCCGGAAAAAGAAATAATGAAGCAAGCTTGGCATATGTTATTGTCCCATAGTATCTAGGAACTCCATTTAAAAGTTTCTAGCCAGTTTCTCCGCCTTTCCTGGTTTTATATTAGTCTAACTAGGTGGCAATTAACATGACACATAAATATTCAGAGAAAGTGAGCCTTATTTGTTGAAAAGTGAACAACCAAGTCAGAGAAAAATTTGCTCACCAGTGAGTGTAGACTGAGCAAATGGAGCAATTGAACGTGCAACTTCATTCAATTTATCACTTACATTCTGAAGAAAAAAATGGACCACAAATATCATTAACTCGTATTAATTGAAAATTGAAATCCCATTGAGATTGTCTTACACTGATGTGCATCTATCATTAGCATGCAATATCGGGTGAAGTATTTACGCATGTTTACAAATACAATAAAAGATGAAATGTGAATACCTCAAACTCTGCACTGCTAACTGCCTTGCATGGAAGATCAAACTTTGCCATCAATGCTCTCTACCAACCCAGAAGCATAATATACAACCAATCAGTTCATATCTAAAACAGATGACTAAGCACAAAACGAAGAAAAAAAACAAAGAAAAAAACCTGAGCTTCAGGGCTTTCAAGCCGAAAACGATAGCGAAAGAGTGCAGTCTCCATGGAAAGAAACCACTTTCTCAAATCCTCCCTAAACACATGCATGTACACCAATAAGCCAGACATTCAGGAGAAATAAAACAAAACTATAAAATTTCATATAAAACTTACGTTCTACAATACACAAGACGCAGAACAAAGTGGGATATTATATCTTTGTTGATGATCTCAGATGAATCCGGATGCCTCATATTAGTTTTCCACAATTCACGAACCTGCCCAAAACCAACTTGTAAAGTTAAACATCGAGCAGGCTGCTATAACCAAAACAGCAAAACCAAATATGTAGTTATGTTTACCAATTTTTCCATATCTTCTGGTTTCTTTCCTCGGGATAATCCATCAGAGATTATTTTTAGAACTGCACCAAAGTTTCAAAAACATCAACAATCTATGATTTGAATTATGTATGTACATAACTGAAGTTTAGTCAAATATGTTTTCTAAGTAATTTAGCTGCCAAAATAATGAATCTCTCACTCAATTTGAGATATCTATCACCAAAATGCTCAAACTACATCGTCTTCTTAAAGATTTTTCGAATATATATACAGCTACAAATCACTATTTGTAGCGATGCAAAACTAAAATTAGTGAGATTTTCTTGCTAACGTCTGCACTAGAGAATTTTCGTTAATTTTAATGGATGTACATGTATAAACTTTACTGTGAATAAATTAAGTAACGAATATTGAATTTAAACCTAAATCAATTTCTTCTCCAACATTTTCACAGTAACAAAACGATAACCGAATCGAAATCAAAATTAACCGTTATTTGCGGGAGGTAGAAACATTGACACAGAAACGAAGAAATTTGAAATATAATAAGAAATTGATACCTCGGAGGCGATCCATGGCGTAGAGCTCAAAATCTTCTAGTCTGACTTCAAGGGTAGGAGCAGAGCGGTAAAGAGGCAGAGTCGAAACGGACTCGGTTTGAATTCTCGCCCTATGTGATCTAACTATCTCCATCTCCAATCTCTCTCTCTCTCTCTCTGAGTCCGAAGAACTAATTGACTAATTGAGTAACAACGATAGAGCAGTTTTTTCTTTCTTTCTCTTTTTCTTTTTCTTTTCCTTTTTATGAGCGCGGCAAACAAGTGAAATGGCGGGAAACGAAGAGACTTTGGATTAGAGGCCCACTGGGCCAACCTCGTTGGGCTTTATCTCAATATATCGTGATACGAATTTTCTTGACCTCTTATTGGCAACCATTCCATATTATTATTATTATTATTTTAAATTCGACACCAAACTGATTTGCTGGAACTTTCTAAGGTCAAATCCTATATATATATATACATACGGTTCGAATATGTACTCCAACATTATCTAGAAGATGTGCAGCAATGTCATTTTATAATCGAACAAAATTTTCAACATAGGAGTATTATATTTTTGAGATTATACATATTTTTTGTGAAGGTTTATAAAATATGTGCCAAATTTTCTTTTAGATGCTTCCCACTATCATATCTTATTTTTCTTGTGTATCATTTGAGTCTTTAGAAGCAAAATGGCTGTCTTGGATAAAAAATTAAAAAAATAAATAAAATACAACAAAGGAGATTAATCACATCAGAAAGGGTAAAATGAGAGGCAGCAGCAGTCATCATCACATAAAACCAAAATCATTGTAAAAGAAGATGATTTACTTTTATTCTCACGGGAGCCATTAACTAATCTGGTAAAACAGATAAATTAATAGACATAATAGACATTAATTCAATGACCCCTCTTGGTTCGCTTGCTTCTTCTTTTTTCCTATCGCCCTTCCAACAACCTAATTTTATAGACATACAAAAATAGAAAAGAAAATATAAGAGACGGCTACCATCCATTGTTATACTAACAAGAATGATGTTTAATTATCTCTTATAACATTGACACAGTCTCTACAAAACTTTGATACCTATTGCAAACAAAGTCCACTTTGCTATTGATTTGGCTTGGGCGCTATTCCTATTGCAACAGAGGGAGAGAGAGATAGATTTAAGCAAAGGCCACGCCCAACTTCGAAACGCTTCTCCCCACCCTCCCTAAAGAAGAGTACGTACAACCATTTCTAATATATAGAGATTTCGACGGCTATCAACACCGAATGTTTATAATCAGCATTGCTGTCTACTTGAGGGTGCTGCTTGTGCCATCGAACTTGTTGCGCTCCGTTGTCTTAATAAAAATGGACGAGTTAAAACTGAACCACCAATTCCTCTGCCAGAAAATCCATTACTTGAAGACAAATCGCTAGAGTCTTCTGAAATGCGAATCCCATTGGAGACCTTGGGACTGAGCGATGACTCGCCCGCTTCTGGAACTCCATTGAATTCCTGAGAACAAATAGCTTACCATTGAGACTCGACAGACATCAATTAAACGAATACACTAAGTAGGAAATATTGAAGGTTAACCTTTAGACCAAAGGCGGTGACAGCATTCTGTTGGGACCACTCAACCTGCATATAGTCAAGCCAGAAAAAAGATTTGAATAATCCAATGTTAGCTTCAAATCACAATGAAGGGTGAGAAGACACAGTTCATTTACTTCTTCTTTTTTACTAGACAGGTCTCTTAAAGATAAAGAGCTCAGCAATAAGCATGTGTTAAAAAAAGTCATCGGGTGTATTCAACAACATGAAGATAATAAAATAAAATCCCCTTCAGTTAAATTAAATCCACACCCCTTTTGTTACAGCTTAGGAAACTACTTATCACTCTCTCAATGATTCACGAATATATTTCCCATATTTGAGCTAAAGCAGTGTAGATATGTATAGCATAAAAGAAAACAATTTTCCCCAGGTTCAGCCCTCCAACATTTTTATACCCAACCATTTTCAAGTCAGTTGAAAGTCTACAAACCTTCTGAGATCCATTGGATTTGGAACTAGACGGTGATGGTGGTTCAATTGGTAAAGGAGGCAAAGATGCAGCCTGATAAAACACAGGTAAAAACTAGTAAGAAAAGTAAAGGGTAAATAAGTAAGCAATATAAAGTGCGGAAAGGAGGTAAAGATCCAATTTTCACTCATGGTTGAGTGACGTACATATCTTATCTGGAGTATAAAGATGTGTAATAGACAACAAAAACTTTTTCCTTTTCCCTAAAAATGTAATCTGTTTAATCATCTTACAAGGCCGGTTTATAGTATAAACAGTCTTCAAGCTTTACACGATAGTGTTCACAGTCAATTATACCCGAATATTTAAAATTCAGTGACAGAATTACCCTTGATGACGGTGTGATTGCTGAAGGTTCAAGAGTTTTCACGAAGGAACCGAATGGTGAAGCCTACAGGATTTAGAAAGATAGTTATATGAGATGTAAATAGATCAAATAAACTGAGAAACAAATATAAAAACAAGCTTAATAGGAAAATTATAATTAGAAAGAAAGTCAAAAGTCAAACTTGGAAAATTCATTTTTCAAACTTTCTGTTATACAATTACAACAGCACCAGAAAATGTAAACTGATTTGACAAGTACTACTACATTTATCATGGAACGGATAAATAAAATAGAAAATAATGCAGAGGAAGTCTGGTTCATGCCTGAATACGTTCTGCAGGTTGACCATTCTCAATTTTCCGGACACAATCACACAACTTCTTTACTCCTAGGGTTGTGATATCCTAAACATATAATATACAGCCATAACAATTAGCATAACACACTGTAATCAATTCATTTACCATTGCACTGTAAATTATATAACTAACACAAAATTTACCTGCTTGCCTTCAATTTGAGTAAGTTTACTTTCCTGAAAGAACCCAAAAAAGAAATATACGTATCAAGTCTTAATTCCACATCCAGGGTCTACAACGACAAGATGATAGAGCAAGATAAAAAAGTTATTAGTTTCAAAGATCACTGACCAGAGTTTGAACCACATCACGGACAGATTCAAATTCCTCGCCAATCAACTTTGATCTTCCTCGTAGTAGAGTAACCTAAATGCCACGATATGCTTTATGTAAATGCTAAATAAGCTCAAAACCTCTTATCATATTTTAAATATATTCATACTAGCTAATTTCCATATTGGACTTACCTCTTCTTTTGTATCCTGAGAGATTTCCACAATCTTATTCACATCCCGATCTACACTGGTAATTTTGGAAGACAACTGCCGTTGAGCAGTCTGGAATAACAAAAGAAAAGGAATGATGATTTTTCATGTATATACTCATTATAATATAAATATATCACAAAAATTAGATTCAGCAGACTTCCTAGACAACAATGCCAGTTTTAAAAAATAAAATTGGGTTAGAGGAGAAAATACTGACTTTGAAAACGAATTGCATAGCAGAATTTCTTATCCAAAGAAAAAAAAATCACATACACTTCAATTTGTCGGCATGCTACAGTCTACCTCACAATAGCCAGTATTATTTCTTATAAGGTCATGCAGATATGCAAAAATGAATAAATTCAAGAAATAGATTTTAAAAATATTTGAAAGTCAAACATGTGGAATACCATTTAATTTGTCACGTTATCCCATGTTTTTGTTTTTTACAAAGTAACTCAGTTTATGTGAAATTTAATTATTTATCAACTATAATTTATCAGTATCACTGTTTGTCCAGGGCAATGAACAGAATCCCTTTAATGAATGCAATATATATGGCATGCCGATTAGGTAAGCCCTATTCAAATCTGTAACGGATAAATCAGGAACCAAACATATAACATAGTGAAGAGATAAACTATAACCAAACAAATATAAGCTAATAAATATTGTAATCACAAACATGAATCAGTAAATGAAAAACTTGCCGAGATTGATGAGTAAACATCCTCAAGCTGTTTGGCTACATTATTGCAAGCATCAGATAAACTACGTTTCGTAGCAAACATCATATCAGGAAGCTTCCAACCCTGAAAAGATTTAAGGAATAAACAGGTTGAGTTAATGCTAAAAAAATGGTGTGAAGCAGAAAACATACACAAGATAGCAGAAGTTGACATGCGCAATTATTATAATACTGATAAAAACCAAGTATTTCAGGGCTTAGAAAGATCAAAAAGCAGTATCTCATGAAACTTTTTATTTATAAGAACTGTATGGAAACAGGAATTGGAAATTTTTTGTGCTTTTGAGTCACTTAGCTAAGATGATTGGAGAAGGACTTGATACAATTATTTTAAGAGTTCCAAACATAAAAAGTTTCGTGCAATATATTAATAAAATAAGTATGTCATTAAAAGTCAAAATATATTTTTCCTTGTAGGAGTATTTGGTAAATTAATATAGGGTTTTTCTATTGGACAGCAGCTAAACTTCTGGAAATGCATGTACACACATGATACATGCATGGTTACTACATTGTGATAATCTTACTGGAAATTCATGTACATGATACATGCATTGTTACTACATTGTGATAATCTTACTGGAAATTCATGTACATGATACATGCATTGTTACTACATTGTGATAATCTTACTGGAAATTCATCTACATACTACATACATTGGTTACAATGCGGTTAGTTACTACATTGTTCTGTTGCTTGGAATTTGTGATCATCTGTTTTTCCTATTTAAGGTAAACTGAGTCATGCCAAGAACTAAAAAAAGCTGGGTTTAATGAGAAACACTGATCCAAACTCTTCAGTGTCTGTAACAGCATCTCAAAAGTAAATATGCTAATAAAGTTCCAAAAGATGCTAGCCCAATTTAACTCTCAAGTCAGCAAAGAACATGGTTGCAATAGCCTCCCATCGGAGTGAACCACAGTGAAGCTGGCTAACTAAGAACACACATCAAAGCATAACTATTTGTATGAATCTGGGTGATTGAAATGCCTAAAAAATCATGCAAAAAATATTTTATATGATATGCATAAAGAAATTTTTGCCATCTTCCAAGATAATTACCTTCCACCAAACATAGCCATATCCAACTACTACTACAACAATAATCATACCATATTTTCTGGTACCTGCACAAGATGATAAACAGTCAGAGAATGTTAAAGAACTAATGTATTACAAAAACTATAAAAAGATGATTAGGGAGTAGTTTCTGCCAAGAAAGGGTTTGCAATGCGTAGCAAAAACTCGTACAGGTGGTAGACCCCAATTCTCAAAGTTGATTGATGCGTACCTGTGGTGGTACTGCAGCCTGAAGAAAACTTCCTAATGCATGTATCTACGAAACTAAATTGATAACAAGCATTTAATGAAGCAAAAGAGAGAGATCAAAACACCAAATATGAATGGAATTCTATATGAAATTTAATTGGCCAAAATTTTATATAGAATTCCATTCATATTTGGTGTGTTTTGAATTCTATCTTTTGCTTCATTATATGCTTGTTATCAATTTAGTTTAGTAGACGCATGCATTAGGAAGTTTTCTTCAGGATGCAAAAATAAAAACATGCAAAAATAAAAACACATCTCTACCACCACAGGTACACATCAACCAACTCTGAGAATTGGGGTCTACCACCTATATGAGTTTCTTGAGTGTCACAGGTATGGAACAAAAGGCATGACAAACCAAGATTTGTCAACATGTCATACACGAATAGCATAGCAAAAACATGGAAACTCAAAACACAACAAAGAAGATTGATAATGATGGTTAAAAAGAAGCAGTGAACATTATTTAAATGCAACAGAGCAACCATTACTCCGATAACATTTCTAAAATTTTGAATTTTAAGAGAACTCGGTAAGCAAGGAAAACACATGAACATCCATGCTTATTTATTTGTGTATCTAATAGTGTTTGCATATTGCATGACAAAAAATCATATAAGAAATGTCAACAGCAAGAGTTCCATCCTAAAATTCTAGTTTACAGTCTAAAGCAAGACAGTAAATGGCAAATATGTCCTTTCATGGATAAGATCAAATAAAACTAGAACCTGATCCAGTCCCAGTAACAATAGTAATTGGTCTGTTTGATGTCAAAATTTGCAGCTCCTGCCGTAGACTGTTAACCTGTAAAAGTGACAACCTTTATAAAAGTCTTGCATACTCTAACATGAACTCTAGAATCATGAATAGAAGTTAGTCCCTTTTCCTAACATAAATAGCTCATTTGAAAAACAATCAAACAAATAAAACAAAGTGAGAACGATAAATGCAAAACAATCAAACTCAAGTACATTGAAATATCACAAATATCAACCAGTTTACACATGCACGGTGGAATCCTCTAGTTCAGATAATTAATTGTAATCATGCGGGATATCTTGGCATCAAGTCAAACTTGATGTTAAGAATTTTTCTTTTTTCTTTTTTCTTTTTTCTCATAAGGAAAAAAATTCCAGATGCGCTAAAAGTTTCAGATATTGTATTATGGAGTTTAGGCTATTCATAGCTTAGGAAGAACTAAGAAGAATGTATAGATTGAAAACAGACGTCTTAAATTAACATGGAGGTTGAGGAATGGATATTTAGAAAAGAAAAAAAAATGTGAGCTTCAAGATGTGGAAAATGAGTTTCTTAAGTGGAAAACAAACCATACGAGAATGTATAATTCAAAGCACAATCAGCAAGTGAAGAAAGTAGAGCAGAAGAGCAATGTGTGAAGGAAAGTCCAACACTTTAAGAGTGGCTGTAAATCTTATAATTCAACTCTAACAATCAATGAAGTATACAATGCATCTATTTGGGTAGTGTGATGCTATTACTCTGATAAAACAGTGAAACTGGAAACCACAGTATTTAATCTTTTATCAGCAAACCCAACCATAAAATCAATAAAGACCTGTCCATGTAAGTACACTTGTTCACACGTATACAAGACCAAGACTACAACCTACAATCAGAAAATCTCAAAATTGTATCAATACTCTTTACCCAATAAGTTTTTTTTTTTTAAAAAGGAAAGTCAATGAAATTCTAACTGTAGGTGATCATCAAGGTCAAAAGAACTACTGTGGACACTTATTGACAGAAAATCTGAAATTTATCTAAATACTCTTCTAAATTCCAAGGCATATCTCAATTCTCAAGCATAACTACATAGCCAAGCCAACCCTCAGCATACATGTGAGTTTGTGTGTGAGCATCAAAAATGAAAATGAAAGGTCAAATGCTAACCTGAGCCAACAAAGTGTCATTGCGTGGCTTGCTAACTGATTTGCTAGAATCATCTTGTTTAATTTGCTTGAAGACAATCTGTGACACAAGACAGGTCATGTTGAAACATAGATTATCAGTATGAGCTAGAGTTGTAGTGATCAAGAATTGAACACATGTTTTAGAATCACGCATAACTACAAGTAAAAGAAGTTTAGCAAGAATTTTATAAGTTCTGAGATTATGAGATCTCATTAAATGAATAAAATCGAAACTACTACCAGAAACAGAAAACAGTGCTCTTAACACAACACAGTACAACAACAGATCTTACTATAAACGATAAGTTTCAAAATCATTCATCTCAAAGTATCTTCACTACTCCCACCAAAAGAAAACTAAACCCATCAAATGGATGTACATTACAACTATAAGGACAGATGATGAAGATACAAATCAAGGAAAAATAAAAATCAAACTTAAATATATTTAGTTTTTACTCATAAAGTACCTTGAAAGCACCTGAAACAAAATCAGAAACAGTTGACAATCCCCCTTCTTTAGCAGCAAGAACAGAGCCAACAAGACCTAATAGACACAGAACAACCAATTTAGTAATGCTCAAAGAAGAGATACAAAGGAAAACAACACTATATCACTTAGTATAGATTACCATCCCACTTGCTCGTCAGTTTGTCATTTAAATATGTAAAGCACCTTACTCAGAGCCACAACGGAAATACGAACACAACAAGCAAAAGATGAAATGAAAATGCATATTATGATAACACGCAAGACAATCCAACATGAGCATTATGATATATATCCTATGTTTAGCAGTTCAACTTGGCTTTTAAGTCAGTCCTACATCTAGAGAAAATTTCAATTAAGAGAGTCCATTGCAAGAATCATTTCCTTCACAATAATATCTTGACCGCGCACAATTAGTAATTTCAGCTCAGGATCTAGGGGTTTAGGTTTATCGAAACCCCTGGTTTGGAATTCCACTAACATAACGACAATCGATTGGCACTAAATTTAACAAAATTGACGACGTAAAGTAAGACATTTGAATACAAACGAACATGTAATTAAACCAATTAGATGAAACATAAACGGATTTGTACGGACCTGCACCGACGAGGAGGGTCAACTTTCCGAGAGGAAGAGCCATGACCGAAGAACAACAATACTACTTGTTGTAGCTTGTAGGTATCAACTTATGCGTATGTATATAGCTACCGCAACGAGCCGCTGCACGACATGAGAAAATCGACGAGAGAAAAAAAAAATTGTTGAGCAAAAAAGAGCTCTCTTCCTGGTTCTTGATTGTCTGGCTCTGTGGCTCGCTCGCTGTGAGTGAAGAGACTCCGTGGGTGGGCTTCAAGAGCTCTAGCTGACCAAAACAACAACAACAACCCTATTTGCTCTTTGTTTGTAGAAAGGACCTTTGCTTTCTGGTTAATTTACGAGTTGAGACCTAAAGTTATGTCGATGACGACGAATATTCTCTCTCCTTTTTTTTTTCCTTTTTTTTTGGGAAAATCGTATTTTAGTCCCTGTAGTTTGCCTTAATCTGGGTTTAGTCCACGGTTTTTTGGTATTGTAACTTTCAGTCCATCTGTATCCTGACAATATGAATTCCAGTCCCTACCGTCCAATTCTGTTAGGGTTTCGTCAAGTCAACGAGGGTCAACGAGGGTAAATAGGTAAATTCATCAGTGGGGACATGAAGGGTAATTATGGCTGAAGGGTATAAAGGCAACTTGATAAATACAATTAATAATATATTAAATAAAAAACAAATGAGTGGAGGAGATCATGCCACGTCACTCCTCCAATTACAATAATTAAACAAATTAAAAATTAAAATTGTTAATTAAAAAAAAAAAAAAAAAAATCTTCCCCTTCTTCGTTTCTCCACCCAGCCGCTGCCGCTTATTCTCTTTCTCTTCACGAATCCGTCTCCGTTGATCTCTGCTATTTCGTGTTATTTTTCTATTTCGTTACTAAATCCTCTGATCTCTCTCTACTTCCTTACCAAAACGACACCAAAATCCATAGATCTCTTCCACATCAAACCCTAAATCCCAAATCCTTCTTCTATAAACCTCTGATTTCTTTAATCCTGACAAACGGAGAGGTTGGGTTCGGTTTTGGGGTGGTGTCAGTCACTCCATCTGGGTCCTCAACAAGTATTTGGTTGATGAATCGACAGCAGATAAGTTGAAGAAGATTTATTACGGTTAAAGCATGTCTTCAAGTTGTTTGTTTTTATGCCCGAACCAGTAGTGGAATGCTTGCATTTCTTTTTTAATTTTTGTTTGCTTTGCAAAATATGATCTTGCATTGAACTAGTGGTAGCGGGTATGGATCTTTCACCTCCCTTTACGGTGGTCTCAATAAGGATAATTTATTGGCAATGGAGAATGAGAACTCGGATGATTTGAATAGCATCAGACAGATGACATTGGGGAAACCTGCCCGACATCTCTCAGCTATGCGGCTTTGTGTGAGCTCCACAAGGCTGGCTGCTGCAGCTGATTTGGTAAGTTTGTCCTCTGTAATCAATATTTTGTCATATGGGGTTGCTAAACTGAATCCAAGTTTTAATTTTTGTTGGATCATTAGAATCTGTTAAGCAGGCATGTCCTTTGTAAGTTTGTGGTTAAAATCTCGCAATTATAGTTTGAACTTTCACTAAATTTCGCAATTATCTTATATGTAATTTCTGAATTTTTTATTGAAAAGTTGATGTAATTTTGTATAATGCAGTGCTCTGCAGTCTGCACCCAGTTACAATTGCCTTGTTTGTTAGGCTCTACAATTTGGATTTTTGAAACTTTTTATGGGAATCTAAACATTTCATGAATCTGGTGAATTTTTATTTTTGTTTTTCCATAATTTTTTTTGGTTTGATTGGTGTTCTTGATGGCTACGGATCATGTATCTTATATGTAATCTGGAACTGTCTTTTGTTATTTGAATCTTAATTTTAATTTTTTAGTTTTAATTTTAAAAAAAAAAATAGGTGTTTAATTTAGGTTAGGGAAACACGATTTGGTTGAATGGTTGTTTTAATTTAGGTTATTTTTCATTTTTTTTAATTAGTTTTAATTAGTTTTTCATTTTTTAATTAGTTTTCTATATTTTTTAATTTTAAATTTAATTAGTTTTATTTTTATTTTTTCATTTTTTATTAGTTATATATATATATTTTAATTTTAATTTTAATTAGTTTTTAAAAAGAGAGATCTCCACCGTCCATCTTTGAGATGAACAGTGGAGATCTTTTTTTTTTTTTTTTAATTCCATTTTTATTTTTGTTTTTGTTTTTTAATATATTTTAATTTAATAAATATGTGGAGGGCCACACAAAAAACAAAAATAAGGGTAAAACGGTCTTTTCGATGTCATCAGCACACATGAGGGGTATTACAGTCATTTTGTCCGACTGACATGGCAGAATCTGTCTTTTGACGGATTCTGTCACAGAATGACTAAAAGTTACAATAAAAAAAAACCGTGGACTAAACCCAGAATAAGGCAAACTATAGGGACTAAAATGCAATTCTCCCTTTTTTTTTTTTCCTCTCTCGAACGGGTGGGATTTTGGAATTACGCAACTGCTTTTGGTTTTGAGGAGGACTAGAGATATTAAAAAAAAAAAAAAAAAATCTTGGTTTTAATTCATTTTGATTTAAAAAAAAACAATTCAAATTTTTAATCCCACGGATAAGACTCGAACTCACAACCCAATGTAGATGTGTTTATGGATAAAAATTCTATTAAATAAAATATAAATTTTATAATTTAAGTAAATCTTAATAGTAGATTTTGAGAAATTAAGGGGGGTGTATTCAATTAGGATTCTTGAGGACATTTAAAGACATTATAAATCCTGGTGTATTCAATTTGGACATTTAAAGACTTTAAAAGAGTCCATATGAATCCAGTGGTATTCAATTAGGATTTATATGGACTTTTAAAGAATCCTTCTAAATCCAGGTGTATTGAATTGGGACTTTAAAAATGTCTACAAGAATCAAGGTGTATTCAATTAGGACTGGATTTTAAAGGATTTTAAAGGATTTTCTTAAGTCATGGATTTTGATGGATTTTGGTGGACTTGATGGTGAAAGATATAAATATCAAATGTCATAACATGTCCAGCCTTCTCCCCAAAGATTTTGGTGGATTTTGCTTTCCCCCTCTCTCTCAAATCAGAAATGAAAAGCACTAATATATAAAAATTAAAAAAACCGATGCATGTGAGAATAATAAGCTTCCATCCCTAGTATGTTCTGTGAATTAAAAAAAAAAAAAAAAAAAAACTGCACATAATTATATATGTGAGAATATGTTGCAGTCACATAATTATATACAGTATAACAAGTACAAAACTCATTACGTGCCAGAATTGCACAAAACAACACCAAATTAATCTGTAGAGCATTCAATCAAACACAAAAAATGCTCACTCTTTATTAGTTTTTTTTTTTTTTTTTTGAAAAACTCTTTATTAGCATTTTATTTTAAAGAAAAATAATTCATCTACACTTCATGCAAGCAGTACCTTTACGCAGATAAGCCTTAGCCAATTTTGGGTTCAATTCAATCGCTTTGTTTGTATCAGCAACAACCTCAGACTATATATATACACAAATATAGATTGACTAGTGTATCAAATTTTGCTCATTCTAACTTCAAAGGTTTTTTTGATAATTAGCTTACTATTGATAAGTCAGAAATAACAAATTCATGAAAGCCTTAGCCAATTTTGGATTCAATTCAATCGCTTTGTTTTCATCAGCAACAACCTCAAAATATATATATACGCAAATATAGATTGACTGGTGTATCAAATTTTGCTCATTCTAACTTCAAAGGTTTTTTTTGATAATTAGCTATAATTAGCTTATTATTGATATATAAGTTAGAGATAACAAATCCATGAAAATCCTTGGATGTCTAAACAAATCCATAAAAGTCTGAGATAGATGTCTAAACAAATCCATAAAAGTCTGAGATGGATGTCTAAACAAATCAATGAAAGTCCATGTGGATTTATAAAAGTCTGTAGAAATCCATGAAAATCTGTCACTTAAAAAATGTCTTTAAATGTCTTCAAGAATCCTAATTAATCCTAATTGAATACACCCCCCTAAGTTAAAGTAAACTATATTATTTGTATTTATTAAAAGTGAGTAAACACTAATAGAATTTTGTAATTTAATTATGTTTATTGTGAGACTCGATTCATTTTCATTCTTGATTAACAAACATGCCTCAATAATAAAATAGTAGATCCATTTTAAATTTTTTATTGGCAAATAATACTAAGAAATATAATGGAAATGATTGGACATTAACACCTTGTTTTGAATCTGCTCATCTTAATGAAAAATTATTAGTAACTTTAATTGTTAAATATTGAATTAATTTAGTTAGGACTTAAAAGAAATATTTTTGTTTTCTTATGTAGTAGATATATCTTGTATGTGTTACATTCTAACATGTATTGATTATGCATTTATTATAAGTTATAACTTCGTATAAACATAAAGAGCAATGTTTCACGTAAACCCTTTTTTTGATTATCCACTTATATGATCTCATTGTAATAAAATACGAAAGTACGATTGGAATACATCGATAAAGTTTTAAATAAAAATCGAATTCTTGTTACATGTCAAACGCACAATTCATAATTACAACTGCATCCCCACGGTCGATGGAGTTGCGACATGGTAACATCGCAACGAAAGATGTATCATGCAATTCCACTGCATTCTAATTTTTGTCCAATGTTTAACTATTTAGGCCAAAATGCCAAATTCGTGACAATTAAAGGTGGGTGGCTGGGCCTTGTGGGAGCAAACGTGACACGTAAAGAAGCCAAGAATAAATTTTCAACCGCGCAATCTGGCCCACAAAAGGTGGTCCTTATACTCCTTATTCGTTCGGGGCGTACCCAATTAGTTTTATTTGGTCTAAGTCTTTTCATCAACTACTAACAACTCAATAATGCGATTCGAAATCTGGATATTATCATATTGAATTGAATGCGAGTTCTTACCACTAAACTACATAGAATGATGGTTGATAGAACACTATTTACGTATCAGGATAATTACTCTCACAATAGACGGAACTCAAAAACCCAATCACAAATACATAATCCACATGAGTAAACCTTGATGTAAAAATGCGAATCATTCAAAATATTGGAGATATATTAAGAAATATCGAGATTTTTTTTTCTTCCAATTTTACAGCTTATATTTGTCCCATTTTGCATGAAAAGTGGCCATTAAATTGTTTTGCAAATCAAGGATGCAATTGATGATCAAAAGGGCATAAATTAAATTTCCTAAGATTACACGCATTTTTATTGTGAGGGTTTCCAATTCAATAGAAGATATGTCTAATGTACAAATTAAAGTATATATGATCTAGCTAGCTTTATCTTGCCGTCCAATGATATATATAGAGAGAAATTATCAAGTGCTGGATCTAATAGGTAGCGTAGATTTGCATTTGGGTCAAGATGTGTTCAAAGTTATCAGTCGTCTTCTCGATTGAATGTGAATGCATCCCTTCGTAAGTTGTCACCACAACTCCTTCATCTTTTGTCAATCGTTGAACTTGTTTTTTCACATTGCACCCTTGATGTGTACATCGATAGTAGCTTCTATAAACACAAAAGAAAAATAAACCAGTAAGTCAATTTGTTTCTATTAATATATGACAATAAACTCAACCTAACCTAGTAATTAAATTTCAAAAACTTGGATCTCAAGTAACTAATTGTGATGTAGATCGAAACATGTCTCTCTCATCTCTAATTAATTATGTATTTTAATTAGTTAGAAGTAAATAATTAAACTACATCAATTCAAATAGATGGTTAATTGACTTTTCCACAAATTAGCTATAATCATCCATCATGACTAAGTAGTACACGTGTTGGATTACCCAATGAGACTATGCGGCGTTGTAAATTTTCTTTCTACTCCTTGACTCACTAATATCAAAGACTCTGAATAAAAACGGATTTTTTTTTGGGTGAAAATGGAAACTAGCCAAAAATTAAGGAGGTTTATTGTTTTTAGCCTGAATTAGTATTTTGATTGTTTTTGTCAAAAAATCCACTTTTCGGATAAAAATGCCCTTCATTTAGAAATTTTGTCTGGTGTGTTTAATTTTTTTTTGCCTAGTGTGTTTAGTCGTTTTTGCCCGGTGTGTTTAATTCCTTTTTGCCCGGTGTGTTTAGTCATTTTTGCCCGGTGCGTTTAGTTGATTATAACTGGTGTGTTTAGTTTGCCCGGTGCGTTTAGTTGTTTATAACTGGTGTGTTTAGTTAGTCCGGTGCGTTTAGTTGATTATAACTGGTGTGTTTAGTTAGTCCAGTGCGTTTAGTTGATTATAACTGGTGTGTTTAGTCTGGAAAAAAAAAATCAAATCTGGAAACCCAAACCCAAACTCAACCATAACCACAACCACAACCACAACCCATACTTTACATCCGAAAAATCAACCACAACCACAATCCAAACTCAAATCCAAACCTTTTTAAATCTGAAAAAATTTCAACAAAAAAAAACTGAAATTTTTAAAAAATCTGAAAATTTTTATTTAAAAAATCTAAAAAATTTTGTTTAAAAATACATGATTTTTTTTTTTTTAAATCTGAAAATCAACCACAACCCATACTTGAAAACGAGTGAGAAGAAGGTGTGAAGAAGAAGATCTGAAAAAGATCTGAAAATTTTCAACAAAAAAAAAACTGATTTTTTTTTTAAAAAATCTGGAAAAAATGAGTGTTGAAGGCATGAAGAAGATGAAGGTGTGAAGAAGAAGAAGAAGGCGTGAAGTGTGAAGAAGAAAAAGAAATAGTGAAGAAGAAGAAGAAGGCGTGAAGGAGAGAGAGAAAGGCTGCAGAAATAATGAGAGAGACAAGGAGAGAGAAGAGGTTTTGAAAACTAATGAGGGGCGTTTTTGTCCAAAAGGTGGATTATTTGACAAATACAATCAGTTTACTAATTTGGGCCAAAAACAATCAACTCCCTTAATTTTTGGTTAAAAAGGGTTATTTCCTCTTTTTTTTTTCTATTCGGACAATATAGTATGCAATAGAGTATGTGCAAATATAGTTTTTTTTTTTTTTTGGGACATGCAATATAGTATGCAAGGGAGCAAAATGAATTGTACGTGACAATACAGATTACTGCAGAGAGTATTATCGCATCTGGTTTTCGTTGAGTTTCAAAGTGAGTACAAATGTACAATTAAGTTAGTTAATATAAGATCTAGGAGTTGCCTTGTCTCATCTAATATCAATTCCGTTCAACCCAAAAGCTTAACATATATGATATAACATTAGATAAATGACCAACTTCTGTTACACACTCCTACCGCGTATAACATCGAGACTTATGGCTTTGTTATGGGAGAAGATTGAGCTTAACATTAGATAAATGACCAATAACGTTTGTTATACACTCCTACCGTGTATAACATCGATACTTATGGATCTATTACGGGAGAATATCTTGGGTCTGTTACACACTCCTACCGTGTATATCATCGAGACTCGTGGCTCTATTACGGGAGAAGATCTTGGGTACGTAGGTTTTACCCTATAACGGTAATGTTAGTGACCACTTGACCTAAAAAAAACACTTAAGTTTTTATGTTAAAGCTTAAAGCTCAATGGTTAGATATATTAACATGTCTCTTCTTTTGAAAAGAGAACTAAAATTAGGAAGGCATAACTGCTTCAATTTTCAGAGAGAGAATAATACATCAGCCTCTTTGATCAATTATATATTAGTATATATGCTCTTTGATTAATTGATTCTGAGTAAGAGTTAATGCTATTTTGTCGTCATGCCATGTCTGCATGGACATTTATAGTGTTCTTCCTGAAACTGCAGTAACTCTCCATCATCATAATTCATATATATATATATATATATATATATATATATATATATATATATATATATATATATTTAACATATGGTGTAATTACTCCCAAAACAAACTAAATTAATCACTTTTTATTTATTTTCACTATGTTGATATGTTTATGCTTTATTTCCCTTTATATATGCAGATCGGTGAATATAATTATGATAATAGTGGGTTAATAAAATTAATTTATGGTATGATGATTAAAATATATGCATGAGTATATCTATTATCTGATATATTTCATTAGATGTCAAGAAATAATAAGTGCATCAAAAACAAGTAATTAAAAGAAAATGAAATTAAAACAGTGATCAAGTGCTATATATAGCAGTTAAGTAGTGATTAATAATAATTAATTACCTTGGAAACTTGTTGTTTTTGACAGCTTTTTGGCCATATTTTCTCCATCTATAACCATCATCAAGAATATCAACTTGGCTTCTGGTTTGAAAAGCATATTTAGGTTTCTTCATCTTCTTCTTCTCAGATGACCCCTTGATCTTCTTATTATCAGACTCAACAAAGCCATTATTATCACTTTTGTTGCTCAGAGACATCATGTTGTTGTTGTTGTTGTTGTTGTTGTTGTTCATGAAACTCAAACCACCACTTGGATTAATCTCCATCTCAGACATCAACCCCAAGAACCCATTATTGTTTCCCTTGTTGCAGTGGTTGTTGTTGTTGCTGTTGATCATCATAGTTGATGATGAAGAAGAAGCAGGAAAAAGAGTTTGGTAGCTATCCATTTCAGAGAAAGAGAGAGAGAGGAAAAAAGAGACACTCTATGACCAGATTGGAGAAGAAGAATATGTGATTTAGGTTTGATGATATATATATATATATATTAAAAATAAAAGTGAATTTAAAGGTATGATTTTAGTTGAAATTTAAAAACAACAAGGCGGCTTGATGGGCTAGTTACCTAGCAACTTCCTGTTTATCATAGTTATATGTTTGGAGTCGTAGACGGCACGTAAATACAATACACAGCAAAAAGAAATAAAGTTGTAAAAAAAAATTGAAGAAAAAAAATAAAAATTGGGTGGTTAAATTATCTAAAGAAATAATTAAAGGTTAAAATAAGATAATATTACAAATGTTTAAAATTTTAAAACTAATTGTATTTAATTTGTTGGTGTTGTTGTTGGTGGGTTGGTTTTGTTTGACTTATCTTTGGTTTCGTACAAGAGTACTTTCTTTGAAATAGTGGTCATGGTTAATAATAATAATAATATTGAGGAAATGGTTATAAATAATATATTTTGATAAAGTGAAAAGGGTTTAATTGTTGTGTAATATTAATGGACCACTACACGCATGAGATGAGAATAATGAGATTGTTCTTATTTACACTATTAGACATAATAAAAATATTTATTTAAAGGTTTTTTTTTTTGAAAAAGCAAGCTTTATTAAGAATAAGAGCAAAATGGGAAGAGGCACCCACAGCCAACGATTACAAACAAACACTCAGCCAACAGCACAAGCAAAAGGACCCCAGTTTTACACAAACACGAAAGAGCCAAAACATCAAACTAAGATAAAACACCTATACTGAAGCCAACACACACACACGCCCAAAGACAAGCAAAAAGAAGCACCTTGCCCAGGAAACCACCCACTCATGCCCACACCACCTGATCCAACCTACCTATGGCACCCTGTTTTGCAAGAAAATCAGCAGCAGCATTAGAACTCCTGGAAACATGAGTTACCGACAGCCATGATATACAATTGGCCATTAAATCCTTAATGAATATTTATTTAAAGTTAGTCTAGTGCTTCGTAAGGAATATCTCCACCATGTGTTGTGCCCCATTTGTGGGGTAATTGCATGAATACGCTAGCGGTATTTGATTTCGATAAATCTCAAATTCTAACAAATCTCTCTCAACTTTATTGATGTTAGTTTTAAAAAATTAAATAAGATAATCTCAATTTATTTTTATTATTATATTTAAATTAGTTTGGTCAAACGCGTGATCTTAGAATTATGAAACCATATTTCCATTTTTTTTTTTTTTTGATGGGAAGAAGCCAAAGGCTTACAACTCCTGGACATCAGATCCAGGTCAGTAAACATGAAAAACATGTTCACAACTACAACTGGGACTCTACAGCATATGACACACAAGCACATCCCAGACTCGAAAACCATAACCGGAAAAACCCACACACAAAGGTGGGACTTACACCCTCACGAAGAGGGAACACTAACAGACCACAACCAAGCAAACCAAGGCACTCTGGTGTTGGAGGATCCAGTAGAAGGGCCAAACACACGGACTATCGACTAGCGGCCAAAAAACAGAAAACAAAACCAAACCTCACAAAAAGGACTGAGACTAAACAGAAAAGAAAAAAACTACTACACAACCGACTAAACTTAACACCGATCGGATTGCATGCATTTCATTTTTCGGTTATTGGAATCAAAACATTAAACATATAGTTTAGTCATAGCTCGTCTTTAATTATTGACCAAAAGGATGTTAATTTATATGACTTCTTTAATTTAATATCCGATAAATTAATTATTTAATATTTGAATTCTTTTAAAATTTATTTTAACTCTTATTTTATTTTTTTTATATATAAAACATATATATTTTAACAAATATATAAAAAATAAAATAAAATAAAAATCTTGAAGTGTGTGATGACATTAACTATTATCAAACCTTATCTTAACTCTTTTAACAACCGATCCCTTAAATATATATATATATATATATATCAATCAATATTCAAAACATTTTTCTCACACTAAAGAAAATTTGGTATATATATATATATATACTTTAATCTTATTAAGACTCGTAATAATACACCCTTTGTTCACAGCTCGGTCAATGTCAAAGCATGAACTGTTCAATGCAACGTATACTTCATATAATAATTAACAATAATGCTAAACATCCCACATAAAATCCCACATTTTTCATCCCACTACATGTGGCATATGAGGTGTCAAATTGTGAGTGGATACACATTAATGACACCTACCTCATGTATCCACTCACAATTTGACATCTCACATGCCACATGTAGTGGGATGAAAAAAGTGGGATTTTAGGTGGGATGTCTAATTACTGAATAATTAATGTCATATCTACTAAAGTTTATTTATTTATTTTTTTTATATAAATAAAATAAAATAATTTGACACAAGATAAGGAGTCCAAAATATCTACTTGTAATACTAAAATATAATTAACAAGACATTGTTTAATTAAGTAATTTTATATATCTATCTATCTAACCAAACTGTGATTTTTCTAGAAGTGATAACATTAATGACGGAGTTTGTTTATATAGGGGTGGAGGTGTTAATTAATTAAGAAACCTCATCAATAAATTAATTGAGTAAATTACAATTAATCTGCCAAACTCTATAGGGGTAAGTAATAAGGGATCCAATTCAATGGATGTGGAAAAGTAGTACAGAGACTAGAGAGAGCTAACTAAAAACAAAAAAACAAAAAAAAAAAGGGTGGAACACTATTGGTAGTCCATGGTGTTTGACTAGTTGGTGTTAATGGACACGTGGGTTTGAATGTTAAAAACTCAAAAGTCATCAAACTCATCATCATCTTCATCGTATTCTCATGTCAAGTTTTGAATCTTGGTTGGTTGGTGGTCCTCACAGCGGCGCAGCCTCCATTACCTTTTATTTTATTTTATTTTATTTAATCAAACAAACAGTCATTTGGGGTTTTTTTTACGGAGGGGAGGACTCAAAACACACGACCCTGTGGTGTAGGTCAGTAGGTGTGAGAGATTTACCATTTGACTAACCTCATCTTATCATTGTCGATGATAATTACATGAAATTATCATAAATCAATAAGCAGAAATGGAGCCAGAACATGGAAAGTATAATAACGAGAGATTAAAACACTACAACAAATATCACATATAATAGAAGCAGAAAAATGCTATCAAAAGTAAACAATAACATTCAGTTACATAACATAACAACCAGTATGATTAAAAGTTTTATCTTTTCATAGCATTATTTGCATGCTATAAATTTAGTTTTTTTTTAATGCTATAATTATTTTTTTATAGCATTTAAGTGATGTTATATCATTAAAAAAAAATGTTATTATTGTAGTTATTATAACTTCTTAAAAATGCTATTGTAATTGTACCCAATATAAAAATTGTATATTTTTAATTTTTACTTAATTGTTCGTTTAAAAAGTTTAATTGTGCACAAAACAAAACAAAATAAAATAAAAATATATAAATATTTATTAATGAATCAAAATAATTACATGATTCACAAAACATATCAAACGTACAAGGAAATTTCTATATACAAAAAATTGAATTTAGTTTTATAAGAAAAAAAATTACAGTAACATGAATTTTTTAGCTAATTACAACAACATGATTGCTCCACCAATCATCATCTTCTGCTTTTGATAAAACACAGAAACCTTTATCTTCATAACCTGAAAGACATCAATAAAATAAAGTTATATTTAATAAAAAAAAACGAATAAACATATATGAATTTACATAGCCATTACAGTTATGAAATAGATATTGTAGAGATTGTAACTAAAATGATATAGGATGGAAAAGAAATCAATATTGAAACTAAAAAAAAAAAAAGTCTCTTACCAAGAAATATAACCTCACAATATTGGAAGATATATAATACTTCCACATGTAGATTCATAACCAGAATTTCTAACTGAATTATATATATATATATATATATATATATATCAAATAATCAGATCTGTATTTAATCAAATAATTAACAAGAATTAAACATGAGTTTTCAAAAAAATGAATGAAAGAGAGAATAACTTACCAAAAAAAATATGAAGTTTTTAATGAAAATAGAAGATGAAGACAGTTATTGATGCTTGAGAGCTTTGTGGTAAAAGTAGGTATTTTGAGTGGGTGGTTTGGTGGCAGAAAAACAACTCTAAAGGGGGTGTATTAGATTGAGATTTTATTAGACAATTTTGGAAAGTAAAAGTCTGGTGGTATTGGATTGAGACTTTTTAATAAGTTAGATAAGTCTTGTGGTATTCGATTAGGACTTTTAATATTTTTTTTTAAAGTCTATAATATCTTGTGGTATTGGATCTAGACTTTCAAGATTTATTTTAAAAGTCTATAATATCTTGTGGTATTGGATCTAGACTTTCAAGATTTTTTTTAAAAGTCTATAATATCTTATGGTATTGGATCCAGACTTTCAAGAGGCAGCAAATTGTCTAGTGATATTGGATTGAGATCAAGATTTGTAGGATTTCATGACAAAATAGGTTTTCTAGACTTTTTAGTGATAAATATAAATAATTAGACCCTAAAATTGTCTTGCCCTCTCCTATCATACTTTTCACTCTCGCTCAAGACTTTTCAAAAAATAGCAACAAGGTCGTGAAAAAACCCTAACAACAGACCAGATTCAGTTGTTGAAGTCACTCAAAATGCATCATCTAATCAAGGAAATGGTGGCCATGCTCCTGGTATGAACGGGCACAACCAGCAGCCTACTGTTGAGGGAGATGTAAGAGCAAAGAAGAAAACTCAGTTTCATGGACGTGGGAAGGGAGTTGGCGCTGTGCCCAAGGGTAGAGGCCCTACTCCACCAAGTTGGACAGGTGCTGGGTTTGATGTGGATGGTAAAGCTTAGAAACATAGTGTCAGATTCTCTTTCCTATGCTGAAGTCGTGGTGCAAGTAGACTATTGTTTTGCGTATATTCTTTCATCTGTCCTCATTCCGTCAAATCAATTTTATTTTTTTTCAATATCCTTTCAATTGTCTATAGCTTGTTGATATAAACATTTTTGCGTAAGCTTTCTGACCTTTTACCGATCTTTTGAGCTCTAGAATTTTCCAGCAGTATATTTCAAGCACAAAATGGTTCAAGAATGCGTCTTCTTTTTCTGTTATTTCCTAGGAATTTTTTTTTCCTTTAAAGAAAAACATGTCATTATGATTGTTACAGATCCAAGGATTAGATATATATAGTCTTTGAATAATTCTATTCGATCAAAAAAAAAAAAAAAAATTCTTATTTGGGTTTTTTTTAGCTCAGACTATCTATCTAGTTTGGGTTTCTCAACTTGGGTATGTGTGTTAGCTAGCAAATTTATAGGGCTCATATTTTAAAAAAAAAAAAAAAAAGTCCAAAAAGTCTTTAAATAAAGTCTAGATAATCCTAATAGTCTATTAATAAAGCCTAGATAATCATAATTGTCTATAAATAAAGTCTAAATAATCCTAATAGTCTATAAATAAAGTCTAGAGACTCTTTTTAAAAAAAATTCCAAAATCCTAAAAGTCTAGTCTATATAATCTTAATAGTCTTTAAAATCCTAAAAATTCATAAAATCCTACCACCCAAAAATTGTTTATTAAAATCCCAATCTAATACACCTCCCTAATAATATGTGAAGAGAGTATAAAGTAAAAGTTAGGGTTTCAAATTTTGAAAAAGGAAATAAATTTGTTTTCCCTCATTATCTTTGAAAAAAAATAGAGAGATAAGAATTCATTTTCCCTCCTTATATTTAGAGATATTTTTAACAAGTATTATAGCATTCTTAAATGCTATATAATTAGTTTTGTAAATTACTTAACTTTTTTTTAAAAAAATTTTGATATTTTATATTTTACGTAAGTTAAATTGTGTTTTTGTTAATAAAAATTTAAAGCACAATAATAATAATAATAATAGGTTGAAATTTTAAAAAATAAATTATAATAGCTTATATGATTTCATGACATATCATAGCAAATTCAAAATGCTATCAAATTATTTTCTTAAAAAAAATAATTAACATTTGAGCTATATAGTTTAATAGCATTAAAAGTGCTATATTATTTAAATTAAAATGCTATTTAAACTAAAGTGTTATCTATTAACATCTTTTTATAGCATTTTATTATAATATGCAATAATATAGGTACATTTGATAGCATTTTAAAAAAAGAATGCTATAGTGCAATGCTATAAAAAGTCATATTCATTGTAGTGAAAAGTATTAATTTCTCCCTTGTAAATTTATGATGATGGGGTTAGGGGTTTCACCGGCTACAAGTAGTATTAAGCATAATTATTTGTGATTGGCATTCATTCTGTGATCACCGAATACCAATTTTGATTTGCCTCAACACATTTAAAGTTTATGAAATATTACAATAATTTGGAGTTTTGAAGAATGGAAGAGACTCGAACCCACAATATTGTAGTGTAGGTGTGAGAAGTATACCATCGAACCAACCTCATATTATCAACACATTTAAAGTTTATAATCGATCGTTATCGTACAATATATATATAATAAAGAGCTTGCTGTCTCGTAAGATTTTTAAGAGTTTAAGTGCCTCAAATGATCAATCGATCGAACTACTAGTCGGAATTCTAATTGCTACGCTGTGGATTTTAAATCGGTTTAGAGATTTAATCCCAATTTTATTTTATTTTTTTACATATATAATGTTTATAAACATTTAGCTTTGTGCATGGCTTCGTGTGACAATATTGTCCATACTTATAATATATATGACATTATGTTTCGGGTATAAGATATCGCACATGATAATTATCGGTAGACAAAGTGACAATAAGCAGTTGGTCAACACTTAGTTTCTCTTGAACCGGGAATAATATAACATGCAGTGTGTATTCGATATTTTAATTTCTTCTTCTTTGAATTGACGAGATTATAATTATCAGTAAATGTAAATATGCAATGTAAAATCATTTTTTTTCCAATCGACTTTGAAAGGAATAGCTCTGCTGGGTACGTGCTGCAAATGACAAAAGAGGATTCAATTCAAAAGCTACGTACTCTTTTTTCTCGTTTTTGATCTTTTGTTTTTGTATCACAAAAAATGTGTAATCAATTAATTGTTTAAAAAATGTTTTTTTTTTTTTTTTTTTTTGGTTCTAAAGGTGATATGTCACATGGCTGCTCAATTATATCCTTCGTGGAAAGAAGAAAGTTATTTAATAATTGTACCTGAGTCAAATTTAAAATGATGAAGAATATATACAAAGTTTCAACTATTGACTTTTCTTTTTAATTATTACAGATAATTCAGGATTTAGGAATCGAAAAAACGGGACTAACTAGAAGTAAAATGTGAATGTATCCTTCGTGGAAAGAAGAAAGTTATTTAATAATTGTACCCCGAGTCAAATTTAACATGATGCGAGAATATATACATAGTTAATTTCAATGGAGATTTTAAGTTCGATCTTGACTTTTCTTCTTTTAAATTATTACAAATAATTCGGGATTTGGTGATCGAGGAAACATGACTATAAGTAAAATACTAAAATGTGAATGTATACATGCACTAGAAGGAAAATTCTGAATATATACTATCTTAATTCTACATGTGATAATTATATATTGGAGATTTTAAATGTTAAAATTTGAGCTTTCTGACAAAATTTTAATTTCAAAACTTGTAATGAGGTTTCTGATGATTTTTGAAACTGCTGGATTTTTTTTTCTGATTTTAAACAGTGTGACACATATTGGACGATGGTAACATATTGAAAGAAAAACAAATTAAGAAGTGTCAATTTGTCTGTTGATTGGGAAGTTTGAAAAATTAGGTTTCGTTGATGTGGAATATGGTAAAAATGCATTTTCGTTGATTATATTATTAATTTTTTCGTACGGAATTTTGATTGGTATTGATGTAAGATGTTTTTACTTTTCCTAACTTTACACTTAATATTTCACACGAAAAATTTCAAGAAAGTTTCTTATATACATATATCAGCTTGATGCATATTACGTAGCAAGTGACGCCATTTGATGTTAACGTGATCCAAACTTTTTTCTTCAATCGGTTCATATATAATTGGCTTCTCATCTAATTAATTCATCAAATGCTTTCGCTACACGAAATTCAAATTAACTCATTATTGATTAGTCGATTAGATGAATCCCTATTGTAAGTTTGAATGTGGAGGCTAGCTAGCTAGAATAGATTATAGACCTATAACTACCGATAAAATAACTTGAAAGAAACGAATTTTTTTACGTTATCTGTATACGTCTAATTCAATTATTATATCATGTGATAAAAAGAATAGATACAATTAAATAAAAAAGTTGATATATATACATATATATAGCTGTATCGAAATGGGCTAATACAGCTCGTCTGTCTCATGCAAGTTTTTCTATCGAGTTCCCGGTTCTTACTACAGTATTGTTAGGGTCCGTTATATATCCATGGTATAGTTTTTTTTTTTTTTGAAGGGAATCCATGGTATAGTTACAACTTACAACGTATGCTAGTGTTGTTGAAAGAAGGGGCGGACCACGATGGGGGCTAGGTGGGCAATGGAAAAAAAGAATTTATAATTATTTTTTTTTAAATGTATTTACTTTTACTTTAGTACTATAAATTTTAAGTATTTTTTCATTTGGCCTTCAAACTCCAAACTCCTGGTTCCACCCCTAGTTGAAAAGTTAAGCTTACGATAACATATATACATGCAATCCGAATACTTGTAGTTAGTTTATAATTTGCGAAGTTTAATCGTACGTTCCATTTACAAAATTAAAAACCAAAAATAGAAGTAATTAATTAATGTGAAATGCATGATCACAAACCGATATCTTTATATATATAACCATGTAATAGCAAATCCGCTCATGAGTTCTTTATTTATGTTGAAATTTGCTGAAGTTACAGGGCCATATACAGCATGTATGATCAAAAAAATAAATATCGATACTTTGATCGAAAGATTTCAATATTTTTTATATTTTAAAGATATTAACGATATTTAAAACCAAATTTCCAAAAATTTGTGTATAACATAAGTTGATAAATCGTTTTCATTCAAAATTTGACGTCCACATATAAAATTTGACGTTCACATTACAGGGTCATTAAGTTGCTATTTGACGAAAATATGTATTCTTTGTAAGTTGGAAAAATCAAATGTTCCAGGCGGTCCAACTAAAATATTAATTAACGCAGTTAATACAACACGTGTATATTAGACCACGACAGATATTGAAGGTTGATGGTCAAGATTTGAATATCTTCATGGCGTCAAGATTTCATCTTTGGGGCTGTTTGTTTTTTTAATCTAAAATCTTATAAGACCTTAATTTATTAGACATATTGATAAGTCTTATAAATTAAGATACTATGATATGTTTGTATTTTTCATTTTGGATGACTTATTATAAATATAAAATTGATTAGATTGTGTTAGGGTTTCTTCAAAATTGGAAATTTTTCGAAAATTGATTTTAGGATTTTATTATGTGTGGATAAAATTATAAATTTATGAATTGTTATAGGACATTTGTGGAAATTTATTAAAAAAACTATACCATATCACTTGAATAAGATAAAAGTCAAAAAAATTTACTTTTTCTAAAAGACATATATATCTTAAAATAATATATAAATTGAAAAAACAAACAAACTGATTTATTTTAATTTAAGATATAAGAGGCAATAAGTCTTATAGTAAAAAAAACAAACAGCCCCTTAGTTTATGTAATTCAATACGGATTCGATAAATCAAACTTTCGAACGAGAGAAATTCGAGAGAAATTCGATCTTGACAACCCTAAATAATTTTAAGAAATCTAAAATAAAATAAAATAAACTAAATTCCAGTCTGCATGCACCTAAATGTTTGACAATAATAGCTGAATTAATTTGTCTACTTTGACTGTGTGGAATTTTTTTTTTCTCCCCAGAAATGTTTCAAAGATTGTGAAATCAAATGTTCATTTATATAATTAATTATATATCATGATTTTGATTTTTGGGGTATTTTTTTATTATTTTTTTTGGCTATGTATATTGTCCACTGTCACTGTTCTGGGAAGACGTGTGGAAAATGATCAAACAGAAGAGATAGAGATAACACTAAAATGACATCTAGAAACTTGCATGTCCTGGAAGTAATTTAACATACAGAAACTAAAAACTAATTATGGGGTGTGAAAAAAAAAAAAAAAAAAAAAAATGTTTCAATGGCAATCACAGAATATGGTAACGTCAATTGATCGTGTAAGAGCTGAAATTATATATTAGTCAACCTGACCACATATGAATCCCAAAATGTCAAAAAATTAACAGTCCCTAAATAGTGTTTTTATTGACTGAAATTTAGACTCAACAATTTCTTGTAAGATGACACTCTTGGCGAAATCTAACCTCTCAGAACACTTGGGGACCGAGGTCCGAGGACCTTATTTTAGGGACTCATTTCCTTTTACTGACATAAGCTCTTCCTGAGTTTTTAGGGATATAGTGTCACGTGACTGTTAAGAACTTATAAAGCAAATATTTACTTAACTCGAATGTTCCCTCGAATAAATAGTAGATGATCTTGTTTTTAGATTAGAAATATATTAAGGTGTTTGTCTAGATTTTGAGATCTCGAGAGACGCTCAGATCAATAAAGGATCAAAGTTCATATTTTAGACCATTTTGATTGTACACAATTAAGTGCCTGTGCATTTCTTGTTTAGGGCCAATTTGGTATTACTGTAACTTTTATAATAATCACTGTTAGCTGTGCTGAAGGAATAATCAGCTGTGGAGTTAATCCGCATATGTTTGATTAATTATACTTTTAAAACTACTGTATAGCTCAAAAGCAGTATACATATGTTTGGTAATTTTATTTCAAAAGTGCTGAAATTAGTTACAATGATTAAAATAGACATGATTTTAGAACTTTATTTTATTTTTTTCATTAATTATATATATTAAATCAATATTTAAGTAGAATATTTAAATTAGAAAAAAAAATCCATAAGAATAATAAAAATATTTTTAAAAGGTTTTAAAAATCAAATCAATATTTAATTAGAATCTTTAATTTTAAGATGAAATAAGGTATATAAATGATTTTAATTTGATTTCATAAGGATAATAATGATATTTTAAAAGATTCATTAAATGCTGAAATAGATTATTCCATAATCACTTTTAAAAAGTAAGTCTCCACCTACTTCTCAAAATCACTGTCAAAATGTGCCAGATTATGAATTAATCACTTTTGAAAGTTTTACCAAACATTATTTTATGTCAAAATTATAAAATAAGTTGATTTTAACTTCTCAAAAACAATACCAAACTGGCCCTTATATTGTAGTAGGTGTTGCTTTTCGAATTTTGCTTATAGCGGTTTATCTCGTCAGGTTTTGATAAATCATTAACTTGACCCGTGTCGACTTAAGAAAAACAAATAATCACGTGAGAGTGATACCATTTTAATTGAATGCAGTCAAGGCTTTAATCATACCTCAGACCATTTAAATTGTATACAGTTGCTGGATTTGGGCTCACTTGGTATCCATATCCACAAATAGAGCCCATTATTTCTTACCCATAATACCCTTATTTAACTCAAAGTCCAATTAATTTTGACAAATGAATTGAAATGTTTTTCTTTCACCAATAGATAGGTTTTTCTTTGAGATAGTGGGACAGAAAACGAATGCAAAAAACATTAACTTTTAAGATTGCATTCAAATACACATTTATGGGTAGTTTGTTTTTTCCACTTAAAACTTAATGGGTGAATTGAACTCATTAAGTTGTTTTATTTGTTTTTTTAAGTGGTCAAACAACTTAAAAATATCAAAAAACAACTTAAAATAAAAAGTAAGAAATCCTAACTTTTAACTTAATTCCAAATCACTGGATTGAAATTTATTTTTTTAAATTGAAATTTGTTTAAAGAAACATACAAAATCTTATAAAGAATTATGCATGTTAAATTACTTATTTTAATTAGTATGGATATAAATATAAAATTACTTATTTTTAGATAATTTGTTTAAAGAAACATACAAAATCTTATAAATAATTGTGCATGTTAAATTACTTTTTTTAATTAGTATGGATATAAATATAAAATAACTTATTTTCAGACAATTTTATTTTAAAAAAAACAAACATGTTGACAGCACATTCAGATGTGGGGGAAAAAAAAACATGTTATTCAGGTTCAGATTTCAATTCCCATTCAGTATTTATAAAAATTCATTAATATTCAGTAATTAGACAAAAAAACAAACGACCCCTTAGACAGTCAAATTAACATGATATTTACTCATTTTAATATAATATATGTCAATTACAAATGTAAGTGTGAGGCAATCTCTTACGTATATTCAAGTCCGACCTTAGGGGTTGGCCCACGAGACAACCGCCTGGGGCCTCCGTTTTTGAAGGGCCCTAAATTTCAGTTCTAAAATAAACATTGTGTATTTTAGTTTGAAAATAAGTTTGGAGACAAACATATAGATTTTTTTATTTAAAAAAAAACAGCTCATTTGTCACATTATCACTTAAATGCCCATCTTTTATATATGTTATTTATTTATCTATTTTTTTTTAATTTTTTTTTTTTTAAGGCCCATCAAAGAAACACAATTATTATACTTACCACATCCACAACGGATCAAATTGCATATCAGACATTCAAAAAAACAATTTGAAATCAATTCTAAGGTTCTAGGAAGCTTTTTTCATGCGAAAATCCAGACACGAAATCTCAAGAATTCAAACAATTTTAAGTAATTCGTTTATAGAATAGTTGAATTCGTTGGAAAATCGGGGGCCTCATTTTTATAATTCGCCTCGGGTCCCAAAAATCTTAGGACCAGTCTTGCATATATCGTGGGACTAGTTTAAATAGATTAAATATAGAACAATCTCTCTCATGTCATTAGAATAATTATATATGATGTTCTAGTATTGCTTGATTTTGATAGATCCGGTGAGCAGGTTCTAACATATACCGTTCTGAATTTTAAGTTTTAACATTAGTTTTAAGAAAAAGATTAAGCTATGCTAGGTCGGTTGCCACATATGCTGATATTGTATTAGTGTTAGTTATAAAAAAATAATAATAAAAAAATCAATATAGTTAATACAAATCAACTTTCCATATTATTTTAATAACTTAATACAAATAAACTTGCCTTATCATTTCAAAAAAAATTTGTGCAATTTAACATTCTAAGTATTAAATATATTATATTTCTATTTTCAGATAAAAATTCCTATAAAAAAAATACAAATCAATGATTAGGAATTTAGGATACAAATAATTTCATATCATATATATATTATTTTTCAAAAATTAATTTTATTTTACTTAACATAATTATTACACCACCATAAATATAATTAACTGGATAATGACTATTGACTAATCCCAAGAGAACTGTGGGAAGCAACCCCGCCAAAAACAAGAACAAATTGACGTTTCGTAGACGCGATAAATTGAGAATAAAAATAAAATAAAAATTGTCTCATCTATAAAACCTCTTCATTATATATAATCTCTCAACAGCTACGTCGGTGTTTTTTGTTTATTGAAAATGGATTTTTCGTGTGCGACTGCGAAGTCGTTCTTGATTGATTTTCGAGCTTCAACGAATTCGTTCTTGTCACAGTACGAGCCTCTCATTCTGCTTCTGGTTCCTCTCCTCACTCTTCTCGTCGCGCGTGTGCTGCAATCGTCTCTTCATGTTGTTCAAGAGAAAGGACTCAAACAGACCCTGATAGGGTTTTTCATGAGCTCAATCAAGTAATTAATAATCTTATTGTCTGATTCTCAACAATTTTTGTTTTTTGTTTTTTGTTTTAATTTAATTTGAGTATGGCAGGTTGGTTCCTGGTGTTAAGAGTTACATTGATGCGGAGAAACAGAAGGTCAGATATATTTGATTGGATTTGATTTTTGTTTTGTTTTATTTTTGAATAAATCGATGTGTTGTTATTTAATTTTGTATTCTCGTATTGTCCGATTCGTGGGATTCATTTCTTGCTGATGGGTAATATTATATCGAATTTGTTTTGCCAAGCAATAAATGGAGTGGGTTTCAGTAGCATTTAATGTGGTTTCGACAGTCTCTGTTTAGTCTACTTTATTGGCAGAGATGTGCAGTTCATAAATTGTTTGGCATGTGTTTTTTTTCTTCTTCTTCTTTTAAACGAATTGGTGTGATTTGATCTGATTTTTGGATTGATGAACACCATCGTCACTGAATATGCCTAAGGCAGTTTTTGATACCATTGCATGTGGAATTTCCTTGGTTAATTTACATTGGTTTTTGATTAATTGGCCTTATAGTTATTTAGACTGAGGAGTGTCTGCCTGCTCCTTTTGCATCTTGTTATAGGTGTATAACAAGGCCAATGTTGAGCTAGAAGCTTTAATTTTTTAAAAAAAATTTTTTGGGAATAAGGGAATAAGCTTTAATTAGCTTTAGGGTTACGAGGGCACATGTTAAGGAGATATCTAATATTTCAAATCAGTTAAAATCATAACTTTTTTTTTTTTAAGACCTGAGAGACTGAGCAATTTTGTTTTTATCTGATTTGGAACATTAGATATCCTTCCTTAACATAATCCTTAACCTTTATTGCACCCAACCATAAAAAACCTTGATCCTAGTTATAGCTCGGGATCAACTGCCCTGAATTGTTTTTATGCTGTTTATTGCTAGCTAATGTTGGATTAGGGTACATGTAATGTGTTATTGTGGGTAGGATGATGCTGCTAAAATCTTCTTTAACTGGCTTCTGTAAATACCTTGTATAGCCAATGAGTAATGCCTTTATTTGCTGGTTAGAGTGGATTGCTTATCATGCTCTATAGATGCAAATAGATATTAAAATTCTTTGTCTTGTGTTATGTTCTTTTGCCTGAATTATAAGGATTGTGCAAGTCAAAAATTGCATATTGCTTTATGCTAACATCAAAGTTGGGTTATGCATGTCGTTGTTGACCTATATGTATGGTGCATTTTTGTGTTCTTGTTTAGTGTTATTTGTAGGTTAGTGTGTAGCAATTTTTTTTTTAATGTAATATTGTCATATAGGTTAAAAACTTAGTCATTCCAAATTGCTTAAAGTGTTTTATATTTCTCATTTTAATTGATTAATCCGTTTATCTCTGAGATTGGCTTTTGCGTTATATTGGTGAATGTGTTTGTCAGGTGGTGGATCAGATGCAGTCTGGTGGTAAATCTAAAAGAGAGAGTTGGAGAACAGAGTTGCCTAGGGTGGGTTTAGGAGCAGAAGTCATAGAAAATATGAAAGAGGAAAAAAGAAAAGATGTTCTCTGGCAAGGAAAATGTTCGGGTACAGTGTATGTCCGTAATTATTAAACACTGAATATTAGGTTATATTTCAATTTTCAATTACGCTTGAGTTTGATGTGCTCTGTTTTATTATTTTCTTGCAGCTACATTGGAGGAAGTGAATCTGAAGGTCATTTTGCCTTGATAAATGAAGCATGTTCAATGTTAGTAAGATATGGTCAAGTTATGATTTTCATTCACTATTCCTTTAGTGGACTGCTGGTGCGCTTCTTTTATAAATAAATCCTTTATTTCCGATAAAAAAAAAAGTTTTCAACTTGCTAGATGTTGTAAAAATTTATCCTTTCAGATACCACAATTCAAATAAGGATTGTAGCATTTGTTGATTCTGTCATGGATATGAATTTCCTTAAAAAGTGTCTTTATGGTGCTTTTGTCATCTTCCCAGATAGGATAGTCATATGATTTACCTTGATAATTTTTATAGTATCAGATCAGTTCACCCATCCCTTTGTCCACATCCTTTTGTTACCTCTCACCCAACCTTTCTCTGAACCCCTTTTCAGGTTTGCGCATACCAATCCATTGCATCTGGATGTATTCCAGAGTGTAGCACGATTTGAGGCAGAAGTTGTTGCAATGACTGCTGCTCTACTTGGCAATAAAGAAAAGGCTTCTGAAGGACAAGTATGTGGAAACATGACATCAGGAGGAACTGAAAGTATACTATTGGCTATGAAATCATCTCGTGACTATATGAGAGATAAGAAGGGAATTACCAAGCCTGAAATGTATGTTATTTCCAATATTTCACTTACATCTTTATGCTACTGTTTTCTTGACTGGAGAGTTACAATTGTGATGTTTTTCTTCTTGAGTACAGGATCATACCTGAATCCGCCCACTCAGCATATGACAAAGCATCACAATATTTTAACATCAAACTCTGGCGTGTTCCTGTTAACAAAAATTATCTAGCTGATGTCAAAGCAATAAGGCGACATATTAACAGAAACACCATTTTGGTATATGTTTTTAGATCTTGTGTTGAGACAAAATTATATCTTTAGTCTCTCATACGGTTATATTTAGTATTTTCATGTAAATGCTTCATTATAATTGTGGTTTGTCTCATCAGCATTTGGCCTAACGTAAATTTCATAATATACAGATCGTTGGATCTGCACCTGGGTTTCCTCATGGCATCATTGACCCCATTGAGGTGTGCTACAGTTTTAACTTTTTTGCTACTGATGAGTCATATGCATGTGAAACATGAAATTCATATGCAATTTGTTTTAGTTTCTAATTGAATTTGAGTAAATATGGCACTATATTTTGTAGGAGCTTGGAGAACTAGCTCTTAGCTATGGAATATGTCTCCATGTTGATCTTTGTCTTGGTGGCTTTGTGTTGCCTTTTGCTCGAACACTTGGGTATGTCTGGACGAGTTCCTTATAATCAGATAACCACCCTAAATTATGGTTGCTGGATGTTCTGCTATGTTTTTGCAACTGCACATAATTATTTTCAGAAGGCATAAGTTTCTCTGTTTTTGGTTTTGTTAATTGCCTCATTTCACAAATTTAATGGTTACCCCCCCCCCCCCCCCCCCCCCCCCCCCCCAGAACTTCTCTGTTTTTGGGTTGAATTTTCGTTAGGGCTGCGGGTAATCAGTAATGAGTGACCTTTGAGCTATATTTTTATTGGAAGCTGTAGGATTTTATCTTGAATATGATTATACATTAAATAGATTTAGATCAACATGCACCTTTCTTATGTGTTGCAAGCTAATTTATATCAAATGCTATAACATGCTGTCTCTCTCTTTCTCTTTCTCTTTCTCGTGCGCTCATCACACATTATCACACTTGTTGAATGTGTTTACTATGTGGAATGAGATGATAATATCCACACTCGTTGAATAGATATTTTTTCATGTGAAATGGGATGATAATCTATATGGAGGACAAGCTTTTAACAATATTCTCCAGTCTGCCCTGTATTCTTGTTTGGTCATTATTGGCATTCTTTTTCTCTTCTCAGGTACCCAATTCCACCATTTGATTTTTGCGTACCAGGAGTAACCTCAATATCAGTGGATGTGCATAAATATGGATTAGCGCCAAAAGGAACTAGTGTAGTTTTGTACAGAAATCATGACATTAGAAAGGTAAATTTTAAACTATAAATTTTTTAAAATGTTGTTTGGATCTATAATTAGAGGTTGCATGAAGTCATACCCATTTACTATTTTCATACATGAATCCACAAATGGCTAGAAATTCACTTATCGTGCCATTTTGTGATAAATGAGAGTGACATTTATAAATGTACAGTTTGCAGATCAATCAGAACATTATAACAATTTTGATAATTATGTGACTAATTATATATGTTCATGCTGGTTGCGCTGTGCATACGTGATTAGTAAATTTACTGATTGATGACTTTTCATTTGTGGCAAGTCGTAAATATCATGTTAAAATATGTTGTTAATTGATTAGTTAATGTTTCTCCCTAAAATTATTCTAATATGCTTTTCTTGTCATGGCATCTTGCTCGGTGGGATACTAATTATATGTCCTGGGTTCTTGGCATGCCGTTTGCCTACAGCATCAATTTGTTGCTGGTAAGTAATCCCCCAACTTCCCTTCCCAATTAAAATTACACAATAAAACAAACAAGAAGTACAACTCATGATAGCAATTGTAATGAATTCATTATTTCTCTTGCTTTGGTAATGCATTTTTACGTAGACACAGACTGGTTTAGTAAATATCTCACTTGTCATGTCTGGTAATGTTAAAGCAATTTCTGCTACCATGAGCCATGGTTTTAAAACTTGTGCTTATGCCATTCTATGTTTATGTTGCAGTTACCGAATGGTCAGGGGGGCTATATGTGTCTCCAACCATAGCTGGAAGCAGGCCTGGAGGTCTGATTGCTGGTGCTTGGGCAGCAATGATGTCTCTCGGGCAAGAAGGTGACAGGATAGACTTCTTAATCTTTGAAATTTGAAGCAATGAAGTGATTATTTTGTGTTTTGCTAATCCAAATATTTTTTTTGCAATGTAAAAAATGTTTGGATTTTATGCTGATTATGTTTTCACTATAAACTGTAGGATACCTGGAGTACACTAAAGCTATCATGGAAGTGTCAAAGAGCCTACAAAAGGGGTTAGTGGTGTTTTCAAATCTTCCCTCCCCTATATTAATTTTCAGCTACTTATAAAGCAAATGTATATACAGAATAAAGGAGATTCCCGAGTTATTTATCATTGGAAGACCGGACATGACAATCGTGGCATTTGGATCCGATGTTTTCGATATTTTTGAAGTAAATGATATAATGTCTTCCAAGGGTTGGCATTTGAATGCATTGCAGAGACCCAACAGGTGACCTTTTTAAAGCACCAGTAAATATGACTATGCAGGCATGCGGCATAGTTATTCCTATAAGCATGCTAACATTTCATATTCTAGAGACTGAAAGCTTTTTTTGGTTTTTGATGAATTCAGCCTTCATATCTGTGTTACCCTTCAACACGTACCAGTTGTTGATGACTTCCTCCGAGATTTGAAGGAATCTGTGGAAACTGTAAGTTGTTTTTCACGAACAAATATTTGGGGAGATGATGTTTGGTGGTTTCGTGCTGCCTGCTCAATGTACCACCATGCCCTAATTAATACACACTCAATTCTTTTTCTTTTATTGTTTCAGGTGAAAGCAAATCCAGGTCCAATTAAAGGTGGCCTAGCTCCTATATACGGTGCTGCTGGGAAGATGCCAGATAGAGGCATGGTTCAGGAATTGTTGGTAAATTACATGGATAGTACATGTTAGTCATTCTTGATTTGTTGACACAGAACTCTATCATTATTGTTCCGATTTTTATTAAAACTACGCAGTATCCTGATGTGTATCAATGCTATGTATTATTATTCTGATTTTGTATCAAAATAATGCACTAGGTTAAACTTGCAATGAAGTTAAATTCGATTAATGCTCTTCATTTCGCACACGGTAGCCCTGAAATTGAAAATTCGGGTTCGGAAGATTCAATGTCTAAACGAGTCTAAGCTGTTTAAAATGTTAGTGCTCATTATTGCAGATCTAAATGTAGTACTATGCAGCACTGTTTTATTATCTCTTTGTGGATAATTATAGAAGACTTTACACCTTTACCATTTGTCCCTTTGTTTTGGTTGCAAGTTTTCAACATTTAGTAGGTGTATATTTCTGTGTATGCTTGTTATGTGTGCACAATTTTCCACCACTGTTTTTGATAAGCACTACTAGTCTAATGACTACCATTCACTTAATTAGCTAGCCTCAGATGATGATTGATGAAATGTTATTCTCATTTTTGTTAAATGATATAATTTTACTAGATATTCCAATTTGATTTTCTATAAATATTGGTTTATGATATAAAAAAACCATACATATACATCTTACATTACATTTATATAGATCACAAGGAGGTTTCTAGGAGTACTACTACTGTCTCCCTCTTTTATTTATATTTATGTTCCTTTCAAACTCTTGATAAAATATATAAAATAATCATCACTCAAAACACTTATTGCCAAAACAACCAATAACCTAATAAGGGTATTACAAAAACACAATATTAATGCTAGCTTCTTACTTTTTAATGCATCACACTTGACTTCTTCTTCTTCTTCTTCCTCTTAGAGCTCCAACACCAGGTCTACATTTCAAAAATCAACCATATAATTGGATCAAGACAATCACTTATAGTTTAGTATCACATGCACATTTATTAATCGGTAATGAAAATTGAAAGAAATCAGGAAATATAACTTAATTCCTTAGATGGGAGGTTGGAATTAAGTTCAGTTTCCTTCGGGAACTTAATTCCTGATTTGTGTAAAGGGTCTATGTAATTCCCAACAATTTTTAGTAAACAGTGGAATCAAAAATCAGAAATTAAGTTTTCTTTCCCTCGTTGAGATCTAATAGTAAAGATGACTGTTCATAATCACAAGTTTCTCATGAAATTTATCAGAAACCTCTTCTTGTTGTAGAAACAACTAGTTAGCTGTAAGTAGGTCATACTTCTAGCTAGGAGAGGAGATTGGAGAAAAAATGTCGTCCCAAAAATGGGGTCGACATGTTGGAAACAAGAAACAAGCGTACTTACAATCTGCATCTGTTTTAATCCAGTACTCTCTGTTGCCATTTGAGTCACTGCCGGCAAAGCTGAACTGGGACAAGTTGGACTGGCTCTTGTAGCGTCTTATCTTCTCTTTCGAGAGGCTTCTCTGTGGGAATATCATGATGTCCTGATCTTCTGGGACCATCTGATGACCTCCATCATCCTCGTAAGAGTAGATCATAGTCTTCTTGACGCTGTTCTCCTTCTTCAGGATCTTCTCGTTCTTTTTCGTGGCTGCTGAGCTCTCAGGATGTACTTTCCTGTGGAACATGTGCAGGATCTACAAACAAATCCACACATTATTTGTATAGAATTATAGAATTGCAAATATAGATTCGAAATGGTACGTAACGGTGATCGTCTCTGACCTAAAAGGTCAAGTTGATAGGAAAGAGAGTCCAACAATAGTATTTAAGCACTCTAACTAATGCATGTGGGGTACTTGAACTAAAGATTCCTAGGACAACCAAGTCTTTGATACTATATTAGTAATCAGATTTAAAAGCTTAAGCCGATAGTAAATTGCCCAACAATAGTATTTAAACACTCCAAGAGTGATATGTGACGAGATCTTTTAAAATTCAGGAGAATGTAAATGGTCGGGAATCAGGATATATATATATATATACCTTGTGCAGTTTTGTTTCAGCTGATGAAGCAGAATCAACAGTACTTCCACCAGAGCTCCTAGAAGCATGAAGCATTTTCTTCTTCAACAACTTTTTCATGATATGCACAGCAGATTTATCAGCTTCCTTGTCAGTTCTTTTCTCCTGATTAGTTGAATAATTCTCCTCTGACACCAATTTTGTTCTCTGAAACAGCTCTCCAAGTGATGTCCTGTGTTCCTTGATCGTCTTGTTATTATTCGCCACTGTCGTTGTGGTTTCAGACAATTCGATAGCTGACCCGAAAAGGTACTCCTGAAGTGGGCACACTGTGTCTTGATGACCTTCCATTAATGGCTTTCCACTGAGTGTAATGCTGCTTCCATGACTGCTCCTCCCAAGGCTCACATAGCTGTTCCTCCCGGAAGAGTCGTTGCAGCAACCGTCTTCTCTATTAGCTTCAGCTCCAAGAACCTTCTCCAACTCATCATTAATCAGCTTCAATTCGTTCTCTGTAACTTCAGTTTCCTTCTCAGTTATGTTCTCAAGGGATGAGATGCCAAATGTTGGCGTCGAAGGGTCTGGGACATTGTTATTATTAGGGTCCGAAGAACCAAGTGTTCCAATTGCAAGAAAGCCATGGAATAGCTCAGATATTGCAGCTGATGATTGATGATCATCTTCATAGTCATCTTCTTCAACTACTCTCGCGGCTTCTAAACCCGCAAAAGAATTCCTCATCTGGTGGTCTCTCTGGCCTTGCTTGAATTGTTTGTAGCCATAGCTTGGCTTTTGGTAGCATTGTTGATCATCCACTGATGTCTGCCCACCTCCTGTAAGACAAGTACAAGCATTCCCTGACACAGAATATGTTAACAAGTACTAGAAAAGGATTCAACCATTAAATATAATTTTGTGCTACATATATCATATGTACACCGTGTCAGTATTTCTGTTACACGCGAATTCTATTATATGAATGTACCTATACGTACAAAATATGATCAATTGAACGTTTTATTTTTATATACAAATACCCTTTTAAGCAAAATTTGTTATCATTTTAGTTTAATATATGCATGTAATTATAAGGCAGAACAAGACTTACCAATTGCAAAATCCTTGAAAGGTTCACTGCTATTTTGCCGAAACTTACGGTGCATCCAACCCAGTAACTACAACGAAAAATCAAATTATATATAAGGTGATCTCCTATATATATATATATATATAGGTGCATGGAAATATATATAGTCTTGTTGTTGATTACCTTCATAGCTGGTTCTCTACCTCAACTTGAAAGCTGATCGATGGAACTACTCAATGTGATGGATATGGAGTTTGGTTACAATAATTAAGTGGAAATGGTGGTGGGAAAAGGGATAAGCCAGTGGACTGTGTTTATGAGTGAGATATAATATAGTTGAGTACCGAAGCACTTGTAAGTTGTAATGTAAATGTAAAACGGTCGATGATCAATCCACTGATCATCAGATAAAGGTGGGAGGAGAGAAACACCGAGATAGTTCCAAGAATTTAGGTTGGCTATTCATTTCATTATCAATATCAGTCTATCAGATCATGTGCCCTAATGGAAACTGGGTCCTCCAATATTTTATTAGCCACCACGGTTGCTAATTAAATAATAGTGTAAATATATAATCATCATGTGTGAGATTCCGTACGTTTTTTCGTACAAGATTTCAATTATATAATGTTACGGAATGAGTAGTACTCTATAATGTTACAACATTAGAATCCCAATCGTACATGTAAGTTTGTAACGTTACAGAATTCACTGTGTAACATTACAATTTACAAAGTTGGATTCCATACAAAAAAAAACTTATGGAATCTCGATTATGTAACGTTACAGAGTGAACTTTATAATATTACAGCATCAATGAGAATCCCAATTGTACGTGTAATGTTAGAAAATTCACTCTGTAACATAACATAGTCGAATCTACCACAAAAAAAATATAGAATCTCGCACTTGAAACCGGCCTCCTCACACGTTTCTGCATGGGTGTGATACAATATATGGTTAAATTGTTATGATATATAATTAATTAGAAAAAAATATAGTTTACTATAGCTATATATTTGGTAGGGAAGTCACCACATGTAACAGTTAGGGCAGTAGAGAGAATATAGAGCAGTAGACTAATAGGTTTGCATATAAAATGACAGAGAAGAAGATCTTTTGTCATTAGGGATACAAAAAGTTAGAATATCATGTTCTTTTTGGTTGCTCCATTACACTTTCTGTGGAGTATTCTATATTATTTTCTTCTTTTTTCATTTGAAATGACCATATATATATTATAATGTAATTCATTCATTTCTCTGTAAAATGTTAAATGTATATATACACAGTACATATTCAATGTATATATTATCATGATGTTAGTACTTAATTATTGCTTTGGAGGCATGCAACAATTTGCAAACACTTGTTGAACCATTTTGGAAGACAGCAAGCTCTGATGGGATCGATTTCATCTACCATTTATGTATATATATATATATATATATATATATATATATATTTTATATCACCAGTGGTGTGACGTCTCGAACTTGAGATATCGTTAGGCTGAATGAACGCCACAAATAGTTTGATCTCTTTAATTACTATGAGATATTACTAAATTTTTAAAGATTACATGCATGACACATCAACATTATTATTAGAAATGAATGTGTTGAGTTGTGAAACCTGAATCAATAATATTGCGTTACGTTGACAAATCACTAACGCGCATTTCCTGTTTTATTAGGGAGTGACAGTTTTACCCCAGGTTTCATTATTTAAACTTTTGTATTCTTAGGGTTCAAGTGCAAGAGAGAAAGATGTGGAGAGCCTAAATAGAAATTTTTTGGTTCATTGTCTTGTAAATATCGATATGTTAAGTGCTGGTGTGCCCCATGATGTAGATTTATTTTACGGTTGTTTGTCTCTTTCTTATTTATTTACTTTCGTGTGTTATAGAATGATCATGATTTATTTTTCATTCATTTTGTTTTTTCTTTTGCAATTATTGTCAATCACGAATTTAAATATGTTCCATTAAAAACTCGGACTTGTCAAGTCGAATAAAGGTTTGTCGACTTCACAAACTATTTTGATCTGTCCTGCAGCTAGCCAGAACTATCTAGTTGTTGCAGTGTACAACGATGAGTCTTGGATCGATCGTTGTTATATATAGGCTATTAGGCTGTCATGTTCACTTTTACTTTTTTAATCATATGATCAAAATTATTAATTTCAGTCAGAAATAAGTTTCTCATCTCTGCAAAAAAAGAAAAAAAAAAAAACTAGAGGCGGTTGTCGACTTTGAAAAACTTAACATGGCACCCCCACGTAGAAAACTTTATGAGTAAGACTAAGAGTTGGCTGGAATTTGAGAAACGTATTAATAACTTGCAGACAAAAATGTCAATATAGTGTTGAACGCCACAAATTGTTTGATCTCTTTAATTACTATGAGATATTACTAAATTTTTAAAGATTACATGCATGACACATCAACATTATTATTAAAAATGAATGTGTTGAGTTGTGAAACCTGAATCAATAATGTTGCGTTACGTTAACAAATCACTAACGCCACAAACGTATTAATAACTTAAGATATCGTTAGGCTGAATGAACGCCACAAATTGTTTGATCTCTTTAATTACTATGAGATATTACTAAATTTTTAAAGATTACATGCATGACACATCAACATTATTATTAAAAATGAATGTGTTGAGTTGTGAAACCTGAATCAATAATGTTGCGTTACGTTAACAAATCACTAACGCGCATTTTCTGTTTTATTAGGGAGTGACAGTTTTACCCCAGGTTTCATTATTTAAACTTTTGTATTCTTAGGGTTCAAGTGCAAGAGAGAAAGATGTAGAGAGCCTAAATAGAAATTTTTTGGTTCATTGTCGTGTAAATATCGATATGTTAAGTGCTGGTGTGCCCCGTGATATAGATTTATTTTACGGTTGTTTGTCTCTTTCTTATTTATTTACTTTCGTGTGTTATAGAATGATCATGATTTATTTTTCATTCATTTTGTTTTTTCTTTTGCAATTATTGTCAATCACGAATTTAAATATGTTCCATTAAAAACTCGGACTTGTCAAGTCGAATAAAGGTTTGTCGACTTCACAAACTATTTTGATCTGTCCTGCAGCTAGCCAGAACTATCTAGTTGTTGCAGTGTACAACGATGAGTCTTGGATCGATCGTTGTTATATATAGGCTATTAGGCTGTCATGTTCACTTTTACTTTTTTAATCATATGATCAAAATTATTAATTTCAGTCAGAAATAAGTTTCTCATCTCTGCAAAAAAAGAAAAAAAAAAAAAAAAAAAAAAACTAGAGGCGGTTGTCGACTTTGAAAAACTTAACATGGCACCCCCACGTAGAAAACTTTATGAGTAAGACTAAGAGTTGGCTGGAATTTGAGAAACGTATTAATAACTTGCAGACAAAAATGTCAATAGAACCATATATTCTTCATGACAACAAATATCATTCCATATGCACATTATTTTATTATTATTAATAGACACTAAAGGCCATTATAATATTATTGAAAAGGTACTTGGAAATAAACGATCACATCAATATAAAAATTACACAAGTGCGGATTCTGTGCGTTTTTCCAATTCCACAGTTTTATGTAATATTGTTTCACAACATTATGTAATCGTATATTGGTTTTTTATTTATTTATTGAAATACTGAATGAACACTCTTATCATCAAGTTATATTGAACTATGATAATCAGATATTGTTTTTAAATACAATAAACGTATGCTGACCTGAAATGTATAGTTATTATTTGCTTTAAAAAGTACTTTTATTTATGTGTATATATATGGCCTTTACGATTTGATGGTAATTTGTTTTATTTAATTTCCACAAATGCTATATATATATATTAAAGCTTTAATTGATTAAAGGTGAGATAGCTGTGGAGAATTAAGGATTCTGAAACCATATATTATAATTGCAAATCCTGTCCTATCTATGTGAATGTAACAATAAAACCAAACTCGAAAATATAATGGTACATTATGTGATCATGTTCCTAGGGGAGGAGATAGGTGGGGGCCGACAGGGGTCATGGCCCCCCCAACCAAAATATTTTCAACAATTTTTTTATGAATAAAATTGTCATAATATGTTATATAGGCAATGATATCTCTAGCCCATCCTATTATTTTTTTTTAAGAAATTATAAACATAATTATTACCCTTTAAAGTTTTGCTCAGCCAATATATCTAAGAAAATTTGATGTAAATCAACATCAGTAGATATGAGCTTGTAACCATAACCGTTATAAGAAGAAATTATTCATATGGTCCTATTTATTAATGTATCTAATAAATAAATATCACAAAGATTACTAACCATAATCACTAATTTACTTTGTCGAGTTCTACAAAAAAAATCTCAAGACATTTAACAATTAAGAGATATCGGATGTAATAGATTATTTACTAAAATAAGTTCATTTTGTGAGACATACAACATAGATATTCGAAATATGAATGCTTGTTATATTACAATACGAAGTCGAACTCACCATCAATAAGATAATTAAAGGATTGAACAGTATTACTGGGTAGATACATTTTATGTTACAATTGGTTCTCAATTACAAAAATTAAATATGAGTATAGATTTGATTATTGATGATTTTCTAGATTTTAAAGACCGGCAAGTTTCATTTTGATTCATAATTGTGTTTATTTTATTAATTAATTTATGAGACTGAACGGTATTACATTTGGTTTTTTAATAATTTAGTTTTTAAATATTAATATATTTGTCTTGCAAAAACTTGATTTTTTTTTGTCTTAACCCCACAAAGCCAAAATCCTGGCTTCACCCCTACATGTACCACATATTAATATCTCTATGAATATTATGATCAATTAATTGGTCATCATAACTAATAAGTTTCATCATTTTGGTTATATATGAAAAACCTTTTCAAGCACTACTTATTCACAATAACGCTAGCAATTTATTGATTGTTCTTCTTGCATTCCATTAACTTGAATTCTTTGTATAAAGAATTCGAATGAAAATAAAATCCGTGCATAATATTGACGCGCACACACACACACAAGATAATAGTTTTTTTTCCCATATCTCTCAATTTTAGTGTTGTGGACTATGTGATGAAGAATATATATATATATATATATATATATATATATATATATATATATATATATATATATATATATATAACAATATCACATGGTGAAGCCGACGAAACAAAATGCTCTAGAAATGATAAGGCAAATAAGTCACTGCTATGATACAAACCAAACCATATATGTACATGTGTGTTGGACAATATATATCCAAGCATGTGTTAGAAAGAAAAAAAAAACAATCCTTTACTATAGTCTATAATTGTAGGGTCAGGTGAATTTTCCATGCTATAGGACGACGACCTCTCTTTATTGGGTAGCAAACATGAAACTAGAAAACGAAGTTTGCTGGGCAGTTTCCAAGCCACAAACATGAGGGAAAACTCTCTCCAAGGAAACATATTCATCCCCACCTGCCCTAGCGGCCTAGCTTTTCCATAATTTCATTTTATATCTTTAATTTTTCTCAAGTCAAGATCCGGTTCTCTAACGAGAGACGAAGACAGGTTTAGGTATTTAGGGGACAATTTAAAAAACTATTAAAATTTTAATAAAAAAATATAAATAACAAAAACGAAATTAGAGTTCAATGTAAATATTTAAAAATAATAATAATAATAATAATAATAATTGGAGCTTCCCCTCACTCACTAACATAATGTTAGTGAACCGGCCATTTGTTTTTTATCTTCTAGTGATTCTATAATGTTAGATGATCGAATCTGTTTACAAAACCCGCGGGATCCTAAACCTGAAAAATGGTCTATCCCTCTACAAAACACTATTTGTATCGATACAAAATTAGATTTCTTCAAGTTTTGGCTTGATAAAGAATTTTTGTGTTATCCACAACTCTCGTTTTCGTTAAGAGAATTTAATATGGAGGTGGGGGTCCTGATCAATCTTTTTTTTTAATTTTTTTTTTATCTCTTTGTTTGTGATATATCGAGATGTTGAAGCCAAGCACAGTGGAGAATATATATATGAGGCAAACAGATGGAGATAACTCAATTAAACATTTTTGTTGTTGTTGCATCTTGCATGTTAACGTTGAAGACGATGGCGTTGATTCTACAGGGTTCGATCGACAATGATATTGATCATGATCAAATTAATTAAACTTTGTAAGTTGTGAGACCACTTGATCTTAATTGGATGAATAAATTAATGTGGATAGAAATTGATGGGGGATTTGATGCCTTACACTTGTATGGCTGTGGAGAGTATGCATGCATGCATGGTTGGCTTGCATATCAACCATAAATTATCAGATCCAGCACACACTTTTTCAGACAACTCGTGCATGCACCACTCACTTTTTTCTATTTCGTTATTTTGGATTATTATAAGAGTCCTTTTTTTCTTACCCCCTCCCCAACATATGACATGTGTCCAGGGAAGGGGTATTCTTGTCTAAACACATGACAGTTTTAGGACAAAAATACCCCTCCCTTGACACATGTCAAGTGTTGGGGAAGGGGGTAATGCTCACCCCCCTTCAAGAGGGGTGAGCAAAAGTAATCTCTTGTTATAAAACCAAATTGATCATCATGATCAAATCAGAGTCGTCCATTCTGATCAGCTTCTCTGACAGATTAGATCATCGATTTCACGTTAAGAGTTCGTTTGGTGCGCTGTACTGTATTTATATTAGGAATTTAAAATGTATTAGAATAATACAAAATTAGTGATGTTCACCACCAAACCCTCAAAAGTTGTTTTGATCGCATAAAATTTGAACGGTAAAATTTAATGTTAGATATGGTAAACTAATCCCAAATGATTGAATGATAGTATAATTTACAATTAATTTTATGATACTCAACAATTTTTTTAATTTGATTATTAAGAGGTGAGCCGATCAACCTAATCTGTTTCACCGACTAGCTAGGTGTATAAATTATGTCCTCGTACCATAGATAGAGGTTCATTCAACATTATTTAAATAATAATAATAATAATAATAATAATAATAATAAATAAAAGATCAAATTGGGTGGCTCTAAATTATATTGTAAGGATAAAAAGAGTGTAATAAAGAGATCAAGAACAAGAACAAGAGAGTCAAATGTTTGGGGTTTGCTCATTTGTCTACTCTCTCTCCACAGCAATATTCCCCTGCATCAAGATGTACGATTCCCACAAACATCGACATCCACAACGGCAATATCACCGTCCGATGGGACGTTCGTGTCATGCCCCCCCTCATCATCATCTTAATTTTCTTCTTTCATGTTTTGTGGTCCATGATGATCTGATAATTATATGATTGTTGATTGATATTACCAACTACCAGAAGTATAGTACAGTTTTTGTGTACCAGAGAAACTATAGCAGACTCAGACATTGCCAATGCCACCACAAATTAAACAAATTGACATGGAAATTATGTGGGTCTAATATGTTGTAGATCGAAAGCGATTGCTATACATCCCTAAATCCTACTCTTGATTTTCCGATTTCATGTGTGCATGTATGTATAATCTAACGGTTGAGAATCCAAGATCAGAAGATCAACAGTAGAATCTAAGATGATATAAGATCAACAATAGAATATATATATATATATATCATTCTTAAACATGCTCGTGACGTATTATATCTTAATATATCTAAGATGTACCGTTTAATATCTATTATTTTTGTTAAAATATGAATCACATGATTATGATAACATGCATTGCGACCTTACACACCAACGACAATTGTAATTGTGTATCTTGGGTCGTCCTAAATCAAAAGATCAACTTTACAATTAGAGATGATGATCATTCTTAAACATGTACATAACAAGATATCACATCTTGAAATCTGAGAATTTTGTTAAAATGTGAATTGCGAAACCTTACACGAAATGATAATATATGCAACACAATATTACAGCATGCAATGAGACATAGTTCAAATGTACAACATAATCATGTATACATTTTTTTATTTTATTTTTCAAAATGAATTTACATTGACTAGAAAACCAACTCTCTTCATACGTTGATCAGATTCTACTATTGATTAAAGTAGAATATGAGATGATATAAGATCAACGATAGAATATATATATATATATATATATCATTCTTAAACATGCTCGTGACGTACCATATCTTAATATATCTAAGAACTGTTAGGTCAATATCTATTGTTTTCGTTAAAATATGAATCACATGATTATGATAACATGCAATGCGACCTTACGCAGCAATGACAATTGTAACTGTGTATCTTGGGTCATCCTAAATCAAAAGATCAACTTTACAATTAGAGATAGATGATCATTCTTAAACATGTACATAACAAGATATCACATTTTGAAATCTAAGAATTTTGTTAAAATGTGAATCACGGAACCTTATACGAAATAATAATATATGCAATACGACATTACAACATGCAATGAGACCTAGTTCAAATGTACAACATAATCATGTATACATTTTTTTTCAAAATGAATTTACATTGACTAGACAACAACTCTTTTCATACTTACTATAAGAGTACGTAGATAATTAAATAGATCGAATTTCACTGTAAGAAATTTCTTGATATATAAGTATAGATAAATTAGATTGAATTTCACTGTTAGACAATTCAGGGATAAGTCATTTGATGAAACAAAGTTGTGTAGATTTTTATTTTATTTTTTAGTTATCGAACATGATTTCAACGTATCAATCTATCATCAATCGTTTCAAAACTCAAATAATCACCCAAGATTGCTTATAGTTTGCTTTTACATGAGTAAATCAATGTCAAGATCTTGTTAAAATCTCACATCTAATCAACTTCACGAATCAATATTGCTAATAATACTTGTGACCAGAAAAGAACAAAATAAAACGTGTTACAAATCTTCTCAACAAATAATTAGTATATTTTCATGTTAAAAGAATTTATAAGTTGCATACGATGAATAAAGAATCAGTCAATGATCAAAATGAGCCAAATAATTGAATCTCAATTCCTAAAAAGCAAATCAAGTTCTTCAATAATGGGGCCTTGCTGTTTATTTGGTATATAGACAAGCATTTATCAATGTGCTCCACCTTTTTTAATGTTATTTAATTTTCTTCTTATAATAATCTATTGTTAAATTAAACAGTTTTTAATTGTATATATATATATATATATATATATATATATAAACTAAAATGGAATTTTTAACATTCAATGGATTTCATTTATTTCTTCCAAGATTTGGTTTAATTATAAATAAATTAAAACCTTTCTTGTAGAAGAGATATTTAAAAAAAATTATTGATCAAAATCATCAGCATTTCAAGAGAGGTTTTTGATAAATTTTAAAATCAATGAGGATAATGAAATTTGCCTATATTGAAATAGAAAACATTTTTATCAATTTCACATAAATACAACAAAGAAAATGATTTATAATTTATTATAACCCTTTTGATACTACCAAAAACAAAAGTTGGAATATTTATATACTAATTAATGATATATTATTCGATGACTTTTCCTACATTTGAATTTCTAAAAGTAAGGATTAATTATTATTGTATCATGTAGCTAGGAGAAGAAGCATCAAGCAAGCAATATCACTTGGGATCTCTCATGAATCATGATGATGAATCTTTATATATATTTATATATATAGGTTGCCATTTTCTCTTTATCCTAGGTATAATTTTTTCTTGATAATCTTCATGATTCAATCTCAAAGTCAAGCTTCATGGGTCCCAAAATGTCAAGATCATTTTGATCATGATCATATGATATGTGTTTTAGGTTTGATCTTTTTTGTTTGGTTCGAAGGCTTCAACGTTTTCTAAGTGACCACTTTTAGGTGTATTGATTCCTAAAAAAAAAAATCTGCTATAAATTTATTATCCTTGTGATCATCACCATTGATAAATTGACATTACAATGCAAGATAATTGGATCTCTCCTAGTTTTAAGTTACTACCATTTCAAGTGATTTGAAATTTTCAAATGTAAACATCTGAATTTTAGCAACATTTAACTTTACATTTTCAGCCATTGATTGAATTTAACGGGTGGAAATTTCTTCTCTGAATCTCTTTCGGTCTATGCCACAACAATGATCCGGATTTTATTGAAACAAAATGGTTTTTTTTTTTACAATATCTATTAATCCGGGGCAGGTATTTTTTTGAAAGCTTTCACCATTGATATATTCGAGCTGCTGACTTGAGAGTCATTTATCCAAACCCAAACTCGTTCATCTACCAGTTGAGCTAAGTTCTTGTTGGCCGGCATCTAAATGATAAATATTAAACATTCCCTTCTTTTTGATTCAATTTGTTGTTGATAAGCCTAGTTAATTTTAGGGGTAATTACCCTGGTGGCTATCAACTTATGTCACCACTATCAAAATGACTATCGGATAGGGAATTGGTTTCAAAATGGCCATTTTTGGCAAACATTATTACACTAATGACAATTCCATCAAATTCCATTTATTTCCATTTAATTTCATCCAATGAATGGCATTGTGGTAAATAAGGGGATGACTTAATTTATTTTAGATTTTATTTTAATTAAAAATCAATTTTTTCTTTTGTTTTTTGAAACAAATAATTATATTTAGTGTGTGTATATACGTATAGCATATCTCAAACATATATATATATATATTTCTTTTCAATTTATCTCAAATATACTTTTTAGAATTTTTAGATTTTGTAGCCTTAATCTTCTCAAAAACGAATATATATAACTATATATATTTTTTCTTTTCAACTTATCTCAAATATACTTCTTAGAGCATCTCCGATGGTAATGTGGCTTGCATTTGAGAAAATTGTGATATGTCAACATTGTCAAGCCAATTGCTTCATATGTGGCATGTAACTAAACTTGATAGACATCCAAATAAAAAAGTGGTCCCAATGCTTCACTTGTAACATATATGTTTTTAATGATGTGTCAATTTATTATTGGTCTTCTTAAATATATTTTAGAATTGTTGAATAAAATAAGGTAAAAGACAAGAGTGGTTGCTGACTAGGCCAACAAGATGACCGTCTAACAGACCGTCTGAAATCAGAGAGTCATGTTGACAACCTCTAACAAAAAAGTTACCACCTCATCTTGAAGTTGTACTAGAGATGTTGCATTGGAGATTGATTTTTTAACAAAATGGATGTCCATCCTACATGGCAACTAATTTTTTCACAACCCACATTAGCATTGGAGATGCTCTTAGAATTTTTAGATTTTGTAGCCTTAATCTTTTCAATATATATATTTGAGATATGCTATATATATATACACACACTAAATATAATTATCTGTTTCAAAAAACAAAAGAAAAAATTGATTTCCAAAAAATATCTAAAATAAATTAATGTCATTCACTTATTTACCAAAATGCCACTCATTGGATGGAATTCGATAGAAATGAATAGAATTAGATGGAATGGCCATTAGTGTAACAGTGTTTGCCAAAAATGGTCATTTTGAAACCAATTTCTCATCTGGTGGCCATTTTGATAGTGGTGGCATAAGTTAATGGCCACTAGAGTAATTACCCCTTAATTTCATTCAATTATCATCTATTTTTATTTCCAACCGATTTTAATTTGAGTGGGCCATAAATCTAATTAATAGCCTAGCACAAGTCAAATTATTGATAGGCCCAAACCCAATCCAAAGTTGGTTGGTATTTATTTATTTTTTGTAAAAAAGGCCCAATTATGAGATGATAATGCAATGCAAAAAATATTGTTGTGGTTCTATAGAATTTGACAATGACAAAACAAAAAAAAAGAATAATAAAAATTGACCCCAAAATGATTTGACTTGAAAAGACTAGGAATCTTGAGTCCTTTAATTGCTTTCAATTAATAACAAAATAGATGCTCATTCTAATTGTCATACTTATCTTTACTTGTTAGTATACATTATATGCATCTTTTCTACATTACGTTTGGGATTGACTTGTTTAATGCCTTTGATTGACATGCATAAACTCTTTTCAATTCCTTTATCAAGAATAAGTCATACCCTAAAAAGTCCCGACTACAATGGGTATCTTTAAGATTCTATTGAATTGGATCAAAATATTTCGATTACTAGACCGATCTAATATCTGGTCAGGTCATGGGTCTGTCGGAACCTATTGATATCAAATACTGTATATCCAGTTCAATCCAATCAAATTTCGGGTACCAAACATCAATCGCTCCTAGATTGACGCAATATTACAACAATGGATAAGCTATAACAACTCATGAAACCTTCCAAAGTTCCTTTACAATAAAAGCAAATGACATTGAAGTGGTGGTGGTGAGTGCTGACATGGTGATGGGGTTTGTGTATAGAATTGATGTCAAAGTTTTTGTCAGTGACAAAGCAAACAAAAGAGAGAGACAATAATGAATTAAATTGTTGCCTTTGTTTGCCTATTTAGATTGTCCTACAACTCACATGTCAATAGATTGCGATAAAGCCTATGCCAATCCCCTCGCGACTGTCCTTGCTTGTTTTCTAGCCTTTGCATTGCATGCACACACGCCATTATCATCAATTCATCATCCTACATGCCCCTTCATTTCCTATAAAAGTATCGTCTCCCAACTGTTTCGTTCGATTAAAATATTGACGGATTTCTACATTTGTTAGCAACCTTTCTTACTATTCGTCCATAATCTCCCTTCGAATCTCTAAAATATGAATTGAAGTTCGACATCTAATCTCTATATCATAAAATTTTTGGAAACAGCTCTCAAAGTCCCAATAATTTGTCTATATAATTTTTTTGACATTTGAGAGTGTAAAAGTCACATTGTAACTTATGTAACGTTACTCTCATGGTTTAAACATAATTTTATACCCGTGAGGATTTATACGTAGGAAGCATTCTCTATCTATCTGATTATATATTAGTCAAATTTACCCTTTTGTCGATTCTCAAAAATAGTATCAAACCCAAATAACATTCTTGTTTGCCAATTGTGTCCAATGGGGGCTTTCCAATTTTTCAGAATTGAGGACATTCAAATTACCATAATTGCCCTTATGACCAAATCTACATAACAAATTATTCTTAAAACAGTAAACTCTCTATCGGCTAATATATGCCCCACGAACGTACCAAATTTCAAAACAATAAATCTCAAACAATGGTACAAGGACCACATCATCATCATTAATTGTCGCACTCATAAATGCAAAAACTCACAGAGAACATTAATGTCTCTACAAGAAATGTAGCTTGGCATTGTGAAATCAAAGGGCAGTTTTGAGTTTTCACCCTTGTCCTTCCATTTTAGGGTGATCAAAATTTTTTAAGACCTCACTAGATGTATGAAACATAGGACACCCAACCCAAATTAGTGGTCTTATAGAAAATATTAAATTAAAGACAAAATATTTAGGTTAATTGGCACTAATGGCTTCTAAACTCTTTAAAAATTTTGAACTATACCCCTACACATTTTTTTCAATACTAAACCTCTTGAACTCTCACAAATTGATAAAAGCTGACCGTAGATGCCCCCTCACAGGAGACAATAAACCAAATGTTTACCAATAAACGAGAATTTGAGGGGTTTAGTGTTGAAAAAAAATAATATAGGGGATATAGTGTAAATTTTTAAAGAGTTTATGGGACATCGGTGCGAATTAGCCAAATATTTATTACTTGAAAAGAGAGTTCCACCCAAAACCCAAAAAGGAATCATGGAAAATCGCATCCAATTGACAATTCAAACAAATATATAAAATAATAATAATAATAGAACCGAATAAAATAAAGCAAGCAATTACAGTATTTGGCACATATATAAAATAATTATAAATATATTATGATAATATCACAGTTTAATTATTTACCATACAATATAATAAAGAACATAATGCAATTTTATTTGTATCCCACTAACTATCAATACTATAATTTGATGGGCCCACCTCACGAACTATCTTCACCTAATCAAATACTTAGTTGCTAAGCAAAAAAATTAAAAAAATAATCACTTAAAATGGTTTTGATTATTCAAGACTTTTTTAAGTGACCTCGTGGCGGCTAATTACCAATGTTCAAGTCCTAGACGGTCTAAACCGTGCTTTTAACTGTTGATCTTATCATGTTATGGCACCATCAGTGTCGAATTAAAAAAAAAAAAAAAACTTTCAATCTGGCCAATTAAATCCACAATTAGAGAAAAATTAAAAAGAAATGGTTTCAATTTCAAAGGAGAGACCAATAATTAAAATTCGAGAAGCGAATACTTCATTTTCTAAGCATTAAAAATATTTAAAAAAAAATTCCTCTCATTTTTTTTCTGGGCTCGAAAATACAACGGACGAGAGAGAATAAAAAAAGTGAAAAAAAAAAAAATTGCAATTTTCTTTTGTTGTTGGACCTAACTAAACATTCGGACTCCAAAGAGACCACAAACGAGAATTGAATAAACCTAACACGTCCGGCAAGACTTTTCTAGCCAAACCCTTGTGGTGGGTGCTGCAGCTGGTCGCCGTCGACAACCGTACAACCTCCGTCACCTCCTCCTTGTCCGGGGAAGACCCGATGGTGATATCCGCCGCTTCATTGTTCTCAGCCGAACCGGATTCTCTTTCCGGCGAACTCACCGGCGACACATCAGCAGCAGCGACAAGAACCGTGCTTCCCGAAATCTCCTCTGTCATTTCGACTTGTTTTTCGGTAACAGAATATTCGGGTCGACCCGGACCCGGAATAACTTTGACCAGTTGTTTATTGTTGTTGGTGATGTTGTTATTATCAGCAGCGAAACGGCGTGCCGTTTTGTCCCTCCTCTTGCCTTTACCGTTTTTCTTGGACTTCTCGCTCTCGCCGCTGGTCAAGTGGTCTTCAAAAGCTTCAATGGCTTGGTGGATGAGTTCGCGGTTAGACGAAGAGTCCCATCTGAACCAGAAGCTGGTGTAGCAGTCAAAGCAGTCGCAGTAGAGACCAGGAGCCTTGTGTTGACTACCACTACCACTGTTGTTTGGTGTTGATTTCTTGGAGGGTTTCTTCTGGGGAAAAGAAGGTGGGTTGGTGGCAACAGCGGCGGCGGAGAAGGATGAGGAGACGGTGGTTTTCATGGAGCGCATGATGAGATAAGCGAGGACTTCACGGTCTTCGAGAGGGAGGACGGAAGCTAGAGCGATAATGGCTGCTGGGAGGAGCTTCAACACAGACAGATAGTCCAATCCTCCTCCTCCGACTCCTCCACCTCCACCGGCGGCGTTTGAACATACCGATGACGATGAAGAAAACGAAGAAGAAGGAGATGGAGATGGAGATGGGTATACTTTACCTTTGTTTTTTATCTTCATTGATTCTTTTTTCTTGTTTGATTTTTGTTGTTGTTGTTGATGTTGATGATGAGAACAAAAATGGAGGTCCTTCAACTTAACTTTTGCTTATCTTTTTCTTTTCTATTGGGTTGTGAATATTTTTGGTGTTATTTGCAAAAAAGTGAGAAAAAGAGAGAGGCGCGGTACAGAGAGTAGGGTTTATTTATTTATTTATTTATTTTTTTAAATAAAAAAAAAATTGGATTTGTTTTTTTTTTTTAGTTTTTTTTTTTTTTTTAAATAATAATAAATTACTTGAAAAACAAGGCAGTGTAAGGGTACGTCTTCTCCTAGGCAAGAGCAGAGGAGAGGAGAGAGGTCACCGTTCCTTGTTTTTTCAGGTTGGTACTGCTACTTTACCTTCTCTTGTGGGCGCGTGTGTTCTACTATTTATTCTCTCGTACTCTACATTATTGATCGTTTAATATTTTAATATTAGGGCAATTATCAAATTGGTCCTGGACTTTTTTTTTTATTCCAAGTTGTTTGCGACTTTTACAAAAGTGACCAAATTGGTCCCTAACTTTTTAAATTGTACCAATTTCATCCCTCAATTAACTTTCTGTTAGTCAAACTTAACAGTCAATTGTATTTTAGTCAGGCAATTACCAAATTGGTCCTGGACTTTTTTCTTTATTCCAAGTAGTTTGCGACTTTTACAAAAGTGACCAAATTGGTCCCAAACGTTTTTATGGAGTACCATTTGAGTCCCTAACTTTTAAGAAACAACCAGAAACATCCCTTATTATTAACCTCGGTTATTTATACCGTTACTTTGATTATGGTTTACTTTTAAAAGACTAAAGTACCCCTCAAAACTCTAAAGTTAAAAATGTTTAAATAAAAATAAAATAATTATTTAAACAAGAATGTAATGAAAACAAAATAAAATAAATTATTTGCAACTCTCTCATTGATTCGAAAAATAATTCATATCTTTTCAATTTTTCATCGATACAAAACCCAAAAAATTATACAGGTTTCTATAATTTTTTTTTTTTTTATCAATATTAAACCCAAAAAATGACTCATTTTCAAGAACTTGAACCAGGCAATGATAGAGTCATGGAGATGCCTTCAGTATATAAGCATTAGAGACCCATTTTTTAGAGAATAACCCCATTGACTCCGAGCCAAACCAGAAAACATGTCATCCACGAAGCTGCCCTAGATCTCCCTAGATCTCCCCCGATCTCTGTCTAGTGTTCTCCATCGGAGATATGAGATTTCTAATTCTTAAGGCACTGGCCGATTCTGGATTTGCCAACCTTTGATTTTTTTTAAGGGGTCAGATTGTTGGTAGTAAGTGTTTCCAAGTTCGGTAGTGATTTTTGAATCAATGAGAGAGTTGCAGATAATTTATTTTATTTTGTTTTCATTACATTCTTGTTTAAATAATTATTTTATTTTTATTTAAACATTTTTAACTTTAGAGTTTAGAGGGGTACTTTAGTCTTTTAAAAGTAAACCATAATCAAAGTAACAGTATAAATAACCGAGGTTAACGATAAGGGATGTTTTTGGTTGTTTCTTAAAAGTTAGGGACTCAAATGGTACCCCATAAAAACGTTAGGGACCAATTTGATCACTTTTGTAAAAGTCGCAAACTACTTGGAATAAAGAAAAAAGTCCAGGACCAATTTGGTAATTGCCCGACTAAAATACCATTGACTGTTAGGTTTGACTAATAGAAAGTTAATTGATAGATGAAATTGGTACAATTTAAAAAGTTAGGGACCAATTTGGTCACTTTTGTAAAAGTCGCAAACAACTTGGAATAAAAAAAAAAGTCTAGGACTAATTTGGTAATTGCCCTTTATATTATTATCTAGTTTCTAGAGTCATTCAATTTCAATAGTTAACATCCATCGAATGATTTGAGTCTATTTTTTTAAAAATAATTATTATAATTCAAAAAGATGAGAAATAAAAAGATTTTTCAATTCACTAAATACTATTTATTAACTTGAAACTACAGCAAAACTTTGGAATCTAATATATCACAAAACATAAAAAAATAAATTTTCTTAAACAAAAAAAATTAGAAAATTTGTTGGACTACTTTAAAATCATGTTAAAATTAACATATTTTTCATTTTTATTTTTTTAAATATACATAGTTTCAGTAATGACCTTTCATAGGTCAAATGAGCGTCCTTACCATCAAAGTATGAGGTGATTACATTTTAAAATTTAAATCATAAAAAATAAATATATTTTTTTATTAAAAAAGAGAATTGGAATAATGATGTTTTTTTTTTAAACTAATCTGTACTAAGCAATTTGATTCATAATAGTGTAGCACTAGTAGTCTTGAGATCTATCTGAATTATAATAGAAAATTATATTTTGGATTAATTGCATAAAAAAAAGGGGGTCATAATCAACTTTTAATACATTTGCCTAAAATACTACACTAATTTGTGCCACATCCGCTTTTTGAGTAAAGTGAGTGAATTTATGTTAACTAATTTGTTGGTTTTGAGTAAAGTTGGTGAATTTATGTTAACTAATTTGTTGGCTTGTGCTACATCCACTCTAAGTCAAACGAGTGAAGAGAAGATATTGCATAGACTGTCACGCGGTGAGACCGTGAGAATGTCTAATGAGATTTCATTAAATTATAATTTTATAATTTATTTTTATGTTCTCAAGATAAATGGTACAATATATTGGACGGTCTTACTATGTGACAGTCTCATGCAAGATTTTCTCGTGAGTGGATTTATGTAAACTAACTTGTTGACACATCTACTCTGAGTGGAGTGAGTGAATTTCCACAATGGAAGTTCGAGTTCCATATTGACAGGTTTGGTACCCTTCACTCAATTGGTGTTAGAATTAAAAAAAAAAAAATTTAAAAATTAATAACTAATTTGTTACTACATTTATCAACCTTAGACTGACTGCCTCCATAAATAAGACTAATAGTTCTTCAAATAATCAATATTAACCTTTTTTTTAAATAAAATAAAAAACCTTATCAAAATTAAGTTCAAAAGCACATTTGTTTGGCAAAACCAAAAGCACTACCGTCTAAAAAGCACGCACTTGTCCGCGCGTGCAACTGACACTGTTCAGGCGATAAGGGACCATGACCGTTGTGGGTTGGTGGTCTACGACGCGACGCTACGCTACTTGGTCCTCACCGCACACAAACACACGCACATATCACGTTTTTACCTTTTTAACCATCAGACAGCAAATCACTTTCGGCACTTTTTCCATATAAAGCCATCTAATTACAGGAGGGTATGAAAGTCTTTTCGTCAAAATATAGATAAGGACAACCGACCAAAGTGACCAAGAACGGCGTGGTAAATTTTAAGACGCTATAAAAGTTGGTGGTGAGCTCAAAAAATATGTAAGGATCTGATTGGTCAAACCACAAAAAATGTTTTTACTTTTTAACATGTCCTGTCCTTTGTCGGTCTTTGTTTTGACTTCTCTGCCTCATATATCATATATGTGTTAGAATATCTGATCAAGCTAGAATATTTGATCAAGTGGACATGGCTCGTGATGATCAAGACAAACCTGAATGTAGTCTGGCCATCATGACACCTCAGCTAAATATGGTCAAGTGGCCATCCTGATTACATCAGCTTCTCCAACTAAATTCTGTTATGCCTCTGACATCATAGCTGGTCATCAACTGGTCATCTGATAAGTTATCAGATAGTCAGTTAGGATTTAAAGGCTGAGATTGCTTTAGTTAATTAGCAGCCAATGGCTAGGATCTCTCATTGTAATTATATATAAAGAAACTCTGTAATTGTGTTTGTTTTAATGAGAAAAGTTTTCAGAAAATAAATTGTTCATTCTCTCTCAGTTTTCTCTCCCACATTTTCTCAAACACTTTACATGGTATCAGAGCCACTGACTCACGTCATCAATGGCTAACTCATCAAGCTCCTCAACTCATCGTGATCACAACTCAGATCAAGATTCCGCTAGTTTCGATCCAGCCATGGATTTTCCTAATCTGGCAAAAACAATGAATCTCCATTTGACTATCAAACTTGATAAGTCAAACTACATCTATTGGAAAGCTCAGATCATTCCAGCAATCAGAGCACTGGAACTTGAAGATCTAATCTCTAGTGTGAAGTCTCCTCCACCAAGATTTCTTGAAGTAAGAGCTGAATCAGAAGGTAGCACCACTACTACCAGAGCTAATAAGGAATTTGCGGCTTGGAGAAAAGCAGATCAACTACTCCTGTGTTGGCTTCTCTCAACTTTGTCACAAGGAGTCATCGGTCAGGTAACAAATTGCAAAACTTCTCTTGAAGTTTGGGAAACTTTAGAGCAACTTTATTCACAACAGTCCATGGCAAAAGTTTTACAATTGAAAAATCAGCTTCAAAATATCAAAAAAGGTTCAATGAACATCTGTGACTATATGTTAAAAATTAAGAATCTAGGTGATAGTTTGATGGCTGCTAATCAAATTGTAACGGATTATGACATGATTTTAAGTGCTATGCATGGATTAGGCCATGAGTATGATGCTGTTGTAGTGGTAGTTACTTCACAAGCTAAGACTATGAGCTTGCAAGATGTTCAATACTTGCTTATGATGCATGAGCAACGTATAGAGTCTCTCAATGCTTCTTCACATATAGAAATCACACCATCTGTGAACTTTGCTGCTGGTAGCAATAATTTTGGAAGAGGTCAACGTGGTGGTCAGTATAACAGAGGAGGTTCTAATGGAGGAAGAGGCAGAGGAGGCAGGAATGGTCGATGGAATGGTCAAAAAGTATTTTGTCAATTATGTGGCAAACCAGGACATATTGTCTTACAGTGCTATAAGCGCTTTGATCAAAATTTCCATGGCAATCAGAATTATCTCAATCAGAATCATCAGCAGAATTTTCATGTCAACCAGAATTATCAGCATAATGGTCAAGGTCAACGTTCATTCAATGGACAGAATAATCAGACATTTCAAGCACACACTGCTCAGAACATGATGAATCAAAGCTCAGCAATGTTTGCAACCCCTGAAGATGTTGCTGACACAGCTTGGTATGTGGATTCTGGTGCAACAAATCATGTCACAGCTGACATGAACAATCTTGCCACAAGCTCAGAATACAAGGGTACAGATAAATTGGCAGTTGGGAATGGTAATCAACTTTCAATTCATAAAATAGGTGACACAGCAGTCAAGTCACACACATTACCTAACCATTCTCTTTTACTCAAAAATGTTCTTTATGTTCCTGAGATTACAAAGAACCTTTTAAGCATTTCTAGACTAACTCATGACAATGATCTTACTGCTGAGTTTTGTGAAAATTCTTGTGTTTTCAAGGACAAGCATACAAGGAGGATGTTGCTCAGAGGAACACACAGGGATGGACTGTACAGTCTTAAGCTGAGTCCAAATCATGGTTCTTCAAAAAATTCTGGTTCATACTCTCATAGGTCTGCTTCAAATCCATCTGTTGTCAATTCTTTTGTTTCCAAATTTCCAGTTAATTCAGCAAATAAGAAGTTTGATGTAGCTTTAGCTGCTAAAACAAATTCTATCATTTGGCATGCCAAACTTGGGCACCCTTCTGCTGTTGTGTTACAGAAGGTGTTATCCTCTATGCATTTCAATATTAATGTGAATGCTTTACATTTTTGTGATGCATGTAAATTGGGTAAACATCATCAGTTGCCCTTTATAAAACATCCTGTATCTGTTTCAGCTCCTCTAGAGCTTATATACTCTGATATTTGGGGACCTTCTCCTACTCTATCAACTGCAGGTTTTCGTTATTATATAGTCTTTGTTGATGCCTTTACAAGGTTCTCTTGGTTGTTTCCAATCAAACTAAAATCTGATGCATTTTCAGTCTTCATTAAGTTTCAAAAATCTGTTGAATTGGAATTTAATAGGAAGATAAAAGCTCTTCACACTGACATGGGTGGGGAGTACATTGCCTTCTTGCCACATCTTAGTTCGTTAGGCATCAAAGCAAGATTTTCTTGCCCACATACACACCAGCAGAATGGTGTTTCAGAAAGAAAACACAGACATGTTGTGGAAACTGGGCTTACTCTTCTTGCCCATGCTAATCTTCCTCTTCGTTTTTGGGTTGAGGCTTTTGAAACAGCCACATTTCTCATCAATAATCTTCCATCTTCTGTGTTAAACTTCATGTCTCCTTTTGAAAAACTGTTTTCTAGGAAACCAAACTATGCCTTCCTCAAAACTTTCGGTTGTTCTTGCTTCCCATATTTGAGATATTATTCTAAGCATAAGTTTGACTTTCATTCAGCTAAGTGTATTTTTCTTGGTTATAGTATGTCTCATAAAGGTTACAAGTGCCTTCATCCTTCTGGGAAAATTTATGTTTCCAGACATGTTGTTTTCAATGAAACTGAATTTCCATATCCATTACTCTTTTCTACAAAAGTCAGCTCACAAATGTCCTCTACTGGTCTACCAATTGACATTCTACAGAATGCCTCCACATCTCTCAGTCCATCTGTCATTCCCTGTTGTGCTCCTCTTGCTCATTCTCCACATGCTTCAGGTACTATCTCTAACTCTTCTGATGTTGATTCACCACCGTTATCTACCACTGTTGTTCCATCAGGCATTGAGTTACCTACTGCTGTTGCTCAACCAACATTACCTGGTCCAAATCACTTTATGATGACTCGGACTAGGACTGGTACCATTGCTCAAAAGCGTTATACCTTAACTCCTCAAGTTTTTACTTCAACTCATTCACCAGCTCCCTCACCTGAGCCTAAAAATGTGAAGGCTGCCTTGGCAGATCCTCTGTGGTTTAATGCAATGAAGGATGAGTATACTGCTTTGCTCAAAGATAAAACTTGGACCCTTGTTCCATTTCAACCCAACATGAATGTTGTTGGCAATAAATGGGTGTATCGTGTGAAATATAATCCTAATGGCAGCATTCTGAAGTATAAGGCCAGATTAGTGGCCAAAGGTTTTCATCAAACGCCCGGGCTTGACTTCTTCGACACCTACAGTCCAGTCATCAAAGCCTCAACTATACGGGTAGTCTTTACCATGGCAGTGAGCAATGGGTGGGACATCCAACAAGTGGATATCAATAACGCATTCTTAAACGGTGAGCTGAAGGAATTGGTGTTCATGCAACAGCCTGAGGGATTTATCAGTCAATCTCATCCTTCTTATGTGTGTAAATTAGAGAAGGCGCTATATGGTTTGAAGCAGGCTCCACGTGCCTGGTTTACTCAGCTGAGGACTGCTCTTCTCTCATGGGGTTTTCATCCTTCGCAATCAGACATTTCGTTGTTCATTAAAGGGACAGGTTCCCAATTGATTCTTTTATTGGTCTATGTTGATGACATATTGATCACTGGTGGTAGTTCTCAGTTAATTCATCAGGTCATCAAGCAGCTGAATTCTGCCTTTGCGTTAAAAACTTTGGGTTCAGTTCATTATTTTTTGGGTTTTGAGGCTCATCGGGATCAGTCTGGCCTATACTTAACTCAGAGTAAGTACATTGGTGATCTTCTCATCAGAACCAACATGGTCACTTGCAAACCTTGCTCCACTCCTATTTCTGCTGGGACTAGGCTGTCACTTACTGATGGTGAATCCTTCTCTGATTCTACTCTCTATAGAAGTGTAATTGGTGCATTGCAGTACCTTACTTATACTAGACCTGACATCAGTTTCATTGTTAATCGATTAAGTCAGTTTTTGGTTTCTCCAAAGGTGTCCCATTGGAATGCTTGCAAGAGGGTCTTACGGTATCTCAAAGGCACTCCTCACTATGGTTTAGTGTTCAAACGTGCTCCACATTTTCGACTGGAGGCATTTTGTGATGCTGACTGGGCAAATTGTCCAGATGACAGGCGTTCCACATCTGGTTGTGCAGTCTTCTTAGGGGGTAATCTCATCACTTGGTTTTCCAAGAAGCAGTCAGTTGTAGCTCGATCCAGCACAGAGGCTGAATACAGAGCTCTTGCTCAAGCTTCTGCTGAACTTCTTTGGCTGCGTTCTCTTCTGTCTGAGCTCCAGGTTGATGTTTCTTCTGTTCCTGTGGTTTGGTGTGATAATACAGGGGCTAAGGCTTTGGCTCAGAATCCTGTATTTCATGCTCGTACTAAGCACATTGAGGTGGATGTGCATTTTGTTCGTGAAAAGGTTGCATCTAATCAGCTTGAGGTTCGCTATATCTCCACTGTTGATCAGATTGCTGATGTTCTAACAAAGCCTCTTACTACTGATCGTTTTTGGAAGTTGGTGTTCAAACTGTCCTTGTGCCTCTCCCCTCAGTCCAGTTTGAGGGGGGATGTTAGAATATCTGATCAAGCTAGAATATTTGATCAAGTGGACATGGCTCGTGATGATCAAGACAAACCTGAATGTAGTCTGGCCATCATGACACCTCAGCTAAATATGGTCAAGTGGCCATCCTGATTACATCAGCTTCTCCAACTAAATTCTGTTATGCCTCTGACATCATAGCTGGTCATCAACTGGTCATCTGATAAGTTATCAGATAGTCAGTTAGGATTTAAAGGCTGAGATTGCTTTAGTTAATTAGCAGCCAATGGCTAGGATCTCTCATTGTAATTATATATAAAGAAATTCTGTAATTGTGTTTGTTTTAATGAGAAAAGTTTTCAGAAAATAAATTGTTCATTCTCTCTCAGTTTTCTCTCCCACATTTTCTCAAACACTTTACAATATGTGACCTCCATGTTCATACACAATATTTTTTTGATACAGATTTTGCTTTCCAGGCAGGTTCAAAATCCACATCACATAGGTTTAGGTTTCACTTCTTTTAGTTAAAAGCAAAGGAGGGAAAGCAAAGACAATTATATCTAATAAGCTCATCACTTATCTGATTACATTATTCCTGAATGCCATCATTAGTTTATGTTTACTAAAGTGTTGTATACCTCCTCTCGATCTTCTTCTTCTTCTTCTTCTTCCGCGTTTGGTCGTTTCATCGGTGTTTGGTCGTTTCGAATCCCACCATACACAATATTATATTAGCATCGAAAGCTTTCCAATGGCATCGTACACCTTATAATTGTTTCAAGTCTCATTATACACAAAGCTTTTCCAGTGACATGTAACTCTTAGTCGTCAAGAGGTTTTAAATCCTACTATACAAGTATGTGTACTCCCTTTCCAACACTTTTAAGTCAAATCCCACTAAACACAGTAGTAGCAATAGCATGAAAAATTTTCTTCTCTTATTATTTATGGGAGCCGTAAACCCAAAAAGGCAAAAAGCTAATGAACGTACATAATATGTTGGTTGTGAGGAAAACATCAAACAATGATTCCCCATTATTAACAATCATATTAATTAAGTTACTGTTATGATTAACAAATGGGTTTATTTAATTCTCTCTCCCACTATCATCGACCATGATAATAACATCAGATAACCAATAAATGTGAATTTCATAATTAATGGAACTCGATCTACTAGTCTCAAACTCAACAATAAAGAAGATAGAATATACTGCTTGTCACTTTTAAACGGGAAAAGATCGTTTTCCCCCCTGAAATTAAACTATTAGAAAGGTAAGCACAGGGTTTCCCGAAATTGGCCGGTCTCCCTCCTAAAACGAAAATAATGTCCAAACACCCCCTTCTGTTAGAATTTCTGTCCAAAATATGCATTGATCGTCAGTCTCATGGTCAAATGACTATTTTATCCTTAATAAAACAAGGAAATGACAATTTAACCGTCCAATTATTTATTAAATGAAAATATATTAAAAAAAAGAAAAAAAAATTTAAAAATTTAAAAACAAAAAAAAGATTGATCTCCACCGTCCATCTCAAAGATGAACGGTGGAGATATTTTTTTATTTAAATTTAAAAATTAAAATTAAAAACAATTAAAACAATTAATAATAATAATAATAATAATAATAATAATAATAATAATAATATAAAAAAAATAAAAATAAATAAAAAACAAAAAAAAGATTAATCTCCACCTCAAAGATGAACGGTGGAGATATTTTTTTATTTAAATTTAAAATTAAAAAAATTAAAAACAAAAAAAATTAAAAAAAATTAATAACAATAATAATAATAATAAAAGAAATTAAAAACAAAATTAATTAAAAAGAATTTTTTTTTTTTTTTTAAATTGTGGTCCTAAATCCACCACCATTTAATAATAATAATATTTACATATCAACAAATAAAATAAATCTAAAATAAAATAATAAAATAAAACAAAAAGAAAAACAATCATCATCATCTTCTCCACCAGACAGGTTAGTATTAAAAACCCCCCTCTAGTTTAAGTTTTTGGCCAAAAACCACCCTCCAGTTTCATTATTGGCCAAAAACCACCCTCTAGTTTCATTTAATAGCTAAAAACCACCCTCTAGTTTCATTTAATAGCTAAAAACCACCATCTAGTTTCATTAATGGTCAAAATTTCTGTTAGATTATAAGGGTAAGATAGTAAATGGCAATTAATGAATTAAAAAATTAATATTAATCAAATATAAAAATATAAAAAATATATTAAAAAATCAAATACATTTTTTTTTCTCTATGGGCTGGTGGGAGATCAATGACCAAATCCACACCACCCCCTCCTCCAATTCCTCCAATTAATTTATTTTTTCTCTATTTGTTTTTTCAAAATATAAATTTATTTTTTTAAAGATTTTTAATCAGTTTTTTAGTTTTTAAATAGTTTTTTTTATTTGTTTAAATTTGAATACCAAGGGTAAAATGGTATATTTGTAAGAAATATTAAAAGAAGTTAATGGAAGGTGGTTTTTAACTAATAAATGAAACTAGATGGTGGTTTTTGGCCAATAATAAAACTAGAGGGTGGTTTTTGACCAAAAATACAAACTAGAGGGGGGTTTTTAATAGTATCCCCCACCAGACAGCCACCATCTCCAACACACCCAAACCCTAACCTAATCCTTCACAACCTAAACACCAAACCCTAGCCACCACCACACCTAAAAGACCAAACCCTAGTCGTCGCCGCCGCCACCACTCAAAGACCAAACCCTAGCCGCTGCCCCTACGAGCGCCGATCCCTTTCCAATCGACGAAATCGACAATCGATCTCCTTCCGGTCGACGCATCTTCCTTTCCATATTTTCCCCATACTTTCTCTTTCGCCGATCCAATCCACGCGCCGCCTCCACCACCACCACCACCACCACCACCACCTACGATATCGTTATTAACGGAAGATCTTTGAAGCGAATGAAGAGAAGAGTCACCGCCGATCTTTACGAGTTCCTCACCTTTCCTACCGTTGAAGGATCTGGTGCGATGGAGCCGTTCAGGGTGGTGGCAGTTTGAAGGCCTTTGATGGCAATTTGGCGGTGGTAGTGGTGGCGACGTGGATTTGGTGGTGGTGGCGCGGATTTGTTTCTGGGTTAGTGTTGGTGATTGACAATGGGTGTGGGTGGTTTGGTTTGGAGGTGATGAAGGGCGGCTAGGGTTTGGTGATGATGTTTGAAGTTTGAATTTTGATGGTTGGATTTTTGCTTAAATTAATCTGATGATGGTTAGCGTCTGATGATTGTAGTTTGAAGTTTGAAGTTTGAAGAAGAAGAAGAATGTTGAATCATGTAGATATTTATTTTAATTTTTGTTTTTAATTTTGAGAATTTTTTTTGGGCACTGAAAAAAATGATGATTTCTAGGAAAAATGATGGTGGTGGAAATGGTGTTTTCTGGAAAAATGATGGTGGTGGAGGTTGTTGTGTGGTGGTGGCTAGATGATGATCATGATGAGAGAGACGGTTCTTAAATATATTTTATTATTATTATTATTATTAAATTTAAATAAAAAATAAAAAAGTAATTATAAGTATCAAATGAAAATATATTAAAAAAATCAGCTTTCCTGTTCCCACGGTGAGATTACGAATTTACCCCCCAACAGTAACGGCCAACCCTCATTTTGGATGGTTTTCCTAACAGAAGGGGGTGTTTGTTTAATAATTCTGTTCTGGGGGGATCAGCTTTCTACAGTTGAGAAACCTTGTCCTCACTTTTCTAATATAGTAAACCTCAGGGGGGAAAATGATTAAATCCCCTTTTAAACTGATTAAGGGTTTGTTTGGTTGAGCTTTTGAAAAACCTCTATTCGTAAAAGGTCTACTTGTAGTAGATCTAATTGAAATAGAGCTTTTGAAAAATAAATTATAGTTGTTTAGTTGGTAATTAAAAAAGCACTTTTGTAGCAGTAGACTGTTTGCTTATAAAATCTCAAAAAGTCTACTGAGATATTAAATTACTAAAAAGGACATTATTTATTCACTCTGTAAAAAATTGAACTTGAAAAATTTTCTACATGTTAACTACATTTTCTATTGCATAATAATAATAAAATTCAAAACTTTCACCATATAAACTTAAAAGATTAAAAAAAATACCAGAAAATATTTAATTTTCAACAAAGTTGAAGCATTATCAAATATTAAACAAAAGGAAAATGATCAATATCTCATACAAAGGTAAAAAGTTAAATGGAAAAACACAAGTAAAATAATCCAAGTCTAAAAATAGTTTTTTGCTATTTTCATGTTAGTTTTAAGTACAAAAGAAAACACAAGTCTCAAAAACTCAAGCTACTATGTGATAAACCCTAATAAAATAATCCAAAAAAAAAAAAAAAAAAACCTGAAAAGAAAATTTAAAGTTCAAAACTTCATAGGACAATAATCAAACAACTTGGTAATGAATATACAAAAACATGATAGTATTGTAAAACTTTTGATAAAAAAATAAAGTAATCAAAAGCATTAAAAAGAAAAAGAAAAAAAAAATTGAATCAAAGCCAGTAAAATAAACATAAAAATAAACATAAAGATAAACAAGTCAACAATAAAAATAATAATGAAGAAAAAGTATACATACCGTTCTTCCTGTATGTGTAGAGCAAAGAAAAGTTGATCCAAACTATTATGTGAAGCTCGACTCTAATGGTATTGAAGTGCATTGTCCTTTCTATAAAGTTAGACTCCATCTTGAATTCGAAGATGGAAGGTGGATTTATTACAGATTTTTTCTTCTTCTTCTTTGGCATTTTTCTTGTTTATTATTATTTTCTTGTTTATTATTATTTTCTTGTGAATTAGTCAAGAACTGTTTTTGGGAAAGTGAATTAGTCAAGAACCTTTTTTAAAAGGTCTATTTCGAAAAGCTCCTGGGGAGGAACTTTTACCTAGTAGAGGTTTAAACCCTACTAAAGTCTACTAAATTTAAAATAGACAATTTTAAAAGCCCAACCAAACAACTTTAAAAAAAACTTAAGTAGAGGTTCGTAAACCTTTTGAGCCAGTAGAAAGACCAACCAAACAAGCACTAAGAAAACCATGCAATATAAATGTCTCTCATAGTCAACACAGAATCATGAGGATTTATACAAAATCAAAACCAAAAACAACTTTTAAAAATAAAAAATGAAATTACTTTTTCAACAACAAAACTAGTTCATTCCAAGTGTTGTGACAAAAATCAATCAGATTTCTTATCTGCTTCTTGTTGTGGTGGCTTGCTTGTAGCTGCAGAGAGTTTATCCTCTGCAAATTTTCCTCGAATCTCATCTCTTTCCTTGAAATATCTCTCGAATGCCCTTGGAAGAAATCGTGGAATCAAGAAGCCAAAGAGATTGACTGAGAAGTACACTAGATTTGCCACTGCTAAACTCCTCCCAAACCAAAACCATGCAATGTCCTGCAACAATTTTTACAAAAATGTGATCAAATGTTAATTGATCTATCTGGGTTTTGAATTTGATCCTCCGTTAATTTTTTTCTTTCTGAAAAGTAAAGGACCACAAGTGCTAAAAAAACAAACACTTTAAAAATATTGTTATTTAGACAAAGGTCAGGGGCTACATTGATAATCCCGTAAATTTATCAAAGTACCTTAAATTGTGCATTTGCAGGAAGAGTTTTGTTGAACCAGACATCGTTAACCCAATCGAGAATGACGAAGACTCTCCTCACAGTGTAGAGCAATGGCACCAGAGCTCTGACCGGCGGGGAAAACAACGATAACCCACTTATAATATTCTCTGTCAGGATTTGAAACGAAAGCAGGAACAGGTGTGGCGTCGCTGATCGGACTGCGTTGTCGTCTCCTCTCGCGAAGCCACCCAACACGTACGCTAGCGGCAAGAACAGCCCCACCGTCGTCCCCACCACCACGTACAGCCTAAAGAACTTGCTTCCTTGGATAATCTCCGTCGACCCGGAGGAGGAGACGCCGCCGTGCGACGGAAACGCCAGCCGCGACAGGATTAGGAGATACGCCGACGCGAAGGCCGGAAACACCAAATCGAGAAGCGGAACCAGACCGCTTGCAGAGAAAACCATAATGAAAGCTACAAGCTGGAGCTCTATAACGCGTAGAGATCCCATTACGCCGCCGACAACCGTCTGGTTTTGCTGCTGCTGGTCCTGCTTTTGTTGGGTTTTTTGTCCCGGGAGTGTCGCAGTCGTCGTCGTCTTGTCTGGCTCTTCTCTTTGAGCCACCGCGAGTGTCACACCAGACATTTTTTCTGGTATATATATATAAATATAATTTCAGTCTAGCTTGAAATTACAAAAATGGTAACCTTTTCTTATCGAAATCTGAAGAAAAAAACGCAAGCTCAATTTAAACAAAAATTGATATCAATATCATATACATACCCAGAAAGATTAAAGTTTTTTGCATGCAAAAATTCTGATGAAGAAACCAGAGAAAACAGAGGAAGAAGAGATCTTACTTGAATTGCTTGTAAATATTATTGTAAATGATTTCACATTCGAAGACACAGTCAAGTCTCTCCGGATACAGGGGCTGGTCATATAATGTTTAAAAAATAATTAGCGATTGGAGAAGAGAGAGTGATCGATCATAGTTTCCAAGGCAAGTTTTGCACGTGTAGTCTTGTATGTGTGACACGTGGTTTTACAACCACGTGGCGGATTTTTGATTTACACGTGGCATAAGTCCATGCTTGTTGCCGGTTCGAGTCTATCTGTTCTCCGTGAACCAAGGTGTTATGCAACGAGTACTTGCACCGCTAATGGATGTTCGACACGTCATCTACTGATTTTGGACTAGGTAATTCTAGCTTGGGCCGGTCCTGGAGTGTATAGTAGGCCTAGGCCCAACCAAACCTGACCCAATTCTAAACCAAAACCCCTTTAAATTAATTTTGTTTAAATTAATAACATCTCTAAATTAATAAAAAAAATATCGGTCCAATTCAGACTAGTGTAAAAAATTAATAAACCCCTCTATCGTAATAATTAATAATTTCTTTTTGAAACCTAATGTAAATTTCGGTCCAAACTGCCATATAAATTAATAATTCCTTAAAAGTACAAAATATATTATATAATATTTAAGGACTAGAAAAGTACTACAAAAAACTGGTTTGCACAATGCTACTATGTTTTATATTTTTGACTTCATCCTTCGTATGATGAATTGTCCTCGAGAGGTTATTGTTATCACCTTCTTGTTTAGCCAAAACATTTCAACATTCCCAAAAATTGGAAATTTTCTTAATAAATATTTCCTAAATGAGGAATCCTGAAAAAAGAAAAGAAAAAGAAAAAAAAAAAAACTTGTTCTGAAGAAAAAAAACCCGACTAAACAAGGAATGTCGAAAATGAACCTTTCATAAACAAGAAAAACGACTTTCACACATTTTCTATTGAAAAATAATACTTTATAAGTTAAAGCCCTTCAAAATAATAACCCCTCTAAATTAATACTTAATGTGCATCCCAAGAATATTAATGTAGAGGGTTTTACTTATTATTTTTCCAATTTTCTTATATAGCTAACCTAACTGGAACAATGGACTTGAGTAAATATATATACGAAAATTAAACGTATGGAATCTCACAGATTATTTCATATGGAATTCCGATTTCACAATGTTGCTTAGTTTATTAAGTAATTAATCAGGCATGGGAGATTATTTAATTAAATGGTTTGTTATTACGAAAATTTTAATTTTATTGTATGAATAGTTATTTTGAATGCTTAGTTGGCAAAGATTAAATGGTACAGAGTTTTAATTTCCTTTTACCGGCGACTCCCTCCTGAACGGCTGAACATTGATAGACTGAATGATAATACCTTAGAACGGTTTTATCTCAAGAATAGTATGTAAAAAAATAATGGGTTTAAAATTACATGTTAGTTGTTAGTCAATGGATTTTAGTCAATGTATTTCAATTCAATGTTTGTAATGTAACTAAATCACACGATTGTTTCACTGAATATTTTATCTTATTATTCTTCGATTAGTTTATCAATTCAATCCATTGTATGTTGGTGATTCTTAGACTGAGCCATTAACCCGGTCCAATAATCAACTGTTTCTTAAACAAGATCGTAAAGATAAAAATAAAAAATAAATAAATTGTATCTAATAATAGTAAAAAAAAAATATACAAATTAATGTATACCTAAATATATAGTCTACAATAATTAATCTTAATTGGGTGGGTAAATGTAAATGATATAACAATACTATTAATTTTGCATGAACTTGCCTATGGTGGCTTTCTTACTCCAATGTGGCTTGATAGAAAATAGCTCATTTAACTTCACAATATCTCAGTTTTGAGTCGTTATACCGAGAGTCGTATTTAAGAAAAAATACAAAAACAACAACACATAAGTTTATTCTATGCTAAACTGAAAACAAATTCAATATCATAATTCATTTACATATCAATAACAATTCATTGATATTGCAATAACAAATAATTTCAAAAACAAAACAATTTTTTATAAAATGAATTAAAACTTATTTTAACAATACAAACTTTTAAATAAAATATTCACCATTCCTATTTTAGTTTGAGTCGTACAACTTTCCTATTTCTTTTTTTAACTTTTTTTTTTTTTTTTCAGCCTATTTTTTTAGGCTTTCCTTTTCTTCTTCTTCTGTTTTTTTCTTTTCAGATTTCCTCTTTTTTTTTTTTTTTTTTTTTTTTCATGCTCTCCTAACAAAATACTATATATATCTTTTATTTCCAAACAAAACATCATTCTTCGCTTTTTTAGTTGTTGTTATTTTTATTCATTCTCTACCCAAAAAAACCACCACCCTTTATATATTTATTCTCCTCCTAGTCAAAATTCTCATCCTATTAAGGTATGTTTAGTTATTTAATTGTTCAAGTTAACAATTTTAAATCTAAATAGCTCTTGTATTGACTTTACTTTAAATTTCATTTTAGTATATAATTAGTGAATATTGATTGTAATTAGTTTTTTATTTTTTAAAGAATTGTAACTAGTTTTTAAGGGTGTTTTAGAGCTATTATATTAATTTGAACTTTGTTATCTTTTAAGAGTTTATATTGATTGTTTTTACTATCTTTGTTTATTTTATTCATGGTAAAGTTTATATTTTTATTATAAGACGACATTCAATTATTTTTATTAGTCAATTCGATTTTGAAATAGTCAAGTACACTTAAAAAAAAAAAAAGATTTTAGCAATTATGTTTTCTAATAATTCAGCATTTTTTTAAAAATAATAATTTAGTATAGGTTGTGCATTTTTTTTAAGTACACAGCTTATTTAAAATAAATTTTTAACAAAGTCTGTGCATCATGCGGGTTCGCACACTAGTATATATAATATAATATACGAAAATTAAATGTATGGAATCTCAATGATACCCAGTTTATTAAATAGTTGGTCTGGTGGTAAACCATTCACAACTACGCCATAAGGTCGTGGGTTTGAGTCCCCTCCCTCCCGAAAAAAAGCCCGAATTTATATAATATATATATACAGTCTTTCTATTATCAGTTCGAACTGACAAAAGTTATATCAGTTCCTTGTATGTGGGCCACTGGATTTAAATACTTTGACTGACAAGTGCATACAGCCAAGTCAAAGTATTTAAATCCAGTGGCCCACATGCAAGGAACTGATATAACTTTTGTCAGTTCGAACTGATAATAGAATTTCTGTATATATATATATATATATATATTTAAAAAAATTAATTAGGCATGGGAGATTTTTTAATTAAATGGTTTTATAAGGTGACTGTGCTATCAAATTCTGTATAATCCTAATTAAATGCATGCATGCACACTAGTTAATTACCTCCTTAAGCGTGCACACACACACACTTATATATATAGGATGCTGATATTTACATCCATAAAACTTTTAATTACAAAAATATCCCAAAAGAAATTTACCAATAAAGATAAGTTACTTTAATTAAAAATAAATCAAATACTATATATACTCGTTAATTACACACATATCTTCAACTATATTTCTTTATTAAAAAAAAAAAAACCTTTAAAAAAAAAACCTTATGATAAACTCTAATTTTTATGATAAACCATAATTTTATTTCAAGTTTCAAACTTTCTCATCATCACATGATTATTATATTATTTTTATCTTTCTTTTATATGTAGTTATGAACTCTATCGATAAACAATCAATTTTTTTTTTTTTTTTTTTTTATTTTTAAGATAGTCGTAGATATATATATATTTTTTTTTTGGTATCCGTGGGTGTCCGGGCCAGCTTACGCGCACCTCGACTAATCCCACGAGGCCCTGAAGTTAACAGCCGGGTAAACCTCCAGTGGCCCCAAGAGAAACGTGGTTGCTAGGGATCGAACTCAGGACATCCGAGTTTACGGCTTGCCCCAGTGACCAGCAGCACCACCCCTTGGGGTTGAATAGTCGTAGATATCAATAAGATTTTTTTTTAAGATAGCTGTATAAAACTATAAATAAGAGAATTCCATATTGAAAATATCTTGACCCTTCCTTTCATAAGGCTATTACATTCGATATATTTCTAAAAGTAAATTGGACCATCATTAAAAAGGGATTTGATTCCAAAATAATATGATTTATTTTATAAATTGGGTGTGATAATAATTCAAGAGTGTTTATAAATAATATGTATTAAAATAAATTTATTTATTTCAATGAGGATACTATTGACATTATGATAGATATATATAATAATATTTATTTTTTAAATTTTAGATATTAATATACTTATAAAAATAGATGTATTAATAAGTTTTACAATATCTATATATACATATATATATATATATATATATATATATATATATATATATCCGTACCCATATATATTATGTGTTTCAGAGACTTTCATTAAAGGACTAGAAACAATGGGGAATAAAAAGATCTCCAAGAGTGCTGTTGTTCATCATGTGTTTCCTGTGAGAATCATAGATGTGAGATTCAAAGAGGGAGAGAACATGTTGGAAGTCGAACAATACATCAGAAACTCGAGTTTCGATCCGTACATATCGAGTAAGTAATACAAGATTTCTGAATAATTTTTCGAGTTATGTAAATCTTGAGATAATACGGATCGGATTTTATTTGAATTAATTATTTTCCTCCTCTTGTGTACTTGTTGATTCAGGTCTAACAATAAACCAGCAGACACAAATGGTCACAGTGAAGGGCGAGATTGATTCGTATAGTCTTGTTACTCGCCTCCGCAAAACATTTATTCATTGCTCACTTGTGGGAGATAGATTGTATGATGAAGAATTAACTGCTGGAGAAGAGTAATAAAATTTGATTATTAGTGTTTTAATTAAAAATCATTATTTAGAATTTTTTTTTGAAAAAGTTTGAACAAATCCGGAGATATCCAGATCTCTTCAAACAAATTTATATATATATATAAAAAAAAAAGAGTTAAAAAAGTTAGTTCCAAATTTAATCTTTATTTTTATTTTAAAAGAAGCTTTTGAAGAGATCTGGAAATCTAGATCCAGATCTCTTCGAGCCATCAAAGACTCATCTCTCGCTCTCTCTCATTCCACTACTGCTTTCAACTTGTTCATAGAAATCAAAAGAGAAAAAGAAATCTAAAAATTAATAGTCGGCAACCAACCATTAACAGCGCACAAAAACAAAGGAAGACAAGGCTAAAAAAGAAAAACAGAGCATCACACCAACCAAGCTATTATCCATAGCCTCAACACCTGATGGTCGGCAAACCACAGCGCACAAAAACAAAGGAAGATCAAGGCCTCCAGGACGAAACACCAGCCTATAACAGCCTTATGGCAGAAGAAACACCAGAACTAGCGTGATTGAAGAGGAGAAGATTTGGGGGTTAATTGAAGAGGAGAATATTTGATCCAGGGTTTGCGTGATTGAAAAGGTGCAACGATTAGGGAAAAGAAATTGGGGATTTTTATGGGTGGGCACAAAAACCGAAACCAAACCGAGCCAAACCGAAAAAGGGTGTTTTGTTCGGTTCGTAGCTTCTATTCGGTTCAAACCGATTTGAAATTTAAAAACCAAATTGAATTCGTTTCAGTTTTGGTTTTGAACGTATAAAACCAAACCGAACCGAATAAACCGAATTGTCTTAATTAATTATTTTGTAATGTTCAATTTTATTATGGACTGTTTGTTGATGTTGTTTTATTTTGGACTACATTATGTACTATATTTTTTTTTTAATTCTAATTTATAGAAGTTATGGGATTTTATATTTTGATTGAGTATGTAGACCGAATATGATTGAAATTTTAGATTTGGTTAGAATATTGGGTTGTATTTTGTTTAGTTATTTTTACATATTATGTTTTCTTAAAATGTTTAAGCCTAAATGCCAAAAAAGCAAGTTAAAGGCCCAAAAAATTAGAAAACATTTTTAAAAAACAACCTTCAAAGCCAGATAAGCCCAAAACCGAATTGAACCGAACCGAACCGAGCTAAAGGTGTTCGGTTCAATTCGGTTTTTAGGTTCAAAACGGTTCAAACCGATTCACATTTTCAAACATCGAATATATATCAGTTCAATACGGTTTTGGTCAAAACCAAACTGAATCGATCCATGCCCACCCCTAGGGATTTTTGAAGAAGAAGAGGTTAAGGATTAGGGATTTAGTGAAAAGAAATTGAGGATTTTTTGTGTTGAGTTTTAGAAGAGGAAGAAGAAAATAATTTAAGAAATAATAATAATAATTTTTTAAATCAGGTTGGGTCCCACTATGGGAATCTGATGGAGGTAATGTAAAACCCACCTACCTATTATGATGAGTTTCACATTATCCCCTTGGACTTTTGGAGGATAATGTGATTTCTATGGGATTCATTTCCTCGGGAAACAAAAAACCTAAACTTGCTACCAAACATTGGAATGCTATTCGATTCCCATTCTTATGCAAAGATTACCCCATACCAAATGGCTCCTTAGTTGGCAAACATTAAATGAAACAGTTATAATTTCCTTTTGACGGTTACTCAGTCTGAAGCTTGTTGTCATTGGTAGGATTCGAACTGTTAATTTGAGAGTTATTTACCCAAATCCCAATCTCGTCCATCTACCAGTAGAGCTACTCCCTGGGGGCGTTAATTTTGATAAATTAAAATTAACTTATTTCATAATTTTGGAAGGTGTTTGGTAAAACCTTCCAAAACTAATTATTTAAGAATCTACCTTGTACGAGGTTATTTTTCAAAAACAATTATGAAATAATCAATTTTAGGATTTAATGAATCTTTTAAAACACCCGGATTGTCCTCATTAGTTTAACTTAAAGACATATTTATCCATATTATTTTTTTCCTAGACTGATATCTCTTATTAATTTAATGTTTATTTTTCATGTTCTAGATCATCATCATTAGAATTGAATCCTAAAAAATTAAGGTGGTATAAAAAATAGATAAAACAATATTTATAAGAGAAATTTCAGAATATATATATACTTGCAGTTTTTAGTTTTTTTTTTTAGTTTTTTTTTTTTTTATATATATATACTAATTTCCTCTACAAAATGAATTAGTCCCAAGACACTCAACAAATAATATCTTCTCCTCGACCAATGACGACCGTAGAAGCAAATAAAAGAAGTTTGTGCATATATTAAAATGATTTTTGTAAATTTATCACGATTGAGGAGAACACATGATGTTTTGAATAAATACATAAATGCTTTATGATTTATAGTTATTTCTATTCGTAATTTAAATACAATTTTTTTTTTTATAAGTGATTTGGTTTGAATAAATTGAAAGTATTTCAGTATCATATCCATTTTGGTCACTATATACCACCACAACTGTTTGACGATATAACTTTCCTAACACATACATAGTGCTTTTAATTCTATGGTCTATGGACCATAAGGGCATATGGGCCTACTAATTAGTGATTTCTCCATGAAATATTTTTTTAAGCCTTCTAGTCATCAGAAAATCTAAAATACTTTTAGTTCGAAGCTCATAGGCATGGAATCCCATTAGTTTTAAATTTGAGTAGTTAAAGAGTTTGAAGTGTAATGTCTTCAAAATAAAATATTATAATTATAAATAAATAAATAATACTGTACATATTTTTGATAATTTTTATGTAAATAATAAATATAATTTAATTTCACATTATTTTTTTGTTCATATTAATTTCACATTCCATATGTAAATAGGTTTAAAAAATGTGGTGGATCGAGGGGAAGGCCTGGAAGCCCACAGGGCCCATGGCCCATTTTCCGTTAAAATATATTTTTTTCTCTTTTAATAATTATATAATTAAGATCAATTCTTCTATCTTTTTCATTTTAGCAAACCCTCTCTCCCTCTTTTTTTTTTTTTTTTTTTTTTAATATTTTATTTTATTTTAATTATCCTCGAGATTTCATGTATTGTGAATTTGTGTTGCTTAAATTTGTAACGTTCACTTTTACTCAATATTTTCTAAATTAAATGGAACATAATCTAGAAATAAAAATTACAAGTCACTTCTCAATTGTTTTACTCCAATTTTAATGAAAAAAAATAACCAAATAACATTATATTCATTAAAATGATGTCTGCATATCCAATTATAATCATATATGCGGTCGAATAAGAATATTATATTCTTAAAAATAAAAACAAATAAGAATATCATACTAAACTATAAAAAAACAAAAATAAAATTCACTTTTAATATCACAAATTAAAAGTTTGAATCTAAATTTTATAATAAAGGAACACGTAATTTTACTATAAATAATTAAATATAAAACCATTTTCAGTAAAGATATGATTTTTTTTTTTTTTTTTCAGGTATTGAAACTCTACTGTGCATTCCTTTTTAAGATAGGAAAAAAAAAAAAAAAAAAAAAAAAACTCTAGTATAGAAAACCCAAACTAATAAACTGTCAATGTTGTCTAATTAATAAGCACTTGACACCAACTCACCAAGTACTCTTGAAATTTTCAAGAGAGCAAAATATAACTACTAGAGAGGTCTATTATAATCACTAATATATTCATAGTCTTTTTTTAATATAAGTTATCTAAACATTTTTAATAAACTGGTTTCGAAATCGTCACTGTACGTTATATATAATAAAATAATAATGAGTTTCCACACCTAATCATACTATATTATTAATTTATTTAGTTAGTATATATATATATATATGGTCATTTTCTAATTAGGTTATCCTGAAAATAAAATTTAGGATCAAAGTTATATAAAGTTGTGGAACCATAAATGTTACATAACTAGACACTAGCTAGACTTTAATTAGTTTCGTAACGTAACTTCGATCCTGAAATTATTTTTTAGGACCGACTTGATTAGAGAATTATTATTATTATTATTATTATATATACTGTTATGAATCAAATGGCAATGCATAATAACATATTCAAACATTTGTTTAAAAAATAAAGTTGCTCTCTTCGGTTCTTCCTACCACCCCACCATGTTTGATGCCTTTTTTCTTTCTTTCAAATTAATGGACCCCCATGTTGGCCTTAATTTAAATCAGGTTTATTTAATCGACTTCTCACAGCCCTTGATTTATTTTCAAGAGGCAGGGTGATTGTAGCTTTGGTGTTAGAGGGCTATCATCAAATGATCAAAGTAGTGTAAGCTATGATTTTCTGTGGTTGATGATCTTGAGAAGTTTTTTGAGTTTGTGGTTGGGAAGGAGGAAAGAGTTATGATGGCTTTGGAAGTGTTTGAAGAAATAAAAGGGAAAGGTTGCAAAAGGCATTATCACTCTACGGTGAAATGAAGGTATTGCAGTTCAGTGTTTTGTTGAAAATGAAGATATCCAGGAGGCTTGTGCATGTCATAATAAAATAATCGAGATGTCTCATGTTCCTTCATATGTTGCTGCTTATTGTTCTCAATGCAAAATTGGAGAGATTGATGCAGGCATGCAGCTATGATGTTAGTTCGTGCATGATTGCTTAGGCAACGTTGCAAGTGGGCCCTTACTATTCTTCATGTCTGTAGATCAGGTGATTGAAGTGCTAAATGAGATGATGCAAGAAGGTTGCCGTCCCGATGAAGTTATATGTTCTGGTGGAAGTGATAAACCAGGTACTGGCTTTTTAATTGCTTTGCTTCTATACTCACTAAGTATTGAAGTTGATTCGTCATGCAATAATTTTATGTAACCTTAATGTATTACGGATCAGCTTTGCGGGGGAAGCATGCAGTTGGGTGCAAAAATCCTCAAGCCAGCAAATGGTAATGAAGCTCATTCATAGTTGCTACATGCATATGTTAGTGTAGTGTAAAATGAAGGATATTAACTACTAGAAAAAATGAGCTGGATTTGAAAGAGAATTTGGGAGGGAGATGTCTAACAAAGTTGGAGACCCAAGACTACATTCAACTTGTCTCTCTTATCCCTATAAGAGGAATGTGAGGGATGGAAAAGATGACTCTCTAGTTCAATTTCGTATCGAACAAAATTGGGTGAGACATGCATATTATATCATTATCCTGATAAACTATGACCGCTCTGTCAATTTTTATCACGTAGTATGTTTTATTAAAGTGTAACTATTCTTTCATCTTTCTATGTCTCCCTTGCGTTTTATTTTTAATGTTTGACCCGATTTTTTTATTTATCTAATCCTTCAATGTTTTATTCCAAATTCAAACATATGCCACTTTATTAAATTTATAAACACAAATGGGTAGTGTTAACATGTGCACTAAGGGCACAAGTTAAAAACATAAAACTTTATTTTATAGGAAACTCAACAACTGCATTTAATGAAACAAGACAATAAATACTATGGTTGATTTTTCTTTTAGATTAAGTTTTATTCTTTTAACCTGTGCCCTAAAGGCATATGTTAACACTACCCCACATAAATAAAGATGTGACAAAATCTAAACAAATTGCTATGCTTGAAGTTAGTAATTGAAGTATTAAATTCAAAAGAGACCAAAATGTAGATCCTAAAACCAGCTTGAATGAGCCTCACATTTATGGCAGAGACAAAGACAAAAAGGCAATACTTGAATTGTTGAAGGATGAAGGTACTGATGCCAAATTCTCTGTTGTTTCTATATATGACATGGGAGGGATTGACAAGACCACTCTGGCTCAACTTGTCTACAATGATGCCAGCGTAAAAGATCATTTTGATATGACGGCATTGATTTATGTTTCCGAAAATTTTAATGTTACACAAGTGACGAAAACAATTCTGCAGTCTATTGATCAGAATATTGGTGATGTTAACAATCTAAACATGCTTCAAGTCAAGCTGAAGGAGAAGCTACCTGGAAAGAAATTTTTTATTGTTTTGGATGATGTCTGGAATGAGAACTATGAGAATTGGACCGAGCTTTGCCTTCCATTTGAAGGAGATTCTAAGGGAAGTAAGATTATGGTAACAAGTCGCAATCGTAACGTTTTACTAATGGTCGGAGCTCTTGTACCTTATCAATTGAAAGAGTTGTCAACTAATGATTGTTTATCTGTGTTTACTCGACACTCATTGGGAAAAAAATATTTTAGTGAGCATGAACGCTTGGAGGAAATTGGTTTGAAGATACAATAAATACTATGGTTGATTTTTCTTTTAGAGTAAGTTTTATTCTTTTAACCTGTGCCCTAAGGACACATGTTAACACTACCCAACATAAATAAAGATGTGAGAAAATTTAAACAAATTGCTATGCTTGAAGTTAGTAATTGAAGTATTAAATTCAAAAGAAACCAAAATGTAGATCCTAAAACCAGCTTGAATGAACCTCACATTTATGGCAAAGACGAAGACAAAAAGGCAATACTTGAATTGTTGAAGGATGAAGGTACTAATGCCAAAGTCTTTACCGATGACATGGATGCACAACAGCAATACATCTCTAGAAGAAGTGTCAACTACAAATTGTGATTCTTTGACTTGCATTGCTATAATCCAACTACCTCCAAATCTGAAGCGGTTGGAGATCAATCATTGCATTGGTTGTGTTGGATGTGGAGGAGGTTTCAGGCAGTTGTAAAAACACCTCGTCTTGAGAAATTGAAAATTGAAGATTGTCCATCTCTCACATCCTTATGGTCATCGAGTGGCAATCTACCCAAGGCTCTGAGATACCTTTCTGTTACACAATGCTCAAAGCTGGAGTTAATAGCAAAAGGTTTACATGATAATACGAAGCTGGAAAAACTCTACATAGAGGATTGTGAGAAACTAGAGACTCTACCGAGGGGGCATCAACAATCTCATCTCTCTTAAAAAATTGGCAATAGGCAAGTGTCCATCCATGGTATCCATTCCAGAGGGTGGTCCTATAAGCCTTACATTCCTTGGTATCGGAGATGCAAATATTTGTAAGTCACTGTTGGAGTGGGGATTGCACAGACTTATGCCTCTTGAATTTCTCGGAATTGAAATATGTCCGGGCGTGATATCCTTTTCCACAGAAAGAGACAGAAATGATTCTTCCTTCCTCTCTAACTTCATTGGTGATTATGGATTTTCCAAATCTGGAATGCCTATCTTCCATTGTGCAAAACCTTACTTGCTTGGAAAAGTTGGGTCTTTTAAGTTGCCTAAAGCTTAAATACTTTCCAGATGATGGCCTTCCTCAGTCGCTTAAACAATTAAATATCAAAGGTTGTCCTCATCCTCTGTGTTAGGTTTTGGCTTGTATTCTCGAATGAACCCAATTGAACTAAACAAAATTGGAATGGTGTTGTTTAAGGGAGGTTTGAAGACTAGAAGAATGGAAGAATGGAGATCGTTTCAGTGTATGGATCATGGTTTTCTGAGTGATGTAAATTCCAATGACTGTAACGGTGTAGGGTGCGGCTGGCCAGCATATGACCCGAACCTTAGTCAATCATAAGCATGCGTGGAACGAGAAATCTTCGGTGGAAAAGAAAATTATTCTTTTGGGAAGTTCTTGTGCTTGAAGGAAAAAAAAATACTCTTTACAAGAAGACTTGTCATAAAAGAAAATAGTATTTATGTGAAACAAGTAAGTCTTGTACATTTAGGAGTATAATTTCCTTTTATATTAAACTCCATGTAACTAGTATAAATAAACCTTGTAATTAGGTTATTTTGTGTGGAGCAAAAAGAACATCATATAACATCAGAGAGAGTGGGTGAGATCCGGGGGAGACCCCAGGGAATATCCGTGGAGGGATTCGGGGAATATCAGTGGATCAAGTTAGAGATCCATGGGTGATATTCAGTGGAGACCTAAGGGATATTTGAGGGTTCTTGGTGAAGATCTTGTGAGCATTATGAGCTAAGAGTCGTGATGTAAAGCTCGATTGTGAGCTTGGGGACTCAGTGAGGCTCTATGGTTTAGGGTTGAGGTGTGAGAGAGAATCCTATGGTATATGGCTGTAACAATTTATCATATAGTGAAACTTTCTCTATCGTCCTGACGGCCTATGGTTTTTTTCCTTGATTTAAGGTTTTCCATGTATATCTTGTGTTGTGTAATTGTTTATTTTCTTTTATCTTATTTTTCTGCTATAAACGTTAATTGTTATGAGTTTATGAGTTATGGGCGAATATTAGGCATGTCGTTTCCGCGTTCATCGGTTCAAATACCAACACTCTGCTAGAAGAAAGGTGCAAAAAGGGTGAAGGACTCTACTGGCCCATCATATCCCATTTAAATCACTTATCGGGTTACGATACCTCTGATTCAAATACCTTTTGATTCCTCTGAACCAGATGACTGAGTCTGTTTGATTTCGTAAAATCAAGATAAGTCAATTTTAAATAGGGTAATTAATAAATAAGTTCTGAACTTTTTTTTTTTATTTAAAAAAATTCCAATTTGTTTGACGTTTTTACAAAAGTTACCATCTATTTCTATTCTTAGAGCATCTCCAATGGTAATGTGGCTTGCATTTAAAAAAATTGTGATATGTCAACATTGTCAAGCCAATTGCTTCATATGTGGCATGTAACTAAACTTGATAGACATCCAAATAAAAAAGTGGTCTCCAATGCTTCACTTGTAACATATATGTTTTTAATGACGTGTCAATTTATTATTGGCCTCCTTAAATATACTTTAGAATTATTGAACAAAATAAGGTAAAAGACAAGAGTGGTTACTGACTGGGTCAACAAGACGGCCGTCCAATAGACCGTCTGAAATCAGAGAGTCATGTTGACAGCCTCTAAAAAAAAAGTTGCCACCTCATCTTGAAGTTGTACCAGAGATGTTGCATTGGAGATGGATTTTTTAACAAAATGGATGTCCATCCTACGTGGCAACTAATTTTTTCACAACCCACATTAGCATTGGAGATGTTCTTATATATTTTGCCTTCCATTTTCTCTGGATTGGTTTCTATTGGTTTCATTTCTGTTGGTGTTTTGTTAATCCATTTCAAATTGTAGTTTATTTAAAGCTTCTCGTTCCAATTAAAAGCACTATTACAGTCAAATTTTATTTCTTTTCTCAATATCCTTCCAATTCTAGCAAGTTTAATTTAGACATGCCAAGAATGAATACAATTTGATGTTGCTTTCAGGATGGGGTGGGATCATATCGGGTGACTTTGCTTAATGGTGACATATTCAAGAGGGAATGCAGAATAAGTGTGCTTCGGTGGAATCTTGTTGTTGACTAAGGTTCCTTAAAGCGAAGATTGCCTTCCACCTCTTGTTAGCATACTCATCCGTAGCATCCATTTCCTTCACTTGTTAAATGAATGTTTTCGGTAGTCAGAATTAACTTTGTGAATCTCGTTTCTCTGCTCCCAAAATCAAGATATGCTCTTTGTTCTAATCTATTCGAAATTGACTAATTGAACAAAAACAGTATCTCCTCATATTGCATCTTCTAGGAAAACTTGGCACTTTCAAATAGGGGTGGGCACTTTGGACCCGACCCGACCCTACATGACACGTCGAGTTGGGTCGGGTTAACTATAAAAAATAAAAATAAGATATAACGGGTCAAAATTATTCAACCCGAAATAATATCGGGTCGGGTCGATTTTTAATGCCAATCCCTAAGTTCAACCTGACCCGACATATATTTCAAAAAAAATCTCCAGTTAAATTCTAATCACTCTTTTCACATTTCTCTCCCACCAGCTGCACTTCTCTCACAGTTAGGGTTGCACATTGGGGAAATGGGGATGGATATAGGCCCCCCATCCCCATCCCCATCCCCATTTCTCAACCCCCCCCCCCCCCCCCCCCCCCCCCCCCCATTTGGGGAAAATGGGGATAGGGGAGTTTTGGGGGGAGGTCCCCTCATCACCATCCTCATTTCTTCATTTTTCCCGTTTCCTCGTTTACCCTATTCCCCCATTCCCCCATTTCCCTATTTGGTTGAAAATTACAAATTAAACTATAAAATAAAATAAAAAAACATTCCATTACAAATGCAAAAGAAAATACATTACAAAATAATGTCAAATATGTATATATATTACAAAATAATGTCAAAGAAAATACATTACAAAAAATATATAAATATATATATATTTAATATATAATTATTTTTATAATATTTTAGGGGAAATGGGGATGGGGGTACCCCCCCCCCCCCCCCCCCCCCCCCCATCCCCATCCCCATCCCCATCCCCATCCCCATCCCCATTTCACTATATTAGTGGGGAAAATGGGGAAATGGGGATGGGGTGGGGTCTCCCCATCCCCATCCCCATTTCCATTTCAATTTGGGGATGATTTTCATACCCCCCCCCCCCCCCCCCCCCCCCCCCCCCCCGAATTCCCCATTTTCCCCCAAACAATTTCCCCCAAATGGGGATGGGGAAGCGGAGAAACGGGGATTCGGGGGAAAATGTGCAACCCTACTCACAGTTGTCCAAGCCGGCGCCGTTCTTCAATTCTCCCGTCGCCCAATGCCGGCCTTGGAGGGGTGCACCGAGTGCAACCGCCCCGGGCCCCAATTTTTTTATATTAAGGTCAGTATATATTATTTGGGTTTTGATGGCCTAGAGAAAATAGAATTGTGATGAATGATCCAATTCATTTTTGTTTTAAATTATATGTATAGAATATATTTATAAAAATGGGCCCCATTCATTTTTGTTTTAAATTATATGTATAGAATATATTTATAAAATAGGCCCAATTCATTTTTTATATAATATGTATAGAATATATTTAAAAAATTGTGACCACGAAGGAATGGCCCAATTATTTTTTTAATTATATGTATGGAATATATTAAAAAAATCAGATTTTTGAATAAAGGGGACAATTTTTGTTTAAAAGGGGCCCATTTCAAATTTTTCACCCTGGGCGTCAAATACATCAGGACCGGCCCTGCCGCCGACGCTACTCTTCCGTCTTCCACGCTCTTTGTTCGTTCTTCATGTATGAATTTATTGAATGTACAGTAAGAAAGACCAAATTCTTCATCTTCAAATTTGGGCTTTCATTTTTTTAAGATGTTGTAAATCCCATTTTGGATTATCAAGTAAAAATGCAGAGTTTGTTTCTCTGTTTCAAATCTCTTCTTGAAATAGAGCTTCAGTGCAGATTTTTTTTTAATTTTTTATTGTCGCTTTAATCTTTTTGCCAATCTTCGTTGCCTATACCATGACAAATGTGAACTGTTTGCGTTTGCTTTTGCTGATTTGCTGCTGAGTTAGCCCTTAGACTACTTTTGGTCAAGCAAAGTTGCTGATGTTGAAATCATTGATCTGCTAGTTTGCTACTGATTTCTTTTATTTTTTATCCTGTTTAAATTTTACTGGATTTGTTTCAGCATTACTAATTTTGTAAACTGGATCAATCTATGTTATTTTGCGTGATTTTCAAACTATTGAATTTTTATTTATTTATATATATATTAAATCCCTGGTCTCTCTATCTTTGTGCAATTTATATTATATATATACTATACACAACTTTAAATTGTATGCCGATTTGATGATGGGTTTTTGATTTTCTGCATTATTGAGGTTTAAAGTTTCGTTTTATGCATTATTGAAGTTACTTGCAACTATTTTGCAGAGAACTTGCTCATTTCCAATTCCATGGGCCGATGGACTTCTTCTTACTGGGTCTATTAACTATCAATTCCCACAAGTCAGTTCTAACCTCTCTCTTGCACCTATTTATGTATATTTTAGGTTTTATCATCTATGGAAATGTGTCTGATCGGATTCATCACTAGAAATGAATGAATGGCTGATGTATTTTATGAAAACTATGGAAGTGAAAACGTCTGATGTATACTTTTAGGTTTTATCATCCATGGAAGTGAAATAAACTGCAATTTGCTTGAATTAGTTGATTTAGAAATGTGTATGTGTTATAATCTCCCAAGCTCAATAAGAAATTGGAATTTATGTTTTATTTTTTCGTACTTTTTGTTTGTGTTTTATGGATTAAAGTACGTTGATGATGCATATGTGGTGCTTGAATTGCTTGTAAATATTATTGCAAATGATTTCACATTCGAAGACACAGTCAAGTCTCTCCGGATAGGGGTCAGGGGCTGGTCATATAATACTAAATAAAAAATTAGCGATTGGAGAAGAGAGAGTGATCAATCATGGTTTCCAAGACAAATTTTGCACGTGTAGTCTTGCATGTTTGACATGTGGTTTTATAACCACGTGGCGGTTTTTTATTCACACGTGGTATAATTCCATACTTGTAACCGGTTCGAGTCTAACTGTTCTCCGTAAACGAAGGTGTTATGCACGAGTAATTGCACCACTAATGGATGTTCGAAACCTCATCTCGTGATTTTGGACTATGCAATTCTAGTTTGGGCCAGTCCTGAAGTGTAATAGACAAATAGTAGGCCTAGGCCCAACCATACCCAACCCAATTATAAATAAAAACCCCTTTAAATTAATCTTCTTTAAATTAATAACATATCAAGACTAACACCATGTTTGATATTTTTGATTTCATCTTTCATCTGTTGAATTGTCCTAAATCTCTTCCGATCTATGTGACTTAACATGATCGAGTGATGTGTTTATCATAGAAAATAGTCCATCCTACATCTCTTCCAATCTATTATATATCTATGTGACTTAACATCTATTAACAGCTCATGCAACTAGTAAAATCCCCAGCTTGGTTGAACCATCTTCTCTAACCCTATATTCTGTTTCGAGTTTCAAATTTATCCAAGTGATTTCATTATCGAGTTAATTTTACGATAATCGAATTGTTGGCGATATGATGACGTGTGTGGGCACGTCAGCACTGAGATATGTGATTTCTTTTTTTATTTTGGACTTGGGCATCAAAAGACTTTTACGGACAGATTGGATGGTTACGTCATAACAAATTAGATGATGTGTCTGAGCATGTCAGCATCCATAAGATGACATGCCCAGTCACGTCACCACTGGGCCATGTGATTTCTTTTTAGGCTTGATCTCATGGATCAACAGAATTTTATGGTGAGGTGGGTCAGTTTGTGGGCTTGAATCGATCCAACCCGATTCCACTGAAACGTGAGATCGACCCGACCATTTTATATGAGCTAATTATTAAACCCCAGTCCCACTGACCACTCGTTGTAGTTGTGCACAAACATTTTTTTCACCATCAATCAATAGATTCAATGCAGTGGGATCCACTGCTATAAGAAGAAACTGGCTCGAAAATGGTACCCACGTACCCTAAGATGAAACTAAAATGAAAGTGCCCCAAAAGTGGGATCCACACACCCTAATAAGGGTCCCAAAAGAGTCAAGTGGGGCACATCCGGAGACACCCTAAACGAGGCAAAAAGGAATCACCATTAATCTTCATGCAAACGCAACACAAAAAAACAACACGTCACATCTCTCTTTTAAATCTGAATAGAATACAAATTTTACCAAGGCCATGCAAAAGACTTGCTCATTTCAAGCTTTAAAAGCTAGCTCACATAAATATATATCTCTTTTATCGATCTTCTCTTAACTTACCTGTCCTTTTCATTTTCTTCTCCTGTGTCAAATTGACATTTACAAAAATATAATTAAAAAAAACCCCACTTCTCCTTCTTCTCTTCATCTCTCCCACCAACTCAAAGCCACAATACACTTGAAGGGACGACCTTTGTTTGCTGCATGAACCCCATATATGGTACTTGAAGATCAGGTAACTAAGGTCAGGTGGTCGATCAAGACAGTACTGGACTAAACATACATGCATCAGCAGGTTTTTTTTTTTTTGAAAAATGACTCCAACTTTCAAGGAGTTTAGGAAATATTTCACTAATTTGGACAAACATCCTTTGGAATCAGTTAAATAACTTTATGAAATGACGAAAATGCCCCTATTTTGTTATTTTAATATTATTTTTACAAAAATTAAAGAACAGCTGGTGGAGGGGATTATATTCAAGTTTGAGTAGCTTGGTGTGTATAGATGTTATTAATGAGTTTGGTAAAAATTTCTTTATTTTAGATAAAATAAGATTTTTTTTTTTTTTCACTTGTAATTTTTAGAGCAATTTGTTTACATGATGATGTTTATGTGTTTCAGACCTAGTAACTGAGTTTGAAGTATATCTGCCCCTGGCTACAGCACCGATCGAGATGCTTATAAACAAAGAACTTAAAGGTAATGGTCATTTTCTTAAGTTCTTGTGTGATTTGATTATAATCATGAAATTAATGTCAATAAGACTACACAAAAATCACATTTTTTTCTCCTCCAATATATATACTGATTTTCTATTATCAGTTCGTCCTGACAATAAATATATCAGGACAAAGAATGTAGACCACTAAATTTATATACTTTGACTCAAAGTGTATGCACTTGTCAAAACTTCTCAATAATCTGTGATCCACATTCTTTATCCTGATATATTTATTGTCAGATAATAGAAAGACTGTTATATATATATATAAATGTTCAAGTCAGTGCGCACTGATATAACTTCATCAGTACGTTGGATGTGGACTATTAGAGCATCTCCAATGCTTCTATGGCTTGTGAAAAAAACAGTGGCCACGTAGGATGGACAGCCAATCAAGTAAAATTTCCATCTCCAATGCAGCTGTGGTCTTCCATCCTCAAGCTGATGTGGCAAAAAAAAATTTAGACACTGTGAAGGGGAATGTCTGAAATCAGAGGGTCTGTTGGATAGCCCAGTTTTTGCTTAGTCAGCAACTGCTCATACCCTCTCTCTCTCTTCCTTCCTCTCCTTCTGATTTCCGATCTTCAAATCTACTTCCTCCTCTCTCAGATCTCCTTTTCCAGGTACTCTCTCTCTCACTCCATTTCACAATCTCCCATCTTCTTCTTCAATCAACTCCACGCAATCCATCTCATCTTCTTCTTCAAACAACTCACAGTGGTCGTCCATCTCTCTAGTCTCGCTAACACCTCACTGGCCTCTCTCTAAATCAGAGTTGTTTTTGTTGGCGATTATTTGATTTTTTGTTTGATTTCGGTTGATTTGCGATGGGCAGTGGCTGATTTGCGATGGGCAGTGGCTGATTTGCCTTCGATTTCGATTGAGGTTCAAAACCCATGTTGATATTTTTTATTTATTCCATTGATCATGTGTATTGTTTTGTTTTTTGTTTTTTTGTTTTTGTTTTTGGTGAGATCGAATATGGTGAAATTGGGTGATTAATTGAGGTGGGTAATGTAAATTATGATCTGATCTGTGGATAAATCGAAGGATGAAGAATTAAAAGATATTGGGTGATTAATTGGGTGCTTATTTTTCACAATTTTTTTTTATAAGAAAATTCTATCTGGCAATTGATTCAATTCAAGTTGTTCTCCGGCGACTGAAGGTTGCATTTTGATTTTTGGAGTCGACAGTGCTACACAAATTTGTAGTTGATAGTGTTGGGTTGTTGACAGAGCTACACTTGCAAGTGAAGCATTGGAGACCAATTTTTCATTTGGTTGTCTATCAATGCCACATAGGAAGCAAGTGGAAGCAAGTGTCTTGACAATATTGACATGTCACCATTTTTTTAAATGCAAGTCATAGTTGCATTGGAGATACTCTTAGACATACATACTTTAACGCAAAGTGTATGCACTTGTTAAAGCTTCTTCATAATCAGTGGTCCACATACATTGATACTGATATAGTTACATCAGTACGCACCGACCAGAACGAGACCATATATATATATATATATATATATATATATATATATATATATATATATATATATATATATATACCCCGCCTGTTTTTGGTCTTAATTATGTCTTACTTTTCTTTCGTAATATAAGGCTGTGATATATGTATTCTTGGTTGTTGGGCTCTACTTGCTATATTCGCTATGTTTGGTATTTTTGACTTCATCCTTCATCTCTTGAATTGTCCTCAAGAGGTTATTGTGATCACTTTCTTATTTAGCTAAAAGATTTCAACTAAATTTAACATTTCAACATTCCCCAAAATGAATTGGAAATTTTCTTAACAAATATTTCTTAAATAAGGAATCCTGAAATATAAAAAAATAAAAAATAAAAACTTTTTCTAAAGAAAAAAATAGACTAAACAAGGAATACCGAAAATGAACCTTTCCAAAACAAGAAAAACAACTTTGACACGTTTTTTAATGATAAAATAACACTTTATAAGATAAAACCCTTCAAAATAATTACTCATCTAAATTATATATATATATATATATAGTTTTGACAAGTGCATATACTTTAAGTCAAAGTATGTAAATTTAATGGTCCGCATTCTTCGTTCTGATATATTTTATATCAGAACGAAGAATGTAGATAATTTGATTTACATACTTTGACTCAAAGTATATGCACTTATCAAAACTTCTACATAATCTATGGTCCACATTCTTCGTCCTGATATAAAACTGAGTTGAAGGTCCGTGAGTGATTGGCTTTTCAAGGGCACAGTAGGCGATCGATGAGTGAGCAGAGTGTGCAAGTTGAGTTGAAATATCTCTCTACTCAATAAGCAACGAAATTTGGGGAAGTTCTAAATATATCAGGACGAACCGTCAAACCGATAGTAGAAAGACTATATATATATATATATTTAACATTGTTTTTTTTATTTTAAATAATAATAATAATTTAGTATAGGTTGTGCATTTTTTTAAGTACACAACTTATTTAAAATAAATTTTTAACAAAGTCCGTGCATCGCATGAGTTTGCAATATAATATAATATACGAAAATTAAATGTATGGAATCCCAATGATGCTTAGTTTATTAAATATTTGGTCTAGTGGTAAATCATTCATACCTACGTTATGAGGTCGTTGATTTGAGTCCTCCCCCTTCCAAAAAAAGCCTGAATTTATGTAATATATTTAAAAATAAAAAATAAAAAAATTAATCAGGCATGGTAGGTTTTTTTAATTAAATGGTTTTATAAGATGATTGTGCTATCAAATTCTGTATAATCCTAATTAAATGCATGCATGCACTGTAGTTAATTACCTGCTTAAATGCATATATATATATATATTCTGTGTTTCAGAGACTTGCATTGAAGGACACATCAATAACTAGAAACAATGGGGAATAAAAAGATCTCCAAGAGTGCTGTTGTTCATCATGTGTTTCCTGTGAGAATCATAGATGTGAGATTCAAAGAGGGAGAGAACATGTTGGAAGTCGAACAATACATCAGAAACTCAAGTTTCGGTCCGTATATATCGAGTAAGTAATACAATATTTCCGAATAATTTTTCGAGTTATTAATTCCGTCATATAGTTATGTAAATCTTGAGATAATATGGATCGGATTTTATTTGAATTAATTATTTTCCTCCTCTTGTATACTTGTTGATCCAGGTCTAACAATAAACCAGCAGACACAAATGGTCACAGTGAAGGGCCAGATTGATTCGTATAGTCTTGTTACTCGCCTCCGCAAAACATTTATTCATTGCTCACTTGTGGGAGATAGATTGTATGATGAAGAATTAACTGCTGGAGAAGAGTAAAATAATATTGGGAATAAAAGTTTCAAATATTTTAATTCTTTTTTTTACTCTTTAAAAGATTTATTTATAGTTTAAAACAATGAGAATGGTTCCCTTAAAAAATAATAATAATAATAATAAAATGAGAATGGTTATATGTTAGTTTAGTTATTATTACAAATTTTATTTTATTTTTTTACATGGAAAATTTATTATTTCAAAAAATAATAATAATACTGTTTTAATTAAAAATCATTATTTAGAAAAAAAGTTTAAAAAGTTTGAACAAAACTGGAAATAATACTGTTTTAATTAAAAATCATTATTTAGAAAAAAAGTTTAAAAAGTTTGAACAAATCTGGAGATCTCTTCAAACAAATTTATAAAATTAAAAAATAAATAAATAAATAAAAAAATAAAAAAAGTTTAAAAGAATTAGTTCCAGATCTCTTCAAAATTATTATTTTTTTTAATTTTTATTTTAAAAGAAGCTTTTGAAGATATCTGGAAATCCAAATCCAGATCACTGCAGCTTCGAGCCATCAAAGGCTCATCTCTCGCTCTCTCTCATTCCACTACTGCTTTCAACTTGTTCATAGAAATCTAAAAATTAATGGTCGGTAACCAACCATTAACAGCGCACAAAACAAAGGAAGACAAATGACTCCCGGGGGTTGATTTTGATAAATTAAAATTAACTTATTTCATAATTTTATAAGGGAAAGATGTTCGGTAAAACCTTCCAAAATTAACTATTTAAGAATTTACCTTGTAAGAGCATCTCCAATGCAATGCTAAATCATTGTGCCAATGCTAAATTATAGCATTGGCACAATGATTTAGCATAAAGTAAAAAAAAGCATGCTCCAATGCAATACTAAAAGCCATGCCAAATTTGGCACAGTGTATAGTATATGCCAAATTTGGCACAGCAATAAATGCAGCCGTATTTATTGACTTTTTAATTTTAAATAATAAAAATTTAACAAATTTGGTAGGGAAAGTTGAGATTGAAACAATTCTAACAAAATATTCAATGCATTCATTGAATGCATTGGTTGTATTTGTTAACTTTTATAATTTTAAATAATTAAAAAATAAAAAATAACATATCAAATAGAATTTTGTATTGAAGTACAATGTAAAAATGATGTGCCAAATATAACATTTCACTATATTTTGTGTCAAATTTGGCATTGGCATTGGTATATGCATTGGATACGGTTTAAGAGGTTATTTTTCAAAAGCAATTATAAAATAATCAATTTTAGGTTTTAATGAATCTTTTAAAACACCCGGATTGCCCTTATTAGTTTAACTTAAAGACATATTTATCCATATATATTTTTTCCTAATCTGATATCTCTTATTAATTTAACGTTTGTTTTTCATGTTCTAAATCATCATAATTAGAATTGAATCCTAAAAAATTAAGGTGGTATAAAAAATAGATAAAACAATATTTATAAGAGAAATTTCAGAATATATATACTTGCAGTTTTTTGTTTGTTATATATATATATATACTAATTTCCTCTACAAAATGAATTAGTCCCGAGACACTCAAGAAATAATATCTTCTCCTCGACCAATGACGACCATAGAAGCAAATAAAAGAACCTTGTGCATATATTAAAATGATTTTTTGTAAATTTATCACGATTGAGGAGAACACATGGTGTTTTGAATAAATAAATAAATGATTTATGATTTATAGTTATCTCTATTCGTAATTTAAATACAATTTTTCTTTATAAGTGATTTGGTTTGAATAAATTGAAATTACTTCAGTAGCATATCCATTTTGATCATTATATACCGCCACGACTGTTTGACAATATAACTTACCAAACACATACATAGTGCTTTTAATCCTCACAGCACTTTAAAAAGTACATTTTATCAAACGATAACCTATGGGTGTGCAAAAAACCGAGTACTTGCACCACTAATGCTATGTTTGGTAGGAGGGATTGATGAATTAAGAATGAGAGAGAGTATGAGGGATGGAGAGAATAACATCTATCATTCATGTGATTTGATATTGAAAAGATAGTTGAATAGATAGATTGAAATATAATTTGTAAATTTACTATATTGCCCTTTTATAAATTGAAGGGTAATAAAAAAATTGGAGGGTAATGTTGTACTCTCTCGCCAATGAGATCCCTCATCTTCTCATCCGTCCCATGAGGAAATGAATGATTTTGATGGGCCCTAAGGGAGTTGAGATCCCTCCTCTTCTCCTCTCATCTCTCTTGTCTCTCCAGCCAAATAATGGATTGGAGCTCTCCCTCCCTCCCTCCCTCCCTCCCTTTCTTTTTCGTACCAAATAGAGCCTAAATATGTTTGACACGTCATCTCGTGATTGTGGATTGGGCTTTTCCCTTTCTTTTTCGTACCAAATAGAGCCTAAATATGTTTGACACGTCATCTCGTGATTGTGGATTGGGCTTTGGGCAATTCTAATTTGGGCCAGTCTATGAGTGTAATAGTAGGCCTAGGCCCAACCAAACCAGATCCAATTCTAAAATAATATTATTTTTCTAATTTTCTTATATAACTAACCTAACAAGAAATATATATATATATATTAATTATCAAGTGAGGTATACCTTACTTTAATTTCGGTAAGGCTCTTGATGAAATCACATTAATTTTTATAAATTTTGATCTGATTTTTTTTATATAATAAGTTCAGTGAAATATACCTATAAATAAAATTTGATAATTTTTTAAGTATTATAAATATTTATTTTGAATTTTTCTATATTTATCACATTTTTCCGATGCTTTTATATCTAACAAAATTAGGATAAATAGTTATAGTGCTTGAAAAATTCTCAAATTTTATTCATAGATTGATTTCATTTAACTTATCTTCCATAAAAAAAGTTCATATCAAAATTTAAAAAAATAGATGTAATTTTATCAAAGCTCTTACCGAAATTTAAGTAAAGTATACCTTACAAACATTAATGGGGAATACAAAGAGCTCCAATAGTAGACTCTCAACCAAAACTTTGAGCTTCCACAAAGACAAGGAAGTGAACATGAAGGAATTCGAACAATACATCAGAAACTTGGGTTTAGTTTCGAATATATCAAGTAAGTAATAATTTCTATATACATGTTCGAATAATTTTTTGAGATATTGATTCCGTCATATTGTCATGTAAATTACGAGATGATTCTGATAACGGATTTAGTTTATTTGAATTAATTATTTTCCTCCTCTTGTGTTTGTGATTCAGGTATAGCATTAGACCAGGAGAAACAAATGGTCACGGTGAATGGCAAGTTTGATTCGGAGTCGGAAAATTATATGAAGATCGTTGGTCCCCTCAGCAAAAAGTTTGGTGCCACTGTTACACCTGTGTGAGCTACTGATTGAGAGAGTAAGATGAAGAATAAACTGCTAGAGAGAAGAGTATTAATAGAATAATATTGGGAATAAAAGTTTCAAATATTTACTTTTATTTTTAATCTTTAATATATTTATTTTATAGTTTAAAACAATATATGAGAAACTCGGATCTTAACATTGCTAGACTTAATTCTATTTAAAAAATGACGATTAATACAAGATAATGAGTCCAGCTACTATACACTGCAGTTTCTATATAGTTATGGATTAATTGTTAGTCTGAGTTCTACAACAATCGAAGAATTGAAAATTAAAAAATAAAAGAAAAAAACTTATAATTGACCCTACAAGTATAGAGGTTCTCAATAGTAGTTAAATCATACTGTTGTAGTGGAACCACACCATTGTTCCACCAAATATTTTTCTCTTATTCTTTGACTGGGCGGTTAATGTTTAACCCTGTCCTTGACTCAAATTTTTCTTAAACAAACACATAATGATAAATAAAAAAAATAAAAAAAATAAAAATTGTATTTAATAATAATAATAATAATAATACAAGTTAAGTGAGTTTGGTTAAACTGCTATTAACATCAATGTTACTGGACAGTTATGTGAGAGAGTTGATTTATTTTTGTTTTAATTTTCAAATCCTTAATTTTTATACACCATTAGATTGAAATCTAAAGACTGAAAAATAACTCAGTAACATTGCTGTTAATAACAACTTAACCAAACCCCAAGTGTTAAATGATATAATAATATTATTATTTTGCCCCATGGGCATAGCTCAGCTGGTAGATGGATGAGCTTGAGGTTTGGGTAAATGACTCTCAAGTCAATGGCTCGAATCCTACCGATAGCAAAAGCTTATAAAAAATAAAAAATAAAAATACTCGGTCCAGATAGATAAATACTGTCAATTCGATACAAATAATACAATATTAATAGCAGGCCTAGGCCATTGTAATTTTAGTTTGGGCCAGTCCAGGAGTGTAATAGACTAGTGGCAGGCCTAGGCCCAACCAAACCCGACCCAATTCTAAACTAAAACCCTTGTAAATTAATCTTTTTTAAATTAATAACATCTCTAAATTAATAAAAAAAAATCTCAGTTCCGATTCGGATCGGTGTAAGAAATTAATAAACCCCTCTCAATAATTAATAATTTCTTTTTAAAATCTAGTGTAAAATTTCGGTCCAGACTGCCATATAAATTATTAATTTATATAAATTAATAATTTCTTAAAAGTACAAAATATATTATATAATATTCAATAACTATAAAAGTACTTCAAAATACTAGTTTACACAAGTCTGCCATGTTTGATATTTTTTACTTCATTCTTCATCTTTTTGAATTGTCTTCAAGAGGTTATTATGATCACCTTCTGGTTGTAGCCAAAAGGTTTCAACTAAATTTAGTATTTCAACATTCCCCAAAAGAAATTGGAAATTTTTTTAACAAATATTTCCTAAATAAGAAATCCTGAAAAGAAAAAAAAAATCGTGAAGATAAAAACCGACTAAACAAGAAATCCCGAATGAACCTTTCCTAAACAAGAAAACCGACTTCCACACTTTTTCTGCAATAAAATAACATTTTATAAGGTAAAACCCTCCAAATTAATAACATGTCTAAATTTATACTCAATATTGTTAGGTTTTATATTTGTGTTGAAGAGAATTTCAAATGTGGGTTCCAAGAATATTAATTTAGAGGGTTTTACTTATTATTTTTACAATTTTCTTATACAGCTAATCTAACGGGAACAATTTGATTTGTGTAAATATATATGCGAAAATTAAATGTATGGAATTGAATCTCATAGATTATTTCGTACGGAATTCCGATTTCACAATGTTGCTTAGTTTATTAAGTAATTAATCAGGCATGGGAGATTATTTAATTAAATGGTTTGTTATTACAAAATTTTAATTTTATTTTATGAATAATTATTTTGAATGCTTAGTTGGCAAAGATTAAATGACACAAAGTTATAATTTCCTTTTACCGGTGACTCCAACCTGAACATTAACAGACCGAATGATAATACCTTGGAATGGTCTTATCTCTAGAATTCTATTTAAAAAAATTACAATTAATACAAGATAATGAGTTTAGCTAATATATTTATAATTACATGGTAATTGTTAGTCATTTGATTTCAATTCAATGTTCTATGAAAATCAAGAAATTATTATTATTATTATTATTTTTGTAAAAAAAAAAAAAAACTGTCTCTTACATCTTTCCCAACAACTATGTAGCCATGTAAGTCATGTATAGTTACTAAATATCTATTAATTCGATGTGGAAATGGTGGGAAATGTCACCTTTTTGACTGGGTTATGTAAGAAAGTCACCACTTTAATAACTTAAGTTTAAAAGGCACTAAAGTAAGTAATTTTCAAAAATACCCTTACTTTAAACATTCTCTTTCTTACTTTGAAGTTTTCTAATATTTTTTTCTTTCATCTTCCTCTATAACAGACCTCCAATGGAGGTTGAACATCATAACATTATCAATGCAACTTCATTAGATGATTAGTTTTATGGCGCTACACAAACCTTAAGCTGGTTGTGTGAATTTTGAATCTAAATGAAAAGGCTCGGAGACTACTTGAAAAGGCTCGGTGACTAATTGAAAAGGCTCGGGGAACAATTGAAAAGGCTCGAGCCTTTTCATTTAGTCTCCGAGATTTTTCATTTGTTCTCCGAGCCTTTTCAACACTCATTTTTTTTTTTGTTAATTTTGAATCTCCGAGCCTTTTAATGAACTGCCCGAGCCTTTCTAAGTTTTGTCCGAGACTTTTCCGAGCCTTTTTAACAATCATTTTTTTTCACACAATCAGCTTAAGACTAACAAGAGGGTTTGTATCTCAGATGCAACTAACAAAGACTCGGACATAAAAAAGTAGCTATTGTGTTTGGTCATGGTCGTCGACGGCAACGTACTTGTGTTCATGGTCCACTATCGTCCATTGATAGAGGATTTTGAAAGGAAAAAACAAAAAACCAAAATGGTGAAGAAGGTTACTGTGGGGGGTATTTTTGTTTGTTCACCATAATAGGTGCTTTTTAAATTTAAGTTATTAAAGTGGTGACTTTCTTACAAAACCCGGTCCAAATAGTGACAAAAAATTTTTGAGCCCTTAATTTGGGATCAGATTTTTTTTGAAAGCTTTTACTATTGGTAGGATTTGAGCCGCTGACCTATGAGTCATTTGCCTAAGCCCTAATCTTGTCCCTCTACCAGCTACGCTGCGCCCCTATTGGCGTCATGTACAGTAACTGAATCACACGATTGTTTCACCAAATATTTCATCTTATTATTCTTGATCAATTAATTTATCAATTCAATCCATTGTATATTGATGATTCTTAGACTAAGCCGTTGATGTTTAACCCGGTCGAAGAGTCAATTGTTTCTTAAACAACATCGTAAAGATGAAAAAAATAAATAAATAATTTGTATTTAATAATAATAATAAATGTATACAAGTTAATTTGTATCTAAATATATAGTCTAAAATAATTAATCTTATTTGGGAGGGTAAATGTAAATGATATAACTATACTATTAATTTTGCTTGAACTTGTCTATGGTGGCTTGCTTACTTCGTAAATAATCTCAGTCGTAAATAATTACAATGTAATTACAGTATTAGGATTTAGCTATGGTACAATAACAGTATAAGAGTGGTTATGTGAGAGAGGTTTATTATCTATTAATTTTTATTTATTTATTTATTTTTAATTTTTGATTTTTGATTTTTATAGATTCTTAGTCGTTATACCAAAGTGGTATTACGGAAAAACAAAAAAAAAAAAAAAAAAAAATTCATTAACGTATCAATAACAATTCATTGATATTGCAATAACATATAATTCCCAAAACAAAACAATTTTTGATAAAGTGAATTAAAGCAAAAGTCCAAAATCAAGCCTAACATCTTATTTTAACAACACAAACTTTTAAATCAAAATTTCACATTCCTATTTTTTTTTTTTTTCAGATTTCCTTTTTTTTTTTCCTGCTCTCTCTCTCTCTCTCTCTCTCTCTCTCTCTCTCTCTCTCTCTCTCTCTCTCTATATATATATATATATATATATATATATTATTTCCAAACAAAACATCATTCTTTACTCTTTTCTTAGTTTTTTTTATTCATTCTTTAGCTAAACAAAACACCACACTTTACAAATTTATTCTCCTCCTAGTCAAAATTCTCATCCTATTAAGGTATGTTTAGTTATTTAATTCAAGTTAACAATTTTAAATCTAAATAGTTCTTTTATTGACTTTACTTTAAATTTCATTATAGTATATAATTGGTGAATATTGATTGTGAATATATATATATATATATATATATATAATTGTAATTAGTTTTTTTGAAAAAAAAAATTGTAATTAGTTTTTAGGGGTGTTTTAGAGCTACTTTGTTATATTTCAAGAGTTTATATTGATTGTTGTTATTGTCTTTACTTATTTTATTTGTGGTAAAGTTTATATTTTTATTATAAGACAAATTTCAATTATTATTTTTATTCAATTTGATTTTGAAATAGTTAAGTATATGTATTGATTTTGTTTTTGAAGAAAGTATATATTGATTTTCACAGCTAATAGACGCTGATTTTAAGACAAGCAAATTTTTTGAGTTGTGTTGTGTGTTATTGCTTAGTTGATTAAATAATTAATCTTGTATGGGAGAATATTTAATTAAATGATTTTATAAGGTGATTGTACGTGCTATTAAAATCTATATAATTTAGTCACAATTATGTCTCCTAATTAATTATATCAATGTTGGCATGCATGCACGCTAATTACATCCTTGAACGCCTATAAATTAATATATATATATATTTTCTGTGTTTTAATTAGAGACTTTCAGCGAAGGATTACACAGATCCAACTAACTAGAAACCATAATGGGGAATGCATGCTCGAGGAATTCTGAGGAAGATTTAACCATGTATTTGTTCTCCAAAACTGACAAGGAAGTGGACATGAAGAACGTCCAACAATACATCAGAGACTCGGGTTTAGTTTCAAAGATATCAAGTGAGTCCTGTCCAACGGCGTACCCTGGATTTTTTGTTAGGGTGGGTTAAAACAAAACAATATATTTATATCAAATAAAATCGGAATGACGAAAAAAAAAATCACATATGATCATTTATTGAAAAACCCTAGACAGAACCATATATAAAGATAAATAAAAAAGAAACAAAAGAAAATAAGAGAGGGAAAATAAAAGAAGTATTGGAGGGGTATACAGACCCTAAAACAATAAACTAAATAAGCATGAATGCCTCAACCGAAGGCAAAAAAACATGAACCAAACTAATGAAACAATCTAAATAAGATTAAGTGAACTTCGACATTACTAGAAAATTTCTGTAATTGAAAAACAAAAATACACCTAAATAGAGAGAGACACAATGAGTCTTAACCTTAAAAGTGCATATATATTAAACAAAATACATTAAAATTATGAATAACAAACTCAAAACACTAACTTGTTAATTAGAAAACATAAATTTTAACTAAGAAAAATACTTGAATTGAAGATAGATATTTGTTTAGAGTAATACTACACAACGCAAATAATTAACCGAAATTCAACCTAAATAATGTGGTAAGTGAGTTGTCATCACCATATAAATCATAGGATGATGTGGTCAATGAACATATCACTAATCACATCATTTGAGTTTATTTTTGGTCTAATTTTTTTGGTTATCTAGCATTAGTGATTTTATTTTTTTAATAAATAATACTAGACATCCTACATAAAATCTCAATTTCATCCCAATTCATGTGGTAGTTGATGTGTCAAATGAAGAGTGGACACATATGGTAAATGAGATAAATCATCGATAGTGTAAATCCACTCATAATTTGACACTTCAACTGCTACATGAGTTGTGATAAAAAAGTTTAAATTTTGAATGGAATATTTAGTATTATTGTTTTTTTATATAATTTTGTAATTCCAAATTTTGAAGAACCAAAAGAATTATTAATTAGTTGGGAAGAGAGATAGATAGGGAAAGAATTGGGACATGACTCGTGTTAGAGAGAGTGGGACATGACTCGTGTTAGAGAGAGAGAGAGAGAGAGAGAGAGAGAGAGAGAGAATTGGTACGTGAAAGAGAGGGAAAAGGAGAGAGTATTGCTTTTGATGTTTGAGATGATCATATCTTACACGATGGAAGTTTCTCCCAATGTTGCCAATATTAGGAAAGAGAATCACTCTCATAAAACAATATTTTATTAATTATAATTTTTTTTTTTTTTTTTTTTGTAAAAGGCTGACCCGGCTATAGCCTGGGTCACCCCTTTATTGCGTACGCTCTTGGTCCTGTCTAGTAAATTATGTGGTGATCCGACGCGTGAGCGAAGATAGCTCTAAGACTTTTAGGATCAATTTGAAAAATTATTAAAATTTTAACAGAAAAATATAAATAATAAAAATTGTCTAGCGGGTCATGTCTCCCTACACTAAAAAAAAATTAAAATCCCTTTTAAAACATTACAAAATTGTTAATAAATTTTAAAGATTTTTCACTCCCTCCCTCCCCCGAAATTTTGTTGTTTTTGCATAAAATAACCTATCAAACTTAAATTTATAGCTCCCCATAACGCCATAACGGTGCAGTCGGCGAATGATTATTTAATTTTCTGCTCTTGTTTTCGAATTCAGATCTAACAATACACCAGCAAAATCAAATGGTCAGAGTGAAGGGCAATTTTGATTTCGTGAAGCTTGTTAATCGCATCGGCAAAAAATTCGATTGCAATGTTAAAGATAAGATTTAATTAGGAACGTGAAGGCAGGAGATGGAGAAGAGTAATTAATGGAATATTGGAATACTATTATTGGGAATAAAAGTTTCAAATATTTTATAATTTTCTATTTTATTTTTATGAGAAATTGTTTTTGAAGGCTTAGTTGGCAAGATTAATTCTGCCACGTAGTTACAATTTTTGTGCGGCATTGCATAGTCTATTCTTCAATCAAATCTTTAGTGAAACAATGTTAGACTTCAATTCTATTCTATTCTATTCAAATAATGACACTTTTTAAGGCAATCATCTTATCGGTTTAATTCACTACGATGTAAATGTTGCTGATTTTCGGTTGTTATGTTAATGATAATCCGATCCAAGAATCATGGTTTCTTAAACAATAACATGAAGAAAGGGGTTAAGCTAAACCAACTTATATTTTTGATTTCAACATCTAAGCCATCCATAAACTTTTAATCCAATTGTTGATATATATTTGAATGTATTTACAATTCTTTAATTAAAAACACATAGGTCGTTGAGACGTTGAAGTCAAAAAATTAAGTCACAAATTTAAGTTGGTTTTAGCTTAACAATAAAGAAAATAATAATAATAAGCATTTCTTTATCTTGAAAAAAATTTAACTGTATTTAATTTTAAAAAAAATACAAGTTAATGTGTATCTATATAAATAACTGGGAGGGTAAATGTAAATGATACTGCTAATTTTGCATTAACTTATTTATGGTGACGTGCTGATTTCATAAATAATCTTAATTGGAAATTATTACAAGGTGATTACAATAACATTACAATACAATTCTATATACAGTATTAATAAGGGTATGGCTACCTTGTTAGAAGATTAAATCCCAATAATGTTATAAGGAAATTGCTAAAATTGACCACATATAACATGGGAAATTCTTTTTTGATCATGTACGAAAGTTTAATTAAAAAATTAAAAAATTTTATTTTTTGATCACATATATGGTATTTGCTAATTAGTTTATTAAAAAATTTATGTGGCATGGCAGAATATTTAATTAAATGATTAATAAGATGATTGTGCTATTAAATTCTATATAATCTAACAATTATGTCTCCTAATTATATATCAATGTTGGCATGCATACAGTCTTTCCATTGTCAATTCGTCCAGATATAAAATATATCAGGATAAATTGACAGTAGAAAGACTGAGCATGCATGCTAGCTAATTAATTACTTCCTTAAACGCATATATATATATATTTGTTTGTGTTTCAGAGACTAATTTCATTGAAGGACACCACAAATCAACTAGAAACATTAATGGGGAATACAAAGAGCTCCAATAGTAGACTCTCAACCAGAACTTTAAGCTTCACCAAGAAAGTGAACATGGAGGAAGTCGAACAATACATCAGCAACTCGGGTTTAGTTTCGCATATATCAAGTAAGTAATACTATATGTATGTCTGAATAATTTTTTGAGATATTAATTCCGTCATATTGTCATGTAAATTACGAGATGATACGGATAAAGGATTTAGTTTATTTGAATTAATTGTTTTCCTACTCTTGTGTTTGTGATTCAGGTATAATAACAGACGAGGAGAAACAAATGGTCACAGTGAAAGGCAAGTTTGATTCGGTTTTGCTCATTAGTGGCCTTTCCAAAGAGTTTGGTTCCACTGTTACAACTGTGAGTGCTACTGATGGAGAGAGTAAGATGAATTGAAGAATGAACTGCTGGAGAGAAGAGTATTAATAGAATAATATTGGGAATAAAAGTTTCAAATATTTTATAATTCTTTTTATTTTTAATCCTTAATATATTTATTTTATAGTTTGAAACGATATATGAGAATGGTTAAGTGAGTTTGGTTAAACTGCTGTTAATATCAATATTACTGGACACTTATGTGAGAGAGTTGGTTTATTTTTGTTTTAATTTTCAAATCCTTAATTTTTATACACCATTAGATTGAAATCTAAAGACTGAAAAATAACTCAGTAACATTGATGTTAACAACAAAACCCCAAGTGTTAAATGATATAACAATACTATTATTTTGCCCCAGGGGCGTAGCTTAGTTAGTAGATGGACGAGCTTGAGGTTTAGGTGAATGACTCCTAAATTAACGACTCGAATCCTACTAATGGCAAAAAACTTCAACAAAAAAAAAAAAAACCAGATTTAAATAAATAAATACTGTCAATTCAATAAATAACATTACAATTTAATTCGATACAATATTAATAGCAGGCCTAGGCCAGTGTAATTCTAGTTTGGGCCAGTCCAGGAGTGTAATAGACTAATGGCAGGCCTAGGCCCAACCAAACCCGACCCAATTCTAAACTAAAACCACTGTAAATTAATCTTTTTTATATTAATAACATCTCTAGATTAATAAAAAAATCTCGAAACCCCTCTATCGTAATAATTAATAATTTCTTTTTAAAACCTAGTGTAAAATTTCGGTCGAGACTACCGTATAAATTAATAATTTCTTAAAAGTACAAAATATATTATATAATATTCAATAACTAGAAAAGTATTTTAAAATACTAGTTTGCACAAGGCTGCTATGTTTGATATTTTTGACTTCATTTTTCATCTTTTGAATTGTCTTCAAGAGGTTATTATGATCACCTTCTGGTTGTAGCCAAAAGGTTTCAACTAAATTTAGCATTTCAACATTCCCCAAAAGAAATTGGAAATTTTCTTAACAAATATTTTCTAAATAAGAAATCCTGGGAAAAAAAAATTCCTGAAGAAACAAACCGACTAAACAATAAATCCCGAAAGTGAACATTTCCTAAACAAGAAAACCGACTTCCACATGTTTTCTGTAATAAAATAACACTTTATAACGTAAAACCCTTTGAATTAATTATCCGTCTAAACTAATACTCAATGTGGGTCTCAAGAATATTAATTTAAAGGGTTTTACTTATTATTTTTCCAATTTTATTAAATAGCTAACCTAACAGGAACAATTTGATTTGTGTAAATATATATGCGAAAATTAAATGTATGGAATCTCATAGATTATTTCGTACGGAATTCCCATTTCACAATGTTGCTTAGTTTATTAAGTAATTAATCAGGCATGGAGTTTTAATCCAATTATTGATATTTGAATGTATTTACAATTCTTTAATTAAAAACACATAAGTCGTTGAGACGTTGAAGTCAAAAAATTAAGTCACAAATTTAAGTTAGTTTTAGCCTAACCATAAAGAAAATAATAATAATAAGTATTTCTTTATCTTAAAAAAAAAAAAAAAAAACCTGTATTTAATTAAAAAATACAAGTTAATGTGTATCTATATAAATAATTGGGAGTTTAAATGTAAATGATACTACTAATTTTGCATTAACTTATCTATGGTGACGTGCTGATTTCATAAATAATCTTAATTGGAAATAATTACAAGGTGATTACAATACAATTATATATATATACAATATTAATAATCGTATGGCTACCTTGTTGAGAGATTAAATCCCAATAACATTATAAGGAAATTGCTAAAATTGACCACATATAACATGGGAAATTCTTTTTTAATCACGTATGAAAGTTTAATTGTTAATAACCACATTTAAAAAAAAAAAAATCAGTGTATATCCATAAATTACAAAAATACCCTCAACATCAATTTTCTATTTTCTTTTGTTTTTTATGCGGTCTTCTCTCTTGCTTCTTCTCTCTTCCTTCTTCCTCATCAAAACCGAATTGTTGTTCTTGCAAATCGACATACTCAAAGAAGGATTGATCTCAGAATTGTGTTATTGAAGAAAAGCTTATCCCATTTACTCTAAATTGGTTTAAAGTGTGTAAATCTCTTTCATTTGTTCATTAATTTAGTTACAAATGGTTACTTTAGTTTGGTTAATATGATAATGTTTTTATTTTATTTTTATGAAGAATTATTTTTGAAAGCTTAGTTGGCAAGATTAATTCTGGCATGTAGTTACAATTTCCACATGGCATGCATCGTATATTCAACGGCGTTAGACTTTTATTATATTTGAATAATGACACTCAATATATCGTATTATATGATCGATTTAGAAAGTGTCGTTTTTTTAATGCAAATATCTTATCAATTCAATTCACTACCATGTGAACGTTGCTAGTTTTTGATCATTATATAGATGTATAACCCGGTCCAAAGTCATAGTTTCTTAAACAAGAGCATAAAGAAAATAATAATAATAATAAACTATATTTAATTAAAAAAAAATGCAAATTAATTTCCGTCTAAATATATCGTCTAAAATAATTGGGAGGGTAAATGTAAATGATACTATTAATTTTGCATTAACTTATCTATGTGAATTGCTTATTTCACAAATAAACTTAATTGGAAATAATTACAAGGTGGTTACAATATTAATACAATACATCCATAAGGTTGCTGGTCCGAGTAATGTCATTCCTCCCTCAATCCCGAAAGACAGATAAACCCCTTAAATGTTCTATTCACTACTTCAAAAAGTAATTGGTGAGCAGGAATGAGTACTCATCAACTCATTACAACATCCATGGATCAAGTGGTTCGTTAACTCTTTTCAAATGAAATTAATTATTTAATTTGTATGTAAGGTCAACATAACTTGATTTACAATAATTTTAATTAAATACCAAAATCACAAATAAAAATTTAATTTATTTTCCCTCATTAAGATTCTTTGTCAATTAGTAATTGTTCCCTTAACTAGGAGGATAAATGTATATGATAACAATAATATTAATTTCGTGTTAACTTGGCTATGGTGGCTTGCTTATTTCATAAATAATCTTAATTGGAAATAATTACAAGGTGATTACAATGTTAATTAATACAATAACATTACAAAATAATCGTATACAATGTTAATAATCTTAACTGTATTATAACAATTAATTATTAGAGATTTTTCCGATTAAATATAATTTTTTTAAAAAAAAAATTATAATAATCTTAATTGTATGCTTCTCAGTTAATAATTTTTTTTTAAATAAAGTTTTTTTTTAAAAAAATAAATCTTTACAGTGTTTTAGGGACATTAAAGAAGAAAAAGATGGTTTCTTGGAAAATCTCTATTTCTAATTAGAGATTTCTTTATTCAAGTGAATCAAGTCTGAAAATAAGAATCTAGAACTATGGCATCGATCTCTTTTTATTTACGGTCCAATTCCAGTAGAATGTCTGACACGTCTTCTCGTTATTGTGGACTGGGCAATTCCGGTTTGGGCCAATCCCCGTGTATAAAAGTAGACATAGGCCCAACCCTTACCCGGCCCAATTTCAAACTAGAGAAAAAAAAAAGGAAGCCGATATTGACACTCATAAAACTTATTAGTACACCCATATTTTATTAAAAAAATTAATTACAAAAATATCCCAATAGAAATTTACCAATAAGGACAAGTTATTTTAATTAAAAATAAACCAAATATTATATACACTCATTAATTACACCCATATTTTCAACTATATTTCTTTATTAAAAAAAAAAAAAAAAAAACTTACCTTTCAAAAAAAAAAAAAAAAACTTATGATAAACCCTAATTTTTATGATAAACCATAATTAAATTCTAATTTTATCTCAAGTATCAAAATTTTCTCATCATCAAATGATTATCATATTGTTTTTTGTCTTTCTTTTATGTATAGAGTTATAAACTTTATCAAAAAACAACAATTTTTTTTTTTTTTTTTAAACTATAGCTGTAAATATCAACAAGTTTTTATTTTTTATTTATTTTTTATTTTTTTAAGATAGCCATAGATGTCAATAATAATTTTTTTTAAGATAGCTGTATAAATAAGTGAATTCCAAATTGAAAATCTTTTGACCCCATATACATATTCCCTTTTATAAGACTCATACATTCGAGATATTTCCAAAATTTAATTGGATAATCATTAAAAAAAAGATTTGATTCCAAAAATAATATGATTTTTTTTTTTTTTTATAAATTGGGTGTGGTAATAATTTAAGAGTGTTTATAAATAATATGTATTAAAATGAGTATATTTATTTCAATGAGGGTACTATTGACATTAAGATGGGTGTTTATAGTGATATTTAATTTTTAAATTTTAGACGTGGGTGTACTTATAAAAATGGGTGTACTAATAAGTTTTATAGGTGTCAATATCCGTAAAAAAAAAAAATCTCTTTCTATGAAATAATATTTGTGTCGGATTAGTTCATGAACGGTAAACCTATATATTGATTTATTTATTTTTTCTCATCCAAATTAATAAAATCTTTCATTTGGATTATTTACCGTGAATGCAACAATTGTTTCCGGTTACTACAAACTATATCTATACTTTTAACAAAGTAGTTAAACATTTCCCTTTTCAAAAAAAAAAAAAAAAAAAAAAAACACAAAGTGGTTGAACGTTTCTCTTTTCACTTATGTGATAGAGGTTTGAGACTTCAAGTGTCACTTTTTTCATTAAATTGTAAAGTGTGAGAAAACTTTTCATCTGTAGTTGCATTCTGGACTTCAGACTGTGCTTGTAGTGGTTGATCTCATCAAATTCCGACACAACCAAAAGGTGTCAAATTTTTATTTATTTATTAAAAAAATGTTATAATATATGTGGATTTACCACATGTGTTATACACAAAATATCACAAAATATCATCACAAATATCACCACAAAATATCTTCTCTTACACATGCAAAATATCACCACAAATATCACCACAAATATCTTCTCTTACACATGCAAAATATCACCACAAAATATCTTCCCTTACCTCCACTCCACCGTCTCTCTCTCACCTGATACCACCCATTTGCTCAACTTGCTTTGCCTATATATATGTTTGTCTATCATGTAAATTGGGGGTTAGAAAATTATCAAATACCAATACATGTAATGCTCTGTTCTCTATCTCGTCTATCTTGATTAAATTCTTCTCTCAATCTCTCTCTCAATTATTTATTAAATATTCTTCATCTATCAATTCTTCTTTTATTTTACAACAAAAAAATCATATTTCATTTCACTTAGTCAACACTTTTTGGTAAAATTATATTTCTTTTATACTATGCAACCCAAATTATTAACCTAATATCATTCGCCACATCGTCTTTTAATTTATACAGTAACGATGAATCACTTTTCACATTGAATAGACATTGATTTTAAGACTAGCTAATTTTTTTAGTTATGTTGTGTGTTATTGGAGAATAGTATTGCTTAGTTGATTAAATAATTAATCTGGCATGGGAGAATATTTAATTAAACGGTTTTATAAAGTGATTGTGCTATTAAATTATATATATAATATAAATTACAATTATGTCTTCTAATTAATTATTAATTATATCAATGTTAGCATGCATGCATGCACTGTCCTTAATTATCGAGACGATATCAGGCTATCGGCTATCAGCAGTTGCTTGGCCAACAACACTTGAATTTTCTGTCTCTCTGTTGTGTGTATGCATGTGAATGATATGACTATTAAGATTTTATCTTAATGTATGTGAGTTGATAAGAACACTTTAAATGATTTCTGTCTTATATTAATATGAATGAATACAGCAACTTTTGTAAATTTCTACTTTCAAAATTGTAACAGTAAAATATAATTCTCATACTATAAATATGAAATATCCAATAAGTATCGTATAATACTTATAAGTAAACAATTGTAACAATGTTTAAATCATATAAATTCATACTATCGATGATGCATGAAAGACCTTTTGATAAACACATATAATTCAAAACGAATTATATATAATGTTCAGAATTATAAATTATATAATGTTTAGAATCACAATTATATATAATGTTCAGAATTATAAATTATCTACATTTTTGTATCAATAAACAATATTTCAAAACGAATTCAATATCACAATTCATAACATATAATTCCATATACAATTAAAATCAATGGAGTGGCTATAATCACATAGTGTACTTCACCATAATCCGGGTGGCATGAGCTATTTATTAGAATTTCCATAGTGACACACCTAATTAAACTACATATGATCCGACTATTCAAGAAAGATAACTTAATTCTTTACGTGGGAGTGGGTTAACAGTTAAGGGAATTAAGTTGTCTTTCCACATGAATTTAATTATTTGATTTGTATGTGAGATCCACCTAATTTGATTTCCAACAATTTTAAATAAATACCGAAATCACAAATAAAAAATTAAGTTTAATTTCCCTCATTAAGATTCTCAATTAGTAATTGTTCCCTTAATTGGGAGGATAAATGTAAATGATAATGATACTATTAATTTTGCATTAAACCTGGCTATGGTGGTTTGCTTATTTCATAAATAATCTTAATTGTAAATCATTACAAGGTGATTACAATGTTAATTAAGACAATAATATTACAAAATAATCGTATGCAATATATGTTAATAATATTAACTGTACTATAACAATTATTAGAGGTTTTTCTGATGATTAAATACAATTTTTATTTTTATTTTTTTTAATAATCTCAGTTGTATGCTCCTGATCAGTTAAGAATTTTAAATAAATACATTTTGTTTTTTTAATTCTTTCTCGTTTAAAAACATTAGAGACATTATCTAAGAAGAAAAAGATGGTTTCTTGGAAAATCTCTATTTCTAATTAGAGATTTCTTAATTCAAGTTTGAAAATAAGAATTAATAAGGCTTTAACAAACCCAAATAAATCATGATCATGAATCATGATCTTGATCATCACTTAAATTGGAGAGGTTTTCTCCTATAAATATTTAGCATAAGCAATCCTCTACAAATCCCAAAGTACAAACAATATAATTAATGGAAAACTTGAAGAAGAAACTTCGAAAGTACTTATTCAATGAACATGATAATGAGCCTGAAGTACTCTTAAAAGAATAGGTTTGTAATTTTTTTTTTTTTAATATATATATATGTGGAGAGAATTATCGGTTGTGGAAAAAAAATTCATCTCCATAACGTTATGAAATTAGATGTTTAGTTTCATAATATCATGAAAGCGGTTACATAACGTTACTTAATTTTGATTTAAAAAAAAAAGAAAAAAGAAGGAATTATTATTATTATTATTTATATATGTTCAAAACTTGGAGATTGATTTGAAAATCAGGCAAAATGGAAACAGAGATAGGAAACCAACGAAGAGTGTTAATGCAACTTCGAAAAATGCAAATACTGAGCAATTGCAATTTAAAAGCAGAATCAATGAAACTCTAGACCTTTGTAAATAGTTTCCGAGCCTTTTTAATCAGTTCGCGAGCTTTTTCATGAACTGCCCGAACCTTTTGTCTTAACATTAAACTTTTTTTATGTCCGAGCCTTTGTTAGTTGTATCCGAGCCTTTGTGACTAATGTTTGAGCCTTTGTGAGTTATTTCCGAGCCTTTTTAACAATTATTTTTTTTTGTTAATTTTGTATCTCTGAGACTTTTTATAAAGTACCCCAAACTTTTTAATGAACTGTCCGAACCTTTTGCTTAACTGTCTGAGCCTTTTAAATGAACTGTTCGAGCCTTTTATTTAACTGCTCGGACATTGTTTAGAAAGTGTTTAGAAAGGCTCGGATAGTGTTTAGAAAGTCTCGAACAAAGCTTAGAAAAGCTCGGAGATTTGAAATTCACACAACCAGCTTAAGGTTTATAAAAGAGGGTTTTAAATTGAAAAAAAAAAGTGCTCTAAAAAAAACTCTAAAGCTCGACTTCCGAGTGCGTCAGCGTAGCGCCACTCCGTTGCCGTTCGAGTGATCACCTGGGTTTCAACTAGACCTTCTCTCTCTACTTCACAACTCTGTCACTGTAAACTGAATAAAAGAAAGCTGACGTGGAAGTACTATGGGGTATTTTTGTCCGTTTACCATAATAGGTGTCTTTTAAACATAACTTATTAAAACGGTGATAGTCTTGAAAACCCACCCCCAAAAAGTGACATTTAATTTTTGAACCCTTAGAGATATTATCTAAAATTAAAGAAGAAAAATATGGTTTCTTGGAAAATCTCTATTTCTAATTAGAGATTTCTTAATTCAAGTCTGAAAATAATAATTAATAAGGCGTTAACAAACCCAAATAAATCATGATCATGATCTTGATCATCACTTAAATTGGAGAGGTTTTCTCCTATAAATATTTAGCATAAGCAATCCTCTACAAATCCCAAAATACAAACAATATAATGGAGAAACTTCGAAAGTGCTTTTGCATGGAACATGATAATGAGCCTGAAGTACTCTTAAAAGAACAGGTTGGTAATTTGTTTATATATATATATATAGAGAGAGAGAGAATTATCGGTCATGGAAAAAAAATTCTTCTCCATAACGTTATGAAATTAGATGTTTATTTTCATAATATCGTGAAAGCGGTTCCATAACGTTACTTAATTTTGATTTTTTAAAAAAAAATCAGGAATTATTATTATTATTATTTATGTTCAAAACTTGGATATTGATTATTTATCAAAACTTCGAAAAGTTTTTGTTTGATTATTTATCTTGCCAATTTGCCATGACAAATTCTTTGTTTCAGACTGTGGTGCTTCGGTTTAGTTTGCACTGTAGAGAAGGCTGTCTAAGGGAAGTCAAGAAATTCATCACCGAGAGGAAAGGTATAATAGTAAAATAAATTTTTTATTTCTCTCAAGATCCGGAAGTCTATGTGATAATATCTTTTTCTAACTTTGGATGGCTCGGATGTTTAATAAAATTGAACTTTTGAGCTTAATGTACACGTGCATTTCAGGAGTTACGAGTGTAAATATAGAAGAGATGGATGAGATGAATGCGTTGGCCACTGTACAGGGCAACTTCGATGTGCAGAAGCTAGTCGATAGCCTGCGGACAAAGAAAAGCAAACGAGTAGAAATTGTGAGCTTGAGCTCAGAAAACCCGGATACCGATGATAACGTTCCTCCCATTGGTGATGACATACACGATAATGATGGTGGCGGTGGCAGTGACAGTGACAGTGACAGTGACAACGAAGAAGAAATTAAAAATATAAGAGATTAGAGTAAGGATAGAAATATTAGTCCATCGACGGAAAATAATAAGAATGATTAGGTTTTGGTGTTTTATTATGACAAAAAATTACTAATAAGTTATTTATTCTTGAAAATTTTATCTTTAAAAAGAGTCAGCACTATGGATGCTCGTGTCATACACTCATGCTTGGACATGAACCATTGATTTATAATTGAAATTTGCTATCTTAATTAAAATTATTATGTTATATATTCATTTTTCATATGGAAGTCTGCCTAAAAAAGAAAAAAGTTGTTTCTATTTTTTTTATATCGGTTCCTCTTAATGTGTGTTTAAGTGAATACAATAAAAACCTAAAAATTGATTAAAAAAAATTATATTTATTATCGAAAGACATTAAAATACATTTCCAAATGTCTCAAAACAGCAATAATACATATACTCATTAATATTTTAAAAGAATAAATATTATTTATATTTTTTTTATCGTACAGTATCCTCTAATTATTATTAATTTTTTCTTAAACATAAGTGGGCTTTACGTCTTGACACGGGTATTAGCTCTGTTGGGCTCTACATTTCCATGGGAGCCCAATTTGCCTAACAATTCTACTGATAATTTTTTATGGACAACGAAATATATATGATAAATATTATTATATTTTAATGCAATAATTGTACTACACCGGAATACATAAAAATCATGCAATTTATGTGTGCATGTGACAACTTGAACATTGTGTGATTAATTTACTCTCATGAAGATATTGAGAGATTAACATATATATAAGTAGATATATTTATTGTTTGTGGCAACACTTTGATTTATAGAAAAACAATTTCCATTATGCATCAAAATTCTCTGATCATCGGTGATCATTAATTTCGATTGAAAATCCACACAAAGAAAAGAGTGGTAAGTACTTGTTTAAATTTTCAACATATTTGATATAATAATTAATATTTTTTATGCCTTCAATTTATATATTCTCATTAGAGGAAAAAGCAAGAAATTAAATTACAGATAAAATATGGCAAAAAATGAAGGTGGTCACGAAGATCGTCAAAAGGTAGAAAATAACAAAGAAATTGTATTGAAAGTTTACGTGCATTGCGAAGGATGTTCTGATAAGCTTTTTAGTTGCCTTCGAGGTTTTGACGGTAAGAATTTTTCCATCAATGTCGATTATATATATATATATATACTCTTTTTACATCTTTTTGATTATATGATAATTACTTTGTCCTGTTAATTTTTTTTAGGTGTTGAAGAAATTAAGATAGATAGAGCAATTGATAAGGTGATTGTGAAAGGGGAAAAAGCTGATCCGATCAAAATTCTTGATAGAGTTCAAAAAAGATATAGCAGAAATGTCGAACTTCTTCATCCAAAAACAAAAGTTGTAGAGAAAAAAGAAGCAGAAAAGAAACAAGTCAGTCTCAAAGTGGATTATATTTTTATTTTTCCATTTTTATATTTCGTTGTTTTAAATATTATTTTATTTATATTTGTAGCTTGAACCCGAAGTAAAGATCGTGACTCTCAAAATGTACATACATTGTGAAGGGTGTGCTCGAGATATTAAAGAAAATTTAATAAGAATGGAAGGTAATTAAAACAATGTGTTAAAAAAAAAATTCATGAACTTTTGTTGTTTAAATTTTCAATACTGAACTCTATTAATTCTTGTGATGTAAATTTGCAGGGGTTTTTACGGTAGAATTAGATATGGATAAGTCTCAAGTGAGAGTCAAAGGAGTGTTTGATCCACCAAAACTTGCTGAAATTATTACCAAAAGATTGGGAAAACATGTAGAGATTGTGAAAGAAGAAGCAATCAAAACGGAGGAAAAGAAAGAGAATACAAAAGACGAGGAAGAAAATAATTGTGTGGTAATCAATTATCCTCCTCCTCCTCCTAATGATCAACAGCCTTTACAAAATGATGACTATGATCATTGTCAAATCTTTAGTGATGAAAATGTTAGTTCATGTTTCATTATGTAAAAATAATTCCACAGTACAATTAATTTGGGGTTTTAGGGGTGGGAGACGGACACGTACAATTCGAACAACAATCTCAATGGTGTAAGTGTGAGGAACATATCAACACGGCTAATAAAAATGTCATCCATATTTACTAGATCTAGAATACTACCCTACCATAAACTAGACAAATTTCAGTTTTTTAGTAATAATATTAACAAAATTATTTGGGAAATTTGAATTATCTAGCTAGCTGTAATGTAATTTACTCTCATGGAAAAGGAAGCCCATTTGTGAAGATAACTACTGCTTTTGGAATAATCAAAACATACATGATACAACTACAACTAATAACCACTCGATCTCTTACTCTTTTTAGTTAGCGAAAACAACTGGTCTTCCAATTATTTCTCATTTTATGTTATTACCTCAACAAGAGCATCCGCAACAATAAGAGTTCAAGGTTTGCTTGCAATATCCGTAACTAGAGCTTCAAGTTCTTGTCCCAGTAATTCAAGAATATCAGAAACCTTACTCTTATAATATATACTAATTTGGTTGGATGTTGTACGTTTTAGGGATCTTTAAGAGTAGATTGAGTTGTCACACCTAAAGTTAATGTTTCATTCAATTCTTACGTTAATACAGAAAGCAAACTAGAAAGTTTCAGAGATTTTACTAATGCCCTACAGATTTTCGATTACCTACCTACTTTAAATACAAGTCAGTTAACTTACCTACAAAACTTGTGCTTTTAGGTTTCTTAATCAATGTTAGTGGCCAGATTTACTCTATTTTAAATATGACTTCTTAGAAGTAGATTTTTTTTTTTTTGGGTTTGTTTAAAGACTATTTGAAAGGAAAACTTGGACCAAGAGTGCCATTTTTTGAGCTTGAAATTGTAGTAGAATATTCTGACTGTGTCATTGAACTCTTCCATATGTGCTATATCTTCTTCCTTCGATTGTGTTTAAATCTTTGCATGGGATCTCAAAGTAGTTTTAAACCATTGACATATGTTTTTGTTTTATGATATAATTCATATAATTAGTTTGCTGCTGTTATAGGTATTGTTGATAACATAATGCCTTTTTTCTAATTAATGTTAGCTTGCTTTTTGTTTTGTAATTGCATCGACAGTTCAACACTATGATGTTAATGTTGTCTGGTATGTTAACGTTGAAATTCTATCATCTCCTCAAGAAAAAAAAAAAATAGTGGATAAGTGGAAGGACCTCTCCACCAAGGAGCAACTCCACCCGAGCGAGGTTGTGGGAATGGAGCGATAGTCGAGATAAAGCGCCTTAATAGGGCTAACTTATGCCCTACTCCAAATTAAAGTAGGGCTGACATATGCCCTATTGATCCTTCTAGAAGTGGAGTCACCACCCAAGAAAGGGAAGAACCTCAACGAGGGTTGATGTAAGCCCTACAGAGGGCATCCCCTAACGAGGAGGGAAGTCCTCCGAAAAAAAGTTGGTAGGTGAGAATTTAATGTGCCCATAGAACACACCAAAGAAGAAAGGTCGAATCCAACGGTCCAAATCCCTTCTCCACTCCCTGAGTCTATGGCGATCAACAGCCAGATCCGACACCACCTCAGCTCTAGGAATAATTAACTCCTTTATTCACAAAGGTGGCGTCTGCCTCTCCCCAACAAAAAGGATAATTCTTTTTTATAATTCTTTTTAAAATTTGATAACACCAAAATCAAAGATTCAACCATGCCACGTGAGCGAAAGTTGAATAACTAATGAAAAGAAAATAAAAATGTGTTTAGTTTAGGGTGCAGTTCGTCACTTAATGGTGAATGGTATGAATATCCAATGAGGTGGTCCCGAGGGATATCAGGTGAAGAGCCATAAATATGGTTCCAAACGCCTCTGTAAATGATGAGGATTCTTCCTCTATTTATAGGTGAGGTGGAGTGAATGCTCATCGATACTCGAGTGGTGATACTTGATTTCTATTGGTTCTGAGCTTAGTGACATTAGTGATGGTCCATTATTGGTTTAGGTTCATAAGATACCTTGAGTGTTGTAATGGGTTATCCCATGCATGCTTGACATGTGTCCTCATAGCTGATGGTTCTGACATACCAGGGAGACTTGAAGTTCAAGACAATTTCTACAGTCCTGCTTAACTCATATTTCTTTAACCAATAAGCTTTATGCCTAGTGTTCCCGAATGACCTCTCTTGGTCTCGAGGGAGGGTGCAAGCCAAAGGCCGTGAATAACCTATGTTGATCACGAGGGAGAGTGGAAGCCGGGGGTCCTGAATGACCTATGTTGATCCCGATGGAGACTAAACACCGAGGGTCCTGAATGACATGAATGACCTATGTTGGTCCCAAGGGAAAGTGCAAGCTGAGGGTCGGCCTTAAGGGATAGTGGAAACCAAAGGTCCTGAATGTCCTATGTTGGTCCCAAGGGAGAACGGAAGCCGAGGGTCCTGAATGACTTGTGTCGGTCCCGAGGGAGAACGGAAGCCGATGGTCCCTAAATGACATGTGGCTGTCCCGAGGGAGAGTGAGATGTCAGTTTTAACAAGGGTCCCTGAATGACCTGTGTCGGTCCCGAGGGAGAGTGAGATGTCAGTCTTAAGGGATAGTGGGGACCAAGGGTCCTGAATATCTTATGTTGGTCCCAGGGGAGAATGGAAGATGAGGCTTCTGAATGACCTATGTCAGTCCCAAGGAAGATTGGAAGCTAAGGGTTCTGAATGACCTGTGTCGGTCTTGAGGAAGAATGGAAGCCGAGGGTCCCTAAATGACATGTGGCGGTCCCAAGGGAGATTGGAAGTCGAGGGTCCTCAATGATATGTGTCGGTCCCGATAGAGAGTAAGATGTTGGTCTTAAGAGATAATGGAGACCAATGGTCCTGAATATCCTATGTTTGTCCCAAGGGAGAATGGAAGCTGAGGGTCCTGAATGACCTATGTCAGTCCCGAGGGAGATTGGAAGCCAATGGTCTTGAATGACCTATGATGGTCCCAATGGAGAATGAAAGCTGAGGGTTCTGAATGACCTGTCGATGCTGCTGATGTGGGTATGACCCTTTGACTTGTCAACACTGCTGACGTGGCGTACTTACTGAAACAAATTTGTTTTCAGAGATTGTTTATTGATAACAAAATGTACACAATTTATAATTCTGAACATTCTTGTGATTCTAAACAATGTTGTAATCACCTTGTATATTTTTTTGACAGTAAAACAAAACAAACACAGGAAAACTAACTACCCTCGACAATTAGCTAAAACAAAATTCCTCACACAAGATTGATTCCTCTCAAATCCAAAACCAAAAAAACAAACCCGTATGATACATAGAAAAGAGAGCAATGCAAGTTTCTTAATCATACGCTTATTGTTTTAATTTTTTAAGTCATGAAATGTTTCTTATATATATATATTTTTTTATAGTGTAGCTAGCAATCAAGCAAGTAATAAGATGGATCACGTGTCTATTGATTTAAAGGAGTTAGACCAAAAACACAAACCTGCATGATACATAGAAAATAGAGCAATGCAAGTTTCTTAATTATACGCTTATTGTTTTTATTTTTTAAGTCATGAAATGTTTCTCATATTTTTGTTTTTGTTTTTGTTTTTTTGTAGTGCAGCTAGCAATCAAGCAAGCAACAAGATGGATCACGTGTCTATTGATTTAAAGGAGTTAGCAGATTCTTCAGAAGGTGAGTTTGAAACCTTGAGTTTCTTATCCGAAGATTGTCGTATTTATAGAGTTCCTCCAAAAATTAGAATGTTAAATGAAACATTTTATACTCCAAAGATGGTCTCTATTGGTCCACTCCACCATGGTAGGGTAGAATTAAAACCTATGCAAGAGCATAAATTGAGATATTTGGAACAGTTTCTACAGCGTACTAGTGTAAAAACAGTAGATTTTCTTAAACTTATAGATGATAAGGAAACCAATTTACGTAATTGTTATACAAAAACCATCAACATTGCAAGTGGAGAATTTGTGCAAGTGATTTTATTAGATGTTGTTTTTCTTATAGAGATATTTTTTTTTCATATTTTCCTGAATTTCAGACAATGGACTATATATTTAGAAAACCAGACATGATAAGTAATATTGTGTTCAACATTATACTTGTAGAAAATCAGCTCTCACTTTTCATTCTTCAGGACTTGTTTATGTTAGCAAAACCTGATTTGCCTGACACTTTCAAGGAGTATTCTCTATGTCGGTTTGCTAGTATTTTCTTAGAATACTATGCATGTCGAGCTATTCCGATTCCTCTGTTGCACAACATAACTTTTATGGAATCCTACTTTCCTGAAGCAAAACATTTTGTTGATCTACTAAGACTTTGTCTTGAGTCACCAAATCGTGATGACACCCAAAGATATCTAGCTAATTCTGAAGCAGCACCTAATATAATAAGACTTAATCGGTCTGGAATCAAGTTCAAGACGGCATCATTAGATAAGAATTTGTTTGACATACAATTTATAAGTGAGAAGAAAGAATTGGTAATTCCAAAGTTGATAATAACTAATCTGACAGTACATGTATTGAGAAATCTCTGGATCTTCGAGGAATTACATTGTGCTACTAATTATACGAATGATTATGGTGTGATCCTCCATCGGCTTTTAAGCACTCCAAAAGATGTTGAGTTATTATCAGAGATGGGAGTTGTTATACCTGAAATTTTTAGTAAGTACGCCACGTCAGCAGCGTTGACAAGTCAAATGGCCCTACCCACGTCAATAGCATTGACAAGTCATTCAGGACCCTCGGCTTTCATTCTCCATTGGGACCATCATAGGTCATTCAAGACCTTTGGCTTCCAATCTCCCTCGGGACTATCATAGGTCATTCATGACCCTTAGCTTCCATTCTCCCTTGGGACAAACATAAGATATTTAGGACCCTTGGTCTTCACTATCCCTTAAGACCAACATCTTACTCTCCCGGGACCGACACATGTCATTCATAACCCTTGGCTTCCAATCTCCCTCGGGACTGACATAGGTCATTTAGGACTCTCAGCTTCCATTCTCCCTTGAGACCAACATAGGATATTCAGGACCCTTGGTCCACACTATCCCTTAAGACTGACATCTCACTCTCCCTCGGGACCGACACAGGTCATTCAGGGACCCTCAGCTTCCACTCTCCCTCGGGACCGCCACATGTCATTTAGGGACCTTCGGCTTCCATTCTCCCTTGGGACCGACACAGGTCATTTAGAACCCTTGGCTTCTAATCTCCCTCAGGATCAACATAGGTCATTCATGACCCTCGGCTTCCGTTCTCCTTTGGGACCAACATAGGACATTCAGGACCTTTGGCTTCTACTATCCCTTAAGACCGACATAGGTCATTCAAGACCCTTAGCTTGCACTCTCCCTTGGGACCAATATAGGTCATTCACGTCATTCAGGACCCTTGGTTTTTAGTCTCCCTCGGGATCAACATAAGTCATTCAGGACCCTCGTCTTCCACTCTCCTTCGTGATCGATATAGGTCATTTAGGGACTTCGGATTGCACCCTCCCTCGGGACCAAGAGAGGTCATTTGGGAACAATAGGCAGCAAGCTTCTTGGTTAAGGAAATGTGAGTTAAGTAGGACCGTAGAAATCGTCTTGAACTTCAAGTCTCCCTAGTATGTCAGAACCACCAGCTATGAGGACGCATGACAAGCATGCATGGGATAACCCATTTCAACACTCAAGGTATCTTATAAACCTAGACCAATAATGGACCATCACTGATGTCACTAAGCTCAGAACCAATAGAAATCAAGTATCACCACTCGAGTATCGATGAGTATTCACTCCACCTCACCTATAAATAGAGGAAGAACCCTCATCATTTACAGAGGCTTTTGGGACCATATTTATGGCTCTTCGCCTGATATCCCTTGGGACCATCTCGTCCCGATACTCATAATTTACCAATCAAACCGATATCCCTTGGGACTACCTCGCTGGATATTCATACCATTCACCATTAAGTGACGAACTGCACCCTAAACTAAACACATTTTTATTTTCTTTTCATTAGCTATTCAACTTTCGCTCACGTGGCATGGTTGAATATTTGACTTTGGTGTTATCAAATTTTACACGTTAAACATGAGTAATAGAGAACTGGGTTTTGGATGATCAAGGGGTGTCGACACTTTTTCAGGAACTTTGCAGAGATGCTAGAGTAGATAATGATTATTTCTACTATTCGGGTCTCGTCAAGGATCTTTAGGGCTATTGCGAATCTCGATGCCACCAGTGGAAAGAAAACTTGAAGCAAAACTATTTCAGCAATCCATGGGTCTCCATCTTTGTCATTGGAGCTTTTATCATGCTTATACTCACTTTCATACAAACTGTTTGTTCTATCATTGCACTATTGCAATAGTGTAGATTTTGTTTTTGGTATTTGACAAAGGATCGATGATATATGTACCCTATTAAGGATTGATGATATATGTACCTATTATTGGTTGTATGTTCTTTTTTATGTTACTTTTCCTACGAAAATGCAATCAATAGGTTTGTATGATCATGTTTATAAAATAATCGATTTGGATGCTTGGTGATTCATTATGTAAACATTAATTTAACTTTCTTCTTTTTTTTTTTTTTTTTTTGAAGGAAACTAAAACAAACAAACGGAACACACTAAACCAGGTAATCACCCAGACATACCTCTCCACACATGGAGGATACGTCTCCATCCAAAACCGGTCCTCTAATAAATTCAGAGCCAACTCGGAAAGGGTATGGGCAACATAATTTGCCTTTTTAGAAACAAAACCTACTGAGCCAATCGCTCTACAATGAATTTGGGTAACAATATCATCAACAACCAGCCCAATATCAGCGCAGGTTGAAGTACCTGAGTTCACCAAGTTCACCACACCAAGCGCATCTGACTCTACCATCGCAGGGACCAAGTTTGTGTCAACAGCAAATTCAATCCCATCTAATAAATATAATTTTTTATTCAATTTTTAAGTTTTTATCGTGTCCACTTAAAATACCATTAAGAGGACCCAATAAAAAATAAAATCAAAACAACATTTTCATTTTTGGGCTGACTTCCACATGAAAAATGAATGTATATCGTAATCGGATTTTCTATTATCAATTTGAACTGACAATAAATATATCAGGACGAAGAATGTGGACCACTAGATTTACATACTTTGACTCAAAGTGTATGCACTTGTCAAAACTTCTCCATAATCTGTGGTCCACATTCTTCGTGCTGATATATTTATTGTCAGTTCGAACTGATAATATCAATCTAATAATAGAAAGATTGATAGCATAATAATTTTAATTATTAATCAATGGTTCAGGTCCAATTTCCAAACATGATATGAGAATCCATAGCTTTAACTCTTTATTTTAAAGAGAAAATGTTCAAGGAAGAAATAAATTTGTCTATCTCTCACTTCCTTAATGGTCAAAAAACAACTTACCTGATGCAGATAGATAATTTATCAGAGAAATAACTAGTAAAAATGAACAACATGGTTATATAACTTACACTTGAAGTTTGGCTTCCACGCATATAATATCCACTTGAATTTTCTACATTCATTTAAGCATTTAAATATATTTATAAATATTTAATTTAATTAAAAAATATATTAACTAATCTAATACTGTCCAATACTATCCGATACCGAAAAGAAATTTAGTCCAATACAGCCCAATATTATCCAGTACAATACTATGTATAGTCTAGTCCAGTACTGTATGGCGTGCCAAACTTGCTCTAAATGTATTGGTTATTTACTTCTATGATTTTAATAATTTCCAACTTTCTACGGTCACCTACGTACTCAAGGGCTCCCATTTAGCATCCTCAAATTCTCATTAAGAATTCTAGATATACATTTACTAGCAAAGAGTTGAGTAGTGACATAGTTTTGTCTTATAAAATGAAATTAGCAAAGGTCACATAACACAGAACTGCATCAAATTCTTGGAATTCTTATATTTATAATAGAAATTTTCTATCTTAATTAAAATTATTATGTTGTACATTCATTTTTAATGTGGAAGTCAAGCCTAAAAATGAAAAAGTTGTTTCTATTTTAATGGGTGTTTTAAGTGAAAAAGCTTCAGACACGAGAGAGAGAAAAATATCAGGATGAGGGAACCCTAGGAAAAAAAAAGAAAGTGAATAGTGGTCATTGCTACAGTAATTCCATCGTCGCTACAGTAATTCAGCACTGCTACAGTGTTTTTCGTCACTGCTACAGTGCCACTACAGTGTTCCGCCGCTGCTACAGTGTTTCCGCTACAATCTCGTTCACTGTTACAGTATGCTACTGTATCTGCTACAGTGATTTCTCTACAGTACTTCCGCTACAGTTTATCGAGCTCTATGGATCCTATGAGCATGGAGGCTGCTTTGTCTCTTTCATCTTCGGTGGCGGTGTCTTCCACCTTGAATAGTCAGGTTGGTCTGAGTACAGTGAGTAGAGTGAATTCCTCTTCTCGGGTTGTTCCTCTCGCATCTGGTGGGATGTGTTCTTTGGTTGGTGGGTTGATTCCTCCTCAACCTAAGGAGGGTGTTTCGGTGATTGTTCCTGATTCGGTTACAGGTCTCATTCAGAGTTCTGCACCTATGGTCCAGGGTGGTAAGTCTTTTGCAGGTCTCTTCAAATCTTCTCCTGTTGAGACTTTACCGGTGCCATTAGTTCCCTCTAAGAAGGGGGGTATGCAGATCTTTTTATGGCTGCCCAAATTCAAGAGGATAATGTTTCCAGTCCTTTGATTCTTTCGAAAAAAAGTGGTTATGTGGCTATTCAGGTGGATCCCTCTGCTTATAAGTCTAGATTGGAGGTTTGTAAGTTTTCTCTCATTGGTCGAGTTGTCCTTTCTAGTGGTGAGAAGCCTTGGAGGTTGGCTGATCTTAAAGCCAAGATGCAGTCTATTTGGAAGTTGAACTCTCTTTGGAGGCTGATTTCTTTAGGTAAGGGGTACTTTCAGATTCTGTTGAATTCAGATGCTGATAAGAATATGGTTTGGGGTTTGGGGTTTGGAGTTTGGGGTATCTTAATCTCAAACCAGGTGTTTTACGGCTTCAGCCTTGGATGCCGGATTTTAATCCGGCGTTACATAAGTCTTCCAATGCTCAGGTTTGGGTCTGTTTTTATGATCTGTCATGGGAATATTGGCATCCGAAGATTATTTCTGATTTAGTTAGAGGGATTGGAGTGCCTTTACAGCTGGACAGGGCTACTGTGGAGGGTGATTTTGGACATTTTACGCGTGTTTTGGTGGATATTGATGTGTCTACTGTGCCTCCGTTTTCTTTGCTTCTTGAGAGGGATGATTCTCATAGTTCTTTCATTTCGGTGGAATATGAGAATCTCCCAGCTTTCTGTTCTACTTGTTCCTCCGTTGGTCATTTTCCAAATGTTTGTTGTTGGAACAAGTCCGACAAGGGGATTCCTGTTAGTTATAGTAAGCCTGATTCAGCTAGAGATGGTCCGGCCACAGTTGTTGCAGATGAGGGGTTTCAGGTTCCTCACAAACATGCTCCTAAACTGGTTTTTCCTCAAGCAGAAGTTCCAATTTCTAATGTCTTTGCCGCTATTCAACAGGATTTAGGGTCTTTGGATTCAGTTGTGGTTCATTCTTCGGCAGGTTCAGATCCGATTTTGGGTATGGTTTCTTCTGCTAGTCTAGTTGATTCGCCATGTTTAACTTCTTTGATGGCTCCTACTACTTCGATGGTGGCTGCTCAGGTCTGTCAGTCCCAGCAGGTGGGGCGGAGTGAGGATTCTCTTATTGGTGTCCATGTTCATTCCTCCAGAGTGGGAGCAGTGCCTGTTTCTTCAGAGGGCCCTTCTTCGATTCTTGATGTTTCAGCTAGTGCTGTTGTTTCAATCTCTTCAGCTGTTTCGATGGTCGGGCAGGGGTCGAAGGTTGGTAGGGATTCTGTTTCTCCGTTGGTTTCTTTTGCTCAACCCATTGTTTCTTCAGTGGTTTCAGTTGATGAGTTGGACGATAAGGTGGGTATAGTTTCTCCTTCGGTTGAAAGGGTTGAAAGGGTTGTTTTGAGGAATGGATCTGGATCTTCATGTTCCCCTATCTTGGATGTGGACTCTGATGTTCGGGTATAGGGTCCTAAGCGTCCGTTGTTTGATTCCCAATCTGAACTTCGCCTCATTGCTGATTCTTCCTGGGCTGATCAGGTTGAGGAAGAAAAGTTAAATGATACTACTACTATTACTCGAAGGTCCACTAGGATTGCATGCAGACTGACTTCTTATAAGTCCGGGTCCCGGGCTTTTTCGAGGGTTTCTAATGATTAGTGTCCTATATTGGAATTGTCGTGGGATTGAGAATGGTTCTTTGAGGCAGGTTCTCAGAGATCTGAGTTGTCTGCATGGGTCGGGAGTCTTTTCATTTTTTTTGTTATTTTTGTTTTCTTGTGTGGCCTGCGCGCCACTTTTCTAGTTGGGGCTTTTGCTCGTGGTGTTTTTGTGGTTGGTTTGGCCTTTGCTACTTTTTGTTCTTTTATTTATTTATATAGTTTTATTTGACTAAAAAAAAATAATGGGTGTTTTAAGTGTACACGTTAAAAATTGAATTAAAAATAATTTTATTTATTATTTGAAGACATTAAACTACATTTTCAGTTGCCAATCAAGAAATCAATATACACTTATCAATATCTTGAAAGAAAAAATATAATTTTCTTTATCCGTTTTTTCAATTTTTAATGTATACACTAATTTTTATTTTTATTTTTATTTTCTTTTAACATAAAAGTGTACTTTGTGACTTGACACAGGCATCAACTCTATTGGAATGGAGCCAATTTTACCTAATAATTTTACAAGTTCAATTGATAATATTTTATTGACAAAGAAATATGATAAATATTAGTATTTTTAATTTTTAATGCAATAATTGTACACTGGAATACAGAAAAATCATGCAATTTATTTGTGTCAACATGAACATTGTGTCATTGTGTGATTAATTTTACTCTCATGATAATATTGAGAGATTAACATATATATATATATATAGTTTGGCAACACTTTAATTTGTAGAAAGAAAAAAAAACTCCATTTTGTATCAAAATCCAGCTCTAAATCCTAATAAATCTCTAATCTCTAATTCGTCGTTTATAAATCACACGTATCTTCTACTTAACCGAGTTCTCTCCGGTTTGTAAATATACCACATATGTACCCAAATAAGTGATTGGTACCCATTTCTTGTCTTAAATTCAATGCAAAACATATTTGTCCCAATTGATATCTCTATTGATCAAAGGAGTGTTTGATCCACCAAAACTTGCTGAAATTATTACCAAAAGATTGGGAAAACATGTAGAGATTGTGAAAGAAGAAGTAATCAAGAAAGATGAAAAGAAAGAAAATAAAAAAGACAATAAAATAATTGCAATCAATAGGTTTTTATGATTATGTTTATAAAATAATCGATTTGGATGCTTTGTGATTCATTATGTAAAATTGTAAACATTAATTTAATTTTCCCTTGAATTCCATTATTATTGATAGTAACTTAAATTTAATAATGTTTGTTATGTAAACATTAATTTGTCTAGACACAAAGCCCACTTTTATGTTTGAGAAAAATGAAATAAAATTAGAGGATACATTAAAAATTAAAAATAAAAAAACGGAACCGTTAGTCAAGACTCTTGACTCCTCCGAAACGAACACTATTTCCATTCGAATCCTACATGAAACGATGGCGTATTTGAAAAACATATATAAATCTACTTATAACTCTTCCAAGTTCCAACGGTACTCGGTACTGTTGCAAAATCCCAAAATTGAACCCAAACCCTAATTTCAAATCCTCTTCAACACCAAATTTAGGAATGGCAAAATGGACCCGGGTCCATTTTACAACTGGTACACTTTTACAACGCCTCCTTTCACATCTGAATCTCTGATCCCTCCTTTCACGTCTCCATCCCACTCTCGCCGCAGTCTCGCCGCCGTCGACACATCACCGGCGAAGCATATCGGTTAGTCGTCTCTCTTAGACGACTATTTTCGAATCTCTTTGCTTCTTCAACAGGTACGACTATTTTCGAATCTTTTTTTTTTTTTTTTGTGATTTTCGTGTTGGTTCGTTGATGGGTTTTGAATGATTACATGATAGGTTTCGTTGATGGTTAAAGAGGAAGTTAGTAGAGTTAGGTTTTTACACGGGAAGAAAAGCTTTCCTGCATGTTGTAATTAATAAAGAGTATATGAACCCACTTCAAGCTTTGATGGAGTAGACACTTAAAAATAAAATCAAATTATGATTAGTAATTGGAAATGTTATCTTAGTTGAGTAGGTTAGGCAAGTCTTTTGTGTAGCCTCTGTAACTAAATGATGACGAGTTCTTTATACTAAAGCATTTTCCACTTGCAGTCGCATCCTGGTGGCCTACTTTTCACAAAATTTGGCAGCAATCAGACTGCTCTGCCTGACCTGGCTTTTCCGGTAATTATTATAATTTTTAAAAGATACGTTTCGTTACATTTTAATGTTAATGTATTATGATTGCTTATCTTCTGTATTTCTTCTTTTAAGTTTGTAAGTGTGAAGATGTGGAGGTGTTTCATTCTGTGGAGCAACAAGTTGTCTGTCATTTCCTGTGTGCATGAAAGCTTAAAGTTTCCTTTTGTTTTTTGTTTTGTTGTATTGACAAGCATTTGGACAATACTTCCGAGATGAGCACTCGGATAATACGTATCTCCAGTTTTTGCATGCATAGATCTTCATGTAGGAATTTCAGCAAATTTAATTTTTTCCTCGTGCTCATGTTGTTTGCTGATATGTAATTGTTCCTTCATTTTCTCCCTCAACCTCTATCTAGTCGAGTTATTTTCATACAAGACCCGGTGGCTTGAAATATTAATTTACTTGATCTTAATATCATTCTTGGCTAGGAGTAGCATTGCAATTTTTTTCTTCATTATTCTTCAATTCACCGTTGAAATTGTGAAATACCTAGTACAAATGTATATCAACTTAAGTCTTGAATTATTAAATATTTTAAAGACGGTGTATGGATCCTGTTGTTGTTGTTGTTTGTCTTTAGGAATTGAACTCAAGTTCTATTGAGAGTTTTTCATTCCAGTTAAGAAAGCCTTGATATCTCATTTTTCAAATCAGATCCACACAAAAATAGAATTTAAAAAAAAAAAAAAAAAAAAGTAAATTAAATTATACTGAAATCCTTCATTTTTCTGTGTTTTCTTTGTGACAATTATTGCAATCCGAGTTGGATTTCCTGTAGATATGAACATTTTCGTACAGCCCTGTCAATGCACCTGATGGATTGAATTAAACAGGGTCAGTTTGATAGCCACAATCCTGCCCTGACCTGGATTTAGTGGAGTGGATTTAGCTGACCGAACGTGCCCCACCCTTTTTTTCTTCTATACCCATCAGTATTTATATCAGATTACAGATATTTCTACCCTTTGCTCTCTGTCTCTCCGTCATCTAACAAGAGTTCCATGTCTCCGTCTCATTTTATGATTATTTGTCAGCTGTACTTGTACTATAGCTGTTTAACCACATTCTGATATCTGGTAGCTCATCTAACTTGCATCCTTTGTCGTCTAAACTGCTTCTAGTTACCAACCTACCCCTAAGTTTTATGCTTTACATCCCCCTCTTTTATGCTTTATTTCTCAATCTAAAGTTCTAATTTTTGTATTAACTTGTATTTTGTGTTGGTTTTGTAAAAAAAAATCGGAGGGGCTGTACATGGTTTTATCGGTGTATAGATATGGGTTTCTCTTCTTCGGGTTGTAAGGTCCCCTTAATGGATTGCTTGTTCACTTCTTTTCTTTTAAAACACAATTTGTTTGGAATTACATGATTAGGGTTGAGTTTATTGTTTTAATTGGATATGGGTTCTAAAAAATTAGAATTTTAATGGGCTTGTAAAAAATATAAAAAATATAAAATTAGAGCAATGTAAGTTTCTTAATTATACTCTTATTGTTTTTGTTTTTTTAAATCATGAAATGTTCCTCATATTTATTTTGTTTGTTGTACGTGCAGCTAGCAATCAAGCAAGCAACAAGATGGATCACGCGTCTGTTGATGTTAAGAAGTTAGCATATTCTTTGAGAGGTCAGTTTGAAACCTTGAATTTCCTGTCCGAAGATTGTTGCATTTATCGAGTTCCTTCAAAGTTTAGAATTTTAAATAAAACTCCTTACACTCCTAAGGTGGTCTCTATTGGCCCACTCCACCATGGTAGGGAAGAGTTAAAACCTATGCAAGAGCATAAGTTGAGATATTTGCAACAGTTTCTGAAACATACTAGTGTAAGCATAGAGGATTTTCTTACATTTATAGGGGGTAAGGAAACCGCTTTACGCAATTGTTATGCAGAAACCATCAACATTTCAAGCGAAGAATTTATCCAAATGATTCTATTGGATGCTGTGTTTCTTTTAGAGATTTTCTTTAGATATATTCCTGAATTTCACAATGTGGACCGCATATTTAGAAAACCTGGAATGATTAAGGATATAGTGTTTGACATGCTACTCGTTGAAAATCAGCTTCCAATGTTCATTCTTCAGGACTTGTTTATGTTAGCTAGACATGATTTGCCTAACACTTTCAAGAATTATTCTCTCTGTCAGTTTATCAATATTTTCTTCCAATACTATGTTTGTCGAGATATTTGGATGCACGAAACAACTTTGATAGAATCAAATTTTCCAGAAGCAAAACACTTTGTTGACCTATTTAGACTTTGTCTTCGGCCACAGAATCGTAAAGACACCGAAAGGTGTCTAGTTGATTCTGAAGCTGCACCTAATGTGACAAGACTTCACCAGTTTGGAATCAAGTTCAAGGTGGCATCAACCAAGAATTTGCTTGACATACAGTTTTTAAGTGAGAAGAAAATATTGGAAATTCCAAAGCTGACAATAAGTAATATGACGGTACATTTATTGAGAAATCTTCGGATGTTCGAGGAATTACATTGTGATACAAATTATGTGAATGATTATGGTGTGTTCCTCAATCGCCTTTTAAGAACTCCAAAAGATGTTGAGTTATTAACTGAGATGGGAGTAATAGAGAATCGGATTTTGGATAGTGAAGGGGTGTCGACACTTTTTCACGAACTTAGCAGAGATGCTAGAGTAGATATTGAAAATTTCTACTATTCAAGTCTCGTTAAGGATCTCCGGGGCTATTGCGAATCTCGATGCCACAAGTGGATGGCAAACATGAAGCTAAACTATTTCTCGATCTCTCTCATTGGAGTTGCTATCATCTTTATACTACTCGAGTTCATAAAAACTGTTTGTTCTGTCATTAGAGTCTTATAGATTTTGTTTTTGGTATTTCACAAAAGGATTGATGATATATGTACCTATTATTGGTTGTATGTTCTTTTATGTTAATTTTCCTACGAAAATGCAATCAATAGGTTTGTATGATCCTGTTTATAAATGAATAGATTTGGATGCTTTGTGATTTATTATGTAAAAATTAATTTTTCTAGGCTTTTCCTTCTTGAATTCCATTGGTATTGATAGTAACTTAAATTTAACAATGTTTGTTCTGTAATAAAATAATTGATTATTTCATTCCTCAAGTGTTCTTATCAAGACACAAACATTAAGATCTTTATACAAATCCTTTTCTGAGGTGTCCAGATTGATTGAACACATAGAACTGTAATGTATCATCTTGCTAGAAATCCATATTTATTTCTTAGCTCTTTAAAATTAATATAGATTATTTGTTCTCCTTTGTTCATGGTTTTAATAATTTGCAACTTTCTAGAGTCACCTATGTACTCAAGGGCTCCCATTTAGCATCCTCAAATTCTCATTAAGACTTCTAGATGTACATTTACTGGCAAAGATTTGAGTAGTGACAGTGTGTACTTTGTGTCTTGACTCGGGCATCAACTCTATTGGGCTTCCCATATCCATGGGAGCTCATTTTACAAGCTCAATTGATAATATTTTATTGACAAGGAAATATGATAAATATTAGTATTTTAAATTTTTAATGCAATAATTGTACACTGGAATACAGAAAAATCATGCAATTTGTGTGTGACAACATGAACATTGTGTGATTAATTTTACTCTCATGATAATATTGAGAGATAAACATATATAAATATATATATTTATTGATTGGCAAACAAAAACTCCATTTTGCATCAAAATCCAGCTCTGAATCCTGATCAGAGACCATTAATTCCCATTGAAAATCCATACCCCAGAAGAAAAGAGTGGGAATTGGGTAAGCTAGCTATATATAACAGACTACTTCACATTGAATCAACACCTAAACCCACCACCTTCCATCTCAAATTCTCAATCACCAACTGGGGAAAATTGGCTTTGCTTGTTAGATTAAAATTGATTATTTGGTAAAAACAATTGTGAAGATTTGATTTTGCATGAACCTGTTTATGGTGGCTTGCTTACTTCATAAATAATCTTAATTGGGAGGGTAAATGTAAATGATATAACAATACTTTTAATTTTGCATGAACTTGTTTATGGTGGCTTGTTTACTTCAAAAATAATCTTATTCGGAAATAATTACAATGTGATTACAATATCTCGCCGAATCGCATCAACTGTGAAAGATTCACGTCATTCCAAATCCGATGCTCGGACTAGTAGAAATCATTTAGCCTTGAATTTAGGATGGTCTCTCAAAACCATGTAGAAATCTGCAACTTGTTCTACATCACCTTTAAATTAATCTTCTTTAAATTAAAAACATCTCTAAATTAATAAAAAATCTCGGTCCCGATTTGAGCCAGTTTAAAAAATTAACAAACTCTTCTATCGTAATAATTAGTAATTTTTTTAAAAAAATCTAGTGTAAAATTTCGGTTCAAACTGCTATATAAATTAATAATTTCTTAACATATAAAATATATTATATAATATTCAAGAACTAGAAAAGTACTTCAAAATACTAGTTTGCACGAGACTGCCATATTTGATATTTTTGACTTCCTCCTTCATCTTTTGAATAGTCCTCAAGAGGTTATTGTGATCACCTTCATCTTGTAGCCAAAAGGTTTCAACTAAATTTAGCATTTCAACATTCCCAAAAGGAGTTGGAAATTTCCTTAACAAATATTTCCAAAACAAGGAATCCAATAAAAAAATAAAAAATAAAAAAAACTTTTCTCGAAGAATAAAACTGACTAAACAAGGAATCCCGAAAATGAACAAATATTTCCAAAACAAGAAAACCGACTTCCACATGTTTTTTTTAAGACAATATAACACTTTATAAGAATAACCTCTCTGAATTAATATTTAATGGTGGGTCCCAAGAATATATATGTATGTTTTGAAAAAGGTCCCAAGAATATTAATTTAGAGGAAAACAATTAATTTGTGTATATATATATATATATATGAAAATTAAATGTATGGAATCTCACGGATTATTTCGTGTAGAATTCCGATTTCACAATATTGTTTAGTCTATTATATATATGAAAATTAAATGTATGGAATCTCATGGATTATTTTGTGCAGAATTCTGATTTCACAATATTGTTTAGTTTATTAAATAATTAATCAGGCATAGGAGATTATTTAATTAAATGGTTTTATAAGCCTTTTAAATTCTGTATAATCTCATTAAATGCATGTATGCACACACGCTAACTAAATACCTCCTTAAAAGTCTTCTGTGTTTCGGAAAGTTTCATTGAAGGACACAAATCAATAACTAGAAACAATGGGGAGTACAAACAGCAAAAAAAGGAGCTCCTCTGTTGGTCATCGTGTGTGTACTGTGAGAATCATAGTTTTGAGCTTCGAGGAGGGAGTGAACATGAATGAAGTCGAACAATACATCAGAAACACGAATGGTTTCGGTCCGTATATATCAAGTAAGTAACATAAAATATCCGAATAATTTTTCGCGATATTAATTCCGTCATATAGTTATGTAAATCATGAGATAATACAGATTTAATTTGAATTTATTATTTTCCTCCTCTTGTGTTTGTTGATTCAGGTCTAACAATTGACCAGCAGAAACAAACTGTCACTATGAAGGGCCTGATTGATTCGAAGGTTGTTGTTGATCGCCTCCGCAAAAAATTTAAATCGGTTTCACTTGATCGACATGAGAGAGCGGAAGAATGAAGAAAAAACTGCTGGAGAAGAGTAATAGAATAATATTGGGAATAAAAGTTTCAAATATTTTATAAATTTTTATGATCTTTAAAAGATTTATCTTATTGTTTAAAACAATGAAGAATGGTTATATTTTAGTTTGATTGTTATTACAAAATTTTTATTTTATTTTATGAAGACTTATTTTGAATGCTTAATTGGCAATGATTAAATGACACGGTGTTATAATTTCCTTTTGCCGCAATTTCATCATGAACATTGATAGACTGAATGATAATACATTGAGACGGTCTTATCTCGAGAATTCTATTTTTTTTCTTCTTAAAATGACAATTAAATTTGCAATTACCACCAATTAAGATTATTTATGAAATAAGCAAGTCAACATAGCCAAATTAATGCAAAATTAATAGTATTGTTGTCATATACATTTATCTTCTCAATTAAGGGAGTGTTTACTGATTGAGAATCTTAATAAAGGAAATAAACTTAATTTTATTTATTTTGTGAAATTCGCGTATCATATCTCTGCATTCTATTATAGGCAAGGACCAGGATCTCTCCTCACCTCACCTTATGCTCACTTTTTCCTCACCTTTTAAAAGCATATTATTGGTTGTTAATAAAATGTCAATCACATCTTAACCATTCATTAATTGCAATGCTTATATGTTATAAGATTAAGTGATGTGAGGTGAGGTGAGGTGAGGTGAGGAGAGGAGAGGAGAGGATCCTTGTCCGTTGTATTAATATTGTAATCACATTGTGGTTATATACTTATATCCAATTAAGATTATTTATGAAGCAAGCAAGCCACCTTAGTCAATATATATATATATATATTTTTTAATATTACAATAATTCAGGATTTAAAAAAAATGGACATATTTGAACCAATAATCTCATGAGGTTGCACGTACAAAGTACACAATTTTATATATTTGAACCAATGTCTATATTTGAACACAGTACACAGTATCCAACACTATATTTGAACCAATGTCTATGAGAATTCAGTACACAATTTTATATACACCTACTTGTCTACTTCTATGTTACACGTACTTTTTACTTTTAAAAATTACTTTTTAAAAATATGAGTTGGGAAGCTTTTGCAAATTGCAATCCCTAATATTCTCCATATATATATATATATATATATGTTGTAAAATAATAAGAAATAATGAAGAACATATATGAAACAAATATTAAAATGAGAGAGAGCCAAGAGAGAGACGAGAGAGATGTATTGATATTGTATATATTCTCTAACACTTTTACAAGCAATCAGATGATCATATATATAAGCAAGCAAAACAAGAGGAAAGCAAGTGGGTGAGATCAGGTGAGAAAGAGGAGGCGGTAGAGAGTGAAGATATTTGTGATATTTGTAGGAGATATTTTGGGAGATATTATGTGAGATATTGTGGGAGATATTTAGAGAGATATTATGGGGAGATATTTGTGTGATATTTGTTGTGATATTTGTGTGTATAACACATGTGGTAAAAGCCACATATATTATAACACTCCCCCTTGGATTTATACCACATGTATTAATTTTCTAGGGAAAAACCCAATGGTATAAAACCTAAGTAAAATATATACAGCGATCTTCTGGATCTTATGGTGCTGGACATTCTCAAAACTATCTCATTAAAAACCTTGTCAGGAAAACCCAGTGGGATAAAACTTGATCGAAGGGAAAAAGAGTATAGTGCACATATGTCCATTCTGAACTTTGCTCCCCCTGATTGTCTCGTTAAAAACCTTGTCAGGAAAACCCAGTGGGACAAAACCTGATCAAAGGGAAAAAAAGTACAATGTAAATATAACAATAGTTAATGTTTTCTTCAAAACATTTCTCATATTTATACTTTGCTAGGAAAAACCCAATGGGATAAAAACCTGAGCAAAGATATCCATTGATTTGTCGGATCAAAGTAATATTTATAATGATCTTTTGGAGCAAGGTAATATATATACGATGATTAGCAAGATCAAAGTAATATTTACAATGATATTTTTGATCAAAATAACATATATACGATGATATATTGAATCAATGTAATATTTATGATGATTTTGTGGATCAAATGATTTTTGGGTGTGCTTAAAGAATTGCCTCATTAAAAACCTTATCAGGAAAACCCAATGGGACGAAAAACCTGATTGAAAAGGAAAAGAGTACAATGCACATATGCCCCAATATAATTAATATAATTCATTTGATATGCTCCCCCTGATAAAAGTTATTTTAAAACAATCTTCTAGATTGTTAAACTGGGGTATACAGATGTTTATTTCATGAAATGAAATAACATCATAAATGATGGGATGGAGTATAAGCAAAGACTTGCTTTATTGAGTAATATCCATATGGAATCTTTTCAGAATCTTTTCAACATATTCTGATTGATGGACAAACATTCCATTTGATCCATGCTCAACCTTCAGGTTGAGACAATTTTTTAAACTCATTTATCAAAAATTCAAGAGTTTTCAAGAGCTCTCCAGGAGCTCCAATTAAATTCATATCATCAACATAAGTTGTGAATATAATAAATTCAGATTCTGATTTCTTTGCAAAGACACTTGGGTATATAATATAATTATTATACCCTTACTTTATCAGATATTCATTGAGACGGTTATACCATATCCGTTCAGATTGTTTTTAATCCATATAAGGATTTTTGTATGTTCATCAAAATACAGATTACGAGATCTCGATTTACATGCTTCTAGCATTATAAATCCTTTCGGGATTATAAATATCTGCATTGAGTGAATCATATAGATAAATTATTACTACGTCTGAAGACGCATTTCAAGCCTTTCAAAGGCAGCCAATTTTTATCAAAAATTCGGAACGTAATCGTATTCATCAATAGTGAATACCAAGTTTCTGTAAGAAACCTTGTATTACGAGTCGTGCCCCATATCTTACGATCTCGTTTTTCTCATTACGTTTCCGTATAAAGACCCATTAGTATCCAACTAATTTGACATCTCCAGGTGTCTAGAGTACTATTGGTCTAAATAATTTATGTTTGACATATCAATTCTTCTTGAATTGCTTCTTTTCACTTAGACCAATCATGCCTTTTGTATACAATCATTGATATTATGAATATCATAATTATTATTTATAATTTCAGTAGCGCTACTGTGTATAAAAATACATCATCAATGATTGTTTCTTTATGATTCCACATTTCTCTCATATGATTTATAGAAATTTTCTTAATTTCAATATACTTGAATCTCTGTTGAGATTTCTTCCATTACAATGGATTTAGTCATTTCATAGACTAGTATAGAAATTTTCTCAATTTCAATATACTTGTATCTCTGTTGAGATTTCTTCCATTTTCAATGGATTTAGTCATTTCATAGACTTGTGTCTCATTAATATATCAGACTCTTTCAGAGTTGATTTAGAGAAAGTGGATTTATTTATAACTCGAGTTTCATTTATATTAGGATCCTCATAACAATACCTTTCAAAAAGGTTCATAAGCTTATGATATGCATCAGATGATTTATTTATTGTTATTTACTCTGATTATTCATTAAGAACAATCACCCGGCCGGGGTTTATGAGATGACAACTTATAAAATCTTGTTACCTTTAATATATCAAGTAACAGATTAATAATTATCTGATGATTAATTATCTTTCGTATTTGAGTGATACAAAGATTTAAATGAGACACATTTATATATATAGAGAACCGAACTGGTATCTCTATTTTATATAAGAGTAACTTTTCATTTACTCTTTCTGAAGAAACTTTCCATTTGGAAATTAATCAATATAATGATATATAGATTGTGTGTAAAAATATAAACTCTCAGAAGTTTAAATGATCTAATAGAGATTAATCAAAATCAAAATTAATCTCGTAATGATATATAATTCTTATCTTAGATCATGCCAGAAATGAAATAAGGCGATATATTACACAATCAAATATCTTTAAAATGTGAGCAAGTCAATGACCAATTACAAGTAGTAATGGTAAATATCGATGATAGGTAGTAAGTCATAGATGAATGCATCAACATGTGATATAGAATGTCCCATATAGAAATTGGTAAATGAATAATAAAGTTCTCATAATTACCTGGAGACATTTTGATAATTGATTCCGCTCATCCATTCTGATTATGTGTATATGCGAAAACTGGATGTTGAACATCGATCTCAACTGGAAATGGTTTGATAATACACAAACATGTGACCATCATATAGATGCATCAACTAGAACCATAAAATAATGAAAGAGTTTTTTTTGGTGGATGAATATTTCCACATATATCCCCTTGAATGATAGGGATTCAAAACCAACTTTAGAATGAGATGGTTTATTTTGTGGATGAATATATCTACATATACCCCCCTTTTCTAATCAGCAATATAATCCAGATGATAAAGAACGCAGCTTTTCTATAATTAGCTTCTGGCTTGAATCACGCACAGATATTTAACATTCTTATTATTCATGGTCTCAATATGACATTGATCTAAACAGATTTCTTTATATTCTGATTGAATGATATAAAGTATCATTGATACACAATTTAATACTGTCTGGTAATAAGATTGTGGCTCTTCTAGAGCATTTAATCAGATCCGTTGGATCTGATATGGTATTAACTTTATATGTTTTTGAACTGAACATATTTCTTTATGTTATTCTTTAAATAATATCAGGTATCATTGATACATAATTGAGTATTGTTTGATAACAATATCGTAGCTCTTCCAAAGCTTTTTATCAGATCCGTTGGACCTGATACATAATTTAGTATTGTTTGATAACAATATCATGGCTCTTCTAGAGCTTTCTATCAGATCTGTTGGATCTAATACATAATTTAGTATTGTTTGATAACAATATCATGGCTCTTCCAGAGCTTTCTATCAGATCCGTTGGACCTAATACATCAATAACATTTGCTCTCAGCAAAGTCGAATTTATAAAATATTTCTGACTCTGCAGAATTATATGAGTCGTTACACTCTCAGTAAGACATATATTTTTCCTTCTAGGAATTTTATGAGCATTATTTGTAATATCATTTTATATCTGATGTGAAATGATAATAATCTCACATCATCCTGTTGGATGTGTATGAAGTGGATAAAATATTATTTCCAATTTTATTATATGTTAGGATCGTAAACCTCGTTTATGATACTCACAACATCCTATTGGATGTGTAAATCCTTATCTGAATATTGCTCTTCATGAGTATCAAACATGTATAAAATGGATAAAATATTATTTCCAATTTCATTAAACATTTAGGATCTTAAATCATTTTATGATACTCACATCATCCTGTTGGATGTGTATGAAATGGATAAAGTATTAATTCCAATTTCATTATACGTTTAGGATCTTAAATCCCATTTACGATACTCACAACATCCTATTGGATGTGTATGAAATGGATAAAATATTAATTTCAATTTCATTATACGTTTAGGATCTTAAATCCTATTTACGATACTCACACCATCCTGTTGGATGTGTAAATCCTTTTTCTCAAATAAATGATATGTAAACATATCACTTTATATATATGAGATAAAATAAAATCATGGATCCTATTAATTAATTAATTTATTTTTTTTTCGAACTTCCGGTTCGACCCATGAACTGTAAGTTCATATATAAAATTCAGAAAACTTCAGATTCTGAGTGGATTTGAAATCCCAGGTTCCAAATAATGAAGTATGGCATTCATGAATATAACACTGGATCCAGAACTCCAAGTTCTCATCGGTTTTCAATACCGTACCATATGGCATTCATGAATATAACACTGGATCCAGAACTCCAGGTTTTCATCGGTTTTTAAAAACCGTGCCGACTTAAATATCATAATTCCAGAAACTTTAAGTTCTGGTTCGTCGGTCTAGCCAATCTCATATATTCCGTAAATAAACAGTTCCAGAACGGTATATATGTTCTGTAAATAAACAATTCCAGGAGGCTCAGCCTACTTGTTTATGTGCACAAAAATAAACAATTTCAGGAGGCTCAGCCTACCTTTTATGTGCATAAAAATAAACAATTCCAGGAGGCTGAACTCACCTGTTATGTGCGTAAATAAATAGGTGATCCGTTGACGGCATAAGCCAGTTTATACGGAATATATACAGATTTAGAATATTGAGGTTTTAGAGAGAATAAATTCAGAACTATATATATATATATGTTCCGTTGTCGGCAAAAGCCAGTTTAATACGAAATATATACAGATTCAGAATATTGAGGTTTTAGAGAGAATAAATAAGTAAATCACCTATCATGGGATCCTTTTTACCTATATGCAATCGTGCTAGAGATTTGGATCTTCCATCGCTCCTGAAAACAGAGTTAATAAAGCTTGAATAATTCAAAACAAAACTTACAAGCAGAATTAGCTGAAACTGATGGCACGGTTGCGTCCGGAACGGTCGAAATAGCTGGAAATAGGTCCGAGTAGGTTGAAAACGGGTGAAAATTTTACTGAGTTTGGTTGAGTTGACTAACGGAATATTCATTTAGACTAACGGAATATTCTCTGACGCTAACGGAATATTCCCCGTCTTGTGACATTGCACTGGCGCTGACGTGGCACATGGCTGACGTGGCGCTGACATGGCGATGACGTAGCGCTGAAATGGCGCTGACGTGCTGCTGACGTGGCGATGACGTGGCGCTACAGTGTCGTCTTCTTCCTCCAAAAATTGCAGAAAAATTCTGGAAATTTTTCAGTGTTGACCGAAGTTTGACCTAAGCTATAGAGTTCGTTAGTGCTCCGTTTAAGATGCGGTCAGTGGCGTTGGAATCGTATTTCCGAGATGAACACAACGGTATCATCCGAACAACGATTCGAGCACTTCGAAATTTCTGGACTCGATTAAACCAAAGCTAAAACTCTCAAGAACACTTGCTGCTCACTTACCTAGCCTAGTCTATATTTCGTGCTGATAACGTGTTGTAAAATAATAAGAAATAATGAAGAACATATATGAAACAAATATTAAAATGAGAGAGAGCCAAGAGAGAGACGAGAGAGATGTATTGATATTGTATATATTCTCTAACACTTTTACAAGCAATCAGATGATCATATATATAAGCAAGCAAAACAAGAGGAAAGCAAGTGGGTGAGATCAGGTGAGAAAGAGGAGGCGGTAGAGAGTGAAGATATTTGTGATATTTGTAGGAGATATTTTGGGAGATATTATGTGAGATATTGTGGGAGATATTTAGAGAGATATTTATGAGATATTATGGGGAGATATTTGTGTGATATTTGTTGTGATATTTGTGTGTATAACACATGTGGTAAAAGCCACATATATTATAACAATATATATATATGTATGTATGATGGTAATGTTAATGTTTTCATAAATACTCGATCTGTTTATTGTCAATTTTGAAGGTATTTATGTTGTTATTGTGAGTATAGTAGCATATAGTGTTTTGGTTACCTCCTTTATGTCATTTTTAATTAGATCGGTTTATTGTAATGCTCTTGAATTTTTCCTAATTGGATTCATTTAATTCAATTTGGTATTTCTAACCCCGAAAAAACAAAAGTCAATTTATTATTGGTTTGATATTGAAATCTTGAAATCGAACTGTGTCACTCTCTTTTGCTTCCACCTTTCAATTTCCTGCTTCTACTTTTCAGTATTTTCTTTGACTTGACCTGGTAATCTGGTCTCTCTCTCTCTCTCTCTCTCTAATTCACTGTTTTTCTCCTCTATTTTGTTGGGTTGCTTTGTTTCTTATATATATATTTTTTGTGATTCTTGTACATGGTGATTTTAGTACGACCAACCGATGAAGCTCACACATTTGGTGGGGTTGTAGGAAGTACAATTGCATGGCCTAAATGTTGTATTAGGTTATTGTAGTTAGCATGAGTTTGGATATGATATGGAAACGGAGTTGGAATATTGGAATATAGTAAAGTTTAGTTTATTTGTAATTTGGGATATAGTAAAGTTTAGAATAAGATTTTGGATAGTGAAAGGGGTGTCGACACTTTTTTAAGAACTTAGCAGAGATGCTAGAGTAGATATTGAAAATTTCTACTATTCAAGTCTCGTTAAGGATCTCCGGGGCTATTGCGAATCTCGACGCCACAAGTGGAAGGCAAACTTGAAGCAAAACTATTTCTCCATCTCTGTCATTGGAGCTGTTATCATCTTTATACTACTCAGTTTCATAAAAACTGTTTGTTCTGTCATTAGAGTCTTGTAGATTTTGGTTTTTGTATTTGACAAAAGGATTGATGATATATGTACGTATTATTGGTTGTATGTTCTTTTATGTTAATTTTCCTACGAAAATGCAATCAATAGGTTTGTATGATCATGTTTATAAATGAATAGATTTGGATGCTTTGTGATTTATTATGTAAAAATTAATTTTTCTAGGCTTTTCCTTCTTGAATTCCATTGGTATTGATAGTAACTTAAATTTAACAATGTTTGTTCTGTAATAAAATAATTGATTATTTCATTCCTCAAGTGTTCTTATCAAGACACAAACATTAAGATCTTTATACAAATTTTCTGAGGTGTCCAGATTGATTGAACACATAGAACTGTAATGTATCATCTTGCTAGAAATCCATATTTATTTCTTAGCTCTTTAAAATGAATATAGATTATTTGTTCTCCTTTGTTCATGGTTTTAATAATTTGCAACTTTCTAGAGTCACCTATGTACTCAAGGGCTCCCATTTAGCAACCTGAAATTCTCATTAAGAATTCTAGATGTACATTTACTAGCAAAGATTTGAGTAGTGACAGTGTGTACTTTGTGTCTTGACACAGGCATCAACTCTATTGGGTTTCCCATATCCATGGGAGCTCATTTTACCTAATAATTTTAACAAGCTCAATTGATAATATTTTATTGACAAGGAAATATGATAAATATTAGTATTTTAAATTTTTAATGCAATAATTGTACACTGGAATACAGAAAAATCATGCAATTTGTGTGTGACAACATGAACATTGTGTGATTAATTTTACTCTCATGATAATATTGAGAGATTAACATATATAAATATATATTTATTGTTTGGCAACACTTTAATTTATAGAACAAAAACTCCATTTTGCATCAAAATCCAGCTCTGAATCCTAATAAATTTCTAGTCTCTAATTCGTCATTCATAAATAACACGTATCTTCATTCTTCTACTAACCAAGTTCTTTTCGGCTTGTAAATATATCACGTATGTACCCAAATGAGTGATTGGTACCCATTTCTTGTTAGTAGATGTGGTTTAACAATGGTAGAGTACTAGTAGAGTATGTCTTTAATTCAATGCAAAACATATTTGTCCCAATTGATATCTATTGATCAAAGGAATGTTTGATCCATCAAAACCAAAAGATTAGGAAAACAGATTGTGAAAGAAGAAGTAATCAAGAAAGATGAAAAGAAAGAAAATAAAAAAGACAAGGAAGAAAAAAATTGCGTGGTGATCAATTATTATCCTCCTCCTCAGGAATCCGGATGATCAACGGCCTTTGCAAAAATGATGATCATTGTCAAATCTTTAGTGATGAAAATGTTAATTCATATTTCAAAATGTAAAATTAATTTCATAGTATAGTTAATTTGGGGTTTGGGGATGGGAGACCGACATGTATGATTTGAATCCACAATCTCAATGGTGTAAGTGTGAAAGACATACCAACAACACGGGTAACAAAAAAATGCCATATCCATCGGAAACCGTCCCCGTCTCTTTGTCATCCATATTTACTAGATCTAGAATACTACCCTACCATAAACTAGACAAATTTCAGTTTTTTAGTAATAATATTAACAGATTTATTTGGGAAATTTGAATTAGCTAGCTGTGATGTAATGTAATTTACTCTCATGGAAAAGGAAACCAACTTGTGAAGACTATCTGGGAAAGTTCAAAATTAATGACTCAGACTCTTACTAAATCTGTTTTGACACCATGTTGTTCAAACAAAGGATCCAAGAATATTGCAAGTTAATCAAAGGTAAGGTTTTCCATAGCAACTGCTTTTGGATAATTCAATACATACAACATACAACTAATCACTCTTCCTCTTTTTAGTTAGCCAAAAAAATAACTGGCCTTCCATTTATTTCTCTTTTTATGTTTTTACCTCAATAAGAGTTCAAGATTTGCTTGCATCCGCAACTAGAGCTTCAAGTTATTGTCCCAGTAATTCAAGAATATCAGAAATCTTACTTGTATAATAATCTGGTTGGATGTTGTTTGAGGGGTCTTGAAGAGTAGATTGAGTTGTCACACCTAAAAGTTACAAGTTTTTAGCATTAGAAATTGAAAAATTAGTATTTTACAAAAGAAAGAATAAAAAGAAATTGAAGATCAACATATGTTAGTTATCTATTATATAATACCTGAAAGAACAAGGAGAGTTTTGCAGCCAGCATTATGTCCAAATAAAATATCAGTATCTAGTCTATCACCCACCATACACATTTTCGAGGTATCAATCTGAAATCTGCAAATAAGAATCCAGTCACTACAAATATTCCTTTCAATTAACTCCTACATTATTTGACATGCAATCTTGTAACATTAGCACATATGGTATGAAAATACAATTCTGGCATTTAAAACAAACAATGCTTTATCTTACTTCTTTAATAAAAATTCCATCATGAACGTTGAAGGTTTTCCAACGACAATAGGTTCTTTCTCAGTTGACCCACACATGGCACCAACCATACACCCTGCACCTGAAATCCAGAACAAAAACTGTAATGAAACAAAATTGTCTAGATTGCATATACTACATACGAGTTTACTTTCTTACCGGGCCACTCTTGTAAATCAGTCATATGTCCCACTGCATCACGATTGGTAGCAATAAATAGGCAGCCAGGATTCTCACGAATACAAAGGGTTCCATACCTGACAGAAATCCAAATTGCCTCAAAAGCAGCCAGCAGAAAATCTCAAGCATAATTATACAAACTTATTGAAGTTTATTAGGAACTTCTATAGATAGATTTGACTTTTAAGTATATCTTTTACAAAGTTTTCATTCTTACAATTTTCCCATCCACCCACATTCACACCACCTGAGCCTCGGTCCAGGAGGCAGGGATCTTTCACATGTTGACAATGCTCCTAGGCAACTAAGAATTCCAAGAATATGGATGCAGTTCTTTGTTATGTGACCTTTGCTAATTTCATTTTATAAGGGAAACTATGTCACTACTCAAATCTTTGATAGCATATGTATATCTAGAATTCTTAATGAGAATTTACGGATGCTAAATGGGAGCCTTTGAGTACATAGGTGACTATAGTAAATCTAGCAGGCAATGACATGATAAGTTTCAAATGGACATTATGCAGATAAGTACAGAATATAGTAAGCTTATAATTATCTTAAGGCTCTATCTTGACTACTCTTATTGAGTGGGAAAAAAAAATCGTCTGCTAACTTGCTAAGCAACTGACAAGGGAAAAACTTAAGTATAGAAACAATGAAATTCCAACACTAGCCAGCAGTAGCACTATAAAACAACACTTGTTACTTAAAAACCTGACGTAGAATCAGCTCAAAACTTAAAAGGGACAACAAATTTGATAGAATACAGGTCTAAATCCCACAATGTCAGATCAAACACACAAAATATAGCATCTTAAATAAGTTTACTCAAAAATTTTAATAGTCACATGATTACAACTTAGAAAGTTGCAAATTATCAAAACCATAAAGGTAAATAAGCAGTACATTTAACATGGACAAAGGAGAACAAGTAATATAGACTTCTTACTGAAGCTTGTAATAGTTAATATCTGGGTCTAGTCCAACCACAACAGCTCCTACCTGGGAAATGCTGCAACATATTAATTTTCAAGAGCAAAAGAAGTAAATAAATAAAAAAGGGTGGATTTCTCCAACAATAGTAAGCCAAGATGATACATTACAGTCTTATCGTGTTCAAACAGGAAGTTTGATTTCAGTTGTACCCTTTTTTCACCATCTTCCTACAGTAAGACATAAAGCACAAGGCAAAGAGAGTTTTGCCGTTATAAGTTGAGGCAATCAAAAGACCAAAAAACAGTACAACATCCCCAATAACAAACTAAGAAGAAGCATCAGCTAATGCAAGATCATAGCCAACACTCAAAAGCCACGAAAAGAGGTAATGTCTACAGTCACAGAGCTAAGAAAAACTATACTTATTACGAAGGAAGACAAACCAGCTATCTATGTTTTATGGATAATAGCATATCAATTTTCCTACTTCTTGAAGAAACTAAAGTTTCACTTTCTTGGAAGTGAGAGCACTTCCAAAACTTGAAACTGCTTAAGCACGTAGCTTCTGCACATCTTTAAGTAAGATGACTTAAATTTGTTGAATGTTGCAATTTGAAAAATCAATCATAGATTGAAATACAAAAGGAAAACGAAACAGTCAGTCATAACACTTGATGATGTGTAAATTTAATGATGATAACCATGCATCTCACCCAAAGGCAAGCGACCAAGCGTCAGAGTCATCTTTACAACAACCTAAAGTATCATACTAAACAAGAGCCTAGGTAAGAAATATACAAAAGCTCTTAACCTTTCTGATCTCTAAAGAGAGACCATAAAAAGTTGACTACTAATCTGGCTCTACTAACTCAGGAAGCAAGGCACTCTGGTGTGATTACCTAATTGCTTCTTAAATTTGTTCAATTGAATGAGAAAGACACCAAACAATGTCAAGGAACTTCTTATAGGTCAGATTTATTAATCTAACAGATAAATTGGAATCATAGACAAAATTTAACAAATATTAAAAACTTACTGGTCCACCAAGACCTGTATATCCAGCTAGCTGCAGTTCTTCTATTATACCTTCACCACCAATTACATAAACCTGCAAAAAGGATTAGAAGCTACACTCAAAAACCAATAACGTCTACAGAAATGTGATATTCAATTATAGATCAGTAAAGTCATCTTCCAAATATATGCACTGAATCAATCAACCACAGTTGTTACCTTGTTTTGTTGAGGGAAATTATTGACTTTCAAGTACATAGCAGCAGCAAAAGATGAAGAAAAGATCTCATCCTACATATATAAATTATAAATAATTAAATTAGATAAATAGATAGATTATCTGAATGATAACATGTTATTGGAAATTTTAGGGAAATGAAAAACCTCAGTAACAGAGAGTCCAAGAGATTGGAACTTAATAGCATATTGCCTTCTTGATTTAGTGGAATTGTTGGTGACAAAAACCAGCTTCTTTCCCTTAGATCGAAGAAAATCCAGTGTTTGTGGAACGCCATGGATGAGTTTATCACCCTTCCAGATCACACCTGATTGAAGAAGACGACAAAAATAACGTAAGAAAAAAATAAAAAAGCAAATCAGGAAATGCATAACACAGAAGAAATACATTATACATACCATCGCAATCGAAGAGAAAAGCTTCGAGTGAATCGAATAGAGGTCTGGTATTGTGAGCAGAGAGAAGCTGAGCCAATCTTTTTGGACTGCTCATTGTCATCAATGAGACAGTTTGCGTGATAATGATCAATGAAATTCGGTTTTTTAAGTTTGGAAAATTATTATGACCATCATCCACAACCTCTATGATGCAGCCACGTACGATTAATTTATGTGTATGAGAAATACGTATTCTTCATCCTCGTAGATTTGCTTTGTATAATGAGACTCGTAAAAGCATCTTTCCCCATGATCCAAAAGTCCAAAACACGTGAGTCTTAAGACCGTTTGGTAACGTTTTCGTTTTTCAGTTTTTGTTTTCTTGTAATTTGATGTTTTCGAAAAACTAATTTTTGGATTTTTTGGATTCGAAAACGCGTTTGGTAGCAATGGCCAATAGTTGAAAACGATATTCGGAGAATCAAAACATAAAAAACGTGTTTGGTATAATATTAATTTTTAAAAAATTAATATTATAAATAATGAAAAACTGAAATTAAAATAATTAAACATTAAAACTAAAAAGCTTAAAATTAAATAATAAATAATTAATTTTCATCATCAAACATTCAAACCAATCGAAATCATCATAATCTTTTGACCTAGCCACCATAACATCTCATCATCATCATCTTCATCAAACCTAGCCACCACCACCATAACCCATCAAAATCACCAGCCACCACCACCTTAACCCACCGAAATCACTAGCCACCACCCTACGATGCGCCGATCGTCTCCAGTCGAGGAGATCGAACCCAACCAAAGCAGCTCCTCCCACCACCGATCTCTCTCTCTCTCTCTCTCTCCTCATCTATCTCTATTTCATTCGACGGCCGACGGAGATGGTCTTGGAGATCTAGGTTTGGTTTCGATCTCTCTCTCTCTCTCCTCATCTATCTCTATTTCATGCGATCGGCGAATGATGTTTGAAGATGATGGTTTCGATCTAGGTCTTGGTGATGGTGTGGGCGGTGACGGTGATGGGTTCGACGGCGGCAGGTGATGGTGCCGGCGGCTGGTGATGGTACCATCGGCTGGGTTCTGTTAGGGATTTGCAGTGATTTGGAATCTTAATTGCTATTTTATATTTGGTAACTTGTTATTTGATTTTGCTTTAATGAGAATAATTGAGAGACATTAATGGAGCAAGTCAATAGAGTGATTTTAGGAACCCAGATTCTATTTAGAGAAATGATTCTGATGTGAATGGTAATTTTTCTTGACAAATTGTTATTCCTCTTCCCTGTTTCTTATCAGGTTCTTCATGAAGATCAACGATGGATCCAGATTTTTTTTTTTTAATTTTTTTTTTTTTGGTTTTTGGACTGTTCTCCGAGTTTTCTAATTTTGTTTTTTGGAAAAATTCCACCAAACAAGTTCTCACTGTTTTTTGAACTCAAAAAACAAAAAACACGTTTTGAAAACGTTAACAAACGCACCCTAATAACCCTTTCATTTTTAAAGGTTCGGCCACTATGCATGTATTGCATTGGATTGATCAATAGATATCAATTGGGACACATTCATGACTGAACTATAAAAATGAGGCCCTCGACCCTCTATGTATATTTATTTGATTTTTTTTTCATTAGTAAATAGTAAATACTTATAAAAAGTAATATAATAACTCAAATTGTTTTCAAATTGCTTTTTTGAATGTTTGATAAGCAATTTGATCTGTTGTAGATGTGGTAAGTATTATATTTGTGTTTCTTTTGTGGGCCTTTTTAAATATATATATATATATATATATAAAAGATGGGCCTTTAAGTGATATGTGAGCTGTTTAAAAAAAAAAAAAAAAAAAAAAAAAAAACGTACGTGAGCCTCCAAATTTATTTTCAATCTGAAATACACAAAGTTTATTTTAAAATTGAAATTTGGGGCCCTCTAAAAACGGGGACCCTAGGCGGTTGCCTCGTGGACCTACCCTAGGGCCAGCCCTAGACACATTGTGACAAATATTTTTTGTATTGAATAAAAGATATACTTTACCATTGTTAAAATAGATGTAATAACAAGAAATGGGTACTAATCGCTTATTTGGGTACGTACGTGATATATTTACAAGCCGGAGAGAACTCGGTTCAGTAGAAGATACGTGTGACTTATGAAAAAGCCATGGCACCTAGGCCCCGTGAAAAAGTTTATACAGATCTTCTACATCTATGTTTAGGATATGTATCTTATGTGATTGTTGGCCCAATATATAGTAGTGTTATTGTCACCCCCGACTAATCTTAAAAATGCAATTCTTATAATTTCTTTTTTTCTTTTTTGGGATATTAACAAAATCTCCTCTTACGTTTGTCATATTGGTCAAAACCCTCCTCAGTTTTACTAATGGTCATTATCCCCTCTAGTTCACATTATTCGTCATTTTCTTCCTTTCCGTTAAAACACATTGGTGGTTAACCTCAAAGGGAAAAATAGTAAATGAACATAAAGGAATTATATATATGAAAACCAAAAAAGTAAGTTAAAAAAAAAATCAAAATGAAAAAAAAAAATAGATGGGAGAGATGTTAAGAGAATTTTTTTTTAAGATATATCTATAACAAAAGATAAACTAATTTTTTTTCATTAATTTCTTGTAAATTTAGTTCAAGTTCAGGCCCTTAGAGTCAAAATCTTGGCTTCGCCCCTGGTGATGGAAGTGGGGATAAAGCTGAGGAGGCCGGTGGTGGTGGGAAAATGAATTACATGGGTCAACTTAGTGGGTTTGATTACGGATACAGGAATCATCCGGTTGGACAGTTGATGTGTTATCGTAAGAACCTGCCAGAGAAGTGGTATTTAATTGATAGTTGTACATATTTTCTTAATGCGGACGCAACTTTTGACCAAAGTAAGAATAAATTTAAGGCTAAGTTGATTTTTTGTGACAGCAAAGGGATCGACCATGAGATTGATTCTGCTTATATACCATACCCAGACATGTAAACTGGGTTGGGCCGGTCAGATTCCATACAAGCCCAGCACGGCACGAAAATTGTTTAGCCGTGTTTTGGCCCTCGGAGTCAAAATCCTAGCTTCACCCCTAGTGATGGTAGTGGGGATAAAGCTAAGGAGGGCGGTGGCGGCGATGCTAGTGGGAAAATGAAGAACTTGAAAATGAATTATACGGGTCAATCCAACGGGTTTGATTACAAATACATGAATCATCCGGTTTGACAGTTGACGTGATGTTGTAAGAACTCACCAGATGATTCTTCTATTATGCGATTAGGTATTGTGTGTTAGTTTAAGTAATTATGAATATGATTATCAGAAGTGGTATTTAATTGATAGCTGTACATATTTCCTTAACGTGGACAGAGCTTTGGACTCAAGTAAGAATAAATTTAAGCCTGGGTTGATTTTCAATCCGCTTATATATCATAACTAGACATGTAAAGTAGGTCGGGCCAGCTAGACATGGCCTGATTCCGTACAAGCCCAGCATGGCACGATTCGGCACGATAATTGTTTGGCCGTGTTTTGGCCCCCTAGAGTCAAAATCCTGACTTTGTCCCTGGTGATGATAGTGTGGATAAAGCTAAGGAAGGCGATGGCGGTGGAAAAATGAAGAACTTGAAAATGAATTATATGGGTCAACCTAGCGGGTTTGATTATGAATACAGGAATCATCCGGTTTGACAGTTTATGTGCTACCGTAAGAACCTGTCAGATGATTCTTCTATCATGCGATCAAGTATTGTGTGTTAGTTTAAGTAATTATGAATAATATCCCTTGATTTTAGGATTTTTGTCAATAATCATCATTACAAATATGTATTCATGAAGGTAGTCTTATACAACTTTCATTGCAAGTTGTTGTTTGAAACTTGTAAAGCAATATAAGTTGTATAACTATATGTTTTGGTTTTGGATTTGAGAGGGTTGGTGATTGAAAATTTGAGATGGATGGAGGTGGGTTTTGGTGTTGATTTGGAAACTAAAATGTTCATAAGGCATTTGAGAGGGTTGGTGATTGAGAATTTGAGATGGATGGTGGTGGGTTTTGGTGTTGATTTGGAAATTGAAATGTTCATAAGGCATGTGAAGTAGTCACTTGTTACATATAAATTTGGAAATTGGAATCTGACCTTCAAGCTTGTTTGCTCCCACTCTCTCACACACACAAAAAAGCTGATGAATACAACAACCAAATAATTCATATGATAAACTCATATGTAATGGTCAAAGATCACCAAAAAAAATTATACATGCTAATAATTTTTATTTTTATTTTGGCTTTTGGATTATAATGCTAAAAAAAATAGTGTATATAATCCAAAATTTAGATTAAACATGTCACAAAAAAATTAATTGATTTTCTTAACGTGTTATGAATATAATTATTAGAAGTGGTATTTAATTGATAGTTATACATATTTTCTTAACGTGAACGTAGCTTTTGACCCAAGTAAGAATAAATCTGGGGCTAAGTTGATTTTTTGTGACAGCAGAGGGATCAACCATGAGATTGATTCCGCTTATATACCATACCTAGACATGTAAACTGGGTCGGGCCGGTCAAATTCCATACAAGCCCAGCACGGCACGAAAATTGTTTGGCCGTGTTTGGCCCCTAGAGTCAAAATCCTAGCTTCGCCCCTAATGATTGTAGTGGGGATAAAGCTAAGGAGGGCGGTGGCGGCGATGCTAGTGGGAAAATGAAGAACTTGAAAATGAATTATACGGGTCAATCCAACGGGTTTGATTACGAATACATGAATCATCCTGTTTGACAGTTGACGTGATGTTGTAAGAACTCACCATATGATTCTTCTATCATGCGATTAGGTATTGTGTGTTAGTTTAAGTAATTATGAATATGATTATCAGAAGTGGTATTTAATTGATAGCTGTACATATTTCCTTAACGTGGACAGAGCTTTGGACCCAAGTAAGAATAAGTTTAGGCCTTGGTTGATTTTCAATCCGCTTATATATCATAACTAGACATGTAAAGCGGGTCAGGCCAGCTAGACACGGCATGATTCCGTACAAGACCAGCATGGCACGATTCGGCACGATAATTATTTGCCCCCCCCCCCCCCCCCATAGTCAAAATCCTGACTTCGCCCCTGGTGATGATAGTGTGGATAAAGCTTAGGAAGGCGATGGCGGTGGAAAAATGAAGAACTTGAAAAAGAATTATATGGGTCAACCTAGCGGGTTTGATTATGGATACAGGAATCATTTGGTTTGATAGTTGATGTGTTATCGTAAGAACCCGTCAGATGATTTTTCTATCATGCGATCATGCATTATGTGTTAGTTTAAGTAATTATGAATATGATTATCAGAAGTGGTATTTAATTGATAACTATACATATTTTCTTAACATGGACGCAGCTTTGAACCTAAGTAAAAATAAATTTAGGGCTGGGTTGATTTTTTGTGATAGTAGAGGGATCAACCATGACATTGATTCCACTTATATACCATACCTAGACATATAAACAGGGTCTGGCTAGCTAGACACGGCCTGATTCTGTATAAGCCCGACAAAGCATGACAATTATTCGGCCGTGTTTTGGCCCCCTAGAGTCAAAATCATGGCTTCACTCCTAGTGATGATAATGGGGATAAAGCTGAGGAGGGCGATGGCGGTGAGAAAATGAATTACATGGGTCAACCCAGCGAGTTTGATTACGGATACAAGAATCATCCGGTTGGACAGTTGTTGTGCTGTCATGAGAACCCACCATATGATTTTTCTATTAGGCGATCAGGTATTGTGTGTTAGTTTAAGTAATTATGAATATGATTATCAGAAGTGGCATTTAATTGATAGATGTACATATTTTCTTAACATGGACGTAGCTTTGGACCCAAGTAAGAATAAATTTGGGGTTGGGTTGATTTTTTGTGACAACAGAGGTATCGACTATGAGATTGGTTCCGCTTATATACCATACCTAGACATATAAACTGGGTCGGGCCGGTCAAACACGGCCCAATTCCGTACAAGCCTAGCACGGCACGACACGACACAACAGGATAATTGTTTGGCTGTGTTTTGGCACAACCCAACAATGTAACGTGATGGGTTGGGTTTTGTGGCATGTTGGGCCAGCACGGCATGTAAAAAGTACAACCCGAATATGGTAAACATCATTTTGTGATCAACTTATGGACGAGACAAGTAAGTGTAATGGTCGGATCACCTAGAAGAATACTAAAAAAAAAACCTTGAAAAACAACTTTCACAATCCTTCTAAATTTGTCACCACTACTCCTACCACTATTTCCTCAAAACCAACCTTGTATAGGCAGCTCCAAGTTCTCCAAAGCCAAGCTATCAAGGGCAGTTTGGTCATTATTATTATTATTATTATAAGACTTATTTTTCCAACCTTGAAGCATCATCTCCGATGCACAATACACATGAATATGATACTTCTTGCACTTGGACACATATGACCAACCTCTGATCCCATAAACGCTTCTTTCGAGTCACCTTTTGTTGCAGCAAAAGCACTTTTTCAACACCTTGTCTCGAAGCTTGAACTTGACATAGTCAACTTTTAGCTTATTTAAGAGGTTTATGTAGCTAAGGTGTAAATCCCACCCTTCCTCTTTGTAGTGGTACACGAAACCTCTCAATGGCTTCCCGCACCCATCACATCGTCTCTCGTGTTATCCCGGTGGTCGAAAGAGGAACTTGAAGGCGGATTTTGGGAAGAAGTCGTGGCGGGTGGTGGATTTGTAGAACATGTAGTGTTTGTGGAGATCATACTCATAGTCCTCACACCGACGTCATGACCCAATCCCTTGCTTCTTGTAGTCGTCGCATGTATATGGGTTTTTTTTTTTGTTGTTTTTCAACACCATCTTGTGGTTCGGGTGACCAACATGAATCTCTCCCATAGTGTCTGATCTCGATTGGTTTTGATAGACCTCGACCTGTTTGGTGTAAGAATAACAAATTAGTAATTAAAATCTATGAATTATAGGGTTCAGCTATTGACTGAACATGATTGTTGTGTTGGTTTTTAATCATCATATTTCAATTCAAGGATCTATAAAAATTAAAATTTGAAAATAAAACTAAAATAAAATAAGGGGTTAATACACTGACCTCCCCGAGAGTTTAACATAAATATAGCTACAGAGCAATTATATATTTATCTACTCAAACTTCTCTTACTCTTAAAATTGAACTAATTAATAAAAAGATCAAATTTCCCTTAACTATAAAAATTTAAAATGAAGGTAATCTTAAAAAAAAATTAAATTAAATTAAATTAAATTAATTAAAGACGGTCCTTTCAATGAAATATAAATTTAAAAATAATTTTATATGGAAAAATCCAAAACTATTTTTAAAATTTTAAATTATCTTTATTTTTAATATAAATAAGAAAAGAAACAAGTCAATTTCAAAGTGAATTATTTTTATTTTTATTTTCCCTTTTTATAGTTTGTTGTTTCCTAATATGATTTATTAAATTGTTATATTGTTTTATTTATATAGTAGCCCAAACCTGCAGTGCAACCTGCAGTGCCCAAACATGAAGTGAAGATTGTGGCTCTCAAAATATACATACATTGTGAAGGGGCTGTGCTAGAGATATATATATATATATATAGTCATTCTATTATCAGTTCGAACTGACAAAAGTTATATCAGTTCCTTGTATGTAGGCCACTGGATTTAAATACTTAGACTGACAAGTGCATATAACCAAGTCAAAGTATTTAAATCTAGTGGCCCACATGCAAGGAACTGATATAACTTTTGTCAGGTTGAACTGATAATAGAATTTCTGTATATATATATATATATATATATTAACGAAAACTTAGTAAGAATGGAAGGTAAAACAATGTGTAAATTAAATTTAAAAAAAAAAAAAAAAAATTCCATGAACTTTTGTTGTTTAAATTTGCAGTATTCAATATTCTGTTAATTATTGTCATTTTTTTAGGTTTTTATTTATTTATTTATTTATTATTTTTTTAACAGTAGAACCAGATATGGATAAGTCTCAAGTCGGGGTTAAAGGTGTGTTTGATCCACCAAAACTTGCTGAAATTATTACCAAACGATTGGGAAAACATGTAGAAATTGTGAAAGAAGAAGCAATCAAGAAAGAGAAAGAGAAACAAAAAATAAAAAATAAAAAAAGATAGGGTAGACTGTGATTGTCTGGTCAATTATTCTTATCCTCCTCTTGATCAACAACCTTTATAAAATGATGATTACGAACATTCTCAAATCTTTAGTAATGAAAATGTTAATTCATGTTTCATAATAAAAAATTAATTATATTTTTTTATTTTAATTATTACGATTAATTCAGTGTTTAAGAAATGAGAGACAGATAGTATATACAACTCGAACCTAAAATTTCATCGGTGTAAGTACGATGGACATACCAACATATACGAGTGATGCTATATGGGCTATGGCCTGTATTAGTAGAAAACTGTCTCATTGTCATCCTTATTCACTATCTCTATAATAATAGTACCCTACCATGTTTGCTAGACAAATTTCAGTTTTTATAGTTATAATATTTAATTAATTTGTTAAAAATTTATTTGGGAAAAAAATTGAATTAATTAGCTAGCTGTAATGTAATTTATTCTCATGGAAAAGGAAAACCAGTTATGATTGTGGAAACCATCTGGGAAAGTTCAACTTAATGACTCTTACTAAATCTGTTTTAATTAATTAATTTTCTGTTTATTCTAATTACTTCAAGATTGTATTGAGAAGTTAACATATGAGGATAATTCATGTTTAGTAACTCTATAAATTTTTATAACAAAAACTTAAATATGCATTAAAAGTACTATACTGTATATATTTATATATATAGCTTGATTCACAACATCATTTCCACTCAAATCCATTCAGGAGAAGAAGAAAAAAAAAAAATGGGAAAGGTAAGCCACAAGATTTTATGTATGTTACATGTTTTCACTTATTTTTGATAATATTTGATATATATATATATTTTATGTCTTCAGAACAAGAACAATGTAAACAGACAAACAAAGACACAAAATCAAAGCGGCAAAGATCATGCGGTAACAAAAATAACAAAGAAATTGTATTGAAATTTCAGGGTTTTTTCTATATATGCTACATGTTGTCACTTGTTTTCATAATATTTGATATAATTAAACCATTTATATGTGGTTCATGATCAGAAGAACGAGATAAACAAACAAACGACCGTACAAAATCAAGGCAATGAAGATCAGAAGGTAGAAAAATACAAAGAAATTATATTGAAAGTTTACATGCATTGCGAAGGATGTTCTAATCAAGTTTTCGATTGCCTTCGAGGTTTTGATGGTAAGATTTTTTTTTATTTTTTATTTTTTTTCATTAGTGTCAATTATATATATTTAAAACAACTTTAAATAAGTTGAAACGTCAGTCATTTATGATCTTACTATTATTTTCTTTTAATATGATAAATAAAAGTTTTATTGTTGTAATTATTCATTTATAGGTGTTGAAGAAATTAAGATGGATAGAGCAAAAAGTACGGTGACTGTAAAAGGGGGAAAAGCTGACCCAATCAAGGTTTTTAAGAGAGTTCAAAAGAAATACAGTAGAAATGTTGAACTTCTTCATCCAAAACCAAAACCTGGTGGTGAAAAGAAACAAGAACCAGAAAAGAAAGAAGTCAGTCTCAAGTGATTTTTTTTTTTTTTTTTTTTGTCATTTCATTTATTTTGATTTTGATATTTGGTAATATCATCTCTTATTGCTATCTTGTTATTTATTTTATGTAGCCCGAACCTAAAGTGAAGGTCGTGATTCTCAAAATGTATATACATTGTGAAGGCTGTGCTCGAGATATTAAGAAAAGTATAGTAAGAATGGAAGGTAATTATAAATGTATTTAGTTATTATTATCAGAAGGGTATGATCAACTTTCTTTTTATTTTATACAAAATGTAACACTAGTTAATGGACATTTGAATTGAGATATACTTGCGACACACTTTTGCCACGGATTATGGAATATTTCATCTTCGACAAAATGTCATATTTTTTTTTTTTATATAGTGAATCATGTAACTCTTTTAATTTTAACACTAATTTTAAATTTTTTATTACTCTCCCACTTAATTTTGTTGATTATAATGATGTTTTCAGGGGTTTTTAGTGTAGAACCAGATATGGGTAAGTCTCAAGTGACAGTAAAAGGAGTATTTGATCCACCAAAACTTGTTGAAATCATCACAAAAAGATTGGGAAAGCATGTAGAGATTGTGAAAGAAGAACAAGTCAAGAAAGAGCAGAGAAACATAGAATTCCACAAGGACAGAGAAGAAAAATATGTGGTCTATAATCCTCCCCCACATTTGCAAAATGGTTATGGTTGCCAAATCTTTAGTGACGAAAATATAAATTCATGTTCCATAATGTAAAATTCCAATATATTTGAAAAAAAAGAAGGTAATTTGTTTTTTTAATTGGTCACCAAACGGATTACGTGTCTATCGGATATGTCGAGATAAAACAATACATGCGTTATGCGTAGCTTGGATATATACTTCTACAATCGAGTATATATTTTCATAGCACGTAAAATGCGTATTGTGGAACTCAAACTCCCTACCACTAATGTTCAACGAGAGATATGTACGATCATTTATGTTAAGAGAAAATGTGTCGATAAAGGGTAATTTATGACTAAATTACATGTTGGGTGTTGAGTATCTACCATATACATGGCAAGTACCGAAATGAATGGGAAAAAGTGAAACGTTCCAGAGAGAGAAGATATTTTCTCTCTAACATCTCTCTACACCGAACCTCCTCCGCCCTTCTTCTCAGTTCACCGCCGACATCCTACCCCTAAAAGGGATGTCAGCGGGATAATCGGTGGTCCGGGGAGCCTTGCGGAGGTTTTCCCTACCTTCTCTGCGGCTTCCCGGCGGCTTTTACTGCTTTCTCGGCGGCGGATTCCCGATCTGGTGGTGGTTTGATTAGGATGCAGAGCCGGGACATGGTCGACATCTTTGTCGTTGTCGGCATGCATTTGGGTCGGACCGTTCTTCATCGTTCCGTCCAGATATTTCCCGATCCAGCAGGTCGGCGGCGTCCTGATGTTCGTCTTCTCCGGCTGCCTTGGTTCCCCTCCTTCAGATCGGCTGTTAGTCCTTTTAATTAAGGTTTTTTTTGAGTTTGTACAGGTCTTATATAAACCGTTTTGGCCGCTAGCTGTTAGCCCGTGTGTTTGGCCCTTCTACTGGATCCCTCCAACACATGAGAGCCATGGTTTGTATGTTTGTAGTCCCTCTTAGTGAGGGTGTAAGTCCCACCTTTGTGTGTGGGTTTTTTTCCCGTTTGTGGGAATTTCATCTGGGCTGTGCTTGTGTGTCATTTGCTGAAGAGTCCCAGTTGTAGTCCTGGATCTGATTTCCAGGTGTTGTAAGCCTTTGGTTCATCTCAATCAAAAAAAAAAAAAAAAAAGTACCGAAATGAATGGAAAGAGTTCAATTTTTAGATTTATTCTTATGATCTCACAATTGATTTATTTTATCTTCTTATGTATATTTATTTTTATTAATCTTTAATTGAGTGCATCAAACTATATTAACCGAAACTTTTCATTTAAATATTGTAACTTCAATATCCATAAATCTATCATCTTTCAATCTAATGGTGAGAAAAGTAAAAACAAATGAATCAAAAATAGATTATAACCGTCTAATTATGGATAAATACATGAATTGATCGATTTAATGATAAATTTAAGTCAAAATTTCAAATACGTGGAAGCAAATTCCAACCAAATGTTGCCTAGAATGACACGTGAGATAGCCGAGCAAATTTCATAATTTTGTGGGTCTCCCCCTCCGTCCTAAGAATTATATTGTAATCTTAAAATTGTAAAGCTCTATTATGTGAAGTTGACATTTCCCATCATGATGAGGTCTTCGATTTGCAAACACCATAGAAGTCTTTTACATTAACAAAAACCTTGAACCTTCTACCATGCATCCGTTACGATCATTTAATGTTGTATGGATGCACCGGTAAATTAAAGGCGACCCCATATATATATATATATAAAAGTATAATTTAAGTAGTTTCACTTTAGAAAAAAAAATAAAAAAAATCGGATATTGATCGAGTTAGAGTGTTGTATCTGAAATACAACTCATTATATTTGAGATTGAAACTCATTTCATAAAAATAAAACCGAAAAAAGACTCGGAATCTTAGATCCACAATTTCTTAGTGTAAGTGTGAGAGGCATCGATATTATAGATTGCACAATCTCTTTGTTAATTGTTGATGTTGATTTTTTATAATTGCTGTATCCAAGATTTCTTTCCATTCATTCAAGATTCAAGAACTACTCATTTAACTACCATTTAAAACCAATAAATTACCAAAAATAATATTAAATCCCAGTATATAGCCGTTGAGAGATTAGTATTTTCTAATTACAGTTGTGTGTTAATTTCAATAAATTTTCCAAATTTTAACGACCGTTACAGTGGATAGTACTTCGGACAGAAACGAGCCACGTCATTTTTTTTTACCGTTACTTAGCGCCGCGCCGGCCGAAAAGCCGCACCCGCACACGCGCGGTCTTCGTCAAACTCGAAGCAACGGGAACACTTACACGTGGATTGCTACAATTTCATTGGACAATTCAAAATCTCCGGTCCCACAAATGCTGACTTGTCGACATTTCATTGGGCAGCAGCACGCATAACTGGACACAACATTGTTCACCTACCAGAGAGCACATGCCAACAACACCAAGAACAATAATAAAATAAATAAATATAATTTTAATTTAATTTATTAACAAATATATATATCTGGCTCATGTTTGCTGATCATGGTCCACCAGCGTACGTTAGAATCTCTCACTTGGTCAGAGACACTGCTTATTAAGACCATAAACAGCCCAGATATTGACACGTGTCATATAACTCTCCCGCGTCGTACATCTATCCGTTAACCCTAATCTCTCTCTCTCTCTCTCTGCCTGTCTGTCTGTTTCTGGCTCTCTCTCGCTCTTCTCTGCAATTCTTTGATTGAATTTGAAGAAGAGCAGAGATTTTTTTTTTTTCTTCTTGGAAGATTTTCAAACATAATATTAGATAATTGAAAAAAAGTTTAGAAAATAAAAGGTGAGGAATTAAAATGGGAAAGCTGTTATGCGATTCAACGACAGCTGTCGCGGAGACGTTTCAGGCCGCGTCGTCGCCGACCGGGCATTGGAGAGAGCCGAAGTCGGCGGTCGATCTCGTCGACCAGTCGAGCGCCGTCACGATCACGACGGCTGCTGCTGCGGCGGCGGCGTGGGACGAAGTAATCGGTCTCGAGGATCAGCAGAGGCGGCATCTGCAGAGGCTCCACACGAAGGGAGTCCTGTGGAAGCATCCAGAGGACCAGTCCCGCTCGGTGGTGTTCAAGCTCTCCCACGGAGGGGAGGTTTCGTCGGACGGGAACTGCCTGTTCACCGCGTCGCAGAAGGCCATGGCGCGTGAGGTCGACGCTCGGGAGCTACGGCGGCGGACAGTCAGGAGGTTCCTGGAGGACCTCGGATCTGTGAGCCAGGCGGAGAAGGAGGTGATAAACGACGCGATTCGGCACATGTACTCGCCGGATCTGAAGAGCGGGTGGGGGATCCACGTCGTTCAAGAAGTCAAAATGTTGGCCAAAAAAGAAGATCGGGTCGGTTTAGACTCCGCTATCGATGAGTTGGTCCAGCTCGGGATGCAAAGGTATCTTTTTTAAAAAAAGATTATGCATTTTCTTATTTGTGCGTGGATCTGTTTCAGTTAGATTTCATGCTTTTGTTGTCTGTTTGGTTGGCGAGAAAATGTAGAAATGATTTTTTTTTTTTTTTTTTTAATTTTAGATTTTCTTATTACTGTCAAATTGTATCGATTTATGAATTGACGTGCACGTTAATGAGAGTGAAAAAAATTCAAAAATTCAAAAATTCAATAAACATATATCATTAAATTAAATGTATTTAGTAGTGCTTTTATGTCAATTGGATAGATTAATATATTTGTACATGTGTGAAACTTGTCCTTGGATTGAACTTGTGATAATTCAGATTGTATTATTGGTTTGTCTAGTTTTTTATTATTATTATTTTTTTTTTCTTATTGAAGAGAAATGGCGGCAGAATCTATATACAAAGAGAGATGTATTCCGGTGAATGGTGGCCCGAGTTGGGCTAAATACATGTTGATCTCTGGTTCATCTGATGATGAATATGATATCATCACTTTGCAGTACACCGAGGACGGTTTATTATCTGTAGACGAGAACAGAGAAGGTCATGCTGCAGCTTTCGGAGATGATATTGCCATTGAATGTCTTGCAACTGAGTTCAAGCGAGAGATATTTGTGGTGAGTAATTTGTTGCTTAGATTGAAATGTCTTTCTAATATCGTTTTTCACGACATGGTTCATCTTTTGGTTTCATTGTTGTTCTTACTTTAGTGCCTCATTGTGTACGACTGTATCTGCTGCTAGAGGGTTTTCCTGTTATATATATGATACTGTTTGGGGGGTTAGATTCAAATTTATATACAGAATGCATGCCAAGTCAAATGGGATTCTAATATTGTGATTTTACTTCGTAAATCTGATCTCTTCCTTGATGAATTACTTTGAGATTTGGGTCATATAGTGTTTGTTGTTGTTACTTCATTGATTTCTTCATATTCAGGTTCTAGGTTTTCTGATCTCATACCTGGATATCTCTAACCAATCTTTGCACCATGCATAGACTTGCAAAAACTGTATGGATCCCTTGCCTTCAGACACGAAGAGAATTCCACTATGTACAATAACGGGAATGACTGGATTCGTTTTTAGTCAATATGTCACTACAAACCTTAGTCCAGAGTATTTTTATCTGGCCATTGAGGCAACAAAATCTACATTTCAAATCTGCTTTCTACTTGGGACATATGGTCTTTCGATTTTAGAATATCAATTTTCACAATTTAAGCTGTGCATTCTCTATGGCTTCTTCCCTTTTTCCATCCCCCAATCCCCACTTCATTGAGTAGTTGTCTGGTGACAATGAAGGTCCTCACATGTTGTTCTCTAGAGAACCTGGCAATATCTTATTGCATTGCATTGAGAGCATATGTATTAGAAAAACTATTCCATCACATTTGCTCTTATATTTTCTTGGTCAATATATTCTCATGTGGTCACCCATAATTTGTGGGCATTTTGTGATAGATAACCTTTGTTGAATCTTATGGCTGCTCAACAATTCTTCCTGTTCCAGCAATTTGTTGGACTCCTTTGGCATATTTCAGTTTCCCAGCATTGACTATATAATAGATTGATGTTCCATATCTGTTTTCTGATATCAATCTCTTTTTCCTTGGCATCATGTGACCACTGGCTCTCTCTTTTCCTATACCCCTGATTATCTGGCGTGTTTTTATGGTGCCCAGACAAACATTTGAAGTTCTTTGTTTCTCCCCACCCCTCTTCCTCTTATGGAATATTGGGTTTGAGAATATTATAGTTGTAATAGTATGAAATTATGTATATTCTCATTTGAAAACGTGAATGCATTGTTCGCTGCAGTTGCCTCTTTGATACATTTGTTGTACTTGAAAACTCAATGTATTTTGTGCATTTGTTTATCCTTCTATTTTCTTTTTGGTCACAGAAATAATGAGTGTTTCTTCTACTTTATCTGGCTTTTGTTGAACTGGGTAATTAGAGAAGTTATTGATAATCGATTTTTCTTCATTTTACTTGTGCGATCTCCAGGTGCAAGCACATGGATCCGACGCAATGGTTGATGAAGAAAATTGTGTTTTCTTTCTCCCACATCGTCCAAGGAGTGAAATTTGTGAACCTCCAATTTTCCTATTCATGAAAGGAACAGGTATTTTTTTTTTTTTTTTTTTTTTCTGATGTTTTCTTCTAAATCACAACCTCCCTTCGTTTCCCTCCCCCTGATTACGCAATTACTGGTATCTGAAACAACAAACTGAAATTCTTTCTTGCTTACAGGATGGTGTGGTGCCGGAGCTGATCACTACGAGCCTTTGATAGCTCATCCTTCTTCAATTGTCTCTCATGAGAAGGTTGCTTTGGTACTCTGAGGACATTTGTCCGAAAGTTTTGTGGCTTAGAGTTTGGGTAGGAGGTAGCTATAATATTCTTTCTTCTTTTTCACCCCCATGGCGTGCAGTCTAGTTCTCCCGATTCTTTTCTGGGTCACAAGGAGAATTTCATTGCAGTCTAGTTCTCCTGATTCTTTTCTGGGTCACAAGGAGAATTTCACTGCGTAGAGTTCATTTCGATTAATTTTTTTTTTTTTTAGAGTTGGTCGTCTTTGACTCTAACTAGTAGGTTTCGTGCCTGCACTTGAGCGGACATGTAGTATTTTGTAGTGCTCTCTTCTTCTTTTTTTTCTTTGCCGGCTTCTTTTTGCTGCGTTTTTTTTAGTTCCCTGAGGGTTGCTTGTATTGTCCCTGTGCTATTTCGATACAAGTCCTGGAAATATCACTGTTCTGTTGTATCTTATGCTCGACTTCATTTCTTCGGCAAATTTTCCGAGTAAATGTTTTGTTGAACCAACAACTTTTTATAATCGTCATGTTCCGTTTTGGACTAATGAGTAATGAATGACATACTCTCAATGCCTGGAAGTGTTGGTAAAATGATGGTGTGCAGATGAAATGTGAAGAAGAATATGTACCGGTTTCTTAATTGTTGTAAGTTGTAACAAGCAGTGTAGAAGGAATCAAAACACATCAAGAGTCGTTTTTTGAGGCTGGAAAAGACACATAATTTTGTATGTATTAGTAATTCGGCCCTAATTCAAGAAATCATGTTAAGTTAATTTTATTAAGATTTAATGTGTTTTATTCATTAAATTTTTTTATTTTTATTTTTTTATTTTTTTTTTTTAATCTTATTCGAATTTTGACGTAACTTTGCAAATCACCTCTTAGCATGGGCACACCGCCTCTTCCAAATTTATAGGGGTTCAAGTTTCACCGTATGTTTAAAACATGTGTGAAATTTTCTCATTGGCACTTTGGTGGTAGTGGTCAATTGCCAATGGCCGATAATAAAAGTGAAAAATAGTAATTATTAAATAAATAAATAAAGTAATAGCACACCTAACAAAAATATCAAGATTCTTTATTGATTCATTTGCTTTTTTAACCACCCATAGGAATTAACAAAAGCATTAACTTTTTGATATGTCACACTCACTTTCCTAATTTATTATTTTTTCTTTTTTTAAAGGACCTTCTATGAAGCTTCGTTCACCTCCAAACACATATACTCCCTCTCCCTTTCTCTCTTACATTAAGTAAAGGATCTCTTTTTTTTTTTATATGGATCAAATCGAAAGAGAATCTAAGAATTCCTTCAACATTTTTAGCTTAAAAGTATGTAAATATGCCTTTTCTGTTCATTGAATTGAACCCTCGTTTAGTCGTTTTCATTTTCACGTTTTTTCAAAACCACCACTAAATTACACTTTTTTTTTTTCTTTTTTTTTTTAAGTATTACATAAATTTGGGTTTTTTAAAAGGAGAGGACTCGAACCAATAACATTATGGTGTGTATGTGTGAGGGGTATATACCACCGGACCAACCTCATCTTATCGTAAATTACACATTTTACTTAAAGAAAAAATGAAAGGTTTTCGGTTGTTATGGGGGTTTTCTACTTTTCTCTTATATCGGTTGAACTTTGAAATCAAAACTATTTTATAGTATAAATAAGTAAAAAGTAACTTTAAGTCTTTAACTCCACAAGAGTCGTTTTCAGGACAAAACCGTGAAACCCGATGAGCCAAAGCCGACAACACCCTGTTAGTGGCAGGCTCGTGAATTATTTGATAGTGATGATTATTGTAATTTAATGATTCATGAAATGTTGCATCTACTTTTTTTTTTTTTTTTTTGTATCCGTGGGTGTCCAGGCCAGCTTACGCGCACCTCGACTAATCCCACGAGGCCCTGAAATTAACAGCCGAGTAAACCTCCTGTGGCCTCAAGAGAAATGTGGCTGCCAAGGATCGAACCCAGGACATCTGAGTTTACAGCTCGCCATAGTGACCAGCGACACCACCCCATTGCATCTACTTTACAGTAAGCAACTTTAGTATCTGCGAATTTCAACAAACGTGCACGGTTACGGCTTACCTAATGCTTCAATTATGGAGGGAAAAAGCAAAACAAATCCCAATTAACACATTTCTACCAAAACAACCAGAGTCTTTTTCGCTGTGCACCCTTTTAAGGCAAATCAAAGTACCACTGTTTTTTTTATTATTAACAATCAGATTTAATATTAACAGCAAAAGCAAATGCATTTTCAATAAAATATTTTAAATTTTCTATCACAAGAGTGAATGGTGCTCTAAATATCTTCAATAGTTCCTCTTTCTTAGATTATTTTTTCTTGTATTTAATTAAAAATAATTTTAGAAATTCAATGAAAAAAACAAAATGTAACGAACAATGAAATTACTGGAATATGCATGTGAATATGTGATAAATGTTAAATTTTAAGCTAATTAGCATGTTTAGAATCAACTGCAGATTAAAATTATTTATAAAAAAAAAAATAGTGAGATATTCGATACATATAGTAAGGTAATAAACTAATAATATTCATGAACTTGATTCAATTTCTTCAGTATAAAATAGATTAAATTTCATAATAAAGTATTGGAATAATGTAAATTAAATAATTAAAATTCTCCCACGAATATTCTGAAATGGAAAATTCAAAACCATCAACAGCAGCAACACTTTGAAAGCAAAATTGGGGGCTGCAAAGAAAAGCACCAGTATACACACACGTTCTCAACCTGCCATTCCTTTGTTTCTTTCTCAAATTTGACACCGATCGAGTCAGGAGTCTGCCTATAAGCACAACCAGAAATGCAACTCCGACTAATCCACTATAAGAGATTGATCTCCCCCCATGCTTTTATGATTTTAACGAGCAAATACGAGACTTGAACTCCTGTCATATATGTGAAAGATCACTTTACTGAGGGTGGATGTGTCTGTCATTCCTTTAAAATAAAGTAAACCCTCTCATACATTAAACAGTGAATCACTAAAAAGTAGAGCATGTTCTTGAATCCCACGTAAAAAAAAATATCTCATACCCTTCATTTTTTATTCTTTTTTTTTCACTATATAAACCCTTCATTGCTTCCACTTATACGTTCAGTCCAATGTGAATCCTCTCTCTAAAACATCTATACCTACATACATCCTTAATTTTCTCGAAAGTTCCCAAATTTTCCCGGAAAAGAAAAGAAAAAATGGGTTATGTTAAGAGAGAGAATTATAAGTTAGCCATGATCATGATAAACCAGAAAAAGCGTTGGCTTGTTCATGAGTTGATTCTCTACTCTGTCACAGCATTGGCTTGTAGTTTGTTTTGTTACTATCCTTATTGGTTTTCTTGTGTGTGTAGTTTGATCCAACAGTTGCCATATTTTTGGTCTTGTTTGTTTACACCAAAGTGTCTGTTTATAGTTGCCAATTTCATTATTGTCTTCCTTATTATTGGAGAATCTAGATCATCAAAAAAGTCATCGTCATCATCATCCAATAATCCAGCTTCTCAATACTATGATGAATACGTGGCGAGAAGCCGGAGAGCCAGATCATCATCTTCTAATTCTGCCTCATCATCATCAGTCTCCAATATTACTGAGATGGGTTTGATGAGTAGTACTACAACTACTGATCATGAAGTTATTAAAGAATTGATGATCATCAAAGAAGAAGAAGAAGATCACAAAGATGTTGTTGATGAGGATCAAGTGAAGAAAGATGATCATGAAAAAGGAGAAGAAGAAGAAGAGGATGGATTGCCTGCAGAGGAGCTGAACAAGAGAGTTGAAGATTTCATTGCAAGAGTCAACAAGCAAAGGTGGCTTGAAGCTACTAGATCATCATAATATTAGTTTCTTGGTCACAAACTCACAATTGATGATTTCTTAGGGGTAGAAAAAAAAATAGTGGATCTGGGTATAAATTAAATTAATTAATCTTCATAAAAGAGAATTGTTAATTTTGTAACTTAGAAAATAATATATATTTTGTATTGTAGACTATGATATATATAGTTTATATTTATAATTCTAATCGGTTTTATTGTCTAGTACGATGGTACTGAAAAAATTAAATAAAAATAAAAAATAAAAATTTCAAGACTTTGTTCCGTAACGTTACCACATAGCACTAAGGTCTTATTTATTTATTTTTTTGTTTCCAAAGACCGTCATGACGAGAGAACTCCCCTTAACCCTTAAGTATGTCAAGTTTAGGGATAGTAATGGATTGGATTGGGTATGGATATCCCAATATTCATCTCTGTATCCGTTTGAGATATATATCTCCATCCACGTATCCATCTCCATTTCTACGTGAGTGAGGCGGATTCGGATAATCCGCTAATTAAGATAGAGATATCCATCCCCACTCCGTTTATATCCATATCCGATGAAAAAACTTTAAATTTTTATATTTTACAATATGTAAGGGTACATTTTATTCTATTTAAAGAGCAACAAATACATCAAATAAAGTTCAAATATAAAAATTAATAATAACTTATATAATTAGAATTAATAATTACATAATAAATTTTTATATTCTTAAACTATTAAAATCTATAATGGATCCGGATGGGGATGGATATCCATAGACGATATCCATCCCTATCCTCGAAAATAAAACAGATATTAGGATGACATACATCCCCGCTCCGTTCCCGAAGAGTAAATTGCAACCAACCTCCCTGAGGTTTAGCCTTTGACAACCAAAAACAACTTTATTATTAATTGACAATGACCTCCCCTACTGTTAGTCAAAGTTAGTTAAATTTAACCATTGATCGGATTTGGGTGCTATAAATACCAAAATGTCCCTGAATATTTACTCAATGTCAGTAAAACTTAAGAAGAAAAAAAGAAAAGAAAAAAAAAAACTTGAGAAAACTTAAGATCCGTAAATTACTTGATTATTTACTTTTATAATCCTAATAAAAGACGATCTGTCTTTTAAAAAAAATCAAAAATCAAAACCTTCTTCACTAAAAACCTCTTCATCTTCTTTCTCTAAAAAAAAAAACCAAATTCATCATCTCTAAAAGTAACCCAGATTCATCTCTCTGAACCTCTCCGTCTTATCTCTAAAGCCAAAAGTTTTGTTATAGTGGTCATGTTTCATCTTGACTGAACATCTCCATCTTCTCTCTCTAAGAAAAAACAAATCTCGTTGAATCTTGTTTGGTTTGACATTGGGATTGGCTTGGTTTTTGGATGATGTTGAATCTGGTTTGGGTTTAATGATGAAGAATCTGGTATCTGGATGATGGTGATGGTTTGACTGGGTTTCATTTGGGTTTGAATCCGAATGATGATGATGGATTTGTGGTTGGCTTCAATTGAATCTGATTGAGTTTTTGTTTTTTCAATTATTGATTTGGGTTTGAATCTGAATGAAATCTAATGGTGATTGTGTTTTTGTTTTTAAATTTGTTTAAATTCTGTTTAGATTTCACTACAAATTGTAGGAAATCTGAGTGTTGATTCCACCATTTCCATGCTTGCAACAATTGGAAGGAAGCCATTTAACAAATTTGTGTGATTTGTTTGTTATATTTTTTAACCTCTTTTTTTTTCTTTCTCGTCTTGGTGTTTATTTGATTTTGAATTACAAATTTTACTGATGTACGATAACAAAGAAACATAGGAAGTGATGATTTGAATGTAACTGGATTTGCTTTATTAATTAATTTATTTATTTATTCAAAGATATCTTGATTTTGAACTTGGGTTTCTTCAATAATTCCAACTTGTGTTTTAATGCATTCAAAGCAGCTTTTTGTACTATTATGATCAATAGATATCATAACTTTTTGCTGGGAGTTGGATAAAGTAAATATTGAAATAATTGGTTTTTATATTTTAATAAAAAAAATATTTTCCTTTTTTAAATATATATTTATTCCTTTTAATTCATTTTTTAAAATTAATAGTTTTTTTAATAACTTTTAATATTTTGATACATTTATAAGATTAAAAAAAAAACATTTGTAATATTTATATGATATTATTTATTTTAATGTATTTTATTAGTTTTCTTTTATTATTTAATTTTTTGAATGACTTGAAAAAAAAAACAAGTTTTATAACACTTGTCCATTTTTTATTGGACAATCAAAATAAGTAAAGTTGATTAATTGTAAAAGGTTGGAGGGTAAAATTGTAATTCTCTATAAAAGTAAATAAACATTATTAAATAATGTCAAGGGTATTCTTGACTTTTTTTTTATCACATGGTCAAATGTTAAATCTAACTTCTGTTGACTAATGTGAGGGGATGTCATTGTCAATTAAACATAAAGTTGTTTCTGGTTGTCAAATGTCAAATGTCAAACCTCAGGAAAGTTGGCTGCAATTTGCTCGTTCCTGAAATAATAGTATCCATCCCCATTTTAAATGGAGTGAATTCTTATAGATATCCGTATCCATGGATAATTTTGTCATCCCTAGTCAAGTTTTACAATCGTCCTTACGAAAGAAACATCCTTAAGTATGTCAAGTTCCAGGCCTCATTCAAGTACTAATGGATTATGAGATGCAACAAATCAATTTAACTAAACACACCGGGCCAATTTGTTAAGAACCCCACATTTTCATATCAAATATATATAGTTTTTTTTAATGAATATGTAATTCGTGCATGTCCATCGGAATAAAGCTTCATTAAAACGTAATTGACTTTGCCACTTCATGAATCATGATACCTATTATATAAACTACATTTATTATATATATATTTTAAATAAATAAATAAATCTAACACAAAACGGATTCATATCAAAATCAATTAGTATATACATTTTTCAATTAGTAAATTTACCAACAATGCGTCTTCCATGGTTATCAAATTGAAAATTGAGTTATTGACCATGGAAAACGCATTATTGGTAAATTTACGAATAATTATGCGGTTTATGATATTTTACTGTTTTTTTTTTTTTGTTTTCTTATAATATATAATATTGAAAAAAAAGTTAATATACTTATCAAATTTGTTTTTTGTTAAGCGTTGCCAAAATAAAAATAAAAATGGTTTTTTTTTACCAACCATGATTATTTTATATATATATTTTAAGAATATACTAATCAATGAAATTAATAAAATTATGAATAAAAGAATATATAATAATTTATCAATCCTCTCAGGAGTATTACCCAACGGCTAAGAGCATTTCCGGCAGTCTTCCTTAAAGATATCACTTAGCTTAATTAAGTGAGTAGGTGCATTTTTACAGCTCTAAGAGCATCTCCAATGCAATGCTAAAAGCTGTGCTAAATTTGGCATATGCTATAAACTATACCAAATTTGGCACAGTTTAGAGCATCTCCAATGCAATGCTAAATTACTGTGCCAATACTATAATTTAGCATAAAGTAAAAAAAAAACATGCTCCAATGCAATGTTAAAAGATGTGTTAAATTTGGCATATGCTATAAACTGTGCCAAATTTGGCATAGTGAATAGATATGCCAAATTTGACACAGCAATAAATACAGCCGTATTTGTTGACTTTTTAATTTTAAATAATAAAAATTTAACAAACTTGGTAAGGAAAATTGAAATTAAAATAATTCTAAGAAAATATTCAATGCATCTATTGAATGCATTAGTTGTATTTGTTGACTTTTATAATTTTAAATAATTAAAAAATAAAGAATAGCATATCAAATAGAATTTTACATTGGAGTACAATGCTAAAATGATGTGTCAAATATAACATTTTACTATATTTCGTGCCAAATTTGGCATTGACATTAGCATATGCATTGGAGATGGTCTTATAGCATATGCCAAATTTAGCACAGCAATAAATGCAGCCGTATTTGTTGATTTTTTAATTTTAAATAATAAAAATTTAACAAACTTGGTAGGAAAAATTGAGATTAAAATAATTCTAAAATAATATTCAATACATCCATTAAATGCATTAGTTGTATTTGTTGATTTTTATAATTTTAAATAATTAAAAAATAAAAAATAGCATATTAAATAGAATTTTGCATTGGAGTGCAATGCTAAAATGATGTGTCAAATATAACATTTTACTATATTTCGTGCCAAATTTAGAATTGGCATTGGCATATGCATTGAAGATGGTCTAACAGCTCTCTAAATGGCTTCCTTAATTGTATTCTGGTGGAGTTCACTCCCTTAATTAAGAGGTATTTTCACACCCCCTTAAAGTGGGTTCCACCTATTTAAGATTATTTTATTTTCTTGAAAAACTCCATATATTTAAAACTTATAATTGGTGTAGGAGGTCGTTCGATTTGGTACGTCAAATGGGTCGGGTTGTATCATGCCCAAAGCAACTAAACTGGGATTAGTATGGTTGACGTCGACTGTCGTTTGCAAATGGTCGTGCGAACTTCGATATACCTGCAAAAGAGCTTTAAATAGAAATATAAATGGTAAGTAACAGGATGGTGGTGGCTGGAGATCATAGCCTTATATGCGCTTGGGCTGAGCGATGTTTGATTTCCGATGACTGGAATATCTCTTTGGAGGCAGAGTTTCAGTACGCTTTTATGAGCTTTGGTTGAGAGAAAATTCAGAGACGTTCAAAGTGAGAGAGCTCTATTATTTATAGTGGGAGACGTAGTTCCAACTGTTTACTGATATGGCTTGATTGTGGGCGAGATATCTGGAGAGATTCTCTCTTCAGATGATCCACCTCATAATAACTGCCCTTTTGACTTGGTCCTTCCAAGACCAAGTTCTGCTCCTGCTGATATATCATGTTGGGTCAATCCAACATAACGGGTTTGGATAGGATCCAGTATTACAAAGTCTGGGTTTTAATACATTGGGCCCATGAACCGTTTTTGGGCTACCACAATTGGCAAACAATATCTAATATTTAAACATAATATCTAACATTTAAATAATAATAAAAAATTATTAAAAGGGTCATTTAAGAGAGTATTATTGGAGCATATACTCCCTTAATAGTCCCTTACAATAACATACGCCCTTAAATAATGGAGTCTCTAAGGGAGATTGTTGGAGATGCTCAAAGATGGTATCACTTTATTAGTTCAGGTTTTGGTCCAATCCTGGTTAACTTATTAAACATCTAATTGTTTCCTAAAAAATAAAAAATAAACATCTAATTAATTAATTTTTGTTTTGAAGACATAATTAATTAAAAAATTGGAATGTAACACAATTCCAATCCGTCTTTTCTCTCGAAGAGAGACAAGAGCAGCCTTTGGAGATCTCAAGAGACTAACCCCTCGATGTCTCCGAAGAAGTTCCTACCCTCTCCTTCTCTTCAAAAAACCACTCTAATAACAAACCCATCTATCTTCTTCAACTAAAACTTTCACTTCACTTCAAATTTCTTGTCTTTTGATTCAAAAACAGACACAGATGGCGACTTTGTCTTCCTCAACCCATTACGGTTCCATTGCATATTCTCGCTCCTCACTATCATCGTCGTCGTCGTCAGATGGGCATCATCAACGATTAGGATTCTCTTCCTCCTCTTCTTTTCAACAGCGGTTTCTCCCAGCTAAGGTTTCTCTTCAATCTGTCAGAAATTCCCATCAAAATGTCGTTCTCACGCAAGATGGTTGGTGTCTCTCTCTTTTTTTTTTTTTTTGGTTCTCTCTTAATTTGTTCATGTTTATGTGTTTTTTTCAATTGGGTTGTTTTTGTTTTTTGCTTTTAGTTTATTGGTTGGCTTGCTTTGCTGGTTAAAAATTAGTGAGACAATGAGTGAGAATAAATCGATTGAGGGCGTTATAGGTCTGGTAGTCGGTTTGGCTTGCTCGTCTTTCGTTTGTGCTTGCTGTGTTCTCTTGCTTCTTGTTCTGTTTTTTGGTGTAGCCTGTTTAGTGTGTGTGGCTTGCTCTGTTGCTGCCACTTTGCTCTGTTTGTTTGTTCTGTTGTGGCTGCTTGGCCTCTTTTAATAAATTAGCTGTTTTTAAAAAAATTATAGATTCCAATGCTTGTATATGGTTTGAGTTATTTACATGAGATAATTTAGGAATTAGTCAAACAATGTAAAGTTCTTACTCTTAGATTTACTATTTTATGTTTTGGTTAATCTGAGCTATACATTTTATTGAAAAGCATAAGAAATATGTAACACAAAGAGAATTGGGTTATCTAGTTTATTGTCAATACCTCTTTGTGCTGAGATGTTGCATTGATTAGGCCTTCCTTTCAGTAGTTACTAAGTTTTATGGATTCGTATTGTGTGTAGGTGCAGTGGCCACAAAAGCAATCCCAGTTGGAAATGAAACACCTTTCAAGAAATTGAAAGATGGATTGTTGTCGGGTACATCATCGGAGGAATCTAAGGATGCAGCTGGTTTTGATATCAATGAAAATGAGTCCACTGTCAGTATTACAGTGGTTGGAGCATCAGGGGACCTTGCTAAGAAGAAGATATTTCCAGCACTTTTCGCTCTATATTATGAGGGCTGTCTCCCTGAGGTTGGTACTTTTTTCTCATTCATTTCAATAAAGGAAAGTTATACTCCGATAGTTCGGATCAGCTTAACAGTGGTGTCATATTCTATGTTGTTATCAGATTTTGTATAATGTGTAGATTTATCTGGTGGCAGCATTTTACTATTTGCGGTTATGCTCGGAGTAAGATGACTGATGCAGAACTCCGAAACATGGTTAGCAGGACTCTCACTTGCAGAATTGATAAGAGGTGAGTCTGCCTTTTTCTTTTGCTTGTTATCTGAAGTTTACTTAGCAGATATGTTTTTAGTTCCGTTGAAGGAAGTGGCAGTCTTAGTGTTGCAAATCAAGTGCACTTGCGAATTCTCAGGTTCATTTAGACATGATATGTGGTATTTTCTTTTGTTTTCAGGGAAAACTGTGATGAAAAGATGGAACAATTTCTTAAAAGATGTTTCTACCATTCCGGTCAGTATGATTCTGAGGAAAATTTTGCGGACCTTGACAAGAAGCTGAAACAACATGAGGTAATTAGGGCGTGGGTGAGCATAGTGATGTGATTGCATTGCACATTTCACTTTACGCGTAGTTTGTTAATTGGTGATTCTTGCACATTGGAATAGGATGCATTGTTATATTGGGCATCTGGTGGTAATCTCAAACTGTGATAGAAACAACCAAATGCAACTACTTAAGCTTGTGGGTTGAGTTATGGTAGTATTCACTTGTCAGAGAGCCATGTTTCTTCTTTAATTTCAAGATAGAAAAGATAGTTGTTTAGGCACAATTTTGTTTAACGTGAATCAATTATTCTTTCCACATCAAGATTCAATTTTGTTTGATGATGATAAATCACTTGTGCAGGGTGGGAGGGTTTCTAATCGGCTCTTTTATCTGTCCATCCCTCCAAATATATTTATAGATGCAGTCAAATGTGCAAGCTTGTCGGCTTCATCCGGTAATGGATGGACAAGGGTCATTGTTGAGAAACCCTTTGGCCGAGATTCAGAATCTTCTGCTGCTTTGACAAAATCCCTCAAGCAGTATCTTGCAGAAGAGCAAATTTTTAGGTGGAGTTTTTGTAGTTTTGTTTGGTTCTTATTAAGGAAGGAATTAGACTATAAAATGATTGGATTTGTGGTATTCTTTCTACAGGATAGATCACTATCTCGGAAAGGAGCTAGTGGAAAACCTATCTGTTCTCCGGTTCTCCAACCTCATTTTTGAACCATTGTGGTCAAGGCAGTATATTCGGAATGTACAGTTTATATTCTCTGAAGATTTCGGCACTGAAGGACGTGGAGGGTATGTTTCTTTCTAATATAGGCATCTTAGTTTCCAATATGCCTTTTAGAGTTTCTGATTTTCTTCTTGTTTTCATTTTTCAAACCTAGGTACTTTGACAATTATGGGATAATAAGAGATATAATGCAGAACCATCTGCTTCAAATTCTCGCCTTATTTGCTATGGAAACCCCTGTCAGTTTGGATGCAGAAGATATCAGAAATGAAAAGGTTTCTATTAAAATATAGAAGTGGTGTATATTAAACTTGTAATGGGGATTTTTCTTCTTCATAAATTTATGATTGATTTCTGGGTGTCAGGTCAAAGTTTTACGGTCTATGAGGCCATTGCAACTTGAAGATGTGGTTGTAGGGCAGTACAAGAGCCACACAAAAGGAGGAGTTACTTACCCGGCCTACACTGATGACAACACCGTGCCAAAAGGCAGCTTGACGCCAACTTTTGCCGCTGCCGCTCTCTTTATAGACAATGCAAGATGGGATGGAGTGCCTTTTCTAATGAAAGCTGGCAAGGCGTTACATACTAAAAGGTATGTGGAATTAGATATCTTAATTTTATATTTCTCATGACTTGGGACTTGTATCATCCAATACCTGCCTGCTTCGTCATTGGCTTAATTTTCTTTTTTCTATTTACAGCGCAGAGATAAGGGTGCAGTTCAGGCACGTGCCTGGCAATTTGTATAACCGTAACTTTGGAACAGATCTTGATCGAGCTACTAATGAGCTTGTCATCCGAGTACAGCCTGACGAAGCTATTTATTTGAAAATCAATAATAAGGTCCCTGGTCTTGGAATGAGATTGGATCGTAGTAATCTAAACCTTCACTATGCAGCAAGGTAAAACTTCCAACAGTGCTTTTCGATACATGAAATGTGATACATTATGCCTGTAAATCTTCTTAGTTATTAGATGTACTTACCATGGTTAGTTTTGCCTGATTAAAACACATTTTCAGATTTACCTATGTATGTTATTGTTGAAATTGAAAGTGGCAAGGCATCTAGGATTGTCTGTTGGTTTATTTTTGACAACATTGACAGTTCTAAACGCTTGCATTTGATTTATACTGAACTAATCGACTACATGTTCTTTATAGATACTCGAAGGAGATTCCTGATGCATATGAGAGGCTTCTGCTAGATGCTGTTGAAGGGGAAAGGAGGCTGTTTATCCGGAGCGACGAACTAGACGCTGCTTGGTCCCTTTTCACTCCTCTTTTGAAAGAGTTAGAAGAGAAAAAGATTATCCCCGAGTACTATCCTTATGGAAGCCGGGGCCCTGTTGGGGCTCACTACCTTGCGGCCAGATACAATGTCCGGTGGGGCGACATCAGTCTAGAGCAGTAACCACATCATAGCAAGACTAGGAGAATAGAAGCCGAGGGTGCATCAAGTATTATCCATGTTAAGTCCATGATTGATAGGAGCAGCAGGGCATGTAAAGCAAGGTAGAGGCCATCAAGGAAGAGCAGGGTCCTTTGTTTTCTGTGACTTACATTTTTATTTATCCTGTTTTGATCTGATTATGTGGTCTCTAATTTTTTTTCCCCAAAAGTTGAAAGGCAATAATGTCAAAATCTAATACATGTTTTATCTTTCTTTTAATATTATGAATTGGAATTGACTAGTTTATCTGCTAAGTTTTGTCCCCAAATTGAATGACCCATCCCCATTTCTTTCCCCCCAAATTTTATTGAAATGGGGATGGGGAATTGGTATTCAACCGTTTGGAGGGTTCACTCACACTTCGGTCAGATGTAACAAATCTTTCATTGAGAAACAATTTACTTACCGGCTTCTAACTAGCATCATTCCACCATACATCAGTGAAATGAGGAATGTCATTTCTTGACCTATCAAACAATCAACTATATGGAGAAATCCTATCAAACTGGCAGGGTTTAAAAAATAATTATATAATTATTGGGGCGGGTTGAGACACGGTGGTTTGACCCATACCGATCCGGTTATAAATTGGGTCAACAACATTTGACCTATATCTGATATGAAGTCCATTTTAAGTGCTCTAAACCGGCTTTATATGGATTGGATCTCCGTCGGTTTGGGGTGGATCGGAGATTTTTGCCATCCCTAGTGAGGGCGAGAGATTAGAGATTCTAGGATTTTTTTTAAATCATTAATTCGAGGTTTAGAGAAAGGGACAACCTTTTGGTAAAGGTGTGAAACAATCTATTAAAAGAGTTGTTTCCTGTTGAAAAAATGCAAATGTGAGGGAATGTTAGCTGTAATTTACTCTTTAATAATAATTATTATTATTGTCATATGGTACTTTTATGCATGTCAACCTCAACCATGTTTATTATTTATTTATAGAGAAATGTTAGACCGTCTAAAATATTTATTCAAAATCATGTTCAAATAATATGATATGTGAGTTGTCAAGATCATGTTACTTACACCGTAATCTCATGATTTACAGCTGAGACAGACGGTAACATGAGGCCAGGGTGGGCTCAAGCCCAACCTGGCTCATCTAATAAAAAAAATGAGAAAACTGGAGAATAATCCTTACAATTTATTTAATTATATATTTAGATCAATTATATAAGCAAATACCATGCGGCCCCGTTTGGCAGCCGGGATTGGATAGGATATGGACTATTTTTAATCTCATTCCCATGTTTGGTGCCAACTTGGGATTGGATAATTTTTAGTGGAATTGGTGAGAAATGTCACCTTTTTAAACTGATTTGGTGACAATGTCACTGCTTTAATAAGTTAAGTTTAAAAGGCATCTATTATGGTGAACGGACAAAAATACCCTTACTTTACACATTCTTTTCTTACTTTGAAGTTTTCTGAGATTTAAAACAGACCTCCAATGGATAATTAATTTTGTGGCTCTACGCAAACGCATTCGGGGGTCGAGATTTTTTTTGGTTTTGAATCTTCCATTGAAAAGGCTCGAAATGAAGTGTTCGAGCCTTTTCATACACCAATCGTGCCTTTTCATTAGTGTATGAAAAGGCTCGAACACTTAATGAAAAGGCACGATTACTGTACAATCGTGCATTTTCATACACCAATCGTGCATTTTCATGTACAAAAAGGCACGATTACTGTACAAAAAGGCTGGAAACTTTGTTCAAAAAGGCTCGAAATATTTTTTAATTTTTTAATCGAGCCTTTTGGAAAAGTTATCGAGCCTTTTGGAAAAGGTTAGAAAGGTTATCGAGCCTTTTCCAAAAAGGTTTGATAACCTTTCTAAAAGGCTCGATAACTTTTCCAAAAGGCTCGATAACCTTTCTAAAAGGCTCGAAATGATTTCGTGCCTTTTTGAAATATTTTCGTGCCTTTTTACACTGTCATCGTGCCTTTTGAAGTTGTTATCGAGCCTTTTGGAAAAGTTATCTAGCCTTTTAGAAAGGTTATCGAGCCTTTTAGAAAGGTTATCGAGCCTTTTGGAAAAGTTATCGAGACTTTTCCAAAAAGGCTCGATAACCTTTCTAAAAGGCTCGATAACTTTTCCAAAATGCTCGATAACAACTTCAAAAGGCACGATGACAGTGTAAAAAGGCACGAAAATATTTCAAAAAGGCACGAAATCATTTCGAGCCTTTTTCAAACTTTTTTCGAACCTTTTTCGAGCCTTTTGGTGAAGAAGGTTACTGTGGGGGGCAATTTTGTCCGTTCACCATAAATGATGTCTTTTAAACTTAAGTTAGTAAGTTGGTGCCTGTTCCCAAAAAAGAGCCTCAAATAGTGCTATTTAATTTTTTAACCCTAATTTTTATCCCACCAAGACCATGAATCCCACCAACGTGGGATAAACGAATCCCACCAAAACAGATGGGATTCATTTGAATCCCATCTCTTCCTTCTTCAACCCATCCTTCGCGGCCACTGCTTCCTTCGCCGCCGCTGTTTCTTCGCCACCAATCGTTCGTCGCCGCTGCTTCCTTCGTCGCCGTTGCTTCCTCGCCACAGATCCTTCCTCGTTGATGCTTCTTCACCGCCGCTGCTGCTTCCTTTGTCGCCGTTGCTTCCTCGCCACAGATCCTACCTCGTCGCTGCTTCTTCGCCGCCGCCGCTGCTTGCTCTTCACCGATTATTCCTCGCCGCTGCTTCTTCGTTCTTTCTTCATCTTCGTCTTCCAACATCTCTTCCAAAATCAATTTGAGTTCCATTGATTTTCGAATTGAAACTCAAATTGATTTTCTGGGTTGATTTAAAGTTTAATATAAGGTTTGATTTTGTGGGTTAAATTCGAATTGGAACTCCATCTCGGTTTTAGGTGTTGTGGTGGTGGTGGTGATGGTGGTCGACTGTGCATGGGTAATTTTTGGGTTTGTGTTTTGTTGTGGTGGTGGTGGTTTTGTTTAATTTCTGTGTAATTTTTGGGTTTGTAGTGGTGGTGGTCGACGGTGGGTGGTTTGGGCTTGGAGGTGGGTTTGTAATTAATAAAAAATACAATTTCCCTAATTTTAATCCTATCCTGTATTGCACCAAACATGAGATTACTCTATTTTTAATCCTATCATATGTTGCACCAAACACAAAGCAGTACTAAATTTTGTCCAGTCCAATCTCATCCAATCCAATCCCATGAAAATAATCCTATCATATCCCGTGCACCAAACGGGGCCTGCATGTCTTTGTTATAAGCCTGCAGACCGCAGACGGCGACTTCCTTTCACTTATTTATTTATTTATTTTATTTTTTATTTTTTTCAATTTTAACTCACTCCCACCACTTCAAATATAAAAAGACTTTTTTTTTTTAACTTCTCTCTCATTCTCTAAATTTGGTTTAAACTCTCTATATAAAGTTTGATTTTCTAATTGGATATATTTTAATGAATTATATATTTTTTATTTTTTTATTTTATTTTAAAATTTTAGTGTTTATCTAATTTATAGTTTATTAACTTTATATTATCATACGTGGCTTAATATCTTTGTCAAAAAAAAAATTTATGTATTCTTCAAACAATTTATGTTTTGTGAATTATATAAATTTAAATATTTTATTTTGTTTTGAATTTTTAGGGTTATTATAATTTTTTGTTTATAAAATTCTAGAGTTTATCTACTCTCAAAATTATGAAGTATTGGTATAAAAATTGAGTGCAACATCAAATGAAAATACAACTATATAATATATTGTTTAGTAAAAATCTTGTTGATGTTGTTTTGGTTTGGTTTGAGCTAACAAATAAGGAATTTATTTCAATTTTTTTTTGAAGTCTTACATAAGTTCGGGTTTTTATTTGGGACTTGAACCCACAATTTCATAGTGTAAGTGTGAGGAGTATATCACCCGACCAACCTTATCTCCTCTAAATTTATTTTCATGTTACCTTGTAAAAGTTGAGTTAAAACTTTTCAAAAAATTCCTTAGTAAATTGTTAGTAGCCTTACATCGAATATATATATTTTCAAAATGTATGCATTATTATTTCAATTTTATTTTATTACCTACTGGATGTATTTTATTTTTCAATTATTAAAATTTCTTCGTTCCATAGAGAATGGTCAATTTGTTTAAATAATTTTAAATCACTTGGATTGGTTTTGCCTTTTGTTTACAATATGGGTTTGTGTTGAATCTGGACCTGCAGATGATATTGGTTTGACCACTCTCTCACTAGAAGAGAAGTACACTGCCCATGTGGCCATGTGAAAACTGAAAAGCTGTTGTTAGTTTTTTTTTTTTACTTTTTTACTTTTATTAAAAAAAAAAAAAAAAGTACTTCCCATGTGAAACTGAAAAGCTGAAGTACTAACCACTCTCTAAAAAAAGCTGAAGTACTTCCCATGTGAAAACATTAGAACTCGTTCAGGGTGCATTGCACCCATCCAATGGGTGCATGCCATGTGACAAGGAGTTCTCTTTATCACGTGGCATGCACCCATTGATTAGGGTGCATTGCACCGGGTACATCCGTACATGTAAGATTTTCACTTCGTTCAGACAACCAATTCCTGATTTTAAACTCCTTCTCTCACCTAAAAGAAACCTCTGATTTCTCTGTACAAAACTCAACCAAAATCGCAACCTAACACAACCCAGCTCAACCTCTCGACCAGCCATGTCCACAGTCACACCTTCACTTTCTGCTCAAAGGTAAAATCTTCTCATTTACATGCCCCAGTTCATTCTTCAAGCAAGCATTTAGTTTCTTAAATTTTTTGTTTTTTCATATATGTGGTTTTTTTATTGTGATCAAAGATCATGCTCTTGGTTTTGCTTTTGGTGGGTTTGTGATATAATCATAGTTTTCAGATGAAAAGTTGTCGAATTTCATTTGATGTTAGCTGGCTAGCTCTTGTGACAGTTTTTATACTTGATTTTAATTAATTGTAATTATAGTTTGGTGAATCACAGCTGTTTATATATATAGTTTAAGTGTTCTTGGTTATTTGGTAATTATGCTAAAATTTTCCAGATATTTTCCCATATTAGCCAAATTGACAAGACTATAACAATCTTGTAATTGGGTTTGATTAATCTTTGATGTTGTGGTCGAATTTTTGAGGTTGCAACCTAATTTTCCTGGTCGATAATTGAACTAGAGTTGAAATGGGTTTGTGATATGATGAATGTTCCAAATTTCCAAGTTTATAGTATTTGTCTCTACTGCGCGCCATTTGTTGTGTTTCGATCTGTTCTTTGTAAACTAAAGGATAAGATTCTGGTGGCTGTTGAGCATGTAATAATACTTCATATATGGCTTAAATGGAAGCAATTCTTCAGGAAAATGGGCCTTTTCAAGATTTAGTTTCTCCCTCTAAAAAGTCTCAGGAATTTGTTAACTTCTTAACATCAGTACACATGTGATCCATCTTGTTGCTAGCTGCACATACAAAGAAGGATTACGTGTGTGTCTATTGATGTTAGCAGATTCTTTGAGAGGTAAAGTTTGAGACCTTGACTTTCTTGCAAATCTCCATGCCACAAGTGGAAGCAAAACTATTTCATCACTCCATGGGCCTCTCTATCTCTGTCATTGCAGTTATCTTTCTTATGAACTGTTCAGTCATTGGATTGTAGATTTTGTTTCATGGTATTTGACAAAAAGGATTGATGATGTACCTATTATAGGTTTGTATCGTGTTTATATAAAATAATGAATTGAGTTGATATGAGCTTATTATTCTGCTTGGTTCGATTACAATTGTTTGAAATCTTGTTGAACTTCAATCAAAATCTTAGTGAATTATCCTATTCGTGTTGACATGTATCGATATACGATGAATTGTTTATCCAATTTAATATTAAGAATCACTTTGCAAATAAATTTAACATTAACATTAACAATGTCAAAATTGCCGGTCACCTTTTAAACGATCGTTATCGGTTGTCACATTCGAACCATTTTGAATCCACCCTTTTCGTCTTTTTTCATATATCAAACACATTCAATCACTAAAGATGAGACTTAATTAACATATATAGTCATATAGTCTAATCACAATAGAATCCAGCATCATCGGAAAAATGAATCGGATTAGCTAAGGATCACATAAATGTATGGTAAATGGAAACAAGCATGATTATTTTGGAATCGTTAATGAATTATATATTTGCAATGTATAAACACGATAATTAACTAAGTCATGACATATAGCATAACTAATGATAATGTTGTCTTGCAGATGACTGATATATTTTTTCATACAACAAAGACATCACCCCAACAACCCTTCTTATTTTTTTCTCTCAAATACAATGTTTAGGACAGAATCATTGTGCAACAACTGGACTAGCTTGGATGGAAGCTATTCCTAATTTAAGAATGACTGTTCCATTATTTTCCCCACAATTATACCGAAATGGGGATGGGGATGGGGATGGGGATGGGGATGGGAATGGGGGGTCCCCCATCCCCATTTCCCTATTTCCCCCATACATATATATATATATATATATTTATTATTCTTTGAAAACCCTAATTCCCTAAGTATATATACACATTTTATATAAAATACACTAATGAATTTTATTTTGTATTTGTAATGGAATGCCTGTTTTTTTAGTTTAATTCGTAATTTTTTATCAAATGAGAAAATGGGGGAACGGGGAAAACCGGGAACTGGGGAAAAATGAGGAAAATGGGGAATTGATGATGGGGATGGGGATGGGGATGGGGATGGATATAGGTCCCCCCAAAATTCCCCATCCCCATTTTCCCCAAATGGGGGTTATGGGGATGGGGGGACCTATATCCATCATCATTCCTCAAACGTGCATCTCTAATCTTAAGTGCAAGATGATGTAGTTTTGTTACCTTCCCTCTTGGTGAATTAAGCATTTTTTTTTTTTTTTTTTTTGAAAGAAAAAGTTTTTTTTTACTCATGATTTCTTCTAGAGAGAATTCAGAGAAGTACTTAATTACTTAATTATTTACTTTGAACCTGTACATGACTTCATGGAAAGGTGTTATCACTTAAAATCATTTTGATAACCTTTCAGGATTAACTTTCATTTACTTATCCATCCACAAACAAATCCTTGGTTTTCAATGTGAAGCATGATTGGGTTGCTGTGAATAATAGCATTTATATATATTGGGCCTATACAAAACAGGTGGTGAGCTTGCCAGTATATATTAATATATTATTATGCTTTGAAATAACAATACTGTTAAAATATTTCTAAATATATATATATATATATATATATATATATATATATATATATATATTGTTAAAATATAAGTAATATTAATATATATATATTTATATTAACAGTCTTTCTATTATCAGTTCGAACTGACAAAAGTTATATCAGTTCCTTGCATGTGGGCCACTGGATTTAAATACTTTGACTTGACTGTATGCACTTGTCAGTCAAAGTATTTAAATCCAGTGGCCCACATGCAAGGAACTGATATAATTGTTGTCAGTTCGAACTGATAATAGAAAGACTGTTTATATTAAATAACTATCTATAAAACTTAGAATAATACTAAACATCCCACCTAAAATCCCACATTTTTCATCCCAACACATGTGGCATGTGAAGTGTCAAATCGTGAGTGGATACACATTAATGATGATTTATCTCACTTACCACATGTATCCACTAACGATTTGACATTTCAAGTGCCACATGTGTTGGGATGAAAAATGTGGGATTTTATATGGGATATGTAGCATTATTGTAAAACCTATCACCTCATAGTATAACCGGTATTGTATCTCACATCTACATCGGTAATGATGGTTCAAATCCCACCGTTTACATTTTTAGGAATATCCTTTTTACAAATTTAATTTTATCAAATTTTAATAACTTTTTATGCCTTTTTTTTTTTTTTTTTTTAATTTTACTATATTTTCCAATTCCTTTCTCGAATTTTCATCGTATTTTGAAATAAACCAATTCATTTTTTCTTTTCTGTTATTGTCAACTTCTTAACTACTTTTAATTTGTAGTTACTTAATTCAATTTATTTCATCAATATTCCATATTTGTTGAATAAAAATGTGTTTTTTCTAATACAATATAATCTAATACCACAAAATATTATGTATTAGCTAATATGGTGTTTGTTGTATTAGACCAGTGGCGGATGCATAAGAGGGTTGCCCTGGGCTGTAGCCCGGGTAGCCCTCTTTCAAAAGAAATATATATATATAATGATTAATTACACACACAAAAAAAAAAAAAAAAAAAAAAGCCCTTGGTATTAGGTCTAATTGTGTTTATATGCACATTTGTTTATAATTGCACTAATATCCCCTGCTGTTAGTATAATTTATTTCATTATTTATTCTAACTTAAAATCAAAAGACAATAATAAAAATTACAAACAATCGATCACAATTGACAAAAGTATTACTTTATGCTTGCTTTACATATAATATTCTCTTGATTTTATTTTGCTTTTTTGATTGTACAATTTATATTCATTTTGTTTTGTTTTATTCGTTAATTTAAACAATTCAAGCCGTCATTAATAGTAAATTTTCATGATATATAGAATCTATTTTAAAACATGATATATATTGACTAAACGATTCAATGTGAGTATCTGTGAGTCATTGATTAAGTATTCAAATATATTGACTAAACAATTCAATGTGAGGATTTGTGAGCCATTAATTAAACATTATAATATATTGACTAAACAAAAATAGATATATAAATCCAACGATTAATAGCTAATGAATTGACTTTATAATACTAGTGTGTGTTGAGAAAAAAAAAATTGTATATATAATTTAGCCCGCCCTGTAAATATTTTCTAGGTCCGCCCCTGTATTAGACAATTAAAATGTAGTAAAATAATACATTACAGTGTATTATTTTAGTATATTTTAATTGCCTAATACAATACAAATACATGATAACAAACATGGCCTAAAGAAATTAAGCATACGTTGGTTTAAGTAAGATGAAATGAGTTGATATGAGCTTACTATTTTACTTGGTTCGATTACAATTGTTCGAAATCTTATTGAACTTTATCAAAATCTTTTTTTTTTTTTTTCCTTAGTGAATTGTCCTATTCATGTTAACATGTAGATATATATACGATGAATATATTGTTTATCCAATTTAACATTAAGAATATACTTTGCAAATAAAAATTTAAACCTTAACATTAAGAATCACTTTGCAAATAAAAAATTTAAACCACAACGTAAAAAAAAAAAAAAAAAAAAAAAAAAAATGAATAAAACAGACCAATCCCAAGTGGAAATGAGAGAATTTTGTTAGAAATTGCAAATTTACATGCATTTTTTGGAAGTAAAAAAGAGCAGATACAGTTCATATATAAAATTGTAGATAAAGATAAATAACACTTAGGAATTCTAAAAAATTAACTGTCAGTAGTTCAAAGATACAAGAACAAAGTTTAAACCCTGTTGTAGAATTGCAGTCATGCCCGATATTGTAGAACTTTCATAGATTTAATTATCAACAATTCAAAGTAAATGAATGTTCAAGTAAGGGAAAACATGAAGGAAAAAAAAAAAAAAAGTTATGCTAATTTTTTTATTTTTGACGTAGTTATGCTAAATATTTCGATAAATGAGGATACATCAAAATCAAAACAAGGATCGACATGCATATAAAATTAAGAATTTAGCATAGCCCTAAGTTAACTCGTGACGTGCCTGGGATGTCACAAGTCAACTCGAGAATAATCGTATAGACCTTAAATGTGATGGATTGGGCTTGTCTCTGTATTCTTTCTCTACCCAAAACTTAAAACTTATTTAGGATTTAAATTAGAAACAAGACCTTTTAATAGCATTAGCTCTTATATTTATTTAATTCATAATCAATAAATTAATTTGAATAAATATTACTATACTTATTAAATTGTTGTTAAAAAAGGGAAAAAGTGAATTCTACATAAATTCATCTCTCATTATAAGAGCCAGATTCAAGACCAAAAACTATCACAAATCAATCAAATAATTTTCTCTGAAGAACAACTTACAAGTACTTTGGTAGAAATCAGCTTGGTAAATTTTTTTATTTTTTATTTTAAAAAAAAAAAGCACTTAACAAGTGTTGAAAGAATGTAGCAGATTTTGATAACTACGAGGCATCAATCAAAAAGTAAAAAATAAACGGCGAAGGAATTGCAGATTTTGATTTTATAAATTAAGGATTTTGTTCCGATAATACTTGTCGGCACCCCCTTAAGGGGGTAAACAAAAATGGACTCCAAAAATACTGATCGATCAGTATCTAAAATACTGATCCAATGATGTGGCCTAATTAACACATGTCCTTTTTTTTTTTTTTTTGTCTTTTTTCACCTATTCCAAGTCTTCTTGTACTCCAAGACTTTTAACGCATGAGAATATAAAATCTTAATAAAACTGAACTTCATACAACTACAAAGCCTTGGAATAGGTGAAAGAAAAAACAATATGTGTTACAGTTCAATTGATAGGACATGTGAAAAGGGTATTTTTTTGAAAATTTTTGCCATTCGAACCGTTGACCTAAAAATTATTTACTCAAACCTCAAGTTCGTTCATCTACCATCTGAGCTACGCCCCTATCGGCTTATTACATAAAATAGTTAGATACACACAAAAGAGAAAAAGTGTGAAAGGAAAGTAGGATCAGCTATTAATTACAGCAAACAAATATTGACCAGAAGGTTTTTGCCATCATGAAAGCTTGAGGAAGAATATTTTGTAGTGGCGGTGGAAAAATGACAACAAATTTGATTGGTGTTTTGAATTAATGGTGGTATTTGATTGATAAGCATCATCAATCATCATCAACTCCAACCAATCAAAAGAATTCACCATCTTAGAAAAAAGAAGAATTCTCTTTTTAATATACTCTAATAGATTGTGATTTGTGAAATATCATGTATTTCAAACCTAATAAAGTAAACACCTTTTTTTATTTTCCATGAGAAAAAACTTGAAAAAGCCCTCAAATTCAAGTGAAGTTGGGTGATATGTCAATAGCAAACTTTTAAAGGGTCCCTCAATTGTCCCCCAAGAAGAGCGACAATTTCAAAAGCTTTTCAAATATCAAACCTATTGCTGATTTGCTTCACACCAAACCATTATTATGAATTATGATCATTTCACCTTTGCAAGTTTTATGACTGAAATGAGAGATTTAACAAAGTTATACAATTTAAACTCATCTTACGTATATATTTAATTCAACCTAATTCACTCTAAAGTCTAAATCTAATAAACAAAAACTTTATATGGTTTGAAACTATACTGAACTCTAAATGATCTCGTAAAATATTATCGATATGGTAAAAGCGATAGGAGATTTATCCCTTTTCTCACTCTATATAGTAACGACCATTTAACTTGTTTATCGGTTTAAATTTTTGAATTAAATGACTTGACTATCGTTATCGTGTGAATTTGGAAAGAGCGTAGAAAGTGGAGAAGATGAAAAATATACTGTCAAATGTTTGCATCCATTTTCCCTACATATTCAATTTATCATATATATATATATGATCATATCAAGAAGATGAGAGGGTGTGTGAGACCCATGTTTCATGATTGGGTCCAACTATATATTTATATATATATATATATATAATATATAGTCTGTCTCTGTTCAAGGACCCACTTGTTATCTACAACAAAACTCATGACTTCATATATATCTCATAACCCATCAGATTCATTATCTTCATCATTTCTTTGTACAAAATAGTTACAATCCCAAATGCCTCATTCATGGAGACATCCCCCATATTTCTATCACCTAACCAAAATTTGAGGCAAAGTGGTCACCAAACAAATACCTTCAATCATAAAATCCCAAATCTTGATGCGATGAGATTCGTTACACGAATGTTGTTGTTGTTTTACATAATTATAACACATATATAAGATTTAGTTTCTAATTTTTTTTCTATTCTTGTACAGTTAATTTAGTATTTCAACATCCACTAAAAGTAAAATAAATAAAAAATAAAAAAACTTAAAAGTTTAAAATTTAATGATAAAGAGATGTCAATTTAAGTTTAAATTATTGAGGAACTGTAGTACTAACTTTAAATTGAAACTTTGTGGTACCAAAGTTTGAATATTAAGCAGATAAGTTGATACTTTTCACTGAAAGTTCAAGGAAAAAAAAAAGTCTTTTTGAGGTCACCTTTTTCAATCAAAACAAAGCCTCCTTATTTTTTTCCTGTGTTTCCATTTGAAACCAAAGTCCATGAATCACCACCACCATCTCTAAGAGAAGGAACCCCGCCTTCCACAGAAAGCAAAACATGGCAGAGAACAACAACAACAAGAAGACTGGGGAGATCAAAGATTTCCAAATCGTCAAGGTGTCAAACAAAGATGGTGATGTTGATGGTGATAACAAAACAAAGCTACTAGCACCAAAAAGAAGCTCAAACAAAGATAGACACAAAAAGGTTGATGGCAGAGGAAGAAGAATCAGGATGCCAGCTTTATGTGCAGCTAGGATTTTTCAACTGACAAGAGAATTGGGTCACAAATCTGATGGAGAGACAATTCAATGGCTGTTACAACAATCTGAACCATCTATAATTGCAGCTACTGGTACAGGAACCATTCCTGCTTCCATGCTTGCAATTACAGATTCCTCTGTTTCTGAACAGGGGAGCTCTGTTTCTACAGGTTTGCAAACAAAGATTGAAGGGATGATGATGGGGATGGGACCTGGAATTGGGTCTATAAATAGAGCAGCGAATTGGGCTATGATGAGTGCAAATGGGTTGTGGCCACCAGGTTGTTTAAATAATGGGATCGGATCAGGGTTTGTGCAGAATTCTTCGAATTTCGGGAGCGAAAACATGAACACCAACAACAACAACAACAACAATATGTCTAAATTTGGGTTCCATGGGATTGAATTTCCAAATATGAATATGGGTTTGATGAGTTTTCAATCCATGTTGAGTGGTGGTGTTGGTGGTGGTGGTAATGGTAACCAGCAGCAAGTTCCGGGGTTGGAGCTTGGACTCTCACAGGATGCTGGTGTTGGTCAGTTTTATCAGCAGATGGGGATCCATCGAAACGGTGTCGGATCTTTGAATCATCATCAACATCAACATCAACAGCATCATCAGCATCAGCAGCAGCAGCAGCAGCAGGAGTCTCCAGATAAAGATGATTCTGATGGATCAAGACAGTAACTTGGATTGGAAAATGAAGAGTTGCTAGTGGGAAAATTTTGGTCAGATCAGATGTGAGTAAGTAAAATAGTTCAGAAGCTGATAAGTCTTCAAGAAATTCAAGTTGAGACTAGAAGAATTTTTCTCATAATTGGATCTTATAAGACAACAAAAAAAGTTTGTTAAATTTGTTGTACTTGTTTACGAGAAAGTTCATCGTAATGATCGAGAGAGAACACAAGATGATGAATGATCGAGACAACAATGGCTTTGAAGCTGGATTTGATTTTAGTTTGCTAGAAAATTTGAGGTGTGTTGTTTATTGTTATATTCTTATGTTGTCTATGCATATTTAGTGATTTGATTCTCAAAGATGAACTTCATTTAGTGATTGTAGTTGTAGGAAGTGAAATTTGATTTTTACCAATTAATGTTGATATCTTGGTTTAATAAGGCCAAAGTTTTATATACCTTCCTCCTATCATTCTCTCGGGAAGGGAATCGATCTATTTTATCAAGATCACAACGGTAGATGCATATGCATTCTCGGGATTATCTCTTGGGGAGATTGCTAGCTTTTAGTATTCCTACGAAGGTGCAATATTTAGAAAAGAATAAAGCTATTGGATCCAAAAAACCAACCCAAAATCTCAATCCAAACCCATGTGGCAACATCACATGGGATCTTGGAAAGAGTGACGTGGGCCCATGTTGTGTGTGATGTTGCCACATGGCATTTAGGTTATGGGATCTTGAAAAGGGTGACGTGGGCCCATGTTGTGTGTGATGTTACCACATGGCATTTATGTTGGAATTTGGGTTGGTTTTTTGAGTCCAATAGCATTACTCTTTAGAAAATTTTTATGCTTTTAGAATGTTTCACCATACAAGATGCTCTCCAACTTAGAAACCTCAAACTGGACAACTCTGGTCCAAAAACTCAAGATATATCATATATGTAAGTTAACAAATGCTGACATTACAAAAGAGATAATTGTCAAAAAGAAACAACCAATGTCTATACATATTAGTTATCTCAAATGACATAACAATTAATCTCATCAGGTTCCGGTAGATCCCTGACACCGTGATGAAGTAACACCCGTTAGCCTGACTATGTTATTCTTGGGCTTGGACTTTTGTCAATCAACTAGGTTTAATCTTTAAACCCAAAAAATATGGCCCATACCCATTAAAGCTATTTTCCTCCAACATCTAAAACATGTACAATTCCAAGACCAAAACCAACATACTTGCATGGCCATGTGCACCAAAGTTGCAATCTTTGTTGTGAAATGGGCCATGCCAGGCCAGCGCCAGGTTTCGATATTACAGTAACTTTATCGAAACCATCCGACGATTAGATATTAGAGACTATTAGATTACAATGACCAGCAATCGTTACCGTACCTTAAAGTTAGCTCCGAGGGGGCCCGAGTGGCAAGCTGTGATTCATTACTTAGAAGACCCTCCCTGCTCCCAGAATGAAGCACATAAAATCATGGCAACAGATGGGCACAGTGGTGGAGGCATCTTTTAAAAAAAAAATTCTTGACTGGGGTTGGTTGGAGAAGAATTTTTGAATGTTGAAGTAATTGGAATCTACACATATATTGGGGCAACAAGTGGGGACGAAATTCCATGTTCAGAAGTGGCCATGTAATCTCATGTTGGTTGGTTTGGTGGTCCGGCTAAGTGTGAGATTAGTTGGAGTGCTACTTGAGTTTGATCTGGACCACACCCATATTTTGAAGATCATCATGAACTGGATATTCAATCACATTTTTCATTAACTTCTGATGAATCCATCCATATACGTTTTTGTTTTCAGACTTGTTAGATTCCCAATTAAATAAACCAGGAAGAAGAAGGTGATCATCTATTGGTTCTTTTGTAGCTCCTGTAGTGTTTCCCAAACGTTGAAAAACATACTCTGGACTTTGCCCAATTAATGTGGCAGCTACTTACCGATTATGTATAAATGAAGGCTTTTTACGATCAAGTCACATTTAGTCGGTGATACTTTTGATGTTGATATTGGAAAAATGAATCCCATTTTGGTACGGAATGAAGAAAATCTTTGGTACACCGAGTACAATAAATCACTAATCATATAAACTAAAAATTTTGATATAAGAAAATATTATATTTAAATTATTTTAACTTAGTAGAAGAAATAACATGTCATGTGCTATATTTTTTAATTTTTACATACACCACTCAACAGTCAACCCGTACACAAGATGTATCGATGATTTAGATTTAATTTATAGGCCGGAAAGAAAATAGAATCACATGACTCAGCTCCCTTAGTGGATGTGCCTTTACTAATTACTACTGTATACCTTTACTTCGTGGTACGGATACCTTTTGTCTATCTCTTAATATATATTTTTTATAAATAAAGCTATTAGACCCAAAAAAACCAACCCAAATTTTCAACCCAAACCCATGTGGCAACATCACATGAAATCTTGAAAAGAGTGACGTGGACCCCTATTATGTGTGATGTTGCCACATGGTATTTAGGTTGATTTTCTAGATCTAATAGCATTACTCTTTTTTTTATTACCTTTTCCATTTTTAATATAAAAATTCACTTTGTTTTATAATTTTATAGCAAAAGGAAAGTTTGAGTGTCATACTGTCATGTATTGAATCCAGTAATGTTTTCTAATATTTTTTTCTAATTTGATAAAAGTCAGAGGTACGGTAGGAGTGCAATTTTGCTTACCCACCTTAACTAGAGGTAACCATTACCTCTCTCTCCAAATGTTGCTACGTATCCCAAACTTAACCCAAAGTCCAAAGTTAATCTTGGGACACGTGGAAACATTTGGGAAGGGAGGTAATAGTTACCTCTAGTTAAGATGGGTGAGCAAAATTACACTCGGTACGGCAGGTTTACTACTGAACCTCTTAATTAATTAAATTTTATTTTATTTTGATAAATTGAAAAATATATTATATTAAATAATAATATGTTATTTTATTTTGTGAGTGATGGTATTGGTCGGTATTGCACATGCAAAAAACAGCCTTAAAAATCAAAGAAGGAGACAGGAGCAGGAGAGCAGAGCTCTATAAGTCAGTCTCTCCCCATGTGCGTATCATGTGACAGGACAAATGCTGTTAATTGCAGAGAGAGCATTAATTGCCTGCTTCACTGTTCACCTGCACTTCTCTTTGTTCATCAAATCATCATTCTCTCATTATGTTTTTCATTTTACTAGTCAAACTTGCATTCATGCCTTGATCATTTTTTTTTTGTACCGCTTCATCCAACGGCCCTCATGCTCTGCCAAATTTTAAAAACCATTATTTTAATAATACTTCAAGAAAAAAAAACATTTATTCTCCAAATCATAGTGAGTGTTTAAAAAAGGGTTAATTACACTAACTTACCCTAACTTTATTGGATCTATCAAGATTTCAAAAAGATGCCCTAAATTAACACAAACACCTCTTACTATTAAGTCAATCCGTTAACTTTAACGGTTGACTAACATTGACCTATGGAAAATCAAATATACCCCTACAATATCGTCCCAAACATAAAATATTTTTAATTAAAAATTGATAAATATATTTTTTTAATATATATATCGGCCGCCTACGGAATCATCCTCAATTTGCGAATGAGCCTCCTCTATGAACTGTAGGAGGTCGATCTCCAAGATCGGTGAAGATCTCTTCCGGTAAGTAGCATATCATCAAAGATCTATTGTTTTCTTTGATGGTGGAGCTCCGCCGCCGATAGATTACTTTCTTAAAAAAAAAAAGATTTTTCAATTTTGATTAAATAAATATTTTATGTTTGAGATGGTATATTTGGCTTTTCAATGGTCAAAGTTAGTCAACCATTAAAGTTAACAAATTGACTTAATAGTAAGGGATGTTTGTGTTAATTTAGGGTATTTTTTTGAAATCTTGCTAGATTTAATAAATTAACCCTTTAAAAAATAAATGGGGAACTGTAAAAGACACTTTTGAATTTTAATTTACATATTTTTAAAGACAATATACCTTATTCGTGGCGGACTCAAGCACAAAATATAATTAACAAATATGAAGAATAATTTATTTCAAAAAAAAATATGAAGAATAATTATATAACAATCAACAAAAAAAAAAAGGAGAAAAAAAATGGTTGGATTGATAAAAGTGATGGCATAGGCCTAGGGATAGGGTGATTCTATTCCTAAAGTAGTCAGACAATATCAAATCTTGAAATAAATAAGAGAGTCAAATAGGGAGAGACCCAAGGATCCCATCTAGCTTTAGCAGAATCTTACTAGATTTGGGAAGAAAATGAATGTGATCCTCACATTTCATCCAACCCTAAACAGAAGGGTACCCTAAACCCCCAAAAAAAAAAAAAAAAAAAAAAATCCAATTAGATTTCATTCTTTAATGGTAGATAAGGGTTCCTTTTACTTACTTTTTATTTCAGATGTGATTAGGGGTTCCTTAAAGCACAGCAAAATCCTGCTAGATTTTCCATTTGTTATTCTAATGGTGACATTGGCAAGTCAAAAAGATAGACCAGAAAAATTGTCGATTTTTTTTTTTTTTTTTTTTTTCTGAATTTAGATATTATCACGTTGAATAAACTTTTATACGAGGTAAGTGTTTGTTGTAAACGCATTAAATGGTTATGATATGACATTTATAACAAATTTGAATTTTTTTTACACATTAAAAGATAAATATTAAATATCTATTGACTATTGATAATACAATTGGTGAGTCATACAGATTTGAAATTTGGCACTTTGATTTATCATGAGTCATGAGTCATATCAAATTCAGAAGAAATTTCTAGAATTTAATAATAAAAGTAAAAAACAAATTCCAGCTTGTACAAAGCTGTCAAAGATACAACATCTGTATAACAAATATCTGTAACCAACCACAAATTTCTATAACAAGAAGAAGAAAAAAAAAAAAAACAATAAATGTGAAAAAAGATATTACCCATTCATTTCTAATAAAACTTACCGTGAACACGAAATGATGTAAATATCGGATTTGGTAAAAATATTAAAATCTAAATTTTTGGTAAAAATACCATAAGTAACACTGAAATCTTCAAAATATCTAATGGTTTACACGAAATGAAGTAAATATTAGGTTTGGTGAAAACATCAAGGTTCGAATTGTAGAAAATTTTAGTAGAAATACGATGAGTCGATGAGTATCACCGATATCTTCAAAATATAAGATATTTTCAAATGCCAGTTCCTCGGTTTCTCGTATCTATGAAAAATATCGGGAATATTTCAATTAAAATATAGATTAGGTTTTCGAAAACTTTTTTTGGTATGAAAACACAATGAGCTAGGCTCTGTAAAAGGAGACCTAGAAAGGGCACACCCTGAAAATCTAAAAAAACAGAGCTAGTAGTAGTGAAGGAAACACAAAGCAAAGCAACACAACACAAACACACACAGTCACAGACTCACAGAGAGCAGCCGCCTTGTGAACACTGAACACACAACACCCCAAAGAAGGAGGACCAGGTGGTGGGTCTTGCTGGAGGGGTCGTCGAAAGAGTTTGGTGGGGGACCCACAAAATGAGCAGCGACAAACCCGGACCATGGGGTCCATATCTCTCGTACTCTCTCTTTCTATCTCTAACTTTCTCTTATTTTTATATTCCTAGTCTACGTGTGTGTAGAAGATGAGTAGTGATTTTTGCTAACAATTTGTTTGTTGAATGTGTTTTTTATGTCCCTCCAAAACTCTTCGTCCAACTCAAGAGCCACCACCACCACCACCACCCAACAAAACACACAACAAACGCTGATCAACACACACATGACATAACCGAATTCAAAGAGACCCTCATAGAATTTGCTTGAGACTGGTAGAGAGAAAACAGCCAACCCCATTTCTACAATTCTCTGTTTTCAAAACATCTTGTTCTCTCTGAAATGGATCACTTGTATTCTTCTGTTACGATGGATGATGAATTTGAGAAGCTTGTTATCAGAATGAACCCTCCAAGGTACTTACCTTTTTTTTTTCTTGCTCAATGTTGTATTTGAGCTATAATTTTGTGGAATCTAAGTGGCGTCTTTTTGTTTTTCTTCAAAGTTCATGTTTTTTTTTTCTTGGAGTTGAAACGGTGAACCTTTAAAGGTTCTGGCTTCACGGGTATGTGATTTCGTTTGTGTTGGGGATTTGCAGGGTCTCTGTTGATAACAAATCAAGCAGGACAGCTACTTTGATCAAGGTATTTGATAATTTGATTGAATTGTATGGATTTCTTGGGTTATATTAATAGCAATTCCTTGAAGATTGGCGTGTGATGTTTTGTTTTTGGAATATAATGTTTTCAGGTGGACAGTGCTAATAAGAGAGGCAGTTTGTTAGAGGTGGTTCAGATTTTGAATGATATGGATCTTATAATTCGTCGAGCTTACATTTCTTCAGATGGGGAATGGTTCATGGATGGTTAGCTTTTTGATTCTTGACAAAATTGTTAGCTTTATAAATTATGTTCTATGTGTTTGTGATTGACTGATTTTCTTGTTTCTTTTGCAGTGTTTCATGTCACGGATCAACATGGGAATAAGTTGTCTGAGGACGGTGTCGCCGAAAGAATTCAACAGGTAGATCTTAAAAAACCAGTCTCCATTTTCACTTGATTAACTAGTTTTTTTTTTTTTGGAAAATAATTGTATAGAGATCCAATAGAGAAGTAGAATTGAAATTGGAATTTGTTTTGTACTTCCATTAATAGACACGCATTAGAGTAAAACATTGTCAGACTAGAAACCTATTATAATTGTTATAGCTCCAAAAGAGAGAGAAGCACAGTTCATAGAGTCTTTGTTGGATCTTAATAAGTTGGTCAAATTGTACTTATTTTGGTACTGTACTCCAATGTCTTGCTAATTTCAATCAACTTGCTCAATTGAATATGTCAACAAGTATATGTAAAGAGGACCAGATTAGGGAGAATCATTGGTTGCTGTGTTTCCATAATTGTTGTGTTAATGTTGATATATATGTTCACCTGTTACAGTCACTGGGACCAAGGGCCCGTAGCTTCCGGTCCTTGAGAAGGTCTGTGGGTGTCCAAGCTGCCCCTGAACACACAACCATTGAGTTGACTGGAAGAGACAGACCAGGTTTGCTTTCGGAGGTTTTCGCTGTTCTCACTGACCTCAAATGCAATGTGGTAGCCGCTGAAGTCTGGACCCATAATTCAAGAATGGCGTCGGTTGTTTATATTACGAGTGAAGCTACTGGGTTGCCGATTGATGATCCTGATACACTTGCTAAGATCAAGAAGCTTCTTTTGTATGTTCTAAAAAGCAATAGAGATAAACAAGCTGCCAATACTGCTGTATCTGTTGGTTCCACTCATAAGGAGAGGAGGCTGCATCAAATGATGTATGCTGATCGCGATTACGATATGAATGATACAGAAAGTGGGTCAAGTGATCGGTGCAAACCCCTCGTAACTGTTGACAACTGTTCAGATAAGGGATACACTGTTGTGAACTTGAGATGCCCGGATCGCCCCAAGCTACTCTTTGATACTGTGTGCACATTGACTGATATGCAGTACGTGGTATACCATGCCACTGTCATAGCTGAAGGTCCAGAGGCTTATCAGGTACTCATAAATTCTTTGAAGTCACATTTTAGATTCTTGTTGAGTAAGTTTATGTTTAATTTGAATCGAAACTTTTACTGTGTTTCTCAAAGTTCTTCAGTAGCAAGTGACCGATGATTTACTATCTACTTTCAGGAATATTATATGAGGCATATGGATGGGAACCCTATTAGTTCGGAAGCAGAGAGACAACGGGTAATTAATTGCTTGGAGGCTGCTATAAAGAGGCGAACATCTGAGGTAAGGACTTGTGAAAAGCTTAATTTAGATGTCTGGTTCCATTTCTTGTCCATCTAGTTCATGTCTGATGTCGTGCATTATTTGCGATACAGGGTATAAGTCTAGAACTATGTTGTGAAGACCGGGTTGGCCTTCTGTCTGATGCAACTCGCATATTTAGAGAAAACGGTCTTTCAGTCACTCGAGCTGAGGTTACCACCAGGGGTTCTCAAGCTGTGAATGTTTTCTATGTCATCGATTCATCAGGAAATCCAGTGAAGAGTGAAACAATCGAAGCAGTTCGAAAAGAGATTGGCCTAACCATACTTCGTGTGAAGGATGAAGCTTACTCGAAATCTCCTCCCCAAGAGAGTGGAAAATTCTCTTTGGGTAATCTCTTCAGAACTAGATCAGAGAAGTTCCTCTACAACTTGGGTTTGATAAAATCATGCTCGTAATTGGTTCACCGGATAAAAACTAGATCTTCATCTTCTTCTCGGAACCTGTATATGCTTGGTTCAGTTTACCGCCTTTAGTTGTAGGTTCTTGCTAGAACTGCTTGCTTCAGAACTACATTGCACAGCTTTTATCGGTCAATCCTTAGTTGATCTTTAGGGTCCGGCCTCAAACTTAATTTCCAACTTTGTAGAGCTTTCTTCATGTAAATACGTTGTTTTTTCGACGTTGCATTTGCATCTCTCAATCTTGGAAGGATATTGTGAATACACATAGATTACTCCAGAATCTTTTCACTGATAATGTGTTTGTTTGTTCATGGGGTACAAAAGAGAGAAATTTCAATCTATGAAAATGATGTTGTGGAAGTGTCAGAAATTTCATTTTAGTACTGTTGTTGATAGCAATCTTTAACAATGCTATAATTTTGTCACCATTTCAAGAATAGAAAAGTTTGTGTTCAAAAAGGTTACGGCAAATGATATCAACTGTGAGCCTCCACAAAAAAATGGTCAATTTGATAAGATTTTTCAAAGAAAATCTTTTTGTGGGGGCAATTTCACACAGCAAAGTTAGATAGATAGACAACAATGGTTTTCTTCCCGGGACAAGGTCAAACGAACTTGTCTTAGTTTGATGTTTCAGTTCAAATTGGACTGGTAGACATGGTGATCTGCTTGCACAATTGCTTTTAGTCATCAAAGAGTTTGAATTTTTTGGCAGCCTACCAGACATTGTCATTTTCCTCCAAAAGAAAAAAAAAAGGTAGGCTGAAATCGGCTCGATTGATAAAGATTCTCTATTATTGAATAATGAATTTGATGAATTCATTTGTTTGGACGCTTGTATTCAAAAATGATAAAGAATAATTTGCTAAAACGGATCCAAACTAACTACCAAGAATCAGTTCAATTGATATAGATTCTCTGATGTCGAATACTAAATACGATTATCCATTATGAATGTCAACAAATTCTATACACAAAGAATTAAGTCCATCTAGATGTCCACCCTAAAGAATGACTTTGTTAAAAACGAGATCCAACCTTATTGGAATTAGGGATGGCAATGGATCGGATCGGGGGATAGATACCTCAATATCCATTCATGTATCCGTTTGAGATATGCATCTTCATCCCCGCATCTATCCCCATTTTTAAGTGAGCAGAGCGGATTCAGATAATCCTCTAATTGAGGTAGAGATATCCATCTACGGCATATCCGTATCCGATGAAAAAAATGTAAATTTTTATAGCTTACTAGAGATAAATGTAATTAACACATATAATAGTACATTTAATCCTATTTAAAGGAAGTTTCAAATACATCCAATAAATTTCAAATAAAATAATAATAATAACTTATATAATTAGAATTTATGATTACATAATATTATTATTATTTTTTTAAAATATTAAAATCTATAATGGATTCGGATGTGGATTGATAGATGATATCTATCCCCATCCCTAAAAATAAAATGGATATTAGGTAGACATCCATCTCCGCTCTGTTCCCGAAATAACAGTATTCATCCCCATTTTAAATGGAACGGATTCTTACGGATATCTGTATCCATGGATAATTTTGCCATCCCTAATTGGAATATACAATCGAGTCACCAAGATTGACTTTTGTGATGAAAAACAGTTGACTTAGGTTTAGGGTAAATTTTTGTTGATAAGATTCAATTTTGCCAAAAAAGGCATTCACATTTTTCATGATTTTCAGGCATGGAAATTGAAGTGGTGGCAAGCAACTAGTGCTATGAGTAGGTAAAGGAAAGTGCTACACAACACACACAAACAGAAATACATGAAAAACGTGGAAACCAACAAATGGTGTTTGCTAATCTTATAATCTTTTCAATTAATTAAATATTAATCTTTTGTTTAATCATTTTTAAAAGTTTTTTTTCTCTCTTGTTTTTAGCTCATTAAAGACAATCTGTCTGTCCCAATAGATATTGAAGAAATTATTAATTAAAATTAAACAGATTAACTATGTATCATATCCTAACAAGAAGAAAGTGTCTTGCTTCTCACTTTTGACATCTTATATAGAATTATTTGTTTACATGTGACTTTCTAACATTAAATATGATTTCTTTAATAGCCTTCTTAAAAATATCTTAATTACAGTAATTTGAGAAATGGGATAGTGGTTGGTGAGTAAGCCTTGTAGTGGATCTCATTTCATTTCGATTTTGAGGGGTTCCTTTCCCATTAGTGGGGTGTTTGAGTTTCATCTTATTCATTTTAAAAATATGCTTATGAGTTTTCTCTTTCGTATTATGGGATTAAATATTCGGGACACGCATATATTTGTGCAATGTGAATTAAATTATTGGTACTCTAGAAAATTATCATAACACTCCAGAGACGTAGCTTAACTGGTAGATAGACGAGTTTGTGGCTTGGATAAATGATTCTCAAATCAGCAGTTCGAATCCTAACAATAGTAATAGCTTTCAAAAAATAACACCTAGATAGAAATCGTAAAAAGAAAAACAAAAGAAAAAAAAAAACAAAAAAACAAAAGAAAAAATCATAACACGTAATTAAGGAGTAATTAAAGGGCAATGATGATGGCATTTATAAAACCATTAATGATGTTGTAATCACAACTTTTTTGATGGAAAAAAAAAAAAAAAAAAAAAAGTTTAGTCCACCGACAGAATCTCAAAACGAAACCCAAATAACAATTTAATAATATATGTCAAAAAAAACAAAAAAAAAATAATAATGAAGTGGGTCCCACGTCGTCTTGTCACGCAGCTCCATGCCCCCACTCCTCTCAAAACGACTTGTCCCTTTCCGCTTCCGTTGACGTTTTGCGTCCTTAGCCAACTCATCTGTACACGTGGCGCGACGGGGATCACACAACAAAAAGCCGCCGAGTACAGGTAGGGGCCCACTCCTTTTTGATGGTCCACTGCAAAGCTTCACGTGGTCCGGATCGTATCGGATCCTCATCGAGGCACGTGCGGACGTGGAAACGTTTTTTTCTCAGACCAGAGTCCCAGACCGAAGTCCAATGTAACCGGTTTTATAATCAAATTTATAACATGTATGTCACTGATAATTGAAAAAGTTCACTAAATAAAAAAATAATTATATTTTAAGTGTTAAAATTATATTTATTCTTTTACATCAATAAATCAAAAGAATAAATATAGTTTGTTCAACTTATAAACCAATAATTTTCTCCATTTGTTTATTATATTTCTATTTTTAATTATCAATAATTAGTCTATGTTTGTAAACTATCATGATAATGAAATGCACATACTTTTCCTACTATCCTTACTAATTATTCCACAATTTAGGCTTTTGTTAGGGTTAATGATTGATATTTACATTAATATAAAATTAGTAGCAAGTGATTATCAAAATAAGTGAAGTTGAAATAATCATGAAACCTATACTACTATTTGTAGTCACGAGATTATGACAACAAAACCTCATTAATTAATTATTTAGTACGATTTGTTCTACTTGTAAACCAACAATTTTTCTTCATTTGTTTATTATAATTATCAAAATTAGTCTATATAGACTTCCGCTCATTATCAATAATTTATGACTTTGGTAGAGTTAAGGGTTGAAATTTGAATTATATAATCACAATTAATTCTATTATTTTTGTTACAAGATCATAACAACAAACACCACCCTCACCCCAACCCCCACACATACATCTAAGTAATGTAATTAAATTAATTGGTGATGTTTGTTCAACTTATAATTCAAAAACATAAAATTAGTAACGAGAGAAATAATCACGAAACCTATACTACTATAATTTTCAAAAATAAAAAATAAAAAAAACCTATACTACTATTTGTAGTTTTGAGACTGTGACAACAAAACCACACTAATCTAAGTAATATCTAATTGATTAATTAATTGGTACGATTTGTTCTACTTATAAGCCAATAATTTTTCTCATTTGTTTATTATATTTTTCCTTTAATTATCAAAATTAGTCTATATAGACTTTCATGATAACCCCAGAGTGAAAATGGTGGAAAATGTCACATTTTTAAACTGATTTGGTGACAAAGTCACTGCTTTAATAAGTTAAGTTTAAAAGGCACCTATTATGGTGAACTACCAAAATTGCCCTTATTTTACACATTCTCTTTCTTACTTTGAAGTTTTCTGATATTTTATTTTTTCACCTTCCTTTTATAACAAAACTCCAATGGAGGTTGAACACCATAACATTATCAATGCAACTTCATTGGATAATTAGTTTTGTGGCGCTACGCAGACGCGTTCGGGGGCACGGGAGGTGTATGAAAAGTCACGGGAACAATATTAAAAGTCACGGGAACAGTATGAAAAGTCACGGGAACAGTATGAAAAGTCACGGGAAGTGTATGAAAAGTCACGGGAAGTTTATGAAAAGTCACGGGAACAGTATTAAAAGTCACGGAAACTATATTAAAAGTCACGAAAAGTCACGGGAAGTGTTTCAAAATTGCCCTTATTTTATGGTGAACTACCAAAATTGCCCTTATTTTATGGTGAACTACCAAAATTGCCCTTATTTTACACATTCTCTTTCTTACTTTGAAGTTTTCTGATATTTTATTTTTTCACCTTCCTTTTATAACAAAACTCCAATGGAGGTTGAACACCATAACATTATCAATGCAACTTCATTGGATAATTAGTTTTGTGGCGCTACGCAGACGCGTTCGGGGGCACGGGAGGTGTATGAAAAGTCACGGGAACAATATTAAAAGTCACGGGAACAGTATGAAAAGTCACGGGAACAGTATGAAAAGTCACGGGAAGTGTATGAAAAGTCACGGGAAGTTTATGAAAAGTCACGGGAACAGTATTAAAAGTCACGGAAACTATATTAAAAGTCACGAAAAGTCACGGGAAGTGTTTCAAAAGTCACGAAAAGTCACGGGAAAAGTTGTTTTGAAGACGATGAAGTTTCAAAAGGCTCGAAAAGCCAGATCTTCATCGTCTTCTACACAACTTTTTTATAAATTCAAACCTTAAACTAAACCTAAACTAACCTAGAACCATAATCTATCAAGAACAAAAACGAAATAGAAACATAAACACTGTCAGTTGCAGGTTCTCCACTATTCTCTCTCTCTCAACTTTCTTCTCTCCACGTTTGAAAAGACACAAACAGACAAAATGAGGGTATTTTTGTTTGATCACCTAAATAGGTGCCTTTTAAACTTAAATTAGTAAACTAGTGATATTCTTACAAAAAGAGACTGTAACAGTGACAAAAAAATTTTGAACCCTAACAATTCTCAATCATCACTAAATTAAAATTTTGGTAGAGTTAAGGGTTGAAATTTGTGAAATTAACGTTAATTTCGTATAATATAATTCGAATTATGTAATCACAAAAGTGATTCTATTATTTTTGGTTACAAGATCATGATTCTATTGTTTTTATTCAACATATAATTCAATAATTTTCTACGTGTCTTCATCATATTTTTCATTTTAGCTGTCAATAATTAGTCTACATTAATCTATTAAAAAAAATAGCCTATTAGCTAATTGGCTTACTTATTTTGTTTATTTATTTGTTCTTCATGAAATTACAATATTTAATCAGATGAGTGTATAAAGACAACATGCACGTCAGCACTGACAAAAACGTTTTCCAATTTATACGCGCATAATCATCCATACAAGATGATTGAAAAGTGAATTGAATGGTCTTGATATCCCACCACCATGACTATGAGTCATTCAAGAGAGACTGATGTGTCATGTCATGTGTGTATATATGTTAACTTTTGTTTGAAGACTGTGTCTTTGTCTACAAGGACCACCTTGATACGTTTTAATTGCATCTGATTTATTGGATAATGAAGTGTCATGTGATGGTGGCACTTTTCCGAGTTCAAGTTGGCCACAAAAACAAGATCCTCTGCGACCTGCAAGCGGCAACCCTACTTTTATCTTCGTAACAAGATAAGGATGTTTCGAACCACCCCTCACCAAGTTTTCGTGTCACCCTCGGATATGATTAGATTTATGTGGTACCAGATGCTAATGGATTTTTTTTCAATCTCGAATCTCACTCGCAATAGGATTTGGGGGGCTAATTGTGATTTATGAAGAATGATTGAAGATGATGACAGTTTATTATGGAGGACTATGACAAAGATAGTGAAACAGTGTGGATGATGCATCCTGTTGGTGTTCAAAATCCAACTCAATTTTGGGATGTGATGATGCTACAATTCATGTACACAACTTAGGTTTTGTTGTGCCAATGGCCTCGCAGCGTGATGGCTGGACCCTCCTCTTGGAGCCCTCCACCATCCAAGTTCGAGTGCCAAGGCATGCATAAAGATATGCCAATTTTCCTTGGTCCACATGTTGTGTGGATGTGGTCCCACCTTGTGTGGGTGTTTGTCCCACCTTCGGGTGGGTAGTTGTCCTACTTTCGAGTGGGTGTCTCTCTCCCTATCTGTGGGAGCTGCTCTCCAGGCCGTGCTCGTCAGCGTCTCTATCCTCGCAGGTTCTTGGCTGTTGTTGTAATCCAGTTCCAGTTGCTGTTATCCAACTGTTGTAATCTAGTTGTTGTAATTTCAAAAAAAAAAAAAAAAAAAACATAGGTTTTGTTGTAAAAGTGGGATGTGATTTTGCATCGACTTCATCAAGACCACATCTATATTTGTTTTGTGTGAGCTTTGAAAACCTGACTAGTTCAGGCCCATTACCATGTACAAGGTTGCACTTCTGGGCCCATTACCATGTAGATTATAACATGCATTATGATTAAATTTTTCATACTAATTTGTAGTAAAACTTGTAGGTTTTGAGATATCGGTGAAAATTAATTTTTGAGGCAGCAAGAGATTAATTTCAATTTAATTTGTATTTAGGTTATATAACCTAACCTAAATACCCCAAATGCTTTGATTCAAATATTTTTTCTTTCAAAGTTCCAACTGATATAAATGGACCATCCATTGAGATTGAATCATACTCTTAAACTTGTAATACACAGCCATTCAAACATTACATTAATTCTATCTATGTTTACGTTCTCTTTCTTGTTCCCTAGAGCCTGAGCCTCTTGAATGTCAAAATGAATAGTGGGATTTTAGGTGGGATGTTTAGCATTATTCAAAATGAATTGTGATAGTTAAATTATCATTTAAAAATAATCTTTATGATTTTGAATGTATAGTATACTTGTATTCAAAATAAGAATACAACCAAAATTAATTCTACTATAATATAATAAGATTAATAATTTTAAATAAATATTAATATTTACAACATGTATATATGTAAATTCACTTAAGTAACGTTGTACACCAATTACAAACAATGACTTATCGTATAATTATAGGGTATAAAAATCACTCATGGTTAACTTCTTCAGATTCATATTACGTAAGTTCAACATAAACATGTTCAACAATAGGAAGAGTAATAATTAATAAAATTTCACCAACCGGAGAGACAAGATCAACAAGCTCAATGCCAAATTATAATTTGCCATCATCATTCATCAATGAGTTCCTAAATAACGGTTTTTTTTTTTTTTTTTTTTTTTTTTTTTTTTTTTTTTGATGAGTACACGCATTGATCGCTTTTAATTTTTGATTAATAAAGACTAAGATATTGATCATAAAGAGAATTAATAGCAACCGGTGATCGATGTTTTTACATATGGCTGCAGTCAACTTGTTGTAGAATTTAAATGTTATATAACGTGTGACTGTGAGACCATATATATATGGCAGAATTTCACATAAATCCTACCTTTTTGGTGATTTGTCACCTTTATAAATGTCTTTCCAAATTTATCACTTTAGTCCTTACTTTTTTCAAAACCCATCACTTTAGTCCATTTTACCAAATATGTGAAATTCAACTATTTTAAAACCTATGAAAATACATTTTTACCCCTATTACTATTTAATTTAGCTAAAATGATTATCTTAACTTTAAATTAAAATGAAAAACAATAAAATTCTCAATAATAAAATCTTAGATAAATATATTACCAAAAAAAAAAAAAATCTTAAATAAATAATTAAAAAAATCCATTAATTTTTTTCTTATTTTGTATTTTTTTCATAATGGATTTTTATTTAACTAAAATGATTATCTTAGCTTTAAATTAAATTGAAAAACAATAAAATTCTCTATAATAAAATCTTAAATAAATAGATTACAAAAAAAATATATGAAAAAAAAATCATTTAAAGCTAAGATAATCATTTTAGCTAAATTAATATCCAGTATGACAAAAATACAAAAAATAATAATAATAATAATAATAATGGATTTTATTATTATTATTTATTTAAGATTTTTTTTGTAATATATTTATTTCAAATTTTATTATTGAGAATTTTATTATTTTTTATTTTAATTTAAAGCTAATATAATCATTTTAACTAAATTAAATAGTAATAAAGGCAAAAGTGTACTTTCACAGGTTTTAAAATAGTTGACTTTCACATATTTGGTCAAATAGACTAAAGTGATAAGTTTTGAAAAAAATAAGGACTAAAGTGATAAATTTGAAAAGATATTTATAAAGGTGACAAATCACCAAAAAGGTAGGACTTATGTGAAATTCTGCCTATATATATTATTCTCATCAATTTAAGTTATTTAACTTTTTTGGGCCTTGAAAATGGTGTATAAAAAAATTGGCAAAATTACTTGTCTGGTCGACTTAAGACGTGTAAAGTCTTACTAAAAGATCATAAAAACTAGGATACTTGGGAAATGTACTAGTTTTTCCATAGAAAGAGGCAATCTAACCACAGAGTCAACCTCATTTTGTCAGATAACGTCTAGTTGTTGAGGTTTTTGCAAGATGATTAATGTTGTATCATTTATCAAAGGTTAATTATTATAAGTGTTTCTTATTGGGTTTCTTAACATAACTGTTAAAATAAAAAATAATAAAAAAATAAATAATAAAAATAATAAAATAATAAAAAAATAAAAAGAACATTATAGGTAATTAGATCATATTGTTCAAGTGCAATGTACTGAATTTGGCTTTTAGTTGTTTCTTAAATTTGTGATGTCTTGCTTTTGCAAATGAGATTGATGGAATGGGTAAATATCATATAATGTTTTAGTAACTCTTGAATGCCGAGGCTTCTCTTCCCACTCGGTTGGTCATATCTTGAAGCCTTCATCTAGCACCACTGCTACTCTTCATTGCTTTGGCAGCAGACGACTCATAATACCCACTTGATGATGACTTGTGATAGGGCAGAAGGGGCTGCTTCTGTTGTTGCTGAAGAAGAAGACGTCTTTCGTTTCTTAGCAGCAGCATTGATGGCTTCTTGTTTAGGGAAATTGATGCGAGAAAACACACCCACCTTTGACTTTCTGTTCCATGTTGTTGAAGCAGCTTTCGAAGAAGACTCTGAACGGTGGTCGCGTTCTCGCTCGTGATCATGGTCTCACTGTCACGATCATGGTGGGAGTGATCAGACTTTCTCTTGGATGGGCGCAGTGATTGTGGTTCTGGTGAAGACCTGATGGACCACTGCCGCTGGTGGTGATCTGCATTTGACCATTGTGGAATCGATAACAGCTGTCAAGTGTCTTTTTCTTCATGTTTTTTTAAGTCAAACCTTATAATCTTTGGGCATCACGATTGCAGTACACAGTGAAAAAAGGGAAGTTTGGATCTTAAAAATACATACCGATTTCGATTTCATTGAACTAACATCGCCAACACTGCTGCTCACTTCCCTACCATATTCTCGATCTCTGGGGAACTCCCTGCAGCAGATTAAACACATTAAACTACTTTAACTTCATCATGTAATAATTGGAATGAAAAAATATTAGTGATGCAGTATTTACCAACACAGCATACCAGAAAGAAAAAGTATGCAACACGTAATGACATACTATGCAATAACCAGCTAAAGATGATACCATCCCAAGACTAACAGATTGTAGATGAATATGTTAAATAAAAGTAACAAATCACCTTACTCTAGTACACAAAACTATCAACCCATCACTGTACTATAGAGGTGCTACTAGAGAAGAACTAGCTCAACATAACATTGAAAATCAAACAATGCATACTCTGAAGAAACAGAACTGAAAAACATATAATTCAGTACAAAACCACATTATACTATAAATTCCACTGCTGTCCACTTGACTCGATATTTGGCATCATTATGAAACCAACTTTGAAAAATATGCAATGCAAACAAGGGAGCATGCTCATGATATACATCCATCCTTTTGAGAGAGCAGTACAGTTGATTACAAATGTGCACATAAAGCATACCTCTGAGGTGGAACAACAGGCATCATATAACCTTGAGCACCAAAAGGGTCCTGAGGCATGACCCCACCGAAAATCGTGTCTATGGGACTCATTCCATAACCCATAACCATATAAGGCATTGCACCACCAAATGGAGCCACATATCCAGATTGCATTTCATTCCAATAAGGATTATTATAGGCAGAGGGGCCAAGATGCATCATATCTTGGGGGTAGTTTTTCCACTGTAAGTCATTTGAAAGCATGTGGGGCTGCTGCTTCTTCTTCTTCTTCTTCTTCTTCTTCTGCTGCTGCACTTGCTCCTCCATCACTTGTGATGCTGGTGCTGGCTCCTTCACACTCATCGACTCGTGTGTAGCTTCGGACACATCAGGTGCTTTTGCTGCTATCCTTGTTTGTGGTGGGGCTATAACAGCTTTTCCCTCATCTGTGATCTCCTTTGGGACTAGAGTTTCTTCAAAACCAGGTGGTGGCTTTTGCTCTCCCTTTGATGAAGCAGAAATAGTAGGAGAAGGTAAGCCCTCAATTTCTTTCTCAAAAGCTGCCCTGTATATATATGAAACGGACACATTATAAATCTTCCAAAGCATGAAGAAACACATTCAAAACAGAAACTAAAAATAAACTTACTAATTCGGCCTCAAAACTGCAACTGCCCCACTTGGCAGAGCATATGAGCCATCTGGAGTTGCAATTAACATCGACTTTGGAATACCGGTGGGATGTTTAAATCTCTTGACATCGTACTTTGGATCACCATTCGTAGGACAATGCTGAATAATATGTCCTGGATAGGAAAATTTAAATACATTAAAAAAAGATCTCATACATAAATTGATTTTACAATCTTGTTTAGGTCTGAAGTGTGAACATACCAGGAACCTTACACCTGTGACAAACGTAGCCCTGTGGTGGCTGTGGCTCCAACATGCGAGGCCTTCCAGGAACTCGACGAATTAACACGGAAGTGTTTCTGGGGATTAACATCTCTCCCATATATTCTGAAATCAAAAAACAAAAAATAAACCCTAATGACAATCAGTTGTGAAATTGAGAAAACAAAATCATAGAGAACAAAAACTAACCTTCGTTGGTTTGGGCATTAGTGACCAGGAGGTCCGAGTCAGTAACCCCTAAATGCTTTGATTCATATATCTTTTTCTTTCAAAGTGCCAACCGATATCAATGGACCGTCCATTGATATCGAATCAAAGTTTCTTGCACTCTTAAACCTATAGTACACTGCCATTCGAGAGTTTCCTAAAGGATTTGAGTGAGAGGAGGCAGAGAGTCTCTTCAAAAAAAATTAAAAAAAAGACTTCGGCCTCAAGCATCAGAAATAAGAAAAATTTTATAAAAAAAATAGAAGGAAAAAAAAAAAAGGTTTCCTAAAGGATTTGAGTGAGAGGAGGCAGAGAGTCTCTTCCAAAAAAAAAAAAAAAAAGGGACTTCGGCCTCAAGCATCAGAAATAAGAAAAAAAAATTTAATAAAATAGAATGCAAGAACATTCACCAACAACAAATACCGGAAGAGCAATGCCAACTGTACTAACAAATGTTTTGTTATATTTGATATAAATATATATACAAGTAAAATCAATTTTAATTTTAAAAAAAAATTGAGGTACGACACAGGCCCCGTGGATCCGCTCCCATCTTGTCCTTTAATTTATCTTCAACTAAGTTAATAGTCTCAATTAATTCTATTTTTTGGTAGAGTAAAAACTAGTGGTGGCACGGTTCCGGTCCGGTTCCGGTTCCGGTTCCGGTTCCGGTTCGGAACCGACGGTTTCGGTTCCAAGGTTTAGTGGAACCGGAACCGGAACCGGAACCGGCGGTTTTGAACCGGATTTTTTTTTTTTTTTTTTTTTTTTTTAACAAACAAAAAAAAAAAATTCTAAGTTCTAACTTGTAACTTATAAGTTGTAGATTGTAATTGAATAAAATAAAATATATAAATGACAAATTACAAAATAAAATTCATTGGGTTCATAAGTTCATTGGATGTTGGAAGTTAGATCATCGTCATCCGAGTATCCAACCGAAAATAAAATAAACAAATGACAAATTACAAAATTAAATTAAAATAAAAGTAAACAAAATTACAATTTACATTTCATTGGGTATTTGGAAATTGAGTCACTCGAATTTCAAAAATAACATAAAATAAATAAATGACAAATTACAAAATTAAATTAAAATAAAATAAAACTAAAAAAAATGTAAAGTTATTAGCCTTGCACTTAATTTTTACCACAACTAAGTTGCCTACGTATCCTCTTAGGGGGGTTTAGAGGAATCAAATGCCACGTAGTTCTCATACCTTTTATTACAGATTTACAGATTTACGGTTCCGGTGCTCAGCTTACTCCAGAGCCTTCACCCGCTTCGGGTTCGTCGCTGTTAAAGAAATCATATGTCGGTTCTTGTTGGATTTCTTGTTGTCTGTATTCCGCTTTCGTCCAGTCGTCAACACAAACCTGTATCTGTAGTGCTTTTGGAGTCAAGCACGAACGTTTTTCATCCAAAATATTGCCCCCGGCGCTGAACTCTTGTTCCACCGCCACAGTAGAAACCGGTGTTGAAAAAATATTTTTGGCTATCATAGCCAAAATTGGATAGTACTTCGTAGCATCATTCCAATATTTTAAGAGGTCAAATTCTTCAGGAAAATCACAAGAAGAAGCTAGATAAGATTCAAGCTCGGCATGCGAATCGGAGCTTGATGAAGAACATCTTGGTTTTTTATTTTTTTTGAGAACATACTATACCCTAAATTCATAAATCCAGAGGAGGAGGATGGAGGCTGAGATGCAGTTTTTGTTCGTGCAACATCTACATTCGGAGTACCGGATCCATAAAATGTAACATATTCATCATATAAATCATACAATAATTTCTTAACTCTACCACAACATGCTTCAATATCATATTCAATATTTAAACCTTCTTTGCCATAATAACCATCTAGATAATAAGACAAAGATTGTAATTTGTGTCGTGGATCAAAAACCATACCAATCAAATAAATATTTGGAAATTCCGTATAATAATTTAACCATTTTTGCTTCATAGAACTAACGGCTTCCTTTATTGTTTGGTCAGATTCACAATAAAAAAATGCACCAGCAATATTAATACTCTCAATAACAAATAAATGTGTTGTAGGAAAATAAATTTTAGAAAAATTTTGTGTAGCATTATAAAAAACTCTTAACAAATTGAAAACATTGTAACAAGCATCCCAATGAGATTCAAAAAGTTGAATGTTAGGAACATGAAATTGAATAAAAGAAACTAATAAATCCCTATACTCATAACTTTGAGCAAGCAATTTATAAGTAGAATTCCAACGTGTTGGAACATCACGAGCAAATTTAATGGCACGTCTACCATTTTGTTTACAATATCTTGCCCATGCTTTCATTGTAGAAGGATTTCTCCATAAAAACATTAGGGCTTTTTTAATAGGTTCAATAAAACATTGAAGAGTTTCTAATCCTTTTTGAACACATATATTTAAAACATGGCATGCACATCTTTGATGAAAAAATGTACCACCAAGAAAGGGTTTGCATAAATCAATTAAAAGTGGAATAGCAGCGGTATTGGCAGAAGCATTATCAAAACCAATTGCAAAAATTTTGTTTTCAATACTATACTCTGAAAAAATAATTCTAAGCTGTCTAAAAATATTTTGAGCATTGTGTGAATCATCAAAAACTCTAAAAGCAAGAATTCTTTTTTGGATTGTCCATGCATTATCCATAAAATGGCAAGTGACACCCAAGTATGAATGCGTTTGCCAATGGTCAGTCCATATGTCGGCACATACGGTAACACGACCATTATATTTTTCAAAAAAAATTTCTAACTTTTTCTTGTCTCTCACATAAATCTTTTCAAGTGTTTGTGTGAGCGTGGATCTAGGGACACGGCATGCAGCATGGTTTAATGCTCGTCGACAATAGTTAATAAAGCCAACCCTCTCACCAAAACTGAATGATAAATGTTCTACTGCTACCATCCTAGCTAATTCTTCTCTATTTTGTTCATCACTATAACGAAATAATTGTTGGTTAGGAGTAGCGTACCTGGGAATTTGTGTTTGTGACCTCATTCTGACCACTGCGTCTGGATGTTTGACTTCAATATGCTTCCAATAAGTGCCATATCCTCCGGATTTGCTCCATTTATATACTTTGTTGCAGTAATTGCAAGCTGCTGTAAAGCTTCCATCTTCATTCCTAATTTTCTTCATATGTTTGACGAAGAGATCAGATTTGTTCTGCTTCTGTATCAGATCTTCCTCCCTTTCTAGATCCACTTCCGGTGTATCAAAACCAAAATCCGGAGGTGTATCAATATCAGACATATTTTCTGACTGGCTTGTCAAATTGTTGGGGGTGGTTTCATTGGGATCGGGTTCATAAATTGTAAAAGGGGGATCAGGAATATTTAGGCCTAGGTCTTCAGCATAGGTCCGACGTTGCAGATATTCATGATAGGTGGGGTTGTTATGATCGAGATTATTGATCATAGTACCCTTACCTTTCATTGAAATCGAACGCCTAGGACCGTCACAGCCGTGACCCCTTCCATTTCCACCACTTCCACTTGCCATTTAAAAATAAATTTGGATTCGAAACTTGGAAACTTAGAACTTAGAAGAATAATTGACTAATTGGAAATTAAATAAATTGGAAATAAGATAAATTGCAAATAAAATAAATTGGAAATAAAATTAATTGAAAATAAAATAAATTACAAATAAAATAAATTGGATATAAAATTAATTGAAAATAAAATATACTGGAATTTAGAAATAAAATAAATTGCAAATAAAATAAATTGGATATAAAATTAATTGAAAATAAAATATATTGGGAATAAAATAAATTGCAAATAAAATAAATTGGAAATTGGAAATAAAATTAATTTCAAATAAAATAATTAAAAAATGAAATAAATATTAAAAACCTTGGAAACTTGGAGATTGAGAGACTTATCACTTGAGAGTTGAGAGTTGAGAGAGTGTTGGAGAGAAATTAGAGAGAATTGAGAAGAAATTGGTGTGAGGAAAAATGAAGGGGGGGGGGGGGGGGGGGGGGGGGGGGGGGGGGGGGGGTATTTATAGAAAAAAAAAAAAAAAAAAAAAAAAAAAGGGGTAGCCGTTGGACCCCAACGGCCTGCTGACGTCAGCCGACCGTTGGGCCTAACGGTCGGCTGACGTCAGCCGACCGTTGGGCTCCAACGGCAGCCCAACAAAAATATATATATATATATATATATATATATATATTTTTTAATTCGTCGAACCGCCGGTTCGAACTGGAACCGGAACCGGAACCGCCGGTTCCAATCCGGTTCGAACCGGCGGTTTGACCAAACTCTTGAACCGGAACCGGAACCGGTCTCCGCCGGTTCAGGTTCCGGTTCAAGAACCGGAACCGAAAAACCGGTTCCGGTTCCGGTTCCGGCGGTTCCAACCGGAACCGTGCCGGGTCTAGTAAAAACATAACAATTAATAGAAATAATCAAAACCATTGATTGTCTATATTAGAGCATCTTCAATGCAACTATGGCTTGCATTTAAAAAAATGGTGACATGTCAACATTATCAAAACACTTGCTTTCCATGTGGGGCCTAACTAAACTTGATAGACAACCGAATGAAAAATTGGTCTCCAATGCTTCTCTCGTAAAACAACTATTTTTAATGACGCAATTTATTATATTATTTTATTATTTAAAATTTTACCAAACTATTAAACCACCCAACACTGTCAACTACAAATTTGTGTAGCACTGTCAACCCCAAAATGCTACCCGCAAACTCAACCCTATGTATGCTCCAATTATTAATTTTAAAACAGATATTGATTCTATTCCTTTCAAACAAGATAATATGCTATATCAATGAGGAAAAAAAACCAGAAAACGGATGCAATAGATTAAAGTTTCAATTTTTCTCTCTTTGACTAGCAACCATTTCACACAAAAATCCAACTTTATAAAGATCATCAAAGAAAATGCAGCATTTCAAATGCAGAAATGAGAACTTGATGGCTCATTTGACCAGAATTTGGGAATCTATATCACTATATGAACTAATGAAACTAAAAAAACAACCCAATTTTTGTTGTAAAAACCAAAATCCAACTCACTCCGACGCTCCCAATGTCAAATTCTCCTTACCACTCAAAATTTGCCCTCCAATTTCACGGTTAACTAGCATTTCTCATCTGGGTATCTCCAAAAACTCATAAAAACAACAGTTTTGCAACAAACACTTTTGATCTGGATTTGATTATCCCACTAATTACACAGCTTTTTTAGTTACAGGAAAATGAAATCTAACAAGTCTGGCAACTTGGTCATCAACAAAAACTAGAAAATCAAATACAACAAAAATTGGAAACAATCCCACAAACAAAAAACTGAAATTTACCATTTTTCAAATCTATGCCAAATTGCCAGATTCTTCTTTGTTGATATTAAAGAGAACATGAAAAAACAAGACTAGATTTTAATGAAAAAAACAGAGCAAGAAAATAAAAACCCAAAGCTTGCGCATTTGGACTCTTGGAGAAGGAGAAGAACATGCCATAGCTTGAACAGAAGAAATTGACCAAAGTGATATTTTATTGGCTAATTGGCACAGATGCCCCCTAAACTCTTCAAAAATTTGCACATTGCCCCTTGAACTTTTTTTTTCGACAGTAAACCCCTTAAACTAACGGAAATTTGCAAAAGCTGACGGAATGGCAACGGAAGCCATATTCCGTCTATTTTCAAGTCACGTGCCTGTCACGTGTGTTCCATAGTACAAATCATTAACAAGAACTAATTACAACAACCTCCCCTAAGGTTTTCCCTAATACTTTTTTTAAAAAGAAAAATAAATATTTTTTTAAAAGAATATAATTAAAAATTTTATTTTTTCAATAAATAGTTTTTTTTTTTTTTAAACGAAAGATTGATCTCCACCGTCCATCACCATGATGGACGTTGGAGATCAAATTAATTTAAAAAAAAAAACGAATAAAAAAATTAAACTAAACTTTTGTTAAAAAAAAAAAAAAAAAGAAACAGTACTCCATGTCTCCATCTTCTTCATTCTTACTTGGACTGGTCTTTTATAATTTAAATTCTTTGTTTAAAATCAGGTCACTGTTATTGTAGATGCGTCTGAAGCCGAGGAGTTGTCTGAAGCATTAACAAAAAAAACTTTTGTTTAAAAAAAAAACGAAATTAAAAAAAAAAAAAATAGATTGCTCAACCTTCCATCATCGTCTGTCAGGTATGGTGGATGAGCATTTAGAGAAAAAAAAAATTACTAATCAATTCCAGAAAAACAACAAAAACAAGCAAACATCATCGTCTCCAACAAAAACAAAATGATCCAACAATACATATTAATTGCTCAACCATCCATCTTCATCAAACAACAAAAACAAATAAAATAAAGAAAAAAAAAATTCATCTTCAACTTCCACAATCCACACCATATTTCTTCATCTTCATAAATACCACAATTTTTTAACTTTTATTTTTTATTTTATTTCTCAATCTCTTTCCATACACAACAAAATTCAACACCACAATCCCACAATTATCACCAAACCTCATTATTCATCAATTTTTAAAAAAAAAAACTAAAAAAAATTCTCCAACTCTGATGAAAAGATGGAGCCGCTTCATCTATCAGAGATGGAGCAGATCCAGATACGGAGAGGAGCGATTCGGCTCCATCTCTGAAGGAGATTTGTTTGACGGTGTAGATGGCGGCGATGGTGTAGACGGCGGCGGCGGTGGAGAGGAAAGCTAGAAGAGGGTCCATTGAGAGGAAATTCGATCGGAGAGGTGGTGTTGTTTGGAGGAATCGAATTGGATGTGGTCGAAGTGTTTGTGTTGTAGAGGATCTCTAAGAAGAGTGAATAAGAAATCTGGATGTGGGCAAGGAAGATGAAGCCTCATGAAAGAGAGAGGAAGGATGAGGGGTAGAGTGATCTGGAAAATTTCCAGATCTCTTCCCAATTTTCCTATATTAATTTTTTTTTATTAATTTTTTTTTAATCTCCACCGATTGGAAGGGTTATTTGGGTTTGATGATGAAAGAGAGAGGAAGGATGTGTTGGGTTTCTCGAGATCTGTACACCAAGTCACCAACTCAATTATTTTTGGTTAACTTTTTTTAAAATAAATTATTAAAATAAATCAATAAATCAATAAATCATCAATCTCCATCAATTGTTTTTTTTTTCTTCTTCTTTTTAATGGAAATGTTAACTTGATGTCGTACTGGGGATTTCAAAACTAATATTAACAAATCATCAAGCACAGGCTTTCTTCTTGAGCAATCTTTTTTTTTTTTTTAATAAATTTTTTTAATTTCGTTTTTTTTTAAAAACAAAAGTTTAGTTTAATTTTTTTTTTCATTTTTTTAAATTAATTTGATCTCCGACATCCATCATGGTGATGGACAGTGGAGATCAATGGTTTTTTTTTTTTTTTTTTTTAAATCTATTTATTGAAAAAATTAAAAATTTTAATTATATTCTTTTAAAAAAATATTTATTTTTCTTTTTAAAAAAAGTATTAGGGAAAACCTTAGGGGAGGTTGTTGTAATTAGTTCTTGTTAATGATTTGTACTGTGGAACACACGTGACAGGCACATGACTTGAAAATAGACGGAATGTGACTTCCGTTGCCATTCCGTCAGCTTTTGTAAATTTCCGTTAGTTTAGGGGGTTTACTGCCGAAAAAAAAAGTTCAGGGGGCAATGTGCAAATTGTTGAAGAGTTTAGGGGGCATCTGTGCCACTTAGCCTATTTTATTTTTCTTACCTGAGTCTATCAGCGGTTCAGCGCCAAGAGACAAAGAGAAAGAGAAAGAGAAAAAGGACGGACAAATGAAAAGTAAAGTGAAAATAATGAGCGGATTGCTGACTAAGCAAAAATTGGGCTGTTCAACAGACCCTCTGAATTTCAGAGAGTCACCTTGACGAGAAAAACTTCAGTGGGACGGTCCCAGTGACGTGGATATGGGACCGTCCAACAAAGCACGCCAAATATACATTGGGAGAATATGTGGCACACTTGTTGCACACTTGTGGCGTGCTCTGATTGGACGGTCCCATATCCACGTCAATGGGACCGTCCCACTGAAGATTTTCTCCACCTTGACAGTGTCCAAAAAAATTTTGGCCACCTCAGCTTGAAAGTGAATGACCACAGCTGTATTGGAGAAGGATATTTTAGCTAAATGGCTGTTCATCCTAGGTGGCACCTATTTTTTTCACAACCCACGTTAGCATTGAAGATGCTCTTATGCATTTGGAGAAAATGGAGTGCCACATAGAATAGATATTAAAAAAGTTAAAAAAACTCTCTCCAATACTATTATCTAAGTTGAATATGGAGATGATGTGGCAAAAAAAAGTTTAAAGAATATGGAGTTGAGTTTCTAATTCTAGAAACTCTCCTAGAAATGCTGACTAAGATTTCTAACTCTTTCCACCAATAAAATTAAAGCTTTCAACTATTTCCACCAATAACATTAAACCTCATTTAATTGTAAAATAAAAGAGGAGAGAGAGTGTAATAATTGTTTTATTATGATTGGATATAAAATTGATGCATATTTGACTTTAGATAATTGCATTGGAGATGTGAATATGCATTTATCTAAAAAAATTTCAAAAGCGGGCCCATAATAAATAGAAATGTTGATGTGGCACTATTTAGAAACTCAAAAATACATATCTGCATTAGAGATGCTCTTAGACACGTGGCAATAGATTATGGAGGTGAGAACAATTAAGATGAAGAGGAGAAGATCCAGATCCTTAAAAAATAGGTCAGATAAAGCAAGCAAAGGAATATTTGGAAATTGGACTATTAATCAAAGTGATTTGGCATCTTTTAATTTCCTGTGCAAATTTTCAATTCCATGGATTCACATTCATTCAGGTCACATTCATTAATTCCATGGATAGTTTGACTAGAATCAGTTGATTATTTAGGTTTTGTTGTAAAAGAGGAATGTGATTTTGCATTGACTTCATCAAGACCACATCTATATTTGTTTTTTGTGAGCTTTGAAAACCTGACTAGTTCAGGCCCATCACTATGTACAATGCTGCAGTTTTGGGCCCTAGCAAGAAAAGAATGAAGATCAATCGAACGAAAAGAGAATTTTCAGCCGAGGAAGTAAATATCGATAATATCTCATCGCAGAATGCTATGACAATAATCATAAGTTTATGCTTCTTTTCGAACTCACATAACGCGTAAGAATTCGTTTTACAAAGTGATTAACAGTACTGGAAGGCTCCATTACGGTAAAGGTTACGTTGCATCACAACATTTGACTGGTAACTCACAGTACTTAGTTTCTCTACTGAGTACTGAGGACCTGGGGAACTTTTAAAAAGGGCTCCAAATAAAACAATTTCATAAGAGAACATTAAACTGGGAAATCAGTCCAAAATTTCAAAGAAGTCGGAAAAGAACAGGGATTAATCAGATCTGATCATACTTCAGTGACCGGAAGCTCACCACATTCACTAATGACCACCTTCTTTATGGGACGGTCTCCTCTGTCAGTCTCTTGTGATTCAACTAGCTTAACGATATCCATGCCTTCCAAAACTTGGCCAAACACAACGTGCCTCTGATCTAGCCATGGTGTCTGCCATTTTCCAAAAACAGACAAACATATCAACATGTGGCCTATCAAATAACTGCAATGAAGAATACCTCATATACTGCTTAATAGCTAAAACTTAACAAGGATACAATGAAAAGTTGCACAAACCATCCAGTTAAATGAATTCTCTTTCAGAAAAATGCCCCCACTACCATAATCCAATGATTCATTTTCAAATCTAAAGTGTCAACTACACATAGATTAACAAAATATGAAGGCTACATAAAATGGAAGTTAATTGATTTGAAAAACAACTTTGGCCTACCTATTGCTGGTAAAGTCACTTTAATATAAGAATCTGACGTGGTGGAAACTTCAAAAATATGGTAAGAGCACAGGCAAGTGCATATTAGTAGTGCATATAGAGTTTTATCGTATGGCATTTCTTAAATTTAAAGCCATTCATTCATTTGAAGTACACATGGCATTCACATCAATTACAATCATCAAGCTATTCTCTATAGTGAATATTGACATTAATCCCAAACGAAGTGGTGTTCTTTATAGTCAACATCTATTTGCATTTGTTAACAGTGGAAGACCCCCAGAACATTTGTTTATTTAAATAATAGACGACCCTCGAGATACATAATGACATCATTTTCAACATCAGAGGTCTGACAAGCAATTGGAGGGAATAGGTGGAGGAGAGCAAAAAGATTATTCCAAAATGCAGGTTAGACATAGTCAAATACATCCGGCTACTATAATCAGTCAACGATCATTCTGGTCCACTTAAAAAATAAAATAAAAACTAACCTTGTATTTGAATTATTCTCAGCAAAATCTTAATCATGCCTATTCTTTCATGAGAAAAGCCATCACATACCTTGACAGTGCAAATGAAAAATTGGCTCCCGTTGGTGTTGGGCCCTGCATTTGCCATACTAACTATTCCAGGTCCAGTATGTACCACTGCAAGAAGTTACACACCTCGCATGTTCAGTAATAATAATGCATCCAAAGATATAAAACCAGCACCAGTCAATAATCTCACTGTGAATGCACACACACACACCCACACACACATACATACATACATACATAATTGTTAACAGAATGCAAAGGTACAATAATAAAATCAGACTCCTCATCATTCTCTTTTATTTCCTCTCAAGGAAAGGTTATATCCTACGTGTGCTATATTTAGGTGTGGGTTCTAGAAATAGTCACAAGAGCAGCATGAGAAGTCAGGATCAACTTACACTTGAAATTCTCATCCTTAAACGTACGACCATATATACTTTTACCTCCAGTTCCCTGCAGTAAATTTCAGCTTTCAGACGATTAGTTCACATACCTAGTTAATAGCATGGCATAGCTAAAAGCAACTTGAAAAGTCAAGAGTTAATAATCAGCAGAAAAGAAGATTCAAGGTCATAATATTTCACACTTTTTCATTTTCCCAAAAATAACAAAGTAAAGACAAGTTGGTTTAATACACTATCCCAAATCAAGCAATACTCAACTCTACTCTAATATAGTATGAAAATGAAAAATTGCATGCAAATCAGACGACTCCAGTAGGTTAATAAAAAATGTAAAATACTAATGACAGACTTCACAATGAATTTAAAATCAAACATCCCCTTCACACATAATTTTGAGCAAAACCATGCTTGATGCCAGTAAACATCCAGTAATACAAATTTTACCACCTGCTAAATGAACAGGAGTTCGAAGGCTAAATCTTTTACTGTGACAAGTTTTAAGTGTCTAAGTAATCAATGGAAAATTGCCTTGATCTAAAACCCAATAGTCACATATTGAAAAAGATAGTTATAATAATGACAACCAAATATTTTCTCCGAGTATTAGTATTCCAGGAAAATCATATTCACCGACTAGGTAAAAGAAAAATCGAAATAAAGTTAGCAATAATATTAATTGCCTCCACGTGCTAAACACAATAGCTACCAAATGCTCTATAAAAAAAAAGTGTATGGATCATACAGGACTATCAGGCCATAATCCTAGTATCCTACATTGATTTTAATCTTCACAAGGAGATAAAATCGGTAACATAAAAGACTAATGAGCTCAGAAACTTGAATTTCATTAGATAGGAGATCATTCAAGCTGTAACTGACAAACAAGTGAAACAAGTATCCTTATTTAACATTTTAGTCATTCAACACAGGATTTTTGGTCTCTTATCAGTTTAGATTTTTTAAATTCATAAAGAGAAAAACTAAGATGCCTTTTTAGTTTTTACAATACTGAAAAGCCATTCTTACTACATACTGATTGATAGGTTCAAGCGGTAACCAAAATGGAAAGGTTGGGGCATCTATTTCTATTGGGCTTGAAGGCCCAAATTATTTCTAGCCCAATGAGGGGATACTGGTGGCCCAAATATTCAAGGGACATGTTAATTTTGAGGGTTTAATACCCTAAACCATTTGCTATATAGCAAGACCATCTTGCTTTCATGTGTTGTGCAGCCAAGAGATAAAAATAAGAGAAATAAAGAATGAAAACGAAGGCGGAACGCCGGAAAAAAGGTACACCCAAGTTTCTTCTTTTCTCCGTCGTTTTCTATCTTTTTTTATCTCTTGGTCTAACACTCTGTTTTTCTTTCTCTTGCCGCACAACACATAAAAGCAACATGTCTTGCTTTTATAGCAAATGGTTTAGGGTTATTAAACCCTCAAAATTACCAACAACATGTGACATGTTCCCTGAATATTTGGGCCACCAATAGCCCCTCATTAGGCTGGACACTATTTGGGGCTTCATGCTCTGACGCACAACTAGTAATATTGGAAAGCATAGTTTTCCGTAACAATTTCCAACAATTGATTAACAAAATATACATTCAAAGAAGGTATATGAAGACAGTGGTTGCACCAAATAAAACATTAGAAGTTGTAGAATCTAAAAATGTGAGATAACACTCACATTTCCTTTATCAAAGTCCCCTCCTTGAATCATGAAATCTTTGATGACACGATGAAATGTGGAATTTTTGAAGCCAAAGCCCTTCTCTCCTGATCAAATGCACAATTGAAATCAAATTATAACAGGTTCCAAAACTAGACAAATCAAACACAAAACAAATACAAGAAAATTGAACCAGCACTAATACTAAAATAAAAATCGCACACAACCTGTGCATAGAGCACGGAAGTTCTCTGCTGTTTGAGGCACATCGTCACCATACAATCCAATCACAATTCTTCCAGCAAGCTTCCCCACGGGATTCCCAATGCTTATATCAAAATACACTTTGTGGGTAACTTTCGATTGTAAATCCACCTGTAACCAAATCAAATACACGCTTATTCAAAACTCAAAAGAACAGTTTTTTGCTCCAGAGAACCAAAATTCGGGCAAGTCATTCACTGCAGTTCTGATTACAAAAAAATATTCCATATAAACCCGAATCCCAAATTCATTGACTTAATGACTTCTACCATCCCACAAAAGACTTTGCACATTAGGAAAATGTTATTAGAGCTCCAATTTCTCTTCATGTTAACAATTTGATAACCCAGAACATGTAAGTAAAATAGCGAATACACCATTTGAACATACAGAACTTTGTTATTTGCAATTATCATATCTAATAACAATAATTATAAATAAAAAAAACACAGATAAATAAATAAATAAGACAAAACCACAAGAAACCCACCTCAGCACTAGCCCGGACACGAAGACTGGTTTTCCTCGGAGAAGTAGAAGTCAGAGGAACCGGACGCAGCGAACCGGAGGAGAAGAAGCTCGAAGACGACGAAGCATTCAATGAAAACGCAATTTTTCTCGGAATCCTGATTGTATTACACGCGGGACTCAGAAATTTCTTCTGGGACTCGCTTCTTCTTCGTGGACCCGACACTGAGCCCACATTAAACTGTCGAAAAACATATAAAACAGAATCAGATTAGCACAAATGAAAATAATAATAATAATAATAATAATTAAAAAGGAAGACTGAAACTTGAAAGTAATAGTAGCAGTACTGGGGTTGTCAACTGAGCCGCCATTGATGGAAGCTGCGTTCTCTTCTCTCTTCGTCGCTGAATGCTGATAAGAGTTTCTGTGTGGGACTCTGGTCTGTGGGTTTGGTGGGGGGTTTTCGACAAAAATAGTGTTTGTTGAAATGACAGATATGTCCTCTAATGGTATATTTCTATGGAATATCTTCTTATAATCACTACAATTTATAATAATTATAGTAAAGTCCACTAATTTGCTGAGTATTTACACAAAAAGGTCTCAACTTTATCATTATTATTATTATCTCAAAATGGTAATGGCAGCAGTGTTGAACTTGAAGCCACTGATTTCAGCTTCAGTCCTCCCTAAATATTCTCACTCAGTGATATTCTCAAATACTAATTATAATAAACTAAAATTACCATTCAAAGTCTCTGCTACGAAAATGAGCTCCGCTGAAACTGAAACTGAGGCCAATAAAACAACCAAAACCATTGATTCTCATCTTCATGTCTGGGCATCTCCTGAAGAGGTATGATATATATAGATATATAAATTGTAATTTTGCTCCTTTAGTTATGTATAGAGATAAAAAGTGCTTCCAAAATGCTTATGAATCTTGAAAATTTTGTGAAGGCTGCAGATAAATATCCCTACTTTCCTGGCCAAGAACCCACTTTGCCTGGACATGTTGATTTATTGCTCCAGGTAGGTAGGCCTCTCTTATCAGCACAAAGATTTCTACTTTTGTGTTGTTTGGTATTCAATCTTATGTGGGTTTTCACTGAATTGGATTTTGCATGATTGTTTGTTTATTGAACTTCTATGCACTCTAAAAGTTTAGTCAATGGACCTGAGTGTTTATGGTTGTTTACATTGTAGTGTTTGATATTTAGCCAGTTTGCTTATGCTTGATGAGTGGCTGCAACTTTTGGCTTCATTGTGTTGTCTAGTAGTTTTCTTTTAGTTGTTAAACTATTGAAGACAATCAACCTTTGCAATACATGGCCTATTGTCGTGATTTGTTAGATTTTGATGACACTTTTAGAATGTAAGATCTTGTTTATATGTAGAACTTGTGCACTTTATTAGCGTTTTTAGTTAGGATTGATTCAGATCTTGAAGGATCATGAAACTCTTGTTATAAACTTATAATGCATATGAGGACAGATATCTACTCTCATTATTAATTTCGTTCATAATACATGATACATAGGTAATTCTTATAGTTCTTTCCCTTTCCCTTTTTTCTTTGCCCTGCAGTGCATGGAAGAAGCGAGCGTGGATGGCGCACTCATCGTGCAGCCCATTAATCATAAGTTTGATCATTCCTTTGTGACAAGGTCTGTTGAGATTATGTTGTGACAAAATATTTAGTCATAATCAACATTTTTTTTTTTTTTGACATGGTTATAATCAACATTTCACATAGCTGCAAAGCCACATAAAAAATTGCAGTTCACAAGGTACATCATCATTCAGGTGAGTTGATATGGGTGCGGCTTATAGACAATTCAACACATATAGGAAGTAATTAGTCCGTTGTTGTTGACCTTATAGAATTCATGGCTTATAGGTCATACTCAAACCTGAATCTTTTCACTCCCATTAGACTTGGATTCTTCTAACTCCTCTAGACCGAAAAAAAAGTTAACGATCAGGAATATAGGAAGTTGTTATTATGTTTTCTGGCTTCTACACTTCAACGCATTGATTGCTATGTTGAAGAATTTGCCTTTAGATCATTCTGTACAGACATGAATTGCTGGTCGGAAAGAAGCTTAAAATAATAGTTTTTTCCTTTCTATTTGCTTTTCTTAATTGTCTTTTGCCATGGTATTATCTAATGAATGCGAATTTTATCATTGGACAGTGTCCTAAAGAAGTACCCAACCAAATTTGTTGGTTGTTGCCTCGCAAATCCTGCAGAAGATGGCAGTGGGATTAAGCAGCTCGAAAAGCTCCTTTTGGAGGTCTTGGATCATCTTTCATTATTTCACAACCCTACTATTCTCTTAGAAAAACCATTCTGACACAAATCTCTTTTTCATGCTAGGATGGTTATCGTGCTGTTCGTTTTAATCCATATTTGTGGCCATCTGGTCAAAAGGTACTAGTCTCAGTATAAAAATTCACTGACAGCTATCATGCCTTAAACTTTGTACATTCACGAAGTCTTCTATCTCGTTATTAACATGTTTTTTAGGATTTCTGTCAAATTATGTTTTCTGTTCCTCTGATTAGTCAGTGCATGGCATGGTGAGGAAACGACAATGATGATGTTTATGCAATTTTCTGTTAATCTATGTAGATGACAAACGAAGTTGGGAAGGCAATGTTTTCTAGAGCAGGAGAACTTGGAGTTCCAGTGGGTATCATGTGTATGAAGGTATCACAGTTCTTTTTCAACTCCACTTAAACCAACAAAGAACAAGAGAACATGAATCTCTTAACTCGATCACTACATTTTTTATCTTTATGTGGAGCTAATCAGCTATTAAAGCAAAACTTTATATTTGATCTCCAAGTGAAATAAAAATGCCAACTATAGTTCTAAACACGATTGGTTGGGGTGCTATTATAATCATATAGTGGACTTTTTTCAGGGTCTCAGTCTACACATTTCAGAGATTGAGGAACTTTGCACAGAATATCCTGCAACGCCTGTATTGCTTGATCATTTGGCTTTCTGCAAACCACCAACGTGAGCTCTCTCTCGTAATTTGACTTAGTTAGAGAAGTCCTCCAATATGTATGTATCTGTGCAAAAGTAAGAAAATACTAGCTTGCTCATGTGTGTGTCGTCTTGCAGAAATGATGAGGAAAGTCTTGCCTTCTCTAGGTTTCTTAAGCTATACAGATTCCCACAGGTAACATTGACTAGTGTGGCTTCAATGCTTGCTTTGTAATGCAAGGTTTTTTTTTTTTTGGTTGGTAGAGAACATCATTCTTTTAATATCTATGTTGGCATATTTTCAAGATCCCAGGACCAATTTACTGTCATTAGTATTGTTATCATCTTCTGAGAGTATCTAAAATTCTTAAAACCGTTACTTTGCAGGTATACGTCAAATTCAGCGCTTTGTTTAGGTTGTCAAGAATGGCATTCCCATACCAGGACCTATCCCCTCTTCTCTCCCAAGTAGTCTCCAGCTTTGGTGCAAACCGTGTCATGTGGGGCAGGTAACACTCGCCGTTTCCTTCTAAGGTTTCGAACGAAAAGCTATATTCTACAATCCTAAGATTCCGATACATGATTTATAAACATTACAGCGATTTCCCATTCATTGTTGCGGAATGTGGTTACAAAGAAGCAAGAGAAGCTGCGACTGTCATTTCAAATGAAGCAGCTTTGTCATCTTCCGAGCTGGAGTTTATCATGGGAGGAACTATCAAGCAACTTTTCAAAAATCAATGGCTTCCTTGAGCAAAAATATCATCCATGTCACTTCCAGATAGTCAAAAATTGTTTTCTTATAAATTTTCTGGGTTCTATCAAATACTTATTGCACAAGAAACACTATACCGATGCAAAGTAATTTATTGATCAATTTCTAAATCGTTTCTTCAATCTAATAACCCAGGTGAGATGATGTAAATGCTAATTGTAGCTCAAAAAAACTTGTAAGGATTCGAATTGTGAGGAAAAAAAATTATATAAAAGAAAAAGAATAACATTCTCTACATGATCTGTGAAGTAATGATCTTGCTTTGTAAAACTTGTTAGTCTATACAAGACTCTACAGTCTACACCCTATCAATGTAAGGATTCCTAAACCAGGTATTCTTCCTGTATAGCTAAAGATGTATAAAACGACCAAACTGAAATGAAATAATTTCAACTGAACCTATACAACTCGTAACAAAATGGGAATTACAGAAAAAAAAAATTAAAAAAAAATCAACCGCTGTGCCTAATCCTCTATGCGTTGGATTTCACCCATCATTATTCGATTGCTTGTGACTTTAAAACCAAGGAGAGCCGGGTCGATTTGCCTCCCTTTTTTCCCTTTCTTTTTCCCGCTTCGTCCCCCTTGTGTTACGTCTGATGAATCTGCGATCCCTGCGGGATTGTACGCCTCTGGACCAACAGCCTTCTTGCTATTACTCTTCAACATGTCAATAAATGATGGCTCTGACACGTCCACGTCACTGAAAGATGCGGCACGTCGGAAGCGCATCTCTTTCTTCCCTGCTGCCGTCATGTCCGAACCTCCATGGCTTATGAGATTCCCCCCTGGGTCTTGCCTTCCTGAAGATTTCACAAATGTAAAATTATTTGCTAGATCAACAGTGGATGCTAATCAATCATGCTCTATACTCTGCACCTCAGGAAAATGAATAAATAAATTCGGGGTTTTAGAGAGATATCAATACCATCAGCAGTGCTCGACGAAATCTTCCCTCTGATAACGGGATTTGAGTTGAGGTCAGACAATCCTTCCTGGGATGATGAAGCATGCGAGACTGGTGGGCGTCTTAACAAAATATTGTCTTGCATTCTAGATGCAACCGACACACTGTTAAAAGAAGATTATGATAAGAAACTGATAATAATATCGAATGATATGAAGCGAATGTGTAGGCTGTTGGATGATATCAAGAAAAAACCATAATAGGAAAATTATGCTTTTGTTTACTAACATCCTTATAACTGATGATATTGAAAAATAATTTACAAGAGAGACTCTGCCAAACAAAATGGGTAGATTTATTCACAATTGCTATGGCATATGTCGTCCATTGTTCATGCTTCACGTTCAAATATCAATCGGTGTCAATATAACAATGAAAAATCTGTTCATCGTAAAACAAGCAATAGCAATTGTATAATGAAATGTAAGAACTTCTACATGCATCATTTCCTTGTAAGAGAATGAAATTAGACACAAACAGATAAGCAGATACATGAAAAATATCATGTATTAACACAAATTTGTTACTCAAAAAAACCCAGGTTAAACCACACTTTATCCAAGACAAACATTTAAGGGAAAGCTAATTAGTAAAAAAAATTCCAATGGCCCATTCATGTTGTTGACAACTCCTGAAAAAAATGGGATATCTAGGTTTGGGCAATCCAAAGAATAGACACTTACTGATCCTTGGCAATATCTTCTACAAATGAATCATAAAAACCTGCTTCAACACCTGTAAAAAGATATAAAATAAATCAAAATCACTTATTCACTTAAACAAAGTGCAAAACTTCCAAACGAAAACAATGAGAAACTTACTTGCAACTTGTGAAGTATGTCTTCCTCTAAGAGCATTACTTGGAATCTCCACCCGATCAAGAGTAGCCAACCGAGCTTGCTTGGCCGTGCCATCTTGAACCTCAAAAACCGAACCTTTTGTCATATCTTCGCTCTTAGACCCATGTTTTCTTCCCTCCATCTCCGAGAACTCTTTAGTCAGAGATGATTGACCAATCATGTTCAAATCTGTGTAAATCGTTCGAGCGCTGTCATGGATGCCTGACAAGAACAGCTCTCCCTCATGCATCGACCCAGCTTCAGATCTTAACCGAAACTTTTCATTGCTTTCTAAGCTGTTGGCCTGTTTGTCAGCTACATAAAACTGTGGCGGTTCAGATGAGTTAGAACCATAAGATCCTACTGTAAATGAGTTTGTTAGACCTGCTTCTCGGTCTGGAATACTAAATGGGTGATCAGAAGTGTTTGACCCAGAGTAGACTCCAGATGGTGACCGCCTTCCAAAGGATACACCATTCACATTCATGTCCAATGACTCGGAAGGGTGATGACCTGATTTCTGATGGAGCAATTCCATAAACAATCGCCTTGATTTGTCATCATGGGATCCATCTGACATCCATAAACTTGGATCATCAGAAGTCATTTTAACTTCTGACTCCCTTCTCTGCCGCTCAGCATTAATATGCAACTGCTGAATTCGAGATTCCCCCCACTCATTTGCCAGCTCCCCATTGCCTTCAGACCAGCGACCCTCTATTGCATCCGAATGTGAAACATTGAACTGGTTAGGAACCAAAGGGTGATGAAGATTATGGGAGTGGGTACCAGAAGAAAATGACCCCACTTGACCACCAAGTTGCATACGCGTGCTCAACTCCTGTACATCCAGACCATGAGAATGAGCCATAGCATTAACCGCATCCAGATTCATCCCTGGAGCACCAACAGGCATAGACATGGACCGCTCAAATGGCAGTGAGCCAGGCTCAAAAAGCCCTTGCCGGAGTTGTTCTTGTAATGAAAGATTTCGTTCAAGGTGACCCAGTTGCTCTTCATGGGGTGGCCTCTGTTGCTGCTGGTAAATATCTAGCGGGCTAAACCCTGAAGAGTGAGCACCAGCAAGAGTCCTGAGAAACTGATTGGGTTCATCAGCTGACCAAAGAGAATCAATATGCCTCTCTTCTGGCACATTGCTTCGCGGCCTTAATCCCATTGATAACTGTCTAGCCCGCATCTGCTCTTGAAGAAGAATCTGATGCTCCAAAGCTTGCATTTGTCCATGTTGTGAACGCGACATTAGCTCAAATAAATCTCTTTGATGTTCTTGTTGCGGTGCCTGACCTAATTTCATTTGAATAATTTGATCTAAAGATGGGACAAAATGCTTTTGATGATGAGGAGATCGCTGTTGCAGCTCATGTAGAAGGCGTTGTTCTAATAAAGCCTGATCAAGAACATTGTTTGCTCTGATAGGATCAATATGTGATTGCCCTAGGCCAGGATCAGTCATTTGATTATGCAGCAACTGCTCAAGAAGCACCTGCCGAGCTTGCTGTCTTTCCTGCAAAAGCTTCTGTTGTTGATGAAACTGCTGTTGTTGCTGCTGGAGCTGAAGCTGCCGCTGCTGTTGCTGTTGCTGTTGCAGATGAAGGGTCAAAATATGCTCCAGGTCTGGTGGATGGTTTGCCAACTGTTGGTGGTGAAACAGGTTCTGGTTTGGTACCTGCTCTACAATTGAGTCATTAAGGCGTGCATGAGGAGAAAACATATTCCGCTGTTGGAGCTGCTGTTGCTGCAATTGTTTTGATAAAAGCTGCTCTGCTAGATCAAAATGATTGGATTCCTGTTCCATGCGTCTCATGTGGTGAGCAGCCATGGCATCTTGATACACATTGGATTCAGAAAAAGAGTTTTTCCTATGACTATCCGGCCATGTCTCTGCAGCAACAGCTGGATCAGCCATGGAATTGAACTGGGATGCCCTTTCCATGCTAGAAGGCATGTTAATAGGTCTTGTATGAGTTCCTTCAAGCTCAGACCACAGCAAGCTAAAAGGATGCGACTTCTTTTCATTGTTACTTGGCATGCCAGACTCTGTCAGGTCAGTATGAGAGGGCTGGATAATAGAATTTTCCACAGGATCATGAATGCCCCCCAAAGATTTTACAAGAGGATAGCCAGTATTTCCAGGTCTTCCTGGAAACAAAATTTCTGGACAAAAACAACCAACCATTAGCGATGGTTATAGAAAAAATGACTTGAACAATCAATGAGCTATAATAGAAAAAACCAACCTTCATCTTGGGGAACAAAATCGTGTATACTTTGACCCTCAGAATGAGACAGTCGCAAAGGATCTCTGGGTTCTGCCAATCTTGATTGAAGATGTCGATCTGAGAGGTCATCAAATTCAGATAATGCCCGCCGCATGTCATTTACCAGGGATGAATCAGTAGTTTCCATATTTCCTTCCAAAACACCAAAATGCTCCAGCTCAGAATTTGATTCGTCAGTATTGGCATTCATGTCTTTAGCTCTCAGATGTGGCATGAACTCACCCAATTCATGAAAAGGTGTTCCTTCAGGTGCATCTGCCATGCGGACAGGCAAGTCTGTCCCAAAAAACCCTTGTTCAAACCATGAAATGATGTCAGCGCCAAGAAATGGTCCCTGAAGTCCTCCTTGAGGATCAATGTAGCACAAAATTAGTTGCTCAGGTGGCGTATCCCTCTGTAACTCTGTCACCGCACCATTACTAACCAGGTGCTGCGTATTTCTACCCTGCTTTTGCTCAGCAGAGGCTGCAGCCAACAGAGAGCTCGGATCATCAGGAAGCTTGGATGTTATGTCAAAAGAAGCAGCAGTCTCAATGTTATCAAACTGAGGATGTCTGTTAAAAGCAGAATCTATCCTTTGCCAATTTTCACTATTGTTTTGATCAGCAGAACTAATATCTACTGCACCGCTGACACCATTGCTTTTAGGAAAAGCTCTATCTGGGTCCAATCCAAGATTTTTTCTTGTGGTAGCCATTCGTTCTTCAAAATTAGCCTCTCTTCCTGAAACAATAAATGTTCAAGTTCTTTCAGACATACAAAAGGTGCTATAATCACACTCCAAATTTGATAATTAGAACTTAGTGTTAAAGAGCTAAACCAAAGTGCCACTCACCGTCCTCCACATTCATATGTGAACCATAGCTTCTCAAGGTACCATCATCATCAAATTGATGTGCAATTCTGTTTTCAGCTTCTTCCAAGGTCTCATCAAGAAGAACTGATGGGAGGACACCCTGTTTTCCCTCGATGGATTCCAAGTCTTCAGCACCTACACAAGGAACAAGCTTGTAAGCACAATCAGAAAGGTAGTAACAGAAAAGAGGGCTAGAGTAAATGAGCTTAAAATTTTGCACAGGGCACCTGTAACATATTCAGTTGATTTCCCCTGTTTGAATGTGTTGTAAACCACCCCACTACTGGTTATTTTTCCCTTCCATATGTCACTAAGGACAACCTGTTAGCATCCAATGACCATTTTGTCAATTAACAAACAACATCAACAGACAGGTAAATTAATTGCATGGATCTCAAAGTTTACCTCCTCTTCAGGATCAGGGGAAACAAAAGCCAATGGTTCAATAAAGCCTGCTTGAGTTATAGGGGATAGTTCATCCATCTCATCAGGTATGGTAGCCATAGATGGACTACTCTTTTGTCTGCGGTATATATCAAGAAGCTTTCCTCTTGGATAGTGAAATGTATCAGCTGAGAGGCGAGGTTTCCCAGGGACACTTTCATTTTGGTATGATTGAACAGCACCAATGCCCGCAGATGAGGACCTCCCAATAGCATTTGACCTTCCTCGTCCAATACTAAATCCCGTGTTTGAACCTTCCACCCGTCCTTTCTCAAGTCCAAATCCAGGTGCAGCACGGTAGGAACTTGAACCACTCGAATGAACCTCCATTATTCTATGGCGTGGCCTCCATTTATCACGAGAATCTGAGTCACGCTCAGGAACTGACCTGTTACTAGTTACAAAAGGTTGATTGTCATTGTGGGCATCTTCCTTCTCCTTCTCCTTTTCCACATCTGTCTTCTTTTCAGTTCGGGATTCCTTCTCTTTGTCTTCAGGACCCCACCTTGATGACCATTTGCTATCTCGCCGTGCATTAGAATCATGCCACCGATCAGAAGATGGTAAAGCTCTATTGTCACTGGTTTCTCTAGTCGAAACATTGTCAATGCGACGGTCTGCTTTCCTGCGATCTCTCCTACCACCAAGTAAGCCAGTTTCTCTTTCCTCTTCACGCCAGCGGCGGCTAGTGTCACTGTCAGTCGCACTTCTCCTCCAATCTTTTTTGTCCTCAGATCCTTCCAAACGCCAACTCTCCTTCTGGTTGAGATCAGAGGAGCTTCCAAGAGATGCAGAAGTTGGAGCACGCATATCCTGTATTACATGAAAATACATCCAAAACAGTTCCGTTGAGAAATAGTGTCTCCCAACATCAATTAACCTACATATTTTAATTAAATTAATACTTCAGAAAGTTGACTGACATGGTCCACACACAGTAACAGAACTAAAAGGAAAAGGTTTTCAAATATAGTCTTGAGGTCAGTGGCATATAATGCCCTCCTTTGTAGGAGTTCCATCAAGCAACTCTATCAGCAGAAAGGTAGAGTTAGAGCCTAACACCCTTGGTAGTTTACCAATTCAAAGAAAAATCCATTTTGAAAAAGAGAAAAAACGGAAACAAACATAGCCTACTCCCTAGTTAACTAGTTTACACTGCTTGCAACTGCAAATGAGTGTTCTCTAAAGATTAAAAAAAGAAGCTTACTCAAATTTTTCAGTACAAAAGCCTTAAGTCTCTTGTAAATTTTAAATGTTTCACCTACTTACCATCAACCAACCCCCACAGCCATCTCAAAAAAATAAATTGTTAAGGAAACAAAATAAAAGTGGCAGAAATCAACAGCCACTCTTATTATCCAAGTTTCAGTTACAAGAGCAGTTATCATCTAAGAAGAACTGGTACATAGGAGATTATTTCAAGTATAAAAGGAGATCTTAAAACAATAAAACAATTGCGATATGCTGTGCCTCTAAGGTGCCAATATGCCAACCGTAAAAGATGTGATTAATGCAGCAGTAATTGTAAAGCCACAATATCGAAAAACACAGGCAACTAAATCAACAAAATAAAAAGTACCACCTTAGTCTCACTCGGTTTGGCATAAAGCCACTGGGGAGACAACGGAATGCTGCTTTCCGATGCACCTTGATCTGCATTCATTAACCAATCAACAGTATCAGCTAAGTAGAATCAGAAAGCACTAAAACGCGTGAAAATGAAATAAAAACGAAATTATATCATCACTTAAAATCCAAATTCTCCCACCTTTCGAGTCATCAAGTAACCCCATTAGGCCCTTATCCTCATTTCCTCCCGAAGCATCTCCTGATATATCACAAAGACCGTAAATTGAAAGCTAAAATATACAAAAATGAATCAATAAATAAATAAACATATCTAACAGTGATAAACGTCAAATAAAAAAATTACAAATTCACTTGACTAAAATGTGAATACTTAAGTCCTCAATGCTCAATTGAACTATCTATTAACACATTTTGGGGGAAAAATCAAGAAATGAATCGCAATCCAACACAAAATAAAAAAAAATTGAAACAATACATAAAACGAGTATAAGAACCCTAATTGTCAAAGCTCGTGTTTTGCACTAGAAGATAAAAGAAAGCTAACCGAGTTCAGATCAATGAACACAAACCTCACATTAACTCCATATAACATCAAACGAATCGGATAGAATAAAAAATCGATACCTTTGGGGGTCCAGGGATGATCGGACGGCTTGGAGGAGAGGAGATCGTCTGGTAGATCGAGCTTGCCTTGAGCCATCGGACGGCAGAGAAGCGACGAAGCTAGAAGAGATAAGATTAAAGAAAGAGAAGAGAGAGAAAGAGAGGATCGAGAACGAAGAACACCACAGTGATTTTCTAGTAACAACGACGACACAAGTGAACCACAAAGAGAGAGAGACTTGTTTCGATAGACGCTTGTTGTTTTAAAGCTTTTTTTTGTTTGTATTGTTTTCGTTTTTTTCGGTTTTCGGTGGAGTTTCGGAGATGCCGGCGTTTCGAAACGTCTGAGAGAAGTGCAAACGAGAAAGACAGAGAGAGAGAGAGAGGAAGAAAAGAGTAAAGAGGGTTTGGGTGGTCAGAACAGCGAAATCAAAACTAATCAAGTAATATGAATATATATATATATATATTTTTTTTTTGCTTATTATAATATAATTATTATTTGTATTTTATTAAAATTAATATAAATTGGTTAACATATACATGTAAATCCACTCGATTGAGTGATAAATGAACTATAATATTTGAGAAGAAATTTATGTAAAAATTCCCAACTCTCAAATTTATTTTTTTTATTTAAAAAAAACTAAGAGATATTTACTTTGTTTTTTATATAAAATTAATAAGATTGAGACTCGAATAGGATCTCCCACTAATTTAAAAATGAAAATATGACTTAGGATCCGATATGATTTACGTCGGTTTAATTTAACACCGTAAGTCGACAATTCTGCAAATGATTGGATTTAAATAAGAAGAAACAATATTTTTTAAATAAAAAAAAAAGATTATATATATATATATATATAATCAGAAACTGTAACCAAATCCCATCATATCGTGTATGTGTTTTGAGTTGATGGTTTTAAGATCTCAGATGCAGAGAAAATCGTCATCCTGTCCCTGCCGTACAAAGATCTGTAATTTAGAATGGGCCAGACCGAACCGCCTTACTTTCATGGGCCTTCTAGCGATGACTCGAAGTTCATTCAAAGGCCGACCTTAGCCCAGACTCGATGGACCACCTAAAATTATGCAGCACACAAAACACCGACTGTCTTTTCCCATTCTGAATACATATAGATATGATTTACATGACCGTATATTTGCTACTTGTATAAATACTAACATGAATACATGATGTCAACCGAGGCGTAGCTCAAATGATAGATGAACAAGTGTGAAGCTGCTCAAATCCTTTTAAAAAAATACCTGATCGAATTATAGATATTGTAAAAAAAAAAAAACAATGAATACATGATAATATGCATACAAGCACCTCCGTCCGTCCACCGTCCAATGGCTAAGTAGTATATAAGTGGTATTGGTATATAACAGGCATATGAGCCAAAGGGGTACCAATTCTGCATTCCGATTGAAGAAATAGACCTATCACACAAGTTGCAATAAGGCTTAGTTGATGTATCCTTACAAAGTATCAAAATAATAGAACTTCGAATACGAAATCAAACCAAACCAAACCAAACCAAATCGAGAAAAAAAGCAACGGAAAGGTAAGTGTAACAATGGCACACACCAATTTTAACAAAAAGGAAAACCTTGCATTGCATCCATCAACAACTTGGATTGGGATTTACAAACATCAAATTTATTGAACAAAAAACATAAATAGAAAGAAGCAAAAGAAAATCTATTAAGTACTATCTCTTCCCGCATTTCTTGACATTGGGAGATAAATCACAACCATCAACAGTGGCCCCCACCGCCGCCGCAGCAGCAGCTTGCCTCTTCTTCTTCTTCCTCCTCGACCTGTCACACAAAAAGGCTCTCTCCAGCTGCTCTACTCTATGCGATAACGAGCTCAACAACCTCGTCTGAATCTCATTCCTCTCGAACAACTGCGCCATCAAACCCATCATCTTCTCATTCTCCTCCACCATCCTCTCAAACAACACCTCTCTCTTATTCATCCTCACACTCTCCTCCTCCTCCTTGCTTTCCTTCAGATTCTCTCCCTTATCTTCGATTCGATCACCTTCCTGCTTAAGCGATGAAGCAGCGTCGTCGTTCTCTTCACGCGCTTCGACCAAACTCTCAGGATTCACAGAGGATGAGCTGGACTGACTCTCAGTCTGACTGCTCTCTAAACGACAATCACTCACCGACGATGGCATAGCATCGCAATTAGGAGAAATTTCTTCACTATCATGATTCTCACCATCTTCTTCCGTGCACTTCTCCTCCTCCACCGCCGTCTTATCAACAACAACAACATCCACTACCGTCCGATCAAGATTGTTGTTGCTGTTGTTGTTAACAACTATGGAGTCCAGGATCTCCTGCAACGCTATGGTTCTCTTGATAACAGCTTTTCTGAAATCCCTAACTCCGGAATCCACGCCTCTAACAGAGTCCAACTTGAAGAGCAGACTCATCAGCGTCTCGCTGACTCTCAGCCTCGCTTTCGAGTCTCTTCCGATCAACTCAATCGTCTCCTTCTCTGAGATCCTCCTCTCGATCTCCTCCACTTCCGCTCTAATCTCAGCGATCTTCTTCACGCTCTTCCTCACCAAGAACCCTCGGAACACTCTCTGGATCTTCACGGCCGACTCCGACCGGATCTCCCTCCTCTCCGATGCGACAAAGTGTACCGGAATCTCCTTCACGGTCGGCGCTTGGCGAGCGCGAGGACGAGACGGCAAGTCCTTGTAGGCTCTATAGAACGGGCTATCCATCAACTCTCTTCGCAAAAACAAAGACGGAAAATTAAAAAAGAGTTTTGTGAAATTGATTTGGTTTTTTTGTGATTTTGTGTTTTTTTTATTTCGATGGAAACAGAGGGATTGGTGTTGGAGAGATTTATAGAGAGGGATTGATTTGGATTTTGATTTCGATTTCTTCTGTTGGCGCTGGAAAGTTCGAGAAGTTTCCGTGACGATATATTGCTTTGGTCTTCTTTCAAGTTCTAGATCATTGGAGATTCTTCTTTCAATTTTTTGCGCGGGAGTAGGGCCGCGCGGTTTTATTTTTAACGATTTTGTGTCACACGTGGACTTGTCTTGATACGATACGACGTAGCTTCAAGATTTTTTTTCTATCAGAGGTGTTTGGTAAGATGTCAAATGGGCCAGGCGGGCTCAAATTGAGGGATTAGCTCAGATCTTTAATCCCCATGGTTGGGTGGACCGGATTGGACTATCAAAAGCCCGTAAACCTGGAGGACACAACTTGAGGGTAGGGTCAGACTTGTAAACCTGGAGGACGCAACTTGAGGGTAGGGTCGGACTTGTAAACCCAGAGGACACTACTTGAGGGTAGGGTCGTACTTGTAAACCTGGAGGACGCAACTTGAGGGTAGGGTCGGACTTGTAAACCCAGAGGACACTACTTGAGGGTAGGGTCGTACTTAGTTCGCATGCAAGGCCGGTCTTAATAGTATTACATACATAACAAACTTTAGGCAGGCTGCAAGCTTGTGCGGACTAGCCCGCTCTGGAGTCTGGACAGGGTAGAGCCGAACCTCACCGAAAAATTTAAGATTCGTCCCTGTTGAATAATCGTTAAAATAATGTTAGACATTTCAAATTTATCTGGTGCTATATGAATTAAATTGTTAGAAGAGTTGGGACTTGAAATACCTAGCACTACTTCATTTAAAAATAGTTAGAATTCAATCCGATTAATCAGATATTACATTATTTATAGAATGTGATTAGATGATCAATTTTTATTGTAATACAAAACAATTTAATTTAATTATCTAATGAGTTCTATAACTATTTATAACGTTGATTCTTTCTCAAACATTTAATATTTGATAGTTTCAAACTTATAAACATTGAAACCAAATTCATTTCGATAGACTTACTGAGAAGCATAACATAATCAATACGTTTGAATTGAATTCATCTGTGATCAAACCCATTTAAATTCAAATAACTACAAAAGCTTTTCCAATATGAACAACAATTTCCATAAGAACAAGCACTTACTTGTTCTTGCTCGAACTGTTCGGATTCAAGTAGCCAATTACAGTCATAGTACATTCATTCTGTTGGGTATTTTAATCCCTGCCCTTTTCAAAAGTTCGTGAGACGCATGTTTGGCTGCTGAAATAATCGCTCTCTGTCACATTAAAGATCATCATCTATGAGTAAGCAGTAAACAATTTCAATGACAAGAGAAGAGAAGGAAAAAATATAAATAAAGCAGTAGACAATACCTCATCCACATTCAATATTTTCTTATCCTTCATAATCCACTTGCCATTGCACATTACAGAGACAACATTTTCGGTTCGCATGCAATATACAAGGTTAGCGATGCTGCAATTAGAAAACCAAAATGTGAGTCCTCACCAAGATAATAAGCATTAATAGATCCTATGAATAGCAGAAAATTACAGAGCAAATGTTTTTTCAGTGATTGATAATCGTTACATTATTACATACCAGTCATGAATAGGAATCATAGACCAAGAGAAAGCATCGACCACAACCATGTCAGCCTAGCAAATCATGAACGTAAAGATCAGTCAGTCTTATTAGTCTTAAAAAGCATGCAGAAGAACCAAAACTGTAATCCGACATAGGATTCACTTTTAAACATAGTTCAGTGATGAAAATGTGTACATGAGCAGGCAAGTAGTAGGCTCTTGGGAAAAAGAGGCTGCTCATTCAGATGCTTCTTTTACTCTTTTTTCTTTTCTATACTTTTCCGCTCGTGGAACTCGTCCATACAATATATTAAATATTTGTCACTTCTCACAAGTTTCTTTCAATTGATTTCCTTGCTGGAAAATTTTATTGTTGCGTATAAATGAAAAGAAATTTCGAAGCACTATCCTGCATCAGGTAGTCCAGCTTCAATGGTATATTGACATAATTACACCAATTCCTTTTACAAGTTAAAAATGTTTATAGTGAAATCATTTTCAAGAAAATATTCTTAAGAGGCGATATAAAGTCGAAAATAAAGGAGGCCAAACTCAAAAACTATACCTTTAATTGAGAATTAAACACTGCATTTCTTTATTCAGCATATTAGAAAGAAAAACAAGGGTAACTAATGTAATCCATAGATCTAACCTTTTTCCCAACCTCAAGCGACCCTATTTCATCGTCCCACAGTACTGTTTTGGCACCATTTACGGTCGCCATTCTGAGAACAGTTTCAGCAGGGAGAGCTGTAGGATCCGTTGTTCCTTTTGCAAACACTTCACGTCCTTTGTTTATCAAGGAAGCTAGGTACATCTCGTCAACTGCAAAATGGTATATCCATAGATAATCCTTAAACAATTTTGACGTGTGAGCTACAAGGTGTGTTCAGTATTCTATAGAAAGAAGTTTTTCAACAGAATATATAATGCGCAAAGCATGAAAAGCCTAGTCATGATATTACTGAATATGGAAGAAATGTAAGGATGAGAAAGCAAGGGTTCATAAGTCAAACGAACCAATGCTCATTCTATTATTTGATGGTGCCCCATCCGTCCCCAAGGATACACAGATGCCTGCATCAAGCATCTCCTTTATAGGTGCAAAACCAAGCATGCGCATTGCAGCTGCAGGACAGTGTGATACTTTGACCCCAGCCCTAGAGAGAAACCCAATCTGAAGATGAAATGAGGTAATGTTACTTCACGGTTCATCAAAACAAACAATACTAATATTGTTACCTCCACCCCCACCAAAACAAATGTTCAAACTTTCCATTATAAATCTATAGCCTAACTGTTCTTGATAACAATCTCACGGTCACTCAACAACTGAAATCTATCTCTGATTTTATGTTTAAGTTTGTACATGGATGAAAATTTACACAGATTGATTAAATTCCAAAAGTGTAACGCAAAGTAGGAGAAACAATTACCTCGGAGTTGTTGACCCAAACTGTATGAGCTGAAAGCAGGTTGTTTCGCAGGAATCCTAATTTTTCCAAGTATGTAACTGTTCCATAATCAACATTTCGAGTATTCATCACAAATTGATTCTCGTAGGATATCTCTGCAGTATGCTGAACATTGGCAAAGTAATCAATATGAAGAAAATTATAATTTATTTCTTTAGTTTTTTTTTCCCCTTAAAAGAAAGTTTCCCCTAACAAATCAATGTAATATTCTCCAAGTCACTTCTAACATCTTTATATGCTAACTCTGCCCTGTGGCTTTAGATAACATATAATTGCAATATAATACTACTTCAATATCAGATTGGAGCCTCACTGTATGTTGAAAATCTCAAAATGTCTCCACATCTTTATTATTTACAACTCAAATTAAAACAATAAATTTACAGAGAAGGGATAATAGACAAAGTAATTTGCTAAATATTCAGCACCAAGCTCATTGACAGTCCATGTGCAGGCCCCAAGCAATGAAGGGACAGCAATATTTCTACAATTTTCTACTCCAACATGAAGACTATAGCATGAATCAGATAAGTTAACCAGTAGATAATATATCATCAGAAACATTTACTGTCTTCATTTGCAACCAAAGAAAAGAGAGGGAGAGGTAGAGTTCAGTACCATGTTGATTCCAGTATTCAACTCTCTAGCTACGTCTCTTGTTTCGAGAAGTAACTGCTCAGTTGAATTCATAGTTTGCCTTATCCCAAACCATACTCTAATGCGCCCGTCAGCTGTATTATGGTGCTTCTCATAAAGCTCCTTCTGAGACTGTACCATTGCATTGAAAAAAAAAAGAGCTTAAATCAAGGACTGGTTGAAATCTAAAATGATTCAATCAAATTGGAATGATACTCACTAAACGAAGAAAAGAAAGCAATTATGAGAAATGACATTTTAGCAAGTTGAATAAAATTAACAGTGGAAAATATAACTATACGCTATAATCTAAGTATCCAACCTCAAATGAAATACCCTTCTTGAGATTCCAAAGCATGAATCTCTTGTACAGAAGTAACAGAACCAAAGTACTAAAAACATGGTTGATTTTGGTCCAACAAATACCTACCAGTCCTATACATTCTTTTTGTTTCCTTTCCTACAAAATCTTTAATCATCGTGATATATGCACCATATCCAATAATATCATGCCATGTGACATGAATAAGTGAATAACCAATTCTAATCACAAAATGGACGATGACCACTAATTTAGACCATTAACCATAAACCTGAGGTCCAATTAATTAAACATAAAAACACACATTTCCATACAAATTTACAATAACTCAATCATACATAAATTACTCAGCAATTCTAGAAAAAATAAACATCAAATTATGAAAAAACCTGAATACAATCATCAGTAGTACGAATAGCCCAAGAAGCCGGTAAACCCTCACCAGAATCCATTATTGACTCGACCAAACATGCGCGTAGACCCAGTAACTCAACTGCTCTAGCCATTCCAGTCACATATTGCCCTCCAGCCTCAGCAAAACATGTCACCTAGTTTCCCAAAATTCATAAATCATCACTAATCAGTAACTACATTATAAAATTAACTTCGCAAATTAGCTCTCAAATTGAAGAGACATATAAGAACCCGAAATGGCGAAATATCGAGTATGGTTTTCTTACACCGGAGTGAATGAGTTCGATTCCGCAGAGTAAGGTGGAGATGTAAGAATCCTCCTCCGTCATGTTGGACTCGTACGGCCAGATTCGGTCGTGAAGCCACGTCAGCAAATCGACGTCGTCGGCTATCCCTCTCGCGAGCTGCTGGGATGTGTGCACGTGCGTGTTCACGAATCCTATTCAAAATCAATCAAAGTAAATTTTGGAAACACTTTACTTGCTTTCAAAATCAAACAACAAAAAGAAACAAAGAGCTGAGAGATTTTACCTGGAAGTAGGATTTGGCCTTGGAGGTCGAGGATTTGATCGGTGAGAGGCGAGAATTGTTGAAGAATATCGGCGGACTGACCGACGGCTCTGATTCGATCGTGGTCGATGAAGACGGCGCCGTTTCGAAACAGTCGGTTCTCGGAGTCCATAGTGACAATCACGGCGTTGTGGAGTATCATGGTTGAGCTGCTGCTACTCAAGTTCTTCTTCTCCATCTCTCGCTCGTCTCTCAAGTCTCAAGTCTCAAGTCTCAAATCTCAACTGAAGAAATTGGACCCGCTTTTTTAAAAAAAATTAGGACAGGAACAAAATACATAACAAAACGCACCGTTTTCGCTCTGAGGATCAAATTTTTAGGATAGGAATACAAAAAACTTTATATTTATTGCATTGTAGCAACATTTCCCTATTAGAGGGATCGAATTGAAAATGTACATTCATCTGAAGCAGTTTAGCAAAAGTACATTTAAATGACCTAATTGCCCTTTATGAAATCATAGAACACAATTGAAAGAGAGAACCCCAAATTACTTTCTCTAACCTGAAACCATCCCGAAACCTCAACTAACCCGAAGCTTGTTGAACTCAAATTACTTGTTTAATTTAGTTTGCTAAAAAAGATTTGTGTTAAATTTGAATCAAAAATTTTGTTGAACCTTAACCTTTAATTTTGTTGTCTCTCTCTCTCTTTTTTTTTTCCCCAGCAACCAAACAAAAATTCAAACTTGTCTTGCTTTGTGTTTCTGGTTTCTCTCATAGGTTGATTAAAAAAATAAAAATAAAAACATAACTTGTGTTATTTTTAGTTTGTGTCGTGATTAATAAAACAAGAAAATATAATAAAAGCCAAAATAGCATACAATCTCAAAATAATCAACCGTAACGTATCATATCATATTAAGGATTTTATTAAGGTCATGAAATTGATAAAGTTGATAACTTCATGCCAGCAAATAGGTTAAGCATAAATCATACGTCACATTATTTGAGTGGATTTTTTAGCTAATTAATATTATTTAATTAAAAAAACAGTTTAAAAATCAACTTAAATGATATATAAGTAATTTGTTTTATCATGTTATTTATCAAATCATTTCATAATTTATATGGTAAAAATTACTCACTTATCACATCATTTATATCAATTTGATATGATAACAAACATGAAAATACTAGATAAACATACCTGGAAATAAATAAATAAATAATTAGCTCGCTCCATGTGACTAATTCACTTAATTTAATCGATTTTCATTTTTTTTGTCTTTTTTGCTTCACTTTCCAATGAATCAATGGATGAATTCGAAATTTCGCAACTCTGCTGACCAAAAAAAAAAAAAAAAGCATCTTTTTATTAGTCAAAAATCAAAATAGTTGCACTCACTAAAAAAAAAAATGTTATGTCAATTTATTTATTTAATGTTTAAATGGAACTTGTCAATTTGATTTTGGAATCTTGCTTTGTGAATTGTATATTGCAACTATTATGTCAAATCTATGAAATCAGGATCGTTGAATAAATAAATATCAAATTAATTGATGTGATAGAGAAAAACCTCCATTATGCAATCCTTGAAAGAAATATGAATTTTTTTCCTATGTTCTAGACTCTAGTCAAAATTAATCGGATTGTGATTTGTGGATCAATTGTTAATTGAAGATTAGTAAGATTCAATTCAACTCCATCAAAACTTCAATTTATTTTATTTTATTCTATACCATATATAAAAGGGCGGAGTTACTTTTTAATACTTTTTTAAATTTCTTTAAAAGTAAAATTACGAATACAACCTTAAAGTTTATATAATTATTTAGTAAACAAGTCATAGTAAGATTTTAATTATAGTATCCCTTATTTTATTTTTTTTAAGTCAAATGACAAATACAATCCCTCGTGTTTGTATATAAGACTTAAAATTATGACAAGTGAAATAATAATTTGTACTGAACTCTTTTTGTATCGGTAGATAATGTAAAACTCATTTTAAAAGTTTTTAAACATTCAATCAATGAACTTTACAATTTTTTATCTGTGATAATGTAAAACTCTACTTTGACATGAACTGAAACTGTACTCTATTATATTAATATTATTTAGATTTTAATTGCTTCATTTCCTTGTTTTGCAAGGATATATATATTTCCAAATATATAAAACTCAAATATTGATATAAGCACATGCCTTTCCCTTTCATGTGCCTCCAAACCTAGTTTTATTTAAAAAATAATTAGACTAAAACAATTTAAATTTATGATTTAAAATTTTAACTTCAACATCTCAACCATTCATATGTTTTTAATTCAAGAATTATATTTGCATTCAAATCTCAATTATTGGATTAAGAGCATAGAGCACATGATTGGTTGAAATGTTGAATTCATAAATTTAAGTTGATTTAGTTTGGTCCTTTTAAAAAAACACAATTTAATTCAAATGAAATCAAACCGATTAGTTTTATTTATTTGTTAATTATATCAAATGAAATAAATATTTATGTTAATTAATCAATTAAATCAAATCCACCTTAAATCTGAATGAGCGTGAGATTTGATCCATAGATATCTTAAGCAACTTCAGTTTCGCAATGTCCTGATCAGATTGTCGCCATCACAAGCGATGATATAATATATATTACACAATTATAAGAATGATCACCGATTATGTTAGTTCGTACTCATAATTTAATCAAGGGTAAATTACACTCACACCCTTAAGGTTTGAGGCAAAGACACTTAGATGGAAAATTTTAGTTATTCTACACTCACACCCCTATATTGTCGAAAATGCCCTTGTATAATAATAAAAAATAAAAGTTTTTTTACACTAACACCCAAGGGCATTTTGGACCTTACAATGGTCAAACAGGGGTGTTAGTGTAGAATAACTAAACTTTTCCATCTAAGTGTCTTTGCCTCAAACCTTAAGGGTGTGAGTGTAATTTACCCTTTAATCAAATATGTGGACAGTCTTTTTTAATTAAAATTTATTGAGAAATATATTAAATATTGTAATATGTTTGGTTCAGGTGGCATGCACTTCCTTTTAATGTTAGTGATGCGTAATCCAAATCTCATCATACGTATTTTATATACTTTTTTTTTTGTTTACACCATCCGGTTTCCGGGTGGGGCGGATCCACCATAAGGTGCGACCAGACCACACCACACCACACCCCGACTAATCCGGACTCGCACCGGGTCGGCCCACTAAGGGGTAAAGTGCTCCCAATATGTGTAGCTCCGTTCACAAGGGGAGTTGAACCCACGACCTTGCTTAAGGGATGAAAGCGCCGAACCACTCACACCAACACATGATTGGTGGGTAGTTTTTAATTCGATGTTATAGGTATGTAGTGCTTGAGTTCAAACAAAACTTTGTTGTAACATTACACCCAGACAATCGTATAAACTTGTGCATAAATGTTTTTTTTTTTTTAAATAATAATAATTAACAATTAATATGTCAATGTAATTATAGCAACAGAACCAATGGTGATAAAAGAATGAGAGCATCGTCTAATTGATAAGGTTGTGGAAAACGATAGATTGATTGATTTATATATTTTCAAGTTGGAAAATTAAGAATAAATAGCTACTAATTAGTCACCCAACTAATTAATACTGAAATTTGATTAAATAAATCTAAAGTCAACTTTGCTTAGCAGCAGCATGCGTGAGTACTGAGTAGTGATGAGTCTGATGACTTGGTGAAATTTCCATTAAAAACAAATATTATATATATATATATATTTATTCTATTATTAGTTCATCTTGACAATAAATATATTAGGACGAATAATGTAGATCACTCGATTTACATACTTTGACTCAAAGTGTATGCACTTGTTAAAATTTCTCCATAATCTATGATCCACATTCTTCGTCCTGATATATTTATTGTCATGATGAACTGACAATAGAAAGATTGTATATATATATATATATATATATATATAAATGTTTAAGTCAGTAAGCACTGATATAACTTCATCGGTGTGTTGGATGTGGACCATTAAATTTAAATATTTTGACTCAAAATATATGCACTTGTCAAATCTTCTCCATAATTAGTGGTCCACATGCATTGGTACTCTGATGTAGTTACATCAGTGTGCACTTACCATAACGGGATCGTATATATAAAAGGCAAAATGGCTTCCTAGCCTTAAAAAAAAAAAAAAATTTATTATTTCAATGCAAGTTGATATGGTCCAATAATTAAAATCCACTCCACAACAACCACATCAATGAAATTTGTAATGGTTATTTAAAAATATAAAAATAAAAGGTGTAATGGTTCGATTCGAAGAAGTTTAAAGTCTTTTACGATAGGTTAAAAATTTAAAATTAATACAAATAGACAATCCAGTGATCCACCGTATTATGTTTCGATTATTTTATAGAAGACACACACACATATACAGTAGAACCCCTGTAAATTAATCTCCTATAAATTAATATCCTTTCTAAATTAATAAAAAATCTCGGTCCCAACTCAGGCCAGTGTAAAAAATTAATAAACCCTTCTATCGTAATAATTAATAATTAATAATTTCTTTTTGAAACCTAGTGTAAAATTTCAGTCCCGACTGTCGCATAAATCAATAATTTCATAAAAGTACAAAATATATTATAAATTATTCAAGAACTATAAAAGTATTTCAAGATACTACTTTGCACTAGGTCACATGTTTGATATTTTTGACTTCATCATTCATCTTTTGAATTGTCCTCAAGAAGCTATTATCATCACCTTCTTGTTGTTGTCAAAAGGGTTCAATTAAATTGAGCATTTCAACAACGTAACCTTACTTGTAGAGATTTTAGGTATCTTATGACTATCGTCATTGTTATCTATCTCAACCACATCATCATTATTCTGCCTTGTGATATCATTGATGATAATCTCTTCAGTTGGAGTGTAACACTCTTCTCCAAATTTGGTGGTAGATAGTGCACTGTGATGTTCCTGAGTTGGATGTGATTAGGTAGCTCTATAAGTGGTACATGGGCAGTGCAATTGTCAAGGAGAAGAAAACCTTTCGATTTGCCATGGGCAGTGCCATTGCGATTAGAAATCCTTAAAAAAAGGAACTTCCCTTGAAAAAGAAAACCGACTAAACAAGGAATCCCGAAAAGAAACCTTCTCTAAACAAGAAAACCGACTTCTACACGTTTTTTAAGACAAAATAATACTTTACAAAGTCAAACCCTTCAAATTAATAACCCCTCTAAATTAATACTTAAGGAAATTAATACTTAAAGGTAGGTCCCAATAATATTAATTTAAAGGGGTTATACTGTATATATATAATATTTTTCTAGTTAGATCGGTCATAGTTTTTTTTTATATATATACAGGTTCACTAATTATCACATATGCTAGCCAATAGTGAATCTGAAAAAAAAAAAAAAAATTCAAGACCGACCGACCTAAGTAAAGAATTATATATATAAATAAAGTTTGTAAGATTTTATAAAATCTATGAAAACTCTTTTTGGAATAATAAAACAAGGGTTATTATCACTTAGGTCCCAAAGTTTTTATGAAATATAATTTTTCTTAAATGAGACTGCTTTTTTAGCAATATTTTCCCTAACTTTTGAAAAGTATATCAAATAGGTCCTTCTGACTTTTTTTGTAACAGTCAAACATCACAGAAAATGTATAATGTCTCTTTTACCCCTGAATAAATATAAAAACCAATCTCCCAATAAAAACCAATTATTTAAATATAAAAATTGACCCACCCCACCTCCTAGCAATATATATATATAATATTTAATATTTAATATTTATAATTATAAATTTCAAAAATTTAAGGAAAAAAAAAACATGATAGATGGAAATCCAGTTTGGATATCCATCATATCATACCAACAACCACCATCATCAAACACCATATATATCAAAACTCCAAAGATCTGCATGCTTGCCCTCTCACCAAGTCAAATAGCTCCACCATCCTCAAACACAACCACCAAGATCAAACAAAAAACCCCACCACCGTCAAACATTAGTACCATACTACAATCATCGTCAAAAAAAAAAAAGTACCACCATCATCAAACAAAATCCAAAACTTCCACATTCCCATAAAATAAAAAGAGAGTAGATTAAGTTTCAAAAACAGAAAGAGAGAGAGAGAGAGAGCATAATCAAATCGACGGCGATTAAAACCAGACCCACCCCTCCATCTCGCCGGCGATTAGAGCACCTCTCATTTGGCCAGTGATTAGACCCCGAACCACCCCTCCATCTCGCCATTGAGTAGAGCTCCACCCCTACCTATCGTGCCAACTAGATCGCTCATCAACGATGGAGACCCAACATTAGAGACGCATACGCAGTTGGATCATCAATCTCCATCACCAATTTGGGTCTCCATCTCCGGTGATGGAGCTGGTTCTTGCCAATGTAGATCCGTGATTGTGGTGGTTGTTTTGTTGGATTTTGTTGTGGATGGAAAAGATGGAGAAATGAAAAAAAAAATGGATTTGAGGGAGATGGTGTGGTAATTAAAGGTGGATTTTTTTTATTTTTTATTTTTTATTTTTATTTTTATTTTTTTTGTGGATTGATGAAGATGGTTTGCTTGATTTTTTGTGATGTTACATTTTATTTTTTCTACATGACTGAGAGAGATGAAGATTTTTTTTTTTTTTTATGATCTAGATTTTGAGATTGTGTTGTATATAGGCGAGAGAGATGAAGATTTTTTATTTTTATTTTTATTTTTATGATCCAGAGATTGTGTTGTTTGATGATGAATAGTTGAATATGGTGGTGTTTGATATATTTTTGTTTTTTGTTTTCAATAATTTTTAATTTGTATTTATATATTAATTTTAGAGATAAGATGAAATGATAAAAATAACCTATGGTCGTTAACGTTAACTAACTTTTGAGTTTTGAGAGATGGGTGGTAAACTTTTCAAAAGTCAAGGAAAATATTGCTAAAAAAGCAAACTCATTTAAAAAATTGATATTTCAGTAAAACTTAGGGACCCAAGTGATAATAACCCATAAAATAATTGTGAGTTAAAAGGGTCTAAAGTAGTATGCTTAAAAAAAAAAAAAAAAAAACTAGTACAATAGTATGTCATCTTTTATGTACACTTGTAACTTGTTCATGAATCTTATCTTATTATATGGCTTCAAATCAATATGATGTAAGATTCCTACCCAATAGGCTTCGAAAGGTATCGACATGATGTAATTATCTGCACATATAACTTTGTATGTGTGTTGTTTCTTTTAGTCTCCGTCATCGATCTTCAAATGATTTCTCACAAGCAACAACACTAAAAGGACCACTTCTAATTCTCTCCAAATTAATAAACAAAATCATATACCATATTTCAAAATTTTATTCTATCCAGATATCAAATTTCATGAGATTTTTGATCAGGTATCATATTCCAAATCAAGGATTTATCGTACTAACCACCGTCGACATGAGATGAGGTTAGTCACGAGGTTGGTGGGTTCGAATCCACCCACTCTCCAAAACCCCTAACTTATATAATACTTACAAAAAAATTAATAAATAAATAAATAAATATCACTGACCCTTGTCTACATTTCAATATATATAAAATCAAGATTTTGACACAATCAAAACACCCAAAACAAGAATATAAACAAATCTACTTAAAAAGTTAAAATCATCTTTTGACCCGGTTAGGTGTCACTAGATTAGATCGAAAAATACTAAGAAAAAGTTGGAACATAACAAAATCCGAATTCTAAAACATAAGTACTTCAATTAAACCTTCAAGAAAACAGTAGTGATAACAATCTTACATAGACAAAACATAGCTTGGATATGTATATATATATCCTGCTAATACGTACATTCATGATCCTCTCGATCCTACTATGTACAATATTGTCATTATTAATTGACTACTCTTTGAAAACTAAACACGGAAAACAACAGGACAATTAAGTAAGGAAGTAAATATCGTAAATATTTATAAAATATCGTCAAAACATCAAATTCTGACAATATTTTACTTTTACTGATATATTCATAGATAACGATATTTACTTTGAACAAGCTCAGAACTGGTTTACGGCAATGTTTCGAGACGGGCTGACTAGACGATATGACCCGTGACCCTTCTTCGCGAACCCGCAACCCTGACGGGTGTCGTTATCCATGTCCTTGTCGGATTCCATGGCCGTCAAAACCTTGTAAAACACATCGACTTTGCACGGAAGAACCAGAGGTCCCTCGCTGTTGAAACCGTACTCCGACTCGGCTTCTTCCAGCAGCAACTTGAAGAGAGGGTGGTTCACGTACTCCGTCTTGATCACAAACCTCTGCTTCTGGGGTCCCACGTACACCGAAAAGCACCCCTCCGGCGCCACCCGCCGCTTCCTCGCCGGCTTCTCCTCATCCTCATCCGGAGAAAACGTCATGTGCGGCCAGGACTTGCTCTTCGTCGTCAGGGTCCGTGGCGGCTGCACACGGTTGACGCTGCTGCCGCTGCCTCCGCGTCCGATGGATTTGCATCGCTGCCATGTCTTGATGATCAAATTGTTCCCTTTCTTTGATTTTGATCCCTTATTTAAATCCATAATAATTATATATATATGTAAGTGAAAAATATATATATAGATGTTGGAGGGTTTCAAAAAATCACACACAACACCTTTGAATTATGAAGAATTTAATGAAAACTAAAAAAAAAAAAATTAAAATTAAAAAAAAAAAAAATCAACCTCTATCATAAACCATGAAAAACATGCACTTTACTCTAGGTCTCATTGTGTTGCTCATGAGATTTTTTTTTTCCTTTTATATATTCTAAAAATATAAACGAAATGATAAAACTGGAATCATATCAATCATGCAAAAATCTGGAACAGATATATCAAAATGGAAAAAAGATACCCAGAAAAGGAATAAAAAGAGAGCGAAGTGGAGGAATATTCAAGGTGATCAAAGTATCAAACCGCCATTAATGGAAGGAAATCAGAGATAGATAGAGAGAGAGAGATCGTCTAGAACCTAGAAGGATATGCTTATGTGATCTCTCTCAACTGCGAACTAAATTTGATATATAAAGTGTAAGTGGAAGTTAAAAATAATAAAAATAAAAATAAAAGAAAACCCACTTGTCAAACTATGAAGGGCCCTGTGATTTTCGTTTAAAAAATATTGGTTTTTGTTTTTATTTTTTTGGTATTATTTTATCTCTATAGTGACGTGAAGAGACTAGTTTCTGTGAATGAGAATATTGATGGAAATATTGGACAAAAAGATTTTACTTTAAAATATATATATATATATATATATAATGACAATTCTTGTTATGGTATCGTGTTAATATCAATCTAATTAAATACAATCTATTTAATTAATTCTATTATTATATACAAATCTAATCACTTAAATTCATTTCATGTTTTTGTTATATATACATGAACATAGTGTAAAACCGTCAAAATTTATAATTCTAAATTTCAATACGAGTTGATCGATGGTTGAAAACCCTTCATACTTGTATTATTGAGATTGTTGATTTAAGTCGTATCCAACTTTTCAACTTCTAATTTTATAATAATTTAAAAGGAAAATAAAAGAAATTTAATTCATATTAATTTCGTGTTCACGGAGAATATATAATATTAGGGTTTAGCTACGATATAAGATTTGTATTGTTAATAGGTGGTTATGTGAAAGAGAGTTAGTTTAAAAAAAAAAAAAAAAAAAAAACTTAATTTTTATACATCCTTAGATTAACATCTAAAGACTATAAATTAACTCAGTAACTATATAAATATGTATAGTAACTGAACCCATAATATTATTGCCACTTTAGATAAAAGACAAAAATAGTTACAAAATTAGAAAATCTTGTCTAGATTATTGAGGTAAAATAATATTAATTATGGTATCGTGTTACTATCTATCAAATTAAATACAATCTATTTAATTAATTCTATTATTATATACAAATATAATCTAATCACTTAAATTCATTTCATGTTTGTGTTATATACTTGTACATAGTGTAAAACAGTCAAAACCTATAATTCTAATTCTCCCACATAGGCGTAGCTCTGAGCTTCGGCTTGGGTAAATGACCCTTAAAGACAGCGGCTCGAATCCTACCAATAACAAAAAGTTTCAAAAAAAATATCTGGATAGGTGGTTAGATAGATATTGTTAACAAAAAAAAAAACAAAAAACAAAAAAAACAAAAACAAAAACAAAAAAAAACAAAAAAAACAAAAAAAACAAAAAAAAAAAACTTATAATTCTAAATTTTGATACGAGTTGATCAGATGGTCTATTGAAAACCCTTCACACTTATATTAGGGTATGGATATTGACACTCATAAATCTTATTAGTACACATGTTTTTATAAATACATTTATGTCTAAAATTTAAAAAATAAATATCACTATAAGCACCCATCTTAATACCAATAGTACCCTCATTGAAATAAATATATTTATTTTAATACATAATATTTATAAACACTCTTAAATTATTATCACACCCAATTTATATATATATATATATATATATATATATATATATATATATATATATATATATATATAATCATATTATTTTTGGAATCAAATCCTCTTTTAATATGGTCTAATTTACTTCTGGAAATATCTCGAATGTATGAGCCTTCTAAAATGGAATATGTGAAACCGTATATGGGGTCAAGAGATTTTCAATCTGGAATTCTCTGATTTATACCGTTATCTTAAAAAAAATAAAAAATATATTGATATCTATGGCTACCTTAAAAATATAAAAAATATAAAATAAAATAAAATAAAATAAAATAAAAAACTTGTCGATATCTACGACTATTGTTAAAAAAATAATAAAAAAATGTTTATTGATAGAGTTCATAACTATACATAAAAGAAAGATAAAAACAATATGATAATTATGTGATAATAAGAAAGTTTGATACTTGAAATAAAATTAGAGTTTAATTGGGATTTATCATTAAAATTAGGGTTTATCCTAAGTTTTTTTTTTTTTTTTTTTTTTTTAAAAAGGTAATTTTTTTTTTAAATAAAGAAATATAGTTGAAGATATGAGTGCATATAGTATTTGGTTTATTTTTAATTAAAGTAATTTATCCTTATTGATAAATTTATATTGGGATATTTTTATAATTAAATTTTTAAATAAAATATGGATGTACTAATAGTTTTATGGGTGTCAATATCGACACCCCTTATATTATTGAGATTGCGATGTGAGACAAAGTTAAAGAGTTATTTTTATTTTTATTTTTATTTTTATTTTTTTTGGAAAAAAAATTAAAATACTTAACTTTTATACATCCTATGATTAACATCTAAAGACTATAAATTAACCCAGCAACATTTTTGTTTTTACATTATTTATCCACCTATGTAGACCAAGTATTTTTTTTTTTAACTTTTTGTCATTGGTAGGATTTGAGCAGCTGACTTGGGAGTCATTTGCTTAAGCGTCTAAACCCCAAGCTCGTCCATCTACCAACTGAGCTACGTCTATGGGGACTATTACCACCTTAGATAAACGACAAAAATAGTTACAAAATTAGAAAATATTGTCTAGATTATTGAGGCAAGATAATATTAATTATTTCACTAATTTCTGTTTGTTTTGGATAATTATCTCAAAAAGGAGCATGGAAGTTTGCTGGAAGTTTACTGAAAAATCATGAATAGCCGCCAGTAAACTCATGACCACTCTATTTTTTTTTTTCAAAGGACATGATCTGCTCAAAATTCCAATTCTTCCTCTTCTTTGTTTTCTACTACACTTTAGACTACTACTAGTGGTTTGATGTTTTTGTTTGTTAGCTTGTGAAGTTGAAATTTAATATTTAGCCCAATTTTTTTTAATATAAATTTTATTGATTTAGTCAAAATATGATTTTAAATTTTAATATAAACGTAATATATGATTGTTACAAATCAAGAGCTATGTCATATTGTCATGTCATGTCTTTGATTATGAAATTCAAAATATTTGTTTGGGAAGGGTAGTATTTCTCATGACTTATAATAATAATAATAAAATTTTTTTTTTTTTTGAATATACAACATCTGCCGGGACCGACGAGATTAGACTTTACTAGTGCAGCCCGGACTACAGCTCCCACAAGCGGGGAGAGAGCACCCACAATAGGTGGAACAACACCCACTATTGGGATTAAAGGCCAAGGGGAACAAATAATATATATATATACATGCACACACCGGGCGTTGAACCATAGTAGTGGAGGCTCCCAAGGAGGATCCAACCACATTGGCAAGAGGCCCAAGTGTGACTTATAATTATTATTTGATGAAAGAATTTTAGATAGATTTTTACAATTAATCGATTCTAATTATATTTTGTTTACTAAATCTTATTATATTTAAGCAGCCTTTCTATTGTCAGTTCGTCATAACAATAAATATATTATGACGAAGAATGTGGACCATAGATTATGGAGAAGTTTTGACAAGTGCATACACTTTGAGTCAAAGTATGTAAATCTAATGGTCCATATTCTTCGTCCTGATATATTTATTATCAGGACGAACTGATAATAGAAAATTTGTACATTTAAGATGTAAAAAATTTAAAAGTCAATGAAATTTTATCCACCACACTTTGATATTCCATATTTTGTCTGCTATTTATTATTTATTTTAAAATTTGACAACGAGGACACCGAATAAGTATCTGTGGTATAATATATGTATACATGCGTGATACAATATTGACATATATACGTGATACAATATTGACATATAATCGAGAGATATTTAATCTTATGTCACTCTGAAGAAAATTTCTTATATATATATATGATATATTTGTAAAATATCTATAGTGAGACTTGAACCCACCACCACTAACGTGCATACTAATTGTGCTCGTGTTTAAATGTATCTTTTGATTATAAATGGAAAGTCAGTAGACGTTTTGATTTTCAATTTGAAAATGGTATACATGTTGAATTTTGTATTTTGGAAACAGATGAATATCTATAATAAAGTGAGTAATTTGATCATGATTATCATGGAACAGAAAACATGTCAATGATTTTAATGTTTCCACTATCTCCTGTCTCCTAATGAATCGTGTCAAAAGTTATCAACAATGGACTAACCTTTGTTGGTGTCAAATTAGTACTGATTATGACCCACCATATCTTGATTCTTGCACACTCGATTTCTTCAATTTTTGTAAAGTTAATTTATCATGCATTTCTGAATACTTTTTTATATTTAAATTAAGTGTTTAATTTTGAATACATATATACTTTTTTTTTATATATATATAATAATAAAAATACTTTCTTTCTAAATATTATATTTTAGTGCTAGTAATATTTAATAACATATTAACCCCAAGGGGTGGTGCCATTGGTCACTAGGGCAAGCCGTAAATTCGGATGTCTTGGATTCGATCCCTAACAGCCATGCTTCTCTTAGGGCCACTGGAGGTTTACCCGGCTATTAACTTCAGGACCTCGTGGGATTAGTCGAGGTGCGCGCAAGCTAGCCCGAACACCCACGGATACCAAAAATATATATATATATTTAATAACATATCATTGATACAACACATCCACCTCCTAAGTCCTAACACATATGATATCTATTAGTTATATTTTATAAACATATACGATAGTGTAATTAATTTTCTGTCTGGTGTTGTAGTGGGAGTAAATATCTCTCATAACTCCGGTTATGAAAGTGATCCCGTTATACCTCTAACCTGATTATTTGGTGTCAAAATTTATTGTAATGCTTATAAAAAAAAAAAAAAAAAAAAATTTCATTAATTTGATCTCCGTGTAAATTACTTTTTATTTAAAAAATAATAATAATTAAAAAAACCCTAGCCCAACCCAGACTATGGGTTATATTATATAGCCTCCTTGGAATTGGACTCGTGTGTGGAAAATCAAATGTGCAGTAGTGGAAATTGCAACTATTCCCAAAGTCATTGCATTTTGTATATTTTTTTAAGTGGCGAAATTAATTAAGTAATTAACCATCTCAATTATTGATCTTCTGATTCTCATTTACCTAATGCCTTAATGGCCACCTACACATTTTTCTGACTTAATGCTACCCATTTTATATGTTCATATTCTCTTAACATTTTTTATTATTATTATTATTGAAGTAGACTTTATTATTTTAATATAACATTTGAACAGGTTCATAATTACAAATTTATATATATATATATATATATATATATATATATATATATGTATATGTAATATTATGGACAACTACAAGAGTTCTTTTTTTGACAATATCTATAAATGCGGGCCGGACCAGTTAACACATACGTATTTGTTTAATTATTTATTTGGTGTTTTTTTTTTTTATATTTATCTAAGCTTATCTTTTTGTACAGTAGAATACAAGTTTTTGATTGGTTCTTTATATGCATATACTGTATGTTGTCATCAAGATGGAGATAGGAGGATTATGGATTAAAATGTGGCCCAATAAAGTTTGCCAATATAGAGAAATATTTAAAAAAAAAAGAAAAAGAAATCTAATCTAATCTCTAATCTCTAATCTAGGATTCTGCTCATTTGTAGAATTATAGTTGCACCATTTTGATTTAAAAAAGTTTTTTGTTTTATTATGATTAAGACTATCCGCACTTTGAATAACTACTCGATCTCATAACATAGATGACATGTTTCCCATCCTTTAGTTGTTTTTTTATTTTTATGATGTTCAAATTTTATCATATATATGTAAAAGATGGTGTGCATCCACTTAACCAAAAATTGATTTATTTAAATAATTAAATAAAATCCAATAATATAAATTATATATCTCAATAATATTACTAAACATGTATGGTAAAATGACCCATCTGTGAGTTAAAAGTAAGAAGTTTTTATGAGTTTAAGGAGCATTTCAGTAAATTAAAATAAAGAGCATGTGCTTTTTTTTTTATTATTGATTAAAAACGATTAATATGGTAATATTAATGTGTAATTATTATTTTTAACTATAATATTTTGCCAATTAAATCATAGCTTACACTACTTTTATCATTCGATGATAGCTCTCTAATACCAAAGTTACAATCAACCTGCCTCTTAAAAATAAATCAAGGGCTGAGAGAAGTCGATTAAACAAACCTGATTTAAATTAAGGCCAACATGTGGGGGGGGGGGGGGGGGGGGGGGGATGGCATCAAACATGGTGGGATGGTCGGAAGAACCGAAGAATGCAACTTTATTTTTTAAACAAATGTTTGACTATGTTATTATGCATTGACATTTGATTCATATATATAATAATAATAATAATTTTCTAGTCAAGTCGGTCCTAAAAAATAATTTCAGGATCGAAGTTACGTTACGAAACTAATTAAAGTCTAGTGTCTAGTTGTAACATACGTGGTTCCACAAATTTAAGTAACTTTGATCTGGAATTTTATTTTCAGGATAACCTAATTAGAAAATGACCATATATATATATTAACTAAATAAATTAAAAATATAGTATTGTTGGTTGTGGAAACTCATTAAATACATTAAAAATATAGTATGGTTGGGTGTGGAAACTCATTATTATTTTATTGTATATTACAGTGAAGATTTCGAAATTAGTTTATTAAAAATGTTTAGATAATTTATATTAAAAAAAGACTACGAGTAAGTGATTATAATACATCTCTAGTAGTTTTACTTTTCTCTCTTGAAAATTTCAATTGTACTTGGGGCGTTGGTGTCAAGTGCTGATTAATTAATTATACAACATTGACAGTTTATTAGTTTGGGTTTTCTATACTCAGTTTTTTTTTTTTCCTATCTTAAAAAGGAATACATAGTACTATAAGGGTGGGCGTTGATTGGATTGGTTTGATTTTCTATAGAACTGATAAAAAACCGATAAAGTTCGGTTTTTGAAAAAGTGAACCGATCCAATCAAATTGACATTTGTCAACCGATCAAAAACCAACCAAATTGGACCGGTTCGATTCGGTTCAGTTTTTTTTGGTTTTGGGTCTAATGGGCCAAATTTCTAGACTTGTTCAATTACACGGTTTTTTTCCATGTATTGGGCCTATTGGACCGAATTTGACTAAATTAAATAAGAAACGCCAAATTATATAAAAACATTGATGCAAATGGCCCAATACAATACCAAACACCTAAAAAAAATAACACAAATTATATATTAACACTAAACACAAATAGATCCAATATCAATCCATCATCCCATAAACACAAATAAATCCTCCATTGTTGAGTTGTTTGAGTTCTGCAACTGCTCTGCTTTAACTTTCCTGTTAATATAAAATAATATTAATTAAAACACAAAAATTATTAAATAAATAAATTTAAGCTCCAAAAGAAAAAATGTGAAGCAGAGAGAGCCTCTCTGTGATGTTATGAGTGTAGTAGAGTTTCAATACCTGAAAAAATAATCATATCTTTATTGAAAATGGTTTTATATTTATAGTAAAATTACGTGTTCTTTTATTATAAAATTTAGATTCAAACTTTTAATTTGTGATATTAAAAGTGAATTTTATTTTGTTTTTTTATAGTTTAGTATGATATTCTTATTTGCTTTTTTTTTTTTTTTTAAGAGTATAATATTCTTATTCAACCGCATATATGATTATAATTGGATATGCAGACATCATTTTAATGAATATAATGTTATTTATTTATTTATTTTCATTAAATTTGGAGTAAAACAATTGAGAAGCGACTTGTAATTTTTATTTCTAGATTATGTTTCATTTAATTTAGAAAATATTGAGTGAAAGAGAACGTTACAAATTTAAGAAACACAAAATACATGAAATCTCGAGGATAATTAAAAAGAAAAAGAAAAAAAGAGGGGCTAAAATGAAAAAGAGAAAAAAAAAATATTTTACAGCAAAATGGGCCATGGGCCCTGTGGGCTTCCCCTTGATCCACCACATTTTTTAAACCTCTTTACATATGGAATGTGAAATTAATACGAACAAAAAAAGAATGTGAAATTAAATTATATTTATTATTTACATAAAAATTATCAAAAATATGTTCAATTAGGTTGAATATTATAATATTTTATTTTGAAGACATTACACTTCAAATTCTTTAACTACTCAGATTTAAAACTAATGGGATGTCATGCCTATTAGCTTAGAACTAAAAGTATTTTAGATTTTCTATGGTTCATAGAGTTAAAATAATAATATGTAAAAAATTCTAAGTTCCATCATAATTGATTTAATTGATTTAAACCTATGTGTGTTTACTAATCGGGAATGAAATAAAAGGGAATTAGTTTCATGGAAAAAAATCAGGAAATGTATTCCTTAAGTGAGAGAGAGAGGAATCAAGTTCCCTCGCAGAACTTAATTCCTAATTTGTGTATGAGACCCACGTAATTTGATTCTCAATTGATTTTAATAAACACAATAATCACAAATCAGTAATTAAATTTCCTTTCCCTTATTAGGATTCCTGATTAGTAAATACGTCCCTAATAAATACGTTCCTGATTATTTCCTTTCCAAATAAAATCTCTAATAGATTCAAATTTTATTTGGAAAGGATATCCGGAATATCTCCCAAATAAGGTATACAAACGAGAAAAAGAATTCTTATTCCTACACTCACTGCGCGTCCTTGTCCAATTAGGACTTATTCGTGTGGTCTTGGCGTATCGTATAAATAACACAGGTCCGTCGTGAGTCTTTTATTTTCTTTGCTAAAAACTCAAAACAAGAAATTTACGATTTCTAGTTTAGAATTTTTTCTCTCTGTTTTCTCCCCTGCCAAACACTCCATAATCATGGATTCCTCTCCCGTGAAAACGAAGAACAACAACGCAACTTGCGATGTTTCACCGATCGGAATCAGAGAGAGATATCTAGAGACCGATGGGGCTTCTGGTTTTCACAAAATGCATTGAAATTCCTTTCCAATTACCTTTGCGGCTTTGCCAATTGCGATGTTTCCCACTTGGCAAAGGTAACTGGAAAAAGAATTTCAATGCATTTTGTGAAACCAGTAGCCCAAGCTTTTTTCTCAGACTGGCTTCACCCGATAACAAGAAACGCAGAGCAAGCCTCTTCGACATGCATTATCAACAATCTGCTGCAACCGATCTATCTTATTCTTATATATGTTCTTTAATTTTGTTACCCTTTTCAGCTTGTTCATATATAATTATAATTCAGTTCTTGGTGATCTTTGATTCAATGTCTATGCCTCATAAAAATCTTTGATTAAAATTGTCATGGTTGGGAGTTGAATTTGATATGTATGTTGTTATAATCACATAGTACATACCATTATTATCACTTGTACTAAATGTGTCATGTTTCGTGCCCTTAGAGCTTTCCGTATGTTCCGGCTTTCGTATACATGCTTAGATACATCACTTACGATCATTCTTTTGGTATCCCTTGTCCACAGTCAGTCTCAGGTGGAGCATTTAACACAAAATCAACCGACAATGACTCGCTTGAGCTCAAAATTGGACCCCCGAAATCACCACAATGAAGAGATATATCATCATCTCTGGAGTCAGATCTTTGGAGCTGTTAGAGTAGTATGATAAATTTAGATTTTTCGGTCTCATATCACTTTGTTTTTCTATTTTTCATCTTCTTTATTTGTCACATAGTAGAATTTGACATTATTGACCTATAAGTTTTTCGAATTAATTTTGGTATGCATTAGATCAAGAAATACAGTTTCTTCTGTCCTCTGTTTACTTGTTTTTTATTGTCTAGATAAACCTAATTTTTTATTCCAGAAAACCAAGTATCAAGGATTTGAATTCCTCATTGGATGACCATTAAAGGGATGTGAATATGGGATCCAAGAAAACCCTAATCATGAACTTGTTAAGACTTAAAAGATGAATAACATGAAATTTTAAAGGATATATATATATATATATGATTTAAAAACAGTGACGATTCTTTCTAATTTGTTTATTATTGTTTTTTTTAAAAAAAACTTTATTGAAACTTTGGGAATTACCAAATAAGTTTTGGATTTTTTTTCTTTATTTCAATTAGTAAGTTAACTTTTCTCATCCTCTTTTCATCCCCACAAAATTCAAACCCGTCCCAACCAATAAGTGCGGGTCCTTATATGAGTACAGACCCTGTACCCACGGATTATTTTACCATCCCTATCCGAGTTTTCAAAATTGAACCAATTTGTCTCTCATTTCTGTTAATCAACCCTAACAATCAAAGGGTATTTTCATCTTTGATCTTGTAAAATTATAAATAAAAAAAAATAAAAAATAAAAACTAATATTTATATAACAAAAATAATTAAATAACAAAAGAAAATCTGATAAAGTAATTAATCAGCAAAAAAAATATATTCTTTAAAAACTAAAGAAAATAAATAAATAAATAAATAAACCATGTGAATCAAACTGATGGTTTCGGAAATGTTGCAAGCTTCTATGTGATATTTCTATTTACATGGTATCTAGCAGTGTAATGAAATATCAAATATTGAATTCTAAGAACATAAAATCTTCATTTACATGCTATTTGGAATCAAAAAACCCAAATCGAGCTGTAAATTAAACACCTTTAAAACACATTTTATTTTACTATATGTTACACTTAATACTTTTCCGTAATATGGCACAAAATTGTATTTGACTTCTCATATCTTATATTCTTCTTTAAATTGAACCAAATATTTTTATACAAATTTTAATTGGATAATCATAAGAGATTTGCATTCTTTAAAAACCGTATGTACACTTCAAATTAGTATGTTTTTAAAAATCCAATAACATCCTTAAGTAAAATTACTAAGAAGACTAATTGTTTGTTATTACACCCACCAATAATTATTAATTTGTTTCCTATTTTAATCTTCTGTAATTTTTTTTCGGGCAATTACCAAATTAGTCCTGGACTTTTTTCTTTATTCCAAGTTGTTTGCGACTTTTACAAAAGTGACCAAATTGGTCCCTAACTTTTTAAATTGTACCAATTTCATCCCTCAATTAACTTTCTGTTAGTTAAACCTAACAGTCAATGGTATTTTAGTCGGGCAATTACCAAATTGGTCATGAACTTTTTTCTTTATTCCAAGTAGTTTGCGACTTTTACAAAAGTGACCAAATTGGTCCCTAACGTTTTTATGGAGTACCATTTGAGTCCCTAACTTTTAAGAAACAACCAAAAACATCCCTTATCGTTAACCTCAGTTATTTATACCGTTACTTTGACTATGGTTTACTTTTAAAAGACTAAAGTACCCCTCTAAACTCTAAAGTTAAAAATGTTTAAATAAAAATAAAATAATTATTTAAACAAGAATGTAATGAAAACAAAATAAAATAAATTATCTGCAACTCTCTCATTGATTCGAAAATCACTACCGAACTTGGAAACACTTACTACCAACAATTTGACCCCTTAAAAAAAATCAAAGGTTGGCAAATCCAGAATCAGCCAGTGCCTCAAGAATTAGAAATCTCATATCTCCGATGAAGAACACTAGACAGAGATCGGGGGAGATCTAGGGTAGCTTCGTGGATGACATGTTTTCTGGTTTGGCTCGGAGTCAATGGGGTTATTCTCTCAAAAATGGGTCTCTAATGCTTATATACTAAAGGCATCTCCATGACTCCATCATTGCCTGGTTCAAGTTCTTGAAAATGAGTCATTTTTTGGGTTCAATATTGATAATTAAAAAAAATTATAGAAACCTGTATAATTTTTTGGGTTTTGTATCGATGAAAAATTGAAAAGATATGGATTGTTTTTCGAATCAATGAGAGAGTTGCAGATAATTTATTTTATTTTGTTTTCATTACATTCTTGTTTAAATAATTATTTTATTTTTATTTAAACATTTTTAACTTTAGAGTTTTGAGGGGTACTTTAGTCTTTTAAAAGTAAACCATAATCAAAGTAACGGTATAAATAACCGAGGTTAATGATAAGGGATGTTTTTGGTTGTTCCTTAAAAGTTAGGGACTCAAATGGTACTTCATAAAAACGTTAGGGACCAATTTGGTCACTTTTGTAAAAGTAGCAAACTACTTGTAATAAAGAAAAAAGTCCATGACCAATTTGGTAATTGCCCGACTAAAATACCATTGACTGTTAGGTTTGACTAACAGAAAGTTAATTGAGGGATGAAATTGGTACAATTTAAAAAGTTAGGGACCAATTTGGTCATTTTTGTAAAAGTCGCAAACAACTTGGAATAAAGAAAAAAGTCCAGGACCAATTTGGTAATTGCCCTTTTTTTTCCCTATCAATGGTTTAATAATATTAATATATATCATAAAAACTCTGTCCATTTTAATAAACCTTAGATTCTCTTTTAAATATATTTTCAATCTCTTTTAAGAAAATACAAATTGATTGCTAAGTATGGAAAATGAATCAAAATCATAAGGAAATATATTTTCAATCTCTTTTAAGAAAATACAAATTGATTGCTAAGTATGGAAAATGAATCAAAATCATGAGGCAAATTTGGTTGTGAAAAAGTAAAGTTTTAAATTATTTTTTATTAGAAAGAACAATTACCTGGGAGTTACTCGTGCCCCAAGCCCGTCCTTCCACCAGCTGAGCTAGCGCCATGATGGTTGACCATAATGTAATTGCCAAGAGTAGAACCAAGGACTTGAGATTTTCATCCCAATCCTTGGACCACCAAGGCAACCACCTCGTGGTTAGAAGAATAAAATCATTATGCATATAAACATACTTTTAAATTAACTATATTATATATATATATTTTTTTATTTCTTTCAAACATACTTTAGACTTTTTATTTATTTATTTATCAATATCATATGTTTTTTTTTTTTGTCAAAAAAAAAAAATGTTCTTCAATTTCATCGAACACCTATCTTTTTTTTTTTTTTTTTTTTTTTTTGAAATATTATGTAACACCTATTTACTTCCACATCACTTGGGACATGACATCAATCTTGCATCCATACAACTTTCTCAAATAGAAAGTGGTTCTTCAATAAAAATAAATAAATCTTAAAATAGATTTTTAATGAAAAATGGAGTTTGATTTTGAAAAAAACCAAGAACAAAAAAGAAGTAGGGAAGAGAAAAAATAATAAGAGAATTAAAGGTAACAACAAAATTTGAAATAACAATAAAGTTGATTAAATAACATAATAATAGTTATAGGTGGGGTGCACTTACAAAAATACAATACATTATAATTAAAGAAAGGGTATTTTTGGTATTAAGTGGGGTTTATTTACAAATTAAAGATTTAAAAAAAAATTTGATGGGTGTTATTACGAAGAGTAATGCTATACAACCCAAATAATTAACCCAAATTTTAACCCAAATGATGTGGCAAGTGAGTTGTCATCATCACACACAACGTGGGTTAATGTGGTTAATAAAAAAACCACTTGCCACATCATTTGGGTTAAAATTTGAGCTAAATTTTTTGGTTGTCTAGCATTAGTGTATTACGAAAGGGGTGTAGATATAGTTTTTGAGGGGTGCCTTATTATCACTCTAATCATAATAACAAAAGCCCAAATCAAAATAGACCAAAATAGACCAAATCAGACCAATCTAATATGGTTTGGTGTGGTTTAGAAAAAGGATTGGTCTAATTGATTTTGGGTTGCGGGTTTTCAAATTTAGGAATAGATTTGGTTGGATTTATGAAAACGGGCTAAAATGAGAAAGATAGAAGAATTGATCTTAATTATATAATTATTAAATGAGAAAAAAAATATTTTACAGGAAAATGGGCCATGGGCCCTGTGGGCTTCCCCTTGATCCACCCAATTTTTAAAACCTCTTTACATATGGAATGTGAAATTAAATTTTATTTATTATTTATATAAAAATTATCAAAAATATGTACAATATTATTTATTTATTTATAATTAGGTTGAATATTATAATATTTTATTTTGAAGGCATTACACTTCAAATTCTTTAACTACTTAGATTTAAAAGTAATAGGATGTCATGCCCATTAGCTTAGAACTAAAAGTATTTTAGATTTTCTTATGAATAGAAGGCTTAAAAAATATATTTCATGGAGAAATCACAAATTAGTAGGCCCATATGCCCATATGGTCCATAGAGTTAAAATAATATGTAAAAAATTCAAAGTCCCATCATAATTGATTTAAACCTATGACGCGTTTACTAATCGGGAATGAAATAAAATGGAATTAGTTTCATGGAAAAGAGTCAAGAAAGGTATTCCTTAAGCGAGAGAGAGAGAGAGAGAGAGAGGAATCAGGTTCTCTTCCCTGCATAACTTATAGCGCGTTTACTAATCAGGAATGAAAGGAATTAGAATCAAATTCCACATGAATGGAAATGGAGGAGAATCGGAATTTAATTCCTAATTTATGTGTGAGACCCATGTAATTTGGTTCTCAATTGATTTTAATAAACACAATAATCAAATCAGTAATTAAATTCCCTTTCCCTTATTAGGATTCATGATTAGTAAATACATCCCTAATTAATTAGGTTTGGTTCACCGTGCTAATAGATTCAAATATATTCAGAAAAATGAAAGCCGAATATTTTGCGGTTTAAATCGGTTTTGCTCAAAATCGAATTGAATCGAGCCATGTCAACCCCTAAATATGATGTGTGTATGCATGCCAACTCATATATGTATATAGTAATTTGATAGACTTATTTATAAAATTTTATTTGGAAAGGATATCTGGAGTATCTCCCAAATAAGGTATACAAACTCTTAATATGTTATTTGTTTTGTTAAGAAGGGATAGTTTATTAATTCATATTATTTCGATACACTCAAAGAAAAAAAAAGTGTAGTAAGTCGAAACCATATATTTATCATTTATCCAATTGGGATAACACAACTTATTATTCCATCTTTAAATCAGCAAAAATCTAAACCCTAAACAAAATTCTTTTGTTGATTGGTGAATTTAATGAGGTCGATTGATAAACGGTATACCGAAAACCATAATTTATAGTTTAGGGTTACATCAAGCATTTAAATTTGTTCTATCCATGATACAGTATTTTATAATAGATTTTTATTTTCTTATTACTGCAAAATTCTTAATAGATTTAGTATTCCTTCATATATTTTTTTAAAAATAAAAATCGAAAAACTATTATGTGTTATTAAAAAATTATTAGGTTCCGTTAGTTGTGTTTAATCTCTCCGGGTTCTGACAATCCATAACTCAGTCATATGTCAATTTTGTTTTTTGAAAATAATAATAATATTATTATACAATTTTAGTAGATTTTGATTTGAAATATTTTTTTTTTTCCTTGTTCTAGTATATTATATATTAGAAATTAATCTGACCGAATTACTTATTTTATTGGGTAAATTGCATTGCACTCCTTGAGGTTTGGGTAAGGTACACTTAGTTGAAAATGTTTTGGTATTATACACTAACACCCCCAAGACTTAAATTTGACTTAAAAAATACCTAAAATGCCCCTAGTTGTATTATTTTAAACTTTATTTTTTAAAACTATTTATTTATTTAATTTTTTAACTATTTATTTATTTGATTTTTTAAAACTATTTATTTATTTGATTTAAAAAAAATATTTATTTATTTAAAGTTTTAAAACTATTTATTTATTTAATTTTTTAAAAACTATTTGTTTATTTATTTATTTATTTTTAAAACTATTATTTTATTTTATTTTTTAAAACTATTTATTTATTTAATTTTTTAACTATTTATTTATTTAATGAATTATATCTTTTATTTAATTTTTATTTTATTAAAGTTTATAAAGTTTTTGGTTAAAAGGTAAAAAAAATAAAGTATAAAATAATACAACTAGGGGTATTTTAGGTATTTTAAAAGTCAAATTTAAGTCTTATGGGTGTTAGTGTATAATACCAAAACTTTTCCAACTAAGTATACCTTACCCAAACCTCAAGGGGTGCGGTGCAATTTGCTCTATTTTATTTACTAACTAAGGGATATTATTATTTTCCCCCCTGAGGTTTACCCTATTGTTAAGACGAGGACAGGGTTTGGGTTTATTGGCCTTTTTTCCCCCTAAAATCAAACTTATGTTAACTGACTCCTTCTGACACCTTTTCCATCCATTTTGACCATTGACCATTAAATGGGAAGGGTATTGTAGTCATTGACCATCTGAAATTCAATTTACAATTAAAATAAAAAAACAATTAAAACAAAGATGGATCTCCACCGTCCATCGATGGACGGTGGAGATCCATCTTTTTTATTAAATTTAATAATAATAATAATTAATTAATTAATTAATTAATTAAAAATTTAAAAAATTTTAAAAAATTAAAAAAAAAAACAAACAAACTCTCTCTCTCTCTCTCTCTCTCTCTCTCTCAGATTGATGAAACAAAAACTAAAACAAAAAATCAGATTATCATCAAACTTCATCACCAAACCCTAGCCGCCTTTCATCACCAAACCCAGCGGATTCTGGTTTATTCTTCTTCTTCAACCTAGCCACCACCAAACCCAGCGGATTGGGGTTTGCGGTTCAACGGCGATGACAAACAAAGAATCGCTTTTGCCCAGCGATGCTCCAATCATCTGATCCATCGATCGATTGACGAACAAAGTGAGGGGCGCTTCGGCCGATTTCGGGTCACGCGGATCGTCTTCTTCAACAGTTCAACTTCTCTCGGCCACTGACGACTTCTCTCTTTCGTCTTTCTCTTCCATTAGACGACGATCTCCAAAAAAGAAGCAAACTTTTATATCAAGATCAGATTTTGATTCTTTTTTTAGCAAAACAATGGGGTGTTTAAGGTGGGTATATCTTGTTTTTGTTCTTCATTTGATCTATCCAGGTCTTGTGGACTCAAATGGGTTCTCATATATTCCAAAAAAGCTGCTTGATTTTGCCAAGAAAAGTCAGGTTTTTGATTGGATGGTTGGTGTTAGGAGGAAGATTCATGAGAATCTTGAACTGGGGTATGAGGAATTTGAGACTAGTACGCTTATTAGAGCAAAGTTGGATAAGATGAGTGTCAAGTATAAACACCCAGTTGCGGTTACTGGTTTATGGGTTTGGAGTTTTGTGATGATGATGATGATGAAGAATTGATGATAATGGTTTCGTTTTAAATTGATTTTGGCATATGGTTTGATTTTGGTTGGATTTTGAGGTTTGGTGTTTGAGTTTTGTGATGGCTCGGTTGGGTTTTCTGGGTTGGTGTTCTTGGTGAAAGTCCAGATTGGATCTCTACCGTCCATCTCATGAGATGGACGGTGGAGATCTAATCTGGACTTCCACCAAGAACACAATTTCTTTTTGTTTTTTTGTTTTTTGTTTTTTGTTTTGTTTTTAAATACTTTTTAAATTATTTTAATTTCGTTTTATAAAATTAAATAAAAAAATCTTCACCGTCCATCACAGAGATGGATGGTGGAGATCCATCTTTTTTATTATTTTTTTATTTTATTTTTCTGTTTTTTAAAATATATTTTTTATTTAATTAATATTTTGAGGGTTAAATGATAATTATATAGAGTTAACTGAAGGATAAAATGGTCATTTACTTCGGTTTTAACGGTCAAAGGGGCATAAAATACATTGACCGGATGAAAAGTGTGCCAGAAGGGGGACAGTTAACATAACTTTGATTTTAGGGGGAAGAACGGCCAATAAGCTCAAACCCCGTCCTCGTCTTAACAATAGGGTATACCTCAGGGGGGAAAATAATAATATCCCACTAATTAATGTTATTTGAAATCCAGTGACACAAAGCCAAACAACACGCGTCGATCTAACACCAGCGAGTAAAAGAATTCCTACACTCACAGCGCGTCCTTGTCCAACTACGACTTCTTTTCCAACTAGGACTCCTTTTCCGTACATCATTCGTGTGATTTTGACGTATTGTAAAAAAAAAAAAGATCCGTCGCGCGTCTTTTATTTTCTTTGCTAAAAACTCAAAACAAGAAATTTACGATTTTCAGTTCAAAATTTTTTTCTCTCCGTTTTCTTCTCTGCCAAACACTCCTTAATCATGGATTCCTCTGCCGTGAAACAAGAAAAGTCCGATTTTAACGAGTCAGAGAAAACGAAGAACAACTACGCAACTTGCGATGTTTCACCGATCGGAATCAGCAGTGACACTTGTAGCAGCAGCAGTACTAGTAGTAGTTCCAGCGAGGACGAATCGACAAACGATTTTTTGGTCCAACTTCGATCCGATTTGAACAATAAGCGTAATTTGAGTGGATTGGAGGACGGTTACTTGTTGACCAAGAAACCTAGAACTTCAGGCTTCGGCGGTGAATTTCTCTCTTTTTTTCCAAAGGATTCCGTCCAGTCGCCAATGCCTTTGAGCTTCGTGCCGCCGCAGCCCAAGATGGTGGTGGAGGAGACCATGGTGGTGGAGGAGAGACCGCAGCCAGTTGCGAAGAGGAGTTGTAAACAGTTCTGGAAAGCCGGAGATTACGAGGGAGGCAATGTTGACGATTCTTCTTCTTCTTGTAATGGTGAATATTTTTCTTGCTCTCTGTTTTCTATAATTTTTTATTTTATTTTATTTTTCACAGATTTTGCTGTTATACTAGATTGACATTGATATAATTAACAGGGAGTTCACTAAGTTTTTGTTTTTCTTCAATATTTATGTTTAAAAACAATTCTCCCTCTAGTACTATTACGAATTAATTCGGGTACGGACATTCGAATCCACAGTCTAATTGATGGAGGTGTAATTTGGGTACGGGTGAGAGAGACACAATTCGAAGTTTCAAACCCATAAATTCTTTGTTGATGTATGTGTGAGGGGAATATCACTGGCGACTTTCATCTCGTCTTAAAAACAATTCTCTTAACATAGTAGACTACATGGTGAGTTAGGATTTATCTGATAAAAATAATTTTTTTATCTGAATTTATATATGTATTGGAAGGCAACAATTTAAAGTAGAAAAAAAATATTTTTCATTAAACAATGCACATTATATTTTTGCAGCTGTAATGGATCATCTCAGGGTTCATCCAAAGTTTTTACATTCAAATGCCACCAGCCACAAATGGGCTTTGGGAGGTAATTAAATTTCCATTGTAGCATAGAATAGCTTTTTAATTTACTGTCTATGGATTTTACTTACTCTGATTTCTACTTTCAGCTTTTGCAGAGCTTCTTGACAATTCTTTGGACGAGGTATATAACTTTGATCATCCTCTTTTACTTTTGGAACAACAAACAATGCCAACAAGCATGTTTCTGTTCTAATTTTTTTTTTTTTTTTTTTATAAATTTTATAATTGTGAACTTTGGTTAGGTTTGCAATGGAGCTACTTATGTTTGTGTGGATACGTTGAAAAATATGAAGGATGGCTCTCATATGTTGCTAGTTGAAGGTACATATATAGCTCTGCTGTTCTTTTTCTGTGTCGTGGTAGCTTTGTTTAAGTTGCTGTACAGCGACTCGAACTTGAGATATTGTCAAGTTGAATGAATGCTCTTTATACCACAAAGCCACATTGGGCAGTGGTGTCACGTATACATAGTTGTATCTGCTTGTTGGTTATGTTTTTGATTTGTTCTTTGATGACTACAGATAATGGTGGTGGGATGGCTCCTGATAAAATGCGACAGTGCATGTCTCTTGGGTATTCTGTAAAAAGCAAAATGGCAAACACTATCGGTCAATGTAAGTTGAATTGATAATTATATATATGCCATTGTTTCTAAAAAGATTAATTTCTTACATTAAGTTTTAAATTACAGATGGGAATGGTTTTAAAACAAGCACAATGAGGCTCGGAGCAGATGTTATAGTGTTCTCACGTTGTCAGGGGAATGACAAACAAAGGTTGGTCCCTTATCTACAAGTAAATTTTGAGTTTTGATGTGCCTTTATTGTTGCTATATTACTAATTTACTATGTGTTATCATTTTTTTTAGGGCAACACAAAGCATTGGAATGTTGTCCTACTCATTTTTGAGGGGCACTGGAAAGGAAGATATTGTAGTTCCCATGGTAAGTCAGTCAGGTCATTCTCTGGTGTTTTTTGTTGAGAGATGCACACTGGTCGTATGTATAGATTTCAAGTACATGCTGCCGATTAAACAAATGGTGTTTATATATATATATGATATGATGATCATTTTTACTGTTTTATATGTTTTATTATCTCTTCTCAGTGATTTACTAAATAACGATAATCTGACATAATTTTCTTTTTTTGTAATCATAAGATTGACTATGAGAAAAATGGAAAAAGTTGGAACAAGATCATACGAGCTTCTCGCGATGATTGGAATAAAAACTTAGAAACCATAGTACAGTGGTCACCTTATAAAAATGAAGAAGATCTAATTCAACAGGTAAACTGAGATGTTTATCCTTCTTTCGTCGTGTTTCGTACTTTCTATGTTATGAATTTCTCTCATGATCACCATATTTGCTACTATTGTTTCTATGTTATGCTGCAGTTTGATTTCTTGAAGAATCAAGGCACCCGCGTAATAATATACAATCTTTGGGAGGATGATGAAGGAAATTTAGAGCTGGATTTCGACTCTGATAAAGAAGTATGCAGTTTTCTTTTGCCATTACCGATCTTTTCCTCTGGTTTTCATGTAACTAAAAAATGGAATTTGCAGTTAAGTCTCTTATGAAGTATCCAATATTCTTTGATGTTTGGGTTGATGACAGGATATTCAAATTAGAGGAGTCAACCGAGATGAGAAGAACATAGACATGGCACAAAAATATACCAACTGTATACACTTCTTGACTTATCGACATTCTTTGAGGGTATGTATGTATGACATGAGAAGAACATAATTGAAGTTGTGTTACACAATCCTATTAAGATAATTAACTGTGTTTCTAATTTCATTATTGCTAGATTTATGCATCCATTCTCTATCTAAGACTACCACCAGGCTTCAGAATTATTCTACGCAGAAAAGATGTCAAACATCACAACATTGTCAATGATCTGATGCTCACTAAGGAGTTGACATACAAACCTGTACATCTTTCTGAGGGAGTGGTGAATTCTAATGTAATGTTAAAAAGACTGGATTTCGTTTATCGTTTTAGATTTTTTTTTCTCTTTTCCTTCCCTCCAAGCTCTAATGATGTTGTATATTACCTTAATGTTTGTATCAGATGGTTGCAACTGTGACACTCGGGTTTGTGAAGGATGCTCGATATCATATCGATGTTCAAGGCTTCAACATTTATCATAAGAATAGACTTATCAAGGTCGGTTTTCATGTTTCTCTAAGAATTTTATGCATGATTGGATATTTTGTTGCAAGTAGCATTGTGATTCTTTTGGACCTGAGAATTAAAATAGTCATCATTATTCTTGGCCAGCCATTCTGGAGACTGTGGAATGCAGCAGGAAGTGACGGTCGCGGAATTATAGGTATGTCTTTCTGTTCTGTTTGCAAATTCGTGGAATTTAGAGCAGACCTGGTCACTTTTGTAATATTATGTCTTCTTGTTCTTCTGCAACAGGTGTGTTGGAGGCCAATTTTGTTGAACCAGCTCACGACAAGCAGAGTTTTGAGCGTACTCCTGTGCTGGCAAGACTAGAAAATCGCTTAATCAAGTTTCAGAAGGCATACTGGTGTGTGGTTTTCTTCTTATTTATACACAATCTGCTGTGCGTTTTCAAGATTTTAGAGATTTTGGATTACTGATGACTTTATTTTCATTAGGGGCAACAACTGCCAGGAAGTTGGTTATGCTCCAAGGCGGCATCCAAAGAAACCTGTTCCTCCTAAAACAGATTCCAAAACATCTAGTTCCAAAATGAAACCTGGTTCGAAATTGGACAAGAGACCATCACCATCACCATCACAATCACCGTCACCATCATCAGCAGCAGGTGATCATGCAAACCAAGATGGAAGTAGTCATGAGGAATCCCCTGCATCCATTGAACTTGAACAAGATCTTATACCACTTGGAAGAAGCTCTACGAAGGCCAGAACCTTGCGTTCAAGAGTACGTCTTCGTAATAGTCGATTGCTGCATAGAGACCTTTACATTATTTTTTTACTGTTGTGACTCCCTATATGCAGGCAGCAGCTGTAGTCGTTGGAGATGGACAAATTCTCTCTGATAGCAGTGATGAACATGTAAAGATCCCTCAGCTGCCCAAGGTGTTACGTTCGAAGGATGACGTACTGAAAAATCTACAGTATGAAAGAGATAGGAACAGATCCCTGGAAGATCAAGTACGTTCTCCGCGGTTAATTTGTTTCAATTTTTTCAATCAAACAATCAGATATATACTTACTTCTCTGATATTTTTTTTCCCTCTGCACACAAACAGCTCAAGGAAGCACAAGAGCAGCTTGAGAAGGCTCGACAAGAAGTAGGAGAGTCAAATCAAGAGCAGCATGCTCTGATTGATATTCTCCAAGAAGAAAGAGAGCGAAGAGAAGAGATGGAGGAGAAATTGAGGGAAAAACTGAGGGTCAGGATATAGATTTTCATCAACCTTTGCATCATTATCTATTGAAATTTCTGTTATTTCCATTGCTCATTTGAATATATTTCTTATATGCTATAGGAAGCCTCCAACACCATCGGCGAGCTAGTCGAAAAGGTGAAGCAACTAGAACGCAGGTGCAAGTAGAATTGTATCGATATCCTGGAGATGGGGAGATAATTGTTATTCAGTTGATGATCATATGGTGATCATCACACAACAATTTTGTAAAATGATTCGCATTCATTTTGTAGTTTAATGATTTATTCTAAGTTTATGTTTAAATTATTAGAAAATCATGCTTGAAATTTCAGAGAACTTTTCATTATTAACAATTCAAAATTGTATATAATTTACAAAGCTATTGAATAAGGCTTTTATTTATTTATTTATTTTGCTGTTACTTCAATATATAAAGGCTGTTCTTAGTTTTATGAAGATTAATCAACTTCAGTTCTCTAATCTCAAGCTAGCAATCAAAACCGAACTTAGAAATGTGTATTCAATCATATCCTTTTTTTTTTTTTTTATATATATACTGTATTCAGGAGCATATAATCTAATACACATATCCGATGAACAGATTATTGTAGAAAATAATTCGACAATGGAACTTGTTCTTTAATCTCATTAAATCTTATGTTCAGGATTCAAAATGTTTCAACGTAACGTTCGTCTTCTTCTACTGGAATAATTAAGCGATACTTTCATAATTAATTGTTCATGTTTTCTACATGGTCAATTAAGTCAAGTAGAAAAGGTGAAGCAGCTAGAAGGTAGGGGGAGCTCCAGGTGCAATAAAAGAGAAAATGTTAATATGTTTAGGGAGGTTAATCCACTGTTTATTTATTTATTTTATTCTTATAATATCATACTTGAAATTAAGAGAATATCATTATATATTTACAGTTCATAATTGTATATAATTAGAATACAAATACTAGTTAAAAGTCTAAAAGTCTAATAAAATAATAATACAAGTCTAGAGCAAAGCAATTGGGCCCAAAATTAAATCATTTGGGGCCCAACAAACGATCCAGGCCCAATATGCGGGGAAGGGCAAATGGCTCCAGTTTTCGATACGGTACAACCTCCATTTAAAAAATATATATATAATTCTTTGTATTGTAATTTCGAATCTGATTTAGTTTTTGTTAGCAATCTCAAATTCTACATGTAGATCGTCGACGTTACTGTGTGTCGATGTGCTCGCCATTTCATCAGTCGGCGATGAACTGTGTGTGCACGTCATTGTAAAGCGCCGACACGTCAGTGTATGGGGGGGGGGGGGGGGGGGGGGGGGTGCTGTCTCCGGAAACGTCAGCAAAGACTGTGACTTGTCTGGGAACTCAAGCCTTAATGATGTGCCCGTACACGTCAACACAAAAGTATGACATGTCAGTTACAAACAAGTGCGTGTTGGTTTCTGTACTGTTTGATTTTCCTTGTTGGACTTCCTTAAGTTGATTTGGCATCCCAAGTCCCAACTAGCGCAAATTGAATTTCCCTTTTGTTCGTGCATCATGTATGTTCGTCTTTGTAATGTATGTCAACTTGAGTTAACAATGTTGATTGTTGTAGTGCGACATTAGTGTTTTTAAGATATTGAAGATAATTAAAGTTTTGATGAAAATGTGAAAGACATACAGGTCAAGTTTTATGTACATATGAGTATAAGATCTTAAAAACTTTATTCTATGGTTGACATTGGTGTCATGTTCAAAGGTGGATGTTTTGTAGCCAAGAGTTGTTGTTTAAGTTGCTGAGTTTGATTTTTTTTATCCTAGTGCAGAGCCACCGCTAATCTCAGGTGGTGGTCTTAACTTCTTAGTATTGTTGCCAAAAACAGCTTGGTTTCCTATGCTCTTTCTAGTCTACCAACATGTGGTGGTTAATTTACTCTGGCACACTGATGCATCTTTTTTTATTTGCCCAAATTATGCTGGGGGTTTGTTGTTGGTGTCTTGGTGAGAAGCTGTTTTAGGAAGAGCTTCTCTGATTTTTTTAATATTCACCGGCTTTTGAAGCTGCTGCCAAGGTATTATGGAATTATAGGGTCTGTCACAAGCCTTATGATATAAAGCCAATTCACTGGCATTGCCTTTCAATCAACACAACCCTTCAACATTTCAGAGTTTTTCAAGAACTAAAATCTCTTCTCAATTCTCAACACATTCCTTATCTATTTCACTACACACAAAATAAAAAATGATGATCAACTCCAAGAAGCTCATCAAGCTTGCAAGGAAGTGGCAGGGAGTAGCTGCCTTGAGAAGGAAAAGAATTTAGTTACCAGGACTCAACATATCATCATCATCATCAGCAGCAATAGTGGCAGATAAGGGTTATTTTGTTGTCTACACAGCTGATCAAAGGAAGTTCGTGCTCCCCACATCGCATCTGAGCAATCAAATCTTTTAGAAAGTCTTGGGGATGTCTGAGGAAGAGTTTGACCTGTCAAGCAATGAACATATCACACTACCTTGTAATGCAGTTTTCTTGAAATATGCAGTGTCTTTTCCAACGTCGTGTTGATAGATACATGCAAGAAGCTTTGGTTATGTCTCTAACTAGCAGTAGATGCTTATTGTTGTCTCATTCTCTTCATCATGAACAAACTACTCAGCCATTGCTAGTTTGTAATAGTTGAGTTGATGATCATGACTTGATCACACAAAAATTTTGTGTACATTTTGTAGTTTTATAAAGCCAATTCACTGGCATTGCCTTTCAATCAACTCAAATTTGGAGCTTGAAATAGGAGGCTATTAGCCAAGTAGAGTCAATACTATGGAGCTTAAACTAGACGGATAGTAGCCAAGTAGGTGGAACGTACACTATGGAGCTTGAACTAGGAGGGCAGTACCCAAGTAGAGTCAATACTATGGAGCTTGTTTTCGGGTTCCAACCCTTTGTTTTTTATGAGTTGGGGTACTTATAGGATGCCTTTTGTGGTGGTAGGTGAGAGTCATCTTTTGGGTGGGAAAGTCCCAGCCTGATCCCCACCATTCATTTGAATGAGATGTTGGGGTGATAGGATTTGGAGGGCCCAAATGATGCCACCTAGGTGTGTCCCTTGGTATGATTCTGTTCTAGGTAGGTGGAAACCTTAGTCCCAAGGTTGAAATGTGAAGAGCGGATCCTCACCGTTTCTTTGAGCCAGGTCAATGGGCGACAATATTGCCTTACCTATGCCCTAGATTGCCTTAGGAGTTTTAATAGGGTTGACATTGTGCTTTGGTGTTTTGTTTCCTATTGTGGGTGTTGCAGTTGCTGGTTGTTTTTTCCTGCTTCCCCTATTTGGCTCTGTTGCCTGTTGTCCTTGCAAGCCCTGTTGCTGGGTGCTGTTCCTATCTATAAATTTCTACTTAAAAAAAGAAAAAGAAAAAGAAAAAAAGAAGAAGAAGTAATTGTTGATGTTAGAGCTATGACAACATATTTTTAAAGTTTTGGCAAGAGAAGCACGCGTTGGCCCTCTATAGATAGATAAAAAACAACATCACAATATGATCTACCAAGTGAATTGGTAAACTTTGTATTCTGTTTAGAGTTAAAAGAGAGATGTGTTGTTGTTTTATGTTGTGTTTGCATGAAGATTATTGATGATTCCTTTTTGTCTCATTTAGTGTGTTTCCAGATGTGCCCTACTTTACTCTTTTGGGACCCTTATTAGGCCAAAACTTGGGTGCAGTATGATGCACCATGCATCTTCCACCCTGATGCTGCCACATCAGTAATGTGGCAGCATCAAGGTGAGAGATGCATGGTGTATCAGATGCACCCAAGATGCACCCAAGACCCTCTCCCCTTATTAGGGTATGTGGATCCCACTTTTGGGGCATTTTCATTTTAGTTTCATCTTAGGGGCGGTACGTGGGTACCATTTTCGGGCCAGTTTCTTCTTAGAGTAGTGGATCCCACTGTATTGAATTTATTGATTGATGGTGAAAAGGATGTTTGTGCACAACTACAACGAGTGGTCAGTGGGACTAGGGTTTAATAAGGCTAATTGACACTGATGCCCCTTGAACTATACCCGAATTTGCATCTTACCCCCTATACTTTTTTTTCGCCATTAAACCCTCTGAACTTTTGAACTATATTTTACCCCCTAAACTATATTTTTAAAGTATAAGGTGCAAATTTGGATATAGTTCAAGAGGCATCGGTGCCAATTAGCCTTAAAAATATTATATGACCAGCCCTTGTATCTAACTATATTGAAAAGGGCAGGAGATAACAAAAACCATATGTTTACAATGGTATGGCTGCTTAAAATCAGAATGATTTCCGACATCATAAAATTACTCTTAGGCATGCAAGTTGGTCAAAGTATCATGGAGATACTACAAGACCATAGACTGGAATATGATAAGGACTAAGGAGCTAGCTTTTATAGAATATATACTAAACCGAAACAAACCTAGCAAAATTAAAATAAATATTTATTGCCACACAACAGTGCAACTTCAAGATGATCAATTCTTAACCAAATGAAGCAGAGACGCAGAGTTTACTTCCACAAGAAAACAGCTCGGAAGCCTACAATAATAACTAGTAGTAGAACATATGGCGATTGTCAGTTTGTCACAAATGAGCATTTCGTACCAACTTCAGTCGATGTTATCTCATACAAGCCATTGAACAGCCATGCTAAGGAAAACCTTGAAACATTTCAACAAGTTCGTGTCATTATCCAAAGCTACAATGATATATAAAATGTAAAGCTATTCTGTGACAATATTGCTCTCCTACATTTGAAGCATCAGCCTCATAGTACAACAAAACCTAATAACTAAATGGAAAAGTCGAAAAATGTGATCGAATACTAAATAACACAATCAATCTATTTTGGAACTTTTTGATTGATAATAATGCACACCAGAACTTAATGAATTGAGCGAATAAAACAAAAGAGTTGAAAACTCACCTTCTTCGTATATATGATGCAAAGTCCCTCCTTTGGGAACTTTACTGCGTGGGAGGAGTGTGGAGGGCCAGCCCATTCAAGTCCCGCTTCTTCCGCGTTGCGCTCTCCTGCCATTGATTCGATGATGACAAAACATCGAAACAGAATTTAGGTTCAGTTGATTCGGTTGGTTGTGTTAGTGAAGTAAAAACACGATTTTTGAAGAAAACGAAATTAAGAGAAGAAAAACAGAGATTACTGGTTAATAGGTGGTAGAGATGGTCGTTGTTGTTCGTCTTCGTCCTCCACAACGACAACAGTTTGGGGTGACGTGGCAAGGCACCTCATCTCCACATTGCTAGTTTTGGTGATGTGTCCGATCACGTCACCCTAAACTGACAACGTCTATGGACAGACGTTGTCAGTTTAAGGTGAAGTGCTTGGGCACGTCATACCACGTCATCGTAATTTGGCTTACTTAACTGTGCATGTGATGAGATGCATGAGATGGCCATGAATCTGGCAAAACCATTAGTCTCCACCTAACAAACTTTCCAAAAAAATCACCAAACGAATACAATAACAACAAAAGGAGAACCACAACATCATTATTATTTTTGTTTTTTTCCAAATTTCTTCCTTATATAACTGCAAAAACAAAGGCTTTAATTAATTCTATACTAAAGAAAATATATTATAGATATAAAAAAAAGGTTAGATTTTCCCTTCTCACACGAAAACTTTTATAAAATTTATATTACTTTTGCATGAACGGAAAAATACCAACAACATAATCCAAAAACGTAGGGCTGACGAGGCGAGGCATGATTATTTTTTCCTTTCTTACCTGGCCATTTTTCCATTTTTTCGTGAATAACGCTGTTACAAAATTTAACTCTTAATAAAATCGATCGAAATGGACACGTAATAATTAGAGGTAATTACCCTGGTGGCCATCAACTTTTGCTACCACTATCAAAATAGATACTAAATTGAGAAATGGTTTCAAACTGGCCATTTTTGGCAAACATTGTTATACTAATAGCCATTCCATCAATTTCCATCAAATTTCATCAAATTTCATCAAATTCCATCTAATGAGTGGCATTTTGGTAAATAAGGGGATGATATTAATTTATTTTAGATGGTTTTTGGAAATCAATTTTTTCTTTTGTTTTTTCAAACAAATAATTATATTTAGTGTGTATATACGTATAACATATTTCATATATATATATATATATTTCTTTTTTGAGAAGATTCAGGCTACAAAATCTAAATATATATATATATATATATTTCTTTTTTGAGAAGATTCAGGCTACAAAATCTAAAAATTCTAAAAAATATATTTGATATAAGTTGAAAAGAAATATATATATATACATTTTTTCTTTTTTGAGAAGATTAAGGCTACAAAATCTAAAAATTCTAAAAAACATATTTGAGATAAGTTGAAAAGAAACATATATATATTCTTTTTTGAGAAGATTAAGGCTACAAAATCTAAAAATTCTAAAAAATATATTTGAGATAAGTTGAAAAGAAATTTATATACATAACAAAAATTTTCAAGTCAGTGCATCCTGATATAACTTCGTAAGGATATTGAATGTGAACTACTCGTTTTACATACTTTGACTCAAGTGTGTATGCACTTGTCAAAACTAGTGGTTCACATTCAATATCCTGATAAAGTTATATCAGGATGCACTGACCAGATCGGGATTGATATATATATATATATACATACATACATATATATGTTTGAGATATGCTATATGTATATACACACACTAAATATAATTATTTGTTTCAAAAAACAAAAGAAAAAATTGATTCCCAAAAAAAATATAAAATAAATTAATGTCATCCTCATATTTATCAAAATGCCACTTATTGGATGTAATTGGATGGAAATGGATAGATTTTGATAGAATAGCTACTAGTGTAACAATGTTTGTCAAAAATGGCTATTTTGAAACTAATTCCCCATCTGGTGGCCATTTTAATAGTGGTGGCATAAGTTGATGGCCACCGGAGTAATTATCCCTAATAATTATTTTTTTACTCATTTCCCCCGGATTTTTTTGGGAAAAAAAATTAAATACTATAAGATCCATCGTACATTTTCGATGTTGCACGCTGTTAACGCGTGACAAAATCAACCGGAACGGAAATTGCCTGCTGTTGTGAGGTTTCATTGAGAAGCCAAAGTGAAATGCGAAACGGCTAAAAAGTGAGAAAAGAGTTTCGAGAGGTCACGAGAAAAGAAACTCTGAAGCACGCCACAGCACACCACGCTCCACCTGGCGAGTGCTAATTATCAACTCAACTCATGCTAAAAAAGTAAAAAAAAAAAACACAAATATCTATTTTTACAGTGCTAACTCTAGTGGTGCACGCTTATACTTAGTGTGGTGCACACCACCTTTCTAAGATAAGACGTGTTTAACGTGTATACTTCTAAAAGAACAACTCAATTTCTTTTTATAATGCGATGTGCGGATACCATTTACTTCTCTATATTAAACTTGAAACCATTATAAATAATCAATTTATTTACAAATCAAATAAACCACTAACTTCTTAATTACCCTTTATTTATTTACTAAATTGCTATCTAATATCAGTTTTTTTTTAAGGAAATAACTAAGGCGGTTAGTTCTTCACTTTTTCATCTACATAGTTATGTAAGGAAAAAGAAAAAGGAAGTAAACCATGGGTAATTTAAGAAGTTAGTTGTTGGTTTGATTTGTAAATAAATAAATAAAAGCATGTCATTTATAATGGCTCAAAATTTGACGTGAAGAAGTAAATGTTGTCCACATGTCATATTATAAAAAGAGAGTGAGTTGAGAGAATGGATTGTGAAAGTGATTGTAGCACTCTTCTACTTTTAATTGAATTATAATATGAGTGATGCCATTGACACACCCACTACTAAACTATTTATATCATACTTTTTAAATTATTAAGTAATTTTTTTTTTGATCAAATTATTTAAAGAGACATACAATTTTTATTAAAAAAAATATTGTACAAAGTAAAACTAATAAAACCCCACTTTCCTTATTTCAAAACCCTAATGACAAAATCTTTAATGACAGATTATTTCAAAGCTTGCTATTTTTGTTTATATTTTCTTTCAGATCTCGACCTCATGTTTCCCATGTTTAGTATTTATTGATTTATTACTATTTTTGTTTATATTTTCTCTCAGATCTCGATCTCATGTTTACCATGTTTATTATTTATTCATGTTATTGTTTCACATGTTTGTTTTATTTTTCTTCTCAAATTCCAGATCCATGTTTGCTATTTTTTCTTCTCTCGGTTTATTTTCTTTCGGATCTTCCAGATATACTATGATTTGTATTAATTCATTAATCATAAGCACAAGAAACAAAACTAGTCCGGATATTCATCTAGAACCAGACTCTCAGTGTGGACAATCTTCAATCCAAACATTCTCACACTCAAGAGACAAAGCAATCTTGGCCAAATTATGAGCCACTCGACTATACCTCCTACTCTCCTAGGAACAAATTGCACTTTATCAAAATGGATAGAATCAATAAGCTGCAGAATATCCTAGATCATTACCCTAACATCTGACAGAGGAGGAGACTTGGAGGCAAGTAGGCAACATCATTAACAACATTCAAGGCATATGATTCCAAAACAACAGGCACTAAAGCTGTATTCCGCATTCGGCAGCAAGATGCAAATTAACCACGCAGCATTAACACATGAAGCCATCGCAATATATCAGTTCCAATTTGCTTGTTTTAATTATTGCAGTCCCAATTTGCTTGTTTTAATATACTGCGTTTGATGTAAATGTTAAACCAATGATATTTTTGTTCATGCAATTGTTTAATGTTATTTATATATAAAAAAACAAAACAAAACAAAACAAAACAAAACAACGAAATCACACAAAAATCGCAACCAAGAAAACCTAATCTCTGACAAAACGAAACTACACCAAAACTCTAACTCAATTGCTTAAAAAAAATCATCAGACGATTAATATCACACTCACAATCTACCACCAACAATCCAATCAACTACAGAAAAAAAAATGGAATATAATAAAGATGGTTTTACCATGAAATAAGAAGAAAAAACAAATCCTGTAAATGAATGTGAGAAAACTATATATAAAGATTAGCGATAAAATGTATTTTTATTTTTATTTTTTTGAAAAAGATATAGGGTGTATTAAGTTTGAAAAATAAATAAAAAGGTAGTTCTAGAAATAAATCAAAAAAAAATAAAAAAATAACAAAACCATTTAATTTTATATAATTAAATCAAAATTTTAAAAAGTAGAGTATAAATAGTTCAGTAATGGGGTGCCAATAGCACCACTCTTATAATATACAATTATAATAGTTCAACATCATGGTAGATTGATAAGCTTGGAGTTTGAGTAAATCACTCCCAAGTCAACTGCTCGATTAATCCTACCAATGACAAAAGCTTAAAAAAAATACATGGTCTAAATAGGTTAATAGATAGATATTGTCAAAATAAAATAATAATAATAATAGTTCAGCATCACAATATATGAAAATAGAGTTTCTGCCCACTAAAAAAAATGACATTACTTTGAGGAAATAGGTTGCAATCCGCGTTAAAAAAAATTGTTATACAAAAGATTCCCGGTTTTATAGAGATGGTACCGTACACGTGTCCTTTAATCGGAGAAACGAGTCACGCGCTAGTAGAGATAGAGGTGGGGTGTGTGGAAATGTGGAATTAATATGATTGGGGTAGTGAGTGATTTTAAGCTATTCCACCTACTAAAAGCTCCACTTGTCAGTTGTCATGCAACCAGAGTGAAATCTTTATTCACTCCTCGTAATATTTGCTTTTCTGCGAAAAATATTGTGTATATAAACACCTCTCCAACCCTGTTATTGACCATCCCTTGTTCTTCCTCCTCCTCAAGAAATATATTTTCAGGGCTTCTCTCTTCTTTTTCTTCTTCTTCTTCTGTACTTTTCTTCTTCTTTAGAGATGGCCATTATGTTCAATCAACATCTCATGACAGTAGTCTTTGGCATCTTAGGTATATAGTAGAAATAAATATGCATTAATATTATTCCCACCTCTCTCTCTCTCTCTCAAATTGATCAATAGACATGCAGTTTAGCACACCAAGCTTACAGTTTCAGGTTTCAGGTCCGGGATCCCACGTATTTTTCCGTATAAATCCTGGATTATCAGACCTGATAATCGCTTTATAGCTTGTTTGTGTGTGTTAAACTCAGGTTTTTCTGTTGTCTTGTTCTTTGAGAGAAAGATTTATTTCTGTATTTGATAGTTTTTTGTAGGCATTGAGATACTTTACTATTATTATTATTATTATTGTTAGTAAAATTATGGTTTTGTAAAAATTAATGTTGTCATGTGAATGGTGATCAACCTTCTTCATAAGATATGATTAATTAAGTAATTATTAATTTATTTGTGTACTTTATTGATGAAAATGAATTGAAAGCTCATGATCTCTATATAGAATACCTTTTCATACATTTCTCTAAGTTGAAATTCTGTTCAACTATATACACACATATTATTGCTACAGGTAGGTTTTGTTGGCTGCTCATGATAATTTACATTTTGTTTACAATTAAGTTGTTTTTTTCTTGCTTTGAAAGATATTCAAAAGCTATACTAATTAGTTAATATCTTTATTTTGTAACGACAGGTAACATCATTTCGTTCCTCGTGTTTCTCGCTCCAGTGTAAGTATTTGACGTATTTTATCTTCTGTAACTTTTTCAAAAGTAGTTTTATGCTTACACGAAAAACGTGGTTCACAAACTAATATGAATGGTTATTTTTATTCTTTCTCATCCAGGTCAACGTTTTATCGGATTTTCAAAAGGAAAACGACTGACAGCTTCCAATGCTTGCCCTATCTGGTAGCTTTGTTCAGTTCCATGCTCTGGTTGTACTATGCAATGGTCAAAGGAAATGCTTTTCTTCTCATCACCATCAACTGCTTTGGATGTGTTGTAGAGACCATTTACATAGTCATGTTCATTGCTTATGCACCAATTGAGAATAGAGTACATATCTTGAAACTCAACATTTGTACACACATATATATATATATATATACAGTTTAATTATTTATTTTACTTAATTAACCAGAAATTTTAATTTATTTTTTCAAATTTTTTGCTGCAGAAATTAGCTCTCAAAATACTTTTCTCTATGAACATTGGAGCTTTCACTTTGATCCTTCTGCTCACACACTTCCTGCTGAAAGGTAACCTACAAGTCATAATCATCGGCTGGATTTGCGTCGGCTTTTCTGTGTGTGTCTTCGCAGCACCCTTATCAATCGTGGTGAGTATTAATTAATTAACATAAACGCGTATTAATCCTTCTCTTGTCAGAACGAGTCCTGACTTTACTTGTTGTGCAGGCACATGTTATTAGAACTAAAAGCGTTGAGTTCATGCCATTCAATTTGTCATTCTTCCTTACAATTAGTGCAATCATGTGGTTCGGCTATGGTATTTCCCTCAAAGATATCTACATTGTGGTGAGCTTAATTAGTTAATTAATTTCATCGAACACTTTCGATTTCAATCATTGCACATCACTGCTGCAGCCATTGATTGATGACTAATGTTTTTTTGATGATGGTGATTAATCAAACAGCTTCCAAATGTTATCGGGTTCATGTTGGGATTAGTTCAGATGATACTCTACATATTTTACAAGAATATAAGGACGATCAAAAAGGTTGCAGTGGAGACAGCTCTGCCTGAATCGCCAGTCAAGAACGTTGTCATAATTCGAACCATTGGAGATGATGTGCTGATCCCAGTTGAAATTCAACGCTATATGAAGAACAACAACGAAGACGCGGCAGCAGAGGTGGTTGAATTACAGGGAGTGGATCGTCATGAGCCTAAAATACAAGAGAAGAGCTTCGAAATCTCGAATGACATCCACCAGGATGAATCTCCTGTTTGAGTTAATAAAAGTACCCGAAAAATATCATCTTGTTCGTATGAATCAAATCAAAAACTTATGTCATTATTCTTAGTCATCAGAAAATAAATGTAACAGATACAGATACAGTGAACGGCGTATAGTGTTTTTTCTGCTTTGTATACAGTTGAATATATAAACAATCTGAATGTACTGCTCTCTCTTGCTTTGATTTTCGTATAATATATGAGAACTTACCGTGTTAATAATGTTGATGTGTCACGAGATATTTAGAGGCGAAAAGCCGAAAAACGTTATTGTGTAGATGGGAAATGATTGAAGGTATCATCAATCTGACATCACTTAGAATAAATGTGTGCCAAGTCTATCAATCCACAATCACAAGTGATGGACCCATTTTTAAAGGCTGGTGCTGTCAATCGCTTTTCGTCCAGTAATCAATTCTAAGAAGACTACCCTCAAACTATAGACATCAGATTTCATGGTTAATTGTCCGGTCATGGCATACTCAGGAGCGCAATAACCATAGGTTCCCCTAACCCTGGTGGAAACATGTGACTTGTCTCCAACTGGACCAAGCTTCGCTAGCCCAAAATCAGAGAGTTTCGGATGAAATCCCTCCTCCATCAATATGTTGGAGGACTTAAAGTTCCTATATATAACCAGAGGGTTTGCTTTATCGTGAAGGTATTCCTAACCTTTGGCTGCACCAGCTGCTATCTTCGTTCTTGTGCTCCAAATTCCAATCAAGTAGTTCATTCCAGACAGCTAGTGATGGAAATGGTTGAAACAGTCAAGGAAAATTGTCATTTCCCCCCGAGGTTTGCCATATTAGATAAACTGGTCCCTCTAGTTTCAATAATGGCTAGTCAACCACTTGGAATCCAAAATATTGATCATTTTGCCCCTTCTATCAAGTTTTCCATCCAAAATCCATTTGACCGTTAATTAAAAAATTAAAACGCCTCTGTCAAGGATTGAAACTTCGATCTTATAGTTAAAAGCCTCACGCTCTAACTAGTTGAGCTACTCCAACTCGCTGTTGGAGATTTGTTGATTTAAATGTATATATATATAGTTATATAATTTGTTTAAAATAATTTAAATATGTTTATATAATTTAAAATAAACTCATATTTAATAATAATATATAAAAACATATTTATGCAAAAGAAAAAGAAAATAAGAAACAATAGGATTTTTTTTTTCTTTCTTTCTTTTTTTGAATTTTTTCCATTTTCAATTTATGGGCTTTGATTTTCTCGGTTTTTTTTATCAAATTAAAATAATATATTTTTTTAAAGGAAAAAAATTCAATAAATTAAAAAAAAATAAAAATAAAATAAATTACGGGCTCTGATTTTTTGGATTTTCTGGGTTTCCTTTTGTTTTCTTATTTTCTTTTTCTTTTTCATAAATCTGTTTTTATATATTATTATTAAATATGAGTTTATTTTAATTATATATATATGAGTAATGAGTTTATTTTAAATTATATAAAGTTATAAACATATTTAAATTTCTTTAAACAAATTATATATATATATATATATATATATATATATATATATATATATATATATACACATTTAAATAAATGAATCAACAAATCTACAACAATAAGTTTGAGTAGCTTAGTTGGTTAGAGTGTGTGGCTTTTAACCAAAAGGTTAGAGGTTCAATTCTTGATGCAAGCATTTTTATTTTTTAATTAACGGTCAAAAGAGATTTTGGATGGAAAACTTGAAAAAATGGTCAAAATGACCAATATTTAGGATTTCAGAGGGTTGACTGGCTATTATTAAAACTAGAGAGATCAGTTTATCTAATTCAATGATTACATTTGAAAATTATTATTTATTATTTTAGTTAAAAATATATCTTATTTAGATATTATAATATTTTTTAAAAACATTATTAAATTACATTTTAATTAAATATTATAAGTAGACTTTGTATTCTTGCGCAATACCAAACAGGACTAGGAACCTCTACTGATTTTTTTTCTCATGTTCAACTATTTTGATCTTTAAGGGTGTGTTTGGTAGGGAGGAAAAGGGAGAGGAAAGAAAAGGGTGGAGGGAAAAGGGAGAAATATGTGTTTGGTATGGAGAGAAAAGGGGAAGGAAGGGAAAAATGGGAGGAAAGATTTGTGGGTGGGACCCACCAATTTTAATCTTCCCAAAAGTGGGAGGAAATGGAAGGGAAAGAAGGCTTGCTTTTTGGCTTGACTTAAAATTATAATTTTGTCCATTTTTTTTTAATATATAAAATATAATGTACGGGTAAAATAATAAAATTGATAAAAAGATCCTTTCTTTCCTGTTTACCAAACAGCTCAAGGGAAAATCATTTTCCTTTATTTCCCTCATGTTTTCTATCTCTCCAAATCTTTATATCCTTCATATTTTCTTTCCTCCCTACCAAACAGACCCTAAGGATCCTGTGACAAATTTGGATCCTCCGTTGATCTAATTTTTTTCTTGACCTCACATAATCTTATGACAGATAAACATTGCAATAAATTGGTGGTTAAGATGTTATTGGTTTTCACAACCACTTTATCAACAACTAATCACATGCTTTAAAAAGGTCAAGAAAAAGATCAAATCAGCAGAGGATCCAAATCCTCCGATGACATGTGTTAATTAATTAATTAAATTAATGGACAAGATTAGTTATTTCTTTTTTCTTTTTTGGACTGAAAGTATAGTGTTTTGGTACTAGATGATACAAAAAATAAAATGAAATAAATCTTGGTCATAGATTTTGTTAATCATCCTCAAAGATCAATATAGTTCAACAGTGAAAAAATCCAGCAGAAGATCTTAGTCCATACTAAATATTGAACTCTATATTTGGTAAGTCATTGTATATTGGATTCTGTACTAATTATTGGACTCTATATTTGGTAAGTCATGCATGAATGACATTGTCCAAATAAATTACTACTAAGTATTGGATCCTTTACTAAATAGTAAATATTGTATTATATAGTATTTGGTAACTCATAATGGATTGGCTCGTAGAGTTTTATTTATTTATTTATTTATTTATTGTATACTAAATATAGATTGTATAATATTTGGTAAGTCATAATGGATTGGCTTGTAATGGTAAGTTACTAAATGTTGGATTGTATACTAAATATTGCATTTGTATAGAACTTACCAAATACTATACAATCCTATATTTAGTATACAATCCAACATTTAGTAACTTACCTTTACAAGCCAATCTATTATGACTTACCAAATATTATATCATCCATATTTAGTATACAATCCAGTATTTAGTAGTAATTTACTTGTACAATTGCCATTCTTGTATGACATACAAAATATTATAGAATCCATTATTTAGTAGTAATTTACCTGTACAATGCCATTTTTGTATGATTTACCATATAGTATACAATGCAATATTTATTACAGAATCCAATATATAGTAATTTGCTCCTTACAAAGCAATCAAGTATAGCTTGCCAAACATTGTTCATGGTATGCTTATATATTGAGAGCTTGTTATTTTATTTTTTATTCAATAAAATGAGTTAATTTGAGAGAGAGAGAGAGATTATGTACATGATGTACATGATAGGTAGACTTTTATTTTTTTAATTCAATAAAATGCGGTGGCAGAGACTTGAACATGGGACACTGCGGTTCGCCGGTTCCGGAGAAGGTGGAACGCAGCAGGAAGTGACGGTCCTGGGATTATAGGTATGTCTTTCTGTTATGTTTGCAAATTCCTGGAATTTAGTGCAGACCTGGATTAATTGGTCACCCAACTTCACTTTTGTAATATTATATATGTCTTCTTGTTCTTCTGCAACAGGTGTGTTGGAGGCCAATTTTGTTGAATCAGCTCATGACAAGCAGAGTTTTGAGCGTACTCATGTGCTGTCAAGACTAGAAAATCGGTTTGTGATTTATTTCTTCTCATTTGTATGCAATATGCTGTGTGTTTTCATGATTTTTTTTTAATTTTTTTTTTAGATTTTAGATTATTGATAACTTTATTTTTATTAGGATCAACAACTACAATGAATTTTGTTGGCCTTGGTGGTTTCCAAGAACCCGAAGCTGGTTGTGAGGAGTTGTAAGCAGTTCTGGAAAGCGGGAGACTGTGTGGGAATCAATTCTGGCGATTGTTCTTCTTCTTATGGTGATTATGTTTCTCACTCTCTGTGTCTCGTTTAATAAATTTTGGTTGGTTTTTTTTTTATTCTTGTGATATATAATGTTTTTCATCTATATTTTTGCAGTTGGAATATATAGATCATCTCAGAGTGCATCCAAAGTTCTCAAATGAGCACTAGGAGGTACATTAATTTCTATTGAATCATATAAAATATATAGTTGTCATTATGTGTTTATGTACTAACATGAATTTTAATTACTCTAATTTCTGCTTGCAGCTTTTGCAGAGCTTCTCGTCAATGCTTTGGACGAGGTATAAATAACTCAAATCTCTTTTACTTGCTGAGAAAATTAACAAACAATGTCAAAGTCACAAGTAATTTTGTGTTCTAATTTTTTTGTAACTGTAAAATTTGGCTGGGTTTGCAATGGAGCCACTTATGTTAGAGTAGATAGGTAGCTCCAGGCTGCAATAAAAAACGACGTGAATCATCTCACCATCAATAGGCTATCGATGCAATTCGACTTAGTTTGTAAGATGTTTAGGACTGTTTGTTGTCAACTTAATTATATTTAGTTTATGAATTATTTGTATCAAGACAGTTTTTGAGACTGTAATGCAATAAAAAAAATAAAAAAATAATTCCTTTATTTGAATTAATCTCTCTACTATGAGCAAATTCTTACGAATTCTCTTTAAATTTAAATTCTTCATGTAATATATTATAGGCAAAATTACATGATTTGGCCCGAAAATTTAGGCAGTTTTTGAAACTGTCCCATCCCAATAAGTTTTCTTTTTTTATTCAAGAGAAATGTTTTTTGGACAAGACTGTCATTATCTACCTTTTCACTTTATTCTCTGACACAATATTTTCTTTCTCTTTCATAAGTTCTTTTTTTAATCATCTTCATCGCCTTCATCAATGGAGGATAACACTTTTCTCTCTCTAATTTTTTTTTTCCTATCTTTTCTCTTTAAAATATTGTTCTCCTCGTCGAAACGATTCCAACGATATATTACGGGCGAAAATTGGATATCATTTGCCCTCTCAAAAGTCCTTTGAAAGTATTTTGTTTTACACTGAAATCTCTATACGCTGAAATATCAACATGATTACACGATGAAAATCTTTACACACTAAAATGTTAACATGATTACACGCTGAAATATCAACATCTTTACGAGCTGAAATGCATTTTTACACGTTGAAATTATAAAAGGATTACACGCTAAAATTACATTTCAGCGTGTAATGTTTCTGGAAACTTCAAATTTTCTATTTTTCAATCTCTCTTCCAATTTTCAATTTTTTTTTTAAAAAAAAATCTTTTTTTTTTCAAACCTCCATTGATGGAGATCGAACAGACCTCCATCAATGGAGGTCGAACAAATCTCCATATGTGGAGGTTTCGAATGAAGATGATTAAAAAAAGTGTTAACCTTATGGAAATAAAAATGCATTTCAGTGCGTAAAGATGTTGATATTTCAGCGTATAAAGATTTTTAGCGTGTAATCATGTTAACATTTTAGCGTGTAAAGATTTCCATTGTGTAATCGTGTTGATATTTCAACGTTGTAAAGATTTCAGCGTAAAACGAAATACTTTCAAAGGACTTTTGATGGGGCAAATGATATCCGATTTTTGCTCGTAATATATCGTTGGAATCGTTTCAACGAGGAGAACAATATTTTAAAGAGAAAAGATAGGAAAAAAAAGTTTTAGAGAGAGAAAAGTGTTATCCTCCATTGATGAAGGCGATGAAGATGATTAAAAAAAGAACTTATGAAAGAGAAAGAAAAGGTTGTGTAAGAGAATAAAGTGTCAAGGTAGATAAGGGCAGTCTTGTCCAAAATCATTTCTCTTTGATAAAAAAAGAAAACTTATTGAGATGTGACAGTTTTGCATAGACCCATAATTTTTGGGCTACTTATGAATTTTGCTCATTATTATATATCATTAGCAGCCATGTAATGGCAATAAATTGATCAAATATGGATAATATTCCTGACATGTATAAATTATCAAGATTCAACAGTAGCAGAAGAATTAGACTATTTTTAGAGCATGAATTTGTTTTCCACCCAAAAACACACATTAAAAAACATAACCAAAAACCAAATATTAATAATTCATTAACTATTAAACATGTTATACTTTCTATTCCAATCTGTTCTTCACCCAAAAACACACATTAAAAAAAAAAAAAAAAAACATAATCTTGATGAGATTAAAGCCAATATATGAAACTAAGGGTTTTGGTTTTGGCTTTGAGGTGTACTAGAAGGAGGAAATGGAGGGACATTAGGTATCCAAGTTCTTGGATCCAATGGATTAAAAGCTGGTGGTTGTGGTGGAGACAATAAAGGAACATTAGGTATCCAAGTTCTTGGATCCAATGGATTGAAAGCTGGTGGTGGTGGAGGAGACAATAAAGGAACATTAGGTATCCAAGTTCTTGGATCCAATGGATTGAATGCTGCTGGTGGATTTGGAAATGGGAAGGGTAGTCTGGGAACAGGAGAAAGTTGAGGTAAAAGAGTGCTTTTTTGCAAGCTCTCTTTGCTACTTCTTCCACACAAGGTTGAGTTTCTTTTGGAGGGTCTAAAAGTAAGTGCTTTTAAGCTGTATATACATAGACTTTCTTTTTTTGATTTCACTGATATCTCATTCGTTGCAGTTTTTAAACCTGGAACATTGCAGACCGAAGACGTGCTCCCTATCAAGCTAGCTTGACAGAGTGACTCCATCGCCATTCCATCCACACAATCAACCCCATATATCAACATGTGGTATTTCCAGCTTATATACTCCATAACTGTCTGTGGTTCTTGTCACTGAGAAGCTGATATGCTCATTGGTTTTCGGAGAATTCGCTTTGAATTTGCATTGTATTTGAACATCAGCTCCTGCTTAGTAAAAAAAAAAAAACATGAAAATTAAAATCATAATTAGTTCAAGATTCATTCTCCGGTGTACGTTTGAAATATACATAAACCCCGTTGGATGCATCTAACAACCGAGAATCCAAGGATCAGCTAAATATTATAAATTTACAATACCATCACCCGGACCCTGAGACATTAGAGTATGTTTTACCTGGCAAGAAGTAGCTATGTCTGGAGAAAATATACATTTCTATATATTGAATCATAAAATATATGTAGTTGTTATATGTGTGTTTATGTACTTAATCATGAATTTTAATTACTCTAATTTCTACTTTCAGGTTTTTCAGAGCTTCTCGACACTTCTTGACTTATCGACATTCTTTGAGGCAATCAATGCAATTCATCGTCCATGTTATTGTATTCCGACTTAGTATATACGCTTTTTAGCATATAGTTTGTTGTCAACTTAATTTTATTTAGTTTATGAATTATTTGTATCAAGACAGTTTTTGAGCCTGTAATGCAATAAAAAAAAAATATTTATTCCTTTATTTGAATTAATCTCTCTCTGTAAATTTAAGTTTTTTGTGTAATATATCATTGTCAAACATGTAATGGCAATAAACTGATCAAACATGGACATCTTTGACATGTATAAATCAAGATTCAACAATAGTTTAACAAGCTTTTACACATTGATGAAATCCACTAGCATGAACCACAAATTCATGAACCAAAAGGCAAATCTTAATAATTCATCAACTATTAAACATTATAGTTTCTAGTGATTAAGGTGATTCATCTAAAATAACACATGACAAAGAAACTTATTATTGATAACTAAATTAAACTTGTATTAACAGGAAGTTGGATTGATGATGCAATTGGGTACAAGCAGTTTTCAATTGCCCCAGGCAGCTGCCTCTTGTATAGGTAATGTATATTGACATTGTGATATTCATTTCCCTATAGTCATTTAACTTTACATTGATTTGAGTAACTTTCTTGATGATAATATGTCTTGTAATCCTAAGGACATGTCCTGGGGAGTAAGGATAAACGTGTTCAAATTCCTTGTAACGGGCAAAATCATTATCTATATGATGCTGAATTATTCTTAACTTTAAACTTATTTGGTTCTTGCATTTTGAGCAATATTTCCTTTTACTTTTTTAATTTCAGATTTTGTATATAAAACATTGAATTTATCCTTATTTAGTTTTAGTTTATTTAAGCTTGGTTGAGGTTTGTTATATATATATATATATATTGTTTTTACAGGTTATGAAAATTATTGTCAGAACAATGTAATTGTGTTCACTTGGGACTTTTTTGTTTTAGAATTTTATTTATATTTTTTTTACTTTACTTTTATTTAAACTCTATTTGTATTTGTATTTATTAATTTAATGAAATCCACTTGATCAAATATTATATATTGGCAGGATTTCTCCCTATTTTATGACATGGTTTCATTTGAAAGCAAAAACACCTTTTGCCACAGTAACATCTGTGGCAAAAATATTTACCACGGCCGTATTTGCAACACCACAAATCCGTTGCAAATCCGTGGCAAAAAGCTTTTTGCCCATATTTTGCCGCGACAAAAAGTCTTTTTTTTTTTGTAGTGAGAACTTAGGGCACGTTTGTTGGGGATAATCCTCTAGAATGATGAACGCGGAAACGCCGTGCCTAATATACGCCCATAACTCATAGCAAATAATAACGTCAATAAGCAGAAAAATAGATGAGAGAGAATAAAACAATCACAACACAAGATATACGTGGAAAACCCAAAACGGGTAAAAAACCACGGGCCGTCAGGACGACAGAGAAAGTTCCACTATATGATAAATTGTTACAACCATATACTCCAGGATTCTCTCTCACACCTAACCCCAAACCACACTCATAAGATCCTCACCAAGAACCCCACAATATCCCCTAGGTCTCCCCTAAATATCACCCACGGATCTCTAACTTGATCCACCGATATTCCCTTGGACCCCTCCTCGGATATTCCCATTGGGTCTCCCCGGATCTCACTCACACTTTCTGATGTTTACATGGTGTTCTTTTTGCTCCACACAAAATAACCTAAATACAAGGTCTATTTATACTAGTTACAGAGAGTATAATATAAAGGAAATCCTACTCTTAAACGTACAAGACTTACTTGTTCCACATAAATACTATTTCCTTTTATGACAAGTCTTCTTGTAAGGAGTAAATCCTTTTCCTTCAAGCACAAGAACTTTCAGAAACAAACTACTTCCTTTTCCGTTGAAGATTTCCCGTTTCACGTATGCTTATTATTGACTACGATTCGGGTCACGGTTGTACACCCGCTTCCTAAACCGTTACAAGTCACCTTAAATTACATCACTCAGAAAACCGCGATCCATACGATGAAACAAACCACTTATTCAGTTCTTCATGATCTTCAAACCTCCCTAAAACACCACCTTCAACTTCCAAACGTTATCCCACGTCTTCTAGGAAGTACCACATCAGTTGAGTCTTGTTTGGTTCACATCGGGTTCGCTTAGGAATACAAGTCAAAACCTAACAATGTTTACTAATCAGAAATGAGAAAAATTGGAAACAAGTTTCACCGGAAAGGGAATGGAAGGGAATCAGAATTAAGTTACTAAATCCCATTACTGTGTTTACTAACTTTCTTAGAATTAGAGATGGAATCAAATTTATACAAAATTGATTACAAAAATACCCTTGTGTACAAAATATATATATATATATATATATATATATATATATATATATATATATATATATATATATATGAGATGTATGACTGTAACTAATAAAAAAAGTTTATATTTAAAGAAAAAACAATAGAAATCCAAAGCAAAAGCAATATGAATTCATGTCAATTCTTTTTTCTTTTCTTTTTTTTTCGCCGTAGAATAGTGTTTTGATTTTCATCAAACAATTTTTATTTTATTTTATTGTAATTAACAATTCACACACATATAAAGTAAAAATACAATGACAGAGGTCATGGCTATGGAATTGGGGTGCACAAAATCAGAGTGAACTCAATACCCCCTGGACTTTTCAGATCTGAGATTATTGAGGTTCTTATGCAAAAAGAATGGCTGAATAAAGTGGCCTTGAAAATTACTCCTTTAAGGACTCATGGCACCTCAGATCCAGCTTTAACGTCACTCGTACGCTACCTGGTTCATGACTCTTCTCAATATGTATCTGGAAACATATTCATCGTAGATGCAGGGGCTACACTACTAGGTCTCCCTATTTTCTCTTCCCTTTAAAATACTTCTAAATATATATATTATTGTGTGTATTCCTTTTATTAGTGTTAGGCTTCTGGCTTGATGATGAAGTTTGTCAAAAATGTCATACAGAGAAACCATTTTACCATTTTGTGGTATATATGAAAATGCACGTTAAATTTTGAGTTCCCAACAAAAATAAATAAATAAATAAAGTAAAATTCAACTGCGAAGTATATAAATATATATATATATATATATAGTTATTTATATATTTATATATGTATATATAGTTATTTATATAGATATAGTTATTTAAAAAAATAAGTGGGGATATTTAAGTAAGAACATATGAATTCCCTTTTCAATCAGGAAAGGGAACTTGATTCTTAAGGTGAGTGAGGGGAATCAAGTTCCCTTTCAATCAGAAACTTAATTCTTAATATGTGTGTGAGGTCCACAGAACTTAATTCCCAATAAAATTAGTAAATACATGAATTCGAAAATCAAGAACTTAATTCCCTTTTCAAGATAGGATTCCCAATTAGTAAACACGCCATTAATGAATTGAGCGAATAAAACAAAAGAGTTGAAAACTCGCCTTCTTCGTATGATGCAAAGTCCCTCCTTTGGGAACATTACTGCATGGGAGGAGTGTGGAGCCGTGGAGGGCCAGCCCATTCAAGTCCCGCTTCTTCCGCGTCGCACTTTCCTGCCATTGATTCGACGATGACAAAACATCGAAATAGAATTTAGGTTAAGTTGATTCGGTTGGTTGTGTTAGTGAAGTAAAAACACGATTATTGAAGAAAACGAAATTAAGAGAGAAAAAACAGAGATTACTGGTTAATAGGTGGAAGAGATGGTTGTTGTTGTTCTTCTTCATCCTCCACAATGAAATTAGTTTGGGGTGACGTGGCAAGGCACGTCATATCCACATTGCAAGTTTTGGTGACGTGTCTAAGCACGTAACCCCAAAGCCATGTCACAGACGTTGTCAGTTTGGGGTGACATGCTCGGGCACGTCATACCATGTCATCATAATTTGGCTTACTTGAATATGCACATGATAAGGGGAAAATCTTCAATGCACCGGGTGCATGAGCTGAGTGTTGCACCCGGCCATTCAGATGTGACACCTCAGCATGTGTCAGCTTTTTTGTTTGGTTTTTATATTTTTTTCATCATTATTTTATTCATTTCTCTTTCATCCCATCAAATTTAGGGTCAGTGATTTCTAAAGCCACTGATTTGGTGAGGTTGTCCCTAAATGGCCATTAATTTTTCAAAATGGCTCAAATTAGCCATTTCATAGAAAGAAAGTATTAATTGTTGCCACTTTACCCATTAATTGTTTGAAGTCTGATTGCTTATGTCATAATCTGTTAGAATCGAGGTCAAAACAATAAAACAAGAAGGGGTAATATTGTAAAATCATCAAGTTACCATCTTAGAAAAAAAAAAAAGGAGAAAGAAGCAGAAGACAAACTGAGTTTTGAGTTTTGAGTTTTTTAGTTTAGACAGTTTTATATTGAGTTTTACCTGTATTTTGACTATTTTTTGATTGATTTTGAACGGTTGTTTTACTCTAAATGGAACTTTTCATGATTACTTTATAAAAAAGGAAATATTGCCCATAAAATTCTTATAATCAAATCATTAATTTACATATATAATTAAATAATAAATTAATCATGAAATAAGTTTGATGTCACTCTAAATTAGTCCGGAAATAATAATAAGTTTTTCACCCATATACAGGAAATATTGTCCATAAAAATAATAATTTAATCAAATCATTATTATATATATAATTAAATAATCAAAATACATAAAATATTGCTCATAAAATTCTTTATAGGTGCCATGTCACAGATAACAGTTTTCTGTTAGATTTTAACAGAATGGCTGCCAATGAACAATGTTTTGTTAAAATGGTGATTTTGAAACCATTTAAATAATGAATGACCTTTCTGGGACTCCACCCACCAATTAATGGTGTCTAGTGCTATTTTTTCTCAAATTTATTATTATGATTTTAGCTGACATATACCAAGGTGTCACCATCTGAGTGACCAGGTGTAACACTCAGCTCATACACCTGGTGCACTGAAGATTTTCTCCGTGATGAGATGCATGAGATGGTCATGAATCTGGCAAAACCATTAGTCTACACCAAAGAAAACCATGAATCTGGCTATGAATCCTTTTTATTATTATTTTAATGCCATTTTTAGTGTTTAATAGTAACCCCAAAGAAAACCACATGCATTCAATGAAGTAAGGAAGTAGGTAGACTCCTTCAGAGTTCAGGTGCATTCCATTCAGGTGCATTCCAACTAATTATATTATTTATTCAATATAGCTAAACAATGATTATTTCGTAAGTTACAGAAAAAATACCGGACGGGCTCTAACAAACCATTAAAGGAAATTGTACAGTTGCGTAAGAAATCTAAACCATTCGAGATTCTTCTCTTTCAAGAAAATGGCCATGAATCTGGCAAAACCATTAGTCTACACCTAGCAAACTTTCCAAAAAAATCACCAAACGAATACAATAACAACAACATCATTATTTTCGTGAATAATGCTGTTACAAAATTTAACTCTTAATAAAATCTATCGAAACAGACACGTAATAATTATTTTCTTACTCATTTCCCGGATTTTTTGGGAAAATATATTAAATACTATAAGATCCATCGTTTATTTTCGATGTTGCACGCTTTTAACACGTGACAAAATTGACCGGAACAGAAAATGCATGCTGTTGTGAGGTTTCATTGAGAGCCAAAGTGAAACGCGAAACGGCTAAAAAGTGAGAAAAGAGTTTCGAGAGGTCACGAGAAAAGAAACTCTGAAGCACACCACGCTCCACCTCGCGAGTGCTAAACTGCTAATTAATCCCCAACCCAACTCATGCTAAAAAGGTTATAAAAAAAAAACAATATCTATTTTTACAATTCTAACTCAAGTGGGTGCACGCTTATATTGAGTGGTGCACACCACCTGTCTAAGATAAGACGTGTTTAACGTGTTTAGCGGTTATACTTCTAAAAGGACAATTCAATTTCGAATTTCGAATTTCTCTAACCGGTATGTGAATACCATTTACTTCTCTATATTAAATTTGGAGCTATTAAACCAATCATGTGTTGGTGTGAGTGGTTCGGCGCTCTCATCCCTTAAGCAAGGTCGTGGGTTCAACTCCCTTTGTGAACGGAGCTACACATATTGGGAGCACTTTACCCTTTAGTGGACCGACCCGGTGCGAGTCCGGATTAGTCGGGGTGTGGTCTGGACTGATTGCACCGTATGGTGGATCCGCCCCACCCGGAAACCGGATGGTGTAAACCAAAATTTTTTTTTGGAGCTATTATAAATGATCAATTTATTTACAAATCAAACAAACCACTAACTTCCTTAATTACCCTTTATTTATTTACTAAATTAATATCTAATATCGGTTTTTATTTATTTATTTATTTATTTTTTATTTTTTAAAGGAAATAACAAAAACGGTTAATTCTTTACTTCTTCATCTACATAGTTACGTAAGGAAAAAATAAATAAATAAACCATGAGTAATTTAAGAAGTTAGTTATTGGTTTGATTTGTAAATGAGCAAATTGCAGTCAACCTCCCTGAGGTTTGGCCTTTGACAATAAAAAAATAATTTTATCATTAATTGACAATAATCTCCTTTACCGTTAGTCAAAGCTAGTCAAGTTTAACCGTTGACCGGATTTGGCCGCTACAAATACCTAAATGCCCATAAATAATAATAAAAAAAATCTGATTTTAAATATATATAAATATATGAAAACAAATTTGGATCTCCACCGTAAAAAAAATTGAAAATTACAAATTAAAAAAAAAAAAAAAGCATGGAGACATAGGTTGTATCTTTATATTTTTCTTCAAATTCTAAATTCTAAAAAATTATAATCCAGATCATCAAAATCCAATCCAATAACATTTTCTTCAGATAATTTTTTCTTCTTCCACATGGATTCCTGATTTTTCTTCATATTCAAGTTTTTTAGATTTATCAAAACTAAAAAAAAAATCCGGCTCATCCAAATCTAATCTAACAACATTTACTTCTTCCATTGATGTATTTTCAGATTTTTCTTCAGATTCAAGTTTTTTAGATTTTTCAAAAAAAAAAATGTGACAAAGATGAATGGATTTAAAGCTTTTAAATCTATTTTTTTTAATAAATAAAAAGACTTGAAAGGATGAAAATACCCTTATCTCTGTTAAGTTTGACTAACTTTGACTAATGGCAGGGGAGGTCATTGTAAATTAAGCTTAAAATTGTTTCTGATTGTCAAAAACCAAACCTCAGGGAGGTTGGTTGCAGTTTGCTCTTTGTAAATAAATAAATAAAAGTGGGTCATTTATAATAGCTCCAAATTTGATAAAGAGAAGTAAATGTTGTCCACATGTCATATTATAAAGAGAGAGTGAGTTGAGAGAGTGGATTGGGAGAGTGATTTTAGCACTCCTCTACTTTTAATCGAATTATAATACGAGTGGTGACATTGGCACACCCACTACTAAACTATTTATATCCCACTTTTTAAATTATGTAATATTCTTTTCTTTTTTTTTTCCTTTATCAAATTATTTAAAGAGGCATACAATTTTTATTAAAAAAAAAAATCTTGTACATAGTAAAACTTAGTGTTTGAAAAATACGCGCCTAGGCGGCCGCCGGCTGTCCCGATTAGGACAAAATCACCCATATTAGGCAGTGGGTAAAAAAACGGGTGATTTGGCCAATTTATTGGCCGATTTTGCCAATTAATCGTTTAGGCGTAGTCAAAGTCATTTTTATATCCTAGTTACATTGTTTAACATTTGAATATTGATTTTTTTTTTTTTTTTTGAAGAGATTGAATATTGATTTTGTATGTAGGAAAAATAATTTTAAAATAAAATAAATTCCCGGCCACCTAGATGTCGTCTAGGTTCCGCCTAGGCGCTAGGTGCTGGGATGCCGGCCGACGAACGCCTAACGTTTACTAGAACATTGGTAAAACTAATCAAACCCCACTTTCCTTATTTCAAAACCATAATGACAAAAGCTTTAATGACATAGATTATTTCAATGTTTACTATTTTTGTTTATATTTTCTTTCAGATCTTAATCTCATGTTTAGTATTTATTGATTTATTATTATTATTATTTACATTTTCTTTCAGATCTCGATCTCATGTTTACCATGTTTAGTATTTATTTTATTTTATTGTTTCACATGTTTGTTTTATTTTTATTCTCAAATTCCAGATACATGTTTGCTATTTTTTTTTTTCTCCGTTTATTTTATTTTAGATCTTTCAGATATAGTATAATTTGTATCAATTCATTAATCATAAGCACAAAAAACAAAACTAGTGTGGACAATCTTCAATCCAAACATTCTCACACTCAAAGAGACAAAGCAAACTTGGCCAAATTATGAGCCACACTCGATTACACCTCCTAGGAACAACTTGCACTTTATCAAAATGGAAGCTGCAGAATATCCTCAATCATTACCCCAACATATGAAGCAGCGGAGGAGACTTAATTGGAGGCAAGTAGGCAACAGCATTAACAACATTCAAGGCATATGATTGAATGATTCCAAAACAACAGGCGGCACTCAAGCAATGCAAACCACGCAGCATAGTCAGAGCTCGAGCATGCACATGAAGTCATCGCAGTATTATCAGTCCTAATTTGCTTGTTTTCATCTTCACTTTTATTTTTAATATACTCTGTGTTTGATGTAAATGTTAAACTAATGATATTTTTGTCCTTGCAATAGTTTATTGTTATTTATATAAGAAAAACGAAATCACACAAGAATTGCCATCAAGAAAATCTAATCTCTGACAAAACAAAACCATACCAAAACTCTAACTCAATTGCTAAAAAAAAAAATCATCAAATGGTTAATATCACACTCACAATCTACCACCAAAAATCCAATCAGCTACAGGAAAAAAAAATCGAATCTAATAATGGTGGTTTTACATGAAATAAGAAGAAAAAACAAATACTGTAAATGGATGTGAGAAAACTATATATAAAGATTAGCGATAAAATATATTTTAATTTTAATTTTTTTGAAAAAGATATGAGGTGTATTAAGTTTGAAAAATAAATAAAGGGTAGTCACGGAAATAAATAAATAAAATTTAATAAGACCATTTAATTTTATATAATTAAATCAAAATTTTAAAAAGTGGAGCATAAATAGTTCAGTAATAGGGGTGCTAATAGCACTACTCTTATAATATACAATTATAATAGTTCAACATTATGGTAGATTGGCGAGTTTAGGGTTTTGGCAAATGACTTCCAAGTCAACGAGTCAATTAATCCTACTAATGATAAAAGCTTAAAAAAAATACATGGTCTAGATAGGTGGATAAATAGATATTGTCAAAATAATAATAATAATAATAATAATAATAGTTCACAATATATGAAATTAGAGTTTATGCCCACTAAAAAAATGACATTACTTTGAGGAAATAGGTTGTAATCCGCGGTAAAAAAAAAAATTGTTACAAAAGATTCCCGGTTTTATACACGTGTCCTTTAATAGGAGAAACGAGTCACGCGCTAGTAGAGATTGAGGTGGGGTGTATGGAAATGTGGAATTAATATGATTGGGGTAGTGAATGATTTTAAGCTATTCCACCTACCAAAAGCTCCACTTGTCAGTTGCCATGCAACCAGAATGAAATCGATATTCACTCCTCGTAATATTTGCTTTTCTGCGAAGAATTTTGTGTATATAAACACCTCTCCAACCCTGTTATTGACCATCCCTTGTTCTTCCTCCTCCACCTCAAGAAATATATTTTCAGGGCTTCTCTCTTCTTTTTCTTCTTCTTCTTCTTCTGTAGTTTTCATTAAGAGAGCTGAGAGCTATGTTCAATCAACATCTCATGACAGTAGTCTTTGGCATCTTAGGTATATGGTAGAAATAAATATGCATAAATATTATTCCCACCTCTCTCTCTCTCTCTTTAACATTGATCAATAGACATGCAGTTTAGCACACCAAGCTTACGGTTTCAGGTTTCAGGTCCGGGATCCCACTTATTTTTCCCTATAAATCCTGGATTATCATACCTGATAATTGCTTTATAGCTTGTTTGTGTGTGTTAAACTCAAGTTTATCTGTTGTCTTATTCTTTGAGAGAATGATTTATTTCTGTATTTGACAGTTTTTTGTAGGCATTGAGATACTTTATTATTATTATTATTATTATTATTATTATTATTATTGTTAGTAAAATTATGGTTATGTAAAAATTAATGTTGTCATGTGAATGATGATCAACCTTCTTCATAAGATATGATTAATCAAGTAATTATTAGTTTATTTGTGTACTTTATTGAAGAAAATGAAATGAAAGCTCATGATATCTAAATAGAATACCTGTTCATACATTTCTCTTAGTTGAACTATATACACACATGTTATTGGTACAGGGAGGTTTTGTTTGCTCTTCATGATAATTTACGTTTTGTTTACCATTGAAGTTGTTTTTTTCTTGCTTTGAATGATATTCAAAAGCTATACTAATTAGTTAATATCTTTATTTTGTAACGACAGGTAATATCATCTCGTTCCTCGTGTTTCTTGCTCCGGTGTAAGTATTTGACGTATTTTATCTTCCGTAACTTTTCAAAAGTAGTTTTATACTTACACGAAAAACGTGGTTCATGAACTAGTATGAACGGTTATTTTTATTCTTTCTCATCCAGGTCAACGTTTTATCGGATTTTCCAAAGAAAAACGACCGACAGCTTCCAATGCTTGCCCTATCTGGTAGCTTTGTTCAGTTCCATGCTCTGGTTGTACTATGCAATGGTCAAAGGAAATGCTTTTCTTCTCATCACCATCAACTGCTTTGGATGTGTTGTAGAAACCATTTACATCGCCATGTTCATTGCTTATGCACCAATTGAGAATAGAGTACATATCTTGAAACCCAACATTTGTGTATATTTATGTATACAGTTTAATTATTTATTTTACTTAATTAAACAGTAATTTTAATTTATTTTTTCTAATTTTTGGCTGCAGAAATTTGCTCTCAAAATACTTTTCTCTATGAACATTGGAGCTTTCACTTTGATCCTTCTGCTCACACACTTCCTGCTGAAAGGTAACCTACAAGTCATAGTCATCGGCTGGATTTGCGTCGGCTTTTCTGTGTGTGTCTTCGCAGCACCCTTATCAATCGTGGTGAGTATTAATTAATTAACGTAAACCCTTATTAATCCTTCTCTTGTCAGAACGAGTCCTGACTTTACTAGTTGTGCAGGCACATGTTATCAGAACCAAAAGCGTTGAGTTCATGCCATTCAATTTGTCATTCTTCCTTACAATTAGTGCAATCATGTGGTTCGGCTATGGTATTTCCCTCAAAGATATCTGCATTGCGGTGAGCTTAATTAGTTAATTAATTTCATCGAACACTTTCGATTTCAATCATTGCACATCACTGCTGCAGCCATTGATTGATGAGTAATGTTTTTTTGATGATGGTGATCAATCAAACAGCTTCCAAATGTTATCGGGTTCATGTTGGGATTAGTTCAGATGATACTCTACATGTTTTACAAGAATATCCGGAAGATCAAAAAGGTTGCAGCGGAGACAGCTCTGCCTGAATCGCCAGTCAAAAACGTTGTCATAATTCAAACCATTGGAGACGATGTGCTGATCCCAGTTGAAATTCAACGCTCTATGAAGAACAACAACGAAGAGATTAAAGAAGACACGGCAGCAGAGGTGGTTGAATTACATGGAGTGAATCGTCATGAGCCTAAAATACAAGAGAAGAGCTTCGAAATCTCGAATGACTTCCACCAGGATGAATCTCCTGTTTGAGTTAATAAAAGTACCCGAAAAATGTCATCTTGTTCGTATGAATCTAATCAAAAACTTATGTTATTGTTCTTAATCATCAGAAAATAACTGTAACCGATACGGTGAATGGCGTATAGTGTTTTTACAGCTTTGTATACAGTAGAGTATATAAACAATCTGAATGTTTCTTTCCGACCTTCGGGTTCAATGAATAAAGTTGGCTGTTAAAAAAAAATAAACAATCTGAATGTACTGCTCTCTCTTGCTTTGATTTTCATATAATATATATTTTTTAAAAGCACACTTTATTCAAGAGGCTAAAGGCTAAGCAACACAAACAGCAGGAAAACAAAGCACCAACCCAACACCGTCAAAAAGCCGCGACAGAGGCAGCAACACACCACAGCCACTGTCGCTGTTAATAATGTTGATGTGTCACGAGATATTTAGAGACGAAAAGCCGAAAAACATCATTGTACGGTAGATATCATCAATCATCAAGCTGATATCACTTGGAATAAATGTGTGCCAAGTCTATCGATCCACAATCACAAGTGATGGACCCATTTTTAAAGGCTGGTGCTGTCGATTGCTTTTCGTCCAGTAATCAATTCTAAGAAGACTACCCCAAAACTAGTGGTGACCCCGGTTCGGTTTCGGTTTGGGTGGTTTCGGTTTCGGTTTCAGTGGCACCCTAAACCGAAACCGAAACCGAAACCGAAACCGAAACCGGAAAACCGGTTTAGTGACCGGTTTCAAACCGCCAGTTTTCGGTTTCCGGTTTCGATTTCGATTTTGGTTTCGGTTTTTTTTTTTTTTTTTTTTTTTTTTTTTTTACCTTTTCAACCTTTCCATTGATTATTATATATATCATAAAGATTGTTTGGGTTTCCGTTTTTTTTAATATTTTTTTTATAAATTTTTATTTTTTTAATTTTTTACCATTTCATTGATTATTATTATAATAATATGTCATAAAGATTGTTTGTATGATTAAAATCTTGACAAATAATAATAAAATCTTGTATTTATTAAATATAAAATCATGAAGTTGTAAATAAAAAAATATTTACAAACATTTTCATTGAAGTATTTAAGTATTTCACAATGTTTAGAAGAAAAAAAATTGACATTTATTAATAAATACAATTTTACAATTTCACAAAATAAATAAATAAATTACAAATTGGCCTTGAAGGCTTGAATTCAAATATACAATATTACAATGTAACAAAGTTAAAATTAAAAAAAAAAAAAAAAAAATATCGGCCTTGCACTTAATTTTTTACCACAATTAAGCTGCCTACGTATCCTCCACCAATGTAGAGAAATCAAAAGCCACGTAGTTCTTTTACCTTTAATTACTTGCTCGGTGTTGGAGGTTGGAAGTTGGAACAAAATCTATTCGCTGCCTTCCGTTCCCGTGGTTTGGTCACCTTCGAAGAAGTCGTTCACTATCTTCGGCTGGAGTTCTTGTTGTCTATATTTTGCTTTCGTCCAATCATCAACACACGACTGCATTTCAAGTGATTGTGGACACATAGCCGACCGTCTTGGGTCTAAAATATTTCCACCTGCACTAAATTCTTGTTCCACAGCAACTGTAGAAACCGGCGTTCCAAGAATTTGTTTGGCAATAATAGCCAAAATTGGATAATCCTGTTCATGACTCTTCCACCAATCCTAAAGACTAAATTTATCATCTGGAAATTTATGATCGTCTTCTAAATACCGGTCAAGCTCAGAGATAGATGAGGATGAAGAAGATGTTTTTAATTTTTTGGATCTTTGGGAAAACAGTAGATCCCCTAAACCCTGTAATTTAAATTTTGAGGAAGAACTACTAGCACCAGATGGTCCAGATGTGGGTTGGGGTTGTGAAACCGGCACGTTCAAAGACTGACCATATATTTTAAGATATTCATCGTATAATTCATAAAGCAAAGTCTTAACGGAATCACAACAATCAAGAACATCAACATCAACTTCTAAATCTAAACATTTGTAATAATTAGATAAATAGACCTGCAAACATTCTAATTTAAAGCGTGGATCAAAACACGATGCAAGCAAGTAAATATTTGGAATCTTCTCATAATACTGACACCATTTTGCTTTCATGGCAGCAACACATGGACTCAATTGAACATCGAATTCACAGGCACTAAATGCACCAACAACATTAACACTTTGAACAAGAAATAAATGAGTAGTGGGATAGTAAATACCAGATAAAGCATTGGTAGCATCATTAAAAACACGTAACAATTCAAGAATTTTTATACATACATCCCAATGGTTCAATTGAAGAGAAATTGAAGAAACATTATAATTAATAAAAGAAACTAATAAATCCTTATATTCAACACTTTCACAAAGTAACTTATAAGTTGAATTCCAACGTGTGGTAATATCTCGAGAAATTTTTTTTGGATGCATACTATTATGACAGAAATATTTTAACCATTGTTTCTGGATTTTGCTATGCCTCCAGATATAGTTAATACTATCTCTAATTGGTCTAATAAAAGCAGAAAGCTTTGTTAATCCAGCTTGAACACATAAATTTAAAACATGGCATACACAACGTTGATGGAATAATTTACCCCCAAAATAGGGATTGCACAAATCTGCTAACATAGGAATAGCTGCGGTATTGCTTGCAGCATTATCAAAGCCAATAGCAAAAAATTTGTTTAGTAAATTATACTCTTCAAAAATGATTTTAAGGAGTCGAAAAATATTTTTAGCCGAATGCGAGTCATCAAAAACACGAAATGCGAGAATTCTTTTTTGCATGTCCCAGTTATTGTCCATATAATGACATGTGACACCCAAATATGAATGACTACCAAAATTGTCGCTCCATATGTCGGCACATACAGAAACGCGACCTTGAAAATTTTCAAAAAATGTTTTCAATAATTTTTTTTCTTTTTTGTAAATGCCATTTAGTGTACGTGTGAGAGTGGTTCTAGGAACACGTTGCATTACAGGATTTAATGCATTTTGACAGTAATTAACAAAACCTACTTTCTCACCAAAACCAAAAGGTAAGTGTTCAGTTGCAACCATTAATGCTAATTGTTCTCTATTTTTTTTTCAGACGTGTAATGAAATAATTGATTAGAAGAGGTTGCGTACCTAGCAATTTGGGCTTGGTTATTCGCCATCGCGTATTCAGACGGGTGAGTTTTTTTGACATGAGTCCACAACGTGCCATATCCGAAGTTTCTTGGAGTCTTGTATGTTTTGGGGCAGTAATTGCACTGGATGTGCCAATATGTACCATCAAAATTAGTTTTCTTCATATGCACTCTGAAGAGATCGGACTTCGTCGGCTTTTCTTCTTCAGCATCACCTTCACCTGCAAAAAAATCATCCGAAGGGGGTGGGGGGTTAGATACATTTTCATTAATATTGGGGGTATTGTAAGTGGGGTTGAGTCCGTCGAACTCGGGATTAATTAGAGGGGGATTAGGAGTAGAAGGCTGATTGGATCCAAATCGATCTTCAATGAACTGCTGAAAAGTCACATCGTCGGCAATGACAGCATCACCAATGTGTTGCAACAAGTTTTCCACCTGACCCTTTCCTCTATTCACATTTCTTGAACCATCTCCCCCACTTCCACTTCCACTTGCCATTGAAAAATTAATAATAATAAAATTTAGATATATGTAAAAAAAATATTGTTGGAATAATGATGGTAACAAAGTAAAAAAAAAATAGATGATTGAAAAAAAAAAAATTGTTGGAATAAGACTATAAGAGTGGCGAGGAAGTAAAAAAAAAATATATGATGGTAAAAAATATAAGAAATAAATATTGTATGCTAGAAAAAAAAAAAAAAAAAATTTTTTTTATATGATAATGATATGAGAATTAAAGAAAATTGTAAATGTAGAGAGAATTTGGAATTTGAGATTGAGAGAGATATATGAATGGAAAAAATATATTGTTTGAATAAGAGTGGTAAGCAAGTAAAAAAAATAAAATATATGATTGAAAAAAAATATATTATTGGAATAATAGTGGTAAAAAATAGAAGAAATAAATATTTTATGCTAGAAATAAATATATAATAAATTATTTATATATGAAATGAGAAATTGAGAATTAAAGGAAATTGTAAATATATAGAGAATTCAGAAATTGAGATTGAGAGAGATTGAGAGAAGTTGAGAGTTGAGATTTGAGAGAGTGAGAGTGGTGTGAAGAAAAATAGAGTGGTGGGGGGTATTTATAGTTTAGAAGAAAGGGGTGGGTTTGCAAATAGAGAAAATGAAAGGTTAAAAAAAAAACAAATTATTGTGTGCTGTTGGGACTGGGCTGGGCATCAGAATCTCAGAACGGTCGTCTGCCAGCCTGAGCTGCCCAGTGCCCAACGGCACAATTTGAAATTTTTTTTTCAAAACTTATGCCACGTGTCAGTGGCTGATTCGTTAATTTTTTTTTTCCCTTCCAACGGTTGGAAAGTAACCAACCGTTATCTTCGCTCAAACGCTGCCATGTGGCAGCGTCTGATTAGCTTTTTTTTATTTTTATTTTTATTTGTAAAAACCGGCGGTTTACCGCGGACAAAACCGTCGGTTTAACCGCCGGTTTTATCCGGTTTCCACTCGATTTACTCTATTTTTTAAAGACGTTGCCACGTGGCAGCGTCTAATTGGATAATTTTTTTTTTTCGTTAATTAAAAACCGGCGGTTTTGTCCAGTTTTCTCCCACCCAAAACCGAAACCGAAACCGAAACCGGAGGGTTCGGTTTCCTACCGGTTTGAAAACCGCCGGTTTCGATTTTCGGTTTTCGGTCCGGTTTTGACCGTACGGTTCCGGTTTAACCGTGGACAAAACCGACGGTTAACCGAAACCGGGGTCACCACTACCCAAAACTATAGATATCAGATTTCACAGTTAATTGTCCGGTCATGGCATACTCAGGAGCACAATAACCGTAGGTTCCCATAACCCTGGTGTAAACATGTGACTTGTCTCCAACTGGACCAAGCTTTGCTAGCCCAAAATCAGAGAGTTTCGGATGAAATCCCTCCTCCATCAATATGTTGGAGGACTTAAAGTCCCTATATAAATCCGGAGGGTTTGCTTTATCGTGAAGGTATTCCAAACCTTTGGCTGCACCAGCTGCTATCTTCATTCTTGTGTTCCAATCAAGTGTTCCTTGTCAGGTGGAAAATCTGCACAGGATCGATCAACAAATTAGCAGTTACTTTACCTCCCATAGGCAATCCATGAAACTCAAAAAAAAAAAAAAAAATGTGTTCAATGTAATAAATTGCAATTGCTTCTTGACATTTCTGTGCACTCATACTTTCGACAGCACAATCCTATCTATATGGTTCACTATTTAGGTACCTTCTTACTCGGCAGTGCCACCCGTTCCTCACTGATCCATTTTTAACTAACTAAAATAATTAACTAAAATAATAAATAATAATTTTCAAATGTAATCTTTGACTGTTGGGAAATTATCATTTTCCCTCAAAGGTTTGTCATATTGGATAAACTGGTCCCTCTAATTTCAATAATGGCCAATCACCCTTGAAATCCTATATATTAGTCATTTTGCCCCTTCTATCAAGTTTTCCATCCAAAATCTCTTTGACTGTTAATTAAAAAAATTAAAACACCTCTATCAAGGATTGAACCTTCAACCTTATAGTTAAAAATCATACGCTCTAACCTGTTGAGCTACTCCAACTCTCTATTGGAGGTTTGTTGATTTAAATGTAAATATATAGTTATATAATTTGTTTAAAATAATTTAAATATGTTTATATAATTTAAAATAAAATCATATTTAATAATAATATATAAAAAAAATATTTATGAAAAAGAAAAAGAAAAAGAAAATAAGAAAACAAAAGGAAAAAAAAAAAAGGAATTTTTATTATTATTATTTTTCTTTCTTTCTTTTTTTGAATTTTTTCCATTTTCAATTTATGGGCTTTGATTTTCTAGGTTTTTTATCAAATTGAAATAATATATTTTTTTAAAAGGAAAAAAATTAAAATAAAATAATATTACAGGCTTTGATTTTCTAGATTTTCTGGGTTTTCTTTTGTTTCTTATATTCTTTTTCTTTTTCATAAATATGTTTTTATATATTATTATTAAATATGAGTTTATTTTAAATTATATATAAATGAGTAATGAGTTTATTTTAAATTATATAAAGTTATAAACATATTTAAAAAAATTTAAACAAATTATATAATTATATATATATATATACACACACACATTTAAATCAACGAATCAACAAACCTACAACAACAAGTTTGAGTAGCTTTGTTGGTTAGAATGTGTGGTTTTTAACCACAAGGTTAGAGGTTCAATCCATGATGGAAGCATTTTTATTTTTTAATTAACGGTCAAAGGGGATTTTGGATGGAAAACTTGACATAAGGGTCAAAATGACCAATATTTAGGATTTTAGGCGGTTGACTGGTCATTATTAAAACTAGAAAGGTTAATTTATTTAATATGGCAAACCTCAGGGGGGGAAATGATAATTTCCCAGCAATCAAAGATTACATTTGAAAATTATTATTTATTATTTTAGTTAATTATTTAAAAATATATCTTACTTAGATATTATAATATTTTTTTAAACATTATTAAATTACATTTTAATTAAATATTATAAGTAGACTTTGTATTCTTGCCCAATACCAAATAGGACTAGGAACCTCTACTGATTTTGTTTTTCTCATGTTTAACTATTCTGATCTTTAAGGATCCCGTGACGAATTTGTATCATCTGTTGATCTAATCTTTTTCCTGACCTCATCTAATCTCATAACACATAAGCATTGCAATGAATGGGTGGTTAAAATGTGATTGATTTTCACAATCATTTTATCAACAACCAATCACATGCTTTAAAAAGTCAGGAAAAAGATCAAATCAGCAAAGGATCCAAATCCTCCGGTGACATGTGTTAATTAATTAATTAAATTAATGGACAAGATTAGTTTTATTTTGTTTTTTTCTTTTTTGGACTGAAAGTATGGTGTTTTGGTACTAGATGATACAAAAAATAAAATGAAATAAATCTTGATCATAGATTTTGTTAATCATCCTCAAAGATCAACATGGTTCAACAGTGAAAAAATCCAGCAGAAGATCTTAGTCCATGCTAAATATTGAACTCTATATTTGGTAAGTCATGCATGAATGACATTGTCCAAATAAATTACTACTAAATATTGTATTATATAGTATTTGGTAACTCATAATGGATTGGCTTTTTTTTTTGAAAGGCAAACTTTATAGAAGGCAAAGCCAAAAGAACACAAGAACCGCCAAAACAAGGCAAGAAACAGCAGCTTCAACCACCCGCGACAAAGACAAGACAACATCTCTGTCGCAGCAGGTTGAAGACACTCCCCAGAAACAAACAACAACACAGACCACAAAAGAGAAAACGAAAACAGCAGACACAACCCCAGCCTGCTGCACCCGCCCAAAAACAAAACAACAGAAAAAAGCACAGAAACACACAGCCCCCATCAAGACAGCCTCCACTCCAGCAAATCCTCATTCCCATCAGCTCCTTTTTTCGCCAGCAAATCTGCAAAGGTATTGGAATCTCTTGGACTATATTCCACTTGAGCCTTTCCCAAAGTCCCCAACATATTTCGAATCTCCAAAATCAAATGCGAATGAGCCCAACTTCCAACCCCACTACTATTGATCCAAGCCACCGCCGTCTTAGAGTCGCTAACAATGACAATACTTTTGAGCTTCAATTCTGGTCTAGCCAAACACAGCTGACATGCCCTACTAATTGCCGCAATCTCAGATAGAATGGGGCTAAAACTCCTGACCTTTTCAAAAAATAAGCACAGAATTTTGCCTTTGCAATCCCTCAACACCCCCCCCAATCCCTGCTTGCCCCTTCAGAAACCTAAACGAGCCATCAACGTTGAATTTCAAAGAGTCAACCTTTGGAGGAATCCACCCCCTTGCTCTAGACAGCTTCGACTTCTTACTATCAATACAGCGCTCGGTAATGTTCAGAAGAAGAAAAGTGACAGGGACCTCAACACCCTTACCCAAATTCTTGAACCACCAAGCCACCCGAAAGCGCACTATATCCGACGCTTGCTCAAGATGAACAGTGGCCTCTTTGAAAACCTTCTCATTCCTTGACTCCCATATGGTCCAAACTGTTGCGAAGAACAAAGACAGCCAGGCCCTTTCCGACTTGCGTTTAGGACAAAGGCTTATCCATTCGTCCCACCAATTTAACACAGAATTCTGCACACAAAAGTTCAAATTCCACCAGCTCAAACCCCTTGCCCAAAGCTTCCACGCCCAATTACACTTCAAAAATAAGTGATCAATGGACTCATCGAAATCACCACACATCGGGCACTCTAGATTGTTATCCACGTTCATACCAAAGTGATTCAACACCTCCCTCACCAACACCCTACCATGAAGGATTTGCCACCCAAAAACCTCAATCTTTGGGGGCACAAAACCTCTCCAAATGCTCTTAAAATTCACCTCCCCATAGGTATTTTTTTTTTTAATTATTGTATACTAAATATAGATTGTATAATATTTGGTAAGTCATAATGGATTGGCTTGTAATGGTAAGTTACTAAATGTTGGATTGTATAGTATTTGGTTAGTAACTTACCATTACAAGCCAATCCATTAAGACTTACCAAATATTATATCATCTATATTTAGTATACAATCCAATATTTAGTAGTAATTTACTTGTACAATTGCCATTCTTGTATGATTTACCAAATACTATACAATGCAATATTTATTATAGAATTTAATATTTAGTGTACAAACCAATATTTATTACAGAATCCAATAAATAGTAATTTGCTCCTTACAAGGCAATCAAGTATAGCTTGCCAACAGGCCTGGCCCTGGGGGAGCCCAATGAGGTAGCCGTCTAGGGCCACCGATCTTTAAGGGGCCCAAAATAAATATTAAAAAAAAAAAAAAAAATTCAGATATAATCCATGTATGATTTTAACAAACCCATAAATTAGTTTAAAATAGGCCCATCAAACATATAAATTTTTAAAACTAACAAACTCATAAATGAGTTTAAAATAAGCCCACTGAACATATTATTTTTTTTAAGAAAGACCCACAAATTATAAAACTCAATTATCATTCTTAAATTCTTACACCAAATCAAACGTGGGTTGAATTCTATTTCTAACACTAATTGTCTTTTATATATCTAAAACAGGAAAACAACACTACAGCACTACTCATATCACTTATCAGACAACGAGGAGCAAACATCGAACAAAAATCAAAAAATCAAAAATCAGATTAGGGTTCTTCAAAACTCTCTTAAATCTTGCTATGAAAATTCATAATTTAAATACAAAATCTCAACTTGAAATCACAGGCCCCTTAAATTTATTTTCTAACAATTTTTGTATCAGTTGTAATAAAAAAATATTGAAGCAGTATGAGAAATTGATGAAGTTCATGTCCTTGCATATTCATAATTCCAAGTGCATTAGCGCTGCTTACTACATAAACAATTCAAGCATCTTAATTCTTAATCATTCATCTAAATGAAAGCTTCAAGCTGATAACACAAATAATAAAAAATAATGAGTAATATTTAAAACAGTAAGTAATAATCCAAACCACAAATCAATAATTCTTGCATATAAATATAACTAAGCCCTTGTACTATGGCACTAAGCCAAAACGCCAAAACACAAAAGCATTACAGTTGGAGCATCACTGCAAGTTAACTGCCACTTGAGACTGGTTCTAAGTTGACAGTGACCTCAATTTATGTGGCGGGACGGTGACGCAATTTTTTCAGATTACGATGGTAGCAATCATCAACTCGCAGATTTTTTATTTTTTTGAAAGTACATTGCTCACAAAATGTTTTTGGTAGCTCAAAGCTACCTTCTGGATTGTTCATCAGCCAAAGCCCGTTACCTTTTTCAGACCAAAAACTAAGAATATAAAAACCGTTGGGCCCAAAGCCCATCATCATTACTGTATGCACTCTCAAACCCCACAAAATATTTTTCTTACTCCAAAAACAAAAAAAAACACATGCTTGTTATGTGGCACTGTGGCAGCATGCCAGCATCAACATCGAAAAAAAATTATTTTATTTATTTCACTTTTGCTGTGACAAGAGATTGTTATTGAAGTACCAAATTACCCTCTAAAATTAACGTTCATTTCAACTTTTTAACGTCTAATAGACGGTAAGAGGGAAAATGGCGATTTTTGAAAATTGAGGGAGTAAAACGATGTTGATTGAAACGTCAGGGGGGAAATTAATAATATCCCTTTTTTTTTTTTTTCAATAAAATGAGTTGATTTGAGAGAGAGAGATTATGTACATGATAGGTAGACTTTTATTTTTTTAATTCAATAAAATGCGGTGGCAATGACTTGAACATGAGACATTGCGGTTCGTCGGTTCCGGAGAAGGTGGAATGCAGCAGGAAGTGACTGTCCTGGGATTATAGGTATGTCTTTCTGTTATGTTTGCAAATTCCTGGAATTTAGAGCAGACCTGGATTAATTGGTCACCCAACTTCACTTTTGTAATATTATATATGTCTTCTTGTTCTTCTGCAACAGGTGTGTTGAAGGCCAATTTTGTTGAATCAGCTCATGACAAGCAGAGTTTTGAGCGTTCTCATGTGCTGTCAAGACTAGAAAATCGGTTTGTGATTTATTTCTTCTCATTTGTATGCAATATGCTGTGTGTTTTCATGATTTTTTTTTATTTTTTTTTAGATTTTAGATTATTGATAACTTTATTTTTATTAGGATCAACAACTACCATGAATTTTGTTGGCCATGGTGGTTTCGAAGAACCCGAAGCTGGTTGCGAGGAATTGTAAGCAGTTCTGGAAAGCGGGAGACAATGAGGGAATCAATGCTGGCGATTGTTCTTCTTCTTATGGTGATTATGTTTCTCACTCTCTGTGTCTTCGTTTAATAAACTTTGGTTGATTTTTTTTCCATTCTTGTGATATATAATGTTTTTCATCTATATTTTTGCAGTTGGAATATATAGAACATCTCAGAGTCCATTCAATAAATTGATCAAATCTGGACATTCCTGACTTGTATAAATCCAGATTCAACAGTAGCAGAAGAATTAGACTATTATTAGAGCATGAATTTGTTTTCCACCCAAAAACACACATTAAAAAACATAACCAAATATTAATAATTCATTAACTATTGAACATATTATACTTTCTATTCCAATCTGTTTTTCACCCAAAAACACACATTAAAAAAAAACATAATCTTTGATGAGATTAAAGCCAAATATGAAACTAAGGGTTTTGGTTTTGGCTTTGAGGTGTACTAGAAGGAGGAAATGGAGGGACATTAGGTATCCAAGTTCTTGGATCCAATGGATTAAAAGCTGGTGGTGGTGGAGGAGACAATAAAGGAACATTAGGTATCCAAGTTCTTGGATCCAATGGATTGAATGCTGGTGGTGGATTTGGAAATGGAAAGGGTAGTCTGGGAACAGGAGAAAGTTGAGGTAAAAGAGTGCTTTTTTGCAAGCTCTCTTTGCTACTTCTTCCACACAAGGTTGAGTTTCTTTTGGAGGGTCTACAAGTAAGTGCTTTTAAGCTGTATATACATAGACTTTCTTGTTTTGATTTCACTGATATCTCATTCGTTGCAGTTTTTAAACCTGGAACATTGACAGAGTGACTCAATCGCCATTCCATCCACACAATCAACCCCATCAACATGTGGTATTTCCAGCTTATATACTCCATAACTGTCTGTGGTTCTTGTCACTGAGAAGCTGATATGCTCATTGGTTTTCGGAGAATTCGCTTCGAATTTGCATTGTATTTGAACATCAGCTCCTGCTTAGTAAAAAAAAAAAAACATGAAAATTAAAATCATAATTAGTTCAAGATTCATTCTCCGGTGTACGTTTGAAATATACATAAACCCCGTTGGATGCATCTAACAACCGAGAATCCAAGGATCAGCTAAATATTACAAATTTACAATACCATCACCCGGACCCCGAGACATTAGAGTATGTTTTACCTGGCAAGAAGTAGCTATGTCTGGAGAAAATATACATTTCTATATATTGAATCATAAAATATATGTAGTTGTTATATGTGTGTTTATGTACTTAATCATGAATTTTAATTTCTCTAATTTCTACTTTCAGGTTTTTCAGAGCTTCTCGACACTTCTTGACTTATCGACATTCTTTGAGGCAATCAATGCAATTCATCGTCCATGTTATTGTATTCCGACTTAGTATATACGCTTTTTAGCATATAGTTTGTTGTCAACTTAATTTTATTTAGTTTATGAATTATTTGTATCAAGACAGTTTTTGAGCCTGTAATGCAATAAAAAAAATATTTATTCCTTTATTTGAATTAATCTCTCTCTGTAAATTTAAGTTTTTTGTGTAATATATCATTGTCAAACATGTAATGGCAATAAACTGATCAAACATGGACATCTTTGACATATATAAATCAAGATTCAACTATAGTTTAACAAGCTTTTACACATTGATGAAATCCACTAGCATGAACCACAAATTCATGAACCAAAAGGCAAATCTTAATAATTCATCAACTATTAAACATTATAGTTTCTAGTGATTAATTAAGGTGATTCATCTAACATAACAATCAGAACCTCATGGATAACAACGGTGCTGTGTGCCTGTCCTAAGGAATTCTCTCGCGATCGCTAGTTATGTGTTTTTCTCTATCTAGTTCGAATTTCTTAGTAAGTATCAAGTAAATAACAATAACATAAATTACAATATTAATTGGAGGGGGCCGATGATACGACAATACCTTATCCAACTATTATGCTTTGAAAACTCAAAGAATTTGTTGCACTATCTGTGGCATTCAGTAACTGTTGATGTTAGAGCTATAACAAACATATTTTTCAAGTTTTGGCAAGAGAAGCACGCGTTGGCCCTCTATAGATAGATAAAACGAACATTAAAATATGATCTACCGAGTGTATGGACACAGAAAAATGCATTCCCACATTCCCACACACCCCAAAGACCTTCATTTGTAATGAAGGTACAAGCTTCAATCAAGCTACTAAAACAATTTTAGTACCAAACATTGCAGCTGTTTGCTTTTTTGCCCATCTCTGGGCACGACATCTAAAATATTACTCAACTATGTTGAAAAGGGCAGGAAACAACAAAAACCATGTGTTTACAATGGTATGACTGTTTAAAATCAGAGTGATTTCCAGCATCATAAAATTACTCTTTGGCATGCAAGTTGGTCAAAGTATCATGGAGATACTACAAGACCATAGATTGGAATATGATAACGAGCTTTTATAGAATATATACTAAACCGAAACAAGCCTAGCAAAATTAAAAAAAATATTTATTGCCACACAACAGTGCAACTTCAAGATAATCAATTCTTAACCAAATGAAGCAGAGTTCACTTCCACAAGGTAACAACTCGGAAGCCTACAATAACTAGTAGTAGAAAAACCTTGAAACATTTCAACAAGTTTGTGTGAACATTTCAAAAACCTTGAGAGGGGCAAACTTCGGTGAGAGGGTCCACATTACTCACCTCTAGTTTGCGGATGACACGATACTTTTCCTTGAGCCAAAGTTGGAGTATCTTCGGCATGCAAGGAGGATCCTTCATTGTTTTGAATTGGCAGCTGGGTTGAGGATTAATTTTCACAAATTTTGTGTTATTAAAATAGGGAAAAGTGGTTGTAAGGAGAATGGTTGGGCAGATGCATTTAAATGTAAGGAAGCCTCCTTGCCAATCACATTTCTAGGCTTTCCTCTAGGAGTCAGACCGAGTTCGAAGGCCTTTTGGAACCCCATCCTTCACAGCCTTGAGAAAAGATTAGCTCCATGGAAAAGAAAATTCTTGAATAAAGGAGGAAGGCTTATCCTTATCAAGGTGGTTTTGGCAAGTATCCCTTTATACTTCATGTCTATGTTCAAAGTTCCTGTTGGGGTGGCAAATGATATTGAGAAGCTTAGGAGATCGTTTTTTTGGGGTGATGGTGTAGCAAAGAGGAAGCTTCATGCTGTCAGCTGGAACACCATGTGCAAAAGTAAGAAATTCGGAGGTTTAGGTATTGGCAGAATGTTGATTAAAAATAGGAGTTTGCTTGCAAAGTGGGTTGGAGATTTGGGACCGAAGACAAAGCCCTTTAGAGAAGAGTGATTGGTGCTAGATATAGGATTCCTGAAACTGACTTGCTGTGGGACTGGAAATGCAATAATTTAGCCTCAACTTTCGTAAAAGTTGTGGCTAGCCTTTTTGATGAAGGATCGAACTCTAAAAAGTTTCTTAAGGAGGGTTTGAAAGTTAATATTGGAGATGGCAGCAAAGCTAAGTTCTGGGACATCATTGGTGGGGATTCGATCAAGCTTAAAGAAGCTTGCCCGAGATTGTTTGCTTTAGCTGTCAAGAAAGAGGGTGTTGTCAAAGAATTCGGGAACTGGCGAGAATCAAAATGGGTTTGGAAGGTGGATTTACGACGTCAACTTTTTGACTTGGAAAGGAACAAGGGTGGGCTTTTAGGAGCATCCTTGACAGCATAATCATAAGGAGATCGATCCCGGATACTCTGGCTTTGTCGTATTGTGTTGACAGCAATTTTTCGGTAGGTTCCTTCCGGTATGTCCTGAAAGATAATTCCTCTGACAATTCTTTGGACCTTAAATCAGTGTGGCAAGGTAGCTGTTCGCCAAAGGTAGAGATCTTCATTTGGCTAGTCTTGAGAGGTCGCATAATGGTTCATCAAGTGTTACAAAATTTTGGTGTTGGTACGATCTATTCTTTGGCTTGTCCCCTGTGCAACAATGGGAAAGAAACGATAGATCATCTCTTCCTAAATTGCCTGTGGTCATGGGAATTATGGTCATTATACATGGATTGGTGGGGGTGGCGAGTTGCTCCAATAACTCAATGAAGGCTTGGTTCAAAGGGTGGTCTGGCCTTTGTACCTCAAACAGTATAGTCGTGCTTGGGACACCTTGTTTGCCGCTGTGACATGGACTGTTTGGGAGGTAAGGAACCAGTGGATCTTCAAGGGTATGGCGAGTTCGGTTACGCAAGCTTCTGACATCGTGAAATTCAGGATTTCCTGGTGGTTTAAACACCATGGGAGCGGTTCAAAGCTTTCAATCTCGACTATGCTTTTAAATTTGAAGAAGGGCTGTACTGATAATATTCCTAAGAAAAATCAGAATGAGGTAGTTTGGAACCCTCCTATCGGTTTTGGCCTGAAGTTTAACGTTGATGGCTTGGCTTTAAAGCCAAGCAATGCTGGGATTGGTGGCGTTCTTCGAGACAATTCTAGTAATTAAGGTCTTGGGTCTATTCTCATGCTATGTGGGAATCCTTGACTCCAAGTCTCCAACTTTGCTGAGATTTTAGCCATTCACAAGGCAGTGTCCTTAATTATGCGCCGAGACAATAACCATGCTTGTTGGTAAGGAGATTGACATCGTCAGCGACTCAAAAATTGCGGTTTCGTGGGTTAATTCTAATGGTTTGGGCAGCCTGAAGCATAACAAGCTCATCTATGATATTCAATCTCTTTTGAATTATCTGGGCAATACTTGTGTCATTTTCAATCCAAGAGCTAGCAATTTTTTCGCTGATAGCCTTGCCAAAAATGGTTCTGCTTTGGAGGGGGATATTCTGACTTGGGAGGTTTAGTGATCTTTTTGTTTTATGCTGGGGGCTTTGCTTTTGTTTTGTCTTAGGTTCTATTTTTCTTTGGTTCTTGTGGTCTCCTGTTATTTGCCTTTTCTCAGGGTGTGTTCTGGTTCTGGTGTGGTTTCTTTTGTTGGCTGTTGCCTTTTCTTAATAAAATTGTTATACAAAAAATAAAATAATTTTTTTTTGTCATTTTCCAAAGCTACAATGATAGATAAAATGTAAAGTTATTCTGTGACAATATTGCTCCTACATTTGAAGCATCAGCCAAATAGTTTTCCTCATAGTACAACAAAACCAAATAACTAAATGGAAAAGTCGAAAAATGTGATTGAATATAACCCAATCAATCTATTTTGGAACTTTTCGTTTGATAATAATGCACACCAGAACTTAATGAATTGAGCGAATAAATCAAAAGAGTTGAAAACTCACCTTCTTTGTATGATGCAAAGTCTCTCCCTTGGGAACTTTACTGCGTGGGAGGAGTGTGGAGGGCCAGCCCATTCGAGTCCCGCTTCTTCAGCGTCGCGCTCTCCTGCCATTGATTCGACGATGACAAAACATCGAAACAGAATTTAGGTTCAGTTGATTCGGTTGGTTGTGTTAGTGAAGCAAAAACATGATTATTGAAGAAAACGAAATTAAGAGAAAAAAACAGAGATTACTGGTTAATAGGTGGAAGAGATGGTTGTTGTTGTTCGCACGTCATGTACACATTGCAGGTTTTGGTGACGTCACAGACGTTGTTAGTTTGGGGTGACGTGCTCGGGCATGTCATACCATGTCATCGTAATTTGGCTTACTTGAATGTGCACGTGATAGAGGAGAAAATTTTTAGTGCACCGGGTGCATGAGCTGAACTCAGATGGTGACACCGCGGTCCGCGGCATGTGTTAGCTTTTTTGTTTGGTTTTTATATTTTTTTAATCATTATTTTATTCATTTCTCTTTCATCCCATCAAATTTAGGGTCAGTGATTTCTAGAGCCACTGATTTGGTGAGGTTGTCCCTAAATGGCCATTAATTTTTCGAAATGGCTCAAATTAGCCATTTCATAGAAAGAAAGTATTAATTGTTGCCACTTTGCCCATTAATTGTTTGAAGTCTGTTTGTTTATGTTATAATCTATTAGAATCAATGTCAAAACAATAAAACAAGAAGGGGCAATATTGTAAAATCATCAAGTTACCATCTTAGGAAAAAAAAAAAACCGATGGCCTGAGAAAGAAGCAGAAGACAAACTGAGTTTTGAATTTTTTGGTCTAGACAATTTTATATTGAGTTTGGATATGTTCTTGAACATATTAAATAGTTTAGAACTTGTTTTGCAATGGTTTTTGAATTGGTTTTGAATTGTTTTTTTACCTATATTTTGACTATTTTTTGAGTTGATTTTGAACGCAGGTTGCTTTACTCTAAATGGAACTTTTCATGATTACTTTATAAAACAGGAAATATTTCCCATAAAATTCTTATAATCAAATCATTACTTTACATATATAATTAAATAATAAATTAATCATGAAATAAGTTTGATGTCACTCTAAATTAATTAGGAAATAATAATAAGTATGATGTCACCCATATACAAGAAATATTGCCCATAAAAATAATAAATTATATATATAATTAAATAATCAAAATACATAAAATATTGCTCATAAAATTCTTTATAGGTGCCATGTCACAGATAACAGTTTTCCATTATATTTTAACAGAATGGCTGCCAATGAATAATGTTTCGTTAAAATGGTAATTTTGAAACAATTTAAATAGTGAATGACCTTTTTGGGACTCCACCCATCAATTAATGGTGCCTAGTGCTATTTTCTCTCAAATTTATTATTATTATTTTAACTGACATATGCTAAGGTGTCACCATCTGAGTGGCCGGGTGCAACACTTATCTCATGCACCCAGTGCACCGAAGATTTTCTCTGTGATGAGATGCATGAGATGGTCATGAATCTAGCAAAACCATTAGTCTACACGAAAGAAAACCATGAATCTGGCCATGAATCTTTTTTTTTTTTTTTTTTTTTTTTAAATGCCACTTTTAGTGTTTAATAGTAACCCCAAAGAAAACCACATGCAATCAATGAAGTAAGGAAGTAGGTAGACTCCTTCTGAGTTCAGGTGCATTCCTGTAAACCAACGTAACTAATTATATTATTTATTCAGTGTAGCTAAATGATTATTTCGTAAGTTACGGAAAAAATACCGAACGGGTTCTAACAAAAACCATTAAAGGAAATTGTACAGTTGCGAAAGAAATCTAAACCATTCGAGATTCTTCTCTTTCAAGAAAATGGCCATGAATCTGCAAAACCATTAGTCTACACCTAGCAAACTTTCCAAAAAAATCACCAAACGAATACAATAACAACAACATCATTATTTTCGTGAATAATGCTGTTACAAAATTTAACTCTTAATAAAATCTATCGAAACAGACACGTAAGATCCATCGTATATTTTCGATGTTGCAAGCTTTTAACACGTGACAAAATCGACCGGAACAGAAAATGCCATGCTGTTGTGAGGTTTCATTGAGAAGCCAAAGTGGAACGCGAAACGGCTAAAAAGTGAGAAAAGAGTTTCGAGAGGTCACCGAGAAAAGAAACTGTGAAGCAAACCACGCTCCACCTCGCGAGTGCTAATTAATCTCCAACCCAACTCATGCTAAAAAGGTAAAAAAAAAAAAAAACAATATCTATTTTTACAATTCTAACTCAAGTGGGTGCACGCTTGTAATGAGTGGTGCACACCACCTTTCTAAGATAAGACGTGTTTAATGTGTTTAACGGTTATATTTCTAAAAGGACAATTCAATTTCGAATTTCGAATTTTTCTACTGTATGTGAATACCATTTACTTACATTAAATTTGGAGCCATTATAAATGATCAATTTATTTACAAATCAAACAAACCACTAACTTCCTTAATTACACTTTATTTATTTACTAATTTAATATCTAATATTGGTTTTTTTTTTTTTAAGGAAATAACAAAGGCATTTAGTTCTTCACTTCTTCATCTACATATATAGTTACATAAGGAAAAAATAAATAAATAAACCATGGGTAATTTAAGAAGTTAGTTATTGGTTTGATTTGTAAATAAATAAATAAAAGTAGGTCATTTATAATAGCTCCAAATTTGATGTAGAGAAGTATATGTTGTCCACATATCATATTATAAAGAGATAGTGAGTTGAGAGAGTGGATTGGGAGAGTGATTTTAGCACTCCTCTACTTTTAATCAAATTATAATATGAGTGGTGACATTGACACACCCACTACTAAACTATTTATACCCCACTTTTTAAATTATGTAGTATTCTTTTTTTTCCTTTATCAAATTATTTAAAGAGGCATACAATTTTTATTAAAAAAAAATCTTGTACATAGTAAAACTCAATGTTCGAAAAAACACGCCTAGGCAGCCACCGGCTGTCCCGATTAGGACAAAATCGCCCATATTAGGTAGCGGGTAAAAAAATGGGCGATTTGGTCAATTTATTGGCCGATTTTGCCGATTGATCGTTTAGGCGTAGTCAAAGTCATTTTTATATCCTAGTTACACTGTTTAACATTTGAATATTGATTTTTTTTTTTTTTTTGAAGAGATTAAATATTGATTTTGTATGTAGGAAAAATAATTATAAAATAAAATAAATTCCCGGCCGCCTAGATGCCGTCTAGGTTCCGCCTAGGCGTTAGGCACTGGGATGCCGCCCGACTAACGCCTAGCATTTACTAGAACATTGGTAACAAACCCCACTTTTCTTATTTCAAAACCATAATGACAAAAGTTTTAATGACATAGATTATTTTAATGTTTACTATTTTTGTTTATATTTTCTTTTAGATCTTGATTTCATGTTTAATATTTATTGATTTATTACTATTTTTGTTTATATTTTCTTTCAGATCTCGATCTCATGTTTACCATGTTTAGTATTTTTTGATTTTATTGTTTCACATGTTTGTTTTATTTTTCTTCTCAAATTCCAAATACATGTTTGCTATTTTTTTTCTCTCGATTTATTTTATTTCATATCTTCCGAATATACTATAATTTGTATCAATTCATTAATCATAAGCACAAGAAACAAAACAATGTGGACAATCTTCAATCCAAACATTCTCACACTCAAAGAGACAAAGCAAACTTTTCCTTTCTCAATAAATTTTTTATTTAAAAAAAAAAAAAAAAAAAAAAAAAAAAAACCTGGCCAAATTATGAGCCACACTCAATTACACCTCCTAGGAACAACTTGCACTTTATCAAAATGGAAGCTGCAAAATATCCTCGATCATTACTCCAACATATAAGGCAGCGGAGGAGACTTGGAGGCAAGTAGGCAACAGCATTAACAACATTCAAGGCATATGATTGAATGATTCCAAACCAACAGGCGGCACTCAAGCAATGCAAACTACGCAGCATAGTCAAAGCTCGAGCATGCACATGAAGCCGTCGCAATATTATCAGTCCCAATTTGCTTGTTTTCATCTTCACTTTTATTTTTAATATACATGTAAATGTTAAACCAATGATATTTTTGTCCTTGCAATAGTTTATTGTTATTTATATATTAAAAAAAAAAACGAAATCACACAAGAATTGCAATCAAGAAAACCTAATCTCTGACAAAACGAAACCATACTAAAACTCTAACTCAATCGTTAAAAAAAATCATCAAACGATTAATGTCACACTCACAATCTACCACCAAAAATCCAATTAGCTATAGGAAAAAAAAAATCGAATCTAATAAAGGAGGTTTTACACGAAATTAAAGAATCAATTCAAATTAGTGAAAATGTTATGTATTTTTATTCAGAGTAAAATCGATCTTTATACAGTAAACTATAAGACATATAATAGGAAACTAATCCTAGTGATTGAATGAAAATAAACATATACTTGAATGAGAAATATTACACAGCGATTACAAAGTAAATCAGAGATTGTTTCCATGTATTGCAAACTAGAATCAAGGTGATGAGAGAATTGTGGCTTGATGAATGGAGCAATGGAAGGTGTTGATTTGTCACAATGATTAGCGAGAGGATTGAGGCTTGATGAATGGAGCAATAGAAGGTATTGACTTATCATGCCCCCGCAAGATTGACTGGCCGTTCAGGACACCAATCTTGGTACGATGAGTGTGAAAGTGAAGTCGAGGCAGTGGCTTGGTGAGGGAATCAGCTAGTTGGTCAAAAGTGTGGACATGAGAAACACATAGACGTCCTGTAGCAACTTGATCTCGAACAAAGTGGAAGTCAATAGCGATATGCTTCATACGAGAGTGAAATACAGGGTTGGCACAGACATACGTAGCACTTATATTGTCACAGTAGATGACTGGAGCTGGGAGGACAGGGACACGCAACTCCTGAAGTAGATTCATTACCCAATTGACTTCAGCTGCTGTGGAGGCAATGGCCCGGTATTCAGCTTCGGTGGAAGAACGAGCAACCGTCTTTTGCTTTTTAGAGCTCCAAGAGATGGGATTGGTGCCAAGAAAGATGACATAGGCAGAAGTTGAGGTTCGATCATTGGGATCCCCTGCCCAATCAGCATCGGCAAAGGCATGGAGAGTCCGAGGAGATTGTTTGCGAAGCATTAGACCATAATCAAGAGTCCCAACTAGATAATGGAGTAACCGTTTAACTGCGAACCAGTGAAGAGCGGAAGGGCAGTGCATGAACTGAGACAACTTGTTAATGGCAAAAGAGACATCCGTCGAGTTAATGAGAGGTATTGCAAGGATCCAAGATCTTGGCGATACAGAGTAGCATCAGTCGGCGGAGAACCATCAACTAATTTAAGAACATCAGTAGTGGCAAGAGGCGTAGAGACAGGTTTTGCATCAGCCATATGAAGTCTATGCAGCAAATCACTTATATATTTCCTCTGAGATAGAAACAAACCATTAGATATAAAATGAGCTTCAACTCCAAGGAAATATGAGAGATTACCAAGATCCTTTAGAGAGAACCGCCGAGCAAGAGTAGAGACAAAATCAGTTACGTGAGCAACGGAGGATCCAGTGATGATGATATCATCAACATAAACCAGTAGGTAGATAACCGAGGCCGGGGAATGAAGCATAAATAATGAGGTATCTGAATGAGAGTTGGTGAAGCCTTCGGAAAGAAGAAAATTATGAAGTTCGTGGTACCAAGCACGAGGGGCCTGTCGAAGCCCATAGATAGCCTTACGCAGCTTGCAGACATGATTTGGAAGGTCAGTATTGACAAAGCCAGGGGGCTGGTCCATGAACACGTCGTCAGATAAGGATCCCTACAAAAATGCATTATTTACATCAAGTTGGCGAAGTGGCCAACTGTTAGTCACAGCAAGAGCAAGTAACAACCGAACAGTCGCAGGCTTGACCACAGGGCTGTATGTTTCAGAAAAATCAACCCCAGGTTGTTGATGAAAGCCTTTGGCTACTAAGCGAGCTATTGATCCATTGGGATTTTTTTTAATCCTGTAGACCCATTTACACCCAATGACATTTTGTGTAGGGGTACGGGGAATGAGAGACCAAGTTTTGTTGGAGAGTAATGCATTATATTCATCACTCATGGCTTGACGCCAAGCGTGATGTTGTTGGGTCTGTTTGAAGGTGGATAGTTCGATGTTTGGAGAGGCAGTAGTGGTATGAAGGTCAAGTATGTGTTTCGGCTTGGTAATGTTATTTCGTAGCCTGGTATTGTAAGGGTGTGGTTCGGTTATGGTGGGAGGAGAAGATGTGGTAGATGAAGTACTTACCTGTGAAAGATGAGAAACATCCCGAGTTAGAGATGCGAAGGAGGAACCTGTGGATGAGCTGACTTGATTCAGAGAGCTAGAGCTATGATGAGAGAGCTCAAGAAGTGAACTAGACTGATTACCCACAGTCTCAGCTTGATGGAGAGATGACACAGATTGGTTGGAAATATTTTGAGTGTCCACGACCAAAGAGGAGGAATTAATTATAGTATCAGGTGGAGATATGTGATTCAAAAAATTGGAAGATCCATGAGTTTACTTTGTTAACCACGTGTCTAAGTGAGGCAATTTGTAGGGTGACTCAGGATGGAAATTGCTATCTTTGAAAGGAAATGTGTCCTCCACAAAGACCACATGTCTAGAGGTGAAGATTTTTTGTGTGGAAGGATCAAGGCACAAATACGCATGACAAGTGATTGAATAGCCAATGAACACACATGGGCGAGATCGTGGTTCAAGTTTGTTGGAGTTTGTTGGAGGCGTAAGGTCTTAACCAAGGGTAACAAAGACAACCAAATGTTTTTAAAGATAGATAGTTTGGTGACCGTTGGAAAAGATGGAAGAAGGGAGATTTTTTATTTGTGACTGGGGACGGCATACGGTTGATTAGGTAAACTACTGTTTGAAATGCCAAGGACCAGTATTTGAGTGGGACGGAAGTGTGATGAAGTAAGGTGAGGGCAGTTTCAACAACATGACGGTGTTTATGCTCGGCTGTGCCAACATGTTCGGGAGTATGAGGGGGGGATTTGAGATGTTGAATTCCAACACGAGAGAAGAGGTGACTGAGACTAGTGGCTTCGCCACTTCCATCTGTATAAACAGTTTGAATTTTAGTAGAAAAATAGCGTTCAACAAGGGATTTAAATCTGTCAAACACATTTGTAACATCGGATTTATTTGTTATCGGATAAAGCCATGTTTACTTTGTGAAATAATCGACAAAGATAACATAATAACGGAACTTGTCAAAAGAAATGAGAGGAGTTGGTCCCCAAACATCCATAAAAAGTATCTCCAGAGGTTTAGAACAATGTAATGAAGAAATGCCAAACGGAAGTTTGTGGCTTTTATTACATAGACATGCATTGCAGGAATTAGAAAATGAACTAGACCTAGATGATGGTAGTTTTTGTGAAGCAATAATTTGATGGAGGATTTTGGAGGACGGGTGACCAAGACGACTGTGCCAGGTGTTGACGGTTGGAGAACTTGATATGGTTGCCGTGAGGGCTGATTTTTGTGGGGAAGAGGATGATCTAATCACCGAAGTTGGCCACTCATACACATTTCCTCTAGTTAGATCCTTCACAAGAAAGAAATCAGGGAAAAATTCAATAGAGGTGTTATTGTGAGAACAAAATTGAGAAACAGAGAGAAGATTTCTCTTGACGTTAGGTGCACACAAAACATTATTAAGTTTAAAGATTGAGTCACAAGATTTAAGAGTAGTAAATCATGTATGAGTGATAGGAATGTTATTACCATCTCTAACCATGATATCATCATTTCCACCATACTCAGAGTGAATAGATAGGTTCTGTAAGTCTGAGGTGATGTGGTGAGATACCCCAGAGTCAACTATCCAGTCTGAATGATTGTCTGGAGTCCCTCAAGTCGTAAAGTTAGCTTGTGGCCAGATGGAGGGTGTGGGTCGTGATCTGCATACTTTAGCAACATGACCAGGTTTATCACATAATTGACAAACAACCCGAGTTTGATTCCCGTTGGAAGCGGATTGCCAATTCTGATTTGACTGGTTGAGCAAGGGTCCTTGAGTGTATGAGTTGTTAGAGTGATTTTGATTGCCACGGTTACCATAGAAATTCTGCTGGAATTGTTTGCCATTGTTGTTGTTGTAGCCATTGTTGCTTCCTCCATAGTTTGACTGTTTTTTAGAGGAATTGAAGTTGTTGTTTCTGTACTTCTTGTTGTGTTGTTTCTGTGAATACTGAGCCGTGATTAGGGAGTCTTCTTTTGTTGAATCTGAGTACCTGAGACTGGTTTCATAGTCTAGAAGTTTCTCAACCAGTTCTTCAAAGGAGATAGGTGATTCTCTTACACGTAAGGCAGCCTTAATTTCTTTGTAGTCTTTGGTGAGACCATTGAGTGTATGAACAACAATTTCTCCATGACTCAAGTCATGCCCAATCATAGCAAGGTCATCAATAATTGTTTTAACAGATTGCATAAAGTCAGAGATACTTTTTCCTTCTTGACTAACCTTGGTGAGAGAGTCAATGAGACCAACCATCCGAGTGTTGGATTTGTTGGCGTAGGTTGTTTCGAGTTTGTGCCAGGCCTCCTCAAAGGTTTTACAACGAGACACAAGTGGACCTGCTGCTCCAGTGACATCTGTTTGAATGGCAAGGAGTAGTAGTCGATCTTGACAAATCCATGCTTTGTATTCAGGAGCCTTGTCTGATGGACATGGATTGGTTCCGTCCATGAATCCCATGAGATCATATCCGTGGAAGAGGTTCTTCATCTGTGAGCTCCACATTGAGTAGTTTCCTCCTTTAGACAATTTTTAAGGAATTAGTGTGGCTGTGTTGAAAGAGACGATTTGAGAGGAAGAGGATGATGGAGAAGGATTTGTGCTGCTAGGCATAACCGTGACTTCATTTGGTGTAGTCATGGCCGAGAATTAAAGAAGAAGAAAAGAAAAGACAATTGAGTTTAGGGCTCTGATACCATAAAGAATCAATTCAAATTAGTGAAAATGTTATGTATTTTTATTCAGAGTAGAATCGATCTTTATACAGTAAACTATAAGACATATAATAGGAAACTAATCCTAGTGATTGAATGAAAATAAACATATACTTGAATGAGAAATATTACACAGTGATTACAAAGTAAATCAGAGATTGTTTCCATGTATTGCAAACTAGAATCAAGGTGATGAGAGAATTGTGGCTTGATGAATGGAGCAATGGAAGGTGTTGATTTGTCACAATGATTAGCGAGAGGATTGTGGCTTGATGAATGGAGCAATGGAAGGTGTTGATTTGTCACAATGATTAGCGAGAGGATTGAGGCTTGATGAATGGAGCAATAGAAGGTGTTGACTTATCAGAAATAAGAAGAAAAAACAAATACGGTAAATGGATGTAAGAAAACTATATATAAAGATTAGCGATAAAATGTATTTTTATTTGAATTTTTTTTGAAAAAGATATGTGGTGTATTAAGTTTGAAAAATAAACAAAGGGTAGTCATGGAAATAAATAAATAATTAATTAATAAAACCATTTAATTTTATATAATTAAATCAAAATTTTAAAAAGTGGAGCATAAGTAGTTCAATAATGAGGGTGCCAATGGCACTACTCTTATAATATACAATTATAATAGTTCAACATCATGGTAGATTGACGAGTTTATGGTTTGAGCAAATGACTCTCAAGTCAACAGGCCGATTAATCCTACCAATGAAAAAAGCTTTAAAAAAAAATTCATAGTCTTAAAAAAAAATACATAGTCTAGATAGATAGATAAATAGATATTGTCAAGATAATAATAATAATAATAATAATAATAATAATAATAATAATAATAGTTCAGCATCACAATATATGAAAATGCCCACTAAAAAAATGACATTACTTTGAGGAAATAGGTTGTAATCCGCGGTAACAAAAAAAATGTTACAGAAGATTCCCGGTTTTATAGAGATGATACCGTACACGTGTCCTTTAATCGGAGAAACGAGTCACGCGCTAGTAGAGATTGAGGTGGGGTGTGTGCAAATGTGGAATTAATATGATTGGGGTAGTTAATGATTTTAAGCTATTCCACCTACTAAAAGCTCCACTTGTCTGTTGTCATGCAATCAGAATGAAATCGATATTCACTCCTCGTAATATTTGCTTTTCTGCGAAAAAAATTGTGTATATAAACACCTCTCCAACCCTGTTATTGATCATCCCTTGTTCATCCTCCTCCAGCTCAAGAAATATATTTTCAAGGCTTCTCTCTTCTTTTTCTTCTTCTTCTTCTGTAGTTTTCATTAAGAGAGCTGAGAGCTATGTTCAATCAACATCTCATGACAGTAGTCTTTGGCATCTTAGGTATATAGTAGAAATAAATATGCATAAATATTATTCCCACCTCTCTCTCTCTCTCTCTCTCTTTAACATTGATCAATAGACATGCAGTTTAGCACACCAAGCTTACGGTTTCAGGTTTCAGGTCCGGGATCCCACTTATTTTTCAGTATAAATCCTGGATTATCATACCTGATAATCGCTTTATAGCTTGTTTGTGTGTGTTAAACTCAGGTTTATCTGTTGTCTTGTTCTTTGAGAGAATGATTTATTTCTGTATTTGACAGTTTTTTGTAGGCATTGAGATACTTTATTATTATTATTATTATTATTATTATTATTATTATTATTATTGTTGTTAGTAAAATTATGGTTATGTAAAAATTAATGTTTTCATGTGAATGATGATCAACCTTCTTCATAAGATATGATTCAAGTAATTATTAGTTTATTTGTGTACTTTATTGAAGAAAATGAAATGAAAGCTCATGATATCTAAATAGAATACCTGTTCATACATTTGTCTTAGTTGAAGTTCTGTTCAACTATATACACACATGTTATTGCTACAGGTAGGTTTTGTTTGCTCTTCATGATAATTTACGTTTTGTTTACCATTGAAGTTGTTTTTTTCTTGCTTTGAATGATATTCAAAAGCTATACTAATTAGTTAATATCTTTATTTTGTAACGACAGGTAATATCATCTCGTTCCTCATGTTTCTTGCTCCGGTGTAAGTATTTGACGTATTTTATCTTCCGTAACTTTTCAAAAGTAGTTTTATACTTACACGAAAAACGTGGTTCACGAACTAGTATGAACGGTTCTTTTTATTCTTTCTCATCCAGATCAACGTTTTATCGGATTTTCAAAAGGAAAACAACCGACAGCTTCCAATGCTTGCCCTATCTGGTAGCTTTGTTCAGTTCCATGCTCTGGTTGTACTATGCAATGGTCAAAGGAAATGCTTTTCTTCTCATCACCATCAACTGCTTTGGATGTGTTGTAGAGACCATTTACATAGTCATGTTCATTGCTTATGCACCAATTGAGAATAGAGTACATATCTTGAAACTCAACATTTGTATATATATATACATACAGTTTAATTATTTATTTTACTTAATTAACCAGTAATTTTAATTTATTTTTTCTAATTTTTGGCTGCAGAAATTAGCTCTCAAAATACTTTTCTCTATGAACATTGGAGCTTTCACTTTGATCCTTCTGCTCACACACTTCCTGCTGAAAGGTAACCTACAAGTCATAGTCATCGGCTGGATTTGCGTTGGCTTTTCTGTGTGTGTCTTCGCGGCACCTTTATCAATTGTGGTGAGTATTAATTAATTAACATAAACGCATATTAATCCTTCTCTTGTCAGAATGAGTCCTGACTTTACTTGTTGTGCAGGCACATGTTATTAGAACCAAAAGCGTTGAGTTCATGCCATTCAATTTGTCATTCTTCCTTACAATTAGTGCAATCATGTGGTTCGGCTATGGTATTTCCCTCAAAGATATCTGCATTGCGGTGAGCTTAATTAGTTAATTGATTTCATCGAACACTTTCGATTTCAATCATTACACATCACTGCTGCAGCCATTGATTGATGACTAATGTTTTTTTGATGATGGTGATCAATCAAACAGCTTCCAAATGTTATCGGGTTCGTGTTGGGATTACTTCAGATGATACTCTACATGTTTTACAAGAATATCCGGAAGATCAAAAAGGTTGCAGCGGAGACAGCTCTGCCTGAATCGCCAGTCAAAAACGTTGTCATAATTCAAACCATTGGAGACGATGTGCTGATCCCAGTTGAAATTCAACACTATATGAAGAACAACAACGAAGAGATTAAAGAAGACGCGGCAGCAGAGGTGGTTGAATTACATGGAGTGGATCATCATGAGCCTAAAATACAAGAGAAGAGCTTCGAAATCTCGAATGACATCCACCAGGATGAATCTCCTGTTTGAGTTAATAAAAGTACCCGAAAAATGTCATCTTGTCATATGAATCTAATCAAAAACTTATGTTATTGTTCTTAATCATCAGAAAATAACTGTAACCGATACGGTGAACGGCGTATAGTGTTTTTACTGCTTTGTATACAGTAGAGTATATAAACAATTTGAATGTTTCTTTCCGACCTTCGGGTTCGATGAATAAAGTTGGCTGTTCAAAAAAAATGAACAGTCTGAATGTACTGCTCTCTCTTGCTTTGATTTTCGTATAATATATGAGAATTAATTTACCGTGTTAATAATGTTGATGTGTCACGAGATATTTAGAGACTAAATCATCAATCATCACTCTGATATCACTTGGAATAAATGTGTGCCAAGTCTATCGATCCACAATCACAAGTGATGGACCCATTTTTAAAGGCTGGTGCTGTCGATCGCTTTTCGTCCAGTAATCAATTCTAAGAAGACTACCCGGAAACTATAGATATTAGATTTCACAGTTAATTGTCCGGTCATGGCATATCAGATTTCACAGAAACATGTGACTTGTCTCCAACTGGAGTACTGGACCAAGCTTTGCTAGCCCAAAATCAAAGAGTTTCAGATGAAATCCCTCCTCCATCAATATGATGGAGGACTTAAAGTCCCTATATAAATCCGGAGGGTTTGCTTTATTGTAAAGGTATTCCAAACCTTTGGCTGCACCAGCTGCTATCTTCATTCTTGTGTTCCAATCAAGTGGTTCCCTGTCAGGTGGAAGATCTGCACAGGATCGATCAACAAATTAGCAGTTACTTTACCTCCCATAGGCAATCCATGAAACTCAAAAAAAAAAAAAAAAAAAAAAAAATGTTCAATGTCATAAATTGCAATTTCTTGACATTTCTGTGCACTCATACTTTCGACAGCACAATCCTGTCTATATGGTTCACTATTTAGGTACCTTCTTACTCGCCAGTGCCACCCGTTCCTCACTGATCCATTTTTAACTAACTAAAATAATAAATAATAATTTTCAAATGTAATCTTTGATTGTTGGGAAATTATCATTTTCCCCCTGAGGTTTGCCATATTGGATAAATTGGTCCCTCTAGTTTCAATAATGGCCAATCAACCCCTTGAAATCCTATATATTGGTCATTTTGCCCCTTCTATCAAGTTTTCCATCCAAAATCCCTTTGACCGTTAATTAAAAAATTAAAACAACTCTATCAAGGATTGAACCTTCAACCTTATAGTTAAAAATCATACGCCCTAACCTATTGTGCTACTCCAAGTCTCTATTGGAGGTTTGTTGATTTAAATGTAAATATATAATTATATAATTTGTTTAAAATAATTTAAATGTAAAATCATATTTAATAATAATATATAAAAACATATTTATGAAAAAGAAAAAGGAAATAAGAAAAAAAAAGGAAAAAAAAAAAGGAAATTTATTATTATTATTTTTTCTTTCTTTCTTTTTTTTGAATTTTTTCCATTTTCAATTTATGGGCTTTGATTTTCTGGGTTTTTTATCAAATTGAAATAATAATTTTTTTTAAAATGAAAAAAATTAAAAATTAAAATAAAATTATGGGCTTTGATTTTCTAGATTTTCTGGGTTTTCTTTTGTTTTATTATATTTTTTTTTCTTTTTCATAATTCTATTTTTATATATTATTATTAAATATGAGTCTATTTTAAATTATATATAAATGAGTAATGAGTTTATTTTAAATTATATAAAGGTATAAACATATTTTTTAAAAAAATTAAACAAATTATATAAATATATATATATATATATATACACATTTAAATCAACGAATCAACAAACCTACAACAAGAAGTTTGAGTAGCTTAGTTGGCTAGAGTGTGTGGCCTTTAGCCACAAGGTTAGAGGTTCAATCCATGATAGAAGTGTTTTTATTTTTTAATTAACGGTCAAAAAGGATTTTGGAAAGAAAACTTGACATAAGGGTCAAAATGACTAATATTTAGGATTTCAGGTGGTTGACTAGTCATTATTAAAACTAGAAAGATTAGTTTATCTAATATTGTTGAATAGTTTAATATACAATCCAATATTTAGTAACTTACCATTACAAGCCAATCCATTATGACTTACCAAATATTATACAATATATATTTAGTATACAATCCAATATTTAGTAGTAATTTACTTGTACAATTGTCATTATTGTATGTTTACCAAAGGACAACACTTGGGTGTTGACCGGTCTGACCGGTCAATACCCAAGGTATTGACCAACCCAATGGTTGGTTGTCACGTAACCCAAAGTAAGGAGAAAAATGTAAAAAGTGAAAAAGTTTTGGCTACGTGGCAACACCCCATTGGGTGGTCAGTATACTTTGATACTGACCAGTCAGTACCCAAACATTTTCCTTTACCAAATAGTATACAATGCAATATTTATTATTGAATTTAATATTTAGTGTACAAACCAATATTTATTACAGAATCCAATATATAGTAATTTGCTCCTGACAAGGCAATCAAGTATAGCTTGCCAACAGGCTCGGCCCTAGGGGGAGTCCAGTGAGGCAACCGTCTAGGACCCCCGATTTTTAAGGGCCCTAAAATAAATAAAATGATTTCAGATATAACCCATGTATGATTTTAAACTAACAAACCCATAAATGAGTTTAAAATAGGTCCATCAAACATATAAAATTTTAAAACTAACAAACTCATAAATGAGTTTAAAATAGGCCCACTGAATATATTTTTTTTAAAGAAAGGCCCACAAATTATAAAACTCAATTATCATTCTCAAATTCTTACACCAAGTCAAATGTGGGTTGAATCCTATTCCTAACACTAATTGTCTTTTATATATCTAAAAAGAGGAAAACAACACTACAACACTACTCATATCACTTATCAGACAACCAGGAGCAAACATCGAACAAAAATCAAAAAATCAAATTAGGGTTCTTCAAAACTCTTTTAAATCTTGCTACAAAAATTCATAATTTAAATACAAAATCTCAACTTGAAATCACATGGCCCCGTAAATTTATTTTCTAACAATTTTTGTATCAGCTGTAATAAAAAAATATTGAAGCAGTATGAGAAATTGATGAAGTTCATGTCCTTGCATATTCATAATTCCAAGTGCGTTATGGCTGCTTACTACATAAATAATTCAAGCATCTTAATTCTTAATGCTCTCATTAATTATATCATTCATCTAAATGAAAGCTTCAAGCTGCTAACACAAAAAATCAAAAATAATGAGCCATATTTGAAACAGTGAGTAATAATCCAAACCACAAATCAATAATTCTTGCATATAAATATAACTAAGCCCTTGTACTATGGCACTAAGCAAAAACGTCAAAACACAAAAGCATTACCGTTGGAGCATCACTGCAAGTTAACTGCCACTTGGGACTGGTTCTGAGTAGAAGGCTGTGATTGGTGTTGTATGTGAAGATGAAGCACCATTCTATAAGAACAAAACAATCTCGAAGATATCCATTTTCCCTAAAATATTAATCAAGACTCAAGAGAAACTAGTTAATAAGTAGAAGAAAAAAAAATACCGATTTTATCAAAACACTAAAACAAATCAATATATGGCATCCTTTTGTTATAAAAATTTCATGATTCATCACTTAAATCCCAAAATCCCTAAATTTTGTAAACCCTTAATTAATGCTGGTAATACAGGCCGGCACGGCCCGTTTGACCTGTTTAACGAAACAGGTTGGGTCGAGCCCGGTCTGTTAGGGAAACAGGCCGGGCCGGGCCCGCCTATTAGTGGAAAGGAGGGGCACGGCCTAGGCCCAGACATGTGTGAGGTCAGACCGGGCTGGGCACAGGCCGGGCCGGCCAGTTACGGGCCTGAACAGGCCCTAATGGGCTTCGAATTTTTTTTTTTATACAATATTATTTTTTATACATTGTAAAAACTAGAAATTTTGTGTAATAATTTTAATATGAAATATAAGATTTTTCATTTCATACAACGCCTAATTAATTTTTGATGAATAATATTTTTTTAATTTCGTATTAAATTTGTGGTGAAAAGTATAAATTACAAATCATGATTGCCTCATTAAAAACCTTACCAAGAAAAACACAATGGGATAAAAAACTTGGTAAGGGAAAAAGAGTGCAATCGGAAAAAAAAAATTAAGTATTTACACTTACATCAGCTCGTTGGCTAGTTGCTACCGGAACTCTCTTCGATGGTCATGGTGGAGAAGTCATCCATGAGTTCTTTGTTTTCCAGTTGTTGTTGTCGTTTGAATCTTGCATTTTCCCAATCCTTAAGGCATGTCAAAGCTTCCACCGCATCAGGGGCCAATGAACATCTTCTTTCTTCTAGTATTCGTCCGGCCGTGCTGAACACCTGCTCCGATGATACTGTTGAAACCGGGATAGCAAGGATGTCACATGCTAATCTCGATAGAATGGGGAAGCTGTTTCTCTTGCCGCGCCACCATTTCAGAAGATCACTGGTTGTGAAGTCATTGTTCTCCGTGATGGAGTACTCCGTAGTCAAATATTTGTTCAGCTCCATGTGTTGTCGTTGACCTTGATTTTGACTCGAACTTCCTGAAGCGCGAGAAGTTGTGGCCTTTTTAAAAAAAATTCTCATGTGCTTCGATTGTTGTTGGGATTGTTGCTGAGGAGGCGCCGATTCCGCTGTTCCGTCGCTGTACCTGTTCTCATAAATAGAAAAAACCTCGAACATTTGGGATTTCAGTGTACTAAGATGTTTAGCAACATCCGTTTCACTTAATCCCAAAGTCTTACCCAATTCTTTGGAAAATACTTCTAAAGCATTAAATCTGACCCTAGGATCTACAACAATACCAAAGGCATAGAAAAGAGGAATTTCCCCCCAATATTTTACAATTATTTTTTGCATATTAGCAACAGTGGATTCTACCATCGCATGTTCACTATATTGTCTAAGTAAATCAGCCATGTCATAAAGTTTATGAAGTGCAAGAGGAGATGTGGGGTAATAAACCCCGGAAAGTTCTACAGTATCATCATAAAAAAACTTTTAAAAATTCAACAAAAACAGTGGCCACATACCAATCACCATCCATGAGTTTTTCACGTTCGGGGTCGTTGGCGATGTTCAGGTTATAAAAACTAGTAATTTCCTTAGCATATGGTAAAGCAGATTTCAACATTATATATGTTGAGTTCCACCTTATCGGCATATCTGTTTAGAACTTACAAGGTATTAGGTCCTTTGATTTACAAAATCTAGCAAACTCAGCAATTCTTTGGTTAGATGCCATAATCCAACCCAAAGCCCCCCTAATATTGTCGATTTGACTTTCCACCTACTTAAAACCTGATTTTACAATTAAATTTATAATGTGACATGCACAACGGGCGTGGAAAAACTTTCCAGCAATATTAAGGATGTTAGAATTAATGAAATAATCTATAGCTCTGGAGTTAGCAGATGCATTATCCAAAGTAATTGACAAGATGCGGTTATGAATGCCATAATCTCGTATAACGGACATAATAACTTGAAAAATATTTTGTGCAGTGTGTGAATAATCCATGACACGAAAACCAAGGAGCTTTCTTTGTAAAATCCATTGGGTGTCTACATAGTGTCCAGTGACACATAAATAATCTTGTTTTGAACGTCCACTCCAGATGTCGGATGTTAATGCAATTGAAAAAGAAATGTTTTGCAATTCAGAAATCAATTCAGTCCTACGTTTTTGAAAAGTTCGAATCAAATCGCTCCTAGCTGTGTTTCTAGAAATATGGACATATTGGGGGTTAAAAGCATTATTAATAAAATATTGAAAATGGTGGTTAGCTTGAAAACCTATGGGTTGGTCAGTTGCAGCGCAGTACAACACCGCCTACTCTCTGACCCGGTCGGGGTCATACTGCCATGTACTCACAAAACCATCTGGGTTCATCTGCAGTTGGGTTTGTCGAGTTGTATCGACTTGCCCATGGGAATCCATGCATTTGATTTTATGTCTCCTGAGATGACTAGTTCCCCTACTTGAACCAGTGAGTACAGATTGACAATACTTACATTGGGCATGCTTAATTTCAGTACCATCTGCAATATTTACCCTTATAGGGTTAAAGCAATTCCACACCTCAGATTTCTTCTTCTTCTTCCTCTTCTTACTCGTATTCAGTGTCGAGGAAAAAGGTCCCACACCCATAGTACTAGGGGGATCGAGATTGGTATGGAAGTCATCGAATAATCGGTCAATATCCTCGTCTGGCAAATAGTCGCCGGGGTTCAGGTTCAAGTCTTCAGGATTCATTTTTCTAAGATTATAATTAAATAAATGATTAAATGTCACAGATACAATTATACATTTATACAAATAACAAATTAAACATACAAAATTTTAATATATTCTAATATATTATTAATTTCAACAATTTTTTTTAAAAATTTTGGAATTAATTTTTTCTAAAATCATCAAAATTTGCATTGACAAATACTGAGTATTCTGTCCACTAAATTCTCAAAGTGACTCGTCGGTACGAAGTTTATAATCATAATCAATTAATCATCAAAATTAAGATTGTAAACAAATGTCCATAGATTTATCCATCTCGATGACGAGACACAGATTTTAATAGTTATCTTGTCATCGAGATGGATAAATCTCTTAACGTTCAACGATAGGACTCGTTACTTTGAGAGTTTTGTGGACATATAAAAATGATTAAATGTACATTTATACAAATAACATATTAAACATACAAAATTACAAATATACAATTATACATTTACACAATTAAGTGTATAATTTTTTTTTTTTAATTAAAAAATCGGAATTAATTTTTCTAAAAAAAGACATATTAAGTTTGCGCACATTGCGTTGCACATTGTGTTCTATTGCAAAGCATAAGAGAGAGTAAAATCTTGAATATCTTTGCATTGACAAATACTAGAGTACTCTATCCACTAAATTCTCAAAAGTGACTCGTCCATACCAAGTTTGTGTTCTATTGCAAAGCATAAGAGAGAGTAAAATCTTGAATATCTTTGCATTGACAAATACTGAGTACTCTATTCACTAAATTCTCAAAGTGACTCGTCCATACCAAGTTTATAATCTTAATCATCAAAATTAAGATTGTAATGAATGTCCAGAGATTTTTTCCATCTCAATGACAAAACATAGGTTTTAACGGCATCTGAGAATATGAGATGCTATTAAAACCTGTGTTTTGTCATCTAGATAGAAGAATCTTTGGACATTCATAAGTAGGACTCGTTACTTGGTAGAACTCGTAACTTTGAGAATTTTATGGATAGAGTACTCAGTATGCAACTATATGTGTGCAAACTTAATAATTTATTTTATTAATTTTGAATTTTTATATTATGATGCCAATAATTTATTTTATTAATTTATAAAATTTTGCAAAAAAAAAAAAAAAAAAAAAAAAAAAATTGGAATTATTTTTTTCTTCTTATTTCTTCAACTTTACATTTACATAATCATTCTAATATATTATTAATTTCAAAAAAAAAAAAAATCAATCGAAAATTTTGAAAAAAATTATGAATTAATTTTTTTATTTATTATTTTGTTGTTAAACTCACAAAAAAAAAAAAAAAAAAAAAAACATAATCTTTCTAGTTTCTATTATAATAATAATTTCGAAAATTTTTAAACAAATTATGAATTGATTTTTTTATTATTATTTTGTTGTTAAACTCACAAAAAAAAAACGTAATCTTTCCAGTTTCTATTATAATAATAATTTCAAAAATTTTGAAAAAAATTATGAATTAATTTTTGTAATTATTATTTTGTTGTTAAACTCACAAAAAAAAAACATAATCTTTCTAATATAATAATAATTTCGAAAATTTTGAAAAACAAATTAGGAATTAATTTTTGTAATTATTATTTTGTTGTTAAACTCACAAAAGACAAACATAATCTTTCTAATATAATAATAATTTCAAAAATTTTGAAAAAAAATTAGGAATTAATTTTTGTAATTATTATTTTGTTGTTAAACTCACAAAAAAAAACATAATCTTTCTAATATAATAATAATTTCGAAAATTTTGAAAAAAAAATTAGGAATTAATTTTTGTAATTATTATTTTGTTGTTAAACTCACAAAAGACAAACATAATCTTTCTAATATAATAATAATTTCAAAAATTTTGAAAAACAATTAGGAATTAATTTTTGTAATTATTATTTTGTTGTTAAACTCACAAAAGAAAAACATAATCTTTCTAATATAATAATAATTTCAAAAATTTTGAAAAACAATTAGGAATTAATTTTTGTAATTATTATTTTGTTGTTAAACTCACAAAAGAAAAACATAATCTTTCTAACATAATAATAATTTCAAAAATTTTGAAAAAAAAATTAGGAATTAATTTTTGTAATTATTATTTTGTTGTTAAACTCACAAAAGAAAAACATAATCTTTCTAATATAATAATAATTTCAAAAATTTTGAAAAACAATTAGGAATTAATTTTTGTAATTATTATTTTGTTGTTAAACTCACAAAAGAAAAACATAATCTTTCTAACATAATAATAATTTCAAATTTTTTGAAAAAAAAATTAGGAATTAATTTTTGTAATTATTATTTTGTTGTTAAACTCACAAAAGAAAAACATAATCTTTCTAATATAATAATAATTTCGAAAATTTTGAAAAAAAAATTAGGAATTAATTTTTGTAATTATTATTTTGTTGTTAAACTCACAAAAAAAAAACATAATCTTTCTAATATAATAATAATTTTGAAAATTTCAAAAAAAATTAGGAATTAATTTTTTTTATTATTATTTTGTTGTTAAACTCACAAAAAAAAAACATAAAATTAGCATATTACTAACAACAATATTAACTACACACATACTATTATACTAATCACTAAATAATAATAATTACTATATAAAAAAATTATTAATAACAATTAACAAAAGTAGAGAATTAGACATACTAACCTTAAATTGGAGGCTTGAGAGTTGAGACTTGAGAGTGTTGAATTAATTAATCAATTGGATACCTAACAACATAACAAATGATAACATTAGTTATAAACATATTAATAATAGTTAATACTTAATAATTAAATAACAAATGAAATTTAATAAAATAAATAAATAAATAAACAAGACAATACCTTAGAGTAAAAGCCTTAGAATATGTAGAGAGTAGAGACTAAAGAGTTGGAGGTATGTAAATATATAATATATAATATATAATGTATAGTGTATAGTGTATTAGTATAATAGTATATAGTAATATAGTATATAAATAATATATTAAATAAATTAAAAAATAGTTGAAAGAGTGAGTGAGAGATTGTAGAGAATAGAGAGAAGAATAAGAGAGTAGGGATTAGGGAAGTAGAGAAAATGTAGAAAATGAGGTGAGGGTGGTGGGGTATTTATAGGAAAATTTTAGGTAAGGTTATAATTGGAAAAAGTTGTAAAAGATTTATAAAAAAATGTAATTTTGAAAAGTTTTAGATATTTTTTTCCTCCCCCAACGGCCACCAACGGTCAATTGGTTAATTACAAAAGCCACCCCTCATTTCAAAATTTGAAAAAAAAAATTCAAATTTGAATCTAGCAGACCTACCAGGCCGCCATTGGGCCAGACCCATGGCTGGCCTGTTTGGGCCCGCTAGAGGCCCATTTTGCAAAAAAAAATTGGGTCGGCTGGCTTGGCGGGTCTTACCGGGCCCGGCCTGCATTTTCGCCACATGGGCCCAGCTTGGACCGCCAGACTAACGGGCTTAGGCCTGGCCTGTTAATCTGGCGGGCCGGGCCGGACTCGCGACCGAAACGGGCCTGGACAGGCGACCCACCGAAGCCCGGCCCATTTTGCCAGCACTACCCTTAATTACATCAAACACAAAACCCCACACCTCCATGTAATGATATCCAGTTCTGAAAAAGAAAAAAAAAAAAAAAATCAAAATCCACCGTTCTACTAACCTTAAACAATTTTCTGCCCAAAATTACTTCAAATGTTCCAATGTGCTTTGAATGCTTCTTTGAAACCCTTAACCGGCCTTCACACTCCCTTCTATAGCCTCAATATTGGTTGGTTTTCGCAATTTCTGAAGGTGTAAGGTTTATTTTTGGTGAGAAAACGTGAGGAAGGTGAGAAGTTTGAAGCTCACAAGCCACAGCCTCACATGGACCACAATAGTCTGATGAGTGGTGACCGGTGAGTGAGAGGCAAATGAAGAAATGAAGAGGCACTAGTTTTTTTTTTTTTTCTTTTTTAATATATTAGGCCATTCCAACATGGAGAAAAACTTCAGTGGGACGGTCCCACTGACGTGGATATGGGACCGTCCAATCACAGCACGCCACATATACATTGGGAGATTATGTGGCACACTTGTGACGTGCTGTGATTGGACGGTCCCATATCCACGTCAGTTGGGAGATTATATGGCACACTTATGGCGTGCTGTGATTGGACGGTCCCTTATCCACGTCAGTAGGACCGTCCCACTAAAGTTTTTCTCTCCAACATGACATGCTTTTTCTTACTCAAAAAAAAAAATAAATAAATAAAAAAAAATAAAAAAACATGCTTGTTATGTGGCAGCATCAACATCGAAAAAAATATATATTTTATTTATTTCACTTTTGCTGTGACAAGAGTTTGTTATTGAAGTACCAAATTACCCTTTAAAATTAACGTTCATTGCAACTTTTTAACGTCTGATAGACGGCAGGAGGAAAAATGGTGATTTCTAAAAAACGAGGGGTAAAACGATGTTGATAACGTCGGGGGGGGGGGGGGGGGGGGGGGGGGGTGGGTGGGGGGGGGGGTACCAAATTACCCTTTAAAATTAACGTTCATTGCAACTTTTTAACGTCTAATAGACGGCAGGAGGAAAAATGGTGATAACGTCGGGGGGGGGGGGGGGGGGGGGGGGGGGGGCTGTGGGTGTGGAATTAATAATATCCCTTTATTTTTTATTCAATAAAATGAGTTCATTTGAGAGAGAGAGATAGATTATGTACATGATGTACATGATAAGTAGACTTTTATTTTTTGAATTCAATAAAATGCAGTGGCAGAGACTTGAACATGGGACACTGCGGTTCGCCGGTTCCGGAGAAGGTGGAACGCAGCAGGAAGTGATGGTCCTGGGATTATAGGTATGTCTTCTTGTTCTTATATTATATATGTCTTCTTGTTCTCCACTTTTGTAATATTTAATATGTCTTCTTGTTCTTCTGCAACAGGTGTGTTGGAGGCCAATTTTGTTGAATCAGCTCATGACAAGTAGAGTTTTGAGCGTACCGTACTCATGTGCTGTCAAGACTAGAAAAATCGGTTTGTGATTTATTTCTTCTCATTTGTATGCAATATGCTTTGTGTTTTCATGATTTCTTTTTTTTTTTTTAGATTTTAGATTATTGATAACTTTATTTTTATTAGGATCAACAACTACCATGAATTTTGTTGGCCATGGTGGTTTCGAAGAACCCGAAGCTGGTTGCGAGGAATTGTAAGCAGTTCTGGAAAGCGGGAGACAATGAGGGAATCAATGCTGGCGATTGTTCTTCTTCTTATGGTGATTATGTTTCTCACTCTCTGTGTCTTCGTTTAATAAACTTTGGTTAATTTTTATTCCATTCTTGTGATATATAATGTTTTTCATCTATATTTTTGCAGTTGGAATATATAGAACATCTCAGAGTCCATTCAATAAATTGATCAAATCTGGACATTCCTGACTTGTATAAATCCAGATTCAACAGTAGCAGAAGAATTAGACTATTATTAGAGCATGAATTTGTTTTCCACCCAAATACACACATTAAAGAACATAACCAAATATTAATAATTCATTAACTATTAAACATATTATACTTTCTATTCCAATCTGTTTTTCACCCAAAAACACACATCAAAAAAAAAAAAAAAAAACCATAATCTTTGATGAGATTAAAGCCAATATATGAAACTAATTAAGGGTTTTTGTTTTGGCTTTGAGGTGTACTAGAAGGAGGAAATGGAGGGACATTAGGTATCCAAGTTCTTGGGTCCAATGGATTAAAAGCTGGTGGTGGTGGTGGAGACAACAAAGGAACATTAGGTATCCAAGTTCTTGGATCCAATGGATTAAAAGCTGGTGGTGGTGGAGGAGACAATAAAGGAACATTAGGTATCCAAGTTCTTGGATCCAATGGATTGAATGCTGGTGGTGGATTTAGAAATGGGAAGGGTAGTTTGGGAACAGGAGAAAGTTGAGGTAAAAGAGTGCTTTTTTGCAAGCTCTCTTTGCTACTTCTTCCACACAAGGTTGAGTTTCTTTTGGAGGGTCTAAAAGTAAGTGCTTTTAAGCTGTATATACATAGACTTTCTTGTTTTGATTTCACTGATATCTCATTCGTTGCAGTTTTTAAACCTGGAACATTGCAGACCGAAGACGTGCTCCCAATCAAGCTAGCTTGACAGAGTGACTCGATCGCCATTCCATCCACACAATCAACCCCATCAACATGTGGTATTTCCAGCTTATATACTCCATAACTATCTGTGGTTCTTGTCACTGAGAAGCTGATATGCTCATTGGTTTTCGGAGAATTCGCTTCAAATTTGCATTGTATTTGAACATCAGCTCCTGCTTAGTAAAAAAAAAACATGAAAATTAAAATCATAATTAGTTCAAGATTCATTCTCCGGTGTACGTTTGAAATTAATACATAAACCCCGCTGGATGCATCTAAAAACTGAGAATCCAAGGTTCAGCTAAATTTTACAAATTTACAATACCATCATCATGTGGGGTTTAATTAGATTATGTTACCTGATTAGTAAAATACATTGAAATACATTAAACCCCGTTGGATGCATCTAACAGCTGAGAATTCAAGGTCCGGGTAAATGTTACAATACCGTCACCCGGAACCTGAGACACTTAATTAATAGTTTAAAAATATATATATATATATGGGGACTAATTAGAGTATGTTTTACCTGGCAAGAAGTAGCTATGTCTGGAGAAAATGTTCTTGGAACAAGTATCACAGAAAACAACACCAACAACAGTGATCCGAGAAGTGGGAATTTCTGATTGAGCTTTTACAGAAACTGGGTTGTGGTGGAGAAACAAGAAAGCAAGAGCAAGAACAAAAAGGATTCGATCAATGGAAGCAACAGAAGCAGTAGACATTGGAGGAGAAGTCTGAAGTCTGAAGAAGCTTTAGTGATGACTTGTAGTTCAATGCAAAACCATTAATTTCTCTTGAGCTTGACAAAAATGCTTTGATGTGCAATGTGCACATACAATGAGCCCGTGACTGAGCAGTAGACCAACAACTGTAATCATATAGTGTGAAAATGCTTTATTTGTTCACTAAAAACAAAGACATGTGAAGAAGCCATTTGGAAGTTTGTGAGGACCAGAGAAGAATAAAAAAAAAAAAAGATGTTGCAACTCTATAGCAGATGTGTGTGTGATTGATTTGATTTTAAAGGGTCTCTATGATTTCACAGTAGCAGCAACACAACAAAGATAAGGTCCAAGACACAAACAAACAGACACTGTATTTAATTACAAATGGGAAAACTGGGATTTTTTTCACTTCTTTTTCTGTTTGTGGATACAATAATTTTCTCATTCAACTTTGATTCAAAATGTCAGCCACAGAAACAATCCACTTGTTTTTTAGGTCTAGAAATTCTCTGTATACGATCCAAGGTTTAATTGTTTTTGTGGACCTGATGCTAAATTTTGACATTTGGGACAAAAGAAAATGCAAAATGTCAACCACAAATCCAAATGCATGATCATGTAATAACCAATGCATTTGGTTTTGTGAATTCTTCTAAAATGTTAATGGTTAAAAGAATTAGAGTTGATGATTTACTTCTCAATCAATTTCGATTCGTTTCCCATTATGATGTATAAATCCTTGGATCCATGTGTCTACATAGACCATGTTCACCTATCCCCCTCTAGGAGTATTTTATTGATAGGTACTATAGGAATCGGACCCCCATTTGATCAAATACTGTACCAAGTAGAAATTATGTATCCGGTATTTAATCCGTTCTTGTAAACATGAATTATCAAATTAAATAACTGGATTCCATTTTACATTTACTATGCTAAATTTTGATATTCAAATTAAAACAAACATCCAAACTAGTCAAAAGCAAAATAATTTATTGGGGACCCAATTGGATATATCACAGATTTTATGCTGTTTTGTAAACAATGTTATGGTCATTCTCTCTTTTTAGAGATAATCTTCAATGCACCCAACCAAAGAGAAGACATTTGGTAAGAAAATCATATGCAGTGCACATGTGGTACTTCTGACACAGCTACATGTTTTCTCTTTAACGGTCGAGTGCACCACTCGATCAGCCATTCACATTTTCTCATTTTTCTAGGTTTTGTTGCCAAGGAGCATGTAATGTTCATATATAGGCTTTAATTGTTTTAATTGAATCTAATCATATGGACATGTACAATGTCATGAGGTGTGTGAGTGTGTGACCAAGACCTCCAAATTATTTGGATTATCAAGGTCCTCTTAAGTCTTAAAAGTTTAACTAAAATTTACTTCTGTTTTGTTAATTTTTATTGGTGAGGTCAAGATCGTCACAGATTCTCTAGAATTCATTCAAGAATTTAATTTAGTGGTCCAAAACTTAATATTTTACTTTATTACTGACAATCACTTCACTCAACAGGATCTTGTATGTAAGTACTTATTATTTTGATCTCAAAGGATGCTTTAACCTGAAGCTGAATTCTTACATGGTAATATCAGGTTTGACGTGATAAAGTTGGTTCGATAGTATGTCCATCATACTTACACCATTTAGGCTGTGAGTTTGAATCGTATCCTCTTTCCGAAATCTCAAATTATGTGTAAAATAAAATAAAATAAATAAATAAATAAATAAAAAGAGTCAGATTTAGTATTAAAATTGAGTAATTAATAGCTAATCAAACATTTTTAATCTTAAATTTAGTACAACTATTGTGTAGTTTTTTTATTTCTGTTTCTGCAAAAGCATAGTATTGGTCACAGGCTCACAGGCCTTCCTTTATGGCCCGGCCCAAACAACTTTGGGCTCATTTGCTATTTGGAGGCCCAGCAAATCTTTCATTTATGAATTATGATTTAGCTTCTTTTTTAAAAGGGGTAATTACCCTAGTGGCCATCAACTCTTGCCACCACTATCAAAATGGCCACCAAATGGGGAAATGGATGGAAAATGGCCATTTTTGGCAAATATTGTTACACTAATGGCCATTCCATCCAATTCCATCCAATAAATGGCATTTTGGTAAATATGAAGATAACATTAATTTATTTTAGATATTTTTTGGAAATCAATTTTTTCTTTTATTTTTTGAAACAAATAATTATATTTAGTGTGTACATATACATATAGCATATCTCAAACATATATATATATATATTTCTTTTCAACTTATCTTAAATATATTTTTTAGAATTTTTAGATTTTGTAACCTTAATCTTTTCAAAAAAGAATATATATATCTTTTGAACTTATCTTAAATATGTTTTTTAGAATTTTTTGATTTTATAGTCTTAATCTTCTCAAAAAAGAAAATATATATATATATATTTTTTCAACTTATCTCAAATATATTTTTTAGAATTTTTAGATTTTGTAGCCTTAATTTTCTCAAAAAAGAAATATATATATATACACAGTCTTTCTATTATCAGTTCGAACTGACAAAAGTTATATCAGTTCCTTGTATGTGGGCTACTAGATTTAAATACTTTGACTAACAAGTGCATACAGCAAAGTCAAAGTATTTAAATCCAGTGGCCCACATGCAAGGAACTGGTATAACTTTTGTCAATTCGAACTAATAATAGAATTTCTGTATATATACATATATATGTTTGAGATATGCTATACGTATATACACACTAAATATAATTATTTGTTTTAAAAAATAAAAGAAAAAATTGATTTCCAAAAAACATCTAAAATAAATTAATGTCATCTCCTTATTTACCAAAATGTCATTCATTGGATAGAATTGGATGGAAATGGATGGAATGGCCATTAGTGTAACAATGTTTGTCAAAAATGGCCATTTTCCATCAATTTCCCCATTTTTGTGGCCATTTTGATAGTGGTGGCAACAGTTGATGGCAACAGTTGATGGCCATTAGGGTAATTACCCTTTTTTTTTTAATCGTCACTCCTAGGTTGTAATTTTGTTTGTATCCAAATTTCTATTTAATTATTTTTTTCGATATGTTATTTAATTATCGATAAACGAACGGGTTATACTACAGTAAGAGTAGGGATGTCAAAATTACTCATTGGTCCAAAGACTCGTGGGGACTAGGGATGGTAAAATTATCTACGGATACAGATATCCGTAAAAATCCGCTCCATTTAAAATGATGATGGATACTATTATTTCGGGGACGGAGCGGGGATGGATATTATCATAATATCCATTTTATTTTCGGGGATGGGGATGGATATCGTTTATGGATATCCATCTCCATCCGGATCCATTATAGATTTTAATATTTTTAAAATATAAACATTTATTATGTAATTATTAATTCTATTTATATAAGTTATTATTAATTTTTATATTTGAAGTTTATTGGATGTATTTGTTTCTCTTTCAATAGGATAAAATGTACCGTTACATATGTTAGTTACATTTTTCTCTTGTAAACTATAAAAATTTAAAGTATTTTCATCGGATATGAATATAAACGAAGCGGGGATGGATATCTCTAGCTTAATTAACGGATTATCCGAATCTACCTCTCTCACTTAGAAATGGGGATGGATACGAGGATGGAGATATATATTTCAAATGTATATGGGGATGGATATTGGGGTATCCATACCTAATCCGATCCATTGCCATCCCTAGTGGGGACCCATCCTGTTAGGGGCAGGTTTAACCGTACCATTTAAGTTGTGGTATGGGAACGGTATTTTTTTCAATACCCGATTTAATATCGGTACGGTTGTGGGATTTCAAGTCTCCGTCCCCGTACCCCGTTATATATATATATATATGAAGCACGTAATTAATATTAGAATTAACTCTAAAAAAAAAATTATAAAAAGTACCGTGACTAGTCTTTAGAAAACATAATTTTCCTTCATTTTTTTCCCTCCGACTAACATAATTTTCCCTCTCATTTTTTCCTATTTTTTCCCTCCATTAAAACACTACTACATTCCAGATAATATACCCTCACACTATTATTTTCATATTATTCAATAATATTTATATGATTTTTATCAAAAAGTCATTAAAAAAAAATACACTAATGGGATGGGGATGGTATGGGGTAAAAAACCTATCTCCTAACGGGGAATCCCCGTACCCGCACCGTTTATTTTAAGGTCGGTATTCATTGGGAATAGTAATTTTAAAAAACAAACATGTTGACAGTACATTCAAACGTGAGGAAAAAAAAAAAAAACATGTCATTTAGATTCAGGTTTCAGTCACTATTTAGTCTTCAGTAAAATTCAGAACTATTCAGTCTTCAGACAAAAAAACAAACGACCCCTTAATGTCTCTTAAATGTCTTATTAAGACATTTTCGTTTGTTTTTTTTAAGTTAACTTAAATCTGAAAAAACCTTAAAAACGTATGAGAAAAAAATTTGAAATTCTCAACTTTTGTCTGAACCGAATATATGGCATTTTTATTTGGATTTTTATGTCCAAATTTGCCCTTTGCAAATCAGCCTATTTCTAAATATATCCCTCCAAATAAACCTCTAATGAAACCTGAGAACCATTTTCTTCTCTTGTCAATTCAGCCTCTTCTAGATACTCAAAATCTCAAATGCTTTGCTCATAAACACAACAACTCATTTATCTTTTCACTGTGAGAATACAACAATTTTTGATCATCTCATCAAAGATTTGGTAAGATTGCTTTTTATTTTATATGTTTCCTTCAATTGATGTTTAAATCAAAAGGAGAAAGCAACAGATCTGGAGAAAGAAACAAAAGAAAAAGAGAAAGAAAGAAAAGTCACTGTCACCGTCTGATTGACTCCCTCCATCACTCGAATCGTCGTCACTCTGGGCATCTCCGTCGTTGTCGTCGTCACTCGAATCGTCATCACTTTCGTCGTCTTCGACGGCGGCTTCTTTGTTTTTGCTTCTTGGGCATCTAAATCAACGTCTTTTTCGTCTGAGTTTTGGGTTTTATCTTTGGTAAGTTGAGAATTTTTGTTGGGATTTTGGAGCTTTTGGGTCTTGTTTGGGTGGCCTTCGTTGTCTTCGCAGCTTGGATCCGGTTTACGATTCGACGTCAATGTAGGTTCTTCTGGGTCCTTGGTTTCTGCCATTGAATCTCCTACTTTAATTTCTGTTCTGATAAAGAATTTTAGGATTTAAAAGATAAGTACAAATCTATATAAAAATGGTAAAAGGGTATTAATGTCAACTTACCGTTTTTATGATATTATTGTTTTTTAAAAAACAAACAATTATCGGTTCATTCAGATATCAAAATAAAAAAAAACAAACATGTGTTATTAAGACTTCAGATTTCAGAACGCCACCTTATATTTAAATCAGATCAAATGGGTTTTGGACGGAATCAAATTCGGATCGTTCAAATCCATCCGGCCCATCCGACACCTCTATTTAAAACATTATGATTTTGGTAGCGTAATCAAAAATCAAGTTTCCATTCCATATTTCCACCATCCTTTTATTATTATTTTATTTTTTTAATTCAAGAACATGATTTGTTTTTTTGTTTTTTTTTTACTATTTGTGAAGCCTCTAGTGTCATGCACACGTAGCCTGATGTTCCCTATAATCCAGTCAAAGTCATTTCAAGTTATCAAAACAAACACAACGCACCCACGCATGCATGCATGTCTCTCACACACTCAAAAACCCAACACTCCAACAGGGATTCGTAGGCCCCGTCTCTCTCAGTCCATCTTACGTGGCAAAAGTAATTCAATATAATCCATAACACGTGGGGGCCACACATTGTCCTTGTTATCATCATATTAGTACACGTGGCGAGTTTCCCCAAGTCAATTCGACTTTATGTCTCTCTAAAACCCCAACAATGGAGGATGATGACGATGATTTATGAGAAACATAAATGATAAAAACACAAAACACATAATATCACAATATACCCAACTAAAGATAATTAAAAACCCAGTTAGATTTCAAGCTGATAATTCAGATTTTTTTTTTCTATACAAATCGAAAGATCGATCAATAACATTATCAACTACTCCATTTTAATATCAATCACAGTAGCTTTCAACTTTCAACAATGGAGAGATCAGATCATGATATATTGATGAATTTCAGAGCCAAAGAGCACCAGCTTCCTTGAGAAGAGGGACGAGAGTGCCATTGATGTGAGAAGCCATGACTCTGTCCATGGAACCAATCAGCTTTCCTCCGATGAACACGACAGGAACGGCGGCGGAGGTGTAGTTTCCGACCAACATCATCAGAGCTCTCTCCAGCTCCGTCCCTCTCGGGTCCTGATCCAACTCGTAAACGGTCGGGTTCACACCCATCCCACAGAAGAGCCTTTTCACTGCGTGGCACATGCAGCAACTGCTTACGCTGAATATCACCACCGCGCTCTCCGCCGCTAGCCTCCCCACCTTCTCCATCGGATCCTCCATGCTCATCATCATCGTGCTCCTCCTCACCGCCGCAGATAGATAATATCCCCACGACGACGAAGACGAAGACTCTGTCTGGAATTGCATATTGTTGTTAATAATTTCTCAAGAACAAAAACAAACACTTTGGAGATAATTAAAAACAGTTTGTGATATGAATTTGTGTGTTTGTGTTTTGTAGTGATTAGTGAAAGAATGATATGTATATTTATAGGTGGTGGGGGTGAGGGGCAAAGTGGTAATAAAAAAAGGGTTTGTCTGATGTTGTCGCAGCGCGTGCGTGGAGGGATCTTGTGGAATTTGCTTTAAAAGGATTGCTGTCTGCAAGTAGAGGACACTTCATGTACACTTAGAGTGAGCTTTAGTGGAAGCAAATTTGTCAGATGTAGAAGGCGGCTATGTGGGATTTGTCTACTCTACAAACTTATACATTATTGCTACAATTTTATTTATTTTTTCTATTTTTTTCTCTTTTAAGAAAAAGGAAAAGAAAAAGAAGAGTGTAGATATATATATATACACATATATACATATATACAGAGAGAGAGAGAGAAAAAGATTATAATTCAGACATGAAAACTGGCTTTTTCAGGGCAAATTAAGGCTGGGAGATGAGAGGATTTATAGACGGCTGTCTCCGTCCTCGTTGTCGGGTTCTTGGGATTTAAGATTTCATTTATTTAGTTTTTTGTGTCATGACTCATGCATGCCTTAATTTTTCTTAAAATATATATGGGAGAGAGTTTGGAATTTGGATTCTCTATGACGATGGAGTTAATCATGATGTTAATTATGATGATGATGAATATGATTATCATAGTCATATATCAGCACGTCTGTCTTTGGATTTGCCAACTGGTCACCTCCTCGTACCCTGAAATATTTAAGACCATGCATGCATGCATGCATGCATACATACCACGCTGAAAAGTGAAAATAGTATAGAATGAAAGTATGAATTATGAAACATCGAATTGTATGAGTAAAATCTAATGGTTTTTAGATCTTTCACCGGTTCACCCTATTATCTTTATGGTATTTAAAATAGATAAACTCGTAATTACATTCCTATAACCATTTGATTACTTGAGTAAAAAAAAAAAGTAAGATAAAAACAAAGCTGCACAATGTTATTATTGTGTAGTGTTATAAGTACGGAACCCATATTCTTCACATTGATATAATATTGTCCGCTTTTGGACTAAGTCCGTGCGGATTTGCTCTTGGAATACTTCTCAAAAGGCCTTATACCAATGGATGTTTTTTCCATACTTATATATCCAAGATCATCCCCATGTCTAGCCAATGTGGGACTTTGGTTGCACACCTAACATGTAGTCCGTATATGATAATGATGATTATGATATATATATATATATAGTGAATAATATTTTAATAACAAATCGAATGCCACGTTAATTATTTGAAATAGATTTTTCGATTCAATTCGTTGGGTTGTGTAAGTTAACATCGCAATTCTTGGTATAAATACACCGTATATATTATAGAAAATAAGTGTTTGTGGTTAATTTTTTGGGCAATTTTTGGCATATATAGAACTATACAAGTGGACACCCATACTTAGTACGTGTTCGCTAATAACCATAGGATCCAAAATAATATTTAATTACTCTTAATCTCTAATAATTTAGATATACAAAAAGGATAATATTCTTGATAGGAACCTAACATTAGACATTTTTGGACTACGTACATTAATTAAAAACTCCAGTATTACTTTAAACATTGTTTTGACAACAATATTGCGTAATGCAGTTGAATTGCAGATCGAAAATGATTCTTTTTATGTATAAACATACTACTATACAATAATTGATAATACTTTTATATATTTTTGTTCTCTGTGTTCACATGTTAACCTAAAGCAGAGACAAATGTGGCAGTTGCTTGGTAGTTGATACTCTCTCAAAAGGATTTCAAAGGCGTGATCTGCACCCACCCACAGGCCACAGGCCTATTCGGGCGGCGGGTACGGTTTGCGCCGAATACCGGCGAAATATCAGGATCTTTTTTTCTTCATTTGGGTCGGGTTAACTCCGACCACAAGTTTTGCCTTTTTTTTTGTCTTCTAGTCTCTCGTTTTTCTTTTACTCATGGTGTATATATATATAAAATCTGTATATACACATATACACATATGACATATATAAGCATGCACTGTAAAAGTGTCTCTTCATCTAAGAAAAAGAGTTGACTTTGACAAAATTATTATTAACGTGACATAATTTATCAGACCAAACAGTAATTGCTGTCTGGTTCTGGCTTTTGCTTTTTAAGGAGCAAAGAGGAGAGAGAGAGAGAGAGATAGAGATATGCATGAAGGATATTTAATTAAAAGCTTTTATTGGTCTCACAGATGATTAAAAAACTTGTCCTATTTAGTAATTACTTGTTGGTTACCGTTGGTTATATCAATCTCTTTCTTAATTTCATGATTGCTGTGAGAACTTGGTTAAATTCACGTTGTCATCTAAAGAGAAACAATACATTTTTAGTTCGTGTTATTAATTATATATACATTTTCGGATTTTCCTTAAAAATTCATATACATGTTGATTTCTTAATTTAAATTCATATGTGAATACTGAATTTATAAACAGAAGAACTAAATGTTAAGAATATTTAAGAAGCGGAGAAGATGGGTTTTCAAATGACCGAATGAATTAGCGCCACCATGACTTATAATATTTCACCAAACCGCATGTAATATATATATAACAAGAATGACGGAAGAAACTAATCGAATCGTCAATAGGGGCGTAGCTCAGCTAATAGATGGACGAGTTTGGGGTTTGACAAATGACAGCACCAAATGTTACAATAAAAAAAATATTCTTTTTTTTTTTTTTTTTCTAAACAATTAATATTTCACTCCATAATTAATATAATATTGCAATAAGTTAAGAAATTATGAAATTAGTATATTAAGAAATTAAATTAAATTAACTAAAATATTGCATTTATTATTAAATTAACTTAAACATTACATTTCATAAAATAATAAATAAATAAAACATAAAAAAAAAATACATATTGATCGTCACTTAATTATCTGAATTAGTATATTCATCCACAAATGATCAATTAATGTATTTTGGAGTGCAATATGAGCATTTTTATCCTTGATTTTTCTATGTCGAGCTAGGAATTATTGAAATCGGCTATTTTCATTTACCACCATCTCAACTTCTGAAGTTGGCGCTTCCATATGATCCTCAATTGTTGCATCAAAATCACGCTCATCCTTAATCAAGAATTATGGAAAAAAAGAGCTCAACAACAAGGCCAATAATCTCAAAAAACCTTTGGTTCTTTTGGCCAATTATTCAATGATCTTGGAAGATCTAGAAATGATCTTCCAGACTACTAAATCGTTGTTGTAATTTATGTTATATTTTTCCTTAATTTTAGTGTCTTCCAATTAGTAGTAATTTATTCTATCACTATGAAGTTTGTATGAAGTTTTAACATTGTTATTAATTAATGTATTTGCTTTAATTTTTGTGTTTTCAATTCAGTGATTTTTGTTTTAATTTTTTTATTATTAAATTTTGTATTATACACTTAATTTTAGTTTATTATAAATGTTAATATAAATAATAATTAAATTAAAACAAATATAAATTAAAAAAAAATCATTAAATAATAAAAAGGATACAAATGGAATAATTTTGATTGATTAAAGGTAAAATTATTATTAAACAAAACTTTTAAATAAGGGATACAATCATAACAGATTTTATTAAATATGTGTCAAAATGTAATTAAGTAAAATTTTAAGGATGAAAAATAAAGGTGCTATCGTTGCTCCAAATGAACAGTGTTATGCCAAGGTTGCCGCAACACTGTTCAGGAAAGCAAAATAGCGCAATGTTTTATCGTCTGGTTGTAAATAAATTTTTGCTCCATTTTGTTGAATTGCGCCATTCTGGGTGTAGCTCGGAGGAATTAAGATCCTCTACCCATCTAATTTTTGCTCCGCTTTCAATAATCTGTTGACATGTGGTAGACAAGTAAATAAATGGCTGTGATTAATTTGTTTTATTTGTTTCTCTCCCACCTATTAAAACTACACCGTTTCAAACTCCCAAACCACTCCCACTCTTCTGTATCATCACTCAATGCATCTCCCTCTCAAATTTCCCTTTCTTCTCCAAATGTAGAAATTGACACAGTTCTAATCTCTCCTCCAGTTGCCTACAGTCTTCTTCGCACTCTCTCTCACTCTCACTCTCGCTCACTCCTTCGTTCTCGAGCGAGTCGGAAGAAGCGCATAGTCTTCTTCGTTCTCTTTCTCGTTCTCGTTCTCGTTCTCAAGCGAACTGCTATGCCGAGACGTCGCCGATTGTCTGTCTTCGTCGGCTGTTGCCACCACCGCGCCTACCTCGCTTCAGCCAGGCAGTCCGTCCGGTGTCGTTTTTGAGGCTTCCATGACTCTCCGGAGTAGTTTGTTTTTGATTAAATTTTGTTTGGATCTCGTGATTCTGATTTTGAATTTGTGATTTTTTAGTGTTTTGCTGTAGAGAAATGAAAAAATAGAAGTAATGAATTACTGATTTTCTAAGATTGGATCTTGTTTGTTTCTGATTTTTCAATATTGGATTTTCTTTGTTGATTGGTTTGGGTGAGAATTTTGGGTTGAAGAACAGAGAAGAATAATACTGTAATTGCTAAATTGTTTAGGGGTATTTCTGGAAGCAATTGTTAAATACATATATGTGCTTCATTCTTCAGATAAAAGTTGAGATCTCCCAATTCTTCTTTCTCAAGAGAAAAATTATACGCAAAAAATTGAAATAATAATTTCTTCTTCATAATCATTAACAAAATTAATTGAAAAAAAAAATTAAACTACTTTTTCATTTCCCTGATCTTCAATTTTGCTTCCTTCCATCTTATCTGACAAGAGAATGAGAGAGATTAGAGGAGTGGTTGAGAGTGGTGGGAGAGAAAGTGGAGTGGTTTGACCGTTTGGGAGTCTGAAACGGTGTAGTTTTATTAAGTAGGGGAGAAATAAATAAAACAAATTAATCACGGCCATTTATTTACTTGTTTGTCACATGTCAACGGATTATTGAAAGCCGAGTAAAAATTAGATGGGTAGGGGATCTCAGTCCAGCTTGGAGATGCTCTTACAATTTTTTTTCCTACATGATCAATTAGCTGTTCAGTTTATTTCGATCCACAATCAAATCAAATGGATAATTGTTCATAAAAATAGATCAGGATAATACATTTACAGTAACTATATCATGATCATACAATAAAAATTTATATTATATATATAGATTATAAATAGCAAAATTTTCCTGTAATTATATAATTACATCATCATCATCATATATATATATATATATATATATATCCAAATATAAAGTTTCACTAAACTGCACACGCATGCATGAAACAAATAAATCGATAAAAGGAAAAAAAAAAAAATCCAGTCCATGAAACGTAACACGAAAACAAGCATTAATGGATCAATAATGGCGGTCTCAAATTTTAAATTTTTTATCAAAGCAGTTCTCATCTTCTCTTCTGCATAGACACTGGATTCCCATCAAACAATTCTTCAATAAACGTCTCAATATCTTCGGGTTGGTACTTGATATACTTCTCATATTGCCGACCCGACTCCAAATGCTGTTTAAACCTCCCAAGAAAACACCTGTACGCCGGTATCACCACCGCCGATATCGAAACTCGGAGCTCCGACTGTAGCTGCTCGTCGCTCACCACCCACGTGCTCTGCGTCCTGTGTATCTCTTCGAACAGAGAATTGAAATTCTTGAACCTCTCTTTCAACAATGGCTTCACGACTTTTCCTTTGACCAGCAACCCTTCTGGACTCATCGACTGCAACACTCGACTCCAAGTCTCTCTCTGGTAATTCTTATGGTACTGTCTAAGATCTGTCGATCTCTTCCGACACCAGTTCGCGCCCATCAGCTCGCGAATCTCCGTTGTGCATTTGATTTTTTGTAAAATGTATCTCCCGTTGTTCATCAAAAAAATGTAACGCAGAGCTGGGTCTCTGTAGAGCTTCGATTTCATGTCGAGATTCGCGTCAAGGAGATCCATCACTGTCGTTAACTGTATCGAGAACTGAGACTTATCCGACCCACCGTCGTCTTCGTGGTGGTTCACGGCGGTGGTGATGGTGCTAGTAGTATTTGGCTTTGACCCGGTTGACCCGTCTGTGTCACGGACCTGTTTGAAGACTTGTTCTAATGTGTCTTTGTACTCGATAGCGTATTTGAGATAATTCATGGTGTATCGGGTCAACGGGTGGACCTGACCACTTGGTACCGGAACCCGACCCTGATCTTTCTTGATCGAATTTTCAAGCTCGCAGAAAATACTCGTGGCGGCCTCTGCGATCCGAGTCTTCGCCATCGAAACCTCTTCGATCAAATCAAGCTTACACTCAGACGAATACGAATCGTTAATGTGAGGAATCAAATCTCTCAGCGTCTCGTACATGTCCAGGAACTTAAACAGCTTCTCTGCCGAGCGTTTCGTCATCACAACGGCGTCGCTGAAGTTGAGGAACCGGACGACAACTGCGGCGGCGAGATCGCAGAACATTTTCCGGGACACCTGACGGTTGTTGGAGAAGACGGTGTCGGTGAGACTCCGTTCGCCGGAGAAGAGGACGACGTAACAGTGCTTGAAGGCGTTGATCCACGTGGCAATGTCTCCTTCGAGAGACTCCCACTGCATTCTCTGAACCTCGTCGAAGCTGATGTTGTCAAACCCTAACTCGCTCAATTCATCGTTGAACGCGTTTCGTCTCAACGCGCCGTAAATCAAGCAGCACTCTCGCTCGTAGCCGGACGCGATCATGACCGTCGAGATCTTGTTCAACGTCTGGATCGCTTCCGGCGAAAAGCTTGGAAAATCAAGCTCCTCCTCTTTACATTCCGGTTCCGGCAACATACAACGGTCCGACTCCGACGACATCATCTGTTTCGGCGTCTTCGGAGTTTTCTGCTCCAAAACTCTGCGTTTCATAATCTCAAGAATCATTCGATACTCATCTTCCAAAAACGACATCGCACGATGCAATATAACTGTCGCCTTATTGAGAGACGAAGACAAAATCGAATACGATGGAAATTTATTGAAATTTTTTACAAGCTTCGTGATTCGAGTCATGGAATCGAAAAACGAAACGTCGTCGTCGTGATTGATCCCCAACCTGGGTGGATTTTCTTTGTTTTCATATTTTGTTACCATAGAATCGACGGCATCGTATAAGAACTCAACAGATTTTGGAACCTCCGATAGAAGCAATTCATGATCAACAGCTTTAGTGGAAGACAATCTTTGAATCAAAAGATCAATATCTTCAACAGCCTGTGGAAGACTCATCTCTGAATCTGACGGTCCCGGTCCCGGTCCCGATGCCTCTTCGCCGTCTGATTTGATATCAACGGTGTGTGATACTGATGATGATTCGGGACCGGAGTGATCATCATTGTTGTCTTTTCTTGAAAAACTAGTTGAATTCTCCATGTTTTTTGTTTGAAAATAAAAAATAACGAGACACAAAAAACAGAATGATAATGGACGTGAAAAATCATAGCGAAAATGGTGGAAACTTTGTTATTCATATATGATTTTAATTATTTTATTAATAAATATTTTATTTTTATTTTTTTTGGAGGGAAGTTGTACGGACAAGGTGGAGAGTTTGAGTTTTGCGTTTTAGTTGTAAAACTTGTGAGGTGGCGATTGGTGGTTGACCGTTGACCCGGCGGAGCAGGTGGTTTTTAAACATTTGTGCTCCCCACGACGTTTCTTATTATTTTCCTCTCACATTCACGTTACTCGTGCTAGGGTTGCGGCCATCCCTCGTAATATGGTGACAAGCAAGCACGACATGACTTTATATAATATATATTTATATTTGACAAAGCTTCGATATAATAATACATATGAAAATACATTTACTTGATTATTTGTGGTAGCCAAAAATGGCCCAATGGCCCAACATGCCAAAGCCCAGTCCCTACGAATCTTACCCAGGCCCATTGTGTTTGGTCGACCCAACACAAATGCCAAACTGAAACTACCGTTGAAAATACTAGTCAAAGATATTTAAAGATTTCAGATTTAGTTACAGGAGTATCTTGTAACCGCCCATTCAAGAGAGAAAATCTCTCCTAAAAACACGCCCACTATCAAATGCTGAGAGTGGACGTTGGAACCAGACCTCCCCTTATAAATAAGAAAACTTCCTCACTTGAAGAGGCCTGAAAAACTTGATATACGAAAAGCTTATGAACAACGTCTAGAATCTCTACCTCCAAGAAGATTCCGATCACCAGCGATCAACGGGAATCAACCGCTGTCACCTTCATGATAAATCGCTCAGCCCAAGCTTACCTAAGGCTAAACGATCTAAACCCATCTTCTCCATTTTTATTGCGTATTATTTCTGTATTAACTTTGTTTGCAGGATCATCGAAGTTCAGACGACCATTTATAAGCGATAATCAACACAGATCAGATTACACCCAACCTAGTTGCTTTGGGCCTAACACAAATCCGACCCGATCCACATCAACCGTAGGTCGACCCCCGACAGTTTGGCGCCCACCGTGGGGCCCTTTGCAACTACATTCAAGTCTAATTGATCTACTCCAACAACCACTAAACATGGCAGGAAGCGGATCAATCCCAACCGTCGAAGAGCAGATTGCTGCATTAGTCACCCAAATCACCGCGAGTGCTGAGAGATTACAAGCGCTTGAAGCGGAAAATGCGGTGATCCAAGCGGCAAATGAAGAATTAAGAACGTTGGTCGATGGAGTGGTTCCCGATTCAGCCACCTCGGAGCATCCAATCTTGACACCAAACGGCGAGCAGGACGTCGATCGACCTGCTCCAAGAGCACCAGGCAACCCAGTCGCACCCGAGGCAAATTTGTTCGACCATCATAATCGACCAACACTTCGGACGGCAAGGGTTGAGATCGACCCCAACAATGTACCTGCACGGAATGATGCTATGAATGAACAAGATCCAGCAGTGGATCAACTACCAGACAATATCCCGAAGACGATTATGTCTCTCCAGTCGACACCCGGATTGGTAAAACCCGGTTCGGATTTACATTTATCTGCTAATCTGGAATTCTCTCACAGGTTTGCAGAAATGGAGGCACTCATCCAAAGAATCCCAGAAGTCCCAGCTCCCATCAAGAAGAGTACAGCCAGTAGCTTCGCCGATTCACCCTTCGTCGACGCAATTGCTCTTATCGAGATGCCCAAGAAGTTCAGCTTCCTAAACATGAAGCAGTATGAAGGGACAACCGATCCGGACGACCATATAGCACAATACAAGCAGAGGATGTTCACCGCTGCAATTCCATGCGACCTTAGAGAAGCGTGCATGTGCAAAGCCTTCGGATCTAGCTTAAGTGGTCCTGCCCTACAGTGGTACACTAATTTACCTAACAATTTCATTGACTCTTTTGCACAGCTGACGGATACATTCGTGGAGCAATTTGCGAGCAGCCGCAAGTTGGAAAAATTATCGGACGACCTCTACACTATAATGCAAAGAACTGGCGAAAACTTGCGAGCCTATGTCGGATGTTTCAACAGAGAAAAAGTGCAGATCCCGCATTGCAACCAGGCGACTGACATCTATGCCTTTAGAAAAAGGTCTCAGGTTTGATTATGATTTATACAAGGAACTTACCAAATACCCTTGCAGGACAATGGAAGATGTACTAGCAAAGGCATGGGCCCAAATCAAATGGGAAGAAAATGAGGCAAACTTTATGGGGAAAGCTAACAGTAGCTATTATGGAGGTCGACGAAACGATCGCGTGGACAGAAGGTCTAACGATAGACGATCAGAACCATATCCAACAAGCGACAGAAAAAATATCCAGTCACGACATGAAAGTTCTGGCGAGAGAAGCGCCTATGGGCGTGGTACTCCAAGGTCGAGCCGACCAAAGGTGGAAGCACCAGAATACAACCTCAGCATCGAGCCAGTCGACCTTGTTACAGTAATGAGAGAAATGGGCAAAACCGTCAAGTGACCGCGAAAAATGAACGCGCTGCCCGAACATCGAGACCCCAAACTTCGATGCGAGTTCCATGGTGACCACGGCCATCGCACGGAAGACTGCATCGCCCTAAAATTTGAGGTTGCTGAGCTGCTGAAACAAGGACATCTACGGGAATTCTTAACGGACAAGGGTAAACAAACTTACGCAAGACGCGACGACCAGAGGCAAACCCGTGCAGTCGACAGTCCTCCAGAACCTCCTAGGCAAGATAGGGTAATCAATTGCATTTCGGGTGGATCTGAAGTCAGTGGCGTAAGCTATTCAATAGCCAAGCGACACACACGACAAGTGTCAAACACAGAAATCCAGCCAAATCGAGAACATCCATCTAAAATCGACGAAACTGTCACCTTTCGGTCAACAGATAAATCAGATTTGTTCTCACCCCTATCTTGCCTAGTTATTTCTTTACATATTGCTAATTGTTTAACTAAACGCATTTTAATCGATAATGGCAGTTCTTGCAATATTCTATTTAACAATACTTTAAGAGAAATGCAGGTCGACGAATCAAAGCTTAGTCGTCGAACGACTATGCTAACTGGATTCAGTGGAGAACAAAAAAGTACACTAGGCGAGATTGTGCTACCAATCTACGCGGAAGGAGTCAACCTGTACATTAATTTCCTTGTGCTCGACTGTCAATCTCCTTACAACGCCATACTCGGCAGACCCTGGATACACGAGTTGAAGGCAATCCCGTCAACTTACCATCAGTTGATCAAATTTCCAACCAAATGGGGAGTTAAAGAGATTAAAGGAGAGCAAAGAGCTGCTAGGGAATGCTACCAAAATGCCATGAAAAAGAAACGACAAGACTTATAGCAATTACAGGAAACCAAAGCCGAGTCGACATAGAACGGGCCAAACATGGAGGAACTCGACCAGGTGTCTATCGATCCGGACCATCCAGAACATAAAGTCTACATCGGGTCCAGATTACCTGACGACATTCGAAACCAGTTGATCGCATTTCTCAAGGAACGTCGCAGCAGTTTTGCTTGGTCGCACAAAGATATGATCGGCATCGACCCTGACGTAATAGTACATCAACTACAGGTCGATCCAGACCATCAACCAGTAAAACAAAAATGAAGGAAGTTCACTCCAGAAAGGAACAAGGTGATCAATGATGAAATCCAGAAATTGATCGACATCGGTTCGGTAAGAGAAGTGAAATACCCCGATTGGCTAGCAAACGTCGTGGTGGTGAAAAAGAAAAATGGGAAGTGGCGGGTCTGCATCGACTTCACAGACCTCAACAGAGCTTGCCCTAAGGATTCTTTTCCACTGCCTCACATCGACATGTTAGTCAACGCGACTGCGGGGCACGACTTATTAAGCTTCATGGATGCATACTCCGGCTACAACCAGATACTAATGCACCCCGATGACCAGGAGAAAACGGTATTCGTCACGGAACGAGATACATTTTGCTATAAGGTAATGCCTTTTGGTTTAAAAAATGCAGGTGCGACCTATCAAAGGCTAGTCAACAAAATGTTCGCAAAGATGCTTGGATCAACAATGGAAGTCTACATCGACGATATGCTGGTCAAATCTTTAGTCGCTCAACAACATATCGACCACCTGAGACAGTTGTTCGACGTTCTCGACGAATATGGTATGAAACTAAACCCCACTAAATGCTCTTTTGGTGTATCCTTAGGAATGTTTCTAGGTTATCTGGTCACCCATAGGGGGGTCGAAGCAAATCTAGACCAAATACGGTCGATCGAGAACATTGAATCACCTAGATGCATCAAGGATGTACAGAAACTTACTGGTCGTGTGGCGGCATTGAACCGGTTTATTTCAAAGTCATCTGAAAGATGTCTACCATTTTTCAACACCCTCAGAAAAAATAAGGCATTCGAATGGAACGACGACTGTGAGAGGGCACTACAAGACTTAAAGACGTACTTAAAATCGCCACCACTGCTGTCAAAGCTAAAGGATAACGAAACACTATTTATGTATCTAGCAGTATCCGACACTGCTGTCAGTGCGGTCCTCATCAGAGAAGAAGGAAACAACCAACATCAAGTCTACTACGTAAGTAAAACCTTACTCGACGCAGAAACCAGATATAGTCGACTGGAAAAATTCGCACTAGCCCTCGTCGTCGCAGCACGCAAGCTTAGGCCATACTTACAATGTCATTCCATAAAGGTACTAACTACTTACCCCCTTAAAAATATCTTACATAAACCCGAGCTTTCAGGTCGACTGACGAAGTGGGCAGTAGAACTCAGCGAGCACGACATCAGCTTCCACCCAAGATCGGTAATGAAATCACAGGTATTGGCTGATTTTATAGCAGATTTTACTCCATGTGAAAATGTGCAGGCTGAACAAGAACTAATGGCACTTGTCGACGACACTACCGTTGGGAAATGGACTTTATCTGTCGACGGATCCAATAACATCAAAGGAAGCGGCTTAGGACTGGTACTCGAATCCCCCGAGGGGGACATAATGGAGCAATCGATCCACTGTGGCTTTCGAACAACAAATAACGAAGCAGAATACGAAGCCCTAATTGCCGGGCTTGACCTTGCAAAAAGCCTAAACGTGAAAAGCATCAAAGTACTAAGCGACTCCCAATTAGTCATTCGACAGATGAATGGCACATATGAAGCAAGAGATCAGAGAATGGCGGCCTACTTAAACAAGGCCAAGCAACTTCAGTCGACCTTCGACAAGTTTTCAATTGAACAAATACCTAGATCCAAAAACACACGAGCGGACGCACTGGCAAGTCTTGGGTCAACGACAACAAACGGTTCAAAGTCAATTCCTATAGTCCATCTTACGTCTCCAACGATTCAAGAAACAGAAATACTAGCACCTGTCGATAATGGAAGAAGCTGGATAGAGCCAATTTTCAGTTATCTCCAGGCAGACATTCTCCCCGACGACAGGACAGAAGCAAAGAAAATCAAAGCGAAAGCAGCTAAATTTTGCATTCTGTATGGTAAACTCTACAAGAAATCATTCATAGGTCCATACTTAAGATGTGTAACCCCTCAAGAGGCATAGGACGTCCTACAGCAGGATATTATTGGCCGACCATGCGGACTGATTCTCAAAATCACGTCAAATCATGCGACAAATGCCAACGCTTCGCACCGGTATCGCATCTCCCCCCAGGTGCGTTAAATTTGATTTCGGCCCCTTGGCCTTTTATGAAATGGGGGATGAACATTGTAGAAAAACTCCCCGTAGCACCCGGAGGTGTCGTCTACATGTTAGTCCTGACAGACTACTTCACAAAATGGGTTGAAGTCGGCGCATATAAACAGGTACGCGACGTTGAGGTACGCGACTTTGTATGGAAATATGTTATCTGCAGGTTTGGAGTACCAAGGGAGATAGTGACCGACAACGGGTCCCAGTTCATATCCTACGACTTCAAGAATTTCTGCGATAAATACGGAATCAAGCTAAGTTTCTTGACTCCACGATATCCCCAAGCAAACGGACAAGCAGAGTCGACCAATAAAATAATCGTCAATACATTGAAGAAACGACTTGAAGCTGAAAAAAGTGAGTGGGCAGAGAAGCTCCCAGAAATCTTATGGTTGTACAGAACTACCCCAAGGCGGTCGACCGGAGCAACACCCTTTTCACTTGTTTATGGCTCAGAGGCAGTCATCCCTATAGAGACCAGATTGACGACCGCTCGTAGCGAGAATCCAGACGAAATACAAAACAATTTAGAGCTCAGTTTCGAGCTTGATCACCTCGATCAGCGACGAGATCATGCTGCTCTAAGAATTCAATCGTATCAGCAACAGGTCGCTCGACATTACAATAAAAAAGTACGGGCCAGAGTATTCAAACTCCACGATTGGGTATTACGACGAGTCTTCCAAAACACAAGGGAAGAAGGCGCTGGAAAATTAGGGCCAACGTGGGAAGGACCATATCAAATAACGGATGTTGTCGGACGAGGGGCATACAAGCTAAGGGGACTCGACGGCCGAGAATTGCATAATAGTTGGAATGCCCTACATCTAAAACAGTATCATTTCTAAACTTTATTTTATTTTATTTTTTTAATTTCATTATTATTATTCTTCCATCCCATCGGTTTTCATTACTAACAAGTCAACCAGAGATGAGCAATGATGACAACTTAGTGCAACTAAGTGCAAAACTGAGCTCACAGACATTTTTTATCAACTCACGAAGCTGTCGACGTCGACAAGCAAACTTCTTATTTCAGATATAACGTGTAGACGACCGCACGAAATCGATGTCCAACTCCCAATATCATCAATTCGATAATCATACATTGCGAGTGGGGGAATAACACTGGGCAAGCGACGACACCATCAAAAAAAAAAAAATGCATGTATGCGAAATTCTATGTAAAAAGGTCCTGTCGACCATCGAAATCAAAAACGCATGTACGCGAAATTCTATGTGAAAAGGTCTTGTCAACCGTTAGACGCATGTACGCGAAATTCTATATAAAAAGGTCTTGTCGACCATGTATAACGCATTCACTAGTAAAAACAATAAGAAATATTTTTTCAACCATCTCTCCCTACTACACGAAAGTTTACAGTCAACGACTTTCAATAAATGCGTGCAAGCAATCCCCATACGACATTACATGTCGTTCGACTTACGAATGCGCATAAGTTTACAGGCTTATTTTCATTCGAAATTAAAACTTTAAACGTCGTTCGACCTACTATTGAGCATAGGTTTACAGGCTTATCTCATTCAAAATTAACTCGTAGACCCCAACGTTTGATTGCTACAATATCAAATCAATATAAAAGAGGGTCGAAGCAAGCAAATATTCATTAAACAAAAAGCATTCAAAAATAGGTCGAGTCGACCAAAATATTCAACATTACAAATTAAAAGAAAAGAAAATTTTTAATTTTTGGGAGCATCACTCGGAGGAGGATTGGCAATAGCAGCAGCATTGTCTTCAACATTGTCGAGGCGTTCATTAGTCTCGGGGGCTCTTATCGACGTCCTCAGTATCTTCCCCGGCGACCGCACGGGATTCCTCAAGCTTCAGACACTCCATCTCCTCATAAAGATCAATTTCATCTTTCATTTCTTGAGGATTCCATTGGACGCCCGACAAGAAATCCTTAAAAAGCTCTGCCCTAGCCTTACACACGGCTTCCACTGCTATCTACAATACCCGTTCCCTTAAAACCTCGATAGTTTGCACCTGTTGACCAGCTGCTTCTTTAAGCATCGCCACCTTCGCCTGGTGTCGATCCCTCTCATTTTTTAAATCCTCCTCCAAAGCAATTTTTTGTTGCTCCACCACACTCTTTTCCCTGGAAAGCTTAGCATTTTCAGCTTTGAGAGCGTCGCCCGCCTTGCGAAGCACCACATTCCTATCATTTACAGCCTTGTACCGACCGTGCAGATGTAATGTCGCCTGGTAGGCCTACACAAAGAAGATATCGAATCATCAAGGAACACTACCTATAAAGAAATAATATAAAGATAGAATAAAAATTTGATTACCTGAAAGTTTGATAGGAGCAACGTATTAAAGACTTCCTCCGTCTTGACGCTCTTTAAATGCAAGTCGTCGGCGACAAGGGTGAAATCATCCGACCTCCTCAAAAATCCTGTTGGATCCTTGAAAGACGAAAGCCTAGAAGCGAGGAGCTTCATAGGGGAATCAGGCTCAAAATCAACATCAACCGACTTATCCTTCGAGCCGGTCGATGCCATCTTTCGTCGATCGACAGCAGAAGTCCTTTTTTGTCTCTTTTTCGACGGACTCTTCTCTGGCGACGACTCTAGGTATTGGTCTACTGCCACTGAAGAGCCTTCCGTTGACTTTCCAGCAGCCTGTTTCTTTTTAGCCTGCGCTGCTGCACGTTTCTTGGCAATTTCATCCCTGTAACGCCTCATAGTCTCAGCATTGTCAGGAATGTTGATTTCTGCACTCGCCATCGACGTCACTGCGAAACGACGTTCAACATCAGTTAGTAGCGGTAAAAAACTCAAGCTGTACTGAAGAATCTCAAAACTCCTCCTAATCCATATGTACGATAGGAAATCCTTCACATGAGGATAGGGTTCGCGCGACCTATTCAACGTCGACCATCTCCACAGTCGACTTGGCCTAAAGTTACCTTCCGTAAGCAAGTTGCCAACGCTCCTTTGGTTAACAGGGATTTCTAATAAAACCCTGGTACGCTCAGGTGCGACGTCGCAGGACGGTGCTTTCACCGCCCCCTTAATTTCTGCAAAGACAAAGAAATATTCAAACTTAACGACTCATAAAGAATGCACACGTATAAATAAGTATATCAATCGACAGTTTTACAAAGCTTACCATATCGATTCCAAATCCGACGATATTGATACACCTCCTCCCCCATCCTCCATGAGCCATCAACTGGGGGTCCCTTTGCGAAGAAGAAGGTGTCTTTCCAAAGTCTATCATTCGACTTAGTGTCGACAATAAGTTCCTCCTTTTTTATTCCGAGGCACTAACGAGTATCGACCAGTGTCGACTAGATGCTCCTTCAAATAATAATTATGAAGGAGGCACCCCAACCCAAATTGTACATTGTGCCTCTCACTTAATACTTCTAGACCCAATAATATTCTCCAAGTGTTTGGCATCAATTGACCGGGGGCAAGGTCGTAGTAGACCAACATACGTCGAACGAGTTGGGGGACAGGAAATCTAAAACCTAAACGGAGGGTATATTCATAGAAACACGTCCATCCTGGTATATCCCAATCAGCACGCTAATATTCCTTTGGTGCACGTAATTCAACGTCGTCAGGAATACCATACATCATCCGTATGCCAGGGAACATATCCTCTGAGATCAAACTGGCTGGGCTGTTTTTTAATATACCTAGAGGACGATCGGACGTCGACGCCTCAGAAACCTCGACATATTCTAGGTATTCGACGCAATAGCATACATGGCACCCTGTTCTAACATATCCCTAGCATTTACAGTGATAGCCGTCGACGGATCTTCAACTGTGACTCGTCTATCAACGTCACGCGTCCTACTATCGACTCCTCCCTCATCATCACTAAGAGTCCAGTTAATATCCAAGTATGAGATTGTATCGTCGCTCGACATCGTATCTCCAAAATCTGACAGATGCAAAAAATGCACAAGTCAAGACAAAAAACTAAAACGCTACAATCACAACCTAAGGGTTTTTCGATCAAAAAACCTAGGGTTTTCTAACTTCTACTTGGAAGCCAACCTAAATCCTAGGATAGTCCCACCCACTGTCGAAGGTTTCTAGATTCCAAACGACCACCTTCATCACGACACGACAACACATAAAAAACAATACTTTGCAGATAAAACCAACTTGATGTGGATCAAAACATCAAAATCTAGCAGAAGTAGTGAAGAACATGCATTCCCAGATATAAAAAAAAAAAACTTCAAAGCAAGCATAAAAGAAATATATATATCTACTTCCTGACAGATTTATAAAGACCGTTTGATACACAAACAAAAAGAATAAACATGAAAATAGTAGATTTCACCAACCTGAAAGGGATTCAAGAAAGAATATTGTGAAGAAATCCCACGAGATGGGTATGGTACGCTTCAGTTTCAAAGTCTCAACGAAGAAGGTGAAGAGATGCTCTTTGAAAAATTGAAAGTTTTTTCAAAATATGCAAAGTAGTTATCGAATGGAATGGTTTGGGTTTTATACAACCAAATAACCCTAGTTGACACGTGTCGACGCCCCTTCAACTACCGGTTAACCCAAGTAAACCTCACCGGTTAACCCAGGTAATCTATCCAGTTTAAAATTCGAAAAACTTTATCTTGAAAGCTGCGTGTGAAATAATGCAGCTGACGCCAGCATAGAAAACTCAAACGCCTCCATCACATCGATTTAGCATCCATCACATCGAGTTGCCATCAATGACGACAAGAGACTACCGTCTAACGACAAACGATAAACCACCATTAAAGATAAACGTCGTTCATCCAATGAAGGTATCAATTAAAACAATATTCAAATAGATATTGATTCCATTCGATATAGAGTCAGTCGACTATGATCAACTCAAAACGAAAAATCTTCGATTCTACTTAACACGGAGCTCGTTCGACAATGGTGGATCCGATAAAGGTCGACCCGACGGAAATCACTCTCTAACTCATAGATTCTTCTTCAGAGAGTGGGGGACAAACTGTGGTAGCCAAAAATGACCTAATGGCCCAACATGCCAAAGCCCAGTCCCTACGAATCTTACCCAGGCCCATTGTGTTTGGTCGACCCAAACAAATGCCAAACTGAAACTACCGTTGAAAATACTAGTCAAAGATATTTAAAGATTTCGGATTCAGTTACAGGAGTATCTTGTAACAGCCCATTCAAGAGAGAAAATCTCTCCTAAAAACACGCCCACTATCAAATGCTGAGAGTGGACGTTGGAACCAGACCTCCCCTTATAAATAAGAAAACTTCCTCACTTGAAGAGGCCTGAAAAACTTGATATACGAAAAGCTTATGAACAACGTCTAGAATCTCTACCTCCAAGAAGATTCCGATCACCAGCGATCAACGGGAATCAACCGCTGTCACCTTCGTGATAAATCGCTCAGCCCAAGCTTACCTAAGGCTAAACGATCTAAACCCATCTTCTCCATTTTTATTGCGTATTATTTCTGTATTAACTTTGTTTGCAGGATCATCGAAGTTCAGATGACCATTCATAAGCGATAGTCAACACAGATCAGACTACACCCAACCTAGTTGCTTTGGGCCTAACACAAATCCGACCCGATCCACATCAACCGTAGGTCGACCCCCGACATTATTCATATCATGTGACAGTAATATTAGTGAACTATTGGGTCATTGTCCCGGTCTTGCTAGTGTAAGATTTGGAATCATTCTTCTATTGTACCAAATTGTCATAGTATTGACAAGCACGACATGGGTTGGGCCGTTCAAAAATCTTCGGTGCTTCAAATACAATGCATTCAGTCATTGAAAAGGTTTCATCTATGAAAATATATTTTTCTTGGTTATTCATGTGACGTGATGTTATTGTACCTTGTCCATTGAAGTTTTTCTTTGCCGTGATTGAGATCTGTTGGGTCATTGGCCCGGTTTGTTAGTGTAAGCTTTGGGCTTACGTTGTCCATTGAAGTTTTTCTTCGGGCCATGACTAAGATCTATTGGGTCATTGGCCCGGTTTTGTTAGTGTATGCTTTGGGCCATTTCTTGTTTGGTACCAATAAGTAATGGTGATATGTGCCATACAAGCCCAAGTTGCATACCATAATCCCAATGTGACTTGATGTCCTTGTGGTAAATGTTGTTTATTAAGCTTTACAATATTTTAAATTCTAGCCGATGCACCGCATATGTTGTATATTATTTAAAACAAAATTATATACAAAATCTTCAAAAGAAAAAAAAAAAAAAAAAAAAAAAATTTGAGATGCTTCCTTAAACCAATTGAAGTTTATCCTCCTTGTGTTAGTTCTTGTGTTTCGGCTGAATGCCGGGTGCATTTGTAGTTTGTTGTTTGGTTTTCAAAAAAAAAAATTTTTTTTTTTTAAATTGTCCTCATGAAAAGTACTATTCAAGAACATTGCTTTTTAGAGAAGTGTTGCTTTATATCATGTTCCCAACATGTGATTTTTCTAATATGGCACAAAACAATGGACAAAACATAATGGACCGATCTAAGTGTCCACCATATATATTCTATAGTGGGCTGTACGTTTTTTTAGTACCCAAATTTTACCTACACATATCTTCTCCTCAAAAACTATTTGTTACTATTTTATTTTATGAGTAGTCCGTTATCTGTGGAGAGTCTTGTTTTGGGTGATTGCCCTCTTCGGGTGTAGTCCTTTGTTTGTTTAATGAAGTTCTTTCTCAAAAAAAAATAAAAATGAGTATTGTTATACATCACAACTCATGTGGCAGCTGAGGTATCAATTGGTGAGTGGATACATTGGTAAATGAGATAAATCATTATTAATGTGTATCCGTTCACCAATTGACACATCAGCTGTCATATGGATTATGATTGAAAAGTTGTGATAGTGGTTGTTATGTCTAACATTACTTTTATTTTATTTGTATTTATTATATCATTATATGCAAAGAAGCAAATGTCACAACCCACTTTTTATTGAGCCATTCACCGGTTTTGAAGGCCTTCAAACCTCAATCATTCAATAAAAGGACATTATTATATTTTAGTGGATGCATTCAAAGTTCAAACCTTATAATAATTATTCATTGATTGACGAATGAGATTAGTCCAATAGTATTTGCCTTGCACTTCCTCCATTGAAGGTTTTTTTTTTTCGAGTCATATCGTGAGTTCACTTTTGCTCACCCCTTCAAAGGGGGTGAGCATTACCCCATTCTCACATGTGTTTATTAATTAATTTTATCAACCATTAATTAATAAAGAGTAATGCTAGACGTTCTAATTTTTTTTCTCAAATTATATCCCAAATGATGTGGCACATGAAGTGTCAGCATTTTATAAATCATGAGATTATGTGGTGATTGATGTGATATTGACACCTCACGTACCACATCATTTGGGAAAAAAAATTAAGACGTCTAGCATTACTCATTAATAAATGGACATATGTCAACATGTGGAGATAAGGATAATGCTCACCCCCTTGAATAAATGGATACATGTTAACATGTGGATATAGGGGTAATGCTCAGTAGAAATGAACTCGTCATATCATCCTTTTTCAAATTTTGGATTATTTATATTAATTGAGGTTGTTGGTTACGGTCGTGTATCGTTCTTCTGAATCCTAAATTATTTAATAATTTTTGTTGGTGTACTTCGAATTGGAAAAAAAAATTAAAACAAAAAACAAAAAAACAAAAAAATCAACATTCAACTATTGGAAATAAGCGGTGAGCACGTGGGGTCTTTGAAGTAGCATCATTAAATTTTGTAAAATTCAGTGTGAAATTATGAACTTTGACGAGTTTCTTTTTTGGTGAAGAAAATGAAACATGGTGATGGTGGTTGGTCATGTGATTCTCAAAACTTGCATTATTATATTTCACGGTTGTTTTTATGGTTAGTATTATAAATTACTGTCAACTTCTTAAAATGTAATTTCAAACATCACAAAACTCTTGATGAAACTCTAATTGATACTATTACTGATTATTAAGATTTATTTATTTTGTATATTCACTTTTGCTTCGGGTGGTTGTGTATTGCACATCTGCACCTTCAGTATTTTTATAGAGTTACAGTCACATCTTATTCATTAAAAATAAATAAAATAAAATAAGTGTGACGAGATCTATCACTTACGTTGTAGGAAGAGATTCACGAGTTTAAACAAAACCTTCCTAAGGTCTCGACTTGAAAAAAAATATTAAAAAGACCTTATTTATTTAAATGAAATTGAATTATTGGAACAAATTAAAAATGGTAAGCTATAATACTGAATGATACGATACGACAAGATGAGGTTGATTCAATGGTATGCTTCTCATATCTATATTATAATGTTGTGGGTTCGAGTTGTGTTCCCCTTTCTGAATACCGAATTATTGCAAAAAAATATATAAATAAATAAAAAGAAAATATTGAATGATACAAAATTAATTCTTTTATAAATAAAATGTCTAGACGAGATGAGATTGGTTCGGTAGCAAAACCCTCACACATGTACCACGAGATTGCTAGTTCGAGTACTTCCCTCTTAAACAAAAAAAAAAAAAAAAAACCAAATTAATGTAATATTAAAAATAAATAAAAAAATGTCTAGGTGACGAATGTTCCCTTCCAATTTTGTAGCGGATATATAGGACGAAGATTAGGATTTCCATTAAGGCGCGTTTGCTTTTGGACTATTGTCGGTGGCGTCTTGTGAATGGTTACAGCACATTTCGACCAATCAAAACCTCTCAAAACAAACGCGGCATTTCCATCCACTACCCCAGGTCAACTTGACCAACTTTGCGATTGCGATTGCGATTGCATGGAGGATGATGATAAAGAAATCTTCAATTGCACCGGCAACTGAAATGTTCACACTCAACTTATATATATATATATATATATACAGTCTTTTTATTATCAGTTCGAACTGACAATAAATATATCAGGACGAAGAATGTAGACCACATATTATGGAGAAGTGTTGACTAGTGCATACACTTTGAGTCAAAGTATGTAAATTTAGTGGTCCACATTCTTCGTCATAATATATTTATTGTCAGTTCGAACTGAAAATAAAAAATCTTTATATATATATATATCACTGATGCTAATTAATCTAAAAATACCAAAAAATCAATATAAATGATATGACAAGTGATCTGTCTTTACCGTATCATTCACCATATAACCTCATTATTTGAATAGTGTTGACAATTCATTTACCATATCATTTGGGTTGAATTTGAGGTTAATTTATTGAAATAGTTATATATATATATATATATATATATATATATATATATATATATATATACACAATTTTTTTATTGTTAATTCGTCATGATATAAAATATATCAGGACGAAGCAGGGGCGGGCTGTAATGGAGGGCTGACCCGGCTGTAGCCGGGTCAACCATTTGTAAAAAAAAAAAATATTAATTTTTTCTCACCTCTCATTTCAACAGTCAACATCCATCATTTATCTCTCTGCTGTCTCAAATCACACGCCTAACCAACTCTCTCTCTCTCTCAAAGTAATGGGCTGTTTGTTTTTTTATCTAAAGTCTTATAAGACCTTAATTTATTAGACATATGAATAAGTCTTATAAATTAAGATACTATAATATGTTTGTTTTTTTCATTTTGGATGACTTATTATAAATATAAAATTGATTATGTTGTGTTACGGTTTCTTCAAAATTGGAAATTTTTAGAAAATTGATTTTTAGGATTTTATTATGTGTGAATAAAATTATAAATGTATGAATTGTTACAGGACATTTGTGGAAATTTATTAAAAAACTCTACCATCACTTTTTGAATAAGATAAAAGTCAAAAAAATTTACTTTTTCTAAAAGACATATATATCTTAAAATAAGATATAAGTTGGAAAAACAAACAAACTGATTATGTTTTGTTATTTTTTTAATGAATTTATTTTCCAATGGCAATTTATCATTTATAGTGTTATATTATAATTTTTAAAGTACCACTTTAACCAAATTTTTTTGATAATTTATGATACAATGTGAAACAATCATATACATTCATACTTTGGGAAAAAATAACAATCAATTATCGGGTTGGGGTGGATCAAGTTCTTCATGTAATGTCGGGGACGGGGGGTTCAACTTTGTCTCCTTCATTTCAATGGAGTTAAAACAATGTTATTTTATTGAAATTATATATATCTATATATAGTTTTGTTTTAGCCTACCCAAATAAAAAATCCTGGGTACGCCCCTGGGACGAAGAATATGGACCATTAGATTTACATGCACTTGTCAAAATTTCTCCATAATCTATATTCCACATTCTTCGTCCTGATAGTAGAAATACTATATATATATAGTCAAACTAGCTATATTAACTCAAATTTATGAATTTTGACTTCAATATCTCAACCATTGGAATAATGAGCAATTGAACAAATGGGTGGTTGAGATATTAAAGTAAAAAAATTGAATCATAAATTTGAATTAATATAGTTTGACCTATATATATATATATATAAACAGTGGAAGGAAAATAAAAATTTATAAATGTGAAACACGAAATTAACCTGGCCAGCTGGCCTGTATTAAATACGTTCGAGTGCACTAATTAACAGTAAACATGTCTAAAATTGTATGTAGCGATAGAAGGGTATCTAATTAATTTAATCAATCACGACAGCACATGTTGTGTCTGCCGTTTATTTTGTGCTCAACATGATTGGCAATGCCAATGCTATTGCAAACACGGTACACGGTTTGAAAAGATAAATAAAATAAAATAAAATAATATATATATACTTGTTTTTTTTTTTTTTTTTCATTGTTTTTGTAGAAACTTGGATTATTTTTTTCAAAACTACAATCTACAATAAGTTTTCCATCACTTCGTAAACTATATATATATATATATATATATATATATATATATATATATATATGAGATAATTTAAAATGATATGAAAAAATATATACAAATGTTATATTTATCACGTCATCTTATTATCTTATTATGCATATTATCGTTTTATATAAATAACCACAACCAAAGTTAAAATAGTTTTCCATAAATATAACATTGATTAAAATCATTTTTAATTCTCATATATCATGTTGTACCACCGACCAATATCTCTCGATAGTATATATATATACATAAATTTTATTATCAGTTCAAACTGATAAAAGTTATATCAGTTCCTTATATGTGTGCCATAGGATTTAAATACTTTGACTTGGCTGTATGCACTTGTCAGTCAAAGTATTTAAATCCAGTATCCCACACACTAGGAACTGATATAACTTTTATCAGTTCGAACTGATAATAGAAAGACTATATGTATATATATAACCAATGGTTTTTAAGATTAGTGGAATATAATGATATGAGATTTAGTAAATCACATCACTATCTTGATCCCATTTAGTAAACCCATCGAGAATGTGTAAATCACATGTTGGAAAAAAGCACAAACACAATCTCTTCTGCTCCTGTTTTTGTGCAAGGAAATTACATTTTTGTTTTACTAGAAAATTCCAAAAAAAAATTTGGTATCTGTGGGTGTTCGAACCAACTTGCGTGCATTTCGACTAATCCCACCAAACCCTGAAGAAAATTCCAAATTGATAGATCCATTTTAAACACATATGTGCTATCATGGTCTCAAAAGTCCAAATATGATGTGAAAGTAGTAACTTTTTTGTCCTAAAATTCTATTCTTCTAGTTTCTTACCAAACTTCTATTCTTCATTTCTTCTACACCTTCCAATAAGGGTTGTTTATTCAAAAGAAGTTAATTTTACCTAATTCAACTAGCCAAATGTGTCCAAACTAGAAAATTATTTCATAGATTTTATTAGCGTCACAAAATTCTCAAACTATTCATTGACCTTTTATGTCAGTCATGAATATAATGAGCATATAATGATGACCAAATAGTTTAAGTAACGTTTTAACCACGTTAAATAAGAATAAATGTTTCAATAAAGGAAAAAAACTATCAACGCCTTAACGGTCATACACTCATACCATATTTCATTAAGGTTATTGATCCAGTGGTAACGGTTAGATATCAAACAATTACATTTTAAAAATCTTACGATATTATTGTAATAGTAACATAGTTAAATTTAAACGAAGAAGATGGATGAATAAATTGAAAAAAATTTGTTATGTTACAATTTATTTTCATATATTAATCGAGTCGATTCATATTGATTAACAAATGCAAATATTTTTTTAGGAGAGTAATTATCTCCCTTTGTTCGTAAGTAGCTCACAAAAAAAAACCTAACGTGGGCTCAAATTAGTTTATATATATATATAACACCATTTAATTTTTTCGTGTTGCACCCCTTTTTTTTTTTTTTTTTTTTTTTTTGAAGTTTATATATATATATATATTTATTTATTGATTAACAAATGCTAATAATAAAAGCATTTATGTCGTGCCGGGTACGAAAATGTACCAATGAGAGAACCGAACCGGAAGCAAAGTATAGAGTGGAACCGGACACAATTGTTAACCATGTCCATGTCTGATGTCTCCTCTTTGTGTGATCCGCCAGTCCCGCCATTTGACACGTACACGCTCATGTTTTTTTTTTCTTTGTTTTGTTTTGTTTTTTTTTTTTTGTTTTTCCAAATTTAACAACAAAAATATCAGACAAACGACAACAGCAACAGTAAATACAAAAATGGCCGTGTGTGAAAAAAGAAAAAAAGGAAGGGAAAAAAAGATTTGGAAACTGAGAGGAAATCTAGAGGAGTTTCCATTTATATTAGTAGTGCTAGTTGTGGTCAAACTTGTTGTTTTTGTGAGGTGAGACACCATTATATTAAGACATTGTAGTATACTTACATTTAACACTATGCAGTATTAGTGTTAACGAAACCGAAGACTAAACAAATCAAAAGCCGGCTGCTTTCTCTCTGTTTTCACTTCTAAAAATTCTCTTTTTATCTCTCCACACAACCCCACATCCATTACCATCTTAAAGTTTATTTTTTTATTTGGATTCGTTTGATTTTTTTTTCTTTTCTTCCTTTTGGGATAGTGAAGAAGGTGAGGAGAGATATTTATATAGAATATACCCAGAAAAAAATTATTGATGGGGTTTCTTCCTTTTTTTCGTATTTGTATTGGGATATGAACCATTGATTGAGTGTGTGTGAATAAATCTGATTTTTTTTTTTTTTTTTTTTTCATTGGTGGGAGAGGAGATATTTGAAAGTTTTTTTTTTTTTTTTTTTTTTGGGGGTGGGGGGGGTGTGATTGGTGAGATTTGAAGAGATGGGTTGTTTTCCTTGTTTTGATTCAAAGGAAGAAGAGACCTTGAATCCAGTGAAAGAATCTGATGTTCAAAAGCCAATCCAACCTATGGTTCCTGATAACATTTCCAGACTCACTTCTGGTAAGTTTTGATCAATCAGTTAGTTTTTATTTCGATTGTATTTGTAGTTTTCGTTGTGTAATTGATTGATCTGATCTGGGTATCTTTGATTTAGTTTTGATTATGATAAACTATTGAAGATGCTGGTTTTGTTCATTTATGTATATGATAAACGATTGGTTTTGTTGAATAAAATTTTTGGACCTTTAATTTGATGGGTTATTTTGATTCAAGTGGTATTAAAAAATGAGATCTTATGATGAATTTGCTTGCTCAGGTCGATCTGATTGGTAATTTAATTAGTGGGATTGATGAACTTTTGACTAGTAAATAAAAAATCAAATCTAGTTAATCATCTTTTACTAACTGTGATGGTCAACTTCTAAATCTATTAATTTTCATTTGCTTTCGAAAACCAATGGTCAAAATCCATTATCATCACTCTATGAATAGGTTGTAATCTTATTGGAATTATCGGATTAAGCCTTGTTTTGTTCATTGATAAGAGGTTTAATTCTCGGTCTAGATGGTTTAGTTGGTGATAAGATGGTAATTATGGATTTGGTAATCTTGTTTTGATGGAATTTGTAGGAAGGGACAGGCTGAGATCAAGAAGCAATGGAGGATCCAAAAGAGAATTTCCCGGTCCTAAGGATGTCATGCCTGGTGCCAATATAGCTGCTCAAACATTTACTTTCCGTGAGCTTGCTGCTGCCACAAAGAATTTCCGGCCAGAGTCTTTCATAGGGGAAGGGGGATTTGGACGTGTGTACAAAGGGCGGTTGGAGAGCACTGGTCAGGTAAATTATTCTATTTTGGTTTATTTCATATTTATGACACCCAAATCAGATGTTTTAAGCGAAATAAGTTAACTTGGCGTGTTATTTGGGTTTTCTGGTGTTAGGTCCTTTTCTCTTGTTAATAAACTTGTGTTTAACCAAGCAATAAAACAGGGAGAAAAAAAATTCCTAAATTGAATTATAATGATTATAGTAGCAATTCGAGGTAACATATTCAGAAAAAGGAATGGATTCAGATAAGGTCCTGAATCCATTGTAGAACACCAATTTGACCATTTCCATTCTATTTTAATATTATTAGGCAATATTCATTATAGTTTTCATTGGCCAATGTTATCTCTTGACATAGTTGATCTTTGTGGAGGAGAGAGCATCAGAGCAGCATTGTGTATATTTCAACAAAGTGGAATTTCTTATCACCCTCAACTTGATTTTATCATGACTTAGCAGAATTTCAGTCGAAATTTTGTTTTATTTTGCTATGAAGTTCCTGCCCTGTTGCTGCTTGCATAAGCATCATCAGTATGATTATCGTGTGTTAACCACTCAAGCGTAAGAGGTGAAAAAGCAAATGTACTTTACCATGCAACTTTGTTTAGATAACGAATTCTTTCTATATACCAAAACTGCAATACACAATTGAATATTTGCCGATGTGAGACAAATCCAAGATTCGGACAATTTGGCTAAAATTTCATTAGAATAACAACTGAAATTATAAGATTTTAGATTTTTAGTAAGCATGACTTTGCCTATCATCTACAGCTTCTGGTTTTCCATGAAGATGTTTACTGATCTTGTTCCAATATTCGGACTAGTGAACATGTTTGACGTGCTGTTTAATATATTATAAACCATACTTTTTCTCTTGCAGGTTGTCGCTGTCAAACAATTAGATAGAAATGGCCTTCAGGGTAACAGGGAATTCCTGGTGGAGGTTCTGATGCTCAGCCTTCTGCATCACCCTAACTTAGTGAGTCTGATTGGATATTGTGCTGATGGGGACCAGCGGCTTCTTGTATATGAATTCATGCCCTTGGGATCTTTGGAAGATCACCTTCTCGGTACGTTTTGTTGCACTTCTGATTTTCTGAATTCTACCTTCATTCGTTTATTCATTTTGTTTAGCGGGTTGTAGCAGCTGTCATATTGAAAAATCACAGTCAATTCTTTTTCTTGCTTGAAAATCTTACTCATACCCTAAACGAGACAATTAGCTGAAGCCTCAATCCAATTTCATTGCAAAGAGAGTGGCTGACTGAATAGGATGTTAGCAGAACTGGTTGGAAGAAATGAAAAGTCCCATCCTTTATGAAAATAAATGACTTATGGCAAAGTTCAAACATGCTGTCAAAACTACTGTTGCCTAGAGCAAATATTTGCGATTTGACTTTGTTAAATTACGCATTCTTTTTTAGGAGAATTGTTAATTATGTTGTCTATTAAGCAGTGATTGGTGGAACACCTGATGCATTTGTTTTGTCGCTATTTAATCTGCTTGTGATGTTATGAAATATAATTTATTAGCACTTGAAACTTAGAATTGAAGATAGTTTCCTATTAGGCTTTTCTTAACTATAAATGAAGCTATTGGTCAGAATTCTCATTTCCATATGCATCGTCCTCAAAGTTTCTTTTTTGTAGAGTTCAGATATGATTCTGCTTGGTTCTTTATTGCATATGCTTCTTATATATTCTAGTTTAGAGATAATTTAGAATTCCTGGTAGAAATGGAAATATATTTTCAATCTTGTATCTTTCTGGCATTGCTTTGCTAGATGTTTATATATATGGGTAGCAGTAGTGCCTTATAAATAGAAAAAAAAAAAAGGATGGTGAGTTATCATGGATCAGTGAGGAACGGGCAGCACTCCCGACTAAGAAGGTACCTAAATAGTGAACCACATAGACAATGATTTCATAGGAGTTGTTCTGTTGACACTCACTTGTGCACCATAATATGTTAAAAGCTGTGAATACTCAGGATTGTGCTGTTGAGAGTATGAGTGCACAGAAATGTCAAGAAGCAATTGCAATTTATGACATTGAACACTTTTTTTTTTTTTTTTTTTTTGAGTTTCATGGATTGCCTATGGGAGGTAAAAGTAACTGCTAATTTGTTGATCGATCCTGTGCAGATCTTCCACCTGACAAGGAACCACTTGATTGGAACACAAGAATGAAGATAGCAGCTGGTGCAGCCAAAGGTTTGGAATACCTTCACGATAAAGCAAACCCACCGGTTATATATAGGGACTTTAAGTCCTCCAACATATTGATGGAGGAGGGATTTCATCCGAAACTCTCTGATTTTGGGCTAGCGAAGCTTGGTCCAGTTGGAGACAAGTCACATGTTTCCACCAGGGTTATGGGAACCTATGGTTATTGCGCTCCTGAGTATGCCATGACCGGACAATTAACTGTGAAATCTGATGTCTATAGTTTCGGGGTAGTCTTCTTAGAATTGATTACTGGACGAAAAGCGATTGACAGCACCAGACCCCATGGAGAACAGAACCTTGTGACATGGGTAATATATTTAAATATTCTTGAAATGGAGTTACCTAACTTATTGGCTTGTTTCGCTACATGTAACAAGCAAGTGAAGGCTATATGATTACTTAATAATTGATTGTTGATGGTGGTTTTATGCATTATACAGGCACGTCCATTGTTCAATGACCGAAGGAAATTCTCAAAATTGGCAGATCCACGACTTCAAGGCCGATATCCTATGCGGGGTCTCTACCAAGCACTAGCTGTGGCATCGATGTGTATCCAAGAACAGGCCGCCACTCGTCCTCTAATTGGGGATGTGGTCACCGCCCTTTCTTATCTGGCAAACCAGGCATACGATCCTAATACAGCTTCACATGGCTATAGAAGTTCAGGGGATAGAAGCAGAGATGACAGAGGCGGGAGGATATTAAAGAACGAGGAAGGAACAGGATCTGGACGCAGGTGGGACTTGGACGGATCTGAGAAGGAAGACTCTCCGAAAGAAACTGCAAGGATGTTAAACAGGGATTTAGATAGAGAACGAGCTGTTGCTGAGGCCAAGATGTGGGGGGAGAATTTGCGAGAAAAAAGAAGACAAAGTGCCCAAGGAAGTTTCGATGGCAATAACGGGTAGTTTCCCAACGACCGTGCCAGGCACCATCTTCCCCCGAGCAGGAAAGTTCCGGCTGATCATAAGGGACATGGTGCCAACATATTCTTAAACCTTTTCTTCTGTTTACTGTTTTGGTTTCCTTCCCATTGAAACATAGAAGACGAAGAATGTATATTACCTGCTAGGAGAGCGAAAGCAGAAAGCAGAACGAGATGTATTTATAAAAATTTTGAGAGTAAACACGTCTCAATCATGTTATGCTTCTTCTGCTCGCTTTTGTTAGGTTTCGTCTGATCAAAACTTTTCTGTTGTTATTAAACCTTGTAGTCTTCTTCAACACAATTTACCAACTAATGGAGATAATTTTATCGACTGGTTGATGTCTTACTTGTAGTACGTTGATGCATATATACTCTTTAACTACTTAATCACTTATGCTGCAATTGCTGAAGAACCCTTGTTTACTTGTCGCCGAGTTCTCATTTTTCTAAGAGATGAATCTCATCTGTCAATAGCATTTGACGATTGAAATTGACGGATGTCATTCTGAATTTTTGTTAAAATCCAGATAATAGCTTTATATGCAACCTGTCATGCCACCTATGTCATTCTGGTATGTGAAATTCTTTGCTCATTGCTGATCTGTGAGATGATATTGATTGTTGCTGAACTTGAGATTATCTCCAGGACTGACAATGAAAATGGAAGCTCCTGTACGAAAACTACATGTGGCAAACATCGAACCAGTAGATTATTTTCTGATTGTTCTTACATTTAAGACGATCAAAAGTGACCGACCAGCCTTTAAAAATGGGTCCATCACTTGTGATACTGGGTCGATAGACTTGGCACACTTTTATTCCAAGTGATATCAGCTTGATGATTGATGATACCTTCAATCATTTCCCATCTACACAATAATGTTTTTCGGCTTTTCGCTTCTGAATTAACACGGTAAATTCTCATATATTGTTCTAAAATAAAAGCAAGAGAGAGCAGTCATGTTTGTCTATCTCCAAACCGGAGTAAATTCAGATTGTTTATATACTCAACTGTATACAGAGCAGTAAATACACTATACGCCGGTCACTGTATCAGTTACAGTTATTTTCTGATGATTAAGAATAATAACATAAGTTTTTGATTTGATTCATAAGAACTTTTATTAACTCAAACAGGAGATTCATCCTGGTGGATGCCATTCCAGATTTCGAAGCTCTTCTCTTGTATTTTAGGCTCATGACGATCCACTCCTTGTAATTCAACCTTCTCTGCTGCCGCGTCTTCTTTAATCTCTTCATTGTTGTTCTTCATATAGCGTTGAATTTCAACTGGGATCAGCACATCGTCCCCAATGGTTCGAATTATGACAACGTTCTTGACTGGCGAATCAGGCATAGCTGTCTCCACTGCAACATTTTCGATCTTCCTGATATTCTTGTAAAACATGTAGACTATCATCTGAAGTAATCCCAACACGAACCCGATAACATTTGGAAGCTGTTTGATTGATCACCATCATCAAAAAAACATTAGTCATCAATCAATGGCTGCAGCAGTGATGTGCAATGATTGAAATCGAAAGTGTTCGATGAAATTAATTAACTAATTAAGCTCACCGCAATGCAGATATCTTTGAGGGAAATACCATAGCCGAACCACATGATTGCACTAATTGTAAGGAAGAATGACAAATTGAATGGCATGAACTCAACGCTTTTGGTTCTAATAACATGTGCCTGCACAACAAGTAAAGTCAGGACTCGTTCTGACAAGAGAAGGATTAATACGCGTTTATGTTAATTAATTAATACTCACCACAATTGATAAAGGTGCCGCGAAGACACACACAGAAAAGCCGACGCAAATCCAGCCGATGACTATGACTTGTAGGTTACCTTTCAGCAGGAAGTGTGTGACCAGAAGGATCAAAGTGAAAGCTCCAATGTTCATAGAGAAAAGTATTTTGAGAGCTAATTTCTGCAGCCAAAAATTAGAAAAAATAAATTAAAATTACAGGTTAATTAAGTAAAATAAATAATTAAACTATATATATATACACACACAAGTGTTGAGTTTCAAGATATGTACTCTATTCTCAATTGGTGCATAAACAATGAACATGGCTATGTAAATGGTCTCTACAACACATCCAAAGCAGTTGATGGTGATGAGAAGAAAAGCATTTCCTTTGACCATTGCATAGTACAACCAGAGCATGGAGCTGAACAAAGCTACCAGATAGGGCAAGCATTGGAAGCTGTCGGTCGTTTTCCTTTTGAAAATCCGATAAAACGTTGACCTGGATGGGAAAGAATAAAAATAACTGTTCATATTAATTCATAAACCACGTTTTTCGTGCAAGTATAAAACTACTTTTGAAAAGTTATGGAAGATAAAATACGTCAAATACTTACACTGGAGCGAGAAACACGAGGAATGAGATGATGTTACCTGTTGTTACAAAATAAAGATATTAACTAATTAGTATAGCTTTTGAATATCATTCAAAGCAAGAAAAAAACAACTTTAATTGTAAACAAAATGTAAATTATCATGAACAGCAAACAAAACCTACCTGTAGCAATAACATGTGTGTATATAGTTGAACAGAATTTCTACTTAGAGAAATGTATGAAAAGGTATTCTATATAGAGATCGTGAGCTTTCATTTCATTTTCATCAATAAAGTACACAAATAAATTAATAATTACTTAATTAATCATATCTTATGAAGAAGGTTGATCATCATTCACATGACAACATTAATTTTTATAAAACCATAATTTTACTAACAATAATAATAATAATAATAATAATAAAGTATCTCAATGCCTACAAAAAACTATCAAATACAGAAATAAATCCTTCTCTCAACGAACAAGACAACAGAAAAACCTGAGTATAACACACATAAACAAGCTATAAAGTGATTATCAGGTTTGATAATCCAGGATTTATACGAAAAAATACGTGGGATCCCGGGCCTAAAACCTGAAACCGTAAGCTTGGTGTGCTAAACTGCATGTCTATTGATCAATGTTAAAGAGAGAGAGAGTGAGAGAGAGGTGGGAATAATATGAATGCATATCAATTTCTACTATATACCTAAGATGCCAAAGACTACTGTCATGAGATGTTGATTGATCATAATGGCCATCTCTAAAGTCTCAGCTCCCTTTTAATGAAAAGTACAGAAGAAGAAAAAGAAGAGAGCAGAGGGTCTCAAGAGAGAAGCCCTGAAAATATATTTCTTGAGGAGGAGGTAAAACAAGGGATGGTCAATAACAGGGTTGGAGAGGTGTTTATATACACAAAATTCTTCACAGAAAAGCAAATATTACGAGGAGTAGTGTGAATATCGATTTCATTCTGGTTGCATGACAAGTGGAACTTTTAGTAGGTGGAATTGCTTAAAATCATTCACTACCCCAATCATATTAATTCCTCTATCTCTACTAGCGCGTGAATCCTTTCTCCAATCAACTAAAGAACACGTGTACGGTATAATCTCTATCAAATAATAACAAAAAGGGTTATTGGCACCGATCCCCCTGAACTTTATATGTGTTTGTATTTTACTCCCTGAACTTTATGCGAGTTTGTATTTTACTCAATGAACTTTTTTTTAGACATTAAACCCATGAACTCTTATTAATTGGCAAAATCTGATTGTAGATGCTCCCTCAAACAAGTGTTCAGGGGACAATAAACCAAACAGTTTACCGATTAATGAGAATTCAGAGAGTTTAACGCTTAAAAAAAAGTTTAGGGTGTAAAATGCAAACTATTGTAAAGTTCAAGGGGGACTGGTGCTAATAACCCTAACAAAAATTAATACTTCTATTATTATAGTTTAGTAATTTACCGGGAATCTTTTGTAATAGTAGTAACAATTATTTTTTTTACTGCGGATTGCAACCTATTTCATTAAAGTAATGTCATTTTTTTAGTGGGCATAAACTCCATTTTCATATGTTGTGATGCTCAACTATTATTATGTTTTTGAAAATATTTATCTATCCACATATCTAGACCTTGTATCTATTTTATTTTATTTTTTAAGCTTTTGCCATTGGTAGGATTAATCGAGCCATTGACTTGGAGTCATTTGTCCAAACCTCAAACTCGTCAATCTACCATGATGTTAAACTATTATAATTATATATTATAATTCGATTAAAAGTATAGGAGTGCTAGAATCACTCTCTCAATCCACTCTCTCAACTCACTCTCTCTTTATAATTTGATATGTGGACAACATTTACTTCTCTACATCAAATTTAGAGCCATTATAAATGATCTGCTTTTATTTATTTATTTGCAAATCAAACCAACAACTAACTTCCTAAATTACCTACGGTTTATTTTACCGATATCAAGTTTATTGTTTTTTTAAATAGCAGTTTTGTTCATTTTACAACTTCTTTTTTTCCTACGGTTCCCAAATTATTAATCCTGGGCAACCATTGAACTTTTTTATTTTTTTATTTTATTTATATTATTTGTTAAATCTGAATTTCACTCTAACTCTCATCATTTTCAAACATAAATTGTCTTTCACAATTGTTACACGTAATTTTTTTTAATAGCTTTTTATATTAAATAATTTTATTGTGTTGTATTGAAATTTTATATTGAACTTTTTTTTGTCCTTATATAACTATGTAGATGAAGAAGTGAAGAACCTTTGTTATTTCCTTTTAAAAAAAACTGCCTTTTATTATTATTATTATTATCTTTTTTTGAAAAAAAAAAAAAAAACTGATATTAGATAGCAATTTACTATTTTTGTTTATATTTTCTTTCCGATCTCGACTCATGTTTCCCATGTTTAGCATTTATTGACTTATTACTATTTTTGTTTATATTTTCTTTCAGATCTCGATCTCATGTTTATCATGTTTAGTATTTATTGATTTTATTGTTTCACATGTTTGTTTTATTTTTCTTCTCAAATTTCAGATCTATGTTTACTCTCTCGGTTTATTTTCATTCAGATCCTCTAGATATACTATAATTTGTATCAATTCATTAATCATAAGCACAAGAAACAAAACTAGTGTGGACAATCTTCAATCCAAACATCCTGACACTCAAGAGACAAAACAAAATTGGCCAAATTATGAGCCACTCGATTACACCTCCTAGGAACAACTTGCACTTGATCAAAATGGAAGCTGCAGAATATCCTCGATCATTACCCCAACATATCTGACAGAGGAGGAGACTTGGAGACAAGTAGGCAACAACAGCATTAACAACATTCAAGGCATATGATTCCAAAAACAACAGGCGGCACTCAAGCACTATACCGCATTCCGCAGCTAGATGCAAACCACGCAGCATATATAGTCAGAGCTCGAGCATGCACATGAAGCCATCCAATATTATCAGTCCCAATTTACTTCTTTTCATCTTCACATTTATTTTTAATATACTCTGTGTTTGATGCCAATGATATATTTTATCCATGCAATAGTTGAATGTTATTTACAAAACAAGAATCGCAACTAAGAAAACATAATCTTTGATCAAACGAAACCACACTCAGGTGGTGTATTAAGTTTGAAAAATAAGTAAAAAGGTAGTCCTATAAATAAATAAATAAAAATTAATAAAACCATTTAATTTAATATAATTAAATCAAAATTTTAAAAAGTAAGACATAAATAGTTCAATAATAGGACAAGTTTAATGTAAAGAAGTAAATGGTGTCCACATATCACGTTATATAGAGAGAGCGTTTCGAGCACTCCGTTTTAAGAGTATACCCTTTAAACACGTCTTATCTTAGAACGTTGGTGTGCACTACTCGTTGTAAGCGTGCACCACTAGAGTTAGCAAATTGTAAAAATAGATATTTGTTATTTTTACTTTTTTAGCATGAGTTGGGTTTGGGATTAGCACTCGCGAGGTGGAGCATGGTGTGGTAGTTTTTATTTTCTCGTGACCTCTCGAAACTCTTTTGTCACTTTTTAGCCGTTTCGCGTTTCACTTTGGCTTCTCAATGAAACCTCACAACACGGGGGAGTAGCATGCATTTTCCGTTTCGGTCGAAAATGTACGATGATCCATGGTACACGTGTGAGCAACATGCATTATCCGTTTCAATCGATTTTATTAAGAGTTAAATTTTGTAACAGCATTATTCAAGAAAAAATGCCCAGGAAAAAATGGAAAAAATAATCATGCATCGCCTCGTCAGCCCTACGTTTTTGGATTTTGTTGTGTAGTGCTTGTTGTTCAGGCAAAAGTAATATAAATTTTATAAAAGTTTTCGTGTGAGAAGAGAAAATCTAACCTTTTTTTGATATTTATAATATATTTTCTTTAGTATAAAATTAATTAAAGCCTTTGTTTTTGCAGTTATATAAGGAAGAAATTTGGAAAAAAAAAAAAATAATAATGATGTTGTTGTTATCCTTTTGTTGTTATTGTATTCGTTTGGTGATTTTTTTGGAAAGTTTGCTAGGTGGAGACTAATGGTTTTGCCAGATTCATGGCCATTTTCTTGAAAGAGAAGAATCTCGAATGGTTTAGATTTCTTTCGCAAGTTTACAATTTCCTTTAATGATTATTGTTCGGTATCTTTTCTGTAACTTATGAAATAATCATTATTTAGTTGTACTGAATAAATAATAAATTACGTTGGTATACAGGAATGCACCTGAACTCTAAAGGAGTCTTCCTGACTTCATTGATTGCATGTGCTAGAAATTAGTTTTCTTTGGGGTTACTATTAAACAACTAAAAATGGCATTAAAAAAAAAAAGGTGATTCATTGCAAAAGTGTGTAATAACATGTGTTTTCCGTTCTGATTTCTTTCATAAGTGTACAATTTCCTTTAATATTGGTTATTAATGTTAGAGTCGGTTTGATATTTTTGTCTATTACTTGTGGAATAATCAAAGTTAATTTAACTGTATTGAAGAAATAATCAACTATCTGTAAATTTATTTGTAGAAATGCACATGAAGGAGTACTACATGAAACTTTAATTTGTTTTGTTAGGGGTTACTATCAAACACTAATTATATGATAATAAAAACGAAAGTGATTCAAGGCAAAAAAAAAGAAGTAATAATTTTGATAGAGTCGTCTCTGTCAAGTTTGGTAAATTATATATATAATATTTAAAAAGCTGTCTGATTTGATTTTGACTTTTAACATGATTTCAACCCAGTATCGCCACGATATCATAAACTAATGGTTGTTGCATATGAAAATCAATAATTACGTTCGTCGAATGATCATCAGGTCATCAAATGGCTCCCACCATGCACCAACGTAACATGCACCCTCAAAAAAGCTGCTGATGATGATGATATCATCATTCCTGAATCAAATCCCGATTAAAATGCACTAAAAGATCATCACGATCATGATCATATTCATTTATTTGTCGAGACATTACAATATTAGACTCTGCAAGCACGATACATATGCAACTCGCTCCCAGTATTCAAGGGAGGGGTCCTCTCCATACATATAATTGGTGAGCTTATATTTACAATACAATATTTGAAACTCATCGTGGAGCTTCATTTTAAAGTCTCTAACTGGTCAACTACCAAGTCAATGAACTTTGGTAATCGATATAAATAAATCATTGGTGCTTGGTGTTTATCGTTATCGTCATTAATTTGTATACGATTAAATTTGATTTGAAAGGAGGACGCAACAAGTGGCGTCATCGTTATTAAATTTGATTTGAAGACATCTCATATAATTGAGCACAGTACGGATGGAGATCAATATCATGATCATCAATATCTCATCTGGTTTTTGTTTATTCATGCTGAGATCACCATCGACAAATTAAAGAACCATTCAAATTCGAAGACATACCGCGTTTTGATTTAGTGTGTGCATGTGTCCCCCTCCTCCTATATATCGTGGTTTTCAGATGCCAGTTCACCATGTCATTATTGAGATAAAAGAAAGAGATAAGGTGGTGGTGGGGCGCAATTGCAGAACCAGACAACGACGAGCATTTCTAGGCGTGGAGGAAACTTAATTTGTATTAATAATATTATCAAGCTATTATCATGCATTTTTTTTTTAGATCTGACATCAATCGGATTAGAAATCTATCAGGATCACATTACATATCAAGCTATGAGCATCAATATTTTTCACTAATGAGTAGGTGTCTCTAAACACTCTATGAGAAAGTATACGACGACTTTGCTAAAAAGGGATCGATAGTCCCAAATTCTTGCAAGTTGTAGGTAGATTTCGTTTGTGTAAAGACCTTAGTTTAGTATGTAAATGTATATGATTAATCATTTGTGATGATAAATCAAGTAATCAAAAAATCGTTTATTGAAATGAAATTAAGCAACCCCAAATCCCCAATCAATCTAGAAACTTCCGTACACAACTCTCCTATTACAATCATTTGCAACTATTAGCTTTCTAATCCAATCATTTTAACTAAATAATGCTAAATATTCCATTTTCATAATGTTTATTCGATAGCCAATTGAGGTTGGAATATAAGTCAAATCATATAGTTGAGATAAGGGACCTAACATCATTGCATTCATGAGCGTAGCCAAGGGTAGGCTACCCCTGGCTGCAGCCCGGTCTAAAATATAAGAAAGAAAAAAAATTATTAGTTAATTAAATTATTTATTAGTTAATCATGAGATTATTAGTTAATATAATCCTAAACATTTTAGAGTAAGTTTTGTATTGTAACCCAATTAGTTAATTATATGCCCATTAGACCATCTAATAAAATAATTTTCATAATTCAAATTTAACCGATTGTTAAACTAGCTATTTGATCTCCCATTTTATTAGCATGTCTCTCTTACTGTCTCATCGTCCTCCCATAAGTAATCTCAAAATATTAATTTAATTATTGATGTATTTACTATAAAAAATTATGAAGCTCTATTTTTCCTTCTTTGTTGTCCTTCAATTTTATTTTACATTTCATACAAAATATAAAATAAATAAGTTGTTTAACATTTCTAATTTCTTTTAACCTTCATACATAATGTTAAATATTAAAGCTTTTATGTCTTATCAAATTTCATTTTAAAACATATTAAATGCTTAGCCCATCACAAGAAAAAATCCTGGCTACGCCATTGATTGCATTATTATTATTATTATTTTTTATTTTTTATTTTATTTTAACTAAGTGTGTATATTATTGTCTATCAAATGCACATGTTATCCAAATTTAATTAATATACCATTTAAATAAAACTTTAAATTAAAAAAAAAATGTGAGCCTAGGACCATGCGGGTCCCCTCAGGATTGCCATTAAATGCATATAAATGTCGGAGTCAGAAATTCAAGTTTGGGGATATTATATAAAAGTAAAAAATTTAAGAAAGCCAAATTGAAAAAGATTTAAAATTAACTAACAATTTTATATAATTTTTAAAATTTATTTTAAAAAAAATTGAGACCAAGCGAAAATGGCCCTCGCCAGCCTCACCTCCCTTCGCCGCCACCGAATATGATTACATGTCAAATGCGATAGATCATTATTATTATATGTCCATTCTTCAAACTATAATTGCAGAACCAAACAATGACAAGCATTTCAAGGCGTGGAGGAAGCTTAATTTGTATTAATAATATTATCAAGCTATACTCATACATTTGTGTTTGAGAGCTGACATCAAACATATCATAAATCTGTCGGGATCGTCTTGCATATCAAGCTACGAGCATTAATATTTTTCACTAATGAGTAGGTGTCTCCAAACACTATGTGATAATGTATACGACAACTTTGCTAAAAAGGGATATATACGCAAAAATTAATCATTTGATTACGTGCATATTGAATAGTTCTGAATTCTAGCAAGTTGTAGGTAAATTTCGTTTATGGAAAGACCATTCTTTGTTCAATGACCGAAGGAAATTCTCAAAATTGGCAGATCCACGACTTCAAGGCCGATATCCTATACGGGGTCTCTACCAAGCAATAGTTGTGGCATTGATGTGTATCCAATAACAGGCTGCCACTCGTCCTCTAATTGGGGACGTGGTCACCACCCTTTCTTATCTGGCAAACCAGGCATACGATCCTAATACAGCTTCACATGGCTATAGAAGTTCAGGGGATAGAAACAGAGATGACAGAGGCGGGAGGATATTAAAGAACGAGGAAGGAACAGTCGGACGCAGGTGGGACTTGGACGGGTCTGAGAAGGAAGACTCTCCAAAAGAAACTGCAAGGATGTTAAACAGGGATTTAGATAGAGAACGAGATGTTGTTGAGGCCAAGATGTGGGGGGAGAATTTGCGAGAAAAAAGAAGACAAAGTGCCTAAGGAAGTTTCGATGGCAATAACGAGTAGTGTCCCAACGACTGTGCCAGGCACCATCTTCCTCCGAGTGGGAAAGTTCGGGCTGATCATAAGGGACATGGTGCCAACACATTCTTAAACCTTTTCTTCTGTTTACTGTTTTGGTTTCCTTCCCATTGAAACATAGAAGAAGAAGAATGTATATTACCTGCTAGGAGAGTGAAAGCAGAAAGTAGAACGAGACGTATTTATAAAAATTTTAAGAGTAAACACGTCTCGCTCATGTCATGCTTCTTCTGCTTGCTCTTGTTAGGTTTCGTCTGATTGAGACTTTTCTGTTGTTATTAAACCATGTAGTCTTCTTCAACACAATTTACCAACTAATGGAGGTAATTTTATCAACTGGTTGATGTCTTGCTTGTAGTGCATTGATGCATATATATACTCAACTTACTACACAGCACATACGCCGGTCACCGTATTGGTTACAGTTATTTTCTGATGATTAAAAACAATAACACTATACGACCAAATGACATTTTTCGGGTACTTTTATTAACTCAAACAGGAGATTCATCCCGATGGATGTCATTCGAGATTTCAAAGCTCTTCTTTTGTATTTTAGGCTCATGACGATCCACTCCTTGTAATTCAACCGCCTCTGCTGCCGTGTCTTCTTTAATCTCTTCGTTGTTGTTCTTCATATAGCGTTGAATTTCAACTGGGATCAGCACATCGTCTACAATGGTTTGAATTATGACAACGTTCTTGACTGGCGATTCAGGCAGAGCTGTGTCCATTGCAACATTTTTTGTCATCCTTATATTCTAGTAAAACATTTTCGATCACGGCTATAGCAGTGATGTGCAATGACACGTGTACGGTACAATACTTCTATTATTACTTCTATTATTGTAATTTGGGATATTATTATTATTCCACCCTGAATTTTATGGTATTGGTCATTTTACATCCTCCTGTTTCGGTATTGGTCATTTTACCCCTTCTGTTATGTTCCGTTAACAGTTTCGGTCAAAGTACTATTTTACCCTTCTATTAAATATTAAAAATAAAAAAAACGTTTAAAAGTAAATACAGATTAGTGCCTGAATTTACTTATCCATATTGTTTTGATCTCCACTGGACCAGATCCATCCTAAATCTCACCAAAAGTTATGCAGACCTTTCCATCTCTGGTTCCACAAATCACCATTACCACCCTCTTCACCTTCCCAACACCTAAAAACCATTCCAAGCCAACACAAATTTTGTTCATTTCAACTTCTTTGAAAAAAAAAAAAACAAAAAACTGACTGCAAAACCCAGAAACGATCTTGTTCTCCACTCGATGTTGGCCAAAAATACAACCACAACCTCCAAACAAAACACCCCAACAACCCAAAAAAAATCACCACCACCCACCAAATCAAAAGATTAAAAAAATTAAATTAAATGATGGACGGTGGATCCAAACCATCCCCAAATTTAGTGAACAAAAAAATTTCAAAAAACCTTGATATAAAAAAAATAAAAATAAAAAGATTTCAAAAATCCTTATCAAAATTTTTTTTTTTTCAAAGAAAACTAGTCAAAAACATATTCAAGACTACAAAAAAATCAATGGAAATCACCAACAAATTTCCACAAAAACTCACCAAATCCAAGCAAAACCCAAAACCATTCAACAGCCACCACAAAACCCAAACCTATACCACACAAAAATCAACACACCACACAAAAATACCTAACACCAACCCCAGCCACCGCGAGAGAGACGATGTGAGAGAGAGAGAGAGAGGAGGTGATGAGAGAGAAGCGGTGGTGCTTTGTGAGAGAGAGAAACGGTGGTGCTTTGTGAGAGAGAGAAACGGTGGTGTCGTGGTGATTGATGAGAGAGAAAGAGAGAGAGAGAGAGAGAGAAGCGGTGGTGGTGAGTGGTGTGTTTGTGTGAGAGAGAGAGAGAGAAAATGGGTGAAAGTTGAGAGTGGGAGAGAGGAAATGTTTTTTTAATATTATTTTTTTAATATCTTTTAATAATTATTAACTTTACCTGTTAAGTTATGATTATAACCTCGCTTAAATAACGGAATATTCCATTATATAAACGGAATAGTAACGGAAGGTGTATATTGACTATTGATTGAAATGTCAGGGTGGAAAATGGCCAATACCGAAACAAGAGGGTGTAAATGTCTAATACCTCAAATGTTAGGGTGAAAAATAATAACATCCCTTGTAGTTTCATTAATTTACCGGGAATCTTTTGTAATAGTAGTAACAATTGTTTTTACCGCAGATTACAATCTATTTCCTCAAAGTAATTTTATTTTTTTAGTGGGCATAAACTCTATTTTCATATATTGTGATGCTGAACTATTATTATTAAGTCGGTACCCAAAATACTGACCTCACCAATGAGAGTGTAGCACGTGACCCAATTTATGAGATAAATGTAAAAAGTAAAAGTAAAAGTAAAAATGCCACGTGCTACACTCCTATTGATGAGGTCAGTATTTTTGGTACTGATCGGTCAGTACCCAAGCATTATTCTTCTTCTTATTTATTTATTTGATAGTTTATATCTATCCACTTATTTAGACAATGTATTTTTTTTTAAGCTTTTGTCATTGATAGGATTAATCGAGTTGTTGACTTCGGAGTCATTTACCAAAACCCAAAACTCGTCAATCTACCATGATGTTGAACTATTATAATTGTATATTATAATTCAATTAAAAGTATAGGAGTGCTAAAATCACTCTCCCAATCCACTTACTCTATCTTTATAATATGACGTGTAGACAACATTTACTTCTCTGTTAGGTCGATAAATGTTGATATTTGAGACCCCTAATTCCTATGTTTATGTTGTGTTCATGATTATAATTAAATATTTTAACGTGTTTGTTGAGATTGTGTAGAAGATAGCTCTTAAAGTGAGTTTGATGGCAAAAAGGTGATTTCTAGTGAAGTTTGGAGCAAAGCCATGCATTTTGAAGTTTACTGGCCTTTCCAGAGGAAAAAGCGACATGTCTGGTGACTTGGAAGAAGTCACATCTCTTTCGGCCAAATCAGGGTTCAAGACCCGAGAAATAAGCGACTTCCATGGTGACTTGTGGGAAGTTGCTTCAAAAGTCACTTTTCTCCCCATTTTTCTCTCTTCATTTACTTGAGAAATAAGTGACTTCCATGGTGACTTGTGGGAAGTCGCTTTACATGTCACGTTTTGCCCAGATTCCAGATTCGTCCCAAAGCTTCCCATATCAAATCCTAATGACTTTTAAAGATCAAGACATGTTTGGGAAACTTCCTAAACTCAAAATAAGAGTCAATCATCAAAAGAGGAAATCAAAGGATTATCATTCCTTGTTTAAATAGTCTTCCTACTTGGTGTGTTTCCTACATCAAAGCAAATTCGGAATCTACAAGAGGTATCACCTATAAATACCAAGAGCTTCTTCAATAGACGGGTCAGAAATTCATTATTCAAGATTGAAGACCGAAGACCTTTCATAGTTTTATTTTCTCTCTTCTTCTACCTTTCTTTGGTTTTAATGTTTTTATTTGCTTTCATAGTTATGATGTATAGCTAAACTTCTCATAGCTAGGGCTAACTTGAAGCCCTAGACATGAATTCAATTCCATAGACAAGTTTTGTTTAATGAAGTATTATTTTCCATGCATGATGATTTCAATTTCTCCATAAGAATTGTTTTTCTATTATCTTTGTTTCTTTGATTGGCCATCTTAGGAGCATGATTTTATGATTTATGTTGTAGGATAGAATTCAAATATTTGACAAACATATTTTTGCATGCAACAATTAATTAGAATAAAACCTAATTAAGGGAAATTGATTCATGAATAACCTAGAATAAATGCCATGTTTTAGGGTTCATGTGATATTCATATTCTTTTGGTTCTTAATGGGTTTCGATTATTAAATATAGTAAATACACATGCTAGGTTATAATTTGGAATACAAGTAGTTATGCAAATACCATGCAATCTACATATTAACTAAGAGAGAATCAATACAACTTGTGTGGAATACCCACCGCCTCGTTGTGAATATCTTCATCGTGTTTCACAATTTATTCACTAGTTGTCATCTATGGATTGGATGAATGTTTAGTGGTGTATAGAAAGTTCTAGCTAGCTTTTCCTTGTTGCTTTTTCTAAACAATTTTTCTACTGCAATATTAATTTTAGTTTAATTCAAATTCTTAGTTTTTAATAACCAATTCAACCCCCCCATTCGTGTGTGTGAGTTGTGTTTTATTTAAGTTGTTTTAGAGTCGTAGAGTGTTTTAAATTAGTGTTTTTAAATTCATAACTTCCGTAGGTAACTCATTTCTCATGGGAACGACCCTTGCTTGCCTATTGTGCTATCGTTTATGATTTGTGCACTTGCAATGTTTGATTATATTTTTGTTTGCTCTTTTGCAACCAACATTCTCCACATCAAATTTGGAGCCATTATAAATGACCTGCTTTTATTTATGGATAATACTTGTGCTTTTATTTATGGATAATACTTGGGTGCTGACCGATCAGCACCCAAAATACTGACCTGGTGTTATGGCCCAATTGAACTGTAACACGTGTCATTTTTTCTTTCACCTATTACAAATAAAACCCATAGAAGCTGAATAGTCTACTTCTCCAAAGAAAAAATGACAGTGTTACAATTCAATTAGGCCACATCACTGGGTCAGTATTTTGGGTGCTGACCGATCAGCACCAAAGTATTATCCTTTATTTATTTATTTACAAATCAAACCAACAACTAAGAGTATCCCCAATGTAAATATGTATTTTTGAGTTTCAAAATAGTGCCACATCAGCATTTCTATTCATTGTGAACCCACTTTTGAATTTTTTTTTATCGAAATGCATATTCAAATATGCAATTATATAAAATCAAATATGCATATATTTTATTACCAATCATAATAAAACACTTATTCCACTCTCTCTCCTCTTTTATTGTACAATTAAATGAGCTCTTATATTATTGGTGGAGAGAGTTGGAAATCCTAGTCGGTATTTCTACGAGAGTTTCTAGAATTAGAAACTCAACTTTATATTCTAAAAGTTTTTTTTTTTTTGGTCACATCATCTCTATATTGAGGCTAGATAAGTGTATTTGAGAGAGTTTTTCTAACTTTTTAAATATTTATTCTACGGGGCAGTCAATTTTCTCCAAATACATATTTACATTACTTCTTAAATTACCCATGGTTTATGTTGTTTTTTTAAATAGCAGTTTTGTTCATTTTACAACTTTTTTTTTTTTTTTTTTTTCCTACGGTTCCCAAAGTATACCCGTTAAACACGTCTTATCTTAGAACGGCGGTGTGCACCACTCACTATAAGCGTGCACCACTAGAGTTAGCATCGTAAAAATAGATATTTGTTATTTTTACTTTTTTAGCTTGAGTTGGGTTGGGGATTAGCACTCGCGAGGTGTGGTGTGGGCGTGGTAAGTTTTTATTTTTGAAAAGGAAAGTGTAAAACTTTTTACATTACTGCTTCAGAGTTCACTTTCCGTGAGCTTGTTGCTGCCACAAAGAATTTCCGACCAGAGTCTTTCTTAGGGGAAGGGGGATTTGGACGTGTTGGAGAGCACTGGTCAGGTAAATTCTTCTATTTCATATTAATAAACTTGTGATTAACTAAGCAATAAAACAGGGAGAAAAAATTCCTAAATTGAATTATAATGATTATAGTAGCAATTCAGAAAAGTGGGAATAGGAGAAAATAGCCTCTCCAAAGAGCAAAAGAGCAAAAATGTCCACTTTCTGAAAAAAGAGCAAAAATGTGCAAAAATGAGATGAAGTTACCAAAGAGCCCTTTAAAATGATTTTCCATCATTTATCTGATTTTAAGCAATATTACCCATTTACCCCTCGTCCTTCTATTTACCACCAATGACAAGTCAAAACATAAACCCCAAAACCCTAACCCAAAACAATATACAAAGGAAACCGAAGAAGAAGAATCGAAGGCCGAAGAAGAAGAATCCAAAACCCAAAACAGCAAAGAAACTTAATCAGTTGAAGAAGAGCCGTCGAAGAAGAATCCAAAACCCAAACCCAAACCCAGAGCAGTCGAAGAAGAACCCTTCGAAGAAGAACCCTTCGAAGAAGAATCTGAATCAGTCGAAGAAGAACGCCGAAGAGGAATCTGAATCAGTCGAAGAAGAACGCTGAAGAAGTTGAAGAAGAAATGCCGAAGACCCACCAAAGACGATAGCCAAATCCGAATCTGTCGAATAAGGCCAGGTACTTCTTCTGTTCTATCGCTATTTTTGTTCAATACTTTGATTCACTACTGCTTCTGGACTATCATTGTAGTTTTCTAAGGTTGAATGTGTTACTACATGCATATATAAGGGTTTCACTTTATATTTTTGTTGAAAACCCAATAACGAACCAAAATCACTTTAGTTTTGGGTGTTGATATTCGATTTGTTAGTTTAGGGTTTGTTTTGTTGTTAACAGTGATGTGTAGTCTTCTGCATAGATTTGAGTTGTTTTTGTTGTGATTTAAGTAATTGGTTTGTATGGATGTAAATGGATTCTTATTGCTTTTCAATTCCGCTTTGCTTCATGCTTGAGATTTTTGTTCATGTCAATATGTCATTGTGTTGAAATTGTACTGATTGATAAAATTTTATAATATTTGATCAAATATTTTTTTCCTGGGCACATGATGTTGTGTTCAACATCTAAGAGAATGGAATTTACACTTTTTATTTATTATTATTTTAGCAATTGAATTTTAGAAGTGATCAAGTACATGACTTGTCAACTCTAAAATATATTTACTATAAAAGTGAAGTTTTATTTCAACTTGTACGATTATATAAGTAATTGCTTTGTTATTGGTATAAGGAGTTGTTCATATGGTACATTTTACACTTTTGAAGTCAACAATGCAATCTTAATAGCCTAAAGTCGTTGCATGTGTAAATGGATTGTTTAGTCATAGCATATATGTAATGTGTATTTGATATTTATGTTTTATTTTTTAAATTTCAAAGGGACAATGACTTTTTTCGGGGTTATTGAAGATTATAGGATTTTGATCTTAATTTTCTATTGGGATATGGAATTAGCATGTGGTTGGATTGTTTGTGTTTGGGACAACAAGGCTGGTTGTTTGGAAACTTGGGAAATTAATAAATGTTGTATAATAGTTGCCATTAAGGAGTTTTGTGGATTCTCTTTCGTGGTAGAAATAAGTTTTCAGCAGTCAATTGGTAGCTTTACGTTAAGGTTTATAATATATATATATATATATATATATATATATGGGGAATTATAGCTTTGATACTTTAATGGATGCAATTACCTTGATGTAATCACATCAGTGGAGTGAGCTGTTAAAAGTAACTTGATCTTTGTTTGTTGTATAAATTGATCAATCATATAGTTTTTATTTATATTTTAAAAGTAACTTGATCTTTGTTTGTTGAATAAATTGATCAATCATATAGTTTTTATTTATATTTTTTTTGTCCTGATCCTTTTCAACAATTATTTATGAACATAAAGTTGAATCAGTGCATTTGTTTGTGAACCTTAGTGGTTTTGTTTTGGTCTGAAAATATTGTGTATTTGTAATAATTAATAAATAAAAAACGATTCTATTGCAAAAGTAATGACTTTTTGTCAAAAGTTATAAGAATATTTGGACTATACATTGCATCACTTTTTTGATCATTTATGTTTTGTGCTAGTGACTTTGCATGATAGATAGGAAACTTGGAACATCTTTTACAAGATAGATGGAAAACTTTGACTATTTGTTTGAAGTAGAGGTGTTTGAGCTAGATAATTATTGTTGAATGTTCTTTTGTTTCTCATGTATTTTGGTGGGGATGAAGCGTTGTTTTGGGGTTGCATTGTCGTTGTGTTGTCATTTTACATTAGCATGATTTCCAATTCCATAGCTTGAAAGTAAAATTTCCGGGTTTTCAAGTCCAATTCCTAGGCTTGAAATACAATTCTCAGGCTTGAAATCCAATTCCCTGGCTTGAAAGTAAAATTCCCGGGCTTTGAACCAATTCCCGAGAATGCCGAGATTGAAAGTAAAATTACCGGGCTTTAAAGTCTAATTAACTAAATTTTAGGGGACCAAAACTTTAAAACTATTGCCTTTTTAGTTATATTTTGATTTTAATTTTGGTCAAGGTGGATTTTGTTTTGAAATTATGATGTCGTGGTCTTAAGAATAAAAGAAAAAGTTTACTTAAGCTTAATTTTAAGCAAAATGTCTATTGATGAGGTTGTATTGTCGTTGTGTTGTCATGTTACATGTTGCATTGTCAATGTCATTTTATGTTGCTTATTCACATTACTAGACATGGCCTGAAATCATCTCTGTATATGGCTTGAAATCCTTGTTCATGTAATTGCTTGTTTATGCATATATTGTCGTGAGACTTGATGGTTATATATGGTTTGTTTTATATTAGTAGAATCTTGTATGAATTAGTTGATTATGTCAAAATTCTACAATCTAGAAATCAGAGGAATTAATCTTCCAACTTCGAACATCCTTTTGCATGATAGATAGGAAACTCGGAACATCTTTTACATGATAGATAGGAAACTTTGAACATCTTTTCACATGATAGATGTAAAACTTTGACCATTTGGATATCAGCCATTTGTTTGAAATAGAGGTGTTTGGGAGCTAGATAATTGTTTTTGAATGTTGTTTCCCCATTACTATGGTTTTTAGTAGGGATGTGGGGAACTGGGAAGCTCTATTTTGGTTTGAATTATCGTTATGTTGTCATGTTACATTAACATGATTTTCAATTCCCGAGAATGAAAGTAAAATTCTCGTGCCTAAAAGTAAAATTCCTGTTCTTTGAAGTCCAATTCCCAGGCTTGAAAGTAAGGCATGGAAGTCCAATTCCCGGGTGTGAAAGTAAGGAATCCTGGGCTGGAAATATAATTCCCAGGCTTGAATTATAATTCCCGGGCAGGAAAGTAAGGATTCCCGAGCTTGGAATCTTATTCCGGGGATTTAAAATTGGTTGTTTTTATCTAGTATTTTCTTAACTTGGCTGAGTTTGGAAAGTGCATATATTGTTGTTTGCTAGCATGTTTATAGAGATATTTAAAATATATAATGACTTGTAAATAATTATTGTCAATTGTGGTATTCTTTTTTTGTATAGCTTGTATAAATATGAATACTTAGTTTTCCTATTCAATTGTCTCTTTTTCTCTTTACATTTATGATATAAAAATTTGCGCCTTAAGTATTGATGTTTTTTTAATTTTTTTTTTTGTTATTAAACAGATGCCTGTTAATCCAAACGGAAAACTCTGGCGATTCCCGGACCATAGATTGTGGCCACCCATGATCATTTTTAGTTTATGCTTTGGTTGTCGTTCTCAAACTTTTTTGTTAGTTTTTATCATATGACGTTAGTTGTGAGACTTCATTTTGTTATTTTCATGATTAATTTCATAATGGAATGATTAATTTCATAAGCCCATATCAATTTCTTTTCATTTTTATTTTTATTTTTGAAGCCCGGTAATTCACATTTCCCGTGCTCGAAAATTGTTTCCCGTGCTTCAAAACATGATCCTTGTGCTTCAAAGTAAGGAATCCCGGGCTTCGGAATTGGACTATATTATTTTTATAATGTTTTTCCTGACTTTTTCATTTAAATATTGACAAGTGGGAAACTTCACCATACCGATTTCCCTTCATTTGTTTATTAGTCTTGCAACTATACTATACTCTTACAAAAACTGAAATCACAATTACACCCACACTTCACCATTCCAACCTCCAACTAAAACCTTCCACTCTCACCTCCAATCCCAAACTACCAATGACATGGTCTTTTGAAATAGGTTTCAGGATTGGGACCCATGTCCAACAGAAGGCCGCCGCATGTAGTCACCATTTTTGGTGGCCGAATAATAAATAAAAATCTTGAAAAAATATAATTAAATGAAAAAAGGGTTCTGTGAAGCCCGGTAATTCATGATTCCCATGCTTCAAAAAATGATCCCCGTGCTTCAAAGTAAGGAATCCCGGGCTTCGGAAATTGACTATATTATTTTAAAAATCAAGAATTTTTCTTAAAAAAAAAATATCAACAAGTGGGAAACTTCACCATACCGATTTTCCTTCATTTATTTATTATATTTGCAGCCATATTCTTACAAACACTTAAAACACAATTACACCCACACTTCACCATTCCGTTTTCCAACTAAAACCTTCCACTCCCACCTCTAATCCCAACCGACCAAGGACATGGTCTTTTAAAGTAGGTTTCGGGATCGGGATCCATGTCCAATGGAAATGCCACCGCATGTAGTCACCATTTTTGGTGGCCGAATAATAAATAAAAATCTTGAAAAAATGTAATTAAATGGAAAAGGGTTTATGTGAAGCCCGGCATTTGACGCTTCCCGTTCTTCAAAAGATGATCCACGTGCTTCAAAGTAAGGAATCCAGGGCTTCGGAAATGGACAATTTAAAAAAAAAAAAAAAAAAAAAAAAATTCTTGGTTTTTTTAAAAAATATTAAGAAGTAGGAAACTTCACCATACCAATTTCCCTTCCTTTATTTATAATTTTTCCAACCATATTCTAACAAACACTAAAAACGCAATTACACCCACACTTCACCATTCCATCTTCCAACTAAAACCTTCCACTCTCACCTCCAATCCCAACCTACCAAGGACATGGTCTTTTGAAATAGGTTTCAGGACCGGGACCTATGTCCAATGGAAGGCCGCTGCATGTAGTCACCATTTTGTGTGGCCGAATAATAAATAAAAATCTTGAAGAAATATAATTAAATGAAAAAGGGGCTCTTAGAAGCCCTGTATTTGACGATTCCCATGCTTCAAAATTTGATCCCCATGCTTCAAAGTAAGGAATCCCGGGCTTCGGAAATTGACAATATTATTTTTTAAATATTTTTCCTGAATTTATTAAAAAAAATGAAGAAGTGGGAAACTTAACCATTCCATCTTCTAAACTGGGGTTGTTGTCTCGGTCTCTCAACATACCAAGGACATGATCTTTTGAAGTAGGTTTCGGGATCGGGATCCATATGCAATGGAAGGCCACCGCATATAATTACCATTTTAGGTGGTCGGATAATAAATAAAAATATTGAAAAAATGTAATTAAATGAAAAAGGGGTTCTTTGAAGCTCGGTATTTGACGATTCCCGTGCTTCAAAGTAAGGAATCCCGGGCTTCGAAAATGGACAATATTATTTTAAAAATATTTTTCTGAATTTTTAAAATAAAATGAAGAAGTGGGAAACTTCACCCTACCAATTTCCTTTCATTTATTTATTATTTTTGCAGCCATATTCTTACAAACACTTAAAACACAATTACACCCACACTTCACCATTCCATCTTCCAACTAAAACCTTTCACTCTCATCTCCAATACCAACCTACCAAGGACATGGTCTTTTGAGGCAGGTTATGGGACAGGGACCCATGTTCAATGAAAGGCCGCCGCATGTAGTCACCATTTTTTGTGGCCGAATAATAAATAAAAATCTTGAAAAAATGTAATTAAATGAAAATGGGGTTTTGTAAAGCCCGGTATTTTCTGATTCCCATGCTTCAAAATATGATCCCCGTGCTTCAAAGTAAAGAATCTCGGGCTTCGCAAATGGACAATATTATTTTTAAAATATTTTTCTTGATTTCTTAAAAAATATTAAGAAGTGGGAAACTTCACTATACCAATTTTGCTTCATTTATTTATTATTTGTGCAGCTATATTCTTACAAAAACTGAAATCACAATTACACCCACACTTCACCATTCCATCCTCCAACTAAAACCTTCCATTTTCACCTCCAATCCTAACCTACCAAGGACATGGTCTTTTGAAGTAGGTTTCGAAACTGGGATCCATGTCCAATGCAAAGTCGCCGCATGTAGTCACCATTTTTGGTGGCTGGATAATAAATATGTCCGCCGCAAAGTTGCCGACAATTCCCGTGCTTCAAAACATGATTCCCGTGCCTCAAAGTAAGGAATCCCGGGCTTCGTGAATGGACTATATTATTTTAAAAATATTTTTCCTTATTTAAAAAAAAAAAATAAACAAGTGTTAAACTTCACCATACCAGTTTCCCTCCCATTTGTTACTAGTTTTGCAGCCACACACTTACAAAAACTCAAATCATATTTACACCCACACTCCACCATTCCACATTCCAACTAAAACCCTCCACTCTCACCCACATTCCTAGCCTACCAAGGACATGGTCTTTTGACGTTGGTTTCGAGACCTGGATCCATGTCCAAGGATGGCCGCAGCATATTGTCACCCATTTTTGGTTGGCGAATAATAAATAAAAACCTTGAAAAAACGTAATTAAATGAAAATTTGTTTCCTTGAGGCCCGGTATCTGACGATTCCCGTGCCTCAAAGTAAGAAATCCTGGGCTTCATGAATGTACTATATTATTTTAAAAATGTTTTTCCATATTTTTATAAAAAATATAATCAAGTGTTAAACTTCACCATACCGGTTTCCCTCCCTTTCGTTATTAGTTTTGCAGCCATACTCTTACATAAACTCAAGTCACATTTACACCGACACTTCACCATTCCACATTCCAACTAAAACCCTCCACTCTCACCCACATTCCTAGCCTACCAAGGACATGGACTTTTGACGTTGGTTTCAGGACCTGGATCCATGTCCAATGGATGGCCACAACATGTAGTCACCCATTTTTGATGGCTAGATAATTAATAAAAATCTTGAAAAAACGTAATTAAATGAAAATTTGTTTCCTTGAGGCCCGGTATCCGACAATTCCCATGCTTCAAAACATGATTCTCGTGCCTCAAAGTAAGGAATCCCAGGCTTCGTGAATGGACTATATTATTTTAACAATATTTTTCCTTATTTTTTTAAAAAAAATAAACAAGTGTTAAACTTCACCATACCAGTTTCCCTCCCATTTGTTACTAGTTTTGCAGCCATACACTTACAAAAGCTCAAATCATATTTACACCCACACTCCACCATTCCACATTCCAACTAAAACCCTCCACTCTCACCCACATTCCTAGCCTACCAAGGACATGGTCTTTTGACGTTGGTTTCGGGACCTGGATCCATGTCCAAGGATGGCCGCAGCATGTTGTCACCCATTTTTTGTTGGCGAATAATTAATAAAATTTTTGAAAAAATGTAATTAAATGAAAATTTGTTTCCTTGAGGCCCGGTATCTGACGATTCCCGTGCTTCAAAACATGATTCCCATGCCTCAAAGTAAGGAATCCCGGGCTTCATGAATGGACTATATTATTTTCAAAATATTTTTCCATATTTTTATAAAAAATATAAACAAGTGTTAAACTTCACCATACCAGTTTCCCTCCTTTTCGTTATTAGTTTTGCAGCCATACTCTTACAAAAAACTCAAATCACATTTACATCCACACTCTACCATTCCACTTTCCAATTAAAACCCTCCACTCTCACCCCCAATCCTAGCCTAACAAGGACATGGTCTTTTGACGTTGGTTTCAGGACCTGGATCCATGTCCAACGGAAGGCCACATCATGTAGTCACCCATTTTTGGTGGCCGAATAATTAATAAAAATCTTGAAAAAATGTAATTAAATGAAAATTTGTTTCCTTGAGGCCCGGTATCTGGCAATTCCCGTGCTTCAAAACATGATTCTCATGCCTCAAAGTAAGGAATTCTGAGCTTTGTGAATGGACTATATTATTTTAAAAATATTTTTCTTGATTTTTTTAAAAATATTAAAAAGTGGGAAACTTCACCATACCAATTTCCTTCCTTTATTTATTATTTTTGCAACCATATTCTAACAAACAATAAAAACACAATTACACCCACACTTTACCATTCCATCTTCCAACTAAAACCTTCCACTCTCACCTCCATCCCAACCTACCAAGGACATGGTCTTTTGAAGTAGGTTTTGGGTCCGGGATCCATGTCCAATGGAAAAGCCGCCGCATGTAGTCACCATTTTTGGTGGCCAAATAATAACTAAAAATCTTGAAAAATTGTAATTAAATGGAAAAGGGTTTCTGTGAAGCCCGGTATTTGACGATTCCCGGGCTTCAAAATATGATCCCCGTGCCTCAAAGTATGAAATCCCGGGCTTCGAAAATTGACAATTTTATTTTTTAAATATTTTTATTGACTTTTTTAAAAATATTAAAAAGTGGGAAACTTCACCATACCAATTTCCCTTCATTTATTTATTATTTTTGCAACCATATTCTAACAAACACTAAAAACACAATTACACCCACACTTCACCATTCCATCTTCCAACTAAAACCTTCCACTCTCACCTCCAATCCCAACCTACCAAGGACATGGTCTTTTGAAGTAGGTTTTGGGTCCAGGATCCATGTCCAATGGAAAGGCCGCTGCATTTAGTCACCATTTTTGGTGGCCAAATAATAACTAAAAATCTTGAAAATTTGTAATTAAATGGAAAAGGGTTTCTGTGAAGCCCGGTATTTGACGATTCCCGGACTTCAAAATATGATCCCCGCGCCTCAAAGTATGGAATCCCGGGCTTCGGAAATGGACAATTTTATTTTAAAAATATTTTTCTTGATTTTTTTAAAAATATTAAAAAGTGGGAAACTTCACCATACCAATTTCCCTTCATTTATTTGTTATTTTTGCAACCATATTCTAACAAACACTAAAAACACAATTACACCCACACTTCACCATTCCATCTTCCAACTAAAACCTTCCACTCTCACCTCCAATCCCAACCTACCAAGGACATGGTCTTTTAAAGTAGGTTTTGGGTCCGGGATCCATGTCCAATGGAAAGGCCGCCGCATGTAATCACCATTTTTGGTGGCCAAATAATAACTAAAAATCTTGAAAATTATAATTAAATGGAAAAGGGTTTCTGTGAAGCCCGGTATTTGACGATTCCCGGGCTTCCAAATATGATCCCCGTGCTTCAAAGTAAGGAATCCCGGGCTTTGGAAATGGATAATTTTATTTTTAAAATATTTTTCTTGATTTTTTTAAAAATATTAAAAAGTGGGAAACTTCACCATACCAATTTCCCTTCATTTATTTATTATTTTTGCAACCATATTCTAACAAACACTAAAAACACAATTACACCCACACTTCACCATTCCATCTTCCAACTAAAACCTTCCACTCTCACCTCCAATCCCAACCTACCAAGGACATGGTCTTTTGAAGTAGGTTTTGGGTCAGGGATCCATGTCCAATGGAAAGGCCGCCGCATGTAGTCACCATTTTTGGTGGCCAAATAATAACTAAAAATCTTGAAAATTTGTAATTAAATGGAAAAGGGTTTCTGTGAAGCCCGGTATTTGACGATTCCCGGGCTTCAAAAAATATGATCCCCGTGCTTCAAAGAAAGGAATCCCGGGCTTCGGAAATGGACAATTTTATTTTTAATATATTTTTCTTGATTTTTTTAAAAATATTAAAAAGTGGGAAACTTCAAAACCCATTATATATGCAAGCCAAGTCCCATTAATTTTCTCCTTAACTTCTCTTGTCGACTTGGCAGCATCAATACATAGGATGCCACAAATTCAAGATTATTTCAGATCATATATTAGAAGAAAGAATCAGCCCTTTAATTGGACAAAGAAAAAAAAAATAGCTATAAAAACTTGTGTACTTTATATCTCAACCCATTAGTGAAGCAATGGCCATATCTTTGTAACATATTCAATATAATTTGGAAACACATCTCTGATATGCCTGAAAGAGGCATATATGAAGCATATACATGTGATGTGTAGCAATTGAGAATAAAGGGGCCAAAAAAGTAGAGTCAAAGGGACCATGTTGAGTGGTAGCAACTGTAACAATCTCCATATCCTTCTCTTGCCCATCTCTCCATCTCCACTGCCTCATGTGAATTGGTTCCCTGCTAACATTAAATTCATTTAGGCATATGTACACAACCTAACATCATACAATTGCTTTTTTTTAAGTGCTTTCAAATACAACACCATCACCACAACTACCAAAGTGAAACTGCTACAACATAATGGTCTTTAATTCGCTGAACTCATGTTAAATACATTAAAACTTTTATGATCACAATAATCAACAAACACCAATGCCGATAAGTTTACAAGTTTAATTTTGTTAATAATATAATAATGACAAGCATCATCGATTAGTTTACATATAGCGGGATTAGTAAGTGTAACTTGATACACAGATAGAATTAACAAAAAACGAGAAAACAAAAAAGAACATCCTCTTTAGGAAGTAAAAGATGAACCAAGAATTGAACAAATCACCTACAAAATTTATTTATATAACACATTTGTCAGCAATACATTACAAATGAAAATAGACTCACACCTTTGTCCTACTATTCTAGTACCCATGTGTTGCACACACACAAACACACACACACACACACACACACATATATCCAATCTAATTATCTTCAAACTTCTTTTCTTTGCATCGGATATGTCCAGTATCAAATAAACTTACACTACCCATTTCATCGCCACAAAATCCTACACTAAACTTGCCCTACTAACATCACCATCCCAAATAATCTCACACTGCCCCTTTTTTACCCGGCCAGATAATCTCTAATCCAAAATAACATTTCTTCCACAAAACTAAAACTCTCCAAATTAACCAAGCATTTTAAAATTAAGTTGAGAGTCCATCGAATTCAATTCGATCATTTCATTTAGAAAATTGTTCTAACAATAGTCCAATTTCATTAGGGTTATAGCCTACAGGCCAAGAAAATGGCAACATAAATACCTTGCATCAATAACCCACAAGATTACCATTGCAGTTTAACCCATGACTCCATTACTTGCACTTTTGGGAAATTGAACTTTGTAATTTTATGAAAAGATCACCATGACACAAAAGCGGTGGCATGAAACTTACATCAGCAATTCTAAGTGCCACATTAAATAGAAATCATCCTATCTTTTGAATTTGGAAAGAACATATTAAGCTTTCATCATTGCCCTAATAGACACATCACACGCTGCATGATTTCAAACAAACCAATTTTATGATAATCTTGTCTTATTACTCTGTTTATGTGTATTTAGAGAATAACTTGGTTGACATCTGTTAGTGGTCTTCTTAATTAAGATTAAGATAAGTAAAATAAAACACATAATGAATTAACAACACATAAACATGGAGATTCGAAAGCAGAAATACATACAACATCAACTAAACAAAGTAACTAGTAGCATCAACATTGCTTACAAAGACAAAACGGACCCAACCAAGTAACTAGTGGCATCAACATCAGCAAGCTTAATCTATTGCATAGGTAAGCCAAAAATCAAAAAGTTTAATTTGTTGGCAACATAGAAAATCTAATTGATAAAAATTTGACAAAACACAGATAATGTCTAAATTTCTGTACACTGTTGTTTATATATAATAAACTAAAGTTAGATTTTCTTATAAATTGAAACTGAGATCATATCAGTTTCTCATAAATCAAGACTAAGTTAAAGTTATATAAACAAGGAGAACCGCAATGGTAACATGAAAGACCACGAGTATTCGATTTCATCATTGGACCATTAGTGTTTCCACTCACCAAACTTCTCATTTTCAATTATTAATGAGTTAGTCAAATTAATGTTATGAACTCAAACTTTAAACATCTCACAAGCCTCGTCTCAGCTCCCAAATCAGGTCTTTTTTAAACCTAATGTTTTTCCAACACAAAACACATCTCATAGTTGGGTTTTCTGTAGGCCATTTGACTAACATATCCCATAACTAATATAGGCCATTTTCTCATATCTAAGTTAGTCACTGTTTTCTCTCATATGAAGCCACAGTATCTAACATCATTATGATCGAAAATAAAAAATATACAAAACCAAATCAAACCCAAATAAAATTAAGAGAGACATGGCAGTCTTACCAACTAATGTTGTGCTCTGTTGATCTTCCCAAGTGACATCCGTATTAGATTTTCCACCGAAAGAAGGTCGTTAGGTTCCACTTTTGAGCAGTCAAAGAACCCAAAATGAATTGAAGAAGGGGACGATGAAGAACTTGAAAATTCGGGTTTGGGTTTGAGAAGTCGAAGAACCCAGATTCCAAGAGAAGAGGTGGGCGATGAAGAACTGATGAAGTGGACGGTGGTTTGGGAGGAAAATCCCAATTGAATTGGATTGTAATTTGTAAGGGTGAAGCCATGACGGGTTGTTTCATCAATGAGAAAATTTGGGGGGTAATTTCGTCATTACGGTTCTTTTAAGTGGGAAGGGTATTTTAGTCCCTCAAGGGCCATTCCATGCAAAGAAAACTTCAAGTCAGGCCATTTTTGCTCTTTTTTCAGAAAGTGGACATTTTTGCTCTTTTGAACTTTGGAGTGGCTACTTTTGCAATCGCCCCTTCAGAAAAAGGAATGGATTCAGATAATGTCCTGAATCAGTTGTAGAACACCAATTTGACCATTTTCATTTTATTCTAATATTATTAGGCAATATTCATTATAGTTTTCATTGGCCAATGTTATCTCTTGACATAGTTGATCTTTGTGGAGGAGAGAGCAGCATTGTGTATATTTCAATAAAGTGGAATTTCTATTCACCCTCAACTTGATTTTATCATGACTTAGCAGAGTTTCAGTCGAAATTTTGTTTGATTTTGCTATGAAGTTCCTGCCCTGTTGCTGCTTGCATAAGCATCATCAGTATGATTATCGTGTGTTAGAGCATCCCCAATAGGCCCGAAAACAACACATCTTTGACTATTAATAAGAAGGCTGGACCAGAATTTACTCCAAAAGCCTCCCTAAATCTAAGGGGAGAAGGCTTTTTTCCTATTATTTTTTTTCACTCCTCAATTAAAATGAGTGGTCAAGATGAGTCCACCTCCTTAATATTCAATGGTCCAAATTCATTTCTTTTTCTCACACATACTCTATCTCAATTTCATCATTGTTTCTCTCAATGAGGAGCCATTTTTAGGGAGGCTTGTTTGAGTGTTTTTTTTTTAGAACAGCCAACTTTATTCAAGGGCACACAGCCAACAAAAACAGGGGGGCAACAGCACCACAGACCGGCACCTGAAACCAAAAAAGAAGCAAAACACACAACCCAACCCACAAAACAGCAAAACAACCACACAACCACAAGGAACCCCAAACGGAGCAAACCAGAGGCAAAGAAACCACACAACCAGAGGGCCAAGAAAGACAGAGAGGGAAAGAGAACCAAACAAAGGAAGAGCTACCAAAAATCCCAAATTAGCACATTCTCCATCAGCCCCGACCCTTTCTTGGCTAAGCTATCCGCCAAAGTGTTGCTAGCTCTAGAGTTAAACACCACAGAAGTGCTGCCCAGCAAAATCAAAAGGCTACGAATCTCATGGATGGCAGATTCACAATCTGATCTAATGGTGCCAATGCCATTCACCCAAGCCACCGCCACTTTCGAATCACTCACAATAACAATACTTTTCATTCTTAAAGCAACCGTCTGAGCACAACTCCTTATATGGCTCATTATTTGTAAAAAGTACAACATACTCCCTAAATCTAAGGAAAATATAGGGAGCCTTGTTATTGATGCTCTTAACCACTCAAGCGTAAGAGGTGCAAAAGCAGATGTACTTTACCATGCAACTTTGTTTAGATAACGAATTCTTTCTATATACCAAAACTGCAATACGCAACTGAATCTTTGGCAATGTGAGACAAATCCAAGATTCGGACAATTTGGCTAAAATTTCATTAGAATAACAACTGAAATTATAAGATTTTAGTAAGCATGACTTCGCCTATCATCTACAGCTTCTGGTTTTCCATGAAGATGTTTACCGATCTTGTTCAAATATTCGGACTAGTAAACATGTTTGACATGCTGTTTAATATCTTATAAACCATGCTTTTTCTCTTGCAGGTTGTCGCTGTCCAACAATTAGATAGAAATGGTCTTCATTAGAAAAATTATGATATAATAATATATAAATGATAATATTAGCATGATTCATCCTGTTATTTTAATAATATAAATTAATTAATAAATATCTTTCCTATTTTATTGCCCATGATTGTAGGATACAAAATCAATCTCTTTTCCTGTCATGATTTTAATTTCCAATAAAAAAAAAATATAATAAATAATTTCCTATTATTTCACACATTATTGTCTAATCTAGTATATATTATTATTTAATATATTTTCACAGTAAAAAGCTAAGTAAATATAAGGCTTACTATCTTAATTTTTTTTTTTGAACATCAGCTTTATTAGAACAAGCAAAGACACAGCAAACAAAGCTACAAGCCAAGGCACAAACGGCTAAGAATAGCCAACCCAAAGCCAGGCAAACAGAGAAAAACATCCGAAAAGCAAGAAACAGAGCAAGAAAGAGAAGCAGGGCACCAATAGCACCCCTTGATAGAGCAAACTACCAAGAAACGAAAGAGGGGTCACCCCACTCAATGATATCCCCACCATAATTTGAGTCCTTCTTAGCTAACATATCATCAAAAGAATTCGTGGCTTATTCTATAATATTTATTGTATCTTGAAACAATTCTTTGAATTTTACTCTAAATTGTTTGTTAATTACATAACAAAAATTAATATTTTATTCTAGATGATTTTCGAGACATAAAAGAACAATAAGTTACATTTTAATTCTCAAATTAATATATATTTTTTTTGTGACACTACCTTTAAGACCAAAGGTTATCACATTTTTTTAACAACTTATTTCTTAAATATTCATATATTTGTCTTGCGTGACATTGAATATTAAATTTTGTGTTGGTCCCCTCAAAACCAAATTTCTGGCTTCGCCCCTGGCCATAATATGTTAAAAGATGTGAATACTCAGGATTGTGCTGTCGAAAGTATGAGTGCACAGATATGTCAAGAAGCAATTGCAATTTATGACGTTGAACACTTTTTTTTATTATTTTTTTAGTTTCATGGATTGCCTATGGGAGGTAAAGTAACTGCTAATTTGTTGATCGGTAATTTGTTGATCGATCCTGTGCAGATCTTCCACCTGACAAGGAACCGCTTGATTGGAACACAAGAATGAAGATAGCAGCTGGTGCAGCCAAAGGTTTGGAATACCTTCACGATAAAGCAAACCCTCTGGTTATATTATAGGGACTTTAAGTCCTCCAACATATTGATGGAGGAGGGATTTCATCCGAAACTCTCTGATTTTGGGCTAGCGAAGCTTGGTCCAGTTGGAGACAAGTCACATGTTTCCACCAGGGTTATTGCGCTCCTAAGTATGCCATGACCGGACAATTAACCGTGAAATCTGATGTCTATAGTTTTGGGGTAGTCTTCTTAGAATTGATTCGGACGAAAAGCGATTGACAGCGACAATTAACTGTTTTGGTTTCCTTCCCATTGAAACATAGAAGAAGAAGAAGAATGTATATTACATTATTACCTGCTAGGAGAGCGAAAGCAGAAAGCAGGACGATTGTTTGCTTGTCGCCAAGTTTTCATTTTTCAGTCGTGAGATGAATCTAAGAGACGAATCTCATCCGTTAATGGCATTTAACGGGACATCTGAATTTTCGTTAAAATCCGGATAATAGCTTTATATGCAACCTGTCATACCACCTATGTCATTCTGGTATGTGAAATTTTTTGTTCATTGCTGATCTGTGAGATGATATTGATTGTTGCTGAACTTGAGATTATCTCCAGGGCTGACAGTGAAGATGGAAGCTGGCGACAAAAACTACACGTGGCAAACATCGAACCAGTAGATTATTTTCTGATTGTTCTTACATTTAAGACGATCAAAAGTGACCATCCAGCCTTTAAAAATGGGTCTATCACTTGTGATTGTGGATCGACAGACTTGGCACACATTTATTCCAAGTGATATCAGCTTGATGATTTTGATGATACATTCAATCATTTCCCACCTCCACAATATTGCCACGAGAAAAGTTGTAAAAGGAAGAAAAGAAAAAGAAAAGAAAACGGGCCTCCAAAAAAAAAAAAAAAAAAATTTAAAGTGAAATGGACACAAAAAATACCAAAGTTGTGATTACAATAATGATGATTTTCATACGAAGATTTATTTTATTTTATTTTATTTTATTTTATTTTATTTTATTTTATTTTTTTATTTTTGTGGTCTAAGACAAAAACAATATTCTTTTCAGAACATTCCTTTTTTTTTTTTTTAATTTACAATCAATCCAATACATTTGAGAGAGTTTGTGGGGCAAGTTTGAATACTTAAAAAGTATTCCCACTCCATAATCATAAACAAAAAATGCTTAGGAAAAAAAAAAAAAACTCAATAGGTCTTAAATGGATAAGATGTAAAGGTATTTGTAATTATAATCAATCACACCTGTTGCGATTTACGACTTCAGTGATATACCCTTTACATCCATTTCGATGAAGTTGTATACTTGGCGTTGCAAACCCTTGTATGGGCTTATTTTTGTGATTGGCAGGCCCAAAATGAACTTGTTTAAAGCTGGAGAAGCTACCATATATGGTGTAGAGAGTCAGTATGGCCTTTGACTAGCTTTATTGAAAGTATACTACCCTTTAGGTCTTTAGAAAAGTTGCATGGATAGACCTAATTTCGACAAAAATAATTAAAATCCATTTTATGTAACTTTTTCTCCAACTAAACCTAATTTCTAATTGAGTTTGTTTACTACAAAACCGAGAGTCCCTTGTCTTGGTGATTAGAGACTTCAAAATAAAGCTCCACCACAGGGTTTCAAACCCCAATCTCATCAGGTCCAAAAAAAAAGTTTGTTTACTACACATCAACATTATTAACATGGTAAATTCTCATATATACTTAACTGTATAGAAAGCAGTAAAAACATTATACGCTGGTCACCGTATCGGTTACAGTATTTTCTGATGATTAAGAACAATAACATAAGTTTTTGATTTGATTCAAACAGGAGATTCATCCCGGTGGACGTCATTCCAGATTTCGAAGCTCTTCTCTTGTATTTTAGGCTCATGACGATCTACTCCTTGTAATTCAACCACCTCTGCTGCCGCGTCTTCTTTAATCTCTTCATTGTTGTTCTTCATATAGTGTTGAATTTCAACTGGGATCAGCACATCGTTTCCAATGGTTTGAATTATGACAATGTTCTTGACTGGTGATTCAGGCAGAGCTGTCTCCACTGCAACCTTTTCGATCGTCCTTATATTCTTGTAAAACATGTAGAGTATCATCTGAACTAATCCCAACACGAACCCGATAACATTTGGAATCTGTTTGATTAATCACCATCATCAAAAAAACAAACAAACAAGAAGATTAGTCATCAATCAACGGCTGCAGCAGTGATGTGCAATGATTGAAATCAAAAGTGTTCGATGAAATTAATTAACTAATTAAGCTCACCGCAATGCAGATATCTTTGAGGGAAATACCATAGCCGAACCACATGATTGCACTAACTGTAAGGAAGAATGACAAATTGAATGGCATGAACTCAACGCTTTTGGTTCTAATAACATGTGCCTGCACAGCAAGTAAAGTCAGGAATCGTTCTGACCAGCGAAGGACTAATACACGTTTATGTTAATTAATTAATACTCACCACGATTGATAAGGGTGCCGCAAAGACACACACAGAAAAGCCGACGCAAATCCAGCCGATGACTATGACTTGTAGGCTACCTTTCAGCAGGAAGTGTGTGAGCACTAGGATCAAAGTGAAAGCTCCAATGTTCATAGAGAAAAGTATTTTGAGAGCTAATTTCTGCAGCCAAAAATTAGAAAAAATAAATTAAAATTACTGGTTAATTAAGTAAAATAAATAATTAAACTATATATATATACACACACAAATGTTGAGTTTCAAGATATGTACTCTATTCTCAATTGGTGCATAAGCAATGAACATGGCTATGTAAATGGTCTCTACAACACATCCAAAGCAGTTGATGGTGATGAGAAGAAAAGCATTTCCTTTGACCATTGCATAGTACAACCAGAACATGGAGCTGAACAAAGCTACCAGATAGGGCAAGCATTGGAAGCTGTCGGTCGTTTTCCTTTTGAAAATCCGATAAAACGTTGACCTGGATGAGAAAGAATAAAAATAACCGTTCATACTAGTTCATGAACCACGTTTTTCGTGCAAGTATAAAACTACTTTTGAAAAGTTACGGAAGATAAAATACGTCAAATACTTACACTGGAGCGACAAACACGAGGAATGAGATGATGTTACATGTTGTTACAAAATAAAGATATTAACTAATTAGTATAGCTTTCGAATATCATTCAAAGCAAGAAAAAAACAACTTTAATTGTAAACAAAATGTAAATTATCATGAACAGAAAACAAAACCTACCTGTAGCAATAACATGTGTGTATATAGTTGAACAGAATTTCTACTTAGAGAAATGTATGAAAAGGTATTCTATTTAGAGATCATGAGCTTTCATTTCATTTTCATCAATAAAGTACACAAATAAATTAATAATTACTTAATTAATCATATCTTATGAAGAAGGTTGATCATCATTCACATGACAACATTAATTTTTACAAAACCATAATTCTACTAACAATAATAATAATAATAATAAAGTATCTCAATGCCTACAAAAAACTAACTATCAAACGCAGGAATAAATCCTTCTCTCAACGAACAAGACAACAGAAAAACCTAAGTATAACACACATAAACAAGCTATAAAGTGATTATCAGGTTTGATAATCCAGTATTTATACGAAAAAATACATGGGATCCCGGGCCTGAAACCTGAAACCGTAAGCTTGGTGTGCTAAACTGCATGTCTATTGATCAATGTTAAAGAGAGAGAGAGTGAGAGAGAGGTGGGAATAATATGAATGCATAATAATTTCTACTATATACCTAAGATGCCAAAGACTACTGTCATGAGATGTTGATTGATCATAATGGCCATCTCTAAAGCTCTCAGCTCCCTTTTAATGAAAAGTACAGAAGAAGAAAAAGAAGAGAGCAGAGGGTCTCAAGAGAGAAGCCCTGAAAATATATTTCTTGAGGAGGAGGTAAAACAAGGGATGGTCAATAACACGGTTGGAGAGGTGTTTATATACACAAAATTCTTCACAGAAAAGCAAATATTACGAGGAGTAGTGTGAATATCGATTTCATTCTGGTTGCATGACAAGTGGAGCTTTTAGTAGGTGGAATTGCTTAAAATCATTCACTACCCCAATCATATTAATTCCCACACACCCCACCTCTATCTCTACTAGCGCGTGAATCGTTTCTCCAATCAACTAAAGAACACGTGTACGGTATAATCTCTATTAATTAATAACAAAAAGGGTTATTGACACCGATCCCCCTGAACTTTATGCGTGTTTGTATTTTACTCCCTGAACTTTATGTGAGTTTGTATTTTACTCCCTGAACTTTTTTTTAGACGTTAAACCCCTTGAACTCTTATTAATTGGCAAAATCTGACTGTAGATGCTCCCTCAAACAGGTGTTCAGGGGACAATAAACCAAATCGTTTGCCAATTAATGAGACTTCAAGGGGTTTAACACCTAAACAAAGGTTTAGGGGGTAAAATGCAAACTCCTGTAAAGTTCAAGGGGGACTAGTGCCAATAACCCTAACAAAAATTAATACTTCTATTATTATAGTTTAGTAATTTACCAGGAATCTTTTGTAATAGTAGTAACAAATTTTTTTTACCGCGGATTACAACCTATTTCCTTAAAGTAATGTCATTTTTTTAGTGGGCATAAACTCCATTTTCATATATTGTGATGCTCAACTATTATTATTTTTTTGACAATATTTATCTATCCACCTATCTAGACCATGTATTTTTTTTAAGCTTTTACCATTGGTAGGATTAATCAAGCCACTGATTTGGAGTCATTTGCTCAAACCCTAAGCTCGTCAATCTACCATGATGTTAAACTATTATAATTATATATTGTAATTCGATTAAAAGTATAGGAGTGCTAGAATCACTCTCACAATCCACTCTCTCAACTCACTCTCTCCTTACAATGTAATATGTAGACAACATTTACTTCTTTACATCAAATTTAGAGCCATTATAAATTACCTGCTTTTATTTATTTATTTGCAAATCAAACCAACAACTCACTTCCTAAATTACCCACGGTTTATTTTACCGATATCAAGTTTATTGTTTTTTAAAATAGCAGTTTTGTTCATTTTACAACTTCTTTTTTCCTACGGTTCCCAAATTATCAATCATGGCCAACCATTGAACCTTTTTTTTTTTTTAAATCTGAATTTCACTCTAACTCTCATCATTTTCAAACATAAGTTGTCTTTCACAATTGCTACACGTAATTTTTTTTAATAGCTTTTTATATTAAATAATTTTATTGTGTTGTATTAAAATTTTATATTGAACTTTTTTTTGTCCTTATATAACTATGTAGATGAAGAAGTGAAGAACCTTTGTTATTTCCTTTTAAAAAAAACTGCCTTTTATTATTATTATTATTATTATTATTATTATTATTATTATCTTTTTTTGAAAAAAAAAAAAAAAAACTGATATTAGATAGCAATTTACTATTTTTGTTTATATTTTCTTTCGATCTCGACTCATGTTTCCCATGTTTAGCATTTATTGACTTATTACTATTTTTGTTTATATTTTCTTTCAGATCTTGATCTCATGTTTATCATGTTTAGTATTTATTGATTTTATTGTTTCACATGTTTATTTTATTTTTCTTCTCAAATTTCAGATCTATGTTTACTCTCTCGGTTTATTTTCATTCAGATCCTCTAGATATACTATAATTTGTATCAATTCATTAATCATAAGCACAAGAAACAAAACTAGTGTGGACAATCTTCAATCCAAACATCCTGACACTCAAGAGACAAAACAAAATTGGCCAAATTATGAGCCACTCGATTACACCTCCTAGGAACAACTTGCACTTTATCAAAATGGAAGCTGCAGAATATCCTCGATCATTACCCCAACATATCTGACAGAGGAGGAGACTTGGAGACAAGTAGGCAACAACAGCATTAACAACATTCAAGGCATATGATTCCAAAAACAACAGGCGGCACTCAAGCACTATACCGCATTCCGCAGCTAGATGCAAACCACGCAGCATATATAGTCAGAGCTCGAGCATGCACATGAAGCCATCCAATATTATCAGTCCCAATTTACTTCTTTTCATCTTCACATTTATTTTTAATATACTCTGTGTTTGATGCCAATGATATATTTTATCCATGCAATAGTTGAATGTTATTTACAAAACAAGAATCGCAACTAAGAAAACATAATCTCTGATCAAACGAAACCACATTCAGGTGGTGTATTAAGTTTGAAAAATAAGTAAAAGGGTAGTCCTATAAATAAATAAATAAAAATTAATAAAACCATTTAATTTAATATAATTAAATCAAAATTTTAAAAAGTAAGACATAAATAGTTCAATAATATGACAAGTTTAACGTAAAGAAGTAAATGGTGTCCACATGTCGCGTTATATAGAGAGAGCGTTTCGAGCACTCCGTTTTAAGAGTATACCCTTTAAACACGTCTTATCTTAGAACGTTGGTGTGCACCACTCGTTATAAGCGTGCACCACTAGAGTTAGCAAATTGTAAAAATAGATATTTGTTATTTTTACTTTTTTAGCATGAGTTGGGTTTGGGATTAGCACTCGCGAGGTGGAGCATGGTGTGGTAGTTTTTATTTTCTCGTGACCTCTCGAAACTCTTTTGTCACTTTTTAGCCGTTTCGCGTTTCACTTTGGCTTCTCATTGAAACCTCACAACACGTGTGAGCAACATGCATTATCCGTTTCAATCGATTTTATTAAGAGTTAAATTTTGTAACAGCGTTATTCATGAAAAAATGCCCAGGAAAAAATGGAAAAAAAAAATAATGCATCGCCTCGTCAGCTCTGCGTTTTTGGATTTTGTTGTGTAGTGCTTGCTGTTCAGGCAAAAGTAATATAAATTTTATAAAAGTTTTCGTGTGAGAAGCGAAAATCTAACCTTTTTTTTTTTATATTTATAATATATTTTCTTTAGTATAAAGTTAATTTAACTGTATCAAGGAAATAATCAACTATCTGTAAATTCATTTGTAGAAATGTACACGAAGAAGTACTACATGAAACTTTGTTTTGTTAGGGGTTACTATCAAACACTAATGATATGATCATAATAAAAACGAAAGTGATTCATGGCAAAGAAAAGTGCATCAATATTTTTCATTAATGAGTAGGTGTCTCTAAACACTCTATGAGAAAGTATACGACGACTTTGCTAAAAAGGGATCGATAGTCCCGAATTCTTGCAAGTTGTAGGTAGATTTCGTTTATGTAAAGACCTTAGTTTAGTATGTAAATGTATATGATTAATCATTTGTGATGATAGATCAAGTAATCAAAAAATCGTTTATTGAAGTGAAATTAAGCAACCCCAAATCCCCAATCAATCTAGAAACTTCCGAACACAACTCTCCTATTACAATCATTTGCAACTATTAGCTTTCTAATCCAATCATTTTAACTAAATAATGCTAAATATTCCATTTTCATAATGTTAATTCGATAGCCAATTGAGGTTGGAATATAAGTCAAATCATATAGTTGAGATAAGGGACCTAACATCATTGCATTATTTTTTTTTATTTTTTTTAACTAAGTGTGTATATTATTGTCTATCAAATGCACATGTTATCCAAATTTAATTAATATACCATTTAAATAAAACTTTAAACAAATTAAAAAAAAAAAAAAAAAAATTGTGAGCCTAGGACCATGCAGGTCCCCTCAAGATTGCCATTAAATGCATATAAATATGATCTGTGGTGGAGTCAGAAATTCAAGTTTGGGGATATTATATAAAAATAAAAAAATTAAGAAAGCCAAATTGAAAAAGATTTAAAATTAAATAACAATTTTATATAATTTTTAAAATTTATTTTAAAAAAAATTGAGACCAAGCGAAAATGGCCCTCACCAGCCTCACCTCCCTTCACCGCCACCGAATATGATTACATGTCAAATGCTTATTATTGTATGTCCATTCTTCTAACTATAATTGCAGAACCAAACAATGACGAGCATTTCAAGGTGTGGAGGAAGCTTAATTTGTATTAATAATATTAATTATCAAGCTATAATCATACATTTGTGTTTGAAAACTGACATCAAACATATCATAAATATGTCGGGATCATTTGCATATCAAGCTACGAGCATCAATATTTTTCACTAATGATTAGGTGTCTCCAAACACTCTGTGAGAATGTATACGACAACTTTGTTAAAAAGGGATATATACACAAAAATTAATCATTTGATTACGTGCATATTGAATAGTCCTGAATTCTAGCAAGTTGTAGGTAAATTTCGTTTGTGGAAAGCCCATTCTTTGTTCAATGACCGAAGGAAATTCTCAAAATTGGCAGATCCACGACTTCAAGGCCGATATCCTATGCGGGGTCTCTACCAAGCAATAGTTGTGGCATCGATGTGTATCCAATAACAGGTTGCCACTCGTCCTCTAATTGGGGACGTGGTCATCGCCCTTTCTTATCTGGCAAACCAGACATACGATCCTAATACAGCTTCACATGGATGTAGAAGTTCAGGGGATAGAAACAGAGATGACAGAGGCGGGAGGATATTAAAGAACGAGGAAGGAACAGGATCCGGACGCAGGTGGGACTTGGATGGATCTGAGAAGAAAGACTCTCCAAAAGAAACCGCAAGGATGTTAAACATGGATTTAGATAGAGAACGAGATGTTATTGAGGCCAAGATGTGGGGGGAGAATTTGCGAGAAAAAAGAAGACAAAGTGCCCAATGAAGTTTCGATGGCAATAACGGGTAGTGTCCCAATGACCGTGCCAGGCACCATCTTCCTCCGAGCGGGAAAGTTCGAGCTGATCATAAGGGACATGGTGCCAACACATTTTTAAACCTTTTCTTCTGTTTACTGTTTTGGTTTCCTTCCCATTGAAACATAGAAGAAGAAGAATGTATATTACCTGCTAGGAGAGCGAAAGCAGAAAGTAGAACGAGACGTATTTATAAAAATTTTAAGAGTAAACACGGTCTCGCTCATGTTATGCTTCTTCTGCTTGCTCTTCTTAGGTTTCGTCTGATCGAAACTTTTCTGTTGTTATTAAACCATGTAGTCTTCTTCAACATAATTTATCAACTAATGGAGGTAATTTTATCAACTGGTTGATGTCTTACTTGTAGTTCATTGATGCATATATATACTCAACTTACTACACAGCACATACGCCGGTCACCGTATTGGTTACAGTTATTTTCTGATGATTAAGAACAATAACACTATACGACCAAATGACATTTGTCAGGTACTTTTATTAACTCAAACAGGAGATTCATCCCGATGGATGTCATTCGAGATTTCAAAGCTCTTCTCTTGTATTTTAGGCTCATGACGATCCACTCCTTGTAATTCAACCACCTCTGTTGCCGCGTCTTCTTTAATCTCTTCATTGTTGTTCTTCATATAGCGTTGAATTTCAACTGGGATCAATACATCGTCTCCAATGATTTGAATTATGACAACGTTCTTGACTGGCGATTCAGGCAGAGCTGTGTCCATTGCAACATTTTTGATCGGCCTTATATTCTTGTAAAACATTTTCGATCACGGCTATAGCAGTGATGTGCAATGACACGTGTACGGTACAATACTTCTATTATTGTAATGGGCAATTACTAAATTGGTCATGGACTTTTTTCTTTATTCCAAGTTGTTTGCGACTTTTACAAAAGTGACCAAATTGGTCCCTAACTTTTTAAATTGTACCAATTTCATCCCTCAATTAACTTTCTGTTAGTCAAACCTAGCAGTCAATGGTATTTTAGTCGGGCAATTACAAAATTGGTCCTGGACTTTCTTCTTTATTCCAAGTAGTTTGCGACTTTTACAAAAGTGACAAAATTGGTCCCTAACGTTTTTATGGAGTACCATTTGAGTCCCTAACTTTTAAGAAACAACCAAAAACATCCATTATCATTAACCTCGGTTATTTATACCGTTACTTTGATTATGGTTTACTTTTAAAAGACTAAAGTACCCCTCAAAACTCTAAAGTTAAAAATGTTTAAATAAAAATAAAATAATTGTTTAAACAAGAATGTAATGAAAACAAAATAAAATAAATTATCTGCAACTCTCTCATTGATTCGAAAAACAATCCATATCTTTTCAATTTTTCATCGATACAAAACCCAAAAAATTATACAGGTTAAAAAATTATACAGGTTTCTATAATTTTTTTTTTATCAATATTGAACCCAAAAAATGACTCATTTTCAAGAACTTGAACCAGACAATGATGGAGTCATGGAGATGCCTTCAGTATATAAGCATTAGAGACCCATTTTTGAGAGAATAACCCTATTGACTCCGAGCCAAACCAGAAAACATGTCATCCACGAAGCTGCCCTGGATCTCCCCCAATCTCTGTCTAGTGTTCTCCATCAGAGATATGGGATTTCTAATTCTTGAGGCACTGGCCGATTCTGGATTTGCCAACCTTTGATTTTTTTTAAGGGGTCAGATTGTTGGTAGTAAGTGTTTCCAAGTTCGGTAGTGATTTTCGAATCAATGAGAGAGTTGCAGATAATTTATTTTATTTTGTTTTCATTACATTCTTGTTTAAATAATTATTTTATTTTTATTTAAACATTTTTAACTTTAGAGTTTTGAGGGGTACTTTAGTCTTTTAAAAGTAAACCATAATCAAAGTAACGGTATAAATAACTGAGGTTAATGATAATGGATGTTTTTGGTTGTTTCTTAAAAGTTAGGGACTCAAATGGTACTCTATAAAAACGTTAGGGACCAATTTGGTCACTTTTGTAAAAGTCGCAAACTACTTGGAATAAAGAAAAAAGTCCAGGACCAATTTGATAATTGCCCGACTAAAATACCATTGACTGTTAGATTTGACTAACAGAAAATTAATTGAGGGATGAAATTGGTACAATTTAAAAAGTTAGAGACCAATTTGGTCACTTTTGTAAAAGTCGCAAACAACTTGGAATAAAGAAAAAAGTCCATGACCAATTTGGTAATTGCCCTATTGTTATTTGGGATATTATTATTTTTCCACCTTGAATTTTATGGTATTGGTCATTTTACATCCTCTTGTTTCGGTATTGGTCATTTTACCCCTTCTGTTATGTTCCGTTAACAGTTTCGGTCAAAGTACTATTTTACCCTTCTATTAAATATTAAAAATAATAAACGTTTAAAAGTAAATATAGATTAGTGTCTGAATTTACATATCCATATTGTTTTGATCTCCACTGGACCAGATTTATCCTGAATCTCACCAAAAGTTTTGCAAACCTTTCCATCTCTAGTTCCACAAATCACCATCACCACCCTCTTCACCTTCCTAACACCCAAAAACCATTCCAAGCCAACACAAATTTTGTTCATTTCAACTTCTTTGAAAAAACAAAAACAAAAAACCGACTGCAAAACCCATAAACGGTGTCGCTGCCGCACATCTTGTTCTCCACTCGATGTCGGCCAAAAATACAGCCACAACCTCCAAACAAAACACCCCAACACCCCAACAACCCAAAAAACAAATCACCACCACCCACCAAATCCAAAGATTAAAAAAATTAAATTAAACGATGGACGGTGGATCCAAACCATCCCCAAATGTAGAGAACAAAAAAAATATATAAAGATTTCAAAAATCCTTATCAAAAATTTTTTTCAAAGAAAACCAGTCAAAAACATATTCAAGACTACAAAAAATTCAATGGAAATCACCAACAAATTTCCACAAAAAACTTACCAAATCCAAGCAAAACCCAAAACCATTCAACGGCCACCACAAAACCCAAACCTATACCACACAAAAATCCATACACCACACAAAAATACCTAACACCAACCCCAGCCACCGCGAGAGAGAGGAGGTGATGAGAGAGAAGCGGTGGTGCTTTGTGAGAGAGAGAAACGGTGGTGTCGTGGTGATTGATGAGAGAGAGAGAGAGAGAGAGAGAGAGGAGCGGTGGTGGTGAGTGGTGTGTTTGTGTGAGAGAGAGAAAATGGGTGAAAGTTGAGAGTGGGAGAGAGGAAATGTTTTTTTTTATATTATTTTTTTTTAAATATTATTTAATAATTATTAACTTTACCTTTTAAGTTACGATTATACCCTTGCTTAAATAACAAAATATTCCATTATATTAATGGAATAGTAACGGAGGGTGTATATTGACTATTGATTGAAATGTCAGGGTGGGAAATGGCCAATACCGAAACAAGAGGGTGCAAAATGTCTAATACCTCAAATGTTAGGGTGGAAAATAATAATATCCCTTGTAGTTTCATTAATTTACTGGGAATCTTTTGTAATAGTAGTAACAATTGTTTTTACCGCGGATTACAATCTATTTCCTCAAAGTAATGTTATTTTTTTAGTGGGCATAAACTCCATTTTCATATATTGTGATGCTGAACTATTATTATTAAGTCAGTACCCAAAATACTGACCTCACCAATGAGAGTGTAGCACATGACCCAATTTATAAGATAAATGTAAAAAGTAAAAGTAAAAAGGCCATGTGCTACACTCCTATTGATGATGTCAGTATTTTTGGTACTAACCAGTCAGTACCCAAGCATTATTTTTCTTCTTCTTATTTTTTTTTTATAGTATCTATCTATCCACCTATTTAGACCATGTATTTTTTCTAAGCTTTTGTCATTGGTAGGATTAATCGAGTCGTTGACTTGAGAGTCATTTACCAAAACCCCAAACTCGTCAATCTACCATGATGTTGAACTATTATAATTGTATATTATAATTCAATTAAAAGTATAGGAGCGCTAAAATCACTCTCCCAATCCACTCTCTCAACTCACTCTATCTTTATAATATGACATGTGGACAACATTTACTTCTCTGTTAGGTCGATAAATGTTGATATTTGAGACCCCTAATTCCTATGTTTATGTTGTGTTCATAAGTATAATTGAATATTTTAACGTGTTTGTTGAGATTGTGTAGAAGATAACTCTTGAAGTGAGCTCCCAATCCACTCTCTCAACTCACTCTATCTTTATAATATGATATGTGGACAACATTTACTTCTCTGTTAGGTCGATAAATGTTGATATTTGAGACCCCTAATTCCTATGTTTATGTTGTGTTCATGAGTATAATTGAATATTTTAACGTGTTTGTTGAGATTGTGTAGAAGATAACTCTTGAAGTGAGCTTGATGACAAAAAGGTGATTTCTAGTGAAGTTTGGAGCGAAGCCATGCATTTTGAAGTTTACTAGCCTTTCCAGAGGAAAAAGCGACATGTCTGGTGACGTGGAAGAAGTCACATCTCTTTCGACCAAATCAGGGTTCAAGACCTGAGAAATAAGCGACTTCCATGGTGACTTGTGGGAAGTCGCTTCAGAAGTCACTTTTCTCCCCGTTTTGCTCTCTTCGTTTACTTGAGAAATAAGTGACTTCCATGGTGACTTGTGGGAAGTCGCTTTACAAGTCACTTTTTGCCCATATTCCAGATTCGTCCCAAAGCTTCCTATATCAAATCCTAATGACTTTTAAAGATCAAGACATGTTTGGGAAACTTCCTAAACTCAAAATAAGAGTCAATCATCAAAAGAGGAAATCAAAGGATTATCATTCCTTGTTTAAATCGTCTTCCTACTTGGTGTGTTTCCTACATCAAAGCAAATTGGGAATCTACAAGAGGTATCACCTATAAATACCAAGAGCTTCTTCAAGAGATGGGTCAGAAATTCATTATTCAAGATTGAAGACCGAAGACCTTTCATAGTTTTATTTTCTCTCTTCTTCTACCTTTCTTTAGTTTTAATGTTTTTATTTGCTTTCATAGTTATGATGTGTAGTTAAACTTCTCATAGCTAGGGCTAACTTGAAGCCCTAGACATGAATTCCATTCCATAGACAAGTTTTGTTTAATGAAGTATTATTTTCCATGCATGATGATTTCAATTTCTCCATAAGAATTGTTTTTCTATTATCTTTGTTTCTTTGATTGGCCATCTTAGGAGCATGATTTTAGGATCTATGTTGTAGGATAGAGTTTGAATACCTGACAAACATATTCTTGCATGCAACAATTAATTAGAATAAAACCTAATTAAGGGAAATTGATTCATGAATAGCCTAGAATAAATGTCATGTTTTAGGGTTCATGTGATATTTATATTCTTTTGGTTCTTAATGGGTTCCGATTATTAAATATAGTAAATACCCATGCTATGTTATAATTTGAAATACAAGTAGTTATGCAAATACCATGCAATCTACATATTAACTAAGAGAGAATCAATACAACATGTGTGGAATACCCACCGCCTCGTTGTGAATATCTTCATCGTGTTTGACAATTTATTCACTAATTGTCGTTTATGGATTGGATGAATGTTTAGTGATGTATAGAAAGTTCTAGCTAGCTTTTCCTCATTGATTTTTCTAAACAATTTTTCTAGTGCAATATTAATTTTAGTTTAATTCAAATTCTTAGTTTTTAATAACCAATTCAAACACCCCCCCCCCCCCCCCCCCCCCCCCCCCCCCCCCCATTACAAACAAAACCCATAGAAGCTGAATAGTCTACCTCTCCAAAGAAAAAATGACAGTGTTACAATTCAATTAGGCCACATCATTGGGTCAGTATTTTGGGTGCTGACCGGTCAACGCCAAAGTATTATCCTTTATTTATTTATTTACAAATCTAACCAACAACTAAGAGTATCCCCAATGCAATATGTATTTTTGAGTTTCAAAATAGTGCCACATCAGCATTTCTATTCATTATGAACACATTTTTTATTTTTTTTAGAGAAATGCATATTCAAATATGCAATTATATAAAATCAAATATGCATATATTTTATTACCAATCATAATAAAACACTCAGTCCACTCTCTCTCCTCTTTTATTGTACAATTAAATGAGCTTTAATATTATTGGTGGAGAGAGTTAAAAATCCTAGTCAATATTTCTACGAGAGTTTCTAGAATTAGAAACTCAACTTTAGAGCATCTTTAAGAGCATCTCCAATGCTATTATGCATTTAGAGAAAATGGAGTGCCACATAGGATAGATATTTAAAAAGTTAGAAAAACTCTCTCCAATGCTATTATCTAAGTTGAATATGGAAATGATGTGGCAAAAAAAAAGTTAGAGAATATAGAGTTGAGTTTCTAATTCTAGAAACTCTCCTAGAAATGCTGACTAGGATTTCTAACTCTTTCCACCAATAAGATTAAACCTCATTTAATTGTAAAATAAAAGAGGAGAGGGAGTGTAATAATTGTTTTATTATGATTGGACATAAAATGGATGCATATTTGACTTTAGATAATTGCATTGGAGATGTGAATATACATTTCTCTAATTTTTTTTCAAAAGTGGGCCCATAATAAATAGAAATGCTGATGTGGCACTATTTAGAAACTCAAAAATGCATATTTGCATTGGAGATGCTCTAATGCTATTATGCATTTGAAGAAAATGGAGTGCCACATATGATAGATATTAAAAAAGTTGAAAAAACTCTCTCCAATGCTATTATGTAAGTTGAATATGGAGATGATGCGGCTAAAAAAAAGTTAGAGAATATGGAATTGAGTTTCTAATTCTAGAAACTCTCCTAAAAATGCTGACTAAGATTTCTAACTCTTTCCACCAATAAGATTAAAGCTTTCAACTCTTTCCACCAATAAGATTAAACCTCATTTAATTGTAAAATAAATTAGGAGAGAGAGTGTAATAATTATTTTATTATGATCGGATATAAAATGGATGTATATTTGACTTTAAATAATTGCATTGGAGATGTGAATATGCATTTCTTTAAAAAAAATTCAAAAGTGGGCCCATAAATAGAAATGCTGATGTGACACTATTTAGAAACCCAAAAATGCATATTTGTATTGGAGATGTTCTTATATTCTAAAAGTTTTTTTTTTTTTTTTTGCCACATCATCTCTATATTGAGACTAGATAAGTGTATTTGAGAGAGTTTTTCTTACTTTTTAAATATCTATTCTATGTGGCAATCAATTTTTTCCAAATGCATATTTAGATTACTTCTTAGATTACCCATGGTTTATTTCACCGATATCAAGTTTGTTGTTTTTTTTAAGTAGCAGTTTTGTTCATTTTACAACTTCTTTTTTTTTTTTTTTTTTTTTCCTACGGTTCCAAAAGTATACCCGTTAAACATGTCTTATCTTAGAACGGCGGTGTGCACCACTCACTACAAGCGTGCACCACTAGAGTTAGCTTCGTAAAAATAGATATTTGTTATTTTTACTTTTTTAGCTTGAGTTGGGTTGGGGATTAGCACTCGCGAGGTGTGGTGTGGGCGTGGTAAGTTTTTATTTTTGAAAAGGAAAGTGTAAAACTTTTTACATTACTGCTTCAGAGTTTACTTTCCGTGAGCTTGTTGCTGCCACAAAGAATTTCCGACCAGAGTCTTTCTTAGGGGAAGGGGGATTTGGATGTGTTGGAGAGCACTGGTCAGGTAAATTCTTCTATTTTGGTATATTTCATATTAATAAACTTGTGTTTAACTAAGCAATAAAACAGGGAGAAAAAATTCCTAAATTGAATTATAATGATTATAGTAGCAATTCAGAAAAAGGAATGGATTCAGATAATGTCCTGAATCAGTTGTAGAACACCAATTTGACCATTTTCATTCTATTTTAATATTATTAGGCAATATTCATTATAGTTTTCATTGGCCAATGTTATCTCTTGACATAGTTGATCTTTGTGGAGGAGAGAGCAGCATTGTATATTTCAATAAAGTGGAATTTCTATTCACCCTCAACTTGATTTTATCATGACTTAGCAGAGTTTCAGTCGAAATTTTGTTTGATTTTGCTATGAAGTTCCTGCCCTGTTGCTGCTTGCATAAGCATCATCAGTATGATTATCGTGTGTTAGAGCATCCCCAATAGGCCTGAAAACAACACATCTTTGACTATTAATAGGAAGGCCGGACCGGAATTTGCTCCAAAAGCCTCCCTAAATCTAAGGGGAGAAGGCTTTCTCCCTAATTTTTTTTTTTTCACTCCTCAATTAAAATGAGTGGTCAAGATGAGTCCATCTCCTTAATATTCAATGGTCCAAATTCATTTCTTTTTCTCACACATACTCTATCTCAACTTCATCATTGTTTCTCTCAATGAGGAGCCGTTTTTAGGGAGGCTTGTTTGAGTGTTAACTCCTTATATAGCTCATTATTTGTAAAAAGTACAACATACTCCCTAAATCTAAGGAAAATATAGGGAGTCTTGTTGTGGATGCTCTTAACCACTCAAGCATAAGAAGTGAAAAAGCAGATGTACTTTACCATGCAACTTTGTTTAGATAACGAATTCTTTCTATATACCAAAACTGCAATACACAACTGAATCTTTGGCAATGTGAGACAAATCCAAGATTCGGACAATTTGGCTAAAATTTCATTAGAATAACAACTGAAATTATAAGATTTTAGTAAGCATGACTTCGCCTATCATCTACAGCTTCTGGTTTTCCATGAAGATGTTTACCGATCTTGTTCAAATATTCGGACTAGTAAACATGTTTGACATGCTGTTTAATATCTTATAAACCATACTTTTTCTCTTGCAGGTTGTCGCTGTCAAACAATTAGATAGAAATGGTCTTCAGGGTAACAGGGAATTCCTGGTGGAGGTTCTGATGCTCAGCCTTCTGCATCACCCTAACTTAGTGAGCCTGATTGGATATTGTGCTGATGGGGACCAGCGGCTTCTTGTATATGAATTCATGCCCTTGGGATCTTTGGAAGATCACCTTCTCGGTACGCTTTGTTGCACTTCTGATTTTCTGAATTATACCTTCATTCGTTTATTCATTTTGTTTAGCGGGTTGTAGCAGCTGTCATATTGAAAAATCACAGTCAATTCTTTTTCTTGCTTGAAAATCTTACTCGTAGCCTAAACGAGACAATTAGCTGAAGCCTGAATCCAATTTCAATGCAAAGAGAGTGATTGACTGAATAGGATGTTAACAGAACTGGTTGGAAGAAATAAAAAGTCCCATCCTTTATGAAAATAAATGACTTATGGCAAAGTTCAAACATGCTGTCAAAACTACTGTTGCCTAGAGCAAATATTTGCGATTTGACTTTGTTAAATTACTCATTCTTTTTTAGGAGAACTGTTAATTATGTTGTCTATTAAGCAGTGATTGGTGGAACACCTGATGCATTTGTTTTGTCGCTATTTAATCTGCTTGTGATGTTATGAAATATAATTTATCAGCACTTGAAACTTAGAATTGAAGATAGTTTCCTATTGGGCTTTTCTTAACTATAAATGAAGCTATTGGTCAAAATTCTCGTTTCCATATGCATCGTCCTCAAAGTTTCTTTTTTGTGGAGTTCAGATACGATTCTGCTTGGTTCTGTATTGCATATGCTTCTTATATATTCTAGTTTAGAGATAATTTAGAATTCCGGGTAGAAATGGAAATATATTTTCAATCTTGTATCTTTCTGGCATTGCTTTGCTAGATGTTTATATATATTGGTAGCAGTAGTGCCTTATAAATAGAAAAAAAAAAATAGATGGTGAGTTATCATGGATCAGTGAGGAACGGGCAGCAGTCCCCGACTAAGAAGGTACCTAAATAGTGAACCATATAGACAATGATTTCATAGGAGTTGTTCTGTTGACACTCACTTGTTGTGCCATAATATGTTAAAAGCTGTGAATACTCAGGATTGTGCTGTCGAAAGTATGAGTGCACAGGAATGTCAAGAAGCAATTGCAATTTATGACATTGAACACTTTTTTTTTTTTTTTTTTTTTTAGTTTCATGGATTGCCTATGGGAGATAAAGTAACTGCTAATTTGTTGATCGATCCTGTGCAGATCTTCCACCTGACAAGGAACTGCTTGATTGGAACACAAGAATGAAGATAGCAGCTGGTGCAGCCAAAGGTTTGGAATACCTTCACGACAAAGTAAACCCTCTGGTTATATATAGGGAATTTTAAGTCCTCCAACATATTGATGGAGGAGGGATTTCATCCGAAACTCTCTGATTTTGGGCTAGCGAAGCTTTGTCCAGTTGGAGACAAGTCACATGTTTCCACCAGGGTTATTGCACACCTAAGTATGCCATGACCGGACAATTAACCGTGAAATCTGATGTTTATAGTTTTGGGGTAGTCTTCTTAGAATTGATTACCGGACGAAAAGCGATTGACAGCACCAGACCCCACGGAGAACAGAACCTTGTGACGTGGGTAGTATATTTAAATATCTTTGAAGTGGAGTTACCTAACTTATTGGCTTGTTTCGCTACATGTAACAAGCAAGTGAAGGCTCTATGATTACTTAATAATTGATTGATTGCTGATGGTGGTTTTATGCATTATACAGGCACATCCATTGTTCAATGACCAAAGGAAATTCTCAAAATTGGAAGATCCACAGACTTCAAGGCCGATATCCCATGGGGGGTCTCTACCAAGCACTAGCTGTGGCATCGATGTGTATCCAAGAACAGGCTGCCACTCGTCCTCTAATTGGGGACATGGTCACTGCCCTTTCTTATCTGGCAAACCAGGCATATGATCCTAATACAGCTTCACATGGCTATAGAAGCTCAGGGGATAGAAGCAGAGATGACAGAGGCAGGAGGATATTAAAGAACGAGAAAGGAACAGGATGCAGGTGGGACTTGGACGGGTCTGAGAAGGAAGACTCTCCGAAAGAAACAGCAAGGATGTTAAACAGGGATTTAGATAGAGAACAAGCTGTTGCTGAGGCCAAGATGTGGGAGGAGAATTTGCGAGAAAAAAGAAGACAAAGTGCCCAAGGAAGTTTCGATGGCAATAATGGGTAGTGTCCCAACGACCGTGCCAGGCACCATCTTCCTCCTAGCAGGAAATTTCGGGCTGATCAAAAGGGAAATGGTGCCAACACATTCTTAAACCTTTTCTTCTGTTTACTGTTTTGGTTTCCTTCCCATTGAAACATAGAAGAAGAAGAATGTATATTACCTGCTAGGAGAGCGAAAGCAGAAAGCAGAACGATTGTTTACTTGTCGCCAAGTTTTCATTTTTCAGTCGTGAGATGAATCTAAGAGACGAATCTCATCCGTTAATGGCATTTAACGATTGAAATTGGACATCTGAATTTTCTTTAAAATTCGGATAATAGCTTTATATGTCATTCGGGTATGTGAAATTCTTTGTTCATTGCTAATCTGTGAGATGATATTGATTGTTGCTGAACTTGAGATTATCTCCAGGACTGACAGTGAAGATGGAAGCTGGCGACAAAAACTACTCGTGGCAAACATCAATCAGTAGATTATTTTCTGATTGTTCTTACATTTAAGACTATCAAAAGTGACCATCCAGCCTTTAAAAATGGGTCCATCACTTGTGATTGTGGATCGATAGACTTGGTAGTTGGTACACATTTATTCCAAGTGATATCTGCTTGATGATTGATGATACATTCAATCATTTCCCACCTCTAAAATATCTTGTGACACATCAATATTATTAATACGGTAAATTCTCATATATATAATATATATACTCAACTGTATACAAAGCAGTAAAAACATTATATGCCGGTCACCGTATCGGTTACAGTTATTTTCAGATGATTAAGAACCATAACATAAGTTTTTGATTTGATTCAAACAGGAGATTCATCCCGGTGGACGTCATTCCAGATTTCGAAGCTCTTCTCTTGTATTTTAGGCTCATGACGATCTACTCCTTGTAATTCAACCACCTCTGCTGCCGCGTCTTCTTTAATCTCTTCGTTGTTGTTCTTCACATAGTGTTGAATTTCAACTGGGATCAGCACATCGTTTCCAATGGTTCGAATTATGACAATGTTCTTGACTGGCGATTCAGGCAGAGCTGTCTCCACTGCAACCTTTTCGATCGTCCTTATATTCTTGTGAAACATGTAGAGTATCATCTGAACTAATCCCAACACGAACCCGATAACATTTGGAAGCTGTTTGATTAATCACCATCATCAAAAAAACAAACAAACAAGAAGATTAGTCATCAATTAACGGCTGCAGCAGTGATGTGCAATGATTGAAATCAAAAGTGTTCGACGAAATTAATTAACTAATTAAGCTCACCGCAATGCAGATATCTTTGAGGGAAATACCATAGCCGAACCACATGATTGCACTAACTGTAAGGAAGAATGACAAATTGAATGGCATGAACTCAACGCTTTTGGTTCTAATAACATGTGCCTGCACAACAAGTAAAGTCAGGAATCGTTCTGACCAGCGAAGGGCTAATACGCGTTTATGTTAATTAATTAATAAATACTCACCACGATTGATAAGGGTGCCGCAAAGACACACACAGAAAAGCCGACGCCAATCCAGCCGATGACTATGACTTGTAGGTTACCTTTCAGCAGGAAGTGTGTGAGCAGTAGGATCAAAATGAAAGCTCCAATGTTCATAGAGAAAAGTATTTTGAGAGCTAATTTCTGCAGCCAAAAATTAGAAAAAATAAATTAAAATTACTGGTTAATTAAGTAAAATAAATAATTAAACTGTATATATATATACACAAATGTTGAGTTTCAAGATATGTACTCTATTCTCAATTGGTGCATAAGCAATGAACATGACTATGTAAATGGTCTCTATAACAAATCCAAAGCTGTTGATGGTGATGAGAAGAAAAGCATTTCCTTTGACCATTGCATAGTATAACCAGAGCATGGAGCTGAACAAAGCTACCAGATAGGGCAAGCATTGGAAGCTGTCGGTCGTTTTCCTTTTGAAAATCCGATAAAACGTTGGCCTGGATGAGAAAGAATAAAAATAATCATTCATACTAGTTCGTGAACCACGTTTTTCGTGTAAGTATAAAACTACTTTTGAAAAAGTTATGGAAGATAAAATAGTAAAATACTTACACTGGAGCAAGAAACACGAGGAACGAGATGAGGTTACCTATCGTTACAAAATAAAGATATTAACTAATTAGTATAGCTTTTGAATATCATTCAAAGCAAGAAAAAAACAACTTTAATTGTAAACAAAATGTAAATTGTCATGAACAGCAAACAAAACCTACCTGTAGCAATAACATGTGTGTATATAGTTGAACAGAATTTCTACTTAGAGAAATGTATGAAAAGGTATTCTATTTAGAGATCATGAGCTTTCATTTCATTTTCATCAATAAAGTACACAAATAAATTAATAATTACTTAATTAATCATATCTTATGAAGAAGGTTGATCATCATTCACATGACAACTTTAATTTTTACAAAACCATAATTTTACTAACAATAATAATAATAATAATAATAATAAAGTATCTCAATGCCTACAAAAAACTATCAAATACAGAAATAAATCCTTCTCTCAAAGAACAAGACAACAGAAAAACCTGAGTTTAACACACACAAACAAGCTATAAAGCGATTATCAGGTCTGATAATCCAGGATTTATACGGAAAAGTACGTGGGATCCCGGACCTGAAACCTGAAACTGTAAGCTTGGTGTGCTAAACTGCATGTCTATTGATCAATGTTAGAGAGAGAGAGAGAGAGAGAGAGAGAGGTGGGAATAATATTAATGCATATTTATTTCTACTATATACCTAAGATGCCAAAGACTACTGTCATGAGATGTTGATTGATCATAATGGCCATCTCTAAAGCTCTCAGCTCCCTTAATGAAAAGTACAGAAGAAGAAGAAGAAGAAGAAGAAGAGAGCAGAGGGTCTCAAGACAGAAGCCCTGAAAATATATTTCTTGAGGAGGAAGAAGAAGGGATGATCAATAACAGGGTTTGGAGAGGTGTTTATATACACAAAATTCTTCACAGAAAAGCAAAATATTACGAGGTGTGTGTGTGTGTGAATATCGATCAACATCAACTCATTCTGGTTAATTGCATGACTAGTGGAGCTTTTAGTAGGTGGAATTGCTTAATTGCACACACCTCACCTCTATCTCTATTAGAATACGTTGAGTAAGGTATAATCTCTATAAATTAATGCTTTTGTTATTGCAGTTTTAGTAATTTAATTTACCGGGAATCTTTTGTGGTAAAAAGGTTTTTGTAGTAGTAGAATCAATTCTTTTATTTATTTTTTTACCTTTAGATTACAACATATTTTTTCAGAGTAATGTCATTTTTTAGTGGGAATAAAATTACAACATATTTCCTCAAAGTAACATAAACTCTATTTTCATATGTTTTTATGTTGAATTATTATGATTGTATATTATAATTTGATTAGAAGTATATCCATTAAACACATCTTATCTTAGAAGGATAATGTTTGGGTGTTAATCGGTCAGCACCCAAAATACTGATCCACTAATTAAAGTGTAGCACGTGGTCCAATTTGTGAAGAATGCAAGGAGATAAATGTAAAAAGTAAGACCACGTGCAGGGCCGGCCCTGAGATTTTCGGGGCCCGAGACAAACTATAGAATATGAGGCCCTCGATACTTTACGTATGTTTATTTGATTTTTTTTTTCTCTATTAAATACTTGTAAAATCAATATAATAACCAAAACTCAAGAATATAACACAACAAAATAGTAATAAAAAAAAATTACAATTTTTTTTTTTAATAATTGCATCAAAGAATATATCATTTAAACCTTACTCGTTTCACATTTTTAGTAACAAAAGTACTAATTAAGCTTACATATTTTCGAAAAAGAAAAAAAAAATGAAATGTATTGATTTAATTACCTTCAAAACAACGACTTCTTAATTTTCGTATAAAGAGAGTATTGAGTTTTTTTTTTAGATACATAAAAGATGATTATATGTGACAAACACGAGTATTGCTAGGATTCAACCCACCGCTATCCTTGATCAAATATTGTTGTTGTAAGAATGATAAATGAGTTTCCATTGGTGAGCCTTTAAAAAAATTATATATGTATAGTGGTCCATTTTTAAATTTATTTATGGGTTGGGTTTCCATTGGTGGACCTTTTAAAAAAAATTATGTGTATGGTGGACCTTTTTTAAAGATTTATAGGTCTGTTTTATTTAAAATCTTAGATAGACTATATTATAAAAACTTTTTTTTTAAATACAAATCGGGGGCCTTAGGCGGTTGCCTCACTGGGCTCACCCTAGAGCCGGGCCTGGCCACGTGCTACACTTCAATTGATGGGTCAGTATTTTGAGTACTGACTGGTACGCACCTAAGCATTATCCATCTTAGAACGGTGGTGTGCAGTGTTGTAACGATAGATATTTTGACCAAGCATTATTTTTTATCTTACCTATGAATTATGATATAACCCTTTTTTGTGAGATTTCAAATAATTAAACCAATCATTTAAAAGTAAATGTCTTGGACACGTGGAAATGAACAATGATTAATATAAAATTGAATATGTGTATGTTATTTGGGTTGGGGATTGGCACTCGCTAGGAGGAGCGTGGTAGTTTTTATTTTTTTAAAGGAAAGTGTAAAGATTTTTACATTACTACCCTCGTGACCTCTCGAAACTCTTTTGTGGTCACTTTTTTATCCGTTTCGCGTTTCACTTTGGTTTCTCTATGAAACCTCACTACAGAATATAACATGTGGGAGTAGCATGCATTTTCTGTTTCGGTCGATTTTGTAACGTGAAAACGGCGCGCAACATAGAAAATGTTTGATGGATTTCATTGTATTTACATTTTTTCCCAAAAAAATCCGGGAAAAGAGGAAAAACAATTATCACGCGTGCGCAACATGCATTTTCCGTTTCGATCGATTTTATCGCGAGTTAAATTTTTGTAACAGTGTTATTCACGAAAAAATGCCCAGGAAAAAAGGAAAAAATAATCATTCCTCGCCTCGTCAGCCCTACGTTTTGGGATTATGTTGTTGGTATTTTGTTGTGAAGTGCTTGCTGTTCATGCAAAAATATTATAATTAAATTTTATAAAAGTTGTCGTGTGAGAAGAGAAAAGCTAACCTTTTTTGTATTTATAATATATATTTTTTTGAGTGTGTTTCTAGTATTAAACTAATTAAAGCCTTTGATTTTGCAGTTATATGAGGAAGAAATTTGGACAAAACATATGACACTACAAAAATAAAAATGATGTTGTTGTTCTCCTTTTGTTGTTATTGTATTTGTTTGGTGATTTTTTTGGAAAGTTTGCCAGGTGTAGACTAATGGTTTTGCCAGATTCATGGCCATTTTCTTGAAAGAGAAGAATCTCGAATTGTGTAGATTTCTTTCGAAAGTGTACAATTTCCTTTAATGGTTTTTGTTAGAGCCCGTTCGGAAATAATCATTGATTAGCTGTACTGAATAAATAATTAATTAAATTGGTATGTAGGAATGCACTTCCTGACTTCATTGATTGCATGTGCTAGAAATTAAACTTAGTTTTCTTTGGGGTTACTATTAAACACTAAAAATGGCATTAAAATAATAATAAAATAAAATAAAAGGTGATTCATTGGCAAAAGTGTGTAATAACATGTGTTTTCCATTCTGATGTTTTTCGTAAGTGTACAATTTCCTTAAATATTGGTTATTAATGTTAGAGTCGGTTTGATATTTTTTTTCTTGTTACTTACGGAATAATCACAGTTAATTTAACTGTATTGAAAAAATAATCAGCTATGTACAAAAAACTCTGTAAATTCGTTTGTGGAAATACACACCAAGGAGTACTACATGAAACTTTGTTTCGTTAGGGGTTACTATCAAACACTAATGATATGATAATTATAAAAACGAAAGTGATTCATGGCAAAGAAAAGTGCGTAATAATTTTGATAGAATTGTCTCTGTCAAGTTTTGTAAATTACATATATAATATTTAAAAAGCTGTCTGGTTTGATTTTGATTTCAACATGATTTCAACCCCAGAATCGCCATGATATCATCAACTAAAGGTTTGTTGTATAAAAAAATCAAAAGTAAAAGCTAATTACGTTAGTTGAATATTGAACAGGTCATCAAATGGCTCCCACCATGCACCAACGTAACACACCGCCTAAAAGAAGCTACACCGATTAATATCATGATATCATTCATGAATCAAATCATGATCAAAATGCATGCATGAAAAGATCATCACGATCATGATCATATTCTTAATATAATACTGATGGGGTTAGGGGTTTATCAGGACATTACACATGCCACTCGCTCCCAGTACTTAAGGGAGGGGTCTTCCCATAGTTTAATCGGTGGACTTATATTTACATTAATATTAGGATTTGAAACCAGTTGTGGAGCTTCATTTTAAAGAATCTAACTAGTCAAGTACCAAGTCAATAGACCTTAATTGGTGATCATATAAATAAATCATTGGTGCATAGTTTGGTGTTTATCATCATTTGTATATGATTACAATAGATATCCAACATGAAAGGAGGACGCAACACGTGGAGTCGACGTCGTCGTTATTAAATTTGATTTGAAGACATCTCATATAATTGAGCACAGTATACGTATGGAGATAAATATGATGACCATGATATGATCATGATCGACAATATCCCATCTGGTTTATTTTTTGTTTTTTCATGCTGAGATTATCGTCGAAAAAGAACCATTCAAATTCAAAGACATATATTTTTTCGATTTTGTGGCTACGTTTTGATTTAGTCTGTGCATGTGTCCCTCTCCTTCAATATATCGTGGTTTTCACTTTTCAGATGCCAGTCGCCATGTTACTATTGAGATCAAAGAAAGAGATAAGGCGGTGCCGTGGAGGTGGGGGCAATTGCAAAACCAGAGACAATGACGAGCATTTCAAGGCGTGGTGGAAGCTTAATTTGTATTAATAATATTATCAAGCTATCATCATACGTTTGTTTTTTAATTCTGACGTCAATCGGATCATAATGATCACCTCGCATAAGCATCAATATTTTTCTTTAAATTCTAATATTGACTATAGGTTTATCAGGACCAAATGAGATCAATTCAACTACTAAAATTAAAATTATAGTTCTGAATACAACTTTTACTAATGGGGAGGTGTCTCCAAAAACTCTGTGAAAAACGTATACAACGACTTTGCTAAGAGGGAATATGTATACGTAAAAATTAATCATTTGATTATGTGCACATTGAATAGTCCCGAATTCTTACAAATTGTAGGTAGATTTTATTCATGGAAAGACCATTCTTCGTTCGGTTTGAGTACACACCTAAGTTTATTATGTATATGTATATGATTAATCATTTATGATGATAGATCGATCAAGTAATCAAAAAATCGTTTATTGAAGTGAAATTAAGCAAACCCCAATCCCCAATCAATCTAGAAACTTCCGTACACAACCCTCCTATTACAATCATTTGTAACTATTGGCTTCTAATCATTTCATGTATTTTAACTAAATAATGCTAAATATTCCATTATCATAATCTTTATTCGATAGCTAATTGAGATTGGAATATAAGTCAAATCATATAGTTGAGATAAGCGACCTAACATCATTGCATTTATTGTTTTAGCTAAGGAGAGTGTATTCAATTAGGATTATTGATAACATTTAAAGATATTTTTTAAGTGATTGATTTTCATAGATTTCTTTATAAATCCACATGGACTTTCATTGATTTGTTTAGACATCTATCTCAGACTTTTTTGGATTTATTTAGACATCTATTTCAGATTTTTATTGATTTTTAATCTTAGACTTCTATTATAGATGGATGAATTATAAAGCACATGGCCCAATTGGTCAGCCGAAGAGAAGCTCCGTTTCAAAGCTCAATTTTCACAAAAATCTCAACTTTCATGATAAACCCAAAAAATAACATATGAATACATAAAACTTCATGTATGAATAAACGTTGCAATTGGAATCGAAATAAAATTCACTTTTCCTTTAACAATTTTGTCATCTTTTGGACAAAAATTAAATAAATAATTGCAATTGGAATTCAAGTATGTCAAAAGAAGACGCAATCTCAATCAAAACAGAGTTGGCGACGTGTGTTGTTACGGTGTACATGTTAAAAGCACAGAAAAGAAGCTTTGCTCGATGAATGGTTAAATATCAGGCGCAAAAGCACAGAAAAGAAGCTTTGCTTTTTATTATTATTATTGATTATTTCTTCTTCTTCTTCTCTCATTCGAAGACACTGTTGTTATTCAATGTTCAATTCATAGAAGCAAAAAAGCAAACACTTGTATGAATGAGTATAACATTAACGAAGGAAGAGACAAATTAACGAAGTCCGTTATGTGTTGGATAACGATTGAAGGAAGAAAACGAATTGGTTTTTGATTTGAGCAAAGAAGAAGTGAGAAGAAGCAAAACATTTCTGTTTTGAGAGAGAGAGCAAAGTCTACCAAAATCTTTGGGGAGAAAGCCGGATATGTTATGTCATTTGATGTTTATACCTCTCACCATCAAGTCCACCAAAATCCAACAAAATCCATAACCTAAGAAAATCCTTTAAAATCTAGTTTCAATTGAATACACCTTGATTTTTGTAGATATTTTTAAAGTCTCAGTTCAATACACCCGGATTTAGAAGGACTTTTAAAAACTCCATAGAAATCTCAATTGAATACCATTAGATTAATATAGACTCTTTTAAAGTCTTTAAATGTCCAAATTGAATATACCATGATTTATTAAAGTTTTCAAATGTCATTCAGAATCTTAATTCAATACACCCCCTACACAACTCTCCTATTACAATCATTTGCAACTATTAGCTTCTGTGGTAGTCAAAAATAGCACATCCCAAATATTAAGGCCCAAATAGAAGTTAAGCCCAATACGGGCCCAAATTGTTGTAACAAGTCTAGACCAAGTCTACAATGACCAAGTCAAGTGTTGGTTACATTCAAACCTCCGAGATTCTCAAGATAATTCAGAATATCTCACCTCCATGATCTCAAACCGAGATTTGGGAGATCACGTAAAACAGACCTCTAACTGAATGGTTCTCTCTAGCTATAAATAAAGGCACCTGGTCACATTTCGAAGGGGGAAAAATGATGTTGGAGAACAAGAGAAAAAAAAGGAGAAGGACACGATTTGCTCTCCCACTTCCATTCACTAAAAACAACAAACGTGGGGCCACCACCTGTCTCATATGTCAACTTCATTCTGCTCTCAATTTGTTTGGGACAGATGCAATATTTCTTCATTCTATTGCTACATTTATTGCTCACGTTGATTTACAAAATACAATTTATATCTTCCTCTACGCAAATCGAGTCGACCAAAAACCACTCGACCATCACCCATTATACAAGTCCATTCGACTTGGGATAATCTCATTTCAATTAATTACTACTTTGTGAGTTCAGTCGACCAACACCTACTACATATAAAACTCATTCGACGACGGCCTACTCTCGTCTCTTAGCAATTTAAATTTGCTAATACGCTCAGCCCAAGCGCACCTAAGGCTCTCCAAACGATACAACCCAGGATTCGACAGCTTCGTCTACGAGTCCCCAACGGGACACCCCCTTTCACTTCGTTCAACCTTATTTTTTACAGGATCTCGTAACGTACGACCTACTATTTTCCTACTATTTTTCGCTCTACCATTGTCAGTGCCCACCGACGTACGAAAAATTCAACTGGAGATTTTCGGGCTCTTCAGCTTCTAATCATTTCATGCATTTTAACTAAATAATGCTAAATATTCCATTATCACAATGTTTATTCGATAGCTAATTGAGGTTGGAATATAAGTCAAATCATATAGTTTAGATAAGCGACCTAACATCATTGCATTAATTGTTTTAAGTAAGTGTATATTATTGTCAATTAATATACCATTTAAATAAAACTTAGAAATAAAAATAAAAATAAAAATTGTGAGCCTAGGGCCATGGTCCCCTCAGGATTGCCACTAAATATATATGAATATGATCCGGCAGAGTCAGAAATTCAAGTTTAGGGATGTTTTATAAAAATAAAATTTTTAAGAAAGCCAAATTGAAAAGGACTTAAAATTTACTAACAATTTTATATAATTTTTAAAATTTATTTTAAAAAAAATTGAGACCAAGCGTAAATGGTCCCTCGCCAACCTCACCTCCCTCCTCCGCCAATGAATATGATACATGGCAAATGCGATAGATCACTATTATTGTATGTCCATTCTTCAACTTTAAGTTGGGATAGAAATTGATATATCTAGATTTATTTTAACTAAATCATATTTATCAAATTAGGCATCCTTACTTTTCTCAACAAAACAAAAATGGAGGATCATGGTTGATTTGATTTTATTACTATTATCACTAAGACCATTAATGTATGTTGAATCTAAACAAATTGGTTCTATGGTGTAGTTCACGGTTGATTTGATTTTATTACTATTATCAATAAAATCATTAATGTGTGTTGAATCTAACGAATTGGTTCTATGGTGTAGTGGTTAGCACTCTGGACTTTGAATCCAGCGACCTGGGTTCGACTCCCGGTAGGACCTCTTTTTTTGTGTGTTTTATTTATTTATCCTCTTTTTTTTTTTTTTTTTTTTTGTGTGTGTGTGTTTTATTTATTTATTTTTTAGCCACATTCGAATTTTTTTCACTATCCTGTTCATTTTCATCTCAACCAAACAATGGAGGTCAAATACAAAACACTCGAAATCGTCAATACAAATCCAAATTCTGGTGTCGTTTACTTGTACCTAAACCGTCCGTCGCAGCGCAACGCACTTTCACGTGATTTCTTCTCCGAATTTCCAGAAGCCTTGTCGTCGCTCGATCAAAATCCTAACGTTAACGTTGTCGTTCTGGCCGGCGCCGGAAGCCACTTCTGCTCCGGAATCGACCTGAAGACCCTCAGCTCCGCCGCAGACCCAGCCTCCTCAGCCGACCGCGGCCGCTTCGCCGAGCGATTGCGGCGGGAAATCAAGTTCCTTCAGGATGCGATCACCGCCATCGAGCAGTGTCGGAAGCCAGTGATCGCGCTCGTCCACGGTGCATGCATCGGAGGCGGCATTGACATCATCACCGCCTGCGACATTCGGTTTTGTAGTAAAGATGCGTTTTTTTCAGTCAAAGAGGTTGACGTGGGTATGACGGCCGATCTCGGGACGTTGCAGAGGTTGCCAACGATTGTCGGATTTGGTAACGCGATGGAACTGGCGTTGACGGGTCGGAGGTTCTCGGGTTCGGAGGCAAAGGAGTTGGGTCTGGTTTCTCGGGTTTTCGTGTCCAAAGAAGAATTGGAGGAGGGTGTGAGAGTTGTTGCAGAAGGTAAATTTCGACCTTAGCTTTTACTTTACAATTTTAAATGCTAAATTTTAGAAAAGTTGCTGTGTTTAGATTAGTTTCAAATGTGTGATTATTCAGGGATCATAGGATCTATTTCAAGTTTTGAAACACATGTTGAGTGAATTTCCGCGGAATGAACGAATCCATTAGCTTGGTGAATGTCCAAAATGTAGAAGAATTGATTGGTAATAATGTATAGCTAGTAATCAACAATTTTGAATTTGATAAAATCCATTCTCGTGCAATTTAGTCGCTTATGGTATTAGCAGAGTAATGAATTCGTGGAACAGATAGGGGAGAATAAGAGAAGATCGCGACTAACCTATAATGGTCCTATATGCCAAAAGAAAGGACCGGTAGGAAACCCCAGAACAGAAAATCAATGAAAACTTAAAGCCATGTTAAAATTTGTGAGGATAATCTATCATGTTTGGAGGAGTTTTGTAGGATCTTTTTATCATTGAGTTTGGGATTAATTGACTCGAGACAAATTCGAGACTTCATATTCTATTGTAGCATATAATCTGTTGCTTAATCATTGTGTTTATTAGTTATGGTTATTTAATATGTTCATTAAGTTGCTGTTTAGGATAATCTCATAGTATTATAGACTTGTAGTTGGCCTTTTGCTCATATTTGGCTCTTGTAGCACCATAAGAATTGCTTAGAACTAGATTGAAATGAGTCTGGATACTTTCGAACAAGGAAACTGAGATTGTGTGTAGTTGTTTTGAGAAACAATTACTTTCTAGAATCATATATTGAATTTAATTGACTGATGTTGATTGGTCAATTTCTTCACTGTTTACAATTTGAAATTGTCCTAAGATAGGCTGCTGCTTTTGGCAGGTATAGCTGCAAAATCTCCCCTAGCGGTAACCGGGACGAAAGCAGTGTTGTTGAGAAGCCGAGAGCAGACTGTCGAACAAGGGTTAGATTATGTTGCTACTTGGAACTCCGCCATGCTTATATCTGATGATCTAACGGAGGCAGTTTCAGCTCAAATCCAGAAAAGGAAAGCTGTTTTCGCAAAGCTCTGACTGCGTGCGCGCATGCCTTATTGTCGGTTTTCTTCCTGAAATTGCTGTGATGTCAAATAAGTAGCATCCATAGCATCCATTTCATAGATTAGTCAAAATTGCACACACTCATGACTCATGTGCGAATTGATTTATAGTAAACACATAAAATAGCACGTCTTGTAATCTACCTTTTAATCAAAAACTAGTGCTTTCCAAATTGTTTATCATTCAGTTAAAAACAATCTGAACCAAAATGTTGTTAAAAAACATTAGAGAGACTCATTGTCATGGATGAGGTGTTTTTGCTTTACAAGACAACATATGTTGAACAATAATATGAAAATGACTCGGCAAACTATTAATAATATATATATAGTGGGTTACAATAGTATATGTGTATTATGAATAATCACTTTCTTAATGCTAGCTTCGGTTCCATTCTTGCCGAAATTGCTATTCCTAGATTGGCTAATCGGGTTGCTCAGAAACTTGCTCATTATGCCATGGACATTTCTCAGGATACTTACTGGATGTCTGGATGGAAGACTTCCCCATCTGTATTAGGGGTCTTGTGGAGGCTGATATTGCTGTTAAAGTTTGTTTTTGTCTGCTGTTGTTCCCTTTTGTTGTTTTTCTTTCCTGCTGTATGCAGTTTTGTCAAAAAACAACTGGAAATTATACAATTATTTGATATTTCTAATGGAAAAGCAAACTATTCACTGCTTTTGAGCAAAAAAGCAAAGTAATGTTTCAATACAAGACAAAAATAAAATTCCATAAATAAACTTCTCTTAGGGCGTGTTTGTTGTATGGGATTAAACTGGAATTGGACTAATCTCAATCCAATCCCATATCTGTGGTCTACATGGGATTAGATAAATAAATAATCTTCCCACCACAAAGGCCGAGACTATTTTAGTCCTAGCCTTTTGTTCTGTTTTTTTAAAAAAAAATAAATTATTTTAACGTTTTTGTTAGGACCCAACCTTTCGTTCTTTAAAAAAAAAAAAAAATTAATATAATTTTATACCCACCTCTAAAGAAAACAATTATTTTCAATTATTTTTTATCAAATCTCATGTTATACCAAACAAGAGACATTACACCAAACACATCATAGTACAAATTTAGTCCAATCCAATCCAATCAAATCCCATAAAAATAGTCAAATCCAATCTCGCGCACCAAACGCACCTTTAATGAAAATGGTGTGCTGTGGATTAAATTTGCTTTCTTTGTTGGAATCAACTAGCATGAACATGAATATTAATCATAATTTTTTTATTACTTTGCTTGACCAAATTAAAAACAAAAAAACAATAATTCTAAATAAATATATAAGGCCTCTTGTGATAATAGGCTTCATTAATACAACAAAGTAAAGAATTATTTTGAGAAATTAAAAAAAAAAAACAAATAGTCTGATATTTTCTTTGTCATTGGGTTTTATGTGTGATCAAAAATGCTTGCACGAAAAAAGACTTGTCCAATGTGGCAATGTCCATGCATGGTTGGTTGGTTGGTGGTTTTTAATGACAATTTTATTGAAACGGGGTTTCGAAAATACTTTTTAAAAACGTTTTCTTGTTTTGAATTTTTAATCTCCAGAAACTTCTTCTTGTTTCTTTTAATGAACGCGAAGAATCTATAATTGTTGATTTGTTTCTCCTCCGTGATAATTCTCTGGAATTAATGATGGCTTTGATCTCTTCTAAACCTTCTGGTTATAATTTTTCCAATCTCTACATCGGTCTAGAAGCTTACAAAAATAAATAAATAAATAAATCAAGAAGCTTCCATTTTTTTAATTTAATTTAATTATGTTGAATCAATATCAATTTGTTGAATTATACTCAATTTTGTCAAAATTTGAAAAAATTCAAAAACAAACCAAAGCATACTGCCCAACTTAGGTTGAATGAAAATCCATATATTCTAACCAATCATGTGTTGGTGTGAGTGGTTCAACGCTCTCATCCCTTAAGCAAGGTCGTGGGTTCAACTCCCCTTGTGAACAGAGCTACACATATTGGGAGCACTTTACCCCTTAGTGGGCCGACCCGGTGCGAGTCCGGATTAGTCGAGGTGTGGTCTGGGCTGATTGCACCGTATGGTGGATCCGCCTCACCCGGAAACCGGATAGTGTAAACCAAAAAAAAAAAAATCCATATATTCCACCAAACCACATTAGTTGCTAGTAATATATTATTTTCAATTATTATATATATATATAGACAATTTTAGTATGTTAGAATTGAATATATGATTCGATTTATCTAGTTTTATTGGATTAGACAATTTTAGTATGTTAGGATTGAATATATGATTCGATTTATCAAGTTTTATTGGATTATCTTAACTTCACATCTTTATATATATATATTAGAACCATAGGCGATGGTGGTATCCAAACTTGAGACATTATCGTACTTAATGAGCGTTATTGCCAATAAGTCAGGCATCTATTACATCATAATTTTTTTGTTATTAGCTACCCCGTTCATTATATTAGATTTTATATGACAATTGAAAATTCAATACACCTGAATTTAACTAATATCAACCTTTGCCACACATATCAATAAAAGGATTTTAGAATTTCTATTTGTATATTTGTATTTGTACAAAATTAGCATACCCCATATTGAACACACCAAAGAAAATTAATTAATTAATTAATTAAAAAATATACATCAAAATTTTATGAACACGTATCAATTCCTATTTTATCAATTCACCGACACGGAACACGATATCAGATATTCAAGGGCATATTCCATTTTCCATTTTGAAGATTCATGCATGAAGTGTCAATTTCAATTTTTTTTTTAATTTTTTTTAATAAAAAAAAAATATGCATGAACAATTTTTTTGGTCACTATAAATACCAACTCTCTCCGGATTAGTCAAGTCATCTTTTCGTGTCATCAAGTCCTAACAAATCTCGAAATTCTCGTGAATTATCTTTTCTTCTCTTCTTTTTTCTTCTTCTTCAATTCTTGCAAAAACAAAAATGGCTCTCAAAGCTGTTCATGTCTCAGACGTTCCATATCTTGACCAAGTCAATGAAAATGTCACATTGTCTCTCTTATCGTCCCGCTTCAACAAAGGTGATTTATATATTGTTTCACAAAATTGTTCTTGCTCTTTCTATTTTTTTAATTTTTTTCATTAATTTCTGTTTTGGATTCTGAATTCTTTCTGGGTTTTTTGTTTGTTTGTTGGTTTGTGATTAGGTGTTAATGACGAAGTTAGTGATGATACAAAGAAGAGATTGGAGTTTCCAAAATTTGTTGTGATGGGGCACAGAGGAAGTGGCATGAACATGTTGCAGTCGTCTGATAAGAGAATGAAATCGATCAAAGAGAATTCGATTCTTTCTTTCAATGCCGCCTCTAAATTCCCTATCGATTTCGTCGAATTCGACGTTCAGGTATAAACACTAAATCATTAAAACAAAATTCTGGTGATTTTCCGGCAGGCAAAGCAGTTTTGTTTCTACAACGTTGTTGCTGTTTGTATTTTTCGAAGTAATTGGTGTTATCTGGGTTGGGTCCAGTTTATGTGGGAGTCACACGTGGGGCCTGCACGTGAGGCCCAAGGCTTTGCGGGCTGGGTATATGTAGGGTCTTTAATTTTTGGTAAAACTTAGCCCGGGCCATGAGTCCTCTCTGAGGTGGGTTTACCTGCACGGCCCGATGGATTTTATCTCCTTTATATATATATATAAACCCGACTGAATTTATTTCAATTTAAACCCGAATCTAACCTTAAGCTCGTGAAAACCCAACTATCTGAGCCCGTCGGCTTTGATAGTGAAGCCCGGCCCACCCATCAACGGGCTTAGCCCTCAATTTGAGGGATAGGCACTCTTCCCATTTGACCAGTTTTTCTCTCATAGGCACACAATACATGTATATTTATAACATACTAATACATATCATTACACTTTTGCCATGTGTATTATTATGATTGAAGTTATGTAGATTGCATGGTAAAAGTGTAGTGATGTGTATTAGTATGCTATAAATATACATATATTATGTGTCAATGAGAGAAAAATTGCCCATTTGACACCTGTATGTACGAGGCTTATGACTCTTTGTGATGAGCATGAATGGTGATTTTGACTTTGTGATTGTCATGAGCAGGGGCGGCCCCACGTGGAGACCAGGTGGGGCCCATGCCCTACCTCAATTTTTTTTTAAAAAAAATTGACTTTTTATATACTTTATATATAAATATCCATTAATAATAGTTACATCATGTTTCCCTTAGCATAGCTGGTATTGGTTCTTGTTTTTACCCTTTAAAGTTCTTTGTTCAAGTCCCATCTCTAGTAAATGCATTTTTTTTTTAATTCAATTTTATCTTATAATTTTTTACTTCTTATTTATTTTACTATCTTCTCCGATTCTTTTCTCAAGTTTTCATTTCTTCTAAAACAAAACAATTCATTTCCTTATTTTATATTAAATTATGTATTATTATTTTGAATTTTTATTTTTTTTAATAGTTTTAGTTTAACATACCTAACACGTCCAATCAATAAATCATAAAAACTCAAATTCTACTTTATTGGATTAAAATAGTCAATCTATTATTATGATTCATCTTCTTTTTTCCTTAGTGTTTTCTTTATTTTATAGTTTTAATTTATTTAGAATCAATAATTTACCAATATATAATTTGAAGAACAAAAAATTTGAAAACATATCTAGTAATATTTATTAATAAATATTTTTGTATAAATTTAAATTGAATTCATTATAAATGCAAAAAAAAAAAAAAAAAAAAAAAATTCTTATTATAAAATTAGATTGTAATTTATTCTTTTAATTTTTTTTTTTCATTATTTATGTTGTTTTTCTTGTTATTATTTATTTTTTTAACATTTTTTCTTGTTTTTATTTCTTTTTTAATGTAAGATTATTTAATTCATATGAGTAAGTGTTCTATTTATTTTATTTTATCTTAAAAAACTCCTTTTTGTTAAAATATATAAAAAAAATATATAAAAAAAATATTAAAAAACTCATTTTACTATGATTTTGATTTTTCAATATTTTATATATATATATATATATTCAAGTGCCCTACCTGGTTAAAATTCCTGGGTCCGCCACTGGTCATGAGTGTTCGTGACAAGTGTTCAAACCTCACCTTTGGAAATATCTCAACCTGTGGGGACCCCTCCTTTCTTTCATGTGACATGAAATAGAGAAAATCTTCAATGGGACGGTCTCATTGCCACTTGGTGAGACTGTCCTAATGAGATTGCATTATTTATCTTGAGAATATAAATATATATTATTAAACTATAATTTGGTATAATCTCATTGGGACGGTCTCACCAAGTGGCAATAAGACCATCCCATTGAAGATTTTCTCCGCGAAATGATTATAGTTTTTGATCTTGTTAAGTCTCAATCTAGTACTGGTTCCTAATTTGAAGGATACAGCTCCTTTTAGGTCCAAGTAGATCTCTAATTTGATTGGTGACAACTGACAATGATGATACTTACCGTCTTTGAGCCTCTAATTTAGTTTGATTAGATGACTACTTCTACACAAGGACTATAATTTACAGAATTTTATCCACATGAAACAAAAGTTAAAACCTTAAACTTGTAAAGGAAACAAATACTAAATAGATTCATAGACATGATGATCATTTTAGTTTTGGAATGAAGATTTTTACATTTACATTGTCAAGTATTTGATCTTCCATTGAAGGGTACTGATTAGTTTACTTGTATGTTTCTTTTTTTTCTTATGCCATTTTTGGTTTTACTATTTGGTGAGCGAAGAACCCTTTTGTGGGAACTGTAAACAAAAACAAAACCCTATTTGTTGTAGGTGACAAGAGATGACTGTCCAGTCATTTTCCATGATAACTTCATCCTCACTCAACACAAGGTTGGTTTTTTTCCTTTCTTTATTTCTTGCTCTCACAATTCACATAACAATTTTTCATTTTTTTTTCTCTTTCTTTGTTGGTTTCCCAACAACAGCTCATATATTATCATGAGCTACCAATTTCTTCCAAGGTTTGATTGTTCTTTATTTAAGAAATTACACTTTCAGGTTTGATCAACACTGATTTTTTTTTTTTTTTTTTTTTTTTGGTATTTGTTGTAGGGTGAATTTATTGAGAAAAGAGTCACAGAGCTTAGTTTAACTGAATTACTTTCTTATGGACCCCAGAAAGACTTTGAAAATGTAAGTATCAATGTGTACTATCGCCTCGTGTATGAAATATCGATAATTTGATCGAAACATTCTTGATATTTTTTGTATTATTTTTTAAAAAAATTTTGGGGAAAAAGCAAGATATTTTTCATATTATGGGGGTGCTGATATAAAAAATAAAAAATAAATAATAAATCTTTAAATATCCCTTATATTTTGAGGATATTGGCGATATTTTCGATATATCCATCGAAATTTTCAATGTTGATTCTGAAATGACAAACTTATGTTACAAGTCTATTAATTGCTGTATTTTAAACACAAATTCAGGTGGGTAAGCCTCTCTTTAGAAAAACAAAAGATGGTAGGATCTTTGAATGGAAGATTGAAAAGGATGCTCCCTTGTGTATATTGCAAGAGGTTTTCGAGGAAGTTGATCGATCCATTGGCTTTAATATTGAATTAAAGTTTGATGATCATATGGTTTATACAGAGGAAGAACTCACTCATGTACTTGAAGTTATCTTGAAGGTATTCTTCCTCGCTTTCGCTTTCTCTTTTTATGCAGGAAATGAAATTGTGTCAATTCTAACTTGTCTGGATATGTTAAATTTTATGAAACATTAGGTGGTATATGAGCACGGTAAGGACAGACCAGTCATTTTCTCGAGCTTTCAGCCCGATGCAGCTCTGTTGATCAGGAAGCTCCAGAGCATCTACCCTGTAAGATAACAAACACTCTTCAAGTTTTTAGGAATTATTAATACATTTCACATATAATCTTTTTAGGATCATTGAAATAAATAAGTAAACGAACATTTAATTGATTGATTTCACATACTCGGCTTTGGATGAAACGCACATACACCTACGTAGTAGTTGCCGTAGAATGCTGGCTGAGTACTTGGAGGAATTCTTTTGGTGATTTTGAATGATCACTAAAGGGGTCTTTGTTGATGTTGCAATTAATCCAGGTGTTCTTCTTAACCAACGGAGGATCACAAACGTACACAGATGTAAGAAGAGGCTCGTTGGATGAGGCGATCAACGTGTGCTTGGCCGGTGGCCTGCAAGGAATTGTGTCCGAAGTAAAAGCTATCCTTAAAAACCCAGGAGCCGTGAAAAGAATCCAAGAGTCCAAGCTCTCTCTTGTTACCTACGGCGAGTTGAAGTAATGATGCAGTACCTGAAAAGCTCCTTTTATAATTTGATTCCTTAAATGTGCTCACATTTTGCTTTTGTGTAGCAATGTGCCAGAGGTGGTATACATGCAACGTTTAATGGGTATCGAGGGGGTGATTGTCGACCTAGTTCCTCTGATCACCGAAGCAATCGCCAATTTTGAGAAAAATGTAAAGAAGAGCAAAGAAGAAGAGAGGTTTTTCATAGAGGAAGAGGAAGTTGGAGCAAAGTCTCAATTCTCAAAGGATGAAATCTCATTAATACAGAAGCTTATACCAGAACTAATACATATTTGAAGGCATTGTTACCACTTAAATTGCTGTAGATAGTAAATCATCATATGAATGTCATCAATAACGTTTTGGATGTAATTACAGATGTGCTGCCATTAAAAACTTTCTCAACGATCTCTTAAGATATTTGTAAGAAAGTTTTAATCGGTGTTAGGAGTTTTTTGCACGATGTGAAAGTAGATCATTGTAGAAGTAGATATCCAAATCGTATAGTATATACAGTACTTGATCTCAGTGGTAGGTTCCGACTTCCGACAGACTTTGATCCTTCAGCTGAATCTCTTGTTTATAAGAACCTAGCATAATTAATAATATTGGTTTGGGCTTGCACCACCATCTACTCTCTAACTGTGCCCCAATTTTATCACCCTCCTTTTTTATTTCTATCTAAAATAATTGAAGAGACATATATTTGATCTGTATGTTATAATATATAGAGTGGCGATATTGGCACCCCTCAAAAACTGTATATACACTCCTTTCGTAAGTACACCCCTAAAATATTTTAAAAATCTCTGGTTCGTAAATAAACACCACTTAATGCCAAAAATACCCTTTCTTTAATTTTATTGCATTATATTTTTGTTAGCACACCCCACTATTTTGTTATATAATTAGATTTATTTACAAATTTATTATTTTATATCTTTTTATTCAAAAAAATAATTTCTCCTTAAAAAAATAATTTCTAACTCCTGCAAAAACATTTGATGTCACTAAAAAATTGTATTAAAAAAAAAATATTTTCATTGCATTAAAACTTTTTTGTTTTAATTCTTTATGTAAAAAGAGGCTTTTGCACACAACAGTGCATCTCCATTCCTTTGTTCCTAAGAAAGTTTTTTCTTTAAAAAAAAAAAAAAACAATTGTTCATAAGAAAGTTTATTGTTGGTATTGATTTGATTTTTGTTTCACTCAATTATAGCAGTAAATTGTTTGTCAACTCAATCAATTTGTATTCCATAAAAGAAATTGAAATTAGTATTTAAAATAGAAGTTAGGGTTTGATAAAATAGGAAGGTTTTTATTATCATATCAAACAATTAATAGGAAACTTCATTTTTCTTTTTTTTACAAAAGATTGATATAAAACCAATTAATAATTATTGGTGTGTACTTACAAACTATTAGTCCTTTAAGTAATTTTACTCAAGGATAATATTGGATTTTCAAAAATATACTAAATCGGGGTGTACATACCGTTTTTAAGGAGTGTAAATATCGCGACTCTAATATATAACATAAAAATTTAAGAATTAATTATTGACCTAAAAAAAATTATTTATCAAAAAATTTAATGGGGTTTACTTGGAAAAAGAGTGTATTCAGAGGCTTAGTGGGGGAAATTAGAACCACTTTCCCACTTCACATTTTGACTAATAAATACAACGGACTATAGTCCCAAATCTCAATCGAAAAACCTTGTCATTTTGACCTAGAGTTAGTTGATTAGGCCCAAATCAGACTTGAAATGGGCCGAACCTGGTTGAATTTTGGTCCAAATTTTCAAGCCTCGTAGTTCTATGAACCACCGAGATAATTTTCATATGGTGCGAACGTCTACAATTTATTTTCATCCGAATGTCAAATCCAATCGTTTGGAATTTTTCTCTGGTAGGCATACAACTGTGAGCATAGTTAGAGCACACTTATCTACTAAATATGCTCATAGTTATATACCTATCAGAGAAAAACTTCAATCGCTTAATATCTTTAAACCGAAAAAAGTTAACCATAGACTGAAAAATTCCGCACGACTGCACCCGATAATTTTCCAGGGCCTAGGATACTTAAAAAGTTAAAAGAAAAGAACCTAGCAAGCCTTCACTATATAATGAGAAAAATCACTTATAAAGAAGTCTTTTAATGTGCGTAAGATTTACATAATCAAGTAACCTTCACAAATGTTAAAACTTCAAGACCAAGATCTATACTTAGCTTTTTACAAATAGTAGTAAAAAAAAAAAAAAGTACTTAAAAGTAAGTGCTTATTCATGCGCACACATGACACACGTACACAAAAGCTATAGAATAAAGTTAAAAGTCGATAGAGAATTTTTGCTTCTAAAAATGGAATTTGAACCTTGTAAGTTTCGAAGAAGTAGATGAAGTTATTATAGAGTAGTTCTTTAGTTTGTGTGTGAGAATTGGATATCAAAAGCTGTCTCACACATCACATGCTCTCTCAGTACTCTCTTTTACTCTTTACAACAACAACACACAAACTCATTTTCTCTCAGACGAAGTTTCCATGAAGTACTGCTACTACCACTACAACAAAAAAGCAGCTTCGGATTCCAAGCTGACCTGAAAGCAACTTTTCTGCTTTTGGGTTGTTGAAACAGCTTTTGCTTTTTTGTTTTTTTAATTATGCTTGTACATAGAAGCAAAACAGCTGGGAGAGAGGGAGAGGGTACGATTTTCGATTTTATACGTACAAGCATCAAAATCAAGTGAGTAAATAGTAGAGATTAAGACAAGTCATGATTAACTGTAGATTAATTAGTTTCTAGTTGAAAAATCATTAGTTTTTTGGAATTTAATTAGTGGTGAGGTGATTGATTTTTCCACTTTTTGATCACAAGTGTTTTAACTTGTTTTTAGAGCTTAGCGATATCACACGCATGTGACCATTTTTCTAATTCATGTGCTACATTATTAGGATGAATGGATGATGTATGATTTGTGATGTAAAAATAACTTTTTTTTTATTAATAATAATAATAATAATAATGTTTTTGTTGACTTTTATAAACATATATAACCTTTTTATATAAAAATAGGACCCATTTTTATTTACCGCCGATCCTCAATATATAACTTAATAATAGTAAATTCGGTTATTAGAATAATATTTTCTAATTAGTTGAAAGAATATTAGAAAACTAAATTTCTTTGTTTTACTATCATGGCCCCAAACTAAAATTTCCGACTGTAGTGAAAGTTGTTTTCTAGAACGAGGAGCTTACGGTTGATCTTGCCGGGTATCAACATTCGATCACAGACCCGAAAACAACTATTAGAAGAAAATATTAGAATGATTTTGTATTGAATTGCAAGTTGCTGGGTTGCACCCGACAGTTGCCAAAATTTGATGTAACCCAATGTGATCGAGAGGTCTGATTCAAGCTTACGTAGTAAAGTAGTGCAGGTTATTCAAGAAAAATAAAAACATCACTAGCTGGATTGGATTCGATATCTCTTCTATTTGCAACTTAATGGTGGTCTTAGTCCACCACATTAATCATGTTTTATTATGTTTTAAATTCTTGTCTTATCCAATTTTTAATAAGCCACTTCTTTCAATTATCGTATCATCTTCTCGATTAACATTGTTGACAGTGATTTCTCGATGGTCAACCAGTCAACGATGTAAGTTAGTAAAAACCTGCAGACATGTAATAAGGAACCTAATGAAAGTAAATAATGACGATGACAAAATACGTGATAAAACTCCGGTGATCGGAGAAACGTCTACGGGTTGTTGCCTTAGCAACTGAGTCAAATCCACTATTTCGTAAAGTATAGTACACACTCGGGTCTCTCTCTCTAAGTAAGATTTTCACCCCCTTACTATGTTTTTTGCAGGTGTATTTATACTTGGTGCCGCTAGGGTTTTGAATCATGGCATACAAGTAAAGGAGTACAGAGTTGGTTTTAGGACTCTTTTCCTATTTGGTATTATCACGTGATAGCCCTATATATTGGAGAGAAGATCTGTTTGTTTCCTTGTTGGACTCCTGGTGGTCATACAGTAGTTGACCCGTAATTGATTGTCACAGCTATATACCTTATATGCAATGGAGAAACCCTTAATGTGATTTTCCCTGTCTATATATGCCGAGTAGAGCCGAACATACATGGTCTTCTACTCGACTTACTCGGCTTTACTCGGCACTGCTAGCCTTGTTTGCTTCTTTACTAGTGCTATGCTGGCATGAGATGGCTTATCCACGTGGGGCGCTTGCGTGTCCTTTGACTGATACTTTGACTCTCTGCTTACGTGGCGAGATTGGTCAACGTTGTCTGGTGATGTGTCTTCTCAGCAAATATTATGTATAACAAACATCTACTCCAATAATTATAAGTAAGGTTCGATGAACAAGTTCAAGTCATGTCCACCTTTTTGAATAAAAGTTTCGATGATTTTTAACATTTCCAAGATGTGTTAATACAAGGGTAGTAAGTAAATAAAAATGGGAAGAAAAAAAAAATTTTGTGGGTTGATCCTGGTTTAATACTTTTTGCCCGGATTTACCCGAAGTCATTTGACTTGGTGGTTGGAATTTTCATTATTCAAAATGGAGCTCCACCGTTAGGGTTCAAACTCGTTAGCATCATATATATAAATTTACATTTACCCATAAAATCGTAAAGTGTGGGGATACCTCTTTCATATAGTCACACATATGGTGTTTGATCTTCGTAAGTCACAGTAGATCATGATCCGTTTAGTGTTAGAATTTGAAGAAAAAAAATCAAGAATTTTTCTTGTTAAATGTGCGTATCAAGTAAGATATGTATTCATATATTTTAATGAAGTTTAGAGGATCTTTCCATTTTTGTTTTTTTAAGAAAGACAGCAGCTATTTGGTTTATATGTATTTTTTTCCGTATGAAATCTGATGTCAAAATAGCTGCGTCTACAATGGTGGGTTGACAAAATTGTAGCTTTAAATTGAAGAAATCGGGCTGAAATATTCTCAAGAAAAAAGCAATGACTTCTTAAAGTTATTTACATTATTAAAGAATACATGAGTCAACTTTGAAATCTATAGTGACTTTTGAATTTCTCCACTCTTTTAATTTGTTCTAGAAATTATTCTTCATTTGGATATTGCTGTACTTCTTATTTATCACATATTTAATTAAATATATATAAAAATAAATAAATAAATAAAGAGCACATACATATATCAACATATAAATGCATTGCATTGATGTAAATGTGGGTATAATATATTTTATTTATTTATTTTATATTTATATGATTGCTTGTAGGTTTCTTTTTTAGACATGAAATGATCATTTCAATATTATTTTTATTATAATTTAATTGAACTCTTTTCAGCTTCAAAAAACCCAGTTGAGAAGATGAATTCTTTATCATATCAAAATCATTTTCATAGTCAGAAAAACAGAAAAAAGAAAAAAAAAAAAAAAAAAAAAAAAAAGCACTTTAAACATAAGCACATGATGCCCAAAGGAAATTAAGATGGGGGCATATAATACATTAATGATTGACACAAAGGACTTTAGCACAATTTCAACATCAATTAGAGCCTTTACCACTATCTCTCTTGCTCACATTTTTTTTTTTTTTTTCATATTTTAATTTGTTTTTTAAAAAGATTAGCTAATTATGTTCTTTGTTTAATTAATCATTATTTGTTTGTCTTAAAAGGCAATGTGAATGCTTGTTAATGTCACTTTGAGCATGCCAACTCCTTCAAATTAAAGTAATATTTTGATATATAGGTAGGTATATAATTCTCACAATACACTTGGGAATTAGGTTAATTTATATACAATAATAACTAGTATCGTATTCATCTTTTTTTCATTGAATTTTCATTCAATTTGCTCAAAAAGATTTTTATAACTCTTAGAACAACCAAAAAGGATAAACACCCCTAACCCCACTTGTACAAAACTCCCTTTTATGTTAAGTCACTCTCTCTTTTTTCTCACTTAAGTGTGCGAACACGTAAGGAGGAGGAGGAGGAGGAGGAAGAGACGACGAAGAGGTGGTAGATAAGTGGGGATTGAATTCCAATTCTAAGGTAATCAAATGCTTCTAAAGAGGGCAATCTCAAAAAGGCATGACCAATAAAAATAATATCATGATGACCCCATAAAAAAGAAACAAAATTAAAATAAAATTAAAAATTAAAAAAAGAGAGAGAAGTAGAGGGAACCCCAACCACACCCCCAAAAACCCAAAAAAAAAAAAAAAAAAACCTAACCCTAACCCTAAAACCAAACTAAATGGTTCTAATTATTTATTATTAGAGAGAGAGAGAGATTGGGTTGGGTTGAATAGAAAAAAAATAATAATAATGAAGCACAAATAGACATTTTCCACTCAAAACATATTTTACTCAAAACACAATAATTGTAGCCTTTGACGTTTCCCTCTTACTCTTACTCCTTAAAACCCTCTTCAACACCCACACGCAAACTCCTTTTGACTCACAACAAAAGAAAATTAAAAATTAAAAAATAAAACACAAAAACAAAAAATAAATGAGAAAGAGAAAGACCAGAAAATAAAATATAAATCAACAGCCGCAATTTGGCTTACGAAAGCCAACTTTTCTTTGCTTACTCATTTTTTTATATTTTTTTTAAAAGGATGTTTACTAAAAAACCCCTATGGTTCGACTCTTTTTAAAATAAACATCTAATATCAAATTTAAGTAAAAATATATATATATTTATTTTTTTTAAAACACTTTATAAATTTAAATTTTAATTAGAAAAAACCCCTGATTATGTATCAAAAACATCAGTGCAGAGGGGTTTTCATATAAATTTGAAATTAGATGGTTATTTTTGAAAAAAAAATAAAACCTCGGGGAGTTTCGGTGAATCATCCTTTTTTAATTTATTAATTTTATATGATTTATTTAATATTCAATTCAACTCAAGTGGAGTTTGAAGATAGAGCATTTGCTTGTGGGAATATACATATAAAATAATAATAATAATAATAATAACAATAATAATAATAATTTGTTTATTTTTATGTTTTTAATAAAATTTTTTTTTTTTTTTTTTCAAATTAGTCCTTAGTGATCTTTGTGAATTGTGGAAAAGGAGTTTCCCTTCTCCATACGGAATCAGGCTACTTCATTTGTCAATGTTTGAGGCTCCAGTTTAACTAAATCTCAACTGTCCCACGTTACCACCACTTCACTTTTTTTTCCTAAACTACCCCTACAATGTCACCATTATTACAATAATGTCATTCTCTTTCTAACAATTTTTTTGGGCATATATATAACAATAAATTCATTTGATTAATTAACATTAAAAAAAAAAATAGAAAACTAACATTTGTTTAAAGCTAGGAGTATTTTGTCTTCAAAATGAAATCCACAGCCAAGTTTCAAACTCTCCCGGACTCCCGATTATGGAAATATATATTTGGGTCGCACATATATTGATTAATCTCAACAAGTTTCAGTAAACCCCTAACCTGTTTTGTATCAAATTTTTTTTTTTTTTTAATGTATTTAAAATGCATTTTAAACTTTAAAAAAAAATGTATTAGTTTTGAGTTGAGAATCAAATCGAACCAAACTTCCAAAATATCTTATTCTTTTTTTTAATCAATGTTTTAGGTGCATGATACTATGCTAGTGTGCCCATGACATGATCCCAAGCACTCCTGAGTTTTTTTATTGAATGAATGGGTGCTTGAATTATTTTTATTTATTTATTTATTTATTTATATGTTTAAAGAATGGTTTTAATTAATTTAGTGGATGGAGTGAAAGACTTGGATACCAAATACATAAATAAAACTGTTGATATTTTGCACAACTGTTTTCTCTAAATTTTGTCATGAATTGGCTTCTAGATGTTCTTGTCATAAATTTATTACAATGATTATGACTATACACTTATATGAACACATTGCAATTATGTGGAAATGATAATAAGTTTTTATTTAATGTGTATTCAAAATTTATAACCAATCAAATCCAAATTAATATAATTCGTTTATTAAACGAAAGTGTTATATGTTCAATTTAAAATCCGATCATATCTTGTTTTGAACGAAATCCATTAATTTGAAATCGACTATTATATAAGTCAACATAGTGTGCGACGACTCGGACTCAAAATATTATCGAACTGAATGAGTGTAAATATTGGACGGTTTCATGCAACACATGATTTATTTCTTTTAAAAAAAAAAAAAAAAAAAAAAAAAAGGTTTCGATTAGTTGTATTGTGAGGGGCAAATTTGCCATTTAGGTGACTAGATTGGTGTAAACGATTTCTCCTAAAAATTGAATCTGATCCAAAATAGCGAGACAGGAAGATTTGAGGAAATCTTGAGATGGGTCATGGCTTGAAGGTGGCATTTTTGTCACTTACCTTGAATCCGACGTGGGTGCCCGTCGTTTTGGAGGCAAGTAGGTCCCTTTTATTTATTCCCTCACCCACCTCCTGTGAGTCCACAACCCTTTAAAATGTCCTAAATAGCCTCTCCCCCATAATTCAACCAAAACAATTTTTCTTTTTCTTTTTCTTTTTCTTGCAAAAAGATAATTAAAAGGGTTTTGTTACGGTCCCTTGTCCATCAAATAAGATTAGTTTTGTATTTCTACAAATTTCATATTAAATTAAATAGATTTAGTGGACTTTTAGATTATTAAATAAGTTGTTATGTGATGTGTGGTTAGACGTATGGTTACAAGTTCGATTCTCCCTAGTGTCAAATTATTGGGGCCAGGCAGCAAAAGGAGGTAATTCATTTGTGAGTTCCGTTAGGCATGGCGTGGAAGCCGCCCTAGACCGGCCTAAGGAATTAGTCGATGTGCACAAAAGCTAGCCCAGACACCCTCGTAAAAAAAATAAAAATAAAAGAAGAAGTTGTTATGTGTATATACTGTATAGTAATAAACTCAAAATTTTCAAATGATGTAAATGACCCTCATGATATTTCATTCAATCATTTCCAATAAAATCAAAACATATTAAAATTTTAAAAATTTTACTAAATAAACTAGTACCTTAAAAGAGTTATATATATTTTTTTAATTAATCAACAATTTTTCTTCAAAATTTCTACTTTTAAAATATTTGATTCTAAAAGACCTAACACCATATAAAAACTTTACTTGAAACAAGAAATCATTCGAAACAAATTGTCAACTTTAATGTATTATTTTGCATGCATAATGTTAGTTTAAACTTTACAGATTTTACATTCAACCGAGTATATATCAAGTATTCTACCGTGGTACTCGTCCTCTCTGGGACCAAAGATAACATTACAATTTAAAGTGATGCCCCTTGGCAAGGACATATAATATGAAGCTCTTTCTTAAGAATCTTTTTTTTTTTTTTTAATCGAGTTGTCAACTTCAAGGACCACTCATTAACTAATTAGGGTATTTCTATATTTCCTACGAAATAATCTGGTCATTTTAACAAAGAATTTGGATCCTCTACTGCTTTAATCTTTTTTCTTCTGACCTTATCTAATCTTATGACACATAAACATTGCAATAAATGGGTGGTTAAGATGTGATAGGTTTTCACAACCACTTTATCATCCACTAATCACATACTTTAAAAAATGTCAGGAAAAAAATCAGATCAGTAGATGATCCAAATCCTTTAACAAGTATCTCTATGCGTGTACCATATAATTCAATTATTCCATCTTTATATTATCCATATTAAAAAATTCTAAAAATTACTAAAAAAACTTTATACAAAATTTATTATTTTTCATTGAGATTTTTTTTTTTTTTTTTTTTTGATTACTTTTTATAGTGAGAGATTCTTCCACTTCTACAAGTAAACTTGGTTGTTTATATATAGACGTCGGTTTTATGATGTCTAAGAAATTTTAAAAATGAAATAATACTAAAAATATATATTTTGTTTAAAGGATAATTATCGTTTGGTATAATCTATAGTGAGAGAATATTCTGATTCTACAAGCAAACTTTATTGTTTGAAATATGGTTAGCATATTTACGTGGGTTGCGTTTATGATCAATGTCCAATAAATTTAAAGCCGCACATTTATAGTGGATCCACGGTCTCACATTAATAAATAACTACATTCAATATGAATGTGTAGTTATGGTTGAACGTCCTTAAACTTATAATTTCAGGACGTCATTACTAAAGAACCACTATATATATATATATATAATCTTTCTACTGTCAGTTCGTCTTGATATAAAATATATCAGGACGAAGAATGTGGACCATAGATTATGGAGAAGTTTTAACGAGTGTATACATTTTGAATCAACGTATATAAATCTAATGGTCCACATTCTTCATACTTATATATTTTATATCAGGATGAACTGACAATAGAAAAACTATATATATATATATATATATCATTTATTTCTTTTCTTCTAACTCACTAAGTAATCTTCATACGACATGGTAGCTTCTTTATTTGAACATGTACCAATACAAATTTGAATATATATTCTTTTATGCTTCACCTTTTTTTTGAATGAAAAATAACATTTGGTAGTTGGACCTCAATAAAATAACATCTATATATTACTATTAATGGTGCCATGAATTATCATTATCTATCAAAAAGTACCATGATTTATGAGTTATCAATATATATCAAAAGAACAATAGTGTATAGGGATGGACATGGAGGAAATGATGGATACCGGCAGGGGCGGAGGTATATACAATCTAGCCTAGGCTTCAGCCCAGGCTAGCTTTTTCAATTAATTTTTATTTTTTAATGATTTTGCATTTTTATTTTTTTCATAATAGGTATAATACAAATAAAAGACAATTACAATATTAATATTGCTTGAGAATTCATAAAAATATTCTAGTTTATAATTTAATTTAATTGAGATAATCTTAATAGATTAATTAGAGTGATATATTCAATATTTTATTGAGACTCAAATACAGTAAAGTTTCATTTTCCTCTCCATTTTCTGATCTTCCTTATATAAATTAATGAAACAAATTTTGAATTCCTTACTTCGTTTGCTTGTCCGAACAACTATTTAAGTTTATTTTGCTTGCTATTTTTTTTCCCTTTAGATTTGCTTTAAAAAAACTTTGTACTACCACTCAGTGTGGCTTGGGTAGAAAATTACGTTAATTTGATAATGTCCTACAATTTTAGTCGTTGCACCGTAGACGGTATATATATAAAAATAAAAAAATAAAAAAAAACAAAAAAAAAAAACTATAGTTAATCTAACCCACCCAGACCATAAGTCCTGGCTTCACCCCTGGATATCGGTCCCCATCCTTGTCCCTATTCCCATTTCCCAACCCCTTCCACATCCTCCTTTACCCCTGTTTTTCCAATCCCAATTTTTTTCCTCCTTTCCCCATTTTTCTGTTTTCCGTTTGGTCCAATTTGATTAAAAATCTCTATCTTATTTGTAGTAAGTAGACAAAAATAAGTATAATAGCATAACTACTAGTACCGATGATGTGATTGAAGTTGCTACTTGTTACGTACTACTATACTAGTTAGGTATAGATACAATGAGAATTTATAAATCTTTAATTTCCATCTCAATTGACCATTCATTGATGCTAAATTCTTGGTAATCACTCATAGATTCCGGACAATAAATAGTAACTTAAATGCACCTTTCCCCTTTCTTTCTTACAATACCTAACAAAAGTTTTATTAACTTAAGGGCACACGTCAAGGTCAATTATTAAGACGGAATTATATAATTAGCTCAAGTGATATGCGCCTCACTTTTTATCTCTCACATTTATGGTGGGGTTTCAAGTCACATCATGAGCAATTACTAACATATGTGAGGAGTTTTCTCTCATGTGTTTACGGAAGTTAGTATCCAGACCACTCATGTAATGTTCAGTCTTGGAAAAATCCGACAAACTTTTAATTCATTCAGTGTCAAATAAAAAAAAAAACTATACAAACTCTTAAACTTACACGAGTTATAAACCGATGTCTTTATTCAATTAATAGATAGTGGCAGATATAGGGAGACCTTGTGGCTGACAAGGTTATGTCCGCCCTTTTTTGACAGAATTACTTATTTAAGTCAAAATTGTAAGTTAATATAGTCTCACCCTTTAAATATACTCTTTACATTTAAATTTTGTCTTGCTTTTTTTCACTTTTGACCCCTCTCAAATATTTATTATTCAAACAAAAATCATTAATTCTTATTATCAAAATGGATAATTGATCATAACGTGTATAGTTAAGATAAAGTAGATAATTGATCACAACGTATATTATTAGGATAAAATGGATAATAACATATAAAATGAGTAATTTATCGTAACGTAGGATAGTAGGATAAACATCCGTGTAATCGTAATCCGTCAACAAAAAGTGAAACACCGGAACAGAAACGTAAATGGAACAGGAACAGCAGACATTTCGTGAAGTAGTTGTAAAATCCGAAAACCGACGGCTAAACAAAATCAATAATTACATGCTTTTGTTATTGTTCCCCTCGGATCAACACAACAACAACCGCAAAGATTTTGTTTACTGCATAGTGCATAGGGATATTTTCGTACTTTCTCATCCGTCATTAAAGTTCTTGTGACCTACAGCTGTATAAGCATGACATAAGGTGACTTCACTCTTACGAAGCATCTGTCCTAAGTGCTTTTAAGTGTTTCTCCTCCGGAAATTACTAAAAAGCCCATATCCATTAACACAAGACACTCGATTAATATACATTGCGTGCTATGACCAAATTGCCCCTTCCACCGGCCAAAACTCACAAAATTATTCAGTTGGATTTTCGATCGTGAGTTCCAATCGTGTCTCTCTTTCCAAATCCGGAAAAACCAAAGTGACTTTAGACACAAAAGCTTTTTAATTAATTATTTAAAAAAAAAAAAAAATCGTCGGTTATTCAAGTAATAATCCCATATAAACAAAAGTCGAACACGGACCGGAACTGAGTCTGAGCAGAGAAGTTTCAAATGGGATTCGGTTTCGTTTTATTAAAAAAGTTCTCAACTTTTTCGTAGACACCCAAAAATTAACTGCCTGAAACGTATTTGTTTATGTTTCTGGTTTTTTTTTTTTTTTTTTTTCCTTTTCAATTTTATAAAAATAAATATTGTAAACGTCAAAGGAAAAAGGAGATTGAGTCTGGTTCACGCAAAATGGGTCGTCTCTTATTTATTCCCATCCGCCATTACTATAAAGAAGACACACTTTTCTCTCTATCTCTCTGTAACTCTCTCTCACACCATCCCATCTCTTCACTTCTTCTTTTTACATCATCTATCTATATATATGTTGTTGATTTTGATGGGTTGTTGTAATCTGTAACACAGCTCATCTGGGTTTTCTGCTTCTTTGCTAAATTGGGTTTTTTTTTTTTTTGTTCCTTTTTGAGAGTTTGAAGTTGAAAAAAAAGTTGGGTTTTTGAAGATGGAGAAGATTAATTTTGTGAAAAATGGAGTGTTGAGATTGCCACCTGGTTTCAGGTTTCATCCAACTGATGAAGAGCTTGTTGTTCAATACTTGAAACGCAAGGTTTTTGCTTGTCCTTTGCCTGCCTCTATAATTCCTGAAGTTGATGTCTGCAAATCGGATCCTTGGGACTTACCAGGTTAGTTCAATAGCTTTAATTTTTAATTTTTTGTTTGTTTTCAACTTTCAAGGGCTTGTTGTGATTTTTGGGTTGTGTTTTTAGGTGATGTGGAGCAAGAGAGGTATTTTTTTAGCACAAGAGAAGCCAAGTACCCAAATGGGAACAGATCAAACAGAGCTACAGGTTCTGGTTACTGGAAAGCAACTGGACTTGACAAGCAAATTGTAACTTCCAGGGGAAGTCAAGTTGTGGGCATGAAAAAGACTCTGGTTTTTTACAGAGGAAAGCCTCCACATGGCTCAAGAACCGATTGGATCATGCATGAATATCGCCTTGTTAATAATTATAATTATAATAACAATAATTCTAAGACCACAACACCACCCGATGCCCCAACTAAAAACAACAACATGGTGAGCTGCCAAATTCCAGGCCAAGCATGAATATATGTACACATTGTTGTTGTTGTTTGGTTTATGTTACAGTTTCCAAGTCAATTTAGTGATTTTTTTTTTGTTCAATTTTTGTTTGTGCAGAGTCCTGTGGTAGCAATGGAGAATTGGGTTCTTTGCCGCATTTTCTTGAAGAAAAGAAGTGCAAAAAATGAGGAAGAGGAAACTATTGATAATGGAGTTGGAAAGCTGAGGACCACCACCAACAACGCCGCCGCCGCCGCCGCCGCTGCCACCAGGCCTGTTTTCTATGATTTCATGATGAGAAAGGAGAGCATGACTGACTTGAATCTTGCACCTACTTCTTCTTCTTCAGGTTCCAGTGGGATCACCGAAGTCTCATCATCATCATCATCTTCTAACAATGAATCAGATGATCGTGAAGAAGAAACTAGTTGCAATAGCTCACCTAATTATTTTAGAAGAAAACAGCAGAAGTAGAGACAATAAACAAAACAAAAAAAAAATCCCATCTTTAGTTTCTCTACCAGTAACCAATTAAGCAATCTAATGTTTGGTCATCATCATCAAGTCTCTCTAAGGGTCTCTTGTTCTGTGATTTATCAATTTACAGATAGCAGAGAGAGAGATTATCAAAGGAAAAAAAAAAATCGGCATTAGTTGTTGTCAGTAATTATATATCAAAAGAGCCAATTGATGTGTTAATCAAGAAATGAAATTTCTATGTAATCAAATTCTAGAAATTTCCCATTTATTTTATTTGGTGCTCTCTGTTTTCATACCACAACACAAAAAGTGTTTCTCAAAAGGCAGATTATATTTTGAAGAGAATGGAATTGAAAAAGAAAAAAAAAAAAAAAAAAAAAAGGGGGGACAAAAAAGATAGTATATATTATCTAATATGAACTTTGCCAAAAGAGAACAAGAATAAGCATATGATCTTTGCAAATATCGGCTTCTCACGCACGGAGGTTCCCCATCTCCCTTCAAAGAAAAGGCGAAGGGAAAGAAAATATATACGTAAACGAACCCGATTCCTTGATTCTAAACCGAAAATGGATCGAATCTCCAGGAATTAATACAAAGTCCATTACAAAATCACAATCTTCATATATACTCAAAATCTAATTACTTGAAAAAAAAATGGAATCCAAGGAATAGACATTCTTTGACATATTTAACAGTCCAATTTAACGTCGCAGTTTAATGTTCCAGTTTCAGATCAAAATTTATAAAAATAGATATGATTTCATCAAGTCCTTATACGGTATACCTCACTTAATAACTAATATATGTATATATATATATTCTACGAACATTAGTTATAATGGTTGGTCATTTAGAAAAAAAACAGAGAGTAGGTATGTTGTTGTAGGAATGTATAGCCACTATATAGGGCTTTTAACTACTGAAGTTTGAAATTACAAGACCAGTTGGTGAAAATTTTCAACTTGAATATTGAGATTACTTGAATTCTTTAGCAAGGACAGGCAACATTTGAAAAACAAGATAAAATTGAGATATTGGGTGACAGGGGTTTTGCAAAGTCGTACAAAATTTATGACTTTTAATTGCTTATAAAAAGACTCTGATTTCTTGTACAACCCAACAAGCTTTTTTATTTTTTATTTTTTTTAGTTTCCAAAGTTGTAACTACAATGTCAAAAGAAGGGAATAATATTCATAATTAGATGGTTTAATTTCATTAACTATAAGTTACTTGTATAAACAGGCAAAGTTTCATTTTCTTTCCAATTAAAAGAAAAATATTAAAAATAAAAACATTCTTATTTGAATATTCTGCAAGTCTTGACTTGAAATCAAGAAAAATTAAATTAATGAAACACTATCCATCCAATCTAACGTATTATGCTTCTAAGAGGCTTTTCATCGAACTAAGTTACTGTTCAATGCTGGCATAATTTCATCGTCATCCCTACTCTTTAAATAATTATCAATTTAGTCCTTATCGTTTAAAAGTCATTCTCATTTTATTTTACTATATAAAAAACAATAATGCTAAACATCCCACCTAAAATCCCACCTTTTTCATCCCACTACATGTGGCATGTGAGGTGTTAAATTATGAATGGATACACATTAATTACACCTACCCCATGTATCCACTCACAATTTGACACCTCACATGCCATATGTAGTGGGATGAAAAAAGTGGAATTTTAGGTGGGATGTATAGCATTACTGTATAAAAAATATCCTTATTATTTCAAGTTTGATCAAAGTAGTCCCTCTATAAATTTTCCCGTTAATATTTATGTCCGTAGATAAAGATGTTTTAAGATTTAAATAATTTTTATAGAGATTTTTTTGTAATTTAATATACTTTTTTTTTTTTTAAATATTTTAGAGTTTTTTTTATTTATAAATTTTAATTGATAATATAGTCAATTTGCTTTTTAAATATCATACATAACGGTATAATAATTTTTTTCAATAAAAATTAACAGAAACGATATGATAATGGTTCAGAGAGATTAGTTATCAAATAAGAAGGATTATTTTGATAGGAAATGTAACAATAAAGATCAAATTGTCTAATTTTATAAATCCTTAGATTAAATTGATATTGTATATATATTTTTTAATAACGATGATGATTTTGATATATATTTTTTTCCTTTCATTGTTTGTGTTACACGTGTCAAGCATGCAAGGGCCATACCCAATAAATTGTTTGTTGACTTGTGGAGCATAATTATATATATAATCTGAGAAGAAAATGAAACAAATTAATAAATAATCAATGATAAATTAATAAATAATTAATGAGAAAATTAATTAAACTATATTTTGAAGTGATAAACTAGGTAGGGCAGTTGTTAAATATAATTAAAACAAAACTTGTAAGTTGGGTTGTCTCTTCACAAAATAAATGAGATCATATGCAAGATAGTTGGGTGGGTCACAGTCCCTTCATTTGTTGCCAAGTGGACTGTAGACATACAGTTGACGGCATATTATAACACTTGATCATCATTTCTATATAGAATTTTATTGTCCGTTTAATTCAAAGTAAATCGAGGGCGATACTACTCGAACTCACATCTTCAACGGTGTAATTATGTTTAAAAAAAATATTTTCTTTTACTAGAACCGTTTGAGTGGGAAGATTTGTGTCAGATTGGATCAAAATCGAAAAATAATTCTACGTTTTTTAATCAAGTTAATAACATATACGTTTTACATAAATCTAAAACAATATGATTGTTTTTCGATTTTGATTAAACTTTTTAGGATTTTTAGAATTCTTTCAATTCTAAAAACATTTTCATTATCCAAAATAACTTTTTTTATGACCGATAATTTATATATATATGAGATAGAATAAACATTGAACACACTTTACTATTAAATCATCGATAATCTATTACTACTAGTACTACAATGTAACACCATACAACTTTGTAAATTGACACAACAATTACAAAGCACTACCCATATTATACAGCATCAAAACATTATGATTAAAATATGAACACAATAGTATTATTTTAAAAACAGAATCAATCATTCAATTGAATTATTAAAATATATATATATATATATATATAGCAAGTAAAGGAAAACAAGCCGACCAGAGTTTCTTGTGACAGTGGTTTAGGAATTAACATAAGGGATGTTGGAGTTCTTCACGTCACTTGGTTTCTCTCTCTCTCTCTCTATATATATATATAAATTTCACTATCAATAGATAGATAAAGAGATTGGTGTTGTGTGAATTGCTGACTTGGTTTGATTGGTCACAAACAATTTAGTCAATCACGTGGATCATCTGTAGCTCCTCCTGATATGGGTAGACCAACACGGTGACATACACCACAACGACCTGATTAGGTCAATCGCTTCATGATCAAAAACACCCCTACATGTCCTACGAGGCCACAATTTTATATACAAAACACGAGGAGTGTGGGTGTCCCTATCAAACCCCATGGGCATTTTCGTCTTCTCCTTTAAAGCAATACCTTATACCTTGCATACAGGGAATGTTATGTTTACAGTACATACATGTATATTTATATAAGTTGACATGTTCCAAAACCAACCCACCTTTTTAATGCTTCTTTGTTTGCACAAATTTATTAAGGGAGCTATATTGAATTAGGATTCTCAAGGACATTTAAAGATTTTATAAATCCGGGTGTATTTAATTCGGATATTTAAAGACTTTAAAATAATTTATATTAATCCAGTGGTATTCAATTCAGATTTATATGGATTTTTAAAGAGTCTTTCCAAATCCGGGTGTATTGAATTGAGATTTTAAAAATGTCTACAAAAATCAAGGTGTATTCAATTGGGACTAGATTTTAAAGGATTTTCTTAGGTCATGGATCTTGGTGGACTTGATGGTGAGAGGTATAAATATCAAATGTCATAACAAGTCCAGCCTTCTCTCCAAGGATTTTGAGTTTTTCTTGTTGTCAGGGTTCGTTGCTTCCATTTTCCTTTGTTTCTCTTTCATGATTGAACTTCTAGAATATGCCAGGTATGATTCTTTATATGCTTTACTTGTTGAAAGTAGAGTCCATGGTGATGATTTATATATAGCCTATTCAATTGATGAAAGTAGAGACCATGATGTTAGTTTTCGAAATATACAAAGGCCTGCTGGAACCCCTCTATTTTAAGAAATGGCTAGAATTCATAAATTTATTTGGGTCAGTTCTTCTATTTAGAAAATTATGAAAAATTATATGTAGATAGAATCTTATGTCTACTATTATTCTACAAAATTTCGTGATTTATAAATTAGTATAAAAATTGTTATAAATTTTGGAGTGGACAAAGGTCAATATTGATTTCTGCTGGATAGATTCGAGAAACAAGAAAAGAATGAATGTTTTCATATACAAATGATCATGGATTAAATTGATAATTTTACTGTAGCATTTCATTTATGTCTAGATTATCCATGTCAAATTTCGTAAGATTTGGAGTTGTAGAGAATAAATTAAAAATCGTGGATCAAAGGGTGGTCAGTTGTGACAATGTTAATGTTAGGGTTAGGGTTAGGGTTATGCTTTTTTTCAATATTTTATGTATAGCTTTGCTCGGTTATTCGATTAGTTGATTATTGTTTGTTTATATGATTAATTGAATAACAATGAGAATAAGTGAAAATAAGTTATGAATGTTGAGTATTTTTCTTTCACTTTCTTTCATTTGTGATTGATTTTAGTAATTGAGTGGAAATTATTGTCATTAGTTTTTTTTGTATTTTTTTGTGCAGCATTTATTCATACGTGAAATTTTATGATTTCATATGTTATTTTTTTGGATTTATCATGAAAGTTGAGATTTTTGTGAAAACTGAGCTTTGAAATGGAGATTCTCTTCGGCTTACTAATTGGGTTATATATTTGTATAATTCATCCATCTATAATAGAATTATGAGATAACAAATTCATAAAAGTCTGAGATAGATATCTAAACAAATCCATAAAAGTCTAAAATAGATGTCTAAAAAAATCAATGAAAGTCCATATGGATTTATAAAAGTATGTAAAAATCCACAAAAATCTATCACTTAAAAAAATGTCTTTAAGAATCCTAATTGAATACACCTCCCTAAGCCGGGTTGCTTAGTATCCCTGCAACAATGACATCTCCTCCATTGTTAAAATCAATTTCTTGTTAACAATTTTTTTTTTTTTTTTTTTTTTTTTTTTTTTTTTTTTAAATCTTGTCTACCTTATGCAATATAAGTTGTGTGGGGTCCCCTCAAACGCCGGCATCCGTATCTTCTAATTCGAAATTGCTTTGTCAGATGTCGATCTGGTTCGTCTGTCCAGTTAGAGAAGCCTGAGAATCTCAACAAAAATCTGGATCAATAAAACTTTGCTTTTAGAACTTAAACTACTATAAGAACAATAAAAGATTAGGTAGGTAAGTTGCCCAGCAACTCATACCCAGCTATTAATGTTGGCCAATCAAGATGAAGAAGAAATGAAAGTTTGTAGAAAATTGATTTTTTGAGACTAATTGGTCAATGATATTTCTAGCTCTTGCTTGCTTCCACAGCCATACACTATAATGCATTAAAATGGTCAGTTTCATTGACAGATAGATAGGAGGAGTGCAACTACTTGCCTGTTGGTGGAAGAGTTTTCACCTACAAGTCCCCCAGATAAAAAGCTAGCGAGTAAGAACCATTAACACAACAATTATTGATATCGGTTCTATTTACACCTCAGATGTTAGAACAAATCTTGAATTTAACTAAAATCCGAAGGTTTGAAAATAAAACCGGTAACAGATATACAGAAAGACACGTATCTGAAATTAACTGAAATCTGAAAAAGGTTCGACTACGAAACCAGTAACATATATACAGAAAGATACAAGCCGTACGGAGAAGCTGTCATGTAAAAGGGCAAAAAAGTATTCTAATAGAGGAGGCAAGACAGGTGAGAGTTGCGTGTAGAAATGCAAAAATGAGCAAGGGATGGCCCTCAAGGATCTCCTTAAAATCTCAGAGTATAAAGGACATAAATATAAATGGAGAATTAGTTGCTTCCTTGTCAAAATCAATCTTCTGTCCTATTGAAGGAATAGAGAATAGAAGGAGAGAGTTTTCAACTTTTCTCTCTTTCGGTGGTTTTCGTGGTTCATGTTACTATCCAACCCCATTTTTCCTTCAATACCACAAGGACCACAACACAACATCATCTTTGTGACAAGATTCAGTGTTATCTTACCTATAGTGACTATTTGAAAGGGATTATAGATTCCATCAACAAATGGGACCTAAACACAATTAATTGTTATCAAACAACTAAATCCTTTATTCAATCAAACGTATGAAAGCAAAATCATCATTGACAATTTGCATCCCTATTAATTGAATGCTTCCCTAACCGAAAAGTCGAAAACCAACCCAAAGCATATTTTGAAAAGTAAATAGGCACCCTGTAGATGTGGAAACTTAGCGTAAACCTCCCTTACATGGGATGTCGACAAACCCTGGAGAAAGGAAATAGAAAAGGCCCTAGGGTAGCAGTTACAGTAATAGAACCATAGAATCCTCAAGCAGCAAGTAGCAACCAGCAAGTCAAAGAATCACATCATTAGCATGGAAATGCAAGATTTAGAATATTCACATTGACCGGTAAAAGCTCACATAATTAGTTGCCAAGATCATATGAGATTGTAATTGCATTTGTTCAATGAAAATGATGCTGGCATACAATTCCAAGCACGTGACAGGTACGGAATAAACTGATATTTTAGTCATATAAAGAACAAAATAGCAGTCAGTTATGACATGCAACTAAATTTTAATATGGAAAGGTCACACAAAAATATTTGATATCATGAAGGCAAGAGTCGCCAAACACCTTCTTATGGGTTCATCAATTGTTGCTACTCATGTCATTCATTATTGGCTACTCCCGTTGTCTTTCTCACCACCTCCATCAGCACTAGTCCCAGACGTTTTTGAAGTTGGTTCTTCAGCACATGCCCTCAGGACAGCTTCGTTCTGCAAGGAAGGGGAATTTCTAGAACTTCAAATACAAACCAAATGCAGCCAAAACTAAAAATAAAGAACATAAGAATGATTTACATAGCATATTGATAATGTTTTCCAAAATAAATAAAGAAAAACTTATAAAAATATATGTGGAATAATGAATTAGAGAGGAAGTGAATTTTTTTATTGATTTTCAGGTGGTCAAACCTTAAACATAAGGCTCCTATTAATAGAAGATAGAGTTCGATTAGACATTGACACTTAAATGCCACAAAACAATATGTTAATGTGACATGTAGCCATAAAAGCCATCGATCTACACATGTGTTGCCACCCCTCATATGCTTAAATTATACTAGTTTATTATTCCACATATTTTCATAAGTTTTTCTTTATTTATTTTATAACAAGTTATCAGTATGTTAATACATGAACATAACAGCTGGTATAACAAAACAAGATAAATCAAATCATAATACTGAAAAAATTGTGGAGGCCAAACAACAAATTAATTAGAAGACTTTTGTAGATAGGTTATGCACATTAGCAGGCTAATTTATTTCATAGGGCTTTCTGATAGGTTAACTTTAATACTTGTACAAGGCACATAACTAAAAGAAGCTAGCAGTCATAATTCCTGATGGAAGCAAAGGCATTCCCTGCCCTGCTTGACCAAAGGTTGTGTTTGGTTCTTACATACCTTTTGCTAAATTCATAATTAAATATCCAAAATAATCGACAGAAAAAAATACATTTTCGACAACATTTATGGCCTCTAAAACAAGCAATTCCACCAAAGTCAACTGCATCTCATATGAGTCATATCACTTGTATTATAGTGTTCTTTTTTATCAATTCATTACTTCATTCAAATTGCACAAGTGAAAACATCAAGTATCAAACTGATCCTTTTTATGTAGAATTGTTAAAAATTTAGGACTGAAAATCCTATCAAAAGAAAGGAACCAAAGAAGAAATATAAATGTGGATCCAGATCTTATCAACTTGATGCAGGCATGACAACAAATTGATGGCAACTAGGCATACTAATATGAGATTTATGCCTCAATCAAGCCAAGTCGTAAGAGGATGTAATGATTCCATTTGTAACAGTACTACTTATTATTTACCATGTGCCAGTTTTATCCCCGAAATATGCCAACCAACCAACTACAATTATGAAAGCCAAATCCTAGCCCCCCATAATTATGTGCTTTGAGTTTTACAACACTTAACTTTACCTACCAGACTAGTCCTTTAACACAATCAAAAAGAAACCCTATTCTCTAAAGTTATTCTACATCAGTGTTTATGTATTTTTGATACATGCACCCACTTCCTACTACATTCATGTACAGGAGAGACATATGGATGCTTGTATGTAAATAGTGACACGATTCGAGTCATGTGATGAAAAGGAAAGGGACGGAGTGAAAATAACATTGACAGGTATGGAGAAAAATACCGAACGAGCAGAGGAAAAGTATTCAATTAACTACTACTTTGCAGTTAAACTTAATTGGGTTTTGTTTTGATGAGCAATTCATACTGTAAAAGGGATCCAAAAACAAAAAATTAGAAGTGAAAATGCTCTGCAATGCATGAGCAACAAAAGCAATAGTAACCCAAGACACAGGTTATATCTTCCCCTCACCATAAGCACAAGCGAAAACCTATCCTTAACAGTTCGAAAAGCACAGGCAACAAATTATTGTCTTAAACCATTCACTCCACAAAATGCAACTACTTAATCAATCTGATTCCATAGAAAATAACACACTAGTTTCATCCCAGAAGAGTTCAATTTCGTTTAATGCACAAAACTATTCCACTTAACTTTTCTCTGGAAGAAGATTCAGCATTCAAGCTCAGCAATTCATTTTACTCTCACATGAATCCAACAATAAGTACAGCAAATTAGCAATGAAATCCGAAACCTTATTTAATTAATACAAGTGAATGTCGAAACAAGTTAAACAAGTGAAACTCAACTAAAAAGCCTAAAAAGATCCTAACTAGATATATATCATGTGATTATTACTATTTGAAGCAATTAAAAAGCATTGCATGAAATTGAAGCATAAACCCTAGAAACATAAAAAAATAATAATAATAATAAAAAACCCTATTAAAGAGAAAAACCTGCCAAACTCGAAGAAGACGCTTCTTGGCGTTGGCTTTACGAGTTGAAGTGAGCTTTATTCTCTTCCAAACGAGACCACCGGAGTCGTGTTTTTTCACTATCTCCATTACTCTTGTCCCCCAAAATGCTCCTCCCATCTTTCTCTCTCAGCTTCGTCTCTCTCTCTCTCTCTCTGCTCAGCTTTGCTGAGTTTGTGTACTTCTATTAGGTCTGGGTCTGGCTCCATTTGGGCCTCCTTGTTTCACCGGTCTTGGGCTCACTTTCTTTTCTAAATACACTCCAAGCTATTCTAATCGTACCCACAAGTCTAAATGGGATTTTTTAATTTTTGATTTTTTTTTTTTAATTTTTATCTTTTGATTGAAATCTGATATAATTTACATCAGTGCATTGCATGTGGACCACTGATTATAGAGAAGTTGTGACAAGTGCATACATTTTGAGTCAAAGTATGTAAATATAATGGTTCACATCCAACGCACTGATGAAGTTATATCAGTGCACACTGACTTGAACATATATATATATAATTTGTTTACGGTGAAGCTGCTACAATTTATTTTTTAAAACTATTATAAATTTGAAATTTTTCCAAGAGAAATCAACTCATAAATCATAATTTTGTTGATGCGGGTGTACAGGACCTAGTGTTGACCCACCTTAACTTTCATAATAAAGCAATTTTTTTTAAATTTGTTTTTTTGAATGTACAACAACTATCGGGACCCTGCGAGGATTGGACACTACGAGCACAGTCCGGACAACTACTCCCAATGCTTTGTGCAATAGTAGTAACATAGTTAGTCATCATATTCTTCTCTCTCTAGATATTTTCTCTCTGACCTCTCTCTTCCTCCCTCTTAACCCTAACCACATCAACCCGTCCGCCGCCGACACCCTGCTGCGCTAGGGGGTGTCGGCGGCGAAGTAGATCTTGCGGGTGGTCGAGTCGACGACGATCGACGCTCTCCGGCAAGTTCCGCGGTGGTTTTCTCTTTCTTCTCAGCGGTTTACCGGTGGATTTCTTCTTTTTTCGGCGCTTCTCTTCTCGATCCAGCTAGGGTTCCTCCTTCGGTTGCAGCGCCGGGGATGGCGCTCATCCGAACGACCTCTCTGTCATCGTTAGGTCATTTTCCAGCTGCCTCCGGCAGCCCTGCGGTTAGGGGCGTTCCACTTCGAGCCGGCCAGTTGTTCCCCGATCCAGTCGGATCTTCGGTGCCGTCCGACCTGGTCTTGGACATTTTCCGGTAGCCAAGGCTCCCCTTCCTGCAATCAGTTTTCTTTTTGTTTCGTTTATGGGTTTATTTTGGTTTCTGTACTTGTAGCTTCCCTCTGCAAACCGAGATTGGCCGCTAGCCGTGCTAGCCAGGGTGGTTGGCCGCTCCCTTGGAGCCCTCCTCCACCAGAGTGCCAAGGCTTGCATGATTTGAAGCTTTTCTTTGGTCCACTTAATGTGTGGTCGGTTTCCCTCTTCGTGAGGGTGTTTGTCCCACTCGTGTGGGTAGTTGTCTCACCTTTGTGTGAGGGTTTCTCTCCCCGCCGTGGGAGATCTTGTCTGGGCTGCGTTTGGATGTCGATAGTTGATGGGTCCCAACTACTGTTGTAAACATGTTTTCATGTAATCCTGTCCTGGATCTGTATTCAAGGTGTTGTAATCCAGTTGTTTATTTTAACTCAAAAAAAAAAAAAAAAATACAACTACTCCCACAAGTGGGGAGAGGACACCCACACATGAGGTGGGACAAGGAAATAATAGGTGTATATATATACACGGTGCCGGGCGTTGAACCGTGGTGGTGGAATCTCCCTTTGGAGAGTCACACCACATTGGCAAGAGGCCCAATGGCAATAAAGCAATTGTGTTATTGTTTGATCAATACGAGAATATAATATATATATATATAAATGTTCAAGTTAGTGCGCACTAATGTAAATATATGAGAACACTGAATGTGGGCCACTTGTTTTCAACTTCTCCATAATGAGTGACTCACATTCAATGTCCTTATATATCTGTGCACTGATGTGAACGGGACACATAAAATATATATATATACGGGAGGGATTGGGGGACACAATTTTTGACATAAGATTTGACACGATTTTTCAGCCATCGGATCCATGAGATTTGGATGGCTTAGATTTAATAAATCGATGATTTTTTATTATTATTTTAATATTCTTCTTTATCTATCATTAATTTATATACTTTTCTCTCTCATATATTCAATTTCCTAATTAATATTTCCTCTTCCATGTTTATTTTCTTTTCTTTCTCATGATATATAATCTGCATATTTAAATCATTGAAAACAGGAGAGAAAAGAATCATGAAAAATTGCTAAATAAATTTGTAATAAACAAAAAACGAGTTTGGATGTGACTAACTAGAATGATGAAATTAACCAAGTGTATTGCATATTGATATTTGAAAAGAGGAACGCTGGGCAGCGGTCGGGCTACTAAACCCATATTAGCAGCCCTCCTATCACAAGCTGACACGTTAGCAAAAACACACTAAGGGAATTAGATATCACAACACACAAGCCCCTTTTCTCCCTCCATCTAGTCGACGTCAGCACTCCGACAGCCACGCGCCCACGTGACACCTCCGCCCGCCGCATCTGACCACCACCGACGACACCAGCAGGACCGAAAACCGCCGATCATCATCTTCTCCTTCATCACCGACCTCTAGTTCTGCTCTTATCACCGTAGATCTATACCAGAAGACCAGCGGGTGTCTCCCTCGTCGCCACCAATCACCGGCGATTGAAGCTACACCGCCACCTTCATGACACTCAGAAGACACCGGCGACCAAAACCCACGTGTCTCCGGCGTCGTTTGGCTCGTCGTTGTTCCCCACGCGATTCCGCCACCGGGAAAGATACTGTCCTTTGTTTTCCGGCGTGGTGGCTGACGATTCAGAAGTACTCGACTCCAGCAAAGCGACCACAGCATCCCTGTTGTTCATTTCTGCTACCTCCGTCGTTGATTCGCCGCCGGCCGATACCTATTTGGGAGGGAGAAGAGGGGCTTGTGTATGGTGAGGTCTAATTCCCTTAGTGTGTTTTTGCTGACGTGTCAGCCAGTGATAGGACGGCTGCTAATATGGGTTTAGCAGCCCGACCGCTGCCCAGCTTTTCTCATTTGAAAATGGGTCTCCATTATTAGTCTGTAAAAGGGAAAAATATTTATAAAATTTAACTAAAGCAAATTCCATCAATTAAATATTTTGAATATTAAAATGTTCAATGTTCCAGCCATCGGTCATCGTAACATTTTGATATTAATTAGATTAATTGAAAAAAAAAACGCAAGACAGGGAAAGAGGAAATATTAATTAGATTTTAATTTGGAAAGTTAATAGACGAGAGAGGATGGAAAAGGAAATAAATTAATGATAGATAAAGAGAATTTAAAAAAAAATAAAAAAAATTCATCAATTTGTTAAATCGAAGCCATCCAAATCTCATAGATCTGATGGTTGAAAAATTGTGTCAAATCTTGTGTCAAAAATTGTGTCCCCCGATATCTCCCTATATATATATATATATATATATATATATATATATATATATATATATATATCAGTCTTTTTATTATCAGTTTGAACCGACAATAAATATATCAGGACGAAGAGTGTGGACCACTAGATTTACATACTTTGACTCAAAGTGTATGCACTTGTCAAAACTTCTCCATAATCTGTGGTCCACATTCTTCGTCCTGATATATTTATTGTCAATTCGAACTGATAATAAAAATATATATATATATATAAAAGATTGTCTTTAAAAACTCAATGATCTCAAAAGTATGCAGATTTCCTATATCTATAAAAGGGCCTAAAACTTTTAAAAGGGCAGTTTTTCGTTTGCACAATGGATTTATTTCCCTCTATATCCTTTTCTAATTCAGTGTTATCAACTGATTTATTTCCTCTATTATCCTTTTTATTTTTTTATTTTTTTTCAATTTCCCTTTTTCTTTTTTGCCCTTTTAACATGTCTCTCCCTCACGTCTTCTCTCTCGTGACTCTTCATTATTCTATGTTTTACTTTTCAAAGGTTGCTTCTGAGTTCTGAGGATTTTCTCTGACTTCAATCAACTATATCCTATCCGTTTGGCTCTGTTTTTCTCAAGTCACAAATGGGAAAGACTACATTTTTCAAAGATGAATTCACATTCGGTTCGTTTCTTTCTCTTTGATAATCTTATAATAACTTTTCACTGAATATAATTCCTCAACTATGAACACTATGTTCTCAATTTTCTTCTTCTGTCAACTGTGCTGAACATTACAGAGGAGAGACTCGCAGAGTCGTGAGATATCATTGGACAATATGCCGATCGAGTCCCCGTAAGTCCACAATTTAAAATACCCAACTCTCATCAACTATTTATCACTTAAATTTTTGTAATTTATCTTAATGGGCATGTATATCAGTATATGTGATCCTGTTTGTTAATTTTCAATTCTTTTAAGTTTTTTAAAATTTTGTCTTTTTATTGTTAATTTCTGATGGAATCTATGTAATTTAGGGCAAGTTGTTAAGTATTGCATGAAAATTTATCATCTTTATGTATATTTTTGCAGGTAATTGCTGAAAGATATTCAAAAGCTGCTGACCTTCCTAATATTGAAAAGAAGAAGTAAGCTTTTCAGCTTTGGTTTGACTTCCCTAATTTTGAAGTAGATATGCTTATTGGATGACTTGTAAATATGTATTATCACTTAAAGCATTCTATCAAATCTATTTTTTTTTTCCTTAATTAATCACCTAGGACCTGTTAGTTGGTGACTCCTTGCCTGATGCAACTAAAACTATTAATGGTAGAATGAGTTTTGCACTTTTGTTATGTTTAACTTGGTGATGTTGAATTTTCAAATGCAGTCCAGTTCTCATTAAACAGACGGTTTCCTTGGTTTGGCTGAATCAATATAAAAGATGTTTTATTGTAATTGCAATGGTTTCTCATGCTGTTGTTATTGGTAATGACAATGATCAAAAGATAACCTTGTTGTTGGGATAGATTATGTTTTGGGGTATGGATCAGCAATGTAGAAAGAAGGGATTTTGTATAAATTATATGTTTTAGAAGTGTTAATAGGTTGAGTATCATCTGAGTTGTGGACATTGTCATTGAGTAATTGAGAATTAAAGGTTTTTTTCAAATTCCGATTGCCTCTTTCATAAGAAAGATAATTATGTGGTTTCCCAGTTAGAAGAGGATGAGAAGGCATACTAGAGACTTCGTGCACGCTTTCTTCGTTTGCTTCTGTTTCTTTCCTATTTCTGTTCACTTTTTAGAATTTGTGTATATAGATTATAGTTGAGTTTCTCAGTGATGTTTTATTGTCTCCCCTTTTAACAAAGAAAACCAGAGACATCACGCCCATCGACACTTCACGACTCTCGTCGCCAGTCGCTTCCGACGGAGTTTCTGCCAGTCACTAGATGTAAGTTTTCCTCTCTTTTGGTCGCATCTTTGTCTGTGTTTTTCATGTTGATTTCGTAAATTTTTTTGATTTCAGATTCACCTTCGAGCTTCTCATTCAACTGATAAGCAAAATATGGTATTGGGAGTTTACAGTTTTGAGATCTAAATCAAAGCAATTTTCATTGTTTGCTTAAAATGATTGCTGTGAAGATACCCAAATAAATTGGATTTGCAGTTTTTGTTGGGAATTGGTTCTTCAGTGTATTTTGTATATGTGGATTTAGTTGTTGGATTTTGTAAAATCGATGTTGAAATTAACAACACAAGTTCTCGGTGAATAGATAGGTTTCTTTGTCTATCACTAAATTTGGCTAGTTTCTTCCGGGTAATACTGATGAGTTAGTTTTGCTACTTAAATGTGATAGAATACTTTGAAATCATGATCATATATGATTGTGCAGTTTACCCTTATTTAATTTTTTGTTAGACATCAATGATCGTATTTGTTTCTTTCTTCATCGATATTCTTTGAGGTGAAATTTTTGATGTGAAAGCACGTCTCCATATAGTTTTACTATTATCATAGGTTCCCTTTGTTTGCTTGATTTGACTATAGTGTGCTTTGTTTTAATTGATCTTTTACTCTCTTTGTGATCCGATGTTGTAGGGGATCGAAGATTCCAACATTCTTCAACTTTGTGAAGAGCAAGGATTTGGATCAGAGCAGGCCTTGCTCGAGGAATTGAGGGCATCGAATGAGCACCTTGAGAAAAATGTATGGATAAACTCAAAATGCAGACTACCCTTATTGATATAACTGACTACCTATTTATTTGGCTCTATAAATTGAGACTAATTTATATGAGTATCGAATAGAGAGGTCCATTCATCGCCAGGGAGAAGATCACTGATGTTGATTTGAGCTTGGCACCTAAGTTGTATCACCTTAAGATAACTCTTGGACATTTCAAGAAGTGGTCTGTTCCTAAGAGTTTGACCCATGTCCCCAACTACATTAAGGTATGAAACTGCTTAGCTCTTTGATCTCATTGTTTGGTAATATTTTCACTTAAAAACTTTAAATTGAACTCTATTGTTTGGATATATTGAGATACGTTGCATTCGATTTTGTGAAAGTGATATGATATTAATTTTAGTTTTTGGCTATCTTCAATTTCATCTTATTTAATAAGAAAATATATTAGAAGTTATTAAATTTCTTCGTTGTTTTTCTGTTTTTCTTGGTCTCTAACTGAATAGCGAAAGTTTTTAATTGTTGTTTGTCTCAAAAGTGTGATATACTCTCATTGTTTGTCTTATATTTGGGTGAGTGTTGTATTATGTTCTAAATAGCTTCAAATTTTAGATATAGAAATTTTAAATTGATTACAGGTTCCTTTTGTTATATTATATTTAAGGTTCAATACTACAATAAAACTGGAGCTTACAAAACTATTACATTAATTTATTTGAAGTGATTTCGAAGTCTTTATGCAATTTTAGTACAGATTGTCACCGTATAACACGTCATTTGGCGTGACATGTGTCCTTTTGGTAAAAAGGTGGAAGCAACCAGATCTACAACACTCCAACGAAAAATGGCGGAATCCAAGGGGAGTGTTGTGGATCTGGTTATTTTCACCGTTTTACTAGAAAGACACGTCACCTTAAATGATATGTGCTATATGGTAGCTATCTGTATGAAAATTGTATAAAGACCCATGCATGAAAATTATGTATGTTGTTCAGATGAATTGAGATAATAGTTTTGTAAGCTCCATTTTTATAACATCAGTAAAGCATTTGCATATATTTATCTTCATCTTTCTTCATTTATAATTTTGTTATATATTTGTTTGATTTTACAGCACATGATACCTGTTATTATTTCTCTCTTCTTTTGTTTAGATCCATGTTATTATTTGCCTTATAGTGTTTATGTTGAAAATTGTGTTTTTTGATTTCAATATTTTCTTTTGTTTCATAGGCAATCAGATATCTTTTTGTTGTTCAAGTTTCTGTATTAGTCGTCTTTTCTTGTTCAAAGGTTTGTATTCAAGATACTTTAGTGTTATTGAAGATACTGAGTGTTTTTACTTTTTATTGAAAGGAAAAGTTTGTAAACCCACTGTTAAAAGAATAAAAGTTTTTATTCATTCATTTATTATTATTATTATTATTTTTAATATCTTTTAATCTGGGATCAGATTTTTTTTAAAAGTTTTCATCATTGGTAAGATTCGAACTGCTGACTTGGTAGTCATTTACCAAAGCCCCAAGCTCATCCATTTACCAGCTGAGCTATATTCATGTTGACAGAATAAAGGTACTATTATTTTCCATAAATAATATAATCGTATAATATACTTAACTAAAACCTTATATTCAATTTTAGAAATTTACTATATATTTACTGTTTAGACTTCTGAGATACTATTTCATTGAATGTTTGTCAGGGATTTCAAGGAAACTACTGAGAAGAAACAGCAGCAGCAGCAACGGTAACTTCCATAACATAAGAGGTTTCTCCACACTTTTAATTTTTATGTGCAGTAAATTGAAATTTTGTTAGTAAAGGAATCAATATAGTGTCGTCCAAATTACCTATTGTTATAAGTTTCTCAAGGTTATATATCTATGTTGAAGGTGAAAATAATTCAATTGGAACATATTTGAATGTTTACTTTTGTTAAATGTTAGTGTAAAATAGGTGAAAACATTTCCATGCATTTTACATTTTTCAAGCACGGAATTTATGACTGCATAACCAACACAATAAGATGTAGTTGTATATAGACCTTGACATTACAATGTAAATTTCTCTTTAAAATATTTTGTAAGAGTATTTATACCTATAATGTTAACTATATTGTTTTAAGTTTTTTTTTGTGACTATATAAATATGTTTTTATACTGTGCTTTATGTTTAAAATGTGAAGGATTTGGGTAAGAGGACTTAAATCTACAAATGGATTACAACCGAGTACCATGAGGAAATCATATGAGGAAATATTGTAATCATATATAGTATACTAATAATAGCAATTTTTCCTATTTTTGATGTGGTGACACGTGGTAATCATAAGTGTTATTAGTTTATTTATTTATTTAATTGTATATGTAATATAATTGAGTAATGCTAGGCTTCTCAAATTTGTTACCAAATGATGTTCGCCAGTGACGTATTAACATCTCATCATTCATCACATATCACATAATCTCATGATTTATAATAGCTTTTTTTCTTACTTTTGATGTGGGATCCTGAGAGCGATATGTGGCAACTGTAAAAGTTATTGTTTGTTATTATTATTTTTAATATATAATAGTAAAGTAACTTTTATAGACAGGTCTTGTTAAGAACTCCAAATTCAATTGTAACATTAGAAGTGCTGACGATTTTTTATTATAAATATGTTGTAAATAAGTTTGTATTCATATATATATATATATATTTACAGAAATTATATTATCAGTTCGAACCGATAAAAATTATATCAGTTCCTTGTATGTGGATCACTGGATTTAAATACTTTGACTTGGCTGTATGCATTTGTCAGACAAAGTATTTAAATCAAGTGGCCCACATACAAGGAACTGATATAACTTTTGTCAGTTCGAACTGATAATAGAAAGATTGTATATATGTATATATACACATATATATACATATATACAATCTTTCTATTATCAGTTCGAACTGACAAAAGTTATATCAGTTTCTTGTATGTGGGCCACTTGATTTAAATACTTTGCCTGAAAAATGCATATAGCCAAGTCAAAGTATTTAAATCCAGTGATCCACATGCAAGGAACTGATATAACTTTTATCGGTTCGAACTGATAATAGAATTTCTGTATATATATATATTATATTTAAGAATTAATACTATAAACTTGGCACGTGCATTGCACGTGCCTCTCCACTAGTAATATAAAAAGCACCGAACTAATAATTAAAGCAAAAGCTATCCACAGGAATTTACATTATATTATTAAATCATCCTTATCATCATTATTATTGTTATTATTATATAACAAACAATATCAGATTAAATAAGAAGTAGAGAAGTATCCAGAAGTATCCATGAACTTGAATAATAATTAGGATATATAATAATAATAATAATTAGGATATATATACAGGGTCTTCTCAAGCCTAGATAGACCTGGAATTTCATGCGAACTCAATGATTATAATCACATTTAAATATTAATTTACACGGATTATCACTAAAAAAAAGCCAGGTATGGTCTTGGAGAATTATTTTATATATGTGTGTTTCCACCTTTACTCGTTAAATAGTAAATAGTAGGTGATCGACCTATTCTCAGTAGTGGGAGTTGTATTCTGGATTGCATTTAGGGATGGACGTTTCCCTAGGGATGGGCGTGGGGGCCCAATAGGGCGGGGGAGGGTACTCCCACCCCCACCCCCACCCCCATTCCTCAAACCTCCCCCCACCACCTCCCCCAAAATCCATTTGGGGGGACCAGTGGGGGGGACGTTTTGGGGGGAGGTTCCCCCATCTCCACCCCCAAAACCCATTTCATTTCTTTTTAAATTCTAAATTTCAAAATTTCAATCTGAAAAGTAATAAAAACATAATAAAAATACAATGCAAAATCCAAAATACTATACAAAATAGTCATGTTAATTTTAATAATTTATAGTTTTTTTTAATTGTTAAAATTTATATATATATATATTATTTTGGGGGCCCAATGGGGTTTTGGGTTTGGGGGAAGGTATCCCCACTATCTCCCCCAAAATATGTTTGGGGGTAAAGTTTGCCCCCACTCCCACCCCCAAAATCCATTGCATTCCAAACTATACTTATATAATCTAATCTCGTCATATATCTCGACAAACCAAATAAATTCAAATTTATTATGGTCAAATTTGATAGTAAGCTGTTATTGTCATGTGAGAAAAAGATATAATAAAATAAAGTTCTTTCCTACGAGGCTACGATGTATATCATCAGAAGCAAAACCAACAAGTTAGTTTTCGTTCCACTTGTAAGGTAAGATATAGCTAGAATATTTCAGCAAAGAGAAAAACTTATATAGGATGACCTCATTGACATAGCAATAGGACCGTCAAATGAAAATGTACCAAGTGTTACTTTAAAAATATATTTTTATATTTTCAATATAAATAACAAACTTTCATTACACAGTCTCACCACGTGACAATGAGATCGTCTCATACAAGTTTTTCTCTTCAGCGAGGAAGGTTAGGTACTTAGGTTGCCATTGCCAATAAAGCAAGCCAGCCACTTGGTTGGCGGTGGTTTTTAACCCAAAAGAACCGAGTCATGAGTCATGACTCATGACAAATATCCTCCAAGCCCATTCTCATGATGATCACATCCCAAACCATAACAAGAAATCTCCACCGTCCATGTGTAGTCTCTCTCGGTCTCTAGACCTAGTCAATCTCTCCATACAACACGTGTCACCATTTCCATGCATCTACCACCTTCTCACTAATCACTATTCCATATATATTTTTATATAAATATACATTTCACTCTCTTTTAATTTTTTTTATATAGTTTCAACTTTCAAGGCTCTTTGGTTATGTTCAACAGGATCATATCATTACACATAATAATTTTTTTTTTTTTTTTTAAGAGGTTTTGCTTTCTTTTGTTTTTGTTTTTGTTTTGTTGGTATAGGTCCAAGATTTCGTATATTTTATTGGTGAAGAAGTATATTTGTACGTACATATATACATAGCGAGTGCTAGGAGTAAGATTTGTGCCGTACACTAGTGTGGCTCCATCAAGCTTTGAAAGTCTATCGACGGCTGTGGCCTGTGTATGTTAATAATTGCGATTGATGGTGCCACACTGTGTGCGTCTCAAATAATTCCTACTCTTAATTAACAATTGTGATCAGTCCAGGAATCCGATGCGATGCTGTTTTCAGATAATATTTTCTTTAATTTGGTGTTTATGGTATATATATATATATATATATATATATATATATTATCTATTGAGTTAATTAATTAATTAACTGTATATATTTTGTTGCGAGATGAATATTTAGAGTCAATTGAACTAATAATCGAGCGTTGAGAAATGTTTGATATTGTTGAAAACATTTTTTTATAAATATTAATTTAAAATATTTTATACTGTATAAGATTGTATTTAATTAGAACACTTAATTTGATTTTTAGTTCCTGAAAGATTCACCTAATCAATCTCTCTATATATTTTTTTGACAGTGAGACTCTCTTTGGTCTAGAAGGATTTTTTTTTTTTGTATATATTATTTTCTTTAATTTGGTGGTTTATGGTATGTATGTTATTTATTGTGATAATTAATTGATTGATCATGTATCTTTTGTTACAAGGTGAATATTTGGAGTCGATTGAGCCAATAATCGAACCAACGTGGAGAAAGGTTTAACATTGTTAAAAACATTTTTGATAAATATAAATTTTAATAAGATGGTATTTAATTAGAACACTTAATTTGATTTGTTTTTTTTTTTGTTGTTGTTGTTGTTAGATTTTTAGTTCTTGAAAGATTCACCTAACTAATCTCCATATATATTTGGCAGTGAGACTCTCTTTGATGCAGAAGGGTTGACACTTGACAGCAAGTTGATGGTTGCCAGCTCAAGCTGTGATGTGACCGACTTTTTTATTTATTTTACCGGTTATGTTTTTATCAGATTCAAGCTACTGAACTCATTAACCTGTGCTACGCCCCTGGAGGCGTGATGTGACCAACCTATACAAATTAAGGTCAAGAATATTTTTTTCGATTAAAATTTTATTAATATATTGTTCATCAATTTATTACTTATCATCGTCCTTAAAGTTTGTTTAATTATTTTTGTGGTAATTATAACAAAATTCGACAAATATTAAAAGGTCTAACACCCTTTGAGTCCGAGATAGGTCAATATTTTAGTATAAAATTACGATTCATCTCGATTCATACTCTATATAATTAGTTATTTTTGCAAAAAAAAACAAAAAAATTATTAGGTAAACTCTACACGATTACTTAAACGTTTGTCCTTCAAAATCATGTTAACAAAAATGTTTTTAAAATACATATTAAAATGTGAATAAAAACCTGTAATATTTGTTCTTTGATAATCTGAATAATTCTAATCAACGTACGGTAATATAAATTTTTGTTTGTTTGCAGTATCCATCTATATAAATAATAAAAAGATTGAAATAAAAAGTAACAAAAACCAATAAAGGACAAAAGCCAACGGAAACATTTCCAACAAAAACAGTGGTGTGCATGCCACAAAAAAAACCGAAATAGAAAGCATTAAGAAAAACGAAAAGACTCATAACCCATGCAATAATTGCCAACCAATAAAGAGTACAAAGATAGGGTGTTAAACCGTCATGAATCGACCTCCAGTGCAGTAAGATAATAAGTTATATTAGTTTAAAAACAGAAAATAAAAAGAAATTATAGTTCTTTACACAAACATCAACTTTTGATTGAATAGTTGTACATTTATCTTCCATATTTGTGATGATGATGGTTAAAGTCTCATCTGGCTCATAAATTATCAAGCATTTGATCACAAAAATAAAATGAAAATTAATAGTTGAAGTTTTGAGAGTGATTTTTTATTCTCATACCTACCCGCTTCCACTTGATTGGGATTTGGGACACTTCGGGTGGTAGTTTGGTACACATGATGACACAACCTCCAGTCCTCCACGGCTCCACCTAATTCCTGTAATTATTCTCTCTCTCTCTTTTTATATATATATAAATGTTCTCTATCAACAAAAAATTGTTCTCCCATTAAAGTGTTAAATGACTTCATTCACGATGATAAAAGAATGAAAACAAATACAATTACACTTAAAAAAAAATGGTTGGACAAATCATAGGAGGCCGTGAATTGTATTCAGTGTCATACTTGAAGTAGTTTATTTCATCGAGTCTTAGTAGACCTTTAACTCGATTGGTTGATCTCGTTAGGTTTCAACAGAATTCGATACGACTCGAATTTATAATTTTAATTTCGTCTTTGTTGAGGTTGTGTAATCTCTACTTATCTTTGGATGGCTCTTTGTCCACTTCAAGTGTCACTTTTTTTTTTTTTTTTAGAATGTCTCATTTGCGACCCCAACCACAATCAGAACAAGTAAAAACGAGCAACGTGTAGCTCGCGAAGATTTTTTTAAGTGCAACATATTCCCAATAAGGAACGACCACAAAAATTACGTTTTGGCCATTAAAATAAACTAGAAGATATAATCCAGTGCAACAGATCTCACTCTAACCCGTGGGATCCACATACAACAAAGACATATGAATGATAATCCAACGGTTTTAAAGCAGCCACAAGGATCTAACTCTAGAACCTACCTCACGTGATTATTACTCTACATAGAAGAAAACTAAAAAATGATTCGGTCTAATTGAAAATTCCATAAAAAAAAATAAAAAATCAGTAAACACTGGTAGGCTACCTTCACTTCATCGATAAAAAGTTAAAAAACCCTCTGCAGCGATCTGATAATCGTCGTCGTCGTCATCATCATCTCAAGCAGCCGAACAAAGGTGAGTGTTTGTTTTTTTTTTTCGAGCCTCGATTTTACTGTTTGATAACCGATTTTATAGTCATTGATTTTGCGGATTTATTGATTAATTAGTTATAAATGATATCGATGCTTTGTGTAAACGAATAAGTTTTTGGTTCGATGATTCTGCGATTTATGGCAGTGTTTGAATAATTGCTGTTTTGACCATTGCAGCAGCAAAAGATGTGGGGGATTTTGAGGCAAAAGGTGGTTGCTGGAGGAGGCTCTCCTCTTGTGGTATGAATTGATAGTGCTTTTTAATTATTTTTTCATTTTGTAAGTTTATTTTATTGTGATTTTGTTTAATGTTTGGGAAATGCTGTTTTGGATGCAGAGAATCCAACCTGCCGTCTCTGCGTTGAGAAGCTACTCATCTGCTGCTAAAGAGGTGATTGTGCTTTGCACATGTTGTTTCCTTGTTGTTTCATTTTGATTTACGTATGCTCTTTTTCGGCTTTAGGATTCTTTGTTTGTCTTATGCTTGTATGTATGTATGTATGTATTTATATATATATCAATTGGCTTGCCATACATACTAGTTTTCTAGCCATTGATTTTGATTGTGGGTTTTCCGATATAAGGAGAGTGTGTTTGTAGTTTTTGACTGTCAGTTAAGTCTAGCAAGTTAAATACTCGTAATCATCATGCAAATTTCTTACGGTTATTGTTTTGAAGGTACTAGGTCTGTTTGAGGTGTTGGTGTTGATTTGTTTTCTGTGACACTTGATTTGATACTTCGTTTTTTGTTCTGATGACGCTGCTTTGAGGCATGATATATTACTTTGTGATACTGAACTTTAGCATTTTTGGGGGTATTATATTTATGCACAGATGACAGTTAGAGACGCTTTAAACTCTGCACTTGATGAGGAGATGTCTGCGGATCCCAAAGTCTTCTTGATGGGTGAAGAGGTGAGAATATGTGATTTGTGATTTCTTTTTGTTGGTCTTATGTTTCTTTCCTTGGTCTTTTCATTTTGTGTTCTTATGTTCATTTTATATTTTCTGACTACAGGTTGGGGAATATCAGGGTGCATACAAGGTTAGACTTCTTCTTGAGGAGATAGATTTTCAGTTCTCTATGTTTCCTAGAATATGTTCACATATGTCTAACTATCAAATTTTACTTTCTGTTTTTCCCAGATAACCAAAGGACTTTTAGACAAATATGGCCCTGAGAGGGTTCTTGATACTCCAATCACGGAGGTTATTGCTTTCATTTGACTGTGCTTTATTGTTCCTTCTCCTTCTTCTCCTAATTATTCTTTGATACTTAAAATGATTATTAATGTTCTCTCCTCTCTCTCTCATCTCTTATACGCAAGTTTGTATTACTTATTATGTTGGTAACTCTTCTTATTTCTATTACTGGTGATTTTTTCTGCTCATCATAATTTGGTTGTTACATGTTTTGCAGGCTGGTTTTACTGGGATAGGGGTTGGTGCGGCTTACTACGGTCTCAAGCCTGTTGTGGAGTTTATGACATTTAACTTCTCTATGCAGGTTAGAGGGGTTCTATGTTTGATTGTTGATTATAGTGTGAATCTATGCTTACAATTCAAATGTTAGAATCACATCTGATCACAAAGGCATGATAAATGTTGTTTTAAAAATGATTTTGTTTTAAGTGTAATGTCCATGAACTGTATTCATCTAGGTATCTAGGTAACACTTAATTTTGTAATAAGGAGATAAGGAATCATGGGGCAGAACATAGAACATGCTATAAACAATTTGAGCTTTTTCCTGGATTATGTGAATATTTCTTGTTGATCTCTGTTCTGACATCTGTTGCAGGCAATTGACCACATCATTAATTCTGCTGCAAAATCAAATTACATGTCTGCTGGCCAGATAAATGTTCCTATTGTTTTTAGAGGGCCTAACGGTGCTGCTGCTGGAGTGGGTGCCCAACACTCTCATGTATGGATCATCCCTCCTTTTTCTCCTTTCACCTTATACATTACTTTCTCATGTTTCCTTGTCATATTTATGCCTTCAATCAGGGTTATTTCTGTAGTACATGTGTTCACCTGTAAATTACTTATGATTTATGAACTCTATAATTGTATGTTTGGTTCTCAGTGAATTGAGAGGCTAATATTTGATGATGTTTCTTTTGGGTTCCAATGCAGTGTTATGCAGCATGGTATAGCTCTTGCCCTGGGTTGAAAGTACTGGCCCCATACAGTTCTGAGGATGCTCGTGGACTATTAAAAGCTGCTATAAGGGATCCTGATCCTGTTGTTTTCCTTGAAAATGAATTGTTGTAAGTAGTTTAGTTCAGTCTAATTGTGATGTTTTATTAGTATTTTTCACATTTTCATTTTTCATTATTCTTTAAACTTTATAGTATGCAGTGAATTGAGATTTGTATTTCAGATATGGTGAGTCGTTCCCTGTTTCAGCTGAAGTTCTTGATTCCAGTTTCTGCCTTCCGATTGGGAAAGCTAAGGTAACGGTCCTGAAGCTTTGGATTTTTCCTTAAAAGACTTTATGTTTGCTGATGGATTCACAGTTAAGGATTGTTACTCTTATTCCATTATGTTGTGTTATTTATTTATATTTACCTTTTCAATTATCTACTTTGTACAGATTGAGAGAGAAGGAAAGGATGTAACTATTACAGCTTTCTCGAAAATGGTGGGCTTTTCACTCAAGGTTTGTGCTCTAGCTCTTAGAGATGCAGTGTTTGTTTTTATCATTTATTACTATATGCTATATTCTGAGAATTAGGTTCAATCGACAATTGTACAAGAAATGATTGTGAAATGAAAAACTAAGAATTTATCTAAATAAGCAAATTTGCTTCCACAAGAGGCCCAGAAGTAATACTGCAGAAGGTGTATTTGTTGTGACAGTTGAAAGTGTCACAGGTGGGTACCATACAGTTTTAGTGCCACAGGCTGTAATGTTTATTGAGCCCCCAAAGTGATGGAATTGAAATGGTAACCACAATGTCTCTTGTAACCTTGATTTGGTATTGTTAAAAAACTTTTGAACTTGGTGCTCACATCAATGTGACTTGAATTGTTGTTTTTCCTGCTCCACTTGTCTTTTAGTTCCCTGTAGTTTTATTTTATGGGAACATAGGACTAGAGTAAAATCCTAAATGAGAATATTAATGTCCTTTGTTAGAGTTGTTAGATGAAGTTCCTTGTGCCATTTCTTGGATAACTTTGCTTGGTAAAGTAACTGAGTTAGGTAATACAAGTCTGATTTATCTTGATATAATTTATTGCTGGTTATACAGGCGGCTGATATACTTGCAAAGGAAGGAATCAGTGCTGAGGTAATTATATACTGGAATTACAGTGAATCTTTCAAATGCTTCCAGTTTTGGTTCCAAGGACGTAATTAACTTATTTTATCTTTACAGGTTATAAATTTGCGCTCGGTTAGGCCATTGGATAGAGCCACAATCAATGCTTCAGTCAGGAAAACCAACAGACTGGTAACAGTTGAAGAGGGATTTCCTCAACATGGAATTGGTGCCGAGATCTGGTTATTTTCTTCCAACCGATATAATGAAACTATGCATTCGGTTTCTAGAATTCCTTAGATACAAACTGAATATGCTTTTTCCCCGCAAACAGCACTTCTGTTGTTGAGGAGAGCTTCGGCTACCTTGATGCACCAGTTGAGAGAATTGCTGGAGCTGATGTTCCCATGCCATATGCTGCCAATCTTGAGAGACTGGCTGTCCCACAGGTCGTACATATCTCAATGAATTTTCTTGTTTGATTACATTTATGAGCTTCTTATGCATTTTGAGGCACATGCCACCTTAATGCTTGCTGGTGTATTTTTTTAATGCATCTCTAGTTAAGTTGACCTGTGGAACAGTTATATGTATATACCGTCTTCATATGATATAGTGCATAGGTCTATCTAACATGTTTTTGTCTGGAGGTTTAACGAATGCCTGTTATTGTTGCTTATACTTATCGAGTTCCATGTATTCTTCAGGTTGAAGACATTGTCCGTGCTGCAAAGAGAGCATGCTACAGATCCATGCCAATGGCTGCAGCTGCATAGTTGTGCTGATTCATCTCAGATATATAGTCAATTCCGGGTTAGTTTTATTGCAGTCTTTGTGCTTACGATTCTCGAACATAGATTTTTGGAAGGTGACCCATGTACCACGTGTTAAACTCTGATAATCTTATCTTTTGTAGGAGCTATTATAAGAGGGATTGTACATTTTTCCCATTCTCAACACTTTTGTGGAGGAATTGCGTGTCAAATAATTAGGAGATTCTTGATGATAGCGGGAAACTTCGTGGCTCTGTTTGTCATGTTAAATGTGGGAATTAACATGAAACCTGTTCAATTCTTGGAATCCAAAGTTTAAAAGTTTTCGTTTGGTTCGTTACTACTGCATTAATTTTTCAGAAGATGTCTGCTACTGCTTACAAGTTTTGTCATTCTATGATATTCTGTTTCAATGCGATTACTTTTATGGCCAAAACCAATGCGGCAATGCGTTTATTTGAGGTTTCTGATTCACCTGAATGCTTTCTTAGGATCTTAAAATTGTATTATATGAGAAATTGTTGTGGGTGTACTATCTCTTTACAACTGAAATGGATGTTTTCTTGCATGATATTATTCTCAAAACCACTGCTGCAGAGTCTTGCCTCACTGTTGCATCTGTGTTTTATTTAGTGTTTGCGAGTAGAAACAGTTTATTTCTTCCTTGATTGCATGCCTATAACCATGGCTACAGAGGCCGAGATGGTGGCGCCCGGGATGGAGGTGGAGGTGGAGGTGGTGGCGGGCGGGCAGGTTGGTCTCGGTCCTGTTGGTAGACTAGTTGCTCCATATACGAAAAAAATATATAAAAATCATTTTTTTCTTAAATGTTCACTATTCTTCATAATATGTCAAGTAGAAATGAGAACTTGCCTGTAAATCCAAAGCTTTTCGTGAGTAGTATGATGTATACAGTGCAAGGATAGCGTAGACCAGAAAGAGCTTATTTGCTGTTGGTAGACTAGTTGCTCCATATATGAAAAAAATATATAAAAATCATTTTTTTCTTAAATGTTCACTATTCTTCATAATATGTCAAGTAGAAATGAGAACTTGCTGGTTTTTATAAGCAACTCTCCTCTGCTCAGTGCTTCTCAATTTTCAATGCTGTATTTGATGTGATAATTTCTCGTACATTCCCATTTTCACGAGTCAAAAGAGGTTAGGTTTCTTTCACCAAAGTTCTTGTCATGTCATCATCTTCAATAACGACTTTTAGGTATTAAATTTTGATATCAGTCCCTTTCAATGAAAAATAAAAATAAAAATGACTGCATTCAAAATTCAAAAATTCTCTGTTTGCATTCACCTTAGCTAGTTTTCCTGCCATTTATCATATTTTATGATCAGAAATTCTGATAGAGTGTTTGGTCATTGAGGTATATTTAGTAGTGTAAATTAGGTCGGATCGGTTTGAATTTGGCATATGAATCAGTTTGATTTTGAATCCAAATTCGAAATCGAAAAGTAGTTAAGGCCGGATCACTTGGTTCATGAACTCCAACTAACAAAAATTACAAAATATGTCTCTATCCAGTTTGACCTAATTTGTTCGAGAACTCTGCTTAATCAACAAAAATGCTTGGTTGTATTTAGGTTATCTTCAATCAATCACATGATTTTTCCAGGTCGTTGAATATGCATATCAAGCTTCGTATAAATAAGACACGAATCTTTTACAGCAGCCATTTTTATCGGAATGCCGGTGATGAAAATGTTAAATGCAAACTGCAGAGAGTCTTTCGCTTAGGCTCCAAGAAACACGTTTAGTTGACCAAAAAAAAAAGTCTTTGGTCTTCCCTAGTAATTTCATGGCTCAAAATTAAAATATTTGTTAAATTTAGTTTTAATCTTCATGGGTCCATACTCAACTTTGAAGTTTGACGATGCTAATTAGAAAAACAAATCAAAGTGTTAAGAAATTGACCCTCGTTTTCGTCATATAATTTTTTTTCATTAAAGAAGAGAAAAAATCCGACATCGGAACGAAACTGATAGACCGGATGGAATTAGGCCAGGATCAACGAATTGTGCCAAAAGAAACATATAATTTTCACACCTTAGTAAAAGTATGTGTGCGGACTTCTCTTCGGTGTTATAAAAGAATATATTCGGATTACACATGTAGTACTTCATCCCGGTATTATGTCACATCATATACATGACCAATTTTTTTTTTTTTTTTTTTTAAACATATAATATCTAGAACTTTTATTCAATGGCCATTACACCATTGGTCAACAATTTGTTACATTATAGCAAGCCAGTAAAGACTGGAAAAATTACAATTATACTATCTCCAATGCATATGATAACGGCAAAGCTAAATTTAACACATCATTTTAGCATTATACTTCAATGCATAATTCTATTCAAAATGTTATTTTTATTTTTTTGTTTATTTAAAATTATAAAAGTCAACAAATATGATTAATGCTTTCAATTTATATAATATTTTTTATTATTTAAAATTATAAAAATTAACAATTAATACATTCAATACAATTATAAAATTATATTTTTGTAATTAAAGAAACAGCATTTATTACTTTGTACTACATTATAGCATTGACACATTAAAATAACATTGCATCGTATCGTAAAACCTCTTACTATTACTTGGGTTTTTATACTATAAATTTACAATTACTATAAATTTTATAATAAGTTCTTAACTTATTATTATTATTATTTTAAATGTTTTTCCATAAAATCCCCTATTTGCATTTATAAGTGCTTTTTATATGAGAACACTAAAAAGCACTTTATGTGGAAATGAACCATCCATTATTATTTTTTCTTTCCAAAACCATTAAAAAAATATTTATCCAATGTTCCACTAAAAAGCACTTTCCTTCGTGTGCTTTTCTGATATCAAAAAGTATAATTTACAAAACAAGAAATATTTTTATTACTTAATGAAATTAAAAACATATTATTAATTTTCACCCTTAAAAAATATACCAAATTAATTAATAAACTGCTAATCTAATAATATCAAGCCCCTTCTACGTTAATTGTGGGAGTATATATACGAATTATATATATATACAGTTTGATCTCGGTAAATCTCAATAAATTTTTGATTAGTTCGGTTTCACAAATCTAATCATAATGTGGGAAAGAGAGAGAGTTATCCCATCACAGTCTTCAAAAATCTAAATAGTTCCAATAATATACACTTTATGGAACAAGGGGCTTAATTAAGATTAAGTGGTGATTATTATTAGCTTTATTTGGTATAAGAAAGTGACTGACTTTTACAATTAATTAAACTTTATAATAATAAGCTTCTCTATTTAATCTTAATGTAATAACAACATGTTGATGCAACACTTCTTATTTATTTATTCAACCAGTTTAAAACCATCAAAAAGAAAATAAATCAAAAATCAAAACCAGAGTCGAAGACACGACAAAGTCAAGAAACAACAATTTCATTTTTTTATTGGTTACGTGACTGCGTGACGATGAATGTAGTTTAAACACAAGAGATTGATTGTATTTGTAATTCGATTTTCGTTTTCGTTTTCGTTTTCGTTTTCGTTTTTCGGCTTCTGCTTTGGATTTTGTGTGAGAGAGATAGAGATATATTTCGATTCGTCTCCGTCTGCAAATTTTTCTTTGTTTAAAAATAATAATCATGAAGACTTCGCTTAGGCGATTTCGAGGCTTCTCACTTCACAAGCACGGTGACGCCAAGGACCGGCGAGATCCCCGGCCGTTGGTCCAGGTCGACGAGCTCGCTCAGGCGTCTCAGGTACGTACGAGGTTTTTGTTTTTGTTTTTTTTTTTTACAGTTTCTGGTGATTTTCGTGTATCTTTGTATGTTAGTGTGCTGTTTTTGTTGTTGTTGATTTTAGCTGAAATTGAATCGTTTTGTTTCTAGTGATGGCGAGAGGAAGTGTTTTAAGTTAATTAATTATTTATATGTAACTATTCGTTTTTTGTTAGATTATATGAGTTTTTTTTAAAACTCTTTAAAGTTGGTTCCGGATCTGTACTGATTATAAATTGCTCAAAAATGGAAGATTTTGATAACATCATCACTGTTGAGGCAAGCTGCGAAAAGTGGAATATGTTCAATAATTGATTCTTCACTTTTCTTTATTATTATTATTTCTAAAAAAAAACTCGATTTAATTCGATGCTTAACTGTGAGAATGAAATTATGTGTGTTTTTGTAGGACATGGATGACATGAGAGATTGTTATGATAGCTTACTTTCTGCAGCAGCAGCAACCGCGAATAGTGCTTATGGTACTTTTTCAATGATTTTTCTTTTCTTTTTTAATTAAGTTTCGTGTAATCTCTCCTTCAGTATCAAAATAAGAAGCAGTAGTGAATTAATTATCTTATTAGTTGCTTGTGAAAAGAAAGGCTCCTTTACATGTATTGGCATTGTGAATTCAATCTCCGTTAAGTAGTTTGGTGTGCGTGTATATAGCGCTCTAAGATGGATAATTATATTCAGTGATAGTGGTTGTAAGTGAGGCAAGGCAATGGACTTGCTGTCTTGCGTGATTTATATAGAACGGGGATTTCTAACCCATTTCACGGACAATACATTTGACTGTGCATGAGAGAACCCTTGAAGATACTTTTGTGAACGTTCTCTTACTGATAGGTTTTAAGATGTAGGAGAACATTCAGAAATACTGTGATACTCCATTAATTGTGGAAGAACCTCTAAATTTTATACTCATGCTTGAGGGAAAAGTTGCCCATCCGATGATTATGACAGGAGGATATCTTAAATTAGTAAAAGGACAGCATTACCTAGCCAGTGAGTACCACGCAGACATTATAACATATAGAAAAGGAGTGACAGAAGGAATGTAAGAGGGAGTACTTTTCTCTTTAAATATGGCCTGGTTGAATTTTTAAGTTATGTTTATGCATGCATAATTGCATCTGGTAATGAATTTGGAGTAAGCCTTTAGTCTTCTAGCAAAATAGAAGTCTGGTTAAAATTTTAATTATGGATGTTTATTGATCTTTATTTTTTCATTTCCTGTTAGCTTTTTATTCAAAGTGGAGTATTTCTAGAACCTTAATTCTTTTAAAGCTTGTAAGAACATGCCAATGTAATGCGAAGAACTTTATTGAACCAAACTATGAATGAACTTTTTTATTTTCTTTTAAACCTTTTTGTTTCTGTCTTTGCTTGAAGGAGTGAGATGTTATAGAATCTAGCATATGTCACAGGTAGAAATATTAAATTAATCCAAGTAGTTGCTGAAATATCTTGTCATATTACCATTCCATCATGTTTCACATGTTGATTTTGAGGTCTGCTGCGATGACTTAAGTTTCTAAACATTGTTGGTAAGTTTTTGACACGGGGAAAAAGTTTCCTTGCATGACATCCGAAGAATCTTTCTCATGTATTGCCATTTTCTCTCAGAATTCTCAGAGTCATTGAAGGAAATGGGTACCTGTCTTCTTGAGAAGACTGCATTGATTGATAATGAAGAATTTGGTAAGTGGATTAAAACTTTCCATTTTTGCTTTTACTTGAATAGATAAGCCATTTTGAATGGACATTTGGGAATATGTTTCAAATGCTTTTACTGATTTGCCTTATTGTCTCGGTTAATTAGTCATTACCAAAATGAATTAGTATCCCTTGGTTCTCATCCATAGCTGCAATTCTGGTATTTGAGTGGCATATAATTTTTAGTGCATCATCGTCTGTATGCTTTAACTCTTTTTCGATGTTCATTTTTTTATCATTGTTTCACTTTTTAAGTCTTATTAACTCTAAACTTAAGTACTTAACAAGTATATTTGCCAAGTTTAATTGGTTTTTCTTCTGTATTGAAATCTGAAAACCTTATCGTTTCATATTCTTGTCATTGTTTTGTACCATGGTCATTGATTAATGCCAAGCTATCTCTTGGTCATATTTATATAAAATAAGTTATTACTTTGTTTTCAACTCATTGTTGTTTCTTAGAACACATGATGCTTTATGTGTAGCCTTTCATTCTAAATAGTAGAGAAAGAGAATTAATTTCTTCGTATCATTTTGCAGGTAAAGTTTTGTTAATGCTGGGAAAAGTGCAGTTTGGACTCCAGAAGCTTGTTGATAACTATGTAAGTTTTTATTCTATTCTTAAAGATGTAATAAGATTATATATTTGACCATGTCATGCTAATAATTATTGCATTCGTATTTCAGCGCTTTCATATTAATCAAACGATCACGATCCCATCAGAGTCTCTTCTTAATGAACTTCGGACAGTTGAGGTTTGTTCCATATGACTCTCTGGTTGTTGATCAAATCACCTTATGGCAAGTTTTCATATATTACTATAATATGCATAAATATTTAATTTCATGCCGGTTATAGAACTTTAAAATGTGTTTGAACATCCAAATTTTCATGCATAGTATACATATATATTGTCAATTCCTTAGAATTGATGTTTAATTCATGATTGTTAGGTGTTGTTGGTATCTCAACTTTTTCTTTGTTAGATATTTTTCTATTTAAACATCTAGGCCTTTTGGTGATTGTTTTGTTGTTATGATTGTTAATATTGTTAGCACATCTTACCTTTTTTTTGTATGGTTCATTTGAGCATTTTTGAAGTAACAAGAAATTGGATTTGTCTTTTATGGTGACACAGGAGATGAAGCGGCAATGTGATGAAAAAAGGTTTGAAAAAAAGTTCTTGAACACTCTCAAAAGCACACAAATGCACATGATTTAGCCTCTGAGATGTTCTTTTTTTCTTTCTGATTTTGGTACATGATCTACAGAGATGTAGTTGAGTACATGTTGACAAGGCAGAAAGAAAAAGGGAGGTCAAAAAGTGGGAAAGGAGAAACTTTTTCTATTCAGCAGACGCAAGCAGCTTATGAAGAATACGACGAGGAGGCAACCTTATTTATTTTTCGTCTGAAATCTCTGAAGCAAGGACAGTTCCGAAGTCTTTTTACACAGGCAGCTCGTCACCATGCTGCTCAGGTAATCTTGAAATTTCCCTTCTGCTTTGCCAAATGTACTCTATCCTGTGTTAGGACAGCTGTTGATATACTCTTTTTATCCTGCTTGAAAGCAGTTGTGCTTCTTCAAGAAGGCTCTTAAGTCTCTTGAAGTAGTAGAGCCACTTGTGAAAACGGTCACAGAACAGCAGCATATTGAGTATCAGTTCAGTGGACTTGAAGATGATGATGTCGGGGACGATGGTGATGATGATGACTATGATACACATGATGATGGAGAGTTGAGTTTTGACTATGGACAAAGTGACCAGGAGGAAAACGTTGTTTCTACATCACAAAATTCAATGGAGGTGATAATAATGTGTTTTGCTTCTGCATGATAAAAAGCCAGTTAACTTTTCTTTTCTATCATATCTAGTATGGATGAAACACTTTTGAATGCCTAAAATTTTAATTTATGGCACTTCAGTCGATTTCTTAGTTGTGATACAAGTTATCATATATACTTCATCTATTAACTCCTGAGTCTAAGAATCTTGTGTTGGTACATTTTCATGGTTTTGCAACAAATAAATGACAAATTGGATTTATGTGAAGCCAAGCTATACATGAAAAGCACAAATTATCTTGTAGACTAAATGACTAATCAATATTTATCTTCAAAAATAGAGATTTCTTATTCCTGGAGCATTTCATGTTTTACTGTTTTGGACATAGTTTAGTGGCCAAACTATTGCCTCATTTTTCACAGTTTTTCTTGTAAGTCTAGGAATGCATTACATTTTAATACAATTTTGATATCATTTTTATATCATGACTTCTTTTTACTACTTTGTGCAGGTTGATCAGGCAGACATTACTTTTCCCCAAGTTTCAATAGTGGAGACTGCAAAGGTAAAGAACACGTTGTATTGTTAATTTACATTTTCATAATGAGCTGGTTATACATTGAAAAGGAGCAGGTTATACAAGCTTGTCAATGGATAAGGTTGTTATTGTGATTAAATATGTTATTCTTTTTTTCTTTCTTTTTTGAAATAAAATCTGTTATTCTAGGTATTCTAAGAATATGCAATCTAATAGTTATTAACAACCCTTATGTGCTTGATCATTTGAAAATGGTTGATCTGCTCGAGAGAACTTTTATTCAAACGTAATATTTGACTATGTATTTTTTATCATTTCAGTAATCAAATGAGATGTGTAAAATTTTAGTTGATATGTGGTTTGTACTATGAACTGAATGAACTAGGAATAAGTTAGTTATCGAAGAGGATTGTGCACTCTTCACAGAGTTAAACATGGAACATGCTATGTCTCTGCCAATTTGCTTTAACACCTGGTTATTTTATAATGGCTATTTCTTCTGATTTATGCATACGATGTTTGAAGTGTAGCAAGCAGCTATTTTGTACTGAGTGAATTCTATCATTATCTTTTGCCATATTTGCAGGAAAATCTTGATAAAAGCTATAGGAAATCTCTATCCTTTCATAGGGACATTAGGATAAGTAGTCAATCAGCTCCACTTTTTGCTGAAGATAAATCTGATCCTGCTGATAGACTGAGACAGATGCGACCATTATCTACACGGAAGTTCAACACGTATGTCCTGCCAACACCTGTTGATACAAAGAGTCCAAATTCTACAGGATCAGGCAGTTCAGTTCCTCACACATTAAAGACAAGTTTGAGTGGACGTACTCGTAATTTGTGGCATTCATCCCCCTTGGACCAAAAGATATTTGATAAAAGTTTGGGTGATGAGAAAGTTTCGAGATCCACCGCACAAACAGTACTCAGAGAGAGCAACAGTAATACTACATTTACTCCACTACCTCCTCCTTTGGCGGATGGGCTGTTATTTTCGAGGCTTGATCCTCTTGACGCTTCTGATTCTAAAAAAATCAAAAGACAAGCATTTTCTGGTCCTTTGACAAGTAAGCCATGGCCTACCAAACCCATCTCAAAGGAACATCCCCAATTGTTCTCTGGACCTATTCTGAGAAATCCAATGGCTAGACCATCAGCCTCGCCTCCTAAGTTATCTCCAGGAACTTCCCCAACTTATATGACCTCACCTAAAATAAGTGAGCTTCATGAGCTTCCAAGACCCCCAGCCAGTTCAACACCAAAATCCTCAAGGCCGATGGGTTTGGTTGGTCATTCAGCCCCCTTGGCGCCCAAAGGTCAACTGGTTTCTGCTACAAACAAATCAGTGAAGCCAAATACAGCATCTCCACTGCCGACACCTCCTCAGGCTATCACTCGTAGTTTTTCCATACCCTCAAACAGTCACAGAACGAATGTTTTAGATGTGTCCAAACCACTGGAAGCTGCTCACAATCTAGAGATGTTTTCACCTCCGCTGACACCAATATCTTTACCTATCAAGAAGCCATCATGAACTGGTTCTGAAATGGTTGCTCAGATTGGAGAACAGAGAGGTAATTTAGAACCAAGTGCTCTTCTTTCTTTAATTGGTTTAAACAATATTTTCGAAAAAAATTCATGACAGAATATGTACCATCCAACCAACCGATTGGGATGATTATATTAATCTATCTACATTCTGTTTGTTAACTAGTAATCAATTTTCCTTAACATAAATTAATTTAGATGTATAGATTGCATAAGAACAATATGATACTTCATACTTGTTAAAATGTGATTACATTTACGCCTGTAAATTGTTGGTTTCTCTCGATATGAAGTTGAACATGGTGAAGCGAAAGTTGGACAAAGGATTTACTGATGTTGGGTTTTCCCATCTAAAACAGAAAAAGAAGTGTTTTCTGGGAGTTGAACTTACACTATAAGATGAACATATCTGTTTCATCTATACATGATATGAACCCGGGTGAATCATATTGTTTCAACATTGTCCCTTTTCCGTTGTAGGAAACATGTCACATGAGGCATATATTATCCATAGCACATGCCAGTAGTTAAGTCAATATCCTGGATTTTGTTTGAGATAAATGTCATACAAACTCAGTATATGAAACGAAGAATATATAGAGTTGTAATTAGCTTTTCTTTTTTCTAGATGATATGGTATTTTTTTTTCCGTTCCTAACCATTGACATGATGATCAATGCAGGGATTTTTTTGGTTAGCGAGAATTTCCCAACTTGACAGCAAATTTCTAGAGGTGAGATTGTCTCATATTAGTTCGTACAGCCGCAGATGTGTAAATATATCCATCTTTACCTATCATCTTTTTTTTTTTTTTTTACTTCGTCTTTCGCTCCTAATTTGTTATGATGAGCACTCAGGCATTCTTCGAATACAATAATTGCCCGAGTGTTCCATCATTCAAGGAGGAATTTTGAATCTTCTCCTAGGAATTTTCTCTATATTCCAGCACATCGATGTTGGTTTTCAAGTGTTTCTAGTTCTTGTTAGTCTTATGAACTTTTTTTCTTATTAAAGAAAAAAAGATGCCTCAGTACATCGTTCCAAATTAAATGTTACAGTTAGTACATGTACTGAATATCTTTTGGATGCTTCCAATTGTCTTAGAAGGGTACGATTTAATTACGAGCAGAACTACTTGGCCCAAATTTTTATCCCAAATGATATTGTAAATGATTCGTCACAGTCATATTGATAGGTGGAGGATACAGTAAATAATATGGTAATCACAAATCATATATCGCACAGTTTGAAATGGAAATTTGGGATAAAATTTGGCTCGAGTATCGCTTGATATTCACAAGTCATTAGTTTGGAGAAGTAGACTATTACTTTGTTTTTTTTTTACTTGTGTTTCATTGTGATTTTCCAAGAATTTTGACGATTTTGAAACTTGTAATCCCTGTGAGATTCAAACTATGGTGATTCTCTTCTATTCAATGAATTCATTTAGTTCTTAATCTTTGCATGTTTAGATACAAAACTTTTTAGCAGAACATATGCATTATCTATATATATATATATATATATCACAGCAATAGAAGAAATACAGATAACTGAAACATGATCTTACAAACCTGGAGATGAGATAATCTCCTCCTAATATACCAACGTTTTCTTGGTGTTAGGTCCTAATTTTTTTATATAAAAAAAACTATAATAGTAAAAATATGTAGACAATTTTTGGGTACATCCATAGTCTCCTTAGTTTTAGGTGCCTCATTTACAGTCTCCTCCTACATTATATCTCACGAAACCCATCAATTCCGGTCCCTCCAGTCTTGGATTATTCACAAAACTGCAGAAAAAAAAAAAAAAAAAATCAATCAAATTTCAATCCATTTAAATTCTAAATGAAATTTGTGTGTATATATATATAAATCAATTCCTTGATATTGCAAATGAGTTGAGCGGATCTTCACCTTTCCTCAGTGAACTTTGAGAATGAGCCTGAAGTAGGAAATGTGCCACACAAATCATTATTCGACACGTCCCTGGACCCAAAAAAAAAAAAAAAACCACAGATTTTAAAAAAGGGGAAATTATTGAAAAAAACAATATCATTTTTGGAGATTAGATTTTAATTCACATACAGGATCTTGAGGTTTCCAAGCTTGGTAAGTTGTCTAGGAATCCTTCCAACCAATCTATTACTATTTAGTCTCCTGCAATGCATATGATTGATTTTGATTAGATCAGACGGCTATCATTCAAAGGGTACATGTGTGTGTGAGTGTGTTTGGTGGTAGCACTAAGCCCACTTACAGGAATTTGAGATTGGAGAGATTGGAGAGTGAAGAAGGGATGGACCCAGTTAGGTTATTGTGATAAAGATCCAAACTAACAAGACTTTTGAGTCCTCCAAGTTCTTTTGGCATCGGACCCACCAAGTCATTCATGTAAAGTTCCCTGTAAAAGTAGAGTAAAACACACAACACCAACCAGTTCACGTTCTCATTAATTTGGATCTAATGTTTTGATTGTTTTGTTTTGTTTTGTTTTGTCAACCATGAAACAGAGAATTTGAAACCAAAAATTCTATTGACTCTGGATCTGTGGATCAGTAAGATCTATCTAACTTAAGTTATGACACAACCATCCAAGTCCATGAAAATGACCCAACATTTAATGTCCCTCCACCTAATTAATCCCAAACTTGTATCACTGTAGTACTAGCAAAAGAAATCTTACATTATGATTAAATTAAATTTATGCTTACAAGTACTGTAGACGTTCCAGCTTCCCTAACTCGGGAACTAGCTTTCCTGACAGCTTTCCATTTCCAAGGTCTCTGCACACACACACACACCAAATAATAACCAAGTTCAGGTTGCTGGTTCGAGTCGTGTTTCTGGATTCTGGATTCTGGATTCGTAACTTTAAATTTTAATAGTTGTAAAATATATATATATATAGTGTGTGAATAGTTTTGAAAGAGCAAAGCAGTTTTAAATTCCAAAGATGAAATTCACATGCATGCATGGAAAACAAGTTCTAGCTTGACTTAATTTGTTTGTCGGTGTTGACCAATCAGATTCACGGGTTGGTTTTGCTAATTAGCTTCTATAAACTAAAGCAACCAAATCCCACTTAATCTAACCCATATAAGTTCTCTTAAAATATTTAATTAATCATAATATTATATAATATGATAGTTTATAAGTGATTGTTGTTTTGGTGAGTTCAAAAAGGTTTGGACAAATCCAAAGAAAAAAAAAACTCAAATAAAAACAGCAGAAACAAACAAAAAAATAAAGAGGAGGTTTGAGAGTAATTACAGTCGGGTGACCCGATTATCAGAATCACAAGTAACATGAAACCAAGTACAAGGATCCACCAGAGTCGGATCCCAGCTTTTTAGAACTCCTAGTGGATCTTTAACAGCTCTCCTCAACGCGTACAGAGCATCCCCTGTTTCATTCACAGCCATTGAAAACCATAAAAAAAAAAAAACAATTTTTAACAGTACCCAGATTGGAAAAATCAACTTTATATATATATATATACATACCTTCTGTGTTGGCATTTGCTGTTGACATAGCTGAGAAAAGTACCACAACAAGAAGAAGAAGATGAAACAGAGCCCGGATCGCCATTGTTAAAAAAAGCTTCTTGCAGAGTTGAGCTTAGTGGGTAGGCTCAGCTACTTTTAATAGAGGCAAGATGCTCACACAAACTCGAGAGAGAGAGAGAGAGAGAGTTGTTTGGTTGGTTTTTTGAAAGAAATGAAGAAGCATGGAATCAAAAAACATTTTATAGAGCCCATAAATTTTTAATTTGCAGCTAAAACAAATAATAATTATTACAAAAAATAAAAATAAAAATAAAATTAATGAGGGTGGTGGTAGTAGGTCTCTATACCTATCCTATCTTTGATTTGTTTAGTTGTTTTCATGTCAAGATAGAATAATGTAATCACATGTCCAAATATACCCCTGTCCATTAATGTGAAAAGACTATTCTGTCCTCCTCCCTTCTATAAAAAAAATAAAAATAAAATAAAGCACTCTTTCAAGCCACAAAAAGCTAGCAGGAGAGCTTAGAAATGGCAGGTGATCAGATACACAAATGTGGTGCAACTTTTTTCTGTATTATTCAGGACCACATTGTTAATAATGGACCTGAATTCTCTGAAAATCTCAGTATATATCCCTTTTTTGCTTTGTAATTAATTACAGATAAGTAATTTTCTTTAGTCAAATCGGTCCTGGAATTTTTTTCAAAACAATGTATAATGTTATATAATGGCAGTCCTGAAATGTTCTTCGAGAACCATCTTGACCGGAGAATTATTATTACAAATAAATCTTAATTACTACAGGCAGAAGAAGCTTTAATGAAGCTGATAAAATGCCTAGTTTGTAATTGATTATTTGATTAGAAAGAAAAACAATGGTTCTTTTTATTGTCTAATCAACTGAGCTGGCATTTATTCAACCATAACTGTCTTTTAGCCAAAGTTGGATCTTCGATCTTTCATTTGATGTCACTATATATGCAAAGTCTCTATTTCAACTTTCTAAATCCTGAGAAAACTCCGGGATTTATAGTAAAAAAGATAAATATTTCATTATCCGGCTTGAATACGATAATATGCTACGTCGGTCTCTTCCACTTTTACCTTTTTTTTTTTTTTTAGTGGATCGATTCTAGTTGTTTTTTTTATATCACACTAATGTTTAGCATCATATATATATCCTACCTTTTCTGATCTGACAAGTGACAAACCAATTTTATTTCTAGTTTATAAGGGAAGTTAAATAATTGCATTAACAAAAAAAACAGACAAATCTTTTGAACTCTGTAGAAGCCAAAACTGGATTTTCTTGCAAGAGAATAATTGATGTCGAAGCATGTGTTCATTTTACAGGTCCAATGCTTTTTTATTTAAAAAGAAAAAATCTTATAAAATTTGTATATATTTTGAAGTTTGTACTTTGTAGAGTATTGATATGCGTTATAGATATAGCATAGCTGCATAGGTATAAGAGAACAATTTAACTTTGGAAATTTGTGGTGGTCGGGGCATACATGATACATACATTATATTCATTTATTTATTTATATATATAACTTTGAATAATTTATTGATTTTCTGATTCCTTCAAGAAATTTCTTTCTGTGCTAGCTATCTGCCTATCTCTCTGTCTTGTCTGGGATTTTTATTGTTTTTTTTCAACAAAAAAAATAATAATTTGATTATATATATATACTCAGATTCGGTAATCAGAGGCATGGTTTTAAAGATAGACAAAAATAAATTTAAACAAAGTCAACAGAATGGAATTTTCTTTTGCTTTGCTTGGTTACATGCAAAATTCCACTTCAAAAACCATAACAAAACCCTTTTATACTCTAATATACCTCTTTACCAAGCTTCAATTTCACGCACGCCTCTTTCAGCCTCACGAATTTACTTTAGATCATAAATATCATTTATGTATGCAAGTCTTGTATCACGTATGCACGTCTTTTTCAGTCTCACGAATTTGCTTTAGATCATAAGTATCGTTTGCGTATACAAGTCTTGTATTTTCATTCGTTAGTGATGTAATACATGATTAGTCCTGATCTCAAGCTTATAGTTCTTACAGAGCCTAGTCACATTTTTTTTTCTTCAGTATTTTTATTAAAAATGAAGAACATTTTTTATTTTTTTTCCTTTTGCTCCGTGATCTGTTTCTGGTTAAATTTTTACAATGTTGTCGTTATGGATCTAGCAGGTTGAAAAGGATAGTTTAGTAGAACTAGTTGAATAATAAAAATTCTAGTGGGTGTTTCGGAAATCGAGAAAATAAAATGATCTCAAAAAAGAAAAAAAAAAGAGACAAAAAATAATGCACTATCTGGGTTGGGTCAGACTCCTTAGAAATGGTGATTGTTGCCATGTGAAACTCTTCTTTTAATGTTTTCATGTAAATACTCTTGAGGGTCCATTCCATATATCCGTTCTCACTTCATTTTCTGATTAATGGTTTCCGGTAAATTTGACATTCAACTTTATATATTAAATGGGCACAATCCATTTTCTGATTAATGGTTTCCAGTAAATTTGACATTCAACTTTATATATTGGATGGACATAATCGTTAACAGGACGATAACAACTCTGGTCAGTTTGGTCTTGAAAATATATTTCAGGACCGAGTTATTTAACTTTGTGGAAATTGTTGCCATGTGAAACTCTTCTTCTAATGTTTTCATGTTAATGGTTTTGAGGATCCATCCTATCTATATCGGTTTTTATTTCATTTTCGGATTACTAGTTTCCGATAAATTTAACATTCAACTGTACGGATTAAATGGGTACGAGAACACTTTAATGATATGATAAGATTTCATCCGCAGGATTCATCTTTAGAGAATTATTATTATTATTATTTTGACTCACATGCATCATATGAACATTTGATTTTTGTTTAGATAATCAAGATTTAATTAGGAGATTAGTGGTGGGGTGGGACAAACAAAACACTTGAATTTTTTTTTTTGATGAGATATCATGATAAGTCTTCTCCTTAAAAGGAGTGAATTGACAAAACAAGCCCAATCACTACTGTCATCTCCCCTTTTTTTTTCCTCTGTAAAGCCTTTTTAATTTGTTGTTGTTGTTCTTCTTCTTCAAAGAGAAAAAGCTTTTTGAATACGGACCACTGATTATATAATCACCACCCACATGAATTCCTTTTTATCTCCCAATTTGTTAAAAGCAGTCAATAGTTGACCAATCATCCCCCATTTCCTTTTTCGTAAACTTTAATTATGATCCGTTTATTCAACTTTAATCACACGAGCCCCGCAATTAAGGTTTCAGGTTTTAAAGTCATTCTCTAACACAGACGTTCGAATAACTTTAGTCACATCACACCAGCCTTGTAATTAAGGTTTCAGGTTTTAAAGTCATTCTCTTGTACAGGTGTCCGAATCTACACAAGAGAATGACTCTAAAACCTGAAACCCAAAACCTAAATTGTGAGTAAAAGTAGTATCATTTACATTTGAGATATGAATGTAACAATTCTTAAAAAGGCTTTGGATACAGTAATTTCTTTATTTAGTTAGACACTTAGACCCAAACAAATTATATATCAGCTGTTCTGATAACTATTTTTGGCAATCAAAATTCAAAAGTGTCTGAAACTTGTTCAGATTTTTTAGAGGGAAAGCAGAGGTTTTGAACATCACCTCAGGAAAAGTGCTTTACAGTGGCAAGTTTGTTTTGTTTGACAGAAGATGATGATGATGATGATAAGTTTTGTATATAAAATTATAAAGCAAGAAAGAAAGGAAAAAAAAAAAAAAAAAGGGTCAAAAAGATCTTTTTAGTTTGAATAATGAAAACTGACCATCATGTTAACAAGAAAGGCAACAAAAATCTAGTTGCTTTTGCTCTCCCATATTCAAATTCAATTTCTTTGTCTTTAATAAACCCTTTAAAGAAAAATGACTTTGCTAGTTGTCTGGGGACATCCATCTTCACAATTATTACCATACAAAATTTTCTTGATTCAAGGAGAGAATCTGTCAGATATATGAAAGGAATTTATCAGTTTATATATAAACTAGATTCATCATTATTTCTTTGACCAATTTGATGGTCTCAACTCTCAAACCAGACATAACAGCTTGCTAGATGATCATTGAAAAAAAACAAAGCAACTATGAAAATTTTATTCTCATGAAAAATGGGCCACAAACATGAATCCCATTGTTATTTTTTCTCTGTAGCAGTAGAGATATTGCATATTCTAATTTCATTTCATTTACTTTTGAGCTCTTGGATCTTGTATGATTGTTGTAACAGCAAATCCTACAAAAAAAAAAAAAACCATGAGAAGTTGGTGAGAATCTGAGTTATGTTTTTTTTTTTTTTTGCTACTGTTCTAATATGACAAAGTGATTACTGATCAGCTTACTTGTTGATTTTGTGGGGTGGACAGTTCCTGCCAATGAATTGTTTGCTACATTCCTGATAAACCATATTTAGATACCGATTATCAGGTGCGAGAACGATGAATTTGATATCAAATACACTCTCGAATGCAATATAAATATGAAATAATTAACCAAAGGAGGTGAATAAAACTCACATGATCCTCAAATTGCCATACAAAATCAGTTGACTGAACCCTATTGGTATTGAGCCAGTTAGGTTATTATTGTTCAGTCTCCTGCACACATATTACGAAACAGATCAAGGATTCAAATACATATACAATCATATAATTTTTATCAGGTACAGGTCGGTCCACATGTTTTTTCTCGTGCAGACCAGATCATATTGCAAGACACTCGAATTGCATCAAATCATAATATGTTTTAATTCCGAACTCTCGATAATTACAGTACTCTAAAATAATAATAATAATAATAATAAACGGGAATTTACTTACAAAAACATCAAAGATTTCAAGTTGCCAAGAAATGATGGAATGTGCCCTGAGAGTTGATTTAAGTACAAGTCCAAGCTGATCAGGTTTGTCAAATTACCTATCTCTGCTGGAATTGATCCAGTGATGTTATTGTTATATACCTGCCTACAAGAAAGTAAAATTAACAAACAATATCATACTTTTTCTCTGTTTATTATTTCAATTTATTATCATGGAAAAAAAAAAAAAAAAAAAAGCTATCTTACAAGTATTGAAGATTTCTCAAGACTCCAAGCTCAGGGACAAGAGGTCCTTGTAGTCCAGCACTTCCAAGGTCCCTTTAATAATCAAAATTGAATTTCTCAAATTAATCCACACATATTTGGAATGAAAATCGTAGAATAAAATTTGGGTTGTATAGATTTTTTTTCACAAGTACATATAAAATCAATAATGCTAAACATTCCGAGACTTTTTACATACACTCTTGTGACGCTATTTTCGCTGTTACATGTAATGTGAAGCCAGGTGCATGGATTGACTATTGTTGGATCCCAGCTTTGTAGGATACCGTTTGGATCACTCAAGTTGTTTTTCCAAGCATTAAGAGCATCACCTGTTTTGCCATAAAATGAAAAACATGAACAAAGAAACGCTTATATCATAATCACACTATTTAGGGGTGTGCAACGGATCGGATCCAATGGATTTGCCATGATCCAAGATCCGATCCGATCCAATCCGATTGGATCGAAGAAATTGCAATCCGATCCGATTTGATGTTATAGCGGGATCCGATCCGATCCAATTATAAAATACTTCAATCCGATCCGATATGATATGATGGATCGAATTAATATAGAGTCATTCGTAATATATAAAAGTTATAATCTAAGATAAATAATATCAAATAAATTATTTAAACATTACTAATTAACTCAAATAAAATTAACATTAAAAAAATACATGACATAACTTGTAAACTTTATATAATTCAAAAAGTTTATAAACATTATTCATCAGCTCCAAATGTAAACTTAATAAGCCGTGATGCTGATGAAGAACAATAGAATAAAAGAAGATGGTGGATTGTTGACCGTAGAGAAATTGAGAAAGAAAACCTAAAATAGTAACATTAAAAATTGTATTTTGGTTGGGTCTTTATATTAGAAAGTAGTGGATAAAATAAATTGCCCAATATAAAAATAAAGCCTAATATTTTAGGGGGATTGGCGGATTCGGCAGATTTCCAAACGGAAATCCAAGATCCGATCCGATCCGATCCGATATAATGGATTTTATAATTTAGGATCCAATCACCTCTTTGGATACGATCCGATCCAATCCAATGGATCATATTGGATTGGATCGGATCCTGCACACCCCTAACACTAATGACTTAATTGAATGACCTTCATGAGTTATAGAAACCCAGAATTATAGCATCAAGTTTATTCTACGAGTACCTTCAGAGTTGCAATGTACAGTCACGACCGCGAAGGCAGACGCGAAGAGAAAGTATACTAGAGCTCGAGATGCCATATCGATAGAAGATTTCTCAATTCTCAAGTTGCTATGTTTTTTTTTTTTAGGTATAGATGGTTTTTATAGGGAATGGAATATGAATTGCGTATAGATATCGTCGACTTCTTTGAATTATATGAATAAAATCTTGAAGAAATATTCAGGATGAAAAATGAACTAGAAAAGTTTGAATGATCAGCATATACATACAATAAATTTGAATCTGTAGTCAAAGTCAAGGTAAACGATAATATAAAGTATTATAAGTGTTGAAATTTCATTAAAAATAACAGTGTAGTAGTAGACTTATTCATTGATTGAACCAACTGCTCTACTTTCCTAGAAGCATCAGGATTTTATTGAATTCAAGTTTCAGGCCAGCACAGGTGATCATGGTTTTTTGTGAGTGTTGATCTAGTAGAAAAAAATGCTAAACAGAGTTCATCTTTTTCATGTCTCAAGGCTCTCTCATCAATCCACTGCATATTCAGATCATCAAAACCTTGGAGAGACAGCAACCCACCACGAGAAACGCCTTGTCGTGTGGCCGTAACAAATAAATCAAAACATTACTTGGAATGCTCTTCTGGGCATTTATGTTATCATGGGTGTGTAATGTAATGTTAAGTCTTGTATTTGGTGGTGAGAGAGAGATGATATGTAATGAAATAAAGACTGCTGAATTAGGCATTTACTGTTGGAAGGAATGTAAAAAAAAATATTTACAAATCGGCTTGAATTCAACCATCAGAAGCAGGAGCAGGAGCGTCACTAGCCTTCACAAATCGACCTTTCACTCGCTTTCTAGTATCGGCTCTTGCCTTCCTTGACTCATACCGAATGTGCTTATCATACCTATTCATGAAAATTAGCGTTCAGAAATCACATAATTTGTACATTTGAAGTGTATAGATGAGAAGGGTGTCTACGGGAAAACATACCTTCTTGTTTTCTTCTTCTCCTTGTAACGTTGCATGGCGTTGCCTCTGTTCTGTGCCAGCAATTCCAGGTCAGCCTTGGTTGCAGTAGATATGCTCATGCCATCATGTCCGACAAGAAAAGAGTGTTCCATGAGCTGGGCGTCTTTTGAGCTAGTAGAGCCTTTAGGCTTACCGAAAGCTGAGCCTGATGACAGTCTTGCCATTGATAGGTTGTTGCTCTCGGATGTTGCAGGCCCTTGACTTGCTGCTGCGTTGTTTGAGTTATTATTCTGGATTTCGAAATGCATGTATTAGTACTAGATAAATCCTTAATATTAGGAAAGAAAAAAGAAATCTACTCACATTCCACACGAAAAGATATGAAAAACTTGTGTAAACAAAGGCAATTATCAGGTTCAACCATCTAAAATATACGACAATTTTCCAATCAAACTATGAAATGCTATTCTTTCTTAATTCTACATATGTCAAATACATAAACATGAAGGAAACACCATTCTACCTAGCCCATCAAAAACAGTAATCATTGGCCATCACTCAAACAATCGGTAAACAACTGTTTTCAGATATAAATAAGTTTTTGAATTCTACTCATACTTTATGATTTTAACTCAGAAATTGAAAATAGACGAGTCAGTTTCTGTATTTTGATGTAGTTTTCCAAGACAATGTAGTAGTAATGAATAACAGGAAATGATAGAGAAGATTTTATATAGCAATCTAAAGCAGAAATGAGCTAAGTCCAACATTTCACCAAAACTATCAGTAAAGAAAATCCCGAAGGTACTACTTTTACGACTTGATAGGCAATCTAGTAGCTCTACACTTAAAAACCCTCACAAAATATTAGACAAATCGAACCTCAAGTATTTCAGAACATATTTTGAAAGGACCTATGTACAGTATCTATCACATACAATTAAAATCTAAATGCCATCAGGACTTACATTAAAGGATGTGATATCATCATGTGTGATGGGGCAATTCATCTGGTAAATATCCCCGAACATTTCCGTATTAGACAAAGATGCTTGTTTCATAAGTTCACCAAAGTTCTTGATCATAAATACTGCATCATTTGCACCACATGCTGCTTCTACCTGGCTAGATTCATCATTGCCCCTCAATCGTCCCAAATGAAAATCCCATATCTGCAGGGAGTAGCAAATGATGGTCGTTAACATTGATGGCAAATAAATTGGCTCTACTAGTTTTCGACACACGAAAAATAAATTAACAACAAAACCAAAACAAGTCGAAAATATAAGATGAAAGAAGTAAAGAAAAAACCAAAGGAAGTGTATTTCTAAATAGGAAATCTGAATATCCTTGCTAATGAGACATGTGAAATAAAAAACTTCACAGCCTTCTTGAGGCTCTAAAAACACCTTCTAAAGAATAAATAAAAAATAATCCTGAAGGGCGAAGGTTTAGATATGAAAAGCTCACTTCAAGTTTCTAATCCAAATTCCAACTAAAAAAATCATGCATTCCACAGTTAGAATATATGTTCATATCACTCTTGAGAGATGTCGAAAAAATAGTTCAAATCCAGTCAGGCATTCTATGGAAGAAAACTCGATCCACCTCAATGTTGTTGTCTTTGAACAGAACAGCAGAAAGCCAGAATGAAAATTAAAATACCAAAATTCAGTCACTATCAAGGATATGTGCTTCCTCAAAGAAAATACTAATCATTTAAATTTGCATGAGATTCTTAAACATTCGAAAGAGTAGAATATTATTAAAAAACCAACTATCATTAGCATAAGTTGCATAACTACAAGAAGTAAAACCAAAACATTACAGGACAAACCCAAAATACATTTTTATTCCCTTTTCATTTCAGCAATTTAACAATGAAAAGCATACTAAATCCACCTCAATTTCGACACATTCCTCGTATATAACCCGATAAACATCACAATTAAAACTTGGAAGGCAATAATTTTTCATAAATAAAAGAACTTTATCATCAAACATGTAAACAAACACTCAAAAATCCCATAAATTCAATTCGATTTTCGATACCTGAGCACCCTGACCACCAGAGTTACCATCCCACAACAAGTTCTCATCGCTCTCTTTCGCATCCACTTGTCCCTGTTGCATCATAAGCAGAGAAGTGAACGGTGTTTGCTGCTGCAACAGCTCCTGAACACAACCATTCACTGCCACCGCCTCCATCATTCCATTTCCCATCCCATTAATGGCCTCCAAGTTATTTTCAAGCCACCCCCCACTCTTAACATTCGGTGCCGTTGGCACCAAATTCTCTCCACTTCCACCACCACCACCGCCACCTCCTCCGCCACAACCAACATTATTATTATTATTATTATTGATACTACTATTATTATCATCATTATTGTTGTTATTACAAGCACTTTCATTTCCAATGAAGTCTCTCTTCAACAACTCAACCAACTGTTTATAAATCACCTGTTTCAGCTTCCCGCAACTCGGATTCTGCCTTGAAAACGTCGCTGCATCATTTGGCACCATCAAATCTTGAACGCTCAACCCTCCTCCTCCTCCTCCTCCTCCACTCATCGGCGGCTTGTACATCCACGAGGACGGCTCCATTTGTCCCACATCCTGACATCCTCCGCCTCCGCGGCCCCAGTACCCGCCACCTAACACCACAGCAGTCTGACCCGGCTTATTGTCTTCAAGAGCGAAACCCCAGAACGACGACAGCTCCAGCGCCGACGGACAACCGGAGAAACCGTCGATTGGGACGCGATCGTGCGAGGCGGACACGGAACAGCTTCCGTGCGCGTCCCAGTCGCACTCCTGGCAGAGCACCAGGTTGTCCGTCGCGCACCGCACGGCCACCGGCTCACCACAGCAGTTGTCGCAGATCTGCGACCGCACGTGCTTCTTCGACAGGAGATTCGCCAAGTGCACATGCTGGTCACAGAACAAACACAGCTTCGCCGAGTCAGCTCTGCAGTATAGAACCGCAATCCGTTCGCTGCAGAAATCACAGGGCACACTCTCTTTCGTACCCCCAGGTTCCGGATTCACCATTTTTTTCCTCCTCTCTATCAAGATTCAACGAAAGTTTCGATTTTTTTTCTCAAAGTTTCGATCTTTTTTTATTTTTTATAAAATCTCTCCGTTTTTTCAAAACCCTAGTTGAGGATGATGAGAATTGGAGTGATGAGAAAGAAATAACATTTTTTGAGCTTTTGGTGTTTAATGTTATTCTGTTTATGGGAGAAGTAAGGGGTTAGTTTAAACTTTAAACTTTTTGTTTTTTTCTCTTTTTTTTATTTATTGTTTTTGTTTTTCTGTTGATGACAGTGATAACTGAGAAGGAGAGGAGAAGAGAAGAGAAGGAGAGTGATGACTGCCAATGAAAATGAAAAGGTTGATGAAGATGAGATCTATTTGTAAAGATGGAGCCCAGTTTGGAAAATATCTTTTCACTTTTTTGCTTAGCTGGCACTTTGGTCTTGGCATCTCTTTACCCAATCTTAGGTAATATTCCTCCCTCATAGAACCTCTAAATTAATATTAATATAAAGGAAAATTCTTGGGTGCAACGATATATATCAATGCATCGTGCATCTTTTGTTACGATTATGTTACGTAATATAAATCGATCATGTTTTAATGACTTAATAGAAAAACTAAGGTATCAGTTGTGGTTCGATCCGTATTAAATTATTTAAATTTAACATTTAAATTTATAAATTAACAATAAAATTCTACAAATTTTTCCGCCTAATATGACAAGTTTAATGTTAAATCGTACATACGTGAGTACATGTATATATCAAAAAAAGAGATTGAGAAAGGTTGTTTATCATGATTTGTCAACTTGAAAAGGACAGTTATTTAGATAAGCTCAAGAACATGTTAATCAAGGAGTTAAATATCACTATTAAGAATCTAATCAAATTAATGTTTAGAAATCGATATCACAAATTAAAATTTGAATTTGAAGTGGTACCAGTCAATTTGAGAAAATCATAACAATACAATGTATATCAAAGATATTATCATGATGGTGAAATCTGAGCCGTTGGATGTTGTAGACTGGAGAGAGTGATGATTGAGATTAATTCAAAAGTGGTGGTTTTGGTCATCGAGAAGTCAGGATCACTATAAGTTAGGGTAGGTGTGAAGTAACTTCATAGTGTGTACATAGTTTAGGATTTAGGAATTTGGAATTGGAAAAAAATTAAAATCAAAAAGAGAGAGAGATCAATTTAATTGCACGTGATTTGATCATGTGAGAAAGACAAGAATTGCTTTTTGCCTTGTTTAGTAAGACTGTAAGAGTGTAAGACCACAACAAAAATCTTTTGTTAAGATTGAACTCCAATTTAATATTAAAAACCCCATTACCTCAATTAGCCAACTTAATTTCTTCCACATTGTTTAAGATATGGATAGAAGATTCTCGTACCATTCAATATTATTATTTTTAATTATTACATATTAGAGTAATGTTGTACACGATTTTGTCCAAATTTATTGTTAAAGGGCAATTACCAATTAGGTCCTAGACTTTTTTTAAAATTCCAAATTGTTTGTGACTTTTATAAAAGTGACCAAATTGGTCCTTATATATTTCCCAAGTGCCAAATTTGTCCCTCTAACTAAGTTTCGTCAGTCAACTTTAACTGTGTAGGGTTAAAATTGTATTTTACTCCTAAACAATATAATAATAACACATGCATAGTTTTTTTTTTTTGTTTTTTTTTTAACACGTGTATATTTTTGTTTATTTTATTTATGGGCTTTTATTTTTGAATAATTTTGACAACAGTTCTTATATAATATTAACAAAAAAAAAACATAAACAATTATATAAAAATGGTAAAAGACTAAACTGTGAATGGATGGTAACTAAGTGTATAATTGACATTGTTTTATTAAAATATTTTTAGATTTTTTTTAGAAAATTTTAATTAAAAAAGATACAAATGGTGTTTCATTAATAATATTTTTGGATTTTTTTGTAATTATAATGGTGAATTTAATACACAAAAATAAAACAACTTTACTCTAATATGATAAATAAAAGGTATTTATGTACTTTAATTAAAATTGTTAAAGTCAACTGTTATATTTAACACCAGTAAACCGTTAGAGAGACCAATTTGGTCACTTCTAAAAAGAGAGGGACTAATTTGACACTTGGGAAAAATGTGAGGACCAATTTGGTCACTTTTATAAAAGTCACAAATAACTTGGAATTTAAAAAAAGTCCAGGACCAAATTGATAATTGCCCATTGTTAAATAATGTGTGGTAAGTTGATTTGTAGTTTTTTTTTTTTTTGTTTGTTTGTTTACTACATCTTCAATTAAGCAATGTAATATTATATTATAAATTAAGGAGTTGGGAAAGGTAGGTATAATTCAAATCAATAATATCAATGATATATGTGTGGATGAATTTATTAATGAACTAATTTCAACTTTCTTGTTAGGGAGTTTTCTCACGTAAGTAGATGTAAATACTACTTTGTGGTATAAATAAACAATTTCAACTTTAACCCTACGATTACCCATTTAAGAATAAAATTATAAGGTCAAAACGGACAATACTTTGTGGATAGCGTTAGAAGAAGGTCCCTAAAAAAAAAAAAAACACAGACATAATTAATCCCATATCATCTCAATCGAAATTTTTTTACTCTAAATATGAATCAATTGTTTTCAAGAGCATAAGACCTCGTTTGGTACGTGGGATTGAGATATGATTATTTTTATGGGATATGATAGGATTAATTTTAATGTTGTCCCGTGTTTGGTGTAATATAGGATTTTTAAAAATAGAGCGATCATGTGTTTCGTGCAATATAAGACATGATTAAAAATAAAATAATCCAAGTTTTTTTGTTTTTTTGTTTTTTTGTTTTTTTTAAATATATTGGTTTTTTCTTTAATTATTAAAAAAATAAGAGTACATTCACCAGATGGTCCATATCTCGTTTAATCCAAGTTTTTTGCTATATTTTTTAATAAATTGATTTTTTTTAATTATTATAAAAGTAAGAGTACATTCACTGGATCGAAAATGAAGGAAATCCCCAATGTCATCTCTTCCACCGTTTCACTCGATTGTCTCTCTTCCTCCGCCGTCACCATTTCACTCGACCGTGTCTCTCACTCCGCCGCTGCATCTGGTCGTCTTCCTCCCACATCCTCCACCGCTACATCACTCGGCCATCTATCTCCCTTTCTCCTCCATCTGCCGCCTCTAATCCAATCAAAGGAAAATAACATTGGTTTTTTGTTGTTCTTTAAACCCCCAAAAAAGTTTCTTTTATACAATCTCTAAACAAATAATACTAACCCAGTTAAAGAAATAGGAGAAGATGGTGATGATGAATTAATGATTGATAACCCATATTTTTTTAAAGAAATATTTTTGAAATATTAGATTTTATTGATAGAAAAATTGGATGAAAAAGAGAGAAGATGGGAAAGAAATTAATCGACGATGATAAAGACACCTATGATTTTGGTTGGGACTAATTTATCCCATTGTAATGAAATGATTTTTTTTTTTTTATGGGATTAATTAATCCCATCCCACATTCCCACTTGCTCAACTAAACATGGAAAAAAGACTAAAATTAAACCGAATCCCTTCCTACCCTATCTGCCAAACGAGCCCTAATAGTATATATTATAAGAGTGAACCATTCACATGTATTTTATAAAACATAAATCTTATTTTAAAGATTTATAATTAATAAAATATAAATCTCATTCTGAACGTATAGTTGTGGGAGAATTGCCACCGAATCACATTAACTTGATCGTAAATCCAATGAAACCTTAAAAGATATCAATTTACAACAATGCTTATATAATATTAAAAAAAACAAAAAAAAAAACAATTATATAGAAATGGTAAAAGACTAATCTGTGAATGAATGGTAACTAAGTGTATAATTGACATTGTCTTATTAAAATATTTTTAGATTTTTTTAGAAAATTTTAATTAAAAAAGATATAAATGGTGTTTCATTAATAATACTTTTGGATTTTGTTGTAATTATAATGATGAATTTAATACACAAAAATAAAACAACTTTACTCTAATATAATAAATAAATGGTATTTATATACTTTAACTAAAATTGTTAAAGTCAACTATTATATTTAACATCATTAAACCGTTAGAGAGACCAATTTGGTCACTTCTAAAAAACAAAAGACTAATTTGACACTTGGGAAAAATGTGAGGACCAATTTGGTCACTTTTATAAAAGTCACAAACAACTTGGAATTTAAAAAAAGTCCAGAACCAAATTGGTAATTGCCCATTATTAAATAATGTGTGGTAAGTTGATTTGTAGTTTTTTTTTTTTTTGTTTACTACATCTTCAATTAAGCAATGTAATATTATATTATAAATTAAGGAGTTGGGAAAGGTAGGTATAATTCAAATCAATAATATCAATGATATATGTGTGGGATGAATTTATTAATGAACTAGTTTCAACTTTCTTGTTAGGGAGTTTTCTCACGTAGATAGATGTAAATACTACTTTGTTGTATAAATAAACAATTTCAACTTTAACCCCACGATTACCCATTTAAGAATAAAATTATGAGGTCAAAACGGACAATACTTTCTGGATAGCGTTAGAAGAAGGTCCCTCAAAAAAATAAAAAAACACAGACACAATTAATCCCATATCATCTCAATCGATTTTTTTTTACTCTAAATATGAATCAATTGTTTTCAAGAGCATAAGACCTCGTTTGGTACGTGGGATTGAGATATGATTATTTTTATGGGATATGATAGGATTAATTTTAATGTTATCCCGTATCTGGTGTAATATAAGTTTTTAAAAAATAGAGCGATCATGTGTTTGGTGCAATATAAGATATGATTAAAAATAAAATAATCCAAGTTTTTTTTTAATTGTTTTTTTTAAATAAATTGCTTTTTTTATTATTATTAAAAAAATAAGAGTACATTCACCAGATGGTCCAAATCTCGTTTAATCCAAGTTTTTTGTTGTATTTTTTAATAAATTGATTTTTTTTAATTATTAAAAAATTAAGAGTACATTCATGGGATTGAAAATGAAGGAAATCCCCAATGTCATATCTTCCACCGTTTCACTCAATTGTCTCTCTTCCTCCGCCGTCACCATTTCACTCGATCGTGTCTCTCACTCTGCCGCTGCATCCGGTTGTCTTCCTCCCACATCCTCCACCGCTACATCACTCGGCCATCTATCTCCCTTTCTCCTCCATCTGCCACCTCTAATCCAATCAAAGGAAAATAACATTGGTTTTTTTGTTGTTCTTTAAACCCCAAAAAAAAAAGTTTCTTTTATACAATCTCTAAACAAATAATACTAACCTAAAGAAATAGGAGAAGATGGTGATGATGAATTAATGATTGATAACCCAGATTTTTTTAAAGAAATATTTTTGAAATATTAGATTTTATTGTTAGAAAAATTGGATGAAAAAGAGAGAAGATGGGAAAGAAATTAATCGACGATGATAAAGACACCTATGATTTTGGTTGGGACTAATTTATCCCATTGTAATGAAATATTTTTTTTTTTTATGGGATTAATTAATCCCATCTCACATTCCCACCTGCTTAACCAAAAACGGAAAAGAGACTAAAATTAAACGGAATCCCTTCCTACCCTATCTACCAAACGAGCCGTAATAGTATATATTATAAGAGTGAACCATTCACATGTATTTTATAAAACATAAATCTTATTTTAAAGATTTATAATTAATAAAATATAAATCTCATTCTGAACGTACATTTGTGGGAGAATTACCACCAAATCTCACATTAACTTGATCGTAAATCCAATGAAACCTTAAAAGATATCAATTGACAACTTTTCAAAAGAAATTTATGACAATTATAATATATATATATATATATTTGAATAATTCTCTAATCACTTTATAATTTTAGAACGCCTTTAGTAGAGAACTACACTATAAATATTCATCACAAATATGTATGGCTCTCACACTTTAAACAAGTACTACTTCCATATGAAAAAGTATAATCAATTCAAATCTCACAAGTAGATGATAACAGCAAATAACATTGGAGTAAAAGATACAATGATAGAAAAAGATATACATAAAATTGGATGAGTCATGCATGAAGATTCAAATTCAATGATGAAATTGGTGAAATTTAGAAGATATCTTTTTCAAAGATTCATAAATTATTGAAGATTATATGTGTGGACCATAGACAGAAAAAAGGCAGCACAAATGAAAAATGAGTAAATGACAGATGATGACATTTCCAATTTTCCATTTCATTGTATTCGGCTACCAATTAAAACCCAAAAAGACTTTAACAAAACAAGATCTCTAACAAAGAATTGGAGATTTGGAGTGGTCAAAGTGGGAAATTTTTGAAAATGATTATTCACATAAATCACGTTGAAGGAATCAGAGTATCAGACGATTTTTTTTTTGTTGGCTTTGCAATTGCGGCTTCCTAGAAGGTCAATACGACGTCGTCATCAATGGCGACGTGTCCCTCTCTCATTAGTCTAGTGTCTCTTCAAACCCTAACTCAGCTTGAGCTACTTCTCCACCATGACCACCACCACCATCTCCCCCACCGTCCTAGGAACTTATTTTAACTTTTCGGCTGCCACCTTTTCACCGTCCTTGGAATTCTTTTCTCAATAATTTGATGGTGTGGTACTAGGATGGCTAGAAAGAGAATCTAAATCGTTATAAACACGATAATGTATAACAATTTTTACTAATAAGGTAGAGTCGCAAGGAACTTAAAATTGATATATCCACCGATATATCCATATTTTGGAGGGACCGATATCGAAACAGGGGTAATATCTAATGTCTAGTAAATATCCGGTCGATATCGAAATATCCTTAAAAATTTCCCGATATTCCCGAAATATTGTGAATTTCATCCCGAAATTCAAGGATATTTTGCAAATTTTTTTTTTAAAAAAAATTAATCTTAAACTCTTAAATTATTGTTCAAATAATCTATATTGAAAATTATTTTAAAAGAAGCATTAACAAATGTATAAAATTTTCTAAAACAATAGTCAATAGTATAATTACTGAAGCAGAATTGGGTAAAGATTGTGAAAGCAATATGATTTGTTTGTGTAAAACGTGTAAAACACTAAAACTCATATTTTTTATTATAAAAAAAAAAAAAAAAAAGTCACGACCCCACCTAACTTCTCCCTCTACGTCACAAGTCAAAACACCACCCCCAATGCACTTATTTTTAGGCCCCTACCTCCATTTTTGACACACGTCTACAATTTCAATTATCACTTAGGCACCCAATGTACTTACTTTTAGCCCCTACCTTATATTGTGACATGTGTCTACAATTTCATTTACCGCCCAGGCCCCCATTGCATATGATGTATTCTTTGCGAATAATATAAATTATTATAATGAAGAACAAATATATTCATCATTTTCACTTCATATCATCTTCACTCTTCTCTTTCAAGTTTTCATCCTACACGGTTACACTACACAGCAAAATTTACATCACAATTCACAAGTTTCTTTTAAAATCTTCATCAAATAAGCATGTACGTAAATGTTCACTTCGATGTTTGATGTTTTCTGGTATTATTTCTAAAACTCATTAGAATTTCATATTTATAAATTGATATGTACAAAATTTAATTTTGTTTTGATAGGGAATTACATTGCATAAGATGTCTGGTACTAGAAATGATCCAGCATGGGCGTATTGCCAACCAATACCGAATAATAAAAATGGCACTATATGCACGTTTTGCGGTCATATTATGCAAAGTGGGGGAATTACCCGATTTAAATTTCATTTATCCGGTAAAGAGGTGTACAAAAATGTAAAAGTATGCCTAAATGTGCCACCAGAAGTGAAAAAATAAATATCTCAATTGCAAAAAAAATAAAGAAACCAAAAAAAAAAAAGCTGCAAATGAGATTGAGGAAATTCAACAAGAATTAAGAGGAAATTTGCCTGATACAGAAGAGGAAGATGACATGTATCTTTATCCTGAAGATTTGCATCCTGATGAGCGAGATGATTATCGTTCTGCAATAGATGCATCCAAAGCATCTGAATGGCAAAGAGAACAAGTAGAAAAAATCTTTGGAGGGAGGTCAAAGAGAGGAGAGGGTTCAGGAGCTGGTGGTAGTAGTCAACCAACACAACAAGTACGTCGCACTCAAAGTGGACGAGAGCCGCGTTATAAACCTCCAGTTGCACCTTCATTGTTCAAATCATCAGGTGCAAAGCAAAAGAATATTAAATATATGTTCAAGGGAGGTAGTATCAGAGAAAAATTGGGGAGGTTAGTATCGAAGTTTTTTATTTATGATAATGTGCCCCCGCATAAAGCCAGTTCTCATCATTTTAAGAACATGATTATTGGTGCTCAAGAATCAGGTATTTTTAAAAAAATAATAAAGCTTTTGAAATTTTTTATTTGTTTTATTTTTTATCTCACAATTAAATCTAACATGCATGTGAATATAGGTGTTGGAGTTCAACCACCATCAATATTTGAAATTAGGCATAAATACTTGGACATCGAGTACAAGGAAATGAAAGAGTATGTTGATAACTTCAAAACAAAATGGGAGAAATATGGTTGCACCATAATGTGTGATGGGTGGACGGGACCGACAAGATTATCGATAATTAATTTTATGGTGTATTGTAAAAGTCACACAATTTTCCTAAAATCTGTTGACGCATCCGACAAAATTAAAGATCATCATTATATTTATGGATTGCTCAAATATGTGGTGAATGGGGTCGGTGAGAAGAACGTCGTGCAAATTATCACCGACAATGGCTCTGCATTTGTGAAAGCAGGTAAAAAATTGATGAAAAAATATTCTTTATTTTGGATTCCTTATGCAGCACATTGTATAGATTTCATTTTTGAGGATATTGGAAAGAAGGACAGTGTTGCACGTGTCATTCATGATGCTAGGGCTGTGACAAACTTTATATATAATCACGGATGGTTAATATCGCAAATGAGGGAGGTTTGTAAAGGGGAGATAGTGCGACCTGGTGCAACTCGATTTGCGACTAATCATATTGTCCTTGATAGTCTTTTTAAAAAAAAGACAAGTTTGAAACATCTATTTACCAGTGATGCATGGGCTACAAATAGATTGAGTCGAACCGCAAATGGAAAAAGAATAGAACGGCTTATTTTAGATTCAGAGTTTTGGGATAATGTGGCTTTTGTAATTAAAATATATGAGTCATTATACCACGTTCTGAGATTGGTTGATACCGAAGTTGTACCCACTATGCCCATCTTATATGAGTTAATGCGTGTGATGAAAGATGCAGTAAAACAGCAAAGAGAGAATACTAAATAGATTCTAAACATTATACAAAATCGGTGGGATAAAATGCTTAATCACCCACTACATGCTGCAGGTAAATTTTATTTCGGATTGTTTGTCATTCATAATTAATATTTAGTAGTATTTAATTATTTATACTAAAATTAATATTTTTTATTCTTCTAGCTTACTATATGAACCCAAAGTACCAATATAGAGACAATATTGGGGATAATTCAGATCTTTTGAACGCCGTATATAGTGTCTATTCGCAATTAGACCCTGAAGCTGCAGGGATTGCTAATTTTGGAAATGAGGTAAGAAGTTACAACTTACAATCAATTTTATAATTCCAATATTATAACTTCTTTGCATGAGAGTATTGTGTCATATACTCATATTTATATATATTATTTACATACTGATCTCATGAGTCATGAATGTAGCTCACATACTTTAAGGATGGAAAGAAAAGTTTTGGTGAACGAGCAGCCATAGCAGCTAGAAGCAAAATGCAACCAGGTTTATAAGTTTTATTACAAAAATCTATTTAATAATAATAAATAATAATATCATTAAAATGGTATTCATATGTATAATACTTGATAATTTTTATTGCAGCTGATTGGTGGGTAATGTATGGAGATTGTGCTCCATCATTGCGTGCAATAGCAATTCGCGTATTATCACAAACAGCATCATCTTCTGCGTGCGAAAGAAATTGGTCCACATTTGCTTTAATCCACACAAAACAAAGAAACCGTCTTGCATATTCTAAGCTTGAACAACTTGTTTATTGTTATTATAATATGAAGTTGAAAATTAGGGATATGACAGTTGAAAAAGATAAAGTAGATGAAACAGATTTTATGGATCTACTTCAAGTAGCTGCTGAAGCAGGGGACGATGATGAGAATCCATTTTTTGACTGGATTAGGCCTGCCTATTTGGATGATGATAAGGGAAATCCTGATCCACAAATTGCTTCTCATGCTCGAGATATGGGAATAAATGTTGAACAAGTGATTAGAGAAGAAGTTGGTGTAGATCGTGGAGTTACTGTTAGCAGCTCTTTCGATGACCAACATACCTCTGATGGAAATAGTGGAGGAAAGGATGATGGAGATGATGGAGATTATGGAGGAGGTTAGGAATCTGGTGCAAGAGGTTAGGATGCTGGTGCAACAAGTTGGGATGTTCATGCTGGAGGTTGGGATACTGGTGCGACAGGTTGGGATACTCATGAAGGTAATTTTGATCAAAATCGTGGTAAACAACATGAAGGAACTAGTCAAAATGATGAAGATTCCTTGAATATGTCTCTCTCATCAATGAGTATGGACACTGAAAATAGTTCTTTAGGTGATTCGCAGACAAGGCCAGGTCCTCATGTACCATATCATGGTAGTTATGGTAACTGCAGTATATTTGATTATCCTACTCCACAAATGCCATATGCAATACCTATGCATGCAGATCAACAATATCCACCAAGTTGGGTAAATCCAAACTACCCAATTCATGGATCAGTTGGAAGAGATCAAGCAACATATGTGTGGCATATTAATAATTACCTTGAAAACTATGCTAGCACATTTTCCTGGGAAAATTATTGTTTGAATCAAGATAGAAATGTATCTTATGTATTTGAACCAGCAAGGAATTCATTTTGGTTTTAAATTTCAGACATGTAATGTATTATTATGTATGAATTATGATTTATGATAGAATATTGGAAGTATGGAACTATATATATTTTTAATGATAATTTTATTTATTAAATATTTAATCTCTTTATATTGTATATAATATTGTAAAAGTGAAACAAAATATTATTCTATTAAATACTCAATTTAAAAAATTATATACAGACTCTATCTATGTTATAATTTATAATAAACTCATAACTATGCTAATTTATTATTGAAATATGATTCATTTGATATATAATTACTTGTTTAAGTTTGTCCTAGAGTTTCACAAAAAAATTATAACTTTAGATGTAAATATCCATCATTTTTTTAATTTTTTACCGAATATCCACCAATATCGATAATATCCCCGATATATCCATAAATTTAGAAGCCCGATATCGATACCAATACCGATATTAAGTTCCTCGTAGAGAAGAGAGATATTCTTATACTTTTGTAATTTTATAAACAAACGTGGAATTTAAAGTCTTTCACATATGTGAGAGAGAAATGTCTAACTATTTAGCCATAAAACGAATGTGCATCACAGCTACAAGTTAAAGATCGAAAAAATGAATTCCAAAGTTACATTCGTTGGAATTTACATTAATGCATATGTTAATATATGTTATATTATTTCAAGACTCAAATTAAGGAGTTGTTCATTAATGTTTTTGAAAGAATAAAATGGATTGTTTATATAAGTTTTGGATACCTTAGATGACACATTTTAACAAAACCTTTAATATAAATCATATAGACAACTCGAGTTCATTTATCAACCTTACAAATCAATGCACATTAACTCTTAGTTAAGTGTTTATACACTTCTAAGTTCTACCTTCGCATCCAAAAACAAATGCTCCGAGTTACACACTATTAGTATTTGATTAGTAAATCAAGATTAACAATGTAGATTAACATTAATATAGATAAAGATTTTACAAATTTATCGTTAAACTACATGATTTCACATGTGAGTGCTACTACCAGTAGAAATTGGTGGGTCAAAAGGAAAAGAGAAGAATGATGTTGATAGAGACTTAAGGTAATTAGGATGGTTGTTGATTTTGATTTTGTCAGTTTATTATATAATTAACACAGAATCCAATATTGTAGATTTTGGACGGCAAGGCCAACCCTAAATCTCAAGCTTGATCATTGTAGGGTCTTGTATATCCTACCAAATGGACCCTAATTGTAATATTATTTTAGATTTTTATAGGCATATTTGGTTGAAGATGATACATATATGTGTGTGTGGAAATCAAAATGATCCTCAATAGAACTCAAATAATTGAAGTCCAAATTTCTGTATTTGAATGATCAAGATCGAAACTGATCTGCATGAGAAAGGACAAACTCAACAAACGTATACTATATAAAGATTTCTCAATAATTATATACATAAACAGCGCGCTAATACTATATAGAGTGTGAGAGAGATTTGAACCTAAGACTTCTTATACAACGACAAGAGACCTAAGGGGAATAAAAATATTTCAGGGTGGTGCATGCAATGCAGACATCATTTTTGCTCAAGCAATGGAAGTGGATGATTGAAAAGACAAAGGAGGGACGGAAAATGATAATTGGTTTGTGGTCGTCTGATATATCAAAGTTGATCGTTTTAGATGTGTACGTGATGGATGTTGTTAATGGGCCGACTGAACTTTATATTTGATAATATGTATATACTATCATGACTCTAGATCTATAGATGCATTTGCAACTTCTTGGAGCATATCCATGTCAAATTTTGAAAGTTTGAATGCTGAAAGAGACCACTTTTATAAGTACTTATTGAGTATAGATAACTAAATTTAAGATTTCATGGTTTTTGGATTAATAACTTGAATTTAATTGTTATGATTAATTTAGACATCCTTAATGTCCATTTATGAATCATCATATTGTATATTTATGTTATTTTTCGAAGAAAAATTAATATGTTTATATATCATTATATATTAAAGTTTTAATAAACTATAAACGAGATTGGAATGAGATCGATAGCTAGGGATAGCCACCCCGCCTCCGAGTTCCGACCCCAAGTTTTGGTTTAACCCTACTTCTTTCGGGGCTAGATAAGTGGGCGGGCGGGGTTGGGAGTTTTTGACGTCTCTATTAATTGAGAATATAGATTCATGAAGCATATAACATGTTTGTTTCTTGAGAAAATACCCAACAAGGAAAAAAAAAAAAATCTTGCTGCTATTACATTTGAAGATTTTCTTGATCTCTGAACTAAATGATAACTGTTTGGAGTCCAAATTATCTCAAAAGTTGACACGTATACGGTATACGTACACCTCCTTTACTGTTCTGGTCTATTCTTCCTTCTTATATAAATATTATAATTCCAATATTCCATGGACTTTGATCTGACCAGAGAAAAAAGATGGATACAACATACAGTGACTTGTGTTTGTTTTGTTCTTTCTTTGTTCTACAAGATTGGCATAATAATGCTTTTGACATTTCATTGTCCACAGCCCACAGAGTGCTTATCAACATTGATATCAGCTGGCTTGTTTGTGAAGACGTTGACTTGTATGATTTAATTCTGTGGATAGACGGGAATGTGTCACATGTTTGTTCTTTCCAAGTGACATTGATATATATGGAATATTACCAAGATTTAAGTGGAGAGAATGGAAGAAGCAACTCATGTCAATGATATATTTCTTCAACGGAACAAGGCATCCACCCATTTACTACATAGTCATCTCTCTTGTCTTGACTGTTAGAGGCTTTAAAATGAAACTCTACCATCCTGATTTAATGTAATTTCATATTTGTCCATTAAACCGTAAAGTATGGAGAGAGTCCTCCCCTATAATGAGTTGCTTCCAAGACATAATTGTTGAGCTCAATCTTGCTAGATCCCGGTATTACCCCGACTCACAAGTTATACACTCTATACATATCAACAAACCAATAGGTCAAAAACTCCACCAAGGATTTCTTGACTTGGTGGTTGGAGACTTCAAAATGAAGCTACATTGCCAGTCTGCCAAGGTTTGATATAATCTCATACTTACTGATCAAATCGTAAAGTGTTGGAATATTCCGGATAGGAGTTACATTCCAAATCATGCCCATAGAGTCATCTCGCCGGGGGATCCGGCAGCCTCTTGACCTCATAATGGTGCCATTTTTTTCTTTTAAGAAAAAACTAAAATAAACACAAAAAATGATTTTGTAGAACCCTTTAAGAATGGCCAAGAGTCAACATTCTAAGCAATGGAAGAGCGAAACGTTGGACTCACTTTATTTATTTATATTTAATAGATGACCAGAGTACTTTTTGTGATTTTGAAATTCGATTGAAGAACCATGGGCGGTCTACGTTGGACCATTTGAAATTCCGAATATATTCGACGACAAAGAACTTGTGTATCAATGTATGGTTGAATCATGTATGCAAATTGATGGAGTCCACAGCCTATTACGTGAATCTAAATATCAAATAGGGACCGATTATTTGGCTATAAATAGAGAAGAGAGCTTGAAAACATTTGACAACATATCAGAATAAAAAACAATAACAATTATTTTCATGATCAAATGAGAAGAAGAGAAGAGAGGTCCTACATGAAGATAAAGAGTCTCTGTTTCGTAGCCAAGGATGACTTGCCTGCAGCCTCGCAAAGGGTCTTCACTTCAATATCTGATATGTATAAAACACTACGATAATGATAATGGCGGACAATGTTCAACGAGAGAAGAGGATCCTCGGGTGGTTTTTCAGGCGGTCACCTTGGCTAACGAGACTGGCTCTTATCTCTCATGCTCGACCTACTCTTCTTTCATGGCGTTCCTGCTATGAAGACCAACGGTACGTATGGTTTCTGTGTTGCATTCATGCATGTGTGTGTGTGACTAGGACTCTAGGAGTGATCCCAATTCTTGAATTGATCATGCAATGCAGGAAGCACCAGTAACGTAATTTTAGCCAATCCTCTTTCAACAAATACAGGAGCTCTAACTTCTAATCACGAAGAAGAGAAGCATTCTTCTTTTCTACCATTATTTCTACTTCTCATTTGTTAGCTGATTTTATGAATGCTGATTTTATGGATGTTTGTAAAGGGCCTAGTAGCAGAAAATAGGTAGAATTTTACGCTGGGAATTTCCGGAAAATCGAGCAAAGTGCAAGTCTATCATCTAAATTCATCAAAACGACTTTCAGTGACACGAGCAGAGCATTTTACAAGAGGTTTCCATGTAATTCAAAAGGTCTTAATTGCATGATAGAGAAATAAGTGTTGTCTACACAATATATGAGTATGTATATATATATATATATGTATATAAGAACCAACAGCCTTCTTTGCAGCTTATTGTATGGACTGGAGATAGCTGAAAGAGTTCTCACTTCTGAATAAGACAACAAGCATTACACATGAAAACTAGGGCTGAGATCGCAATGAGAATGATAGACTTATCACAATTCACGATATTAGGCACGTAACGCATAACTTGGCTCTTTCCAGTTTGGCAGATCCACCACGAGACAAGGATCTGATTTCTCAAACCCGGCAATCTGAAAAGAGGCAAGGGTACATAATCAAAATGATTTATTTTTTAAAAAGGCTCATGATAAACGACTACATCAACATTTTTAAAACAAAAAACATTATGTAAATGATGCACTTACCTGCACTTTGCATGCGGGGCAGTGATGATATTTATGCCATAGGCAGTCCATTGAAGGACAGAGAAAGCAAAACCCAAGACACATCGGCATCATACAACCAATAACAGCTGCCAGACTTAGCTTTGAACTGAGTAACACATAAAATTCGTTAGTCCAGTCAAGACCAAAAACAGTAAAACCATTACCCACTAATGTGATTTAAAGACTTTCACACTACACCAAGACACAGAGGCATAGAAACATCAAAAGACTTGTCTGATAATCGGAAATTCTTCAGACCGAATTTTATACATCTCATATGACAGAGCTAAAGTAGAATTCACAATTCACAAATGACTTTATCTATATATTTGAACTATTACAATTTGGGGAGAGGAGGACGCGACTCAAATCCCACAACCTCACCAATATGGGTGTGAGAGAGACGTATCACCGAACCAATCTTGTCTCGACACAAATGACTTATATGATATAACAACATATCATGTTCCTAATCAACTAAACAGAATGAGTTCAGCTTTCCTTCCCCAATCTATTGAGTAGTGCATCAGTACTACAATTTTAATATCGAGCAACTAGAAATACAACAAATATTAACAAATACAAAGCGAAAACGAAAACGAAAAGAAGTTCACATTTACAAGCCTAATTGACATTGCAAGTCACCAAGAAAACACAACATTCTCTTCACAATTCACATTGCATATGCAGTTCAAAAGGGGCGTCGAAATTAATAACATATAAACCGAAATCGCAAAATGATCATCATAACAAGCTTTCTGCCCCTAAAAAACAACCAGCTTTAGGGTTTTCAGAGCTGTTTACAAATTGGAATGGTCTTTTGATACATCACCAACAAATTGATTCAACATTTTAGTGAATTTAATTACAACAAGTATCAAGAAGAGCGATAAATAAATGTCAACACAAAATTAAAACATATATATATATATATAAAATCGCGATTCAATAACAGAGTGAGAATCAAAAACCTGACGTTGGTGAGACCGGTGGTGCCACAGTAAGGGCAATTGAAAGGAGCAGGCGTGTCCCGATAAATCGTCTCTTGAATCGGAGCACCCATCGGATCGTTGAAGATCGCGTTCGGCGGTATCATGCCGGCTTGATACGGGTTTTGGACGACGTAAAACGGAACTCCGACGGCGGGCTCTTCGTTTTTCTTCATTTTTTTTGTTGTTGTTATTCTCTGAAAACTCTGTCACGCGAAACGATTCCTTTTCTGGGCGTGACTTGTTTGTTGTTTGTTTCGTTTTCCAATCAAAAAAATTGAATATTGAATTTATGGAATCGATGACTTAGAAAAGTTGTTGTAACTTGTAACTCGTTAGTTTCTAGATGTCTCAAATCAGTCAAAATATTTGTAGATGATTCAGTCTCAAGCCCAATTAAGCCCAGCCCAATTTGTAGTTTTTTTTTTAGGAAAGCCCAATTTGTAGTTCTTATAATTAATTATGATTAATTTTTTTATTTTTCAAGCTATTACAATTAGCTCGGGGTTTAGAAGATAGGGACTGGGGAATCGTTTGACTCGAACTTACAATCTGAATACATTAATCATCATTAAATTTTATTTGGTAGTAAAGAGCGGTCATTCGGCTACCAATGTATATATAAATAAATAAGAAAAAACTATGGATTTTGTTTTTAAAATTCCTCATTTATATAAATTGTTGGATTGAACTCTAATGACATCAGTGATCATCATTTATGATTACAGATTCTGTATTGTTTGTATGATCTCAGTATAGTATGTAAAAGTAATACAAACATGTTTGCATATTTTTAATCTGGAAAACATTCCAAGTCAGATAAAAAATAAAAAATAAAACTTGGAAAACATTCAAACCATATAATTTCTTAACCAAAAGCACAATCTCTACACGATTTTAAAATAAAATGTCAGAAGTCAGAGCACAAATTCATGCCAATTATCCCAACAAACAACATATAAAATTATTTAAGTTAAACATTAACAAAAGGCATGGACCATGCACGTTAATGAATATAAAAATGCACACCAAAAACCAACAACCAATAAGATGAGGAGTTCCGCTGCATCGAGATGAACCACACATCTTCCGTTCTGATCATGCCACGTTGCAGTAAAATGTGTTACGTGACAAGATTGTAATGGAGATAGATATATCATATGAATAATGCATATATATTGCATTTGATGCATTCAAGAATTTTACCCAACCAAGAGACCATTAGGGCATGTTCCCTTCCTCTCTCTCTCTCTCAATATTCTTGAGAGAATGAATTGGGAAGGCCGCCAAGAACATGCCCAGAAGAACTACCACTCATGATTTTATTATAAATTAATAACACAAAAATATATAATTTTCAGGATTTCCATATTTATATATATTTAAAAATGTGTAGTACTCGAAATTAAGAGTGACCTAAAAAATTGAATTGATGTTATGAAATTTGAAGGAGACATGATGAAATAGAGAAGAGACAAATTTGAATAAATAAACAAAGGAAGGAATAAAAAAAACAGTGAAAAGCAGTGGGTGTCTGTCAGGTTTCAGAATAAGATTCCACATCAGGAAAGCAAAAGGCCCCTACAGTAACACTACTACACTCTACACACAACAATTTTTTTTCCATCTTGTGAACTTGCATTTCCATTTCAATTTTCATTTTCATTACATAATATTTATATATAAACCATTTTTGATTTGTCATTGCCTAGTGTAGGTGGTCGTTTGATTTGGTACGTTAAATGGGTCGGGTTGTGTCAGGCCCAAAACAACTAGGCTGGAATTTGTCTGGTCAACGTCGACTGTTGTATGTAAATGGTCGTCTGAACGAACTTCGATGTACCTGCAGAAGAACTTAAAATAGAAATATAAAAGAAATAACAGGATGGTGGTGGCTGGATATTATAGTCTTATGTGCGCTTGGGCTGAGCGATGTTGATTTCTTGGGACTGGTCTATCCTTTTGGAGGCAGAGTTTCAATACGCCTCTTATGAGCTTTTTCTTGAGAGAGAATTCAGAGCGCTTTTAAGTGAGGGAGCTCTTTCATTTATAGTAGAAAATGTAGCTCCAACGTCCACCTTCTGTTAGTTCCGATAGTGGCCCGATTTCATGGAGATAGTGGGGAGATTTTCGGAGGATCAGGTGCGATATTGGGAGATATTCTCTCTTCCATTTATCTACCAACTTCAACTAATGCTTTAACTTGGTCATTCAAAGATCAAGTTGTGTTGCTGCTGTTACACGGGTTGGGTCGACCCAACGTGGTGGGCTTGGATAAAATTTTTATGTTGCAAAGTCTGGGCTTTTGACATATTGGGCCAACGAGCCATTTTTGGCTACCACACCTAGTGTGGCAGTCCATCTCCCGAAATAAGGGTGTGCCCGATTCCGATGCCGTTATTTATAAAATTCGTATTAAATTATATATATGTACATAGATGATGATCAGCGGTAACTATATGCATTAGCGTTCGACTGTGTGAGCAATGACAGACATGTGTGGGGCTAAGGGTGAGCCCACCCTAGCCCCACTTAAAAAAAAAATTAATAGTAAAAAAATATATTGATTCTTTATCCCTATTCTTTAAATTTGGTAAAATCTTTTTTATCAACATCAACAATTAGTCTTTAAATTAAATATGTTTGAGTAAATACTATGGTTTTAAATATTTTATTTTGTTTTGAAATGTTAGGGTTATTGTTGAATGTAGTTAATAAGATTTTAGGAGTAATCCAATTTTAAATTTACAAAGTAAAGATATTGTTAAATGAATTCCATTAAATTTCTACGAGCATTGAATTAGTATATTTCGAGTGAATCAAACTAATAAAATAGCATAAGAACATTGTATATTTAAATTATTATTTTTCACGAATGAAACTTATCAAATTAAACATCATTTCGCATTACGATGGAAAATGAATTAGGATACAATTTAATTAGTTTTTGTAATTACATTTCATGATTCTCTTATAATTTGTTTTCACTTTTTAAAAATAAAATAAAATTTGGTAAAGTATTTATTTAGAATATACATTTTACAATGACTCTCATTATGTCCTCCTAGATGGTGTCGATGTTAGTAAATACAAAAAACAAAAAATCTAAGGGCGCGTTTGATATCGTTTTTAAAATGTTGTTTTTGAAAACTATTTTTAAAAATAAAAATCATGTTTTAAAAATGATGTTTTTAAAAATACAAACATGTTTGGTAGTGTTTTTTAAAAGTAGTTTTAAAAAACGAAAATCAATGTAAATATGTTTGGTAATGTTTTTGAAATGGGTGATTGGAGGGAAAAGTTATAGTTTGTTTTAAAAATTGTGAAAAACACTAAAAAGTTGTTTTTGACTTTTTAGTTATAACTTTAAAAAAGTTGTTTTTTATTTTCAAAAATAATTTTATAAAACATGAAACCAAACAACATTAAAGTTGCTTTTTGTTTTTAAAAACAAAAAATGGTTTTTAAAAACACTTCTAAACAGCACCTAACCCGCTCGTATCTATAATCCTATTTATGTCCCTGTATATGAGCATAGTTATGCGTAAAGTATGTACTAGTGTACTACGGGAGATAAAATTCAATGAATTTTATGAATAAAATATAATATTGCTATAAACTAAAATACAATAAAAAGTTAAAATTAATATAATATATATACTTGTACGTATTTATTTTTTGATTTCATATAAATTGAAGGAGGCGTCTCCCCCAATACATTCGGGCTTTGAAGTTTGAACTATCACTTGCATCTTCGTCTCTTTCTTCTTGTCTTTTTTTCAAGAATTCCTTTGTTCTGTCTGTGCTCATATTCCAAACACCTCTAATTCCTTTGAAATATATTTCAAAAAAATAAATTTTGTGACTTTACCATAAAACCCCTGATTATTCTCTAAATAAAACGTTGTTTTTTTTTGTTTTACCTACTCTCACAAAAGTCTCACTAATATATACACTTGCATTTTATAAGCAATATTATAGAATTCTAATCATGAAAATATACAACCAACTCAACTAAATTAAGAGTATTAAGGGACTAATAGTCGGTGTGTTTATGGAAGTTTTGTTGATCCACAATTTTTATCAATATAATATTATCAATTAGGTGTCATTATTGTCAATACCCAACGTGAAAAACTTTATTTTATGCATTCTCATTATCGTTGACTTTATTTTTGCTTTGTTAATGTGGAATAATTGCATACCATATTATGACATATTTTAAGAAAATTAACCAAGAAGGTTCATTAAAACATTCATTCATAATTCAAATGGTTTTGCACTTAGGTCCTGTTTGATTTTCCACTTAACACTGAATGGTATTTAATGTGTTTCATTCAGTTATTTTGTTTGATTTTTTAAGTGTTAAAATCACTTAATGAACTCCTAAAACCACTTATTTTGAAAAATGAAAAATTTTCACTTTTCACTTAACACAAATCCAGTAGAATTTAATGTAAAGTTTTACTTCCAAGACTATCCTCACTAATTTAATATATTTCCAAAACTAACCACTTGTTCTATACTGTTTTTTTTTTCTTACATGAAATCTATAAATTATATAATTATCCAAGTTTATTCCAAATCAATTAAAGAATAAATTATATATATACACATGAAGTAGATTGCTAATAAGAACATATTGATGAACTTCATTTTGACCATAATATACACATGAAGTAGCCCATCAGTTTAATAATGTCACTAGCTAATAGCTTAGTAATTATTAGATTCTATACAATAATATAAATTTGAAATATTATTAATAACTAAATAAATTTATTTTAAAATTAATTTATATGTTAGTGTTGTCCGTAATATATTAAAATGTAAATATATAACAAATAATAGTTAGAAGGGTATAGATATAAAACTATTTATTTTCAGATATTTATAACTTAAAAAAAAACAAACAACTTATCACTTATATTCAGTTTTTAGTGAAAAAAAAACAGACATGTTTTTTAGTTTTCAGTTTTAAGTATTCAGTAACATTTAGCACTGTTCAGTCTTCAGACAAAAAATAAAAAAAATCAAATTGGGCCTTATTCTTCAAATTCGTAAAAGGAGTTTGAGTTCCATCTTTATCTAGAAAATCACATGTATAGGGAGATCTATATTTTGTAGTGTGAGTTGCTTTACATATCATTGTAGCAGTTGATCTCGGTAGGTTACAACACTCCTCTAACCCAGTGTCACATTTCCAAAAACAAATGGACTAAATATGACATAATTGTAAACAAATGGATTAAATGTGGTATAATTTGTATTCCCTTATCTGGTTTTGACTTTTTAAACAGTTTTTAATTTGGCTTGACTTTAATCATGAAGAGTAGTGTTACAAAATTATAAGTTTTTTTTTTTTTTTTAAATAATAATAATAATAATAATAGACAAGTTGTTATAAATTGAGTAAAGTTTAACAAAGAGTTTCCTTACAAAGACCAACATCTTAGAAATAATAATTACCAATAAACACGTTATTGAATTTATTTCCAAAATTAAAAAACACATTGTTGAATTGATTAAAGCTAGGTCGTTGGATCCTATCATAAATGCAATAGAATTTTCTATACCATTATTTCTAATCTACACAAAGAATCAAACAATTTTGATTGTTGAATTGAGTTGGTTTTTAATCATCATATCCACTTATTATTTTCAAAAATAAAAAATAAAAAATTATCCACTTATTAAGAGGTAATCTGAAATTGGGTATTCTATTTTTAAAATTCGTAATATTGTTGGGGAGGGGGATTTGAAAATATTTGTAATATTTGATAATACATTTAGTATTATTTTTTTATAAAATTATTTTCATATACACACACAAACAAACAAACTTTTTTCGTTTTTAAAAAAATAAAAATATAAACACTATATTAATTTGATATCAAATTATAAAGTAATTTTTTCTCTTAACGGATTTAGATAAGATTTGACAATAATAAGTTATTTGTTATGTTATTATGAACTATTATAAGGATTGTAATTTATATTTAACTCTCAAAACGTTTATTATAAGATTCTCCATACTCTTTTACATCACAAGCATTTGTCCCTCAAAAATTTAATTTAAAAAAAAATGCTTCGATAAAGTACATTTATTCTAAGATCCTTTATAATCTTTTAAAAAATTATTTTTGTACATATAAAAAATAAAAAAAAATAAAAAAAAAAGACCTTTACGAAACACTAACAAAATTTCCCATCACAAGTATTTTGTTTGTGTCACATCTTAATTTTTAAGGTTTTGTTAATGATCCTTATATGAAATAAAAGTATTGTTATTTTCCCGAGCTTAAATAATAAATGAACGGTATGGATATCAACTTCCCACACGAGTCGATAATTTCCCATGGTTAATTAAACTTGCATCCTCCACTACAAGTATGAAAATGGAATGAAAAAAAACTTGATGAACTAATATATGATGCGTGTTATAACACTACTTTCATTAAATTACAAATTTACAATAGTTTTACAATTAAATATATCATTTAACTACTTATATATACTGTATATTAACATGTCATGACTCATGATCATCTCACAACTTTTACTTGAAAACTTAGCAAATTTTATTGTCGGTATTCCAAAAACTTAAACATGGATCCAGATAGTGGAGGTAGCATAGTCAAAACCCTAAAATGGGAGCACAAAAAAACCAGACAAATGAAAGAAAATAATTATGCTGAAGAAAAAAAGAGAACGCGCGTCCTGAAAAGGGCAAAAGAAGGTAGTGGAGGGCATGATGCGTCTCGCCAATTGAGAAATTCCACCAAACCACAAACTGTTAAAGAAAGTTCTGGCATTCTTTTTGGTAACTGCGTTTTTTCTTTCTTTCTCTTTTACCTCTTCTCTTCTCTTCTTTTTACAAGATCTCTCTAGCTCTCTCTCTTGTCTCTTTACCCTCCCCGAGAATCGTTTTTTAGTTTAAACTTATTCTCTGTGGATGTACATGTATATATATACTGTTTGGCTTGATTGTATCATGTGAGCTAGTAGTATAGATAACAAATCAAATGAATTGAAACACTCGAGTCTTAATAAAGGTAATATATATTATTGACCCGACCATATACTTTCTATTATCTATATGTAATTGTTCACTTAAGAGAGATTCATCGGATGTAATATTATTTAATCGAGCATATAGAAGCTTATTTATAATTCAACACAATTAGGATAGATTCTTTCGGTGCAAGTGTATACGTTTGGGTCACTAATCACATGAAGTAGCATAACTGACTAACCAAATAAAACATTTGTGTCCGACCGTGTAGAATATCATATTTGATTGGTCACTTAGGAGATATATATTGCATTTGGTGTATTTGCTTGAGGACATATTTTTATTCAATTACGGCGTATGACGTATCAAAGTTTTTCTACCATTCATCACAATTAGCCATAACAAGAGATTCTTCGATGCAGATTATATGTTCGGTTCACTAGTATCAGATCATGTAGTGTAAATGACCAATCAAATGAAACATCTGTGTCACAAAAGGTAATATTATTCGCATGAGCGTATAGAATTTCATCTTTAATTGATCACTTAAGAGTTAAGAGAAGTTCTTCGATGCACTTAGCATCTACAATCAAAGTCACAAGATATGACATAATATTCTACCATTCATCACAATTTAGCAAGATCTCAAGTGCATCGAAACATATATTATTGATCGACCAACAACACATCGCTGTGTGACATGAATAACCAATAAAATAAAATAAAATATTTTCTTACCATAATACCATATTATTGATCATCCCTAACATATAGAAATGCCTCTCCGGAAGCAGCTTCCTCCACACGCTCCAATTGTCGCGTTGGGGCTTAACCCGATATGTTTGTGTGAGACAAAACGAAAATGGTTTCCTGGTTATGACAGCTTTCGGGTCCACCCAGGGCATCGTGCAAGATTCCCACGCGCAATCTGCAGAGCGTGAGATTTTTTATTTCCACACACCTCCACCAATTCTCTCTATCTCTCTCTAACAAACAAAGACTTAAAAACCACTTCCCCTTCGTTTTCTCTTCCTTTATTATAATTCCCTTCAAAATCTCAGCTTTTCAGCTCTCTCTCTCTCTCTCTCTCTCTGTCCCTCTCCTGTGTTTGTGTGCTGGGTTTGTTTTTCTAATTTCTCTATCCATTTTTTTGTTTTCTGGGTTTTTGTTTTCTCGAAAAAGAAATGACAGCACCGAACATGGCGACGATCACTGAATCTTTAGAGAGGTCTCTGCAAAACTGTTCCCTGAATAACCACCATAGAAGACACGGCGGCGGCGGAGTAGTCGAAGAAGGCGCCAGAAGTCGTCGTCATCGTGATTCCGGCTTAGGAAGATCGTCAAGCTCAGACGACAACAACAGCAATCTCCAAAACACAGACGCAGCTTTAGAGCTCAACTCGCACATCTCTCTTCCCTACCAATGGGAACAATGTCTCGATTTACAGGTAATTTAATTAACCCACAAAAAAAAAATTCTTTAATTTTTCTTTCTTTGTTTTTTCAGTTTTTGATCTGTTGGGTTTTTTAGATTGAGTCACTTTTCGTGTTGCAGATACAATAAATGAGAAACCATGGCAGATCTTGAGTGCTTTTTTTTCTTTTTTCTTTTTTTCTCTGTTACTTTCTGAAAATGGAATGGTCTTTTTCTTCTTCTTTAATGGTTTTTGTTTTTGCTTTCACTGTCTTTGTATTTAATGTCTTCTGGGTGGTCTCTCTTTCTCCAACATATTACTCAGATTAGATCAAAATTAGGGTTATACATCCAAAACCCTAAAAAAAGCAATAAGCTTTTTTTTTTTTTCCCTTTTGTTTTCTTCTCATTTGGGTAACCCAGAAAGTGAGAAACCAAAATAAAAAAATCACCTTTACCTGTAAAAATCAGCAATCTGATAAATTACAAAAATGGGGATAAAAAAAGATGTAATTTTATTGGTGTTTTCTTCTTTTTCTTTAGACAGGAGAAATATACTACATAAACTGGAGAAACGGCATGAAAGCTAAAGTGGATCCGAGAACAATAGCAGAGTCAAGTGGGGATTTTTACTCAGAGGAAGAGGAAGACGAAGAAGAAGACAGCTCATATGATAGTGAAGAGTCATCTTCAGAGTCATCACCATCTTCATCGACAACAAGAGATCATTATAATAACAACAACAACAGAAACAATCATCGGTTAGGAGATCAGAACAAGAACGACAACGTTTTGGTGGTGGCCGGTTGCAAAAGTTGTCTCATGTATTTCATGGTCCCCAAACAAGTTGAAGACTGCCCCAAATGCAATGGTCAACTCCTCCATTTTGATCGATCAGACATCAATGCCTCCTCTCCTTAGAAGAAAATAAATATTAAAAAGAAAAAAAAAGAAAAAAATCCCATTTTCAATTCCTTTCTCTGCAAATTTTTTTGATTTTAGTTTCTGATTTTAGAAACATTTTCAGTGTGGAATCATCATGAAGAAATGCAAGACAAATATTGAGTTTTTAGTTTACTTTTTTTTATTTAAATTCTTTCACCTTCTTTTAGTCTTCTTTTTAATGTTAATTGTATTTTATATTATTAATTTTGATTTCTGGGTTTTTATAAATTCGGACATCATTGAAGTTGAAGTTGAAGCTGAGAGATACCAAATATATAGCCAAGGTCAATGATAGAAAAAAGAGGGAATAATATTCTTAAATTCTTGAGTGATTGCGACTTGTATATACTATGTAGTTAATGTTAATAGCTTTACTTCTTTTTTATCTTAATATTAAAAATAAAAAAAAATCTAGCTGTTATCTGTTAATTATCAACTTAATTAATTAAGGATGTTTTATTATATCTATCTCATTCTTGGTAATTAAAAACTGTTATCGTTTTCTCATGTGTAATTTTTTCAAAGCTAGACAATACACATAGAGAGTCAAAAGAGAAAAAGAAGAGGTTAAAAATGGAAATTAAAATTTATAAAGCTTAAACTAGCCAAGGTTAGGATAGCGATGTGGTTATGGTGGGACTATAATGGGCTATATTATCGTATGAGAGATTCGGTAATGTGTCTGGTGTGTTGACGAATGAGATGTCGCCATTTGGACTCCATTGTACATCCAGGTGGGGTCCAATAAAAGAACGTGCAGTCGTGCACATGCGCACGTGTATTTAGAATATTATACGTGTATTATATATATGATTGTATTTATACGACCTTCCCGCCGTATAAGCAGGTTTTTTTTTTTTTTTTTTGATAATTTATTGGAACAGAAAATTATTAGGAGAAAATGTCAAAAACATGATGAGAGCCAATCAAATCGCACCACGTAAGGAGTTTGCGTATTGGACTCAAAGTTTCTGTTGTGGTTTTTATTGGCTTTGGTCAACTACTCCCGTTTGTTTGACAATTTGTGAATTGTGATCACGTTCGTATTGTTTAGTCAAAATGACTCATCATTAAACAGTTGAATTGAATGTTCAAATATATATAATTATATATATAATTATTATTTTTATTATTATTTGTTTATTTATTTGTTTTTATTCTGAATTGTTGAGGTTGAGCCTTGACTTGAGGTGCCCATGCCTCAATTATTAAGGCCTTTAAGAGATTCTTTTTAACACTTTCGTGTCACGTCGCGTCATGTAACGTTCAAATTGTGTATGATTGAATATTTACGTCATGATATCGTTATATTATATATGTATTAGATTCCGATAACTTATTAAAGGGTATTAATCTCATTTAGATATAATTAGTTAATTACTATATTCATAACATTATATACATAAATTTCATTGAAATTTCATAATCTTTATGTTGAACTACATAATAATCCAGACATGGGTAAGTTGATTTTTGCATATTCCCAATTATTAACTAAAGAAAAAACAATAACAAATTGATATATATATTTTTTTGGGGTAGTATTTAAGAGGCTTGAGAAAATGACAATGTGAATAAATGGGTCAACAAATTTTTTGTGCGTCAGAGAATACAATATTGGCAGTGTTTGACACATCTGATTAAAATTATCACTGTAACAGCTAGAATCATCAGATCAGATGTGTGTGTCTACTGTCTATTGTAATTGTAAAATGTATAAACAGGAGCAGTAGAGAGGCTGTAGACTGACACAAATTTCCTTCTTATTTGCTACATGAATTTGAATATATATATATTCAGTTGATCATCAACTCATCAACTGCTCACTTCTATCCTCCCCACGTTATGTGTGTCATGTCATGAGCTGATTTCATGACTATAAAAAATCAATATTCATTTTTTGAAGAATATGAGTTAAACAGTCACGAGTGTAATAGTATTCCTAATCCATTTCAAAAATTTTTAATGACTAACACTACACACATCTCTATTCATTCTCTCGTTGTCTAGACAACCGATTAATTTACGTAGCAAAAAACAAATCGATAAAATGAATAGAGAAGGAATATTTTGAGCAGCTTTTTTTCATTGTGTGTGGTCAGTGGAGGACAGTGGTCACCCATACTCACCAACTAGTGAACTGTGAACACATATATTTCTTTCAATTTTATATGTAGATATTGTAGATTAAAATGAATAGAGAAAAAGAAAAAGAAAAAAGAAAAGAGAGAACTCGAAATACAATACTTAAAAAGGTGACTCTGAAATCTGCATGCAAAAGGGCATGACATGCAGGCCCTCCGTCCTAAAAGATTCGAAAATTCAGAGAGAGAGCGACAGAGACAGAGACAGAGATGCTTTGAAGAGGGTACTAGTACAAATTATGAAAAGAGAGAGAGAGAGATATGGTCCATGAATTGATCATATATAGCTGGACTAGTGAATAGCGATGAGAAATTACAAAGGAACGTTTTCTTTTACTTATTCGATATCTCTCTCTCTTGACAGAAGAGAAGGGAATCTAATTATCAGAGAAAAAGATAGATGAAAGGGAGGCAGGTGGCAGCTGCTTGCTTATAGGCTCTCACTGACACACTAAATTATTATTATTATTTTTTTTTAAACAAATTCAAAAAGAAAAACAACAGAAAAACAGGGAAATTTCTCTCTTGTTCTTTGTGTTATCCTTCTCTCTCTCTCTCTCTCTCTCAATAAGTTTTTTGGTCAAACAAAAAGAGAGAGATAATGATACTTGGATATAGACCCGCAAGGCAGCTATTTGTTCACGAAGAAACTGTTGTCAATAAAGGAATCTATGTTAATTATGTTTGTCTGTTTCGATACCCTTCTTCTTCTTGTGTGTTTCTTCCTCTTTGCATCTCTTCACAGTCTTATACAAATCAACTCATTATAATATATATATTACTAATTTATTATTATTATTATTACTTGGTTCCAAGAAGGTGCGTATGTCCATATTTCAATTTAGTGCGGACAAATAGTACAGTCAGCAGTCCTTTGTCCAAGTTGTTGAATCAGGGATTTGTCGGGACTTCTAAAGAACGATCCAGAGCTACTACACCAACTTAGTTTAGTTCGGGGTCTAGTGGTACTTGACAATATCAATCTCTAAGGCTATGTTTGGTATGAGGGAAAGATGGAGAGAGGGAGAGGAGAAGGGAGGGAAAGCAAATCCCTTGTTTGGTTGGAGGGAGAAGTGAAGGGAGAGGAGGAGAGGAGGGAGGGCCTCTAAGCCCACAAAAATCAATCCCCCCAATTTGGGCGGATGAGAGAGGAGGGAGAGAAGATTGGAGGGGAATGACCGAAATGCCTTTCAATTTTTCATTACCCTCCAATTTTTTAAGGGTAATATAGTAATTTTACAAATTAAATATCAATCCATCCATCTAACCCTCCTTTTAATACCAAACAACATGGAGGATTGATGTTATCCTCTCCATCCCTCCTAATTCATCCATCTCTCATACTCTCCCTCCCTCCTACCAAACATAGCGTAAAGCGCATATATATATATAACTTCCACTCCATAAGAGAACTGAAGTCTCTCTACACTTTATGATTTTATGAGCAAATACGGGATGATATTTAGATTCGCTAAGACTCAATCACAATGGGAGTTTCTTTGAAGTTTCCAACCGATTAATTAATTAGAATAGGTACTTGGTTCTTCGTTCATTTTAATCTACAATTAGAGTTTATTAGTTGGATAATAATCAGTAATTATGATTGTAAGTGTCAACGGAAACACATATATAGATGTAGGACAAAAATTTATTAACCCATATAATCTTGGAAGTTGAAGTTGCACAATCAGTTGTTTGAAAGTATTCAAATATATCCCCAGTTTCAGAAACTCCCTAAAAAAACTGAAAATCATTGTCCTGTTTTGTCCTTGCAGTGCCTAGGTTGCAACCTGCAAACACATCTTTGTCTGTCCTCAGAATATTCATATAATTACTAAAACCCTCTTCAAAAATCTGATTATACATATGTATAAATAATATATACAGGTTCGATCAAAAGTAAAGGATGGACATACCATTTTTGGTAGTCTTTGTTGAGTTGTTTTGTACGTGTGTGTGTGTGTGTGTGTGGGGCTGCTCCTGATCGAAGTTTCATGCTCATCTTCAATTGGGTTTTGTCTGATCTGATTTCTAATCCAGCAACCCAACCCAATGATTTATTTGGTTGATGGGTTAATTTCATCTAGTATTATTGGGTACATATTGTGCCATTTTAGCCCAAATCAACTTAATGTTTTTTATCTGTGTTATTTAGTACAAACTTGGGGTAAAAGGTACGACTTGAACCAACACACAATCTCGACATGTAGATGTGAGTTATCTTAATTATTTTCGAAATAAATTTATGATATTTTAGCACATCGACAATATTTTCGATATCAATACCACCAAAATTTCGAACATTTGGACCATATTATGATAGTTATTTCTTTGTTTTAATCTTAGTATATGATCTTAATTGACTTTTGGAGTTCTTTGTTCAAATTATTATGAAATTATATGCAGAATATGATATTTGGAGTTGTCAATTAAATTCACGGAACTTTAGTACAAAGACGATTCATGCCTGCCTTTTTCGCCATTTTCGAAAACTCTTCCATGTCTACTATCCCCTTTTGTTTTCGATCCAGGTAATTTCTGATTCTGCAAAACAAATTCTTCTAGAAGTCGTTCGATCAATCTGAAGCCATCATCAATTTCGATCCATGTAAATGAGAAAAATCAGGTAGTGAGTTGACTTGTGATGGGTCCAACCCAACTTGGACTCCGATCCAACCCCTGAAAATTAAATTTTGAAAAAAAATGCTATTGGACTTGACTAAACGAACGCTAAAACAAAACATAAATGGCCCAATCACTTACTGATGTGACATGCCCAGGATCTAATAATATTCGTAAAATATAGATTTATATTATTTTTAAATAAATTTAAATATTTTATAATTTTATAATTACGATGAACGAATTTAGATTCTTCAATTGCCCAATGCAACATGGACTCCAATCCAACTTTTGAAAAGTCCAAAAAAATAAAAAAATGCTATTGGACTGGGCCAAACGGAGTACTAAAACCAATCATGAATGGGCCGATTGAGGGCCCAAATGTCTAAACATAAATATATAAATTAGAAATAAGACCCTGTCTTATAGAATAATTACTTAACTTTCATATTTGCAATGAAAGGTTACAAATATACCATCTTCGCTGCTGTAATTAACTGAAAAATATTCATGCCAACAGTTCATCTCCAGTAATTCTGTTTAAACATACACGAAAGCTCAACCAAAATATTTTTCTAATTCATAAGTAACACTCTTACAACTAAATGAACTGATATGCAAACAAAAATATTACAATTTTACAATAGAAACTTTCACAAAATCCAAATAAACAAGAAGCAGAGAAAACATCAATAAAAAAAATGCTATCCAAAAAGGAAAACTGGTTACGCTATTGCAATGCCAAGTTTTTTGAAATCCGACACACTTTTCAAGAGATGATCCGATGCTTTCTCGAAAGTAACGAAACCCATGAACCAGAACTCATGACCATCGATAGTGGAAATTTGAATATATTTCTCAGATGGGTTCTCTTTCATGATCACTGGATTGACATTGCTCATGTTTCCTAGTGGTATCATGACCTTGTAGTAGCACCAAGATTCTTGTCCTGACGGAGCAGCGAAAGACAAAGGACGATCACTGCAAAAAGCCACACGTGCGGTTGACAGATACAGAGTTCCCGCGACAGGACCTGTTGTTGTGGAGAGATAACAAGCGAAAGTCTTCTTCAGCTTCTCGTTGGGATCGGTTTGGAAAGTCTGCTTGAACAGAGACTCGAAACCACCCTCTGTTATTGCTTTTGCTGTCAGGTTTACTTTTCCCCAAGCAACTTCAGACACTGAATGCCCTGTTTTCACTGCAAATTCATGCAAAAGTTATAACGTTAAGTATTTCAGGTTAGGACAAAGATTAGCACAGCAGAGGATCTGAAACTTACGGTTGTGCCAGATGTTGCGGGCCACTGTCTCTGCTTTTCTGGTCCAGGTATTGAACATATTGACGACAGGCACCAGAGGGTTGTTGTTTGGCTTGTCGATTGGAGAGTGAACGACGTAAGGCTGTTGAGAGATTTCCTGGTGATCGCCGGCCTTCCATGAAGCTGCTATTTTGTTGTCTGGATGAGCGGTTGGGACTGCTGGAGCTCCCATGATGTGGGTTCCCCATTTCTTGGTCTCCTCCTCCGTCGGCGGCGGCGGCGATGGTGGTGATGAAGTTGCCGGAACTTCATTTGGGACTTGTGTTGGCTCTAGATGGGTTTGTGTAGTTTGTGGTGATGAAGTTGCTGGAACTTCAGTTGAGACTTGTGTTGGTTCTAGATGGGTTTGTGTAGTTTCTTCTGGTTTGCCTGTCATGGTGTGCTTTGAAATTTGATTTGATTTGACTGGAAGCTTGAACAAAAGATTGTTTATTTTTTTTTCAGATAATCAGATGGATTGTTAGTTAGTAGATTGAAGAATTTTTTTTTTTATATTTATAGAGGAAGATTCAAATTCAATAGAGCATACACGGTTTCATTTGTTGTATTTCCTTTGTAACTAAGCATGCAACATTCTAGATTGATTGGGAAGATATCTGAAATATCTTAGCGGTAGAGTCTATCCAGAAGGGGTATTTTAGGAAAAATAACAGATGAGCAGGTTGAAGTTTTTTTTAACAGTGCTTGTTGACTCGTTGGTATCCTAGGAAAAAAAGCTAGAAGTTTCCATGTATATAAATTTATACTATTTGATCCAAAAATAAAAATCACATACTTTGTTGTAAAATAATAAAGAACATATGAAGAACAATTAATCAATAAATGAGAGAGAGATGAAAGATATGGTAGAGGGAGAGAGACGAGGTGAGATACGAGAGAGAGAGAGAGAGCTTTACTTTGTATTGATCTCAGAAAAAGCAACCACCCTTTACAATTGAAAGCCATATATATAAGCAAAATAAGAGAGTGGCTGATATGGTAATATTACAACTCACATAACTTAATTATGAAGTAATCCAAGTGCAAGTGGGTGAGATCAGGTGAGTGGGAGAGGCGGTGGAATTGGGTGGAAAGGGGAGAAGATATTTTGGTGAGATATTGTGTGATATTTATGTGGGATATTTGTTGGGATATTTGTGTGTATAACACATGTGGTAAAAGCCACATATTTTATAACATACTTCGATTACAAGATTGCATTCCTCTAGTTTGCATACTTCTTTTCCAAACACTCAAATAAAAGTTTTGAACGACAGGACGAGGTTGGTCCGGTACTAAACTCTTTAAACTTGCACCATAAAGTTGTGGGTTCGAATCCTCTCTCTCCACACCCTAAAAATCTTGAATTTATATAATAGTGTAATACTTTTTTAAGAAAAAAGTTAACATATGAAATTATCGATGAGATGTAATTGTCTCGGTGTTAAGGCTCTCACATTTGGCCCGTTTACAAATTGAGAATGAAACACATTTGACCTGTTTACTAATTGGGAATGAAAAAGAACGAGAAAGAGAATCAGAGAATTTGATTTCCTAAGTGGGGGAGAGAAAATCAAGTTCTTATTTAAGCAGGAACTTAATTCTTGATTTATATGTGATACCCATATAATTTAATTCCCAACTGATTTTAATAAACATAAGAATCACAAAAAGAGTAATTAAGTTCTATTTCCCTTATTAGGATTCCAGATTAATAAACATGTCTTAGATGTTGTGACTTTGAGTCATGTCATCTCCCCCAATCCCATACGTCTGGATTTCAACATTCAATCTAAAGTACCCATGACTGAATTTCATTAACCAAGAGTTGGATCGATCGATTTCTTGAACGGTGGGTGTGATAGCAAAACAACAAGATTGTTAGATAGATGCTTTTATTAATAGGTTGGTGTCCTATTGCCGCGACACGTGAAAGGTACATATCCTTATATTTAAACTTCTTTGATATGTGTACTAACTCTGTTCACATTTTTTGGACTTCCATCTTCAACAAAAAGCTAAGTGCGAACCTTCCTGCTACACTACAAATATATTATCTACACTACACTTCTCTAATTAATTCTGCCATCAGAGTCTGCAGATTGTAGCAATGAGTTACCAACATGTTCATTATCATGACGATGGACCTCCTCCTCCTCCCCGACCAGGCAAGTCTATATAGATTTAAATTGATTGATTTCATTGTTTTTTGATTTCTTATGTGATTTTAACCTGTTTTTGTGGTTTATGTGCTTTTACAGGTTTCCCACCACCACCATATCCTCCACCGCCAGGGCACCCTCATGGTCCTCCTCCACCTCCACCGCCTGGATATCAAGACTATTTATATGAAGGATACCCTCCTCCACCGCAACCTCCTCCTTCGCGGCCTTATCATGAATACCATAGCCAAGATAACACATCTGGCTGCGGTTCAGTCATAAGAGGATGGTATGTGATCTCTGTCTCCACTATCTTTTCAAAGCATATATAGGTTCAATTGGTTCTCATTTTAATTAGTACTTGGATTGTTAGTTGTTGTGGGTTAGTTTGTCTCTGTTTTTGTGAGATTGTGATTTGTGAATTTCCCATGATCCTAAAGCTTGTGAACCTTGAATTTGTTGCTAATATGTCTATACACACATTACTCCTCCGATCCAGCGACTCGAATTTAGGACATAGTTAGACTGAACTCATTTTACCCCTGGAATACTGTCTGGAGCATTGTCAGGTCGAATGAACGTACTATATGTGGCCATATATGTGTTTCATATTGCTCCTTTATGCTAAATTTAATGTAGAGGTGTTTTGTTTAGGATTAATATATACACTGGCTGATGGGAATATTTTAATTTTTACTTTATTGTTTTCCTTCTAATTTTTCTTAATTTTTTTCTGCTTCTTGCTTATATTTGCAGTTTGGCTGCACTTTGTTGCTGCTGTGTGATAGAGAATCTGTGCTGCTGCATGTAAGCCTTGTCATGATATTTCAGTCAATAATTCTTAAAATTTTCCATTCCATATACCTTGGAATTGTGGAATTTTTTTATATAAATCCATTTTAAAGAACCTGAAATCGATCATGTTAACGAATTTGTGTAAACTGTAAAGACTCTGTCAACCTGTACTCTCTGCTATATTTGTATGCTGTGTGGAATGTGGATGTTCTAGCTATTACATATACTTTCTTTCCTTTTTATCTGTTTCTGTATTAGAATTAGAACTAACATTTATTGCAAACGATATCATCTATATTTCTAAAAACTTTCGGATACCGCGGAATCATATGCTAAATCACTGAAAAAAAACACAGCAGAACATGTCATTTTCTGCGAAAGAACCATACATTTCTGAAAACTGGAAAAGAACTTATACCGGAATTTTCAAGAGGCATCATGCTGAGAAAAATGTATCTCAAATATAAATCATAACCGGTATAGATGTGCTAATACTGAACTACTGATAAGGATTTCAACCCAGAAATTATGTTATCTAGGCCGTGGTCCTGGTTATTTAGACCGCGTTAGTGTTTAACTTTAACACAAGTCCGAATGTCCGATGCACTATGATTTTGACTCGTTTCTTCCGGTAATTAACATATTTGGTCGAAATTTCTAAAATGGGGGATTATAAGAAGTTCTAGATGAACAAGAACACATCAGATAGATTGAAACATGTTTTGTTTTCTTCTTAGAACAGATGTGCTGCTCATGTTTGGGAAGCTGGAGACTACATGCCTCCCAGAAAAGTCTCTTTATAGAACATAAGGTCATCTTCAACCCATTACTTCAATTTGGTGTCACTTTTACACTAAAATGGTTCAACTTTCATACCGTTTCTTTTTAAGAGGCCTAGCATTACTCTTTCTTTTTTCTATCTCCAATCAATTGCACCAAATGTTACATTAAAAAGAATATTCCATTGATTCAATTTCATTAAATAATAAAATGGGGTACAATTGAAATAAATTTGATTGAAAGTTATAGAGGTAAGGGTAAAACTAGTATTAAAAGAAAACTTTAAATTTACTTCATCTTTACGACTTTACTGTAGCACCGTAGACCTCTTCAAATTGGTGCATTGTTTTGCCTTTGGTTGGAGTGGGGGTCAGTGCTTGAAATTGAAGATTTAGTTCAATTTGAAGCTCGGTTGGAGATAAGGATGAGAATTTCCCCCACGGAGCCCCACCCCCATTTGGAGGCAAATTTTACCCCCAAATGGGGTTTTGGGGTGGGAGTGGGGGAACCTCTCCCACCACCATTTCCCCATTTCCCCATTCCCCCATATATTTTTATTTATTTATTCATATATTTTTAATTTTATTTTCTTAAAAAAAATAATCTCTAACTCTATTAGTCTATTACTAATATTTTAAATTGATTGAAGGCTTTAAATTTGTTTAGACTTTTATGTGTAATACACTAATACTATATTATTATAGTTACTAGTGTGTAACCTGTGAGATGCACGAGTTTTATTAAAAATATATATATTTAAAAATATATTTTTAAAATTTATTACAATTATTAATAACTATTTAATAGCTAAAACCTCATGACTGTAATATAGATATAGACTATATTTTGCAGCCTGCATGATGTGCTAGCATTATAAATTATAACGCAATTTATCATATTTATGTTTTAAAATTTCTTATAATTATTATATTTTTGTTTTCGATCTCTTATTTCTTCAAGTGTGACTTACATGCCTACTTAATAGTTTGTGGGGTCTTGATCTAATCTTATTGAGATGAGCAATTTCATGATCAAGGTAATCAAATTTCTCATTTTCTCTCTATTTTGAAGAAGAACCATAGTTGACGTCTTTTTTATCACAAATATAGGGACCTTTAATTTGAGAAACCTACAAATTTTGAACTCTAAAGACAAATGCACTTCAATTCACAACCATCAATATAAATCACAACACCAACGTAACAAATTCTCCACCTGCAAACAAAATGTTTTAGATATTGATTTTAGACATTCAATGTCATAACTTTATGAACTGTTACAGTTCTTAACAACAATTATATATTTATCTTATTTTTTTAACATCTTCATTGAATCTGATACATATAAAGCTACTAATACAACAATTTAGAAGCAAAACACCAAAATTATACATCAATATAATCTCATCAAACCAATGTTTTTGTTTATAAAAATATATATATATGATCACTGTACAATGATTAGAGAGTTGTTTTTTTTTTTTTTTCTGTATTATAGTTATTATAATTTGAAGGTAAAATAAAAAACAAATACCCAGTAATCAAAACAAACAACGCTATTACATAAAAAATATTCTTTTACCAAATCAAACGAAAATAGAAATTACATGAAGAGTTAAATAGTAATATCAACCTCTAAATGACTTCATTCATACTCCATCAAATCAATCTTTTTAGCAAATCTAATGAGGACTAAAAGCATTTATTAGTTCTAGTCAAAAAGAAAATGCAAAAATTAGTTCCCCTAAAATCAATAATAAAAAAAATCAAAATTTATTTTCTAACTTCCAATTTAACACCAATAGAACAAAATAATAAAAAATTGAGCTACAATTCAACAAACCGAACCCATAAATTCCAATAAAATCAAATTAAAAAAAATAAAAAATAAAATAAAAAGAAAAAAAGAAAAAATTAACCTTGACAGCCATAGTAGATTTCATAGCCACTCTCAGTTCTGGTGAAGCCAAATACTAAAAAAAGAAAAATCAAACTTTAAAACAAAATAAAACCATAACCATAGTTAGATCACATATGAAAGTTAAATGGTTAAACTGAACCCAATTGTGATCTAGCACCATATATTCCCGTTGAGGGATCGAAAATACCTAAACAAAACATGAGCATACGTAATGTTAACAGCATAATAGTAAATTTATAGTCTCGGATGAAATGAACAATTTAAATTAATAGAAAATGAAGGGTTGGATAATGGATGGTTAAATTTATAGATATCGAATATAAAAAAAACATATATGATATATTAAATACATTTATTGGGAAGAATACCAAAAGAAAAACATTTATTAATAAGAGTATAATTAAGGGGTATAAAAATGTCCAGGTTCATTACATATAAGGATAAGAATAAGAATACTAATAATAAATGCTACAATTATTAAAAAAAAAAAACCGTTATATAGAAATAGTTATACTTATACAATTTCATTATATATAAAATCATCTAGCTTTATTATTATTTAAATAGTTATATAGAAATAGAAATAAAAATGAATATATAGATTTTAATACCGAAGCTCCCTCACGGCGATATGTGACGCTGTGAAACTCTATTATTATTATATATATATGATTTGTATTAATTTTAGATCAAATTAAATCAATTATATATTTTAGATTGTATATTTTGTTAATTATTGGATTGGACATTGAAACAAAAGTTTGATCCGATTGAATTTCAAATTCTGAATTCTAAATTTCGGATTTCAAATTAAAAAATTTTAGGATTATAAATGGGGGACGGGGATAGGGGCAGGGGAACCTCCCCCCCCAAACACCCCTATCCCCAGTTCCCCCAAATGGGGTTTAGAGGCAAGGGTGAGAAGAGGTTTTAGGAATAGGGGTGGGGTAAGGGACCCTTCCCCGCCCCATTGGGCCCCCATTCCCATCCCCATCCCCAGTTGGAGATGGTCCATGAGTCACTCTTGAATCTTTCCATGTGGTTTGTTGTTCAATTGATGATTGAATGCATTGAATAGAATAATCAAATATTAAAATATGAATGATTAAAATTTTCTTTTGGTGTGATGAATAAATCAAGCTTAAACAACCTCTCTTTGTTTGTTCAATCAAAAGCTATTTTTTTTTAAAATTTTTTTTTTAATTTTTAATTATATATATATATCCATTTGTTCAATCAATGATTTACTGAGTGATTAGAATAATGAAATCAATATAAGAGTTTTTATCTAATTTCAGTGAGATTATTTTTCCGATTCCATTCAAATTTTAACAAGGTTTTCGAAAATTCTACCATCTTAATATAACCATTTAGATTCACTAATTATACCAAGATCATTAACCTGTGAATTATGATCTAAATTATATGAGAATCAGAACATGATGTTATTCCCAAAATGAAATCTTTTCCTATTAGTAAATGACTAAATTATAAATTATATGAGAATATGAGATTAAAAACATGTGTATAGACAGGCAAAATGAAATCTTTTCCTATAAGTAAAGAACTTAAATCAGCTGTCCAAGAATGGTGTTCTAATTTGTGTTTAATCAACCAAATTGAGACATTGTGTCTATACTTAATTTTTTATTTTGTTTCAACTTCTTCGATAAATGTAGACATATATCCAAATTTGATTGGTTAGATACAACTTAAAACATTATTTTTTGATCGCCGATTTGAGTTTGTAAATAAACTCGAAATGAAATCTTCCCCAAGAAGTTAAGTTCTTTAACTTAATTTAATTTATTCCCATCACCAAAGTCGGTTGATACTTTTAAATGACCCAAAAAAGAAGAAAAAAATAAAGCTTCATACTTGGTCACCAAGTAAACCTCCCATATAAATAAATCTCTCAGAGATCCTAATCAAACCAACAAACACAAACAAAACCTTAAACCTCTACTCTTCTCTTTATAACTCTCAAACCCTGATTTCTTTTGTGTTCAATTTTTCAAATGGCTCCTTCACTTTTGGGCCCACCAGAGCTCCGTGGCGCTACTGCCGCACAACCACAACAGCCACAGGCCATGTCAGCTTCGACCGATCCTTTCATGTCGGCAATGGTGTCAAATTTCAACAACACCAAATCGACCCGGATGCCTCCGATGATATTCACCGAGAACGGGTCTCGAACTTTCTTGTCATCGGGCAACCCCTGTCTCGATTTCTTCTTCCACGTGGTCCCCAACACTCCGGCTCCGGGACTCAAACAGCTACTCTACTCTGCTTGGGCCCACAACCCGTTGACCACGCTCAAACTTATATGTAATCTGAGAGGTGTACGAGGCACCGGAAAGTCCGACAAGGATGGGTTCTATACGGCGGCACTTTGGCTCCACGAAAACCACCCAAAAACACTAGCGTGCAACGTAGCGTCCTTTGCGGATTTCGGGTACATCAAAGACCTCCCGGAGCTTCTCTACCGGATCCTCCAAGGACCCGAAGTGAGACAGATTCAAAAATCTGAGTGGATGCGAAGAAAGAACAGCGGAGGACAACGGAAGAAGAAGACGGGTCATGACGTCAGACGCGGCGGCTTTTTCTGCGGCAAGTCTCGAAAACAACGAACAAAATCGTCGAAAAGATCCCCAATATCGCTGGTTTCGAAACAGACCCGGATCGCGGACGCGAAGAAAAGGAATCAGACGGAAAAAGAGACAGCGAGCGAGTTGAGGAAGGAGAAGAAAGTCGCAATGGCGACGAAAGTCTTGAATCGGTATTCTCACGACCCGGAATTCCGGTTCTTATATGAACGGGTTTCGGATTATTTCGCGGACTCGTTGAAGAAGGATATGAAATTTCTCGAGTCAGGGAACTCGACAAAAGTGAGTCTTGCAGCGAAATGGTGTCCTTCTATTGACTCGTCGTTTGATCGAGTAACGTTGATTTGCGAAATTATTGCGAAGAAAGTGTTTCCAAGAGAATCGTATCCTGAATACGAAGGAATCGAAGAGGCTCATTACGCGTATAGAGTCCGCGATCGGCTGAGAAAACAAGTGTTGGTTCCACTTCGAAAAGTTCTTGAATTGCCTGAAGTGTATATCGGAGACAACAGGTGGGATTTGATTCCTTACAACAGAGTAGCCTCTGTTGCAATGAAATTTTACAAAAACAAGTTCTTGAAACACGACCAGGAACGATTCGGTGATTACATCGAGAAAGTGAAATCCGGGAAGGCGAAGATCGCAGCGGGGGCTTTGCTTCCACACGAAATCATCAAGTCTTTGAATGATGACGATGGTGGGGAAGTGGGTGAGCTTCAATGGAAGAGAATGGTTGACGATTTGTTGAAGAAGGGCAAATTGAGGAATTGCTTGGCTGTGAGTGATGTCTCTGGTAGTATGACAGGGACACCCATGAAGGTCTCGGTGGCTCTAGGTGTTTTAGTCTCTGAATTGAGTGATGATCCATGGAAAGGGAAGCTAATCACTTTCAGTCAAAGTCCTCAGCTTCAAAAAGTAGAAGGAGACGATCTTCGATCAAAAACAGAGTTCGTGAGGAAGATGCCTTGGGAGATGAACACTGATTTTCAAAAGGTGTTTGACCTTATTCTTCAAGTTGCCGTGGAAGGGAATTTGAAGCCGGAACAGATGATAAAGAGACTGTTTGTGTTCAGTGACATGGAATTCGATCAAGCTTCCACAAATCCATGGGAATCGGATTATCAAGCGATTGTGAGGAAATATACAGAGAAAGGGTATGGATCAGCTGTGCCGGAGATTGTGTTTTGGAATTTAAGAGACTCTAGAGCTACTCCTGTGGCCGGAAAACAAAAGGGTGTGGCGCTTGTGAGCGGATTTTCGAAGAATTTGATCACATTGTTCTTGAACAATGAAGGGGATATAGACCCAGAACTTGTCATGGAAGCTGCCATTTCTGGAGAAGAGTATCAGAAACTAGTTGTTCTGGATTGAATTGTATATATATATTGATAGAAACCTTATTTATTTATGAATGAAGTAATTTAATCAGATTATGAATTTAGTTCAAGAAAAGTTATTATCATTATTAATCAATCAAATGCGAATTTAATTCCAGAAAATCACTTACAGTAATTTATACATGTCATGTGATTTTCTGAAGCTTGTATTATTGTTTATCAAATGATTAATTGATTAAGTAATATGAAATTTCGGTTTAGTATATTTTATTAGATGTATATTATTATCTCATCAATTTTGCCATATAATCACCATCTGTGGCTTAATGGTGACTGGTAATGGTGCTCTATTGGCTTGTCAATGTAAAAAAATAAAAATAAAAACTATAATAGTAGTATAAAAAATCAGCATCTATAAGTTACAAACTAAAATCTCACTTTTAATCTTTATAAATTAAATAATATATTTCTTTTATTCAGCATCTATAAATATGTTGAGCTGCCCCTGATATTAACATATGAATGATTAATATTTTCATTTGGTGTGATGAATAAATCAAAGCTTAAACGACCTCTCTTTGTTTGTTCAATTAAAAGCATTTTTTTTTTTTTTTTTTTTTTTTTTTTTTAATATCCATTTGTTCAATCAATGATTTATAGAGTGATTAGCACATAATGAAATCAATATAAGAGTTTTTATATAATTCCAATAAGATTATTTTTCGATTCCATTCAAATTTTAACAAGGTTTTCGAAAATTATACCAAGATCATTAATCTGTGAATTATGATCTATAAATTATATGAGAATCAGAAAATGATGTTATGAAATGGTCACAATTTGAGCTGTTCCCGATTGGTATCTTATTCTTGGTCCACTGACAGCCTATATTTTCTGATAGTGATCTCCATTCTCCACCACATTGGTATCTTATTCTTGAGTTGTTCCCGATTGGTATCTTATTCTTAGTCCATTTACTCATTTCTGTTTATAATACAGTTATAAATAATCCATCAATTAGAAGACCTTAAAACATAAATAAGCTTATTTGTCTGGATCGATGTTACGTTTAGGAATCGAATTATATTAGTCCCACACAAAAATCAAAGAAACTTTTCCTCTCCTTCAATTCTCAATCTATGTGTGAGATCCACAAATTTGCTTCCCACTGAATTTTAGTAAAAAACAAAAATCATAGTAAATGTAGATGGTCGATCTACGGTTGATGTGGATTGGGTTGAATTTGAGTTAGGCCCAAGCAGCTTGGTCTAACCCGTCGAATCGAAAGTGTTGTCTACACCTGAAACCTATAAAAAAAAGATGAAAACAGATGCAGAAAGAAAGAAAAGAGATGGTGGGATGATCTTTTAGGCCTTGGGTACGCTTGGGCTGAGCGTAAAACTAAAAAGCGATCGAATTTCAAAGGTGAATGAGTTCTGGTGACCGAAGTTTATATTTCAGCAATATTTCAGCACACAAAAGCTTTAGAAAGATGGAAAGAGATCAGAATCCCCTCTCCATGACTGAGAGGTTCTATTTATAGATCTTTTTAGAAAGCTGTAAACATTTGTTGTTGGATGATATCCCTGAAATCTCGATCGGATTTCATGGGATCACGTAATCTTTTACCAATTCAAACTTATCAAAGCTAATAAGTGAGTTATCAGTTAACTGATGAGACTCATTCAAAATAGAACTTATCCAACACAAGCCTAATACAGTTGGTCATGGGCTTAAGCGTTTGGGCATGATGGCCATTTTTGACTCCCACAGTAAACAAACTCAGTCAAATTAATTTCCTTTCATAGCATAGCCAAAATAGTAACCAGACTTATTGATTTGGGCTGCTGACAAGCCCAAATACTTTATATAAATAAGGCCCAATTGTAGGCCCAAGAGCAAGTGCAAACCTTGGCTAAGTTTACAAAGACCAAGTTTGTGTGTAGACTAAGTCTGTGATATTGCTCAACTGTCAACAAATTCAAATATATTCAGATATCTCAGCCAAGATAAGTGGGATCACACGATCTCTTTGTGAAAGACAATCTCATTTTTACTATAAATAAAGACACCTGGTCATTGGCAAGAGAGGGAAAAAAAGACAAAACAAAATAAGAGACACGACATTCTTTGCTCTCCCACTCACAAAAAGACAGAAAAGCAAGTGAACAAATGAGGCCCACTTCAATTTGTTTATTATTTTGGTTCAATTTGTTCAAGATGTCAACTGATCCACATAATAAACACCCTCTCTACAAAACCACTCGACCATCACCCATTCTCCGTTGGACTTGGAATCGTCTCATTGATATCAAGGCCTTGAGGTAATTGTATTTACATATACAAAACAAGATTGTCAGCTTTCATTTTGAAGTTAACAATAATTTGCCAGTAAAATCAACATTTACATATTTATTTTTCAAGATTTAGGTATTTGGACCAAGAAGTGAACGTTTAAGCTAAAATATAAAATATGATTCCTCAAAAACACACAAAGTACATAGCTATATGCAATAACACGTCCAATTATTTTATAAAACAAAACATTCCCATAAAAATTATGAAATTATACTCATACGTAACATCAGTAGATTTCAGGTGCAGGATCAAGTAACGTTACACATGATATAATTATTATAGATAGGTATTAGACTACTGTAGAGGAAGAGCTAGCGATTAAAATGATCACTCTTCTTTGAAGCAATAATGGGTGGTCTATCGTCAAAGACTCACAACACTATATACATCTTTTGATCGAATTGGCAATGGCCAGGAAAACCACAAGTGAAGAAGTATTGGCCAGGCGGTGTGAGAAGAATCAACACTACATAAATTTATTTTATTGTTAATTGTTGTGAATTTATATAATGTCAAAGTAAACATAAACATACTACTGACCTGATTGTTCAAGTGGCCGGGAACTTGAAGCCAGAACAGATGATAAAGAGGCCGTTTGTATTCATTGTCATGGAGTTCGATCAAGCTTCCCCGAATCCATGGGATACGGATTACCAGGCGATTGTGAGGAAATATACAGAGAAAGGATATGGGTTAGCGGTGCCTGAGATGACAATATGTGACTAACTACTTGTAGTAGATCTATTATAAATAGAGTATTTGAAGAAGAAAAAAAAATTATAGATGTTTGGTTGGTAGATTTTAAAAACAAAACAAAAAAAAAAAAAAAATTATTTGAAGAAACACCTCCCTATGAGCTTTTGCCTAGCAGAGATTTAAAATATACTAGTCTCTATTCAATTTAAAATAAACAATCTCTAAAACATAACCAAACAACTCAAATAGACGTTTGTAAACCTTTTGAGGCAGTAGAAAACTCAACTATACAAGCACTAAGGCTCGTCAGTAAGAATAACAATATGAATTGAACCATCCTTTGTACATTCTTTTATTCAAAATTTGAGTGGGGATGGTGTTTTTTTGATGAACCTCTCAAAAGGTATTTGATGTTTTTCAAGAGGGGATTTTGAATTCCAGATCCCAAAAAAGTTGAAAAATATGGTTATCAAAATCTTAATATATTTCATAACATGTCTCTCTTAGGAAATTATATATTTAATTTCTATCTTATAATCTTGTCCGAGAAAGGAAAATTATAATTCTTAATTCTAATAATTTTATCAAAACAAAAAAACAAAAAAAAATCTCGAACTTGGACTACAAGTAAATTTTCATCTCCAAACAAAAATCATTAAACCCTAAATTTTCTTTGAAATTTTTTTTTTTACCCACCATTAAACCCAATAATGAAATCTCTGATGCTCTTCTCTCATCTCAAAAAATGGAACCCTAAACGCATCTTTTGTTTTCTTTCTTCTGATTTAGAACAGAAAAAATCGATAGCTCCTCCTTCTCCTCCACTTTTGGGGCCACCATGGATTCACTACCCGGATAATTTACCTGAGTGGTTTTATTCTTCTAATTATCCGATGACCTACACCGAGAAAAGGTCACCAACTTTTCTGACTACAGGCAACCCTTGTCTTGATTTCTTCTTCCACGTGGTTCCCAACACTCCGCCTCGAAGTCTCAAGCATCTCCTGTGCTCTGCCTGGAACCACGACCCGTTGACGACGCTCAAACTGATCTTCAATCTGAGGGGTGTTCGTGGCACAGGAAAGTCCGACATGGATGGGTTCTATACGGCGGCGCTTTGGCTCCACCAAAACCACCTAAAAACACTAGCCGCCAATGTGGGTTCGATTCCAAGATTCGGGTATTTAAAAGATCTCCCGGAGATTCTCTACCAGCTTGTCCAAGGATCGGACATGAGGAGGAAGCAAAAAGCAGAGTTGGCCAAAAAGAAAAAGAACATAAAAGGAGCTAAAGAGAAGCCTAGCAGAGAAGACCGAATGATGGATAGATCGTCTGTTCCGAGAGAGATACGAGTCCTGGAATCGCTGAGAAGGGACAGTATGAAGAAACTTGAATCAAGTCGGTTGAGGAGGGTAAGAAGACGAGAGATGGCGCGAAATGCGTTGGACAAGTACTCTGATGATCAAGATTATCGGTTCTTGTTCGAAAGGATTTCGGATTATTTCGCTGAGCTTTTGAAGAATGATATGAAGTTTTATGAGTCCGGAGAGTTGAGAAAAGTGAGCCTTGCAGCGAAGTGGTGTCCTTCTATGGACTGCACTTATGATCGAGTGACTTTGATTTGCGAAAGCATTGCGAAGAAGGTGTTCCCGAGAGAATTGTATCCAGAATACGAAGGAATCGAAGAGGCCCATTACTCTTATAGAGTGCGCAATAGGTTGAGGAAACAAGTATTGGTTCCACTTCGAAAAGTTCTGGAATCGCAGGAAGTGTCCTCTGCCGCCATGTCTCTTTATAAAGACAAGTTCCTGAACGCAAGATTCACTAAGTACCTTGAACAAGTGAAAGCCGAAAACCCTAAGATCGATGCGGGTGAATTTCTTCCACATCTGATAGTTAAATCTCTCATTAAATCTTTGAAACATGACTGCAGATATGGTAGTGTTCAGGTGGCTGAGCTTCATTGGAAGAGAATGGTTGATGGTTTGTCCAAGGAGGGAAAATTGAGAAATTGCATGGCTGTTTGCGATGTGTCTTCTAGTATGAAAAAAACGCCCTTTGGTGTCGCGCTGGTTCTGGGCTTATTGGTCTCTGAATTGAGTGAAGATCCATGGAAGGGGAAGCTAATCACTTTCAGCGAAATACCTGTTCTTCAAACTGTAAAAGGAGATGATCTTAAGTCAAAGATCGAGTTTGTACAAAAGACGGGATGGTGGGGTATGAACACCAATTTTCAAAAGGTGTTCGACAAAATTCTTAAAATTGCCGTGGAAGAGAATTTGAAGCCGGAACAGATGATAAAGAGGTTGTTTGTGTTCAGTGACATGGAATTCGATAAAGCTTCCGCGAAACCATGGGAAACGGATTATCAGGCTATTGTGAGGAAATATACAGAGAAAGGGTATGGATCGGCTTTGCCTCAGATAGTGTTTTGGAATTTAAGACACTCTACAGCTACTCCGGTGCCCAGAAACCAAAAGGGAGTGGTGCTTCTTAGCGGATTTTCGATGAATTTGCTGAAATTGTTCTTTGACAGTGAACTAGATATGGATATAGACCCGGAGATTGCCATGGAGGCTGCCATTTCTGGAGAGGAGTATCAGAAACTAGTTGTTGTGGATTGAGTAGTGTATATACACAAAACAGGTTTTCCAATTTCAAATAAAAATTAACAGTTAGCAACTTTTGTTATGAGTAATTATTTAATTAGACGTCATGTATTGGTTTATGTCCTTGATTTTTTTATTTTTTTTAACTATTACACTATTACATAAATTCAGATTTTTTTATGGAAGGAAGGACTCGAACCCGTAACCCCGTGGTATAGGTGTGAGGAATTTATCACCAGACTTATAACCTCATCTTGTCATTTACGTATTTTTGCTATTAAACTGGTTTACGTCCTTAATTAATGGCCATGCAATTAAGTGCACACAAATATACATCTTGCTTGATTTCCTGTATTATTGAGAAAGTGAATGATTTTCTAAAATTTGAATCCTTATCGATTTTTTATCCAATTAACTTTTTCTAAAACAAAACATTCCCACAAAAATTATTAAATCATAATAAACTCTATAACATTCCCACAAAAAAAAAAAAAATTTATCCAATTAGCTTTTGAAGACTTTTTTTTTTTTTTTTTTTAGGTGATTTGATTTATTGATTAGGAAGATAATGAATATTTTTGTAATGTTTTTATAAGGGTACTTACTTGGTGACCAAGTTTGAGATTTAATAGATAGGGTCAAGTTTAACCAATTTGAAAGATTTTAGAATCGGAATTGGTAATTAAATATGATTTTCTACAAGAAAAAAAAAATATATATATATATGTGACTTGAATTGAAAGACATCTAATTTTGAAATACTGATTTTTAATTAAGGAGATTTACTCTCATCCTGAAAGTATTAAAATAAGAATCCACAGCCAAATATTTTTGGGGTTTAACACATGCTCTATTAAGGTTGCATTATAATTAAATAACACATTCAATCTTGAATTGAACAAATTAATCCCATGTTGGTGTGTTGGAATAATCATTAAAAAATTGTAGTTCATTACTAACACATATGTTAATTATGATTTACATTAGAGTAGTTGCAATTTTCTCAGCTTGGCATCACTTGAAAATTTCTGTCATTATCACTTGTCAGTGATTTAAAAGAATAAACAAGAAACAAATCCATAACATAGTTCATAAAATTAAAAATAAAAATTGTAACAAATTCCTTTTTTTATGTAGATAAATTAGATAATAAAAAATTTGGCTGTGGATTATCAGTATTTCTTTTTTTTTGAAAAGGTGGATTATCAGTAATATTTCAAAACTAGAAGTCTTTCAAGTACACAAACTTCTTTTATTATTATTTTTTTCTTGTAAAAAATCATATTTAATTTCAAAATAAATCATATTAATTATTTTCTCAAAAATCCAATCCAAGTAATTAAAGAAAGATTACCAATCCCAATTCTAAAATCTTTCAAATTGATTACTGCTATTTATCACAAAAAAATAAATAAATAAATAAATTATATATGTATATATATATAATCTAAAACTTGCTCACCAAGTAAGTATCCTTATAAAAACGAAAAAAAAAAAAGAAAAAAAAAAGGCCATTATCTTCCTAATCAATAAATCAAATCGCTAAAAAAAAAAATACAAAACAGTCTTCAATTATTCAAAACCATTAAACCCTAATGAAATCTGTCTTCTTCTCTTGTCTCAAAAACTTAAACCCTAAAATCAAATTTCCTTCTCTTTTTAATTTAGAAAAGAAGAATGGATTGGCTCCTCCAGTACTTTTGGGCCCACCAGAGATCCGCCGTCAGTCGCCACAACCATCATCCGAGCCAAGCGGCGCAGCGCAGCAACCACCGCTACAACAGCCAACACCTGCAGCTTCGAGTGATCCGTTTATGTAGCTGATGTCGTCTCATTATAACAACAACAACTTCTCGTATCCTCACCGTATGATGACCTACACCGAGAACCGGTCGCCGACTTTTATGTCGACGGGCAACCCTTGTCTTGATTTCTTCTTCCACGTGGTGCCCGACACGCCGCCTCAGAGTCTGAAGAACCGGCTGCAATCTGCGTGGGCTCACGACCCTTTGACGACTCTCAAGCTTGTCTGTAATCTGAGGGGTGTACGTGGCACCGGAAAGTCAGACAAGGAAGGTTTCTATACGGCGGCGCTTTGGATCCACGAAAACCACCCAAAAACACTAGCGAGCAACGTGGATTCGTTTGCCGAGTTTGGGTATTTTAAGGATCTCTTGGAGATTCTCTACAGGCTCCTCGAAGGATCCAACGTTAGAAAGATTGAAAAAGCAGAGTTGGCGAAACGACGACGTCAAAGACCATGGCGTGGGCATGACACATGGTCACCATACCGACCAAGAGGACGACAACGAATTCCAAAAGAGATAAGAATGGCGGTGGCGGAGAAACGAAAGTCGGTTCCAAGAGAGACACGAATCGCAGCGGCGGAGAAACGGAACCAGGAGATACAAGAGCAAGCGAGCGAGTTGAGGAAGGAGAAAAGAATGGCAATGGCGAGAAAAGTCCTCGAGAGGTACACTACTGACCCGAATTTCAAGTTATTATACCAGCGGGTCTCGGATTATTTCGCAGATTGCTTGAAGAATGATATGAATTTGTACGAATCCGGCAAGTCGAGTAGAGTAAGTTTCGCTGCCAAATGGTGCCCTTCTCTTGACTCCTCTTATGATCGAGCCACATTGATTTGCGAAAGCATTGCGAAGAAGGTGTTTCCGAGAGAAATTTACCCGGAATACGAAGAGATCGAAGAGGATCATTACGCGTATAGAGTTCGCAGTAGGCTGAGGAAACAAGTGATGGTTCCGCTTCGAAAAGTTCTTGAATTGCCCGAATTGTACATGACGGCGAACAAGTGGAATTTTCTTCCTTACAACAGAGTACCCTCTGTTGCAATGAAAATTTACAAAGACAAGTTTTTGAAACACGACGAAGAACGATTCAATAAATTTCTTGGACAAGTGAAGGAAGGGAAGGCGAAGATCGCGGCAGGTGCGTTGCTTCCGCATGAGATCATCAAATCTTTTTTGAATTTTTCTTATCCATATTTGTGTAATCAAGTGGTAGAGATTGATGAAGTGGCAGAGCTTCAGTGGAATAGAATGGTTGATGATTTGAGGAAGGAGGGTAGTTTGAGGAATTGCATGGCTATCTGTGATGTCTCTGGTAGTATGTATGGTCCGCATGGAACACCATTGGATGTCTCGGTGGCTCTGGGCATGTTGGTCTCTGAATTGAGTGAAGATCCATGGAAGGGAAAGCTAATCACTTTCAGTGAAAGACCTCAGCTTCAAAATGTCCAAGGAGATAATCTCATATCAAAGACCAAGTTTGTGCAAAGCATGAAATGGAATGTGAACACTGACTTTCAAAAGGTGTTCGACAGAATTCTTGAAGTTGCCGTGGAAGGGAATTTGAAGCCGGAACAGATGATTAAGAGGCTTTTTGTGTTCAGTGATATGGAGTTCGATCAAGCTTCCCTTAATCCGTGGGAAACGGATTATCAGGCGATTGTGAGGAAATATACAGAGAAAGGGTATGGATCGGTGGTGCCTCAGATTGTGTTTTGGAATTTAAGAGACTCTATAGCTACTCCGGTGATGGGAAAACAACAAGGAGTTGCGCTTGTGAGCGGGTTTTCAAAGAATTTGATCAAATTGTTCTTGAATAATGATGGGGATATCGACCCGGAGATTATCATGGAAGCTGCCATTTCAAGAAAGGAGTATCAGAAACTAGTCGTTATTGATTGAGTGTATATACAAAAAAACAAGTTTTTCAATTAAGTTTTCATATCTTTGAAATAAAAAATTAAGAGTAGTTAGATCTAGCTAAAATAGAACATATCTAATTGCATTTAATTGCACTTCACGTTACAAAATTTTGAGATTCAATCCCTTTTTTTTAGGGCAAGAGAGAGCATATCTCGATCGAGGGAGAGAATGGGGAAATCATAAACTGAAAGAAAAAAGAATTAAGTATTGAAAACGCCATGCCAACTATTAAACAACTTATTTCAACCCTAAGACAGCCAATCAGAAACGGCCCAAAATCCCCCACTCTTGGGGGATGCCCCTAACATCAAGGAACATATACGAGGGTGTATGTGCGAGTCATTTAAATCATGGGCTGAGACAAAACAAAACAAAAATGTGGTAACTTGCACTAGATGATATTATTAATAAAGTTTTTATCCATTCAATGTGTATGATAACTTTCCCTTGTAGGTTTCTCGTGACCGGTGAGTAAAGATATTAAAAATCGTCGATTAAATTTTGTACCAAAAATGAGTCGGCTACGGTCATGATCTGTGATTTTGACATGTTCATATTTTGTTTTTAAATAAGGGAACTAAATTAATTTAATTTTCACGTGTAAAATGGGTAGTTTTTTTTTTACCAAAAGCTATCCATACAACTTATTAGGGTTGACAAGATAATTTGATCCATTAAATTGATAACACCGAAATCCAATCCAGATAATAAAGCTGAGGCCCATATTGGCTGGTTGATCAATTCTTGCTTGCAGACCTGGCAAGGTTCCGGTTCGAACCGTGGAACCGGAACCGGAAAAACCGGAACCGGAACCGGAAAAACCGGAACCGGAACCGGAGGAGGCCGGTTCCGGTTCCAAGGTTTGCGGAACCGGGCGTTTTCGGTTCCGGTTCTGGTTCCAAGGTTTGTGGAACCGGGCGGTTCCGGTTCTGGTTACGGTTTGAACCGGCGGTTCCCTTTTTTTTTTTTTTTTTTTTTTTTTTTTTAATTAATATAAATACTAAACCTAAACCTAAACCTAAACCACCTAAACCTAAATCTTCTTCTCTCACAGCCGCACACTCTTCTTCTTCTTTCCTTCTCCTCTTCTTCTTCTTCTTCTTCTTCTTCATCCTCCTCCTCTTCTTCGATCTCCTCCTCTTCTTCGATCTCCTCCTCATCTTCTTCTTCTTTACTTCGATCTCCTCCTCCTCCTCCTCCTCCTCCTCTTCTTCTTCGATCCACCATCATCATGGATTCACAGCATCACCACCATGGATGGCAGTCTTCTTCTTCTTCTTCTCCTCTTCGATCTCCTCCTCCTCTTCTTCTTCGATCCACCCCAAATCCCTTCGATCCACCATCATCACGGCATCTGTATGGCACCATTTGATTTTGAATTTTTTTTTTTTTACTTCTTGGACAATTGATTAGTGACTGATGTGGGTTGGAGTGTTGGACCGACTCTTGGTTTTTGTAGACTTGACTGAGACTGAGTTTTAATAATAATAAAATAAAAAAATAAAAAAATAAAAAAAAAAAGGTTGAAAACCGTCGGTTTGGCCGGAACCGGAACCAGTATATACCGGTTCCGGTTCCACCAAACCTTGCAACCGGAACCAGAACTGTGTCAGGTCTTAGTTGCATGTGACTTCAATGCTCTACGCCTCTACATACAAGAAGTTGTTGTCGACAAAGACACCCATTAAAGCCCTCATATTTTTCACCTCGTGACATTTGGCCAATTTAATGCAAACTCAACAGACATATTTATTAGCTTTGGCCTTTTTCATGGATCATGTCAGATGAACATAGTACAAAGATAGTCTTCTATTATGCGACTGCAAATAGTGAACCTATACTGAATTTATATAGAACTTGATTGAAACTCAACAACCTAGTTGCTGTGGTGTAGTGGTTATCACGTTAGTCTTACACACTAAAGGTCTCCAGTTCGATCCTGGGCAGCAACAAATGTTCATAGCTTTTTTATTACTTTGATTCGGTGTGGCAATTTGCCACAAAACGAATTCAACTTATCATTTTTTTTTTTAATATTACAATAATTTGGAACCCACAACCTCTTGGTATAGGTGTGATGGGCATACGCCATACCATTGAGCATCAACTCATTTAATAATCATGTCGTGTGTGGTAGTCAAAAATGGTTCATAGGCCCAAACGCAAATAGAAGCCCAAGAAACTTCATATAGCCAATACAGGCCCATTTGCTCCAACAAGACTTGAACATATAAAAGACTTGGTCAAGACTTTCAGTTACAGAAGGTTAGTAACTGTTGATTAAGAGGAGAGGAAATCTCTCCTTTAATCACTCCCACCATTTACAACTGCCAGAGGGAACGTTGGAGAAGGGGGTCTAGAGCTATAAACAATAGAACCCACTCACAATGAGGGGAGAAAATATCTACAAAAAACAAAGCTAATTAGCATCTTCAAACTCTGTTCATATTTATTCCAGCCACCAGAATTCTACTTGATTCACAATCACGATTCAAGTATAATAAACGCTCAGCCCAAGCGAACCTAAGGCTAATAAACCGATCCCCACCTTTCCATTTTTCTACATTACATTTCTGTTTTAAGTTCCTTTTGCAGGTTCATCGAAGTTCAGACGACCATATCCAGACAACAGTCGACATCGACCAATCGACTATCAGCTAAGTTGCTTTGGGTCTGATACCACCCGACCCATTTGACGTACCACGTAGTTCGACCACCTACAAGTGTCGAGTCGACTCCTACAAGACACCTCTTTTAGCTTTGTTCTACAGGGAATCCAAAGCATTCGACAAAGAACCATTCATAGATTGCCGGTGCCCCGAGTATCATAATTTTGACCGAATTTTGACCGTAGGATTTTCTGGTTCTACATCGTGTACTCGTGTTCGTATGTAAAAAATATTTGACATTATCCTCTGCCCTGGCTGTTTCCTAGGCTCCTAGCCAATACTATGGGCTTAAATTGACATGCCATGGCCCATCAAAATTAACGTTTAAAAAATGTGAAAATGTGAAAAAAGTTTAACAAGTGCATGGATTTCTGCATCATTAATCAACGGCTTATGATCATTGACATCACTAGTTTCTTATCAAACAGGAAAAGTATGCTTTTTTGAGTCAACTTTTGATTGTTTCAATGTATTTAAAACCATGTGAAAAGATTGCTCTTCTTAAAAAGGAGAAAATCTTTGGTGCACCAGTTGAGTAGTCGTCCGACTACTTATATAGTGACACATATGTATATATTAGTTAAAAAAATAATTAATGTAGTAATAAAGAAAAGAAAAAAAAAATGACTTATATATATGTGTCAACATATCAATGGTCGGATGCACTACTAAGCTGATACACCCGGTGCACTAAGATTTTCTCTTTAAGAAGGGCTTAACTAATGTACCCCACAGGTATAATAGCACCAATAGTCGAAAACAACTCAAGGTTGATTTTAGAAAACAATTTTGATATTTGGGATCCACTCTAACAGTAATTTCGATGATAGAATTATTTCTAAAAAGTAATTTATATTGTACCATAGCCAATCCCGATTGAGAAATGTTTTTCATATTAGTTTTGTAAAGATGTTTAACATGTCAAAAACTTTTCACACTCTAGCATGATAAGCATGATTTCTTAAAATGATTATTAGTACGAAATTTCGAAGAATGTTGTCCTATTTTTTATATAAATTTAAAATTAAAAGCCTAAAAACATGTTGATAAGACATGGTCATTATTTATAAAAAAATCTTGTAGATATATTCTATTCAATTTAAATTTATATTTATAAATAAAAAAATATAAAGTCATACTTTTAGAGCGTCAAACGGATTGGATCAGACTCTAAGCTTTAGGTACGGGTTTGAAGATTGGGTACGAGTATGGATTTAATGTCTTTGTTAGGTATGATCCTGTTTATAGGCTTTGTTCATAATGAGGTTATTCGTATGGGGCTGTATGACCGATCAAACTACAATTTTTTTTATATATATGTAAATTTGTTGATTTTTTTTTATTCTTTATATCCAAACCATATCATATGGCCTGAATATGGAGCAAACTCATAATTTAAGGGTCGTTTGGAAGCATTTTGTTATTTTAATATTTTTTAAAAAGTAATTAAATTGAATATTTGGTGTGACGAATCACAATCCTTTTTTTTTTTTGGTAAAGTTATATTTCAAATTTTACAAGATGAATTTTTATGATTTTAAATCTTATTATTTTTAAATGTTAGTGTAATGTTGAACATATTCCATTTCAGATTTTTTTTTTTTGAAAGATCCATTTCAGATATTTATAGAAAAACAAAACCTATTGAAGGCCTTATCATTTATTTCGATTTGACATAAATCGTTTCACGAATAACACGTTAAAATCGCAAATCTTTTTTAACGTGCAAAAGCGTACCCAGAAAATAATAATACTAAATAATAACAAAAGAGGACCAACATACACAGTAGTTCCGTGAGTTGGTCGCTAAGATCATGGGCCCCACAATCCAGAATAGGTGAAATGAAAGTCACTAACTTGACGGTGGGGTCATCACGCCGTAAGTCCGGTCAAGTACACGTTCTTTAAATGTCATTTTGCTGTGCTTATTATTATTATTATTGGAAGGTCAAGTTTTTTTATATATATTTTTAATGATTAAATACATTTAAAAAAATAATAATAAATCCTAACCAAGACTCTAATGTATTTCCAAGATCTATATAATTTTATTTATATTTTCTTTTTTAATTATTTCAATATTTTAGAATTGAAAAAGAAAAAAAAAAAAAACATAATTTGAACCCATATGAGGGTTCTACTTATTTTTACATTTGATATGAGGAATTTTCTTAATACGAACACGCGTTAACGGTTAACGATCCTACCTAATTAAAGCTATTATTAAAACGCGGGTCAATTTGCGAAACTCGAGGTCTCCTTCTCAAGAGAGAGAATGCTTCTTGATTAAGAGATTCACAAGTCGGACTTGACGGTGTGACAACTTTTTGCCGTCACGTCTATAAAAATAGAGCAAGACTCCGTTGAATTTGAACACGTGAGTATGAACGTAGTGGACCATTGCTTGGTTTTTGTCACGTGATTTTTAAAAAAAAAAATTTTGAAATCGTCTTCGTTTGCGTCCACGTTACCTGGCAATCTGGCATCCCACGACAGCTGCGAGCAATTGCCTGTTTGATTTTTCCAAATTTGCTGCCTAAACCCACCACCAAACGGCACAGAGGAGATGTCGTTTTCGTAACCCCCACAATTTCCTAACAAGTTCATTGTTTCCACGATATTTTAATTATACACTTAAAGATATGTCCTTTGTGATTTTACTATAACGCCTTTATGACATTGGAATTTGTTATCAATTTATGAAAGTAGTTGTTGAATTCAATTAAGAAAATGTTTAGAGAGATCTTAATTTGCATGAGTTAAATTTGTTCACCACAATATTCAACGGCATTTTATTTATTATTAATTAAAAAAAGTTAGATTGTACATACACTCTTATAATGCATTTACTATTCAATAATCATAACGAGCTAAAGAGAATTTAATTTCTAATTTGTGATTATAGTGTTCACTAAAATGAATTGAGAATCGAATTATATGAGTCTTACACACAGATTATGAATAAAGTTTATACCTGAATGAGAACTTAAATCCCTCTCCCTCCCATATGAGGAATAAAGTTTCCTTTATGGATCTCTCTTTCCATGGAACTTCATTCATTTTCATTTCATTTCCGATTAGTAAATTGCCTTAGGATCGTTTGTTTTTTTTTCTGAAGACTGAATAGTCCTGAATTTTTCCGAAGACTGAATACGAACTGAAATATGAACTTGAATGACATGTTTGTTTTTTTTTTCTCGCATCTGAATGTATTGTCAACACGTTTGTTTTTTAAAAATAAAATTGTCTAAAAATAAGTAATTTTACATTTATACCCATGTTAAAAATTATAGATATAAAATGGAAGAAAAAAATTCAAAAATGATAATTATATATGAACACATATGATCATGATCTTCCTCTTCCATTACAAATAAACTTCATTTTTACTTAGAAAAAAAAAGGGTTTTTTTTTTTTTTCAAAAAATAAAAGAGGTAGCAGGAAAACTCACACAAAACACTCTAATATATATATATATATATATATACATCACCCTAATATCATAATAAAGTATTGATATTAAACACCAATATGAGAAGTGATTAGGGTTCTTTATAATTTTTAAAGCTATTTAAAATAAGGTATATATTAAAATAAAGATTTCTATATCATATGTGATTATGATGAAATTGAAAATATGCTATATATGGAGGATAGTATCAGAAGAAAAGATTTTGGATTGCATTTAATGCAATTCAGTGATTTGCAATTAAGTGAAAAGTCAATATTTTTTACTTTTTATTTTAAGTTGTTTTTCGGTATTTTTAAGTTGTTTGACCACTTAAAAAAGTAAACAAAACAACTTAATAATTATGATTCAAACCCATTAAGTTTTAAGTGAAAAAAACAAACAACCCCTTAGTAATTTTTGGACTTTGTCTTTCACATATGTGATATTGGTTCAGACCCACATTTGCATATTAAAATACAAAGTGTGGAGAAACTCTTCGCCTATGGTTGTAGTTTGAGTACAATCTCACCAGTTTTCCAACAATCATGTTATATTTATTATAATATATATTTTTTGAAATGTTACAATAATTCAGGATTTGAATGATGAGCTATGACTCAAACTCACAACCTCATAATGTAGGTGTGATGGTCTACCATTGGGCCAACCTCATCTCTTCAATTTAATAATAAGAGCATCTCTAATGCTATAATGGATTATGAAAATTTTATATACCGTATGGGATAAATGGACATTGTGTTAAAATATTTATCTCCAATGCAACCATTCTTGTTCAATGTCAAGCCGATGTGGCAAAAAAAAGTATAGACACTATCAACATGAATATCTACTTTCAGAGGCTCTATTGAGCAACTATTTTGTAGGATAACTTAGCATTCAAGAGAAATATTAAAAAACTAGTACAAAATGTATCGAATTAAAAAAAAAAAAAATAATAAAAAAGAATAAAATAACTAGATAAGTCATTAATAAATTGTATTTTCAACGGTAGCATTAGAGACGGATTTTTCTTTTAGATGTCTATCAAATATATTTTAATGCCATCTAGGAAGCAAGTCTTCTAACATTGTTGACATGTCAATATTTATTGTGATGCAAGTAATTTTTGTATCGGAGATATTTTAATAATAATAATAATAACAATAATAATTGATTGAATTGTTAACATTTGACTTGGGAGCAAATGAATTGTTGAATGTTCAAAACAAAAAAAGTTAATATATTTTAGACTTTTAGTTGACATAGTCCCACCTAGGAATGGCAATGGGTCGAGTTCGAGCGGATTTGGGAAAAATCAAACCCAAACCCAAACTCGCGAAAGAAAATGACATCCAGATCCACCCGCGAACCCACAAAATGTAGCAGGTTCTGGTTCAGGTTTCACCCGTGGATTTTAGTAACATCCAGACCCGCCCACGAACCCGTGAACTCCTGAGGATTTGTTGTTCCAAAGCGACTCACTCCTGTGTGTGTAACTCAGTCCGAGTCAAACCCAGTTGCCGGTAGCCATGTACGTTAGTTTTCTTATATCAGACTTTAGAGCAAAAAAAAAAAAAAAAAAAAAAAAAAAAAAAAAAAAAAAAGAGCAAAAAAAGGCTTTTAAATGTCTGAGAAAAAGAATATATGAAGAAGATGAGTTTTAATTTTGAAGAGAGAGTGTGTGTGGGTTGAAGATCGAGAAGAGAAAGATGAAAAGACCGAAGATAAAAAGAAAAAGGGAAAAAAACAATGGAAAATATTTTAAAATTTGAAAAGATAAATAATGGGGTCCAGCTATCTATGATGTGCTATGATGTGTCCAATAAGACAAAAATAAAATTAAAAATTAATTATTATAATATTGTTTGTTAAATAATTATTAAATCAAACAGGTTCGCGGGTTCGGGTTTGGTATTTTTTCCACACTCGAACCCAAACCCGTGACAGGTTGGAATTTCACACCCAAACCCGCCCACAGGTTCTATTATCACATACCAAACCCTCTCCAAGCGGGTTGGATTCGAACGGGTCCCATGGGTTCGGATTTAACTGTCATCCCTAGTACTTCCACCTTTTATATCAATCAATATTTATCGTATTTTGTAAATACACATTTTTTTTTTTCATATTACAAAAAAATTATAAAAAAATAAAATGTTAAAAAGAATATTATAAAGTATTGGGCCGTGGCCCATAATCTTTATCCAAGTAAGTACACTAATTACTTGAAGTTTATTAAAATTGTGATAGTTATTTGTCACTCTAATGGTAAATTTGTTTATAAAATAAGAATTTGAAGAATTTTATATTGTTGATTGGTTTTTAAAGGTTATTTAAACTTGTAGTAAATAATAAAACTATAAGAGAAATTTTGAAAAATAAACTTATATAGTGGCAAGTTTGATGCTCTAGCGTGTTCGTTTCATTGAAAAATTTTCTTCTAACTTATTGTTATGAGTTATAAACTTATAATACATCAAAAACTATCATACTTTTGCCTAATGACACTTAAGATTGTTATTGTTGAAGACGAACTGATGTTGGTTCGGTGGTAAACCCCTCACACATGCACGATGAGGTTGCGGATTCGAGTCATCTCCCTCACAATAATCCCAAATTTATATAATAGTGTAATACTTCATTAAAAAAATAAATAAGATTGTTATTGTTGAAGTAATTGCTCAACCAACTGCTTTTTAAGTATTAGACAAAAATAATTATTTTAATTAAATGTTATTTTTTTGAAAGATTTTAATTGAATGTTATGAAATGTATGAAATAATGTTTAACAATAAAAACACAACTATATATACAAAACACTACAAATATATCATTGAAATTTAATTTCTTACCAAGAAAGTACCTAACTTCAATGCTAAATAAATGGAAACCACACCAAATGAAGTGGTAAATTATTATTTTGGCACGTTATAATAATATGTAAAAAAAAAAAAAAAACGATTTATAGTACTATTGTTTACTCTTAAATTTTTTTGATTCATTTTTTTTTTTTTAATATAATTTGGTATGAGAATTATAGATAAACTTTCACGATATATGAAACTTTTTAAATATCGGAAAGGATAGTATTACCTGTTAAGTTTAATTAAACAATATAAATATAATCCCACCAAATTATTCATAAAATTCATTTTATAAAAAGAAATCAAATTGAATTTTAATCTTTTAAAAAACTTGACAGGAAAGTAGTTGCTAAATAAATGGAAAACACTGCCAAGAGAACCGGTGAACCACTATTATAGCACGTTGAATATGAAGAAAAAAAAAAAAAAAAAACTAAATCACATTATTATAGTCTAATTAATTAAAAACACGTTTGACCTTTATCCAACAACCAAAATTTATAATTTGAATTATTTAAAAAAAATATTTTCATTTTTTAAATTGTACAAAGTATGATATTTTATTTTTGAACTATTACATATTTCAAAATAGAGAAAGAGACATGACTCGAAACTCGCAATGTCTCGAATGAAAGGGGACGTTTGTTTTTTCCACTTAAATCTTTATGGGTATGAATCATAATTATTACGTTATTTTTTATTTTATTTTTACGTGGTCAAACAACTTAATAATACCAAAAAGCAACTTAAAATAAAAAGTATAAAATCCTAACTTTTCACTTAATTGCAAATAATTGAATTGCATTAAATGCAATCCAAAATCTTTTCTTCTGATACTATCCCCCATATATAACATATTTCCAATTTAATATCAAATACTTTATTATGATATTAGGGTGATCAGTGATGTATTTATATATTATTTTTTTAGAGTGTTTTGTGTGAGTTTTCTTGCTGTCCCTTTTATTTTTTGAAAAAAAAAAAACATTTTCTTTTCCTAGTAAAAATGAAATTTGTTTGTAATCGAATAAGAAGATCATGATCATATGTGTTCATATATAATTATTATGTTTGAATTGTTTTTATTCCATATTGTATGTATAATTGATTAACATGGGTATAAATGTAAAATTACTTATTTTAAGACAATTTTACTTTTAAAAAACAAAAGTGTTGATAATACATTCAGATGTGAAGAAAAAAAAAAACATGTCATTCAAGTTCAGATTTCAGTCCCTATTAAGTCTTTAGAAAAATTCATGACTGTTCAGTCTTTAGACAAAAAAACAAACGACCCCTAAGTGCGAGGCACTGAGAGGCTTATTACCTAGCTAATCTCATATTGTGTTGGGAGTTGGGATGGTATTACTTACACAAACTTTAATATCTATTGATTCGGGACCGGATATTTTTTTGAAAGCTTTTGTCATTGGTAGAATTGGAGCCGCTGACATGGGAGTCATTTGCACAAGCCCCATGCTTATCCATCTACCAGCTGAGCTATACCACTGTTGGTACAAACTTTAATTCTATTAAACATAATATATATACGGTCTCATTCACATCAGTGCGCACTTATGTAACTACATCAGTATCAATGCATGTGGACCACTGATTGTGGAGAAGGTTTGACAAGTATATACACTTTGAGTCAAAATATATAAATCTAATGGTCCATATCTAACACATTGATGAAGTTATATCAGTCTCAAAGTATGTAAATCTAATGGTCCACATCCAATGTGCAGATGAAGTTATATCAGTGCGCACTGACTTATATATATATATATGTATGGGTGAATTCATAAAGAGCCAAAAAATTTATTGGTTTATTGTTTTTAGCCAACAATTTAAATTTTATTGTTTTTATCGCTTTTGACCACTTTTGGACAAAATTACCCCTAAATTTTACTTCACCTGACATGTAGCTTGGTTACATGCCATTTGATTCTAAGTTACATACGAGTTGATTTTTCAAATTACATGTCATTTGATTTTTCAAATTACATGTCAGTTAAGTCTTAAATTACATGCCAATTAACTTTCAATTTACATGTCAATGATGACAGTTGATTTCTAAATTTTTGGGTAGGTGAAGTAAAGACAAAATGGAGGGCAATCTTGTATGTTCAAGGCTAAATGTGATAAGTATAAAAAAAATATATATATTTGACTAAAAACAAGTAACAAATAAACTTTTTGATCATTTCTTGCAATTTTCTCATACATATATATATATAAAGATCAAACTGAAATATACTGAAAAACTGGAGGGTAAAACTGTCTTTACATCCAAACAGGTCGACCTGCATAAAGATATACAAAAATCACCGATCACATGAGACCAACCAACGACAGACAGTGATGTGTTTTACGTAGTGAGATGACAAAGGCCAACACCGAAAAAAAAAAAACCACATTCCCACAGCCACAAGATACGTACTAATTACTGTATGTAATACATACATGATACATACTCTCTCTCTCTCTCTAGTCAAGTTGTTGAGTACTTTTATGAGTAGGACCCGCCTCATTTATTGGTAACACGTGGAAGACGTGTGCCAACTAAAAGAGCAAGGAAGAGAGAGAGAGTTTTTAATTTTCTCTCTCTAGAATATTTCCGAAATTTATCTTTCTCATGACTCATGTGAACCTCGTGCTTCTTTAATTTTTTTTTCTCTCTCTCTCTGTCTATTTTAGCGTCTCTCTCGCTCCCGCTTTACCATTTAAGTTTGTTATCGAAAACTCTCTCAAGAAAAAAAAACATTCCCGATCCGAAAACAAAAATCAATCACATCCTTCTGCAACTTTTTATTATCATTATCCTATATTGTTTTCTTTTCAAGTTTTTTCTGCTTTCTTCTTTGAATGAAAATGTCGAGAGCTAATGTTGAGCTCGATTTCTTTGGAATGGAGAGGAAGGAGAACTCCTCCTCCAACCAGTCTCAGTTCAAGAAATTAATCAATCGTCAGAGAAGCTTTCGAGGTATATAGAATAATATAGATATACATATTTATGTTTTTGTACCGTTTATTGAAGATTTGTATTTCTTATGATTTTATTTTTTTTGTGTGAAGATATTCAAGGCGCCATTTCGAAGATTAATCCGGAGATACTCAAATCTTTGATTGCGTCCGGTTCGGCGAGTACGGACAACGGAAACTTTGTCGATTATAAGAAGTCGTCGGCGTTTTCGTTGCCGTCTACTCCGAAAGAAGAGGCGGTTCCTCTCCCGGCGCTGCCTCTTTTTAGACAAATTCCAAGGTACTTGAATTTTGGTATTTAAATGGATATATTCTTCATAAAAGTGTCTAAAATCGTTTTTAAAAGAAATTATTGAACATATTTTTTTTTTATTTTTCAGGCCTGCTACGGAAAATCTCTCCGAAACTGCTCCACTGACTATTTTCTATAACGGAACCGTCACCGTTTTCGACGTTCCTCGAGAAAAGGTACCTTCGTGTAATTAAACAAATAATTTTCGTCGCTTAAATAATAATTACATATATGTATTTTTGTTTTTGTGTTGGTTTATTACTTTATTTATAATTCGACGAATGATTTAGCAGGCTGAGACGATTTTGAAACTTGCTTTGGAAGGAAATTCCAACTCTGTGGAGACAAATCAACAGCTTCTGGAGACTCTTAACAATGGAGGTCAGTCTAATGTCTTTTAATTTCAAGATAATATCGTTTGATTCGTTTCAATTGTTGATTGGTTTTGAAATGTTACTGTGATTAACGCGGGAATTTGTACGATTTTTTGTAGATCTGCCAATTGCTCGCCGAAAGTCGTTGCAGAGATTCCTCGAGAAACGCAAGGAGAGGTAAATTACAAAGTATATTCTAGATCTAAATTTAATTGGTTCATGAAACACCGGATTGTTTGAACATTAACATGCATTTGCATCTGTTTGTGTTTTTATTTGCTACTTGATAGACTATAATAATGAACGGTAGGTGTAGACACTCCATGTGATTTTTTTTTACCATATTTGTGCTTGCGTAGACAGTAGACTATTGAGTTTTGAATAGCAAAAAGCCCTTATTAATTCCCAGAGTTTCTTTTATTGGTAAATTAATATTATTGATAGGAGAAAATTAAAATACCCTTTTTTATTTATACAAGTCTACTTTCATGAAAATCAGGAATGAAATCGAGCTTGATTTGAAGCTACCTAGCGGTAATTGCTTTCCCCAAATATCCGGTTAAAGCACACATGGATACACAACACATACACAAGAACATGTTTGGTTTGTGATTCTGTTGATTTTATTTGATTAGGAATTTGGGCACATCAATTATTTTGGTGGGATTTGTTTTAATGTTGGACTATTAAGGACAAATGCACGAAAATGTTAACTCCGACTTCTAAATCTTTCATCGAATGATTTGTAAATATTACATAGAAAACCGTTTTTTTAATGCTAGAAACTATTTTGAAGTTTTTTTTAGTTGTTTGTTAGAACTCAAAACAACCTTTTTAATATATGAATGGTTTCAATTACCCTTTTAAAAAATCATTTTATGTCTACTTAGTCTCCAATAAGCTTTTTTTTTTTTTTTTTTTTATAAATGAATTGTTTCAATTACTTATAAATTTTAGACAATTCACCATAACTTTTTCATTATAAATTCATTATCAACATTTTTTTTGTAATTCACGCAGCCAAAAGCTATTTCTAAAAATACATTGTCAACACATTTTTTTTGTAATTTACACAACCAAAGGCCTTGTTTGTTAGGAGCTCTACTACAAAAAGATCTACTCTAGATGTTCTACTTCAAAAGTCATACTAAACACACTCTAAACATAAATATTTATTAGTAGAATAAATCGTTAATTTATCTTCATTTCATCTCATGATTTGTAATCATTTATTGAAAATGTGTAGACCAATTTTTCTATACTGAAAATGTGCACACATTTTGAAGAGATCAAGTGGTAGAAGAAACCCAAGTAAAATATTGCATTATTTCTTAGAATCATATAAAAAGCATATAAACACTAAACTCCAATAATTAACACATTGTCTTGACTCTTGATACGTTTGTTTACAGGTTGACCACAGTGTCTCCCTATAGTTGTGAAGCCTAAAAACAACGCGTTTTGGGACCAGAAAAAAAGCTCACCATCATGGATGGTCCTGTCGTACTCTACTCTACTATTATTATCACTATTATTAGCTTTGTAGAAATTCTGTTCCCTTCTTTATGGAGCTAATAGCGATTCGGTTATGTGTATTAGCTTCCTACTTTTGACTCCTCCAACCACTAATACAATTCCAATATATATATTACATTACAAATAGAAGAAAAACTTGGCTTTGCTTTAGTAGACTTGAAGGCTTCGCCGGACCGCCTCGGTTGTTGTTTGTTCAAGGAAAACGCACGTTTTTAGTATTGGGTTGTCTTTATTTTATTTTATTTTTTAAATTAATTAATATGTGTCCTTCCACACACCTTCATGTTGCTTGGTCTTTTCCTTTTAGGCCATTCTTATGTTTGACGTTAATGTAACCTAACTTTATCCTTTTTCTTTCTCGCATTTATTTTTTATATTACTTTGTGGGTTCACTTTATTTATTACTGCTAGTTCTATATAATTTTGTACAGAATTTTCACTGCACAGATTACTAAAATTAAAATCATATCACATGACACATTAAATTGTTGATTCAAGTTAAAGAAATTTTAAATGCAGTAGGTGGTCCATTATTGTTCGCTGTTATGGGATTTAAAACGTTGATTTTTGTTTTATATAGACTTCGTTTTCCGTGAAATAAGTTTAGATTCTAGATCAGCTCTAATGATGAGTCTTTTCACGCAAGTCGCAACGCAAGTTCCTGGAATATATGTTCGGTTTTTTGAATTCAAAATTTAAAAAACACACGAATCTCAATTATTGATTAGCATATCTTTTTGGCTGAAAAGAAGAATATACGAGGAAAATTGTGATAAACAGATAGAAAAATAAATATATTCTTTATCTTAGAAGCATATACTCAGGAACAGTCCTCGTTTTGAGAAATATTATCCATTCTAACATTTATCTAAAATATTTTATCTGAAATTATATAGCAATTGGTGTAGTTACCATCAATTTTGAGATAGAGTCATTTTCTTTTTATAAACAATAAAAAAAAAAAAAAGATAATAGAGAAGGAAAAACAATCATAAAAAGAAATCCAGTCATTAAAAGTTGAAATGATTCGATAATAAATCCTTTACATCAGCATGTTGAGATCGCGATTATGATGTTTAGTTTTTCTATTATGCTTTTTATTGGCTATGTACTTAACTAAACAAAAATTGATATTTGGGCTCTATTATACTATTTTTTTTTCAATACCCTTTTAACCAAATTCACAATTTCGTAAAAAGAAAAAGATTCTGTATGCTGTAACTTAGGTCATTTTAAGGGCTAAAAATAGATCAACCAACCAAAGGTTCAATTAAATTTCGATACAAGAGTGATCCAAAATTCCACATAAAGAATTAGTGTTAGTAAATATAGGTGGGCTAGTTAGGTTGAAGTGCTATTCAGTTTTGGTAGACTCACACTTGCAAAAGTGGGAGATGTTGGGTATTTGGTTTAACAAAACGTGATAAATGTTATGTTTTACTGATGTCTTTTGATTCCTTACAAAAATATATAATCTATTTCTAATTCTATAGTTAACCAACTTTCAGGAACTCTTTTGTTGACTTGCTTAGGTGACAAAGAGTTGTTTGGTTTAGAATTTTAACTTTTATGGGTATTAAGAACATGTATTATTTACTGGATACCAATTTACCACCTGCGTCAATTGGTTCGGTATTAAAATGTTGTTTATTCAGTCTCATAATGGTCCAGTTCGAGTAGTAACACTATTATCAAAAAAAAAAAAAGAGATTTAAAGTTCAAATTAGACAAAAGGACATCAAGTGTTGTCACTTGTCGAGGACTCTGATTTTCTCTTTTGACGATGGATGTGTTTATGACAATATAATAAACAAGAGGAGATCAAAGGGGTGTTTTTGAAATAAATGAATTGATATCTTCTGTAAATGAATTTAAAACAGTGGACTTGTGTTCTTCAACACGCAACACGTGTCATTTGAAGAACATTGTTTAAAGCTGAAAAAGTCTGTCCTCCCTCCAAAGTCCAAACACATGTTAATGTTCCATAAACTTTAAAATATTTTAATTTATTCTACATCTACAGAGCTTGAAAGTTTAGGGATAGGCATTTCCCCATGAGCCCCACCTCCACCGGCTGCACCCTCGTTTGGAGGCATATTTTGCGAGTGCAATTTTACTTACCCACCTTAATTAGAGGTAACCATTACCTCCCTCCCCAAATGTTGCCACATGTCCCCAAACTTTGGTTAACTTTGGGTTAACTTTGAACTTTGGGTTAAGTTTGGGACACGTGGCAACATTTGGGGAGGGAGGTAATGGTTACCTCTAGTTAAAGTGGGTGAGCAAAATTGCACTCATATTTTGCCCATAATAGAGTTTGGGGGTAGGGGTGGGGGTGGGCCGTGGGTCCATTTTCCTTAAATATATAGGAATATAATCATTTTCCCCTTACAGCTTGCCATATTAGACACTTTATCCTATCTAGTTTCAGTAACGGTCATTTCCTCCCCTAAAAACCAAAATATTAGACATTTTACCCCCAAACCATTAGGAAGTCCATTAGTCAACAACTTTGACCATCAAAAAATCAATTAATAACCTTATTACCCTTGAACACATTAGTTATGCCTCATAATGACACCACTAATTATTTTTAAAGAAAAACAAATCAGAAATAAAAAAATTAAAACTAATAAAAGTATTTAAAAAAACATAATTGAAAATAAAAAAGTATAAAATTTAATTAAACTTTAATAAAAAAATTATTTAAACAAAAATAAATATAAAGAATTAAATGTACAAATAAAAAATTTATTTAAAAAACATTAATATAAATAATGAAATGTAAAAATAAAAATTTCATTTAAAAAAACATTAATATAAAGAATGAAATGTAAAAATAATTAAAATTTGTAATTAATGTAAAAATATTGTAAAAAACATTAAAAAAATTTTGAAATAATAATTTTTTTTATTAAAGTTATTTAAATTTTATAATTTTATATTTTCAATTATGTTTTTTTAAAATACTTTTATTAGTTTTAATTTTTTTTCTTCTGATTTTTGTTTCTTTAAAAATAATTAGTGGTGTCATTAGGGGGCATAACTAATGTATTCAAGGGTAATAAGGTCATTTAATTGTTTTTTTTTACGGTCAAAGTTGTTGACTAACGGATTTCCTAACGGTTAGGGGGAAAAATGTCTAATATTTTGGTTTTCAAGGGAGAAAATGACCATTACTGAAACTAGATGGGGAAAAATGTCTAATATTTAGATTTTCAGGAGGGAAAATAGCCATTACTGAAACTAGAGGGTGCAAAGTGTTTAATATAGCAAACTACAAGGAAGAAAATGATTATTTCCCTAAATATATATGAACCCAATTCCTTGATTAGCGGTGGAGTAGGTGGGCCCATTTTCCTAAATATAAACACACACACACACACACACACATATATATATATATATATATATATATATATATATATATATATATATATATATAGTGGACATTGCTAAAAATGACCACATACAATATGAAAATTTTGTTTTTAACCACAAACGAAATTTTAATTGTTAATAATCATGTTTTTGTAAAATTACTTGAATGTCCCCATATAAAAACCATCCCAAACACACACACTCTCTTCTTCCTATCTTTTCTTTCTCTCTCCTCTGCTCTCTCTCCTGATCTCTCTCTCCTCGTCCAAACCGTCGCCTGTAAATCAATGCCGACGTCGTCGCCGACGTCTTCCCCTTCAAAACCGAACCAAGCAAATCGTTGCTGGCGTCCTTTTTCTCTCCCCGAAATTCTCTTTCTCTCTTCGCTATAGCACCGTCGTGTGGCGTGCAGCATGCTTCACCTAGGCCGTCGGAGCTCCTCCTCTGTCGACGAGGTGATCTGTAGGAAAAATGGTCAACATTTAAAATAAATAAATTAAAAAAAAAAAACATAATTTGGAAATTTGGGGAAGAAGGGGAATAAGGGAAATTGGGCATGATTTCAAGTTTCACATATTTTATTTTAGTCATGATTTCAAGTTTCACATTTCATTTTAGTTATGATTTCAGGTTTTAACATTCAAGTTTTTAGCCATGATTTCAAGTTTGAAGTTTTTTTTTTTTTAAAAAAAACTAATTTCATGGGTACTCTTGTAATTTACAGACATACACTGATTTTTTTTTTTTTTTTAAAGTGGTTATTAACAATTAAAGTTTCAAAAGTGGTTACTAACAAAAGTTTAATATTTCCAATTTTTCTATTATCAGTTCGTCTTGATATATAATATATCAGGACGAAAAATGTGGACCGTTAGATTTACATACTTTGATAGTATAATGACTATAAATATATATATATATATATATATATATATATATATATATATATATATATATGTGTGTGTGTGTGTTAGCCACTCATCCATGGTCACCTGCTAACACACTTACACACCACAATCACTGATGACTAACCCACTAATCCATCAATATTAAATATTTGTATTAATTTTAGATTTAATTAAACCAATTAAATATTTTAGATTAGATATTTTGATTGTTATTAGATTGGATATTAAACAAAGTGAATCAAAAGATGGAGATGGTTGAATTTCAAATATCATATTCCAAATTGAAATATATCGTGATTAGAAATGGGGGAAAGGGCTGAACAGTCCTTTCCCCCATTTCTTGTCTGAAGACTGAACAGTCCTAAATGTTTTTTGTTTCTAAAGACTGAATAGGGATTGAAACGTGAACTTGAATGACATGTTTTTTTTTTCTTCGTCACATCTGAATGTAGGGGTGGGCACAAAAACCGGAACCGAACCGAACTGAGTCGAACCGAACCGAACCGAACCGAAAAAGGGTATTTGGTTCGGTTTTACACTTGAGTTCGGTTCAATTCGGTTCGAACCGAATGAACCGTATTCAATTCGGTTCAGATTCGGTTTTGAGTCTTCAAAACCGAACCGACCCGTATGAACCGACATATAAATTAAAAAAAAAAAAAACCCTAATTTTTCTAACCCATTTCAGACCTCTCTCAACTCACAGCCGAATCTCCTTTTTTTTTCTCTCAACTCACAGTCTCACAGTCTCACTCTTTCTTTCTCTTCCGCCCCTTCTTCATCCAATCAACCCACCAAAAATCTTTGATCCACTTGCTCTCGTCTCTCTTCCACGGATTCGACTACGGCGCCTACAATCGTCTCTCTTCAAGGTATTTTTCTTCTTCTTTTGCCATTCCAATCTACAATTTTCTCTAACTTTTTTTTTTTTTTTTTTACTATCTACTTACTTGTTTCGATCTAGTGAGTGGTGACTTTGATTTAATTGAATATATTTCGTTTTATGTTGCATTTCTACTTACTTGGTTTTTCTGACTTTGACTAAACTTTGATTTCGTTTTCATGTTTTGTATACAGCTTTGAGTGAGCTTTCTTTAGTAGATTTGGTGTCATCAAGATTCAAGAGCCTAAGGATTATTAGCTATAAAAAGGTCAGCCTAAAGCCCTAAATTTTGTGTGATTCTGCTCTGTTTTGTGTCAATAAATCGTATCAAGGGAGAGAGATGGTGTCATTGTAAAATGATAACATTATAAATTCAATTTGAGTTACATGCTTGATCTTTGATGTAGTATGGAGCAACTTTGGACTGGTCCATGATATTTTGGGAATGCACAGAGTGTTCGATTTTAAAGTTTTGAATACTCGATAGAATTCAAAGAAATCCATCCCGTTTGATCAGTTTATAACATGGATATGATCATGTCTTTAGGGTAGAAACTTAATATCAAATGCAAGTCAACAACCACTTTAAATCAAACAATGTTTTAGTTTAAAATAAATAAATAAATCAAACATGAAGTGAAGATTTCATTTACAAAATGTTTTTCCCGAGAAAATGAGAGAGAATCTGAGGAAAATAATATTAGGAAGAAGAGGTTGACCTTGTGTATTCCCACATTATATTATGATACTGGAGATTTTCCCATTACAATAGTTGTTTTGCTTGGTGTTTGGTTGTAATGGAGATGGGGTTTTTAGGGGGTTTACGAGGGTTTTTGTGGACGTCATTTGTTTTTCTCAAATCTGGTTTCCAGGACGTGATACAACCATGAACATAAATTTCAGACTTGAGAACCTTGTTAGCAAACTCTGTTTCTCACCATGAATAGCCAATTACAAGTTGAGATTCTTTGTAAATGTTATATATATATATATAAAGATTCTTTTTGAATGTTGTGTCAACGATTTGGTGTATGAATCACAAATCTACAATCTATATAGCATTATAGCCCAGATCAAGTCATAAACAATCTTTCTTTCACCTGCAACTCTGCTTCTTCTGTATCTATTTATATTTTATGACAAGTATAACAATGGATGAAGATTAAGGAGAAGTGAAGGTAAGAATTTTATTTGGTATTTGTTTGTTTAGTTTCACATTTTCTCTGTTTATAATTGTTTTTTGTTCTTCTATTAGTTGATTAGTTAATTATATTTTCCCTATTTACAGCTGAAGATTTGAAGTGGAAGAAATGCAGGGATAACATTTGAATGCTTTGGTTATGTTTTATTATGTTGTGGATTGTATTTGAAGTTTAATTTTATTATGGATTGTTTGTGATCATATTTTATTTTGGATTGCATTTTGGACTTCCCTAATTCTATGTAATTGAAGTTATCTGGATTCAATTTCTAGACTGAATTTGGTAGGCTGGTAACTATTTAGAAGCTACTTTTTATTATGTATTCACTGAATTTGGTAATAGTGACACACTGAATTTGGTAGCTATTTCTGGACTCAATTTTTGGATTCAATTTGGTAGCTTATATGTTGATTATGTGGACTGTGGACAGATTTGATTATGTAAATAATGAGTTGTAAATTTGGACTGCATCAATTGCCTAAAGACCCAATTACAATAATAGATGTTAAAAGGTAAAAAAGAAATGAAAAAATAAAAATAAAATAAAATAAAACTGGGCCCAATAGGCCCAACATGCCCAAAACCGAATTGAACCGAACCGAACCGAGAAAAGGGTGTTCGGTTCAATTCGGTTTTGGCCTTCAATACGGTTCGAACCGATTCAATTTTTTAAAAACCGAATATAACTCGGTTCAATACGGTTTTGGCCAAAACCGAACTGAACCGAACCGTGCCCACCCCTATCTGAATGTATTGTCAACTCGTTTGTTTTTTAAAAGTTAAATTGTCTGAAAATAAGTAATTTTACATTTATACCAATGTTAAACAATTATACATATAATATGAAATAAAAACAATCAAAAATAATAATTATATAGAACACATATGATTACAATCTTCTTCTTCGATTACAAACAAACTTCATTTTTACTAAGAAAAGAAAAGGTTTTTTTTTTTTTTTTTCAAAAAAATAAAAGAGACATCAGGAAAACTCACACAAAATACATTAAATTCTATTGTTAGTTCGTCCTGACAATAAATATATCAGGACGAAGAATATGGACTACAAATTATGGAGAAGTTTTGACAAGTGCATATATTTTGAATCAAAGTATGTAAATCTAGTGGTCCACGTTCTTCGTCCTGATATATTTATTGTCATGATGAACAGATCATAGAAAATATGTATATATATAAATACATCACTTTAATATCATAATAAAGTATTGATATTAAGCACCAATATGATAAGTGATTATAGCTTTTTTTTTTTTTTTTTTAAGCTATTTAAAATAATTAATATATTAAAATAAATATTTATATACCATATGTAATTATGATGAAATTGGAAATATGTTATATATGGGGTATAAAATCGGAAAAAAAAAATTTTAAATTACATTTAATGCAATTCTGATTTACAATTAAGTGAAAAATTATGATTTTTGACTTTTTATTTTAAATTATTTTTTAGTATTTTTAAGTTGTTTGACCACTTAAAAAAAGAAACAAAACAACTTAATAATTATGATTCAGACCCATTAAGTTTTAAATGAAAAAAAAAACAAACTATTTATCTTTCTTTCTCTCTCTTCAATGGTAATAGCCAAATATTTGTCCCATTATTCTACTTCCACCATTGCCGAGACAAAGCAATTTCGGGCTACAGTTGGGCCAGTTTACTATGGGCCTAAGGCTCGTGAAATTAACTGACTATATAATGAATTTTTTCCCCATTCCATCCTAAACTTTACCCAACCCACAAAATGTTCATCTATGTTCCACCACCTGACTTTCATGTATGTTAGTGTCTTCTTGGAGAAGATTATATAGCAACTTTGCAAAAATGTTTAGGGCCCATTAAACCGTTTCTACAATGTCCATTAAATCGTTAATTAGTAAAATTTAGAATCTATTACCCATTTGCAAAAAAATAAAAATAATAAAAAAAAATAAATTAGCTTTACTCTTTTCAAAACCATAGATATAATATTGATTTATTTTCTTCTTATTATTATTTAATTCTGATTCCAGATCTTAAGATGTATTTTTCATACAAAATCAATATATAATGATTGAAACTATATATATAAATAATGATTTCAAACAATTTTAAATCTAATCAAATTTTAGATAAAACATGAATATTAACATAAGATAAATAAATCAATTTTCAACTGACTAATCGATGTTCAATTCATAAACTTGTTAAAAACAATTAGTCTAAATTAAATTGATCGGTTGAGATATTGGATTTCCCATATGAGAATCAAATATATATATATTTTTTTAAATTTCAATTTATATGAGATTAAAATAAACGTAAAACAGTACAACAAATTCTGGGTTTAAAAAAAAATAAAAGAAGAGAAATTTTAATAAAGCGAAGAAGGGACAAGAAGGAACTGAGCATCAGTTTTAAAAAGCTCGAAATTTTGAAGCTTCATGGATTATCAGCAATCAAAATGTTATATAACTCATCATCTGCTCAGATCATATACTTCATTTTTTCAAACAAAACAAAAAATCAGCAAAAAAGAAACAAACCCAGAAGGAAAACACCTTGAAAAATCTATGAGAACAGAAAAAATAATAATTCAAAAGCAATTTGAATGTAAACAATAAACACACTGGTTTGTAGTATGTAAGCATAGCGGCTGCAAACAGACGTTTATATAGACTCCAACAAACCCTAGTTGATAAAAAGTTTTACTTAACGTCACGCCGTTTCGCTTTTACACCAAAAACGCCCCGTTTTCAGTGTGTTTGGCCCATCGAGACGACCGCTTGACTCGGTTTGCAAGTCAGAATATAGGCTAGGCCTGCGCTTAAAAATCTAATCGTATATGGCCCAATAGCAATTCGTTATTATTGAATGGGCTTTGCTACATGCAACTGGGGTTACGGCACCCCAGTAGCTCCGTAGAAGAATTTTTTTTTTTGAAAAAACACATAGGACCCGCGTAATAAATACATGGGGTTCACGTGTTTTTTTTCTCTTTTTTCTTCTACGGGGCGCCGCGTCCCCGGTTGTATATATATATTTACTCTTATTGAACGCGTTTACTAATTGGGAATGAGTGGAATCGGAATCAAGTTTCACTATTAATGAAATTGAAGGGAATTGGAATTAAGTTACAAATTTCATTATTGTGCTTACTAACTTTTTTAGAAGAGTGGTGCTATTGGTACCCCACTGCTGAACTATTTATGCCCCACTTTTAAAATTTTTGATTTAATTATATAAAATTAAATGGTTTTATTAATTTTTTTGATTTATTTCAGGACTACCCTTTTACTTATTTTTCAAACTTAATACACCCCACATCTTTTTCAAAAAAATAAAAATAAATAAAAACACACTTCATCTCTAATCATTATAAATAGTCTTCTCACATCCATTCGCAAAATTTGTTTTTTCTTCCTATTTCATGGTAAAACCATTTTTATTATATTCGATTTTTTTTCCTGTAGTTTATTAGATTGTTGGTGGTAGATTGTGAGTGTGATATTAATCGTCTAATGAATTTTTTGAGCGATTGAGTTAGAGTTTTGGTAGGGATGGACAAAAAAGCCCAAAACCGTTGAACCAGACCAAATCAAACCAACCCATTTGGTTTGGTCCGGTTTTTTACTTTAAAAAAAAAAAACGTAAGGTTTTTTTCTAATAAAACCGTATGGTCCGGTCCGGTCTATGGTCCAAGCTTATCAAACCCGGACCGGACCGTAAACCGAATACTTTTAGCACACATTTTTATTCTATTACATATCACACCCAAAATTTTAAAACTAAGAGTTAAAAGTAAAAACCCTAATTTATCATTTCATATTTGTTTTATTAAAACCACCAATAATCTATTCATTCTATTACTTTATTTGGTCTGAAAAGATATTTGAATTTGAATTTTTATATTTGAATATATTTAATTTAATTTATATTGTATATATGAATTGGTCAATAACTCATCATTCCATATATTTCTTTTAAATGATGGACCATTTGATATAAATTTTAAATTGCAGAAACATTTAAAAAGAAAATGTCAAGTCAATAACCGTTAAACCGAACCATTGTAATTTGGTCTGGTCTAAAAAAGAGGTTGGTCCAAACTAGTCCTATTTTTTAAAAAACCAAAAATTTTGGTTTGGTCTAGTTCCAGTTGAAACCGGACCAAACCGGACCGTGTCCAACCCTAAGTTTTGGTGTGATTTCGTTTCGTTAGATATCAGGTTTTATTGGTTGCGATTATTGTGCGATTTTTTTATTTATTTATTTTTTTTATAAATAACATTAAACTAAATTTGGAAGATTCATAATAAAATCTACAAAAGAATTGATACAAATTATAGTATATTTGGAAGATCTGAAAGAAAATTAATTGAGAGAAAAAAAAAATAGCAAACATGGATATGAAATTTTAGAAGAAAAATAAAACAAACATGTGAAATAATAAAATCAATAAATACTAAACATGGTAAACATGAGATCGAGATTTGAAAGAAAATATAAACAAAAATAGTAAACATTGAATGATCTATATCATTAAAGCTTTTCTCATTTAGGTTTTGAAATAAGGAAAGTGAGGTTTTATTAGTTTTACTTTGTACAATATGTTTTTTAATAAAAATTGTATATCTCTTTAAGTAATTTGATAAAGGGAAAAAAAAAATACTAAATAATTTAAAAAGTGAGGTATGAATAGTTTAGTAGTGGGTGTGCCAATAGCACCACTATTTTAGAATTATAAATTGAATCAAATTTATACAAAGTTGATTACAAAATACCCTTATATACACAAAATAGCAATATATAACTATATATACAGATACAGAAGAGAGATTTGTGAGTATAGCTAATAAATAAATAAAAAAGTTTTTTTTTTTTTTTTTTCACAATTTGTTTTTTTTACTGCAGTGTAGTTTTTTTTTTTCATTTTTTTTTCATTTTTTTATAATTCACGATTATATATATATATATATACTTCACAGCTCACTCAAAAAAGGGAACTTGATTCCTAGGGTGTGTAAGGGGAATCTAGTTTTCTTTCATTGTCAATGGAACTTAATTTTCCACAAATTTAATAAACACATTTACGAACTTAATTTCCTTTCCTAAGTAGGATTTATGATTAGTAAACACGCCATGAGTTCCAAATAGTGATCGAGACGGAGAATTTGGCCCATCGAGACAACCGCTTGACTTGTTAAGCGCGTCAGGAGATGGCTGGACTTTTTATTAAGAAATCCAATCTTATATGGGCCATATATTAATACATAGTTATTGGTTTTGAATAGTGATCAAGACGGTATATTTGGCCCATCTAATATGGGCCGTCAGGAGATGGGCTGGGTCTTCGCTTAAAAAATCCAATCGTATACGGGCCGGCAACCCACCGGTGGCTGACGACGCCGTTACCTCTCGCTATACAACACAAAAAAATCCAGTCGTTTTCGACAATTACACACTACATGCTATTTTTTCAATTCTCTTCTAGCAAATGACAACTCTTTGGTTTTTTTACCTGTCAAGAACCTGAACTGGGTCTCTGTTTTTTAAATTTCTTCCAAACAGAAGACAGTAGTTTCATTTTGTCGTGTTGCTTTCATCTTTATCAGTAATATATTTGGTATACTTGAAACTTTAGAATCAAAGGGCGCATGATTAGATTGTTCGGTTATCGAACTCTATCGTCGATAAAATTCGAAACCAGTTTGTGGGTTCGTGGTTTCTCTGCCCAAGCAGCTCGATGGACCGAGCAATGCGACACTTATACGGAGCCACCGAAGAGATTCTCAGAGTTCAGTTCATATGTCTACACCACTTCGCTTCAAAACTGTATCCGAAACGATGACCCCAGAACGGCCACAGCTCTTCACTGTGAGATTATAAAGAAGGGAAACTGCCTGGACTTGTTTGCCACCAACGTTCTTCTCAATGTGTACGTCAAGATGAATTTTTTATCTGATGCTTATAAGCTGTTCGATGATATGCCTGAGAGAGATACAATCTCGTTTGTTACTTTGATTCATGGGTTTTTGCAGTCGTTTCGATTTGTTGAGGCTGTTGGGTTTTTTTATAGGTTACACAGAGAAGGTCATGAGCTGAACTCGTTTGTGTTTTCTACTGTTTTGAAGTTGCTCGTGAGTATGGAGTGGGCGGAGTTGGGTTCTAGCGTTCACGCTTGTGTTTGTAAGCTTGGTCATGACACTAATGCGTTTGTTGGGACGGCCCTGATTGATGCTTACTCTGTTTGTGGGTCTGTTGATTCTGCTAGACAAGTGTTTTGTGGGATTGTTTACAAGGACATGGTTACTTGGACTGGATTGGTTGCTTGCTATGTCGAGAATGGTTATTTTGAAGAGGCTATGCAATCATTCTCTCAGATGAGGATTGTTGGGTTCAAGCCGAATAATTTTACTTTTGTTAGTGTGCTCAAAGCTTCTCTTGGATTAGAGGCTTTTAAAGTAGCTAAGAGCGTTCATGGGTGTGTTTTAAAGACTCGTTATGAGTTGGATCTTTATGTGGGTGTTTCTTTGCTTGATGTCTATACTAAGTCTAGCAACATTAGTGATGCTCAAAGGATATTTGAGGAGATGCCCAAAAAGGATGTGATTCCTTGGAGTTTTATGATTGCGCGATATGCTCAGAGTGACAGGAGCAGAGAAGCTGTGCGGCTGTTTCAGAGCATGAGGCAAGCTTTTGTTCAACCCAATCAGTTTACATTCGCTAGCGTTCTCCAAGCTTGTGCTACTATGGAGGGTTTAGATTTTGGGAAGCAAATCCATGGCCAGGTGGTCAAGGTTGGTCTTGACTCAGATGATTTTGTTTCGAATGCCCTCATGGATGTTTATGCTAAATGTGGAAGGATGGAGACCTCTATGGAACTATTTGAGGAATCACCAAATAGAAACGACGTAACCTGGAACACAATGATTGTTGGCTACGTGCAGTCAGGAGATGGGGGGAAGGGAATGAGTTTGTTTTTAAAAATGCTGGAGTACCAAGTACAAGCAACTGAAGTGACATATTCCAGTGTCCTTCGTGCTTGTGCTAGTTTAGCAGCCTTGGAACCAGGAACTCAGATCCACTCCTTGATTGTCAAGACAAATTATGATATGAACGTTGTAGTCGCCAATGGTTTGATAGATATGTACGCTAAGTGTGGGAGCATTAAAGATGCTCGATTAGTTTTTGAAATGATGAATGAAAGAGATGAAGTATCGTGGAATGCTATGATCTCAGGATACTCCATGCATGGTCTATGTGTGGAAGCTCTATATGTTTTTGAAATAATGCAGCAAAGAGGGTGTAAACCTAATAATTTGACCTTTGTTGGTGTGCTATCAGCATGTAGCCATGCAGGACTGCTTGATCAAGGAAAAACCTATTTTAAATCTATGATAGAGGATTATGGAATTGAACCATGTGTAGAACATTATACTAGTATGGTCTGGCTTTTGGGCAGAGCAGGCCATCTTGATCAGGCTGCAAAGTTAATTGAAGAAATCCCATCCAAGCCTAGTGTCATGCTGTGGCGTGCCTTACTTGGTGCTTGTGCTATACATAATAATGTTGAGCTTGGAAAAATTTCAGCCGAACACATTCTAGAGATGGAACCCCAAGATGAGGCGACCCATGTATTATTGTCAAACATATATGCCACTGCAAAGAAGTGGCAAAATGTTGCATATGTTAGACAAAGCATGAAAAAGAAAGGTGTGAAGAAGGAACCAGGCCTCAGTTGGATTGAGAACCAGGGAACAGTTCATTATTTCACTGTGGGGGATGCCTCGCATCGCGATATGAAAGTGATTAATGGGATGTTGGAGTGGTTGAACTTGAAAACAAGGAAGGCAGGTTATGTTCCTGATCATAGTGCTGTTTTGCGTGATATGGAGGAAGATGAGAAGGGGCGTCACTTGTGGGTGCACAGTGAAAGATTAGCTCTCGCTTTTGCTCTAATTAAAACGCCACCAGGAAGCCATATTCGTATCATTAAAAATCTCCGAATATGTGTGGATTGCCATGCCACAATAAAATTAATTTCAAAAATAGTGCAGCGTGAAATTGTTATCAGAGATATGAACCGGTTCCATCACTTTTGGGATGGATATTGCTCTTGCGGTGATTACTGGTGATTGACGTGCCTTATTGAAGTTTACCATTTTTCTAGGCAAAAGATTTCATCTCCTTTATGAAGCTAATGGCCATGGAGGGTTACAACTCACTGGTAATGGGTTTCTTTAAGACCTCTCTCACTAAGTATAATCTAGAATAAGAAATTTTGAACATTTAAGATCATTATACTTGCTATAAAATGCTTTGAAATGTGATCCTGACCATGTCATTTAATTCATTTCTCATTTTCTTTCATGTCCTATAGTATTCAATCAATTGATCAAATCCTGACCGTTAAATATTCAATTTGTTTGAAACAGATTCATCCTATACGTGTACTACAACAGCGAGGCAGAAGGTAATCAGTTATCTGTTTCTGGTTATGTCTTACAATATCTTTTATACCTCAGAGTGTTTTTTTTTTTTTTTTTTAGTTGAAAAAATTTATATTTTAGAGTTGGTATTCGTAGAGTTGTGACATCTCTTTTCCTTGTTCATTTTCAACTTCTGCTTTCTCCTTTGTCCTCTTTCATATCAACATCGTGTTATATTGCTTTATGATTTTATTTATGAATTCTGTCTTCTTGTTATGTACTTTCTTTCTGCGGGTAGCTGTTCTCCGCCACAGTCTATTTCTGCTTAGAACCTATTTGTCTTTTGGACCTTCTTCCTTTGCATATTTTTCTTTTAACATTGATTTTCATGGATATTTTCGTAGAATCTTACCCTAGAATTATCATTCCTACCTTGACCGGATGACAAGTAACGACAATATAGCCATTCCACATGATGATGCTATGCTATTACCAGTATTTTATTCATGAACGTGTCTATGAGGCTTATCATTACTTACTGACCAATATTTCATTCCGTGAGTTGCACGCAACCATCATTTCACAGCCAATATGTTGCACGCGATGTGGTCTTTACATGATCAATCCCTAGTCAAGTAGGATCACCTTTAGAGTAATTTGTTTTTGTTTTTTTCTTGATGGTAATTATGTTGTTGGAGCATCGATAATATTTTTGATTTACTGATATATGACAATAGTTTACACATCAGGAATTTACTGTGCCATCCTTGTCTCATTTTTTATGCGTTTGCTATTTGCGAATCATATCGCACTTCCAAAAAGTTATGTAAATATCGCAATATTTGATGCCCTTGTTGTGGGTATGTCTGATTGTCATTCATTCATACTAGTATTTACCAAATCATCAACTCTTTGACTTTGGAGATGTCTTCTCGACATCTCGTGACATTAATAATATTTTTAGGTGGTAGTGCCCGAAGAAAAATCAATTTTGTTAAGATTATAATATATTATCTTGTCGTTCGTTGGTGAAAAGCTCGCGAAGCTCGTGCTTGCATTTTCTTCGAATGTCTCCCTTTTGGTTCTAGGGCTTTGAATGGAGGATTTCTATCACTTAGGTTGAATACTTTGAATTATCTTTTGAAAACAGAGCAGACACGTTAGTATTGACTCCCAAGCCGCCTAGTATTTTATTTTGTAATAAGCCTGGCCTAAAGATAACTCTATTGACACACTCGTTGCTCGATAAATCCCAAAATCTCTTTCAAATGGACTCATTTAAAGGAAAGAATCTGATTTACTGGCGATGTTGAGTTTAAGATTGAAAGAACACACCAACTTACCAACATTATGGTTGTATTTTTTCTCCACTATTGCTGCCATCACCTTAGTTAATCTAACCTATTTGATTATTTCTGAATTGTCATTTGACTTTATTTTGATTTTTTCCCACTGAAAACAAAATTTGAGTGCTAATTTGCCCACAAGTAAAGCACCATAATGAGAGCCTGAATTTGTTGCTTTGGTCTCTTTCTTGGGAAATTGTTGTATCATAGAAGTAGGAAACTATCCTTGTTAGAATCCATGAAAATGACTTGAGATTGCTTTCAAAATTAGCAAATACCAAACTGATGTCGTAGATTAACATTTATGGAAATTCTTTTTTCTTCTACGTATCTAGGTATATTTATACAACTAATAATCTGAATCACAATCATTAAAATAAAAATTTTAAGTCAAACTTGCTCTTTAATACAGTTTCTTTAGTTTGTTTTATTTCGTTTCAGTTGACAATACTCACTGCTGGTGCATCATTGTACATAACATGAGCAAAACCTAAAGGTGAAAAATCAAAGACCAAACGGAGCTCAAATACATGATATATACATCTAGGTTAGTTATATACACTCTGATGAGTAGTCTGATCAGTGTTGTCAGCTCCCCAGAAGCTCTTCTTCAAATCATGGTAAATTTTAAACATTTTTTTCTGTTAGATAACTTGGGGAAGGTTTGAAATCATATCCACATATTTCAATAATCGTATTGTATACCCTTTTGTTTTTTCTAGACTACAAAATATATAGGAGTTGATGTCACTTGTACATTAAGGTTGCATTTGGATGTCTAGTAGGTGGCATGATTTTTCTTCCTCTTCACTCTTCAGTTCTCATGTATAAATTGTTATTTCCTTCTAGCTTTTTACAGTCCTGCAGTTTCTTTTCTTGGGTCATCATGGTGTTCAATCAATTAATGACAGTTTTATCTTTTTTTTCTTCGAAAAACTTGAATGCAGGTATGAACAAGAGTTCAAAAATCATGTTTCCGGGCCACGAAAAGATTGGTGTAGTGTGGAAAGGATAATGCCAAGTTGAGTTGAACAGCCAAATTGCCAATATATCACCATTGATATGATGGTGACTCTGAAACCAATGAGTTTCCATCTCAAATCTGGTGGTAAATATCATCACCTCCATTACATTTACCCTAATGTTAATAAACTTTCATTCAATCTAATCCCACTCATTTACAAGTAGGCTTTGAAGGCAGAATTGTTTGGATTGTAATTACTAGTTCATTTTTTTTCTTTTCACTTTCATAAGATTCATAGTTAGATTGGCCACAGTTGATGAATAAGACTGGACTGGACTGGACTGCGCTATCCCAACGAATAGTCTAGTCCATTCGGGTTGTGGTTTATCAACAATCCCGCCCTTCCTACATGGACGGCTCTTAGAACACGACCCCATAGCGGTGAAGGGTGTGGATACGAAAGGCCGAAAAGTCGATTTTCTTGCCTAATTTCTCATATTTTCAAGTGACATTTCAATGACCTAAAAGTTATGTTATGGGACTGAAAATGATCTTTCCATCGACAAAGCCATTATTCCATTTCTTTATGCCCTTATCTTATTTGATGGAGATTTTTTTAATTTAAGATCCATTATTAATTTTTTTGGCTCCTTGTGACTTTTAATTGATCAGTGCTTGTTGATACATGATTTTAGAGTTTATAATATCAATCAAACATATATAAATAGATAGGTCGCCATGCAGATAAGATTGTTTGGCTTTGTCTATCCATAAAGGAATCTAATCTAAAGTTAAAAAGATTCTCTTTCTTCATCAAAATTTCCTTGATTTGTTTACAAATTACAAAGAAAACAACATATATATACTCATTAACCTTTTGAGTTTTCATGATTTTTTTTTATTTTTATTTTTTTGAAAGGGAAGTTTTCATGAAGTTTTTTTTTTTTTTTTTTTTCTTGAATGAGTTTGATTCTATGTTTAATAAAATGGATATCTCACATGACATCTTTTTAATGTTCATTTAATTATTTTTTGTTACATACTCTGATACGCATTCAATCTTAAATTTTTTATTTAAATATCTTAACTTTGTTACTTTAACATTTAACATCAATTTTTATTTATTTATTTATTATTTTTATTTTTAAGGGAGATTTGCAAAAATTCGCCTTGAGGTTTGATGTTTTTTCAAAAACAACTCTCTAATTTCAAATTTTAGTTAAAAAATAAAAAATAAAAAAAAACTTTTTGATTGTGTACCAAAAACCGAGTTTTTCTCTCATGGTCTCATGGGCACAGATTATAAGTATATTTATATCATACTAATACACATCAACACAATTTTCCCATGTAATGTAAGCAACAAAACTTCAATCATAATAATACACATGGTAAAAGTGTGGTGAAGTGTAATACTATAGATATGTCTATAATGTGTGCCTATGAGAAAAAAAAAATTGACCAAAAACCCTATTGTAAGAGAAATTTGAAACTAGAAGGTTATTTTCGGAAAAATGTTAAGCCTTAGTCCCCAATGAGAGGTTTTTGGGAATCTCCTATATATATATATATATATTTTAAACTTTTGCCATTGGTAGGATTCGAGTCGCTGACTTGGAGTTATTTACTCAAATCCCAAGTTTGTCTATCTACTAACTGAACTATACCCCTCGAGGCCCTTATTTTTTATTTTAGAATTGGAAAAAAATAGATAAATTAAAGTTACGAATTTAAGTGAATATACATGATAATAGGATTAATTTGTTTGATTAAAAACTATTAGAAAATAATAGAGGGTACATATAGTTTTCAAAAAGGAAAAAAGAAAGAAAGAAAGGGTATATATATTGTGGGAGTTGAAATACATACAAAAGAATAAACTATAAAGTGATGGTATTTACAAGTACAAAATAAGTGAGTGCGAAGCCAATGGCAAGATTCACGTTGCATTCCTTCTGCTTTCACTTTTTGATGATAAATCTAACGTCGACGTGACTCAACCATGACAAAACCCATCCATGTTCTTGAAAAAACCAAAAAAAAAAAAAAAAAAATTTATCAAAAAAAAGTCAAATTCATATTCCATGAACAATTATTATAATTTTCAATCAGGAAAAAGAAAGCATGCATGGGACCCCCCTGAAAACCATAAAAAAGAAAAATCACTTTTAATTTATAAATTAAAAAATAGTCACCACAGAACAGAAAGAAACAAAAATGAATTTTGATCTTTTAACATTAGTAAACTAATCAAGTAATTAAATAATTAATTAATCTCTCTCTCTCTCTCTCTCTCTCTCTGGTGCAATTAATTAAACAAAACAATCAATTACAGTGTTTGAGAATTTGTACTCCAATTTTTTTGATTAGTAAAAGATGATAATGATGGTGGTATTAGAAAATACGTGATTGATTAAAGAGAAGGATGTGTGAGCCTGTGAGGGTCCACATGGAGAGCCCCCCATGAACTTCGGCTTTGCACGCGCAGTCAGGAGATCGGGCCCCACTTTCACAAACCCCGCGCACGTCCATGCAAATTTAGCAAAACCCTTTAATTTCATGGCCCCATTTTTCTTTATAAATCCGGTAATACGATGGATCAGAGGTCTGCCGGGTCTGTATGTTTTAATTCATAATGTTGCGGAGAAAATTCCTTAGTCCCTACACGTGGTTGGTTCCATTTTTTCTTTATAATTTCAATCCTGAATAAATCGAAGGTTTGTAGGTTTAGATGTTCTGTTCATTCCTAACACCGTAAAGAAAATTCCTTACACATGTTTGTTTAAATTAGATTTGTAATTTACATTATAAATCTTGAAATAGATCAACTAGCTAGATAGATAAAATATAATATATCTATTTGATATGGGGGAATATTTGATGGATTTTGAGGGTGTATGGTTGTTATACTGCGCCTTCAACTAGGATGGAGAATCTTTCGTGACTTGACTGGAGACTTTTTTTTTTCATTATCTATCATGCGCATGATGATCATCATTGTTGTTGCAAACTCGGTAATCAGCGTCCACGTTTTCGAGACTGGGGAATTTTTAACGGTGTTGGAGGCACGGATTTCGAGACAGTTTGGTCGGTTGTTGTTAATATATATATAATTCTGTGTTAAATATGTAATTATACGCTTTGATTAAGTGTGATTAAGTGTATAATTAGTGTAAATCATGTTTTCATTATATATAGATAGATATATAGAAAATAAATTATAAAAAACAATTGATGAGACTTTTCATGGAAACCCTAGATAGCTATATATATAGGTTTGTAGAAAATGCCAATATATATATATATATATATATATGTGTGTGTGTGCATGAAGGAATAATTGCGAGCTATACATGTTGATATATAGAGCTAGCTTGTACGGAAATATTCTAACAATTGTGTGTGTTTTTTTATAAAACAATTTTATTAATTCTAACGATTGTTGAATGGCTAATTGCTATGATTATTTCTCAGTTAGGGTTAGGGTTTAGTGCTATATCAATAGAATTCCATTGGAAAGGGCAAAATAGTGACAATTTGTTTTTTTTTTTTTTTTTAAAAATAAATATTAATGGGAAAGTTTTGAGCAGTACTATTTGTTTTTCTTTTTTTATAAGAAAACAAAAATAAGAAATTTATCTATTTAATTTTTTTTGGAGAATACAAAAAAATTATTTTGTAGAATTTATTACTAATATCAAGACCATATGATTGTGGTGTTTATTATTATTATTTTATTTATCATTTGTGGTATGACTCAAACTTATAGTATTATCAAATGAACGTCTTTTACTATTACATCACATTTAGCGGTGATGGTTTAAGTTTTAAATATATAAAAACATATACAATGTGAAGAGGAACAAACCCTAATTGCCATAGATGGCATAGGTAATATAAAAAAAACATCTTTTATATGCATACAAATCTTGGAAATCTAAATTCAATATTATAGATTGTAGAGAACATAATAGTTGGCATATTTTGAAGTATAGGGTTTGGTAACATGCATACCATGAATGCTATCTATAACTAGGTCGAGAAGAGAAGATCACGCAAAACCTCATGGTAGTTAAATTAACTTAAAACAAGAATTAGAATAAATGATTTCCTATTCGGTGGGAGATTACTCGAAATCTCTATAATAATTAACATTCTTATAATAACTATTTGAAATCTTATATAATTAAATTAATTGATATTATTCTCAGTCAAGACTAAATGTTGAATTTTATTTAATTTTTTTGTAGGACACATATCCACCATTGTTTGCCTTCACTTTCTAAGCAAACCACCAACAGAAAATAGCTAGTTCATGGCCGGAATAATAAGAAAATCATTTTTTTTGTGTGTGATTATATATAAAAACAATATTAATAATAATTATGACATCTCCCTCGTTTTATGTTTTGGTTTGCCACTGATCAAATAAACTATGATTTCATTTACCCATTAAAAGTCATATGCTTTTTCTTTTCTTTTATATATAATCATTAATGATTTTATATGGTTCAATTGATTATCATATCATTCAATTTGTATATATTCATTACAAAGCAGCCATGAAAAAAAGTGTCATCTACTATACAATGAGTGAAACCAAAGGAAAGCTATATATATATAATAAAAAGGTTAGGGTGCCTTGCAAGGCCACTTATTGTAATGAATTAAAACTCAATTTACACAAACTCCCACGATCATATATATATATATATATAAAACTTTTTTTAGTGTGTATAATATTGTACTGTATTTAGCTGTTCATTAATTGTGTTAATCAAAATCCGAAGCTTGAATATAAGCTAACTAATTTCTGCACAATTAATAAAGTTGTTGAACTAATCAAACTGTGAATTTGAGAAAAAATTGCCAAAAAAAAAAAAAAAACAAACGAATCATAGCATATAACGTGTATATTGAAGAAATGGACTAATATTCTTGAATGAGAAAAAGAAAATTGACTGTAATTGAAATAATGAACCTGAACGAGAATGTGTGAGCTTGACCAAGAATTTAAATTTCTTTTTTGTTTGAAAATTTGAAAAAATCGACGTGGGTGTGTTGGAGAGAGAGAGAGAGAGAGAGAGAGAGAGAGAGAGAGAGAGAGAGAGGGCAGTGGAAAAAAGGGAAGAAAAAAAGAAAATGATCAAAAAGGTGAACATACAAGTCAATTTGAGTGTAATTGCAAAGTACCCTTTTGATAGTAAAAAAACTAATAATAACAGATGGATGAAAATAATCATCCAAAGCAAGAAAGTGGTAGGTTTGAAAACAAAGAAATCTCTGAAACCAGCCGGCCAAGAAAAATAAAAAGAGACTATTAAAATTATATATATATATATATATAAAATGAGAATCAGAAATGATGAGGTGTTCGTGATGATTGTGAGTGGGAAGCAGTGAAGGAAAAAAGAGAGAGAATAATAATATAAATTAAAATAAAAAAGAAAAGAAAAGATCAGAGGAATATTTAGGGTTTGGTGACATGCAAATGATATAAATATATATATGGAGATGGAGGCAATGAAATGTTTGTGTTTGAAACTTGATAAATAATTAAATTATATGTATGTGGTATCTCTGAAATATTCGTAAATATTTCCTATGCATGTGTGTACTTTTGTCGAATCAAGCAAGCGTGCCTGAACTCTCATAGATGGACGAACAATCAATCTGTCAATTGGGGGTATATATATTCTATATATGTGTATGTTTATATGTCCAATATAGAATTCGATTTTCTTTTATTATTATTATTATTATTGGAGTTTGTTTATTATGACTCGTGCCAAATTGCAGCTTTTTCAATTTTAAGGCAGTTTGTAAAACAAATTATCTTATAATTAAACTTGAAGAAGGAATATTATGTTTAGCAGTTAGCACATGCCACATGATCTCTTTTTAAGCTATTCGATCGATCAAACCAGTTTGATGTACTTTTATACTTTGATGAGCTTATGAATTAACAATAATATTGCACTCATTACTTTAAGGTATATATTGGGTTAAAGTGAAAATGATTTATAAATTTAGCAGTAATGTTTTTCCGTGAAGAGGTTTCTGATAAAATTTGAAACAAATATATTTGGTGATTTTTTTTTATATAAAAAATATATATATATATATACATTTTAACACATATAAATGGAAATCCGTCAGACGGGATGAAGTTGACTTAGAGAGTTAGTGCTGGATGTGTTGTTATGTCATTCATACTTACACAGTTGAACTCGTGGGTTCGAGTCATTTCCTTGCCCGAATCATACTTGGATATTGTCAGATTTTGCATCCAAGTTATATAACTCCACGTTCAACATAAAATTGGACTAATTAATCTATAATGAAACAAGGGTTAGAGTGTCAAAATCACTAAAAGTTTTTTAAATTAATTTTCATGGAATTTTTTATAAAAAAATAAATTAAAGGAGAATATTCTGTAGACGTGAGAGGTTGAGGTTTTGCTTGCTTAGAAAGGGAACATGCAATGCAAAGTGGAAATCCAAAAAAGCTAATAAGGGGAGGGGGTTTATAGAAAGTTGTCACACTTTTCACTTTGGAATGATCACCCCACAAATATATAAATAAATAAATAAATACATATATATTCCACTATATATATTATGTTTTTTTTTTCAAGGATTGCAATGCCAAAACTATCCAACAAAAAAAAACCTACAAATAGTGAAATAGGCATCAATATCACTCTCTCTCCGCTCTCCCACACAAATTTTTATTATAAATTATATCCCACCACCACCAGTCCACCACCAGCAATGTTAATTATATATCATATACAACATGACTAATTCTCTCATCAAAGACCTGTCTCAATCACAAGATTGCAAAAGAAATTAAAGCATGTTGTGTGTATGTGTTTTTTTTTTCCTTGTGTGAAATGGATTTTGTGGGTGAGAGAAAGTTTAATTACTGTAGGTTTGTCACACTATGACCTTGCATTAAAGTTTGAAACAGTTAATTAATTGAAAACTATATCGACTCAAAGGAGAGAAAGACAAAGACAGTAATTGATTCACGTTTTTATTGGGTGATATATATATTATTTACAGCGGTGGTAACTCCAATCTAAATCATTGCTAGACTAAGTGATTATTTTTTTCCATCAAACCAGCAATGATTGATTGATTCATGCTTTTAATATATAAATATTTAATAATATTATGCTGTCCAAATTTTTTATCCTATTGATTTATCAAGTAGGGTTGTGGTAACCATATTTTGATTATGAGATGATAATCGGTTGATGATATGGTATTCACAAATCAGCTTGACACATCATTTAAGCAATGAATTTGTAAAATGTAGCATTAGTTTTGTGACAAACTAATTTGTAAATATCATATGATCAATACATAATCTCATAATCAATATGGTTATTATAAATTATTGGAGCAAATTGTTGGATAATACATCATTATTCTTAAAGATTTTGACTATGTATTTTCTTCATTTGCCGATTTTTGAAGCTAAGTAAAAAAACCCAAAAGGGACAAATGAAATGGATTAATTTCATTTGTTTTGAGGAGGATTATATTGGATTCTCTTAAACTTGTTTCTATCGACGATGACATGGAGGAGAGTCCTAATAAACTTGCATATAGCTATGTATGAGAACGCATAGGCTGTCCATTTTCTGACTTTTGAAGCTATACATGAAATGATTAAACATGAAATAAAGTGCATGCAATGACTTATTTTACAAGATCAGCATTAATTATCAGTATTTGGGCAGTACTGCTAGCTAGCTGGTAAATTCCATCATAGCTTATTCACCCTTTTGCAGCATGAAAAAAATAAATTGATAGAGCTTTGTTACCCTAATTAACTAGGTCAAGATTTATTGTACAAATAAATTGATAGAGCTTTGTTACCCTAATTAACTAGGTTATGATTTATTGTACAAGTGTAGCCTTAATTCTTTCCCTTTTTAGAAATCCGAATTCGCTATTTGTAGATAATATATTAGTCCGGTTAAGATCGATTCGAACGGTATATATATATATATATATATAAATATATAATCAGTTGAGTTAGAACCTATATATGTATGTTTGCTCATACTTATTTATCTGTTGATATAATTCGTCAATACTATATACAATGTTCAATTTTTCTCTCATGAGCACATATTTTGAACATACTAATACACGGATTTGGATCATCTGTTTTGATCTTTTTCTTAACCTTTTTAAAGCATGTAATTGGTTGTTGATAAAGTGGTTGTGAAAACCAAAATCACATCTTAGCCACCCATTCATTGCTATGCTTACGTGTCATAAGATTAAGTGATGTCAGGAAAAAGATCAGATCAGCATATGATCCAAATTCCTAATACACATCACCACACTTTTGCCATGTGTAGTTCAATAATAATAATACACATGGTAAAAATGTGGTGATATGTATTAATAAGGTGCCGATATTGCCACTCATAAATATGATAAGCATACCCATATTTTAATAAAAAATTTAATTGCAAAAATATCCCAGTAGAAATTTACCAATAAGAACACATTAGTTTAATTAAAAATAAACTAAATACTATGTTCACCCATTAATTACACTCATATCTTAGACTATATATCTTTATTAAAAAAAAAAACTTATGATAAACTCTAATTCTAATGATAAACCTAAATTTAGAAATAATTAGCACTAGGTCATATCTTTGTTTTTTGAACATTAAGGCCTAAAAAAGGCAAAGCAAACAGAACAAAACAATAACCTCAGAAGAGGGAGTCGGACCAGACACGCAGAGCCTAAACAACCCCCCAAAACAAAACAAAACAAACGCAAGAGATGATCCTATATATATATATATATATATATATATGAATATCCTGATATTTTTTAAGGTGTTGCCAAGAAGATTTTTTTGTTTGTTTAAAATTGATGTGAATTTTTGATTTTATATTTTTTTTATCTAAAAACTTAGAAGAACTTTTTTTTTTTTTTTTTTTTTTTTGAAGAGAACCCCGTTTATTTATTGCTATTTTTGCTATTTTTTTAATATCAAAAGATTAATTTTGTTTTTATTTGTGTTTTCAAGCCTAGAGAACTTAACAATTTATCATTTATGAAATTTTTTTGAACAGTAATTTTATCATTTATGAAATTGAGTGTGTTAATAACTTAAAAGAGTTTATAAATAAAATGTATTAAAATAAACATAAATTCTATTATCAGTTCGAACTGATAAAAGTTATATCAGTTCCTTGTATGTGGGCCACTGGATTTAAATACTTTGACTTGGCTGTATGCACTTGTCAGTCAAAGTATTTAAATCCAGTGGTCCACATACAAGGAACTGATATAACTTTTGTCAGTTCGAACTGATAATAGAAAGACTGTTAAAATAAATACATTCATTTAAATAAGGGTATTATTGGCATTAAGATGAGTGTTTATAGTAATGATTTAATTTTAAATTTTAGACATTGGTATACTTATAAATATAGGTGTGCTTATCATATTTATGGGTGACAATATCCGCACCCTTATTAATATACTTAAGGTTGTGTACTTATAAGAGAAAAATTGATGCAATTTTTGTAGCATGGCCATCATGCCTAATATATAGATTTAACACTTTGTGCATGCAATGTTAGCTCTATTCTTGATTTGGAAGCTAATAATAAAAAATTGATGATAATGTGATGTTTCTTCACCTTTATAGGCAAATAAATAGAGGGGGATTTTCCATAACCGGACATGCCACATTTTGTATCTCATCTCTATCATAAACAATGGAATGATAATTGTTAAGTGAATACACATTAATAATAATTTATCGCACGTACCAATTATTAGTTATCACGTCATTGGTTGGGATAGAGAGTGAGATACAAATGTGGGATGTCTAGCATTACTTTTTTCAAAATTAAGTTTCATAATTATTGTGCATTTTCCAAAACAATAATTCTAGACATTCACCTTTTCTATCTCACATTAATTCCAACAAATGATGTAACAACAGTTAAATATATTAATGATGATTTATCAAAACTTACCAATTATTACTGAGTCCATTTTTGCTCACCCTCCTTTCAAGGGGGGTAAGCATTACCTCCCTCCCAAACACATGACATGTGTCTATGGAGGGGTAAAATTATCTAAAAATTTACCCTTCTATGGACACATGTCATCTATTTAAGAGGGGGGGTGATGGTTACCTCCCTTGAAGGGGGTGAGCAAAAGTGCTCTCATTATTACTTCATTGGTTGTAATGGAGATGAGATACAAATATACAATAGTGAAATGCCCCGCATATTACTTTTTCGAAAATGACATGATTGCTCCCAAATCTAGTTGCAAACCCTTTAATTGGAATATAATGTGATATATATATATATATATATATATATATATATATATAAAGAATTCTAATTAATAAATGCCCATAATTGAACATTGATGGATTTTCATCAGATTAGACAAATAGGCTCGTTTTTCAAATTAAATGGGCAATTTCCATAAATAAATCAGCAATTGGAGCACTAACCGTATACAAGTTACTGACAATTTTGCTTTCCTTAATTAATTACTTGAACAATTATGTTAATTTGTCTAAATTTGATGCTTAAATTTGGTGCTCAAATATGATACTTAAATCTGGTGTCAAATAATATGACATCATTATAATCCATTCATTTAAATTGTATTTGATTCGTATGATTTAAATGAATGGATTATAGTGATACTGATACCTCATCATTTGGACTTCGGATTTGAACTCCAAGTGTAGGCAAAGTATAATAGCATTACTTTTGAATATATATATAATATCATCAAACTCCCTGCCAAGTCCCAACCCATTTGAAGACCAAATAATAGAAAACCATTCCCAACCTGGATCAGATTTGAAATTTACTTGTTAATTTTCTAAAACTATTAGCACATGACTACTCAAACTGAGATATTATTAGTCTGATCGAACGCTCCTCATCACTCAGCATGTTTGGATGATATATACTTCCTTTTCAGTCCTTTTCTCTCTTGTTACAAAGTACACACATATATTATATATATATATACACTATAAAACCGAGGACCATAATTGAGGTAATTAAGCTAGGTCTGTTGTGTGTATTGACCATAATTGACTAGCTATATAGCTAAGACGCTGAACTGAAATGAACCAAAGACCAAAGTAGATGAAAAGTAGGCACATGCATTCAATTCAAAGCCCAAGATCATCAAAACTGTGCTCAAAATCCTGACACAACTCCCACCATACGCCATGCACTCTCTCTCTCTAGCTATGTCTTCTCGGTTTCAACAAATTAAAACCCCCACTTGAAAATTTTTATCTCTTAACACTCACATGCATGGACTGACATCGCCACTCATGATTCCACATGCACATGCAAACAGCAAACAGCAAACACAAACACACACTCTCTCAAAAGAGAAATTTAAAAAATAAAAAATAAAAAATACACCGTGAAACACAAACACAGTATAGTTAGTTGATGGATGTGTTTTAATTGGGTTGCGCTTTTGTAATTTATATAAATATATATGTGGAGGAGTAGTGATGATGATGGCATTGATGATGCTCTGATGACGAGATTAATAATAATAATAATATATAAAAGCTAAAAAAATTATTTTTTCTTTCTTCATTATTGTTTCTCATAAAAACTATTTAGTGGGCAATTGGTGAAAAGAGATCAAGAGAGCAAAAAACTAACCCCCACCACTTTCTCTAATGGGAACATGCACATTTAAAAGATATTATAATAATTCGGTCCCCCCACTTAGTACGGTTACTAAATAACTTCTCTGCACTCTGATACATGAAATCTCTCTCTCTCTCTCTCTCTCTCTCTTTCTCTCTCACACACACACAATTTCTCATCACTTTCAAAAGTCGATCATGAGACAATTCCATTCCATGCATGATTATTACGTATACACCAATTCATGCTTAATTTGTCAAATTTTCCTTTCCTTTCTAAAGGGGAGTTTAGATAGTATAGTTGGGTGTTTTATAGCTATAGCTACTTCTGCTGCTGCATTCTGGTTATTATTGTCATTATTATTATTGATGGGCTTTTTTATAATGTACTGTGAAATCTGTATATATATCCATTAGGGACCCAACTATGGTTATTATGGGATCCCAACTCTCTTTGATATCTGTGTGATCATCACTAATGATCAATCTTCCTGACTACTGATTTTTACTTGTTTTTTTTTCTACGAATTGTCCTTTCAACTTGTATGATGTTCTACGCATCTCAGTAAGTTTACGGTAGCTTTTATCATTATAATGATCAGCCACAGTTTTAGCTATTTTTTCCTTAGAAATTAAATGTCTAATTTAATTTGTAGACAATTAATGCAATGTGTTTTCACATAACATTAATTAATTGTCAACATATGAATTTTTGCATGAATTTAATACTACAAAAGGACCTAAAAAAAAAAAACATTTAAGCAAATTAAAGGTATATAATGCAAAGCATTTTATAGTGTAAACTGATGAATATTAATCTGAGATAAGATGGGGTCCTGATTGAATGTTGTGTGTCTGTATGTGTTTGTTTGTTTGAGAGAGAGAGAGATGTCGTGTAGAATCTTGAATGTGAATGTTTATGGTAGAAAGATATCCCAATCAATGGCCATAGCTTTCATGCTTTTATTCCAAGCTTAAGTCATTCCATGCCCATGCACTGTCACCTGTGCGGCTGTGCCCACGCTTCCCTTCTTTTACTACTTACTTTTTTTACACACACAACCCCCCTCTTTTTCTCTTTTTAGCAAAACCAGTTTTCCTCCCCATCAAATTAAATCCAAATCCCACCATTAACAAACAATCCTTATCAAATCCCACAATTTCAATTATTCCTGAATAAGAATTCTCTACTGATTTGAACTCTCATTACGTTTTTAAAGATCATGTGAACTTCATCATTATTAACAAAATAGACAGTCACTAGAGTTTATTCATTTCTTTGTTACTGTCAATCAGAAGTATACAAAGTTAAAATCCAAAACTCCATTACGTGTAAATGTTTATGAAATTTAGGAAACTACATAGATAACTCGTTTTTTTGAAAAAAAAAAAAAAAAATCCACTTCTCTCTAAGAGAGAGAGAGAGACCACGTTTGATGGGCTGGAAAGAAAGAAGAACAGCTTTTCAGGAAGAGATCAGGCTGCAGCCAAACAGTAACAGCAGCCATTGTTGTTGTTCAAGTTTGTATATATATATTGTTTAATTTGATGAATATATTATTAAAAAGTGAAAAAGGCTGAAAGATGAAGAAAAGAGAAGGATGTTTTGACAAATCAGGACTCGTACATGTTAATGCAGGGAGGGTGGGGGGCACATGCTTTAAGCAAGAGAGAATGTCCTACAATACAAGCCCACGTCTCTCTGTTTTCAGATTCGACCTTTGTGGGGAAACACCATCATGCATGCCTACCTCTCTCTCCATCTCATCTCTATTTATATATATCAAACTTTAATTACTCTATTAATGTATGTTTGTGCTTCTTTTGTTAATTATAATTATCTTTTATCTTATTATTGACAGGTAATTATTAATCTCCTAATTCCAGCTCCTGAAACAACTACTAGCTAGCTACTACCAATTTGTCTCATTTTGAAACCTTAATTAATTTCAACCTACTGCCCCTCAATTTATTACAATTTATCTATATTCCAAAAGGAAAATATCAAGAGTACAAGCTAAGCTAATCAATTTGCAAATCATATATATGTATAGAGAGAGAGAGAAAGACAATATCATGAAAGTATATTTAAAGGATTTAGAATTTCGATAATTTTTTCCTTAAATTTTATTAAAAAAGTACCCATTCAAAAAGATGGCAATAAAAATATATAAATTGTTCATCCATCTTATACTGAAATAATTCAAAAACCCGAATTTCGTTTTTCTAATGAAAACGAGCAAATTTATATGTATGTTATCTATATAAGATTCATTGATTATAATGAATATTATTTGAATAGCATCCAATAAGAGCATGAGAGACGTGAGATTAATTTTGAAGCAATAATAGGGGCCAAAAAATCCAGGAGGACGTGATTGAATCTTTTTTGATATTCGATTAGTACAATAAATTCCAGTTGTATTAATTATATAAGATAACCATCCCTATAACTTCAATTAGGTCTAAAAAGGACCTTTTTGTGATAATCTAAAAAGAAAGGAACTTTTCAGTCATTTTCTCCTTGGAACATGCCCCTAAAGTTGTTAGCTGGAAGACCCTCTTTGATGAACTTGATTTTTTATTTATTTATTATTATTTAGAAAACAGATATTTTCGTCTTAATAAAGTCAAAAAAATATTATACTGTTTCGACCTCCTTAATGAATATATAATTATAAATATAATAAGAATAATATTATCTTTATTTTATATAACTGACTGACTGACCACCCATCTCTCTCTCTCTTTCCTTCTGCAACTATTTCATCTCCACAAGCTTCCAAACAAAGAGAATTAATGGAAAGTAAGATTTGTAATGTTTGTTCTCCTTCTTGTCCTATGATATATTTACAATATTATTGAAAACATATATTCTTTCAACAAAAGAAAAAAAAAACCATTATCTAGTTAATGGGTGTCTCTCTCTTTCTTTATTCTTCAACTTCTAAACATGCTTGTAGCAATTATAGCCATAGATCGATTACTCTCTTCTCGATATAACTCAAAGCTTGAAAAGTTTCCAATCCATGGCTCGCGTTGAGATCGGTGAAGAGAATCGTTGTTGTTGTTGTCAAAACAGCTGGTGGTTTGGGTTCTTGGCTTGTCGGAGAATATGACTATGGTTCCTGCTGAAAATCTCTCCAAACAACAGCAACAGCAACATCGTTGTCGCCATCGTCATCACCATCTTGTTTACAGCGGTTATGGTGGTTGTGGCAGCGGAGGAGGAGGTGGTGGTGGTCTTATGAGTCGAATACAGGGTTACGATGATGACTATAGCGGTAGTGAAGCAGCAGCAGCAGCGTGCTTAGGATCTGATCTAGCTGTTGTTGTTAATCATAATAATAATCGTTATAATAATAATAATAATAATAATAGCAATAATAAATCAATGGCTGATCAAGATGAATCAAGAACTAACAGCCTTAACAACGAAGCAGCATCGAGTTCAAAAGACAATCAAGAAGAAGATCATGATCATCATCAGAGGGATGAGAGGTGGTTGCAATTGGGTATAGGCACTACTACTCATCATCACACAACAAGCCATGATCATATCAAGCATGTTGATCATCATCATCATCAACAGGTTGATCCAACGGCAGCCACCAGACGAGTAGGAGGAGAAGGATTGATCGAGCTTGATCTATTACACGGCGGTGGTGGCGGTGGAGGAAGTTCCCAACAAGCAAGAGTAGCCTCTACTACTAATTTCCACCACGGACATGAGTTTCGACCTCCTCCTCATCAGCTGCCTCTAATGAATATTCAAGGTACCATTTCTTTAATTTTCTTTCTTTTTTTTCCCTTAAAGAAAAAACAGTACACATTGAAATTAAGAGCTTCAACGAAACAATATTTTGACGGTTATATTTTTGTTGCAGCCGCGACTGGTCATGCTAGCACATCCTTATTTTTTCAACAAGGAAGTAGTAGTTCGACATTTCCTCATCATAATCAAGAGATAAACTGGGCATTTAGACCTGTACATGTCCAACCAAACATGGCAGCGTTGGCTTCTTCGTCTTCCTCTTCTTTGATGCAATTTGGGTCGTATTTTGCTAGACCATTTCAACCACATACGGGAATATTAGATGTTTCTGGTCCTACTAGCTCCGATTTCAGAGTCATTGATCCTCCACGAAGACCCCATTCGGGCATTTGGTTCATGCTTCTAGCATCACAAAACCAGTAAGTGCAATTCATTTTTTATTTCAATTTTTGCCTCCATTTTTTCTTCTTTTGTAACATGTTTTGATCACAAGCCATTAATTCAAATTATAATTTTGGTTTATTAATTCAATGTAGAGCGAGAGAACCATTCTTGCCTCAGATATCGAAGAGCTACTTGAGAATCAAGTAATTAATTATATATTTTCTCTCTTTTTTAATTTTTTACTTTATTTTCCTATGAAACAAACACTAACTAATTTTTATTTAATTCTTGGATTGGTTAATTTTTCAAAATCTCCAGAGATGGAAGAATGACAGTTCGATTATTAATAAAGTATCTGGTTAACAAGCTGAGACTGGATAGCGAATCAGAGGTATTTATTTCTTGATTTTCCATTAAAATGCTACATATTTGTTGCATCTATCATTTATTAAATATGCTGCACCATCGATTTCATTTATATTCAACATTCATGATAATGAGACTAGCTAGCTCCTCACAGCTTAGAAGAGCCAAAAAGAGAAGATCAACCAATATATCTTTAAAATCCACAAATTTTATTACACGAAAATGGACAATGGGGGGGTTTGGTGTTAGAGAGACATGACAGAAACAGCAGAACTAAATGCAAATTCATCAACATCATATACATATATATTTAGGTGGCAAGTATATTTCTAGGTAGACAATTTTTTTTTCCTCTTTCTTTCTTTTTGTATCTTTAGCTTTTACCCTCCAATAATCCATTGATGTTCAAGTTGTTTGTCTAATCAAAGGTAAATGAGTCTTCATTTTTTTTTTAAAGGATAAATGAGTCTTCTTAACGTGGCTGTAGATTAACTTGTTGTTTAGTTAGTTATTGATTCTTTTATTGACTGGAGTAAAAGGGTGTGTAGTGTTGTAGGGTTCAAATTAAGAAGTTTTTGATTCTTTTCAAGATAAATTTATATATATATATATATATATATATAGACAACTACCTACCACCTTCTTTTCCTAATAATCACAAAGATATAAATGGCAGAAAGGTTTGAAGCCATTAATTACTGTTTCAGACACACACACACACACAAAATAAAAAATAAAAAAATTCATGAAAGTAACTCATAAGTAAACATAAAGTAAAACTTAATCCAAGTCTCAAAACAAGAATTATAAGAACTATATAATCTAAATAGAGCTAATGAGAGGTGCTACATTAGTAAAACTTTCTTCGTACCATTGAAGTTTGCCAACAAAAAAAACTTAGAAATCTTTAATCGTTACTAGTCTTTGTTTATCTCTTGATCAAATCGTAATTAACTAGTACTGATTACTCAAGTTTCTCAACATGTTCAAGGAGGATGGAGTTTGGTTAAAGCACAAGCATTAAATCATCAGTAGCTAATTTAAGGAAATTGAAAGTTTTTTTTTTTAAAAGTTGTGAATTATTTGGATTTAAACATACGTGTGTCTTAATTTTGGGAAAAAATATGTGAGTTACAGGAGTAAAGATAGAGATATTAGATTGCACTCTAAACATTTACTTAGCCCGAAATTCCTCATACTACAGTAGGTTTTCTTTTCTTTTATTTTATTTTGGAAAAAAAAAAAACATTATTTTTTAATATATATTTTTCTTTAAAGAAGTTTATGTTTTTCTTTCCATTACAGAAATTTAATTAGGTTACTCAAATTATTTGTCATGCAGGAATCATAATATTTAATAATAAAAAAGTTTCCTTTAATATATATATATTAGTATATATTAGAACCCTAATATGGTAATCATACAAGAGAATTAATTAGTAATAAGTGTTTTGGGAGATTTGTTTGCATGCATGTTTTGCTGTTATCATCACTATAAAATAAATCTATACAAAAATAAGTATGCACGAGTAAAAGTGTATTTAAATGGAGGAATCATGTAGAAATTTAAGGTTGTACAAGGTCTTTTTATGAGTAAAAAGTGTATTTCTGCAATAATTGATTTGAAATTGGAGTGTAGTTATTACTAGTAATATCATAGCTAGTCTTATACGAATATAATAATGTGTGCACGAGATATATAATTATATCATATAATTTACATATGAAATTCACATTATTGTGTTTCAAAATTACTTGACACAACTAATAATATTTGCTTCTCATGTACACTTCATTATGAAATACTACCACAATATCTTTTGTAATTATTATGGTAATAAACTAAAATTTCTTTTATACAATAATTTGAGCAATCAATTGATGCATGTATAAAATTCCCCCAATTTCTATAATTATATGACAAAAAAATTTAATGATCACACTGGAAAAAAACCTCATATAATCAAATATTTGAACCTTAAGGAAAGAAAGAAAAATGAAAAATTGGCTAAAACTTTAAACCATATAAGTGTCTAGAAATATGTATACTTCAAATATATATATATATATATATATATATATATGGGTTTTACTACCTTACTATTAACAACAAGATTACTAGGTAGTTACATGAGAGAGAGTTTGTTACTTTTTGTTATAATTTTCCAATCCTTAATTTTTATACACCCTTGGATTGAAATCTAAAGATTGAAATTGACCCAATAACCTTACTGTTAATAGCAACTTAGCCAAACTCACACACACACACACACACACACACACACACACACACACACACACACACACACACACATATATATATAACTTCTCTAGTCAGTACATCTTGACTTTATAATTTCAGGACGTCAATCATGGCCACACATTCTCATTGGGCCCACAACCACACAATAACAAATACTCACACCCAATGTGAATGTGTGGCTGTGGGTGATTGTATTTAATGTCCTTACTTTATAATTTTATGACGTCCTTACTAGAGAACCACTATATATATATATATATATATATATATATGAAATAAGAATTATTGGAATTTATTAAGTAAAAGAACAAATGGTGTGTACCTAAAAATATGGTATGTAATTTATTAATAGTAGTAAACTATTCTTTGTATTAGAAAATGAGGGTGGAATTAAGATTTTGTAATTAAATGTCATTCTTAACGTGGTAATAGAAATTTTCTAAAAAAAGAAGCATTTATATGTATTAATATTTATCTAAATAAATGTTTTTGTGATAGAAGTTTTATCTTTTTTCCCTTGGATTAGTCCAATTTTAGAGAAAGAAAAAATGAATTTGTTCGAAGAATCAACATGGTAATTAATTAAAAAAAATGTTTGTGGTATATATAAATTTTTTTTTTATGGTATATATATATATATATATATATATATTTTCTCTGCTTATGACGAACTGATTTTATTTATATCAGTTCCACAATTATCAATCATTAGATTCACATACTTTAGCTTAGACAAAGTCTTATATATATATATATAGTTTTTCTCTCCTCGTGACGAACTGATTTTATTTATATCAATTCCACAACTATCAACCATTAGATTCAAATACTTCAGTTTAGACAAAGTTTTCTTAAACTTAATCAATGACTCACAAGTCTCGTTATAATCTGAAAAATTCAGTTTGGTCCTGAAGAGAGAAAAACTCTCTCTCTCTCTCTCTCTCTCTCTCTCTCTCTCTCTCTCTCTCTCTCTCTCTCTCTCTCTCTCTCTCTCTCTCTATATATATATATATATATATATATATATATATATATATATAGCTAGTAGAATCTTGAAACTCCTCATGCTGTTTAGTTCATTTAGCATTTTGTTACACACACCAAGTAGTATATATATATAATATGTTTATATAGGGATTCTCAGCAGGGCTAAAAAAATTAGATTTTTTTTTCCCGAACCTTAAAAGCATGAGAAATATTATTCAAATGAAAGAAAAATATTAATAAAACTAGGTTAAATTAAAGACTAGTATTCTAGGGTATAAAACGTTTCCTTTGAGAAAATATGTGTAGTAAATATACCAAATAATCAGGATATAAAGCCATTGAATAAAGAATGCTTTAGTTTTATTTTGAGTGCTAATCAAAGTATCCATCGAGTCATCCGATAGAAATTAATTATACTTTGACTGGTCGAAAATTTCCATAATTGGGACAGCAAGAAATGGCGAAACTTTTGTATACCTTAGCTAGAACTAAATTTTTTACTTGTTTTCTACGGCGAGAAACATATGTTTAGGGTCATGAAGAAAATGACAAACTTCATCTTTATAAATCTACAACACGGAATACACCTATACATCTTTTTTTTTAATTATTATTAAAAAACAATTATAACTATATGGAAGAATAATTTTTATTAGAGTCAATCAAAACTCTATACTTGCGTGGACGGCTAAATCATAAACAAATTACAACCCATGAAGTTATAATAACTGGTTGAATTTGTCGTTTCATTTTCTAAATGGTGCTTGAAATGTCATACGTATAGAGACCTAATACAAATTATAGATTATTGATGATCCTTGTTGGCATGTATATATATATATATAAAACGACAGTCGACATTCTGTTTTATTTTAGAATAATAAGAGTTTGCATATAATTATATAAACTTATATATAATTATAAGTTGGTGGTTAGGTCAATATTCCTTAAAAATATACATGTCGTGATATATATGGATATCAGAATTTAATTTAAACAGACAGTATCTTATTTGATCAATAATCAATCTCTCCCAAATGTAACAACCAAGAATTAGAAAAATATATATATACAGCTAATCAGGAAACGTACAGTGATAAAATATGATAAAATATGTTTCATTCTTCTGAGATTTTCTATTAATATTAAAGTTTCCACGTACTGATTAGCTCTTCAAGTCAACCAAATTCATGTAATTGATCATTTGGCAAGTTCTCGATATATATATAGCTTTTGGGTCCACTTGTTTCATAAACTTTTAAAATGTTTCGATATCGTAGAAAGCATTTAGTTTTTGAAAGCAAAAATACTTTCTACAAATTTAATTTCAATGACAATCATTAGTATACATTGGTTGGGTAGCTTATAGTGGGTTTCTGGGTATTAAGTTTTAGTGTAAATTTAAGACACACTCCCTCTCATTTTCTATCTTCTACGGACATGTTTACTAAAAGATTTAAGTTCTATAAGGAAGAGAATCATGAAAATGAACTTGATTCCTTAGGAGTGAGTGGAAATTAAGTTAGTGATATGTATATGAGATACATATAATTTGATTCCTAACTGATTTTAATAAACACTGTAATAACAAATCAAGAATTTAGTCTTTTATCCTAATTAGGATTCCGAATAATAAACGCGAACTATGATTTTATCTATGTAATCTCAATTTTCATACTAGGGTTTCATGCATATTTGGTGATCATAGATTTTGCAATGATTACTCACGATCTATGTGACAAGCATGGAGTAAACTTATCGTTAAGGACAGGAATAACAGTGCTACGGCAATAAAAATAATAAAAGTGAACAAAAAATAAAATAAAATAAAATAAAATAAAATAATATAATGTGATCATACTTCATGCCTTTTTCGATTCTTCTAATAGTGCATTGACTTTAAGATTAAAAAAAAAAAAAAAAAAAAAACACACACATCGATATTTGGATTATCTTTGGCTTTTTAGATAGTTGACACTCATTAACATATATTTCACACCAAAAAAAAGAAAGTTGAAAAAAAAAAGTTGACATTAAGACATCAAAATATATAAATCATCATATCGTAGGGCCTCTAAGATCACACGTGGACCCTGTCATTCTCATCACCCATCTGCATGCGTTATCTCTATTTCCCTTTCGTCACGCTTTCGACTCTTTGAACTCATCTCTCTTAGACAGCTAATTTTGTAGATTTTTTTTTGAGTAATTTATCAGGTTCAAGATTTCACACGTTTTTTCTTACGAAATTTCTATTTGAACCGGTTTATAATAGACTCCGAATTCCATTTACTCCGGTGTAAATTGGTATCCTGCATAAAATAAAAAAAATAAAAAATAAAAACGTATTGAATCCGACATCTGAAAGTTATTGACATATATATTTTCCTTTATTATTATTATTATTATTTTTTCCATATTTTGTGCTTAAAAAGACCTATCAGAAAAACCTAAGTGGTGCACTTTGATGGAATTTAAAAGACACCTATCAATATCATCATCATCTCTCTCTTCTCTCCAAAACCAACCACAAGAATATCAATAGTTAAAGAAAATAAAATAAAAATAAAAAACCCAAAATATTTTACGTCGGAGAAAAGCAATGCATGAAGGATAAATCAACAACAGAATCATTCCAAGTTGTTGAAAAATAACATAAAAAATAAAAGCATAAAAAGACAGATAAGAGCCATTTGAAAATAAAATAGTTGGTGGAATGCATGCAAAATAAAATAATAAGTACATAATTCTTTTATATATATGTATGTATATATAAGCTCATGATCAGATATGATCAACGACCCATTAAACAACAAAATTCTGCCAGATTTTAAATATCTGTTGATTAAACCATTTGTTAATCTTAACAAGATATTGATCGATCAACAAACACTACTAGGAGCTCATGAAAGAATATTTGACCTCCATTTTAGGGTTTTTTAAGAAGGAAAGTTGAAAGCAACATGAAGAAGACGTGCATGACATGAGAATAATAATAATAAATATAATATAATTATACAATTTTTTTTTGTTTGGTATAAATCATGCCTATTCCTCGCCGTGCTTTTTGGATCCATTGCAAATCTTTTATTTTTTATTTTTTGTTTTATTTTGTCATCTTCCACCGGTGAGATTGTTATTATAAAAACCCGATTACGAAAAATAAAAGTCTAAGGCATCATGATTTTGGCTTACGAGCAAAGTCTGAGAGGGCCCCACTTGTTAATGATTAAAAACTCGGGCCGATTTGTGATCGTGGGATGGGGCGGGCGGCCCCCAGTCTATTTCGTGGGATGACCGGGCTGCCCCAACTGGGAAGTTTTATTTTATATATTTTTTATTTAAAAAAAAACAAAAAAACAAAAACAAAAAAGTTGGAGAGAGGAATTTTAGGGGTAAAGTAGACGTTAGAGAAAATATAGTATGGAGAAGACGTAAGCTAGTGACAAAGCATGACTTCAATACTAATTTTATTTTTGAAAATTTTCTCATTCAAGATACTTTCAAGTGATTTTTTCAATCTTTCGTTACTTTCAAGTGAATTTTAGTACTACATTCTCATGCAAGATTGAATATATATATATATTTATTTATTGAGTTTTATGTGGATTCATGATAGATTCTTTTAGAATTCTAAAAAAACCTTGTTAATAATTCGACAAATTATAGCGGAAATCCGGAACGAAATTATATGGAACTAAATACATGTTATTAGATAAATTAGAGAATTATAACAGTGAGTAGAGCGATTTTAGATAAATTTCGGAATAAGAATATATAGAGAAGTGATTTTGATATTAATTAATCGGATAAATATTTGTAAATTGCATCCAAAGAAACTAACATATACAAAGTGGAAGTGGAATTGATCAATGACCTAATTATAATTAAAGTGATTCGTGCATGAATAATTTAAGTTATCTTTTTGTTGTCTTGATATATCTTGTATAATTAGTTGCTTCCATCATGAGATTGCAGATTTCTCTTTGTAGTTATTATGTTATGCTACTATAATAATCTTTGATGATCTTCTAATGGGTATTTTTATTTTTGTTTTGTGTTTGTGCACACGTACGGTTGTGATTGCAAATGATAATGGAAATATATATATATATATAAAACAGATAGAGATAACATGTAGAGGGCAACAGCTTCTACCTTTCTTGACGTTGCAGCATGTAAGAGATAACATTTGGAGTCCCAGAGACGCCGTCACTTTGCTTCCAGATTCACCAACCTCTGATCATGTCATGGTGCTTCACTATGCTAGAAGTGCTTAATTCAAATCCTGAAAAGAAAAAAAAGAAAAAAAAAACTCTTGATTTATTTATTGGCTCCTCACGTGTATTATTTGCTAAGTTATGAAAACTTTTCTTTTATTTTTATTTTTTTCTATAATTTTTTTGGTTAATTTAATTTTCATTCGTTTTCTTCACTTCTCTAATTGATCGTTGGAGGAATTATAGTTTCGAATAACTCGGATGATGAGTGATGTCCATGGTTTTTCATGAGGTCAATATTGTAATTCCACGCCACATGTGGCTTGATATTTAATTTACTATGAATTTTATTTATGTTAACTAGTACAAACTTTTAAAATGACTAATTGACTAGCTAATTCGTTCTTCAATGTTGCTTTATTTGCTTTTCTCCAACTCATGCGTCGAATTCGAGTTTTTAGTGCCACTAACCAAGTCAAGTTATATATTTCAATATTCTTTAACGTCATGTTCGGTGCGCACGATTGAACTGAATTATTGATTTAAATAGTTACAATCCAAACATGTATTGTACGTAGAGTAATACTAGATATCACAACTAAAATCACAACTATTTCAACACAACACATGTGGCATATGAGGTATCAATTGATGAGTGGATACATAGATAGGTGAGATAAATCATTATTAATGTGTATCCACTCACCAATTGACACATCATGTGCCACAAGTGTTGTGTTGGAATAGTTGTGATTTTAGTTGTGATTTTAGTTGTGATATCTAGCATTACTCTTATATGTATGTAAAGCGTAAACACATATAAATTGTTAGATTAATGGTCAGTTTGGTATTGCTTTTAAAAGTTAAAATCAGATTATTTTATAATTTTAACATAAAATGATGTTTAGTAAAACTTCCAAAAGTGATTAATTGATAATCTAGCAAGTTTTGATAGTGATTTTGAAAAATATGTGAGAGTTACTTTTTGAAAGTGATTGTGGAATAATATATTTCAGCATTTAATGAATCTTTTAAATATCATTAGTATCCTTATGAAATCAAGTTAAAATCAATTTATACACCTTATTTCATCTCAAAATTAAATATTTTATTTAAATATTGATTTGATTTATAAAATCTTTTAAAAATATTTTATTGTTCTTATGGATTTTTTTTTTCTAATTTAAATATTCTATTTAGATATTGATTTAATATATATAATTAATGAAAAAAAAAATGAAACATGTTCCTAAACCCATGTATATTTTACTCATAGTAACTAATCTCAGTACTTTTACAATAAAATTACCAAACATATGTATACTGTTTTTGAGCTATACAGTAGTTTTGAAAATATAATTAACCAAACATCTGATGATTAACTTTACGACTGATTGTTTCTTCAACACAATTAACAGTGATTATTATAAAAGTTACAGCAATACCAAACTGGTTTTAAATTGCTTGACCATATATAATCGATTGCTTATCATACTTGACAAAAGTCACAAACTAAACAAGACTTGTTTGCTCTATTGATATCTAGACAAGAGACTTCTTCATGGGCCTATTGGGTATAACTTACATAGTTAGATGGGCATTTATTGAGTTTAGGCCTTGATTTGGGCTGTTATGGCAATTAAGCAATAATTTGGAGGTAGAATTGGATTTTGAATCGAGTATGTAGTATGGCTGGGTTAGGCTATCTCCAATAAAGAGCTATATGCTTATTTTAAGTTTGAAAACCATCCCCAATAGAAAGTTATCCCCAATAGAAAGTTAAAATAAGGGGGGTGTATTGAATTAGGATTCTCGAGAACATTTAAAAACTTTATAAATCTGGGTATATTCAATTCAGACATTAAAAGACTTTAAAAGAGTCTATATTAATCCAGTGGTATTCAATTTAGATTTCTATGGACTTTTAAAGAGTTCTTCTAAATCCAAGTGTATTGAATTGAGACTTTAAAAATGTCTACAAATATCAAGGTGTATTCAATTGAGACTAGATTTTAAAGGATTTTCTTAAATCATTGATTTTGGTGAACTTGATGGTGAGAGGTATAAATATCAAATACCACAACAAGTCCAGCCTTCTCCCCAAGGATTTTGAGTTTTTTTTTTTTTTTTTTTTGCTAGGGTTCATTGCTTCTATTTTCCTTTGTTTATCACTTTCACGGTTGAACTTCTAGAACATGCTAGGTTATGATTCTTGATATACTAAACTTGATGAAAGTAGAGACCATGATGATGATTAATAGCTTATTCAATTGATAGTGGCGGTTATTAGTTTTTATGTGTTTTCTAAATATACAAAGGCCTGTTGGAACCCCTCTATTTTGACAAATGGTCAGAATTTGTAAATTTATTTGGGTGGGTTCTTCTATCTCGAAAATTATGAAATACTATATGTAGATAGAATGTTATGTCTACTGTTATTCTACAAAATTTCGTGGTTTATAAATGAGTATAAAAATTGTTATAATTTTTGGAGTGGACAAAGGTTAATATTGATTTTTGCTGGACAGATTCACGAAACAAGAAAATAATAAATGTTTTCATATACAAATGACCATGGATTAAATTGATAATTTCATTGTGGCATGTCCTCTATGTCTAGATTATCCATGTCCAATTTTGTAAGATTTGGAGCTATAGAGAATAAATTAAAAATCGTGGATCAAAGGGTGGTCAGTTGTGATAAGGTTTCGGTTAGGGTTATGCTTTTTTTTTTCAATATTTTATGTATAGCTTTGCTTGGTATTTCGATTAGTTAATTATTGTTTGTTTATATGATTAGTTAAATCTTAAATAACAATGAGAATCAGTGAAGATGAGTTATGAATGTTGAGTATTTTCCTTTTAATTTTACTCTCAAAATTGTTATAAACTATTTCACTTTCTTTCATTTGTGATTGATTTTAGTAATTGAGTGGAAATTATTGTCGTTAGTTTTTTTTTTTTTGGTTTGCAACATTTATTCATACGTGAAGTTTTATGTATTCATATGTTATTTTTTGGGTTAATCGTGAAAGTTGAGATCTTTGTGAAAATTGAGCTTTGAAATGGAGCTTCTCTTCGGCTGACTGATTGGGCCATATACATGTACAATTCATCCATCTATAATAGAAGTCTGAGATAACAAATCCATGAAAGTCTGAAATAGATGTCTAAACAAATCCATAAAAGTCTGAGATATATGTCTAAACAAATCAATGAAAATCCATATGGATTATAAAAGCCTGTAGAAATCCATGAAAATATGTCACTTAAAAAATATCTTTAAATGTCTTCAAGAATCTTAATTTAAATATTCTACTTAAATATTTATTTAATATATATAATTAATGAAAAAAAAAATGAAACATGGTCCTAAACTCATGTATATTTTACTCATAGTAACTAATCTCAGCACTTTTACAATAAAATTACCAAACATATGTATACTGTTTTTAAACTATACAGTAGTTTTGAAAATATAATTAACCAAACATCTGTTGACTAACTTCATAACTGATTATTTGTTCAACACAATTAATGGTGATTATTATAAAAGTTACAGCAATATCAAACTGACTCTAAATTGCTTGACCATATATAATCGATTGCTTATCATACTTGACAAAAGTCGCAAACTAAACAAGAATTGGTTTGCTCTATTGATATCTAGACAAGAGACTTCTTCATGGGCCTATTGGGTATAACTTACATAGTTAGATGGGCCTTTATTGAGTTTAGGCCTTGATTTGGGCTGTTATGGCAATTAAGTAATAATTTGGAGGTAGAATTGGATTTTGAATCGAGTATGTAGTATGGCTGGGTTAGGCCATCTCTAATAGAGAGCTATATACTTATTTTAAGTCTGGAAACCATCCCCAATATAAAGTTAAAATAAATTGAGAGTTATTTGGTTGAGTTATATTTACTACTTAGTAAATGTGAGATTGAGAATTATATGGTGGGACCTATGTGTAAGACTGTGTTGGATGAATAAAATACTGATATTTTTTTTGTTTTTTGTGGAACCCCTACCATAATTAAAAGAGATGAATATGTGGGATTCAGTTGTATTTGTTGACCGTTGGAGATGGACGGTCTACAATTTTTCAGACATTAAAATTTGAAATAAATTTATTTATTATAAAAAAAAACTAGAAAGCCAACAAATATCCATATATATATATATATAAAATTATAGAAAAATTCAAAAATCCTTCCATCGGTTTACATTTATGTTTGTAGATTTGATTATGCATGTAATTTTCTTTATGAATGTGTTTATGTTAAATGTATTCTAATCTATGAGATTTAAATTTTATGATGTTTCCTTATTTAAAAATTAAAATTTTCAATATTATCAAAATTGGTAATAATTTAAAAATATTTAAATATATTAAATTAGAAGCATTTTAAAGATCTCATTGAGAAATTTACAATGGCATTATTTTTATCAACATTAAAGTTTATAAATTACAATTTATTGACCACTTATTATAAATTAGACATAATTAAATTTGTTACAAAAATATCACACTCAGCACAATCGGAGTAAAAGTACATATAAGTATCACTCTATTTAAGACCCAAATATAACTATAACCCTCACTCTCTATCGGAGATAGCCCTAGGATTGGTCATGAATCTGAATTCTGAACCTCAAAAGTCAAGTCACTTTGATGGCACTGAAACTCTCTAACTGCAAGTAATGCTATACTAAATTAACCAAATTCATTGCCGAAATGATGTGATAAATTGATTTGTGTAGCATTATTCTTATGCTTAACATCCAAAAACAATGTCTCAAAAGCCGGAAACTTTTACTTTGTTACCTATGTCTATGGAATGGCACGGGAGGTACATCATAGATTCGTAGTGTTACTGACCTGAAGCTTGCAACAAACGAAAAGACTAAGTCTATAATTGCACGCATCCTGTCTTATGATTGCACGATCGAACCCATATCTATTTGATTTAAGACTAAAGTCACTAAACAATGGTTAGCCTTTAAGTGGCAATTCGAAACGAATTAATCGAATCAAAGAGGAACGAATGACACACTACTACACAGATCCCTCCCAAGACTGAAAGAGGTTTCTAACTAGTACATATAATGAAATAATAAGCTGCGGAAGAAGCATGAAAGACACCGATACTGTTACCTGTTAAGAAAAGAGCCTTGTCATGGAACTTGCAGGCACATAGCCTCGACAAACTCCCAAATTGTTATAGGGAGGTACTGCCATGAATGGAAACAAATTTCTTAAAAGAGATAAAGAGTTAATGAAGGGCAAGCACAAAGGCAATTGAGATGGAGATCTCTTCATACATAAAAAAAGAAGCTAACCAGAGAATATCCCCACGTAAAGTCTAGAAAAAATAGAACAAACCGAATCAGGAGACGCAAGTTTCCTAATAAGTAACTCAAAGTATCAAAACTAAGTGAGTACTTCACAGCAATTCTAAGAGCCTTTCATTAGACAAGGGATCCACTAAGGTAAACCTTGGAAGATGAAATGTCAATTATATGATATTACTCAGATTGAAAGAATGCACAGCCGCTCACAACCATTACGTGAGTATAATTTTTTTTCTTGAAATAAACAAGTGGGCATACACTTTGGCAAAGGGATATGATAAACCGTCAATGCACCACATTTCTTTGGAAGATGAGTTAACAGAAGTAAAATAATGAGAAACACTTCATATTAAAGGTTGCAATATAGTTTGGACTTTGGCGAAACTAACTACAACGCTGCTTACAAATTACAAATTTTAATCAGAAACAAGTACAGGGTCTATTCAACTTCAACTCACTACATTTACACAATAGCCTACAAGTTGTTGTAACTACATAATTTATCCACCTTGGCCGCATATTAAACCAAGCTGCTAAAGATTGATTTAAGAAGCTAATTTGATTCCGGATACACACAAGCAATTTTATAGAGGATAACTAACTTTTCAAGCCACAATCAGTTAAGGAGCTTCTCCGTGTAGTCCCAAGATAAATGAAAGAAAACAGAGCATGTGCGAGAGTGGTCAACTAGATTTTAAACATTGATATCATAACTCAATACGATAGTTTACTACCGACACGATTGAGTTCTCAAAACAGGAAAAATATGCCCTCTACTCACGAATCATGTGACTAGGCTGCTAACAACCTATTACTAAACTCCACCGGGATCCTCTAATGTGATGTGTTTCTTTTCCCCTAAAAGGAAACCATATGGATACGCATGAAACCAAACCAATCCCCTTTAAACAGCGGTACAGACCCCCTCACGTACAAAACAAAAGCAACCTTGTTATCTGACTCCACTAGGCTGAAACACATCAATTCTCTTAAAAACCATTCACCAAGGTTTAAATAGAAACAAATCTATCAATGAAACAAGGATCATCTTCTTCCCTTGACAAGTCTTAAGAATAAAAAATAGACAGATTCCACATCTAATTATTCCTCTTTCCCATTTTAGATCCTAAGGCTTTGCTACACTAAAAGAGACGTGATACGACACCCCATTAATTATCCTTCATAGAATTCAATACTTACCTACAATGACAACAATCAATGCAAACAAGTCAAAGGAATGCAACAAAGAAATGACAAGCAAACAACCATTTAATATCCAAAACTGCAAAATTCATAACAAAAATAGCACCACCACCATCATCATTATCATGATTATTATTCGTAATAGACGAAACGAGCTCAATCCATCTCAGACATGCAACATTTATCTAAAATTTTGATCCATGACCGAGTATTATCATTCGAAAATTTATGATATTCATAATTTATCAAGCTGAAAACAAAAAGGTCACGAAAACCCCTTACGAAGCTTCTGAATTGCAGTATACATTTTCCTTCTAGAACCAACAGCATTTACTCCCATATCTTTAAGATCCTCAAGCGTCAACATCGGCAACACTTCATCGTCCACTTCATGTATCTCGAAAACGGGAGCGTATCGACTCAACCCCAATTCAATCAGCCAAGTTCTCACTCCCTCACCTCCGCCTCCGCCTCCTCCACCACCTCTCTCCGACCCCAGATTGTTATCGAATTCGTTCTCCCGACTATCTGAAACCCTAGTCCGACCCGAACCCGTTCTTCTGTGGCCGGGCCAGAAATCCTGTGCCAAGTTGTCAACGGAATGGACCGGAGACTGGTCCTTCAATTGGCTATCGGAATCGGGATCGAATTCTCGAAAAGTCTCGTCGCCGTCCTCTCTGCTGTCGCCTTCGGCTCCTTCTTCGACTCTCGACACCCAATTAGTTCTCGCTCGCTTCGTCGTCGTCGCTCTCTTGGATTTCACCTTCCTGTAAGTGAATTCGAGGTTGCTGTGGTCATCACCGCCATTCTGGTTCTTATCGTCGGTTTCTTGATAATCGTACGAATCGCCGCCGTTGACGAGGTTGGTTATAGAGCGAGCCTTGATTGATTTGGAAGACTGGTCTTTGGGGAGCCGCCACGTGCGTGGATAGGGTTTGGTTCGGCGCATGTGCGAGTCGTAAGAGGGCTGGTCTCCGATCTCTCCCAATCGGACGCTGGGCCGCCGCTGCCGTTTCATGGCAAGAAGCGGGCCCGCCGGCGGTTCCGTCAGGGCCGGGAGTATCGCCGTGTTTGCTGCGGCCACCGTGGATGCGGTGGCTGCTGCTGCTACGACGCCGGTGGTTATTTGGTTGTCCGGTGGCTGTAACTCTGCGGCCATTACAGTGACCAGAGAGAGAGAGTGTGTGAGTGTGTTTTGAGAGTGGGTGGGTGAAAGTGTGCGCAGAATAAGCGTCCGTTGGATCACCTGTGTATTTCTTGATCTTTTAAGATTTTAAAAAAATCGGACGGTGGAAAACCCTGATCAGAGTAATCAACGGTTTGTGAACACTGGGCTTTTTCAGTTGGGTTGGGCTCGTATAACCTATTCTTTTTGCTCTGTTATTTAAAACAATCGGACGGTGGAAAACCCTGATCAAAGTAATCAACGGTTTGTGAACACTGGGCTTTTTCAGTTGGGTTGGGCTCGTATAACCTATTCTTTTTGCTCTGTTATCGATGGAGTTGTTACTTGGGTATATCAATTTAACATTTGGATTTACATTGTCTCTTCAAAATTAATGGACTCATTTACTCTAGATTCAAAAAATTAACATTTATTCTTGATTCATTTACACTTCCATACCATTGGATGTGACTAATTGAGATCTACATCAATTAAGTATGAGATTAGTTCGATTGTGATGCCATATGAGCTAAATATGAAATTAGTGGTGCGTATATCTAGTCTTGGCCACGGTTTGGTTTCGGTTCGAAACCGGCGGTTTCGATTTGGGAAGTCACTAAAACCGAAACCAAAACCAAAACCGAAATCGAAACCGGAAATTCGGTTTGGTTTCTGGTTTGTAACTGGCGATTTTTCGGTTTAGGTTTCGGTTTCGGTTTCGGTTTAATCCAGTTTCGGGTTTTTTTTTTTTTTTTTGGTGTTTGTGTTTGTGTTTGTTTGCCACTTTGCCTTTTTGCCTTTTTCTTTAATTGATAAAGCTTGTTTGTATTTTGTAAATTGTAAATTAAATATAAAATCAAAATCTTGACAAATAATAATAAAATCTTGTATTTATTTAATATAAAATCATAAAGTTGTAAATAAAAAAAACATTTACAAACATTTTCATTGATGTATTTAAGTAGATTTTCTATTATCAGTTCGAACTGACAATAAATATATCAGGATGAAAAATGTGGACCACTAGATTTACATATTTTGATTCAAAGTGTATGCACTTGTCAAAACTTCTCCATAATCTGTGGTCCACATTTTTCGTCTTGATATATTTATTGTCAGTTCGAACTGATAATAGAAAGACTGGTATTTAAATATTTCACAATGTTTAAAAGAAAAGAAATTGACATTTATTAATAAATACAACTTTACAATTTCACAAAAAAAAAAAAATTAAAAAAAATTACAAATTAGCCTTGAAGGCTTGAATTCAAATATACAATATTACAATGTAACAAAGTTAAAATAAAATAAAATTAAAAAATACCGGCCCTGCACTTAATTTTTTACCACAATTAAGCTGCCTACGTATCCTCCACCAATGTAGAGGAATCAAAGGCCACGTAGTTCTTTTACCTTTAATTAGTTGCTCGGTGTTAGAGGTTGGAAGTTGGAACGGAATCTATTCGTTGCCTTCCGTTTCCGTGGTTTGGTCATCTTCGAAGAAGTCATTCACTATATCCGGCTGGAGTTCTTGTTGTCTATTGAAAATAAATAATAAACGTGTCCTAAAGTAATCTAGAGGGGGGGGTGAATAGATTTTAAACAATTTTACCCAATTTTTCGAGATTAGTCCAAATTACGAAAAAGCCCCAATCTAGTCAATATACAAAAAACATACAAGTGCGGAAATTTGAGGACACACAATATTTACGTGGAAACCCACACGGGGAAAAACCACGGGTTGTTATGTGCGCCACACGAGAACCTCGAATCCACTATTTGCAAATACGATTACAAATTAGGTTGACCACATCACACCTAAATTTACTAATCCGTCTTTGCTACCCGCGGGCCTTTAATAGTGACTCTAGTCCCTTGCTTGCAAACTACCTAAGAGGTAAAAACAAGACTTGTCTCTAAAGTGAAGAGATAGCACAACCTAAGGTGAATATGTGAAATACTCAAGATGCTAAAAATGCAAGGTTAGACATTTTAAGCTTATCTAGGCAAGGATGAACATGTTAGACAATCCTAGATATCATATTACTAGATGACATGCATAAACCAACACTAAATAAGCAACCAAAATCCTATATGCATTATCTATCACAATACAACTCACAAACCACAATAAAACAATCTTGAAACTAAGTCAAGTCATAAAGATGCAATCTTGAATCAATTCAAGTGATAAAGAAGCTATCTTGTAAAGCAAGAACATATAGATATGAGAATGATGTTCTAGATACAAGTCATGTGAGCAAAACTAAAAACCCTAGATGAAATCAACCTAGAATTATGCTAGATGATAAATGAAAGATGCAATATGAAGGGTTTTGTGATTTGGAAGCTTAAAGATGAAGTCTTGATACCTTGGCTTGAAGATACTCAACCATGCTCTCAAAAGTGTAATTTTTGCTCTACAAACCGAGCCAAGACTATCAAGACATATATAAATGGGATCCAAGTGAAGTGACATCGTTTTTGAAAAAAACGGTTCAGATTCCCGTCAGCTGCGCTGGTGAAGCGCTGGACGACCAGCGCAACTCACCAGCGCACGCCCTTTAACTGGCAAGGGCGCTCGACGAGTGGCGCGCCTCAAGGGCGCAAGACCAGCGGCAACATTCTGGACGAGATGCGCTGGTGGAGCTTGCGCTGGTGACGACCAGCGCACCAACAGCGACAACCTACTGGAGGAGTTACGCTGGAGGAGAGCGCCGGTGCAGACCAGCGCACGACCAGCGGTAGTCCACTGGACTAGTTGCGCTGGTCAGCTTGCGCTGGTGACACCAGCGCATGACCAGCGCACACACTCCCTTAAGCACACAAACAAAAGTGCAAGGGTCAAAAGAAATGCATCCTAAGCCTAACTAGATATGCCATTATAATCACAAGATGTAAGAAGAGAGATTTAAATACCCAATGATGCACAAAAACTTCAAACACAACATACAAGTAAGAGTTATGCAAGTGTTGTGTGTGTGTGCAACTACATCTCTTCAAAGTAGAGTAAGTCAAGAAATCTACCTTCCTTGAAGCTCTTGAACATGCAATGAGGTTTTCTTCCATCCTAAGCTATCCTTACATATAGAACCCCATTGTGATTTTACCAACGAAATACTCTAATAAAAAAAGAGGCACTTACAATCTCCCCCTTTGGCTATTTCGTGACAAAATCACCACTCACATAGCATCCTCACAAAATAAAAGATTGGTCAACAAAAGTTTTCTACATTACAATTAAGCTCCTAGTCTAAGTCTTGAACATCTTCAAGTCAAATCCAAGCTTGTAGAAAAGAAATCCAACCTACACACAATCAACAAGAAAAATACCTTCCAAGAACAAGTGTGGGAGAGATGCTAATAACAAAAGAAATGTCATTTCAAAAGGTTTAAAAAAAAAAATCAAACAAGCAATGTAATGCAATGCAACTCCCCCTAAATGCAATCATCTCCCATCATGGGTTACTCACTCTCAACTCCCCCTAAATGCAATGCCTAGAAGCACAAATTCTCCCCAAAACCTACTCCCCCTTTTTGTCATGAGATAGGCAAAGGGAGTCTCTCCTAATAGGTAAGCATTAGCAAGGAGAGCTTGTAGCACGGACACATATGCAATCAAATAGGCAATTTTATGCACCTCAATCAAGTAAGAGAGATTCAAGGAGTTTTATTTTATGACAAATGTGTGACAATAATGCTTTGCATGCAAGACATGTTGCATCTAAGACCAAAGCAATGGTATTTGGTAAAGCAAACAACAAAGGTTTCCAAAAGAATTCAAACCAATTTCACCCTTTGTCATGGAAAAAGCAAGGAAATAGAATTTTAGTATTTCAAGACAAACAACTATATCCAACTTTATAGGCAAAACAAGACATGAGCGACTTTGCACCCTATTTGATTTTTCCGGGTGAGATACCCGTATGATAGTAGCCTTGTTCTACAAATAAAGAAAGAGAGACTTTGGATATTAGGATCCTTTTGATTTAAGTCTCAATATTGCTTTTGCACACATATTTGCATTTAACATTTTCAATCAAACATTTCACATTTTCATCTCATACTTTTCAACTTAGGTATGTCATTTAAAAAGAATCATCATGTCATGGAGATCAATTAAAGGTCATTCAAAAAGTACTTCCGAAGTACATCTCCTATTCCAAAAAAGCATGTTTGAGCATAGATATGACATGGATTGCAAGCAAGGCAATGTAGCACACTTATTTAGAAAAATACATATAAGTATGTACAACCAATCATCTCAAGCAATTAACTAAGAGGCATAAAATATATCAATGTGGCACAATGTATGATCATGCAACTTTGCTCTCTTTGCTTGAGCTCCCCATATGGGGTCAAGAGACACACCAAATCAACCCAATTGACAAATCCCAATAGACTTGCTAAGGTTCCCAAATCTAATGGTGTCTAAAGGCTTTGTAAACAAATCCGCTAGTTGGTCATTTGTTCCCACATGTTCCAATGCAATGGTTTTGCTCTCAACTAGCTCTCTTATGAAATGGTGTCTAATGTCAATGTGCTTTGTCCTAGAATGTTGGACGGGATTCTTAGAAATGTTAATGGCACTCATGTTATCACAAAATAAAGTAAGAGTACCTTGCTCCAAGCCATAATCGGCTAGCATTTGTTTCATCCACATCAATTGAGTGCAAGCACTACCGGCGGCAATATATTCCGCCTCGGCCGTGGATAGGGAAATTGAGTTTTGCTTCTTGCAAAACCAAGAAACCAAATTGTTCCCAAGGAAGAAGCAACCGCCCGATGTACTCTTCCTATCATCACAATTTCCCGCCCAATCGGCATCACTAAATCCAACAAGACTTGGATTAGTGTCAAAGGAGTACCATATCCCATGATTTGAGGTACCATTCACAAACCGAATGATCCTCTTCACCGCCACAAGGTGAGACTCTTTGGGATTAGCCTGGTACCTAGCACAAACACCCACACTAAAACAAATATCGGGCCTACTTGCGGTCAAGTAAAGCAAGCTACCTATCATGCCACGATATAGACTTTGTTCCACATCCTTTCCACTAGCATCTTTGCTAAGTTTCAAGGTGGTGCTCATGGGTGTGTCACAATGTTTGGCATTCTCAAGGCCAAACTTTTTCACTAGGCTCTTAGCATACTTAGCTTGGGATATAAAGATCCCATCATGCATTTGCTTGATTTGCAAGCCTAGGAAATAATTTAGTTCACCAACCATGCTCATTTCAAACTCATGAGACATGACATCAACAAATTGTCTAACTTTGGATTGGTTGGTGGAACCAAATACAATGTCATCAACATAAATTTGAGCTATGAATAGCTCATCTTTAGTGCACTTGATGAACAAAGTCTTGTCAACACTACCTCTTGAGTAGCCATTGTCAACAAGATAAAGAGTGAGGCGCTCATACCAAGCCCTCGGTGCTTGTTTCAACCCATATAGAGCCTTCTTGAGGCGATAGACATGAGAGGGGTGGTGTGGATCCACAAACCCCTTGGGTTGCTCAACAAACACTTCCTCATGCAATAAGCCATTGAGGAAGGCACTCTTGACATCCATTTGTTGTAACTTGAACTTGTACACACAAGAAATGGATAAGAGAAGCCTTATGGACTCAAGACGGGCAACGAGAGCAAAAGTCTCCTCAAAGTCAATACCCTCAATTTGAGAGTATCCTTGTGCAACAAGCCTTGCCTTGTTTCGCACAATGTTGCCATCCTCATCGGATTTGTTCCTAAACACCCATTTAGTTCCTATGACATTGGTGTTTTTGGGTCTAGGAACAAGAGTCCAAACCTCATTTCTCTCAAATTGGTTTAGCTCTTCTTGCATGGCAAGAACCCAAAACTCATCTTCCAAGGCTTCATCAACCTTTTTGGGTTCTATTTGAGAGGTGTAACAAGTGTAGCTAATTTGATTAGCTATTTGACGCCTAGTCCTAACACCCTCTCTAACTTCTCCAATGATATCATCCTTATCATGGAGCTTTCTAACCCAAGGAGCGGGTTCATTAGAGTCCAAAGGGGGAACTCTATTAAGAGGCAAATCATCCTCTTCATCTTGGTTTGACTTCACACCACTAGAAGTCTCACCACTTTCCTTCAAAGGAAGGTCATTCACCTCACAAACATCCTCCTCATGGTCATCATGTTTGGGCCTACAATCATCAAAGACAACATTTGATGATTCCATAACACTTTGAGTCTTTAGATTAAAAACTCTATAGGCCTTGCTATTAAGTGCATACCCAATGAAAATACCCTCATCACTCTTGGCATCAAACTTGCCAAGTTGATCCCGGTCATTTAGTATATAGCACTTACTCCCAAAGATGTGGAAGTAGCTCACATTGGGTTTTCTACCCTTCCATAACTCATAGGATGTTTGTTTAGTCCCGGGCCTAAGGAAAACTCTATTCCCTATGTAGCAAGCCGTATTGATGGCTTCGGCCCAAAGATTTCTAGGGACTTTGTTGCTAAGCAACATCACACGGGCCATCTCTTGGAGGACTCTATTCTTCCTCTCAACAACACCATTTTGTTGAGGAGTCCTAGGGGCCGAAAATTCATGGGAAATGCCTAAGCTATTGCAAAAATTTTCAAACTTAGCATTTTCAAATTCTTTCCCATGATCACTTCTAATTTTCTTAATGCTTTTAATGTGAGAAGTTTTCTCATTTTGAATTTTGACACAAAGCATTTTGAATTTCTCAAAGGCTTCGGACTTTTCTCTAAGGAAGTAAGTCCAAGTAAACCTAGAGAAGTCATCAACAACAACAAGAATGTACCTTCTACCACCTAAACTTTCGGTTTGAATGGGACCCATAAGGTCCATATGGATGAGCTCCAATGGCTCTTTGGTGGAGAGGTATTTGCCTTTCTTGTGCACACTCTTAGTTTGCTTTCCTTGTTGACAAGGTCCACAAACTCCCTCAACCTTTTTCCCAAACTTGGGAAGGCCCCTAACAACATTCAACCTATCAAGGACTTTCAAGTCCCTATAGTTCATATGGCCAAGTCTTTGGTGCCACACCTCAATTTGCTCACTAGTAGACAAGTTACAAGAGATGAGATTAGACTCAAGACAATAACAATTGTCACTTGATCTCTTGCCTTTCAACAAAACTTGCCCATTTTCTTTAAGAATAGAGCAATCAACTTTTCCAAACATAACCGAAAGCCCTTCATCACTTAAGTGTGATATACTAATGAGATTGGCTTGCAAGCCATCAACATAGAGAGCATTGGGCAAGGAGGGTAAACCGGAAATAGATATATTACCTTTCCCTATGACCTTTTTCTTAGATCCATCACCAAAGGTGACATACCCACCATCCTCCATCACAAGAGATTCAAAGAAACTCTTGTTTCCGGTCATGTGCCTAGAACACCCACTATCAAGGTACCAAGTGTTAGAGGCATTTGCTTTTAAGGCAACTTGGGCCACATAGCAATAATAGTCATTATGTCTACTCATCCTAGGTGAAACATGGTCATTCCTAGGAGCCATTGGTCCATTAGCTCTAAAATTTCTAGGTGCATGCATTGTGGCTCTTCTAAGCATATTTTTCTCAATCATACTTTCTCTTCTACACAATTTAATATACTTAAGGCAATTAGGCCTAATATGGCCTTCAATTCCACAAAAATGGCAAGTAGGAGTAAAGTAGGAATTCATACCATAGCCTTGAGCAAACATTTGTGGCCTCCTTCTATTTTGAGTTGCTATTTGATGTTGAGGCAACTCTCTCCTTTGTGGTTGAGCCAAGTTGGCATGTCTTCTAGGTTGAGCATGAAAGACCCCATGTTGAGCTTGTGGGATCCTTTGTTGTGGAGGTCTTGGTAGTGGAGCTCTAGGTTGAGGAGGTCTTGGTTGTGGAGCTCTAGGTTGAGGAGGAGCTCTAGTTGGAATCCTTGCTTGTGCTTGCTTGGAGGATTCACCGACTTCAACCCACTTGGTTGTTTGTTGAGGGGTTTGAACATTCTCAACCTCCTTGCTCTTGACAAAAGTTGTCTTCTTCAAGGATGTGGCTTCCATTTCTTCCACATATCCTAACCCCTTCTTGTCACTAGGACTCTTCCCACAAGATAGCATCTTGTCAAGCTTCTCGGTTCCGGAAGTCATCTTAGCAATCAACTCTTTTGCTTCCATGAGCTCTTTCCCCAAGCTTTGTTCACTTTTCTTGACCAAGACTAACTCCATCTTCAACCCTTCTTCTATCTCTTTTGCCTTACTCATTTCCTTGCTCAAATGAGTCACTTTGGATGTCAACTCAAGCTTCTCCCCTTTCAACTTTTGTATCTCCTTTTTCTTCTTCAATCTTGAGTTCTCAAAGAATCTCATGAAGTCATCATAGTCCATCTCTTCATCAAACTCAAAATTTGACGTTGAGGAGTTACTCCCACCATTTGAGTCATTTTCATCCACTTCTTCTTGCTTGTCATCTTCCTCTTCTTTATCACTCATAACTTCATTGCTATTGTGAGAGGATGAGAAAGCAATGAAGTTGGCAACTTGGTCTTCCTCATCATCCGAAGACTTGTCTTCATCTTCTAGGTCATCATTATCACTCCAAGTAACCGCCATGGCTCTTCCTTTCTTCTTCTTCAAATTTGCACATTCGGGAGCAATGTGTCCAAACCCACTACACTCATAGCATTGGACACCCTTCTTATGGTCTTTCTCTTGAGCTTGCTCCACTTTCTTGAAAGGAGCCTTCTTCTTTACAAACTTTCCCTTGGAGCCAAACCCTCTCTTCTCAAATCTCATGAATTGCTTGAACTTCTTTGCCATCAAAGCAATTTCTTCATCCGAGTCTTCTTCATCTTTCTCAACCTTGACACTCTTCAAGGCAAGACTCTTTTGCTTCTTTGGAGGTGTAGTTGTAGGACCTTTCCTAGATTCATACGCCAAGAGCCTTCCAATGACTTCACTTGGCTTCATTCTTGAGTAGTCACTATTTTCCTCCAATGCCGTCACTTTGGATTCAAACCTCTCGGGGAGTGACCTCATGATCTTTTGTTTAATTCTTCTATCCGAGTAGGGATCACCAAGTTGGTGACTTTGGTTTACTATATCCATGAGCTTCACTTGGAAGTCATTGAAGCACTTATCATCCTCCATCCTTATGGTCTCAAATTGCGTTTGGAGAACTTGAAGCTTGGAATCCTTAACCACATCGGTTCCTTCATGAGCCGTCTCTAATATATCCCAAGCTTCCTTTGCTATCCTTGTAGTTTGAATGAGCTTGTATTGGTTGTCATCCATGGCACATAGGATTGCATGCATGGCTTTGTTGTTCCATTTTGAAGCCTCAAATTCTTGTGGAGTCCATTGTGCCTTCGGCTTGAGGACTTCCTCTCCACCTCCCGTAGGAGTCATCATAGGTGGAGTGTATCCATCTTCAATCGCCATCCATGCCCGGTCATGAATTTGACTCACATAAGCTTCCATTTTGCCCTTCCATGAGGCGTAATTGACCCCGGTGAGCAAGGGGGGTCTTGTGCTAGAGGCACCCTCACCTCCCATTCCATTTCCACTCATTGTGTTTGGGTTTGAATGAAATGAATGCACACAAACAAACTAAGCACACACCACAATGCAAACAAATGCAAGAGACTTTAACAAGAGCAAGGGATCTCCTAATTATGTTAAGGAACCCGCTCTGATACCAATTGAAAATAAATAATAAACGTGTCCTAAAGTAATCTAGAGGGGGGGTGAATAGATTTTAAACAATTTTACCCAATTTTTCGAGATTAGTCCAAATTACGAAAAAGCCCCAATCTAGTCAATATACAAAAAACATACAAGTGCGGAAATTTGAGGACACACAATATTTACGTGGAAACCCACACGGGGAAAAACCACGGGTTGTTATGTGCGCCACACGAGAACCTCGAATCCACTATTTGCAAATACGATTACAAATTAGGTTGACCACATCACACCTAAATTTACTAATCCGTCTTTGCTACCCGCGGGCCTTTAATAGTGACTCTAGTCCCTTGCTTGCAAACTACCTAAGAGGTAAAAACAAGACTTGTCTCTAAAGTGAAGAGATAGCACAACCTAAGGTGAATATGTGAAATACTCAAGATGCTAAAAATGCAAGGTTAGACATTTTAAGCTTATCTAGGCAAGGATGAACATGTTAGACAATCCTAGATATCATATTACTAGATGACATGCATAAACCAACACTAAATAAGCAACCAAAATCCTATATGCATTATCTATCACAATACAACTCACAAACCACAATAAAACAATCTTGAAACTAAGTCAAGTCATAAAGATGCAATCTTGAATCAATTCAAGTGATAAAGAAGCTATCTTGTAAAGCAAGAACATATAGATATGAGAATGATGTTCTAGATACAAGTCATGTGAGCAAAACTAAAAACCCTAGATGAAATCAACCTAGAATTATGCTAGATGATAAATGAAAGATGCAATATGAAGGGTTTTGTGATTTGGAAGCTTAAAGATGAAGTCTTGATACCTTGGCTTGAAGATACTCAACCATGCTCTCAAAAGTGTAATTTTTGCTCTACAAACCGAGCCAAGACTATCAAGACATATATAAATGGGATCCAAGTGAAGTGACATCGTTTTTGAAAAAAACGGTTCAGATTCCCGTCAGCTGCGCTGGACGACCAGCGCAACTCACCAGCGCACGCCCTTTAACTGGCAAGGGCGCTCGACGAGTGGCGCGCCTCAAGGGCGCAAGACCAGCGGCAACATTCTGGACGAGATGCGCTGGTGGAGCTTGCGCTGGTGACGACCAGCGCACCAACAGCGACAACCTACTGGAGGAGTTGCGCTGGAGGAGAGCGCCGGTGCAGACCAGCGCACGACCAGCGGTAGTCCACTGGACTAGTTGCGCTGGTCAGCTTGCGCTGGTGACACCAGCGCATGACCAGCGCACACACTCCCTTAAGCACACAAACAAAAGTGCAAGGGTCAAAAGAAATGCATCCTAAGCCTAACTAGATATGCCATTATAATCACAAGATGTAAGAAGAGAGATTTAAATACCCAATGATGCACAAAAACTTCAAACACAACATACAAGTAAGAGTTATGCAAGTGTTGTGTGTGTGTGCAACTACATCTCTTCAAAGTAGAGTAAGTCAAGAAATCTACCTTCCTTGAAGCTCTTGAACATGCAATGAGGTTTTCTTCCATCCTAAGCTATCCTTACATATAGAACCCCATTGTGATTTTGCCAACGAAATACGCCAATAAAAAAAGAGGCACTTACATCTATATTTTGCCTTTGTCCAATCATCAACACACGCCTGGATTTCAAGTGATTGTGGAGACATAGCCGACCATCTTGGGTCCAAAATATTTCCACCCGCACTAAATTCTTGTTCCATAGCAACTGTAGAAACCGGCGTTCCAAGAATTTGTTTGGCAATAATAGCCAAAATTGGATAATCTTGTTGATGACTCTTCCACCAAACCTGGAGACTAAATTCTTCATTTGGAAATAGATGAGTGTCTTCTAAATACCGGTCAAGCTCAGAGACACATGAGGATGAAGAAGATGTTCATAATTTTTTGGATCTTTGGGAAAACAGTCGATCCTCTAAACCCCTTAATTGAAATTTTACGGAAGAACTACTACCACCAGATATGGATTGGGGTTGTGAAACCGGCACGTTCAAAGACTCACCATACATTCTAAGATATTCATTGTATAATTCATTAAGCAAAGTTTTAACTGAATTACAACAATGAAGAATATTAACATCTAATCCTAAACATTTGTAATAATTCGTTAAATAATCCTACAAACAATCTAATTTAAAGCGTGGATCAAAACACGATGCAAGTAAGTAAATATTTGGAATCTCCCTATAATACGAAACCCATTTTGTTTTCATGGTAGCAACACATGGACTCAATTGAACATCCAATTCACAATCATTAAATGCACCAGCAATATTAACACTTTGAGTAAGAAATAAATGAGTAGTGGGATAGTAAACACCAGATAAAGCATTGGTAGCATCATTAAAAACATATAACAATTCAAGAATTTTTATACATACATCCCAATGGTTCAATTGAAGAGAAATTGAAGAAACGTTATAATTAATAAAAGAAACTAATAAATCCTTATATTCAACACTTTCATTAAGCAACTTATAAGTTGAATTCCAACGAGTGGTAATATCATGAGAAATTGTTTTGGGACGCATATTATTCAGAGAGCAATATTTTAACCATTGTTTCATGGTTTTGTTATGCCTCCAGATATAGTTAATACTATCTCTAATTGGTCTAATAAAAGCAGAAAGCTTTGTTAATCCAGCTTGAACACACAAATTTAAAACATGGCATGCACAACGTTGATGAAATAATTTACCCCCAAAATAGGGATTGCACAAATCCCGTAACAAAGGAATAGACGCGGTATTGCTTGCAGCATTATCAAAGCCAATAGCAAAAATTTTGTTTAAAATATTATACTCTTGAAAAATGATTTTAAGGAGTCGAAAAATATTTTGAGCTGAATGCGAGTCATCAAAAACACGAAATGCAAGAATTCTTTTTTGCATGTCCCAGTCATTGTCTATATAATGACATGTGATACCCAAATATGAATGACTACTAAAATTGTCGGTCCATATGTCGGCACATACGGAAACGCGACCTTGAAATTGTTCAAAAAATGTTTTCAATGTGTTTTTTTCTTTTTTGTAAATGGCATTTAGTGTACGTTTGAGAGTGGATCTAGGAACACATTGCATTGCAGAATTTAATGCATTTTGGCAATAATTAACAAAACCCATTTTCTCACCAAAACCAAAAGGTAAGTGTTCAGTTGCAACCATTAATGCTAATTGTTCTCTATTTTTTTCAGACGTGTAATGAAATAATTGAATAGAAGAGGTTACGTACCTGGCGATTTGGGCTTGGTTATTTGCCCTCGCGTATTCAGACGGGTGAGTTCTTTTGACATGGGTCTAGAACGTGCCATATCCGAAGTTTCTTGGAACATTGTATGTTTTGGTGCAATAATTTCACTCTATATGGAAAGATCCATCTTCTAACTTAGTTTTCTTCATATGCATTTTGAAGAGTTCGGACTTCGTCCGCTTTTCTTCTTCACCTTCACCTGCAAAAAAATCATCTGAAAGGGGTGGGGGGTTAGATACATTTTCATTAGTATTGGGGGTAATGTGAGCGGGGTCGAGTCCGTCGAACTCGGGAATTGTTAGAGGGGAATTAGGACTAGAAGGGTGATCGGATCCAAATCGATCTTGAAGGAACTGGTGAAAAGTCACATCGTCGTAAGTGACAAATTCACCAATGTGTTCCAACAAGTTTTGCATTTGACTCTTTCCTCTATTCACATTTCTTGAACCATCTCCCCCACTTCCACTTCCTCTTGCCATTGAAAAATTAATAATAATAAAATATAGATATATGTAAAGAAAATATTGTTGGAATAATAATGGTAACAAAGTAAAAAAAATAGATGATTGAAAAAAATATATTGTTGGAAATTTGGAATAAGAGTGGTAAGCAAGTAAAAAAAAAAATATTTGAATGAAAAAAATATATTGTTGAAATAATAATGGTAATCAAGTAAAAAAAATAAAATATGATTGAAAAAAATATATTGTTGGAATAATAGTGGTGAAAAAATATATATGATGGTAAAAAATATAAGAAATAAATATTGTATGCTAGAAAAAATAGAAAAAATAATTTATATATGATATGAGAATTAAAGAAAATTGTAAATGTAGAGAGAATTGAGAATTTGAGATTGAGAGAGATTGAGAGAAGTTGAGAGAATGAGAGTGGTGTGAAGAAAAATGAAGTGTTGGGGGGTATTTGTAGTATAGTAGAAAGGGGTGGCTTTGTAAATAGAAAAAAATAATGGGTGAAAAAATATATATATACATGGCCGTTGGGGTTATTAGAACGGTCGTCTGATGATTGCCCAACGGCCACATTTTAATTTTTTTTCAAAATGTGTGCCATGTGTCAGTTATTGATTGGTCCAATTTTTTTTTATTTTTTTTTCAAATGGTCGCTTTCAACGGTTAGTTTTTTAAAGACGCTGCCACGTGGTAGCGTTTGATTGGTTGATTTTTTATTATTTATTATTTATTTTTTCCTCAACGGTCGCTATCAACGGTTATTTTTTTAAAGACGCTGCCACGTGGCAACGTCTGATTGATGGTTTTTATTTTTTATTTTTTTTATTTTTATAATTAAAAACCGGCAGTTTAACCGCGGACAAAACCGTCGGTTAAACCGTCAGTTTCGGTTCGGTTTTTACACTCCCCAAACCGAAACCGAAACCGAAACCGAAACCCTACGGACCGGTTTTCAAACCGCCGGTTTCGGTTTTTGATTTTCGGTTTTCGGTCCAGTTTGGTCCGTACGGTTCCGGTTAAACCGGAACCGTGGCCACCACTACGTATATCACTATATCCATTGAACACCCTTTTCTTACGAGTTGGTTTTTTACAATAAGTGTATCCAATTAATGGGTTCATATATACATCATAACTCATAGCCTACACCACATTGTTCGAATCGTTATCTAATGTATTAGTGGTGACACGGTTCCGGTCCGGTTCCGGTTCCGCGGTTTGATGGAACCGGAACCGGAACCGCTATATGCCGGTTCCGGTTCCATTGGAACCGGCGGTTTTGAACCTTTTTTTTTTTTTTTTTTTTTTTTTTTTTAAAAAAAAAAAAAAAAAAAAAAAACTTCTCTAATAAAATAAAATATATAAATGACAAATTACAAAATTAAATTAAATTACAAAATTAAATTAAATTATAAAATAAAATTACAAATGACAATTTATGGGTTCTTATGGATGCTTGAACCATGGTTGCAAAATAAAAACACAAACTAAACTAGCCACTAAAGCCACATTCAATACTTGTATAATATTTCAAACAAAAACTATAAGTAGTATAAAGGATTTTTTAAAAACGTGTCCATTTACACAAGGCCTGATGTTAAAGTAATTCTCCGGACCAAGACGGGCACAGATGTGGTGTGGGATCGGGAGGAAAAGGTTTCTTACTAGGTTTAAACGAGGTTCGAAATAGACACAACACTTAAAAACACTTTTTTTTGATGAAAAAGGGGTTTTTAGGGCTCGAAAAGTGGCCACAAGCCCTCTGGACATCATTCTATGCGATTTCAAAAAAAAAATTACCTGATTCGGACATCCGAGCACAAAGTTATGGCCTTTCAAAGTTTAAGGCATATATAAAAACATTTTACCGCAATTTTTTTTTTTTAAGGCAAATTTTTTCTATTCTCTCATTGGAGAGAAATTAGAATTAGAGAATTCAGAAGAAATTGGTGTGAGGAAAAATGAAAGGGGGTGGTATTTATAGAAAAAAAAAAAAAAAAAAAAAATTATTGTGAGAACCGGCGGTTCGAACCGGAACCAGAACCGCCGGTTCCAATCCGGTTCGAACCGCCGGTTCGACCAAACTCTTGAACCGGAACCGGAACCGGAACCGGTCTCCGCCGGTTCAGGTTCCGGTTCAAGAACCGGAACCGGAAAACCGGTTCCGGTTCCGGTTCCGGCCGGTTCCGGCCGTTCCAACCGGAACCGTGCCAGGTCTATGTATTTAAACACTATGATATTATCAACAACGTCCTATTAATTAACGAGATATGAACAATTTAGTTTAACAAAATGGTACATGAAGCTCTCATGGTGATAGGGTGTGGAAATGAAATTGATATATTTTGTTGTTTATCTTCTCTCACAAGCAAATTAACATCTTTAGTTGTTTGTTTGAATTTGATCTCTTTTTCTCATAAACCAGGACTCGTTTTGTATCTTCTTTAACGGGTCCTCTGAACAATCCGGCATAGATTCGTGTCCAGTTTAATTATCCAAACACTTGTACTCAACTTTTTCACCAACCACACTCTTATCTGTTTTGATCTCCTCCTCAAATCCACATATATTTTTTCACATGTTGAATCTGCAAAAAGATAAAAAAGAAACCGAAAGAAATAGATCATTAAAAACTCAACCAATTATAATTAATTATAAACATCTGACAATTAATAACCCTAGTTTGGGAAAGAAAAAACAAAATCCAAAAACAGCTAAATTCAAGGCTGCTTCAACAAATATCCTTCGAAACGGTCTCTATAGTTCCAATGTCGTCACATAAAAAACCTGAGATAGAATCAAACCCACCAATTCCTGCATCCCATTTTTGCCCCTCCATGCCTTTTTATTGTTTCGAAACCTGGACAATTAAGAAACCTATCCTTAGAGCTGACTAGCTTTTGCACTTTAAAAGGAGAAATTCTCGCTTGGTTTTTTATAACCAAAACAGAGAGAGTACGTAGTGTTAGTGTTAGCTAGTGTGTGTTTTTTACTTGCTTAGATCGTGAAGAGAGAAATGGATCATATTGGTTTGGGTGGTGATCATCATGCAGCTGCTCTGGCGCCAGTAACCACCGCTGACAGGATTCACAAAAATCGAACGAATCGGAGGAATAATCAGCACACTAGGGTTGCTGCCACCGATAACAACCCCTATGTTTTCCAGCTGCCGCGAGTGCAGCGTCCATATCATCAGCCACCCCAAGCTCCACCTCCTCGTGTAAGTAGCTTCGCTTTTTCACTCCGTGTGTGTCTATTATTTACATATATTACTTGTTTATTGTTTTATAGGGTGACGACTGACAATCGATTTCTATTCTTCAGGATTCATGCATTTTTTGAAAACTTAATTTGATCGGTTTTTTTGTTTGCACTGATAAATATAAATATATCTTCATTTTGCTTTACTATATATGGATCTTTTATATAATTTTTAGGGTTTTTCATTTTCTGGTTGGTGGAACGGTGGTTGATTATATTATATCATGTTTTTTTCTCTCTATTTTTAACACCGATTTGATCATAGGCTAGCCTCATGTAAACTACGCACATCCGAGAAATCTCGAATCCCATTCTCCAAATCAAATAAAACTAATTATTTTCAATATTTATGTTGATTTTTATAATTTTGCGCCAAAATACATCCAATTGTAGCGTATGATCTTAAGTTGTGTTACAATAAGATCGAGGATTAGAGTTCTAATTATCTTACACTGTGTCAATTAAAATCTAAAATTTTGACTTATTTTCACTCATTTTATAAAGCCGTTAAAGTTCTGATATTTTTAAAAATAACGATAATTAATGGATTTTACCACGATGACATTTTAAAAAATAATGATAATTAACGGACTTTATCGTGCATTTTATAAAGTCGTTAAAGTTCTGACATTTTAAAAAATAACTAGAATTAATGAACTTTGTTGCCACTCGAAATTAGGGTACGTACACACAAATTAACAAATACTTATATATATATATATATATATATATATATATATATATATATATATATATATATATATAATATCCTAATAATCAATTTACAAATTTTAAATTTCCTCTATCTTCAGTCTCCAGAACTCACTTCACAACTTTAATATTTAGATGACAATTTCAATTCCAAAACTTATTTTATCACGTACCCCAGTTTTGGTTCACCTCAAATTTCTCATTGGATTATAAATATATATACATTTTAGCATTTGACATTTTATACAATGTTGCAGGAAATGTTTAATCCATTATTGATGACACAACTCTTCAAGAAGCGGTTGAGAAAAAGCGATGTGGGCGTAGCTCGGCGCATAGTGCTTCCAAAAGTTGGCAACTTTCTTCTTCAACTTAAATTAATTCATTGAATTCAACATGAGATCATACACTGTTCTTCATGTTTTTCTATATATATATCATTTGATTGTAAGACTTCTAAGTTAAATATAATTTGCAGAGACTTGCCGAGGCTTATCTCCCTCACTTATCAGAAAAGGAGGGTGTGTGGCTGAACTTCAATGATATGGACTACATGCAAGTATGGACATTCAGATTCAGGTTTGATTTACTATCTCTGTCTCTCTTGTACGTTTTTTAACATGAAATCGACTTTGTACTCAAAAACGTTACAAAGGGATGATCAGTTCACTCTCTCAAAAGTGATCTCATCACTTTGTAAGTTATAGAGCGGGTTTTGTAACGTCACAGATCGAGTCTATTCTGGAAAAGTGTAGAATTACTATAATAATCCATGTTTGATATCTGCAATCATTCTTTTAGGTTTTGGGCACGCTAAATAATGGTAGCCGAGTCTACCTCTTTGAACACACCAGTGAGTCATCAAACTATATAATCCCAATATTATTTATACTACTCATGAGTCATGACTTATATATGAGTTTATATTTATTTGAGTACTGGGGATATCGATTTAACTTTATGAATTTATCCAAGGGATGAAGAGAGAAATTGGAATGAAAGTCAATAGAGTTAATTCTGTAAGAGTTAGTTTACTGATCTAGAATGTCCCAATAAAATAAAGTGAATTTAATTTCTAATTTGAGATTGTAATATTTAATAAAAAAAATTAGTTGAGAATCATGCATTTTAGGACACAAAATAGGAATTAAGTTCCCTTACATGATTTTCTTTCCAATAGAACCAGATTTTCTTTAATTTATTTTCATTATTGATTAGTAAACACGTTCGTCCTGAATTTTTTATTTTTAGGAACAATTGAATGCATGCATCCTCTTATGTTTCATGTTATCTCTGTTCGAGAATCAGGAAGTTCTTGAATTAATCAACCAGCAAAACATGTCATCTCTTCATATATATATATTTTTTCTTTCATATCATTGATGAGCATATGAATTTCATGAATTTGAGCTGACAATCTTTTTCGTCTTTCATTTCGAACTCATCCCATCCCTTGGATATGTATTATGAATAAATAAATATAGGGTAATGTTAACATGTGCCCTTAGGGCACGGGTTAACAATTAAAAATTTATCGAGAGCCCCTTTTATGATTCAAATAATTTTTCTATTCTTTTTTTTTTTTGTATTTCGTATCCGGATTCTTATTTTCTACTAGACATGTCGAATATCCGATTATCAGTTATCAAAGCTTAAAATATATATATATATATATGTTACAATTGAAAATAAATTAAATAGAGAGTTTGATTTTACAATAGGAGAGTTTAATTTTGCAGATGGATGGTTTGATTGAACATAGAAGAAGATATAAAATAATAGATTTTAGTACAATTAAAAAAAAATTAACCATTTAAATAAATGATTCAAATCACTTGTCAAAAGAGATGGTGTCTCAATTTGTGTCTAACCAACCAAATTGGGCCATGTGTACACATTTAAAAAAAAATAAAAAAAATTTGACATGTGATTTGAATCCTTAAAGAAGAAAAAGAATAACATTAATGTGTAATATTGTTTTTAGGTAAATATTAATGAGTATTTAAGTCCACTTAAATGTAGTTTACTTGGAAATAGTAATCTTAGATTTGAAAATATGAATGAACGGTAATTTAAAAGTTAAAAAAATAATATTTTTTGAATAATAAATAAAAAGAAAAATATTGGATATTAATTGTTAATATATATATATATATATTGATAATGAAAATATGGGGGCATTGATTTTAGGTGGGATCTTAGGCAACTTATTGCAACTACCTCAATTGTCTAGAGGTCCAGCCGGCCCTACATCCACGGCTCACAAATTAACGGTCCTGATCAGAACAGCCAATTCGACTTTCGCAACGAAGAAACACCGGATTATGAATTGCTTGTAAGCACCCCTAACTGCCAAAGTCTCGACTTCTTCTGATCTCCTTTCTGAACTGGGATGAAGATGGTGTATATATGCTTGTTGTCTGTGATTAATAAATGTGAATAGAAACTAAAAAGCCAGTTATAAGTCTTGTTTTACACGTAATGGTAGAAAGAATTTGAAGATGATGTTAAAATGTTAGTTTTTGTATATAATTATTTGTAATTTTCTATCTATCTATCTATCTATCTATCTGAAAATTATCAATGTAAGATCATCATGTTTTTTCGTACAGAATTCTCAATAGATACCTGTGTCTATTTAGAATCTAGCATGAAAAAAATGAAATCGATCAAACCCGAAAAAATATTTAAAAAATTGTCATTTTGTAATGTTATAGAGTTGAATACGGTCTTGAAAAAATATATATATATATATTCGAAACAGATCTGACTAGAAAATATATATATATCAAGACGCAGAAGGGACCTGCTTGCCCAACCCAGCTTGAAAATTTGGGTTTCTGTAGGATTGTGGTAGTCCTAGCTACCCCGCCTCAGGAAATCCCCGACCTTGTTCTTCAATTATTTAGACCTCTCAAAAAGGTTATTGTGAAATTCTATGTTAGCTAGAAAAAATTCCTGCGGCATTATTCATGAACAGCACTTTGCTGATAATCATATCTATCAATTGAAAAGGCAGTACGTACTCTAATCAATCTAGCCAAGTGATCGAACTCATTAATTAATCGGAGAAGCTTTTAATTAAATGTGAAAACATTACAAATTTACAATTTCAAGGACCGCACTTGTAAACGTAGACACTTTTAAAAGCTTCATCACATGAAAATACGAATAATCATAATTTGAAGTACTAATGTGTTAACATTAGGTTTTGGTCTTTCAAACTTTCGATAAATGTGTTCTGTCCCTTTATGTACATAGTAGCAAATCAATCACGATCGCTTTATATTAAAACATTAAGACGTATTCCACCACCGTCCAATATGTATCGGACGGTTTGGCGGTAAATGTATTTATTCAATTTAACAATGTTTTATGTTCGAATCGTAATACCACGTGTGATATTTTCATTTTTCGAGATGCAAAATGGTGGGAATCCGTTCGGCAGCGATTTTTTTTTAAAAAAAATACGAAAACTTAATTGAAAACTCTGAGGAAGCATAGACAATTATTTTCAATTTGAACATGTCTCAAGATAACAAGATACAAATGAATCCAGTTAGGAATGAGACCACATTACAATTGTGGAATTACTATAATAATAGATAAACATTATAATCAATTAAACTTTGTTTGTATGGTAATTATCAATATAATTTATTAGGTGTTATAGCTATTTTTTTTAATAATATTAATATTATCTTTTATTATTGTTGTTGCTGTGTACTTACTGTTTTAATATTAAGTATACTATCAGATGCGTTTTTAATGTTTTCATTCTCGGAATATCGTTTTTAATAATTGCTACCAGATACGTTTTCAGATTCAAAAAATAGAAAATAAAAAACAAAAACCGAAAACAAAAAATGAAAATGTTAACGAAATACATATTTTTTTCGAGCTATAATAATAATAATAAAAAAAATCAGGATTTAAGGGAGGAAGACCTGTATTATTTCTCCATTTGGTAAGACGACGATCTGATCGTCATGAGACTTTCATTCAAGAAACGATATGTGACACTTCTAACTAATCATATATTATTTATATTAGTGTCACATATCGTAATTTTATGAATGAAAGTCTCACGATAGGATTGTTAGATCCAAAATTTCCTCATCTTTTAACAAACCGAAAGAAAAATGAATAAGAACTAATTAAATAATATATAACAACATATTACATATGTAGAAAGTACAATTGGCTAAGCTGGATTAGATTCAAAAGTTAAGTCTTTAATTTCTAAGGACCCCATTATTAGCAGCAGTAATGCTATTGTCAAATTTATCTGCGAGATAGGCTGGATAAAAAATCAGCACACAAATTTATCTTTGAGGTTTTTTCAAATGGAAATCCACTAAACGGGATGAAGTTGACTTAGCTAGAGAGTTAGTGTTGGCTGTGTTGCTATGTCATTCATACTTACACTGTTGAACTCGTGGGTTCGAGTCATTCCTCTACCCAAATTATACTTGGATATTGTGGGATTTTGCAACCAAGTTATATAACTCCACGTTCAACACAAAATTGGATTAATTAATCTATAATGAAACAAGGGTAAGAGTGTCAAATTATTTTCTTATAAACAATCGTGACTCGAAATTAGGGCACACATAAACAATTACTTTTTTATAATCATTATGAGATTTTCACTCATAAACGATACATTGCAGTGATGGCACCTTTAACCAATCATATTATATTATAGGGTAAATTGCACTAAAATACCTTGACATTTGCTAATATTGCAACTAGATTGCACTTTTACTACAAATGATAGATTAATACCCTTAACCAAACGGTGGATTGTTAACATTAATGGTTAACTAGTCAATTTTACGAAATGTCCAAATTATCCCTAATAAAATCAGAAAGTAAAATAAAAAATCAGGAAAATAATAAAACATTTCGAAAAAAGAAATGACAGAGAACTTCTTCATCATCAAACAATCACCTGTAAAGTGATTGGCATGTTCTTCAACAAAATTTAATACCATTCTCAACTTTTGTTGGTATGTTGCACATCTATTATAGGCATCACTTCTTCTTCCCTCTCTTTCATTTCTCTCACACGAATCATCAAACACCTTCTAGGAACCCACACAAAATCTCTCAAAACACAAAGTCTCCCTACAAGCCTACAAACCCACATTCTTCACTCAAGTTTAGAGACATCACTGATAAAAATAGTTCAACACCACTACTAATTCAACATCATCAAACATATCGTTGATAAAAAAAAAATGGAAGAAAAAAAGGATTGAGCTAATTCATCCAATCTATGTGTGTTTCTCCCTGCCATTGTTGTTTTTTTTTTCTTCCAATGAAAACAAATCCCCTGAAAACCCCCACAAACATTTGGTTTCGACCCCTCTTCGAGTCTTCAAAATCGTTGTCTTCTTCTTGCAGTGGCGATGATTTGGGAGGCATATCGGTTTCTCTTGTGGGGTTGCCATGGAAGAGAGAGAGCAAGAAAATAGAGAAGACTTTTGTGATTGTCGCTGAAAACAAATCGGAGAAGATGATGGAGAGAGATTATTAGAGATCTTGTTCCAATTAAATATCTGGGAACCAAATCTCAATTTTTTTTTAAAAAAGCTTCTTACACATTTTTTTTTTAAATTACAGATTTTATTCCTTAATTTTAAGAATAAAATGACGTTATTACCCTTTTGACATAAAAAACACAGTTAACTATAACGGTCAACGTTAGGTTAAGGGTACCTCTCTGTAATTTAAGTAAAAGTACAATTCTAGTTGCAATTTGAGCAAATGTCAGAGTACTTCATTGCAATTTGCCCTATATTATATCATATAAGAAATTCTTGTATTAAAACACCGTCCAATCCAAAATTCTCTGGTCTTCTAACAAACTAAAAGAAAATTGAATATGAACTAATTAAATAACATCTAACAACATATAGAAATTAAATAGTCAAGTACTAGCAAGTTAGATTATTCAAAATCTAGGTCTATTTCCTCAAGTCCCCATTATTAGCAGTAATTAATGTTATTGTCAAATTTGTCCGCGAGATAGGCTGGACAAAAAATCAGTACTCAAATACGAGATTTTTTTTCGTTTTTTCATATTATTATTGTCAAATTATATGTCTGCTGACTGCTGCTAACAAACTACAGGATTGAATTCCTGCGGCATTATTCATGAACAGCACTTTGCTGATAATCTATCAATTGAAAAGGCAGTACGCACTCTAAAGTCTAAACAATCTAGCCAAGTGATCGAACTCATTAATTAATAGGCGAAGCTTTTAATTAAGGGGAATGCTATCTACCTTTCCCATTTGCCTTTCCCATTTACCTTTCCCACTTATTGTTTGACACGTGTATACTTTTTCATTTAATAAAAAGCTCTCACTTTTTGCTACAAAACTTGTTTACGTCTTTACCCCTTATTAATGAAATGATAAAAGCAACTATTAAGGGTAAATACGTAAACACTTTTAAAAGCTTCATCACATGTGAATAATCATCATTTGAAGTACTAACGTGTTAACATCATCGTACTAATGTGTTAACATTAGGTTTTGGTCTTTCAAACTTTCGATAAATGTGTTATGTCCCTTTATGTATGTGTAGCAAATCAATCACGATCACTTTATATTAAAACATTAAAAGACTTATTCCATCACTGTCTAATATGTATTGGTCCTATTGGACGGTTTGGCGGTAAATGTGTTTATTCAATTTAATAATGTTTTATGTTCAAATCGTAATACCATGTGTGATATTTTCATTTTTCAAGATGCAAAACGGTGGTAATCTGTTTGGCATGGATTTTTTTTATTTATTTTTAAATGAAAACTTATGTGAAAACTCTGAGTAAGCATGGACAATTATTTTCAATTTGGACATGTCTCAAGATAACATGATACAAATGAATCCAGTTAGGAATGAGATCGTATTACAATTGTGGAATTACTATAATAATAGATAAGCATTATGATCTATTAAATTTTGTTTGTATGGTAATTATCAATATAATTTATTAGGTGTTATAACTATTTTTTTAATAATATTAATATTATCTTTTATTATTGGTGTTGCTGTGTACTTACTGTTTTAATATTAAGTATATTATCAAACGCGTTTTTAATATTTTCATTCTCGAAATATCGTTTTTAATAATTAGCAAGTTAATAAATATTAAGTTACTGTTTTTAATAATATTTTCAAGTACTTAGCAAGTTAGATTATTCAAAATCTAGGTCTATTTCCTCAAGTCCCCATCATTAGCAGTAATTAATGTTATTGTCAAATTTGTCCGCGAGATAGGCTGGACAAAAAATCAGTACTCAAATACGAGATTTTTTTTTCGTTTTTTCAAGATGGCTTATTAATTATACTATTATTGTCAAATTATATGTCTGCTGCTAACAAACTACAGGATTGAACTGTACTTTTTGCTGCTAATTATTAATCGAAAAGGCAAGCAGAGTCTAGTCAATCTAATAATAATTCAGTGAATTGAATTTATCAGCAGTAATTAAGTATTTAAAGAAGCTTATTTTAATGGCTAAAAATTATTTATTAAAAAAGAAGAAAGGTGATGCCAACCGAACAAAAAAATATATATATATATATATAATCTTTCTATTATCCGTTCGAACTGAAAATAAATATATCAGGACGAAGAATGTGGACCATAGATTATGGAGAAATTTTGACAAGTACATACACTTTGAGTCAAAGTATGTAAATCTAGTGATCCATATTCTTCGTCCTGATATATTTATTGTCAGTTCGAATTGATAATAAAAAAATATATATATATATATATATATATATATATATATATATATATATATATATATATATATGATGGCAAAATAAGATGATAAAGGTTCTCCTGATAATTAAAAGCTTAGTTTAATTAGTGGCGGTTAAATTTCCGTGGTATATATATTTTTTGGTGGATGACTAATCTTATAACTAAAAAGAATAGTCTATTTTGGATTGTGACATTAATATACAGAGACTTCCTTAAATTTGGGGGATTGGGGCTGTGAAAAAAATAAAAAATAAAAAATAAAAAAAATAATAATAATTTAAAAACCTTTTGGGCCTCGGCTATGGCCCCATGGAATACATATACCATTTTCTTCGTTTTTATGTTCGATTGAATCTAAAAAATTTTCTCTCTGACCTCTCTCTTCCTCTTCTAAACCTTAAACACCTTTCAACCCGTCCGCCGCCGACACCCTGCTGTGCTAGGGGGTGTCGGCGGCGAAGTAGATCTTTCGAGAGGTCTAGTCGGCGACGATCGCCGCTCTCCGACAAGATCCGCGGTGGTTTTCTCTTTCTTCTCAGCGGTTTGCCGGTGGTTTTCTTCTTTTTGCGGCGGTTCACTTCCCGATCCAGCTAGGGTTCCTCCTTCGGTTGCAGCGCCGGGGATGGCGCTCGTCCGGATGACCTCTCCGTCACCGTTAGGTCATTTTCCAGTTGCCTCCGGTAGCCCTCCGGTTTGAGGCGCTCCATTTCGAGCCGGCCAGTTGTTCCCTGATCCAGCCGGATCTTCGGCGCCGTCCGACCTGGTCTTGGACATTTTCCGGCAGCCAAGGCTCCCCTTCCTGCGATCGGTTTTCTGTTCGATTTGTTTGTGGGTTTTTTTTGGTTTCTGTTCCTGTAGCTTCCCTCTGCAAACTGAGATTGGCCACTAGCCAAGCTAGCCAGGGTGGTTGGACGCTCCTTTGGAGCCCTCCTCCACCAGAGTGCCAAGGCTTGCATGAATTGAAGCTTTTGTTTGGTCCACCTAGTGTGTGGCCGGCTTCCCTCTTAGTGAGGGTGTTTGTCCCACCTATGTGTGTGGGTTGTTGTCCCACCTTTATGTGTGGGTTGTTGTCCCACCTTTGTGTGTGGGTTTCTCTCCCCCCGTGGGAGATCTTGTCTGGGCTGTACTTGGATGTCGATAGTTGATGGGTCCCAGCTACTGTTGTAAACATGTATTCATGTAATCCTGTCCTGGATCTGTATTCCAGGTATTGTAATCCAGTTGTTTATTTATTTCAAAAAATGTATATATATATATGTTCGATTGAATCTCATGTTTATTAACTTCGCCTACTCTAACTGTGGCAAATGAGTCATGCCTAGTGTAATCAAGTTTACTGTCAAAATATATATATATATATATATATAATATACATTACGCGGGTGATTCAAATATAAAACATTATCAAACTGTATTGCGAAATAAATATGATCATGAAACAAGAGTTGAAAAAAAATGAACACTACAAACAAAAAGCTTGGATGAGCGTGAGCCAATATCAGAGAATGATAATAATTACATGAATGCATGGACAGCTGTCACATAAATGACTTGAAAATTTTTCTATTAACATTTAATTCGATTAGGGTACAGACCAATTATATATAATTTATCGCTAAATGGTAAATATATATACAGTAAGATATATCATAAATCATGAAAAGAAACACATTTCCTCGGTTACTGCATCGAACAAGCTGTGTTCGAAGACTTTGTGTCTTTGTTGCTCTATGATCCATAGTGCTAAGAACGTAGACTTTATATTATAGATTGTAGATTGTAGTAGAATGTAGAATTTAGAATTTATATAGATTTTAGATTATAAATTATATATATATTTTTAGCTAAATTCTAGACATCAAATTCTAAATTGAAAATTGTAGATTATAGATTATAGTAGAGTGTACAATCTACTGCAACCTACAAATTTACAAATTACAATCTACAATATATATATATATATATATATATAGACAGACAGTCTTTCTATTGTCAGTTCGTCCTGACAATAAATATATCATGACAAAGAATGTGGACCACAGATTATGGAGAAGTTTTGACAAGTGCATACACTTTAAGTCAAAGTATGTAAATCTAGTAGTCCACATTTTTCGTCATGATATATTTATTGTCGAGACGAACTGATAATAGAAAATCTGTATATATATATATACCCACGTAAAATTAAAAAGTGCTCTCTAACATAAATTCTTGAGTCCGTGACACTGTCTTTAATCTTTATTAATAGATGAGTGCTAAATTCATTCTCTCAACCCACTCTCTCAATATACTCTTTGTTCTTGTGTTGACATGCGAACAATAATAAATGTTTTACATTAAAAATTTAACTTTTATAAATAGCCTACTTTTTCGTTTTATTTACAATACAAACTAACAACTAATTTCCTAGATTATCCTTCTTCATTTAATATCAATTTTTTTTTATATATATAAAAAATATCAGGCATGTGGTTTGTGTTGTTACTCAACGACTTTACAACTTTTTTTTTTTTTTTTTTCTACAGTTCCATCAGGTCTGAGTTAACTTTAACTCTCAACATTTACAAATAAAAATTACTTTCTCACCATTGTTACAGCTCTATACAGATTTTTTTTTATATTAAATAATTTTATTGTATTGGATTAAATTTTTATATTTAACTTCTTTTATTTGAATTTCTTTTTCAATACTTGTTTGTGCAGTTCTCACCATTTTCAAATATAAATTGTCTTCTCACCATTGTTACAACTGTATTTAAGTAATTTTTTTTAATTGATTTTAATATTAAATAATTTTATTGTATTGGGTTAAATTTTTATATTTAATTTTTTTACTTAATTTCTTGATAACTTGTATGTGCATGAAACACCAATTCTCACCATTTTCAAACACAAGTTCTCTTCTCATCAATATTGTTACAAGTAATTTTTATTTTTATTTTTTTTATAAAGTAATTTAATTGTATGGATTAAATTTTTATATTGAACTTCTTTTATTTGAATTTCTTTTTCAAAACTTGTTTGTGTAGTTCTCACCATTTTCAAATATATCCAGGTAATTTTTTAATTCATTTTCAATTAAATAATTTTATTGCATTAATTTGGTTAAATTTTATATTGAATTTTTTTTTCTTAATTTGTTTTTCATAACTTGTATATATAGTAAACTTCAATTCTCACCATTTTCAAACACAAGTTATCTTCTCACCATTGTTACAGCTATATTCAGGTAATTTTTTAATAGTTTTTTTTATTAAATAATTTTATTGTATTGTATTAAAATTTTAAACTGAACTTCTTTATTTTGATATAAGTGAAATATAAAAATATAATCCAATATAATAAAATATTTGATAAAAAACAGTAAAAAAATTACCTGGATAGAGTTGTAACAATAGTGAGAAAGCAATTTTTGTTTGTAAATATTGAGTTAATGGAACCGTAGAAAAAAAAAAGAAAAAGGAGTAGAGCTGTTGAGTAAATATTTTTATTTTAAAAAAAAATTGATATTTGATTGGACAAACTATTGTAATTACCCAAAAAGTAAAAATTCCCATGAAATTAGCATGAATGTTTGAATTATTTTCTCAAGTTCAACTCTCTTTGCCTGAATTGCTAACTCTACTTTATAAACACTACTGATGAAGATCAACTTTATTTGTAACGTACAGCTTTACCTAACAGACAACAGAGAGCTGGAGATCACTAAATTACATTCACACAAGCCAATGACCCCTTTGCCAAGATGGTTGGACCCTTCTTTGGAGCCCTCCATCATCATCACCACCAAGGTTTAAGTGCCAAAGCATGTATGGATATATGCAAATTTTCTTTGTGTGGGTGCGTCTGTCTGGGTCATGCATATTATTAAAGTAAGAGAGGAAAATAATAGACAACAACATAGAGGTCATGCATATTATTAAAGTAAGAGAGGAAAATAATAGACAACAACATAGAGAATATAAAACTAATAAAAAAATAAAAATAAAAATCCCAAAGAAATTTATCTTTTATAGCACTAAAAACCAAAAATTAATAGTACATGTTAACTTTTGTCAAGTCATAATTGTCGCTTTCTCTATAATTGTTTATATATATATATACACGTGAAAATATTCATACATCTTCTATTATGATCTCATCACCTTAACGAGGAGCACTGCACCCAACATTCTGTCCGGACTTGTACTTGTGCATGTATGTTTATAATACAAAATAATAATAATAATAATAATAATAAAATCCATAATTTTTTAAGCAAGAATTTTCTTTTCTTTTCTTTTTTTTCAACGACTGCAATTTTGCTCCTTAACTAGAGGTAACCATTACCTCCTTCCTTAAATGTTGCCACGTGTTCCAAACTTAACTCAAAGTCCAAAGTTAACCCAAAGTTAACCCAAATTTAGAATATTTGACAATATTTAGGGAGGGAGGTAATTGTTACCTCTAGTTAAGGTGGGCGAGCAAAATTGCACTATTTTTCAACGTGGTAAATGCGAAATATGGTCAAAACCGATGAATAATATGATGATTTTGACTGGTAGAATTGAATAAATAATTATTAAACACAAACAAATGGAATAATCATGAACAACAGCAACCAATGGCTGATTAGCAAAACTTTTACCGCAATATTTTCAACTGACAGCTGAATTATTTCAAAGCAATTAATAACTGTAGGAGAGAGACGTTCACGTACCTGGTTAATTTCAAAGTAAACGATTATCGTCTTTGAAAGAAACTCATATTTTTCAACACACACACACAGAGAAAGCACGTAATTGAAAGAAATAACAACGTACATATATATATATATATATGATTAATTATGGAAATTATAAACTCATTTCCTTGATTTACTACTTTAATTTGTTATTAATATTCCTTGAACGGCTGATAATGTGGACACACATCGATTTATTTTTCTGAATTATTATTACAGTAAATCTCGATATTTAAGCGAGAGTATATATAATATCCAGACATATAACAATCTTGTAAGACCATTTTCAACCCATTGCATCAATTTGTTGCAACTTTAAAGTAAAATACAGCAACTTTCACACCACCATTTCTAACTCACTGCACAAAATCTTACTCTAAAAAGGATATTCCCTAAATATTCACTTTTTTATTATTTCTCAATAATTAACATTTCACCCCTTAATTAACATAATATTACGATAAGTTAAGAAATTAACAAATTAGTAAATCATAAACAAAAGCATTAGATAATAAAAAGGGATATATTAGAATAAATTTGATTTAATAGGGATAAAATATATAATCAAAATCCCCAGGAAATTATATTGCATTAATTTTTTAATTCTCTCAACTTCAGACCACCTATAAAAATCACGTTGGGTGATGGTGGCGGCGGCAGTTATACAGTTATACTGATAATTATAAGCACAGATCTTGGACATTATTTTGTAGTTATTTTATGATATTTAGCTTTTTAGTAAATTATAGTATTGATGCTTAAATCATTAAAAGACAAAAACTGAAAATCATTTATAAAGTAACCTTATCGGTAGCAGAAAATTATTATCATAAACATTACTAATATATATAGAAGGTTTCTCACCTACAAACATCCTTATATAAAATTAGATACAAACTCATTTTTCATCATTTGGATCAAAATCTTAGGGTTGATGTGTATTCTCTCTCCTGACCCACCATTTACACAACAACCATTGGATTTTGATCGAAATGATGAAAAGTGGGTTTGTATATAATTTTATATTAGGGGTTTATAGGTGAGAAGCCTTATATATATATATATATATATATATATATATATATATATATATATATATATATATATATATATATATATATATACATATTCCCGTTCACATCAGTGCGCACTAATATAATTACATCAGTACCAATGCATGTGGACTACTGATTTTGAAGAAGTTTTAATAAATGCATACACTTTAAGTTAAAGTATGTAAATATAATGATTCACATCTAAGAGCATCTCCAATGCTATTATGCATTTGGAGAAAATGGAGTGCCACATAGGATAGATATTGAAAAAGTTAGAAAAACTCTCTCCAATGCTATTATCTAAATTGAATATGGAGACGATGTGGCCAAAAGAAAGTTAGAGAATATGGAGTTGGGTTTCTAATTCTAGAAACTTTCCTAGAAATGCTGACTAGGATTTCTAACTCGTTCCACCAATAAGATTAAAGCTTTCAACTATTTCCACCAATAAGATTAAACCTCATTTAATTATAAAAAAAAATAGGAGAGAGAGTGTAATAATTGTTTTATTATGATTGGACATAAAATAGATGCATATTTGACTTTAGATAATTGCATTGGAGATGTGAATATGCATTTCTCTAATTTTTTTTCAAAAGTGGGCCCATAACAAATAGAAATGCTGATGTGGCACTATTTAGAAACTCAAAAATGCATATTTGCATTGGAGATGCTCTAACGCACTGATGAAGTTATATCGGTGCGCACTGACGAAGTTATATCGGTGCGCACTGACTTGAACATTTATAATATATATATATATATATATATATATTTGATATCCTCTCATACTATATATGCATCGACAACAAGAAAATTAAATCTCATTTAATCCAATAATTCTCACAATTAAACAACCAGAATTAATCCAATAATTCTCAAAATTAAACAACCAGAAATAAAACGAGATGAGGTTGGTCTGGTGGTAAACTCATCACACCTACACCACGAGGTTGCGAGTTCGCATTCTCCCCCCTCCCTAAAAACCTCAGAATTTTTGTACTAGCGTAATACTTAAATAATAATAATAACCAGAACTACATGTCAAGTACTATCTTAAAAATGTTTCAGAAAAATTGAAAATTATTAGTACATGCAAGAGAAACACTTTTGAAGGCCTTTTAAACTTCAGATGTGGTTTTGTTTTTGTTTTTTTTTTTTTCCTTTTCCACCATCGATAATTTGCCTGCAATGAAACCAAAAAATTGCATTAAATATAAGAATTTGTATGATCATATTTGTGAGCAGAATTTGGAAGATAACAAGACTCACTTTTGATGTTTAATTTTCAATTAGAAAGAGTGCAGATTGTGTAGTCCTCCATATTGATTAACAAGTTCTTGTTTCTGGCCACCGTCTTCGTTGGTGCCGCCCCGTAACAGATTGCAATTGTCCTGTACAAGTGATTGATTATCAAAGTTAGAATTAATTGTCTTCAGTAGCTGTGTAATGTTTGTTCAATGAATTACTGTTAAATTGTTAATTAAATTTCTAATTAAAGAGTACATGAAAGGTGACAATATTGGATCTCCCCTCTTTATGAGGTAGCTGAACGGAGCTGGATTCCAACACAGGTGGCTGCAGCTGCTCAAAATCCAGGATGCAAGTCTTCTGCAAATTGATGTCAGAATCCATGAGAAAGTTTGAAAATAAATTTTGAAAGATCTGTCTGACTCCTATCTTGAGTTTGAGAGAATTCCGTAAAAATTCTGATCTCTCTAACTGGAGTTTAATTAAATGTTGTAAGAGATACATACTAGATACTTCATTTAGAAAGAGATCAGAGTTTTTACAGGATTTTCGGACTTTAGAGAGCTGTCGGGTGCGGTTCCTGTCAGAAGCCATAAATGATTTTCAAATAAACCTGTGTAGTACGAGGAACATACCTCTTGGACAACTGGGTTTGTATTGAAGTTCATCATTTCAAAGTCATTATTCAACATGGGATTTAGAGAAGAAAATTTGTCTGCAAGAAACTGAAGATGAGAATAATAATTAATTAGTTGCTCATTAATCATTGTATATTATAAATTAATTAGCTGATGAAATCAATCACAGTTATATATGTTTTGAAGAATTGATTAATAATGAATTTACCTGTACTTGACTCTTCAAAGTCATCACATATCTAATGATTTCATCTAATATCAGAGCCTTGCCTGTCATCTGTTTGTTTCAATAGAAAATAAAAACATTGCATCAATAATTCCTGTTATCTTGTTGTGAGACTGATGAATTGGAGAGAAATTAATTAATCCAAAAAAATGTCACCTCGTCACATCCTGGAACAAGAGATTGCAATAGCTTCATTCTTACACTGATTTTCTGTCTTCTTACCTGCAAGTAATTAATCAAATTACCCATTTAACAAATTAGAAAAAAATTCAATATAAATAAATGGAGCAGAAAATATATAAGTTATGGTGTTAATTCATTAATTAGTTAGAAATATATTATTACTCACTCTCTCAGCTAGGCTGTGACTGTCTGTTGCCTGACCTCTCCTTGCTCTCACATGAACATAACCAGATGGAACTTCTACACAAACTTTTTTCTGCTTCTTTGCAGAACGTTTCTTTCTTCTCTGATCCTCTCCATGATTTCTCATAATAGTACCACTAGTTGATCTGCCTTTTCTTTCTACCTATTTTATTTAAAGTGATCAACACATGATTATTGAGTAATTATATATTATTTTATGAATTGCATAAATCAAGAAGAAAAAAAAAGCATCAGAGAAGACTTAAAATGGCACCCCAAAAACCTCTCATCCCACGCCTATAACCCTCAAGATGGTAACTTTTATTGATAAGAAAAAAAGACAAAAAGAAAAGAAACAATAAAAAAGGAGGTGATAAACACCAAAATCCAAAATCAAATGAAACGGTAAAAATGCCTGGGAGACAAATCCATGTAAACAAAAGAATTACAAAACTCTTGACAAATGAACCATCGAACATCTTGAGAAAGAGAAAGGACATGAGAAGCTAAATAATCTGCTGCTTGATTTCTTTCGTGATAAATGTGAGAAACTTGAGTATATATATATGTGTGTGTGTGTTTGAAAATGTTGTACCTTCTCCACTGGATGAGTATTACTACTGCTACCGAGCTCATGAACCACCATGGTTGATGATGAAGTTGGATGATGATATTCATCAGTAGTACAGGTTTTGTGATGAAGAGGTGGTTTGGTAGTGGTACGTTCATGGATTTGAAATGGAATTTCCTGGTGATGAAGATCATATGTTTCATGATCAGGGTCAGGATCAGGGAAGGAAGAATATAAGTTTGTTAATTGATCATGATCAGTAGTAGTAAAGCAAGACATGTTATTGTTCGAGGCAGTTTCTGGCTCGATAAACGAGTCAAGAACAAATGGAGTAGCGGGATAGTAGTACTGCTGCTGGTACATGTTTGAGTATCAGAGAAAAAAAAACCCAGATCGAAAATTGAATGAAAAAAAAAAAATTGGTAGATGGAGATGATCAGATGATGGTGATGAATGATGATGTTATGAAGAAATGTGTAAACACGGTACTAGCTGGTTGGTGAGTCTGTAAAATGCATGCTAGCTAGCTCACAACTCACGAGTTGGACGCCATATATAAATCAATGATGCTAAACATTCCACCTACAATCCCACCATTTTTATCCCAACACATATGGTAGTGAGGTGTCACTTGGTGAGTGGACACACATTAATTGATACTTATCTCTCTTACCTATATATTCACTAACCAATTAATGTTTGTCCACTCATTAAGTGACACGTCAACTGCCACGTGTGTTGGGATAAAAATGGTGGGATTATAGGTGGGATGTATAGCATTACTGTATATATAATAGTTATCCTATCAGATCTGAAATAATTTCAAGACAATCAACCATAGCCACATGTTTTAATAAAAGGCTGATTTTTTTTTTAAAAAAAAACATTTAAACTTATTAAAACATGTGGATGTGGTTGGTCGATCATCCTGAAATTATAATTTCAGAATGACGTGATAGGAGAACTATCCTCTATAAATATATATATATATATATATATAGTTAATTTGGTGTTAAAAGACTCCGATGTGCCTCCTTAAAATCTCAAATTATTGTAATATTTTAAAAAAGAATTAAATAAAAGAATTAATTAGATGTTCAAATCGCCCACCACATCCCTTACAATGATTCTTGACGTTAAGAATTTATGCCCATATCTATTTATACGAACCATTAAAGTCTTAAACATGAGTTTAAGAAAAAATCATAGTTAATTATGTCATGTTTCATACCGAGCAATACTAATCACCAATATTATTTTATTTTTCTCAACTATGAAATAAATTGTCATTACACAAGCTTTCTAAAATTTCTTTGAACAAAAACGTCATCTTCCAAATTCATGCCTAATAGGCCAATAGTAGCCAACAAATTAAAAAAATAATCAATTCATTCACATCAAATTCTCTCTGTCTCTCTCACTCTCTCTCTCCATCGACTATTTATATACAGTAATGCTATACATCCCACCTATAATTCCACCATTTTTATCCCAACACACGTGGCAGTTGACGTGTCACTTAATGAGTGGACAAACATTAATTGGTTAGTGAATACATAGGTAAGAGAGATAAGTATCAATTAATGTGTGTCCACTCACCAAGTGACACCTCAGCTACCACATGTGTTGGGATAAAAATGGTGGGATTGTAGGTGGGATGTTTAGCATCATTGATTTATATATGGCGTCCAACTCGTGAGTTGTGAGCTAGCTAGCATGCATTTTACAGACCAATAACGATAAACATCCCACCTACAATCCCACCATTTTTATCCCAACACACGTGGTAGCTGAGGTGTCACTTGGTGAGTGGACACACATTAATTGATATTTATCTCTCTTACCTATGTATTCACTAACCAATTAATGTTTGTCCACTCATTAAGTGACACGTCAACTGCCACGTGTGTTGGGATGAAAATGGTGGGATTATAGGTGGGATGTATAGTATTACTGTTATATATATCAATAATGCTAAACATCCCACCTAAAATCCCACATTTTTCATCCCACTACATGTGGCATGTGAGGTGTCAAATTGTGAGTGGATACACATTAATGACACCTACCCCATGTATCCACTCACAATTTGACACCTCACATGCCACATGTAGTGGGATGAAAAAAGTGGGATTTTAGGTGGGATGTGTAGCATTACTGTATATATATATAAATCCAAAATGAGTCTACTTAATGAAGGCAGCCCATGCCCAAGATATTATTTATATTAGTGATCCTGATGCATATATACTATGAAAAGCATTTATTAAGCTAATTAATTTCACGACAAAAAAAAGATTGACTTAGTGATATATCAAAAAAAGATTGACTTAGTGATAATATAAAGTTAAAGGTTCAAATTAGAGATTACTTTTGCTTACCCCTTGAAAGAGGGGTGAGCATTACCCCCTTCCCAACACTTGACATGTGTTAAAAGAGGGGTATTTTTGTTCAAAAACTGTCATGTGTTTAGATAAAAATATCCTCTCCCTCGACACATGTCAAGTGGTGGGGAGAGGGGTGAGTAAAAATGGACTCTTCAAATTATAGGTCTCCCTTTTAAAGAGTTTTTAAAATTTATAACACATTTAGTGCTGATTTTGTGGGACTAACACTAACTTAATAACTTGAGCCTTTAATAACATTGAAAATGTGCTTCTTATCAAAATACCTTTCAGACATAAAAAAATAAGTGTGACGTTTTTTTTTCTCCAAGATTTTTTATAAGGGCATTTTTGCTATTAAACTCTAAGTTATTAAGTTAATACTAATTCACAAAAGCAACACACACAAAAAAAAAAAAATTAAAAAAAAAAAAAATGCTCTATTAAGTCCCTGATTTTAAATTCCAAATTGTAATAGTTAAAAATGAAAATAAACAATTTATTTAAATTCAAAATGTGTCCCGACGAGATAATATTCAACTTAATAACGGCTCTTTTAGTGAAGAAAGAGATCTAGAAATGGATTATTTTAAGAAAAATAACAAACAACAAACTAAAAAATAAATAAAATCAAATCAAATTAACTCTTAATTGAGTGTTGTATCTCTCCCGTTTGAGTGTGTTTTAGGGTTTTTTCTTTTTCGTTATTTGTTTATATATTTTTAAATTTTAATTTAATTTAATTTAATTTAAATATTTTTTTTTTTGAGAGGCTGTGTTGTAGGTTTAAGTGTTTTAACTATCTGAATTTTGTATGTGTAAACGCGTAGTAGATGGTCTTGTTGTCCATTTAATAGTTAACACGCACGTTCGAAAAAATAATAATAATAAATCAAATGATTCAAATAGAGATGAAAATGGATGGATTGAATTCAAATGGTTCCTTTCAAACGATGACTCCGGGGACGATGCCTTCACAATCATATCCGACAAACACTAGACCACATGAGAGTTTCATTTCCAGGACTCTGGACTCAAGAGAATGTCTCTGTTACCCTTTTGGTCTTTGTATAATTGTACCCATTTATTGAAACTGTTAACTGTCTCTCACAAATTAATTGAAAAACTTTATTAATAATTTGTTTAACTCCTATACATATTTATTTAATTAGCAATAGTCTTCCTTGTTTATAATCAGGGCATTACACACCGACTGTTAGCGTAAACGAACCGAACCGAACCGTTCACTAAGCGCGCGGAAGCGTTGCCGGATAGAACACAAACAAACACAATAACAAAGAAAAGATAAGATAAGATAAGATGAAGAGAAGTAATTTAAATCCAAATCACACACAACACAAGAATTTATGTGGAAACCCAAATCAGGGAAAAAACCACGGCCATCAGGACGACAAGAGAAAGTTCCAATATGTAGTAAATTGTTACAATCACACACTCAGGTTCTCTCTCTAAATAATACCCCAAACCCAATTACACCCAATGCTCACTTTGAGATCTCTCTAGTATTTGCTATTTTGCTCCACCATTCTCAGGTGTTTTTCACACACACAATAACCTAGTTATTATGATCTATTTATATATATTACAGGGAGTTTAAACTAACAAGGAAATCTATCTCCTAGTCATACAAGAATACTTGTTCCACATAAATATTATTTCCTATTTAAGATAAGTCTTCTTGTAAAGGAGAAATCATTTTCCCATTAGAACTCTAGAAACAACATATTTCCTCTTCCATGAATATTTCCTGATTCAACGCATGCTTGTGATTGACTACGATTCAAGTTGCAGTTGGCCACCCGCTTTCTAAACCGTGTTGAACTTGATCACTCAGAAAACCGTGATCCATACGCTTCATCCCTGTCGATCGCTGCCGATACCGCTGTGACAGCCACAGCGGTCACCGCAGCGATATCCACTGGAATTGGAACCGCTGTCGTTGCGCTACCGAGAAATTAGCAGCGGTGTCCTACCGCTGCCATTACCGTCGCCAAAGCCACAGCGGCAGAGGCAGCAGTTTGAGCTATTCTTCGTTTCTTCTATTCTTCACGTGCTCTAAGCCTCCCTCAAACATAACCTCATACTCCCAAATGCTCTCACGTCTCCAGGAAGTCTCCGCATTGGTAAATCGTGTTTGGTAACCATTGGAGAATTCAAGCCATATCCAACAATCCTCCCTTATGGCAAGAATTCTCAAAACTTGTCCTCAGCTACGATCCAATCATCAAGAATCAACATACCCACCATTTGGTATAACCACTTAGGAAACAACCATCCCAAGATTTCACCGGCACATGTCAAAATTTACCTTGCTGAAAAAATTATGGTGCAACTCCTCACGTTAGGTTCCCAGGAAGTTCGCTCAGCCATCGATATCCTTGTCCACCACACACCTTGCATCACTTCCTAACCAATGCCCGTGTGTAATTGTGGACCCGCTATCAGTTACATCCTTTTCACGGCAACTAGCGGTCATGCCATGAGGATGTTTATGCCTCTTTAGAGGACATCGCTATAGTCGTCAAACTCAAGAGAGGCGATTGCTGGATCACCCTCTTTGGAGCCCTTAGCCGCACTTGTTTTCTTCTTTAACAATCCTTCCTTATGTGTCCAGACTGTCCACATCCCCAACAAATGACTTTCCTTTTGGAGTTCCCCTTTTTCCTGTCAACCAAAAGAACAGAGTTATCAGAAGATTTACCTTCACTCTTTAGCCTTCGTTCCTCAGAGATTAGTTTGTTCGCTACATCTCCAAAGCATATGGTTGAACTCCCATGCATCAAGATTGGCTTCATGTGTGCATAGGACGATGGAAGGGACCAGATGAGTCTAAGACCTTTGTCTTCTTCATCAATCTTTACTTCAATCGACTCTAATTCTGAAACTATCCCATTGAGCACTCCCAGATGATCAGAAATTTTCATACCTTCAGTCATCTGCAGCATGTGAAACTGCTCCTTCAGGTAGAACCGGTTGCAGACGCTATTTGATTGATACAATTCTTCAAGCCTCTCCCAAAGTTCTTTCACTGAATATGTTCTATGAATATTTGCAAGAACATTCTTGGCTAGGCACAATCGTATCGCACTCGCAGCCCTCTCATCCAAATCTTCCCAATCATCATCGCTCATCTTAGGTTTTCCAGAAGTAGTTTTAGTCGTTTCTTTGTTAGAATCTCCAGAGCCTTCAGGGTTTGCAGGGGTTGAATTGCCCTTCAATGCCTTATGTAAACCATGTTGGATTAATATATATTTGACTTGAATTTGCCACAAGCCAAAGTTAATCTTTCCGTCGAACTTCTCAATATCGAATCTCATCATCCTTGCCATAAGGTTGTTAAGACTACTATCAAGCAACCGGGGCTCTGATACCAATTGTTAGCGAACAAACGTCACTAAGCGCACATAAGCGTTGCCGGATAGAACACAAACAAACACAATAACAAAAAAAAAGATAAGATGAAGAGAAGTAATTTAAATCCAAATCACACACAACACAAGAATTTACGTGGAAACCCAAATCAGGGAAAAAACCACGGCCTTCAGGACGACAAGAGAAAGTTCCAATATGTAGTAAATTGTTACAACCACACGCTCAGGTTCTCTCTCTAAATAATACCCCAAACCCAATTACACCAAATGCTCACTTTGAGATCTCTCTAGTATTTGCTATTTTGCTCCACCACTCTCAGGTGTTTTTCACACACACAATAACCTAGTTATTATGGTCTATTTATATATATATTACAGGGAGTTTAAACTAACAAGGAAATCTATCTCCTAGTCATACAAGAATACTTGTTCCACATAAATACTATTTCCTATTTAAGATAAGTCTTTTTGTAAAGGAGAAATCATTTTCCCATTAGAACTCTAGAAACAACAAATTTCCTCTTCCATGAATATTTCCTAATTCAACGCATGTTTGTGATTGACTACGATTCAAGTTACAGTTGGCCACCCGCTTTCTAAACCGTGTTGAACTTGATCACTCAGAAAACCGTGATCCATGCGCTTCATCCCCGTCGACCACTGCCGGTACCGCTGTGACAGCCACAGCGGTATCCACTGGAATTGGAACCGCTGTCGTTGCGCTACCGAGAAATTAGCAGCGGTGTCCTACCGCTGCCAAAGCCACAGCGGCAGAGGCAGAGGCAGCGGCAACGGTTTGAGCTGTTCTTCGTTTCTTCTGTTCTTCACGTGCTCTACGCCTCCCTCAAACATAACCTCATACTCTCAAACGCTCTCACGTCTCCAGGAAGTCTCCGTATTGGTAAATCGTGTTTGGTAACCATTGGAGAATTCAAGCCATATCCAACACCGACAACATATTCAAATAGAGCTCGTTTAGCTTTTTATTGTTTCAGGTTCGAATCGCTACACGTATCATAGTTGACATCAACCTTATACCAAACGAGATAATTATAGGTTAGTTGGAATCTAATTATTAGCATTTTTCTTAATCTTATGTGATACGACAAAGATTAGAATACTAACTGACTTGATGGGTGAGATTTTTTACGAATCTATAAAAAGTCACGGGATCAAAAGCACTGACCTTTGGGATTCGAGTTCTTTGGAGTATTAATAAAGATTTTTATGCATCCGTCCATTAAGATGGTATATCTAATTTTGTATTTATTTTGTGAAAATTAAATTAATTAAGGTTTCAACGTAGTTGAGATTTGAGAAAAATATTTTTAAAAAAATAACTTTAGAATATAATTTAAAGATTTTGAAACTAATTCGAATGTGATTTCAACAGAATTGAAACTTAATTTTCGATTTTGTAATTTGTTTATCTCAATATTATTTTTGAAAGACCATATAATCAATTGAATGGCATTATACATACCAAGTCAAATGAAAAAAAAAAAATCAAATTGAACTTAAAAAAAAGGTGCGAAATTAATTGAAGTATGCTGTTTATAGCTTGGAATTGGAAAATTTCCCGATATATAGTCATCACTACTTTGAACTTTTGAAAATAAGATACCTTTTGTCGCCCAACCTGTACAATTTTTTTCTGTTTTGCATCGATAATGAAGTAAATAACAACGTGCAGATGGAGCTAGCTGGTCCACCTTCTTCAACTTTTTTCAGGTTCATGGAATTCTATAAGCAGTCTCGATTCTTCTCTCACTGCTGGTATTTATCATCTTGACATCTTATGATCAATCACACCATATCTGACAGGCAATCTGTTGGATTGTGAAACCTAAATCGATTTTGTACGCCGATGTATTTGGAGGTCGGTTGGGGTACAGTGCAGCCAAAACAAAATTTTAATTTCCCGTTTTATTAAGAAGTGACAGTTTTACGTACCCTAGAGTTTTATTATTTAAACTTTTATATTTTTAGGGTTTAAGTGGAAGAAAAAATAATAATATCGATAGCCAGTACATTGACAAAGAGTATTTCATCACCATTCTAAATACCTTTTGATAGTAGAAGTTAAGTGTTAGTGTGTTCTGTGTATGTTTAATCTCATACCGAATCACATAAATTCTAGCATTACGATAATATTCCAAGGCCTTATTTGTAAAACAGGGCTCGTGTGTATTTTTCTCTTTATTAAAGGCATACTCGTGATTATCATTTAATTAACAGATAACAAGGAATTTAAGAATGAAACAACAGTAATCATTGGAGGTTGGAAGTTCAATTTAAATTCCTGATTTAAGCTAATTATAAAGCCTAACTATATAAGTCACTTAGCTATTTAGAGTAAAATCAATTTAGTCAAGATGACTTTCTCTGTTTCACATTATCTGGACACATGTACTTTTGCATGAAACATGTGTTTATCTTTCTCATAAAAGACTTGAGAAAAAAGAAATTCAAACCATCGACATTAAAAGTAGCTAGTGGAATTGGGGTGTGTGTTTATGTGCATGCGTGGTTGGCAAGATTTGTTTTATCTAACCTGTCGTCAATTTTGATATGCTTTGAATATAAGATGCAGGGCCGGCTGGACCTGTTCCTTCATATTTTCAAGTCAAAGATTTCTATTTTTAACAAAACCACATTTAAGTGGATTTAAATACTCATTAATATTTTCTTAAAAAAAATATTACTTATTATTTTTCTTTAAACGGTTATTTTTTTTTTAATTATACTAAAATCTACTATTTTATGGACCAGGATCCTCTCATTGTCTTGTTTTTCTTTGACTTTTCATAATCTAATGACACATAAACAAAATAAAAAATGCATGGTCAAGATTTGATAACTTTTTTCTCTCTCATGCAACTTGGTGTTTTAATTACGCTTGAAAAATGCCAAGGAAAAACAAGGACCAATGAGAGGATCTTGATCCCTATTTTATATGTTCTTCTATGTTCAATCAAACCATCCTACTGCAAAATCAAACTCTCCTACTGCAAAATCAAACTCTCTATTTATTTTATTTTCAACGATAACATAATTATTTTTGTTTTTTAAGCTTTGATAACTGATAATCGGATATTCAACATGTCTAGTAGAAAATACGAATCCGGGTACGAAATACTAAAAAAAAAATAGAAAAATTATTTGAATCGTAAAAAGGGGCTATGGAATCGCAAGGCCTCATTTTAAATTTTTGCCTAAGGCCCTGGCTACCCTTGAGTTTTTTCAAAATAAAAAATAAAAAAATACATGAAAAATGCTTTTAACATTTAAAAAAAGAGTGGCGATATTTGCACCCCTCTAAAATCGTTTGTACACCCCAAGTAGAGCTGACCACGGTTCCGGTTAACCGACGGTTTTGTCCGCGGTTTAACCAGAACCGTACGGACCAAACTGGATCGAAAACCGGAAACCGAAACCGAAACCGAAACCGAAACCGCCGGTTTGAAAACCGGTTGGAAACCGGTCCGTACGGTTTCGGTTTCGGTTTCGGTTTCGGTTTGGGGAGTTTCAAAACCGGCGAAAACCGGCGGTTTTAACCTCGGTTAAACCGCCGGTTTTTTTTTTTAAAAAAATATTTAAAAAAAAAAAAAAGACCAATCAGAAGGTGCCACGTGGCACATTTTTTGAAAAACCGTCCAAAACCGAAAACCGAACCAAAACCGTGACGAAACCGTAAAACCGACGGTTACAAACCGAACCCAAACTGGTCCGTACGGTTTCGGTTTCGGTTTCGGTTTTGGGTGGCCATAAAACCTAAACCGCCGGTTTCGGTCCGAAACCGAACCGTGGTCAAGACTAACCCCAAGTTTATATATTTTTAAAATTTCAATATTACCCTTAAATTAAATTATTAATATTTTAGTTAAAACAGATAATATTATTTATAACTATTTTACTGTTTTGAATAATTAACTAACTCAACCAAATTAAAAAAGGAAAAATAGTAACGAAAAAAAATCCAACACCAATACTGAACACAGAAAATATTGATTTGAAGTTGAATGAATTTCTCTATATCTTATTCCAATCTTGGGGGCGATTGCTAATAGTTCACTGTTTTTGCAATAAAATGGTGTTCTTCAAAATCTAATTTTTTTAGACAATAAAACAGTAAACATGTAAAAATAAATAAATAAATAAAATAAAATAAAAATAAAAAACGAAATCATGCTAGGCAGTCCGTTTGGACTAACTCCCTCACACAATCTGGAAATTCTTCCATCCAAAAGCTGTCTTCATCACTGGATAGTGCCTCCTCCATTCAATATTGGAAAAAATGGAGGAGGCAGCCGCCCAAAAAAAAAGAAGGTGATATTTGATAATAATTTTAGCAATTTGTTTGTGTAATAATAATAGTGAAATCTCATTTGTTTCTATGAGTTTAGTGGTCTCGAACTCAATGCTATGAATTTAATTATATATATATGTATATTGATTTAAAATATTTTATAACTTATCTTTTAAATATTAAAAAGGACATATTTGGTAATGTGTGGGGTGTGCTTACAAAATTTTATTTTTTAAATTTTTTTAAGGGGGTGTTAATATGAAAAGGTGTATACATACAGTTTTCCAGAGGTGTAAATATCGTCACTTTTAAAAAAATCTACTTTGGCCCATAAAAAAGTCATAACAAATGCACTCTTAATCATGGGCGGAAATGTGGGAGGGCCGAAAGGGGCCTTGGCCCCCCACAACACAAATCGTTCCATCAAGAATTGTTAGAAATGTTGCTATGTAATATATCCAATGAATCCCCACCCTTATTTCTTAATTAAAAGCACAGTCATTAATTAAAAACATAAATATTATAATAAATAAAGGAAAAGTATGGCATCACCAATTATATCTTTTTTATTTATTTATTTACTAATGTGTAACTCATGCGATGTGCGGGTTATATTTAAAATATGTCGTGTAATATAATTTTGTATACCCAAAGTGCTTCATATTCTTAGAGAATTTTTGGATAGAAATCATGACGCGTCGGGTTTAGTTATTATATATAATACTGATATTTTTTTTAGGGAATTCTTTTGAAAGGAATTAATTTTTTTCATTATACACAAAGTAGAATTTTTTTCTTATTATTAAAATAATATAGCAAGAAAAAAATGTCTAGCGACAGCTCATTAGAGGAAACAAAGGTCCCTTTTCTAAAACATCTAGCCTCTTCAAACGTCTCATCAAACTCTCTATTTAATTTATTTTCAACGGTAACATAATTATTTTTGTTTTTTAAGCTTTGATAATTGATAATCGGATATTCGACATGTCTAATAAAAAATACGAATCCGGATACAAAATACCAAAAAATATATATATATATATATTTGAATCGTAAAAAGGGGCTATGGAATCGCAAGGCCTCATTTTAAATTTTCGCCTAAAGTCCCGGCTACCCTTGAGCCGCCCTTGAATTAACAAGTAAACTTCTCTTACTTTTTTTTTTTTTTTTTTTTTTTCATTTTAGGATGAAATTTAGAATATACATTTTTTTGGTTTTTTTTTTTTTTTTTTTTAACAGAGTTTCTAAAGTAGATCATAAATTTTTTTCTTATTATTAAAATAATATAGCAAGAAAAAAATGTCTAGCGACAGCTCATTAGAGGAAATAAAGGTCCCTTTTCTAAAACATCTAGCCTCTTTAAACGTCCGATCAAACTCTCTATTTATTTTATTTTCAACGGTAACATAATTTTTTTTGTTTTTTAAGCTTTGATAACTGATAATCGGATATTCAACATGTCTAATAGAAAATATGAATCCGGATACAAAATACAAAAAAAAATAAAAAAATTTAAAATTATTTGAATCGTAAAAAGGGGCTATGGAATCGCAAGGCCTCATTTTAAATTTTCACCTACAGTCCCGGCTACCCTTGAGCCACCCTTGAATTAACAAGTAAACTTTTCTTACTTTTTTTATTTTTTTTTATTTTATTTTTTTTTATTTTTATTTTTTATTTTTTATTTTTTAACAGAGTTTCTAAAGTAGATCATTAACTGGTAGAGATTTTATTGAGTAAAACTTTTAATAAAAAATATATTTACTTTATTTGTTATTAAATTAAAAAAATGTTTTTAATAAAAGGTAATTGAGACAATTTATTTTTTCTTTTTGGATAAGCTCAAACTTCTACTATAAACATAAAATAACCTTTTTAATATTAAAAAAAAAAAACAAAAAAAACAAAAAAAACTCTTTTTTGTTACGATACATGTTAAACAAGTGTGTGGCTTTCCACCACATGTTTTCCTTTCCTTATTGAAGAAGCTAACTCTCTCCGCCACATATTTCATTGGCTTCTTGAAGAAGCTTTTCCACGTTCAAGCTGCCCATTTCTTTGTCTTAATACATGTTGACTTGAGTCTTTATATGTTGTTTAATAGTTGATATCTTGTTCTATAAATACAAGTCCAATTCATATGTAATATTTTGGATCCTCATATCAATACAAAACTGAATCATTAATTCCTCTCCCCATTCCTTTATCTCACATTACTTTTATTCTCTTTTCTCATCTCTTCTTCTATTTATTCTTTATTCATTTGTTCTTTAATCAATTATTGTCATCTATTATCTTTAATTTTATTATAACACGTTATCAGCACGATACTGTTATTTCCAGAACCTGAAGTTCTGAATTTATTATTAAAGCCTGAAGCTTATGAATTTATTACCATTGGAACCTGAAGTTCCTAGATCTATTACCAGAACCTGAAGTTCTGAATTTATTATTACTAGAACCTGAAGTTTCTAGACCTTTATTTATAAATACCAGGACCTGCAGTTCTGAATTTACTTTCTCGCACTTTATTTTTTTTACGCAATTTACTTTCTTGCTCTTTATTTACTTTTATGCAATTTTTATTTAAGCAATTTGGTCACATATCCAGAACCTGGAGTACACGGATTTATTTATCATTACCGGAACCTGAAGTTCTGGATTTATTTACTTACAAACAAATATTTAAATTCCTCGGACTTTTATCAGACCAGAAGTTCTGACTCCGATTGTAATTTTTCAGATAATCAGAAGCTATAACCATGCCAAAGCTTGCAAGTCTGAAATTTGCTGCACTAGAAGTGTCAGGAGAAAATTACATGTCATGGGTTATTGATACAAAATTACTCCAGAAATCAGAAGGATTGTATTATACTATTGAAAATGGGGCTGATGCATCTGAACAAGACAAATCAACAGCCATGGTTATTATCCGTCACCATTTGCATGAGGATCTAAAGGCACAATACCTAACTGTCATGGAACCAGATGTTCTTTGGCAGGAATTGAAAGATCGATTTGATAACCAACCTGATGTTGCGTTACCAAATGCCAGATATCAGTGGCAATATTTACGCTTCCAAGATTTTAAATCAGTTTCTGAGTATAATTCTGCCTTATTCAAAATCACTACACAGCTGAAATTGTGTGGTCAGGATGTAACAGAAAATGATATGTTGGAAAAAACATTTACAACTTTTCATGCCTCTAACATAATATTACAATAGCAGTATCGAGAACGGCGATTCTCAAAATATTCAGAACTTATCTCATGTCTCCTGGTTGCCGAGAAAAACAACGAACTCTTAATAAAGAATCATGAATAACGCCCGACCGGCTCTACAGCATTTCCAGAAGTGAATGCCAACACTATCGGAGGACATACTCGCGGTCGCGGTCGCGGTCGTGGTCGTGGTCGTGGTCGTGGTCGTGTTCCTAGCCGTGGCCGTGGTCGTGGTCGGGGTCGGGGTCGGGGTCGAGATCATGAAGGATCATATGGATATTTTGGTCCGAACACTCCCCAGAAGTGGAATGTTTATAAGGCCAAACCAGATAAAGGGAAGAGTATCCAAAAGGGGCCCAAGAAGGATGATAGTGTTTGTTTCAGATGTGGATGTCATAACCATTGGTCACAGACATGCCGCACACCTAAACATCTGGTTGAGCTTTATCAGGCTTCAATCAAAGAAAAAGGAAAAGAAAAGAATCTTGAAACCAATTTCTTGGAAGATTCAGATTTTATGGATGTCCAGTTTGATGTTTCTGATTTTCTAAATGATCCGACTGAAAAAGTGACCACTTCAAATGGTGATGGAAATGTCCACACCAATTAAGTACTGCTTGTATATTCTTTTTGTTGTCATGTAAAATATTTATGTAAATATCCCATGTGTATATATATATGTCTTTTGTTTACCACTATATCTGATATGCACTTTATTTATTTTTATTTTTTGTTTTTGTTAATAGATATGTATTTAAACGATAAGATGAGTGATATTGAAAAGCAAAATACAGGAGATATATGTCTAGCCGATAGTGCGACGACACATACGATTCTACGAAATCAGAAATACTTTTTGAATTTAACCTTGCTTAAAGCAAATGTTAATACAATATCAGGTCCAGCAGATCTGATAGAAGGCTCCGGTAGAGCCATGATATTGTTACCAAACAATACTAAAATATGTATCAGTGATGCTTTATATTCAAGCAGATCCAAAAGAAATCTGCTCGGTTTCAAAGATATACGGTGTAATGGATACCACATAGAAACTATAAGTGATGAGAATATTGAGTATCTGTGCATTACTTCTCATAGTTCAGGCCAGAAACTCATTATGGAAAAACTGCATGCTTTATCATCTGGATTATATTACACTCTTATAAGAGATGTAGAAGTCCATGCAGTTATGAACCAGAAGTTCTCTGATCCAAAAATATTTATGTTTTGGCATGACCGTCTTGGTCACCCAGGATCTACAATGATGCATAAAATCATTAAAAATTCTCATGGACATCCATTAAAGAACCAGAAGATTCTTTTATCCCATGAAAATTTATGTACTGCATGTTCGCAAGGGAAATTAGTAATAAAACCCTCTCATTCTAAGGTTGGCTTTGAATCCCCATCATTCCTACAAAGGATTCAAGGGGACATATGTGGACCTATCCATCCACCAAGTGGACCGTTCCGCTATTTTATGGTCCTAGTTGACGCATCCATCAGATGGTCACATGTTTGTTTATTATCAACACGTAATGTTGCTTTTGCAAGGTTACTCGCACAGATTATCAGGCTTCGGGCACATTTTCCTGATTATCTGATTAAATCAATACGCCTTGATAATGCGGGTGAATTTACTTCCAAAACATTTGATAAATATTGCAAATCAGTTGGGATTGATGTTGAGCATCCAATTCCACACGTTCATACTCAGAATGGATTAGCAGAGTCACTCATCAAGCGTTTCTAGGTAATTGCAAGAACTTTATTATTACGAACATAATTACCAATTTCTCTTTGGGGACATGCTATTTTGCATGCTGCTGCATTAATTCGTCTTCATCCCACTTCTTATCATCAATATTCTCCAGTGCAACTCGTATTTGGCCATCAGCCAAATATTTCTCATTTGCGTACTTTTGGCTGTGCAGTATATGTCCCAATTGCACCTACACATAGAAATAAAATGGGACCCCAACGGCGTTTGGGAATATATGTTGGTCTAGATTCACCATCAATTATTAGGTATCTAGAACCTTTAACTGGTGATCTTTTTACTGCACGATTTGCAGATTGTCATTTTGATGAGAAAAATTTCCCATTGTTAGGGAAAGAAAAAACTTCTCCTGAAGAGAAGCGTGAATTTTCTTAGAAAGTCCCTAGTCTAATTCATCTTGACCCATACACATCTCAATGTGAGAATGAGGTACGAAAGATAGTTCACCTTCAAACAATAGCAAATCAGTTACCAGATGCATTTACAGATGCTACTAGGGTAACAAAATCACACATCCCAGCTGTTAATGTACCAGTACGGGTGATTGTTCCAGGAGAATAATCTAAACAAATAATAGCAAAAGAATCATCTACTGTACGCCAGAAGCGTGGTAGGCCACTTGGTTCGAAAGATACTGTTCCCCGAAGGAAGAAAACAAAATATCAGGATCATACTCCTGAAATTATAAATAAATCCACTTTCTCTAAATCAACTCCACAAGAGTTAGATGTCCCTGAAAGGACACAAGAAACCCCCGCAGGGGAAGAAATCTCTGAAGAGATACAAGAACCTAGAAATGAGGAAATTTCTATAAATTATACAGGAGAAATGTGGAATCGTAAAGAAACAATCATTGATGATATATTTTTGTACACAGTGGCTACTGAAATTTTAAATGATGATTGTGAGCCTCATAACCTCGACGATTGTGGGCAAAGATATGATTGGCCTAAATGGAAAGAAGCAATTCAAGCAGAATTGACTTCGTTAACCAAACGTAAAGTATTTGGACCAATAGTCCAGACGCCTGAAGACGTCAAACCTGTTGGATACAAATGGGTTTTTATACGGAAACGTAATGAGGAAAACGAGGTGGTGCGATATAAGGCACGACTCGTAGCACAAGGTTTCTCACAAAGATCTGATATTGATTTTGATGAGACATATTCACCAGTAATGGATACAATTACGTTTCGATTTCTGATAAGTTTGGCTGTTTCAGAAAAACTTGAAACGCGTCTTATGGACGTAGTAACTGCCTACCTATATGGCTCACTCGATTTTGATATTTACATGAAAATCCCTGAAGGATTTAGAATGCCAGAAGCATACAACTCGAGACCTTAGAATTTATATTCAATTAAATTAAAAAGGTCATTGTATGGATTAAAGCAATCTGGGCGCATGTGGTACAACCGTCTCAGTGAATATTTAACTAAAGAGGGATATATCAATAATCCCATATGCCCATGTGTATTCATAAAGAAATCAGAATCTGGATTTGCTATTATAGCAGTTTATGTTGATGATATGAATTTGATTGGAACTCCTGAAGAGCTCCTGAAAACTGCTGAATATTTGAAGAGGGAATTTGAAATGAAAGATCTAGGGAAGACAAAATATTATCTCGGCCTGGAGATTGAGCGTAAATCAGACGGAATACTTATCCATCAATCAGCATATATTGAAAAGATCCTGAAAAGATTTAATATGGATAACGCTCATCCATTAAGTACCCCCATGGTTGTTAGAAATCTTGATCCTAAGAAAGATCCATTTCGGCCACTTGAAGATGGTGAAAAGATACTTGGTCCTAAAGTACCATATCTTAATGCAATTGGTGCTTTATTATATCTGGCTCAATGTACTAGACCAGATATCGCATTTTTAGTGAATTTGCTTACTAGATTCAGTTCAGCGCCAACTCGGAGACATTAGAATGGGATTAAACATTTTTTTCGTTATCTTCGTGGAACAAAAGATTTAGGATTATATTATTCAAAATCCAACAACTTTTCAGGTTTAATTCGTTATGCTGATGCTGAGTATTTATCTGATCCCCATAAAGCCCGTTCACAAATGGGATATGTTTTTAAATATAATGGCACAGCAATCTCCTGGCACTCCACAAAGCAAACTCTTGTTGCTACATCCTCTAATCATTCTGAGATCCTTGCACTTCATGAAATAAGCCGAGAATGCGTGTGGCTAAGGTCAGTTATTTATCATATTCAAAATACTTGTGGATTTCCATTATCTACATAAATGCCAACACCAATATTCGAAGATAATGCGGCTTGTATTGCTCAAGTTAGAGGAGGATATATCAAGGGAGATAGAACCAGACATATTTCTCCTAAATTCTTCTATACTCATGAACTTTAACAGAGTCGACAAATTGATGTTAAACAAATACGGTCTACAGATAATCTTGCAGATCTGTTTACCAAAACATTACCTACATCAACTTTTGAGAAACTGGTATACGGAATTGGCATGCGTCGGCTTTGTAAATTACATGATTGATATTGAAGTTTCATTCAGGGGGAGAGTTCAATTAGGGGGAGCAAAATTTTGAATAGATATTTGTATACTGTACTCTTTTTCCTTTTACCGGATTTTATCCCATTGGGTTTTACCGGAAAGGTTTTAATGAGACAGTTTTGATCCCGTTCACACCACTTGATCCAGAAGATCATTGTATATATTTTGCTAAGGTTTTTGTCCCACTGGGTTTTTCCTAGCAAATTAAAATACAAATAGTGGAAATCCAAAGGGGAGTGTTACAATACATGTTAAACAAGTGTGTGGCTTTCCACCACATGTTTTCCTTTCCTTATTGAAGAAGCTAACTCTCTCCACCACATATTTCATTGGCTTCTTGAAGAAGCTTTTCCACGTGCAAGCTGCCCATTTCTTTGTCTTAATACATGTTGACTTGAGTCTTTATATGTTGTTTAATAGTTGATATCTTGTTCTATAAATACAAGTCCAATTCATATTAGTGCTGTAAAAGTGGGCTGGCACGGCCCATTTGTGCAGGGCCGAAAAAGCCCGTTTTTGAAAATGGGCTCGGCCTGGCACAGCACATAGTTTTTATGTGCCGGACCGGGCCGGCCTGTTTTCCAAAAAGGGGGAGCCCGGCACGTGCTGGTGGCCCGGGCCATATGTATGTGTGCCGGGCCGGGCCGGCACGCAGGCCTTTTTTTTTTTTTTTTAAACAATTTAGATTATATAATTTTAATTGTAATTTCTCTATTTTATATTAATATATTCTTATTTATTCTTTTAGTGTAACAATAATAAAAAAAAGATAAATTTATTATTTTATTTAATAAAATAATTCAAAGAATAAATAAAAATAAAATATGAAATGAAAAATGATTTATTTATTTAGGATTTTCACTTTTACATGATTGCCTCATTAAAATTTACCAAGAAAAACCTAATGGGATAAAAATTTGGCAAGGGAAAAAGAGTGCAATCTCTAGCATACGCGGAGTCGTAACTGGCCCGTCTGGCCATCCCGGTTCCGTTGTAGTTATGTCCAGGTTATAGTTTTTGGCTCTTCCTGTTGAGCGATGCATTTGGCCATATGCCTTTTCAAATGACCGGTTCCTGACTTTAGATAGGCATCATATGAGCGTTTACAAAACTTACAACGATATTTTGTTGTGACCCTACCGTCTGGGTTTGGTATTTCTTCTTTGTAAAAACACTCCCATACTTTTGATATGTACTTTTTAGGTTTGGGAGGACATGATGTCGGTGTTGTGCCGGAACCAGAAGGCCCCGCTGCCGTTTCCTTCGGCCCGGAAAGGTCAAAATAATTTTCCTCTATGTTAATACCGTCCAAAAATTGAAGATGATTATGATCCATTTCCTACAATACAAATATTAACTCATTAATCATTAAAATGGCTAAAGCATAAAATCATAAATATACTAATTAGTAATAACTAAGCATGACAATATTAAAATTAATTACTAGACATAAAATCATTAATTTACTAACTAAACAAAAATACTAAGTATAAATTAAAATATACAAATATTAAAATTAATTTTTAGACCTAAATTCATAAAATGATAAATTTACTAAAACATAAAATTAATTAATAACATTTAAAAGAAAAAGATACCTTTGAGCTTTGGTGAATTGGTGGAGAGATTAGAGAATAATATTAGACTATTAGAGAATAGAGATTAGAAAGAGTAATGGAGAGTTGGAGAATGGAGAGAATGAGAGTATGAGAGAATAGAGATTGAGAGAAAGTGTATGGAAATTGTGGATTGGGTGGGGGTATTTATAGAAAAATTTGAAATGTGGGTAAAAATATAAAATAGAAGAGATGAGGGGGTAAAAACTAATTTTTTATTATTTGTTTTTGAAATTTTGACCGTTGCTGACGTTAGCAACGGTCAAAATTTCAAAAAAAAAATAATAAAAAATTAGTTTTTCAAACGGTTAAAATATATATATATGTATGGCGGGCCGGCCCGCCGGCCTGGCGGGCCGATCAGGACCGGATCGGTCCGGCCTGGCAGGCCGGCGTCCCCTTCAGGCCTTCAATTTTTTTTTTTTTTTTTTTTAATTTAAAATTTAAAATATCTTAATTAACTTAGTTTGTTATTTGTTAATTGTTAGTTTTGTTACTTTGTTTTGTACTTTTGTTACATACTTACATTATAAATTTATAATATTGTTATATTGTTTAAACATTTTTAATTTTAATTTGTTTATCTTATTTATTATTTGAGTCATTGAGTGTAATAAAAAAAATGTAGAAAATAGAAAGATTTATTATTTTATTTAAAAATAATAATTCAAAGAATAAATAATTATAAAGCTAAAATATTAAAGAAAAAAAAAGATGAAATTATGAAAATATGAAAAGAAGAATTATTTATTTCTTTTGGAGTCTCAGACTCTCAGTATTACATATTTACATGATTGCCTCATTAAAAACCTTCCCAAGAAAAACCCAGTGGGATAAAAACTTGGTAAGGGAAAAAGAGTGCAATCGTATTACAAGTTAACGTACATGTTGATGTATAAGCAAGAAATCCTAGATTTGGTTACTGTCGGAACTCTCTTCGACATATAAATTATTGAAATTTTGAATAAGTTGTTCGTCTACCGTTTCATGTTGCAACCTCTTTTTCACACGCTCCCAATCCCGAACGCATGCCAATACCTCTACCATATCTGGAGTCAAAGAATTTCTTCTTTCTTCAACAATTCTTCCAGTCGGCTGAATACCTGTTCTGAGGAAACAGTGGAGACAGGGATAACCAGTACGTCCCGTGCTAGTTATGATAGGATCATATATTTAAAATAGCCGTAGGTTTTCCACCATACCAACAGTTCAAATCCCTTCTCTCTTTCAAATGACCGGTGGTCAAATTGAGCTTCAAGGTAGCTTGTCAGTTCGACACCGGAAGTTGCATCAGCTGATTCAGCTCGTGACTTGATGAGCCTACTTTTTTTCGGCGTTTTAAAATGTTCCAACTTGTCTGATTCGGGAGTGTGTCTGGTTCTATTGTTGGTTGCACGTCAACACCGCCATACCTGCGCTCATAAGTACTAAAAACTTCGAACAACTTGGTTCGAATGTCAGTAACCTGTGCAGAATAATCTACGCTCAAAATATCACAAAGATACTCTAGCAATGTTTCTAAACCAGATAATTTAACCCTAGGATCTATTATAGCACCTAAAGCATAAAGGAAAGGAATTTCAGACCAGTATTTTTTAAACTTGGCTTCCATGGCAACAACTGCAAGGCCTAAGATTCCATCTTTCCTATAATTGTTTAACAATTCAGACATTTCCACAATATGATATATTATCAGGGAAGATGTAGGGTAATAGACCCCGGAAAGAGTTACAGTGGAATCGTAAAAAACCTTTAAAAATTGAATAAAGATTTTTGCCACATGCCAATCATTTGGTGTCAGTGTTGGTTGGCCAAGTTCGGACATTTTCATGTTATAAAAACCTGAAATAGGTGATTCATATTCCAAACAATTTAGCAGCATTAAATAAGTAGAGTTCCACCTTACCGGCATATCTGTTAGGAATCTTCGGGGTCGTAGACCGAAGGTTGTACAGTATCTACCGAATTCATTCAATCTTGGATTAGAACTGCAGAGCCAAACAAGGGCATCTCTGTTGCAATCTATACGATCGCTTACTACCTTCATACCAGATTGTACAACTAAATTGATGATATGACATGCACATCGTTGATGGAAGAAATAACCCCCATGTTGCGGGATATTTTTTTCAAAAAACAATGCAATTGAACTAGTATTTGCAGATGCATTATCTAATGTGATAGAAATGACGCGATGCTGTATTTCAAAAGTTTCTAAAACAGACATTATGCCTTTAAAAATATTTTTTGCGGTATGTGTGCCATCCATAAGACGAAAACCAAGAATTCTTTTTTGTAAATTCCAATCATAGTCTAAATAGTGTCCTGTGACAGTTATATAGTCCTGTTTGGAACATGCGCTCCAAATATCAGAAGTTAATGCAATAGAGATAGTTAGATGTTGTAATTCAGCCTTCAACTCATCTCGTTGGGTTTGAAAACATTTTATCAAATCGTTTCGAGTAGTGGTTCTAGAAACAGATTTAAATTGGGGGTTGTATGCAGTTTGAATAAATTCTTCATAAAAAGGGTTGTCACCGAAATTAATCGGTTGATCAGTGCATGCAATGTAACGTGCCATGGACTCTCTAGCATGCATGGCGTCGTAACGCCAAGTTGTAACGGACCCGTCTGGGTGCCGTTGTAGTTGTGTTTGGGTTGTAGTGTCTACCTGTTGATCGAGCCATTTCTATACTAGATTTTGGCCCCCATTTCCGTCGCTTTTGTTCTGTTCTCGGGTAAAATCGAGTGTCTAATGGCTCGAAATTAGTTAATTCGCAGGTTTACAGTTTTTCAGAGGCAAGTGTGCATGTTGAGCAAGATGGGGAAGCCGAGGGAGTATCTTGGTTGGTTCATGTTCCGAGTCAAAGTGAAGAGGAGTCGCTGCTCATTTTTTCCAAGTGGAGGTCGCCGTGATGTTGGCCGCCGGCCAACTTGACAGCCACCTTTTTTGCGCTCCAAGATCAGTGAAGTTGGCTCCCATGCTAGTTGGCCGTCACGACGGCCAACTTGACAGCCACTTTTATTTTTTTGTCACAGGGGCGGTGAAGTTGGCTCCCAAAGTGGTCGCCCCCACCACAGCCAACTTGGGAGCGACCTCCCATTTCCAGCTTAGCCAAGGACGATTTCAGACCTATTTTTTTTGGCTCCCACTATAAATATATTGCTTTCCTTTGTTCTAAAAAAGACCCACCACATTCCATCACAACACACTTCACACTTTCCACCATTTTTCCACCCCTTCACTACCCATCACACATCAGATTTTTCCACCATTTTTACACACACCTCACTTCTTTAATCTCTAGATCTAGGAATATACTCACCAAAACCCTTCCACACTCCTACATCACCTCCATACATACAAAAATCACCCAAGATCCCACCTTTTTACTTTCTTCCACCATTCTCTTCACTCATTTCCTCTCACACACCATTTCCACCCATTTTTGGAAGATTATTCAAGGAAGGAGAAGAAGGAACTACAAGGAGAAAGAGGAAGCTCACATGGATTTTATGGGTTTTCTCTACACCTTTCCTTTTGGTGTTTATTTTCCATTAATGTGTAACTAATTTTATCTAGGGGATTAATGTAACCGTATTGGACTACTTGATGTAATTAATTAGTCTATTCTCTAATTCGATTCGATTTTAGTCTCAATTATTGAATTAATTTCTCTAATCTCTCTTCTCATGTTTTATTGTGACCACAAGGGACATGGGTGTGTGAGTTAGTTTATCTAAGGGTTTGAGGTTGAATGTGGATGACCATTCCATTTAACTCTCATCCAAGCTTAGTAATTGGGAAGGTTGGTGTGTGCATGACCATGTCATACTAACTTGGCTTAGAGTGTTATGTTAAATAGAGGGATTGACCATTGCTTACTACATGACCATGTGTGAGTAATGGAAAAGACCTAGTACTTAAGGGATTTATCTTAAAACAAGCCCTAAAATTGGATTGAAGTGCTTAATGAGACAAAGTAAGAACATTGAGTGGTCTAAGAAGGTTGCATCAATTCCCTAGTGTTTTCTCCCATATATCCATACGTTGTGTGTTGTTTGTTGTGTTTAACATAGTTTTTAGTCACAAGATTGCATTTTTATTTCTCAAGTTTGCATCTTTAGTGTCAAGTTTACATTTTTAGCTTACAAGTTTGCATCTTTAAGCATTTTCAAGAACCAAAATCACTTTTCCAACTCAAAAGCATTATGCAATTTACTTTTCACGCACTTAGATTAGATTTAATTTTTCCCTAGACTAAGTAGTTTCAACCGTTTGAATCACCGATCCCAGTGAACGAACTTAAATTAAATTGAAAATCATTTTTACTGCATCAATTTTGGCGCCGCTGCTGAGGATCGGCATAGATTCATTAGTTGAATCTAGTTAGTTCTTTTTAGGGTAGTGTGTGTCATTTTACTTTTTAGTTTTATTTTAGTTTTTGTATCCTTTTACTCCGTTGGTAGTTTTGTTTCTAGTGTTTCAGGTTTTTCAGGTGCATGCACGGACGCCGTTCACAAGGAGGATTTCTGTTCCCTGCCAACGACAACATTAACCGTGTGGGCCAGCTTGCTAGACAGTTTGAGGGGTTAGACATTGTTGTGGATTTAGGCAACCTCGACATCTCTATTACGGAAATGGATAGAGAAGGTGAGCAAGGCGCTCAGGGTGACTGAGATGAACGAGATGTTCATGGGAGTCCACCGGGTTCCCCTACACGGGACTTTGATGATGATATCCGGGCAATGAAGGAGTCTGGCCAACCAATGCTTGGAAACCAACCGTCACCAATTGTACTTGATGCGGCGGCAAGGAGCTATGAGTTGAGGAATATGCACATGGGCATGCTTCCAGCCTATAGTGGCGCAGATACTGAAGATCCTTTTCAATTCATGAAGGACTACCTATCCGTTGTGAAGAGCTTTCCTATATGCCAACTTACGGAAGAGCAATTGAAGATGAGATGTTTCCGCTATTGCTTGAAGGGCGCAGCCAAGACATGGTTCGGGTCATTGAGATCCGGGACTTTCGCAACATGGAACGATGTGTGCCAAGGGTTCTTCGGTAGATTCTTTCCTGCCCCTAAGACAAAGGAGATTCGGATACAAATTGCAAGCTTTGGTGAGGAGGAAGGTGAGCCCTTTCATCAAGCATGGAGAAGGTACAAGGGGCTTTTAGAGCAATGTCCTCCCCACATGATATCCGAAGAATACAAGGTTCGCACATTCTATGATGGATTGACACCCTTCACCCAAGCACTTGTTGACAACGCTTGTGGAGGTGTGCTCACAAAGAAGTCTGCAGCAGAGATCACCGAAATCTATGAGACATTGGCCCTCAACTCCTACCATAGAGGCACAACGGCTAGAAAGGGAGGAAAATATGATGTTGATCGAAATACCGAAGTGGCCATCCAACTCTCCACCATGACCAAGCAAATGGAGGCTCTAGCTAAGAATGTGAGTAAAATACAAGCTGGAGCAAGTCATGTGTGTGATAGTGGACATCATTGTAGGAGTGGGAACCAGGAGGAATCAGAGGAAGCACATGCCTTGAATTATCAAAGGGGAAGAAATGACCCTTATTCAAATACCTACAATCCGGGATTGCGCAACCACCCAAATTTCTCCTACTCCGACCCAAACACCGCTTTGAATAGTCATCAACTCACTCCACCAAACAACCAAGGAGAGTACAACCAAGGAAATTACCGAGGAAATTACCAAGGCCAAAGTTCAAGCAATCCACCTCAACAATGGCACAATTCCACAAACCGAGATAACACTTCCTACCAACCAAGGAAGCCATCGTTAGAGGATATGGTGACTACTCTAGCTGAGAGTTCTCAATCCCTCGCTCGGAGTTCTCAAGCCACGGAGCAAAATCTGAACAACTACATGCAAATGACCGACCGGAAGTTTACCAACATGGATGCCTCCATAAAGAGGCTAGAAACACAAATGGAGCAAATATCCGACACGGTACACCGAAATGAGCCGGGAAGATTTCCGAGCCAATCCGAGCAAGCCAAGTCTATGACCGTGTTGAGAAGTGGCCGAGTGCTAGACACCGAAGATGTTGGTGAACCAAAGAGGAAAAAGCCTAAGGAGTTTGGAAGTGATAGTAGGGAGGAAACCAAAGAAGAAGAGACGAGAGTGGAAGAGGAAGTAGTAGTTGAACCAACCCTTAAGAAGACCTCCACTCTACACAAATCACAAAACCCCTACATACCACCAATTCCATACTCGGGGAGGGTAGCAAGAGACAAGTTGAGCAAATCCTTCAAGGACATTTTTGACATCCTCTCCAAGGTAAATGTCAACATTCCATTGCTTGACAAGATCGAGAAGATGCCGGCATATGCAAAGTTCTTCAAGAGTCTCCACACCAACCGACAGAAGTTTGGGCCAAACCACCAAGAATGTATCACGGGAAATGCTAGTGCCGTTCTACAGAAGGAGCTTCCACCCAAGCTCAAGGATCCGGGGAGTTTTTGTATTAACATCACGGTCGGGGGTACCAAACTTGAGAGGGCAATGCTAGATCTAGGTGCTAGCATCAACTTGATGCCTTTCTCCATCTACAAGCAATTAGAGTTAAATGAGCTCAAGCCGACCACCATGTCACTACTCCTAGCCGATGGGTCCGTGAGATATCCTAGAGGGATTGTGGAGGACATATTGGTACAAGCGGACAAGCTTATCATCCCGGCGGATTTCGTGGTACTAGATATGGACGATGTGAGCGGAGAGACAAATATGAGACCTATCCTTTTAGGTAGACCATTCATGAAGACGGCAAGAACAATCATTGATATGCATGAAGGAAAGCTTTCCATGACCGTCTTGGATGAGACGGTAGAATTTCAGGTTTTCAAGTCAGACTTGCGGGATATTAGCTCAGTAGATTGTTTTACCGTGGATACACTTCTGTCACAGGACTACTCAAGGAACACAAATGAGTATTTAGACGAAATCTTTGCACTTTTTGAGGACAAAAGTGAGGAAGATGTTCACAAAGAAGATACATGTGACAAACAACCATCCTTGGAAATCCTTGTGCTTAAAAGTGAAAATGCCAATTTGTTGAAGGAAGTGGAAGCCCTTAGAAAAGAAAGGGATGAGGCAAACAAAAGGGTGGAAGATCTTGCAAGGCTAGTAGAAGAGCAAGAGGAAGACTTTGCCCGAAAGACAAGAAAATTGCAATGGCAAGTGGAATTGAAAGACAAGACGATTGATGCCATCAAGGAGGATTTGAGTTGGAAAGAGAACGCCTTAAAGGTGGCAAAGGTGAAGGAATATGATTGCTTGGTGGAGCTTGAAGGAGCCGAGCGAACAATTGAAATTTTGACCAAGGAAGCAAGCAAGAAGGAAGAAACTTTAAAGGTCAACACCATCAAAGGAAATACAAGCCATCCAAATGCAAGAGTTAACAAGACCAAAGGTAGTCCTTCTTACTTTCCTTACAATTGTTATTTTTGCCACACTAGGGGTCATAAAATAGCCCATTGTGCTAAATTTATTGAAGTTTGCAAAAAGAAACAAAGCATGCCTATAGGGAAGCCAAAGAGAATTCGGCAAGTTTGGGTCCGAAAGGACAAGCTTGACCAAGTAAAAGAGACTATTTGTGATGAAAAGAGAACTCTTGATATGAAAGAATGCCCTAAACTTCTTGATATGAATTGTGGTAGTACTAGTGGAGTAAATCCACCCTTGATTGTCTGAACTTGCTAATGTGTTTTGTGCTTGTGAAGGTTACTATGTCTTCTAAAGGAAGCTTTGGAGTGTAATGACTATATATTTCGGAACATGGCTTGTGGAGCCAATTTTAATTTTTGCATAATTTGAACATTTTGGGATTGTAAATAATTTGAACATTTTGAATAGTTATTGGTTCTATGCTAGTTTTTGTAGCTCGTGTTGATGAAGCTAGATTCTTATTCTCTCGGATCGAAACACCGACAACTTGTGAGTCTTGGAGGGACAAGCAAGCCGAGAGAGCTCATAAAAAGAGCGAGAGCCGTGCATAATTGACAAAAGCTTCAATTCAAGTGGAGAATGAAGTTTTGGCGCTTAAAGAGCCGTAGTGCTCTCACGACGTCTTGCCTAGACGTTAAATCATGCACTTGGTGGGAGGCAACCCACCTAGGTACATTTCTTTCTTAGTTATATTTGTCTTTATTTTGTTTTTACATTTTTGCTTAGAATAAGTGTGCGGATTTTTTGTTTTGTGTTTAGTGCCTAGGATGTTTATGTTTCTCGCCTCCCATGCTTTGTTTATTCATTGTCTATGCATCTCATGTCATATAAAAATTGAAGACAATGTTTAGATTAGGTTTGGGGGTGTGGATTCATTATTTGAGTCATTTTACATTTTACTTTTTCAAGCTTTTCTTTGACCTTTGCGAAAGTGCCCTGTTTTGAAAGTTTTGAGGCTAAATGTTTTCATTAAACTGTACGATTTGGTGAGGAAATAAATTATTTCGTCCACGTTGTGTTCTTCAATTTTTCGATACGGTTCCAACGGTATAAACAACAAAAAATTCTGGCCGGGAATTCAAAAGATATGGACGTTTCTTCGACCAAAGGTCATGGGCGATGCCCTGTTTTGAAAAAACTGCACGTGAACCATCTTCGACGTCCGTTTACACATTTTTCCAAATTGAATTTTGAAATGTCTTATAAATAAAAAATGTGTATTTGCATGTCTATTTTCATGTGCCAAAATTTGAGAAATTTATATTGAGTGGTTCTGAAAATATGCACTAGAGAGCAGACATAGGTCGATTTCAAAAGTCACCAGTTTTTTGGAATTTAATCCTCCATGTTGAGATGGTCTTTCGCATTGTGTTTTTTGTGTTTTCTGTTGTGTTAGGTGCGCGCCGTTAGGCTGAACTTTATTGTTTCCGACATTGGGGACAATGTTGAGTTTATGTTTGGGGGTGTGGACGCCTTTGTGAGTCGTCTTTTTGAGCCATCATTGAGTCCTTTTGATTTTGTCTTCTCATAAGTCCTTGTGTCGAGGTTGTGGTGTTGTGCGCCTTCCCGCCGGGTTCTCATTGTCAACATTGGGGACAATGTTGGATTTAGATTTGGGGGTGTGGGCGACACCGCGTCTTTTCATTAAAATTTTTAATTTTTGCATGCAGTTTTTGTTTGATTTTTGGCATGTTTTTAGGTAATAGGTGTAGTTTTGAGTCGTTTTGTGTCAATTTTTGCGAAAAGGCCATGTTGATCATATATTGTTTGATGGGATGCTCTTAAGTGTGTGCCGTTGAGGAGTGTTGTATGCATTTTGTGCTGAGTTATTGTTGGGTGCGCTGCGCAAGTGCGGTTAGTCCCTTTCTCTTAGTGCCCGTGTGGATGGGGCACCATACTTGAAAGTGAGGGATTAATAGTGGAGACTACCCGTGAGTATTTGAGCCTCATAGTGTTTTATTTTGAGGGTAAATTTCATTCCACTCTTCACACACACTTCTAAACACATTTATGTTTAAATAAAAAGTCTCATTGCACTTAAATCATCGTTTATCATAGAACACTCAATCATTTGTGGACTGCTTGCTGAAATTGTTATTCCCTTGATAGATGGACCTCTAGAAAGGATTGTAGGCAATGTGTGCTTAACCACTTAAATACGGCCTAAACACTTTTCCATTCCATATGTGTGTGCTCCCAAGCCAATTTTGAAGCCAAACAGGTTAAACCTTTCATTTCTTCACCCATATCATCCATAACCTCACAACATAAGCACTAACCGTCCCTTTAACTAATTGATGAAGTTAAGGCTTAGGATTATTGTAAATAAAGCTCTTGTTATGAATGGCATGTACCTAGGTGGAGTAAAGAGTTGTGCAGAATTTTCTTAATTAAAAAAAAAAAAAAAAAACTCAGTGAATAAAGGCTTAAAAGGCCATATGTTGTTGTGTAAATAGTGCTTGAATCAATAAAAGTAGAGTTGAAACACAAATTGAGCAAATTGTTACCTGGACGCCAAATGTATAGTTAAGATTTGTGAATGAGCCAATCATTGGAAATTAGAATGTAAGGCCTTAATGGATTCAATTAGTTTTCGTATCGCCCATTTCCCATCTATTCATTACCTAATCACCCAAGGCCCCGTTACAACCAAGGAAAAGTCCTACTTGATCTTAGGGAAAGTCTAGATAGGGAATTTTAGTTGAAGCATGCTCTTCCACGTTCATGGCATTCGGTTCTTTCCATGAGACTTAATCACGAAAATGGCGTTCTTTCATGATCACATGCAATTAAAAATTGATTCCATCACATGAACTCATATTGCATGTTTTGAGGTGTGTTTGCCTAGGATCCGGAGTGTTATTGAGAGAAATCCGTGAGGATAGAGTCGAGGCGAATTACATCCCTTGTTGGAGAGGGTGTTGTCTTTGAAGCATGGGCATTTCGAGTGTGGGATTGCATGCGTGCGGTGTATTCACATCATTACCATATTTTTTTAAATCCGCTTAGCTATTCTTGCATGCATTCTCTCCTTAGCTGCATGACTTGGGTTGCATCTCATTTCGGTGGCTTCGCTTTTATCGAGTTTGTGTCGTCGTTGTTGTCCGCAACGTGAGTCCTTGAGTCGTGTGTCTTGAGTCTTGCTTATTTGTTTGTTTTATTTCGGTTTTGCTCGAGGGCGAGCAAAGGCTAGGTTTGTGGGTGTTTGATCGAGCCATTTCTATACTAGATTTTGGCCCCAATTTCCGTCGCTTTTGTTCTGTTCTCGGGTAAAATCGAGTGTCTAATGGCTCGAAATTAGTTAATTCACAGGTTTACAGTTTTTCAGAGGCAAGTGTGCATGTTGAGCAAGATGGGGAAGCCGAGGGCGTATCTTGGTTGGTTCATGTTCCGAGTCAAAGTGAAGAGGAGTCGCTGCTCATTTTTTCCAAGTGGAGGTCGCCGTGATGTTGGCCGCCTGCCAACTTGACAGCCACCTTTTTTGCGCTCCAAGATCAGTGAAGTTGGCTCCCATGCTAGTTGGCCGTCACGACGGCCAACTTGACAGCCACTTTTATTTTTTTGTCACAGGGGTAGTGAAGTTGGCTCTCAAAGTGGTCGCCCCCACCACAGCCAACTTGGGAGCGACCTCCCATTTCCAGCTCAGCCAAGGACGATTTCAGACCTATTTTTTTGGCTCCCACTATAAATATATTGCTTTCCTTTGTTCTAAAAAAGACCCACCACATTCCATCACAACACACTTCACACTTTCCACCATTTTTCCACCCCTTCACTACCCATCACACATCAAATTTTTCCACCATTTTTACACACACCTCACTTCTTTAATCTCTAGATCTAGGAATATACTCACCAAAACCCTTCCACACTCCTACATCACCTCCATACATACAAAAATCACCCAAAATCCCACCTTTTTACTTTCTTCCACCATTCCCTTCACTCATTTCCTCTCACACACCATTTCCACCCATTTTTGGAAGATTATTCAAGGAAGGAGAAGAAGGAACTACAAGGAGAAAGAGGAAGCTCACATGGATTTTATGGGTTTTCTCTACACCTTTCCTTTTGGTGTTTATTTTCCATTAATGTGTAACTAATTTTATCTAGGGGATTAATGTAACCGTATTGGACTACTTGATGTAATTAATTAGTCTATTCTCTAATTCGATTCGATTTTAGTCTCAATTATTGAATTAATTTCTCTAATCTCTCTTCTCATGTTTTATTGTGACCACAAGGGACATAGGTGTGTGAGTTAGTTTATCTAAGGGTTTGAGGTTGAATGTGGATGACCATTCCATTTAACTCTCATCCAAGCTTAGTAATTGGGAAGGTTGGTGTGTGCATGACCATGTCATACTAACTTGGCTTAGAGTGTTATGTTAAATAGAGGGATTGACCATTGCTTACTACATGACCATGTGTGAGTAATGGAAAAGACCTAGTACTTAAGGGATTTATCTTAAAACAAGCCCTAAAATTGGATTGAAGTGCTTAATGAGACAAAGTAAGAACATTGAGTGGTCTAAGAAGGTTGCATCAATTCCCTAGTGTTTTCTCCCATATATCCATACGTTGTGTGTTGTTTGTTGTGTTTAATATAGTTTTTAGTCACAAGATTGCATTTTTATTTCTCAAGTTTGCATCTTTAGTGTCAAGTTTACATTTTTAGCTTACAAGTTTGCATCTTTAAGCATTTTCAAGAACCAAAATCACTTTTCCAACTCAAAAGCATTATGCAATTTACTTTTCACGCACTTAGATTAGATTTAATTTTTCCCTATACTAAGTAGTTTCAACCGTTTGAATCACCGATCCCAGTGAACGAACTTAAATTAAATTGAAAATCGTTTTTACTGCATCACCTGTCCGTGTGCAGGCATGCATTTCTCCATATGCCTTCGCAAATGACCAGTCCCTCCCCTAGAAGTGACATATTGTTTTTCACAAAACTTACATTGAGCTCTGTCCATGAGTTGACCGTCTGGCATAGTCTTCTGTACTACGTCGAAACACTGCCATACGTTTGATGTGTGCTTTTTAGGTTTGGGAGGACGTGATGTCGGTGTTGCACCGGAACCAGAAGGTCCCGCTGCCGTTTCCGTTGGCCCGGGGCCGGAAAGGTCAAAATAATCGTTGTCCATGTTAAGACCGTCCAGAAATTGAGGATGATTATGATCCATTTCCTACAATACAAATATTAAATCATTAGTCATTAAAAACAAGCATAAAATCATAATTCATAAATAGTAAGTATAAAAATATTAAAATTAATTACTAAACATAAAATCATAAATATACTAAGCATATTAAAATTAATTACTAAACATAAAAATATAATATCATACAAATATTAAAATAATTACTAAACATAAAATCATAAATATCATAAAAATATTAAAATTAATTACTAAACATAAAATCATAAATATACTAACTACCAAGCATTAACATTTAACATATTAAAATAATTACTAAACATAAAATCATAAATATCATACAAATATTAAAATTAATTACTAAACATAAAATCATAAATATACTAAGCATATTAAAATTAATTACTAAACATAAAAATATAATATCATACAAATATTAAAATAATAAACATAAAATCATAAATATCATAAAAATATTAAAATTAATTACTAAACATAAAATCATAAAATCATAAAATCATACAAATATTAAAATAATTACTAAACATAAAATCATAAATATATACTAAGCATTAAAATATTAAAATTAATTACTAAACATAAAATCATAAAATCATAAAATCATACAAATATTAAAATATATTACTAAACATAAAAATATAAAAGCATAAATATATTAAGCAATAAGTATAAACATATTTAAATTAATTACTAAGCATTTAATCATAAATATACTAAACATAAAAAATATTTAAATTCATTACTAAGCATTTAATCACAAATATAGTAATATATTAAGCATAAAAATATTTAAATTCATTAATAAATATAAAATCATAAATTGATAAATATACTAATATACTAACTACTAAAGTACTAAGCATAAAAGTATTTAAATTAATTAGTAAGCATTTAATCATAAATATACTAAGCTTAAATATATTAAAATTAATTACTAAATATAAAATCATAAATATCATAAAAATATTTAAATATATTACTAAACATAAAATCATCAATTTATTAACTAAACAAAATATACTAAGATAGTAAGATTACTAAGCATAAATAAAAATATACAAATATTAAAATTAATTACTAGACATAAATTCATAAAATGATAAATTTACTAAAATCTAAGATTCTAAGATTAAATATTAAAATTTATAACAAAGCAAAGCATAAAAATATTAACTCATAAATACACTAAGCATAAAGCCATAAATAAATATAAAATATACATAAAATGTAAGAATAAATATCAAAATTAATAACTAAGCATAAATATATTAATTATTAACTATAAATATAAAATTTTTAAACTAAAACATAAAACTAATTAATAACATTTAAAGGAAAAACATACCTTTGAGGCTTTGAGCTTTGGTGGAGAAATTAGAGAATAATATTAGTAGAAATTTAGAATAGTAAACTAGTAGAGTAGTAGATTAGTTGTGTAGAGAATACTAGAATAGAGAAAGAGAGAGTAAGAATGGAATAATTAAAAATTTAAATTATGAAGGTGTAGAGAAATTGAGAAAATGAGAAATAGAACTATTAGAGTATTAGAGAGAAAAATGGAGAGTTGGAGAATGTAGAGAGAATGAGAGAATAGAGATTGAGAGAAAGTGTATGGAAATTGAAATGAGTGGGGGTATTTATAGAAAAATTTGAAATGTGGGTAAAAATATAAAATAGAAGAGATGGGGGGGTAAAGTGTAATTTTGTAATAAATTTTGAAATTTTGACCGTTGCTGACGTCAGCAACGGTAAAAATTTTAAAAAAATAATAATAAAAAATTGTAAAAAAACAGAACGGTCGGCCTGGTGGGCCGAGCCCGCCGGCCTGGCAGGCCGAGCCGGGCCAGCACGCCAGGCCTCGAATCTGTACCCGGCCCGGGCCAAATATGTGGGCCGTGCCAAGCCTGGCCCGCGATTTTACAGGCCGGGCCTGGAACGGCCCGCCATACTTGGCGTGCCGGCCGTGCCGAGGCCCACCAGGCCTGGCCCATATTTACAGCACTAATTCATATGTAATATTTTGGATCCTCATATCAATACAAAACTGAATCAGTAATTCCTCTCCCCATTCCTTTATCTCACGTTACTTTTATTCTCTTTTCTCATCTCTTCTTCTATTTATTCTTTATTCATTTGTTCTTTAATCAATTATTGTCATCTATTATCTTTAATTTTATTATAACATTTTTCAGTTTTTTCAAAAAAAAAAAAACATGAAAAATGCTTTTAACATTTAAAAAAAATCTATTTTGGCCCATAAAAAAATCATAACAAATGCACTCTTAATCGGGGCAGAGGTGTGGGAGGGGGCCCTGGCCCCCAACACAAATCATTCTATCAAGAATTGTTAGAAATGTTGCTATGTAGTAATATATCCAATGAATCCCCCTATTATTTCTTAATTAAAAGCACAATCATTAATTAAAAACATAAATATTATAATAAATAAAGGAAAAGTCTACATCACCAATTATATATTTTTTATTTATTTCTAGTGTGTAACTCGTACTCGGGTTATATTTAAAATATGTCGTGTAATATAATTTTGTATATCCAAAGTGCTTTATATTTTTAGAGAACTTTTGGATAGAAATCATGACGTGTCAGGTTTAGTTATTATATATAATATTGATATTTTTTTTAGGGAATTCTTTTGAAAGGAATTAATTTTTTTCATTATACACAAAATAGAAAAAATTTCTTATTATTATTAAAATAATATAGCAAGTTACATTTTTACACTTACGAAAAGATTCATTAGGAAAGTTCCATTCAAAAGTTCCATTCAAGTCAAAGTTGGATTGTTGGCAATTATGAACCTACAATTTTTTTTTTTTTTTTTTTTGGGTTTGAAATCACATTGTTAAATTAATTTATTCACATAAAATTATATTGTCTGGAAAATATATATTTCCAAGAGAAGTTGAAGACCTTACTGTGAAGATGTGAAATCAAGGACTAAAGGTAAGATTTACAAGCGTGTTTGAAGAAAAGACTCAAAGAAAATTCAAGAACACTTTCCAGGAAAATAAAAGTTTCTAGAGAAAAAGAGCTGGAGAGAAAATGAATTTCTTCAATTGATTTCACACGCATTTTGTGTGTCCAGACTATCTAAAAGTAAATAACTGATTCCCTGAAATTAAGGTCATCCAATCAATGTGCCATGTCACTACTCAACTTGTTGTACAGAACTAGATTTTGGCACCCAAGATCTGTTGCAAGCTAAACGACTCTGCTTCATCAGATTAGTTTTAGTGAAGCTTGGTTGAACGGTTGTGATGAACTCTTGAGATCTTTTCTTTAGTTTAGATGTTGAGCGGAAACGAGGTTGATCTGATGAGTGAGATGCACTCTTCATGGTTTTGACTTCTGTTGACCAAGAATGTTCTCCAGCATTCTTTGCTTTATCAGTTGCTGTAGTGATAGCAACTAGAGTACGTAGTATTCTTCACACTTACAAATGTTGATATTCATTTTCATATAAATACAATTAATGTTCAAAATGGATGCAAAATGCAAATTCCTACCCAAGCCATTGAAATTATTGAAAAACCCAACCAAGTCCTGCATATATGCTGGTCACACTCAAAACAATATTGAACCAATTACTCAAAACATCCATAAAGTAGTTCATAAAAAAAAGGAGCATCTCTATTAAGGCAAGTATTTGAGTATTTGTCATCTAAATGGATCAGGAAAAACCATTTTCTTATTAATAAAATGTGATTAACGATGATTCTATGCTAGTTTTTCTTTAAAAAAATGTATTATATTTTTTGGTTTCCCGATAACTGTAGAAGCTGAATATACAGTACGTAGTAATATAAACTTCAAATACCAGGACCAAAAATCAACCTCACAGCCTATGTAGATCCTTGAAGTTTAAGTCAACATATAATTTTACATCAATACCCCATTAATATAAATAGGGAGGTAAAGATTAAAGATAGAAAAAAGTTATAACAGGTACTTACTCTGACAAACCCTTTCCAAAAAAAAGGCACATACTCTTTGAGAAGAATGGATATAGTTGCAAATAAAAAAACCCGAATGTTGCTTTCCTCCAAAAGTCCAAATTGTATTCTTTTTTTGGGTAAACTGGGCTTTGAAAACGTGAAGAAAAAAAGAAGACGTCTGAAAAAAAAAAAAAAACAAAAGAGTAAAAACATAAAATAATACAATGATGACACACACACACACACATAGTCATATATATATATATATATATATATACAATTTTTCTATTGTCAGTTCAAACTGACAAAAGATATATCAGTTCTTTGCATGTAGGCCATTGGATTTAAATACTTTGACTTGGCTGTATGCACTTGTCAGTCAAAGTATTTAAATCCAGTGACCCACATACAAGGAACTGATATAACTTTTGTCAGTTCGAACTGATAATAGAATTTATGTGTGTGTGTATATATATATATACACACACACATAAATTCTATTATCAGTTCGAACTGACAAAAGTTATATCAGTTCCTTGTATGTGGGTCATTGGATTTAAATACTTTGACTTGGCTGTATGCACTTGTCAGTCAAAGTATTTAAATCCAGTGGCTTACATATAATGAACTGATATAACTTTTGTCAGTTCGAACTGATTATAGAAAGACTATATATATTAACATTGGTCTGATGTTAGACACAAAAGAAACAAAAGAATATCTAAAACACAAATTTGATCATAGAACTGGGGTGGTGCCGCTGGTCACCGGGGTAAGCCGTAAACTCGGATGTCCTGAGTTCGATCCTTAGCAGCTACGTTTCTCTTGGGGCCACTGGAGGTTTACCCGGCTGTTAACTTCAGGGTCTTGTGGGATTAGTCAAGGTGCGCGCAAGTTGGCCCGGACACCCACGGATACCAAAAAAAAAAAAAAAAATCATAGAACTATCATGCATCACCAGAAAAGAACAATTCATATCATCACAATTCACAAATTCGAAGAAGGAAGTGTAGATACAAATCATAACAAACATTGTATTGTCGATCTTTAAATTAAACAAGGTCCACATAGATACAATATATAGCCGAAGTTGGTTTTTTGATATAAAATCCAATGGGTGAAAATGGAAACTAGCCAAAAATTAAGGAGGTTTATTGTTTTTAGCTCGAATTAGTATTTTGATTGTTTTTGTGAAAAAATCCACTTTTCGGACAAAAATGCCCTTCATTCAGAAATTTTGCCTGATGTGTTTAGTCAATTTTGCCTGGTGTGTTTAGTCGTTTTGGCATGGTGTGTTTAGTCATTTTTGCGTGGTGTGTTTAGTCGTTTTGGCCTGTGTGTTTAGTCCTTTTTGCCTGGTGTGTTTAGTCCTTTTTCACTGGTATGTTTAATTGAACAAAATTTGGAAAAAAAAATCAAACATAATCTGAAATTTTCAACTTCAACACGAAAATCTGGAAAAAAAAAAAAAAAAAAAAAAAAAAAAACCCTCCCACCATTCATAAAAACAACCACCACACTAATAAATTTTGAAAAAAAAAAAAACAAAATATGGAAAAATGTCTTGTGTGTTTAATTCGTTTTGCCTGGTGTGTTTAATTGAGTTTCTTGGTGTGTTTCGTTTTTGCCTGGTGTGTTTAGTCCTTTTTGCCTAGTATGTTTAGTCCTTTTTGCCTGGTATGTTTAATCCGTTTTTGACTGGTGTGTTTAATCTGGAAAAAACAAAACAAGATCTGGAAATTTTTTTTTAAAAAAAATCTAAATTTTTTTTTAAACATTCAAATCCAACTAACTCAAATCCAAACATTCACAACCACAACCACCCTTAAAATCAACAACTAACACTTAAAAACCTGATTTTTTTTATAAAAAAAATTGGAGATAATTTTAAACAAAAACAAAATCTGAAATTTTTTTCAAAATTAAAAAAAAAAAAAAAACTGAAATTTTTTAAAAATAAATTTGGAAACCGAACCACCCTTAAACCCAGATCGGACGACCAACGATCGGAAAACCCAAACTTAAACACAACCACAAAATCTGAAATTTTTGGTTTAAAAAAAATTCTGAATTTTTTTTTAAAAACCTGGAAAAAAATGTGAAAGAGAATGAGAAGAGGGGAGAGAAAGAGAAGAAGAAGAAGGAGAGAAGAAGAAGATGGAGGAGAGAGGAGGAGAGATGGCATGAGGTAGTGAGAGAGAAAGAGGAGGAGAGAAAGAAGAAGAAGGTAACGTGAGAGAGAAAGGAGAGAGAGAAATAAAAAAAAATATTCTGTAGAAATGAGAGAGAAAATGAGAGAGGAGAGGATTTAAAAAAAAAATGAGGGGCAATTATGTCTCTACAATGGATTTTATGACAAAAACAATCAGTTTATTAATTCCGACTAAAAACAATAAAGACCCTTAATTTTTGGTTAAAAAATAGTATTTCCTCAAATGGAATATATATATATATATATTAATGGGTTGTCAACCTTTGGACTCCTTGAGTGATGGATAGGTTTGAATATCAATGGATTATTGCCATTTGCCAACCTTTGAACTCTCATTATTCAATTATAATAATAATTATTATTAACTATTAACCATTGCTGATGTTTTTTTTTTTTTTTTCCCTTAAGATATATGCATTGAAATACGAAGAGTTTACATCTAAATAATATAACTCTCATTGATTTCAATTCAATGGTTTTAATAAATTATCTTATAACTAATTAATAGTAACTAATAAACAGTAATTAGTTATTGAAAAAATCATCTTACTTCTTTATTATTATTATTATTATTATTATATAGAAATAGAAATAAAAATGAATATATGGATTTTAATATATATAACTACAAAAAGGCTATTATATATATACAGAAATTCTATTATCAGTTCGAACTGACAAAAGTTATATCAGTTCCTTGCATGTGGGCCACTGGATTTAAATACTTTGACTTGGCTGTATGCACTTGTCAGTCAAAGTATTTAAATCCAGTGGCCCACATACAAGGAACTGATATAACTTTTGTCAGTTCGAACTGATAATAGAAAGACTGTATATATATATATGATATAGATATAGATATTATATATACTTTTAAATTATATATTATATACTATTATAAGTTTATAACAATAACATTAATGAAGGACATGTGTTGTAACCACATCAAAAGTAGGAACAAAACTATTATTATTATTATTATATATATGATCAGTCTTTCTACTATCAGTTCGTCTTAATATAAAATATATCAGGACGAAGAATGTGGACCATAGATTATGGAGAAGTTTTGACAAGTGCATGCATTTTAAATCAAAATATGTAAATCTGATGGTCCACATTCTTTGTCCAGATATATTTTATATCAGGGCGAACTGACAATAGAAAAATTGTATATATGATTATATATACTTTTATATTATATACTATGAGATGATTATATATATACAGTCTTTCTATTGTCCGTTCGTCTTGACAATAAATATATCAGGACGAAGAATGTGTACCACAGATTATGGAGAAGTTTTGACAAGTGCATATACTTTGAGTCAAAGTATGTAAATCTAGTGATCCACATTCTTCGTCCTGATATATTTATTGTCAGGACGAATTGATAATAGAAAATATATATATATATATATATATATATATATATATATATATATATATATATATATATATATATATATATATATATATATATATATATGGCCTGAACAGGGTACTAACTTTCCAACCCACTAGAGACAGACAGGGACCTTAAGCCAAAAAGCCAACAAATCTCATCTTCTGATGTGCAGGATCCTCAACCTAGAGGCAAGCACAGAGCATACTGAGATAATTACAGACTGCTACTTATATGAGTGACATGGTATTCAAAGGAAGAAGAGGAACAATTTAGCAAGACATGAGAGTTAACACACAAGGAAAATTTTTATAGATGTGTTTCTGCCTTTTACACAAGTGACGAGCTCTCCTTATATAGGGGGAGAGATAGAGTGCAGACAAACCTATTATACAGTAAGGCCACAAACGTGGCAGATACCTAGCTAAAGCAAAGCAGGGCCATCGGCCAAAGGTTACAGACTTTCAAATTGAAATAAAGACAAAAGATGCCTAATAAAACGAAATAGCATAATTAAACCTAATAAGGCCAAACAGTTGCCTAATAAAACAAAACAGCAAAAAGAAAGTGAATTATTTCATTTCACGTGACGGGTGAGATCTTTGACTTGAGCGAAGCTGAATCACGGACTAGAAGACATATTACAGTTGGCATGATTTTCATCATCTGAATCTTGGGCTCCACAGATGAAGCAGGGCCATGCAGCGTCAAAGGGGTCCTGAGAGTCAATCATGTATGAATTCAGAAAAGGGTTCCAGCTTTGAGAGGGGTCCCTGGGAATATTTGGTAGGATGAAAACTTCGTCGGTGGAGACATAATTAACATCACAGAGGAAATTGAGCAGACCGACTTGAAGGATTTGTGGATACATTTTTGGATAATCATATGTGGTATGCCATTCATAACTGGAGTTGGCAGTCCAGAGGAGTCTTTGGTGGGGATTGTACCTGTAGGGCCTATTGAAGATCCATATACAGCATACAGAGGCAGCTGATTCATAATCAAGTTTCCAAATGTTATATTTGCCCATGAGCTCAGTGAGTTCGCGCTTCCAGTTGGTCAAGGACGTGAACCATTGGAGGAAAACCCATAACAGAGAGTTCCGTTGAGAAGGATCATGGAGATGACCGTATAGGGCCTGGAGTGGGAAGACGATGGCATGGTGATGGAGAACTGATAAACACCAGAGGAACCAAAGGAGTTGAGGAGAAAAATAGTAGAAAGGTGGCATTATAAACGGGTCAAGAAATGGTCTGGACAGGTTGTTGACAGTGTGACGACAGTCTTGTCTGTTGATCTGAGCTAGGTAGACCGGAAGTTGAGTCTTGGCGAAAGACTGGATCTGATTTAAAGAAGGTTGATGATCAGGTGGCAATGTGGCCAAGAGTTCTGGTGGGAATGAGTAATCAGGTATGGCTGGTGAGGATGATGAGGGACCAGCATGAGATGAGGAGGGACCAGCAGGAGAAGTCATGAAGACAAGAGGATAATGACCTGTGGATGTAATGAGATGAGTGAGTGGAGGTCTGGAGAGCATGTCAGCAATTATATTATGATGGCCCTTCACGTGACGAACAGTGAAGTCATATCGGGCAAACCAATCTTTGAGTCTCAAAAGGAGAGGATTGGGAGGAATCTTATTGCGAAAATCGAGGATCTTTGGAAAAGATGAGTTGTCCATTTCAACAATAAAGTTTCTTGTCCTGAGGTGAAAATCCAGCTTTTGGATTCCGTATTTGACAGCAAGAATCTCTTTATAGATAGTGTGATAATGCTGTTGGGCATCTTTGAATTTTCCACTAGCATGACCACAGTATCGTCGTTGACGTCTCGATCTTCAATGAGAACGGCTCCCCAGAAAATATCACTGGCATCAGTCTGGAGGATGAGCTGGCCCGAAGAAGGGATGACGAGGGCAGGAGGAGATTGAGTGATCTCCTTCAATTTGATGACGGCCTCAGTGTGGGAGGAACTCCAGGGAGGAGGACGCTTCTTGAGGAGCGTAGAAAGAACTGAGGTGTAATGACTGACATGTGGAATGAAATCTCTGACATAGTTGACGATTCCGAGAAACTGTTGAACTTGTTTCACACTGAGATCAGAATTGGGGAAGTCCAACAATCGGACAGCCAAATGAGGACCAGGACGGTATTGGCCGTTGAAAATGTGCATTCCAAGAAATTCAATTTCAGATTTCCCAACTATGCTTTTCTTTTCAGAGAGCATGATACCATAGTGATGAACAATGTCATGGAACTGTTGGAGAAGGAGATTGTGAGAGGTATCATCTGGAGAGAACAGGAGGATATCATCAATGTAGACGAGTGCTGAGTGTAAGAGAGGATGAAAAATCCTGGTAACAGCCTTTTGGAAAAGGGATGGAGCAGTCTTTAAACCAAAAGGGAGAACAGTCCATTGGTATTGAGCATTAGGAAGACAGAACGCTGTCTTATATCTTTCATCTGGATGAATACCAATTTGCCAAAAAGCACCTTTGAGGTCAAATTTGGAGAAGATCGTAGCACCTGGAAGTTGAGAGAATAAGACATTTGGTCTGGGAACAGGAAACTTATCATCTCTGAGAAAGAGGTTGAGAGGCTTGTAGTCCACGACTAATCTTTTTTTTCCTCTGAGTAATTCTGTGCGTTTTTCAACGTAAAAGGCTTGACACGCCCAGGGAGAAGAGGTATGTTCGATCAGACCTTGACGGAGGAGCTCATTGCATTCTTCATTAGCGAGCCTGAGATCGGAGGGAGACATGCCTGAGTGGGTAGCCTTGGTAGGATTCGTATCTTCATTAAGCTTAAAGGGAAGCTTGATAAAGAAATCAGGATTCTTCCACAGAGGAGAAGGATGAGAGAAAGTGGCATGATTGTCAGCACAAAGCAGGAGCAATTTTTGTTGGATATGTTCAAAAGGGGCTTGGATTTCTGAGAGCGGGAAAACCTTCGGAATGTCAGAAAAAGCTTTGAAATGCTTTTTGTATCGGATGCCAGTAGGGAGAATCCGAAGAGAGTAACATTGGCGAAAAACATCCCAGCCGATGAGAATATCTTTATCAGGAAGAGGAGTGCCGACGACCTGGACCCAAAGAGTGAAGGACGGGAAAAACTGAATACCAATCTTCTTTCTGGAAATCAGATTAGTGGAAAAAACCTTTCCATCAGCGGCTCGAAAATGCCGAACTTGGGATTTCCAAAATTCTGGAGGAAGGACCTTTGGGTTCATCATTGTAGTATGAGAACCTGTGTCGAAATAAGCGATGACATCAACAGGTTTGGAGTACTTGTCAGGTAGAATCCGAACCGGAGCTTGGGGACCGGAATGAGAATCGAGCTGAGTAGCCTGATAGGATTCTGGGATAGAACTGTAGTCAGAGGAGCCAGAATATTCCGAATCAGAAAGATCTTCTTGAAGAACAAAGGTCGTGGAGGAATCAGCCTGATCTTGTTCAGAGAAGATGGATTCAATGTCTGCATCGGACGGAACTTCATCAGCAATGTCTTTCAACTGCTGAACTAATCTGGCGGACTTTGCCTTTTTGTTTGGACATTTTTAGCATAATGTCCGGATTTGCCGCAAATGTAGCAGCGTTGGGATTTATTCCAACCGCGCTGTGCTTTCTTGCAGAAGAACTTGAATCGTTTAGGCCTGCCTTTCTTGTTTTTGAAACGTTTGAAATGATTCTTCTTCTTCGTGTTGCAGGTGCAAGAGCCCAAGGATTTGCACTTGATTTGAAGAGAAGGTTGACGGCATTGAGACTGCAGGTGTTTGCCTTCTGTGAGCATCTTGGAGAAGAATCTTTGAGTGGCACAGAGTTTATCCAGAGAGCTGAGAGCATACATGTGGAGTTCACCTAAGGATGTATCATTGAGAGATCGTCCTGAGGTGTCTATTTTTCGTTGTATCTCATCTTGAAGGTCATCTGGAAGGGATTTGACATAGACTTGTTTAAGACTATGATCATTAATTCCACCAAGGGTATGATATCTTTGAGACATCTGCTTGTAATGGAACATAATGTCATTTCTTTTGAGAGAGCAGCAACGCATGTCAAAGAATTCTTGTCGAGCCTGTTTATAGAGATGGTCAGGATCACCAAGGAATTCTCTGAATATGTATCCCATGGCTTGGGAGGCTAAGGGGACTCTGACAAATTGGAGTTGTCGGTATTCACCAAGAGCTTGGTACCAATCTCTGAGAGAACCAGTAAAACGAGAGACGAACTCACGTAGAATTGTTTCAAGGTTCTGTTCAGACTTCGCCAGTTGTAGGTCAAGCCATGCGCTCATCTCTGAAACCCTTTTTCTCCAGGAACCAGGAGAAGTGTCATCAAGAGTAAACCAAGGGCCATTGGTAGGTTTAGCAGGAGAACGGCCAGGAACATGTTCTGGAGGTTCTTCGACAAAGGGAGCAGGAGTGGAGGAGGCAGTCTCATCGGGAGACTCATAGGTTCTTGTTGAGGGCTGAGGATCTGTGCGAGATGCCATGAAAACTTGAGTAAGGTCTGCATGAGCAGGAGGAGAAGATGCAGCAGTATCCAGCCAGGATGAAGGACAGGAAGTCTGTGACGACTGGGAGGAGACGTCTTCAGAAAAGGATGTTGAATCAGACTTGGAGGAGGAGGAAAACGTCTTAGAAGCAAATAGAACTGGGTCGTATGAACTGGAAGCAGCGTGCTTGTCTTTCTGCTTCGAAGGAGACCTGGTCTTAGGTTTTGCTTGAGGGGAAGAGAGGACGGGATATTTCCGGAACAATTCACCAGTGGATTTAAAGTGATTGGAAAAATCGTCAGATCTGGAAGGGGGTGAATGTGTAGGAGATACAGGGAAAAACAGTGATTGTGAGTGATGAGAGTAAGGTTTTGGTTTGTGGGAATGATCTCTGGTCAGCTGTTCAAGCTGTTCTTTAAGTTGCTTGATTTCTCTTTCTTTTGTGTCAAAGTCTGGGCTAGAATAGCCATGAGAAATATATCTGTGAAGATCTGCATGAAGCTTTGCTATTCTCGATTGAAGGTCAGAGGCCAAATCTCTGAAGGAGGCATCAAGACTTTGGAGATGGTGATCATGCTGAGAAACATGTCGTGTAACACGATCAATCTTCTGATCAATAGAGTTAAGAACTCTGTTCTGAGCTCTAGCATTATGAGATTGCCAATTAAGGACTTGTTCAGCCTGGGAGGGCTGTTTGTAAGAACCATCGGGTTGAACTTCGGTAGATTGGACAAAAGGTTTTGAGAAACGAGTTTTTTCTTGGTTTGATGAAGGTTCAAGTGGAGGGAAATCACAATCATAATCTGAGGTCATGTAACAAAGGACTGGTGCTGGTTGATTAGGACCTGTAAGGGTAGGTTGTGGAGGCAGGAGACCTTCAGATCGTAAGATCTGTAAAGCTCTATCATAAATGGGTAGAGGTTTATTTTTGATAGGATGGAGGCCTATCCAAGGACTATCAGGATGATCTGGTTTGTGAGGTTTATTCCAGGGTTTGCAGAAGGTAGGAGAGGTGTCCTTAAGACAGCGTCGACATATACAGTCTGCATCACACATGTTTGGATCATCATCCCAGATGAAGTGACCAAGGATCTTGTCAGTGTAGATCGGAGATCCGTCAGCTTCAAAACTGTGGATGGGAATGTCAGCTTCAGTGGTAACCGGTTGAATCATAAGGGCTTGGAATATCGGAGGAGTCTCCGAACTGGAAGAAGCCTGAGAACCGGTGAGGGGAGCATAGATAGTTTTGATGGAGCCATCTGGCTGAGGAACATACGACGTATCAGCAGCAACGACATGAGCTTCGTCCTGGAAAACCTTTTCATAGTTTGTGAGCCATTCAAGAGGCATGATCTCTGTGAGCTTTTCTCTGGGCAGTTGTTTTGGAATTTGAAGGATGGTGGGAACTTCATCTTCTCTTTCTGCTTTGATGAAGATGGTGTCACCATTATGACCAGGAAGTGGGAGATCAAGAGCATGATCTTGAAGTCTGTAAGCAAGCTGATGATGGACAGTAGCCATGTAGGAATTGGCTTGCATGGGAGCACCAAGAATCTGAACTTGGATCTTGAGACATTTGTGAAGGTTCTGGTCTCGCAAAGGAATGTTGAAGTTGGGATAGTATGTGAGGGATATGCTACCAGCATGAAGAGTAGATAGGCAGGTGCCAATCACAGCATGTTCATACTGAGTGTAGATGGTGTTGAGCAAGGCCAGTCTGGCAGTGACAGGTAAGCCTTTTCGCCCATGTAGGGAGAGGATGATTCTGACAGCACCTATGTGGAGATGGGAGTATCCTTCCTTGATCCATTGATCTATCATGTTTTGATCAATGGTGAGAGTGACATATTGTTCACTAGAAGAGGATGGAATCAAACATTTATCTAGGCCTGTGGACTGGACATATTCTTTGATGGGAAGCGGTCTGGTATGGACAAGACGAGTTAACCGGGTGGCAAGAGATTTGTTTCTCTTGAAGATGTTGTATGGATTGAGTAGGGGGAAAGTAGTTTCATTTATCTGGGCAGAAGCAGGGATATGGGTGTATTCTACCAGATCTTGGATTCTGTTGGACTGGGTTCTTTGGATAGTAGGAGAAGGTAAGGACATAGAAGAAGACAATCTATTAGGAACTAAAGAAGCAGTAGAGGGATTTGTGCTAGTGTTTGCCATTTTTGAGAAGTTTCTTCCTTCTATACCAGTCTTACATACTCATAGCAGTCTAACTCTTTTCCTGGACTCCAGGGACTCGAGACCAGGCTCTGATACCATTCGGGTGGCAGGTACCCCTGGGTGCCTCTCATACAGGTCTTTAGAGTTTTCCCCACAATGGCGGCCTAACCACGGCCTGAACAGGGTACTAACTTTCCAACCCACTAGAGACAGACAGGGACCTTAAGCCAAAAAGCCAAAAAGCCATTCTATATGATATATTAAAAAAAAAAAAAATTAATAACATTTATGATTTTCACCAATCACATCAAAATTAGAAAAAAAAAAAAAAAAAGTCTATTATGTATGATTGCCATTATATATGACATATTAAAAAAATAAAAATGAAAAATGTAATAACATTTATGATTGCCATGTGTCGCAACCACATCAAAAGTAGAAAAAAAGTCTATTATTATATATGATTTTTTTTAAAAAAAATACTCAATAAAACATTTATGATTGCCACGTTTCATAACCATATCAAAAGTAGATAAAAAGTCTATGATTATTATTATTATTATTTACTAGTTTTCCAACCCGAGCGTTGCACGGGCATTTAACGGGCTTTGTATTAAAAACTATTTGCAAAACATTGTGTTGTTTATACCAAATTTTTTGATGCAAACATATTTATACATAATGAACATATAGTTTTACCTTCAGTTATCTAAGTCATGTTAACATTTGAATTTCATTATCTCATGAAACAAAAGAAAAATATTAAATTAAAAAAGATCACCAAATATTTCTCCATTGTATTTCAAAACCTATTTTTAATAATTTTTTCAAGAAAAAAAAAAAACACGTATCCACCAAAGTTGTAAAGTTGTGGAGAATAAAAGATGGCATTCGTCATTTTGATGATCCAAGTCTTCAAATTCTCCTCGAAATATATATTTTCCGAACTAAAAAATTACATGTGAATTAATAAAAATTCAACAACCTGATTTCAAACTTCAAACCCATAAATACATACATTTCTAATCATTATTAAATAAATAAATAAATAAATAAGGGTTCAATGATTTACATAATAAGTTAATAACTAATTGATTAAGTAATACATACAGATATATGAACTCCATTATCGATACTTTACCTGGCTCTTGTCACCCACTCCCATGAAAAAAATATTAGAAAATACTTGCAAAATAGACATGAGAAAATTCAAAAATGTGATATCAAGCTTCAAACCCATAAACATATACATTCTTAATCATTAATACAACAAAAATGAAAAGAAACAGAGAGGGTTCGATGTATATACAGAATATAGAGACCTTTCATTTTACTTCTATTATTTAGGTGGATCATTAATACTATCATACAATTAAATAAGTGGGTCATTAATTAGAAAGAGTTCAATGGATAAATACGATAGTCTTTCATTTAACTTCGATTAAATATATATTAATACTATTAAAAAATATAATATACATTAATGAAGATATAGAGTTGCAACACTTGATATTATCTAATTAATATTTATCAAATTGTTTAATTTGATTAATCAATAGATAGGAAAATAGAAATAAAAAAATTAATAATATTTAAAAGTAGAAAAAAAATAACTCTATTATGATGTAGCATTTAAATTCAAAGCTCTCTCACGCTGACATGTGGCACTTTGAAACTCTATTATTATTATTATTATATATATATATATATGATTTGTAATTCCATATTTGTGTATGTAACCTACATAATCTGATTCCAAACTGATTTTAGTAAACACATTAATTACCATTGAGGTAAGTTTCTTTTCTCTCATTAGGATTCCTAATTAGTAAACCTGCACTTAATGTTGGAGTGAAAATCTATTCTTTTTAGGATTTGGTTTCCAATACATCATGAACCATATATATATATATGAGTGAGTCTCTCATGCATAAGGGATTCCTTATTTTAATTTCGGTAAGGACCACCACGAAATCACATTGATTTTAATGAATTTTGATCTGATTTTTTTTTTTTTATGGATGATAATTTCATTGAAATATACCTATGAATAAAATTTGAGAATATATATATATGAATTATTAAGTTAGCGATCACGTACAAAAAATTCATACGGAATCCTGCACCTGATAACTGTGATATATATAGTATTAAAACAAAATAAAAATGCGTTACATATTTCTTTGATTTTCGAATTTGTATGAGAAAGTCATCGACAATTGATGGATTTTACCAAAGAATTAAAACATTGGTTCATCTTCGTCACCATCTAAACAATATTACAGTTGGTTTTTAAATATTAGTATATTTTTATTACGTTTACTTGAATATTTGTTTTTGTCTTAGCCCCTCTAACACCAAAATCCTAGCTTCACCCCCGCTCTTAATCCCATAATAAAGAAAAGAGGTTTCCCGTATTTTTTTTTTATAAATAATATGAGATTCGAAACTCCTATCACAAATACGAATATTGGGATGCACAGTCGTTTAACCTAGCTAGCTCTGTGCGGAATCCATCATCCGAAAAGGATATAAGAAACGAAAACGTGAAATGAGTGCATTAATACGTTGATAACTCAAATTTAACTTGGCCACGTAAACTCTTAAAATGGAAACCTGACCAAGATAGGTTCTCACTCGAGTTTGACTCATTTAGAAACCTTTTAAAGGAAGAAAAAGACCATATAATTAATTAAATCCCTTAAACTTTGATATATATATTATGAGTAATGTTATTTTATCTAAATTTAGTGTTCAAATCTGATGACTAAATTATATAACAAAACTTTAATCTATTCATTTAAATCATACAAATCTAATACAATTTAAATGAATGGATTATAGTGTTACCATATTATTTAAGCACCAGATTTAGACATTAAATTTGGATAAAAATAACGTTATTGATATAATATTAGCTTGTGTTTTGGGTCTGAATTATGAAATGGTTCTTCTCCCATATAGCGGAAGAGGAGATTGAAAACAAGTCAATTTGGCTCTTCCCAAAGAAAATTAATGCCACGTTTCTTGATTTTTTATTTATTTATTATTCAATAGACGATGTGGCAGCTAATGAATTTAAAATATCTGTCACAATTCACAATATGAGCTGTTATGATTCTCTCCTTAGTCCTTATTTTTTTTTGGTATTTTTTAAGTGTAATTAAAATATCAAATGTATAAAAAATAAAAAGTGATCAAATCTAGATCATGCATTTTTCATTTTGCTTATGAGTCATTAGATTATAAAAAGTAATTAAAAATAAAAAAAATAAAAAAAAAAACAAGACAATGAAAAGATCCTGATCCCAATATGAGAGTAAACAAAATATTGTTTATCGTTTTTGTTCTATCTCAATTAGTTTGCAGTATAAATAGATAAAAGCTAACCTGAATTCAATGAGAGTTTTTTCGAGGACAAAATTGTGAATGTCCAAGTGGGTCAAAGCGATAATACATCGTAGGTGCCGGCCGCGAGAATTCAACAAATCTGAATTATAATCTGATTAGTATTTGTAACGTGGTTCTCTTTTAATATACTCAAAATAAGGATACAAATTCTATTAGTTTTTGAGGTCCTTTAAAAGGAACGGCATTGGTGTTCTTATCATGACCTTCTTAAATTATTAATATAATTTAAAAAAAAAAAATTATTTTTGGTTGTAAACATTGATTAAACAGTCGTCGTGGAGATTTGTATATACTACGATAATTATTTTATTAAATATAGTTAACGGTAATGAAATTAAGGCGACTTAGTAGTATGTTTCTCACACATACATAATACTTTAAAGTTATTATTATGGGTTCAACATTCAAGTTATGGTTTTCCCTCTCCTTAAAATATATATATTTTAAAAAGAGTAATGATAGGCTTCCCAAATGGTGTTTGCACGTGAGATATCAACATCATATCACCCACTACATAATCTCATAATTTATAAAAGGACAATGGTAGACATCCAACACTTTTGTCCAACACTTACATCCAACTGTTAATGTGTCAATTGGTGAGTGGATATCCATGTATCCACTCACCAATTGACACATCAACAGTTGGATGTAAGTGTTGGACAAAAGTGTTGGATGTCTAAGATTATCTTTTATAAAATGTTGACACCTCACGTGTCAACATCATTTGAGAATAAATTTGGAAAAAAAAAATTGTGAAGCCTAGCATTACTCTTTAAAGAAATACCAATAAAGTAATTATAGGCCCAACAATAATAAAAAGCTACCAATAAATTGGACCAACACCAACAGCTAATCTGCCAAGTTTGGAAAAAAAAAAGAAACAAAAAAAAGGCTGAAGAAGGAATCTTTGGGATATATTTGGGCCTTAAATGGGTCTGATCTGGTAAAGAATTCAGTTGGCTGAATCTATTATTTGTAATTGTCCAATCCAATCACAAGCAATACCTCTCTTTTTAATCAAATTCTATCATCCATATATTGCCATATCCTCCTATCCTAGATATCTACTCTTATAGACTTATAACAAAGAGATATCTACTCTTACAGAATTGGACACCTACTTGTAAAAATACACATAGTGTTACGGGCGGAGCCATAATTATTTGGCTAGAGAGGAAATTACACTAAATTAAAAAAATTTGGGGGACCAATATCAAAAAGTGATAAAATTTACTGTTAAAAACTTAAATGTATACTTTTTAAAAATTATTTTGAGGGGAGGGGGTCATACCCCCTTGAGCCCCCATCTCCTCCGACCATTGCATGCTGGGATGAAACTCAAATCCCTCATTGCTAACGTGAGATGGAATGTGCATTATCATTTATATTAAGAGATGAACACGATTGATTGATGTCTTTATTTTACAATATTATTATGAATTTAAGTAAAATAAAATGACGAATAATATTTTTAATATTTAGATAAGATATCTGAAAATATCTGAAAACAACGTCAGTGTATATTAAATCTCACAATAGGGTAATTGTGTGGCAGTCTCTAACACGTTATAACATGTTAGTTGTCCTGCTCTGTACAAATTACCAACAACATTCCAAATCCAACCCACAAAAAAAGTTCTAAAAAGTTGACCCACCATAGCAGCCAATAAGAGGATAAAGTCACCACTTTGAACAACATTTGTGTAGTGTTTTCTGGTTCACAAATTTCCTCCTCACCACTATCCTTCTCTGTTTATCTCTTCAGTTCTAATTTTCTCAAGTTTCAATGGCCACTTTCTCTGCTGCTGCTGCTGCTGCTACTTCTTCTGTTACCTTTGCTTCTTCATTGAAGCCCTCTCTCAGGAATACTGTGGTAACTTTTTTATTAATTTGCTTGGATTTTTGGATTCACTTCTTTATATATATACAAGTAATAAACTTTTCTTCGCTATTCTGTTCAGGCTGTAAAATAAGACTAGTAAATTCCGAGTAATTAAACTTCCATTGAATAGTTTAGCTTCTAGTAGCTTTATAATGCTGTGTAAAATCTAGGCAATTGGGGTTTCTAGAAAGTTTATGTTATGGTCTTATGGAGAAGTATAGGAGAAAGATGATGATTTATAACTAGAGTTGTCATGCAACATATTTGTCGGTAATCATCTAATCTGAATGCTTAAGAAGAAAGAAATGAATATACTTATATACCTCCTCACGTGTAAGATTAAATAGGAATGAACACACCTCCTCACGTACAAGACTAACAGGCTCGCCACGTGATTCGAGCCCAAACACAAACACAAACAAACAACAAATTCAAATAATCACGTGGGGGACTCGAATTCAGTATTCTTGGGACAATTAGGCTCTAATACTTAAAAGCTTTATACTGATAGGAAATGACCTAACAATAGTATTTAAACACTCTAACAATATGATCTCATGAACAAGCATCAGATTTGAATGATCAAATTTGCATTTATATATATATATATATATGGGGATGATGTTAATTATAAGTGATTTTGGTTTGTGTTTGGAGGATTTATTTGATTGTGTTACATAGGATAATAATTTGACAGTTATATATTTAGCATATTTTTAAGTGGCAAAAAAGAAAATCCTGGAGATTATATCTGGATGCTGAATTGCTAACATGCTTTTTTGCAGACAAGTGGAATCACTACTTCTAATCTGAAGATGGTTACAGCCGGTTGGACGAAGAAGAACTTTCCTTCTTTGAAGACCAATCGCTTCCATGTCTCCTGCGCGGTACATATATACAAACACACTCTCTCTTGGACTTGCATTGCCTTAATTTCAATTTGATTATAGAAGTAAGAACTATCAATTTATGGTCATTTTGTGCTGACAACAATGCTTGTTGTTACACATGATATGTCTGGTAGGCCAAACCCGAGACGGTGCAAAAAGTCTGTGACATTGTGAGGAAACAACTTGCATTGGCTGCTGATATAGAGCTAACCCCAGAATCCAAGTTCTCTGCCCTCGGCGCTGATTCGCTTGACACTGTACGATTCTCAATTTGATGCTAATTAATGTTTGGTGAAAATATTCGAACGTTTTTACGTCTGATGAGCAGTGATCTTCATCTAATTGTGATGGATGGTTGGCTAACTAACACAATGTTGTTGTTGATGCAGGTGGAGATAGTGATGGGATTGGAGGAAGAATTCGACATTAGTGTCGAAGAGGAAAGCTCACAGAACATCACAACAGTTCAAGAGGCAGCTGATTTGATAGAGAAACTTGTCGAAAAGAAGACTGCAGCTTGAAGAAATTAATTTCTGGTTAGAGCAAGAATGGTAGAAGTTTTGAACTGAGGAGTTTTAGTACATTTTGATTCTTGTAATTTGTTTTTTGAGATACATTGATCAGAATTTTGGTCTTAGAAGTGGAATTGATGGAATTTTTTTAACTTTGACCTTTTTTCCAATTGGGATTGCCTTGGATTGCAACATAGATTCTCAGACTATTTCCTTACTTATTCTTTGTACTATGTTCCAATCTATTTTCCTGGAAAGTTCTTGGGGGTCCATGGAAGGAGACTTGGAAAGGTCATATGCCTGATAAAGTCCACTTGCATTGCTCTGGGTGTAGATCCTAATTGGTCTCCTTCTACCCCACTCTTCCTTAATTATTGTCTCATAACGTGAAGTTTCCGATATCAGGATTGTCGAAATCAAACAATGCATGGATTTAAATTCTATCCTGCCAAAGTAATTGTTTTATTCATTTACAATACCAACTTTTGTGCTGGAAAGTATGGCAACAGGGAATGGATCAATGGAAGAATCTGCAGCTGTACTGTTTAGTACTTTTGTTTCACATTTTGAGTTACAATTAACTTCACATACACCCAACACATGAACCCACTTTCCAATTACAAACTGTTAATGATTTATTTTTTCTTTATTATATTTTTAAAATATGTTCCGTCGAGACTTATTGAGATCAAATAAATACAAGTCTTACTTTCGTAATCCGAAAAAAATGGGCTTATTTATTTATTATTGAAGTTTGAAAAGTATTATATTCTTTTCCTGGTCAGCAAGAAATCTTTTTTTTTTTTTTTTTGGTTCAATTGTATATAGTTGAATTATTAAATAAAATCTGATAATGACATCCATACAATTCAATTTTCTAGACATTTAAACTATTGAAATTTAAAACGATTAATAAAAAAATTCCACGGCTGAATTAAGACAAGAACTAGTCATTTTTTTTTATAGTTTCTGTAAACAAGATATTTTTCTATTGATTTTGAAGTCATTTACCTAAACCCTAAGATCGTCCATTAATTAATTGAATTACGTCCTGAGGGCGAAAACTCTAGCCATTTAAACTAAAATTATGTTTTTTTTGGGTTGTTGGAGTTTTTGATAGAAAGTTGATACAAGTAAAACTATGAATATAGAGGTAACTAGTCCTAACAACTCAATAATAATAATAATAATATTATTATTATATCACAAAATCTTTAAAAATTCATAAAAAACTCTAATGAAAAGATTGTTTATTGTCCATTAACTTCCTACATTGATACAATGACCAATTATAAAATGGATGTTACATTTCCAAAATTCCATATTAGATAAGAAATTAAAAAAATTGTATGATTTCATTGGAGAAATTTTGTTTTTCCTTACCTATGTTTAATCATGTACAAAAAGCTGTGATTAACACGTGCCTAATATGTGTCGGAGATTTTATCGTCTCCATCAATCCACTAAGGTTCAAACACACCTTGTATATATTGTTTTATTATTGTGAATAAATTCATAATAAATGTAGAAGACCTCTCTCAATGTTAATAGCCGATTTCTTCTGATTATAAAAATAGATATTCGAACTACATTTTGGTATTTGATGTTGGTAGATTCTGAAAACTTTCTGTCCCGTCTTAAAATAAATTCCTCGGCTACAAATTCCAATTGTATCTACCATTCAAACCTCAAATTATAATAATTTTAAAAAAAATGTCATTAAATCAACAATCATTTACACAAACTATACAAGTGGAATTGGTGAGAAATGTCACCTTTTTAAACTGATTTGGTGACAATGTCACTGCTTTAATAAGTTAAGTTTAAAAGGCACCTATTATGGTGAACGGACAAAAATACCCTTACTTTACACATTCTTTTCTTACTTTGAAGTTTTCTGAGATTAAAAACAGACCTCCAATGGATAATTAGTTTTGTGGCTCTACGCAAACGCATTCGGGGGTCGAGCTCCCCGCTGAGCTCGCGGTGGTCGCTCGTGGGGGTGTGGGGGCAACGCCCCCAGAGATTTTTTTTGGTTTTGAATCTTCCATTGAAAAGGCTCGAAATGAAGTGTTCGAGCCTTTTCATACACCAATCGTGCCTTTTCATTAGTGTATGAAAAGGCTCGAACACTTAATGAAAATGCACGATTACTGTACAATCGTGCCTTTTCATACACCAATCGTGCCTTTTCATGTACAAAAAGGCACGATTACTGTACAAAAAGGCTGGAAACTTTGTTCAAAAAGGCTCGAAATATTTTTTAATTTTTTAATCGAGCCTTTTTGAAAAGTTATCGAGCCTTTTGGAAAAGTTATCGAGCCTTTTAGAAAGGTTATCGAGCCTTTTGGAAAAGTTATCGAGACTTTTCCAAAAAGGCTCGATAACCTTTCTAAAAGGCTCGATAACCTTTCTAAAAGGCTCGATAACTTTTTCAAAAGGCTCGATAACAACTTCAAAAGGCACGATGAGAAAGGTTATCGAGCCTTTTGGAAAAGTTATCGAGACTTTTCCAAAAAGGCTCGATAACCTTTCTAAAAGGCTCGATAACTTTTCCAAAAGGCTCGATAACCTTTCTAAAAGGCTCGATAACTTTTCCAAAAGGCTCGATAACAACTTCAAAAGGCACGATGACAGTGTAAAAAGACACGAAAATATTTCAAAAAGGCACAAAATCATTTCGAGCCTTTTCCGAACTTTTTTCGAACCTTTTTCGAGCCTTTTCAAACCTTTTTCGAGCCTTTTTCGAGCCTTTTTCGAACATTTTTAAACATTTTCGAGCCTTTTTAACTATCAATATATTATGGTGAAGAAGGTTACTGTGGGGGGCAATTTTGTCCGTTCACCATAAATGGTGCCTTTTAAACTTAAGTTAGTAAGTTGGTGCCTGTTCCCAAAAAAGAGTCTCAAATAGTGCTATTTAATTTTTTAACCCACAAGTAAAATAAAATAAATAAAATAATAATAATAATACAAACTATAAAATTTTATCTGTACTAGGAATACAAATTAGTTTACAACAAAGAGAACTAGCGCAACACTGACTCTGACTTAATACTACTATTCATCGTTGCTTTCACACGTAACACGTTAAGCCACCAAGTACCAACTTGTTATTTTTTTTTGGGTAAATTACACTCACACCCTTAAGGTTTGAGGCAAAGACACTTAGATGGAAAAGTTTAGTTATTCTACATTAACACCCATGTATTGTCGAAAATACCCTTGTATAATAATAAAAAATAAAAGTTTTTTTACACTAACACCCAAGGGCATTTTGGACCTTACCATGGTCAAATAAGGGTGTAAGTGTAGAATAACTAAAATTTTCCATCTAAGTGTCTTTGCATCAAACCTTAAGGGTGTGAGTGTAATTTACCCTTTTTTTTTCCTACCTTTCTCGGATCGCTGACGTGTACGGTCCAGATTCAAACCCTACCAAATAATACTAGATTCGCTTGCTCTCTCACACCTTTTTCCCTATAAAAAAAAAAAAACCACTACCTCGTCTTTAATCCTCGTGTCCCCTCCTCTCTGAAAAACAGAATTCGAATTTGTTTTGTTTTCACATCTTCAATCACTTTCTTGAGAAAATAGTCCTTCGATTATTTATTATTTATTAAATCTGATACAAAAACAGATCTGAATCTGAGAAATCGAAATCGATAACAAAGGAAATCGAAATCGTAACATCGATTTTTTTGTTTCCTGGTATAGATTGTTTGGAGAATATTTAGATCTCAGTCAAAACGACTGAAACAAAGATAATCTGTTAATATTAATTATTTGTTTTTGTAAGATCCAGTGAACAGATCGTTGATTTTTTTTGTTTTTTTTGTTTTTTGTGAGTTTGATTGATATAAATATATTTATGATTGTGGCTGTGTTGTCGAATAATTTGAAAGAAAAATCTGTGGTTGTGATGGGAAAGGATGTAGAGGAAGGTGAGATTTCTGATACGGCGTCGATTGAGGAGATCAGTGAGGAGGATTTTAAAAAACAGGAGGTTGTTAAGGTTGTGAAAGAGTCTTCAAAACCGAATTCGAGAGGAGAGGCGGCTGCTGCGGCGGCGGCTAGGGTTTGGACGATGCGGGATCTGTACCATAAGTATCCGAATTTTCGATACACGCCTTCTGGTCTGGTCAATTTCGCGTGGGCACAGGCTGTGCAGAACAAACCACTGAATGAGATTATGATTATGGACGTCGATAACGACGAAGGATCGAAGAGATCGTCGCCTTCGTCGTCGGTGGCGTCTGTTAACAGTGGCGTGAGAGATGATAATAAGAAGCAGGTGGAGAAGGTTGTGATTGACGATAGCTGCGATGAGGTAGAGGAGGTGGTGGTGGTGGTGGATGTTGATGATGAGAAGGAGGAGGGCGAGTTGGAGGAAGGTGAGATTGATATGGATTCGGAGCTGCCGGAGGAGAGAGGCAGTGAACAACAGTTTGTGGTGAAAGAAGAACGGGATTTGAATAATGGTGACGATAGTTTAGGGTTGTCGTTGGCAAAGAGAGTGAAGTCAATTGGTGAAGCTTTGGAGAGTGTGGTGAATGTGGTTCATTCAGATAAGTAAGTGTGGATTGATCGATTGATTGTTGTTGAACTGTTTTGAGGCGAGTTCTTGGGATTGATTCTCGTTTCGTTTGGTTTTTGTTTGTGTTGTAGATCGTTTCAGGAAGATTGTTTGAAACTCCAGAACACTTTGGAGAGCTTGAAGGAAGTTATTAATCAAAATGATGATTTTCCCACAAAGACTGCTCTTGTTCAACAATCGTTTTCAGCTGTACAAGCCCTGAATTCTGTAAGGCAATCTTTAGTACATTTTGCTATTGAAGTTTGTGAATAACAAAACTAGAAAGGTTGCCGTTGAAGTAACTGAGCTCACAAGTGATTGTTCATTTGCAGGTATTCTGCTCCATGAATGTTGATTTGAAGGAACAGAATAAGGAGATTTTGTCAAGGTTTTAACTTTAACATATTCATTATCTTGTTTTTAATTTTTTAAATTTTTAATTTTTTATGAAGTTCTTTATTATGCCATTAGTTGTTTTGTTATATTTTGTGTCAAAATCTTTGTAACAGGTTACTTTCTCTTCTAAAGAGCTTTGATCATTCTCTTTTCTCCCCTGACCAGTTAAAAGAGGTGTGGTTCTAACTGAATAGATTATCATTCTAATTTCTTTTGAAGGCTATTAGTTTAGGAGGATCATTGTTTTGTGATTAGGGAAACTTAATTTTGTTGTCTTAAACAGATGGTGGTTATGGTATCCTCTCTAGGCTCCCAAAATGTGATAATAAGTTCTAGAGCCGATCTTAAAGAGAAAGAGATGCAGCCCGTTGAAGGGCTCGATAATAAGGACTCTAATGCTTATTTGACTTCCAACAATAATATGGTTGAACCTTTGATGCAAAATAAGCCATACATGTCACTCGAAACTGCTAAAGCAGGGTTATATGGTTTTAGGGGTAGAGGACCATTGCGCCCACTCCTTGACCTTCACAAGGACCATGATGCGGATAGCCTTCCATCACCAACACGGGAAACGAGACCTTGTATACCTGCACAGAGAGTATTGGTAGTTGGAGATGATATGGTTAAACCGCGGTCAAAGAAATTTTATGAAACTGATGCAGTCAAAGCGGTTTCTTCTTATCAACAAAAATTTGGTCATGGTAATTTCTATTCAAGTGATCTTCCAAGTCCAACCCCTTCAGGAGAGTCCTCTAAAGCTCAAGGTGGTGATGATACTTTCGGAGAGGTTTCTAGTTCTTCAACCATTGATAATTTAAAGATTTCCGGTTCTTCCACCATTGAGAATCCAACCATCTCAGGACAAGTTATTCCTTTTGCTCAGCACATGCAAGTGTTGGCCACTGCTAGAAATGTTGCATCTGTGAGTTATGGGTCTAATCCAGTTGTTGCTCCCGCTCCGGTGAGTTCCGGGTCCAATCCAGTTGTTGCACCTGCACCTGTGAGTTCTGGGTCCAATCCAGTTGTTGCTCCTGCACCTGTGAGTTCTGGGTCCTATCCAGTTGTTGCACCAGCACCTGTAAGTTCTGGGTCCAATCCAGTTGTTGCACCTGCACCTGCACCTGTGAGTTCTGGGCCTAATCCAGTCATGAAAGCCTCAACAAAGCATAGAGACCCTAGGCTTCGGTTTAGCAACTCTGATGCTTTGGATCTCAACCAACGCCCTGTGCGCTCTATGCCCATGATGTATAATGTTCCCAAAGTAGATTCTGTTGGGGGAGTAATGAGTTCAAGAAAGCAAAAGAGTGTAGAGGTGCCTGTTCTGGATGGCCCTGCATTAAAAAGGCAAAGGAACGGATTGGAAAATTATACAGTAGTTAGGGATGTGAAAACTGTATCTGGAAATGGTGGCTGGTTGGAGGACACTGATATGGCTGGACCTCAGATCCCTAAAAGAAATCAGTTGGCAGAGCATGAGGAACCTAATTCTAGGAAAGTGGAAAATGGAGCTCCTTATCCTACTACTAGTGTTAGAACCAATGTGGCAGCTGTTGGTGGAAATCAGCACGTACCAGTGATAGTTCCTAGTATCACCGCGTCCTTGCCTCCTTTTATTAACGAATTTGCAGTTAATCCAACCATGTTGATGAATTTACTTAAGATGGGTCAACAACAGAGATTAGCTACAGAATCCCAGCAGAACATTACGAATTCTTTAACAAGCACAGTGCATGTTCCGAGTTTGAATTCAATAGTAGGAGCAGCTCCCTTAATGACCATCGCTCCCTCAGCACCTTCAGGGATTTTTCCAAAACCGATGGGAACACTTCAGGTTCCTTCTCAAGTAGCTCTTGCGGTGAGCTCCTAATCTTCTATAATGTTAAGAATGCAGAAATTGATATGGTTTAAACCAGGCTAACATATTTTTATTGATTTAATCATTCAATTGTTTTTAGAACACATTTATTTTGTCAACATCGTTTGGTTTTTCAAACAAAACTCCTGTAACCGTTCATGTTATAACTTATAATAATATATGGACCCTGTAGGATGAGTCTGGAAAAGTTCGCATGAAACCCCGTGACCCTCGACGTGTTCTACATGGAAACACACTTCAAAGGAATGGGAGCTCAGGACCTGATCTATTCAAAACAAATGGACCTTCTATTCCAAGCACCCAAGCAAGTAAGGACAATTTAGATTCTCAAAAGCAACAGGGTCAAGCAGAAGCAAAGCCATTGCATTCTCAATCGATTCCAGCACCAGATATTACCCGGATGTTCACCAAGAATTTGAAAAATATAGCTGATATTATATCTGCTTCCCAAGCATTAACAAGTCAACTAATAGTTTCTCAGAATCTTCCACTTCAACCAGAACAGAATAAATTGGACAAGACAGATGTTAAAGCTGTCATTTCAAATCCAGAGGACCAGCGAACTGGAACTGCTTCAGCTGCTGAAGTAGGTCCAACGGGTCCTATTTCGCAGAACACATGGGGAGATGTTGAACATCTTTTTGAAGGGTATGATGACCAGCAAAAAGCTGCTATTCAAAGAGAGAGGGCGAAGAGGTTAGAAGAACAGAACAAAATGTTTGCCGCACACAAGCTCTGTCTGGTCTTGGATCTAGATCATACACTTCTTAATTCAGCTAAGGTAAATTCCTGTTCTTCATAGTTGTATTTTCTTTTCTTGTTTTTTTACCATTATTTATTCAGAAAAGAATGCTCAGTCTGTTAATTATACTGTGCTCTTTCAGTTCCATGAAGTAGACCCAGTGCATCACGACATCTTGAGAAAGAAAGAGGAACAGGATCGTGAAAAACCACAGAGACATCTCTTCCGCTTTCCTCATATGGGAATGTGGACCAAATTGAGGCCTGGGATCTGGACCTTTTTGGAGAGGGCTAGTAAGTTATTCGAGCTCCATCTTTATACGATGGGGAACAAGCTGTATGCTACAGAGATGGCCAAGGTGCTTGATCCTAAAGGGGTTTTGTTTAATGGACGAGTCATCTCGAAGGGTGATGATGGAGATGATGGTGATGATAGGGCAAAGAGTAAGGATCTGGAAGGTGTTTTGGGTATGGAATCCTCTGTTGTGATTATAGATGATTCTGTTAGAGTTTGGCCGCATAACAAACTAAACTTAATTGTTGTAGAAAGGTAAGTTATGTTGATTTATAATTAAAATTCCAATCATTTCATCTTTTGTAGTTGGACTCACTGCATCTTTTTTGCATTCTCATTACCACATAATTTCCGGTTGCAGGTATACTTATTTCCCTTGTAGTAGGCGCCAGTTTGGGCTTCCAGGTCCTTCTCTTCTTGAGATTGACCATGATGAGAGACCTGAAGAAGGAACTTTGGCATCCTCTTTGGCGGTGAGGCAACAGTTGCACTAATTTCAGAGACTACATATAATTATTCTCACCATGCTCATCACCCCTTTTTTTTTTCCTTTCTTTCTTAATTTGCTTCAAATAGGTTATCGAGCGATTACACCAAAACTTTTTCTCTCATCAATCTTTAGATGATGTGGATGTTAGAAATATCCTAGCCACAGAGCAAAGAAAGATTTTGGCTGGTTGCCATATATTATTTAGCAGGGTTTTTCCGGTTGGTGAAGCCAACCCTCACCTGCATCCACTGTGGCAGACAGCTGAGCAGTTTGGTGCTGTATGCAAAAAACAGATGGATGATCAGGTGACTCATGTTGTTGCCAATTCTCTTGGGACCGATAAGGTACGTTTGGTTTTTTTAACTGCTTTACTGACCACTCGCACTTGTTTAATTTTTATATTTCTGGAGAAACCATTATATACACAACTGACAGAAGTTGTATAGTAAATTATCTTTGCTAGATTTGATTAATTAAAGATTGAACGGGGGATTACTCTGCTTTTACCAACTATTTATTAAGTTAAAAATTGTTTTTAACAGGTGAATTGGGCTATATCCACAGGAAGATTTGTTGTCCATCCTGGCTGGTGAGCTAGTCTCTTGTTTTCGGTATAAGTTTTGCACTTTGGCAACTGTTTTGTGTAGTCATTTGACATGTCAACTTTTTTTTTTCCGTTTTACCTTCAAAATAAATACAGGGTGGAAGCTTCAGCTTTGCTTTATCGGAGGGCAAACGAGCAAGATTTTGCCATTAAACCGTAAATGACCATTACTCTGACCCCATTTTGGTAAAATTAAGACCTGATAAAAGATTAAATTTGACGAGTTGACATTAAAGTTGGAAAGGGAACAACAATCAGGTCGGGCTTGGGTAGGTTCAGGTTATACCGGAGATTGCTTTGCCTAGTAGTTTTTGGGCCTCATCGTCCCCCACCCATTACGGTTGCCGCTATGATTGGGAGGAGGAGCATTGAAAATACCCGATGTAGGTAAGAGCACATGAAGAAGATTTCTACCCTCGGAAGTTCTAAAATTTTGCCATACCAAAACGAAACCAGGTTTGAGAGGGTTCTTGATCATGGTGTGATGTGATTGTGGAGGAGGATGTGAGTGAAAAGGTTTACCCATGTCCGGTGACACAATTAAATTCACCATTGATATCTATCTATCTATAACATGGATGATCACGAAAAATATGACATCCAGGATGCAAGCAAAACACAACATTTAAACACCCATACAGAATGTGTGAAACCAAAGGATCACCAGAAACTGCACCCGAAACTTGTTCCTAGGTGGGTAATGAAGGAAGTGAGAAAGTTGTGTTAAGTAGTTGAAAGGACAATGAGAGCCTGAAAGTGAAGATGAGAATAACATTTTGCTTGTTAACCTGGTTGAGAAAAATTTCCCAGTCTGGTTTAGGCTGGGTTTCAACACAATTTGAGTCAGAAAGTTGTCAATTTTCATGTTTTTTTTCCCAATTGGTTGATCATCTAAACTAATGCATCCATTCATTGAGTTGGTCTAACCCTAAAGTTTACATTATGGTAACCCTTATATGTTTTTTTTTTTTTTTTTCCATTTAATTTAATTTTTTTATTTGTGAAGATTGTTTTAAAAGAAAATTGGTTTGATTTGTAGATATTCTGGTTTTAGGGTTGGGTAGACAATAGAAGTTCAGGCGACTCAGTCATGGAGGGTTGAGTGGACAAATGGAGAGATGTTGATCCAAAAATTCAAGATATTCTGGTTTTAAAAACCAGAAAAAGTTGACAACAATGCAAATGAAAAAAAATAAATAAATAAATAAAAAAAGAACAACAAATATAGAAAAATTCGAATGAAAAATAACAATGTCGATCGTTAAAATTTCCTAAGGAAGAGAATCTTTTGATGGTAAATACAAAGAGAATCCATCAATGTCGACCATGTAAAACTGGTAAAAAAAGGTGAAAGAGATCATGTGTTTGTACGTTTACTTTTTCCAATTTGAGACCACAAAGATCATTCATTGATTCATTTGTGTCCAGATGCAATCAGAGAATTTTGAAACCGCTGAATATGGTTTCTTGGGCATAAAATAATTGAGCGCCTTCAACTAACTTCTGAACACAAATTCACTAAAAAAGTAATGGAGGAGATGTCATAACAATCCATATCATATGTAGGATTTTCTTGAATTTTTAATCACACTAGATCATCTAGAATTCTAGATAGTGAAAGACTTTCTCAACCAACTAAAAAAGTTGCTTTCACGTATTAATTTACATTTTTCAAGTGAAATCTTGACTATAATATCTAATTATCCATTTAATTAACCTTAATTCTCAGGACAATGACATCATTTTTTAAACTCAGAATGAAAATATGATAAATATGGACTATATCAAGAATTTTGCAATTTAATATGCTTTTTTTTTAAAGTATTTTTATGACCATATTACTAATAAGTAGTCATGAAGTTTGCCATATAGGTTTTTATTTCCTATGTAAGACATCATTAGTTAGTTGAATAATAGAAAATAATAAACATTCTATCACTCAACAAAATAATAATAATAATAAATATTTCAATTATTATATTAACCAATAAGTTTACCGTAAGGATTTGTTTACCGATTAAAAATCCTAAAGAAGGAATCAAGTTATGTTGTTTAAGAGTTTATGAAAAAGGGTTGAAACTTGAAAATCAAGTTGTGTGGACCCTACACAAATTATAAATTAAATTTATATTGGGAAGGGAACTTAATTACCCTCTCCTGCCTAACTAAAAAGGGAATCAAGTTACTTTGTTTTTGAGAAGGGTTATTATATTTTTAGTCCCTGTAGTTGTGGACTCTACACAAATCAGAAATTAAATTTAGGGTTAATATTATAAACCCCCTTACCTTTGAACTATTATTGGATGTATAGTTATAAATGCTTTTATTTTATAAACCTCTCTTATGGACTAACACCGTTAGCATTCCATTTGTGTTGACTGAGTTTGACTGTTAAAAAGTCCAAAAATTCCAAAAATATCTCTATTTAAGCTTTAATCGTATGAATTGACCATTATACCTCATACTTTTACCAAATAAATTAAGAAACTGATACAAAATGTGAGAATGTTAACTTGCAAAGGAGAAGTTATTTTGTGGATAATTTTATCCCTAAAAATAACAAAATAACGGAATGAGGGTATTATTAATTTAAGCTTCAAGTGTATTATTTTATTAATTTATTTGGTAAAAGTATAAGGGTATAATGGTCAATTCATACAATTAAAGCTTAAATATGGACATTTTATACTTTTTAATAGTCAAACTCAGTCAACACAAACGGAATACTAACGATGTTAGTTTATAGAGGAGGTTTCTAAAATAAAAGCATTTGTAACTATACATCCAATAATAGTTCAAAGGTGAAGGGATGTTTTTAATATTAACCCTTAAATTTATATTGAAAAGGAAACTTAATTTCCCTCTCCGGCCTAACTAACGAGATAATCAAGTTACGTGTATCCGCTTACACATAGCATAAATTAAGTTTTTATCGAAAAAGAAAACTTAATTCTCCCTCCCGCACAATGAATCAAGTTCCCGATCATAGGAAACTTGTTTGTACTCATCTCTAATTGTTTATATTAATTCAATTTCGAAGCCTATAACCAAAAAAAAATGCAAAACAAAACATGAACAAGGAAATATCTTCCCCAATCGGTTACACACTTGACACTTCTTACTTGTTTAACTAAAAGATTAATTTGCTGTTTGGTTTGAGAGAAAATGAGAGAAATACCTCAGAATCTAGTGGAATTTATGAATACAATGGAGCTGCATGGTTACACGTACGTTTACATAAAAGATTGTCATTGTAGTGGCCAACTTCAGCTAGCCTACCAACTTCTTGAAGTGGCATGCATCGATCTGACATGGATTTTCTACAAACTGATGTAACATATATTTTTGGTCCTGCGAAAACGATGATGATGATGTACGGATAAACCGATGACAATCATTTTAGTATAATAAGACATCTACTTCTACAATAACCCCCCAAAAAATTCATCATAATTATTTGTAAAATGCGTATTACCACAATAATGGGGAGAAAACTCCTCGTAAATACTTATAAAATACGTATTTCTATAATAACGTAATGTTCATGCATGATAAGATTCAAATCTCCACCGCCAATATAGATAGGGAGGTATAATCAATTCAATGTAAATCTTTAGTGGATAGGTATATTCATACCATGATTAGTTTTCACTCCTTTAACCATACAAACCCATAAAAAAAATAATATTAAAATTAACAATCAAGCTAAGGCTTTTAAATTTTATTATTAAAAAAATTAAAAAATATATATATATAAATATCATAACTAAAAAAGTAAAATATTTAAATTATCTTAATTAAATTTCAAATACGCGATTAGCTTTCTCTTAACTGTAATTAATTAACAGAACAATGAGACTAATAGAGATTACAGATCGTATATCTCCGCCTGTCTCTCCAACACTGTATTCTTCCCAAGTCAAACTTGTGTCTCACTCATCTCTCTCTCTCTTCAATTTGTTCACACAAAGATCTAGAGTCTACACCACTCAGCTTTTCTACTCTCTCTCTCCCTCTCTCTCATTTGACCGGAAATGGACCGGAATCGGACCGACAGCCCGGTTTACGCGCGCCAGTGGAGCAGCGAGTCTGGTAGCACCACCGCCACCGGTTCGTCGTCCCCGGCAATGTCTCCGGCGCGCCACCACCACGCTCGATCTTCGTCCGTCACCGGTCTCTCCACCATCAAGAGGAACCAGAACTTCGCGGCTAAAGCCGCGGCTCAGCGGCTTGCTCAAGTCATGGCTTCTTCTCAGACGGCTGCTGAAGACGAGGATGACGATGACGACGAGGACGACGATCTAGGGTTCCGCTACACTGCTCCTCCTCCTATGTCGCGTCCGAGAAACGTTAACGGCGGTTCAAACACAGCATCTGCTACTACAACTACTAGACCGGCGATTTCATCCACGAGAATCAATAGATCTCCATCTCCTGCGGTAATTTTTTTTCACAATGTGGTACTTTCAGTCTTAATTTTGTAGAATAAATAGTTGATTTTTGGCAAATTTTTTATTAATTGGATTGTACTTTGAATTTATTATTATTATTATTATTATTATTAGATAGGTAGGAACTTAGTAGAAGAATCAACGTCTGTTCGGTCCACGTCAGCTGGAAGGCCGTCGATGACTGCCCTTACGACGCCATCCCTGCCGATGCCACCAAATAAGGCGCCTTTGAGGACGGCAATTTCTTTACCGCCAATTGACCCTCCAAAGAATCATCATAGAGACAAAAGGTTTTAAAAATGAATAATTTTACAATTAAATTTATATATAATTAGTGTGGATTGTTGGTGCAAGTAACAAATTGAAGATATCGTGTGTGTGTGTGTTTTCATGAAATGGCAGACAATTTAGCTCAAAAGATAATGGAGATCAACGAGAAGCTTCTGTGCTTCGTGATGAGGTATGCTCTATTAGCACCTCAAGTTTTGTGTGCATTAACATTCAATCAAGTTTGACTCGTTGAAAAATTGTTTGAAATTTGTTGTCATCATGCAGCTTGAAATGCTCCAAGAAGAGAATGACAATGTCCTTAACAAGGTGCCATATTTTTCTTCAAGTTCGATTTATCTGTTTATGTTTCTTGTTAAGTTCATTTAATATGAGATAATTTTTGCATTTGGTTTTGGTGTACAGCTCAGATTTGAGGAAGAGAGATGTGAGGAAGCAGAGGCCAGAGTTAGGGAGCTTGAGAAACAGGTAGATGAATTTTTTTCTTTTTCTCTGTTGTTTTCGTTTTTCTCTTTTTAATCTTTTGCGAGGCAATATCTTGCAGGCTTAGACTTTTGGCTCTTTTTTAAATTTTGTTTTTCCGCATTGCTGAGTCTTACCATCTTTGATCCTGAATCATTTAGTTCATCTATAATCATTAAACAAACATTCCATACAGGGAAGCTTATTAGGTCCCATGAAAACTTGTGTGAATACTAACTTGGGAATTGGAGAGATGCATACATATTGTGTTTCATTCTTATTCCTTTTTCTAAAATGCAATATTTTAGGTGTCAACTTTTGAGTGGATCATGGACATATTACACTGGTATAAGATGAAACGAAAACTTTGGTGAATCATTTGAAGACAGTTTGAACTTTTAGTTTTGATTGTCCAATAGGAGGAAAAAGTTATTAGATTGCTAGCTGATAGTGTCTTTAAAGAATAAAAAGAAATTGTTTCAATGTTGCACTGAAGTGATCTTTCAAGTGTCGTCAGTAGAAGTCTTTCTAAAGGGATTTTTAATTGATTTGCTCATAATACAATTCTGGAGTTTATTGGAACTAATATGTTTTTTTTTATTTTTTTTAAGATCTTGTTGAACTGATGATAATATATTGCCTTAGTATCTGCCACATGCTTGTAATGTTGAAATTCAGTGGAAGTTTCTTGCTTGCAACATGCATATAATAAATCCCCATTGTTTATTGTCAATTCCAAAGGAATAGTGGTGGTTGCAAATCCAACATATTAACTCCATTGCTTGCTCTGAGTATTAGGTTGCCTCTCTTGGAGAAGGTGTATCTTTGGAAGCTAAATTATTGAGCAGGTAAGTTATAGACTTATAGTCTGTACCACCTTAATGTTTCCCCTTCTTCTGTTTCTTACTGCTATTATAACAACTTATGTTACCATCTGCAGAAAGGAAGCCGCATTGCGTCAGAGAGAGGTAATTAAGGAAACTTTGATTTCTGTTAATTTTATGTACGACTTATGTCAGGCCTATCAGTACAGTTGTGTCTGAAAAACTAGACCTGTTCTTAGATCACAGTAAAAGTGAAAATGGACTTCCTTCAGATAGTAGGATACTGTCCGCTTCTTCATTTATTTTTCTGTGTGTAAAGATTCAGAACTGAGGTTTTTTTTTTTTTTTTTTTGCAGGCTGCACTTAAGGATGCAAAACAAAACAGGAATGGGGCAGATAAAGATATTGCATCTCTTCAATCTGAAGTAGAGGTATGTTTACACTTAGTCCCAAATGTATACTAAAAGGATCAAATAGTTTCCGGTGGTTACTATATAATGTTGCTTTATGCTTTAAATTCTTTCTTGAATCAGACTGCAAAAGAAGACACTGCTGCCATTGTACAACAACTTCGTGGAGCTGAATCTGAAGTGAAAGCCCTTCGCTCAATGACACAAAGAATGATTTTGACTCAGAAAGAAATGGTCTGTACCTAGTTACAGTGAGCTCATTAGTGCTCATTTAAAGAAAAAAAATATTTACTTTATCTTCATTTCAGGAAGAAGTTGTTCTTAAGAGGTGTTGGCTTGCTCGGTACTGGGGCTTAGCTGCAAGATATGGTATCTACTCGATGAATCATCTTTCTTCTAACTCTTTTTTTTTTTTTTTGGATAAAGTCTTTCTTCCAACTCTTGAACTCTCTCTTTTTAATTAGAAATAGAAACTTTGTATAAGAGAAGAAAAAGGGTAGATACAAAAGTGGGACAAGCTATCCCAATTACGTAACTGCTAAACAAACATCACAATGTATAGTAGGAGGCTAACTCATCCCTTGAGGATACAAAAACTCTCAACTCATCAACTTTCAGAGGATAAAATTTTCCTTTTAATTATAAAAAAAATGTGGCTTGAGTATATTTCATGACGCGAGGTAATGGCCAAATTTATGTGATAACCAGTTCGATCTTCACCTTTTTCTGTATGACTTTCAGTAAAGACAAGGAATATTATATAGCTTTAAACCCTCTTTAAGTTTTCTTTTCTAGAATTTGTTTGCCATTGATTAGGAATAATCTTACGCAATGGTTGTTTTAAAGTTTACCACACGGTTTCAAACATAATACAGGTGTTCTGCACTGGTGTTCCTTCTGTTTTATTTTATTCTGCCCATTCTTTTGTTGTTTGAAGTATTGAGCATGCTTTTATATGTTTCAAATCAGTTCATACTCCAATTTGGCCTTGTTATAAAAGCAGATATTTGGTCCACCTTACCTACACACCTGACATGTTTTTTCACATAAATTTCTTTTATGTTTGACAGGTATCTGTGCAGATGTAGCCATTTCAAAGTATGAATACTGGTCATCCTTAGCACCACTTCCTTTTGAGGTCGTCGTTTCTGCCGGACAAAAGGCTAAGGAACAATGTTGGGAAAAAGGCTAGTAAATATATTAGTCTTTGCAGTTAAATGTTGTGTGCGTTTTTAACTGTAAAATATCAGTACTTCTTAATTAGGTTGACAGTGGTTTCCTTGTTTCATAATTCTATTGTCTTTATTGATCATTCATGGGACTTAATACTGAGCAGCTGATGATAACAATGAGAAGAGAAGCGTTGTTCTGGATGTCAGTGATCTAACCGGTGAAGGAAATATCGAGAGTATGCTTTCAGTTGAAATGGGTTTGAAGGAACTTGCTTCATTGAAGGTATGCCCTCTTGTCTCACTTGTTTTGTTTCTACATTGTTTCTTATTAAGTATATCTGTTTCGGATTTTAAGCAATATTCTAATGTTACTGTATATGTGATATTTTTATGGTGGCTACTAAGGTTGAGGATGCTATTGTTCTTTCATTGGCCCAACAGAGGCGTGCAAATTCTCAGCGACTATCTATCTCAGGTGTGCTTTGTATACCACATAACATGCTACATTTCTCTAAATAATGAAGGGTAGTGTTAACGGCATAGGTTAACAACCACTTTATTTCTATAAAGGGAAATTAAAACACATATCAATAAATGCATTTATTGTCTTGTTATAATAAATGCAGTGACTTTTTTCCTTTTATAGCAATAAAGTGGTTGTTATCCTGTGCTCTTAGGCCACAGGTTAACACTACCCAATAATGAATACTGGCATATCTCCTTCACTATGCACTCCTAATGCGTACTTTCATTCTTTCCTATTACTTTCAGAACTAAAATCTCCGGGTGATCCAAAGTTTATGGAGGCATTTGGTGAGTCGTAACTTTAGTTGCAATTTGTTATCATGCACTGCTTATATTGTTCTTGTTATTATTGTATATGTGAAAAGAAGTATCGCTTCATAAGTACTAAAATGGAGGAAAATTTATCTTTAATGTTCTGAAAAGAATGCATCCAGTTTTTCCCGGTTTATTTGTTATACCTAGTGGGCTCCCCATTGTTTGTGGATAGGTTATCTTGCCTGGCCGTTGGTTATCTATGCTATATCCTGCCAAAACTTGTTATTATATTTGTTTGTCCTAGGAAGTTGGAACCAAAAATCATATAATGAAAATGTTGTTGAAATGGTATATCGAGGGGTGTTCTTCTCTAAAGCAGTTTCGTCATGTAGTCATATTTTTAGTCTTTCTGTCATTCAGTCATATTTTTAGGGGCTGCTTGTTTTTTTCACTATAAGACTTATTGCCTCTTATATCTTAAATTAAGATAAATTAGTTTGTTTGTTTATCCAACTTATAACTTATTTTAAGATATATGTCTATTAGAAAAGTAAATTTTTTTGACTTTTATCTTATTAAAAAAGTGCTACAGACTACGGTAGAGTTTTTTTTAGTAAATTTCCACAAATGTCCTATAACAATTCATACATTTACAATTTTATCCGTACATAATAAAACCCTAAAAATCAATTTTCCAAAAATTCCCAATTTTGAAGAAACCGTAACCCAACCTAATCAACTTTACATTTGTAATAAGTCATCCAAAATGAAAAAACAAATATATCATAATATCTTGATTTGTAAGACTTATCCATGTCTAAGAAATTAAGGTCTTATAAGATTTTAGAAAAAAAAAAAACAACCCCTTATTCTTCGGTCAACAAAATTTAGTACAACCTTTGATGTCCGGCAATGTTCATGCACATCTTAGCGTTAAAACATATGTATGCTAGCCTTTGATGTTATATAATGTTGTGAGTTATTTATCATGTGATACATTATTTGATATTAATCTTTATTTTCTTGCAGAACTGAGCCCAGAGGAGTCAGAAGATGTTCTCTTCAAGGAGGTCTGGCATTTTTTCTTGATTGCTTATGTTTTTAATCTCATTCATATATTGTCACACTATATGGTGATTTTTTGTTCTTCAAGCATTTTAAGTTTGCATGTGGAAATAGATATGCGCATATCATGCTGAATCTGATCATGTAAACAATATATTGAACTTGCACAGGCATGGCTGACGTACTTCTGGAGTAGAGCCAAAGCCCATGGTATTGAGGCAGATATTGCAAAAGAACGACTTCAGTTTTGGATCAACTGCAGTAGACACTCTCCTAGTTCACATGATGCTGTTGACGGTAATGTTAACTTCATTTTCAGGATTAATTCCTCACATAAAGATATATACATGACCTCTCTCCCATGAAAACTAACGAGTAAGGAACAATAATTGTGGCGATTTAACTTGAATTTGATCAGGATTTTTATACAGTCCTTACTCGTATCTAATTCTTTTCTTTTCCATGGTGGAGTTCCTTACTCCTATGTTGTTCTTTAACTTCGAATTATCAAGTTTGTCATTTTAAAGTGTTTTTTTAATCTTCTCATAAGTGCATATTTTTTTCAAGCAGCCTTACATTTCTCATGAATTCACACTCATTTCCGGTGTTTCTTGTTTAGTCGAGCAAGGTTTGATGGAGCTAAGGAAATTGGGGATTGAGCATTGGCTGTGGGAAGCGACTCGCAAAAATTAATCAGGACTCTTCAATTCAAATTACACACAAATCCTCGCGAAAATAACCGAAGACTTCTGTACATCACTTGCTCAGCCTCTGAGATGTTTGTGCTATTTTTTCTTTTCTTTTCTTTTCAAACTTTTATCGTCTCTTCAGTCTATATGTATTATTACATATCTATGATCACCAACTAGATGCCCACAAAAATCGTTTTTGCTCTTCCAGACGAAAGCTAGTATTGTAAAATGTAGAGTTCCTGAGATATATATATATATATACACAATACCCGAACACTAGAGAAAAATTCAATTTTGAATGTCATGTAATTCATTTTCAAGGACTTAAAAAACACAATTGATCAGCAATGTAGTTTCACACTTTCACCAAGTTCACACAAGGACACCAAAGTTTCTGATTTATTGAGTTTTAGATTAGAACAATAGTTGTGAAAAAGAATCTACAAAGACTGTAGAGGCAAAGAGGTATGCATGTGCAGTGGAGCCCTTTAACCTAGTGTAGTCTTATTAGCTATATAGCATTAGCTACTCTAAAAATGCTATAAAAGACACAGAGACACCAGCCAAAAAGACTTTTATCTTTATATATAAGATTTAGATATAGGTACATAGGAGGAGGAGCAGAGAGTGATCAGAGAATAATTACTGTGGAATTTAGTTTTGTCATTTCTCTAATGGAGGTTTGTAAAATGGCTGGAATCTCTTTGCTTCTGAAAGAGGTCCCCTACATATCTAGTCTCTTTCAAGCAGCCTACGCCACTTAGCACGCCTGGCTGTTTTGTTTTTTGTTATTGCTTCTTGCCTCTGCTGCCAAAAAAAAAAAATATGTGTGTTTTCTGGGCATGTGCAAGTGAGAAATATTATAGTGATGACCGGTGAGTGATGGGTTTCTCGGTCGACACACAGACAAAGAGATAGTGTGAGAGAGAGAGAGAGAGAGACAATAAAAATCATTTCTTTCGGTGAAAAGGTGCGCATGGGGAAAGAAGAGAAAGACACCCAAATTCTAAAGGTGTTTTTGACCTAATCCCTTATCTTACGTTTTTTCCCTTTCCGTTGGGACACCTTTCATTGTTTTAATGAGTATATAACTATATAACTATATACACACAAACATAATCAATACAATGTGGGGATATACTTAGGGTTTAGAATAAAATTTAATGGGATAACGATTCATACGGGATAACATTATATTGAATATGCATATGAATTATATAAAACGCTTGTCAAGTCGAAACAATTTTCTTTTTAAAGTTAATTCTATCAACGGCTCGAATCCTGAACATTGTCAACCATTGAACCACACTAAATGGAGATAGAAAAGGTAAATTTTTTATTGAAAGTTCACTTACGAAAGCCTATTGTCAGTATAGTTTTTTATGGGGTCATCTATTGTCTTAATCTTTATATTAAACTCCCACTTAAATTTTTAAAAAGAAGAAATCATTATTAGAAGGATAAGCATACTTGGGGTTATCGTCTCTCATTGTGTTTTCTCCTTTGTAATTATGACATTGAAATGATGACATTCAATTATGTTATGAGATCAGCTCTTTGGAAAAACACCCACTATTCTTCTTCCAGTTATTAAATTTTAGAGTAAATTGCAGCGAATCTCCTTGAGATTGGCTTTGACAACAAAAAACAATTTTATCATTAATTGACAATGACCTCCCCTACCGATAGTCAAAGTTAATCAAATTTAACCGTTGACCGGATTTGGCCGCTACAAATACCTAAATGCCCATGAATACAAAAAAAAAAAAAAAAAAAAAAAAAATCTGATTTTAAAAATATATAAAAACAAATTTGGATCTCCACTATAAAAAAATAAAAAATAAAAAAAATTGAAAATTACAAATAATAAAAATAAAAATAAAAACGTGGAGACATAGGTTGTATCTCTATATTTTTCTTCAAATTCGAAATTCTAAAAAATTAATAATCTGGATTATCAAAATCCAATCCAACAATATTTTCTTCAGATAATTTTTCTTCTTCCATATGGATTCCCGAATTTTTCTTCATATTCAAGTTTTTTAGATTTTTCAAAACTAAAATAAAATAAAATATGGCTCATCTAAATCTAATATAACAACAATTTCTTCTTCTATTGACGTATGTCCATATTTTTCTACATATTCAAGTTTTTTAGATTTTTCAAAAATAAAAAATGTGGTCAAGATGAATAGTGAAGATATAAAGCTTTTAAATCTATTTTTTTTAATAAATAAAAATGTTTGAAAGGATGAAAATACCCTTATCTTTGTTAAGTTTAACTAATTTTAACTAATGGTAGGGGAGGTCATTGTCAATTAAGCATAAAGTTGTTTTTGATTGTCAAAGACCAAACGTGAGGTTGGCTACAATTTGCTCTAAATTTAGTATGGAAGTCAGTTGAGATGGGCCATCCAAAAAAGTCTAATAGAAGATTGAAAAAGATGAGCATGTGTTGTTTTGTGATTTGTGACTATGTGAGTGAATCTTTTTTTTCTTTTTTTTTTCTTTTTCTCTCTACAAAAAATCAAATGGGAGGGTAATAAAAATAAATAATAAAAACAGTTTCACCAGTAGAGCATGCCATGGAAATATTTTTTCTCCAACATGCTTGAGTGCAAATCATGACTCTCTTGACCCCATCATCACATGAAAAGAAAAAAAAAAAAAAACAAATTGAATGAAAAAAAAAACAAAAGAAAAGAAAGAAAAAGAAAGATAGATAGGAACTTTCCTCTCTATCTGCTTCCCTATTCAAGTTTCAAAGTTCACACCTAATAATAGCCACTACTTTCTCACAAGCTCATTACTCCTCCTCTCTTACTTTTTTTTTACTTCTTTTAGTTCACTTTGCATAAATGTGTTCTCTATTCTCTTTACCAAGATAGTGGAATAATAAAAAAATGGAAAAAAATTAACCGACCTTTGTTAGATTTTATCATTAATTTTAATCCGTAAAGAAGGTTTTTAATGAATTTCAAAAGAAATCACTTGTTATAATTCTAAACTATGATTTAAGGATATTTGATGGGCATTGGTTTTGACTTTTGAGGGTTTTAACTTCTTAACACTAACGGTGTATTTGAGATTTTGAGAGATAGAAAACATGAGATAAATAAAGGAAAATAATTTCCCCTTGAGATGTTTAGTAAACATAAAGGAAATGAGTGATCTTTCCTTTTCTTTGTTTGGTGTTGTTAAGGAAATGATAAATGATAGAAAATCTTCTTTATTAATTTTACTATTTTACCCTTACATTATAGTGAGAGGATTATAAAAGATAGGTAAATTTGTAATTTCAATTAAACCCAAAGACCGTTCCCTCTCTACTCTCCAAATGATTAAAATTAGTAGATCCCACCCATAAATTTTTCCTCCCGTTTTCCTCTTGTTTCTATTTTTCTCCCATACCAAACGGTATACTTTCCCCTTTTCTTCTCCCTTTTCCCTCCACCCTTTTTCTTTCCTCTCCCTTGTACAATATTTGAATATCTAAAATTTGATACAATATTTTCTTAGAATTCATTAAATGATATATAAGAATATTCAAAAGGAAAAAACAAGGCACTCATTATTTGTTAAAAATTATATATTATATAACCAAAACTATTCAAAAGAAATTGTAATTTGAAAGATAATTTAAGAGTCATTCATTAATGGGTACTCTAACTAACTTCTAACACAGACAGCATGATAGTATACTTCCAAAATAGGAAAAGAAAAGAAAAAAAATTGGTATTTTTTAATTAAGAAAGTTAGACACCTTTTCCTCTTCGAAAATACAAAAAAAATATAATCATCCAAAGGGCTTTTAATTAAAAATAAATATATATATATATTTTTTTAAAAAGGTGAAACTTTGCTTCCATTTGAAGACTCACAAAAAAGCTTTACACAATACACACACTACTACTTGATGAGTTGATGGGCAGCTTCACCTCCATTTCCTGCACATTTTCCAATCAATCTGTCCACCTAGCCCTACCATAAGGTCCTTACCCCTATCTCAATATATGTAACCCTCTTTTTATTTTTTTTATTTTTATTTTTTTACTTTTACAAACCAAACTAAATAAATACTACCCATATAAATTTTTTGATATATGTGTATTTTCTTTTTCTTTTTCTTCTTATTCTTATTAATAAATCTTTTTTGAAAATGGGTATTATTTATTTATTTATTTACTGTTGTTAGGGATTTAAGTTACTTTAAGCATTGAATAAAGAACATATATTGTCTTTTTAAGGATAAAAGCTAATTTCTCTCATCTGGGTCTGGGTGCTATGCAAATGCTCACATAATCATCTAGAATAAATGAATAATAGATTTGGATCTAAATTCTCTCTTTTTTTCTTTTCTTTTTTCTTTTTTCTTTTTTCTTTTTTGTCCTGCAAATATTCTCTGAATCAAATTGAATATCTTGAACCATCAATCACCCAACTAATAACTTTAAATTTTTTTCCAAAAAGTACATTCCTTAGAGATTAAAAAAAAAAGGGAAAATTGCACAAACTTACCCTAATGTTTCCCATTATGGCATAATATTCAACTAATGCCTTTAATTGCACAAACAACCCCTCATGTTAGTCAACTTTAGTTAAAAATAGCCATTGACCATGATTTTTTTTTGAAAGCCCAAAATTGCCCCTGCACTTTATTACAAAAAAAATCTTAATTGCCCTTTATTTAAAACATTATCTACTTTAAATTATTATAATATAAAAAATAAATACTAAACATAATCCTTTTTTAATAAAAAAAAATTCAAAAATAATATATTAAAAACAAAACAATTTAAGAAAATGTTATTTTGAGAAAATACAATTTAATAATATATTAAAAACAAAACAAAAAAAAAAGTTATTTTGAGAAAATATAATTTAAAATTATGCAAGTCCAATATGAATAGTGGTAATGTGTTACATATTTTTGAATTTTTATTTATTTAAAAAGGATTATATTTAGTATTCTAAACACAAATATAAATAAAATCATCACGAGTTTGAAATAGAAATATAATCATTTGTCATAATAAAATACAATAGCACCGAAAATTTGTCCAATGTTCATCTCTATAAAACAAAATAATTTGACTCAATATAAATTACGCATTATATTTTGGTTCAAAAATTTAAAAAAAATATACTAAACATAATCCTTTTTAAATAAAAAAAAATGTTTTAAATTTTAAAAATATGTAGCACATTACCACTATTCATATTGGACTTGTATAATTTTAAATTATATTTTCTCAAAATAACGTTTTTTTTTTTGTTTTTTTTAATATATAATTAAATTGTATTTTCTCAAAAAAAAAAAAAAAAAAAAAGGTTAATTGGTACTGATATCCCTGCACTATACCAGAATTTGCATATTACCCCCTATATATATATATATATATATATTTCATTAAACCCCCTGAACTTTCATAAATTGGTAATAGGTGACGGAATTATAACACCATCCATTATTTGGTCATGGCAGATTGCACTAAGTTCCCCTTATAATTGCATCAAACCGGAAAAATATAATAATATGGGCTAAATACCCTTTTGACTAAATTTTAAAAATAAAAATTGAAATATGGTTAAATAATAATAAAATTCTAAATTTTTTGATAAAGAAAATTAAATAAATAGAGAAATGAAAAAATTAAATTTATTTAACAATCATTTAAATTAGTTTTTTTATTTAAATATTCCTAAATATAAAACCCAGATGAATATTTAAATTTATGCAATTTACCATGACAGAAAAATGGACGGCGTTACAATTCCATCACTTATTGCTAATTTATGAATATTCAGGGGTTTAATGGCGAAAAAAAAGAGTATAGAGGTAAGGTGTAGATTCGAGCATAGTTCAGAGGGTATCAGTGCCGATTAGTTTAAAAGAATATAAAATAAAAAACATTTTAAAAAGGAGATGCAAAACAGTAATTGATTTGAAATGGGTCAGGAATTTATATCAAAATCCCAGATGATTCACATGCCATTACTAGTGGAATCCAACATTTTCTAGTCTTTTTTTATTTTTTCCTTCTTCTTTTCTTTTCTTTTTAATTTCTTTAGAGAGATAGAGAGAATCTAAACATAACATCAGACCCAAATCTTTATTTAATCCATTTCCCCATACAACTATGCTTTGCTACATCTTCACTCCATTGATTTGTGTTAAAACTTTGCTGATTTTGTTCTGATTTTGATTTTTGAACTTGAAGAACCCTTTTTGTCTTCTTTTTTTTTGAAAAAAAAAACTTTTTCTTATAACCCAATTAATACAAATCGGTTAAATGGTGATAGTGAAAAAAAAAAACTAACCATTAGAGGAGTTAAATAGTAAAAAGGTATTATTTATTGGGGGATTTAAAAAAAAAAAAAAAAAAAAAAAAAAAAAAACCTTTTTTTTCCCAGAAAATGCCTTCTGCCATAACTCCACTTTCTCTCTGGTAGGAGACACCTAGGGACACCATCAAAACGACAAAACCACGAGAGAGAGAGAGAGAGAGAGGGACTTTACAGGTTTTATTACAACAACAGAGGTCAGACAAAATGAAAGGACTCTGTATGGACAGGTCAAACAAGGCAAAATAAAATAAAAATGAAAAACAAAATCAAAGATTCTAATTGAGTATTGTCTCTGACTATTAATATGTACAGAGATTTCAACAAAAATAATACTGTGCACTGTAAAAAGAAGAAGAAGAAGACACTGCTACTCATCATGAAGTAGTACAACAATTTCATCATCACCATCATTTGTTTTTTTTTTACTGTGCAGTCAACAAAATACCTGGTTGAATGGTTGATTAATGATACTAAATTTTATTAATTTTTTATTATTTTTATATTTTGGACATATCTTAACTTCAAGATTAGTATCACAATGGGAAACAATGGAAGAAAAACAAAACATTTTAGATTTGCACTTTTTTGATTACATGATTTCCAAAACTTAATCAAACTTGATGCCTTGTTTTTTGTCTGGGAAAACAAAAAAGTGATTTGTGGGTTGGTCATGAACCATATGATTCTCTCAAATACCAAAAAAAAAAAACAGAAACATTTTCATTTTCTTTGATTTTTTTTTTCTCCTCCAAGTGATACAATATAATTACACAGTTGTTGTCATCTCACATCAACAATTTTATTTTATTTTTTTGCTTGAGAGAAAGCATTTCCTGTAAAGCCACCTTTTTCTGGAGAGCAGGAGTGTGTGTGTAAAATGTCTATGATGAAAATGGCAGTACTCTGGATTGTTTTTTTTTGGCTTTTATTTTCTGGTTTTGATTCAATTCAAATCTTTTTTTTCTTTTTTTTGTTAACAGTAAATCAATCTATATTACTGTGTCACACAGAAAACAACAAAAATAGAGGAGCTGTGAATATAAAAAGCACAATCTCAGATTCTCTCATTTCATTTTCAAGCCCACGGTCACCACCATTTGCTCACTGACCCAAGTCAGTAATTGTTCAGACAATAACAGTGATTGAAGAGAAGGAGAAGCAGAGTGAAAAAAAAAAAAACACAGGACCCACCACACCCACCCAACACAACCAAACACATCATCTCTCACACACACTTACATCATCTGTTTCAGCTCCTACTCTCTCTGCTCTCAAGTGGGCTTTTTTAGTTTTGAGTTTTGACCCTCCAAAAAAAAGAAAGGAAAAAAAAAAAAAAAAAATTCTTCAAGGAGAAAAGGAAAAAAAAAAAAAAAAAAAAAAGTTGAAATCTTTGTTATTATTATAATAAGCAAAATAAGCAGGGGTTTGTTTTCTCATTATAAAATGCTTCCCAACTGAGCAACGTCTAGCTGCATTTCTCACTCTCTCTCTCTCTCCAGTCTCTTCTATTCTACTCTTTATCTTTTCTCAAACTCTCTCTTGTTCTTTCTTCTTCTCAATGGATTCTTCTCTTCCATGGAAAAAAGTTGTGGCATTGACTGGAATTCTGATCCAGATATTATGCCTTTTTACACTTGTGGAGTCAAGTCCTTCTCTGTTTGATAGAATCATTTCCTTACCGGCCCAACCTCTAGTCGGGTTCCAACAGTATTCGGGTTATGTTACCGTTGATGAGAAGAAACAGAGAGCTCTGTTTTACTACTTTGCTGAAGCTGAAATAGATCCCACTTTGAAGCCTCTGGTTCTCTGGCTCAATGGAGGTTGCTTATAGCATATAAACAATTCTCTCTTTAATCGCATTTTCTTTTAATGGGGTTTTGATTTTGTATGTAATTTGTGTTCTATTTGTAGGTCCTGGCTGTTCTTCTTTGGGAGTTGGAGCATTTTCTGAAAATGGACCATTCAGGCCTAGTGGAGAGAAACTTGTGAGGAATGAACACAGCTGGAACAGAGGTAGTGTAATGTAATGTGGACACATGTTTGCTCTAATTTTTTTCATCAATTGTGATTTTTTTTCCAATTTTTTTTTTTTTTATGTGTTAACTTTTACCACTCCAATCACTTCCTGCAGAAGCCAATATGTTGTATTTGGAGACACCAATTGGAGTTGGGTTCTCTTACTCAAGTGACACCTCCTCATATGAAGGTGTAGATGACAAGATCACCGGTATGTCTCATCAATTTGTGTACCCAATAAATTCTTTTCTTTCTTTTTTTGAATTTTATTTCCAATTTTTGAATACCCATTTTGGGTTTTCTTTTTTCTGTAAAAAAAATTACACTGGGCTAGAATATTTTTGATCATGTTCTGGCACTATATATATCACTAGCCTTTACACTTTACAGTTGAGCAAATGTTCTATGCTTACTGTTCTTATTTTGTTGTTTTCCTGCTTGGTTTGACAAAAAGTTTTCAACTTTACAGACCACATCTTCACTTTCTGAAACCTGGTACCTTTCTTCTCTCTTTGTTGTTATTATTATTATAGCCAGGGACAATCTAGTGTTCTTGCAAAGATGGTTTGATAAATTCCCACAATACAGAAACAGAAGTTTGTATATTACAGGAGAGAGCTATGCTGGTATTATTCTTTTTTTTCTTTACTCTTTCAATTTGAAATGATTCAGCTTGTGAGATTAATTGGAACGTATTATTTGTTTGGTTTTTGTTTATATAACTAGGCCACTATGTGCCTCAACTAGCTGAACTCATGCTTCTGTTCAACAAGAAGGAGAAGTTGTTCAATTTGAAAGGGATTGCTGTGAGTAATCGAACAGAACGATTTTCGATCTTTTAATCAACTTTCGTAGTAAAAATGTTTCCTTTGATGTATAAATGGCTTCTTGTGAGTTGTAACCATCCTTTTGTAATTGCAGCTAGGCAATCCGGTGTTAGAATTCGCGACTGATTTCAATTCGAGGGCTGAATTCTTCTGGTCTCATGGACTGATATCTGATACTACATACACAATGTTCACTTCTTTTTGCAACTATTCGCGGTATGTGAGCGAATATTACCGAGGATCTGTCTCTCCTATATGTTCAAGGGTAATGGGTCAAGTCAGTAGAGAAACCAGTAGATTTGTTGACAAATACGATGTCACTCTCGATGTTTGTATATCATCCGTGCTCTCGCAATCCAAAGTCCTTGCTCCCAAGGTAATTTTACTAATACTATACATAATTTCTTGTATAGTGTTTCGTATTTTGCTTTATCTAATTCGGTATTTAATTTCTAATTCAATTTTCTCTGTGATCCTCTCGACTGCAGCAAGATGGTGACACAATAGATGTCTGTGTGGAAGATGAAACTGTCAATTACCTTAACAGGAAAGATGTGCAGATGGCTCTTCATGCACGACTTGTAGGAGTCCGTCGTTGGGTTGTTTGCAGCAAGTAATTCTCTTTCAACAAATTATGTTTCAAAATTCTTTAGTAATATATAAGCTAGAGTTTATAATTCATGATCAAAATGAGATTTTGAAAGAAGAAAAAAAAACACAGCATTCATCGTTCATTCTAGTCCTTGGAGATAGTTTTGTGTATAGCTTTCAACGTTTTGAAATTTCCCAAAAGCCTTGTTTCGATTATACAAAGAAAAACATTATTCCTTGTTTCTTTGATATTGGTCGTTAATTGTAACTCTTGTACTGATCACAGCATTCTAGATTACGAGCTACTTAACCTGGAGATTCCGACAATCACTATTGTTCGAAAACTAATCAAGGCAGGAATCCCAGTCCTGGTGTACAGGTTAAATATCTCTAACCTTGAAGTCTCCATTTAAGTTTTTTGTTGGTTATTATAGAAAATGACTTAATATTGTTTCTTGAATTACAGTGGAGATCAAGATTCTGTTATCCCATTGACCGGAAGTCGAAAACTCGTAAATGAACTGGCAAAGGAATTAAGATTGAGAACTACTGTGCCTTACAGGGTATGGTTTGAAGGGCAGCAGGTAAATCTCTTGAAAACTACCAAAAATTTAATCATTTTGATGGTAACAGTTATTCGAAAAGTTTTACTTGACAATTTGACAAACCATAATTGTTTTTTTTCATCTCTAGGTTGGTGGATGGACCCAAGTTTATGGTGATATCCTATCCTTTGCCACCATCAGAGGAGCATCGCATGAAGCTCCCTTCTCGCAGCCTGAGAGATCGCTTGTGCTGTTCAAAGCATTTTTGGGCGGTCTCCCTCTACCGGAAGCTTTCTGATTTGCTGATCAGTTCTTTGATTGTGGAGGGAAGGATACAGATTGAGATTGTAAGTAAAGTTTGACTGCTAAAAGCAACTGTTATCATCAGAGAATGAAAATTGCATTTGTTTGTTCGTTCTTTTGTTCCTCGGGTTTGTCTGGAATGTAGAAATTTTTTGTAAAATTATCAATGAAAGGAAAAAAAAAAAATGTGTTCTTCTGTAAATTTCGTAACGTTCCAATCAACAACAAAAGACAGCAATTTCCTGTGAATAAATTTCATTAACTTGATGAAGTTTCAACAACAATTCGGCATGCGAAAAAAGAATAATCCAAAACACATGAATGATATCTTAGAGCTGCTGGAAACAACAACAATGGGAGCTTCAACTCTTATTCTTAAACAATTGAACTCCAAAGCTATTATTGGTTTTGAAAACATTACCGCAATGCTCAGGTTTCGTCCATGAAAGATCAATTAGAAACTTTTAATGATCTCTTAGAGCTGCTGGAAACAACAATGGGAGCTTCAACTCTCATTTTTAAACAGTTTAACTCTAAAGCTAATATTGGTCTTGACAACATCACTGAAATGCTCAGGTTTCGTCCATTATCCTTCGATACTTCTGCCGTAGAGTTCACTGTTCCGTTGTCCTCTTTTGCTGAATACAATGTCCCTGAAACTTTTGCTGGCTTCACTGCTCTCACCCTATATATATTATCATTGATTCAGATTTCAGAAGATTGAATTCAATACAAATTGATTTCCAGAACTTTTGCATACTAGTAATCGAAAAACTGAAATCTTTGTAGTAAAATTTTGATGAAGATTGGAGATTGATATATACCTGCACTCCATATGGCAAGAGTACTTTAAAAGGTCGGGGATATACTCTGTATGGCCACTGCATTTTCACAACACTATAAGAGAGAGATTATACAAACTGTCACAAAGTGGAAACTCTTTTTGCAGAAATTTTACCTAAAACTTGGAAGTGACATTTTGATTGTTGGTCCCATCCATTTGTCTGATTTTAGTGCAGGCACTGTAATTACAAGCTCATATCATAACCAGAAAAAAAAATATGCAATGCCATCAGTTTACTTAATCAGAAGCATGAAACTTTACATAGTAATGCAAAATTTATACGACCAACTTTCAATGACCATGTTTAAGGAATGAGAACTAATTGAATCAGTAAACTCCGACTCACCTGCAGTTGTAAGCGCAATGTTACAGATATCTGTTGCGGCAGGACCCTGCATTTCACTCACTTGTATATCCGTGAAATCCTTTGGAGGATATAGTGTAGTACCCAAACCAATCTTGTTGAGAAAACCATTGGTTTTAGCCTTTGGTTGCCTTTGAACTGCTGTAATTTTCTGTTTCAAATATCAAAAACAACATGGAAATGTTTTACTTTTGTTGAAATAACTGAATACATTGTTAATCTGCTTTATAACCAAAACCGGAACCCTATTGAAGAGCAGTTCAAAACTTTAAAGAAGATCATTGTAACTCCAAACCAATACATGCCTATCAATGTTTATTAATTCCAAGAAATTCAAGTAAATAGCCGAAAGAAAGAATCCTGAACAAGGATTACCTTTGTAAACGTAGCAACCTGACTTGGAAGCCCTACATGCTGCAAGAGAGAAAGCAAATGAAATCATTGATCCACAAAGTAAGGTGAAGGATGTATGGAAGACATTCCTTCGAAACTCATACTGTTAGCAAAGTAAATATCTCCAATTTTCAAGTAACACGAGCTGCGTGGTCTTTTTTAGCCTTAAGAATTAAGATAGTAAATAAAGAAATGAAAGTGGCAATTCCCATATAGCTTGACCAAATATATAAAGTAGCAAGAAATTGTAGTCACAATAGTTTGGTGGAATGAACTTTAAAAGTATCAGAATGTTGCAGTAAGAATTTTGCATCCTCCCCACCTTCCGTCCATGATCACAAGCCTCATCGCTGTTCACAAGCACCCGAGCAGCCCACCTGTTGCAAAAGTAACACGGTCTACTCATTTGGATGGCAAGTAAATTAAGAAATTTGAAGGTTTCAATTCATGGATGCATGAATCTGACTCACCAACACAAATAAACAATAACAACTTGCCCAATTGTGGAGGGCTATTTATTGAAAACACTCCATGCAGCAACTAGCATGATCTTTATATATTCTAAATGATTGATTCCTTTAAAAGTATTATAATTTAATACATAGTAATGGGACATTCAAGCTTCACAAAATTGACTGGCTTTGATACTTTAGAGTGGTGACTATTCATCACAATTTGCAGCTCAAGCAAAACTTCACCATGAACTACTTTCTGAGTAGTTATTCCCGACTAGTTAACACTTTCGGGCATGGCAAAATTGCTAGGAACATAGACAGTTTATTTCTCTGACAACATATTTGACAATTGTTATTGCATATTGAAGTAAATGAGAAATAGAATAAGGAACATACGCGCAAGATGTCGGGGGGTTCCATACAATTCCTGGAATCACCACAAGCTACAGAAACAACACATTCGAACAATTAAAACAATGAATTCACTACAAATAGTATTAATTTCTGAAATGAAGCATTTTCCTGCACAGAAAAATGATGTTCTAGAACTTATTATGGCAATCGTTGAAGTGAAGGCGTATACAACCTCATCGAAAACTCCAGCTGGACTTTCATCATAGCTAGCAAGGAAGAAACCACCAAGAGTGTATCTGCAACATACTAATTAGTAGAAAATTGAATAACACAAACACTTTAATCAACCCAACTAATCGTTTGCAGTTATATTTGAGTACCCAAATGCTTCAACTAATCTGAAGTCCTTTGGGATGAATGCTTTGGCAGTTTCTGCTTTCACAAGATGGAGCTGGTAAAGTGCACTGAAATTTAACAAAAATACAATAATCTTTCAACATATTGAACCAAAGTTGGATTACAATTTACAAGTATTGATCAAAGTCTGTGAAAAAAAAAAAAAAAAAAAAAACTTGCCTGCCTTTGAATATCCATGGAGGCTTGCCATAGGTAGATGCACATTTTATTTTTCCAACTTCCATGTAATTCATATAGGATTGAAGACTAAATTCCACACACACACACAAAAATCATTCTTGTATGAGAAATTCTATAAATCAGAGACAGAACTTGATTGGACTGAGTTATTCAGCAATATCATATTACAAAATGCTGCACATAAACAACACAACAACTTGGAATGTGCAAGACAGATATGCTTAGATATTGTTAAAGCTTCTCTAATCTCAACAAAAGCCAACTGGACAATAAGGAATTAAGGATCAATCAAAACATAAGATGGCTTCAAAGAAAAAAAATCCAGACTTTTGGGTTTTCTTAGATTTATTTTTCTCAGTTACAGTAAGAATTGAACAGACAAGCTTCAATTACCTTGTAATACGAAAACAAATCATACCCACATAATCAAAACAAAAACAAATAAAAAGAATGGCAGAAATTACCTTGTTATATGAAAACAAATCAAGCAAAAGCAAAAACCAGCAATTCCAGAAAGAACAAGAAGAAGAGGAAGTGGGTGTGTTGAAGCTCACAAAGAGCGAAGCTTTTGGGTGGAAAAGAAAAATATATAGAAGCAGAGGAAATGACAGGAACCCAGAAGAGAAAAAAAAAAATAGTAAAATATGTTATATTATATGGTAAGTGACGGTTAAAGAAAACTAAGGAGAGGGAAGTAGATAAAACTTTATCTATAACCAATTCCTTTGGCGCCAACTCATTTTTAACAAATACCATTGGTCACTCACACACACAAATCACAAAAACAATTTTTTTTTTTATTTTTTTTTGGGGGGGGGGGGTATCCCCATCCCGATCCCCATTTCCCTGTTTATCGTTTTCCTTGTTTTATTAAAAATTACGTAAGGGTGGTATCTCCATCCCCATCCCCATCCTCATCCCCATCCCCATCCCCATTCTCATTTCCCTATTTATCGTTTTCCTTGTTTTATTAAAAATTACGTACTAGAAAAAACAATCCATTACAAATATAAAATAAATTGAACCCAATTAAATAAACACGAAAATAAATAAATAAATAAATAAAAGAAGTACAGAAGACAGGTGCACATGTAACTATGCAAGAGGGTACTTGAAATTTATTTGTTTTTTTTTTTAGTTTTGTTCTGGCTGTTGTTGGTTTTATTTTATTTTATTTATTTATTTCTTGTGTGATCCGATTACTTGATTTCTAATTTCTTATGTGACGCAATCACATATTCACATGTGAGGTTGTTTGTTGGTAATCACTCACTAATCAAGGCCATTACCTAATAAAAGTAGAATATAAATTATAAATCCAACTTTGATTTGAGAGTTAAGAATTTAAGATATTTTCATTTATAAAGCATAATCTTTGGCCAAATTGTAAAACATTTTAATTTAATAATTACTTTTCATTTCGTTTTATTTGTTATTTTCATGAGTTTATATCATTATGTTTAGTTTTTAAATATATATATATATATATATATATATCAAAAACTTTTTTATTTTTTTATTTCAGAGTTCGGTTTTGGTAATTCTTATTTAGATTTTAGAGTTGAAAACTTCCATCTATTTCTTGATACTAGAAAGAGTCTATCACACTAATCATTTGAATATAATGGACCCATGATACCACCATCCGATATGGTTTAGTAATGAAAGATGTTCAGTCTAGTAATGTTCCAGATTCAAATCATCACAGCTCGTGTCCTATATAAAAAAGAGGGGTGATATTGGTACCCCTAAAAAACTGTATATACATCCCTTTCGTAAGTATACCCCTAAAATATTTTAAAAATCTCTGGTTCGTAAATAAACCCCACTTAATGCCAAAAATACATTTTTTTTTTTAATTTTATTGTATTATATTTTTGTTATCACACCCCACTATTTTGTTATCTAATTAGAATTATTTAAAATTGTATTAGTTTATATCTTTTAATTCAAATAAATAATTTCTCCTTAAAAAAATAATTTATAGCTCCTGCAAAAACATTTGATGTCACTACAAAATTGTATGAAAAAAATTATTTTCATTGCATTAAAACTTTTTTTTTTTTTTTTATTCTTTATGTAAAAAGAGGCTCTTAACACACAACAGTGTATCTCAATTCCTTTGTTCCTAAGAAATGGTTTTTTTTTTTGTTTTTTTTTTTTTTTTTTAACAATTGTTCATAAGAAAGTTTATTGTTGGTATTGATTTTTGTTTCACTCAATTATGGCAGTAAATTGTTTGTCAACTCAATCAATTTGTATTCCATAAAAGAAATTGAAATTAGTATTTAAAATAGAATTTAGGGTTTGATAAAATAGAAAGATTTTTATTATTATATCAAACAATTAATAGGAAACTTCCTTTTTCTTTTTTTTACAAAAGATTGATATAAAACCAATCAATAATTATTGGTGTGTACTTACAAACTATTTAGTCTTTTAACTATTTAATCAATAATTATTGGGGTTTACATACAGTTTTTGAAGGTTGTAAATATCGTCACTCTATGAAAAAACAAAAGCCAAAAACGGACCCATGATTCTAAAATATACAATGAAAAAACCTAAAAGTGGGCCCATACAACATAACACTACTAATTGAAAATTACAAATATGTAAATGCTTAGTTTATGATAAAGCTAAAGTGAGTCACTTAACCAAACGAAAGTGAAAACGAAGGTTCCCAAGATCAAGCACCCAATATGCACATGCTGGCATGGACCCTCCGGCCTCTACAAAAAGCACACAAGAAAAATCTTGACAAGAGACTTTTTCCACTTTTTCATGATATGATATGCAACATTAGAACGTGTCAGCTGAATTGATAGATGTTCACTCACTCAATCAAACATATGATTCAAATCATTCAATTGGATCGTGTCATTGTTCACAACTGTCATTGTTCACACATCACATGTGGATTGGTGGATTTCTCATCGGTGTTCATGCGCATGCAGCCATTTTTATGGTAAGAGACTATGATCCGACTACTCGATACAATGATCTATCAGATTGTGTCCTTAGCCATCGCGATGCAATCATATCACATCTCAACAGGCCCAGATTGGTTGATTTCATTCATGCACTTGTTGGTCATACTTCATGTTACAGCTTCACGCGTGCTTCCATAGCCTAAGCATCCCCACTGGTGTTTAGTAGTAGTGGTCAGAGCCCGTCTTGACTTTTTAGAGGTCCTTAGGCAAAATCTAAAAAATAGACTCTTGTAAGCGGTTGAGCACGGTACATAGAACATGACTAAAAAGAAATTTCGAAATCAATGCAAAAAAGGAAAAAAAAAAAAAAAGAAAAAAAAAACTTTAAATCGATTCTAAAAAAAAAAAAAAGATAATTGGACCATTTGTTATTATTATTATTATTATTATTGTTTTGGGCTTTTAAAAAAAAATATTTGGGACCCTTTTTATCTGAACCAAAACCATTCAATTCAACACTAAACACCTAAAAAAAAAAAAAAAAAAGGGCCCTTTTTTCTTGGGCCCTGGTCGGTTGCCCCTGGCCCCCCGGCTCTGGCTAGTGGTGGTGGCTACTGGCTTAGCTCACCAACAATAACAAACCCCACTAGCCGAAAAGTTTTCGAATCACTGTGTTCGTAATCAGTATTATATTCAAATGTAAGAAATATCTGGATGTCGGCACTAGAGAATTGAATTTATTCTGACGGGTGTAAACAACTTAAAATTGTGTAGGGAATCACAGTACACCTTATTATATAGTCACCAGTAATCGTTGCAAGAACATTGCCCGGATTGGAAATGATGGAATCTGCAGGCATCTCTAATGACAATTCTACGTCCAGTGATGTCTGAAAGATGTTTTGCGAATTCATGGCAGTCTTTACACGCCCGGAGGTTCTTGAAAATTATAATTGGGGTATTGGTTGGAGTTGATATTAGCCCAAATGCCATAGCAAGTCGCTCGCTGTGGACAAGAAGCTGTTGTTTACGCTCAGGGAAAGTATAAGATACATCATCTTCTTCAGTTAGGAGGCCATTTTCATTGTTCATGAGAGTTTGATCAAACTCTTCTAATTTTGAGTAAATCTCCTCGGTCTGAGGATGGTGTTTATCGCCAACTATAAACCGGTGCACTTTGCCCTTGACAGTTATCCAGCTGCAACTGAGCTCCTTCTTCAAATTCTTTTCGGTCATCGTTTTCCTGACACCAGCCGCTTCTTCCCATTTCCCAGTTGAAGCATACAGGTTGAATAAGAGAACGTAGCCTGCGGTATCCTCTGGGTCCAGCTGAAGGAGATTTGCAGCTCCAATTTCTCCAAGCTCGAGATTCTTATGGGTCCAACAACCACCCAATAAACATTTCCAGCTTGTTTTATCAGGATCAAATGGCATGCTCTTTATCAGCTCAAATGCTTCCTGTAGTAGCCCAGCTCGAGAATATATATCGATCATAGAATTATAATGATCAATAGTAGGATCAACGCCGTACTGACTATGCATCGAGTCCATATAATGCCTGGCTTCGACAACCAAACCTGAATGGCTACAAGCAGTCAAAACTGCTACAAATGTCACTACATTTGGCCTTACACCACAGTCCTGCATCCTCTGAAAAAGCCTAAGAGCTTCAGAAGCATTGCCATGGTGAGCATTGCCAGATATTATTGCAGTCCAAGCCACAGTATCGGGTGCAGCTATCAATTCAAAGGACTGAGCGGCATAGTCCAATCTTCCACACTTCGAATACATTGAAACCAAAGCACTGTCTCCATATAGGTGTGAAATTAGACTTCTTTTCACAGCATCCGCATGAGCTTGGGCGCCCAAATTGAAGTCTGCAAGTGCAGAGCATGCTTGAAAAATGCTGGTGTAAATAAACGAATTCAAAATCAGACTGTTGTTCCTTAAAGACTTGAATATTTTGACAGATTCATCAAATTTTCCAATCTGGCTATAGCCACAGATCATAGCACTCCACGAAACGTCACTTGGTTCACTTATCCTCTCAAATGCTCGACAAGCAGATTCAAAATTCATGCATTTGACATAAAAATCAACTAGAGGAGTTCCCACCGAAACATCTCTTTCCAACCCAAGTTTAACTATGTAACTATGAATTTGCCTTCCCAAATTCAAGTCCTCCAATCCAGCACACGCTTTTAGAACAATCGAAAAAACATATTGATCCAATTCTACACCTTCCATCACCATCTTTACAAACAAATCTAAAGCAACCTTCGGTTTCCCAGCTTGAGTGTACCCCACCATCAATCCTGTCCAAGCCACAGAATCCTTTTCGTCCATCTGATCAAAAACAAGCTTAGCGCCTTCAAACCAGCCACATTTCACGTACATGTTACAGATTGCTGTGTTAATAGCAACATTTGAACTCAACCCACTTCTTATAACACGAGAATGCAACTGTCTACCAATCTCTACAAGAGAAGGATTCACCAAATACTTCAAAAGGCTAGTATATATCATTGAAGTCGGTTCGATTCCAAGTCCAAGCATATCCGATAATAACCGAAAAGATTGATCCAAAAATCCAGCCTCCGCATAAGCAGACATGATCACAGCCCAAGAACCCAAATTTCTCTCAGCCATTTCATCGAACATCGTCTGTGCATCGACCAAGCTGCCGCAATCACAATACATTCTCAGCACGCAATTCTCGAGAAACCCAGATGGGTTCTTCACCGTTCTTCTTCGCATTCTATCGTGAATGTATCTTCCGTCCGATAAAGATCTCATATTCCGACACGTTTCGAGTAGGGACTCGTACGAATGCGGGGTGACGTAAACGCCAGCCTCGTCCATTTGCTCGAGAAAGACGCGTGCTTCTTTGAGTTTCGCTTGTTTTGACAGAGAAACCAAGTGGAGATTCTCCACTCTGCCTTGTTGCAGCGGTGGAGTTGTTTTCACCGAAGAAGAAGAAGTGCGTTTGAGAGAAACCCATGAAGGGATTTGAGAGAAGTTAGCAGACTTACTATTTGTAGTAGCTGCTGCTGCTGCTAGTCGAGGAGGAAGAGGATTCGATGGTGATAGAACCAGATGGTGCTGGACATGGATCCAAGTCATTCAATTGTTTGTAAATTGTAATATACAACTGCTATGGAGTTTTTTTTTTTTTTTTTTTTTTGGGTTCAAGATACTATTTCTCGTTTTACAACATCACAGAAAATATAAGGGATTTGAGCGTTTTACGGCCGCTCAGCGCTTGTTCAGTCCGCTAATGTTTCATGTTCAACGTATTCGCTATGTGGTTGGTTTAAAGGATCACCACAAATGCAAGAGGAAAAAATCGAAAAGGAGAGCAAGAAAGCTTGTAAAATTTTTGTCAACTCAAATATCATATATCATTCCTACAAGAACTTATAGATATTGGTTGGGTACTTAAACATACCATATCTATATTAGCACCTTAAAAGTTCACTTGAACGAATACCAAAAAAGGAAGAGGAAGAAGAAAAACAAACTATAAGGAGTTTCTCTCAAACTATATTCACTGCTATATATAACACAAAAACCTAAACTTTCTACGAAACTCACTACTACTGAAGGAGGTTGTCGAACTTTAATCCACTGTTGAACAGAGTTTTTTATCTACCATGAGCAGAGTTTTCTTGATTTTCGGATTCAAGGGTCGTGGGATCATCTGCTTTACCTCCTCTCGAGTGTAAATGAAGATCCTGCGGACCATGCTACAGAATTCCCTACATGTAATTCCAATAAATTGATTAGCATTACAGAAAACCAGAAGCAACATGAACATGTAATATTAAGGAAGCAAATGAAGGGGGGAATTTGTGTGCTTACAGCCAGGGATCATCTCCTACTAGCATCATATCACCTTCGTCGTCTGTAAAAACAATCAACCACTCTTTGTTGGAAGCAATTAATTCACCGTTAAATTCAAAAATGCAATCCAGCTCTGCAAACAATTCATCATAGCCATTAAACTTGCTCAGATCCAATGATCTCCCCAAAGCAATTCCCTGCTTGTGAACCTGAATCATTCAGGGTAAAACAAGTAAAAAATATCAGCAACTCTATTCAAATTCAAGATAACATATTGCACTTGACAGAGTCAGAGATATAACCTTAATGCAACTTCTCGTTGAACCACCCAGGTGCTTGCCCACAACATCTCTAGCAAGCTGATCTGAAGCTTGAAAAGGTTCACCCAGTTTATCACCCCCGATTGCAGTCTCGGCTGACTTTGTACACTTCAATTGCTCAGCAAGTATGTCATAATTCAAATCTTGCACATGGTCTGATCCAAAATTGTGTTGCCGTTGTGATCCATACACAGAATTCGTATGTGGCGTGGCTGGTTCAGTTGCCACATAATTAGTCACGAGGGAGATACCAAAAAGTTTGCAACTACCAACTACTGCTTTAGATTTCACCACCTCCTGTTCTTTCCTGGCCGGAGGTTGGGCGTCTGACTCCATTGGTCGTGAGGATTTTTCAGCATGCGACAATGACAATGAAGGCAACAACCAGTTTCTTTCCTGATGCTTGAATTCAGGACAATGAGGTCTTTCGTACCCTCTTACTGCAGCAGACTGGATATTTACAGAATTCTGGCATTGCATTTCTTTATCTTCTGCATGAAGCTCCATGCCGGACTCTACCATCATATTGTGGGGATTCAAATGCATCCTGGACTCTGGAATCAACTTGAATATGTTTTCCTGGTTTGCATCACCCCTCTTTGTTTGGTCAGCATCTTCGGGATTCTGCTCGACAAAGGGCTCAGATAATCTGCAGGACTCTTGCATGTTCCGAGGACCTGACATTAAATTCATCAAATTCATTCCATGCTTTAATCCAGGACCCTGTCCTCAGGTCCAAATCAGCTCTTACAGCACTTTGATCCTTACATTGTGATGTAGTCCGTACAATAGGACTTATATTGATAGACCAAATCACAAAAAATAAAATAATATAAAATAATGGAAGGATGGGCAGAATGAAAAGTTATAAATCAAGCAATGCCAGTCATATTATACCTTCTTTTGAGAGAACAGAGGAGGAACCAGTAGATAATGACACCATATTCAGACGAGGCCTTTTCAGTCTAGATGATGTAAGGGAATCTGGCGCAGGAATCACAGAAAATTCCGCTTCCCATGGGGAAACTCTCTCCGGACGATGATGAGGAGAAATTTCATCCCATCGCACCTGAAAAACATAAGTGAATTTGAGTTTATGACAAAACAACTGTGATTGCCATTACTATATGCTAATTTTGTACTACCTTGAGACACCTCCACTTAGAACCAGGCCACTTGTTTGAATCAGCTTCTTCAACTCCAACAACGGTGCCCGCGTATCTAATTCCATTCAGAAAAGATGTGGATCAGATAAAAAAAAGTCCTTTCTACATTTCTACCTTCTTTTCGTCAACTCCCAAGGGAATAACACAGGATTCAATAAACTACCATACCTCTGTTCTGGAGACTCTTCACCTTCAAACCTCATTTTGAAACGCATCCCTACGGTATAGTTGTTCTTCTCAGCCTCTTTATATTTTTCATAAGGAACCATAAACTCAGCAGGGCTTGTCCTTGGTTTGTAATAGATAGTGAACAATGTTCCCGTTGCAACTGCATGCCAGGCTGTCGCAAGAACACCAATATGCATACTATGGCTTGATATGACTGAAGATGAAACAGTACTTGGCTGCCTCATAGCACGCCTTACCCCAACACGAAGTTTCCCATTTTCACCCCTGCAGATAACAATCAAGAAACTGATCAGACATAATCGATTGATCATTGAATCAAATGTAACCACTAAAGAACAGTAATCATCATAATATATTGAATTTAAGGATAAGACTAAACCTGAGGAAAATAAAAGCATCTCCTGCAACAAGCTTCTTGGAGCTGACGAAAAGACTCCAGCCACTCTGAAGAAGGTGCCTCCTTGGTTGACCTGGCAATTAGAATGTATACATGGCGACTGAAGTACTTGAAGATTCTAAATTTTTCAACTTCACAAAAAAAAAAGTATAATAGCATGTCATTTAACAAGTATCTACATAAAATAAAATCTACATGTGGTCAGAACAAGTGATAATACTGATAAATTGAGTAGAAGTCATTGTAAATTGAAGGCCTAGACCTCTTAATAACTTCTCAGGAGACAATCTGGCCAAGCATAAAAGACACACGGCAACCAATTATCGTATACAACAATCAACCTATTATAATCCAAGGTGCTAAGAGAATCAGCTGCCACTTCTTGTCAGTAATCTAAGATCCATGGAATGTTGTATGCCAACCAAAGAATAATATAACTTGAAAAATCATGCCTAAAGATACTACCAACAAGACCCCAAAATGAGACTAGAGATTTTTACTAAGATACAAGGTCTCCAACATAATTTCACTAAATTGCGAGTGGAGAAACAAAATTGCCTATCTTGATTTATTTGAGTGCATACTAACATCAAACGATTACATATGAGTATGCAAGAAACAATCCATTACCACGAAAGATGTGGCGGAAACACCACTCATTTCCGTGCAAGTCTTTGGTCACTAATTCCTGAGTTGGAGGTTGCTTGGACATGTCCTGCCAAAGAGAATCAAATCAAATTGCGCTCAGAACACTAAAAAGAAGAATCCGATCATCAAAAATAAAAAATAAAAAATAGCAGCAGACAGGACAGAGAGAGAAGGTAGTAAATACCAGAGGAGGCAAGCATTCCTCAGCGTGTCGTCTCAACACCGAAAATCCACCGTGAGTGCTCGTATCTGACGCTGTTAAAGTCTTGCAGAAGGAATACACCCGACGACGCGGGGTCGGTGGACACGCCGCCTTCTTCTCCTTCAACATCGACACCTCCTCTTGCTGCCACACCACACATCCACTTAAAATTTCAACATTTCAAGCCTCAATTGATGTTAAACCATGAAAATAAAAAATAAAAAACTTACTTTGTTTAACGGATGCAAAGTGACTTGAGCAAACACTTCGTCGGTGTCTTGTTCAGCCTTAAAAAAAAAACCTAAATTAAACCAACAAACAAACCAAGCGAAATCTTTTTTTTTCAGCGAAATTGAAGCTACCAGACACCAGTACCTTCAACAGAACATTGACGACTTTACAAAGTATCTTGTCCGGAAGATCATAAGCCGGCATTTGCTGATCAGACCCTTGATTCATCGACGCTTCGACCTGCTCGATGTGTCCTTGAGGAAAGTAGTACACAATGTCTCCGATACGCGGCACCGTCACCAGTGGACCCGCGCACGCGCGCCACAGCTCCTTATACAACGAGTCTCCTCCTCCTCCGACTCCTTCTCCTCCCGATGAATCATCTCCGTCGTCTACGACGTCGACGACGTCTCTCTCCATCCAATCGAACTCAACTCTCTCACGATAACAACAACAATCACAATTCCGTCCACACACACAGAGAAGAAGAAAAAGAAAATATCTCGAAACTAATACGACCTTAGATATTTGATAAATAACAGTGACAACTGATAACGATTCTACAACTTATATAATAATAATAATGAAGTCTGAAAAGCTAATTCTAGATAGAGGACTCAAAAGACTCTGCGACTTTGTAACCGATACAGGAAGCAATAAGAGTCCTCGATTGAAGAGTAAAAACAAAAACAAAAATCAATAAAAATTCAATTACTTTTTTGGATCTGTTTCGTTTCATCGTCTCCGTCATTTTTCTCTGCTTCCTCCACAAGCATGAAATCTCTTCTGATCTCACCTGCCATTAACACACAAATCGTACGGTCACAGCTTTCTTATTGTTATTATTATTATTATTATTATTTTCCTTCTCTATATCTCTCTCACAGTCACACGCTTTAATCTGCTTCTTTGTAATAATATGTAAATTAAAAAAATAAAAAATGTTTGTTTTATTATTTTTTTAATATATTTTTTAACTGCAGAGATTATAACTGTACGTGTCCACTACTTAAGAGGCAGACGGGGAATTTAATTGGGTCCGTTGACGGCGATACTCGACAGAGTTATGATTACGGTGTGCGTGTCGATGGGTGATTGGTTAAGAGTAGACGACGTTTGTTTTTTGTGTGGACGGAAAGTTGTTCCTTATGGGGGGATGGGGTTTTTGTCGTGATATTAACAGGCATGGATGTGAATCAGTGAATGTGATCGGATAGATAAAAGTATGAGAAATGATAAGCTGACTTGCCTGTGAATGACTGGCCAATGAGAGCTCGACTAGGAGGAAGAGGACGACATAGTCACGTGTGGACGTAGATGTTTACTAATGTGGAAATGACACGTGTCGAAGAATTAGGTGACGATGCCTTTCTTGTAGGTAAGGCCGTAAGGGTGGTACAAATTTGCAGATGCTACTGGCCTACTGCTTCTTATCACGTGACCAGCATTGTACTGATCAGATATTTTTTCCTGTTTGAAGTAAAATTCAGATATTTTTTTTAAGTGATTTTTTTTTTTTTTTCCTAAATTGTCCTTTTAAAAACCGTATCGACTTTTATTCGAATTTGATTAAAGGGGGTGTATTGGATTGGGATTTTAATAGACAATTTTGGGGTGCAAGGATTTTATGGATTTGCAAGATTATTAGGATTAATAGGATTGTTAGGATTATACTTTTAGGATTATTAGGATTATACGGACTAGACTTTTAGGATTCTGAAAGAGTTTTTGGACTTTATTTATAGACTATTATGATTATCTAGACTTTATTTCAAGACTTTTTGGACTTTAAAAATATGGACTTTTAAGAGTTTATTGTATTATTCAATTTTCTACCAAAGTTCTAGTGCTCTATAATCTTGTTGAGGGCAGGCACTGGACAATTTTTTTTTTTTTAACTCTCCCCAAGTTTTCAATTTTCTTCCCAAGTTATCTTTTAACTCTATTATTAATTTTATTCTTAATTTAATTGGAGCCTTAACCCGAATTTCACTTAGGTTGAATCCAATTTTTTCTTTTTCTTCTTCCTAGAACTTGAAGTTTGGGTGGCTTTTTTTTTTTTTTTTTTTTTTTTTTTTTTTTTTTTTTTTTTTTTGCATTGTTTACAATTTTGTGATCAGCACATGTTGTGAATTTTACTAAATAATTTGTAGTTGTGGAGTCCTTACGGGGTTTGTTCTACAACAAATTTATTTGCTAGGTTTAAAATTATGTTGGAGTCCCGCCTACTTTTTGTGCCTTTTGTTTTTCTACGGTAAAAAAAACATGCAAGTTATGCAACCAAAAAACTTGCTAAACCAAAACCCAAAAAAACAAAATTTTTGACAAGAACCCAGAAACCAGAAAAGAACGAAGCAAGTGAGAAGCTGAAGATGATTTTGAGTGAGAGAGAAAAGTCTGGAAAGTATTGAGGGAGAGGGCAAGACAATTTTAGGTTCAAACTATTTATACATATCACTAAAAAGTTTGGAAAATCCATTTTGTCATGAAATCCTAAAAATCTTGATCTTAATCCAATACCACCAGACAATTTGCTGCCTCTTGAAAGTTTAGATCCAATACCACAAGACAATATGGACTTTTAAAAAAAATCTTAAAAGTCTAGATCCAATACCACAAGACAATATAGACTTTTTAAAAAAATCTTAAAAGTCTTGATTGAATACCACCGGATTTATCTAACTTGTTAAAAAGTCTCAATCCAATACCACCAGACTTTTACTTTCCCAAATTGTCTAATAAAATCTTGAACCAATACACCCCCCTAAGTGTTTGTTTGGTTGGTTGGTTGAACTTTCTACTTCATCAAAAGGTCTACAAACGTCTATTTGAGTTTTTTAGAGTTGTTTGTTGGGCTTTTGAGATTGTCTATTTTAAATTGAGTAGAGGCTAGTAGAGTTTAAACATCTATTAGGCAAAAGCTCATGGAGAAGTGCTTCTCAAAATAGACATTTAAAAAAAAAAAAATCTACCAACCAAACAATTATAATTTTTTTTTTTTCAAAAACTCTATTTCTAATAGATCTACAAATAGATTATAAATAGATTTTTTACCAATAGAGATTTTTCAAAAGCCCAACCAAACAAACCCTAAGTGTACATTTAGATTAGCTTCTCTATTAGTAAAAAAAAAAACTTTTTATAATCCAAAACTTTCTTTTCAAGTTTTTTTTTTTTTTTTTTTTTTCGCTTAGTTACAATTCCGGTAGAATTTTTTGACAATTGAAAATTTCGTTTTACATAATCTACTCGGAATTAGATAAGCTAAAATTGTAGGGTTTTTCCCATTGAGAAATTTAAAATGTCATAAGTATATTCTTAATTCACTACACTTCTTCCAAATAACAACCTTAATAAACATATTGAACCTTAATTATTATTAAATTTTATAAAATCACTTATAGTTTTTAAACGCTTAATATATAGCAACTAATAATGTTTTTTTTTTTTTTTTTTTTTTTTTTGACAATATTTATTAATCCGGAGATATGGAAGTCATTTACCCAAACCCTAAACTCATCCATTTACCGATTGATCTACGCTCCCGTTGACAACTAATAATGTTTAAATATATAAGAAGTCATGATAAGTATTATCAAAGGGTTAAAAATTTTATCGGTGTAAACGATAAAATTCTATTCCATTTCCATCCTCATCCCTATTGTATTTTAATACGGTTGATATTTAACATCTGAATTCGAGAAAGATCTTCGATAATTGAACGATGGATGAGTTGTGTTGTGTGTTTGAGTGGTGTATGTACATGTATTGATAGTTACTACTTACTAGAGGATATAAAGCGGTGGTGAGGATAAAAGGTTACTAATAATAAAGTTGAAAGAGGAGAGTCCACTAAGAGTGTCCTCTAGCAAACTAGTGTTGGGTCACAATCAACCCAAACTAGGAATATCTGGTTTCCCTCTAGCCATAGTTTCATTGGAACCTGGTTACAACAAATAAATGAAGAAAAAAAAAAAAAAAAACCACCCAAGATCTTCCCATCTACAAATCAAATTTCAATCGAATATATATATATATATATATATATAAAGATCTAATTACATTGGAGAGATTGATGATTCTTTTGGTTTCTTCCATTTTTTCAGATATGACCGTACAAGAATTGTAATTGTATTATATTGGATTCAGAATAAAATATATCTTTTCAAACAAAAGTTGTCTACTTAATTATTTGATTTTTTATAGGAACAACATTGATAAATTGAACATTATTTGAGTTTCGGCTGTATTACTTTTTTAATCTTTAACGTGTACGATACATAATAATATGATTCTTTAATCCTAAACTAGGTTAATTTGTTCGATTAAGTAAGGGGCCACCACTAATTTTGGAAATAAACAGCTGCATAGGCCAGGTGTCAGCTTCCCATACATGTTTAATAGTTTGTGGACACCAACTTATTTTATTCTATTTCTTAAGTAATAATAATAATAAAAAAACAAGAACAAAATTATTTTAGGTTCAGTGAGAACACTTCAACTCTAATCAGACAAAACATAAATACACTAATCAATTAATTGCTTTTGTTTTACTGTCTTCTATCCATCCATCTGAAGTCTGAAAATATAAAAATCTGGTCTCAGATATATAATTGACATTTTATTGCCAAATAAAGTCTCATGTATCATGCGTGGGAAATAATTAATTAGCTTCCTCCATCTGGAAAGATAATCTTAATTAATTATAACATTGAGTAATAATTAATCTAATCATATGTCTCCATGCTGTCAAGTACTCTAATAATCAAATATTAAACTGATTAATAAGATACTTAGACAAATATGAGAGAAGTGGAGCAGTCACATATTAATGTATTTAAAAAATAAAATAAAAACTTGATTAGTGTATGATCATCATTAATATTAAATTAATTAATCTCTCCTTTATAAGATGGGAAGTAGGTGATTGATGGATATTTAAGGTTGCAGGCTTGGAAAGTTGGAAGCTTGCACATATATATACTTGGAAATATAATAATATTAACTTTTGATTAAATAAAAATACATTCTTTGTCATATGTTGACATTCACATATTTTGAAATCTAGAGAGATTAGCTGCTCGCTCAAATCAATTGTTTGGGAATTTCAGCTCTGATGTTGCTGATTTCATAGCACTGCGAGAGGACCTCCTGTTTGCCCAATTCTATAATTTTCCGTGTTGATCTTGTTGAGGTTTCCTCTCTTTTGACTGTTTCTATTATCAACGATCCTCTCCTTTTACTAAAGGACTATAAATTTATTTTAAATAATATTAAGGCCTTTCTCTTAGATGTTGGCTGTTGTATGAGCTAAGCGATTTCCGCTTTTGGAAATACCTTGGCACATAAGTTTGCTCTATTGGCTTTCTCTTTTAACATGGAGTTTCTTTCGCCAGATCCCAATCCTATTTTTCCTTTTTCTGTGTAATGTTTGTTTCAAAAAAAAAAAAAACAATAATAATAAATAAATAAAGACCTCTAACTTGGTTCAGAAACACGTAATTTTTTTTTTTTACATTTCATCGACAATTTTACATTTACCTGTCGTCAAGTTATTGAAAAATATATATTATTTTTTTTATCTTAGTATAAGATGATTACTGACTTTAACATATTATTTTATTACTTTTTAGAAAGTAATGATTTCTTACGTGGGGCTAAAACTTGGGTGCATCAAACTGCACCCAAGACTTTCTCCTTACATGGAGAGGCACAGTTTAGCTGCAGAATATAGTCACCCTCAAGCCTCAAGTATCACATTTTTTGTTATATTTAACGTGGGTTTTAGGTTTCATCCCCAACTATATATATGTCACCTCCATTGATAAAGTTTAAGGTTTTTCTTTGTGATTTACATTCAATATGATGACAATTGACTGAAATAATCAAAACAATGAATTTGGTTATATTCTTTCCCCTTCCATCACTTCTATCTTCAATATTTATTGATCACTTTTGAGTTATATCACATTACAGTCTACACTCTTTTGTAATGAACACGTTAATGTGCATTAAACACGACACACGCGTGATCATAACGTATTGTAAAGATGCATTGCATATGCAACACATCACATATGTATCACACGACTTGATAGAAACAATGAATTTGATAATTTTGTTTCCCTTTATTTAATTTCCACCATTTCCATCTCCTCTTTTTACAAATACCTTTTGAATTCTATCACGCTATAATGCATGCACTATTTTATAACAACAAATACACATGCGTGATCATAACGCATTGTATAGATGCATTGCATATGCAACACGACACATATGTATCACACGATTTGATAGAAACAATGAATTTGGTAATTTTGTTTCCCTTTATTTAATTTCCACCACTTCCATCTCCTCTTTTTACAAATACCTTTTGAATTCTATCACGCTATAATGCCTGCACTATATTATAACAACAAATACACACGCGTGATCATAACGCATTGTATAGACGCATTGCATATGCAACACGACACATATGTATCACACGATTTGATCGAAACAATGAATTTGATAATTTTGTTTCCCTTTATTTAATGGGAAAAGTTCATTTCTAACCATTTGAAATATTGAGGGATTTTGATTGTTGATTTTTTTTTTTCCAAATTATTATTATTATGGAATTGATTGAAGAAGATATATGATAATGGGATGTGATTTGTGAATTTTTTTTTAATCGATGTTCATCTTTTTTTTTTTTTTTTTATTCATTCTGTGATCTCTATCCATGTTCATCTCCTTTTTTTTCTTTTTTAGTTTTCGTTTTTTTAGTTTGATCTTCTTCTTTCTAATTTTAGGATCTCCATCAAACTACATTGACGTTCATCTTCTTCATTTTTCTAATTTTCGTTTTTTTATTACTATTCCTTTAAATTTTATTTTTTTTTTAATTCTAGTATCTCCCATCAGACATTCAGACTCCATGGATGTTCATCATCATCATCTTTTTTTTTTCTTTCTAATTTTCGTTTCTTTCCTTTGTAATTTTTTTTTTTAATTTTTTAATTTTTAATTTTTATATATTTTTTTTAATATGGGATCTCCATCGATGTTTATCTTCCTTTTTATTTGATCACCATCCTAAAGATCAATCTGTTTGAAAATGGGTTGTTTGGTTTATGAGAAAATTTGGGAGAAGAGAAGGGACAATGAAGGAAAGTTATGATTTTTTTTTTTGTGGGTTTAGATTAAAATGGGATTATTATTTTGGTAAAGCATTGTGTTAAATCATAATGATTGATTAAGTTGGTAAAGCATTGCTGCCATTTTTGGGGTTTTTTTATAAAAAAAAAGTTAAGTCTTGTGGAAGTTGAAAATGGAAGAATAAGAGAAAGAAAGAAAGAAGTTAAGAAGAGAGGTCGTGGAAGAGAAGAAGAGGAAAGGAAAAAAAAATTAAAAAATTAATTGGTTAGGGTATTTTTGTAATTTCGGTTAGGGATTGAAAGAATTTATTACAAAATGGTTATAAACAATTAAAACATGCAACAAGGCTAAAAACAATTTTCCCATAATCTGTTTGGTTAGATTTGGCAATTTTCCCTTATTTAATCTCTATTACTTCCATCTCCTCTTTTTACAAAGGTCTTTTGAGTTCTATCATGCTACTTCGCTATTTTATAACGACGCATTATGTATTCAACATAACACAAAACATACGGTGTGATTGTAACGTATTGTAATAGACACATTATGCATGCAACACAACACAACACAACACATATGAATCACACGGCATGATTGAAAAAATGAAATTGGTAATTTTCTTTCCCTTGTTTCCTTCACTTTCATCTTCTATTTTTACAAAGACCTTTTGAGTTCTACCACGCTATAATGGTTGCACTATTTTGTAACGAATGCACTGTGCATGCCACACAACACATATATCACGTGGTGTGATTGTAACGTATTGTGAAGGACACATTGTGTACACAACTCAACACATATGTATCAATTGGTGTGACCGTAACGTATTGTATCACATTCATTGTGCATTCAACACGGCACATGTATGATCATCATGCAACCTGATCAAAACAACGAATTTGGTAACACTTCCATCTTCTTTTTTAACAAAGGCCTTTTGAATTCTATCAAGCTACAGGGCATGCACCAATTTGTGATGGACGCACTGTGCATGTAACACAAGTACACAAGTACACAAGTAACACAACCCATATATAATGCGGTGTGATCGTAACACATTGTGCATTTGTGCATACACCACAATACATATATATCGCATGGTGTGTAGATATAAACCATACGGTGTGATCATAATGTAAGATATACAGTTTGAATACTTCATTGCTAAATTGATTAGAATACTATGAAGATTAGAAAAATCTTTTGACACAAGTTATTTTTCCTTTAATAAAAGTTAAAACCATCACACAAAACGTCAAAACAAGTGTCAATTACTTGAATAGTTAGGAAGAAATCGATTGCTTTTGAGGCTACAAATAGGCTTTAGCCCACTTGAGATGGGCTTTTCAAGTTTGGTTCAATTTTATGAATTAAAAGGCCAGAACCAGAAAATTGAAAAAGTGGTTCAAAAATTATGAAACGACTCCACTGGGGATCGAACCCAGAATCTCTGGTTCCGTAGACCAGCGCCTTATCCATTGGGCCATGGAGTCTTTGATGATTTGATGTCTCGGATTTTGAAAATTATAGCTAAATGTATCAAATTTTAAGGTGGTTTTTTTATTTTAAATTCAATATGAAATATTTCAGATTTATGGTAGAAAATGAATACTAACTCAATAAAGGTAGGTTAAAATAGAAATTTTTTCCGCTTAATTGTTTGTTTCTAATTTTCTAACGGAGGACCTTTAGGGGAGGTTCGTGCAATTTTATGTAAAACTTAAAAATATATGCAATTATACCTAATGTTGATAGATGTTTGTGCAATTTGTGTATAAATAAATAAATAGTTGAATATTGAAGTTAAATTTGTGTCAGATATTTAAGTTAAACTTTATCCAAAATACTTAACGATGATTATGGATCTAAATATGATTATTTTGTATTTTAAAGACAGATTCTTAAAATTTGGACCCCTTGATGTTGGGTCCAAATTTGTTGCACTCGGTGTACTTTTCTAGGGCCGACACTAGAGTCCGTGTTGGCTCTATGGCTAGGCTCCTACAGTCGTACAGCCATATGACTCATATGGCAACTAACGTCTACCTAAGATCTCATCATGTTTTTCTTTTATTTTTTGAATTACAAGGTCATGTTACCCCTACAATTTATGCCTCACTTGGTTGATTATATTATAATCTTATTTATCATAATTTATAGTTTTTCTCTAAATATGTTTTTTTTTAAAGTATTAGGTTTGGTGGCACATGTAAGGCATGTGCTTACATTTTTTTTTTTTTCCAGTGCATTTTTATTTATAATTATAATTTTTTTTCTTCAGCTTATCAGTTATTTAAGACAGTTGATGCTTCGACAAAATGAAACGATTTTGTATACCTATACAACTCTGCTCATGTATTATGTTAACAATAACAATTAACAAAGATTGATGCATCTATATGAAAACCAAATGATTTTTCTACCAATAAGATACTCCACAAATTTACAAAAGAAACCATCCCATTTGAACATATGAATATAAGAATGAAAATATAACAAAATCGAATAATCTATTTGCTATAGAAATTACAAAGAACCAAAATGGCATACTTTGTGTAACTCACTTAATATAACAAATATACAATCAATATGTATCACATGATATGCCAAGTGCTAACCAACACAAACCAAAATTTAAAAAGATTTCAACCCTATCAATAACTTATAATTTGATGATAGAAGTTATAATATACCTAGGTATATAACATCTTCCTTTGCCTCATTAACCATATTGCAATGCCCCAAATCTAGAGTGTTTCATTATTTACGTGCGCGTAAATATTATGTTATTTTAGATTATCTTACACAATCAAATAGAAACATAAAACAATTCAAGAGATTGTCTGTCATTGACGCCAGTGATCTCACAAGTCGTATCTTACACATTGAGTAAAAGACATTACTTCGTAATCTTGCCATGTTAGCATTTCACTACTCCTTATATTATCCCGTTCTTCCCTATTTAGTCACAATTCAAACAGGAACGAGAAAATATAAATAAGAACTCCACAATTCAAACATTACAGAGATCAAGATCGATCAAATCAATTACCAATGGAGAATACAGTAGAGAAAATGCACTGAACCAAAAACAGAAACAATCAGTCACTTGTAAGTATTCATTTACTGTGCATGAGAGACATCTCCTTTTACTTCCAAAACAACCTTGAAAATCTGTTGCATAGTTATATGCTCTGCCGTAAACTTAAGAATGTTTCCTCATCTAACTTGAAAATTAATTACCCACAAAACTATCATGCACAAGTCCAGATTCTATGTAGACGAACAAACAAACTTAAGAATGTTTGGCAAGTCAAATACATAATCAATTATAACCCCTCAATTCCCATTCACAACAAATGGTGCCATTTCTAGCATCTTGACTTGTGTATTCATGTAATTACAATGATTACAATAATATCACAGTCAATAAAATGCAAGAAATTATGAATAAGATTGTATAAAGATGAAAAATAACTTGATATTACATGATGAACAATTTTCTCAAGCATATCCATACAATTAGAGTATCTCAAATAATTTACTCAAACAAAAACAGAAGCAAAAAAAAAAAAAATTAAATAAATAAATGATGTTGAAAAATTTACTTCGTTTTCTTCTTTAAAAATTTACATCTGCAACAACCAACCAAATTGAAATTAAATGTTAAAAGGCATAATCCACATACTAAATTTTAGCCTTAACAACAACACACAAAACAACAGAACCATTGAACAAAATTTTTACCCAAAATAGCCGGGTTTACAGATTACTGAAATCAACAAAAGTGTCACAACTTCATATTCCTTAATCCGTTATGAAAACAAAAATACTGCTATTTCATGAATATCACAAAAGATCGAGTATTGAAATACCACCAAAAGAATCAACATTTCAAATAATATGTAAATATAAATTTAGGGATGGCAATTAAACCCGAACCTGTGGGACCCACCCAAACCCAACCCGCTTAAAGAGGGTTTGGGTTGGGATAAGTGTACATGTGGGTGGGTTTGAGTTTGAAAATTGTACCCGTCACGGGTTCGGGTTCGGGTATGGATTTTTTTCCAAATCTATACCCGAACCCGCGTACCTGCTAACAATAAAAATTATATAATATTTTATTATTTAAAATATTATAAATTTATACTCCAATAAAAACTTTTTAATTATATAGAGAATAAAATGTAAACATTTCAATCTATTAAGTGTTTTTATTCTTTAAAATTATAATATTTCATATATTTAAATAATATAGAAATAATTTAAAAATAATAATAAAAAAATTGGCAGGTTCGTGGGTTTTACCCGTGGACCCGCTTGTTTCACAGGTTCGTGGGCGGGTTTGGGTGTCCCCCAAAGCCGCGGGTAAAACCCGAACCCGAACCTGCTTATTTTCGAGGGTTCGCGGGCAGGTTTGGTAGACATAAAATTTCACGGGTTTGGGTTTGAGTTTGGATTTTACCAAACCCGCCTGAACCCACCCCATTGCCATTCCTAGATATAATAACTACCTGAAAATTAGGCATAACTAAAACTATAACAAACATACCTGCTTTAGATTCCTTCTTCCCAACTGTTCATGTTGTAGAGCATTGATAGCCTCTTGGTATTTTGTAGGTGTGTGTGGCGGATCAGATCCAATTTTATAGCGGGATTCGATCCGTTCCAATTTTATAGTGGGATCCGATCTGATCCGATTGTAAAATACTTCAATCCGATTACAATCAGATGGATCGAATTAATATAAAGTTGTTCTTAATATATAAAACTTATAATTTGAAATAAATAAAATCAAATAATTTATTCAAACATTACTAATTAATTCAAATAAAATTAACATTAAAACAATACATAACATAACTTGTAAACTTTATATAATTCAAAAAGTTTATAAACATTAAACATCAGCTCCAAGTGTAAACTTAATAAGCCGTGATGTTGATGAAGAAGAATAAAAGAAAATGAGATGGTGAATTGTTGGCTGTAGAGAAATTGAGAAAGAAAACCCAAAATAGTAACATTAGAAATTGTATTTGGGTTGGGCCTTTACAGATATTCAGATAATCAAATTGTATTTGGGCTGGGCCCGTAAATTAGAAAGTAATGGATAAAATAAATTACCCAATATAAAAATGAGGGCTAATATTTTAGACGGATTGACGGATGAGTAACGGTATTTACACCCCTTAAAAGCTGTTTATACACCCCAAATTATATATTTTTGAAAATCCAATAACACCCTTGAATAAAATTACTAAAGTAACTAAATAGTTATTAAGTACACCCACCAAAATTCTTTTTTTTTTTTTTTAAAAGTACACCCATCAATTATTATTAATCAATTTCCTATTTTAATTGTTAAAAAAAAAAAAAAAAAAGTGAATCAAAATCATGCACCCACAGTAGTTGTATATTTTTAAGCAGTGAAACATGGTTTTCTAGAAAACCCAGTACTTGAAATTCTACTCCCTGTTGATAAGAAGATTTTCTCTCAGTTGTATATATATTGGTGATTTTGAATGGTTGTTTCATACTTTCATGTTTGAGGTTGTGAAATTCACTCAATTTTATTTTTAATATATAATCTACTCAATCTTTTTGTTCTAATTAGTTTCTGCTTCATTTATTTTTTTATTTTATTTTTTATTGCCGGCATTTTATTTTACTTTTAATTTCTTCCCATTTAAAACCTCTCCATTTTTCTTCTTCTTCTCTTAATTTTTAACTGCCTCCGTAAACATGACTTTTCTTGTGAGAAGAAAATGGTTCTTCTAAAGGTTTTTTATTAGTGGTTATTTTCGTTTTCGGGTTCAGAGAAACTGCCCCGGCCCACGGCAATTCTTTAAATATTTGGAACCCACTGATTCTTTTGTTTATAATTTTAGTTTTATAATTTTTTTTTTCCAGTAATTTACTATTCTCATAAAGACAAAATGTACAAGCACCGGTTATTTTTGGTATTAATTAAAGAAAGGGTAGTTTTGGCATTAAGTGGGGTTTATATACAAACTAAAGTTTTTTTTAATTTTTTTATGGGTGTACTTACGAAAGGGGTGTACATACAGTTTTTAAGGGGTGCCAATATTGCCACTCTTGACGGATTTCCAAACAAAAATCCAAGATCCAATCCGATCCAATCACCTCCCTGGATTGGATCAGATCCAATGGATCGCATTGGATTGGATTGGATCCTGCGCACCCCTATTATTTTGCACTCATCTAACCTGGTTGTCTTCAGTACTTTTCTTTCATAACTTGTTCCTTTTTTAGAAAGAAAAAAAAAAAAAAAAAAACAAACAAACAAGTAAAACATAATTAAATCAGAAACTCCATACCATTTCCTCAAATAAATGACAATAATTCTAATATAATTTACAACACTTCGGCTTGCAATATTTAGACAAGGACAATTTTTTTTAATAAACTCTTCCAAGATAAACAATTGAAATTCAGAAACATAAGAAATACCCACCATCAACCTCTGCAACAACCAACCAAATTGGATTTTAAATTTAAAATTGAAATTGAAATATAGAAAATGAAGAACAAAAAAAAAAAAAAAAAAAAACAATGAATATACACAAAAACAAACCCATTGTGATGTCAAATGCATTCATATTGCAACACATGTTTAAATTTAATTAATTAATTGATGGAGTCCTATTTGATTCAATCTGGATTATGCTTTAATTACAAGAAATGGATCTGATTCCACTTTTTTATATATATAACATTGAGTAGGTTTAAGTTTGGTTAAAGCATTAATTAATTTTAAAATCTACGAACTTTAATTTAATGCTTTATGATAATATGCGGTACTTTTGAAATGGAGGATTTCATATTATATATAATTCAAAAGAGGGAATGAACATGAAACCAAGCAATCTCCTCTTCCTTTCTTAGTATTAATTTGCTGATTAAGATATTTTAAAGGAAATAATTTAGGTCCTTTTAGACAATATTACTTGGGTTTCACATGCAAGGCTTCATAAAGATTTTTCAACATAATCTCAGATTTTTTTTTTCTTCAGATGTATAGGAATTAGGAAAGAAAGCTCACTAATGTTATAGTTAGATAAACTTTCATTGGTATATGCTATATATTTAAGTTGATGAGGTCTCTTTGTTGATTTTTTATTTTGTAATTTGACACTGGTCGTAACTCGTAAGTATGTCGTATGTTGAGATCAAGCATTGTACGTGTGATCCAAATATATATTTCCATAATCAGAATATATCTACTTCCACTACCGTTTCATCAAGCATTGCATTTGCAATCCAAATATATATTTCTATAATCAGAATATATATACTTCTACCGCTAAAATCAAGCACTCCATGAACAATCCAAATATACTTCCAACTTACATAATTGAAAGATATCTACTCTCATAACATTTTTCGAACATCTCTAATACAAAAGTGGCTTGTATTATTAATAATTGTTGACATAACAACAATGTCAAAAAACTTGCTTCCACTGTGGCATAAAGATAGACTTTATATATAGATAATAACTCAAAATTTAGTTTCCAATGTTTCGATTTTAAACATATTTTTTTTTAATGTTTTATTTTTTATTTTATTTCCTTATTAAAAATAGATAAATACTTACTGAGTTAACCGAAAAAATAGTTGTACAACAGACCGTCTGAAAGTAGATTGTCATGTTGATAATATCTAACATTTTTTTTACCACATCAACTTGAGGTTGAATATGTATAATCGCATTGGAGATATAACTATAAACGGTCTAATAAATTGTTTATTTATCATAAATGACATCTTTTTTATTTTTTTATTTTTTTATAAGCTACTCTTATATCGGATATGCTTTCTTCGTATATACGAAATGTGCCAACGTGGAATGAGTGTGCCTACAGTGTACATCACTTTTGGAAAGAGATACTCCTCTCCTCGCATTTCACATTTAATGCTTTAAAAATTAATTCTTTATATATTTAATATATTTTTTCCTTTTAATGCTAGTCACTAAAAAAATTTAAAAATGCAAAGCGAAAGCTGTAAGTAGAAGCAGCATGCATGCAGAGTGCAGTTGGTAGATCCGTAGATAGTCAGAATCAGAAGAAGCCATTCAAATTTCAAAGCACGTGAATTGAACCAATAATATGAATTTTATTTTTTTACCACAAAATTTCTTACTATAGAATAATACTTGGGTGTTGACGGTACACAAAATACTGATTCCATCAGGCCATTAACGAGAGTGTATCACGTGGTTTTTTTTCTCTTACTTTTTATATTTATCTCATAAATTGAACCACGTACTACATTCTCATTGGTGGGTTTAGTATATTGGGTATTGACCGATTAGTACTCAAACATTATTTATTACTAATACCAGTATATAATTAATTAAGGGTAGTGTTAATCTATGCCCTTAGGGCATAAGACTCTATAAAAGGAAAGTTAAAGTGTATTTATTGTCCTTTTTTATACATTTATTGTGATTAAAGACGATAAATACAATGTTAATCTTTCCATTTATAGTGTCTTATCATGTGTCATTAGGATACAGATTAACACTACCCGATTATTAATGAGCAAGTGAAAAAACAATGGGCTGCATGACTGTTTCTGCTTTTCTTCTCCGTTTTTATTTTATTTTATTTTATTTCCCTCAAATTAATTCAAAATTTTAAAAGTAACTATTGTACGTCCAAACAAACATGATAGAGTATAGACAATTAGACATGAGTTGGCGTTGATTCCAATATTAGCTAAATATTTAATGACTTTACATTATTGCCTTATTGGTGATTAAATTTAATCAGTAGACACTGTTATATATAGGAAGGTGAGATATACAGAGAGAAGCACATTTCCTCTTCTTCTGTGTTAAGAAACCAAAGAAATTTGAAACATTTTTCATGGCTACTATTGTTGCTCCTCATGACTTTTCTGCTGTTGAAGATGCTGAGTCTCTTAACAAAGCTTGTAAAGGTATTGTTATTATTCAACTGATCATCTCAATATTGTCTTTACGTTTTTTTTATATCTAGTTGGTGATCAGATTTTAACATTCATCTGAATCTGAATTTTTAGGCGTTCCATGTATCTAATAGGTCGAGATATGTTATACCTATATATTTTGTATTTGATTGTGATTTTTTTTTTTAGATTAGTTTAACCAAAAAAGATGTGTAGGTGGAGTTTGATCAACTGTTGCTATGACTTGGATGATGAGTTGTGTTGTGTGACACTTAATTTGAAATTAAACAAAAATAGAAAAACTGATTCAAGTATTAATGTCAATTTATGATCAATTGGACACAATTAAACACATTAACAACTTCTTTGTTAAAAAAAAAAAAAAACAAAAAAAAAATGGCTACCCTTGTTGTTCCTGATCATGTTTCCTTTGTTGACGATGCCGAAGCCCTTCGAAAGGCTGTTCAAGGTCTAGATTTTCATGTTTAATCTTTCAATTTGATTATATGTTTTGAATGAAATTGAAATTCATCAGAGAAGATCATACAATATGCTAATTTTTCTTTGTTTTGATTGTATTGGTTAATTAGGATGGGGAACCAATGAGAAGGCTATAATTTCGATACTTGGTCACAGAACTGCAGCACAGAGGCAGCAAATCAGGCTAGCTTACCAAGAACTCTACCAAGAAGATCTTGTCAAACGCCTAGAATCCGAACTCTCCGGGGACTTTGAGGTTATTTAATTTCATCATCTGTTTTGTTAATTTGTCTAATTGATTGATTTGGTTTGTTAATTTTAAAGTTAATGATGATCAAAATGTTTGTGCTTGAATTATGTTACAGAAAGCTGTGTACCGATGGATATTGGATCCGGCTGATCGCGATGCTGTGTTGGCTAATGCAGCAATAAGAAAGCTTGTGAACCCTGATTATCATGTTGTCCTGGAAATTGCTTGCATCAGATCACCTGAAGAGCTCTTGGCTGTTAGACGCGCCTACCAGGCTCGTTACAAGCACTCCCTCGAAGAAGATGTGGCTGCTCATACCACTGGCGATATCCGCCAGGCATGTGATTTTTCTCATTATTCATACTCTTGCATTTCAACAATTTTGTGTCTATAGTCAGAATTATATGTATGGTAACAATGTTTGTTGTGGTACTGTCACAGCTCTTGGTGGCGCTAGTGACTGCATTTAGGTACACCGGTGATGAGATCAACGCTAGATTGGCGAAATCAGAGGCGGGTATTCTTCACGATGCCATCAAAGACAAGGCGTTTAATCATGAAGAAGTTATTCGTATTGTGAGCACGAGGAGCAAGGCTCAGGTCATGGCGACTTTCAATTGCTACAGAGATGACCAGGGCACTTCCATCACTAAGGTATGCAAAATTGTTGTACAAATTTGAATAAAACTGTGCAGGAATGTGTATGGTTAATGTTCAATCGTGGTTTGTTTGTTTTTTTTCGCAGAAGTTGTTAGGTGAAGGTGGTGATCATGGTACTGAATTTACGAAAGCTCTACGCACAGCCATCCGGTGCCTCAATGACTCGAAAAAGTACTTTGAAAAGGTTCTGCGTAACGCGATGAAGGGGATGGGAACCGATGAGGATGCGCTGACTCGGGTGATTGTAACCAGGGCAGAGAAGGACTTGAAGGACATCAAGGAGTACTATTACAAGAGGAACAGTGTACCTCTTGAGCAAGCTGTGGCCAAGGACACTTCTGGGGACTACAAGGACTTCCTTCTCACTTTGCTTGGAAAGGAAGATTAATAAATTGCTTTGCTCTCATGAAATAATGGTGGTCTCAGTTGGACTTCTGTGGTGTGACTTGGTGTCTTCTAATTTTAAGTGTTATGGTCTTTAATTTATGTGGTTTGTGTTGTGTTGTGTTTTTCGATACGAATCTTTAGTTTGTGTAATGCATCGTCAACTTCAATAATGGTTATCTTTGGCTCTTTGTTTGATCAATTTCATATTCTACAATAGTTCCAATAATTGCATAGATTTTTTTTTTTTTTTTTACTGATATTGACTTTACAATTTTTTCCTATGGCCCAAATAACCCAAAATAATTCAACTTTTTTAATCAGGTTTTAAAATTATTTTTCCAAAATGATTTGGGTCATTTTCTTAGTTGGGTTGAAATATATTTGTCACATCAAAAACCATATTATCATTAGCTTAATAAGATTTTTTTTTAGAGCGGCGATAATGATACTCTTTAAAAACTGTATCTACACCCCTTTCGTAATCACACCCATCAAATTTTTAAAAAAATCACTGATTTGTAAATAAACCTCACTTAATGCCAAAAATACCCTTTCTTTAATTATATTTATTATATTTTTGTAAGTACACACCACCTATGACTATTATTATGTTATTTATTATTATTAATCAACTTTATTATTATTTCATTTTTTTTTTGTTACCTTTAATTCTTTTACTATTTTTTCTCTTCTCTATTTTTTTTTTCTCTTCTTGGTTTTTTCAAAATCAAACTCTATTTTCTGTTAAAAATCCATTTAAAGATTTTAATTTTTATTTTTAGTGGAGAACCACTTTCTGTTTGAGAGAGTTGTAGGAATCCAAGATTTGTGTCATGTCTCAATTGATGTAAAAGTAGATAGGTGTTAAATGATATTTCAAAAAAGAAAAAGAAAAAAGATAGGTGTTGATGAAATTGAAGAACATCTAATATATTTTTTTTAACAAGAAAGAACATATAATATTGATAAATAAATAAAAAGTCTAAAGTGCGCTTGAAAGAAATAAAAATATATAGATAATATAGTTAATTTAAAAGTCTGTTTATATACATAATAATTTTGTTCTTTTAATAAAAATTAATTTAAAACTTCACTTTTTCACACCCAAATTTATCTAATGATTTTGATTCATTTTTTATACTTAGCAATCAATTTGTATTTCCTTAAAAGAGATTGAAATTTTATTTAAAAGAGAATCTAGGGTTTATTAAAATGGAAAGAGTTTTATGATATATGTTAATATCAAACTATTAATAGGAAAAAAAAAATGCAAAAGATTAAAATAGGAAATTAATTAGTAATTATTAATGGGTATACTAACAAACAATTAGACCATCTCCAACCCTGCGCCTTCCCTTGTGCCATCTCCATTTTTTAGACAAAATCCCATCCAACCCAGCTGCATCCATTGCACCATCTGTGTGGGGATGAACAATGTCACGCAATATATTGCGCAACATTGTTCACCTGCGCAATTTTACTTTTTTCTTTTTCTTTTTCTTTTTCTTTTTTAATTGTAAATTAGGTTTTGATTGGTTGGAGATTATTATTTGTTGACAAATAATAATAAAAAAAGAAAGGAAAGGGAATATTCAAGAGAATATTCTTTTTTAGTGTAAAATTTGATGCAATGGGTTGAAAATGAAATAGTGAAATAGTGTGAAAGTTACACCATTTTAGTTCAAAAATTGCACCAAAAGAACTATTTGGGTTGGAGATACTCTTAGTCCTCTTAGTAATTTTACTCAAGGGTATTATTGGATTTTTAAAAACATACTAATTTGGGTTGTACATACGATTTTTAAGGGGTGAAAATATCGTCACTCTTATTATTATTATTATTATTATTAAACTGCAAGGATTGCTTGCACCCCAAACAATTACTCTGTTTCTGTAAAGATAATTTTTTTTTAACAATAAAAATCTTCAGATGCTAATGCAATTACCAATGTACACAAAAGCTTAAAGTGTGAGATAAGACCTCAAACAATGACATAAAGCACGCTAACACAACCCCTCACGTACCAGACTGATAAGATTGGCACGTGGATCAAACCCAAACATATATGTAGATTACATAATAAATACGAAAACATATACATGTTAGAGGATTTGCATCTAGGACTTCTGGGCCAAACCAAGACTCCATTATCATATCAATCACAGCTATAACCAAAAGCTTTAACTATCAGATAAAGATGGAAATGATCATATAAAACACTGTAACAGCTAAGGAGCCATTTTATTCCAAACAATGAAAAAAAATACAGAGGGAGAATGCAAGAATAGCATAAGCTAATACAAAGTGAGGCAAGCCCCAAGAATCATCCAGGCATAAACCAGCATTTTGTTTTGTAATGAACATACAATCATACCATGAATGTAGTTGAAAGAAAAGTGTCACAGGTCTCAATGATATCCTATTATGGATTTATGAGTGTAACAAGAACACTGATATAAATAAAAAGAAGAAAATCTTGCAATACCAGCTTACACAAAATAATCAAGTTATTTGAAAAACTGATACAGAAATTTTACAACATCAGATTGAAGCTAACAAATGGAAACATGTCTGCTTTATTGAGGATATCTTTTCGAAAACACAACTCTTACATAAAATAGAAGACCAGGATCAAGAGCATAATTGCATCTGTTTTAACTCAAACTCAAACAATTTCAATGAAATGGTGATAGCTGGCTTTCGATAATGTCTTTCTCAATCAGTTTCCTCTTGCTAACAAAGTAAGCAATAGATCCCTGTAGTTCCCTTTTGCTGTGACTTCGATTTTCTGGGACAGAGAAACTCCATATAGTTTTTGGTACTCTTCTTTGATCTCCTTCATGTTTCTATCAGCTTGGGTCACGATTACTCGCGTCAGTCCTTTCTTGACCTTCTTATCAGCATTGTGTGTCAATGATGCATCCAGGACCTGAAAAGGGAACACAAAAAAAAAAAAACAAGCGATGCACGTGTAATTAGTAGACATAAAAGAAAAAAGGCGAAAGCTCTCAGGAAATCAATTTAGAAGTTCAGCCACGTGTAATTTTACCATGCTGAAATATGTTTGAGGAATACATAAGCAATGCACTGCCGCTAGCAAGATCAGGTCAGCAGTAAGATCCTGGACCAAGCATCATAGATTGTCAAATGAAAACTGTTTACTTCAATAACAAACTCAGTTTCTATACTTAACATAGAGCAGACTTGGAACTAGATAGTCTAGATTTGCAGGGTGTTTGATGAAATTGAAAAATTCAATACGAAAATGTACATAAAGATATTCTTGCATCTATAATGCTTTCACTTGGCATACCTCATCGATGTTCTTGCCACAAATTTCCTTGTAGTGCTTATACACTGCCTTGAGATGAAGCTTGCTCCTTGTCGATAGTATGCTTATTATCTCTTCATCCTCGACAAGGTTCTTCTTATCAGCATTTTTGATTGCATGAGCTAGTTTTTTGGCCTCTGATTTCGCAGTGTCATCTTTAACCTTTGGCCCTTCATACCTATAAGCACTCACAAGTGCTACCAAGAGCTGATCAAAGCACCAAAAACCTAATCAACTGGATATCATATTATGCAAAAAAAGACCTCAAGAAATGAGTATAAATGAACAAAAACCTACTGAGATCAACTAGACCAATGTCAGACATCTGATACGAAAACCCTGTAACTGATGATGCTACATACCTTTCGCTCACTGCTGTCAACATGGGATGCAACATCTTCCTCGATCGAATGGTCAAAGAGAGAATGGTAGGCCTTTCTTGCTCCCAGGAGCTCATCTGATGATCTAGTACACGCCACCTCTACAATCACACCATATGCTTGTGGCCCCTTAATCAACGCCTCCTTTATCAAGCGAGCATCCCTTTCCCAGGGATGCATTGCCCACAACACCACAGCATTCTAACAAACATTTACACGACACCAATCTTATTAATTTCAAAAACCCAAAATACAATACAATTCTAAAAAAGAACTAGTAAGTTAAAAATATACCTTAAATCGCATGAATTCATGCTTGAGAAGCTTGACACGATGATCGTCCCATCGTTCAAAACTACGTTCATCCTCAATGAAGAAATCGCGACACCCTTTCCTGAAATTTTGCCTATGCTCAGGGTGTGATTCTCCCAACAATGAAATTATTGCCTTTTCATCAATTCCAATCCCTGGTTGAATGAACAATGCAAAAACAATTGTAAAAAAAAAATTCCTTCGCAAATGAATTACCATCTTCACTTAGTGACTCACAAAACTACTCATAGTATTGCAAATTATTATTGTTACAGTTCCCAATTGACCAAAGATGAAAAATTTACAGTCATAATTCATTTGATTTACCAGAAACAATAAAGTACAATCAAAATCAATCTGTTTTCACTATAATTGAAGTGGGAATGCAATCAAACGTCATTGAGAAACAAAGGAACTGTAAAGGTTTTAACTTTTTATAACATTAAAATTCAAGACAAGTCTAGGATTGTAAATTAAAAAAATGAACAAAAAAAAAAAACCTAGGATGTTGAAAAACATAGAACCTGAGAAAGCCTTGATGAGAGCGTCGAACCCATCTGCCATATTTTTTTTCTCTGTTTATCAACTCTGAACTCAGAACTTGGAGGAAGTAATGCAATTTGAGTGTGTAGAGATCATCACTTTCATGATACATTTATATCCACCTGAAAGGTTATTTTGGTCATTTTCTTCAAGAGTGAAATCACATGTAATTTTTGCTTCTAAGTCTATAAAATATTAAATGTATCGAGGCATTAAGAAAATAAGTTAGGGAAATGTTAAATTAAAATGTGTTAATTGAAACGGCAAATATTTAAATATTTATAATTAATTGAAAAAAACTGTAAGAAGAGTTCATTGTGACATTGTGTATTTTTTTTTTTTTTTTGCAGTGTAGTCCTCAAATTTTGATGAATATGTTGATTAAACCCCATATTTTGTTAAAATGAATTATGTTGGCCACTGACTTTGTGATTTTATATACATTGCCATTCTTGGATTGTATAATCAAAATGACCAAAATGTCCTTTCATGTCTTTGTCAAGCTTTATCTATCCTTATAAGATATGACTCGCATAAAAAATGAGTTTGGTGATTTCCATAACAATAATGCTACTTTGCCTAAATTTAGTGTCCAAATCTGGTGCCCAAATGATGTGGCAACACTCTAATCCATTCATTAAAATTGTATTAGATTTGCATGATTTAAATGAATGGATTTGAGTGTCATTTGGGCACCAGATTTGGGTACCAAATTTGGGCACCAAATTTGGGCAAAGTAGCATTACTCTTTCCATAAATAGTTACTCCATATTTGGTTATATTATTATCCATTGAAAAATTATCTGTAAACTAGGTTTTTTTTATTTTTTATTTTTTATTTTTTTTTATAAAAAATTATCTGTAAACTGCCAAAAAAAAGAAGAAGATTAGAGCATTTCCAATGTAAGAGTGACTTGTAAAAGAGACGTCATATAGGATAAATGGATAGTTTATTAAAAAATTATCTTCAATGCAGTTGTGCATATTCAACCTCACGCTAATGTGGTAAAAAATATATTAGACATTATCAACATGACCGTTTACTTTCAAACGGCCTGTTGCACAACTATTTTTTATGTTGAATCAATAAGTATTTAAAATTGATATTGATTTTTCATCTATTTTTTGTAAGAAAATAAAATAAAAAAAGAAAAAAGGAAAAAGGAAAAAAAATTGGAAACGTCTCATTAAAAATAAATTTATTTTAAATAGAAGACCAAATTTTGAGTTGATTGTCTATCAAGTCTCTTGATATTGTTTTAATGATATTTGGTATGCAAGCCGCTTTTGCATTGGAGATGCGCTTATTTCACCATATATTGGTTGTTCTTAGTTGGGTGCTTCCATATATAATTACTCCATATTTGGTTATGTATTAAAAATTATCTATAAACTACCAAAAATAAATAAATTATTTCACTATATGGGTTGTTTAATTTGAAAATTTAGTATTGGTATGGAAAGAATTTCAATTCTGATTACACGTTTGCGGCAACAAAGTTACGCAATTCAAAGTGTTTATAGTTTCAACTTTCAACAACTCTAACATATATGTCTGTAATGTATTAAAGTATAATTTTGTCCATTCTATTTGGAAAACATGACATGTAGCTTTCGAAGTCATTAAACAAATGTGATTAAACAACTGATGTGAGAGAAGGCCTTAAAAAAAATATCAGTAAGAGAAATATTGAATTATGATCAATATTCAAACGGCTAAGTAACATCAAATCACTTTCTTAATGGGATTAATTTAATTAATTAATTGATAATTATGTCATGAAACTCCTTCAACTTAATTAATTTATGAATGTTCATTCTCAACCTAGTATTAATATTTTGATGAATATGTTGATAGACCCAAAACTATTAATTCTTACATATTGTTATATATATATTTCATATTAAGTGGGGAGAACTGAATTTATAATTTACATATTGTAACACAATCAATGAAATTAATCAAATTATACAACTATATATATATATATTGAACTATTACACTTTGAGATTTGAGAAAAAGAGATTTGATTTGAATCGATAACTTTATTAAAAAGATAAGGTGTGAGAAGCATTTCACCCAACCAATCTAAATAATCTGTCTTTATACTTTTATAGAAACAGTCATATATCACCTCATTGAAAAAAAGAGATATGATTCGAATCGATAACTTTATTAAAAAGATAAGGTGTGAGAAGCATTATAGATGACGTGTTTGGATATGTGTGGCTTTGTCTCCAAAACATCTTATAATTTAACGATATAATTAAAATTATATCATTATATATTGAGATCTCGTGGTAAATGTGACGCTTCCTTAAAAAAACAATTAAGCTAATTATATATTGACCAATATTGCTGATGTAAACTTTGTTTCTTCTGTTGAAGATTAATAGATGTGTTTGTTTTCAAGAAAAAATTATATATTGACCAAGAATAATTATTCATTATTTATGATTAAGATAATCATATGTGGCGATCGTCTACCGATTGTGGATTCCTCTCTCTCTAGCTAGCTCACAAAGCCAACTATTGACCTACAAATTAAGTATTTAAATCAGACAACTAAACTTGAATTTGCATGAGTTGATAATCACTAATGATTGATATTTGATAACAAACAAATAATGTCGATCGTTTATCCATCGAAGATTTTTATTAATTTTAATAAAATATGTAAATGTGAAACATGTGATTTCGATATTATGATTTGATCTGTTTTCCATCAATCCATTTTTTTTTCTTTCGATAATTATCTCATCTATGCATTTATGTCCCTATACTTTTCGTTTATTTCCTTTGTCCGTAGGTTTTTGAAAGAAAAAAAAAAAAAGAAGGTATTTAAGTGAGAATAAGTTGTCTTAACTATTTGCTAATTAAAATGTTATAAAGTTTCATCAACAAAATGTTGAAACATAAAGGCGTCAAATGACAAATACACAAAATCAGATAGTCCTGTTAGTTAAAATTATATTTTTCATGTTAGATTTTTGTTTTATTTTTTAGTTTTTGAAGAGTGTGTAACATCAATTGTTCACATTGAGGAATACAATGAAGGATATAAATCATATACCGATATACGACAATCTTGTCGATTCTATCATAATTATTTTATATTATACATGCAGAAAATAAGTGGAGCCATGCACAATTATTTAAAAGATTCATGGACAGCTAAGGTAAAACTTCATCAGACTGAGACATCAACTCATTTATTGTGAAAGTTAATAATATTAAAAAAAAATTTGCGGTTGGAATCATATCTCGTTAAAATTGTGGGTTTGATTCGCATCTAAATAAAATTGTGGGTTCCAATCGTATCTGAATCTTTCAATCTCTTGAATTATACTTTTCACTATTATTGTTTTTCTAAAATTTATATTTCTTTATTGTATTTATATATTTTTTTTCTTCATAAAATGTCACTTAGATTTTATCATTTTTTTTTTTAATATATCACATATGGTAGCGGTAACTCAAATATAAAATAGGGATAATTACCATGGTGACTATCAATTTGATGACACACTATCAAAATTACCACTAGATTGAGAATTGGTTTTAAAATGGCCATTTTTGACGAAAAGTGACACTAATGGCCATTCCATCCAATTCCGTCTAATTCCATCCAATTCCATCTAATGAGTGACATTTTGGTAATAAGGGGATGATATTACTTTATTTTAGATGTTTTTTAGAAATCAATTTTTTATTTTATTTTTTGAAACGAATAATTATATTTGGTATGTGTATATATGTATAGCATATCTCATATATATATATATATATATATATATATATATATATATATATTTCTTTTTTGAGAAGATTAAGGCTATAAAATCTAAAAAAATCTAAAAAACAAAGAAGAGACACGTGTATTGATCTAAACCATTTCTTTTGTATTTTGAAATGAATAATTATATTTAGTGTGAGTATGTACGTATAACATATCTCAAACACACACACACACACACACACACACACACACACACACACATATATATATATATATATACACACACTAAATATAATTATTCGTTTAAAAAAATAAAAGAAAAAATTGATTTCCAAAAAAACATCTAAAATAAATTAATATTATCCCCTTATTTACCAAAATGTCACTCATTGAAAAAATTGATTTCCAAAAAGAGTAATGCTAGATATTACAACTAAAATCACAATTATTCCAACACAACACATGTGGCACATGAGGTGTCAATCGGTGAGTGGATACACCTTAATAATGATTTATCTCACCTATCTATGTATCCACTCACCGATTGACACCCCATGTGCCACATGTGTTGTGTTCGAATAGTTTTGATTTTAGTTGTGATATCTGACATTACTCACTAAACATCTAAAATAAATTATTATCATCTCCTTATTTACTAAAATGCCACTCATTGGATGGAATGACCATTAGTGTCACACTTTTCGTCAAAAAAGACCATTTTGAAACAAATTCTCAATCTAGTGGTCATTTTGATAGTGTGTTATTAAATTGATGGTCACCGGGTAATTATTCCTATAAAATATTACTAGACTAAATATTATTGTCTATCAAATCTATCTTTATGCTACATAGGAAACAAGTCGCTTGATATTGTTTCAACTATATATATGTGATATGCAAACTGCTTTTGCATTGGAGATGCGCTTATTTCACTATATATGGGTTGTTCTTAGTTTGGTGCTTCACTATATAGTTACTCCATATTTGGTTATATATTAAAAATTGTCTGTAAACTACCAAAAATAAATAAATTATTTCACTATATGGGTTGTTTAATTTGAAAATTTAGTATTGGTATGGAAAGAATTTCAATTCTGATTACACGTTTGCAGCAACAAAGTTACGCAATTCAAAGTGTTTATAGTTTCAACTTTCAACAACTCTAAATTGTCTCTAACATATATGTCTGTAATGTATTAAAGTATAATTTTGGCCATTCTATTTGGAAAACATGACATGTGTAGGTGGTCGAACGATTTGGTACGTCGAACGGGTCAGGTTGAATCAGGCCCAAAGCAACTTTCCTGGGGCGGTATCGGTCGACGTCGACTACTTGTCTAGAAGTGGTCGACTAAGCTTGGATAAACCTGCAAAACAGAAACTATAAGAAATAAAACGTAGATCAGAGATGTGGGGGGTGGATTATTGGCCTTAGGTGTGCTTGGGCTGAGCAATGCTATTAGATGACTGATGAACGGATTCCGATGGCCGGAGTGTGGTGGAATCAGAGTTTCAATACGCTAGATATCAGCTTTTGTTTAGAGAATTCCGATCCTTTTTCAGTGTGTGAGCCACTTTATTTATAGTGAATAATAAGGTCCCAACGTCTATGGAGAGTCTGCCATTGTGGGAGAGATTTTGGTGGGATTTGGGAGCGATTTCCTCTTCCATTATCTATCCATTATCTAACCACTGTGAGCAACTGTCAGTTTGACTTGGTCTTTCAGAGACCAAGTCAGATTTGTTGCTGATGCATATGCTGGATCAACCAATCCGACGGGTCTGGGTAGGATTTCGTATTGCGAAGATTGGGCATTTAGCATATTGGGCTATTGGGCCATTTTTGGCTACCACAACATGTAGCTTTCGAAGTCATTAAACAAATGTGTAATCACAACTGATGTGAGAGAAGGCCTTAAAAACAATATCAGTTAAGAGAAATATTAAATTATGATCAATATTCAAACGGCTAAGTAACATCAAATCACTTTCTTTAATGGGATTAATTTAATTAATTAATGGATAATTATGTCATGAAACTCCTTCAATTTAATTAATTTATGAATGTTCATTCTCAACTTAGTATTAATATTTTGATGAATATGTTGATAGACCCAAAACTATTAATTCATATATATATATATATATATATATATATATATATATATATATGGGTTTGGCTAAGTTGCTGTTAACAGTAAGGTTACCGGGTCAATTTTAGTCTTTAGATTTCAATCCAATGGTGTATAAAATTAAGGATTTGAATTTTTTTTTAAATTAAAACAAAAAGTAACCAATTATCTTTCACATAACTACTCAGTAATCTTGCTGTTAACAGCAAGATAACAAAACCTATATATATATATATAGTATTTCTATTGTCAGTTCGTCTTGACAATAAATATATCAGAACGAAGAATGTGGACCACAGATTATGGAAAAGTTTTGACAAGTGCATACACTTTGAGTCATAGTATGTAAATCTAATGGTCCACATTCTTCGTCCTGATATATTTATTATCAGGACGAACTGATAATAGAAAATCTGTATATATATATATATTAAGTGGGGAGAACTGAATTTATAATGTTTGATTTACGATGTCATTATATCACTGCTAAAGAAACAAAATTTGCAATAGAAAAAAATAAAATGATAGGCATTACTGCATTAGTAAGATTAATCTACAATAAATACTTCATTTTTTTTTGTTTAAAATTATTGTAAATTAAACCATCAAAATTGTTTTTTTTTTCTTTTTCCCTTGATTACCCAAATCATGCATCATGTTTCGTTGTAACACAATGAATGAAATTATACAACTATATATAATATATATATATATATATTGAACTATTACATTTTGGGATTTGAGAAAAAGAAATACGATTCGAATCGATAACTTTATTAAAATGATAAGGTGTGAGAAGCATTTTACCCGACTAATCTTAATTATCTCGTCTTTATACTTTTATCGAAACAGTCATATATCACTTCATCGAGTATCTCATTATATATATTATAAAGAAAATTATAGATGACGCATTTGGACACGCATAGCTTGTCTCCAAAATATCTTATAATTTAATGATATGATTAAAATTATATCATTATATATTGAGATCTTGTGGTAAATGTGATGCTTCCTTAAAAAAACAATTAAGCTAATTATATATTGACAATTGCTGATGTAAACGTTGAAGATTAATAGATGTGTTTGTTTTCAAGAAAAAATTATGCAACATGTTTCATTGTAAGACAATCAATGAAATTAATCAAATTGTACAACTTTATATATATTTTTTGAACTATTACACTTTGGGATTCGAGAAAAAGAGATATGATTCGAATCGATAACTTTATTAAAAAGATAAGGTGTGAGAAGCATTTCACCCGATTAATCTTAATTATCTCGTCTTTATACTTTTATCGAAATAGTCACATATCACCTCATTGAGTATCTCACTATATATATTATAAAGAAAATTATAGATCATGACGTGTTTGGACATGCATGGCTTGTCTCCAAAATATCTTATTAATTAATGATATAATTAAAATTATATCATTATATATTGAGATCTCGTGGTAAATGTGATGCTTGTAAAAATGTGTTTCACAACTAGGCTAATTATATTCCTTAAAAAACAATTAAGCTAATTATATATTGACCAATATTGCTGATGTAAACTTTGTTTCTTCTGTTGAAGATTAATAGATGTGTTTGTTTTCAAGAAAATATTATATATTGACCAAGAATAATTATTCATTAATTATGATTAAGATAATCATATGTGGCGATCGTCTACCGATATATTGTGGATTCCTCTCTCTCTAGCTAGCTCACAAAGCCAACTATTGACCTACAAATTAAGTATTTAAATCAGACAGCTAAACTTGAATTTGCATGAGTTGATAATCACTGATGATTGATATTTGATAACAAACAAATAATGTCGATAGTTTATCCATAGAAGATTTTTAATAATTTTAATAAAATATATAAATGTGAAACATGTGATTTCGATATTATGATTTGATCTGTTTTCCACCAACCAGACCAATCAATTTGATGGTGGGGACTGGGGACTCAAACTCATGGATCTTGCTTTTGCATGATCAACACTTTCAGATTTTCCATATATTCTCACAAATTCATCATCAACCCTTTGCTTCTATGATGAATAATTGAATGTACTGTTATCTACTTTATCTTTTATTTAAAATTATATTTCTCACGTTGGATTTTTGTTTTGTTTTTTAGTTTTTGAAGAGTGTGTACGTAACATCAATTATTCACATTGAGGAATACAGTGAAGGATACAGGACAATCTTGTCGATTCTATCATAATTATTTTTTATTATACATGCAGAAAATAAGTGGAGCCATGCAAAATTATTTAAAAGATTCATTGACAGCTAGGGTAAAACTTTATCAGACATCAACTCATTTATTGTGAAAGTTATAAAAAAGAAAAAGAAAAAAGTTATGGTTGGAATCATATCTCGTTAAAATCGTAGGTTTGAATCGCATCTAAATTGTAATAATAATATAAAAAAAAAAGAATCACATCTAAATAAAATTGTAGGTTCCAATCGTACATGAATCTTTCAATTTCTTGAATTATACTTTGTATTATTATTATTTTTCTAAATTTTATATTTCTTTATTTTATTTAGTTTTTTTTTTTCTTAATGAAACGTCGTTTAGATTTTATCATTTTTTTTAATATACCATATATGGTAACGGTACTTTGAATATAAAATATTACTAGACTGAATAAACATCCTGCACTATCAAACCACATTTGACGACAGTTATTTTTATTAATAGTATCCTTTTGGTGTTTTTTTAGTACCCTTATCCACTTGATTATATAAATTATATTTTCCAAGTGCTGACAAAAACAGGGTAGTTAGTAGTTACATATTCATTGAAAGTGATATGTGTTTAAATATCAATTTAAATATGATAGTATTGATATTATCGATGTTATATGGTGGGTTTGACAAATTATAAAAACCTCATGGAAGTTTATGTAAATTTACAAAAATCTAGGGACAGCAGTGCAAGAAAATTGAAGTTAAAGAAATCTTTTGAGAATTTCTCCAAAGGCCCTTGAAGGGGGTAATATGGTCAAATCGGAAAAATTGGTCACAGTTCCTCAATCCAAGCTGTGTATCAGGAGGGAAAATAAAACTAAACCGAACAACTAAGAAACTGAAACACAACACTCAATTTATGATCTTCTTCAGTTACTAAACACTCAAAAACATCAACAAAAAAAAAAAAATCTTAACTTTTTCACTGGATCGCTTTTGTTCTTGCATCTTCAAAAAGAAAACACAAAAAAAAGAAGAATACTTGGAAGGATTCATGAGTACTCTTAGAGTGCCAGATGCTGTTTTTACTCCAAACCAGGACGCTGAGGAACTGAGAAAAGCTTTCCAAGGTCTCTCCTTTTCGATTTTCCCTTTCTGGGTTTGTTTTATTGTGTGTATATTTCAACTTTCTTGTGATTTTTCCTTTCTGGGTTGTTTGTGTTTTTTCCTGTTTTAGTTATAAACAGATGATATAAGATATGTTGTAATGATGTATTTTGATTTGTTTGCAATTCATGTGTTTGATAAAATGTTGTGAAATGGTGTAAAGGATTTGGAACCGATGAGGAGGCGGTGATATGGGTGTTAGGACACAGAAATGCAAGCCAGAGAAAGAAAATCAGAGATGCTTACATGCAGCTTTACAATGAGAATCTCATTGATCGTCTCCACTCTGAACTCTCTGGTGATTTTAGGGTATGTTCTTTTTCAATGTCTCTCTCATTGATGTGATTCAATAAAATCTTTGTTTCTGTTTAATTTTGATAGAAAAAAAATATGAACAAGTTGCACTCATTATCTTATAATTGTAATAAGTTCAAATAGTTCACTTGCATCACATTTTTTATTTCTGGTTATAATCATGAAATTGAAGTTTTTGAGAGGATTAATTTATATAGATTATATTGTGTATCGAAATATATGGTGCATATATAGTAGACATTTGAGCCAGAGGAGGGAGTATATTTTCCAGAAAGGTGAATATGAAATTATTGAAAATTTTGGAACCATCTCTGTAACTGTAGGGCGAGCTTTTGAATTAAGTAATTGAAATGGTACATTATAAATAATTTTGTTGTTTTGAAAATATAGAATGTTCAAATGTGAATATATCCGATTTTTTCATATACATGTCACATGTGTGTATGCAACAGGATACTAGTTTTAGTCCGGGAAATGGTTCTTGAATTCTTTGAATTACACCACAAGTTTTGCAGTATTGCTTTTTTATAATCTCTATCAAGTAATGTTCTCAATCATCCATCTGTTAACGTATAACAATTCGAGCTTTTGATGTGTAACAGAATGCGGTGGTTTTGTGGACATATGATCCTGCAGAAAGGGATGCGAAACTGGCAAATGAAGTTTTGAAGAAAAAGAGGAAAGATCTTAAACATCTGCAAGTGATAATTGAGATAGCATGTGCATCATCTCCTTACCATCTGGTGGCCATGAGGGAGGCCTATTGTTCTCTCTTCAATTGCTCACTCGAAGAAGACATTGTGTCTGAAATCCCTTTCCCCGAACGAAAGGTAATTGACACCGACTTGGAAACATATAATGAAATCACTTCGTGATATGAATTTGTCTTGTCTCGTGTTTGTATCAAACTCAACGAAGCACGAACCATATATTTGTCATTACTTTTTCACCTATGTATGTCTTAGAGGTAGCTTAAGCTCTAATTGATTCGATATGTTGGTATTGAACAGATTCTTCTTGGTTTAGTGAGCTCCTTCAGGTATGACAAAGAAATGGTGTATATGGATGTAGCCAACTCTGAGGCGGCTAAGTTACATGAAGCCATCAAAGCAAAGCAACTAGATCATGATCAGGTTGTATATATACTTGGCACCAGGAATTTCCATCAGCTTAGAGAAACTTTCCGGTGCTACGAGAGAAACTATGGAATTCCTATCAAGCAGGTTCAGCTTTGCAGTTAATTGTGTATATACTATTTTTTTTTTCTTAGTTTATTATATTTTTTTCTTCTATTGAGCAACACTTTCTGGGATATTTTTTCTTTTGGCAGGACATCAAGAATTGTGGGGATGCTGATTTGGAAAATCTGCTGAAAAAGGTTATTAGCTGCATAGACACCCCAGAAAAACACTTTGCAGAGGTGATTTTTTTATCAATAAGTCAGCAATTTGAACTCATTTGTTATCTTAAAACTTTTTTATAAACATTTGGGAGTGAACTGTTTTTTTGTACAGGTGATAAGAAATTCCATTGTTGGACTTGGGACAGACGAGGATTCGCTAACCAGAGCCATTGTGACTCGAGCTGAAGTCGACCTGAAGAAGGTAAGAGAAGAGTACTCTAGCATGTACAAAGACGACCTCGACAAAGATGTGATCGGTGACACATCAGGATACTATAAGGACTTCCTATTGACCTTGCTTGGATCAAAATTCTGATTCTGATTCCTTCTGTTGTGAGACTCATTTGGGAATCAATGGACATTTGAATGGCTTATATAGGCTTGCCCTCTTTGAATAAAAGTTGTGAGAGTGTGTTGTTGCCTGCATATCCAAAGCTTGAGACTTATCTGTTTGTCTATGGTTGATTCTAAATTGATTATTATGGTTTTATTTTTCCATAAAAATATTGTCAAGTTAAGAACTGTTTTGTGTACAATACAACTTTGTAATATTGCCATGGAATTTATTGTTCAAACCATATAATTCTTTCTTTGCGTATTTGAGTCGTGGATAGGATTCTTTCGGGATGATAAAATCGAATCCTGCATGAAAAAACGAGCAGAATCCTACACCCGATGAGTCGAGTCCTTGTGATGTTGGTGCTTCTTTGCACGTCCAGCTGATCAGGAACTCTATATATTATTGGATTTAGCAGATTCCTTCAAGAAAATGAGCTTGTTTCTTTAGTTGTTGTAAACTTGTTATCATCATCAGCTGTCATTGGAGATGAAACTAAAAATGATTCCATTTTGACTTTCTAGTTTATAAAGAAGAGATGAAACTCTAATATATAATATTTATTGGACTTGGCAGATTTGTAGGGATTTTCTGTGTTTAAAAAATGTTAGAAAACAATGACTTTCAGAGATTTCTGTTATCTCTCAGATGAATTATGATGGTTACGTGTTGTTCTTCTCTGTGGGCGGTGCCGCAGTTGAGTCTATTATCACGATGGTGGCACATGCAACGTGTCCATGACTCCATGCTTGATGCTTGGTTGACTTTCTACATAATCAACTCTTTTCACTTCTTGAGATATTGCATTTCCTTCATCTGATTATGACATCAAAAAATTCCCAGTTTTTTTCTTTTCTTTTCTATAAATAGGCTCAACACTGTACATAATTTTCATATAGTGAAATGCACACCATAGCTCTCTTCAATGGCTTGTGCAAGTACTATCAATCTTGTTTCTTGGGTGTTTTCCTTCTTTGTTGCTGCTGCAATGGTGTGCATCATATTTTTCTTGACTCGCAAGAAAAGTTGTAGCAAAAACAAGAAGGAACTCCCACCAGGAGAAATGGGGATTCCTTGGATTGGTGAAACAATACAATTCTTCAAAGCTCAGCGAAAAAACCGGTTGTTCGAGGACTTTTTCCAACCCCGGATAACAAAACATGGAAAGATTTTCAAGACGAGTCTATTTGGCTCATCCACAGTTGTGATGAATGGAGCTGAAGCCAATCGTTTCGTTCTGTCGAATGAGTTCAAGTTGGTGATAAGTTCATGGCCTTCTTCGTCGGTTCAGTTGATGGGGAAAGACTGTATCATGCAGAAACAAGGGGAGCAACACCGGTGTCTCCGCGGGCTGATATCCACCACCCTCAGCCACTCTGCAGGGATGGAGGCTTTGGTGCCCAAAATATGCAACTCAGTTCAGCTTCACCTGGACAGATACTGGCGTGGTCAAGACAGGCTTCATCTTTATCGTTTGACAAAGATCTTGACGTTTACCATAGTGTTTGAGTGCTTGTTGGGGATCAAAGTTGAGGCTGGAATGTTGGAAAGGTTTGAGAGAGTCTTGGAAGGTGTTTTTGCTCCAGCAATCAGTTTTCCTGGCTCGAGATTCTCGAGAGCGAAGAAAGCAAGGATGGGGATACAGAAGATGCTGGTAAAAGTTGTGAGAGAGAAGAGAATGGAAATGGAAGGAGGACAAGATAGTGATCACCATGATCATCATCATCATCATCATCAGGAAGGAATGTTATTGTCACAACTGGTGGCAGGGATGATTTGCGGAGATATCACAGAGGAAGAGGTTATCGATAATGTTGTTCTGCTTGTCTTCGCGGCTCATGATACAACTTCTTTCGCTATTGCCATGACATTCAAATTGTTAGCTCAGTACCCAAATAGCCACTCTCTCCTCCTTCAAGGTACGTACACACAATACTATCGAACATTTCCATATTATTTTCTTTACCGAAATCTTAAACTCATATCAAAGCTGATAATCCGGCAGAACATGCTGAGATAATGAGAGAAAAAAAGAGCGGGGAGGTTCTGAGAATGGAAGACATAAAGAAGATGAAGTATACATGGCAAGTTGCTCGCGAAAGCATGAGGCTTTTCCCTCCCATCTTTGGCTCCTTTAGAAAAGCAGTTGCTGACATTGAATATGATGGATTCACCATACCTAAAGGATGGAAGGTACATATAATATATATATCATTTCTACTACGAAGAAACGCTAAAAGACAAAATCTGCAGAAAAATTCAAGATCTTATCTGACTATATGCATTTGTGGTGCATGTGCAGGTGTTATGGACAGCATATGGAACACATTACAATGAAGAGTATTTCAAAGACCCTCTAAGTTTCAATCCAAGTAGATTCGAAGAACACATACCTCCATATGCTTTTCTTCCATTTGGTGGAGGGCCAAGAGTCTGTGCCGGCTACCAACTGGCAAAGTTGAACATCCTTGTTTTTGTTCATTTCGTTGTAACTCGATACGATTGGTCCTTGCTTTGTCCCGATGAGTCGATCACCATGGATCCTCTCCCATTCCCTTCCCAAGGAATGCCCATCAAAATTTCTCCCAAGTTGTAAAACATCTATGTTATCATTTTTTTTTCTTCTCACATTCTTACTTGTAATGAATGTCAGCTACTTCAATTTATTAAGACATCACAGGGAATGAAACATTAATTACCATTTATCCAAGTTTTGGCTATCAAACAGCCATTCTACTACATCATCTGTTGTCAACTTTTACAACCTCAATTTTCTTAAAAGGCATTTTCAACAGATGAGATTATGAAAATCTCTAAAAATTCAAATGCCTTCTAAGACATTTACTATAGCTTCAAAAATGCGGGAAGCTAAATCCTCATCAGCAGCACTTATAATAGTACCTGTTGCCGTGACTTCAATCAAAGCTTTATTTGGATCTTGGACATGTACAATACAAGCCTCATCTGATTCAGCATCCGTCATACTTTGTTCAACATGTCCATTAATACCCATCTTGGACAACGCAGCCAAAAGATTTTCGGGGTCTGGTGAACCCCAATGTAGGATTGGCTTGTTCTGTGAGGAGCCGTCCTGCTCATTTCCAGAGAGTAGCCGGTGTTTGCCTTGATCTATCAAGAGCTCCCCCTTTAGTCTCGTAATATTTAAGTTTCTCTGTTTCAAATTACTCCAATGGAGCTGGGAAGCCAAATCCGTTGCAATCTCTAGCTCTGAACTTTCCTTCAAGCTAGGTATACGCAATGTTTCATTTTCAGAATAGTGAGAAACTGAGAATGAATTTATATTTGTAAAACTGACGCGATTCCCCAAATCCTCAGGGAACTGTCGTGGAAAAAACAGAAAAGGCCAAAAAAATAATTAATTACACAAATGAGATTTCAAGTGGCTTTAGTGAAAGAGACTTAAAAATACATAAATAAATAAGTTGGATGGATTACCAGAACTGATTTTGGTTGGAGTGTCTTTAGTAGAGGTTTAACTTTCTGCAGTCTACAAAAGAAGAGATAAAGTTAGAATGAATATAACCTTAAAATCCAAACAAGAAGATTACTTGCTTGACTTTACAAGAGCATTTCCCAACTGAAATACAAAGAAAAGAAAAAGGAGAAAGAAAACTCTACTTTATTCCAGATAGAAATGAACATTGAAGAACCTTCATTGACATTGGCTTGAAAGGCAAGAGAGCTATATCAGCATCCGTTTCATCCTGCAAAATGGTGTTGCACTCATTACGTCATCCAATTAACATATTCCAAAAACAAGTAAATGGACTATATAGTAAGAAAAGGAAAAGGGACTCAAATGCAAGTTGCATAAGTGAGATAAAGGGAATAAATTAGCACCTCGAGAACAAGTAAAGAGTTTGGATCCCTACACCAACGTCGAAGCAAGTGCACAGCAGGACCAAGACGCAGACTCCAGTGAGGACAAAATACGACACAGGGTTCCTGCCAATTTATTCTATGCAACTAATGTCAGTGCTTCTTGTAGGTCCAGCAAACATGAATCGCATGTGAACCCTACAGAATGTCTAATGTCTTTACATGAATGTAAGGAAGACCATGTATAACCCACAAATGACTATAAAATTTAAAAACTTTCTTGAATAAACTAATTAAAATATTTTGAACACTAAAACTTGCATGCTAACTAGAACCAAAAGAGAATGTCCACAGAATATTGTGTATATTTGGCATTTTCCTTTAACAACATTGCACCGTGTGGTCAGAAATATTCTAGCATAAAGACAGGTTCATATCTTACAATAGTTTAGGTGAATGAACTGCAGGAAATACATGGATCTTCTTCTCCTTAATGAGCTCGACATGAGCAAACAAAGACTCACCGGAAAAAAGCTGTCACACCAAATGAAAAAGCAAACTGTCATCGGAGTTTATGTCACTATAAGTCAAGCATGAGTTCAACACAATTTAAACCAATTAAGCTTATAAGCAAGATGTACCTTCTCTTGGCGTTGCTTACATAGCCATTCTGGTATTATGTTGGTATATGCCAACAATTCTTCAGCAACAGAAGAGATAATATATATCGGAATCTGCAACGAGTATATAAAATATGATTGTAAGAAATATGCCTCATGAATGAGATAGGGCAAGGTTTCAACTATGCTCAACCATAGATCTGTAGTTTTCCTAATGGGAATAATAAAAATCCTGGTGTGAAACTTAAGAATTCATACTAAGTGTCTGTCTGTCATCTACAAGCTTACAGATCAGCTGGAAGCAGATGGGGAATGACAATTAATCCATTTTCTATTATGTCATACATGTAGACATCTAATAATCTATCTACACAATATAACAATTTCATAACTGTAAAGATGTATGTAAGGTTTTTATTTTTATTTTTTATTAATATATACAAATTTGATTACGATAATTGAATGTGAACCGAAACCCCACCACATCTTGATGTGAGTGGGTTTCGATCCCAAGACCTTTTACACAACTAGAAGAGATCTCACCCTAAGCTAGATAATTCCAACAAGTTGTATGCAAGTTTAAATAAAGTTACAAAAAGAATAAAAAGATGTTGGTTGACCATATACCTCCAGACCTGAAGATTTCAGGAATATCGAAATCTGCTCTAAAAGTTGAAGAAGAACTCCAATTTGATCAATTGGAATAAGGACTGAACCGCCAGATTTAACAGAATCTATGGCACAGGAGCAAATAAAAGCTAGTTTTTCCCTTTCCTCTGAACTCTCATCGTTATTACTTAAGGATTTGGTCAATTCTTCCCAATTGTTGTTATCATCACTACACATCATACAAAAGCCATCATGTTCAATCAAGCCATTCCAGGGATTACAAATAATATATACAAGTTGATTTTTTTCATTCAAGATACTAACAAATGCAGGAACTCGCAGGAAACTCATTCAAAATCCAGATACTTTTAAGGGAATTAAAGTTCTGTCTATAATTTCCACACCTAATTTCTGTCAATAACACAACAAAACAAAGAACTTTCTGGGATGGGGTCTAAAATTTGGCTTTCACACAAAATCATGAGTTGATATGATGCATCCAAACACTCAATTAAGTAATACTCAAAAGTACCTGGATGTTGACTGTTCATTATCTTCTGTCGTCAATAGAGTTGAGAAATCAGAATATATTATCATATCACTCCCTTGAAGAGCATGGTAATCAAAGTCCATTGCATGACCAGAATCAAAGATGGAACCTGAAACATAAGCGATATTTCTCTTCGGACTGTTTATCATCCAATTGCACGCACCTATTTCTAAACCTGAGCTGATTGCCTTTATAACCAATGTCCCATTGTAGCAAGTTTCTTCTGCATATCTAAGTTTTTTAACCTTCGTCATGCAATCCTTCAAATGAGCTGCACTGAGAACAATCCTCTATTATATCCTCATATATCTAAATTTTTTAATCAGCAAGTAATAATTTGTATATGAAAATAGAGTTGCAGTCAAATATAATGTGCTCAACAAGCCATTAAAGATGGCTCTTATTATACTTTAACACCTTCAAAGCTATAAAATATTTGCCAACAGTTTTTGCCATGAGCTAACAACAAAGATGCTGACGAAGATGCTCTTAACACTACAATTATTAACCAGAATGTGGTAAAATTAAAACCAAGGACTCAAATTTACGACAAATATAAAGAAACACTCCCTACTGGTACACTTTTCCAGTAAGCAGGCATATCCATTTCAATTAAAAGTTTTGTAAGTTTACCATTTTGAAATTTTATTAGTCTACCTATTTGTGTTTTCCTAGTTTCATAAACAATTTGCAAAGAACTCACAATATTAAATAGTGTCCAAGAAAATGACATAATGCAAGCTTGACAGTGAAAATCATTCAAAAAAATGAAGCATCAATTACCTGTACAAGGGCATCCAACCTCCCAACTCTGTCCCATCTTTGCCTAAAACCATCTTTCTCAATGCCGATGGAAGCAGTTCAAATTCTTCCGATTTCATCCATTGAGGAACACTTGACTCCTCAGGTCCATAGAACTGTCTATATTCCATATGCATTGAAACAAGATCCTCCATCATAAGCTGCCCAAGTCTTGCTGCCGCCTCAGTTACATATATCTAAACAGATTAAAATAACCAAACCCGTGCAATAAATCAAAATTCAAAACCATTTTAGCAGTAACTCAACTCTAAAACTGAACATATATATCAATCTAACATATGTCACTACCTTAGCAGAAAAGTCCTTGTTTCGAGTAAGATAAGGCAATCCAAGCATACCCATTGGGCTCGAAATCAATACAACATCAATGAAAGAAACATTCCACAAATGCAAGTTGTTCACAGTTTTGTACCAGGGCTGTGCATATATCAAACAGTTTGCATCAATTGGTTTCTCAATTTTCTGCCTTTTTCGAACTCCAGCTTCCGTATCCACAGACTCACGGATTGCAAAATCTGAACTTTCTTCATCTCCAATGGTACGAGAGTCCGTGGGAATCGGAGCGAAGATTGTGAGAGCTGAAAGGTCCAATGGGCAATCGAACAAAACCCTGAATCCAGAAACATTGAGCATGTGACATGGTGGAAAGTGGAAACCCCCACCTTTGCTCAAACATGTCTGCATAAATTAGACAACAAAATTCAATCATTAACCTCCAAAAAAACAAGAAATAAATCTAATACATGTAGTTATAGAGAGAGAAACAGAGAGACAGAGAGAGTGAGATACTCACAAACTTCATGGAGATAGTGAATAATTTTTATTTTATTTTTTTAAAGGAGAGATTATTTTCACTGCATAGAGTGGATTCTTATCTCAACCTACAAATTTGTAAGAAGAAGAAGAAACAAATTTGTAACTCAAACTGGCTGTTGATTATTTATGTAGAAGAACACCTTCTAAAACGAAGAACTCGAAATTTGCTTGAAGCGAGACCGCTTGAAGACGAGACTCAAGAGTTCAATTTTTTTTTTTTTAATAATATTTTATTTATTAAAACTGTAAGGCAAATTGCAATAACAACCTTAAGGATTTGCATTATGGCATAATATTCAATAATTAACTTTGATTATACAGACACTCCTAACGTAGGTTTACTATTGTTAGATTGCTTTAATATAACAAAGTTGCATTTGAAAAGTTAAAAAATATTTTAATTGAAAAATAAAAAGAGAAGAAATTCCATTTGCACTGGAGTTGAGTCCATCAACGGTGGAGATTCAATCTCTTGTATAACGGTTTAACGGTTTAAGATAGAAGGAATAGAAGGAGATCATAGATCTCCATAATCTCTTCTTGTCACAAGTGATTTTTTTTTTAATACTATAATTATTTATAGAAAATTGTAATAACATTTCAAAAAATTTCTTTAAGCAGATATGGATCAATATCAAAATTTGAAATTACTTTAGAGTTTTTTATTAGACACCTGTGGATATAAGTAAATATCAATTGAGATGCCTATCATTACTTTATTAATAAATTATCATAAAACTTACCATCAAATTCAATTATATAAAATTTTATCTAAATAATTTATTTATTAAGAGATTACTTTTAAAAAAAATTATTTAATTTGGATTTATTGAGTTTACTTTCCCAATCCATTAAAACAAATAACAAAAACTAATTACATTATAGTATTATACTGAATGCAGAAATAATTTTCTAATACATAATTAAGTTTATTGAGATGCACATGAAAGGACTTCATATTATACAAAATTTGTGAGTAGAAAACCTCACTATTACATACTAGATATTCTCCAATGTTTTATACTTCAGTAGTTATAATAACAACAAATTCTAGATCTATTTGAAGTAAATGCTATTGTGAAAAGTGAAAATAGAATAATTGAAAAATGGAGTATTACAAATGAAAAATGAATTTTTAAAATAATTCAAAGTGTTGTAATCCTTTCATGCTCTTATGGCTTTGTTAGTTTCCTCCAATTTCCAAAAATTCTCAAAATATAGACTTCACATTGAATGATATCCATCAAACATAAAACAAATACAAGTCACCCTCAGTTTGATAAATTCAATGAAAAATACAATTTTGATAACTTCAACAACTTGAGGTTGATGCTATATATAGTCTTTATTAAGACTTTCTGTTTTGTCACACACACACACACAAAATGACAAGTACTTGCAATGCCTTGCATTGTGAATGATCAACCTAAAATTTCTCTGAAATCATAGTTCAGTCATGATTCATGGAAGGTGAGAAGAACCAAGCTTGACTCATGAACTGCTTCCACAAAATGGCAGTTTGTTTGCTATATAGTGTTCATAGAAGATGATTCAACAATCAAAAATGAAATTTCATTTTTTATACGCACAATAATCTTTTAGAGCAAAGAAAACAGAATAACTGTAACAATCACAGAGCGAAATCATTGTCGATACAATCTGGATTTGGTTTGTCTAGACAACAATGAAGAACTAGACTCTACCCTCCACCACTTTTTCTTACCTCAATCAATTGCCACACTATGTTCCCAATAAGAAATCATTTAGAATATAAGAAGAAAGGAAAAGAAGAGTTGAAAAGCTTGAGCACAATCATAATGAAGAAACTAATGGCTGTGTTAAGGTTGAATCGAATTCCGTGAAGTTCAGAGGCTGCAAAGAAGGCTGGAAGTAGGCATTGCTTGCATTCTTGTAGTTAACTTCCAACTGACCACTCTTCTCATCAAGTTCATCGTTCTCCACAGCATTCTGTTTCATGAAAAGCAAAAATGCAAAAATGATGAGTAAATTGCTTGTAAAGCTATATGACAGTAGAAGTGCTTGAGCGGATTTGAGTGAAATCCAAGGCAGAACTAGAAACAACCAATAGTTGGAACTTATTCCATATGAAGTGACAAAGTCTTTCAGTTTGAGAATTTATAACAATATACTTTTGCCTTCACTATTAACCATATACGACATTGTAAAATATCAAGTGTACCTGGATAGAGTTATGGAGAAAAGTGGGAAGGAAACGCATCTTGCAGTACTCATTGAACATTATAGTGATCAATAAGAGCGGAATTGTGGCTATGGCAGCAGCCGGTTTTGACTTCAGACCGAAAAGGCCAATCATTGTGATTTGCATGAGAATGAATCCAACAAATATGTAATGATGGATATATGGCCAGTACTGTCCACATGTCTCATAAACAGTTTCATATACATCTTGAATCTGCAATATAGTAAAGAACATGAAACTTCTTGCATACGACCAATCCATGAAACAGTCAAGTATTCATGTATAATAATAAATTTGATTGATATGGGAAAGATAAGATAGTTCACCTGGTTGACATACACGGCATAGCCTAGAAAGAAGTAGCCAACAAGAACCGGAAGCAGCAATGGAGAGACAACAGCATATACAGAACCAATCAGAATTGAAAGGGAGACCACAGGGATGACTCTAAAGTAGGGTAGTGAATAAAGATAAGGATTTCCCTCCCCTCGGCCACATGTATGCGACTTTATAAAGTCCAATAATAGCATGCCAGCCTGAAGAGCCTCCAAAGAGAATCCTGACAGTCCATCTGCCAAAATGTATGTCAAAAGGAAATCGGCCTGGAGAAAAGAAGAATTGAGGGTCAAACCTGTAAGACCAATTTACTAAATAAAACTTCCAAGTTAACAAAGAAAAACCTTGTTACTCCTTGTCTTTTTAGAGATAACAGATTTGACATGAAATCGTATATATCCTACAACTTTAAAATGTTTGCAACAAGCCTGTTCTTAAAGTACCATGTAATATCTATCCAATTCTCATGTCGTATAAAGTAAACAAATGAATAGATAGAAACATAATTGCTTCAAAAACATAGATAAAGGCAAACAAAGCTTACTTGAGCAGAAACTGCACTGGCAAGATGACTGGGAAAATTCTGAGGATGAGTAAAAGATTCTCCAATTTCTTCCAACAACGATCCTGATATCAAGCTAATAAAGAATACATTTCCCACTAGAAAATAGAAAACCATGCTGCAAGTTTTTATCTCAACCTGACTCCTTGATACGGAACCACCAAATTTAGCTATGCCTAGCATTGCGAAGGGAACAACATATATGAATCCATTAAGAATGACACTCGGAAGATAGCCCACCAATACGGAGCTTAATCCTGGTCTGTTGCAGAGGTAATATGTCAAAGAATTATAAGTTTACTTAATAATTACAAGCAACGAGAAAAATAAATTATGTTTATATTCTTTTTGACACGATGGATATATCATAACGAACAAATTGTAAAAGCCTACAACCAATAGGTTGTTTTTTCGGTTTTTACAATGGTCGTGGTCCATTTCAACTTTGAAAGATTAGAATTGATGAATTAACTGTTAACAAAAGTATATTAAGGTTTTAAAACCAGAACATAGAAAAATTCTTACACATTCTCATAATGAATGAAAGAACCTATGGAAAAACAAGAATCCTTACATTAACTCTATAGCTCTGACTGGAGGGAACCATTTTTTTAGCTTCTCAAATTTGGCAATTCCTTGAACAGCAGTGACAGGGATGGCAAAGAAAATCGTAAGAAGTGATGCTACAATGAAAACTCCAATTCTGTACAATGGCAGAATTCTATATGAAATTGTCAGATTCCTCCAATACACATCCCTCGGTTCAGGAGCCCTTTCAGTAATCCATTGAAGTGGATGTGAATGTTGCTGAGATTGGGCAGCAAGTGCAGCACCCCATCGGGACTTGAATGTAACGAAGACAACTGGCACTTCCTATGGAAAATAAGAGCAAAAGTAACTTGCATAGTCTCGTTAATCCTTGTTTACATAACCTTATATATACAGACGAGCTTCCTCACGGATATTTGTAGTATAGTCATAATTTCAAATATTTTCCTATTAAATCAAAACATCTTAATTTTTTATTATATCATGCCACAACATTTCTTCAAATGCAATCACAACATATAATTACCGCTGACAAGAGATTAATTACCACACCTTCAGCATGTTTTCACCCTGTAATTGACGGATCCGATGAAAGATTTCTCGAAGCTTTTCTTCGTGCAGGGATATTTTTGAATTTCCATGAGAAACATCCGAGAGTAAGGGCTTTCTTTTATGTTTCTTGACGGTTGATCTCTCTCTTAAATCTTCTATCTTCCTTGTAATATATTTTGCCCGGTCCTACATATAATAATAACTGTAAGAGGTGTTTATCGGATAATGGCATTTAGTGAAATGAAGGACATGCATGTGAATCCACCATACTTAAAAATGTTACATATAGTAGCTCATATCATACCATCAACTAATTTTATTTATCAATTCATATGATGTTGGAGATCAATTTTTCAATTTTTTTTACTCCTTTTTATCATTGCAAACTACTCATCCTGCAGGGCATCTAAAACTAACAAAACAGAAGAACCTTATTCTCAATAGGTTAAACCTTACCGTCAAATCTTCAAATTCTTTTCCATTATATAGAATTCGACAAGAATAATAACTGTATGGGTGATGCTTAGAGAAGAAGTGATCAACAGAACAACGACGAGCCTTGTGATCGACACAGATGGGTATTTGCCGAACCAGAACATTAAACTGATCAGGCCGATGTCTGATGTTTCGTAGCCGATCAATCCTTTTAATCAAAATATCATTGTATTCCTGGAGAGAAATTATCTTAAGTCAACTTATAAGAAAAAACATGAGTCACTTATATCACTGCTACAACTTGGAACTATCTATGCATATAAACAAACAATAACACACCATTACTTGCGGCTGGTGAAAAATTCATATTATATAGAAAAATTATTGAAGTGCAAAACTCACCTTATACAACAGGTATAATCCATAGAAAGTTATAATCCATAAGCATGCAAAATGAACCCAAAGCCTATTGAGATAAAGAGAACTTGTTAGCACATTGTGTTGTACGGTTTCGCTTGCAAGATCATCCTGTTTCAGATAGGCAATCAACCGAGCTCAACTTAAATAATGTGTTTATTGTAGCAAAGAAAGATATGAACAAATGATAAATATCTATCATCTCAAATATGTATTTTATAGATAAATAAACATGTATGCATGCTTATAGATATTCAGAATTACTTCATTTCAGAGTTTCAGTCAAATAAAAAAATGTACATACTTCAGAGAAAATTATTCAATTTCTTTGTTTTCAAAGCAAAATATTTGGTATGAGGCAACTTCGTTGATGTCAACATCGAATGAATAAACCATATAGAGCAAATAATAACATCATTCTGGAATTATCGGTCATTTACATTATATATCAATCACCGAATTTGATAAAAGATAATTAAAAAGTATCCTTCACTCCCAATGAAACTTATAGATAAAAATATGTCATCCTGAATTTTCCTAAATAAGAAGAAGATATTCAACGTCCCAAAATGCTTCTTAAACTACGAGTAAAGGATACACAAACTGGTCAATGATGGTTACCACGTCTTTCTAAATGGAAATCTAGAGACCGTGATGAGAAATGAAAAGAATCCACGATTGATACATATATATATATATATATATATATATATATATATATATATATATATATCAGCAAAAAGTATATATGAGCATTCTTATACTGGAAATTAAGAAATTCTCACCAATTGGAACCTTTACCGATATTAGCTATTGTAAAAGAATCCATGGTCTTGTGGCTACTAGGTGGTCCACCCCGGCTACTATAATTAACCGGAAGAAGTACCACCAATCCAATGAGAGAGCAAGCCATAAAGAAATTGATTCTGCAAAATTAACAAGCATGTTATCAATAAACTATACACGAAACCTTTTTAAAGAACATCATTATCAAGCAAAATGAAAAATCATCATTACACATGAAAAATCTGGAAGACGAACCACAATCTCATTCATGTGAGAGTGAGGGGTTTATCACTGGACCAATCTCGACTCATTCGAATAAGGACATATGCTATCTAGCCTGAATTTATCTTTGTGAAGCCTAAACTGTGACTAATTCAAAGCACAGTACAACTTGATATTCAAACAAGAAGTTACGAAACCTGAATTCATGAACAATCTCATGAAGTTGCAAAAACTTGATATGGTGCTACACACTGCAATCTCATTCTCGTGGGTGTCAGGGGTTTATCACCGGACCAATCTCAACTCGGTCAACAAGGATATATGTTATCTAGCCTAATTTAACTGTGTGATGCCTAAACTGTGACTAATCCAAAGCGCGCGCGCGCGCACACACACACACACACACACACATATATATATATATTTATAGAACAGCTTGATATTCAAACAAGAAGTTGCAATTACAAAACCTGAATTTATGATGAACAATAAAAAATGAAAAATGGAAAGTGAAATTACAGAGGACTGACCCAAATTTGAGGAGTCTGATGACGAGGAGGGCATCGAGACCACTGGTTTGGAGGATTTGGTCTTCGGAGACACGAGAGGCGCGAGAAATCCAGGAAATTGAAGGGAGGAATCTGGAGAGAGTGAAGGAGCTATGAAAAGTAACATTGTCAGGGTCTTGAGAGAGACGACGAGCGTAGTAGATTGGTGCATTGGAGGGCTGTTTCTTCAAGATTGAAAACAGTGCGAGAATTACAAAGGCCAAGCCTATGTTGATCACTGCAGATGCTAGCAGGCCTTGTGGGTTCATTTTTCACGCACACCGCCGCTGAACCAGAAAGCGAGACACACACAGAGAGTTAAAAAAAAAAAAAAAAAAAGAGGAATTTTTGAGTGTATAGTAGAGCGAAGCTCAGCTCTGGACTGATCATGGTGATACGTGTCACTGTGTCAGGGTTGCATTTTGCATGCAGAGAGGGTCGTATATGGTTTCGTTTCATATTATATCATTTGCATTGCATGTCGGTTCAATAAATATCTATCAACTAAAAAATTATTATTTAGGTGATAATAATTTTTCCCAATAAAAAATTATTATTATTATTTTTCATTTAAATTTGATTTTTTTTATACGTACAGTCTCTTACACATTATTTATGTTCAAGTTGAGATGCTTTAATGGTTAACCTCACACGTTGAGGTCAAGATTTCAAGTTATATCAAATTGGTCATCTCTGAGTCCTTTTAACACGTAAAACATAAAAAGTCTATACTTTATTTTTCACACATGAATCGACAGAATATATACGGAGAGAGGATGACCTGATAGGAGGACTATCTTTTATATATATATATATATATATATATATATATATATATATATATATATATATATATATAGTCTTTCTATTATCAGTTTGAACTAACAATAAATATATCAGGACGAAGAATGTGAACCACAGATTATGGAGAAGTTTTGACAAGTGCATACACTTTGAGTCAAAGTATGTAAATCTAGTGGTTCACATTCTTCGTCCTGATATATTTATTGTCAGTTCGAACCGATAATAGAAAATTCGTATATATATATATATAAGTGTTATATTAATTCAAGGTTTTTTTAGGGAAGGGGAGGATTTGAACTCACAACCTCATAGTGTAGGCGTGAAAGGTTTATTATCGGACCAATCTCGTCTCGTTTATATATAACCATAGTTGATAAAATAAAAATAAAAATTTATTAATTAAGAACATATAAATTCATGTTTATAACAAGAATATATCTGAAAATACGAGAAATTCAAGTTTAATCAAGCAGCCAACTAATTAAAATAATGCCACAAGCAAGCACGGAAGCACCTCCGATTATTAATAAAAATGGCATTATATATAACAGGTTTTACGTGCGCAGGTTTTTCTCGTATGCAAATCGAGATTCTGCGCGCACTTGCACCTGAAACCTCTCATCACTCATGAGTCATGAACTACACCCTCTCCAACTCAGCATTTCGTTCATCCAATCGGTTTTTCAACTCCGTTTTCCAACCTTCGATCAGCCTCTCATTCTTCTCAATAAGCTCATTCTTTTTCTTCAACTCTTCTTCCATGGCATCAATCTCCTGCCAAAAATTACATCACAATTTTATATACGGTACACCCAAATCCAATTGAAGAATTCTGTTAAACAAGATTGATACAAAAATTATATGGTTAATTTACAATTTTTTTTAATATATTATAGCAAGTAATTGTAAATAAATCTATTCAAAATATATGATGTGAATAGATTTATCTATCGTAATATATATTTATTTGTACAACGATAAGAGATTTTAACTATCGGAAACTAATTAGTACTATCATAATTACCGTAATTTATGTACCTTTCGGAGTATTTCAACCTTCGTTGGCTGATGATGATCAACTTGCAGAGAAATGAAATATTTTTGAAGCTTTTTGGCAGCCTCCATGAATTTTGTGGCATGCTTCTCAATGGTACCTGAAACCATATATTTACACCATATTCAATGTAATAGACCAAATAAATATGTAACTCATACATGAAAAGAAAAAAAAAAAAAAAGTAGTGTTTTTTAATTTGTATCTTAAAAGTTTGAAACGTTCAAAATTGGTTTTTGGGTACAAATTTTTAAGAGAAATACTACATGATTCAATTTTATTTTATTTAAATATTTTTAAATTTCAAGTCAACCGGGTTAAATGGAAATAGGAAATTAGGTCAAACGAGGATCAAATGGGGGATTGGAGAGGCGGTGATACCTCCCCAAACACCCCCACCCCGTTTTCCCTAAACGGGAGTGGCAGTGGGAACGGGATAACCTCCATGTCCTTATTTGACTAATTGACATTTTTACTAATACTTAACATTTCAAGATTTGGATTTTAACAAAATCTAGACATATGCATCAGAGGATTTTCGTATGACAAGAATGGAATCGGTTACTTACTCTCAAGAGGAGGCGGGAGACAATTGTTCACCATATCTTTGAGCTCCGTTGACGTAGGTTCTTCTTGTTCTGCCATGAAGGGAGCTTTATAATCAGGTACAGCCAGTGCTCCGGGATCTACCTTGGTCATGCATGGAATCAAAGCAGCCTCCATTGCATCAACACATGCAATCATATCTTGAATAGATGGAGGTTCTAGGGTTTGCTGTTGTGGTACCAATTGCATTTGTTGATCATCTTTTTCAAGTGATTGTTGCTCTGCCATGCTTAAAAACGATTTCACGAGCAAGAGAAAGAAATGTGCACACACACAGTGGAATTGGTGAGAACTGTCACCTTTTTAAAGTGATTTGGTGAGAATGTCAGTGGGTTAATAAGTTAAGTTTAAAAGGCACCTATTATGGTGAACTATCAAAATTGCCTTTAGTTAATGATTTATGTTATTCTGTTTAGTCTTTTCTCTCTCCACACTTGCAACAAAAACGTCAGTAGGATTTAACTCAGTTACTCTCTCTCTCTCTACAAATAAAAAGTTTGAAGGTCTTGCCCCGACTTTCTTCTTCAATAAAATAAGGTAATATTTCTTGAACCTGCTTGTTTTAAGTTTTTAACATTTCAGTATTTTGTAAACCTGAAACCATTGTGATAATTTTTGAATTTTTCATTTTTTAAGTTTTTAACATTTTAGTATTTTGTAAACCTTAAACCATTGTGATAATTTTGAACTTTTCATAACTTTTTGAAATCGTGCCTTTTTGCAGAATCGTAACTTTTTGAACTGAAATCGTGTCTTTTTGAACTGAAATCGTAACTTTTTGGACTAAAATCGTAACTTTTTGAACTAAAATCGTTACTTTTTGAACTGAAATTGTGCCTTTTTGAACTGAAATCGTAACTTTTTGAACTGAAATCGTAACTTTTTAAAATCGTTACTTTTTGAACTGAAATCATGCATTTTTGAACTGAAATCGTAACTTTTTGAACTGAAATCGTAACTTTTTAAAATCGTGTCTTTTTGAACTGAAATCGTAACTTTTTGAACTGAAATCGTAACTTTTTGAACTGAAATCGTGCCTTTTTGAACTGAAATCGTGCATTTTTGAACTGAAATCGTAACTTTTTGAAATCGTGCATTTTTGAACTGAATTCATAACTTTTTGAACTGAAATCTTAACTTTTGGAACTGAAATCGTAACTTTTTAAACTGAAATCGTAACTTTTTGAACTGAAATCGTTACTTTTTGAAATCGTGCCTTTTTGAACTGAAATCGTGCCTTTTCGAACTGAAATCGTTACTTTTTAAAATCGTGCCTTTTTTAATGGTTTGTAATTATTAATTTGACAGCCTCATGAATCGGGTTAGAATAGTAATATCTTACAACAGTCGATGAGAGCAGTTACCTGACGGAAGTCAGAGGTTCTTTGGATCCGATAATCGAGGAATGTACGTGTCAAAGAATTTGACTTACGAAGAATTGGTGGCGATCGTGCATACTATTGTAAACTATGATGTAAACAAATACAACGTTGATTTGTCATCAATATCAATCATTCATGGCAGTACGTGTCGCACATTTATAAGGAATGACGACGATGTCCAGTTTATGCCAGGGGAAGATCGAGTGATCCCTCAAGCATGTGTCAGTCTAACTGAGCGGACAGCTGGAAATGTGGTAGGGAATGATATTCCTCCTCCTGAAAATACCCAACAATTAGGATCATTTAGTGGTAGCAACCAAGTGTTCATCCAAAGGAGTGCCAGTGAAGGTGGAGGAAACATGTGTGGTGTCTCACAGGTTGCGATCGACCATGCAGATACAGCTGAGCCTCAATTTGGTGATGTGTTTGGTTGTCGAATTGAGCAGTACGATGCACAATACAATGACCAGAACAATTATAATTACCCAAACCATGAGGTAGATAATGAGGCAAATAATGAACAGGTTGATGATCTGCAAAATGCGGATGAAGAGCCTGCACAAATGCAAACACATGGTAGACGTGTAGAAGAAGTTAGTAGCATTGCACCAGATATGCCTGGGACTTCCGAGGTCCGTTATAATGTGCCAGCATCTGAATCTGTTAATGCAACAACTTGGGTTATTCCGGGAGCAGATTCATACTCGTTTGGTACTGGTAGAAGCAGCACCTTGGCAGCGCAAGAACCGAGAACCATGATTTATAAAGGTCAATTTTTTCCGAGTAAAAAGGATTTAAAGAGGCTAGTTAGCCATTTTACGATGCATCAGAACTTTGAATAGAAGGTGAAAATGTCCAATAAAACAACTTTACATCTGGTTTGCATCATTGACGACTGTACGTGGAAATTAATAGCGGTGAGGAGAGAAGAAGATACTTACTTTCAAGTCAGAAGTTTTGTCAATGAACACACCTGTCCCTTGGAGGAGATTCACTGTCGCCATCGACAAGCTAGTGCAGTCACAATCGGAGAAGTCGTTGCACCTAAACTTCACCAAACCGATGGTCGTCTCATGCGTCCGAAGGACATAATGGCCTATATGCCAAATCATGTACAGTAAGGCATATGATGCCTTGCAATATGCATTTTCATTGACCTATGGAACGCATGAAGAAAGTTTCCAACTGCTGCTATCTTTTGCATACGTTTTGGAACAGCAAAATCCTGGCACAATCACAGACTTACAGTGCGCAGACGATGGTAAATTCCTATACTTTTTCATGTCGTTAGGGTCCTCAATTAGAGGTTTTCGGAGGTGTATGCGTCCTGTGATTGCAGTTGATGGTACCCATTTAAAGGGAAGATTCGGGGGTACAATGTTTGTGGCAACTGCACAAGATGGAAACAAGCAGGTGTATCCAATTGCTTTTGGGTACGGTGACTCAGAAAACAACCTTTCATGGGAGTAATTTTTGGAATGCTTGAGAGGTGCCCTTGGTCATATAGATGATCTGGTTTTCATTTCCGATCGTCATGCAAGCATTGAAGCAGGGATTTCTAAAATGTTCCCTTATGCAACCCATACCATATGTTACTGGCATTTTGGTGAAAATATGAAGAAGCGATTCCACAAAAAGGATGTTGCTGACATAATGAATAACGCTGCTAGGTCGTACAGGGAAATCCAGTACGATCGCCACATGGAGGAGTTACGTAAGCTGCACAAGGGTGCATACAATTATGCCATTGATGCCGGTCCACACAAGTGGTCCCGCGTTCACTGTCCCCAAAGAAGGTACAGGTTGATGACCACAAATGTTGCAGAGTGCATAAACTCATGCCTAAAATTTGCACGGCAACTGCCATTGATGACACTGGCAGAGTTCATTCGGAATATGCTACAAAAGTGGTTCCACGATCGTCATGCAAATGCGCGGTCCATGCGTCATCAATTGACCGACGCAGCACATCTTGTGATCCTCAAACGTGTCGAGAAGTGCGGTTATATGACCGTAAATGCAGTTGACTGGAACATATTCTCCGTCAGACACAAGGGAAAATAGTGGATGGTTGACTTAGCCCGGAAGACATGCACATGCAACAAATTCCAAATAGACTTTTTACCATGTTCACACGTATTCGCAGCGGCAAGGTACATGACTCTGTCCAGTTAACGCTTTATATTACCCAAACGTGAATCTCACTGTTTTCATTGTTGTATGGAGCGGAATTTGGATTTCACCTCTCTGTGTAAGGACTACTACAAGAGGGAGACACTTATTAATGTATACTCGGTTCCTATAATGCATGTTGGCCATCCTTCTTCATGGGTTGTGCCATCGGACATCGCAACGCGGGTTGTTTTAAATCCAAAGACGAAGAGACAATCAGGTCGCCCGATGGAGGGTCGACATCCCTCGTCTTCGGAGAGGACAACCACACAGTCGTGTAGAAGATGTGGACAACCAGGACATAATAGCAGGAGGTATTCGAACCCGCCTATGGTTAATGAAGGTCCCAGTAGAATTGTTCCCGAAGAATACCGTCGTAGGTGTAGCATCTGTCATTCAACTAGACACAAAAAACAAACGTGCCCTGAGAAGGACTCTACCATGGAATGAATGGAGCCTTACAAGAGGAAGACGAATTGCCACCTTTGTTTCTTATTCTGTTATGTATAACTAATCTGAATGATTTTATGTTCGAAAATAGATTTGAATTAAGTTATTCGTCTACTGTCATACTGGATCCTTTGTTAAAGTGTTCATGAGTGTCCTGTATTGTTTATGGATTTCAATGTATCAAATGTTTGTTGAACTTTTAATTACAAACAGTTTTATTTGCCTTATCTCAACATGCTTCAATATTATATCTTTTATCTGGAGTATAAAATTATGATGACTCTAATAGGGACACGTGCCCTGAGAAGGACTCTACCGTGTAATGAATGAGGCCGTTGAGGAAGACGATCAAACATAACAAGGCAGTACAAGAGGAAGACGAATTGTCACCAGAAAAGGTTGTCATTGAGGAACATGTCTCCAAGTTGATATCTCCCAACATCGTTCAGACTTTGGGAACCATGCTCGATACAGTTGTTTTATGAGGATCGTGTCTCTAACTTGATGTCTTCCAACATCGTTCAGACTTTAGGAACCATGCTCGGTACAGTTGACCCTTGAGGATCGTGTCTCTAACTTGATGTCTTCCAACATCGTTCAGACTTTAGGAACCATGCTCAATACAGTTGTTTTATGAGGATTGTGTCTCCAACTTGATGTCTTCCAACATTGTTCAGACTTTAGGAACCATGCTCGATACAGTTGTTTTATGAGACCCTTGGTTCTTATGCTTTTATGTAGAACTAATATGATTGATTGTATGTTCGAAAATATAGACGAATTTAGTTCTTTGTCTAATGTCATAGTGGATCATATACGAGATTTCCTATATTGTTTATGGATTTAGGTTGAACTGAAATGTGTATGTTGAACTTTGAATTGCAAATAGTTGAAAAAAATAAATGAATCATTTCATTACTAAAATGTTATGTACATCAACTACAAGGTCCTGGAGTTACAATAAACCTCCACGGCCATCTTTTACCGGATGATGGGCATATCGACTTCTGACCAGTCGAACGTATCCCTGTTCGCCGTCAGGTACTCAATCATCTCAAAGTATGGGCACCACAATTTCCCCTGCAATTAACCACATGAACAACCATTAGAATGGAATGTTATTACAACCGATTGGGATAGAATAAGAACTTGAAACAGTCATACCCCTTATCCTGCTGGGGCACACGGTCGGCTGCCACGTAGAACATCTGAAACGGCCCATCCCTCCTTTTGTACGTCTTGTCACCCGATCGTCTGTTCCTGTGAAAATGCACCGCATTCAGCATTGAGGGTAGCAACCACCGTAAGCTCACGAACTGGACATTCCTGTGCCTAAATGGGACCTTCTGTCTGAACGGGTCAAACACGAGAACATACCCCATCATGAGATCGATGCTGGCTATGACCCAATGCATACGTCCAAGGTTGCAAGGAATCAGAACCTGCAGGTGTTTATCGCTGGTGTGATCAAATTTTGTTATTATACACATGTACACAAAGTCAAATATACACTCACCATGTCAACATCGTACCATGGCCGGTTTCCTGACGGGAGCTCTCCGCGTACCACTGTAAGCTCATCAATGGCCCACGTATGGTTGAACACAGACCAACTTGCTGGTGGCTTCCTGTCCTCACCAGTGCCGATTCTGTCCCATTAGTGATCTAACAATGACTTTACATAGAAAATTAACCGAAACGTTAGGCAGAAGATGTATGAACACATCAATTTAGAAGCGAAAACCGTATAATATAAACACTTACATAGAATTATGAATTCAGTATGTTCACCCTCGAATCGTAGATAGTGGGGAATGCTCGTTGACGCCTCCGGAGAATGTTCAAGTATGCATCAATGTGCTGAGAATTTCAACAATTTGTATTGTTAGGATTCAACCATTTATGAATGAGTTTTATAAAGCCAGTTCAAGTAAGGAACATATCGTATCCTCCAACTCCATGAAGTTGGTTTGAAGCCGGTGGAACCAAGTGACAGGAACACCAACTAGGTCATGCAGATCCACATCACGTCTGCATAAGTAGGGAAAAAGTTACATAATACTTACTTGCATATTTGACGAAAAAACTATAAACAGATTGTAATTTTGTAGATTATACTTACAATTCCCCCGTCATGCTCCTCTTGTAGTCTTCGTATGACGCAAGCTGCTCAGGATCTACCAATCTGTGTGGCTGCCATTCATATGCTGGCGGCGGCATCATCCATGGCCTCTTCGGTTGACAAGGGTCTGTGTATGGGTTCGGTTCCGTTCCATCCAACCTCGACGTCGAATTCGGTCTCCACGCCTCAGGGGTGGGGGGGTCCGTTCCAAATCATGGGGATCGGTGTGGTCTGAGGAGGAACTTGGTCCTCGTTGATCGCCTGGGATCGACCGGTGGGGTGCAAGTCGAACGACCAAATCTCTCCTCGTGGATCGCCTGGAGGGGTCAGCTGCGCTCGGGTCGACCAGAGGTCTACGCTCTGAAGAGGAACCGTGCACGCTGGGATTGACTGGATGGGTACCCTGCGACGTGCGATCAGCGGAAAGCTCCTGGATATGAACAGGATCATGCAGCAGCTGCGCTGAACGGTCCGCAGTGAGGTCCTGCGGTAGTACCTGCTCCAATACTGCTGTCTCTGTATCACCGGGCACCTCTGATTGTCCTGGCGCATCATGAGCCTGCTGCTCGGATACTGCGTCTGTCGTATGTGCCTCCCCATGTCTGGTCCCTGGGCCTGTCCCATCCTGATCAGTACCTGTCCTGCTTATATTGAATGCTCCCTGATGGTCATCAAATGGTTGGTCGTCATCGAATGGGGGATCATCCATACGACCCTGCGACGTCGGACCCTGTAGCGTCCGAATCAAAGCCAGCAACTTCAGATGCTGCGCATTTCTTTTCTCTTCATTCTTTTCGATAGCATCCATGACATCCTTCCGTAATGTTTGGACAGCATCCATCACTTCTGCTAATTTACTGTCCCAGCCCTGAAAGGATTTCAGACTCTGTCAATACTAAAACTGTTCAGTCAATTGAAATTAAATCATGCGGTTCAAAAAATGCTTACGTACCTGTGGATGCTCTTCAACGCGTTCTCGTGAATGACCTTTAGGTCCAGGCCGTCTGGGCAAAGTGAATCGTACTCGCCTAAGCCTCACGGGAATAGGACTGCGACCCTCCGGGTCTTAATCACATGTAGGTCATCTGGGCAAACCGAATCGTATCCGGCTAGACCTCGTGGGACTCCCACTGCCAATGCCGACCTCCGGGTCTGAGCCCTCCATATCAGTAGGTCCAGAATACTGAGGATCTATATCACTAGGTCCGTAATACGATTCCTCCGTATCACTGGGTCCGGCAGTCCTACGTGGTTCTGGAATCGGGAGGTCACCAGGTATATCTGCGGCATCGTCATCATACAAACTGCCTCCCATTTCTATGCCTTCGTAGTACCGTTGACCCTTCTCAGCAGTCGTCGGCACCAATTCAGACCGCGCAAACATCTGCAATCGGAGTTACATAATTGTAATTGTAAACATACTAAAAATTATAAACATTAACAACAACAATATTTACCCTTTCAGTGAAAATCTTATCCAGCGTTTTCCCCCACGGTCGCTAAGTCAACTCCCATTTCAGAATACGTGGAGGGGGTAGCTCAATTACCCTGCGGGTCCCACAGTTTTGATTATTGCTAAGCTCGGGGATAATCTCAAAAGCAAATATCTGCGTAATAGATAACACATCAGTTATATAAAAAATTTTCAATTAAAGTACGGATGCAAATTATAAATTCTCACCAATAGTGCGTACGCTAGACCGTATATGTTGTACGTCTCAGTGGTGTCAACGACCTGTTGTTGCTGTAGTTCTTCCGACCGCTGCCGTGGACCATCCAAAGCATGCTTCAAACCATAAATAGTCCGTCTGTACACGTATGCGCCCCACGGGAACGCATCAAAAGCGTCAAAGTCCTCGACTAGCTGAAACTGCCATAATGGAATTTTATATCTCTCGTCCACCCCCATCAGCATCCAGTTCAGCGAAAACAATAATGACAGCTTCACCGCATCGTACTGCTGCTCAAAAATACCACTCCGCAGCACCGCTTTCAGCTCTTCAATCTCGATGACTCGACCCTGAAAGTATCGGTCGTGTATGCCATTCTGTACCATCTCATAACTCGCCGGGTCGGGAATGATTCCGAACTTCAATCCGGTGATTAGATAAAACTCAACCTTCGAGAACCGGGCCGTATGCTTATCTAACAGAAATCTTATCTCATCTTCCGGCCCATTGTGATGCAACTCGCGTAAAAGCATCCGATGGATAATCCCAGCCGAAAAATGAATCTCACGATGCATCTGAAGGAAATGACCAAAGCAGGACTCAGTAAACCGACGATGGTCTTCCATCCTCAGAAGTTCAGGTACACTTTCAAGTGCGTTATCGATATCTGTAACATCATTCACATGGTCATGCCGAATAATTTTTCTGTTGAACCAATCTCCCATATGGGTTTTAAGGAAATCCTTCAGATTCACCATCTGCATATTCACAGAAAAAAATGCATATAAGTTCATGAAAACTCCAAAAAATAAAGGTTCAAAAAGGCTCGAATACAGTACAAAAAGGCTTGACATAAAGGTACAAAAAGGCTCGATCAAGGTACAAAAAGGCTTGATCACGGTAGAAAAAGGCTCGAACACTGTACAAAAAGGCTCGAATACAGTACAAAAAGGCTCGACAAAAAGGTACAAAAAGGCTCGAAGCCAGTTCAAAAAGGCTCGATCACTGTACAAAAAGGCTCAATCACAGTTCAAAAAGGCTCTATCACTGTACAAAAGGCTTGATCACAGTTCAAAAAGGCACGATCAATGTACAAAAAGGCTCGATTACAATACATCGTTCAAAAAGGCACGATTACAATACAAAAAGGCTCGATCACAATACAAAAGGGCTCGATCACAGTTTAAAAAGGCTCGATCACAGTTGAAAAAGGCTCGATTACAATACACAGTTCAAAAAGGCACGATTACAATACAAAAAGGCTCGATCAGAATACAAAAAGGCTCGATCACAGTTAAAAAAGGCTCGATTACAATACACAGTTCAAAAAGGCTCGATCACAAAACAAAAATGATCGATCATAGTTCAAAAAGGCTCGATCAATGTATAAAAAGGCTCGATTACAATACACAGTTCAAAAAGGCACGATTACAATACAAAAATACACGATTACAATACAAAAAGGCACGATTACAATAAAAAAAGGCTCGATTACAATACACAGTTCAAAAAGGCACGATTACAACACAAAAAGGCTCGATTACAATACACAGTTAAAAAAGGCACGATTACAACACAAAAAGGCTCGATTACAACATAAAAAGGCACGATTACAACACAAAAAGACTCGATTACAACACAAAAAGGCTCGATTACAAGGCAAGGTTCAAAGAATCTTGATTACAATACAAAAGGCTCGATTTAAGTTCTAAAAGCCTCGATAAAACTACAAGAAACCCAGATGTTCATCGTTTTCAAAGGAAATTTTTTCCTAAACTAAAACCCTAACCTAACCTCATCGAACAAACACACAATCTTATCGAAAACGAGAAACAAAAGCTTACCTCAGTCCTTTTAGTTTGCCGTTCAAATCTGTTCTACACTACTGTTGCGCTGTCGCCGGTGGTTCGCCGTCGGATTTTGCTTCACTGGTGACCGTCGGTCTCTCTCTCAAATTTTTCTTCCAACGTTTGAAAAAACACACAAAGCGACAAATGGAGGGGTATTTTTGTCTGCTCACCATAAATTGTGCCTTTTAAACTTAAGTTAATAAGTTGGTGCCTTTTCCCCAAAAGGCACCCCATAAAGTGACATTTAAATTTCGAACCCCACACACATATATATCAAAAGTGTAACGGCTGTACCATAAACACTTTCTAACACCTAATTCTTCTTTCGCCGCGTGTATTAATTTAAATGGCATGTCAGTATTAAACCTTGCGAGTAGGCCAGTAGAGCTCCACGAGACCGGGCCATCTCAATACTCTGATCGGGTAGGGTGAGATAGGTGAATTGTGATCTGTTCCGTTATATATGACATGTCAAAAAACCTTAAGGGTAGTGTCCCACGAGACGATGGGATGAGTGATGTACACCTTGATCCGTTCCTAGGAAAGTTATGTAACAATTAATATTGAAACCTAAAATTCTTCATCTTCTCCGAAACAAATGAAAATTAAGGATTTGAGAGAGAGAGACACACAATCGAAGATTCGAACCCACAACCTCACGACATATGTGTGAATGACATACCAATATTGAGTCAACATCCTCTCATAAAAAACGATTTACTTTTTAATAATTCAAATCTTCATATATAATGTTTTCTTTGCATACTTGTTTTTCAAAAGAAACAGTCTAAACATGTAAAGGCCTAAAGGGACAATCTCACGGAACAACATAAATAGTTTCTTGTGTTTTTCTTCCTTTATGTGGTCCTTCAAATTGGCACATTAATATGGACCACACCAACCTTATTCAATAATTTGGAATATTCATGTTTCATGATCAGTTACTTCTACTTGGATTAATTTAACTTTACAATATTTGGTTTTTAGGTCTCAACTAATTTTCACCACATTAGAAGAAAATAACATTAACAAAAAAAAAAAAAAAAAAAAAAATGTTGCTTCATTTTCATGTCTATGTTAATGGAAAGTGACAGCATAGCAAACAACAAATTATTTTATTGGTGACAATTCATTTGAAAGTGTTTTATTTATTTATTTATTGGTAAGACTTAAGAGTCTTACATTTTTTTTTTATTCATTTAAGTTGTTTTTCAAAATATATTTAAAATAGTATTCTTAAAAAAAAAAAAAAAATGCAAACTATAAATAAGTTTTGTGAAGAAACTTTCAAATACATTTTTTTTTTTCATTTTAACTATTTATCTGTCACAAGCTTATTTCAATCAAATAATTTTTTTGTTGGTTGCAAATATTAAATTCTAGATTTTTATCTATTTAAAAGCACTGTTTTCTTTTCTAAATAAATAAATAAATAAATAAATAAATAATGCATTTTACCTTCACAATAATTCTTCCATTGAAGTGCGGGGAGACCACTATGAATGTTGATCTCGTTAGATCCCAGGTCCAACCTCTAACCCAATTGGTGGTAGATTAAAAAAAATGTTTTATAAAATAACAAAATAGCTTTTAATAATTTTTATTATTTTTTAAAGTATTACATTACATAAATTCAGGGTTTTTATTTTTATTTTTTTTATTTTGAGAGGAGGACTTAAACTCGCAACATCCCTTATAACCTTGTGATACAGATGTAAGCAGTTTACGAACCAACCTCAAATTTACATATATTCTTAATCGATTGGTGTACATGTCTGGAATCTGTTGCCATGTTTTGTTGATCAAAGTTAGAATAAAATAAAATTTCTGGTTGCGTAAATAGTGCTTAAGACTAGATATCCCGGCTTAAAAAAATCTAGACTACACATATAGTAAAATTGGAATACATTGGTAAAAATAAAAAAATTAAAAAAAAATTAGACGAGATGAGATTGATTCGGTAATAAATCCCTAACATCTAGACCACGAGACTACACGTTTAAGTTCTTCCCCTCAAAAAAAAAAAAAAAAAAACCCAAAATATACGTAATAAAAAATAAAATAAAAATAAAAATCCAAGAATTGCGCTATGGGGTGGAATTTGGGCTCAAGTTGACCTTTTTACAATATGAAAAAGAAAAGAGGAAGCTCACAGAGTCGGTTACCATGAAAATGAGACCCCATACTGACCCAGAAAATACTGAAAAACCAGTCATCAATCATCGTCTCTATCTATATTCACACATATTCAAACCTGATAATAAATGCAAAACTTTGAATCACAAGCCACCAAATGGGGTGCATAGAAACAGAGATTTTGACTTGGTCTTCTTTTTCCAAATTCAATCATAGACGAAGAAGAAGAAAGAATATCACCACACACAACACAACAAGAAGTCAAGAGCCGACTAGATACGGTTGCTATGATCCTCTTTTTCCCACATCACTCCAAACACAAAACTTCCATTTTATTGGCACCTACGTACGTAAACTTCTACTTGTATATATAAAAATCAAACCTTTCCATAGAAGAAGAAAAAAAAAATGGAACTTTCTCTGACGTGTTTGCTTGTTGAAGTTGAATTTTCAAGTTGAAGAAGGAGACAAACAGAAGGTACAAAATTTTTACAAGTCTTAGTCGTCTCTGTTTCTAATTTCTTTGTATTTCCCATCTAAGACGAAATCGTTTAGTGGGTTCTCAAAATTTCTCTGTGTCTCTGGTCAGTTTTCTGTTAAATTAAGTTTATTGTGCTTGGATTCTTCAAGTTTCTATTTTATTTTCTGTGTCATGTCTGTATCTGTGTGTATGTATATTTTCTTCTGTTAATCTCTTTATCATCTTGAATTGCTCTGAAATTTTTCGCTCTGCCAATCTCTTCTCTGGAATCAACCACTCTTTTTAACATCTTATTTTTTGATTTAGTCTGTTTATTCTGTTTTTGTTTATAAATTATAATCTCTCTGTTTCAAAATCTTCACAAAATGCAACATAGAGATGATAAAAGCTTTTTGGAGCTTGTAATGGAACTAAAAGCCCTCACTGAAGAGGTAGTGTCAGTGGCAAGAATCTCAGAATCTGAGATAGAGATTTTCAATGAATTTGCAAGTATTCTTGAGAAATTCATTCCAGTTTTTGATGATATAAAAGACAATGACAAAGTCATGGACACACCCCCAATTCGAAAAGCTGTCGAGTCCCTCGCAAAGGAGCTTAGAAGAGCTAAGGCTTTGATAAAAAGTAGCGATTCAGAATCAATTGTGAAGCAAATGGAAGGTCTAACTCAAGATATTGGGAGATCAATAGGGCTTCTGCTGTTTGCAAGTAATGATTTGAAGTTGGATGTCAAAGAAAAGATTAGAGCATTGCACAAAGAATTGATGAATGCAAGGTTTGGTAATAAGAGTTTGAGTCCAAGTCCAAGTGATCCAAGCCGGAGTCCAAGTTATGAATCGGTGTTTGTGAGTGATTCTGAATCCGAAAAGGAATCAGAAACGGAGGAAGAGAGGCACGAGATTGTGGAGGAAATGCACGAAATAGAGGAGGAAAGAAGAATTAGTCTAGGAATTGACGATGTTATGTTGCAACTTAAGTATGGTGATGATGATAAACTGAGATTCGCGCTTTTGGAATTGAACGAAATGGTTGATGGTAAAACAGTTGATAGTGAATGGATTAACGAGGAAGGAATTATTTCGATTCTGTGTAATCGTTTAGGTTCGAGCAAGCCAAACAATCGATTATGTATAATTCAGATACTAAGAAGCTTGGCATCAGATAGTGCGGATTATAAGGTATGTTATGTATCGATTTTATTTTATTTGTAACGTAATTGGAAGTTGTTAGTTGTCTTACATTGTATATTAATTTGCAGGAGAAAATGGCGGATGTTGATTCGTTATTGGTATTGGTGAAATCTTTGACACGGGATGTGGAAGAGCGAAGGGAAGCTGTGGGGCTGTTGCTAGATCTTTCAGATCTTCCTGCAGTTTGGCGGCGCCTAGGCAGAATCCAGGGGTGCATTGTTATGTTAGTTGCCATGCTTAATGGGGATGATCCGGTTGCTTCGAATGATGCAGGGAAGTTGTTAAATGCATTGTCGAGCAATACTCAGAATGCACTTCATATGGCAGAGGCAGGCTACTTTAAGCCGTTGGTGCACTATCTCCACGAAGGTAACGATACAACTTGATGTTAATAATTGTGTATTATTTATGTTATAGAATTAGGAATTGAATGAGATTGCTAAAGACCTGTGAGTTGCAAGGGGGCTATTGTGTGATCAAGGTGTCGATAATGTGTCCTTGCAGGCTCAGATATGGTTAAGATCCTGATGGCGACAGCACTTTCGAGGATAGAGCTCACAGATCAAAGTAGAGCTTTGCTTGGAGAGGATGGGGCGATTGAACCTCTTGTTAAAATGTTTAAAGTTGGAAAGCTTGAAGCCAAGCTATCTGCTTTAAGTGCCTTGCAGAATTTGTCAATCTTGGGAGAAAACACTCAACGTTTGATTAGTTCAGGCATTGTAGTACCTCTACTTCAGCTTCTTTTCTCGGTAACATCTGTGCTCATGACTCTTCGGGAGCCTGCTTCAGCTATTCTTGCAAGAATTGCTCAGTCAGAATCCATTCTTGTCAACCAAGATGTGGCTCAGCAGATGCTTTCCCTTTTGAATCTCACCAGTCCAACGATTCAGTGTCACCTCTTACAAGCACTCAATAGCATTGCTACTCATTCTAGCGCGTCAAATGTTAGAAGAAAAATGAAGGAAAACAATGCAATTCAACTTCTATTACCCTTTCTGACTGAAACCAACACGAAAATCAGGACAGGCGCGTTGAATTTGATTCGCACTCTATCTAAAGATATATCACAGGAGTTAACAGAACTGCTGGGAGAAACCAATCTTAGCGTTATCGTTGGCATTATATTATCAACATCAACAACTGAGAATGAAAAGGCTGCTGCAATTGGCATACTAAGCAATTTACCCATTAGTGATAAGAAAGCTACAGATTTGCTTAAGAAATTGAATTTGCTGCCTATTCTAATCTCCACAATGACTTCAAGCAATACAACATTTACATCAGACTTGTTAGCGGAGAGTGTTGCTGGTGTATTGATCCGGTTTACAGTTCCATCTGATAAGAGACTGCAACTGTATTCAGTAGAGCACGGGGTGATTCCTTTGCTTGTGAAGTTGCTCTCAATCAGGTCAGTGGTTGCGAAAAGCAAAGCAGCAGCATCACTGGCTCAGCTATCTCAGAATTCACTATCGCTCAGGAAGAGTAAAAAGACAACATGGTTGTGTGTCCCTCCATCTGCAGAAGCATTTTGTGAAGTTCATGATGGCTACTGCTTTGTCAAAAGCAATTTTTGTTTGGTCAAGGCAAGGGCTATCCCTCCTTTGATACAAATATTGGAAGGTGATAAAAGGGAAGCTGATGAATCCGTTCTCAGCGCCCTTGCAACTCTCTTGCAGGATGAAACTTGGGAAAATGGAAGCAATTGCTTAGCAAAAATGTCAGGCATTAAAGCCGTTATAAAAGTTCTAGAATCAGGGAACTCGAAGACTCAAGAGAAAGCGCTATGGATCTTAGATAGAATATTTAGAATTCCAGACCACAGAGTAAAGTATGGAGAATCTGCTCAGGTTGTACTCATAGACCTAGCCCAGAATGGTGAACCCAGATTGAAATCAACAATTGCAAAAGTATTGGCACAGCTTGAACTCTTACAAGATCAATCTAGTTACTTTTGAGACATTACATACCATGTAAGCAACATTTGTGCACCTTAATTTTTTTTGTGTGAGCTTCAATATTATCCGTTGTTTCATTACAATTCTTTTGTCTAAATCTTTCATTTCCTCTCGATTCTTCGCATGTTGTGTAACTAATGTCTAAGCAGTAATTTAAGATGGCCAAGAAATGATCAATTCATCTTCTTTTCATTAATGGTAATATTGGTATATTGCTCATACTAATGGATCAAATGAACACTTGTAGCTACTCAAAACATTTTATTGGTTTTATTAAGTTGAAAGTTACAGTTAAGCTGAAAGTTTGCGAATTTCTGGCGTAGACTGCTGCTCCACAGCCAATTTGCTGGCTCAACAGCAACGATCCCATCCCCAACAACAGAACAGAGTCCTTAGACTGCATAAATAGCACCAAAATGTACAAAAAAATCATCAAGTGATCGATCACTGATCAATATCTATACGAGAATGAATTGCAGAACCTGAAGAAAGGAGTTGAATGTTGATTCATTCGAAACGAAGACTTACCATCCTTTGATAAAGCTCACCTCCCCTTTTTTTTGGGTATGCACCTTCATACCTGTTATAAGTATAGTTCAAACTGCTCGATTAGAAATTGTAAAGAATCAAAGAAATAAACAAACAAGCATTGGCTGGTTCTTGTCACCTGGTTTTTCGACTTCATTTTCGTAAGGTCTGACGGGATTTCCACAACATTTTGGTTTAAGCTCTTGCACACCTTTTTCCATTAGAGATCAGAAGGATGTTCTATGTTCTACTCTGTTATTAGCTTATCTGTTTCAGTTGTTTGGTTCTTATTGATTTCCAGTTCTATATATTTATATATATTATTTTTCAAAGTGAATATTAAAATATCAAAACAAAAACTTTATTCTCCACTAATGAGACATTGATGTTTAATTCAAACACCGATATGAGCTTCATAAAGCAGATCCTGGTAGGCATGACAGTGAAGTGCTTTCTGTTTAAGCTTGAATTGATAGTAACTTAACGTGAAACACATTTAATCAAAAGTAAGATGCTGATGACGACACGAAATGACGACGGACACGAAATGAGCTCAGCTCTGCAGTGCACTGGATTAAACCGGACTGTTTCATCAAGTTTAACGGTCAGGATTTGGAACATAGAGCAATTTGTCAGAAAACTGACTAACTAGATAATTATTATTATTAATCTTGGTTGGCTGAACAGTTAAGTGCTTTCTGTTTAAGCTTTATTTGATCATATCCTAACGTGAAACACATTTAATCAAAAAGTAAGATACTTTTGAGTACATGAAATGGACTCAGCTCTGCCGTGAACCGGATCGGACTATTTCAATGAATTTTTCGGTTAGGAATTGAAACATATAGTAAATTCTTGAAGAAATCTGTTCAGTTTCAAGAAACCTAACCCACTAGAGAATTATTATTATTATTATACATAAAAATTTAATTTGCTAAATTCTTAAAAGAGATGGTTGTGCACCTCCCCTCTATATTGGTGGTCAGGGGTTCGAGTCCTATCATACGAATTTTAAAAAGTATGTATAGAGAGTTTTCTCCCGGTTTATGGGGAACCGTGTATATACATTGTTTAATCTTGACAGGTCCAACAGTCCTATTATAATAGTCGTAAATTAATACTTAAAAAAAAAAAAAAATTAATAATTTTGCAATTTAAACAAATTTTTTAAGATGTAATTATTTTGTTATAGTTATTTTGCTTGATAAATAAAAAAAATACAAAATTACAAATAAAAAAATAAAATAAAATAAAATAAAATCTAAAAGAGAAAGATTTGAAACTGCCATAGATTGGACTTCTCGTATTTTGGGCCCAAAATACATCTGATAAATTTGGGCCTGCAGGCTGACAAAACAGGTCTTGTGTTAGCACGTCAGACTATTTTGCTGACGTGATTAACATGGCAGCAGGCCAACGCTGGCGTGGACTGTCACGTCAGCGAAATCTGATGAAATTTTAATTTAACCTGCCAAGTCATCCAAAATTGATGACATGGCTACAAAAGTTAGAAGGTCATCGGTGACGTGTCCAGTCACGTCACCACCGATACCTGAAATTCAATCGTATTCTTTCAAAACTCCCAAATGTCACTGTTTCCACTTTCTAGGTTAAAATCAAATCACATAATAATAAACGAAATGGCTTTCGAAGGCAATTGTTCCAAATCCTACAAATATATCGACTACAAAACGATCGAGTGAAGGCAAGACAAGGCAAGTCTGTTACTGTTTTCGTTTTTATTAGCTTGATAATTGTTGTATCGGTGTTTTCATCTTTGTCTGCAATGGCTTGACTAAAACAACTAAGAAATGATGATTTATTGATATATTATAGAAAACTGCTTGCCATCCTTTGAAAAATCTTCTATTGCCTTTGTTATTGTTTTTGCTGCATTTTTTTAAATGGTGATACTTTGTTATTGTTTTGTTATCGGTGATTGTGTATATTTGTGTTTTTATTAGCTTGAATTATGTTACTCTGTCAGTGATGGTTGATTGTATTTTTAACCTGCAATGGCTTCCCTAAACTAACAAGGACCAATGGGATCTTAAAACTCAAAATATTTTATATATTTGAACACACATGTTTTTATAACATTGAAGTTACATTTAAGCTAAAAGTTTGTGACTTTCGGGTTTTGGGATACACTGCATTGCTGCCTTTCTGGCTTTGTATCAACAGCAAGACTTGAATTATAAGTAACGGCAGAATAGAGTAGCAGCAAGGCTGCATAAATAGCACCACAATATACCAGATAGTGAGTCCGCCAGTGATTGACTATCTATACGAGAATGAATAGCAGAACTTGAAGTAGTTCTGCTATTAAAATAATGAAAATCCAGTGAACAAAAGAATTGTGGTGCTTTATTTGAAAAGGATTGAAGGAAAACTTACCATCCTCTGAGAACGCTCCTCTTTTTTCTCCTTTTCGAAAGCCTTATTCTTCCTGTTTGGATATTTTAATATTATAAATAATAAGTAAAGAAAGAAATAGGTTTGGTGGGTATGGGTGTGTGCTAAAGTTATAAAAATAAATGAAATAATCATAGACTGGTTCCTGTCACCTGTTTCATTGGCTCCATATTCATTGCTCAACTCAAATCGACTGCTAGAGTTATGAAGTGCCATTAGAGAAGCAGAAGGATGTTCATGTTCCACCCTATTTTCTTTTCTGCTCCACTGGTTTTGTATTTATATGCAGAAAGATGAAGTCTAGGAATTAAATTCAAGGGGAGCCTGGTTCAATAATTTCTTTGTGAAAAGCATATTAGAACCAGAACTAAAACTTTATTCTCCACTAAAGAAGATTCCCATGACAATACTGCTGTTCAATTTACTAAAGAAAAGGTGTATTGTGAATTTGTGATTTTGATTGTTAATATGAAAAGTTTAAAAATCTGAAACCGTGCACGAAATATTGGTGCTCCCTTGCAATTTTAAAAACTTGAGGAACCATGGATGGTTTCATGCTAGGTTGATACTTGGCATTTTTGAGGGATTTAATCTCATTAACAAGGCTTCTTAATATCTGAATTATACTTGATTGATGTTTGGTTTGCTTGAAACTAAATGATTATACAGATTCTAGATAATTTCTTCATAAAATTTTAAGACTTTGTTCCGATAATTCTTAAGCTATGACATGTCTTCTACATATATAAAATTATACGATAATGAATCTCTAACAAATGCATTAAATGGACACTTATAGCTACTCAAACATTCTATACATTTGAACAGTTATGTTCTTATTAAGTTGAAAGTTACAGTTAAACTGAATGTTTGTGACTTTCGGGGTCTGGGATACTCTGCACTGCCATTTTGCTGGCTTCTTATCTGTAGTAAAACTTGAATTAAGAGCAAGCATCACATATCCAACCTTAATGGTGATTTACCATCCTTTTAGAAAGCTCTTCTCTCCTTTCTTTTTGGAATGCCTCCTCTTCCCTGTTAGGATGTTTTAATTTGAAATATGTAAATATAGTTCAAACTGTTCCATTTCAAATAAGTAAACTAAGAAATAGGTTGGCGTGTGCAATTGTAGGCTGGTTCTTGTCACCTGTTGTTTTACCCCTGTCAGGGCTCTCCAGTTTTTTTTGGTGCCATTAGAGAAACACTGAAACAGAAGGATGTTCCACCCTGTTGTTTAATTTGTTTCACTGGTTTAGTATCTATACGTAGAATTAAATTCAAGGAGGGCAGCCTGGTTCTATATTTTGTGTTTAGACAAGCATATTAGAAAACTTTATTCTCCACTAAAGAAAATTCCCATGACAGTGTTGTTTAATTTCAGTACTAAGATGCTCCATCATAATGGTGATCGGAGATTGCCAGTAAACTTGAACTGATTTTGATTACTACTAATTTGGATACAAGATTTCTTTTCAATTCCATCTCTGTAAGATTGCTTTACTCACATATAGGATTAAATGTTGGATGCTTACACTAAATTTGTTAAGGAAAAGAGTGTTTGAGATATGATTTTAATTGTTTTGAGGCTTTGTTTGTGCATCCCTATGATGAAATATTTAGTAATCTGAAACTGTGCATGAAGAATTGGTGCTCCCTTGTTATTTTAAAAGGTTGAGGAACCATGGTTTCATCATGCTAGGTTGATACTTGGCATTTTTGAGGGATTTTTAAAGTTCTTGAAGTTTCTCAATTTGCTTAATGTATTAAAAAATTCAATAAGAGATCGATCGATACTTGCATCGATCAATAAGAGGCTTCTACTATAAAAAAAAAAAAAAAAATGCAAATAATTTGGTCTTGGTAGGTTAGTAGCTTTCTGTGTTTGGTGAATAAATGTGTCCCTGTATTCCTCTCATATTCCAAAATGATCTCAGAAATGCTGAAAAGTAGTAACTAATAAGTTGATACATTTAAGAAAAAGTTTCAAAGTCAGAGACCGAGAGTAATTAGATAAATTTTGTCAAAAGAGATTAAACTTTATTAATAAAATAACATAAAGGATTCCATGACTAGAGAATTTGAGTCGGAGTTGAAGAAACAAAAATACAACGACTATCTTTCTGTTCTTTTTCTACACTGAGATTGCAGCAACCATCAAATAGCCCACAGCAGCACAGCGTGAAGAGGCTGCAGAGTTGAAAAACCAAAATCACTTTGAGATTTATATATATGAAGTGATTACAATATGGTAAGAAATATAAGTAATGTGTTTTTGCTTGTTGGAAATATGAACATATGGATTACAAGTCCTGATAGTGATGAAGGAAGACTAACCATCCTTTGATAAAGCTCACCTCCCCCTTGTTATATGTATAGGTCAAACTGCTCTATTAGAAATTGTAAAGAATCAAAGAAATAAGCAAACAAGCATTGGCTGGTTATTGTCACCTGGTTTTTCATTTTCGTAAGGACCGCCGGGGTTTCCACATTTTGGTTTATGATTTATCCTTAAACTGCTTTTGCACACCTTTTTCCATTAGAGATCAGAAGGATGTTCTATGTTCTACTCTATTATTAGCTTATCTGTTTCACTTGTTTGGCTCTTATTGATTTCCAGTTCTATATAAATATTCTTTTTCAACAAGCATATTAGAATCAAATTAAAAACTTTATTCTACACTAATGAGAATTCATTGATGTTTATTTCAAACACCAATATGAGCTTCATAAAAGCAAATTCTGGTAGGCATAACACTATAACAGTGAAGTGCTTTCTGTTTAAGCTTTACTTGATAATAACTTAACATGACACACATTTAATCAAAAGTAAGATGCTGTTGATTTCATGTACTAAATTACTAATCACATCAGCGAAGTCTGAAGAAATTTTAACTTGACCTGCCATGTCATCCATCCAAAATTGATAACATTATTGCAAAAAGTTAAAAGGTCATCGTGCCTGGACATGTCACTGATACCCGAAATTCAATTGTCTTCTTTCAAAACTCCCAAATGTTACTGTTTCTACTTTCTAGGTTAAAATCAAATCAAATAATAAGTAAAGAAATGTCCTTCTATTCCTCTCATATTCCAAAATGATCTTAGAAATACTGGAAAGTAGTAACTAATAAGTAATAAGTTGATACATTTAAGAAAAAATTTCAAGGTCAGAGACTCAGAATAATTAGATAAATTTTGTCAAAAGAGATGAAACTTTATTAATAAAATAACATAAAGGATTCCATGACCAGAGAATTTGAGTTGGAGTTGAAGAAACAAAAATACAGCTACTGTATTTCTGGTTCTTTTTCTAAACCGAGATCACAGCAAGCATCAAATAGCCCACAGCAGCACAGCGCGTAGAGGCTGCATAGTTGAAAAACCAAAATCATTTTGAGATTCATATATCTATGACCAAAGTCTGTATGAAGTGATTACAATATGGTAAGAAATACAAGTAATGTGTTTTTGGTTGCTGGAGATTTAAAAATATGGATTACAAATATGAAACTTCATATAGTTTTGATATTGATGAAGGAAAATAAAATTTTCTCCCTTAAATAAAATGAATAGACTTACCAAATGAAACTTGGATACATTCTACTCCCTTTCTCTGTTGTATCTGGATTATGTTCTATAAGTGATCCAGCTGCATTTATAGATTCAATAAAAAAATCATAACAAATAAAAAATCCTTCTACTGAGAAAAAGTGTGTGTGTGTTTGTGTGGGTGGAATGGAGAGATTAAAAGAGAACTGATTGAGGGTGGCTCATATCACCTGTTCTTCTTGTGTTTACTGTTCTAAACCATGCACTGCGCATGCTTGCCATGTTGTTTCTTTCCTGCAAACTGTTCTCAATGATATATTATCAATCTTTTAACATTTCCAATCCAACTTGTATGTATAGGACTGCAAAAGAATTTTAGTAGTTTGGGTCTAAGCTTACTTTCCCAGTCTGTTAGTGCTTGAAGAATCTGAACTGCTGTCTGATGGTAGTCTGCACAAAACATAGAGGAGATTCTTCTTCAATCAAAACAAGAATAAGATTTTCTTCAAGAATAGCATAATCGTGACACACATTTAATCAAAGTGAGATGCTGTTAGGAGATGAAATTGACTAAGCTTAGCTGTGCACTGGACTGTTTCAGTGGATTATATGTTAGGAAATGGAACATGTAGCAAATTCTTGTTTCAAATAACAAATTACTTAGAATTATGGTAGAATTAGAAAATACAGTGAAAACTATGATTAAGCCAAGCTCTTGCAACTATGTGGAGCTCTTGGTGTTCCAGTTTTGTTCCAAATCCTACAACTATATCAAGGCAAGGCGAGATAAGTGTTTTGAGTCTTGTCAGGATGAACCAGCGCCATTCAAGCTAATGGTGATTGGAGATTGGAGATTCTCCATCATAATGGTGGTTTGCAGTAACATAAGCTGCAACTCTTTAATAACTGATTTCGTTATTGGTGGTTTGCAGTTGACGATGTGGTTTTGTATAAATTCGGTGAGAAATCCTCTCAAGCCTTAAATTCAAACGGGTTTCAGAATGTGGCATTCAAAGGTTACAATGGAAAATTTGTGTTACGTTTCGATATAGATGTGGTTATGAAATTTTGGTTACTTTTGTTCGACTTTACAGGCTTGGCCATTACACCATCCCTGAAGAAATGGATGAGGTCTGTGCTTGGCTAACATCAAAGTTGGGTCTTGAGGGGTCCTCTTCTTAATTTGAGAGGTTGCATCTCGAATAAAAACTTGGAAGAGCTGAGAAACTGCAGGGGGAGTTTATTAATGGTTATCAGAAAATTTAGGATCCCGAAGCGGTTCTTGGCGTGGTATACATAGTTCATGATAAGAACATGATATGTGATTTGGGTCACCAACTTGAATTTTGGAGTTATATTTATTTGTCATGAAATCTGGATGATTACTGCATTGTTTTACTCCAAGGTGTACTTTCTTATTGGGTGCTGGGATGAAATCAAATGCACTGTGCATTTCTTACAAGCTGACTTTGCTTGCAAGTTACAACAACTGTTATTGATGCCTCTGCAATTGGATATGGGGTTTTTTGTTTTTCATTTTTTTTTTACATGAAATATATCCTGATCGTTCAATGAAGACAGTGGTTATTTTATTAAAATTAAAACATTTTTATGATATTAATGAATTGTCCTAATGTGTGCACTTCCATGCATAGAGAATTGAATTCTTTATGTATGAAACTCAAATTAAACGATGTAAAACCGTACAGAATTTCATATGTTGAATTTGATTATATGAATATTTTCAATAGCCAAAGGTTGTAACAAATATTAAGTAGTTTAAATCAATTTCAAGTTCTCATAGCAGTCACAAGTTTAGAGTTGCTCAGTAAGATCATATAACTAGAATCTCCTATTGAAACCGTTACGCAATCAAATAAAATTTTATATTTCTGGTAGATGTTCCAAAGTGTGCATACAAGCTCGCTCATGATGCACATACAAGTTCATGATGGTCTATAAAACATTTGAACAGAGATATTGTTTACACTTACTTGTCAGCTTATGCTCCATCATAATGGTGATCGGAGATTCTCGTGCTAGTAATCTTGAATTGATTTTGATTTCTACTAATTTGGATACAAGATTTCTTTTCTATTCCATCCCTGTAAGTTTACTTTACTCACATATAGGATTGAACATTTGATGCTTATACTAAATTTGTTAAAGGAAAAAAGTGTTTGAGATAGATATATACAGATTTTCTATTATCAGTTCGTCTGATAATAAATATATCAGGATGAAGAATGTGGACCACTAGATTTAGATACTTTGACTCAAATTGTATGCACTTGTCAAAACTTCTCCATAATCTGTGGTCCACATTCTTCGTCCTGATATATTTATTGTCGGGACGAACTGACAACAGAAAGACTGGATATATATATATATATATATATATATATATATATATATATATATATGATTTCCCTCATTGACTCCTTGTCACTGTCACATATGTGCTCATGACCCTTCAAGAGCCCGTGTCAGTGATTCTTCCAATATTTGGTCAGTTGAAATCTATGCTTGTCAATCAAGATGTGGCTCGGCAGAAGCTTTTCCCTCTTAAATCTTACCAGATCAATCATCCAGTATCACCTCTTGTAGCATTGCTTCCCATTCTAGTATGCATCAAGCCAAAAAAAAAAAAAAAAAAGGTTAAGGGAAATGGTGTCATTCAACTTCTACTTCCCTTCCTGACCGAATCCAGCAATAGGATTAGGAAAGCTGAACTGAATTTGATCTAAAGATGTGTCATAGGAGTTAAGTAGATCAAGTGTAAGAGCATCCACAATGGTGCCAAAATGAGACCCAAAAAAAGAGAGCCAAATGTGGGGCCCACCCAAGTAGACCCAAATTGGGTTCCACATTTGGAACTCAATTTGGGTCTTGCCCAATGATTGGGTTGGGTTCCCAACACTTCTCAATCATTGGGTTGGGCCCCTAAATATATATATATATATATATATATTTATATAATTTAAATTAAAATATATAACTATTAATTTTAATAATTATATATAATGAAAAAATATAAATATATATATTTCAATTATTTAAATTTAAATATATTATTATTAACTTCAATAATTATATATATAATGAAAAAAATATAAATAAATTTAATTTCAATTATAAAATTTTAGTTCAATGAAATTAAAATAATTTAAATGAAAACATTAATTTTTTTAAGGTTTGGAACCGAAACCGAACCTTCGAAACCGAAACCGAAACCGAAACCGAACCATCGAAACTGAAACCGAAACCGAAACCGAAGCCGAAGCTGAAACCGAAGCCGAAGCCGAAACCGAAGCCGAAACCGAAGCCGAAACCGAAACCGAAACCGAAGCCGAAACCGAAATCGAAATTTGAAGCCGAAGCCGGAATCGAAACCGGAACCAGAACTGGAATCAAAATCCAAATGGAAACCGGAACCGAAACCGAAACCGAAACCGAACCATCAAATCCGAAACAGAAACCGAAACCGAAACCAAAACCAAAACCAAAACCGAAACAGAACCATCGAAACCGAAACCGGACCGGAACCCAACCGAACTGAACCGAATTGAAACCGGTGCCATGTCTAATCTTATACAATATTTTGTTTTAAATATTTATTTTTATTGTTGATGTAATTCGGTTGTGAAAAAATTATTTTAAATTAATCATAATTTGTTAAATAATTATTGAATATATATATATAATATTTTAAAGAAGAGTAATGATTGTTTGGAAAAAAGTTAAAAAAGTGGATCCACTTTTACTTTTTCAATTGAACACCATTGTGGGAAAATAAGACCCAAATAAATAGGATCCAAATGAGAAGACCCATTTTTTACTATTCAAGAGCCATTTTTGATGATGTGACAATAAATGGGTCTTGAATAGTTGTGGCACCATTGTGGATGCTCTAAAGTACTCAATCAGCACACCGAATCAAACATGATGCTGATTTAGTACATCCCCATGATTGAAATACCTTTTTCTTTGTATTGTGATTTTGATTGTTTTTAGGCTTTGTTTGTACAACCCTGAACCCTATGATGAAAAATTTAGTAATCTGAAACTGTGCATGAAGAATTGGTGCTCCCTTGTTATTTTAAAAGGTTGTGCTAGGTTGATACTTGGCATTTTTGAGGGATTTTTAAAGTTCTTGAAGTTTCTCAATTTACTTAATGTATTAAAAAATTCAATAAGAGAATCGATTGATACTTGCATCGATCAAAAAAGAGGCTTCTACTATAAAAAAAAATGCAAATAATTTGGTCTTTGTAGGTTAGTAGCTTTCTGTGTTTGGTGAATAAATGTGTCCTGTTCTTCTCATATTCCAAAATATATATATATATATATATTTGAACACGTTTTTTTTTTTTTTTCTTTTTTTGACAGCAATTTTATTATAAGCCAAGAAGGCCACAACATACAACAAGAAGCACAAGTTGAACTCTCAACACCCAGAAAAACCAAAGCCACAAAAAATTACAAGAGGCAAAAGCAGAGGCCCACCACACGGACACACCCAAACATACGGGAAACCAGAACCCCATCAGCTCAACAAAAAGGCACAAAAGCCACACCACACAACAAAAAATATAGGCCAGTAAAGGCACAAAAACATCCTAACGAAAGCCAGCGAAACCAGCAGCCAAAACCACTCCAAACTGCAGCAAGCAGCCCAAAAACTCCACAAATCAAAACCAACCCCCCTAAAGCCTAAGCTGGAACACAAACACTAAGTTGGAAGTTACAGTTAAGCTGAAAGTTTGCGAATTTCTGGTGTAGACTGCTGCCGCACAGCCAATTTGTTGGCTTCTTATTAGTAGTAAGACTTGAATCAACAGCAACAGCAACTGCATGGATTGTCTCCGCAACAACAACTGCATGGATTGTCTCCGCAACAACATAAGCATTTAACTAGACAGCATGGATCGTTTCCGCAACAACAGAACAGTTTAGGTAGACAGCATAGATCGATTCCCAAACAACTGAGCAGAGTAGCTAGACTGTATAAGTAGCACCACAATGTACAAAAAAATCATCAAGTGATCGATCATTGATCAATATCTATACGAGAATGAATTAGAGAACCTGAAGAAAGGAGTTAAATGGTGATTCATTCGAAACGAAGACTTACCATCCTTTGGTTTCCACATTTACGGTCACGTGCTCTCCACATTTTAGTTTACGCTCTTGCACACCGTTTTCCATTAGAGATCAGAAGGATGCTCTATGTTCTACTCTATTATCTTATCTGTTTCACTGGTTTGGTTCTTATTGATTTCCAGTACTATATATATATATTCTTTTTCAACAAGCATATTAGAACAAAAACTTTATTCTCCACTAATGAGAATTCATTGATGTTTTATTCAAACGCCAATATGAGCTTCATAACAGAATTGATAATAACTTATATATATATAATTAACGTGACACACATTTAATCACATTTAATCAAAAGTAAGATGATGATGACGACACGAAATGATGACGACATGAAATGAGCTCAGCTTGGCAGTGTGCTGGATTGGACCGGACTGTTTCATCAAATTTTACGGTCAGGAATTGGAATATATAGCAAATTCTTGAAGAAATCTATTTAGTTTGTGACACATAACGAAAGTAAAGGGTTTACCGGTGTAAGCCCTAAGAACACACAAACTGGAATCCACCGGTAAATTTAATCGAAAACCAAAATGATAATATTATTCAATACCTCAAAACAAAGAAACAAGAGCCTTAAATAGTCTCTGGAAACCCTAATTTAAGCAAAAAGACCAAAATAGCCTTCTACTAAACAAATGTCAACTAAAACGAAAAACCAAAGAAAACAATAAAAACTTCAAACACCCGACAGCCTGCCTAAAACAGCAAATTTGAGGATGAAAACGACGTCAACCAAGGAACCCGTGTTGTGACAGTATGGAGCTCCCAAAACCCTTTCCAAAAACATATTATAATAGGAAATCTGATAACCGAGCTAAAAGTTATGCCCGTTTCTTTGGAGCAGCTCTTTTAGCCAATTTTATGTCCATCTCTTCTTCAAACTCTAAAGCCAATTGTCCTACATCAGTTTGTTAGAAAACTGACTAACTAGAGAATCATTATTATTAGTCTTGGTTGGCTGAATAGTGAACTGCTTTATGTTTAAGCTTTATTTGGTAAGAATAATGATTGTGTACTGACCGTCAGTACCTAAAATACTGACTCCACCAATGGAGTGTAGCACGTGGCCCAATTTGTGAGATAAATATAAAAAGTAAAAGAAAAAAAGGTCACGTGCTACACTCCCATTGGTGGGGTTAGTACCCAAACATTATTGATTTGGTAATAGCTTAACGTTAAACACATTTAAGATATTTTTGAGTACATGAAATGGACTTAGCTCTGCCGTGAACCCCTGACACGGTTCCGGTCCGGTTCCATGGTTAGGTGGAACCGGAACCGAAACCGAAACCGACCTTAGACGATTCCGATTCCGATTCTAGAACCGCCGGTTCCAACAGAATCGGCGGTTCTAAACCGGTATTTATTTATTTATTTATTTATTTTTTGTAACATTACAAACTTTTACATTTTATTTATTAAAAAATAAAATGTTAGAAAAGGACATTACAAAGTATTGGGCCATGGCCCATAACCCTTGTCCAAGTAATTATATTTTTCTTTGCATTCTCCTCCTTTTTATATAGATTAAGTCTCTCTCCACTTTTCGTATTTTTCCAATGTGGGATGTGAGATTTTTTTTATCCTTTCTATTCTAATTGTGTTGTTTTTCTTTGTTGTTAATTGTATCATAGATCTACCTCAACCCACACCATTTTCTACTGTAAGTAAATTAATGTACACAAAATTAAGTATTTAAGAAATAAATTCACGTTGAGATAAGAAATGTGGGACACTGGGACAAAAGATATATATAGATATATTAGATAATGAAGAATGATAGAGCATAAAAAGAAAAGAAGAAAGACGGTGCTTTGTATAATGAATAATTGAATTTCGTCAAAATTAAAAATTAAAAAAAATGAATAATTGAAATTTGAAACAATGACATTGAATAAGAACAAAAGATATGAGTAGGCAAGCACATGGCTGATGGGCGATGGCTCCCAATTGAAATCCCATAACTTTTTTTTTTTGTTAATGGATTACAGTTAAATATGGTACCAGGTCCAAGATCAAAATGTCTAAGGGGGGTGTATTCAATTAGGATTAATTAGGATTCTTGAAGACATTTAAAGACATTTTGTAAGTGACAGGTTTTCATAGATTTCTACAGACTTCTATAAATCCACATGGACTTTCATTGATTTGTTTAGACATCCATCTCAGACTTTTATGGATTTGTTTAGACATTTATCTCAGACTTTTATGGATTTGTTTAGACATCCAAGGATTTTCATGGATTTATTATCTCTGACTTATCAAAAGTAAGCTAATTATAGCTAATTATCAAAAAAAACCTTTGAAGTTGGAATGAGCAAAATTTGATACACCAATCAATCTATATTTGCGTATATATATAGTCTGAGGTTGTTGCTGATGCAAACAAAACAATTAAATTGAACCCAAAATTGGCTAAGGCTTATCTGCGTAAAGGCATTGCTTGCATGAAGTGCAGATAAATTATTTTTCTTTAAAATAAAATGCTAATAAAGAGTGAACATTTTGGTGTTTGATTGAAGGCTCTACAGATTATTTTGATGTCGTTTTGTGCAGTTTTGGCACGTAGTAAGATTTGTACTCATGCAATATAATTTATATTTTGTTCTTAGCAAATGTAGCGGCTCTATTTGGGAAAAATAAGTTGCAAGCGTTCGTTGTATTCACAACATTTTCTGGCTTCCGTTGGTCACAAATTGCCTTGCTTCATCATTTTTATGGTCATCAAAATAAATGTAGATACTCTTTTGACAACAATGACGCTGGTGACCGGAGCTAAGGCTAAATTTTTTGAATCAGGTTGACATGGGATTGGTTTTTGCTTGATTTGGAAATGTACAATAGGAAGATTACTTACCATAGTTCCTAGATGTTTTTTAACTTTTAAGGTGGCAATTTTGGTGCATGATATTGTGTACGAAATTTTGATATCTTGGACTACAGCATTTAAAAACTTTTTTTTTTTTTTTTTTTTTTTGGTTATAGCAATGACTAGAGATAGTTAATTTGATTTTGTATACTACTCTGATTATATTTCTTAAATTGGGCAATAACAAGCGTGTTTACACTTGCTTGTTCAAAAAAAATATATATATAATTATGTGACTGCAACATATTCCATTATTGTATGTGGCTTGTTTTCTTTTTGAACTCGTTTTTTTTTTTTCCTTTTTAATTCAAAGAACATGCTGGGGATGGAAGCTTATTATTCTCACATGCATCGGTTTTTTTAATTTTTACATATTAGTGCTTTTCGTTTCTGTTTTGAGAGAGAGAGGGAGAGCAAAATCCACCAAAATCTTTGGGGAGAAGGCTGGACATGTTATGACATTTGATATTTATATCTCTCACCATCAAGTCTACCAAAATCCATCAAAATCCATGACCTAAGAAAATCCTTTAAAATCTAGTCCTAATTGAATACATCTTGATTCTTGTAGACATTTTTAAAGTCCCAATTCAATATACCTGGATTTAGAAGGATTCTTTAAAAGTCCATAGAAATCCTAATTGAATACCACTGGATTCATATGGACTCTTTTAAAGTCTTTAAATGTCCAAATTGAATACACCAGGATTTATAATGTCTTTAAATGTTCTCAAGAATCCTAATTGAATACACCCCCCCTAAAGTTAACTCTCTCACTTCTACTTAAATTTAGTAAGTTACAACTAGAATATAAAGGAAAAGAAAATCTCACATCCCACATCGGATAAATGAGGGAAGTAGAGAGAGATCTAACCTATATAAAAAGGAACAGAATGCAAAGGAAAATATACTAATTACTTGGACAAGGGTTATGTACCATGGTTCAATACTCTTCAATATCATTTTTTTTTAAACATTTTATTTTTATAAATAAAGTGTAATTTTTTTTTTAAAAAGAAATTAAAAAAAAAAAAAAAAAAAACTTGGAACCGCCGGTTCGAACTGGAACGGGAACCACCGGTGCGACCACCGGTTCTAGTCCGGTTCGACCATCGGTTCTAGTCCGGTTCGAATTGGCCGGTTTCGTGAACCTTGGAATTGGAACCGGAACCGGAAAAATGGTTCCGGTTCTGGTTTTTTCAGTTCTGGCCGGTTCCGATGGTTCGAACCGGAACCTTGCCAGGTCGGTGCACAGATTGGACTATGTCAACGAATTTTTCGGTTAGGAATTGAAACTTATAGTAAATTTGTGAAGAAATCTTTTCATTTTCAAGAAACCTATCCGACTAGAAATTATTATTATTATACACAAAAATTTCATTTACAATGACTAATAACTAATAATTTTGCAATTTAAACATTTTTCTTTTTGGTGCCGATATTGCTACCCATAAATATAATAAGCACACCCATATTTTAATAAAAAATTTATTTTATTTATATATATATATATATACAGTCTTTCTATTATCGGTTCGAACTGATATAAAATATATCAGTTCCTTGCATGCGAGCCATTGGATTTAAAATATGCTTTGACAAGTGCATGCAGTCAAGTCAAAGTATTTAAATCCAATGACCCACATACAAGGAACTGATATATCTTTTGTCAGTTCCAACTGATAATAGAAAAATTGTATATATATATATATACATATATATTATTTTTCAACAAGCATATTAGAATCAAAACAAAAACTTTATTCTCCACTACTGAGAATTCATTGATGTTTAATTCAAACACCAATATGAGCTTCATAAAAGCAGATCCTGGTAGGCATGAGTGCATGAGTGCATGACAGTGAAGTGCTTTCTGTTTAAGCTTGATTTGATAATAGCTTAACGTGAAACACATTTAATCATAAGTAAAAAAAAAAAAAAAAAACTTTGCAATTTAAACAAATTTTTTAAGATGTTATAGTTATTTTGCTTGATAAATAAAAAATAAAATAAAATCGAAAAGAGTAAGATTTGAAACTGCTATAGATTGGATTTTTCGAATTTTGGGCCCAAAATACATCTGATAAATTTGGGCCTGCATGCTGACAAAACAGGTCTTGTGTTGGCACGTCAGACTATTTTGCTGACGTGATTAACATGGCAGCAGGCCAACGCTGGCATGAACTGTCACGTCAGCGAAATCAGATGAAATTTTAATTTGACCGGCCAAGTCATCCAAAATTGATGATGTGGCTACAAAAAGTTTGAAGGTCATCGGTGACATGTTCAGCCACGTCACCACCGATACCTGAAATTCAGTTTTCTTCTTTCAAAACTCCAAAATGTCACTGTTTCTACTTTCTAGGTTAAAATCAAATCAAATCAAATAATAATAAACGAATGGCTTTCGAGGGCAATTGTTCCAAATCCTACAAATATATCGAGTACAAAACGATCGAGTGAAGGCAAGACAAGGCAAGTATGTTACTGTTTTCGTTTTTATTAGCTTGATAATTGTTGTATCGGTGTTTTCATCTTTGTCTGCAATGGCTTCACTAAAACAACTAAGAAATGATGATTTATTGATATATTATAGAAAACTGCTTGCCATCCTTTGAAAAATCTTCTATTGCCTTTGTTATTGTTTTTGCTGAATTTTTTTTTTAAATGGTGATACTTTGTTTGGATTTATTGGTGATTGTGTATATTTGTGTTTTTATTAGCCTGAATTGTGTTACTCTGTCAGTGATGGTTGATGGTATTTTTAACCTGCAATGGCTTCCCTAAACTAACAAGGACCAATGGGATCTTAAAACTCAAAATATTCTATATATTTGAACACACATGTTTTTATAACATTGAAGTTACATTTAAGCTAAAAGTTTATGTCTTTCGGGTTCTGGGATACACTGCATTGCTGCCTTTCTGGCTTTGTATCAACAGCAAGACTTGAATTATAAGTAACAGCAGAATAGAGTAGCAGCAAGGCTGCATAAATAGCACCACAATATACCAGATAGTGAGTCCGCCAGTGACTGACTATCTATACGAGAATGAATAGCAGAACTTGAAGTAGTTCTGCTATTAAAATAATGAAAATCCAGTGAACAAAAGAATTGTGGTGCTTTATTTGAAAAGGATTGAAGGAAAACTTACCATCCTCTGAGAACGCTCCTCTTTTTTCTCCTTTTCGAAAGCCTTATTCTTCCTGTTTGGATATTTTAATATTATAAATAATAAGTAAAGAAAGAAATAGGTTTGGTGGGTATGGGTGTGTGCTAAAGTTATAAAAATAAATGAAATAATCATAGACTGGTTCCTGTCACCTGTTTCATTGGCTCCATATTCATTGCTCAACTCAAATCGACTGCTAGAGTTATGAAGTGCCATTAGAGAAGCAGAAGGATGTTCATGTTCCACCCTATTTTCTTTTCTGCTCCACTGGTTTTGTATTTATATGCAGAAAGATGAAGTCTAGGAATTAAATTCAAGGGGAGCCTGGTTCAATATTTTCTATGTGAAAAGCATATTAGAACCAGAACTAAAACTTTATTCTCTACTAAAGAAGATTCCCATGGCAATGCTGCTGTTCAATTTACTAAAGAAAAGGTGTATTGCGAATTTGTGATTTTGATTGTTTTGAGACTTAGTTTGTACATCCCTATGATGAAAAGTTTAAAAATCTGAAACCGTGGACGAAATATTGGTGCTCCCTTGCTATTTTAAAAAGTTGAGGAACCATGGATGGTTTCATGCTAGGTTGATACTTGGCATTTTTTAGGGATTGAATCTCATTAACAAGGCTTCTTAATATTTGAATTATAGTTGATTGATGTTTGGTTTGCTTGAACCTAAATGATTATACAGAATCTAGATAATTCCTTCATAAAATTTTAAGACTTTGTTCTGATAATTCTTAAGCTATGACATGTCTTCTAAATATATAAAATCATACGATAATGAATCTCAAACAAATGCATTAAATGGACAGTTATGTTCTTATTATGTTGAAAGTTACAGTTAAACTGAATGTTTGTGACTTTTGGGGTCTGGGATACTCTGCACTGCCATTTTGCTGGCTTCTTATCAGTAGCCTGGTTCTATATTTTGTGTTTAGACAAGCATATTAGAAAACTTTATTCTCCACTAAAGAAAATTTCCATGACAGTGTTGTTTAATTCCAATACTAAGATGCTTTCATAATGGTGATTGGAGATTCTTGTGCCAGTAATCTTGAACTGATTTTGATTTCTACTAATTTGGATACAAGATTTCTTTTCAATTCCATCACTGTAAGATTGCTTTACTCACATATAGGATTAAACATTGGATGCTTACACAAAATTTGTTAAGGAAAAGAGTGTTTGAGATATGATTTCGCTTATTGACTCCTTTTCTCTGTCACGTATGTGCTCATGACTCTTCAAGAGCCCGTGTCAGTGATTCTTCCAATATTTGGTCAGTTGATGAAGGAAAATGGTGTCATTCAACTTCTACTTCCCTTCCTGACCAAATCCAGCAATAGGATTAGGAAAGCTGCACTGAATTTGATCTAAAGATGTGTCATAGGAATTAACTAGATCAAGTGTAAACTCAATCAGCCCACCAATTCAAACATGATGCTGATTTAGTACATCCCCATGATTGAAATACCTTTTTCTTTGTATTGTGATTTTGATTGTTTAGAGGCTTTGTTTGTACATCGCTATGATGAAAAATTTAGTAATCTGAAACCGTGCATGAAGAATTGGTGCTCCCTTGTTATTTTAAAAGGTTGAGGAACCATGGTTTCATCATGCTAGGTTGATACTTGGCATTTTTGAGGGATTTTTAAAGTTCTTAAAGTTTCTCAATTTGCTTAATGTATTAAACAATTAAAAAAGAAGAGATCGATCGATACTGGCATCGATCAATAAGAGGCTTCTACTATAAAAAAGAATGCAAATAATTTGGTCTTGGTAGGTTAGTAGCTTTCTGTGTTTGGTGAATATCCTTTTATTCCTATCATGTTCCAAAATGATATCAGAAATGCTGAATAGTAGCAACTAATGAGTAATAAGTTGATACGTTTAAGAAAAAGTTTCAAGGTTAGAAACTCAGAGTAATTACATAAATTTTGTCAAAAAAGATGAAACTTTATTAATAAAGTAACATAAAGGATTCCATGACTATATATATATATATATATATATATATATTTGAACACATGTTTTTATTAAGTTGGAAGTTACAGTTAAGCTGAAAGTTTGCGAATTTCTGGTGTAGACTGCTGCTGCACGCCTGCACAGCCAATTTGCTGGCTTCTTATTAGCAGTAAGACTTGAATCAACAGCAACAGCAACTGCATGGATCGGATCCGCAACAAGTACAATTGCATGGATCGTATCCGCAACAAAAGAGCAGTTTAGCTAGACAGCATAGATCGAATCCACAACAAGCAAACAGAGTAGCTAGACTGCATAAATAGCACCACAATGTACAAAAAAAATCATCAAGTGATCGATCATTGATCGATATCTATACAAGAATGAATTAGAGAACCTGAAGAAAGTAGTTAAATGGTGATACATTCGAAATGAAGACTTACCATCCTTTGGTTTCCACATTTACATGCACCTCTGGCACACCTTTTTCCATTAGAGATCAGAAGGATGTTCTATGTTCTACTCTATTAGCTTATCTGTTTCACTGGTTTGGTTCTTATTGATTTCCAGTTCTATATATATATATTTTTTCAACAAGCATATTAGAACAAAAAATTTATTCTCCAATAATGAGAATTCATTGATTTTTTATTGAACACCAATATGAGCTTCATTCTGGAAGGCATAACAGTGAAGCTTTCTGTTTAAGCTTTACTTGATAATAACTTAACGTGACACACGTTTAATCAAAAGTATGATGCTGATGACGACACGAAATGAAGACGACATGAAATGAGCTCAGCTTTGCAGTGCGCTGGATTGGAGTACTGGACTGTTTCATCAAATTTTAGGGTCAGGAATTGGAATATATAGCAAATTCTTGAAGAAATCTATTTAGTTAGTCAGAAAACTGACTAACTAGAGAATCATTATTATTAGTCCTAGTTTGCTGAACAGTGAATTGCTTTATGTTTAAGCTTTATTTGGTAAGAACAATGATTAGGTACCGACTAGTTATTACCTAAAATACTGACCCTGCCAATGGAAGTGTAGCACATGGCTCAATTTATGAGATAAATATAAAAAGTAAAAAAAAAAAAAGGTCATGTGTTACACACTCCCATTAGTGGGGTCAATATCCAATCATTATTCATTTAGTAATAGCTTAACGTGAAACACATTTAAGATATTTTTGAGTACATGAAATGGACTCAACTCTGCCGTGCACGGATTGGACTGTTTCAACGAATTTTTCGGTTAGGAATTGGAACATATAGTAAATTTATGAAGAAATCTTTTCATTTTCAAGAAACCTATCCGACTAGAAAATTATTATTATTAATTTATTATACACAAAAATTTCATTTAGAATAACTAATAACTAATAATTTTGCAATTTAAACTTTTTTTTGCACCCATAAATATGATAAGCACACTCATATTTTAATAAAAAAATTAATTACAAAAATATTTCAATAGAAATGTACCAATAAGAACAAATTAGTGTAATTAAAAATAAACCAAATATTATGTACACTCATTAATTACACACTTATCTTCAACTATATCTCTTTATTAAAAAAAAAAAAAAAAAAAACTAAAAACTAAACCCTAATTTTATTTCAAGTATCAAAGTGAGATGCTGTTGGGAGATAAAATTAAACTAAACTAAACACACATTTAACATTTCCAATCCAATTTGTATGTATAGGACTGCAAAATAATTTTAGTAGTTTGGGTCCTAATTAAGCTTACTTTCCCAGTCTGTTAGTGCTTGCAGAATCTGAACTGCTGTCTAATGGTAGTCTGCACAAAACATAAAGGAGATTCTCCTTCAATCAAAACAAGAATAAGATTTTCTTCAAGAATAGCATAATCGTGACACACATTTAATCAAAGTGTGATACTGTTGGGAGATGAAATTGACTAAGCTTAGCTGTGCACTGGACTGTTTCAGTGAATTATATGTTAGGAAATGGAACATGTAGCAAATTCTCGTTTCAAAGAACAAATTGCTTAGATTTATGGTAGAATTATAAAAATACAGTGAAAACTATGATCAGGCCAAGCTCTTGAAACTATTTGTAGCTCCTGGTGTTCCAGTTTTGTTCCAAATCCTATAATTATATCAAGTCAAGGTGAGATAAGTGTTTGAATCGAGTTGGGACAGACCAGTGCCAGTCAAGCTAACTCCCATGACAGTGTTGAATACGAAGATGCCCCATAAAAAATGTGATTGAAGATTCTTGTGACAGTAATCTTGAACTGATTTTGATTTCTGATAATTTGGATATAAGATTTCTTTCCATTTCCATCTCAGCTAGTAAGATTATTTTACTCGCATATAGGATCAAACATTGGATGTCTAAACTAAATTTGATAAGGAAAAGAGTGTCTGAGAATATAATTTCCCTCATTGACTCCTTTTCTCTGTCACAGATGTGCTCATGACTCTTTGAGAGCTTGTGTCTCAATTCTTCAAAGATTCCTATTCTAGTGACAAGATGTGGCTAAGCAGAAGCTTTTTCCTCTTAAATCTCACCAGTTCAATCAGTTATTGTCAGCAGTCATCAGTCTTATGAGCACTCAGCAGCATTGCTTCCTATTCAAGTGACAAGAACTAGCCTATGATTGTTCCTTAATTTTTCTTCTTTTTTATCGTAATGAAATCTATAGTTTCTGCTTGACATGTGTTTTCTTCAATGCTTCTACTGTCTCCCTTCATTAAATGGTAAAATTTACAGAAAAAAATGATAATCTTTATAATAATAGACTCTGAATACTTTTGCTATTATTGAATTCAACCTGGGATCACCAATCTGTGCTAGATCAATGAGGAGCACCACTTCAGCAGATTCTCCATAAACTTAACTCTTTGATTTCTCTCCAGATCAAATTCAGTGCAGCTTTTTCCTAATCATATCGTGGATTCGGTTTGGAATAGTAGTAGAAGTTGAATGATACCATTTTCCTTCACTTTTCTTTGAAGGCTTGATACAAACTAGAATAGGAAGCAGTGCTGCTGACTACTCATTCAACTTCTACGTTCCTTCCTGACCAAATCCAGCAATAGGATTAGGAAAGCTGAACTGAATTTGATGTAAAGATGTGTCATAGGAGTTAAGTAGATCAAGTGTAAACTCAATCAGCCCACCAAATCAAACATGATGCTGATTTAGTACATCCCCATGATTGAAATTTGAAATACCTTTTTCTTTGTATTGTGATTTTGATTATTTTGAGGCTTTGTTTGTACAACCCTATGATGAAAAATTTAGTAATCTGAAACTGTGGATGAAGAATTGGTGCTCCCTTGTTATTTTAAAAGGTTGAGGAACCATGGTTTCATCATGCTAGGTTGATACTTGGCATTTTTGAGGGATTTTTAAACTTCTTGAAGTTTCTCTATTTACTTAAATGCAATAAGAGATCGACCGATACTTGCATCGATCAATAAGAGGCTTCTACTATAAAAAAAAAATGCAAATAATTCGGTCTTGGTAGGTTAGTAGTTTTTGTTAAGTATAAAAAAAGATAACTTTGACAGAATGGAGTTCGTATCTCCAAATCTTATTTAAGAGTTTTCTCTTTTATTTTTTCATATCATTTACATCTCAATGACTGAACTTTATACAAGCCATATTTGACTCTTCAGATCAGATACATAGAATGTAAACTAGCAATAACTTTAGTTTTAATTTCATACATTGAACATTGAACTAACTTTTAGTTAAACGATGATGAACTTATAATCTCAAGATGAACACATTATACATTACAAAAAGCTGGCTGGAGGTAACCGACCAGTCCAACTATGCAAAACCAACCATGCATCTCAAAAAGATATACACATCATATGAGACATTCAAAAATGCATGATTCTTCTACTTCATGATGTCATCGAGTGGCACACCTCAAACCGAAGGTTCCGCACAAACCGAGCAGCTGCCTGGAAAAATGTTTTAAAAGAAAAAGGGTGAGCGCTAACGCCCAGTGAGTGAATGAATACTTTTAAAAACATTCGAGATATCACTGTATCATGCCAAATGATTTTATAAACATAACAAAATTGAGTAGTAAAAGATAATATATCCACAATTGCATTCGATAAATTTATAAGCATATCTTTCTAATCAAATACAATATAATTATAAAATCTCAATATGCACCAAATTAGTACCCAGGGGAAAATCTTCTATACGTACGTCGAATTACTTCAAACATACGTAGAGCTGGGGATAACATCTGTCATACACGTGCAGAGCGACTCTGACTCTGACTGAACATCTGTCATACACGTGCAGAGCGACTCATCTGACATTCTGACATACACATGTGTATAATGGCCCCAAAAGCCAACAATAACAATAACTGGGGAAGGTACTGACATGGTGCTTTTATAAATTCAATCATAATCTCTTCTCAAGATATGAGAAACAATATGTCGAAATATTTTTAGCTAATTTACTAATCACAAGCTCATAATCATGCCTTAATAAATCATCAAGAAATCACACACTTAAGATATTTTCCAAGCAAACAATTTTTAGCATAATAGACATATCATAGTCACTTCCAGCTCACCGTATCATTACAATAATCAATCAAAATCAATTAAAGAAGTTACTATATCATCACAGCAAGTAAATTCAAACCAACTAAATAACTAAATAATTTCCAACTTCCAATTCAAAACCAAATCCGAAAAACATTTGAGTTAAAAGGATAAAATCATAAACTTTTTCACTCACAAGTTGGATTTTCAAGCTTAATTTGGACCAAGTATGTTGTGATCCTTTGCTTCCTCTTCTCCTCCTATCAATTGCACAAAACCCATTTAGAATCAATGTAATTCAAGAAGAAATGAGCTGAAAATCAGAAATTATCACATACAAAACTTCACTGACTGCTTTTCCTTCTCTTTCCCTTTTTCTCCCGCTAGACTATACTTCTTTCTAGCTCTGACTTTCCTTTTTCACTTTTTATTTTTGTTATCCTTATCCTTTCTACACGCAGCTGCTTGTTGATGTCAAAGCAGACACCTGCGTGGCCTTCAAAACAGAGGTAAGAAATGTCTCTAACTTTCTCACATGTTCTTCTTTTCTATTCTGTTTTCTATTTATTATTATTATTATTATTATTATTTTTGGGCCATATTGGGCCACCAAAATGCATGGAAAACATTGGGCCAAAGACAAAAACAAATGGACCTTACAGCGCAGCAATTGAAACCTGTCCCTTGGCAAAGCTTTGGTGAAGATGTATGCTAGCTGATTTTCTGTGCTGCAGTATTTCAACTGAATATCTCCATTAGCTTCAACTTCTCTTAGGTAGTGATACTTGATTGCAATATGCTTGGTCCTGTTATGAAAGACAGGATTCTTGGCAATGGCAATTGCAGATTTGTTATCACAACATATCTCAACAGGTTTTAATTGCTTCTCCCCCATGTCTTCCAAAATTCTGGTTAGCCAAATAGCTTGATTTGCTGCACTTGCAGCAGCTACATATTCTGCTTCAGCAGTGGATTGAGCGACACTATTCTGCTTCTTTGATCCCCAAGAAAATACTCCCGAGCCAAAACTGAAACAAAAACCTGTAGTACTTCTCAAATCATCCATTGAACCTGCCCAATCACTGTCAATATAGCCAATCAGTTTTTCTTCTGGATTGTGCTTGAACCAAATGCCATGATTAATAGTTCCCTGCAGGTATCTGAGGATTCTTTTTCCTGCACCAAAATGAGATTGGCTTGGTTCCTGCATAAACCTTGACAGTAGGCTTGTAGCAAACATTATGTCTGGTCTTGTTGCAGTTAGGTAGAGAAGACTACCAACTAGACTTCTGTACATGGCAGAATCAGCCTTCTTCACTCCATCATCCTTATATAGCTTTTCTCTTGCAACCAGAGGTGTGGCCACTGTCTTACAACCGAGCATTTTGAATTTTGCCAATAACTCATCAGTGTATTTTCTTTGTGAAATGAAGATACCATTCTCTTCTTGACATACTTCCATTCCCAGAAAATAATGCATCATACCAAGGTCACTCATTTCAAAAGTACTCATCATGTTTTCTTTAAAACTTTCAATGACCTTGATGTTGTTTCCTGTAAAGATCAAGTCATCAACATACAGAGAAACAATTAGTATATCTGACGCTCCTTGATGCTTTGTATAGAGTGTAGGTTCACTCTTGCTCCTCTTGAACCCTTGATCAAGAAAGTACCCATCAATTTTTCCATACCAAGCTCGGGGTGCTTGCTTTAGGCCATACAGTGCCTTTTTTAATCTTAGCACTTTTCCAGCCTCTTCAATAAACCCCTCTGGTTGGTTGACATATACTTCTTCTTGCAATTCTCCATTTAAGAATGCAGACTTCACATCCAACTGGAAAATTTTCCACTTCTTCTTAGCTGCAAGAGCTACAAGAGCTCTAATTGTGTCTAGTCTTGCAACAGGTGCGAAAGTCTCATTGTAGTCTCTTCCAAACTGTTGAGCATACCCTTTTACAACCAGTCTAGCCTTGTGCTTCTGAACTGATTTATCAGGGTTCAGTTTGGTTTTGTAGATCCACTTCACTCCAATGGCTTCCTTTTCTGCAGGTAGATCAACTAACACCCAAGTGTCATTCTTCTTGATCATTCTCATTTCCTCCTCCATTGCTTTGACCCACACTTCTTCCTTTGAGGCTGCTGCATAATTCTCAGGTTCAAGTGAAAGAAAATTGCAGCTTTCATAGATGTCATTCAATGATCTAGGCCTCCTTGGTGGTGAATCAGCTGAACTTTCAGATGATGCCGAAATTGGAGTTGATACTGGTGTTTCAGGCTCCTCAATTTGAATGCCATGATCAGCTGCAGGTTCTGAATTTGTTATGGGAACCAAAACAGATTTTTTGGAAATTTTGCTTTCTTTCCAATCCCAGAAAGCCCCTTCATCAAATTGCACATCTCGGCTTATTATCAGCTTTTCTGTTTCCAGGATATAAACTCTATAGCCTTTTGATTGAGTACTATATCCTAGAAAAACTCCCTTTTGAGATTTCTCCTCCAGCTTGTGTCTCTTTGGAGCTGGAACAAGAACATAACAAATGCAACCAAACACCTTTAGATAGTTTGCTGATGGTTTTCTGCCATTCCATGCTTCATATGGAGTTTGATCAGGGACTGCACTTGTTGGACATCTATTCAGCAAGTATACAGCAGTGTTGATTGCTTCTGACCAGAATTCTGCAGGTAGACCTTTCTCCAATAGCATCGATCTAGCCATTTCCATCACAGTTCTATTTTTCCTTTCTGACACTCCATTTTGCTAAGGAGTGTACGCAACCGTGAGCTGATGTTCCAGGCCTTCTTCTTCACAGAACTTTTCAAACAGTTGAGAGTTATACTCTGTGCCTCTGTCACTTCTCAAAGCTTTCATCTTGAAACCACTTTGAGTTTCAACTGCGAGTTTAAATTTCTTGAAGATCCCTAACACTTCTGATTTTTCCTTCAAGAAATAAACCCAAGTCATCCTTGTAAAATCATCAATGAACAGAAGGAAGTACTTGTTTTGATTCTTTGATGGTGTTCTCATTGGACCACACACATCTGAGTGGACAAGTTGCAAAGGTTCTTTGGCTCTCCATGAACTTTCAGATGGGAAGGATTTTCTATGGTGCTTTCCAAGCATGCATCCTTCACACACTGCCATCTGATCTTGCACTAGAGGCAAGTCATTGATCATCTCTTTCTGATGCAGTTGTCTCAAGGCATCATAATTATAATGCCCAAACCTCTGATGCCATATAATAGAGTGATTGACTTCTGCACTCATAGCTCTAGGATGTTGCCAGTGAATAGGAAAAATCCTATTGCATCCCATTTTAATTTTTGCTACCTCCAGATTATTCTTATCATCAAGAATTCTACATTTACTTTCTTCAAAGTGTAAAGAGTAGCCATTTTGAATCATCTGACCAACACTCAGCAAATGTTGATCTAATGAAGGAACAAGTAAAACATCTTTTATGTACCTTGTACCTTTTCTTGTTTGAATGGCCACTGTTCCCTTTCCTTTGGACTCCACCAATTCTCCATTTCCCATCTTTACTTTTGTCTTGACAGATTTATCAAGTTCTGAGAAGATATCTTCATCTGCTGTCATATGGTTACTGCATCCACTGTCAATAAACCAAGTGTTTCCAGCATTGTTGGTGGTAGCTTGACAAGCAAAGAACAAGTGCTCTTCGTTCTCCTCCTCTGTGTAGTTTGCTTGTTGATTTGTTTTGACCCTGCAATCTTTTTCAACATGGCCAAACCTCTTGCAATTTGTGCACTGCGGTTTTCCTTTATGAAAACAATCTTTTTCAGCATGGTTTGTCCTTCTACAAGTTCCACAAGGTGGAAATTCTCCCTGTTTTCCTTTCTTCTTCGAGTCTTTTGGCTTTTGAGATCTTACATTTACTTTTGATTGAAATGCATTTTCTAATGAGCCTTCAGATCTTCTCTCAACTCTCTGCTCATGTGCTTGCAGAGATCCCATCAATTCAGTGATAGTTAGTGTAGTTAAATCCTTAGATTCTTCTACAGCAGCAACAACATGATCATACTTGTCTGTCAAACTGATCAGAATTTTCTGCACTATTCTTTGATCAGTAACTTCTTCTCCATAAGCCCTCATTTGATTGACAAGTTCAATTAATCTAGAACAATACTCCTTCGCACTCTCAGATTCCTTCATTTTAAAATTCTCCAATTCTCTTCTCAAACCCTGAAGTTTGATAGATTTTACCTTTGCATTTCCTTGGAATTCCAGCTGCAAGATATCCCATGCCTCCTTGGAAGTTGTGGCTCTCATCAATCTTGGAAAGATGGAATCACTCACTGCTTGTTGAAGCACAAACAATGCCTTAGCATCCTTTTGTTTCTCATTTTTGTCAACAACTGCAACTGAACTTCCTTCTGCAGGAGTTGTCACCCCTCTTTCTACCACAACCCAAAGGTCTTGTGATAGAAAAAAGGTCTTCATCTTGATACTCCAGTAATCATAGTTCTCACCACCAAAGATGGGAATAGATTGAGAAACACCAAGACCCGCCATATTGATTGCCGCCTACTAATGCTTGAGTGCTAACGCCCCGGTAAGATCGAACTTGCTCTGATACCAACTGTTAAGTATAAAAAAAGATAACTTTGACAGAATGGAGTTCGTATCTCCAAATCTTATTTAAGAGTTTTCTCTTTTATTTTTTCATATCATTTACATCTCAATGACTGAACTTTATACAAGCCATATTTGACTCTTCAAATCAGATACATAGAATGTAAACTAGCAATAACTTTAGTTTTAATTTCATACATTGAACATTGAACTAACTTTTAGTTAAACGATAATGAACTTATAATCTCAAGATGAACACATTAAATTCAATAGTTTTCTGTGTTTGGTGAATAAATGTGTCCTTCTATTCTTCCCATGTTCCAAAATGATAACAAAAATGCTGAAAAGTAGTAACTAATGAGTAATAAGTTGATACATTTAAGAAAAAGTTTCAAGGTTAGAGACTTTATTAATTAGATAAATTTTGTCAAAAGAGATGAAACTTAATTGATAAAGCAACATAAAGGATTCCATGACTATTATATATAAATATATTTGAACACTTGTTTTTATTAAGTTGAAAGTTTGTGAATTTCTGGTGTAGACTGCTGCTGCACAGCCAATTTGGCAGTAAGACTTGAATCAACAGCAACAGCAACAGCAACTGCATGGGTCGGATCCGCAACAAGAACAATTGCTTGGATCGTATCCGCAACAACAGAACCATTTAACTAGACAGCATAGATTGATTCCACAACAACCGAACAGAGTAGCTAGACTGCATAAATAGCACCACAGTGTACAAAAAATAAAATAGTCAAGTGATCGATATCTATACGAGAATGAATTAGAGAACCTGAAGAAAGGAGTTAAATGGTGATTCATTCGAAATGAAGACTTACCATCCTTGGGTTTCCACATGTACATGCACCTCTGGGCTCTGGCACACCTTTTTCCATTAGAGATCGGAAGGATGTTCTATGTTGCTTATCTGTTTCACTGGTTTGGTTCTTATTGATCTCCAGTTCTACATATATCTATCTATCTATCTATCTATCTATCTATATATATATATATATTCTTTTTCAACAAGCATATTAGAACAAAAATTTTATTCTCCAATAATGAGAATTCATTGATGTTTTATTCAACACCAATATGAGCTTCATTCTGGAAGGCATAACAGTGAAGCTTTCTGTTTAAGCTTTACTTGATAATAACTTAACGTGACACACGTTTAATCAAAAGTGAGATGCTGATGACGACACGAAATGATGACGAAATGAGTTCAGCTTTGCAGTGCGCGGGGGTGGACTAGACTGTTTCATCAAATTTTATGGTCAGGAATAGGAATATATAGCAAATTCTTGAAGAAATCTATTCAGTTTGTCAGAAAACTGACTAACTAGAGAATCATTATTATTAGTCGTAGGCTGAACAGTGAACTGCTTTATGTTTAAGCTTTATTTGGTAAGGATAATGCTTGAGCAAAATAATGATCCCATCAAAGGGAGTATAGCATGTGACCTAATTTGTGATATAAATGAAAAAAAGTAAAAGAAAAAAAGACGACGTGCTACACTCTCATTAGTGGGGTCAGTATTTTGAGTACTGATCGGTCAATATCCAAGTATTATTTATTTGGTAATAGCTTAACGTGAAACACATTTAAGATACTTTTGAGTACTTGAAATGGACTCAACTCTACCGTGCATGGATAGGACTGTTTCAACGAATTTTTCAGTTAGGAATTAGAACATATAGTAAATTTGTAAAGAAATCTTTTCATTTTCAAGAAACCTATCCGACTAGAAAATTATTATTATTATGCACAAAAATTTCATTTAGAATAACTAATTACTAATAATTTTGCAATTTAAACATTTTTTTTGTATCGATATTGTTACCTATAAATATAATAAGCATATCTATATTTTAATAAAAATATTATTATATATATATATATATTATTTTTCAACAAGCATATTAGAATCAAAACAAAAACTTTGTTCTCCATTACTGAGAATTCATTGATGTTTAATTCAAACACCAATACGAGTGCATGACAGTGAAGTTGTAATAGCTGTATTTTTTTTCAAACCGAATTAAATCAAGAAAGAAATAAACTCTTCCCATATTAGTTGGTCAACCCAAAAATCTTGCAGGGAATAATAGCTAATGGAGACAATTAAATCTTAATAAATGGAGTTTCCATTCTAGAGTGACTCCTTAATGAGTTAGGGTTTTGAATACTCTTGTTATATATAGTGGAATTGGTGAGAAATGTCACCTTTTTAAACTGATTTGGTGACAATGTTAGTGCTTTAATAAGTTAAGTTTAAAAGGCACCTATTATGGTGAACGGACAAAAATACCCTTACTTTACACATTCTTTTTCTTACTTTGAAGTTTTCTGAGATTTTAAACAGACCTTCAATGGAGGTTGAAGACCATAACATTATCAACGCATCTTCATTAGATAATTAGTTTTGTGGCACTACGCAGACGCATTCGGGGGTCGAGCTCCCCGTTGAGCTTGCAGTGGTCGAGCTGCCCGGTCAGCTCGTGGGGGTGTGGGGGCAACGCCCCCAAGGATTTTTTTTGGTTTTGAATCTTCCATTGAAAAGGCTCGAAATGAAGTGTTCGAGCCTTTTCATTAGTGTATGAAAAGGCTCGAACACTTAATGAAAATGCACGGTTAGTGTATGAAAAGGCTCGAAAAGAAAAGGCTCGATATGAAGTTTTCGAGCCTTTTCATACACCAATCGTGCCTTTTCATTAGTGTATGAAAAGGCTCGAACACTTAATGAAAAGGCACGATTGGTGTATGAAAAGGCTCAAAATGAACATTTCGAGCCTTTTCATACACCAATCGTGCCTTTTCATTCCTTTTCATTAAGTGTATGAAAATGCTCGATCACTTTATGAAAAGGCACGATTGGTGTATGAAAAGGCTCGAACTTCATTTCGAGCCTTTTCATACACCAATCGTGCCTTTTCATTAAGTGTTCGAGCCTTTTCATACACTAATCGTGCCTTCACTAATCGAAAAGGCACGATTGGTGTACAAAAAGGCACGATTACTGTACAAAAAGGCTCGATTCATGTACAAAAATGCTCAATTCATAAAGGTTCAAAAAAGCACGATTGCAGTACAAAAAGACACGATTCATGTACAAAAAGGCTCGATTCATAAAGGTTCAAAAAGGCACGATTGCAATACAAAAAGGCACGATTCATGTACAAAAAGGCTCGATTCATGTACAAAAAGGCTCGAACACTTAATTTCGAGCATTTTCCAAACCTTTTTCGAACCTTTTTCGAACCTTTTTCGAGCCTTTTCGAACTTTTTTCAAGCCTTTTCAAGCCTTTTCGAACATTTTCGAGCCTTTTTCGAACCTTTTCAAACATTTTTGAGCCTTTTTAATCATCAATTTTTTTTTTTTTTAATAATTTTGTATCTCTGAGACTTTCTATATAGTTCATGTTTCCCGAGCCTTTTTGTTCGTTGATTGGTCAGTATCATTGATTCATCGGTTCCACTTCCATTGATAGAGGATTTTGAAAGAAAAAAAGAAAACAAAATGGTGAAGAAGGTTACTGTGAGGGGCAATTTTGTCCGTTCACCATAAATGGTGCCTTTTAAACTTAAGTTACTAAGTTGGTGTCTGTTCCCAAAAAAATACCTCAAATAGTGCTATTTAATTTTTTAACCCGTTATATATATATATATATATGCACCTTTTACAGAAGAAAAAAAAAAGAATATGAAGGGAATTGGCTGCAGTTTCTTTGGAAGAGGGTTCGTGTGATTTTTGGTGTTAAGATGTAGAGCTAAATTCTTATACGGATTGGAGGTAAGTAAACTCATACATGATCATGGTTTATAATACATGTTTTCAAATGAGTATATATATTATCAAATTTATCCATGATCCATGGTTTGTTTTTGTTTCGAATTATTTGAAAGAAATATAATTATGCTGAATGAATTTCATTGATGTCGAACAGTGTATATATACAAAAACAGAGGGATTGTTCTACACGTCTATTACTCCTATAAACAATCACCAACGATAATATCAGCTACCATCTAGGAATACAATAAGTAGAATTCTAATACAAGATAAACTCTTCTAAATACAAGATATACATCAGGTAGTTTTCTCAACACTCCCCCTCAAGTTGGAGAATGGATGTCCTGTACTCCCAACTTGCGAATCATAAGCGTAAAGATTTCTTTTCCCAAGGCTTTAGTTAATACATCTGCCAATTGATGTGTAGAACTCACAAACCGTGTAACAACCGATCCATCTTGAATCTTATCTCGGATGTAGTGGCAATCCATTTCAATGTGTCTAGTCCGCTCGTGAAAGACTGGGTTTGCTGCAATATGTAACGCAGCTTTGTTGTCACAATATAATAATGCAGGTTCTTGAAGTAACACTCCCAAATCTTTGAGTAGATATCTCAACCAGGTTAATTCACAACAAGCACCTGTCATAGCACGATATTCTGCTTCAGCTGAAGATAATGACACCGTTTTCTGACGTTTTGATCTCCATGAGACCAATGATGAACCAAGGAACACACAGTAACCCGTAGTTGACCTTCTAGTGATTGGACATCCTGCCCAATCTGAATCACAATAGGCTCGTAACTTGAGATCACTGTTTGATGAAAAGAACAGACCTTGGCCAGGTGCGTTCTTAAGGTAACGCACAACACGGAGGGCTGCCTCCATATGGAGCTTACGAGGTTGATGCATGAACCTGCTTAACACATGTACAGAATATGTAATATCCGGCCTTGATACAGTAAGATATATCAATCTACCAATCAGTCTCCTATAACGGCCCGGATCCTTGAGTAAATCACCATTATCAGTCAATTTCAAACCTCGCTCCATAGGAGTATCAATAGGCGCCGCACCTATCAATCCTGCATCCTCAATAATTTCTAAAGCATACTTTCTTTGAGAAATAAAAATCCCACTTTTAGAGGTAGATACCTCAATACCAAGGAAAAATTTTAAATCACCAAGATCTTTGAGTCTAAACTTACTATGTAGGAATTTTTTAATTTCAGTAATGCTCACAGAATCATTTCCAGTAATTAAGATATCATCAACATATATCAAAAGTGCAGTGAAAGACTTGCCTTGTGTTTTGGTGAATAATGAGTAATCGGCTCGAGATTGAACATAACCTGCGGCTTGAATAGCCTCTGAGAACTTTGAAAACCACTGCCGAGATGCCTGCTTCAAACCATACAACGACTTGTGAAGTCGACATACCATGTTGTCCTCCCCCTGTCTCCGAAGCCCTGGTGGTGGAGACATATAGATTTCTTCATGAAGGTCACCGTGAAGAAAGGCGTTATTGACATCTAACTGATGAAGCGCCCAACCCCGAGCGGCAGCCAAGGCAAGAAGACAACGAACTGTGACGATTTTGGCAGTAGGTGAGAACGTATCCTGATAATCAATGCCCTCCAACTGTGTGAACCCTTGAGCAACTAATCGGGCCTTGTACCTTTCAATGGAACCATCGGAGCGATGTTTGACCTTATAAACCCACCGACAACCTATCGGAGTTTTCCCGGCTGGAAGAGATGTGAGAGTCCAGGTACCATTGTCCTGAAGGGCCTGCAATTCTGATTGCATCGCGCCCTGCCATTCCGGATGAACAGCAGCTTCAGAATAGGAACGGGGCTCTGCAACCTGACTTATTTGAGCAACAAAAGAACGCAGAGCAGGCTTGTAGCGATGATAAGAAACAAAGTGAGCCAAGGGATAACGTGTACCTTTATTCGGACCCGGAAGCAAGGGATCAGAGTGGGAAGGGCAAGTGCGCGTGACGTGAGAGCAGACATAGTCCTGCAGTTTCGCCGGCGGATTGTGGGTTCGGCTGGAGCGACGAGAAGGCTCGGGATCAGGCAAGGAAGAAGGTAAATCGGGTGTAATATCAACTAGAGATGATGAGGTGTCGTGGCAACCAGCAGAACTGGTGGGTGGCGATAGGCTGGGTGAAGTTGGTGTGGTGACGTGAACTGGTGCTGGTGTGTTAGCGAGAACTGGTGCAGGTGTGTTGACGTGAACAGGAGCAGGTCTGGTGTGTTGTGGTCTGGTGGGGACGGGGACTGGTGCAGGGGAATTTGGTGTAGGGGATTTTGGTGAATTCGGCATTATTTGAGTGGTGATGTCTGGGGTCGGGTCATCAAATGGTAGGGGAATTGGACCATGAGAACTGGGCTGATGTGGGAGATTAGGTGCAGAATTCTTCATCTCGAATGGAAAAACAATTTCATGAAAAACAACATCTCTACTTGTGAAAACTTTTTTTGTTGATAAGTTATACAATTTGTAAGCCTTTTGCCCAACAGGGTATCCTATAAAAATACAAGCCATAGCACGAGAATCAAATTTGTGTGTAGTATGGACATTGGTAGCATAAGCTAAACATCCAAAAACACGAAGATGATTAAACAGAGGTGGTTTCGAGTATAGACGCTCAAAAGGAGTTTTGAAAGAAAGGACGGGTGTAGGTAAACGATTAATGATGTGGACCGCAGTAAGAGCACACTCCCCCCAAAATTGGGTAGGAAGATGCGCATGAAATTTCAAAGCGCGGGCCACCTGCAAAATGTGACGATGCTTACGTTCCACAACCCCATTTTGTTGAGGCGTGTAAACGCAAGAATGTTGAAAAATAACACCATTTTCTTTAAAAAAAGTTCGGAGAGAAAGAAATTCACCACCATTATCACTACGAAAAATTTTAATGTGAGATGCGAATTGAGTGAAAACATAGCTAAAAAAAAGTTTTAAAATTGATTGTGCCTCATCTTTGTGTCGCATTAAAAAAATCCAAGTGAAACGAGTATAATCATCCACAATGGTAAGAAAATAATGGGCACCAGAAAGGGAAGGATGCTTATAACGTCCCCAAATATCACAATGAATAATATCAAAAGGTCGTACAGAGGAAATTGAACTAGAACTAAAAGGCAAACGACATTGTTTAGCCATTGGACAAACAGGACAATCATTATTGTTTTGAATTGAAATATGCAAAAAATATTTAGCGATGAAACCTAGACGAGAAGAAGATAAATGCCCTAATCGGTTATGCCAAAGGTGGGTGGATGGTGTAGTGAGGTTGCAAGCCGGTGAAGTATGTATTGTTGAGGAAGAAGGTGGGTTGTGTACGGATTTTTGTGTTGCCAATGCCACCAAGTAATATAGTCCATCACGCTGCTTACCCAAACCAATCGTCCTCCTCGTAACCAGATCCTGCAAAACACACCAATATGGAAAGAAAGTCACTGAACAGTTCAAATTTCTTGTCAGACGGCTAACCGATAATAAATCAACTTTGAATGTAGGCACACATAACACATCACGCAAGTAATAAATGGAATTCAAAGGTAATGATCCTTTCGCAGCAATATTGGCCGTTTCTCCGCTAGGTAAAAGAACTGGAGATAATGAACATTTTTTATTCTTATGTAAGAATAGTGTAGGAGATGAAGAGATGTGGTCCGTCGCTCCGCTGTCAATTATCCAATTACAAGTATCAACCTTAGACAAACCTGGTTTTGATATGGCGGTATGAGCTTGTGGGTTAGTAGCCACATTTTTGTCGTTTAAAAGAGACAAGAGTTGCTGCAATTGTGCCTCTGAAATTGTAGCCATTACCGGTGGTTTTTCGTCTTCTTTAGTGTACCCTTCAGAAACATTATTTGCTGCAGGATTATTCTTGAAACGATATGTATTTGAGTTTTGTCTCGCCTTTGGATGGCCTTGTGGGTATCCATGCAATTGATAGCATTTTTCGATGAAGTGTCCCATATCTCCACAATGGGTGCACTGTGGTCGTCCTCGAAAAGAACCTGCTCGTCGCTTGTCATGATCATACCTTCGATTCTCCTGTGGAACATTAGAAGGACGGGCTGCTGCAGCATATTGATGTGGTTTACCACCGGTTCTGACAACCATTGCAGCACTTCCACCTTGATTCGGCATGGTGTGGGTGCTGAGAAGCCGTTGTTTTTCTTCCTGAGAAACGGCTGAGTATGCTTGTCGGACTGAAGGGAGAGGGTTCATCAACAGAATCTGTCCACGAACAGCACTATAGGATTCATTCAGACCCATTAAAAACTGCATCAATTTCTGTTGATCATGTTGTGCTCCATATGTTGCATCACTGTAAGAAGCCAATTCATCCCATAAGCCTTTCAGCTTTGTGTAATAGGTGGAAACTGAGAGCTGGTCCTGTTTATGATAGGCGATATCTCGTTGAATTTCAAAGATGCGTGGTGCATTACTTTGTGAGAATCGTTCACGAAGATCTTCCCAAACTTCATGTGATGTAGCATAGTAAATTACACTGTCTGAGATTTCTGGGCTGAGAGTATTGATGATCCATGAGTGAACCATATCATTGCAACGTGACCAAGTTGCATAACCATTGGGATTGGTCTCTTCTGAAGGTGCCGAAATTCTGCCATTGACGAACCCTAACTTGTTCTTTGAGTTTAGAGCCATTGTCATAGCCCTTTTCCATACCGAATAGTTGTCTCCATTCAAAGACTTGGAAACCAACACTAAACCTGGATGATCTGAATGATGAGTAAAAAAAGGATTGGAGAGATCGGCTTTTAATGAATCTGTCGAGGAGAATGAAATTTCTGGCTTGGACGTGCCAGAGGCGGATGTGCCAGATGCGGAAGGAGATTTGTCACCAGGTGTTTGATCGTTGGCCATCGTAGCAAAGAGAAAAAATTTGAGGAGAAACCACACGAGAGAAAGAGTGCAGTGATAATTGAGTCAGGATTTTTTATCCAAGCTCTGATACCATGAAAGAAATATAATTATGCTGAATGAATTTCATTGATGTCGAACAGTGTATATATACAAAAACAGAGGGATTGTTCTACACGTCTATTACTCCTATAAACAATCACCAACGATAATATCAGCTACCATCTAGGAATACAATAAGTAGAATTCTAATACAAGATAAACTCTTCTAAATACAAGATATACATCAGGTAGTTTTCTCAACATTATTGAATTACCGTTTTTAGCATCTCCATCTTATTATATTCTGTTAATGATTTTACTTGTGTTAGTAAAGTTGTTTCAGCAAGAATTGTCTATAAAATGTTTTGAAACTAATTCCTCTATAACTCATTTTCAGTACCATTTGATTGCTTATTCTGTTTGACTACTTATACTGTTATTGTTATATAAAAAAAGAGGCTACTGATTTAATTGTATTTACATCCATGACAAACCATGTTTTTCCGATATATATATATATGTTACGTATTTTAATATTTTAGCTATTTTGACTTCTGATTTAAAATAATAAATAAGTTATGTTATTGGTTTCCCCAAGTAGTCACTATTTTGTTTGTAAATGTGATTTATAACTTCATGTGGTAATAAAAGCAGGGTTAAAAAATTAAATAGCACTATTTGAGGCTCTTTTTTGGGAACAGACACCAACTTACTAACTTAAGTTTAAAAGGCACCATTTATGGTGAACGGACAAAATTGCCCCCCACAGTAACCTTCTTCACCAAAAGGCTCGAAAAAGGTTCGAAAGAAGTTCGGAAAAGGCTCGAAATGATTTCGTGCCTTTTTACACTGTCATCGTGCCTTTTGAAGTTGTTATCGAGTCTTTTGGAAAAGTTATCGAGCCTTTTAGAAAGGTTATCGAGCCTTTTTGGAAAAGTCTCGATAACTTTTCCAAAATGCTCGATAACCTTTCTAAAAGGCTCGATAACTTTTCCAAATGGCTCGATAACAACTTCAAAAGGCACGATGACAGTGTAAAAATGCACGAAAATATTTCAAAAAGGCACGAAATCATTTCGAGCCTTTCTAAAAGGTTATCGAGCCTTTTGGAAAAGTTATCGAGCCTTTTAGAAAGGTTATCGAGCCTTTTTGGAAAAGGCTCGATAACCTTTCTAAAAGGCTCGATAACTTTTCCAAAAGGCTCGATAACTTTTCCAAAAGGCTCGATAACCTTTCTAAAAGGCTCGATAACCTTTCCAAAAGGCTCGATTAAAAAATTAAAAAATATTTCGAGCCTTTTTGAACAAAGTTTCCAGCCTTTTTGTACAGTAATCGTGCATTTTTGTACATGAAAAGGCACGATTGGTGTATGAAAAGGCACGATTGTACAGTAATCGTGCCTTTTCATTAAGTGTTCGAGCCTTTTCATACACTAATGAAAAGGCACGATTGGTGTATGAAAAGGCTCGAACACTTCATTTCGAGCCTTTTCAATGGAAGATTCAAAACAAAAAAAAATCAAATGAAGATGCGTTGATAATGTTATGGTTTTCAACCTCCATTGGAGGTCTGTTTTAAATCTCAGAAAACTTCAAAGTAAGAAAAGAATGTGTAAAGTAAGGGTATTTTTGTCCGTTCACCATAATAGGTGCCTTTTAAACTTAACTTATTAAAGCAGTGACATTGTCACCAAATCAGTTTAAAAAGGTGACATTTCTCACCAATTCCACATAAAAGCATTTGAAACGTTTTTTGATATATTGTTTCTAAATATTTAAAAGATACGATAAGTTTATTAGTTGATATTCTGATATCGAAATTTATGTTTCTAATATGCAAAGAGAATGGTTGTTTTCTACTTTGGCTCATTGACTATAGTATCTGAATTATTTTGGCTGGGTCACCGGGCTACGGGTGACACTACTGGAATTATTTGGGCCGGGTCACCGGGCTACGGGTGACACTAATTGGAATTATTTGGGCCGGGTCACCGGGCTACGGGTGACACTACTAGAATTATTTGGGCCGGGTCACCAAGCTACGGGTGACACTGCTGGAATTATTTGTGCCGGGTCACCGGGCTACGGGTGACACTACTGGAATTGTTTGGGCCGGGTCACCGGGCTACGGGTGACACTATTGGACTTATTTGGACCGGGTCATCGGGTTACGGGTGACACTATTTTGGATTTGTGACACTATGATATATGTGCTATTTGTTTACGTACTGTTTTATAAAATGATTAATTTGCATTGATTATTTCCGTCAAATTAGAGAGTATCAAATTATGATTTTATTTAAAAAGATCCTTGATTTATATTTCATTTTAGATTATGAATATATATATAAATGATTTATAAAGGTCATTCCATTTGTTATATTGATATTAATTACATGAATTGTATTAAACGTTATTTTTTTTTTTTTATGTTTTGTTAAATATTATCTTGAGTGAATTCTTCCTAAAGTTTATGAGTAAGGTTTTTGAACATAAAGGTTTTACAAAGGCTGTTTACTTTACATGTTATGCATGAATTTACTTACCGAGTTGACGGCTCACCCCTCGTCACCACCGTTTTGCAGATTGAGCTCTTGGATGTAGAATGGATGAGGTTTACATTAGCATATGAGAGATATGTTTCGCCGGAAGATTTAATTTTATATGTGTACGTGTTATAAGGAATCAATTTATTTAATGTTGTAATTACGGTCAGAATCTGAAAGTTTAGTGAAATTGATGGCTTCAGCTTTTAATGTTGTATTTTGTGGATAGATTATTGATGATATCAATTGTGGCTATTGTAAATTAAGGTTTCTGTAAGGTTTGAACTCCGTAACATCCTAATCCGTTGGGTCCCAGATTTGGGGTGTTACAGAAGTGCTTTCTGTTTAAGCTTGATTTGATAGTAACTTGACGTGAAACACATTTAATCAAAAGTAAGATGCTGATGACGACAGACACGAAATGAGCTCAACTCTGCAGTGCACTGGATGATTGTTTCATTAAATTTAACGGTCAGGATTTGGAACATAGAGCAATTTGTCAGAAAACTGACTAACTAGATAATTATTATTACTAATCTTGATAGGCTGAACAGTGAAGTGCTTTCTGTTTAAGCTTTATTTGATAATAGCTTAACATGAAACACATTTAATCAAAAGTAAAATACTTTTGAGTACATGAAATGGACTCAGCTCTGCCGTGCACCGGATCGAACCATTTCAACGAATTTTTCAGTTAGGAATTGAAACATATAGTAAATTCTTGAAGAAATCTGTTCAATTTCAAGAAACCTAACCGACTAGAGAATTATTATTATTATTATACATAAAAATTTAATTTGCTAAATTTTTAAAAGAGATGGTTGTGCACCTCCCCTCTATATTGGTGGTTAGAGCATCTCCCATCCATTCTCTATCTCTATCTCTAAAATAGAGAACCAAAAAGCAATATTCCTTCCAGATTCCATCTCTAAAAAATTTTCACTCCCACCACACTCTCTATCCTTATCTCTATCTGTATCCCTATTTCCATTTATATCTTCAATAATCTTCAATAACTTATATTTTCATTATTATTTTTAGTTTCTTTAATAAATTATTGTTCAACTAAATTTTAACAAATATTATTTATAATAACATTTGTAATTTATTTATTTTTTTATACTTTTTTAAAAATATAATGTTTTATTAATGCATGAATTTATAATAACTAATATTTAGGTTCTAAAACATTTTTCAACTAATTTTCCCAATCTACTTATTTTTTTTTCTAACTTTTTCAATCAACCATTTTAAATATAATTTTTGTATTAGACTTTTGCTATATAAATACATATAATTTGTTATTCTAAATTTTAATATTAATATTTATTATTTTCGGGTATTTGGTTTGGGTTTTTATTTATTACTAACTTATAATTATCAATTTGTAATAAGAGATTGCCCAAATGATGAAGTATGGTAAAGCATGGTAAATAAAAAATTATTAATTAATATTCAATATTGGACTCATTTTAAAGATCTAAATGAGACATTTCTAATGGTATAATTTTTATGTTAATAAAATGTATAAATTAAATTTTATTATACATTAATTGAATTTAATAAAAAAGTTAAAAGAATATAATTGGAATAAAAAAAAGTTAAAAAGTGGTTTTAGAGGATTGTAGATGGTTCTCTCAATTTAGAGAATGGAGATGAGCTTCTCTAAATATTTTCTTGGAAACAACATTTTAGAGGATGGGTGGAAGCAACATTTTCTCTACAATCCTTTAAATTTTCTTGGAAACATGAATTTAGAGGATGAGTGGGAGATGCTCTTAGGGGTTTGAGTCCTACCATACGAATTTTAAAAAGTATGTGTAAGGAGTTTTCTCCCGATTTATGGGGAACCGCACATGTACATTGTCTAATCTTAGTAGGTCCCGACAGTTCTATTATAATAGTTGTAAATTAATACTTTAGAAAAATAAATTGCAATTTAAACAAATTTTTTTAAGATGTAATTCCTCTTATTTTGTTATAGTTATTTTGCTTGATAAATAAAAAATACAAAATTACAAATACAAAAAATATAAAATAAAATAAAATAAAATCGAAAAGAGTAAGATTTGAAACTGCAATAGATTGGATTTTTCGATTGTTGGGCCCAAAATACATCTGATAAATTTGGGCCTGCATGCTGACAAAACAGGTCTTGTGTTGGCACGTCAGACTATTTTGCTGACATCATTAACATGGCAGCAGGCCAACGCTGGCGTGGACTGTCACGTCAGCGAAATCTGGTGATATTTTAATTTAGCCTATCAAATCATCCAAAATTGATGACGTGGCTACAAAAGTTAGAAGGTTATCGGTGACGTGTCCAGCCACGTCACCACCGATACCTGAAATTCAATTATCTTCTTTCAAAACTCCCAAATGTCACTGTTTCTACTTTTTAGGTTAATATCAAATCAAATAATAATAAACAAAATGGCTTTCGAAGGCAATTGTTCCAAATCCTACAAATATATCGAGTACAAAACGATCGAGTATTAGCATGATAATTTTTGTATTGGTGTTTTCATCTTTGTCTGCAATGGCTTCACTAAAACAACTAAGAAATGATGATTTATTGATATATTATAGAAAACTGCTTGCCATCCTTTGAAAAATCTTCTATGTTATAATACATGTGGCTTTCCCACCACCACTCAAGAAATTGCTTATTGCTCAAGCTTGCTTACACACGTGTCCTTCCCACCACCACTCAAGAGCTTACTTTGTTCACTATATATATATATATATGCTCTCTCTTGTAAAAATGAGCTGATGCTCTTTCAATATCAATAAAATCATCACATGTTCTCTCTCTCACTCGTTTTTCTCCCTTCTTTCATCTGATCTCTCTTATTTATTATTTATTATTATTTCATCTCTTCTTCAATCATTTCTTCTTCATCTATTATTCTTTGATTCACAACACGTTATCAGCACGATGCTGTTATTTCCAGAACCTGAAGTTCTGAATTTATTATTGCTAAGGCCTGAAGCTTATGAATTTATTACCACTGGAACCTGAAGTTCCTAGATTTATTACTAGAACCTGAAGTTCTGAATTTATTACCACTAGAACCTGAAGTTCCTAGATCTATTACCAGAACCTGAAGTTCTGAATTTATTATTACTAGAACCTGAAACTTCTAGACTTTTATTTATTAATACCAGGATCTGCAGTTCTTGATTTACTTTCTCGCATTTTATTTTTACGCAATTTACTTTCTCGCATTTTATTTACTTTTACGCAATTTACTTTCCTGTATTTATTTATTTATATGCTTTTATGAGATTGGCTATGCCAACCTACCAGAACCTGCAGTTCTGGATTTACTTTTTTCGCATTTATTATTACGCATTTTATTTTGTGAATTTTTATTTAAACAGTTTGGTCACCCATCCAGAATCTGAAGTTTGTGGATTTATTTATCATTACCGGAACTTGAAGCTTCTGGATTTATTCACTTACAAATATTTCTTTATATATTTGAAGGTTTAAATCCCTTGGATTTTTGTCAAACCAGAAGTTCTAACTCCGATTGTGATTTTCGGATAACCAGAAGTTGTAATAATGTCAAAACTTGCAAATTTAAAATTTGCTGCACTAGAAGTGTCTGGAGACAATTACATGTCCTGGGTTATTGATACCAGATTACTCCTAAAATCAGAAGGCCTATATTACACCATTGAAAATAGGGCCAAAGGCATATGAACAAGAAAAATCTACTGCCATGGTTATTATCTGTCATCATCTGCATGAGGATCTGAAAGCCCAATACCTAACTGTCGCAGAACCAGAAGTTTTATGGCAAGAACTAAAAGATCGATTTGATAACCAACCTGATGTTGCATTACCAAATGCCAGGTATCAGTGGCAACATTTACACTTTCAAGACTATAGATCAGTCTCTGAGTATAATTCTGTTTTATTCAAAATAACTACACAGCTGAAATTGTGTGGTTAGGATGTAATCCGAACTCATCAATAAAAGCAAATAGTAAATTTTCTCCCCTTTTCACTTTATCTCATACTATTATTCTCTTGTTCTTCTTCATCTTATTTCCGTTATATTATCTATTATTTTAATTTTACTCATCTATTTAATTTTATGCAATTTATGTATCTGAGTATGCCAACTAACCAGAACCTGAAGTTTCTGGATTTGTATAAATTATGTGTTTAGCCTAACTAGGTCAATCGTTAAGTTTCTGGAATTCAAACCAAGCTCGGCTTGATCGACTAACCAGAATCTGAAGTTTCTAGATTTATCATTATAATATTTAAGTTGGCGCGGTTTTACAAACCGATTAGAATCTGAAGCTCTAAATTTTAAATTTTAGTAAAAATATGGAGTTTTGGATTCATTACTATGTACATGAATGTCATACTTGGGACCTGAAATTCCAAAATTTGAATTCTATATAGAACCTGAAGTTCTAATTTTGAATACAAAGTATTGAATCTGAACTTGAAGTTCTTAAGTCTTGAACATGAAGTTCTAATCAGACTTGCAACTCTGAATTCAATTTAAATTGTGATATTAAAACTTTTTTGTCGAAGTTTATTAGAACCAGAAATTCTGAATTGGATCAGGTTACGATTCTTTCATCTAGAAAGTCAATTTGTAATTTCTATTTAGAACCTGAAGTTTTCTGAATTTTATGAACCTGCAGTTCATAGTCGAACCAGAAGTTCAAAAAATCAATATGATTCATGATTTTGTTTTAAGAAGTGATATATTTTCATATCTATATGTTTACACTTTTGATCACTTTGTCTAATATGCACTTTATTTTTCATTATGAATAGATAGGTCTTTAAACGGTAAATTGGGTGATATTGAAAAGCAAGATACAAGAGATATATGTCTAGCCGATAGTACAATGACACATATGATTCTGCGGAATTAAAAATACTTTCTGAATTTAACCCTGCTTAAAGTAAATGTTAATACAATAGCAGGTCCAGCAGATCTGATAGAAGGCTCCGGTAGAGCCATAACATTGTTACCAAACAATACTAAATTATGGCTATCACATAGAAACTATAAAAGATGAGAATATTGAGTATATGTGCATTACTTCTTATGATTCATACCAGAAACTTATTATGGAAAGGATGCATACTTTATCATATGGATTATATTACACTCTTATGAGAGGTGAAGAAGTTTTGAACCAAAAGTTCTCAGACCCAAAATTATTTATGCTTTAGCATAGCCATCTTGGTCACCCGGGATCTACAATGATGTATAGAATCATTGAAAATTCTCATGGACATCCATTAAAGAACCAGAAGATTCTTTTATCTATCCCATGAAAATTTATTAACTGTATGTTCACAAGGGAAATTATTAATAAAATCATCCCATTCTAAGGATGACTTTGAATCTCCGTCTTTCCTACAAAGGATTCAAGGGGACATATGTGGACCTATTCATTCACCAAGTGGACCGTTCTGCTATGTTATGGTCTTAGTTGATGAATATTGCCGATCAGTTGGGATTGATGTTATACATCCCATTCCACATGTTCATACTCATAATGGATTAGCAGAGTCACTTATCAAGCGTTTCCAGGTAATTGGGAGAACTTTATTATTTCGATACAATTACTTTATTATTTCGATACAATTACCAATTTCTATATGGAGACATTCTATTCATCTTTGACCCACTGCTTATCATCATTGTCTACCATTACAACTTGTAATTGGTCATAGACATGCTCATTTTTAAGATATTTGATTATATTGTGTATGCCTTTATTGCATATCTGGCATGATCTAAGATAAGATTTCTCTACCATTCTAAGATTTATGACGATTTTAATTAATCTTTTATTAGATCGTCTATGTTTCTGATAGTTTATCTTCTTGCGCACGACCTGTGTATTATTATATTTATTAATTTCCAAATGGAAAGTTTCTCCAGAAAGAATAAATAAAAAGTCACTCTTATACAAAATGGAGATACCAGTTCGATTCTCTATATATATAAATGTGTCTCATTTCAGTCTTTGTATCACTCAAATACGAAAGATAATTGATTATCAGATAATTATTCATCGGTTACTTGATATATTAAAAGTGACAAAATTTTATAAGTTGCTATCTCATAAACCCCGGCCGGGTGATTGTTCATGAAGAACGATCTGAGTAAAATGCAACAAATAAATTATCTGATGCATATCATAAGCTTATGAACCTTTGAAAGGTATTGTTATCAGGATCCTAATGTAAACAAAACTCGAGTTATAAATAAATCTACTTTCTCTAAATCAACTCAATAAGAGTCTGATATATCTAAAGAGACACGAGTCTATGAAATGACTAAATCCATTGAAATAGAAGAAATCTCTACAGAGATACAAGAATATAAGAATTAATAAATTTCTATAAATCATACATGAGAAATGTGGAATAGTGAAGAAACAATCATCAGTGATACATTTTCAAATACAGTAGCTACTGGAATGATGATTATGAAACTCATAGTATCGATGATTGTAGACAAAGGCATGATTGGCCTAAATGAAAAGAAGCAATTCAAGAAGAATTGACTTCATAAGCCAAACATAAAGTATTTAGACCAATAGTTCTCCAGACACCTGAAGATGTCAAACTAGTTGGATACTAAAAGGTCTTTATACGGAAACGTAATAAGAAAAACGAGATCGTAAGATATAAGGTACGACTCGTAGTACAAGGTTTCTCATAGAGACTTGGTATTCAGTAAAGATGAATACGATTACGTTTCAAATTTTTGATAAATTTGGCTACTTGAAATACGTCTTTTAAACGTAATAATCATTTATATGGTTCACTTAAAGCAGATATTTAAAATCCCTGAAGGATTTAAAATGCTAGAAGCATGTAAACTGAGATCTCGTAATCTACATTTGATGAACCTACAAAATCCTTATATGGATTAAAAACAATCTGGACGGATGTGGTATAACCGTCTCAGTAAATATCTGATAAAATAAGGGTATAATAATTATATTATATGCCCATGTGTCTTCATAAAGAAATCAGAATCTGGATTTGCTATTATAGCAGTTTATGCTGATGATATGAATTTAATTGGAACTCCTGAAGAGCTCCTGAAAACTGCTAAATATTTGAAAATGGAATTTGAAATGAAAGACCTAGGGAAGACAAAATATTGTCTCGGTCTGGAAATTGAGCATAAATCAGACGGAATACTTATCCATCAATTAACATATATTAAAAAGATCCTGAAAAGATTTAATATGGATAATGCTCATCCATTAAGTACCCCCATGGTTGTTAGAAATCTTGATCCTAAGAAAGATCCATTCTGGCCACTTGAAGATGGTGAAAAGATACTTGGTCCTGAAGTACCATATCTTAATACAATTGGTGCTTTATTATATCTGGATCAATGTACTAGACCAGATATCGCATTTTCAGTAAATTTGCTTGCTAGATTCAATTTAGCACCAACTCGGAGACATTGGAATGGGATTAAACATCTTTTTCGTTATCTTCGTGGAACGAAAGATTTAGGATTATATTATTCAAAATCCAACAACTTTTCAGGTTTAATTGGTTATGCTGTTGCCGGGTATTTATCTGATCCCCATAAAGCCCGTTCACAAACGGGATATGTTTTTACATATAATGGCACAGCAATCTCCTAGCGCTCCACAAAACAAACTCTTGTTGCTACATCCTCAAATCATTCTGAGATCTTTGCACTTCATAAAACAAGCCGAGAATGTTTGTGGTTAAGGTCAGTTATTTATTATATTCAAAATACATGTGGATTTTCATTATCTACCGGGGTGCCAACACCAATATTCGAAGATAATGCGGCTTGTATTGCTCAAGTTAGAGGAGGATATATCAAAGAAGATAGAATCAAACATATTTCTCCTAAATTCTTCTATACTCATGAACTTCAACAGAGTCGACAAATTGATAAACAAATACGGTCTACAGATAATCTTGTAGATCTGTTTACCAAAACATTGCCTACATCAATTTTTGAGAAACTGGTATATGGAATTGGTATGTGTCGGCTTTGTAAATTACAAGATTGATATTGAAGTTTCATTCAAGGGGAGAATTCAATCAGGGGGAGCAAAATTTTGAACAAATATTTGTATACTGTACTCTTTTTCCTTCTACCGGATTTTGTCCCACTGGGTTTTACCGGAAAGGTTTTAATGAGGCAGTTCTGAACACATCCACACCACTTGATCCAGAAGATCATTGTATATATATTTTTGCTATGGTTTTTGTCCCACTGAGTTTTTCCTAGCAAATTCAAATACAAGTGATGGAAATCCAAATATAAATATGAGTAAAGCTCTGAAGAAAACATTAATTTTGGACTTATATGTACTGTACTCTTTTTCCCTTCGATCAGGTTTTGTCCCACTGGGTTTTCCTGACAAGGTTTTTAATGATACAGTTATGAGGACGTCCAACACCACAAGATCTAGAAGATCTTTGTATATATTTTTCTAAGATTTTTGTCCCACCGGGTTTTTCTTAGAAAATTAAATACAATACAAGTGGTGGAAAATCCAAGGGAGAGTGTTATAATACATGTGGCTTTCCCACCACCACTCAAGAAATTGCTTCTTGCTCAAGCTTGCTTACACACGTGTCCTTCCCACCACCACTCAAAAGCTTACTTTGTTCACTATATATATATATATATCTCTGGTTGTTGGTGTTTGTTGCTGTGTTGGGTCTGTTGTCTGCGCCTGTTGCTGTTGGTTTTTCCTGGGCTGTTCGTTTTTGCTATCCTGGCTGTGTGCCATTAATAAAGTTCAATTGTTCAAAAAAATATATATATGCTCTCTCTTGTAAAAACGAGCTGATGTTCTTTCAATATCAATAAAATCATCACATGTTCTCTCTCTCTCTCATTTTTCTCCCTTCTTTCATCTGATCTCTCTTATTTATTATTTATTATTATTTCATCTCTTCTTCAATCATTTCTTGTTCATCTATTATTCTTTGATTCACAACACTATTGCCTTTGTTATTGTTTTTGCTGCATTTTTTTAAAATGGTGATACTTTGTTTGGATTTATTGGTGATTGTGTATATTTGTGTTTTTATTAGCTTGAATTATGTTACTCTGTCAGTGATGGTTGATGGTATTTTTAACCTGCAATGACTTCCCTAAACTAACAAGGACCAATGGGATCTTAAAACTCAAAATATTCTATATATTTGAAAACATATGTTTTTATAACATTGAAGTTACATTTAAGCTAAAAGTTTGTGACTTTCGGGCTCTGGGATACACTGCATTGCCGCCTTTCTGGCTTCTTATCAACAATAAGACTTGAATTATAATTAACAGCAGAATAGAGTAGCAGCAAGGCTGCATAAATAGCACCACAATATACCAGATATTGAGTCCGCTAGTGACTGACTATCTATACGAGAATGAATAGCAGAACTTGAAGTAGTTCTGCTATTAAAATAATGAAAATCCAGTAAACAAAGGAATTGTGGTGATTTATTTGGAAAGGATTAAAGGAAGACTTACCATCCTCCGAGAACGCTCCTCTTCTTTCTCCTTTTCGAATGCCTTATTCTTCCTGTTTGGATATTTTAATATTATAAATAATAAGTAAAGAAAGAAATAGGTTTGGTGGGTATGGGTGTTTGCTAAAGTTATAAAAATAAATGAAATAATCATAGACTGGTTCCTGTCACCTGTTTCATTGGCTCCATATTCATTGCTCAACTCAAATCGACTGCTAGAGTTATGAAGTCCTATTAGAGAAGCAGAAGGATGTTCATGTTCCGCCCTATTTTCTTTTCTGCTCCACCGGTTTTGTATTTATATGCAGAAAGATGAAGTCTAGGAATTAAATTCAAGGGGAGCCTGGTTCAATATTTTCTTTGTGAAAAGCATATTAGAACCAGAACTAAAACTTTATTCTCCACTAAAGAAGATTCCCATGACAATGCTGCTGTTCAATTTACTAAAGAAAAGGTGTATTATGAATTTGTGATTTTGATTGTTTTGAGACTTAGTTTGTACGTCCTTATGATGAAAAGTTTAAAAATCTGAAACCGTGCACGAAATATTGGTGTTACCGATTTTAAAAAGTTGAGGAACCAGGGATTGAATCTCTTTAACAAGGCTTCTTAATATTTGAATTATACTTGATTGATGCTTGGTTTGCCTGAACCTAAATGATTATACAGAATCTAGATAATTTCTTCATAAAATTTTAAGATTTTGTTCCGATAATTCTTAACCTATGACATTTCTTCTACATATATAAAATTATACGATAATGAATCTCAAACAAATGCATTAAATGGACACTTATAGCTACTCAAACATTCTATACATTTGAACAGTTATGTTCTTATAGTTCAAACTGTTCCATTTCAAATAAGTAAACAAAGAAATAGGTTGGCGTGTGCAATTGTTGGCTGGTTCTTGTCACCTGTTTTTTTATCTCCATGCACATTACCCCTGTCAGGGCTCTCAAGTTTTTTTTGGTGCCATTAGAGAAACACCGAAACAGAAGGATGTTCCACCCTGTTGTTTTTTTTTTTTCACTGGTTTAGTATCTATACGTAGAATTAAATTGAAGGAGGGCAGCCTGGTTCTATATTTTATGTTTAGACAAGCATATTAGAAAACTTTATTCTCCTCTAAAGAAAATTCCCATGACAGTGTTGTTTAATTTCAATACTAAGATGCTCCATCATAATGGTGATCGGAGATTCTCGTGCCAGTAATCTTGAACTGATTTTGATTTCTACTAATTTGGATACAAGATTTCTTTTCAATTCCATCTCTGTAAGATTACTTTACTCACATATAGAGTTAAATGTTGGATGCTTACACAAAATTTGTTAAGGAAAAGAGTGTTTGAGATATGATTTTGATTGTTTTGAGGCTTTGTTTGTACATCCCTGTGATGAAAAATTTAGTAATCTGAAACTGTGCATGAAGAATTGGTGCTCCCTTGTTATTTTAAAAGGTTGAGGAACCATGGTTTCATCATGCTAGGTTGATACTTGGCATTTTTGAGGGATTTTTAAAGTTCTTGAAGTTTCTCAATTTGCTTAATGTATTAAAAAATTCAATAAGAGATCGATCGATACTTGCATCGATCAATAAGAGGCTTCTACTAAAAAATATATATATATATATGCAAATAATTTGGTCTTGGTAGGTTAGTAGCTTCCTGTGTTTGGTGAATAAATGTGTCCTTCTATAAATACCTATTCCTCTCATATTCCAAAATGATATCAGAAATGCTGAAAAGCAGGTAAGCAGTGACTAATAAATTGATACATTTAAGAAAAAGTTTCAAGTTTAGAGACTCGGAGTAATTAGATAAATTTTATCAAAAGAGATGAAACTTTATTAATAAAGCAACATAAAGGATTCCAAGACTAAATATATTATATATATTTGAACAGACACATGTTTTTATTAAGTGGGAAGTTACAGTTAAGCTGAAAGTTTGGGAATTTCTGGTGTAGACTGCTGCTGCACAGCCAATTTGCTGGCTTCTTATTAGCAGTAAGACTTGAATCAACAGCAACAGCAACAGCAACTGCATGGATTTTCTCTGCAACAAGTACAACTGCATGGATTGTCTCCGCAACAACATAAGCATTTAGCTAGACCGCATATTGGATCGCATCCCAAAACACAGAACAGTGCTTCAACTAGCCAGCATAGAGTACCTAGACTGCATAAATAGCACCACAATGTACAAAAAAATGGTCAAGTGATCGATCACTGATCAATATCTATACGAGAATTGAATGAATTAGAAAACCTGAAGAAAGGAGTTAAATGGTGATTCATTAGAAACGAAGACTTACCATCCTTTGTTGTTTCCCACACCTTTTCCCATTAGAGATCAGAAGGATGTTCTATGTTCTACTCTATTATTAGCTTATCTGTATCACTGGTTTGGTTCTTATTGATTTCCAGTTCTATATATATATTCTTTTTTCAACAAGCATATTAGAACGAGCAAAAACCTTATTCTCCACTAATGAGAATTCATTGATATTTTATTCAAACACCAATATGTCAGCTGGAAGGCATAACAGTGAAGCTTTCTGTTTAAGCTTTACTTGATAATAACTTAACGTGTCACACATTTAATCCAAAGTAATATGCTGATGACGACACGAAATGAGCTCAGCTTTGCAGTGTGCTGGATTGGACTGGACTGTTTCATCAAATTTTATGGTCAGGAATTGGAATATATAGCAAATTCTTGGAGAAGTCTATTCAGTTTGTCAGAAAACTGACTAACTAGAGAATCATGATTATTAGTCGTAGGCTTATGTTTAAGCTTTCTTTGGTAAGAATAATGCTTGGGCAAGATAATGACCCCATCAAAGGGAGTGTAGCACGTGGCCCAATTTGTAAGATAAATGTAAAAAGTAAAAGTAAAAAAGACCACTTATTACACTCTCATTAGTGGGGTCAGTATTTTGAGTACTGGCTGGTCAGTATCCAAACATTATTTATTTGGTAATAGCTTAACGTGAAACACATTTAAGATACTTTGAGTCCCTGAAATGGCCGACTCAGCTCTGCCGTGCATGGATAGGACTGTTTCAACGAATTTTTCGGTTAGGAATTGAAACATATAGTAAATTTGTGAAGAAATCTTTTCATTTTCAAGAAACCTATCCGACTAGAAAATTATTATTATTAAACACAAAAATTTCATTTAGAATAACTAATAACTAATAATTTTGCAATTTAAACATTTTTAATTTTGCAATTTAAACATTTTTTTTTGTGTCGATATTACCACCCATAAATATGATAAGCACACCCATATTTTAATAAAAAATTTAACTACAAAACATCTCAATAGAAATGTACCAATAAGAACAAATCAGTGTAATTAAAAATAAACCAAATACTATGTACACTCATTAATTACACACATATCTTCAACTATATCTTTTTATTAAAAAAAGAAAAAACTAAACCCTAATTTTATTTCAAGTATCAAAGTGAGATGCTGTTGGGAGATGAAATTAAACTATACTAAACACACATTTAACATTTCCAATCCAACTTGTTTGTATAGGACTGCAAAAGAATTTTAGTAGTTTAGGTCTAAGCTTACTTTGCAGTCTGTTATTGCTTGCAGAATCTAAACCTAACTCTCTCCATCAACACCGCAGACTGCTTTCTGATGGTAGTCTGCACAAAACATAAAGGAGATTCTCCTCCAATATATCAAAACAAGAATAAGATTTTCTTCAAGAATAGCATAATCGTGATACACATTTAATCAAAGTGAGATGCTGTTGGGAGATGAAATTGACTAAGCTTAGCTGTGCACTGGACTGTTTCATTGAATTATATGTTAGCAAATGGAACATGTAGCAAATCCTATAATTATATCAAGTCGAGGTGAGATAAGTGTTTGATTCGAGTTGGGACAAACCAGTGCCAGTCAAGCTAACTCCCATGACAGTGTTGTTTAATTTCAATACTAAGATGTCACATCAAAAATATGATTGAAGATTCTTGTGACAGTAATCTTGAACTGATTTTGATTTCTGCTAATTAATTTGGATACAAGATTGGATGGCTATACTAAATTTGATAAGGAAAAGAGAGCCTGAGAATATAATTTCCCTTATTGACTGCTTTTCTCTGTCACAGATGTGCTCATGACTCTTTGAGAGCTTGTGTCGCGATTCTTCAAAGATTCAGTCAGTCAAAATCTATGCTTGTCAACCAAGATGTGGCTCAGCAGAAGCTTTTTCCTCTTAAATCTCACCAGTTCAATCATTCATTGTCACCTCTTATGAGCAGTCAGCAGCATTGCTTCCCATTCTAGTATGTATCAAGCCTTCAAAGAGAAGTGAAGGAATATGGTGTCATTCAACTTCTAATACTATTCCTGACCGAATCCACGATATGATTAGGAAAGCTGCACTGATTTTGATCTGGAGAGAAATCAGAGAGTTCAGTTTATGGAGTCTCTGCTGAAGTGGTTATCCTCATTGATCTAGCACATAATGGTGATCCCAGGTTGAATTCAATAATAGCACAAGTATTCACAGTCTATTATTAAAAAGATTATCATTTTCTTCTGTAAATTTTGCCATTTAATGAAGGGAGACAGTAGAAGCATTGAAGAATACTGAATACACATGTAAAGCAGAAACTATAGATTTCATTACGATAAAAAAGAAGAACATGACGTTCTAAATTTAGCTAATATGGGCACGTCACCATATTATGCTGACTTGACTAACACGTCAGCGAAACATGGTGAGCCGTTTCGCCATGTCAACAGAGATATTATTGACTTGTCCAAATGCGGAGTTAGAGCTGAATTTGTCGGCCACATCACCTGAAATTGCTGATGTGTCCAAAAAGGGCATGTCACCGATAATCCGATCACACATAAGCAGAATCCAGTTACCGAAATCCAACTGTCTTCTTGCAATGGCCTCTGTAAAACAATGAAATGATGTTTGATTGATTTATTCAACAAAACTACCTGCCTTTTTAAGTGGTAATACTTTCTTAGGATTTATTGGTGATTGCTGATGATTGTGTTTATATTAGCTTGTAAATTGTTGTACCAGTAATGGCTGATGGTATAAGGCTCCATTTGGAAGATCTTCTTCAAGTAGATCTTTTAGGAGTAGATTTTTTAAAGTAGACCTTCTATAAGTAGAGTTTTAATGGGAAGATGTTGGTCGTTTGATTGTCAATTAGAAAAAGCTTTTTTCAATGGTAGGATTACCAAAATATTCAAAAACTATTTTAAATGATATGGTTATATTAAATATTTTAGTGTTATTTAAAATGCTCAAAAAAATCTACTTGGAAAATCCTAAAATTTGAGCTTCTCTAAGTAGATGATGTAAAACAATTTTTTTAGGGCTTATTAGTTGGGCTTTTGAAAAACCTCTATTGGTAAAAGATCTACTTGTAGTAGATCTATTAGAAATAGAGTTTTTGAAAAAGAAAAAAAAATTATAATTGTTTAGTTGGTAGACTTTAAAAAAAAAAAAAAAAAAAAGTATATTTGGAGAAGTATCTCCCCATGAGCTTTTGCCTAGTAGAGGTTTAACCTCTATTAGCCTTTACTCAATTTAAAATAGACAATCTCAAAAACTCAAACAAACATCTCTAAAAAATTCAAATAGACGTTTGTATATCTTTTGAGGCAATAGAAAGCTCAACCAAACAAACACTAATCATCACAAGCTCTACTGAGTGAAAACCAGACGACACAAATTTTTTTTTTTTTTTAAAAAAGCTCTTTTAGTCAATAGACAAACTCTTCCAAATGGACACTTAATCTACTTTGGCTTCCCTAAGCTAACAAGTACCCATGGATCTTATAACTCAAATATATATATATATATATATATGTGTGTGTGTGTGTGTGTGAATACATATGTTTTTATTAAGTTGAAAGTGTGTGTATATATATATATGTGTGTGTGTGTGAATACATATGTTTTTATTAAGTTGAAAGCTGCTTAATTATTAAGTTTTTATTAAGTTGAAAGTGTGTGTATATATATATATGTGTGTGTGTGTGAATACATATGTTTTTATTAAGTTGAAAGCTGCTTAATTATTAAGTTTTTATTAAGTTGAAAGCTGCTTAATTATTAAGTTGAAAGTGTGTGTGTGTGTGTGAATACATATGTTTTTATTAAGTTGAAAGCTGCTTAATTATTAAGTTGAAAGCTACATTTAAGCTGAAAGTCTGTGACTTTACGGTTGTGGGATACACTGCACTGCCGTCTTGATGGCTGCTTCTTATGAGCTGTAAGACTTGAATTAAAAGCGACAGCAGAATAGAGTAGCAAGGCTGCATAAATAGCACCATAATATACAAGCTAGGATGGTTGGTTAGAACCTGAAGCTAGTTATTAATTTTGAGAGAGGCGAGTGTAGAGAATATTTTGTTCTCTTAATATTGATAAGCTTGATTTACATGTATATATACATACTTTGCACAGGTCGTATATTTACACTAGATAACAAAGTCTACTTCTCCTAAACTAATACCTGATAACAATAAACTAAATATATAGTCTTCAAGTGTATTAGTATAAGATAATGACAAGTCTCCAAGTATGAGGCGGAAGCTAATTTGTATGAGAAAGCTGATTGGTATGAGATTCCAAGTCTGAGGTGGAGTTGGACTTCAAGTCTGAGTTAGAGTTGGATTAATATCCGTAAGAGTCCTAAGAGCCCTGAGAGTCCTGAATCCTGAGACTCCCCCTCAAGTTGGAGAGTGAATGTCAAGAACGCCCAACTTGCGTATCAGACGAGAGAACAGATCCTTGCCTATTGGTTTAGTGAACACATCGGCAATTTGAGATGAAGAAGGGATGTACCGGGGGATCAATAACCGGTCCTGAATTTTGTCATGTACGAAATGACAATCTAACTCAATGTGTTTTGTGCGTTCGTGGAACACTGGATTTTGAGATATGTGAATAGCCGCCTGATTGTCACAAAACATTGTCATTGGAGAAGTATGGGAGATACCCAAATCTGTCAAAAGATACTTTAACCATTGAAGTTCACATGTGAGAGAAGCCATTGATCTATATTCGGCTTCAGCGGAAGAACGAGAAACCGTAGATTGCTTCTTTGTCTTTTAAGAAATCGGACTTGAGCCAAGAAATGTACAATAACCACTAGTGGAACGACGAGTGATGGGGCAACCTGCCCAATCAGAGTCACAAAAACCTGAGATATGAAGAGAACATGAGGCTGATAACAAAATACCTTTGTTGATAGAACCTTTTAAGTAATGAAGAACCCGATGAGCCGCATCCAAATGGGAAGAGCGAGGGGACTGCATGAATTGACTGAGGTAGTTGATAGCGAAGTTGATGTCAGGCCGTGTGACAGTGAGGTAGAGCAGCCGACCAACTAACCAATGGTATGTGGTCGATTCCGGCAACAAAACCCCATCATTAGCCGCAAGGTTGATGTTCTGTTCCATGGGGAACTCGGCAATTCGACCACCTGTAACACCAACATCCTCCAAAATGTCCATAGTGTATTTACATTGGGAAAGGAACAACCCATGTTGTGATCTAGCCACCTCAATGCCAAGGAAATATTTTAATTTTCCCAAGGCCTTGATGTAGAATTTTTGTTCCAAAAAACTTTTCAGTTGTTGAATTCGAATGGAGTCATTTCCTGTGACAATAATGTCATCAACATAAACAAGAACAAACACAGAAGAGGAACCACATATATTAGTAAACAATGAATAATCAGATTTAGACTGAGTGAAGCCGGATGTGGTCAAGGTGGTAGAGAATTTGGCAAACCATTGCCTTGAAGTCTGTTTCAAACCATATAATGATTTGTTGAGTTTACATACTCGTTGCTCCCCCTTTTTCGAAAACCCAGGTGGGAGAGTCATGTACACTGTCTCATTCAGATTCTCTTGTAGAAAAGTATTTTGAACATCGAATTGTTGAATGTCCCAACCTTTGATGGCAGCGATGGAAAGCAATAATCGGACAGTGACTAACTTTGCCACAGGAGTGAATGTATCATGATAATCAAGGCCCTCAATTTGATTGTAGCCTTTTGCAACTAAGCGAGCTTTGTAGCGTTCAATCGAACCATCAAAGTGATACTTAACCTTGAAAACCCATTTACACCCAATAGGTTTATTTGATGATGGCAAAGAAACAAGATGCCACGTGTTATTTTTTTCTAATGCCTCAATTTCAGTTGTCATTGCTGCTATCCAATGTGGGTATTTGATGGCTTGGGAAAAGGACTTAGGCTCAACTGTAGAATAAACCTTGGACAAAAAAACTTTATGTGATAAAGAGAAATTACTGTCAGAAACATATAAGGCCATTGGATAAGAGGTGGAAACTTTAGTTACCTTAGAGTCAGATTGGACCAAATTTGCCACATGAGGGAAAGTAGGACAGTGATAGTTTTTCAAATATGATGGTGGCTGCCTTGACCGAACCGATCGAATAGGAGGAATGGGTTGTGAACTAGTTGACACAGGTGAAGAATCCAACACTGGAGGGGCATCAGGTGACATCTCATTATCAAGAGAAGCAGCTGATGAAATCGTATCCTCATGAGCTGCGGACTCATGTGGAACGGATGAAGTGGGTGGCAAAAAATTAAAAGTGCCATCATCATGTATGGGTAATGTATGAACCGGCATGTGTGAATGAGTGGATGAAAATTTTTTAAAAGGAAAAATATGTTCATGAAATATGACATCACTAGATGTAAAAATCTTTTTAGACTGAAAATCGAACACACGGTATCCTTTTTGGCCGTAAGGATAGCCAACAAAAACACCTGGTGTACCTCTTTGATCAAATTTATTTGTGACATAAGAGTTTCGAGCAAAACATAAGCAACCAAAAATTCAAAGTTGAGTAAAAATCGGTGATTTTTGAAATAACATCTCGTGAGGTGACTTGCCTTTTAATAAAGGGGTTGGTAGTTTATTTATGATGTATGCAGCAGTGAGGACACATTCTTCCCAAAAAGATAATGGAAGATGAGCTTGAAAACGTAAAGCTCGGGCAACATTTAAAAGGTGACGGTGTTTGCGTTCGACTACACCATTTTGTTGTGGTGTAGCAACATAGCTGCGTTGATGAACAACACCATTAGATGAAAAAAAAATGCTGCATATTTTTTGATAAAAATTCAGTGCCATTGTCGGTTCGAACAACTTGAATTTTAAAATGTTCATTTATGTCACCAACCCAAGAAACAATAGTTTTGATTTGAGAATTAAATTAAGTATGAACCATGGCAAAAAAAGATTGTAAAATGTGAGATGTTTCTGATTTAATAATATATCCATGTGGCACAACTAAAATCGTCAACGATAGTTAAAAAAAATCTAGCATTTGAATGTGATGGTAATGAAAAAGGTCCCCAAATATCACAGTAAATCATTTGAAATGGTCTACTAGTTTTTATTGAACTATTCGAAAAACATAAACGAGTTTGTTTTGCTTGAGGGCAAATCATGCAATCAACATTATTTGAAGAATGAATAAAAGAGAATTGCTTAGCTAAGAGTTGTAAACAACTAGGTGAAGCATGTCCTAATCGGCAATGCCATAATTTATTTTGAGCTGAATTTTGAAAAGAGCAAATTGTTGTAGGATTTTGAAGATGGTAAAGTCCCTCATGTAGGCGTCCCAGTCCAATCTTCTTCTTCGATAACAGGTCCTGAAACACACATTCATCATTAGAAAAGGAGACAGAAATTTTTCGAGTCTTGACAAGCTCACTGATGGAAATTAAATTGAATTGAAAAGTGGGAACAAATAAGACATTTGTGAGACATAATGTTGGTGAGAGAGTGACAGTTCCTACATGAGTAATTAAATGATCCGTTCCATCTGGGAGTTTAAGTGTGGAATGTTTAGAGCAAGTAGAATAATTAGAGAACAAATTCAAAGATGAGCTCACATGATTTGTCGCTCCTGAGTGAATGATCCATACGGATTTATAGGAACATGAGAGGGAAATACCTATCAGATTTGCGTGGGGTGCAATATTACTCGAATCAATCATACTCAAAAGTTTGCTATATTGGTCCATGGTGAAAGTGAGAGGGGCGGCCGAATGTGGAGCATTGGCGGCCGAATGTGGAGCAATGACTGCCGAGATTGCATTGGCATGGAAATTTTTGGGAGCATACCTATGTATCTTGTAGCATGTCTCTTTGTAGTGACCAACGGTTTTACAATAATCACAATACGGACGTGGTTTACCTTTGCGATGAGTCGGACCTTGTGGCTTGTTGTTGAAGGGCTGATTTGAGGCTTGTTCTTTGCCGAATTTGCCACTATTATGAGGCTAAGATTGGCAATAATTTTTCCTCTGAAAATTCAAGGCTGCAGCCTCTGGAACGGTGTTAGACAGGGTATGAATCTCTTGTTGCTTTTCTTCTTGCCTGACAAGAGAATAAATTCTTGCAACACTCGGAAAAGGATCCATTAGTAAAATTTGGCTACGAATAGCTGAAAAACGATCATGAAGGCCTTACAAAAATTCCATTGCTCGATCCTCTTGGACCCGAGTGGCAGCCGCATGTCCATGACCACAAGTGCAAGTAGAAACAGTTGATAATGAAGTTAATTCATCCCATAAAGATTTAAGTAAAGATTAATAAGTTGATACTGTAGTGTTGTCTTGTTTGAGCGAAGAGATTGATTGCTTGAGCTGATAGATTTTGGGTGCATTCGTCTGTGAGAATTGGTCACTCAAATCCTTCCAAATATCATGAGCGGAATCAACGTAAAGGATGCTACCACGGATCTCTGGTGTAACGGAGTTAAGAACCCAAGAAGCAACAAGATCATCACATCGAGACCACTTGGATTTCTCAACGGGATCAGTTGGTGGCGTGATGGTACCATCAACGAATCCAAGTTTATTCTTTGCTCGCAGTGCCCTTGATATGGACCGTAACCAAGTGTTGTAATTGTCTCCTGACAACATCGGAGAGACCATAATGGCTGTGGGATTGTCTGAGTGATGAACGAAGAAAGGGTCGTTGGATCCCTGATTAGATAAGAGATCATTGGATCCTTGAGAATTGGATCCTTGAGAAGTAGGGCTCGAGTCCTTTGGATTTGTCATGTTTGTGAAGAAAGCTAAAGAGAATTGTGGAAAGGAGAAGGAACAAGCAGAAAAATACGGGAGAAGGAGAAAAGAATCAGAGTTGCTCTGATACCATATTAATTTTGAGAGAGGCGAGTGTAGAGAATATTTTGTTCTCTTAATATTGATAAGCTTGATTTACATGTATATATACATACTTTGCACAGGTCGTATATTTACACTAGATAACAAAGTCTACTTCTCCTAAACTAATACCTGATAACAATAAACTAAATATAACAAGTAATAGTCTTCACGTGTATTAGTATAAGATAATGACAAGTCTCCAAGTATGAGGCGGAAGCTGATTTGTATGAGAAAGCTGATTGGTATGAGATTCCAAGTCTGAGGTGGAGTTGGACTTCAAGTCTGAGTTGGAGTTGGACTTCAAGTCTGAGTTAGAGTTGGATTAATATCCGTAAGAGCCCTGAGAGCCCTGAGAGTCCTGAATCTTGAGACTAGTTTTGCCAGTGAATGGAAACTTATTCGAAAATGATGACTTACCATCCTTCCCAAAAGCTCCTCTTCTCTTTCTCCTTGGAAGGCATCTTCAATTCTTACATGTATGGACGTTATAAATATAGTTCACACTGCTCCATTTGAAATAAGTAGAAGAAGATAAATTAAGGAACAAGCATAGGCTAGTTCTTGTGATCACCTGGTATTTCGGCTCCATGCTTATTTCCCGTGCTAGGGTTCACTAAATCCACTAAAGAACCAGAAGGATGTTCCGCCCTATTGTGTTTCACTGGCTTTGTGTTTATATGCAGAAAGATGGCTTTGTGTGTTCACTGGCTTGGTGCTTTGTAATTTCTAGTATTCTTTTTCCACAAGCATATTAGAATCAGATTGTATATGATTGGAGTGGACTGTATTGGACCGAATAAGATTATGTCTAATATAGTCTTATGTTTGATGCTACATAGTACTATACCATGCTGGACCGTATTGCCACGCGTTCATCTATCAAAATTTTATTTTAATATATTTATATTTTTTTGTATATGCTTTTGTCTTCTTTTAAATAATTATTTATTTTATTTTATCCTATAAAATTTAAATTGAAAAAACAACATGAATCATTTTTTTTTTAAATTTTAATATTTTATTTGGGATACATTCTATTATTATTATTTGTATATACTACTTGATGTGCAACCACTCGAATATGAGACATTGTCAGATTGAATAAATTCTCTTTACGAGCAGTGGCGATGGTACTCTTGTCTTCTTTTAGATACTTAATTATTCAATTTTATTAATTTTTATCATATAAAATTTTTATCGAGAAAATAACGTAAATCAAAATTTTATATTAATAATTTGTTATATGTGGAAATGTCTTATTTATTTGTTTCTCATTTAATATGTTTGATCTTTAAAATATTACTTTTTTATTTTTATATTTTTTTTAAATTGTATTTATATATATTTATTTATTTTTTAAATTAAATTTTATCAAAACAAAAACCCAAACTACAAGAATTCATCGTCAAATCAGTGCATTCAGCTTCCAAATCGTGAAGCCTGTATGAATTTCTAAAAGAAAAACTTTGCACGTGAGAGACCAAGTTTGAAAATCCAGCCCAGTCTCGCTTTTTAACATTGGACTGATTAGTCCAGTGTGGGCCGGATAAAGTCAATCCACCGGATTAGTTAATCCGGTCAAATAATTGAGCCAAACACCGGACAGTATTAAATTAGTATTGTCCGGTCCTCTAATCCGGTTCAGTATGACGTAACAAACAGGCTCGAAGTTTCTTTTACCAGTTTTCTTGAGTTGATTTTGATCTCTACTAATTTGGATACAAGGTATATAACCAATTCCATCTCAAGTACGATTAATTTACTTACATATACAAGATGTCTTGAATTGATATATGTTTTCCCTCATCAATATTTTTTTCTCTGTCACATATGTGTGTATGACCCAGATTAATTTGGTCACCAGCATTAAACAAGTTTTGATTAAGTTAAATTTACTGCAGCCTCATTCATGCATTTTTAAACAAGTTTAATATGTATTAAATCAATGATCATGTCCATTTCTGCTGTTTAAATTGCAAAAGTCCTTTTTAATTAACTCAATAAATTATTTCCACATGAACATCTGCTCAATGAAAACTATAGATTACTTAAATATTATTCCAATCCTTGTAACAAATCTTGTACAAATATTATCCCAGTAACAAATCTTATATTATAATCCTCATATAACAACAACAATCTTGAAAAGTTTTGAAGAACAAGACTCTAATTACATAGGATTCAACTCAACATACAAGAATAAAACACCCCCAAAGATTGGAGAAATCTCCCAAACAAAGTAAAATTATATATATATATATATATATATGGATGTTACTCATAAGACTCAAACACCATAAATGAACATATATGTTTGTAATAAGTTTAAAGTTGCAAATATAAGCTGAAGATCTATAGGGAAGATCGATCAGCAGTGTTGTGCCATCTCTTGTTGCTTATTCTCTTATCCAACAACAACGCTACAATCAAAGCACATGTCGCAGACCCAACAGCAGCATAAGGCGGCTAGGCTGCACGGTTAAGTAGCAGAAACTGGATTAGTTTTGCTAGTAAAAAAGAGCAATTTTCAGGGAATCATAATTGTTCAAGAAAACGACTTGCCATCCTTCGATAAAGCCTCCGTTTCCCTTCTTTTTGGAACGAGTAGCACATGGTGCACACATAGGACATTTAATCTTCTTCCCTGTTGATGAGCATTTTTTTTGTTACACGTAACTTAGTTGAAAATAACATCTCCAATGAAATAACTAATTAAAGAAAGAAAGATAACAATTACAGCTTTGCCGGTTACTAGCTTTTATATATCACCTGTTTTTTGTTTCGCAGGATGATCGTGTGCCTTGTGAGGCTGGTTTTTTTCACTTGAATGCACCGCTTCCATTACAGAACCAGAAAGATTTTTAGTACCCTAATAATAGCTTATTGCTTCCACTGATTTTTGTATATATATGCATAAAATATGTGGTTTAGTTTAAGCAATTTATTAATCAATCTCAACACATATATTCTCTTTCTACACAAATCTTCTTAACTAAAAAGTTTATTCTCCACTAAAGAAAATGGTAATGGCAGTCTGGCAGAGAGCTATTTAGTTTTTCAACAGCTAAGATATCAGTTTTTCAAAAGGAGATTCTTCTAGCCAGGGGTGAAGCCAGAATTTTAGTTTTGGGGGGGCCAATACAAAAATTAATATTTAAGTCGGTTACGCAAAACAAATCCCTTTTATATGTCAAAAATCATTTATAATTAAATTTATCTAATTTTTACTTCCATTTCCATTTCAATTACATAATCTCAGAGTCCGTAAGAAAATAGTTTTTTTACCTTTTGCAAAACCGATGTCTAATTTATTATTTTTATTATTTTTATACATATCAATGTAAATCTAAGCTTTTTCTGATAAGGTATCCTACAATCTGAGGGTATTTCCGGGAATGGAAGAATAAAGATGCTCCCAAAAAAAAAAAAAAAACCAAGTCAATCAAGTTTTTTTAAAATTTTAAAAAATAAAAATTATTGCACATGTCATCAACACACTCTCTCCTCTCTATCAATTCATATCTCTTTTACTTTCACCGCCTCTAACATCTGGCCTCTACCACTGCAAATATTATCCTTCATTTTCAATTGCAATTTGATTTCGTTCTTTGTCTCTCAAAGAGATCAAGTCATCAAGATCTCTTCTTTTATAATCTTTCCTATTTTATATTTAGTGCATATTTTCTTAACCGGAAAATCAAAAACTTGAAATTTCTTTGGGGGGGCTATGGTCCCTGTCGGCCCCCCCTAAAATCCGCCCTTGCTTCTAGCTTGGAAAGTGAAAAAAAAAAAAAACAAAAACAAAAAAAGAGAAAAGAAAAGCCTCGCATTGATTTGGCCGGCTACAAGGTTTCTTTTAAGATTCCACAACATCAAGATTTATATAACCAGCAAAAATTATCGGTCATGGAAATTTTGCACGTTTTTTTCTGTACGGGATCCTAATTGGCTTTAACATAAAATGAAAATAATATGTATTTTACACCAATAACAATTGAGATTTCAAACGAAACAAAAAAATGTACAGTATCCTGTACCAAATAATTCTATATAATTTGGTAAGTGAAAAGGTTTACATATGAACAGGAAAAGAGCTTTAAAGAAAAAAGTTGAGATACATATTAAAAGAGATTGATTGATCATCAGCATGTAAGTTAGAATTTGTGATTGGTTGTCACTATCAAAACCATATCCAATTGTATGAACATAGAATGGAATTTTGACAAAATCGAGTCTTTGTATGGAATCTATAGTAAATACTAAATAGTGATGGTTCTAGCACTCCCTTTGTAGCCTAGTTAGAGATTACTGTAATTATATAAGTCATATATTCATATGCTAAAGGTTACATTAGACTGGATTGAATTATCAATTTGGATTACAACTATATGGTATTATAATAATATTCAATAGGTAAATCTATATAGAATAAGTTTATTTGAAATAATCTTGTCAATTATGGACATAAAAAATGATTTCAAAGTAAGAAACTTCATATTTGGTAAATGATTCTCAGGTCAGCGGTTCGAATCCTACTAATGACGAAAGCTTTTAAAAAAATACATGATCGCAAATTAATAGAAATTGTCAACAACAACAACAAAAAAAAAAAAAAAAAAAAAAAGTGAGAAACTCCATTTTTTTTTCTACATTTGTGGAGTTAATTTATTAAAAAATTATAATAATTATATATAAACAATAATAATAATAATAATAATAATAATTAAAAGGACTAATTGCACAAACCTCCCCTGATTTTAGATCTAATTACAGCTAGATGGACATTTTGCTTGAAATTACACAAATTTCCTCTACCATAAGTTGACTTTCGTTAAACTTAATCATTGACCAAACTTTTAGAGTTAAATGACTTGAATGCCCCCATTTATATTATTATATTTCCTAAAATAAATAATTAAACAAACATTATCTAATATATAATAAAATTTTAAAAATTTAATAAAAAAGATGAGGATAATGTTGTTATTATTATTATTTTTATTATTTTTATATTTAACATCTAAAAAAAAGAGGTATTCAAGAGAAATCTATACTTATCAAACATCATGAAAACCAACAATGAAAATTTCTGCTTCTCCAATCATGAAAAAACTCATTCCATAAATATCATCAACAATTTTACTAGGAAGCATGAAGACAGAAAAAGAAGAAATCTAAAACCAAAACCTTTCTTTCTTTATTTTAGGAAAAGAAAATGGAATCAAGGAGCTCAATAAAAATTGAAACTTTAAATGATAGTGGATCATGAGCATATTATATAAAATGATATAAAAGTGTGATGATATTGGAAAAAAAAATGGCTTTCCAGATCGAGAATTCTAATTCTAATTATATATATATACATTAAATCTAAATCTAATCATCAATTTATATTTATAAATATTCATTTATTTTCTTTCAAAAACATATTCATTTGTTTTTTATTAAAAAAAAAAATTATGCTTTCGATTTGTACGAAGCTTCCAAATATTTATTTAATTAATATAAACTAAAAATATTATAAGATATATTAACAATAGAATTATATCAATTAGAAATACATAAATCTATTAACAATTAAAAGGGTATAATTGTCATGTTACTGGTTTTTAGATATTGATATTTAGACATCATAAATAAAAAACAAACACATCATCTAGATTTCAGATTTTAGTCACCATATATTCAGATTTCAGTCAACTTCAGACCTATTCAAACTTCAGGCAAAAAAAAAAAAAAAAAAAACACCACCTTAAGCTGAAAGTATGTGACTTTGGGGTTGTGGGATACACTGCACTGCCATCTTTTGATGGCTGCTTCTTATGAGCAGTAAGACTTGAATTAAAAGCGACAGCAGAATAGAGTAGCAAGGCTGCATAAATAGCACCATAATATACAAGGATGGTTGATTAGAACCTGAAACTAGTTTTGCCGGTGAATGGAAACTTATTCGAAATAGATGACTTACCATCCTTCCCAAAGCTCCTCTTCCCTTTCTCCTTGGAAGGCATCTTCAATTCTTACCTGTTTGGACGTTATAAATATAGTTCACACTGCTCCATTTGAAATAAGTAGAAGAAGAAAAATTAAGGAACAAGCATAGGCTAGTTCTTGTGATCACCTGGTTTTTCGGCTCCATGCTTATTTCCCATGCTAGGGTTCACTAAATCCATTAAAGAACCAGAAGGATGTTCCGCCCTATTGTGTTTCACTGGCTTTGTGTTTATATGCAGAAAGATGGCTTTGTGTGTTCACTGGCTTGGTGCTTTGTAATTTCTAGTATTCTTTTTCCACAAGCATATTAGAATCAAAACTAAAAACTTTATACTCCACTAAAGAAAATTCCCATGATAATGTGCTTCAGTACCAAGATGGGGATCCTTGACTCCTTGTGCCAATGAAGAGCTTTATGTTTGAAGGGCATGTTTAGCATGTTGTACAGGACTGGATTGTATATGATTAGAGTAGACTGTATTGGACCGAATAAGATTATGTTTAATATAGTCTTATGTTTGATGCTACATAGTACTATACCATACTGGACTGTATTGCCACGCGTTCATCTATCAAAATTTTATTTTAATATATTTATATTTTTTTGTATATGCCTTTGTCTTGTTTTAAATAATTATTTATTTTATTTTATCCTATAAAATTTAAATTGAAGAAACAACATTTTTTTTAATATTTTATTTGGGATACATTCTATTATTATTATTATTATTATTTGTATATACTACTTGATTTGCAACCACTCGAACATGAGACATTATAGACTGAATGAATTCTCTTTATGAGCATTAACGGCGATGGTACTCTTGTCTTCTTTTGGATACTTAATTATTCAATTTTATTAATTTTTATCATATAAAATTTATATTGAGAAAATAATGTAAATCAAAATTTTATTTTAATAATTTGTTATATGTGGAAATGTCTTATTTATTTATTTCTCATTTAATATGTTTGATCTTTAAAACATTACTTTTTAAGTTTTTTTTTTTAAAATTGTATTTATATATATATATATATATATTTATTTTTTAAATTAAATTTTATCAAAACAAAAACCCAAACAACAAGAATTCATTGTCAAATCAATGCATTCAGCTTCCAAATCGTGAAGCCTGTATGAATTTCTAAAAGAAAAACTTTGCACGTGAGAGACCAAGTTTGAAAATCCAGCCCAGTCTCGCTTCTTAACATTGGACTGATTAGTCCAGTGTGGGCCGGATAAAGTCAATCCACCGGATTAGTTAATCCGGTCAAATAATTGAGCCAAACACCGGACAGTATTAAATTAGTATTGTCCGGTCCTCTAATCCGGTTCAGTATGACGTAACAAACAGGCTCGAAGTTTCTTTTACCAGTTTTCTTGAGTTGATTTTGATCTCTACTAATTTGGATACAAGGTATATAACCAATTCCATCTCAAGTACGATTAATTTACTTACATATACAAGATGTCTTGAATTGATATATGTTTTCCCTCATCAATATTTTTTTCTCTGTCACATATGTGTGTATGACCCAGATTAATTTGGTCACCAGCATTAAACAAGTTTTGATTAAGTTAAATTTACTGCAGCCTCATTCATGCATTTTTAAACAAGTTTAATATGTATTAAATCAATGATCATGTCCATTTCTGCTGTTTAAATTGCAAAAGTCCTTTTTAATTAACTCAATAAATTATTTCCACATGAACATCTGCTCAATGAAAACTATAGATTACTTAAATATTATTCCAATCCTTGTAACAAATCTTGTACAAATATTATCCCAGTAACAAATCTTATATTATAATCCTCATATAACAACAGCAATCTTGAAAAGTTTTGAAGAACAAGACTCTAATTACATAGGATTCAACTCAACATACAAGAATAAAACACCCCCGAAGATTGGAGAAATCTCCCAAACAAAGTAAAATTATACTATATATATATATATATATATATATGGATGTTACTCATAAGACTCAAACACCATAAATGAACCTATGTGTTTGTAGTAAGTTTAAAGTTGCAAATATAAGTTGAATTTCTATAGGGAAGATCAGCAGTGTTGTGCCATCTCTTGTTGATTATTCTCTTATCCAACAACAACGCTACAATCAAAGCACATGTCGCAGACCCAACAGCAGCATAAGGCGGCTAGGCTGCACGGTTAAGTAGCAGAAACTGGATTAGTTTTGCTAGTAAAAAAGAGCAATTTTCAGGGAATCATAATTGTTCAAGAAAACGACTTACCATCCTTCGATAAAGCCTCCGTTTCCCTTCTTTTTGGAACGAGTAGCACATGGTGCACACATAGGGCATTTAATCTTCTTCCCTGTTGATGAGCATTTTTTTTGTTACACATAACTTAGTTGAAAATAACATCTCCAATGAAATAACTAATTAAAGAAAGAAAGATAACAATTACAGCTTTGCCGGTTACTAGCTTTTATATATCACCTGTTTTTTGTTTTGCAGGCTGACCGTGTGCCTTGAGAGGCTGGTTTTTTCCATCTGAATGCGCTGCTTCCATTACAGAACAGAAGAATTTTTAGTACTCTAATAATAGCTTATTGCTTCCACTGATTTTTGTATTTATATGCATAAAAATATGTGGTTTAAGCAATTTATTAATCAATCTCAACACATATATTCTCTTTCTCCACAAATCTTCTTAACTAAAAAGTTTATTCTCCACTAAAGAAAATGGAGATGGCAGTCTGGCAGAGAGCTATTTAGTTTTTCAACAGCTAAGATATCAGTTTTTCAAAAGGAGATCCTTCTAGCTTGGAAAGTGAAAAAAAAGAAAAGCCTCGCATTGATTTGGCCGGCTACATGGTTTCTTTTAAGATTCCACAACATCAAGATTTATACAACCGGCAAAAATTATCGATTGTGGAAATTTTGCACGTTGTTTCTGTATGGGATCCTAATTGGCTTTAACATAAAATGAAAATAATATGTATTTTACACCAATAGCAATTGAGATTTCGTACGAAAAAAAATATGCAAGATCCCACACCCGATCGATTCTGTATAATTTGGTAAGTGAAAAAGGGTTATGAACAAGAAAAGTGCTTTAAAGAAAAAAGTTGAGATAGAGATTAAAAGAGATTGATTGATCATCAGCATGGAAGTTAGAATATATGCAATTGTGATTGGTTGTCACTATCAAAACCATAACCCATTGTATGAACATAGAATGGAATTTTGACAAAATCGAGTCTTTTTATGGAATCTATAGTAAATACTAAATAGTGATGGTTCTAGGCTTCTAGCACAACCTTTGTAGCCTAGTTAGAGATTACTATAATTATAAATCATGTATTCGTATAATAATTAGAAAATCTTTTTTTTTTCTTTTTCTTTTTTCTACATTTGTGGAGTTATTTTATTAAAAAAATTATATATATTATATATATTATATATATAAAATAATAATAATAATAATTAATTTTTTTTTTCATATATTGATATAAAAAAAAATTATTGATGTAGGACCAGAAGGAAATAGAAAGAAAAGGAGATTGGGAAAACACAGCAATTCTTTATTTAATTCAATTCATCAAGTCTAACCCTACAAAATGCTCTAAATGGGCCTTTTATAATGATCAAATACAAGAGATAAATACAAAGAGTTTAAATAGAAAACAAATACTAAAAGATAATAACTTGAACCAATTATCTCTAAAGAAGATAATATCCCGAAGATAAATACTAATAAAATAACAAGATAATATCCCAAAAATCCCTTAATTATCTTTCCTAAACTTACGCCTAACGTAAGTTCTCAAATCCCTAACCACTTCCCCATCATTCTCCCCCGGTTGAAAAGAACTCGACTCTAGTGAGTGGTGCTGTAAATAATCTTCCAATAAGGACGGGGCGAGACCACGAACTTCGGATTCTGAAATCCAAGTATCCTCAGTTGAAGAACGTCCGTGCCAACGAACCAAAAATTGTCGACAACCACCCTGAGTAGAGGTAACAAGGCGATCATCCAAAATCTGCTCAACCTGATCGACATGATTGGCTGCAACATGCGGAATGCAAGGCAATGGGCTACTAGAAGGACTTGCAGAGACATCAGAGGAAATAATAGGAGGCTCAAACGTACCCCGGTAAGGATACAAGTCTGACACGTAAAACATTGGACTAATCGTTAAATAAGCAAGCAAATCAAGTAAATAAGCATTAGATCCAAGCCGATTGAGAACACGAAAAGGCCCAATGGCGTGGGCATGCAATTTTTTAACAGAATGCGGTGGAAAACGGGCAGGGCATATGCAAACCATGACAAAGTCACCCTCCCCAAACTCTAACGGTCTACGGTGCACATCAGCAGCTAATTTATAGTTATCATTACTTAATGCAATTTGGCGGCGTACCTCAGTATGTAAGTCATGCATATGAGTGGCAAAATCAGTAGCAAATTCAGATGTACGTGACTCAAGTGGTAATGGTGCCAAGTCAATAGGTTAACGAGGTGAAATGCCGTGAACAATCATAAATGGGCTTTTTCCGGTGGTTCGGTGGATTGAGTTATTGTAAGCAAATTCTTCCATAGGAAGAAAAAGGTCCCAATTACCAAGTTTATTACCCACCACACACCTAAGAGGCTAAGAAGGTTACTTAAGTTATGATTAACGACCTCAGTTTGACCATCAGTTTGGGGATGAAAGGCAGAGGAGAACTTAAGAGTAGTATCAAATAATTTCCATAAAGTCTTCCGGAAATAACTCATAAAACGCACATCACGGTCAGACACAATGGTAACAGGCAATCCATGTAAACGTACAATCTCCCTAAAGAACAATCGTGCGACAAGTGAAGCATCGACTGAGACGGGAGTACTTGTACAGAAAGAGCTTGGAAGGCAAAGAACGGTTGCTCTATGAGAAGAAGCGATAAATCAAAGAAGCCTTGCAAGGTTTGCTCTTTATTAGTATTATTGTTATTGTTGTTGTTCATATATAAATTCAATTCAATGTATTTAGAGTAACAAAATGGGGTTTTGTGTTTTTTAGAGGGAAAACCGATACCCACCGAGCTCAGGAATGAGGAGGCGGCGCTTCGCGCAGAAATCGATCTTGAAGACGTAAACACTGCTGGTATTTTACGTCGTTGTTCGGTATTATTTTACAATCTGAAGTCTAGGAGTGTAGTGCTTGCTTTCAATTTGTTGGCAGTTGTGAATCGTTGTATTGTGTTACTCTGTCTAGTTGGATTGGACTGAATTGGATTTGATGCACATTCTATTGATATGTACAAGTATTTACATGGTTAGGCAGAGATGCAAAGATGCATCTGTTTTTTGACAATTAAATGAAAAAGGTTGTATTTTTAAATGCTGCGGAGTTGTAAACTATTAAAAGTGTAAGATGTTGGGAAATATCTTTGGGAAATTGTTGCCATATAGTTTTAGTATCAAGTGTCTTTGAGAAGCTATTTTTCTCTCAAGGGATTCTTAAATTGTGAGGCTGATGAATTGGTGCATGGTTTAACTTGACATAGTTTTAGTTAGGTTCTTTACGCTAATATTTTGTATGCTTTTCTTTTATTTTGGAGATAAGATTTGCATAGTTGGGCATTGCTGTTAATATGCTTCTTCTTATGATTGCTGAAAAACAGTCCCAAAGACTCACATTGATGATGAATATGCTAATGCAACCGAAAGAGATCCTAAAATTTTGCTGACTACATCTCGGAATCCAAGTGCTTCTCTTACACAATTTGTAAAGGTTGGTCTCATTACACGTTATTCTTGACTATTATATCTGCTGATTCTAGCTTTATATTTGTTTATTTTTTGTTAGTGATGCTGATAGGAGTGTTAGTTTTTTTTTACTGTCAGTTTTATTCAATTGGTTTTATTTCTGCAGGAACTGAAGATTGTCTTCCCTAATGCACAACGAATGAATTGAGGTGGCTAGGTCAGTCTTTTGCTGAATTATTCACCTTGACTTTGTTTGCTTAACCTTGGATAATTCTAGTTCTCCCCTTAAGACTTGTGCACAATAGTTGTCAAATCTTCAACTTTCAGCTTTATGTCCTATTTATCTGATACATGCTCAATTACAGTATTTATCTAGATACATCCGACTGTATGCTACCCACCTTTATGAATTTATTCAGTAATAGAAGGTTACTATAAATTCCCCCTCTGAAATTCAAACTGTGGTCTAATTTAATAACTTTTCCATGATATAGATTGTGGACTCTATTTGTCCTCTTTTCTTATCTGTCTCTTTTTATGTCTTTGCTTGGATCAAGTTAAAACATCTTATGTCTCTCTCAACTTGTTTTATTTTTGAGCAATTAAGACGATTAACTACTACACTCTGTTTTGTAGCATAAAGCTACATTGTAAATTTAATCTTCAAGCAGAGCTACTTGATAAATATTTTAGAAGATTAATACAATTTCCAAAAATTCTCCCTTTGCAGGTTATATCTGAAATTATTGAAACTTGTCGTGCACATGATTTTACAGATGTTGTGTTAGTTCATGAACATCACGGTGTGCCAGATTGTTTAATAATAAGTCATCTACCTTTTGGCCCAACTGCTTATTTTGGTTTACTCAATGTGGTAAGTATGTATTTTGTTTTATTGACCTTTGCTTTGACCGATTTTTCTTGGTTTTGAGTATTTAATTTATATTTTTTCCTGTAGGTTACCAGACATGACATTAAGGATAAAAATGCCATGGGAACAATGCCTGAGGCTTACCCACATTTGATTCTTAACAACTTCAAAACCAAGGTATCCCTATCTCTGTTGGCGAATTCATGTACTTACTGGAAAATGGATTCAGTCTGTACAACTTGACTTGAAAAATTTGTTACAATCTTGCTTTTGAGAGAGAGAGAGAGAGCTGATTGTAAGAAAATATCTAATTTGGTCATATTTTATATTTAGATAGTAGTCATATTTCTAGCATTCTCTACATTTTGTGCATCAGTAGACCACTTTTTATGTAAAGTAGAGTGTTATGTAAATCAATACCCTTTTAAATAAGTTCTCCGAGAACTTTCTAATCTAGGATTATAATATGTTAATGGAACTCTTGATAACTTATCTAGAAATGACAGCATTATGTGTAGGAAATGTATTTGTTATAAGCATGAAGCACAATAGATTCCTAATATTGTGTAGGATATTGACATGATCAATACACACTGTTTTGATAAAATATTTTATAATGTTCATTGTCAAACAAATAATTCTTAGGAAATTGCATAAGAGAATCATTATATATATATATATTCTACATGTTTTCCCTTTTTATTAAGTTTTCTTTCTTAATCATTTATTGCTAGGTGAAAGGACGGTATACATCCTAAAGCATCTATTTCCGGTGCCAAAGCCAGATACTAAACAAATTATCACTTTTGCGAATCAGTCCGACTACATTTCATTCAGGTTGGTTTATTGTTGGATCTATCTAAGATGCTTGTCTTGGCTATATTGTACTTGGTGAACTTTGTACATACATTGAAGTGAATATTGATAGTAGATATTCAAATCTCCTCATCTCCTTTTAATGACTTGTAAACATGCAGGCATCACATCTATGAGAAATCAGGAGGTCCTAAATCAATTGAGTTGAAGGAGATTGGTCCTCAGTTTGAATTGTGTCTTTATCAGGTAATAATAGGCTGCTTTTTTTGTTTTTCTTCTAACTCTCAGTTTTCCCCTTTTGCTGGATATTCCTGTGAAGACATATACTTGTAAAGAAATAGTGTTAGCGTTTTAGCTTTGTGAGAGCTGCTATAGGAGATTCAAGGGTATTTGGTATCACATCCTTCAGCAGTACTTTGGCATTATTGTAGTAGTGTAATTTTCGAGTAACTGACTATTCTAATTGGTCCTCTTTTTTTGCATTCGTGATTCAGGTAAAGTTAGGAACGGTTGATCAAAGTGAAGCTCAGGTCGAATGGGTTATCAGACCATACATGAACATGTCCAAGAAGCGGAAGTTCCTTGGTGATTGACATGACAGCCATTAAAATGATTTTAGGCTTTTATATTTTTGTAGATGAATTATGTTGATTGAGGACCAAAAGAAAAGGAGATTTCTTTTGCTGTAATTTCAAATGCCAATCAAGCAAAACAAAATACTGATTAGCTTTATGCAAGCATGTGTCAAAAGAGTTTTTGGAAAATATGGATCATTCCTTACAATTCAACATGAAGATTTCATTTAATATAACATGGTGTTTATCTCTCTTTTATTTATTTAATTTTAACGCTTTGGTTGGCATTCTAACCAATGAATGCAGAATGCATGCCAAAATGACAAGCAAAACTCGTTTAATATTACTTGGTGAACATTGCACATAAGTGAAGCTCAGGTGGAATGGGTCATCGGATCATAATGACAGTTACTTCATTTAATAGAATATGGTGTAGATCTTTCTTTTGTTTATTTAATTTTAACAATTTGGTCATATTAATATGATAATATCATCTTTTAATTGCTCCGGTGAAGTTTAACTACATATACTCTTTTAACATCTCAAATAATTAGCATTACAATCACGATTTCATTTTTTTTGTGCATATTTATCTTTTTCAAGTGGAAAGATGCTTTAATTATCAAAAGTTTTGGAATTCTCTGGTGACTTGATCAGTTTCGATCGATTATCCATTAAATCAGTGTAGATATAAAACCAAATATATGAATTTTGATCAATCAAACCAAACCCAACTAGTAAAACCTTTTTGAAGTCCACAAATGAGCAATCAATGAAAAGAAAAGAAAATTTGTTCTTTGTAAGAACTTGAAGGGCATTTTTGTAATTTACAAAATACATTTAGGAAAATTAAACCATTTTTAAAAAACAAATTAGTGGTGTAACTTAAAAATGGACATTTATCAAATGAGCAGGGGTGTTTAACTATCACTTTTGTTATCTAAATCTCTCTTAAGACAATGGGTTTGACCATTGAGTCAAACCAATTAAAATAAAATAAAATAAAAATGCAATTTTTTTCCCGTTAAGCACCGTACAGTAGCAGCACAGTCTACTGTTATCTCTGCAAAACTTTCCATTTTCTCCATAGCCTTTCTTTTCTTTTGTTTTTGTTAAAACTTCTTTGCATTTTATCCATAACTTTCTTTCTTTCTTTTGTTTCGGTTTCTTTTTGCTTCGAGATCTCTGGTTCTTTTCTTTGGGTTCTCTTTTGTGGAGTTTTTCTCGGCTCACTGTTGGTGACGTGCTCGTGACGTTTCAGTTGCTGCCGGGGAAGACATCTTGTTTTAACGGAAGCGAAAGGTGGAATTAGTTCGTCTCCGTTTCGTAGCTGGTAATTGCTTTCATACGTCTCAGTACTCCTTTTACTTGACATTGTTAGATGTTGCTTTTATTGTTAGTGAGTTTGGAGATGAAAAAATGAAACCTTTTTATGAAAAGATTGAAACTTTTTCTTACAAAAATGAAGTTTTTGGTCTAAAATCAATGATGTATCTCTGATTCTCCAAGCAATTCGTTTGTATACATTATATAGATAGATAGATTCATAGGCATGTAAAAAATGAAACCTTTTTATGAAAAGATTGAAACCTTCTTACAAAAATGAAGTTTTTGGTTTAAAATACAGAAGAATTTGGTCTAAAATCAATGATGTATCTCTGATTCTCCAAGCAATTCGTTTGTATATATTATATAGATAGATAGATAGATTCATAGGCATGTCAACTCCTAAAGCCTCTTCCTTTACAACCTATTTTGAATCTCATTGAATTCCCTGACATGCTCATATCTCCAAGTTCATCAAAATTGGTATTATAAAATATGAAACATTAATGGTTATACATTATACAATTAAAGAAAAGGATGATTTTAGTTTATACAACAAATTACCCCAATCCACTCCAGCCCATGTGTAACAAGGCTGTGAAACCAAGCCAGAGGGCAATAATAGAGAATAGAGTTGATTGTTTCTTCTTCTATTGCAACAACTCACATTGTTGTCTAACTTTCGGATTGACAATTAGTTAAACAGAAACTTGCTCCCCGCTCTTAGATTTCATTATATTCTTCAACTTTCCAATTTTTAAAACATGCGGTTGAGTGCATAGCAATTCAATAAAGTAGAAGCGGGATTGTCCGCCCAATAAAAACAGGCTAAATGAAGAATGGGTTTACTTATCTTAATCTTACTTTTTGAAGCCCTAGCTTCATTGAACTGAGATAATATGAAGCGGATATATATAAACAGTGTTAGATGCTGTTAGTATTATCAGTGACTTTGGATATGCCAAAAATGAAACCTTTTTATGGAATTTTTTTAACTCTTTTAAGTGTTTTTGGGTTGCAATGTAAAGTCCCTATGCTAACTTCTAATATGCAATTGATTAGTATTCTTTTTTATTATTGTAATTTGCTTTGTTGATGTGCTTTTTGTGTATTTCTTTCCTCAGATAAGAGACCATGTCAGTCGTTGGAGGTGCAGCACTTTCAGCCTTCTTTTCTGTGTTATTTGATAAATTAGCTTCTCAATTTCTGGAGCACATCAAGAATCTGGGGGTAGATGACACACAGTTACAGAGGTTAAAAAACACTATAACTACGGTTTCTGTTGTGCTTAGCAATGCAGATGAGCTGCAATTTTTAAACCCATTGGTGAAACAGTTGATGGATGAGCTTAATGATGTAATCTATCTTGCAGAGGATCTAGTGGATGAAGTTAATTATTTAGTTGTAGCTAAACATCAGGGGAAGTGCAAAACATCTATTATGAATTTTAATGACAAATTTGAGAAGATGATTTTGAAGTTGGAGAACGCAGTAAAGCATAGAGACATATTTGATTTGATGAAAAAAGGTATTGGTGAGAAAACGTCTCCTAGATTGCCAACGACATCTCTAGTTGATGAATCAAAAACATACCTGGATAAATCACTTGTGATGAGGTTTTTGATGAATGGTAATGCAGTAGGTGAGATACCAGTAATTGCAATATGGGGTATGGCTGGGGTTGGAAAAACAACATTTGCTCAGTTGTTGTACAACGACTCAGAAGTGGAGAAGCATTTTTCTAAAAGGGTGTGGGTGCACGTTTCAGATACATTTGATGTGTTAAAGGTGTGCAGAACCATACTTCATTCTCTCACTTTTCAAGATTGCAACATCACAGATTTAGATCTAATCCAAGACAGGTTACAAAAGGCATTGAATGGTAAAAGACTTCTACTTGTCTTGGACGATGTTTGGAACGAAAATTTCAGTTACTGGGATGCTTTGCGATATATCTTGAAAGATTGGGTGCAGGAGGGGAGTCGAATCATCTTGACAACTCGCAATCAAGGCGTTGCATCAACTATGCATGCTATTTTTATTCATCACCTACCACTGTTATCTGCTGATCATTGCCAAGCAATTTTTGAAGCACATGCATTTGAAGATGACGGCTACCATAATCACCCAAACCTGAAGCTAATTGGTGAAAAGATAGTGAAGAATTGTCAAGGTCTTCCTTTAGTTGCAAGACTACTTGGAAGTTTGTTATACTCCAAAGTAGAAGCCAGTGAATGGGAGGCCATTTTAAAGGCCAAAATATGGGATTTTCCAAGTGATAAGACTCACATACTTCATTCATTGGGCATGAGCTACTGCCATCTTCATCCTAATTTGAAAAAATGTTTTTCTTATTGTTCTCTATTTCCCAAGGGGTATATATTTGAAAAGGAGAAGCTGGTTTTGTTATGGAAGGCAGAAGGTTTCTTACCATTGGGAAGTTATAAAACAATGGAAGAAGTGGGCAGCGAATATTTTGAAGAATTGGTATCAAGGTCGTTTTTTCAAGTATGTGGTGATGGCAAACCATGTTTCATTATGCATGACCTTATCAATGACCTGGCTCAATTTGTTTTGGGGAGTCTTGCTTTAAATTTGAAATTGGCAAGTCAAGTGGCATTTCTCAGATGGCTTACCGTTTTTCGTATGTAGTGGAGAGTTTTGATTCTACAAAAGACATATTTAAAGCTTTGGGGAAGGTTGAGCATTTGCGGACTATGCTGCCATTGAGCATTTCCACCACAAGTGGCAGAACCAATCAATCCAATCAAATCAAAAATATTGCTACTAATTTTATTGGGGCAAAAAGTAAGTTGCGGGTGCTATCTCTATTCAATTATAAAATTGAAAAATTGTCCTTTGGCATATTGATGATGCATTTAAGGTATTTAGATTGCTCGTACAATCCAATCAGAACATTGCCTGACTCAACATGTCTTTTGTTTAACCTAGAGACATTAGTGTTGGCACATTGTACCAATCTTATTGAGTTGCCTAAAGACCTGGGGAACCTAATTAATTTAGGTTATATTGATTTGAGAGAAACTGAATCCTTGGAAAGGATGCCACCTGCTTTTGGTAAATTGGAAAATCTTCAAACACTTACAAAGTTTGTGGTGAGCAGTTGTGTTAATGGATCAAACATAAGTGAGTTAGGGAAACTTCTGCATCTTCATGGTGACCTTTCCATTTCAGAACTGCAAAATGTAAAGAATGATATAGATGTTGAGAATGCTAACTTGGAGGATAAGAAGAACCTTAAGGAGTTGGTTTTTGTTTGGGATAAAACTGTTGCTTGTGATATTAGTAAAGCCACAGTTGTTCTTGAGAAGTTGCGACCACATGAAAATATTGAAAAGTTGTTCATTAATGGATATAGTGGGACGAAATTACCGGATTAGTTGGGGGACTCGACATATTCCAACATGGCAGTCCTATATCTCAGTGCTTGCAAAAATTGTTTATCATTGCCATCCCTTGGGCAGCTGTCATCTCTTGAAGAACTTTATGTTGAAGGAATGGATAACTTGCAAAGTATTGGTTCTGAATTCTATGGGGGTCCCTCTTCTGTTACTTCATTTGACTACCTGCATATTTTGAAGTTCGTGAACATGCCGGTGTGGAAGGAATGGTTATCTCCGGCAATTGCAGATCAACAATTTTCTAAACTTTTCAAACTTGATTTGCTAAATTGTGAGAATTTGACCGGAAAGCTGCTGCCATGCTATCTTCCTTTGTTGGAAGAACTGTATATGGAGGACTGCCTGAAACTAAAATTCCCATGTGATGATGGTAACATAAAGTATGAGAAACTTCGGATTTTAAAAATAGAAAATAGCAGTGATGAACTCTGGGCATTCGATTTGAACTCTTTTCAGATGCTTGAAGATCTTTTCATTGACAATTGCAGTCTTCTCATTAATATACGGATTCCAAAGGAGGCTCACCTATCTATTAAGAAATTGGAAATTCGTAATTGCAACAATTTTAGAGGATTTCTTGATTATTATGCAGCACACTTTCCCAGCATCATGACTCTAAGTATATCTCATTGTCGAGAACTGCTGTCATTTCCTAAAGGTGGCTTACCCTCTAACTTACAATCGCTGTTGATTGAGAAATGTCACCTAGTCACTGCAATGGATGCGTGGGGTCTGAACAATATGGCATCACTCACTCATTTGACGATTATAGGTGGTAGTCCTGGTCTGAATCTGAAGTCATTTCCAGCTAAGGGTCTACTGCCAGCCTCTCTTACTTCTCTTGTATTTGGTGAATTTCGGGAGCTTGAAATTTTGGATCTCAATGGACTTGAGTTACTTAGCTCTCTTGAAATGATGGAGATCAAGACTTGTGTTAGACTTCGTTCCATGTCAGAAGAAGGGAGGCTGCCCAACTCTCTTTCTTCTCTGGAAATCACTGAATGTTTAATGCTGACAGAGCGCTGCCAATATGGAGGGGAAGATTGGGAGAAGATTTCTCGCATCACCAACAAGGTTATTAATGGCGAAGTAATGTAAGGTAAAACATAGCTGTTTCAATTCTTATAATGTTATTTATAAATTTTCAAAATCTGGAACTCACAAGTCACAAGTCACAACCTAATTGGTTTACTCACCAGGCTGGAATTTGTGCTTCACCTGTCTGGCAACAACTCATGGCCTGCATTTGCATTTCATTCAGGTAATTCTGTTATGCGAATTGAGAGAGGCTATGTAATGTTTGTAACACACTTGTAATTCTGTTTGTCTTTCCTTTTCCTGACCTTTAAATTAACTTTTATCATTGCAGTGCATTTGACCCAGATTCAGCAGCAGCCATATGAGTTTGGTAGTGAGGGACTTTTTGCTAAAACAATTTGCTTTTTTTTTTTATTTGTTTCTCTTTGAATTGGTGCATATCTTGCAGACTTGAAGTTGGATTCTTGATGGTATACAACTTGTTTTTGCTTCCATGCCGTGTGGGATTGTAATAGTGGTCATCAGCCACCATCTGTACGAACCATTTAGAGACTTGTTGGTTGTCTTTTTTGCGCTCATATTCTGGACGTTTGTAAGTTTGCATGAGTTACTTTGTTCTCTTCTTGTGCCACATGAATGCAATAGCATTTAATCAGCCAGCTTTTATATATGAAAATGAAGGGACTTGTTGCAGGCAATGTTTATTTGTTGCATTGAGTGAGGCTGTCTATTTTTTTAGTGCACTGATGATATTTTTACGTTGTCTGCTGGGCTAAATCGAGGGACTTTGAAATTTAGTTTCTGACCTCCTTTCTATGAAGTCTTAGTGATTATGGATTTGTGATGTTATCAAGCTATTGTGCTTTTGTCAAACTGTGTGAAACAGTGGCTGATTGAGTTTTTGTAGGATATATTATGCACTTTTAAGAATTTCTCCATTAGCTGCTGTTACCATTGTTAATGAACCAGTAATCTAAAAAACTTAAAAGCTTAGAGGAAATAGTCCAATAAATGTAATGGCACTTTATCTCTATCATTCGCATAGTCTGAGTGCGGAGTGCCTTGTGCATTTTCCTTGTAGGGTGTAGAAATCTATGGCTATTTCCTTCATACTACAATATCTTGCTCTGCCATCTAATATAGTGCAATATTTTGTTATCGGGTCCCTGTTTAGTAAACATTATCTCATATGCTAATCTGTCGCAATGCTCACAGGCCGAATAAGGCTCAAATTATGTATGGTATAACCCAAATGCCTCATGAGCAACAAAGCCAGGAAATATTCATTCAGCTTTCAGGTGTTTATAAAAAACTGTTGTGATGAAATGTGCACTCTGTTGAATAAACTTAATGCTGATAGGCCATTTGGTCCAGTGCTGGACTTAGAGAACTACTTTGAAGAGTCTTATTGAAGATCAAATCAACTACCCTTTCCAAAAGAAATTTATCTGACTTAACCATGAAAAAGAACTTAATAATAATGCTTTATTTTATTAAAATGATTAACAGCATTGCCCAACCATGTGAGACCTTGGGACTGGTTTTCAGTGTAGCATTCTCCAATTCATCAGTATCACTATTTAATTGAGCTTCTTGGTGGAACCAATTTCCTGCAAACGCTTTCCAACATCTTACATTCGGCATCTATATACATAAGATATTAATACAGTGTCTTAGAGATCTAAATACATAACATTTTAATAAAAGTTGCATCAAATCCAGTTCGCTCCAACTAACAACTTTAAATCAAATTCTAGACGGCAAAATCTTGAAACATATAGAGTTGTGCATGCATGTCTATTTCCAAGACATTGTAAATTACGAGCTAATAAAAACACAATCATCCCCAATCGCCAACAAATTGAAAGAAAGACATGGGAGGAAAAGAAGTTTGTTTGCCAACCAAAATTGTTAAAATTAGTTTGCCAACCAAACTGTTATTTATTAAAGGAAATCTTCATGTTGAATTGTATGGAATGATCCATATTTGACATTGATTCTTTTGACACATGTTTGTTGCGAGCTAATCAGTATTTTGTTTTGCTTGCTTGGCATTTGAAATTAAATCAAAATAAATCTCCTTTTCTTTTGGTTTCTCACTTAAACAACAGAAAAATCCTCAATCAACATAATTCTTCTACAAAAAGATAAAAGCTTAAAATCATTCTAATGGCTGTCATGCCAACCACCTTGGAACCTCCGCTTCTTGGACGTGTTCATGTACGGTCTAACAACCCATTCGACATGAGCTTCACTCTGATCAACCATTCCTAACTTTATTTGAATCACGAATACAAAAAAGATTACCAATTAAAATAGTCAGTTACTCTGAAAATTACACTACTAGTCTACTACAATAACAATGTACTGCTGAAGGATATGAATTTGGATCTCCTACGGCAGCTCTCACAAAACTAAAATAGATAATACAATTTCTCTACGAGTATGTCTTTACAGGAATATCCAGCAAAAGGGGAAAACTGAAAAGGAAAAACAAAAGGCAGCCTATTACCTGATAAAGCCGCGATTCAAACCATCTGGCACACCACGATGTTCGTGAACTAACACAACATCTGTAAAATCAAGTGCATGGCAAGTTTCAACAAAAATTTTTCTTTCATTGATTTCTCATTTGTGTACTTAAACAGGGTTTTACTAGTTGGGTTTGGATCGATCAATCAAAATTCATGTATTCGGTTGTGCATCTACTGTAATTTAGTGGAGAATCGATCAAAACTTAGGTTGCGAGAGAATTCCACACTTTTGATAATTAAAGCTACTTTCCACTTGAAAAAGATAAATATGCAAAATTAAAAAACTGACATTGTGATTGTAATGCTGATTATTTAAGTATTGGAATAATAATTATCTATAGTTTTCATTGAGCAGATGTTTATGCGGAAATAATTTATTGAGTTTAGCAAAAGCAATAGTCATAAACTAACCAAAAAAAAAAACAGCCAATGATCATTAGTTCACTGGCTCAAGGATCACCTTTTATGAAGGAGCATCTTGGTACTGAAATTTAACAGAACTGACTGTCATGGGAATTTTCTGTAGTGGAGAATAAAGTTTTAGTTTTGATTCTAATATGCTTGTCGAAAAAGAATTACTAGAACTAAGCACCAACGATATAGACAGACTGCTCTCCTTGAATTTGATTCCTTAACCCCATCTTTCTACATATAAACACAAAAGGCAGTGAAACAAATAAGACACTAGGGTGGAAGTGGAACAGCCTTCGGTTCTCTAATGGCACAACAAATAATTGGGAACCTTGATGAGAACCCTGGCATGGGAAATCAGCATGGAGCCAAAGAAACAGGTGACAAGAACCAGCCTATGCTTGTTTCTTAATTTTTATTTAGTTTTAATAACTTCGGCACACACCCTACCCCACCAAACCTATTTCTTCTTCTACTTATTTCACTAGGGGAAGTGTGATGTGATCTGTATTTATATATGTGTCAAATTATAACATTCTAACAGGGAAGATGATGCATTCCGAGGAGAAAGAGAAGAGGAGCTTTTTCGAAAGATGGTAAGTCATCTTTTCGAAAAAGGCTCCATTCACCGGATTTTCCAGTTTTCCTAGCAAAACTACTTCAGGTTCTGCAATTCGTTCTTGTATATAGATAGTCACTAATCAACTATCTTGTATATATTATGGTGCTATTTATGCAGCCTTGCTACTCTATTATGCTGTTGCTTTTAATTCAAGTCTTACCGCTGCTAAGAATTCATCAAGATTGCAGTGAAGTGTATCCCAGAACCCGAAAGTCACAAACTTTCAGCTTAAATGTAGCTTTCGACTTTATAAAAACATATGCGTTCAAATAAATTGAATGTTATTGGTCCTTGACAGAGTAGTAACACAATACGATAATTATCAGCTAATGAAAAACACAACAATCATCAGCAATCACCAATAAATCCAAAGAAAATATTACCACTTAAAAAATGCAGCAAAAACAGAGAAGAGAGGCAATAGGAACTTTATCAAAGGATGGCAAGAATTTTTCTTGAATAAATCAGAAATCGTCATTTCTTTGTTTTAGGGAAGCCAATGCAAGTAAAATACCATCATCAGCCAGTAGCAAAGATGAAAACACCACTGACAAAGAGTAACACAATACAGTAATAAAAACGAAATCTTCCGCAATCGACAATAAATCAAAACAGTGTCGGACTTGCCTTGTCTTGCCTTCTCTCGATCGACATATTTGTAGGATTTGGAACAAATGCTTCGAAGTTCGAACGACTGATAAATTTCTTTTATCTGATTTGATTTTGACCTAAAAACAGTGACTTTTTGTTTTTGGGAAGTTTGGAAGAAGCAGTTGGATTATTGGTGACGTGCCCAGACACGTCACCGATGACCCTCTGTCTTTTGGACACGTCATTAATTTCAGATGATGTGGACGGAAAATTCATCACTGACTCGCTGATGTGTTTGATATCCCCTATTGATGTGGCGACAGCTCACCAGGTTTAGCTGACGTGACATTCCAAGCCAGTGTTGGCCTGCTGTCGTGTTAGTGGAGTCAGCAGAATATGGTGACGTGCCTATCTTGTCAGCGATTTATATACTGACGTGCTTGGGTTCGTCAGTTATGACCTGATAATTTGTTCTGTCATGTCATCGATGGTGACGTGCCCAGAATAACCTGTTTTGTTGGTACTTGGTATGCAGGCTGATATGACGGAAATTGTGAATACTAAGTGAGCCCAACCAAAGTGAGTTTCTGTACTAATTACACCCACAACTACAAATGTGTTGTGGGCCCAAAATCAGAAAATTCTTTCCTTGGTTTAATTAAGGATCCAAAATTGCCATACTTATATATTTATTAAAAATGTTAATTATAAAAATATCTCAATATAAGAACTCATGCATCCCACTCCAATGATCATAGTTTCACACTTTTGATAATTAAAAATGACATTGTGATTGCAATGTTGATTATTGTAAAACTACAAAAGTTTCAAAATTAGGAGTTTTTTTTTTATTAAAAAAAAATAACCACATGCAGTGGTTGCGCGCTGGACGTTCGGAGTTGGGGTGTCAAACGATAAAAACTTAAAATTTATAGAAATAAAATGTAAAATACACATTTTTTTTTTTTTTGTGGGCTAGGAGTCATGGTCTCTCATGACTTCCATGGTAGTAGAGTGAATGTAAACTATAACCCACAATATTAATGTGCAGGTGTTAGAGCTAGATTATCGGATCAACCTTATCTTATTGATTTATGTTTTTTTTGTTGGTTTTTTTTTTTTTTTTTTTCAACACCAAATCTACCCAGATATATTTAAATCAAATACTATAATGATTAGTGTGGGTGTAAGGGACATACCATCAAGAGATCCTTGTTTCATTGAATTAGTTTATTCTACGGTATTTGTGGTTTTTGATTGTCGACAGTGGTTCTAAAGAGAATTATTTAGATCAAACACTACGACAATAAGTGTAGTCCGAATACCAATTGATATAAACACTTACACTTTTTACGAATAAAGTGAAAATAACATAAATAAATATAAGGACGATATGGGGTTAGTCTAGTGGTAAACCTCTCACACTTACACCACGAGGTTGCGGGTTCGAATTCTCTCATTTCCAAAAAAAAAAACCCCGAATTTATGTATTAGTGTAATAATTAAAAATAAATAAATAAAGATAATGCATACTACCTAATTACTTATAAAAAAATAAAAAAATAAAAAAATAAAAAAAACACCCACACAAGTAATTAGGTGAGGACTATATAAATGTATATTGCCTAATTACTTTTAAGATATAATCTAAGTGGATCATGAGTTTTTCGGGATTTGAGATCAACCATTACAAATATGCTTTATAAGTTATTCTCAGCAAACAATGGAGAGATCTTCCCATGTTAAAATCTCTCGACAAAAAAAGGAAGGGATCTTCCCACATTAAAATTTCTCTACATAAAAAAGGAAGAGATCTTCCCACACGGTACAGTTTTATAAGCAAATGCAATACTTAAACTATTGTCATAAATGTGATTTTGAGTGGGTGTGCATGCAGCATGCCACAAAAATAAGTTGTTTTAATAGAAAAATAAAAAATCTCCTCGTATCCATATCAAAATATGTGGCCTCGAAGTGGAATTTATTTATTTATTTATTTATTTTTATGAACAACAAACCACATCAACAAGCAGGGCAAATACATGAAGGGCTGGTATTCATCCAACAAGTTTCCTCAGCAGAGGAAAAGGCTAAAGAGGCAAGATTGTGAGCCAAACTATTGCCACAACGGGGAACAGTCTGATAGAAAACCACACCTACCTCTTCAAACAATGCCTTGATATCCTTGATCACAGAGCAAGCATCCCCAAGATTCTATAACGAAGAATTCAGCGTAGATGCCACTGTAAAAGCATCGACTTCAGCCAGCTAGACAAGGAGGCTTTGCCTTTTGGCCAAAAGAAGACCCTCACGGAGAGCTAGAAACTCACCCATCTCAACAGAGAAATTGCCCATTATTTGTTTAGCAACAGCAGCCACAACCCAGCCATGACTATCTCTAATCATAGCCCCTACACCAATTGACGGAACACTAGGGAGAACAGAGGCATCAGAATTTAATTTTAAATAGCCGGGGGGAGGAGGGAGCCACAATCCATTCTTAATTGGATGATCCTACTGGCAACTGGTGTTTAAAGCTAAAGAGGAGCTCTTGAATTTTGAAAGATAGGACCCAGCCCAGAAAACCAGATTAGCCAACTTCCTCACTTTTCCATCATTACATAATGCATTCCTATTTTCCCAGATACACCAAAGGATGACAAAAGCCAGAGCCAACTCCTTGCCAAAACTTGCCTACAGACCTGATAGGAACTCCACAATCTGGACATTTCTAAATTTATTAAAAACAGAGTCAAAGCTGGAACATTGCCAAACTTTCTGCGATTTTTTGCATCACAAAAGAGCATGGGCAACAGATTCCTCGCACTCACCACAAGACCTGCAATAAGCACAATCAACAATATTTTTCTGCATAAAATTAAAAAGTGAAGGTAAAGCATTGCAACATGCCTTCCAAACAAACACTTTGACTTTTGGTGGCATTTTGAGGCTCCAAAGAGTATTCCATCATTTACGAGCAGTAGCCGGATTAGAAGAAGAAGATTTAATTCTATCAGAGAGAGCTACCTGATAACCACTCTTCACAACGAAGAGCCCCTTTATGTCAAAGTGTCAAGCCAAAACGTCATCACCACCTCTTATACTAACAGGAATGGAAGAAATAATGTCGATGTCTACAGGGAGGAAAGTATGCTTCAGCTTATTAACGTCCCAGCAGTGAGAATTCTGATCAGTAAAAAGGTAACAAGTTTAAAAGTGAAAGGTCTAGGTATCCAGGGGTCCGAGAAAACCTTAATTTTGGTGTCATCTCCAACCTTCCAACGTAAACCTTTCAAAAGAATAGATCTTCCCCAAACAATGCTCCGCCGAATGTGGGAACTGCCCGGCTTTACAATGGCATCAAGGAATGAATCATTCTTAAAGTATTTAGCTTTAAGGATTTTTGCTGTAAGAGATTCAGGGCACTTTAGAATGCGCCAAGCTTGCTTAGCTAGAAGAGACTGATTAAACAAAGTGAGATCTTTAAACCCCAATCCGCCACAGCTTTTGGGAAGGCAAAGATCCTCCTATTTTGCCCAACTAATTTTCCTTTTTCCCCATTTAGAACCCCACCAAAACTTGGATATTATAGCACCCAAATCCTTACAAAGTCCTAATGGGAGCTGGAAGAGACTCATTAAGTACGTATGAACTGCTTGAGCCACTGCCTTAATTAGAATTTCTTTTCCCCCAAAAGAAAACATGCTACTTTTCCAACCCCGAACCTTTTTCCAGACACACTCTCTTATATCCTCAAAAGTTCTCCTTTTATTTCTACTCACCAGGGTAGGGAGACCTAGGTATTTGTCATGGATATTAGAGTCCGGGATTTGAAGCAACTCTTGGATTTCCTTTTTAACATCAGATGGCACATTTGGACTAAATGTAATCTTAGATTTTTAGAGGTTCACATGTTGGCACGAACCCTTTTTATAAATTTTAAGCAGATTTCGAACGATTAAGCAACTGTCTTTCGAGGCCCTACAAAAGAGGATACCGTCATCAGCAAAGAACATATGGCTCACTAGAGGGCTGCCTCTACTGCACCTAATACCCAGGGCTCTACCATTTCCTTCCCCGTATCTAATAAAGCTTGAAAGACCTTCCACACAGAGAATAAACAAATAGGGAGAAAGTGGACAGCCTTGTCGTAGTCCTCTTGAAGGAATCACCTGGCCAACCGACTTCCCATTAAGAATGGGGAACAATCTCGAGGTAGAGATGCAATCCATTACCACTTAAATCCAAGACTGTGGGAATTGCATCCTTTCCATCACTGCCCGGAGGAAACTCCACTCCACCCGATCATAGGTTTTACTCATGTCTAGCTTGAGAGCCATGAGACCTTTCTTACCCTCCTTTCTGTGGCTTATAGAGTGAAGAATTTCAAAGGAAACTAACACATTATCAAATATTAGTCTCCCAGGAATAAAAGTTGACTGGTTTGGAGAGATTATGGAAGGTAGAAAAAACTTGAGTCTGTTAGCTAAGGCCTTGGTAATGATTTTATATATTACACTGCACAGAGAGATAGGTCTGAATTCTGTAATAGAGGAAGGGTTTTTTATTTTTGGGATAAGAACAATATTAGTGGAATTAAACTCACGGATAGAGGCTTTCCCATTAAGGATATTTAGACATATTCTCGTTACCTCAGGACCTACTATACCCCAAAATTTCTGAAAGAAAATTGCTTAAAATTCATCGGGACCTGAGGCCTTCGTAGGATTCATCTCAAAAACTGCTCTCTTTACTTCCTCAGCCTTGAATTCAACCCTTAGACTCTGCTGCATTTTAGTATTAAGTCTACTTGTAATCGGCTCAGTGGCTCTTCTAATATCGGCTGGAGAAGGTTCCGAACTTTGGAAGATGGATGAAAAATAAGAGCCAATAATACAGGACAAGTCTTATTTTGACTCCTAGAACTTGCCGCTCCCATCCCTTAACTTACATATCAGATTTTTCTTTTTTCTCTCAGAGGCTCATCTGTGAATTTTTTTTGAATTTCTATCTCCCACAGCTAACCATTCTGTCCGGGCTCTTTGTCTCCAATAAATCTCTTCACAGTCCAGAAGACCCTCAATCTCTCTTTCTAATATTCTGATTTGATCCATTACACCGGCCTCTTGACTTCTAACATACAATGAATCTACCAATTTTTGTTTGTCATTGACAGCCTTCCGAATAGAATCGAAGCGCTCCTTACTCCAACCTAGCAGCTTAACAGCACACTAACTTAGTTTCGATTTCAGGTCCATAGAGTTTTGGGAGACACTCTTCTCAGCCCAAGTAGTCTCGATGACCTTGGAAATATCGTTTTCTTTCAGCCAGAATGGCTCAAACCTAAATCCTCTTTGGAATTTATTTACTTTTTAAGTGGCTTCAAAAGAAGAAAAATGATCATACGAAATTGCCATATACTGTATATAACACATTCAATATCATTATTTTCTTGCTATTTTAGCTCGCATTTTCTTACTTTGTCTTCTTCACTTTCATCCATGCCTAATAGTGTAAATATGGGCCGGGTCTAGTCGGCCCGGCATAGCCCACCTGAGGCGCAGGCCAGGCCAGGCACGGCCCACATGCCTAGCACAGGCCGGGTCTTGAGTTGAGGCTTGTCGTGCTGGCCTGGCTTGGCCCACCATGCTGGCCAATTTTTATTTTTTCCTACCGTTAGACACTGCATTCCAGGCCAAGCCAATTTCTTTTTTTTTTTCCTACCGTTAGACACTGCATTTTTTTTTTTTTTTTTTTTGGATTTTTCGACTGTTTGCAACAGTCAAAATTTTTAAAATGGGCTAAAAATTACAATTTGACCCTTAATCTCTTCTATTTTATATTTTTATCCACATTTCAAATTTTTCTATAAATACCTCCTTCCATTCCAATTTCCATACACTTTCTCTCAATCTCTCATTCTCTCCATTCTCCAACTCTCCATTACTCTCTCTAATCTCTACATCATTTCATATTTTCATAATTTCATTCTTACTCTCTCCTTCTCTCTAATCTCTACACTACTAATCTACTATTCTAATACTATATTACTAATTTACTATTTTTTCCGACGGTCTTAAGACGGACAACGATGATTTTGATCTTTCTGAACCGACCCAACCGACAACATGACCTTCCGCCTCCACACCGACATCACATACCAAAGCCAGAAAGTTGACATCTATTGTATGATAGTGTTTTGACAAAGAAGAAATACCAAACCCAAACGGTAGGGTCACAACAAAATATCGCTGTAAGTTTTGTAAACTCTTATATACCAGTTCTAAGTCGGGAACCGGTCATTTGAAAAGGCATATAGACAAATGCAAGGCTTGACATGAACAAGTAGACAGTACAACCTAAACATAACTACAACGGAACCCAGACGAGCCCATTACGACTCCACGTATGCTAGAGATTGGAAACTTATGAAATAACTCATCGATGAGAGTTCCAGTAGTAACCAAGTCTAGGACTAGGTTATACATGTAACATGTACATTAAATTGTAAGATTGCACTCTTTTTCCTTATCAAGTTTTTATCCCACTGGGTTTTTCTTGGTAAAGTTTTTAATGAGGCAATCATGTAATACTGAAAATCCGAAATAAATAAATAATTCTTCATTTCATATTTTCATAATTTCATTTATTTCTTATTTTCTTTAATATTTTATCTTTATCTATTCTTTGAATTATTTTATTAAATAAAATCATAAATCTATCTATTTTCTACATTTTTTTATGTCTAAATAATAAATAAGATAGACAAATTACAATTACAAATACATAAGTTAAATTGTTAAAACAATATTATAAGTTAATACAATTGAATTAAAATATTTAAATTCTAAAAAAATTTAAATTTTTTTTTTTTTAAATTCAGGCCTGCGTGCCGGCACGGCCCGACCCGCTAGCACGGCACATCTGGCCCGTGCTGGGCCCCCCATTTTTGAAAACGGGACGGGACAGGCCGGGCTTGGCAATGGCAACTTACCATGCCGGGCCAGGGCAGGCCCATTTTAAAAAACGGACCTCATCGGCCCGGCACAAATGGACCGTACCGGCCCACATTTACACCACTATCCATGGCTACATCAATCCAACGGTCCACGTTCCCTCTAGACAAAATCACAGCCGTTCATTACTATCATTGTGGAGCCATGATCCATGAGGATCATCATGTCCCACAACCAACCATATTGAGCTTCCATTAATGAGCAGATCGAGGCCCATCTCAAGAAGGTCGTTGAAACGGTAAGAGATCTGGTCTCAGTCCTCGAGCCCATGGCCTTGTGTGTGAGCAGCTCTCGTTGTCGGATAGGTCTAGGCCCATGATCCATCACACTTTCGGCCTAAACATAGAGCTTCTCATTGTAGATGGAATGGTCCCATTTGGGCTTGAGTTGGTCGTTAAATCCTATGACCCAATCCAAAATAATTCAGACTGTAATTTAAGAGTTATGATTGAGATCATACATTCTATCGGGACACAAGTCACGGTAGATAAACGGACAATCGATGATATACTCTTCACACCTATGTAGTGGCTACGTCTAGATGAGAGAAATACGTCCATGTAATGCTCTCTTATCTTTCTTCTTGTTTACACACTTATTTTAAAAAGTTTCTTGTCATGGCTCCCGATACCCCACAATTACCTACCATGTGTTGTGTTTTAAATTATCATGTGTTGTGAACGGAGTTACTATACTTGGATTTTATGACATTTTGTATTCTTCCCAAGAGGACTAGAATTAGTTGTATTTTTTAGGTTTCTGTCCCTATAATTTGTGGTCCCATTACATATCTCACTGTCTTTTACAGTTATACTCTTGTTAGTACATATATCGACACAATTGTGTCGGTAAAGTTTAGTCAAAACAAAATTCATTTTATTTTATATTTTAAGCAGGGCGAGGTGGGGCAGGGATTATAAAACCCACCCCCACCTCTGGGTTTTACTATCTATCATCTTCTCCACCCTATCTTCATCAAATTAAAATCCATACCAGCCCCATAAGTACGGGTCCTCACGGGTTATTTTGTCATCCCTAACAATTATATTTGAATTAAAAATAACAATTGAAAATAAGAAATCAAATTGATTAATTAAACTAAAATATGTGAAGCTTAGTTGTATCTTAGTAATTTATCAAATAATAAAGCAAAATATAAAAACCAAAAAAGTGAACCACATAGGAGAAGATATCTTATATTGGATCCTAGTAAAGGATCATATAATCAAGTAAAACCCATAAAATTAAAAAAATAAATCACAAAAGAGAACAAACTTATTTGTGTTATTACAAACTCAGTGAAAAATTAGACAATCAATTAAAATCTAAGAAGTAGACATGTAAATTAAAGAGGAGAAGAAGCTTAATACATTACATCCACTAAAGTTAGGAAATTTTACATGATGAAAAGTTAGCATAGTTCTAAAACCCAATGACCCAAAGTTAATGGTTATCTAAAACTATAAACTTTCATTTATGAAATTATGATAATATATATATTTTTTTTGGTGTGTTTGTGATTCATTTCAAGCTAAAAACCTTTTTAGGAAATTGAATAAAAGTCTAAGCTCATTTTCTCTATTCATGTTCAATGTGTTGTTTTATCATGATTCAAAATTCGGGTATGTGATTAAAATATTAAAAGCAAATCAAAAGCAGGTAATTTTTTGAAAAATCATTCTATTTTCACTCATAACCTTGAGGATATAAATTTTTATAAAGATTTTGACATAGTTCTACCTATATCTTATAGATTCCCAAATTTTCAATTCACCTGCATTTTCAATTTCTAAACTCTATAAATAATAATATACATATAATTCCAATATTTATATCATTTACAACTCAACTTTGAGTAGAATATATCCATAAATACAATCCTCTAATTATATAAAAGAAATTTTAAATCAAATCAAAAGAAGGTAATTTTTTGAAAAATTATTTCATTTTCACTCATAACCTTGAGGATATAAAATTTTATAAAGATTTTGTCATAGCTCTCCCTATATTTTATAAATTCCCAAATTTTCAATTCACATGCATTTTCAATTTCTAAATTTCATAAATATTTTTTATTACAAGTAGAGACTCGGTCTCTACGCAGAACATTGATACATCATGACTAACATACATATAGTTCCAATACCTACATCATTTATAACTCAATTTTGAGTAAAAAATAAAAACTTTTTTTCCATTGCTTTTTAATATCATTTCTCTATTCATTGTTTTAGGAGTTGGGAGCTCATAGTGTAACACCTTTGTTGACAGAACGTTCTCCTTCAATCTCAAAAAATCGGGTGGACAAATTGCAGCATATTATTATAGTAGCATCAAAACAATGTAAATTGATTCTAGACTCTATTATATATATTGACAACAATTCTACGGTAAAAACATGCTTTGGTACATAGATATCATAATAGTTCTAATTTTTATTTCTAATGAAAGGGTATGCCTTTTAAGTTATTTATGCTTCGTTTGTCTTCAGTTTTAGTGCTCATGGTTACCTATGCCATAGGTCAACGGCGGCATTAAATGGTTTTGAGTCCTCCCGTACCTCTCGTAAGTTATTTTTTCTTACCTTTTCGCATTTTAATGATTGGGTAAATTGCACTGAACCCCTTAAGGTTTGGGCAAGCTACACTTAGCTAGAAAAGTTTTGTTATTATACACTAACACCCCCAAGACTTAAATTTGACTTTAAAAATAACTAAAATGCCCCTAGTTATATTATCTTATACTTTTTTTTTTTTTTTTTTTTTTACCTTTTAACCAAAAAATTTATAAACTTTAATAAAATAAAAAATTGAATAAAAGATATGATTCATTAAATAAATAAATAGTTTTAAAAAAATTAAATAAATAAATAGTTTTAAAAAATCGAATAAATAAATAGTTTTAATAAATACATGAAAAAATTAAAAACATTAATTATTTTTTTTAAGTATATCCACTAATAGGGATAAGAAAAACTCTAAATATCCAAACTTTTACAATAAGGACGATGGTAAGAGAAGCTTCAAGGTTACCAACACTAAAGGAAGTGGTTGAAGAAGGCAAGAAGACTTCCAGTGTTGGAAACCTTGAAGGCTTTTCTCACCATCATCCTTACCGTAAAAGTTTGGATATTTAGAGCTTTTTTTGTCCCTATTAATGGATATCCTTATAAAAAAAATTTAATGTTTTTAATTTTTATCATTTGTTTATTTAAACTCTTTATTTATTTATTTATTTATTTTTGGTAAAAGTGGGGGCAAAACAACCCAAACAAAAAACTAAGAACTAGGAATCATCCTAGCAACAACGATACCTCTGTAGTCATCATCCAAAATTGCAGCAATTTGGGAACCTTAAAGCTTATCCCACCATCATCCTTACAATAAAAGTTTGGATATTTAGAGCTTTTTTTTTGTCCCTATTAATGGATACCCTTATAAAAAAAATTAATGTTCTATTTAATTTGTTAAAACTATTTATTTATTTGATTTTTTAAAACTATTTATTTATTTAATTTTTTAAAAATTATTTATTGATTTATTTATTTTAAACTATTTATTTATTTTAAAATATTTATTTATTTATTTATTGCAAACTATTAATTTATTTAATGAATCATATCTTTTATTTAATATTTTTTATTTTATTAAAGTTTATAAAGTTTTTGGTTAAAAGGTAAAAAAAATAAAGTATAAAATAATATAACTAGGGGCATTTTAGGTATTTTTAAAGTCAAATTTAAGTCTTGGGGGTGTTAGTGTATAATAACAAAAATATTTCTAGCTAAGTGTAACTTACCCAAACCTCAAGGGGTTCAATGCAATTTGCCCTAAATGATTTGGTTACTTTAACTCTGTAGAGAGAAACCATATATTCTAGAGCAATTGTGATAGTATAATAGTATAAAAATAAATAAACAAAAGAAAGATAACAGTACAACACCATACACAGGGCATACCTAGAATTTTTTATTAGGGTGGACTAAAACAAAACTATAAATTTTTTAAAACAAATTTCATTATTAGAAAAGCAAAAACACATCTATATATGCATGACATAATGAGACTTACCCTTTAAAATGCATATATTAAATGGGTGCGGATATTGACACTCATAAATATGATAAGCACACATATATTTATAAGTACACCCATGTCTAAAATTTAAAATTAAAACATTACTATAAACACTCATCTTAATATCAATAGTATATTTATTTAAATGAATGTTTTAATTGTAATACAATTTATAACACACACAATTTCATAAATAATAAATTATTACGATCTTCAGGCTCAAAAACACATAATTCTTAAATTTCGAGAAGCTCTACTTCAAGTTGTAAAGTTCTCTCTGTTTCGAATTCTTGACTTCCAAATATTACTTTCACTTTAAACATTCTCTCACAAACAAAGAAACAAAAAATAAATAAATAAATAAAAATTTGATTACTTGTTTGATTTACAAGTAATCAAATTTGATTACTAAAAAAAAAAAAAAAATTGATTACTGGTTGCGTTTACTTTTGTTAAGTTTGATTTGGCTTTTAGGCGTGTGGGGTGTTAGGGTTCTCAGTTGCTTTGTGCATCTGCTTGTAGTTATGTTCCATGGGTGCTAGTTGCTTGTGTCCTTTTCCTTGCTTTTGTTGTTGTTCGGTTGGCCTTCCTTGGCCTTTTTTTTTTTTTTTTTTTTTAAATAAAGATTGTTGACCGAAAATAAAAAATAAAGCTAGCTTCTGCAAAGTCTTTGACAATGGAACCAACCTAACCTTCTCAAACTTCCCTTTCTCACTGTTGATGTCTTTAAACTTGACATAATCTAAATTCGAATTATTATATCAAAAGTAGCGGTTCTCTCTAAATACCTAAAATTTATACTAAAAGGAATAATAATTGGAGATTTTGATAATTGAAATAGAATTAGGGTTTAATTAAAGTTTTTAATTTTTTTATTTTTTTTATTTTAATACAATGATATAGTTGAAGATACGAGTGTAATTAATGAGTGTACATAGTATTTTATTTATTTTTAATTAAACTAATTTGTCCTTATTGGTAAATTCCTATTGGGATAATTTTGTAAATAAATTTTTTATTAAAATATGGGTGTGCTTATCATATTTACAGGTGTCAATATCAACACCCATACCATATATAGAGTACATAAACTTTCAATGAAACAACAATTAAAAATAATAATACAAATATATTTATTATTAGGACCAAATTATATATATATATATATATAACCTAATTGTAACATCAAATTGTTAAAAATAGTTCATACACTAAATTTTCAAGACAATTTGCAATTTATTAATTTGCAAACTTCAAGATAATTACCCAGGTGAATTAAATTGGAGGCAGGGTGGATTAAATTGGCCAGCTGTTGCAATGGGAAAAAGTAAAAGTCCAGACTTTTTTTACTTATGGGATAACTTAGTAATAATATATAAATATAAAGATAAAAAGTAATAAAAGCTGCTTGAAGGGTTTTGTTGTAATTATCCCTAAATAATTCAATCCGCCACTGAAATATCCATGTTGCATTGTACAGAATGATCTGTATTATATTTAGATCCCAAATTAATCATCATGATGATACATGTTTGGTCATAATCATGTACGGTCTGATGATCCAGTGATGCTACTTTCAAGAGTCTTATTGAAGATCAAATCAACTACCCTCTCCAAGAGGCTGGAGGGTCAAGCCAATTTGTCCCTCCAATCGTATAGAATCCAAAAGAATTTTATCAGAAATAACCATGAAAAAGTACCTAATAATGTATTATTTTATCAACTTGATTAAAATGATTAACAGCAATGCCCAAACATTTGAGACCTTGGGACTGGTATCACAACCAATTTCCTGCAGACACTTTCCAACATCTTACATTGGGCATCCTGTATCAATAACGTACAGATCTGCATCTATGTCTTAGAGATCTAAATACATGACATATTAATAAAAGTTGCATCAAATCCAATTCGCTCCAACTAAAAAATTTAAGTTCAAATTCTAGACAGCAAAAACTTACGAGCCAATAAAAACACAATCATCTGCAATCGCCAACACATTGAATGAAAGACATGGAAGAAAAAGAAGCACAAAATCAACAAGTCCAGAATCTCCGGCATCCAAAGAAGACAAATAGTACGCACTTCTGTCATTAGTTTTATCTGTGGAGGAAATCCGCATATGCACCTGCATCATTTGAAAAGTATCAATTGTTGATGCCGAAAACAGAAACGAAAATCAAAACTGCACCATTGCATGTATAGCACATATTCATGCACATAAAATTATAGATTTTCAACACTGAACTCATTTTATAGTTTTACACCATCAATCTGCATGTGAGGAATGTATGTATTGAACCACATGTTCTTGTCCACCTTCTTGTAAAGAAATTCAGATTTCAGCAAAGAACAATCATGGATATTCAGAGAACTCAGGGAGCATGGCACGCCAACTTGAGGCAAGGATTGAAGCTTGTTACAACCGATGATTGTCAATGTTGTAAGAGACGTGAGTTGTTGAAGCCCCCTGTAGTTTAGGAATCGAAGATTATCAAGTCTACTGATCAATAGATTTTTGATGCTGCTGGGAAGGATATTCTTATCTGGAAATGACGTCAAGCATTTACATCCATCTTCAAACTCAAAGCAATTAAGTTTTTTTAGGTTAAACATTCCCCACTCAATACATGGTGTAAGTTTGTGGCAAGAGGTAATGCGAAAATAATTTAGGTTACTGGGAAGACCTCCTTCTGGAATTGACTCGAGTTCAGGACATTCATTTATATCTAGCATGTAAAGATAGGTGTGTGTGTTCAGCTGCTCAGGAAGAACTTTCAGATTCTTACAGTTCGAAAGCAAAATTGACCTCAGCTTGGGGCTACGCAATCCTCCTTTAGGAAAAACTATCAGTTTAGGGCAGTTTCGTATATGCAATTGACGAAGCGAAATGTGATCCTGCCTAACTGAGATGGTACTGAAATTAGCACAATCGCTGATATCAAGACTTCTGAGCTTTGGAAAGAGGTTTAATGGGAAGGACTTTAGAGAATCGCAACTGCTGCCTATGTGCAAGTGTTCAAGGAAAGTATCTTGGTACATTGTCATTGCAGGGGAAAGAAATTCTAATTTCTTACAATCACAGATGTATAGACTCTTCAGTACAATGGGTGGATGGCCTCCATCAAATGACTCCAGATTAGGACAATTGATGATCGACAAATCTCTAAGACAAGGATTTTCCTGCATCAATCCCTCGGGTACAGACCTTAGGCTAAAAAGTTCTTCAATTATAAGGGCATAAACTCGTGATGGCATCTTAGTTGATGGAAAGTAGTATGCTGAATATGTCATGGTTCCTAGTGAGACTTCCTCCATAATATGTTGGAAATCTAGAGCAGTAGTATCTGAATCAGTATCATACTCAGAAGAAGCACTTTCATCGTCAATTTTGAGTTGCATCATGTTGCTATTGACTGCCTTCAAATCTTCTACCTGCATCATGTTGCTATTGACTGCCCACAAATCTTCTACCTTTACAAGTATTGGAGGATTATAGGCTAACCACAAATAATCTTTACTTGGAAGTTTTGGAATCAAAAGACTTGGACATCCTGAAATCTCAACTTTTTTTGTTGAATGTGGAAGGTACTTAGGCAAACTCCATTTAAGCTTTGGGCATCTTTGAATATAAAGCTCTTGAAGGTGAGGAAACTCTCCGCCTTTGATATCAGCGAAAATCCATTCTTGCCATTCCAACATTTCCCGAAAAATTAATATCTCCAGAGATGGAAAGGGCTTGACTGAAGGGTATATCTTCCCGTATAATTCAAGGCCCACACTTAGCACCCGATCCATATTTTCGATACACATGTACTTGAGGAATGGCAGTATCCCAAATGCAGACAAATGTGAGCAATTGGAGTGGCTAAGATGCAAGTGACCCACAAAATTGAACATTCGAAGTTTTGGTACCTTATTCAACTTAGTAGGTAGTAAATAAGCAATGTGAACCTTGTCCTTCTGGGAAAAAACTGGACCATGTCTTGGGATCACATTAAGTTTAGATAACGTTTGAATACTTCTCAATCCTAATTTTTCAGATGGCATCCCAACCATAGGCATCTTTTGGTATCTCTTTCAGGTAAGTTTCCCTACAAACAGTAGACAACATCCAAACAGAAAAAGTTCCTAATCAATTAAGCATCCAAAAACTGCTTAAAAAGGAAGAAAATAATAAGCAGGAACTGTTAAAAACACAAGGTTACAAAATACATAACATAATAATCTACATGATTTAAGTCCACATTAAAACGAAAGTAAGGACATAATGTTCACTCAAAAGAAGTCAGAAACATGAATATATATATATATGCAGAGAAGGCAACCACCAGATTACCAGAATCTCAAAATCAGATAGATTCAATGATGCAAAGCAGAAAACATATCAACCAAAAGGATACATACGAAATGTTTAGCTCAACAACAACACCCTACATATCATAAAACGTGAAATTCTAAACTTTGATTTTACGAGAGATTACACGTAGCGTTACCTTTAAAACAACGGTAAAAGAGAGAGCCCACTCTCTCCACATAAACACAGGAAAAGGAAGCCGGCGATGTTATGGTTTTGGATTTTGGAACAAATTGGTACAGAAAAAGTAGCTCTTCTGAGTTTAAAAATTGTTAGGTTTGCGAGATTGCGGCAATTGAAACAAATGAGTAAAACGATGGATTTGCGGATTGTTTTATTTGGTTCAATTGTCAAGAATACCCTTAAATGATAGATGAAATTGCACAAATACCTGCTACAATGTGGGTACGACACTTGACCGTTGGATTGTCCAATGCAATACCTTTTTCTTCATTAGTTTTTTTTTTTTTTTTTTTTTTAATATCACTAAAGTCCTTACTTTTTCACGAATTGTCACATTTTTAAATGTGTTTGTTCTCTTAGTCACTATAGTCCCTTTTATTTTCAAAATACATCACTTTAATCCATTGGACCAAACAACTAAAGGTCAACCATAACAGAATGTGCAAAAATATAATTTTACCCTTTATTGCTATTTTATTTGACCGATCCCTTTAGAGAGTTTCTTTTAACAATTCAATTTTTTTATTTTTACACTTCTTTTCTAAAAACACTTTATTCTTAAAATTTAAATTTAAAAAAATTATAAAGACACTTCATTTTGTTACAAGATTATCCTTTTTATCTTTTTTTGAATTAAATTATTAAAAAAGAAATTATCTCTCCTAAATCATTAGATTAATTATTACATATTAAATACTCTCTCCTAAATTTTTAATTACCATATTAAACTCTCTCTCCTCCAATACATATCTCTAATTTTAGAAAGAAAAAAAAGCCTCGCATTGATTTGGCTACAAGGTTTCTTTTAAGATTCCACAACACCAAGACTTATATAACCGGCAAAAATGATCAGTTGTGGAAATTTTGCATGTTTTTTTTCATACGGGATCCTAATTGGCTTTAACATAAAATGAAAATAATATGTATTTTACACCAATAGCAATTGAGATTTCGTACGAAAAAAATATATATGCAGGATCCTGCACCCGGTCGATTCTATATAATTTGGTAAGTGATAAAAGGGTTATGAATAGGAAAAGTGCTTTAAAGAAAAAAGTTGAGATAGAGATTAAAAGAGATTGATTGATCATCGGCATGGAGGTTAGAATATATGCAATTGTGATTGGTTGTCACTATCAAAACCGTATCCAATTGTATGAACAGAGAATGAAATTTTGACAAAATCGAGTCTTTGTAGTTTGTATGTAATCTATAGTAAATACTAAATAGTGATGGTTCAAGCGCAACCTTTGTAGCCTAGTTAGAGATTACTATAATTATAAATCATATATTCGTATGCTAATGGGTACATTAGACTAGATTCAATTATCAATTAAGATTGGATTATAACTATTGGTATTATAATAATATTCAATAGGTAAATCTATATAGAATAAGTTTATTTGAAATAATCTTGTCAATTATGGACATAAAAAATGATTTCAAAGTAAGAAATTCCATCTTGGGTAAATGATTCCCAGGTCAGCGGCTCAAATCCTACCAATAACAAAAGCAATAAAAAAAAATACCTGATCCCGAATTAATATAAATAATTATAAAAAAGAAGTAAGAAACTCCATTTTTTTTTCTACGTTTGTGGAGTTAATTTATTAAAAAATTATAATAATTATATATAAACAATAATAATAATAATAATAATAATAAAATTATTTTTTTCATATATTGATTATTGACATAAATTTTTTTATTAAACGGTGCGTTTAAACTTTAAATTTGGAAAGAAAGACGTCGTCGTTTTGGAAACAATTTACGTAACGTCGCAACATTCGATTGAGACGAGAGTACTTGTACAGAGAGTTTGGAAGGCAAAGAACGGTTGCTCTATGAGAAGAAGCGAAAAATCAAAGAAGCCTTGCAAGGTTTGCTCTTTATTATTATTATTATTATTGTTGTTGTTGTTGTTTAAATATATGTATTCAATTCAAAGTATTTAGAGTAACAAAATGGGGTTTTGTGTTTTTTAGAGGGAAAACCGATACCCACCGAGCTCAGGAATGAGGAGGCGGCGCTTCGCGCAGAAATCGATCTTGAAGACGTAAACACTGCTGGTATTTTTCTTCGTTGTTCGGTATTATTTTACAATCTGAAGTCTAGGAGTGTAGTGCTTGCTTTCAATTTGTTGGCAGTTGTGAATCGTTGTATTGTGTTACTCTGTCTAGTTGGATTGGACTGAATTGGATTTGATGCACATTCTATTGATATGGACAAGTATTTACATGGTTAGGCAGAGATGCAGAGATGCATCTGTTTTTTGACAATTAAATGAAAAAGGTTGTATTTTTAAATGTTGTGGAGTTGTAAACTATTAAAAAATGTAAGATGCTGGGAAATGTATATATGGTTTTAGTATCAAGTGTTATTGATTCTACGTATGATATATAAAACATGATGGGTTTCGGCAAGAAGCTATTTTTCTCTCAAGGGGTTTTTAAATTGTGAGGCTGATGAATTGTTGCATGATTGAACTTGAAATAGTTTTAGTTAGGTTCTTTATGCTAATGTTTTGTATGCTTTCCTTTTATTTTGGAGATAAGATTTGCATAGTTGGGCATTGCTGTTAATATGCTTCTTCTTATGATTGCTGAAAAACAGTCCCAAAGACTCACATTGATGATGAATATGCTAATGCAACTGAAAGAGATCCTAAAATTTTGCTGACTACATCTCGGAATCCAAGTGCTCCTCTTACACAATTTATAAAGGTTGGTCTGATTACACGTTATTCTTGACTATTATATCTGCTGATTCTAGCTATATATTTGTTTATTTTTTGTTAGTGATGCTGATAGGAGTGTGAGTTTGTTTTGACTGTCAGTTTTATTCAATCGGTTTTATTTCTGCAGGAACTGAAGATTGTCTTCCCTAATGCACAACGAATGAATCAAGGTGGCCAGGTCAGTCTTTTGCTGAATTATTCACCTTGACTTTGTTTGCTTAACCTTGGATAATTCTAGTTCTCCCTTTAAGACTTGTGCACAATAGTTGTCAAATCTTCATTTTTTTTTTAGCTTTATGTCCTATTTATCTAATACATGCTCAATTACAGTATTTATCTAGATACATCCGATTGTATGCTACCCACCTTTATGAATTTATTCAGTAATAGAACGTTACTATAAATTCCCCCTCTGAAATTCAAACTGTGGTCTAATTTAATAACTTTTCCATGAGGATTGTGGACTCTATTTGTCCTCTTTTCTTATCTGTCTCTTTTTATGTCTTTGCTTGGATCAAGTTAAAACATCTTATGTCTCTCTCAACTTGTTTTATTTTTGAGCAATTAAAACGATTAACTACTACACTCTGTTTTGTAGCATAAAGCAACATTGTAAATTTAATCTTCAAGCAGAGCTCTTGATAAATATTTTAGAAGATTAATACAATTTCCAAAAATTCTCTCGTTGCAGGTTATATCTGAAATTATTGAAACTTTGTCGTGCACATGATTTTACAGATGTTGTGTTAGTTCACGAATATCGCAGTGTGTCAGATGGTTTAATAATAAGTCATCTACCTTTTGGCCCAACTGCTTATGTTTGGTTTACTCAATGTGGTAAGTATGTATTTTGTTTTATTGACCTTTGATTTGACCGATTTTTATTGGTTTTGAGTATTTAATTTATAATTTTTCCTGTAGGTTACCAGACATGATATTAAGGATAAAAAAGCCATGAGAACAATGCCTGAGGCTTACCCACATTTGATTCTTAACAATTTCAAAACCAAGGTATCCCTATCTCTATTGGCGAATTCATGTACTTACTGGACAATGGATTCAGTCCGTATAACTTGACTTGAAAAATTTGTTACAGTCTTGTTTTTGAGAGAGAGAGAGAGAGAGAGCTGATTGTAAGAAAAGATCTAATTTGGTCATATTTAATATTTAGATAGTAGTCATATTTGTAGCATTTTCTACATTTTGTGCATTGATAGACCACTTTTTATGTACAGTAGAGTGGTATGTAAATCAATACCCTTTTAAATAAGTTCTCTGAGAACTTTCTAATCTAGGATTATAATATGTTTACGAAACTCTTGTTAACTTATCTAGAAATGACAGCATTATGTGTAGGAAATGTATTTGTTTCCTAATATTGTGTAGGATATTGACATGATCAATACACGCTGTTTTGATAAAATATTTTATAATGTTCATTGTTAAACAAATAATTCTTAGGAAATTGCATAAGAGACTAATTATATATATATATATATATATATATATATATATATATATATATATATATATTCTACATGTTTTCCCTTTTTATTAAGTTTTCTTTCTTAATCATTTATAGCTAGGTGAAAGGACGGTAAACATCCTAAAGCATCTATTTCCGGTGCCAAAGCCAGATACTAAACGAATTATCACTTTTGCGAATCAGTCTGACTACATTTCGTTCAGGTTGGTTTATTGTTGGATCTATCTAGGATGCTTGTCTTGGCTATATTGTACTTGGTGAACTTTGTACATACATTGAAGTGAATATTGATATTAGATATTCAAATCTTCTCGTCTCCTTTTAATAACTTGTAAACATGCAGGCATCACATCTATGAGAAATCAGGAGGTCATAAATCAATTGAGTTGAAGGAGATTGGTCCTCGGTTTGAATTGCGTCTTTATCAGGTAATAATAGGCTGCCTTTTTGTTTTTCTTCGAACTCTCAGTTTTCCCCTTTTGCTGGATATTCCTGTGAAGACATATTTGTAAAGAAATAGTATTAACGTATTTTAGCTTTGTGAGAACTGCTATAAGAGATTCAAGGGTGTTTGGTATCACATCCTTCAGCAATACTTTGGCATTATTGTAGTACTGTAGTAGTGTAATTTTCGAGTAACTGACTATTCTAATTGGTCCTCTTTTTCTGCATTCGTGATTCAGGTAAAGTTAGGAACGGTTGATCAAAGTGAAGCTCAGGTCGAATGGGTTATCAGACCGTACATGAACACGTCCAAGAAGCGGAAGTTCCTTGGTGATTGACATGACAGCCATTAAAATGATTTTAGGCTTTTATATTTTTGTAGATGAATTATGTTGATTGAGGACCAAAAGAAAAGGAGATTTATTTTGCTGTAATTTCAAATGCCAATCAAGCAAAACAAAATACTGATTAGCTTTATGCAAGCATGTGTCAAAAGAGTTTTTGGAAAATATGGATCATTCCTTACAATTCAACATGAAGATTTCATTTAATAGAACATAGTGTTTATCTTTCTTTTATTTATTTAATTTTAACACTTTGGTTGGCATTCTAACCAATGAATGCAGAATGCATGCCAAAATGACAAGCAAAACTCGTTTAATATTACTTGGTGAACTTCGCACATAAGTGAAGCTCAGGTGGAATGAGTCATCGGATCATAATGACAGTTACTTCATTTAATAGAATATGGTGTAGATCTTTCTTTTGTTTATTTAATATTAACAGTTTGGTCATACTAATATGATAATATCATCTTTTAATTGCTCCGGTGAAGTTTAACTACATATACTCTTTTAACATCTCAAATAATCAGCATTACAATCACAATTTCATTTTTTTTTTTTTGTGCATATTTATCTTTTTCAAGTGAAAAGATGCTTTAATTATCAAAAGTTTTGGAATTCTCTGGTGGCTTGATCAGTTTCGATCGATTATCTAAAACAGTGTAGATATAAAACCAAGTATATTAATTTTGATCAATCAAACCAAACCCAACTAGTAAAACCTTTTTGAAGTCCACAAATGAGCAATCAATGAGAAGAAAAGAAAATTTGTCCTTTGTAAGAACTTGAAGGGCATTTTTGTAATTTACAAAATACATTTAGGAAAATTAAACCATTTTTAAAAAACAAATTAGTGGTGTAACTTAAAAATGGACATTTATCAAATGAGCAGGGGTGTTTAACTATCACTTTTGTTATCTAAATCTCGCTTAAGACAATGGGTTTGACCATTGAGTCAAACCAATTAAAATAAAATAAAATAAAAATGCAATTTTTTTCTTGTTTCCCGTTAAGCACCGTACAGTAGCAGCACAGTCTACTGTTATCTCTGCAAAACTTTCCATTTTCTCCATAGCCTTTGTTTTCTTTTGTTTTTGTTAAAACTTCTTTGCCTTTTATCTCTGCAAAACTTTCTTTCTTTCTTTTGTTTCGGTTTCTTTTTGCTTCGAGATCTCTGGTTCTTTTCTTTGGGTTCTCTTTTGTGGAGTTTTTCTCGGCTCACTGTTGGTGACGTGCTCGTGACGTTTCAGTTGCTGCCGGGGAAGACATCTTGCTTTAACGGAAGCGAAAGGTGGAATTAGTTCGTCTCCGTTTCGTAGCTGGTAATTGCTTTCATACGTCTCAGTACTCCTTTTACTTGACATTGTTAGATGTTGCTTTTATTGTTAGTGAGTTTGGAGATGAAAAAATGAAACCTTTTTATGAAAAGATTGAAACTTTTTCTTACAAAAATGAAGTTTTTGGTCTAAAATACAGAAGAATTTGGTCTAAAATCAATGATGTATCTCTGATTCTCCAAGCAATTCGTTTGTATACATTATATAGATAGATAGATAGATTCATAGGCATGTCAACTCCTAAAGCCTCTTCCTTTACAACCTATTTTGATTCTCATTGAATTCCTTGACATGCTCATATCTCCAAGTTCATCAAAATTGGTATTATAAAATATGAAACATTAATGGTTATACATTATACAATTATAGAAAAGGATGATTTTAGTTTATACAACAAATTACCTTAATCCACTCCAGTCCATGTGTAACAAGGCTGTGAAACCAAGTCAGAGGGCAATAATAGAGAATAGAGTTGATTGTTTCTTCTTCTATTGCAACAACTCACATTGTTGACTAACTTTCGGATTGACAATTAGTTAAACAGAAACTTGCTCCCCCCTCTTAGATTTCATTATATTCTTCAACTTTCCAATTTTTAAAACTTGTGGTTGAGTGCATAGCAATTCAATAAAGTAGAAGCGGGATTGTCCGCCCAATAAAAACAGGCTAAATGAAGAATGGGTTTACTTATCTTAATCTTACTTTTTGAAGCCCTATCTTCATTGAACTGAGATAATATGAAGTGGATATATATAAACAATGTTAGATGCTGTTAGTATTATCAGTGACTTTGGATATGCCAAAAATGAAACCTTTTTATAGAATTTTTTTAACTCTTTTAAGTGTTTTTGGGTTGCAATGTAAAGTCCCTATGCTAACTTCTAATATGCAATTGATTAGTATTCTTTTTTATTATTGTAATTTGCTTTGTTGATGTGTTTTTTGTGTATTTCTTTCCTCAGATAAGAGACCATGTCAGTTGTTGGAGGTGCAGCACTTTCAGCCTTCTTTTCTGTGTTATTTGATAAATTAGCTTCTCAATTTCTGGAGCACATCAAGAATCTGGGGGTAGATGACACACAGTTACAGAGGTTAAAAAACACTATAACTATGGTTTATGTTGTGCTTAGCAATGCAGATGAGCTGCAATTTTTAAACCCATTGGTGAAACAGTTGATGGATGAGCTTAATGATGTAATCTATCTTGCAGAGGATCTAGTGGATGAAGTTAATTATTTAGTTGTAGCTAAACATCAGGGGAAGTGCAAAACATCTATTATGAATTTTAATGACAAATTTGAGAAGATGATTTTGAAGTTGGAGAACGCAGTAAAGCATAGAGACATATTTGATTTGATGAAAAAAGGCATTGGTGAGAAAACGTCTCCTAGATTGCCAACGACATCTCTAGTTGATGAATCAAAAACATACGGCCGAGAGCTGGATAAATCACTTGTGATGAAGTTTTTGATGAATGGTAATGCAGTAGGTGAGATACCAGTAATTGCAATATGGGGTATGGCTGGGGTTGGAAAAACAACATTTGCTCAGTTGTTGTACAACGACTCAGAAGTGGAGAAGCATTTTTCTAAAAGGGTGTGGGTGCACGTTTCAGATACATTTGATGTGTTAAAGGTGTGCAGAACCATACTTCATTCTCTCACTTTTCAAGATTGCAACATCACAGATTTAGATCTAATCCAAGACAGGTTACAAAAGGCATTGAATGGTAAAAGACTTCTACTTGTCTTGGACGATGTTTGGAACGAAAATTTCAGTTACTGGGATGCTTTGCGATATATCTTGAAAGATTGGGTGCAGGAGGGGAGTCGAATCATCTTGACAACTCGCAATCAAGACGTTGCATCAACTATGCATGCTATTTTTATTCATCACCTACCACTGTTATCTGATGATCATTGCCAAGCAATTTTTGAAGCACATGCATTTGAAGATGACGGCTACCATAATCACCCAAACCTGAAGCTAATTGGTGAAAAGATAGTGAAGAGTTGTCAAGGTCTCCCTTTAGTTGCAAAACTACTAGGGAGTTTGTTATACTCGAAAGTAGAAGCCAGTGAATGGGAGGCCATTTTAAAGTCCAAAATATGGGATTTCCCCGGTGATAAGACTCACATACTTCATTCATTGGGCAAGAGCTATTGCCATCTTCCTCATAATTTGAAAAAATGTTTTTCTTATTGTTCTCTGTTTCCCAAGGCGTATGTATTTGAAAAAGAGAAGCTGATTTTGTTATGGAAGGCGGAAGGTTTCTTACCATTGGAAAGTTATAAAACAATGGAAGAAGTGGGCAGCGAATATTTTGAGGAGTTAGTGTCAAGGTCGTTCTTTCAAGTAGTATGTTGTGATGGCAAACCATGTTTCATCATGCATGACTTTATCAATGACTTAGCTCAATTTGTATCTAGGGAGTCATGCTTTATTGGCAAGCCACAAGACATTTCTCAGATGGCTTACCGTTTTTCACATGTAATGGAGAGTTCTGATTCTACAGATGACATATTTAAAGCTTTGCAGAAGGCCAGGTGTTTGCGGACTGTGCTGCGATTGGGCTTTTCCACACTTGGCAGAACCGATCAGGTCACTGAAACAGCTATTAAAAGCTTTCTTGGGGCACAAAGTAAGTTACGGGTGCTATCTCTATTCGATTTTAAACTTGAAAAGTTGTCTGATGATTTTGGCATATTGATGCATTTAAGATATTTAGATTTCTCATACAATCCAATCAAAACATTGCCCAACTCAATATGTCTTTTGTTTAACCTGGAGACATTACTGTTGGCATATTGTACCAATCTTATCGAGTTGCCTACAGACCTAGGGAACCTAATTAATTTAGGTTATATTGATTTGAGAAAAACTGAATCCTTGGAAAGGATGCCATCTGCTTTTGGTAAGTTGGAAAATCTTCAAACCCTTACAAATTTTGTGGTGAGCAATTGTACTAAAGGGTCAAGCATAAGTGAGTTGGGGAAACTTCCACATCTTCGTGGCGAACTTTCCGTTTCAGAACTGCAAAATATAAAGGATGATATAGATGCTGAGAATGCCAACTTGAAGGATAAGAAGAACCTTAAGGAGTTGGCTTTTGTTTGGGATAAAAAGGTAGTTTGTGATATAAATAAAGCCACAGTTGTTCTTGAGAAGTTGCGACCGCATGAAAACATAGAAAAGTTGTCCATTAATGGATATAGTGGGACGAAATTACCAGATTGGTTGGGGGACTCGTCATATTCTAACATGTCAGTCCTATATATCGATGGTTGCAAAAATTGTTCATCATTTCCATCACTGGGGCAGCTGTCATCTCTTGAAGAACTGTATGTTGAAGGAATGGATGCCTTAGAAAGTATTGGTTCTGAATTCTATGGGGGTCCCTCTTCTGTTACTTCATTTGAATCCCTCCGCATTTTGAAGTTCGTGAACATGCCGGTGTGGAAGAAATGGTTATCTCCGGCAATTGCAGATCAACAATTTTCTAAACTCTTAAAACTTCATTTGCTAAATTGTGATAATTTGACCGGAAAGCTGCTGCCATGCTATCTTCCTTTGTTGGAAGAACTGTATATGAAGGACTGCCTGAAACTAAAATTCCCATGTGATGATGGTAGCATAAAGTATGAGAAACTTCAGATTTTAAAAATAGAAAACAGCTGTGATGAACTCTGGGCATTCAATTTGAACTCCTTTGAGATGCTTGAAGATCTTTTCATCGAGAACTGCAGTCTTCTCATTTATATACGGGTTCCAAAGGAGGCTCACCTATCTATTAAAAAATTGAAAATTCATAATTGCAACCATTTTAGAGGATTTCTTGATTATTATGCAGCGCACTTTCCCAGCATCATGACTCTAAGTATATCTCATTGTCGAGAACTGCTGTCATTTCCTAAAGGTGGTTTACCCTCTAACTTACAATCGCTGTTGATTGAGAAATGTTACCTAGTCACTGCAATGGATGCGTGGGGTCTGAACAATATGGCATCACTCACTCATTTGACGATTATAGGTGGTAGTCCTGGTCTGAATCTGAAGTCATTTCCAGCTAAGGGTCTACTGCCAGCCTCTCTTACTTCTCTTGTATTTGGTGAATTTCGGGAGCTTGAAATTTTGGATCTCAATGGACTTGAGTTACTTAGCTCTCTTGAAATGATGGAGATCAAGACTTGTGTTAGACTTCGTTCCATGTCAGAAGAAGGGAGGCTGCCCAACTCTCTTAATTCTCTGGAAATCACTGAATGTTTAATGCTGACAGAGCGCTGCCAATATGGAGGGGAAGATTGGGAGAAGATTTCTCGCATCACCAACAAGGTTATTAATGGCGAAGTAATGTAAGGTAAAACATAGCTGTTTCAATTCTTATAATGTTATTTATAAATTTTCAAAATCTGGAACTCACAAGTCACAACCTAATTGGTTTACTCACCAGGCTGGTATTTGTGCTTCACCTGTCTGGCAACAACTCATGGCCTGCATTTGCATTTCATTCAGGTAATTCTGTTATGCAAACTGAGAAAGGCTATGTAATGTTTGTAACACACTTGTAATTCTGTTGTAGTCCTTCCTTTTCCTGACCTTTAAATTAAATTTTTCATTGCAGTGCATTTGACCCAGATTCAGCAGCAGCCTTATGAGTTTGGGTAGTGAGGGGCTTTTTGCTAAAACAATTTGCTATTTTTTTTTTTTTTTTTTTGTTTCTTTTGAATTGGTGCATATCTTGCAGACTTCAAGTTGGATTCTTGATGTATACAACTTGTTTTTGCTTCCATGCCATGTGGGATTGTAATAGTGGTCATCAGCCACCATCTGTATGAACCATTTAGAGACTTGTTGGTTGTCTTTTATGAGCTCATATTCTGGACATTTGTAAGTTTGCATGAGTTGTTTGGTTCTCTTCTTGTGCCACATGAATGCAATAGCTTTTAATCAGCCAGCTTTTATATATGAAAATTTTAGGGACTTGTTGCAGGTAATGTTTATTTGTTGCATTGAGTGAGGCTGTCTATTCTTTTAGTGCACAGATGATATTTTTACGTTGTCTGTTAGGCTAAATCGAGGGACTTTGAAATTTAGTTTCTGACCTCCTTTCTATGAAGTCTTAGTGATTATGGATTTGTGATGTTATAAACCTATTGGCTATTGTCAAACTGTGAAACACTGAAACAATGGCTGATTGAGTTTTTGTAGGATATTTATGCACTTCTAAGAATTTCTCCATTAGCTGCTGTTACCATTGTTAATGAACCAGTAATCTAAAAAACTTAAAAGCTTAGAGGAAATGGTCCAATAAATGTAATGGCACTTTATCTCTATCATTCACATAGTCTGAGTGCAGAGTGCCTTGTGTCAGTTGTGTGCATTTTCCTTGTAGGTTGTAGACATCTATGGCTATTTCCTTCATACTACAATATCTGGCTCTGCCATCTAATATTGTGCAATATTTTGTTATCAGGTCCCTGTCTAGTGAACATTATCTCATATGCTAATCTGTCGTAATGCCCACAGGCCGAATAAGGCTCAAATTGTGTATGAGAAGCTTCAAGGTATAACCCAAATGCCTCATGAGTCATGAGTAACAAAGCCAGGAAATATTCATTCAGCTTTCAGGTGTTTATAAAAAACTGTTGTGATGAAATGTGCACTCTGTTGAATTAACTTATTGCTGATAGGTTATAACTATAAACTATTTGGTCCAGGACTTAGAGAACTACTTTGTAGAGTCTTATTGAGTCTTATTGAAAAATCAAATCAACTACCCTTTCCAAAAGAAATTTATCTGACTTAACCATGAAAAAGAACTTGATAACAGCATTGCCCAACCATGTGAGACCTTGGGACTGGTTTTCAGTAATCATATTAACAGACCTTACCCAAACTATTAAAATTAAATAAATAAAAGAAAGATAGATGGACACCATGTTCTATTAAATGAAATCTTCATGTTGAATTGTATGGAATGATTAATATTTGACATTGATACATGTTTGCTGAGAGCTATCAGTATATTTTGTTTTGCTTGCTTGGCATTTGAAATTACATAAAAATAAATCTCCTTTTCTTTTGGTTTCTCACTTTAACAACAGCAAAATCCTCAATCAACATAATTCTTCTACAAAAAGATAAAAGCTTAAAATCATTCTAATGGCTGTCATGTCAATCACCAAGGAACTTCTGCTTCTTGGACGTGTTCATGTACGGTCTGATAACCCATTCGATCTGAGCTTCACTCTGATCAATCGTTCCTGACTTTACCTGAACCACAAATACAAAAGAGGACCAATTAGAATAGTCAGTTGCTCGAAAATTACACTACTACAATACCAAAGTACTGCTGAAGGATGTGAAAACAAATACCCTTGAATCTCCTACAGCAGCTCTCACAAAGCTAACATACACAAATACTATTTCTCTACGAGTATGTCTTTACAGGAATAACCAGCAAAAGGGGAAAACTGAGAGGAAAAACAAAAAGCAGCCTATTACCTGATAAAGCTGCAATTCAAGCCATCTGGCACACCACAATGTTCGTGAACTAACATCTGTAAAATCGTGCACGGCAAGTTTCACCAAATTTTTTTTCTTTCATTGATTTCTCATTTTTGTACTTAAACTAGGTTTTACTAGTCGGGTTTGGATCGATTAATCAAAATTCATGTATTCGGTTCTGTATCTACTGTAATTTAGTGGATAATCAATCAAAACTTAGATTGCGAGAGAAATCCACACTATTGCTAATTAAAGCTTCTTTCCACTTGAAAAAGATAAATATGCAAAATAAAAAAACTGACATTGTGATTGTAATGCTGATTATTTAAGTATTGAAATAATAATTAAGTTATCTATAGTTTTCATTGAGCAGATGTTTATGTGGAAATAATTTATTGAGCTCAGCAAAAGCAAGAGTCAGAAACTAACCAAAAAAAACAGCCAATGATCATTGGTTCACTGGCTCAAGGATCACCTTTTATGGAGGAGCATCTTGGTACTGAAATTAAACAGCACTGACTGTCATGGGAATTTTCTTTAGTGGAGAATAAAGTTTTTAGTTTTGATTCTAATATGCTTATCGAAAGAATTACTAGAACTAAGCACCAACGATATAGACAGACTGCTCTCCTTGAATATGATTCCTTAACCGTTTCTTTCTGCATATAAACACAAAAGCAGTGAAACAAGTAAGCCACTAGGGTGGAACATCCTTCTGGACTTCTGGTTCTCTGGCAGCACAACAAATAATTGGGAAACTTGATGAGAGCCCTGGCATGGGAAATCAGCATGGAGTCAAAGAAACAGGTGACAAGAACCAGCCTATGATTGTTTCTTAATTTTTATATTATTTTTAATAACTTCGGCACACACCCCACCCCACAAAACCTATTTCTTCTTCTACTTATTTCAAATGTAGCAGTATGATGTGAACTATATTTATGTGTCAAATTATAACATAACAGGGAAGATGATGCATTCCGAGGAGACAGAGAGGAGGAGCTTTTTCGAAAGATGGTAAGTCATCTTTTCGAAAAAGTCTCCATTCACCGGATATTCCAGTTTTCCAAGCAAAACTACTTCAGGTTCTGCAATTCGTTCTCGTATAGATAGTCACTAATAAACTATCTTGTATATATTATGGTGATATTTATGCAGCCTTGCTACTCTATTGTGCTGTTGCTTTTAATTCAAGTCTTACAGCTGCAAAGAAGCCATCAAGATAGCAGTAAAGTGAACCAGAACCGGAAAGTCACAAACTTTCAGTGTAAATGTAGCTTTCAACTTAATAAAAACATATGCATTCAAATATATTGCATGTTATTTAGGGAAGACATTGCAGGTTAAATGCCATCGGTCATCGCTGACGGACAGAGTAATAATTTACAAGCTAATGAAAACACAATCATCAGCAATCACCAAAAAATCCAAAGAAAATATTACCACTTAAAAAATGCAAATGCAACAAAATAGATAAGAAATGCAATAGGAACTTTGTGTTTTCTTGAATAAATCAGAAATCATCACTTGTTTGTTTTAGGGAAACCATTGCAGGTAAAAATACCATCAGCCATCAGCAAAGATGAAAACACCACTAACAGAGTAACACGATACAGCAATTAAGCAAATAAAAACGAAATCTTCCGCATTTAACAATAAATCAAAAAAACAGTGAATGACTTGCCTTGTCTTGCCTTCACTCGATCGTCTTCTCTCGCTTTGACTCGATATATTTGTAGGATTTGCAACAATTGCTTCGAACGACTGATGACTTTCTTTTATTTGATTTGATTTTGACCTAAAAACAGTGACTTTTTGTTTTTGGGAAGTCTGGGAAGCAGTTGGATTTCGGTAACTGGATTCTGCTCAAGTGATTCGACACGTCTACGATGAACTTCTGTCTTTTTGATACGTCAGCAATTTTTGATGATGTAGTCGGCAAATTCAGCTCTGACTCGCTGATGTGTTTGGACAAGTCAACGATATCACCAGGTTTCACTGACGTGACATTCCAAGCTAGCGTTGGCCTGCTGTCGTGTTAGTGGAGTCAGCAGAAAATGGTGACGTGTCTGTCTTATCAGTGATTTATATACTGACATGTTTGGACACATCAGTTATGACCTGATAATGTGTTCTGGCACGTCAGCTATACGTGCTGACGTTCTCTGTCATGTCATCGATGGTGACGCGCCCAGAAAGGCCTGTTTTGTAAGTATACAGGCTGATATGACCGAAATTGTGAATACTAAGTGAGCCCAACCAAAGTGAGTTGGTACACCCACAACCACAAATGTGATTTGGGTCCGAAATTAAAAAAAAATAATCCAATCTATGTTAGTTTCCTTGGTTCGATTAAGATTTAAGGCCCCAAAATAGGTTCCACTTCTTGCTCTTTTGGATTTTATTTTTATTTTTTGATTTAACAAATAAAATCACAACACAATATTAACTTCTTAAAAAGATTTTTTAAAGTAATAAAAAAAAAAATTGTTTAAAGGGTGCCGATATTACCACCTATAAATATGATTTTTACACTCATATTTTTTTAAAGACTCTAATTACAAAAAAATCTCATAATAACTCATGCATCCCACTCTAGATATGACCAAGGTTCGGTTCCAACCATGGAACCGAATCGGAACCACCCCTCTCAAAAGTGGACCGGAATCAGAAATCCGATTTTCGATTCTAAATTTTGCAGATATAACCTAGTTCTGAAACAGGCGGTTCCACAATGTATATTTTTTTTATTTTTTTTTTAAATAATTGTTGTAGCCGTTGGAGGCTCAACGGCTCCAACAAAAATATTATTATTATTTTTTTCTTTCTCTTTTTCTCTTTTTCTACAATTTTTTCAAATTTATTTCCAACAAATTTTTCAAATTTATTTCCATCCATTTTTTCACAATTTTTTTGTTAATGTATAATATAATTTTTTATTTTTTTTTAAAAAGGAACCAAATTGCCGGAACCGGAACATTCCTCCAGGTGGTTCGGTTTCGGTTATGGTTCCCCCTGGGATCGGAACCAAACCGCGGTCATGTCTCTACCCACTGTAGTGATCATAGTTTCACACTTTTGATAATTAAAAACTGACATTGTGATTGTAATGTTGATTATTGTAAAACTACAAAAGTTTCAAAATTAGGATTTAAAAAAAAAAAAAAATACCCCATGCTGCGACCCGGAAGCCTTGAGTTGGGGAGTCAAATGATAAAAACTTAAAATATATAGAACTAAAATGTAAAATACACATTTTATAATTTTTTTTACTTTTTTTTCTTTTTGTGGGCCAGGGGGTCATGGCCTCTCCTAACTTCCATGGTGGTCTGCCCTGCTAGGCAGTTCGAAATGAGATATTGAATGAGCCCTAATGTCAATTACCACCAAACCACATGCATTTGGTGGTGATTTCAAAATTAGGATTATATTTGAGAAGTTAAGGGGTATATGCAGTTAAACATAACACTCAAAATAACTATGAAGAGAGACAAAACCATATATCCTAGAGCAACTGAAAGATGATATTATCATATTAGTATGGCAACCAAACTAATAAAAATAAATAAACAAAATTGTTAAAAATAAATAAACAGAAGAAACATCAACACCATATACATATTCTATTAAATGAAATATCCACGCTGCATTAGAATGAATGATCCGTTTATATTTAGTTCCCAAAAGTAATTGTCATGATGATACATCATACATGTCCACTGTATATGTATGGTCGGATGATCCCTTCGACTTGAGCTTCACTCTCAACCATTTCTAACTTTATCTACATCGCAAATGTAGTAATCGACCTGTATGAAATGTAGTTGGGCTGATTCACAAAAGTGATCATGTGTTTAGGACGCCAGAAAATAGATGCTTTTAGAATGTTTTAACATGTTAATAAAAGTTGCATCAAATCCAACTAAGAATTTATGATGTTATAAACCTATTAGCTTTTGTCAAACTGTATGAAACAATGGCTGATTGAGTTTTTTTGTAGAATTTTCATGCACTTGTAAGAATTTCTCCATTAGCTGTTGTTACCATTGTTAATGAACCAGTAATCTCAAAAACTTAAAAGCTTAAAAGCTTAGATCGAACTTTCTCTCTCTCGTTCGCCTTGTGTCTTGTGTGCATTTTACGTGTGCATTCAGAATTGTATAGAATCCAAGATTTTCATTCCAAAAGAATTTTATCAGACTTAACCATGAAAAAGAACTTAATAATCTTTATCTTACCAACCTGATTAAAATGATTAACAGCAATGCCCAACCATGTGAGACCTTGAGACTGGTTTTTAGTAATCACAAGTAGAAACATATTAACAGACAACGATGCCCAAAAGAAAAATATTTCAAGTAGCATTCTCCAATTCATCAGTCTCACAACCAATTTCCTGCAGACACTTTCCAACATCTTACATTGGGCATCCAGTACCAATAATGTACTACATAACATATTAATAAAAGTTGCATTAAATCAAATTCGCTCCAACTAACAACTTAAGATCAAACTCTAGACAGCAAAAACTTAAAGTATATAGAGTTGTGCATGCATGTCTATTTCCAAGACATTGTAAATTACAAGCTAATAAAACACAATCATCTGCAATCACCAACACATTGAAAGAAAGAAACCATGAGAGGAACAAAAGCACAAAGCATGTCACTTTATGTGGCCCTTGTAAAACATCAACAAGTCCAGAATCTCCAGCATTCAAAGAAGAAAAATAGTGTGAGCTTCTGTCATTTGCTCCATCGGTGGAAGCAAGAAATCTTCATATCCACCTGCATTGATCATTCAAAAGGTATCAATCAATAGTTCATGCTGTACACAATCCTGTCCACAAGTGAAAATCAAAACTGCACCATTGCATGCATAGCACATATTCATCCAAATAAAATCAGAGATTTTTCGACACTTACTAATTTTATAATTCTACACCATCAACCTGCATGTGAGGAATGTACGTATTGAACCACATGTTCTTGTCTACCTTGTATAGAAATTTTGATTTCAGCAAAGAACAGTCATAGATATTCAGATAACTGAGGGAGGATGGCAGGCCCACTCGAGGCAAGGATTGAAGCTTGTTACAACTGTTAATCGTCAATGTTTTAAGAGACGTGAGTTGTTGAAGCCCTCTGTAGTTTAGGAATCGAAGATTATCAACTCTACTGATCAATAGGTTTTTGAGGCTGCCGGGAAGCAGATTCTTATCTGGAAATAACACCAAGCGTGTACATCCACCTTCAATCTCAAAGCAAGTAAGTTTTTTAAGCTTAAACATTCCCCACTCAATACAAGGTGTAAGTTTGTGGCAAGAGGTAATGCGAAAATAATTTAGGTTATGGGGAAGACCTCCTTCTGGAATTGACTCGAGTTCAGGACATTCATTTAAATCTAGTATGTGAAGAGAGGTGAGTGTGTTCAGCTGTTCAGGAAGAGCTTTCAGATTCTTACAATTTGAAAACAAAATTGACCTCAACTTGGGGCTACGCAATCCTCCTTTGGGAAAACATATCAGTTTAGGGCATTTCCGTATATGCAATTGACGAAGCGACATATGGTCCTGTGTAATTGAGATGGTACTGAAATTAGCACAATCGTTGATAACAAGAGTTCTGAGCTTTGGAAAGAGGTTTAATGGGAAGGACTTTAGAGAATCGCAACTGCTGCTTATGTGCAAGTCCTCAAGGAATGTATCTTGGTACATTGTTATTGTAGGGGAAAGAAATTCTAATTTCCTACAATCTCTGATGTATAGAATTTTCAGGCCAACAGGTGGATGGCCTCCATCAAATGACTCCAGATAAGGACAGTTGATGATCGACAAATCTCTAAGACAAGGATTTTCCTGCATCAATCCCTCGGGTACAGACCTTAGGCCAAAAAGTTTTTCAATTATAAGGGCATAAACTCGTGATGGCATCTTAGTTGATGGAAAGTAGTATGCTGAATATGTCATAGTTCCTAGTGAGACTTCCTCCATACTGTGTTGGAAATCTAGATCATTAGTATCTGAATCGGTATCATACTCAGAAGAAGCACTTTCATCCTCAATTTTGAGTTGCCCCATGTTGCTATTGACTGCCCGCACAAGTATTGGAGGGCTATAGGTTAACCACAAATAATCTTTACTTGGAAGTTTTGGAATCAAAAGACTTGGACATCCTGAAATCTCAACTTTTTTTGTTGAAGGTGGGAGGTATTTAGGCAAACTCCATTTAAGCTTTGGGCATCTTTGAATATAAAGCTCTTGGAGGTGAGGAAACTCTCCACCTTCGATATCAGCGAAAATCCATTCTTGCCATTCCAACATTTCCCGAAAAATTAATATCTCCAGAGATGGAAAAGGCTTGACTGAAGGGTATATCTTCCCGTATAATTCAAGGCCCACACTTAGCACCTGATCCATATTTTCGATACACATGTACTTGAGGAATGGCAGTATCCCAAATGCAGACAAATGTGAGCAGTTGGAGTGGCTAAGATGCAAGTGACCCACAAAATTGAGCATTCGAAGTTTTGGTACCTTGTTCAACTTAATAGGTAGTAAATATGCAATGTGAACCTTGTCCTTTTGGGAAAAAACTGGACCATGTCTTGGGCACACATCAAGTTTGGGCAACATTTGAATACTTCTCAAACCTATTTTGTGAATACTTCTCAATCCTAATTTTTCAGGTGGCATCCCAACCTTAGGCATCTTTTGGTATCTCTTTCAAGTAAGTTTCCCTACAAAAAGCAAACAACATCCAAACAGAAAAAGTTCCTAATCAATTAAGCATCCAAAAACTGCTTAAAAAGGAGGAAAAGAAAATTTAAAAAAAAAAAAAAAAAAACTGTTAAAAACACAAGATTTCAAAATACATAACATAATAATCTACATGATTTAAGTCCACATTAAAACAAAAGTAAGGACATAATGTTCACTCAAAAGAAGTCAGAAACATGAATATATATATATGCAGAGAAGGCAACCACCAGATTACCAGAATCTCAAAATCAGATAGATTCAATGATGCAAAGCAGAAAACATATCAACCAAAAGGATACATAAGAAATGTTTAGCGCAATAACAACACCCTACATATCATAAAACGTGAAATTCTAAACTTTGATTTTACGAGAGATAACAAGTAGCGTTACCTTTAAAACAACGGTAAAAGAGAGAGTCCACTCTCTCCACATAAACACAGGAAAAGGAAGCCGGCGATGTTATGGTTTTGGATTTTGGAACAAATTGGTACAGAAAAAGTAGCTCTTCTGAGTTTAAAAATTGTTAGGGTTTGCGGGATTGCGGCAATTGAAACAAACAGGTAAAACGATGGATTTGCGGATTGTTTTGTTTGGTTCAAATGTCAAGAATACCCTTAAATGATAGATGAAATTGCACAAATACCTGCTACAATGTGGGTACGACACTTGACCGTTGGATTGTCCAATGCAATACCTTTTTCTTCATTAGTTTTTTTTTTTTCTTTTTTTTAATATCACTAAAGTCCCTATTTTTCACGAATTGTCACATTTTTAAATGTGTTTGCCATCTTAGTCATTTTAGTCCCTTGTTTTTTCAAAATGCATCACTTTAATCCATTTGACCAAACAACTAACGGTCAACTATAACAGAATGGTGCAAAAATACAATTTTACCCTTTATTACTATTTTATTTGACAGAACCCTTTATTGCTATTTAATCAAGATAAAATATCAGTTTTGCCTTTCAACTTTTTTAGTTTTTACACTTTTACATATAAATGGATTGTCCAAAATGTCCTTATTATAAAATGTCATTTACCAAATTTATCCTCAATTATATTTTTTATTACAAAAAAACCACCACGGCTGAAATGTCTGTTGCTCAGATGTATTAAATTTGTGTAGAAAAATAGGTTGTCAAGCCATCTCCAATAGAGAGTGAGAGTTATAGTTATATTTGAATCTCAAATAGTGCTGAGAGTGATGTTTATATGTACTTTTGCTCCAGTAGTGCTGAGAGTGATATTTGACAGTGATATTTTTGTAACAAATTTAATTATACATAATTTATAATAAGTGGTCAATAAATTGTAATTTATAAACTTTAATGTTGATAAAAATAATACCATTGTAAATTTCTCAATGAGATCTTTAAAATGGTACTAATATTTAATATTTTTAAATTATTACAAAATTTGATAATATTGAAAATTTTAATTTTTAAATAAGGAAACATCGTAAAATTTAAATTTCATAGATTAGAATACACTTTACATAAACATATACATAAAGAAAAATTACATGCAAAATCGAAAGTTATAAATGTAAATCACAAATAAATTTTTCTATATTTTTTTTTTTTTTGGATTTTTGTTGATTTTCTAGTATTTTTTGGATAAAAATAAATTTATTTAAAATTTTAATGTCTGAAAAATTGTAGACCGTCCATCTCCAACGATCAGCAAACCTGATCCGTCTATCTCTAACGGTCAACAAAATCGATTCGTCTATCTCCAACGGTCAACAAATACGACCAGGTCCCACACATTCATCTCTCTTAATTATGGTATGGGTCCTAAAAAAAACCAAAAATATCACTATTTTATTCATCACACATAGGTCCCACCACCTTACACATGGGTCCCACCATATAACTCTCACTCTGACCTCTACTTAATATAACTCAATTAAATAACTCTCGATATATTTTAACTCTCGCTTTAACTCTCTATTAGGGATGGTTTTGAGATTTAAAATGAGCATACAACTCTCTATTGGAGATGGCCTCAAATGCATTCTTTTCTACTTTCATTTTCACTTTTCTTTCCTGTATCAAATCCAAAATCTGGTAAGAAATCTTTTTTTTTTTTCTTTCTTTCTATTTTTCCTTCGTATTCCAATAACATATTTGAAGTTTCATCTCCCACCCATTCTCTATCTCTAAAATAGAGATCTAAAAAGGAATATTCCTCCCAGATTCCATTTCTAAAAAATCTTCACTCTCACCACACTCTCTATTGTTATCTCTATCTTTATCCCTATTTCTATTTATATCTTCAAATAACTTATATTTTCTTTAACATAAATTTTTTTTATAACATAAAATATATATTTTTAGAGAAAATTATAACAAAAGTTACAAAATAATAAAATGAAGAACAAATGATAAAGTATGGTAAATAAAAAATTATTAATTAATATTCAATGTTGGACTCATTTTAAAGATCTAGATGAGACATTTCTAATAGTATAATTTTTATGTTAATAAAATGTATAAATTATAATTTATTATACATTAATTGAATTTAATGAAAAGGGTAAAAGGATATAAATGGAATAAAAAAATGTTGAAAAGTGAATTTAGAGGATGAGATATGATTTTCTAAATTTAGAGAATAAATGGTCGAAATTCTAAAAAAATTCTTGGAGACAACATTTTAGAGTGTGGGTGGGAGCAACCCATCCTCTAAATTTTCTTGGAGACATAATTTTAGAGGGTGGGTGGGAGATGCATAGCTTCATCAAGATATGGGAGTTGTCACATGCATTCTTCTTTCTTTCATTTTCACTATTCTTACTATATATCAAGTCAAAATATAAATAATTTTTTTTATTGGTATCATTAATTTTATATTCTACCATTACATTTGAAGGTCTTGGTTTCATCAAGCTCCACCTAGGGATGGCCAATGGGGAAATGAGGATGGATATAGGTCTCCCCATCCCCATCCCCATTTGCCACCTTCATTTGGGGAAAATGGGGATGGGGTAGTTTTGGGGGGAGGTCCCCCCAACCCCATCCCCATTTTCCCGTTTTTCCCCATTTTTTCCCGTTTTCTCATTTCCCCCGGGTCCCCCGTTTCCCCATTCCCCCATTTTCCCTATATCATTAAAAATTACATAATAAAAAAATATACAATCCATTAAATTCAAAAACAAAATAACATCCAATATAAAAATTACATAATAAAGATGTATATATAGTTAGTAAGAATAAAAATATTGAAAAAATAAAAATAAAAATATATTAATATATTATATATTATATTTGGGGGAAATGGGGAAATGGGGATGGGGGGATGATTTTCATCCCCATCCCCCCACCCATTTCCCCAAAAAAAAATTCCCCAAATGGGGATGGGGATGGGGGAGCGGGGATTTGGGGCCCCGGGGGAAAATGGCCATCCCTAGCTCCACCAGTGAAAATGTTTGCTGGATTACAATAAAAAATAAGTATCACAACTGTGAGAAGAAGGCATAAAGTATGTGCATGTGTTCCTGTGGATATGTTTTAATACAAGGATACCATCAAACACAACACCCCCCACCCCCCATCTAGTTTAGGTTATTGATCAAAAACCACCCTCTAGTTTCATTATTGGCCAAAAACCACCCTTCATGGTTTAAATTTTTGTATTTTGTTATTTGTTTTTGTATTTCGGTGGAGATATATATGCAGACAAATGTGAACAGTTGGAGTGGCTAAGATGCAAGTGACCCACAAAATTGAACATTCGAAGTTTTGGTACCTTAGTAAACAAGCTTGATAAAAATCTGAACCCTGTCTTGGGATCACATCAAGTATAGGCATCATTTGAATACTTGTCAAACCAAATCTTTCTGGTGGCAAACAACAAGCAAACAAACACAAAAAATTCTCAAAAATCAATTAAGTATCCAACAAATTAAAAAGCAAAGAAACCAGAAACGATTAAAAACCAAGATCGAACAATGAAGATTTCTGTTTCCTAATGACAAACAAACCTTTGAACAACAATTTTATCGACATTAATTAATTAATATTCACCCAAAAGAAGATCATCAACGATTTTACACAAAAACATGAATATATTTTATATATATGGTTCTCTAGAATCGCAAATATAATATTGATTAAATGATGCAAAGCAGAAAACAAATAATAGTGCATGGAAACTGTAGCTCGATAAAATCTCCCTACAAATCGTAAAATATGAGTATTACCTTGTAAAATAGAAAGAAAAAAAAAATGTCTCCAAATCCAAAGCCAGGCAGAGAAAGGAAGCCAATGATTTTATTTGAGATTGAATTGGATTTAAATATGAATAGATTAGTTGGAAAAGGAAATTGAATTTATGTTGGATAGGTAAAAAAGATTGGATTACATTAATTTTTGAATGAAATTTAAATTAATTCCAAGAAAATAAAATTATTTTTTTGGACGATGCTTAAAAAATATTAATTTGTTAAAATGTTTTTATAAAACATTTTAAATTATCTTTCCAAACAAAATAAATAAATTTAATTTATAATATGTAAAATGAGTTTTCCTTGCAAATAGAATGCGTGTTTATTGTTTGAATGGATTAATCATATGCATGCAAGATTTTCTCTTGCTACGTAGGATTGAAGTCCAATCAAAAGCCCTAATCAAAATTGTCTGTTAAAATTAAATGAATGAAAGATGGACACCATGTTCAATTAAAAGAAATCTTCATGTTGAGTTGTAAGGAATGATCCACATTTCATATTTACAATTGATTCTTCCGAGACCTGTTTGTTTTGCAGTATTTTGTTTTGCTTGCTTGGGATTTGAAATTGCATCAAAATAAATCTCCTTTTCTTTTGGTTTCTCACTTAAAACAATAGCAAAATCCTCCATCAACATAATTCTTCTACAAAAAGATAAAAGCGTAAAATCATTCTAATGGCTGTCATGTCAATCACCAAGGAAACCCCGCTTCCTGGACATGTTCATGTACAGGCTGATAAGTGATAACCCATTCGACCTAAGCTTCACTTTGATCAACCGCTCCTAACTTTACCTGAATCAAAAATACAAAAAAGACAAAAAATAGTCGATTACTCTGAAAATTACACTACTACAACGCCACCAAAGTACCGCTGAAGGATGTGAAACTAAATACCGTTGAATCTCCTATGGCAGCTCTCACAAAGCTAAAGTACGATAATAATATTTCTCTACAGAGTATGTCTTTACAGGAATATCCAGCAAATGGGGAAAAAAACTGAAGTGGAAAAACAAAAAGCAGCCTATTACCTGATAAAGCTGCAATTCAAACCGAGGACCAATCTCGTTCAGCTCAATTGATTTAGGACCCCCTGATTTCTCATAGATGTGATGCATGCATGTTTACAAGTTATTAAAAGGAGACGCGGATATTTGAATATCTAATATCAATAATATCAATATTCACTTCCCTGTATGTTCAAAGTTCACCAAGTAAAATATAGCCAAGACAAGCATCTTAGATAGATTCAACAATAAACCAACCTCAGACTGATTCGCAAAAGTGATAATTCGTTTAGTATCTAGCTTTGGCACCGGAAATAGATGCTTTAGAATGTTTACTGTCCTTTTACCTAGCTATCAATAATTAAGAAAGAAAACTTAATAAAAAGGGAAAACAAGTAAAATATATATAATGATTCCCTTGTGCAATTTCCTAAGAATTATTTATTTTACAAGAAACATTATGAAATATTTCATCAAAAGAAAAATGTATTAATCACACCAATATCCTACACAATAATAGGAATATATTGTGCTTCAAATAGTAAGTAAAATGCTTTAACAATTGCATATCCTACACATAATGCTGTCATTTCTAGATAAGTTCAACAAGAGTTCAAGAAACATATTGTAATCCTAGAAAGTTCTCAGAGAACTTCTTTAAAAGGTTATATTGATTTACATACCATTCTAATGTACATCCCTCCCTCTCTCTCAAAAAAAAAAAGTTGTAAAAACTTGTTCGAGTTTAGTTGTAGGAACTGAATTCATTGTCCAGTAAGTACTTGAATTCGTAAACAGAGATAGGGATACCTTGGTTTTGAAGTTGTTAAGAATCAAATGTGGGTAGGCCTCACGTATTGTTCCCATGGCTTTTTTATCCTTAAAGTCATGTTGGGGTGGAAAGAATATAAATTAAACCATCTAGAACACTGCGTGATGTTCGTGAACTAACACAACATCTGTAAAATCATGTGCACGACAAGACAAGTTTCAATAATTTCAGATATAACCTGCAAAGGGAGAATTTTTGGAAATTGTATTAATCTTCTAAAACATTTATCAAGTAACTCTGCTTGAAGATTAAATTTACAATGTTGCTTTATGCTACAAAACAAAGCGTAGTGGTTAATCGTTTTAATTGCCCAAAAAAAACAAGTTGATAGGGAGATAAGATGTTTTAACTTGATCCAAGTAAAGACATAAAAAGGGTCAGATAAGAAAAGAGAACACATAGAGTCCACAATCTATAACATGGAAAAGTTATTAAATCAGACCACAGTTTGAATTTCAGAGGGGGAATTTATAGTAACGTTCTATTACTGAATAAATTCATAAAGGTGGGTAACATACAATTGAATGTATCTAGATAAATAGAGTAAATAGATCAATACGACAAAAACCTGGAAGATGAAGATTTGACAACTATTGTGCACAAGTCATAGAGGGAGAACTAGAATATCCAAGGATAAGCAAAGAAAGTCGAGGTGAATAAATTCAACAAAAGACTGACCTGGCCTCCTCGTTTCATCCGTTGTGCATTAGGGAAGACAATCTTCAGTTCCTGCAAAAATAAAACCAATTGAATAAAACTGGCAGTCAAAACAAACTCACATTCCTATCAGCATTAACAAAAAATAAACAAATAATAGCTAGAATCAGCATGTATATTAGTCAAGAATAATGTGTAATGAGACCAACCTTTACAAATTGCGAAAGAGGGAGCACCTGGATTTCAAGATGTAGTCAGTAAAATTTTAGGATCTCTTTCCATTGCATTAGAAAGTACTTAGAGAACTTCTTTAAAAGGGTATTGATTAAAATACCACTCTACTGTACATAAAAAGTGGTCTACTACCGCAGAAACAGAAAGTGTAGAAAATGCTAGAAATATTACCACTATTATCAAAATATGAATACAATTAGATCCCTCTTAAAAACAAGGTTGTAATAACTTTTTTGAGTCAAGTTGTACGGACTGAATTCATTGTCCAGTAAGTACTTGAAACAGAGATGGGGATACCTTGGCTTTGAAGTTGTTAAGAATCAAATGTAGCCTCAAGTATTGTTCCCATGGCTTTTTTTATCCATAATGTCATGTCCGGCAACCTACAAGCAAAAAAATAAATTAAATACTAAAACCAAGAAAAGTAGGTCAACCCAAAGGTCCATAAAACAAAATACTTACAACATCGAGTAAACCAAAATAAGCAGTTGGGCCAAACAGTAGATGACTTATGATTAAACCATCTGGCACACTACAATGTTCGTGAACTAACACAACATATGTAAAATCAAGTGCACGGCAAGTTTCAACAAAAAAAATTCTTTCATTGATTTCTCATTTGTGTACTTAAACAAGGTTTTACTAGTTGGGTTTGGATCAATTAATCAAAATTCATGTATTCGATTGTGCATCTACCGTAATTTAGTGGATAATCAATATAAACTTAGGTTGTGAGAGAAATCCACACTTTTGATAATTACAGCTTCTTTCCACTTGAAAAAGATAAATAGGCAAATAAAAAATAATAATAATAATAAATTTAAAAAAAAAAAAAAAAAAAAACTGACATTGTGATTGTAATGCTGATTATTTAAGTATTGAAATAATAATTAAGTTATCTATAGTTTTCATTGAGCAGATGTTTATGTGGAAATAATTTATCGAGTTCAGCCAAAGGCAATAGCCAGAAACTAACCCAAAAAAAAAAAAAAAAACAGCCAATGATCATTGGTTCACTGGCTCAAGGATTGCCTTTTATGAAGGAGCATCTTGGTACTGAAATTAAACAGCACTGCAGTATGGGAATTTTCTTTAGTGGAGAATAAAGTTTTAGTTTTGACTCTAATATGCTTGTCAAAAATGAATTACTAGAACTAAGCACCAATGATATAGTCATATAGACAGACTGCTCTCCTTGAATTTGATTCCTAAGCAGTGAAACAAATAAGCCACTAGGGTGGAACATCCCTCCAGTTCTCTAATGGCACGATAAATAATTGGGAACAGGAGACAAGAACCAGCCTATGATTGTTTCTTAATTTTTATATTATTTTTAATAACTTCAGCACACACCCCACCCCACCAAACCTATTTCTTCTTCTACTTATTTCAAATGGAACAGTCTGATGGGAACTATATTTATGTGTCAAATTATAACATCCTAACAGGGAAGATGATGCATTCTGAGGAGAAAGAGAACAGGAGCTTTTCCAAAAGATGGTAAGTCATATTTTCGAAAAAGTCTCCATTCACTGGATTTTCCAGTTTTCCTAGTAAAACTACTTCAGGTTCTGCAATTCGTTCTTGTATAGATAGTCACTAATCAACTATCTTGTATATATTATGGTGATATTTATGCAGCCTTGCTACTCTATTCTGCTGTTGCTTTTAATTCAAGTCTTACTGCTGCTAAGAAGCCATCAAGATGGAAGTGAAGTGTATCCCAGAACTGGAAAGTCACAAACTTTCAGCTTAAATGTAGCTTTCCAGTTTATAAAAACATAAGCGTTCAAATATATTGAATGTTATTGGTCCTTGTTAGCTTAGGGAAGACATTGCAGGACAAATGCCATTGGTCATCACTGACGGACAGAGTAGTAACACAATACAATAATTTACAAACTAATGAAAACACAATACCAATAAATCCAAAGAAAATATTACAACTTCAAAAATGCAGCAAAAACAGATAAGAAAGGCAATAGGAACTTTGTCAAAGGATGGCAAGAAGTTTTCTTGAATAAATCAGAAATCATAATTTCTTTGTTATCGGCCATCAGCAAAGATGAAAACACCACTGACAGAGTAACACAATACAGCAATTAAGCTAATAAAAACAAAAATCTTCCGCAATTGACAATAAATCAAATAACAGTGACAGACTTGCCTTGTCTTGCCTTCACTCGATCATTTTCTCTCGCATTCACTCGATATATTTGTTGGATTTGGAACAATTGCTTCGATTGCCTGACCAATAAGTTTTCTTTAATTATTATTTTATTTAATTTTGACCCGGAAACAGTGACTCAAAATAACTCTGTAGAGAGACAAACTATATATTCTAGAGCAGTTAAAAAGTGATATTATCATATTAGTATGGCAACCAAACTGTTAAAAATAAATGAACAAAAGAAAGATCAACACCATACATATTCCATTAAATGAAATAGCATTGTAACGAATGATCATGTTCATCTCTCTCATTCGTATAGTCTGACAGCCTTGTGTCAGTTGTGTGCATTTTCCTTGTATAGACATCTATGCCTATTTCCTTTATAATGCTCACAGGACGAATGAGGCTCAAATTATGTATGGGAAGCTTCAAGTTATAACCCAAATGCCTCGTGAGCAACAAAGCCAGGAAATTTTCATCCAGCTTTCAGGTAACTGTTGTGATGAAATGTGCACTCTGTTGAATAAACTTAATGCTGATAGGTTATAACTATAAACTATTTGGTCCAGTGCTGTACTTAGAGAACTACTTTGAAGAGTCTTATTGAAGATCAAATCAACTACCCTTTCCAAGATTTTCATTCCAAAAAAAGAAAATTAGCTGACTAAACCATGAAAAGGAAATTAATAATGCTTTATATTATTTTTATCAACCTGATTAAGAGTATTGCCCAACCACGTGAGACCTTGGGACTGGTTTTCAGTAATCATATTAACAGACAGTGATGCCCAAAAGAAATAAATAAATATATATATATATATATGCAGAGAAGGCAGCCAGCTGGTGAATTCAATTTAATTCTCCAATTCCACAATGAAATAAGTCACCAGATTACCAGAATCTCAAAATCAGATAGATTCAATGATGCAAAGCAGAAAACATACTAACCAAAAGAGTACATTGGAAACGTGTAGCTCAATAACAACACCCTACAAGTCATAAAACGTGAAATTCTAAACTTTGATTTTACGAGAGATTACAAGTAGCATTACCTTTTAAACAACGGTAAAAGAGAGAGTCCATTCTCTCTACAGCAACACAGGAAAAGGAAGCCGGCGATGTCATGGTTTTGGATTTTAGAACAATTTGGTTCAGAAAAAATTAGCTCTTCTGAGATTAAAAATTGTTAGGGTTTGCGAGATTGGGGCAATTGAAACAAATTGGTAAAACGATGGCTTTTGCCGTTTTGCGTATTGTTTTGATTGATTCAAATGCCAAGAATACCCTTAAATGATAGATGAAATTGCACAAATACCCGCTGCAATGCGGGTACGACAATACCTTTTTCTTCATTAGTTTTTTTTTTTTTTTTTTTTTTTTTATATATAAATATTTTTTTGTTTAAAATATAAATTGGTTTTTTAATTAAAAATATTTAAAGAAATTAATCGTTTTCACTCAAATAAATTTATCATATTAAAAATAACTTTAAACAAGTTTAGGGCCAGTTTGGTATTGCTATAACTTTTATAATAATCACCATTAGACATAATTTTTGAAGTTAATCAGCAAATGTTTGGTTAATTATACTTTTAAAACTACTATATAACTCAAAAGCAATATACGTATATTTGGTAATTTTATTTCAAAAGGACTGAAACTAGTTACAATGACTAATATAGACATGATTTTTGAACCTTATTTTATTTTTTTTTATTAATATTATATATATTAAATCAATATTTAAGTAGAATATTTAAATTAGAAAAAAAAATCCGTAAGAATAATAAAAAGATTTTTAAAAGATTTTATAAATCAAATCAATATTTAATTAGAATTTTTAATTTTAAGATGAAATAAGGACTATAAATGATTTTAATTTAATTTCATAAGGATAATAATGATATTTTAAAAGATTAATTAAATGCTGAAATAGATTATTCCATAATCACTTTCAAAAAGTAACCCTTCACCTACTTCTCAAAATCACTGTCAAAACTTGCCAGATTATCAATTAATCACTTTTGGAAGTTTTACCAAACATCATTTTATGTCAAAATTATGATATAAGCTAATTTTAACTTCTCAAAAGCAATACCAAACTGACCCTTACTTTAGTTAAAATAAAATTTAGTTTGCTCAAAATTAAATAATCATTATTTTATTAAAAAAAGAATAGAAATAAGCTTTTTTTACCAATAAAAAATTAATTTCATTTTATTCAAAATTGATTTAATTCAATTATTTTTAATCCAATTTAGTACTAATAGTAATAAACATAAAACTAGTAACGTGGAGTCCCTAAGCATACCGTATCATATCAAGAAGTGTATGATTTCTCCTTTCTATAACTCCATTATGCTCAATAATCTCGGGTATTGTATATTGAGCATCAATACCACAATCATGTGGAAATCATTCAAAAGGTCTAAGATTATACTCAATTTCATTGTAATACTCACAAGTCACAATCATGGTCTAATCTTACTAGTTACTACCTTTATCTTCACACTCTTTTAAAGTTCAGCAGCGAAATTAAAAACTTTAAAGGCATCTAAAAAATCGGACTTTTCACAAATGTGCTAGATATGATCATAACATCAATAGAGGTGATGTAGTAAATTTATATCCACCTAATGCAATAGGTGAATCGTGTTTTTAAAAAATTTGATGTGTTAAAGTTGTGTCAATTCATATTTAAGTAGGTTATTTTCAATATTGCAACACTATGGATCTTAATGTAATCCAAAAAAGGTTACAAGGGGTAATGACAAATCAAAATTTTCTACTTGTTTTGGATGATGTTTGGAATAAAAAATTTGGTTATTGCGATACTTCACGGAATATTTGGGAAATTGAGATGGTCAATGAGAGTCGAATTATGGTGATGGGAAGTAGCAGAGGCATTATATCAACATGAAACTCATTCTTTCTTGTCCACTTCGTTCAGTGTCTAAAGAAGGTTATTAGTCAATCTTTGCAACTACCTTGAATATCCAAACTTGAAGTACATTGGTGTAAAAATAGTAAAGAAATGTTAATGCCTCCATTTGGCTACAAAATTATTCGGGAATTTATTGTACTCCAAATGTGAAAGCTTATGAATGGAAAACACCTATAAATAGAAAAATATGGGAATAGTCAGGTGATAAGATTGACTTACTTGCATCATTGGGCTTGAAGTATTATTTTATTCTTCTTCCTCTAAAACTATGTTTTTTCTTATGATTTTATGTTTCCCAAAGGTTATGTATTTGAAAACCATAAACTAATTTTGTTATGGAAGGAACTTTGTCAATAAGTTAGCTCAATATACAGCCGATGAGTTTTGCTTTAACTTTAGTTTGAGATTAGCAAGCCACATAACATTTCTTAAAGAGCTCACCATTTTTCTTATGTAAAGGAGAACATAGATTATACAATTTACAAATTTAACTTGGGTAAGTGTTTGCGGACCTTCGTACCATTGAGTTTTTCAGCACCTAGTAAAGTATATGACATCAATAAGTTGGTTGTTAAAGACTTGTAGAGGTCATATAAGCAATTGTGTGTGCTATCATTATATGGTTATAACATCACTAAGTTGTCCGGTGATTTTAGCAACTTCATACATGGATTTGTTTTTTTCATACAATCCAATCAAAATATTATCGAAGTCAAATGAGGATTTGATAACTTAACTTTAATGTTATTACATGAGAACTTATTAATTACTCATTCTTGTCATCCTTAGAACAATTATCATCTCTTGAAGAACTACATGTGAAAGATATAGAAAGTTTAAAAAAGATTGATTTTGGATTCTATGGTCATAGTTCCTCATTTGCTACTCCATTAAAATCTTTATGCATAGGAGTATTAGATCTTCTTATTCTTTCGTTTTGTTTTCGTTTTTGGCTTTTAGTTATTTTAGGCTAAAAGTAGGCACTTCAGATGAGATTGCAAGTTGTCTCGTTAAGGAGGGGACCTAAGTTATGATTTTGCTAATTTGTTTGGTATCTACACATTCCACTCAAATTTGACTAGCTTTTTGTTATTGGACTTCTATGTAACTCATGATTGCATATATTTTTAAAGACCTACTTTAGAAAGAACTATGGTTTTTAAGTTATGAACTTAGTATTATCTATGTGATATTTAGAGAATCTTATACTATATATCCAACATTAAATTCTAATATTTATAATCCTAAGTGGATACAAAAATTGCTCATACCATCACCAAAAGAACTACATATTGAACATTAAATATTTTGGATTTTATGACCATATTTCCTCATTAGTTTTTTTTTTTTTCATTTAAATATTATGCATTTTGAAGTTTGTCAACATTCTAAATTGGAAGTATTGAGGATTTGTAAAGAATATATTGAATTGTCAAATTGATGAATAAGAAAGATATAAAGAAGTAAGTTTTCAACTTTGAATGAAAATGTTATACATGATTAGAATAAAAACATAGTTGTTCTTGAAAAATCGTGTCCTCATGGAAATATTTAAGAGCTCGCTATTAAAGGGTATTATTATAGTTCAAAATTGTCAAATTGGTTTGGGGATTCATCATTTTCTACTATGGTATTAATGTGTCTAAGTGGTTGCAAAAATTATTCATTGTTGCCAAACATAGAGCGATCGAATACACAAGTTGAGTAAAAAAATTGTGTTTCACTCAAACATAAAGACCAACTCCCCTTTGCTTTTTAGATGTTGGCAATATGTTGGATACTCATGATTAGTTGTTGCTATTTTGTTGTCTTTTGGTGTTTGAAACTATGTAAGAAATAGATTTCCTCCAAAGTTATCTAAGTAAAGTCTCCAAATGTTGTCCAATGGCCCGTTTGTTTTTTGAAAAAGTAAGGTATTTATTGATTTTATGGAATTGCAAAGTTAGAGATGTTTATCCGAATTAGGCAAGGTCTCAAGACTTCAAGTGTCTAAGTTTTTGGTATATTTAATAACTATTCAAACTTGCCTTCATTAGGGCAATTGTCATGCCTCAAGTGCTTCATCATTGAAAGGATGGATGGAGTGCAAATGATAGACCTTGAATTATGTGGGGTAAGTTATTCTTCCATCAATCATTTTCAATCTCTCGAAATTTTATTTTTCAGGAGATGTTGGGATGGTAATAGTTGATTTCTGATAAAATTGAAGGTGAAGAGTTTTCTCGTTTAAGGAGCTCTATATTCAAAGATGTCACAAGCTAAAATAGAGATTACCCAAATATCTTTCCCAAATTACCAAAAAAATTGAAGTTTTAGGATGTCCAAATCTTGTTATTCTGAAACTTCCAAACAATGATTACCTATGGTTAAAGTATAGTCCTCCCATACTTGCAATAGTAGAAGAATTGCTAGTAGTTGATGGATGTGAATTAGAAAGCAAGAAAGTTTCAAGTCAAGGTATTCACTATTAATGGATGTGTTGATTTAGTGTCTATACCTAGGAAACTAATGTGTGACCATAGTTATTTACGAGATTTATCTTGAATTGTTGTTATCTCGAATCCTTTCATGGGGCCATCCACCCATTAACCTATATATCAGTAATTGTAAAAAATTATAATTTCTCTCCCCTACAAGGGCAATGTTTAGGATTTTCTCCCCTATAAGGGCAGTGTTTAGGAAACCACTCAGAAATATTTGTGTATAAAAAGCCGTTGTGATTCTCTAAGGGTTTTGCCTTTAGATCTATTTTCGAAGCTTAGAACTCTTACTTTAGGATTGTGCAAATTTCAATTGCATTTTGATTACAAATGATCACATGTCACTTCAGAAATTAAAAGTCCTTGACTGCCCTCAACTGTCATCATTCCCTAAATGTGGATTGCTTACCCCTAACCTGACTACTCTTTTGCTCTTTAATTGCAAGAATCTAAAGGGTTTTCCAAACCAGTTGCACAAACTCATATCTCTCTTGAGACTATATATAAAAGAATGCCTAGAACTTGAATCAATTCTTGAAAGGGGTCTTCCTTGTAACCTCTATTTTATTCGCATTAGTTCTTATGATAAACTCACACCTTGAACTGAGTGGGGAATGCTTATGCTTCAGGATTTTAATTACTCTGAAATTGAAGGTGGATGTAGAGGCTTAGAGTCATTTCCGAAAGAAAAAAAATATACTTCCTAACAACATCATTAAATACAGATAAACAAACTTCAGAAGCTGGAATTTTTGAACTACGTGTGGATTGAACATGTGACATCTCTTGAAACATTGATGATCAGTAGTTGTCAATGGTTTCGATCCTTGCCTCATCATGGCCTATTATCTTCCCTTATTTCTCTATATATTAATGATTGTCCTTTGTTGAAATCAAAATATAAATACAATAGAGCAATTATGAATTGTTGTTATCTAGAGTCTTTTTAAAGGGTTCATTCATCAATTGGGAAAACAACCTTAATTCAGTTATTACGTGATTTATGAATGAAGAAACATTTTTCAAAAAATAGCGTCGACACATATTTTAGAAAAAAAATTTCTCCATGAAAGGGTATCATAGTACAAAATTGTCAAATTGGTCAAATGATTCATCATTTTTATCTACCATAGTATTCGTATGTCTAAATAGTCGCACAAATTGTTTTGTTTGATATCCATAGAGCAATTATCATTTCACTTCATGGCAAATGCTTATAAACAAGAGACATTTTAAATTAAAAATATATATGGGAATTATCGGTCAATAACAATGACTTATTTGCATCATAAGACTTGAACAACTATTCTCTTCCTCGTCCATTAAAACCATATTCTTGTTCCTGTTTCCCAACGATTATGAATTTAAAAAGAATTAATTGATTATGAATTTAAAAAGAGTTAATTAATTTTGTTATGGAAGACAAAATGATTTTTTATCGTCAAAAGTTATAAACAATTGAAGAAGTTGGCGGTTTTGCACCCGGTAATTTTTGTACCAACATATTAAAAAATGTCGATGATTTTTGGGTTCAAAGTCCAAGTAGCAAATTTTGGATTCTACTTGGTTAGCTCAAAATATTGATATGTGTCCTTACTAACATTCATGTGTACTCATTGATTTATGCAAAATAAATGGTTTCAAAGTTCTTTTAGTTACTATTGGGCCAAAACCATAAATAGCCCTAAATTTAGGGAAATATTAAAAAAAATGTATTTTCTCAATAATTTCACTATTTCTATCTAAGAGAAATGATTTTTAGATAAAAATACCCTTAGTGCATTTTATGACATGTGAGAGGAAAATTCTTTTTTAGTCATATTCATTTATCTCTATTGATGGGGGTTTGTTAGACCTTCATCAATGAAGGTATGTGATGGAGGTTTGTTCGACCTCCATCAATGGAGATCCGCGAACAAACCCCCATTTAGACTTCCATCTGATATATATTAGATTTTCAATTGGATATTTGTTTTCATAAACTTTACACGATGAAATATCAACATTGTGTATTCATGTGGATATTTCATCATGTAAAGTTTCTGGAAACATTTTAAAATGACTTATGAGGAGAAAAAACAATATCAAATTTTCGACCATAATATACCATTGGAATCGTTTCAGCGAGGAAAACCATATTTCAAAGAGAGAAAATTGTAGAAAGAAACATAAATGAATGAGAGAAACAAGATAAACCTATGAAGAAAAAGAAAATGTCAATGTAGATTCAAGTTATTAAAATTGATGAGTGAGAAAACTTAAAAGAGAAAGAGAAAAAGAAAGTATTTAAAGATGATGGATATGGAAGTCAACAAAAGAATTTTAAAAGGTATTTCCGTCAAGTCACCTAGAAATATGGATAAAAATAGTTAACTTAGTGAGATGGGATAAATGTGAACAACATTATAAATTTAAAGATAAATAAGGAATTTCCTCATTACAATTTTACCAATCTTTAAAGAGAGTTTCTCCTTACAATCCATAAATTATTTATTTACACTCCAATTTAATTTTTTTTATTAATGACAATTTTAACCTGAACTAAAATTACTAATTAAGACAACAAAAATTCTAAAGACACTCCAAACTAATTAAATTATTAAAAAAATAAATTCTCTCTCTTAAATCATTAGTTTAAATATTATATATTAAACTCTCTCTCCTATATCTATTATTACGATATTAAACACTCTCTCCTAATTACTATCTCCATTTTAAAAAATAAATAAATAAAATCCTATCTCCATACTTTCTCAATTAATAGTTAAAGAAAAAAAAATTATGAATATTTTTGGTTTTTTACTAACAGTAATATATATATTAAAAAGTCAATTTATATATATAAGATATATGAAAACTTGATTTGTTGCAACTATATTCAATTAAACTCATAATTTTTAAGACTAATGAAAGAATTAAAAACAAAGTACTTTTTATTTTTTTTTACTGTTAGTCTTGCTTGAGAAGGAATGAAGATAAAAAAATAGAGATATGTATTGGAGAAGAAAGAGTTTAGTATGGTAATTAAAATTTTAGGAGAGAGTGTTTAATATATAATATTTAATCTAATGGGTTAGGAGAGATAATTTCTTTTTTTAATAATTTAATTCAAAAAAGATTACTTATCAGATAAATCCCTACGATGTTTCGTCCTAACTTTTATTAAAATAAAATGGAGTATCTTTATAAATTTATTTTTTAAAATGGAGTGTTTTTAGAATAGGAGTGTTAAAAGATAAAAAAGATAATTTAAGAACAAAAGAAAGTGTCTTTATAATTTTTAAAATTTAAATTTTGAGAATAGAGTGTCTTTAGAAAAGAAGTGTAAAAAAAAAAAAAAAAATTGATTGTCAAAAGAAGCTCTCATCTTTAAATCGAAAATAAAACTACATCTTTCCTTTTTATTTACATTATTGCCATTATCTTCCTCACATATACTTTTCGGTTTTCACAGTACAAGAAAATATCTTCTTTATTATTATTATTTTTATTGAAAGTCAACTGTTTACTAAAAATAAATATAGAAAAATCAATCAATTTATAAGAATTTTGTCGTCTGACATATTAAATTATCCACATTTAACTAAAGCTCGTTTTTAATTTGTTCATCTCATTTGCAACTAAAATAATCTTTTTTTTACCAACATAAATATTGTGTAGTCACATATTAATGATTTGTAACCAAATTATTTAAATTTAAGACCAAACAAATATATATTTAGCCAATCATAAATTCTTATTGTCGCTCTAACTTAATTCTTATAATTTAAGGTCATGTTTAGTGGCTTTTATTGTATTAGGAATTTAAGAGTTTAAAATGTACCGGAACAAGGGATCATTTGTTTTTTGCACTTAAAATTTAATAGGTATGAATTGAAATTATTAAGTTGTTTTATTTGTTGTTTAAGTGGTCAAACAACTTAAGAATACCAAAAAACAGTTTAAAATAAAAAGTAAAAAATTATGACTTTTAACTTAATTCCAAATTACTAGATTGCATTTAATATACTATCTTCCAAGATTATCTTCCCAAAAGAAAACATATTTCCAATTTTATCATAATTCTATATTATACAAATTTTCTTCTTTTAACCTATTACTTATGATAAACAACTTAAATAATAATAATAATAATAATAATCACATTTTCACAACACCATCATTGAACCTTCAATTATATATATATATATATATATATATGTAAAATCAAGACCATTTCTAAATCATTATTTCATATTTCTTTTTAAAGAAATTATTTATCATATCTTAATCATGAATAATATCTTATATTATTTCATAAAAATGGTTTAAGATTTGTTAAATTAGTTTTATTAGTTGTTTGTATCATATAAAATAAAAATACATAACAATTAATAGTAATAAGGTTATAAATGCCAAATTACTTGTTTTAAAACCATTTTATTTATCAAAAAAAAAAAAAAAAACAAGTTGACTATCTATTCAGAGGTGATAAAAAAAACATGTTATTAACTTTCAGTTTCAGTCACTATTTATTTTTCGATAAAATTCATGATTGTTCAGTTTTCAGACAAAAAACAAAAACAAATGACCCCTAATACAATAGAATGTTTGGCTTATTTTGTGCTATGTATTACATTGTATTAGCTAATACATTTTAATTGGTCTAATATAATGGATGTTGTATTAGCTAATACAAAGGGTAAATGTTATATTAGCTAATACAAAGAGGAGAGAAATAATAATAAATTTTAATAATGTAATAATAATATATATTATTAATAATAATACTAATAAAGGTAATGATGATGAAAATAAAATATAATAATAATAATAATTTGAAATATAAAATAAAATAAAATAAAATATTATTCTAATAGTATAAAAATAAAATATTAAAAATAACTGTCAAGTATTATTGAAATTTGTTACATGAATAATAATTTATGTAATAAAAATATTCATTATTTTTTAATAAATATAATATAACAAAAATATTTTTTATAATATTTTTTTATTCTAAAAATATTTCAATTTATTACTTAACAAAATATTTAGAAAAAAAAATCACATACTAACAATGTATGACTTATTATAGTCTAATACAAAATATTACTAAACACAAGATTGCATAAAAATAATCCAATTCAATCAAATATAATCCAATTCAATCCGGTATAATCCAATACAATACAATATGTCAAACGAGCCCTATAGATTATCAACTATATAAATGAAAAGAATTAAGTGAAAAACTCTTTTAATATGATTCTTTGGGTGGAGAAACAAATTTATTATATATATATATATTTAAATACCACATTCGGTGGTGGCGACTCGAATCTATAATATTGTCAAGCCAGGCTGAACGTGCGCTCTTACCATATATATTATTTGATTTATTTTTAATTAAAGTAATTTATCCTTATTGGTAAATTTCTATTGGGATATTTTTGTAATTAAAATTTTAATAAAATATGGGTGTACTGATAAATTTTATGGGTGTCAATATCCGCTCCCTATCGAAAAACATTTGATCCAAGTGGCTTCAAAAAGCCACCAAGACACATGGCTGGCTTAGAGCCAACTAGTGTCTAAGGACAGCTCTCGAGAATATATGCTTCAATGGAATCAATGTCCTAATACACTCTAAAAACTTTTTAGTGTTCTTAATTTTGCTAGAATATAAATCAAATTTTCTAGAAGCTGATGTGAGTGACTCTCGTTTAATATCGTTAAATTGCAAGATGTTAAAAGATATTTGAGTCATAAAAATACGAAATAATTTAAAGTTTTTTTTTTGTTTTTTTTTTTTTTTTTTTTAGAAAGTGAAATAATTTTAAGTTTTAGAATACATTGAAACTGATTAAGTTTTAAGTTTTACACAGTTTGGCATTGCTGTGCTGTGGGGGGAATTGCTTTTGGAATTGCTGTGGGAAAAATCAGCTGAGTGTTTGATAAACTGATTTTCAAAAGTGATGTGAGAACCAAAAGCAATTTCAATGTGTTTGGTAAACTGGAAATAAAAAGTGCTATACTGTGTAAAATTACTAAAAGGACACAATTGTAATGAAACTTGTCCTTGTCCATTATAATTCTTTGATGAACTTCAATAGAATTTTTTGATAGGGATTTTAATAATTGAAAATGAAGGTTAATATTTGGAACTAAAATAATAATAATAATTATTATTATTTCTCCTTTTCTGTAAAATATAATAATAATATAATAAAATTATCATTATTATTTCTCAATATTTATATGACCAAGAATTTAATTTTTAATTCAACCGCCTATACAAATAATTTTTTTGTTTTATATAAATATTAAAAGAATCCTTAGATACATGTACATATATATGATATAACCACTAACCCGTACTCTTGACTAAAAATTAATAAAACTATAAATCCTAAGTGCAGTAATCAGTACCACTTGGAACTATAATTGCATTTTTTTATTTATTTTTTAATAAGACATATATTTAATAAAAAGATATTTAGGATCAACTTATGTACCCTTATAATTTTAGGCAGTTGACTGGAAGATGAATCTCAACAATCAGAACACAATCTATCCAATTTTGGGACATCAATCTCAAGTCCTAATTTGTCTTGAGATTTTTGCAGAGCCTTTTTCAATCACTTGAGATATGGTCCCAAAATTGCAGATAAGTATTGGTTGTTGACACTTGACAATGATAAACACACAGGCTGGCATCAAACCTCCTATAGAGCCAAACACAATAATGGAGTTCATAAACAAAACTATTGAACATTCATTCATCTTCCACTGATATACAAGGTTTATATACAAGTTACAGTGTGATCAACGATACCTCAAAACATACTCTTTTTCTCAACCTCCGATAAGCTTTTGCTAACTGGGCTGATCTCTTCCAATTCAAGTTCATAAAATTTTAGTAAGAATTTATACTTTCACCCAAAGCTATCATCCTAGACATCTGTATCGCAAAATTTACCATCCACCCGATTCTGAACAACTTTAACAGCAGCAACTCTAGCAGCAGTCGCAGCCCCATTTGCACCCAGAATTGCCTTGTTCACTTGTTCATCCACCCAGCATACGTGAATAGCATTCTCGGAAGCTTTTCTAGCACCCTGTGATTTAAGAATCAAAATACACACCAAGTAGAATAAATTTCTACATTATAGATTTTTCATATAATACACACCAAGTACTTATGCCAAATTCATAATACTGCAAATCTTTTTATATCAAGTTCGTGTCATACAACTCAAGAAGTTCTTTGACTTCTTTCCATGGATCTAAATCCTTGCTGTGCAGTATGTCAGCCTTATCATGCTTGATTAACATTCCTCAGCATGAATTAGAATTACTAATTTGCAAAATTTCTATTGTTCTAATGATAGAACAATCTATGAATTTGAATACTTGAAAACGTAGACCCTTTTCCTTTTTGAGAGTACAAAAAGAGTTTAAATTTTATTGATGGAGTTAAAATTCCAAACTCATGAAAGAGGAAATAAGTACCTAATCTGGAGATTTGTGTTTGAAAGAAATGGCATAGTTAGCAACAAAGTTATTGAACTAAGAAAATGAATTTAAGATGCAACACTTTGCTGCCATAAAACAGGAGTCCAATAAATTGAAGGTACTCCAAATATGATCAGCATAAAACTCTTAACATGCAGATACATTGTGTCGACACCAATTTTCACTGTGTTCCTTACTATTATCCAAACCTACTTTTGTAGGATAACATTCTCTTTGATTTCAAGTTTTAACCCATAAACTTTATACAATGCCAAGTTCACAATTCATACAAAAAGAACTAGTCCTCACAAGAAGATGACACGAAGGCAACTGCAGTCTGCAGTCAATAATATCTAGAAGCAAGCAATAAGAAATGCACAAAAGATACAGTAGCTGCAATCCATGAGATTTGAAACCTACACAGAGACGACCAATCTCAGCAACACTAAAAGGGCTTTACTTTCCTATCATTGATACACCCAAAAATCAGTTCATACAATTTTAACAAACAATGGGAAAAAATCATAATATCAAAAACTAGAAAATACATCAATCTATTTCAAAACACATTCACATCTATTTATTACCTTTTCTGCTCAAACTAAACTAACAAGGAAATCCTCTTTTGGAAAACCCCCAATAAGTTCATTTATTTACGAAAAAAAAAACTATTACAATATTGGCGATCACAAGCTAAATAAACCCTCAAAATTTAAAAATTGACTGATAATCCATCTATTAAAATTCAGCAAACCAAGATTGCAATATATATATATATATATATGCTATAAAACAGAAACCCTAATTGAACGAAAGTTAAATCATCACAATCAATTGACAGCCTATTTGACAGTTATAATCGATATAATTAGAAAACATAGTAAAAGAAATAAAAAGAATTACCTCAAGCTTTTGCAGGGCTACCGATTCATTAGCGTCTGTGATGCTGATGAAAGTGTCGATTGCTTCTTGATTGAGTCTAACCATTTTATTTTCCAGATTTTAATTTAATTTTGTTTTGTTTTTAAGGTTAGACTTGGAGAGGTTTTCAGTGTTTTCTTTTTTGTAAAGAAAAAACTAGAGAGAGAGAAAGAGATTAGATGGACGGAGACTAGCGACTGTGGGTTGATTGAAGAAGAAGATGAGATGGACGGCGACTGTTGATGGAGATGAGCAGTAGGAATGAGATGAGCAGCGTGGAGTTGATCGAAGAAGAAGATGTGATTTTGGTAAATGTCATGAAAGGCTAAGGACAAAATAGGAAAGTTGGTAAAATTTCATTTAAAATTATTGTAGCGCGTTTTTGAGAAGCAGAAGCATAAATCCAAAAGCATGTATTTTTAGCTTCTCAAAAACTCAGTTGGGAGAAGCTAAGGGCCCGTCCTGCAAGCTGTTTTTTGTTTTTGTTTTTCGAAAAGAAAAATGAAAATGAAAACAGTGTTTTTGGTTTCGTTTTTGGATTCCGAATACGCGTCTGGTAGCATTTACTGGAATCCGTATTTTAAAAATAAAAACGGAAAAAACGCGTCTGGTAGGATAAATCGAAAACTTTCGAAAATCGAAATTAATATAAACAAATTAATTAAAATAATTAACCATTTTTTAAATGTAATTAATAAACAAGTGGAAGAGAAGTGGAAAGAAGAAGAAGAAGAAGAAGAGGAAGAAGGAGGAAGGAGGAGAGAAGAAGGAGGAAGAGGGAGAGCAAGCAGATCGGCGGCAGGGATCGGCGCAAATCGGCGAAGGAAGGAGGAGAGCGAAGGGAAAGGAAGAGAAGAGGAGGGGAGATCGCAAGAAGAAGCAATCCGGCAAGAAGAGCACGGCGGCAGAGATCGGATCGAAGGCATAGGCATCGCGATCGATCGCATCGCGGGGGAGGAATCGGTCGCCGAATCGAAGAGCGGAGAGAAAGAGATCGAGAGGACGATCGCAAGCGGAGGAAGAAGAAGAAGAAGAAGAAGAAGAAGAAGAAGAAGAAGGAGCGATCGGCGAGGAGATCTCGTCGGCCGGAAGAAGACTGCTCGTCGGAGGAAGAGGCAGCTCGTCGGCGAAGGAAGAAGAAGAGGAAGAAGAAGAAGAAGAAGAAGAAGAAGAAGAAGAAGAAGAAGAAGGGAAGAAGAGGAAGAAGAGATCTCGGCCGGAGATCGGGAAGGGGAAGCTCGTCGGCGGCGGGAAGGAAGAAGAGGGAGAAGAAGAAGAGGGAAGAAGAAGAAGAAGGAAGAAACGAAATCAGTAAAAAAAAAAAATATATTAAAATAAAAAATATATTAATGATATGGGACCCACAGCATTTGGAAAACAAAACCAAAAACAAAAACAAAAACAAAAACAGTTTTTTTTTTGTATTTCAAAATTTCCACTTTTAACACTTGACTTTGTTTTTGTTTTTGTTTTTGTTTTTGATTTCTGAAAATAAAATGAAAAACGGTTTACAGGACACGAATTCGAAATCATTTTTGGAAAACAAAAACAAAAACAGCTGAAAACAGCCTGCAGGACGGGGGCTAAAAGTGACTAAAAACACTTTCCCACAATTTTACCAAACACCCTATTATTGGTCCGGAATCACTTTTGGCCCCAAAAGCAGCTGGAAAAGCAATGCCAAACTGGGCCATAAACCTCTAACAATTTATCTCTGTTTCCCTTTAATTGTCTGGGGATGGTAATTTGACGGCCCAAGCCCGCATCAGACCCAAGCCCTCAAAAAACACTCAAAAATTTTAATGGGCCTATACCCTGCCCATATTGGCAATTTATTCACACGGGTAGGGTTGAACCCGACGCGAAAAAGTAAGGGTTTTATCCAAACGTGCAATTCAACCCTACTGTTACACCTATTTTGATCTGGATTTAGATCCGATTATTTGACCCGAATTTTAATTTAAACCCATATATGTGTCTTTAACCGAGCCTCAAATAATGGGGGTCTGAAAATAAGGGTAAAGAACTGGACTTTAGAATTGTTGTCCGGGTATATACCCAAACCGCAGTCATGGATCATGCGGGTAAGGTGGGTCTGCTTGACCCGGCCCATTTTTCCATCTCATCGAATTGATTTTGTGTAGTCTTTGATTGCACCCATCATTTTCCAGACTTCTGACAAAAAAATAAATAAATAAAAACAACAGTAGTCGGTCAGTGCATAGTGCATACAACATATTCCTTCTTAATTGGTTCACTAATATATTATAAACTTTTGGGTCGGTCATCATGAAAGCCTCCTTTTTGGACAGCTATAAGCCTATAAGCGTTGTTATAACAACATTACACGATATAAAATTATAAAATTTAATAATAATACTAATAATGGTAATGATAAAATTTAATAATAATAATGATTTTAAATACACTATAATATAATATAAAATTTATAAATTAAATAAAATATTAAAAATTACCGTCAAGTATTAATTTGTTACATGAATAATAATTTATGTAATAAAAATATTAATTATATATTAATAAATATAATATAACAAATATATATTTTATAATATGTTTTTTATTCTAAAAATATTTCAATTTATTACTTAACAAAATATTTAGAAATAAAATCACATACCAACGATGTATAACTTATTACAGTCTAATACAAAATATTACCAAACACAAGATTGTATAAGAACAATACAATTCAATCCAATACAATCCAATTCAATCTAATCCAATACAATACAATATAATCCAATATGTCAAACGAGCTCTATAAATTATCAACTATATAAATGATAATAATTAAGTGAAAAACTCTTTAAATATGATTCTTTAGGTGGAGAAACAAATTTATTATTATTTTTTTTAAATACCACATTCGGTGGTGATGACTCGAACTTAAAATATTGCCAAACTGAATGTGCGCTCTTATCATCGAGCAACATTGAACGAAATGAGAGGAACAAATTAAAAATGAGCTTTTGTTAATGTCAACGAAATTCATTTAAATTAATTAATTTTTTATTTTTATTAAACAACTATAACTTTAAAAAAAAGAAAATAATAATCTTAAACAACATTAACTTTCAAGTAAACAAATAAAGCAGTATGTAGTGAAAAAAATGAGTATGGAAGACAATGAAAATAATGTAATTATGTAAATAAAGCGGAAAAATATGATTTTAGTTTTCAATTTAAAAAATCGATAAAATTTATAATTAAAAGTATTTTGAAAATTATTTGATCCAACTATCCAAGTGGCTTCAAAAAGCCACACAGACACATGACTAGAGCCAGCTAGTGTATATAAGGACAACTCTCAAGAGAATATACACACTCTTTTAAATTTTATTTATTTATTTTAATATTGCTTGAATATATATAAAAATTTCTAGAACCTTGATGTGTCACGTTGAGTGACACTCATTTTATATCATTAAATCGCAAGAAGTTATGAGATATTTGAATTTGATTCATAAAAATACGAAATAATTTAAAGTTCCCCGGTGAACTGTATGGCCGCTAGTGGACAGCCCGTGTGTTTGGCCCTTCAACTGGATCCTCCAACACCAGAGTATCTTGGTTTGCTTGGGTGTGGTCTGTTAGTGTTCCCTCTTTGTGAGGGTGTAAGTCCCACCTTTGTGCGTGGGTTTTTCTGGTTACGTTTTCTAGTCTGGGTGTGCTTGCATGTTATATGCTGTAGAGCCCCAGTTGTAGTTGTAAACATGTTTTTCGTGTTTACTGGCCTGGATCTGCTTTCCAGGAGTTGTATTGCCTTTGGCTACTTTCCTTCAAAAAAAAAAAAAAAAAAAAAAAAATTCACTAAATCTTTGTTTCCCTTTCATTGAATTGATTTTGTTATATTTATTCAACACATATATTTCTTGGTAAAGTCTTTGATTGCACCCATCATTTTCCAGACTTTTGACAAAATAACAAAAGTAGTCGGTCACCGACTCACTGCATACCACATATTCCTTCTTATTGGTTCACTAATTTATCATAAACTTTTGGGTTGGTCATCATGAAAGCCTCCCTTTTGGACTGGAATGGATTATACTATAATCCCATAAGCCTTGTTGTCACAACATTACACGATATCAAATTACTGTATTGACTTTAATTGTGTGTTTTTTTTTTTTTAAATTAATGTTAGTCTAAGATGACATTCTATGTTAAGTAAATATTTTAAATCACTTCTATATCCGCTAAAACATCATATTTTGGTTCTCTTGAAGCCTCTGTCTTTCTTTGTTTTCCACAAAGAAGAAACCATGATTCCTGAACTAGTAGGAGGTGCATTTCTGTCAGCTTTCCTTCAGGTGCTGTTTGACAGACTAGCTTCTCGACAGTTTATTGACTTCTTCCAGAGAAGGGAATTCGATCATTCTCTGTTGCGGAGGCTGCAAACAACTCTGCTGACAGTTAACGGGGTGCTCAGCGATGCAGAGGAGAAGCAGATCACAAACTCATTTGTAAAAGAGTGGGTTGATGAGCTTAAAGATGCTGCATATCAAGCTGAGGACTTGCTGGATGAGATTGGCACTATGGCTCTAGAATGCAATGTGCAAGCTGAGAATCAATCAAGGAACACTCAGGTACGAAGCAACTTGTACACTCTCAATAAAATTAGGGAAGATTTTGAAGACAGACTCGAAAACATAACTAGGAGGCTAGAGTATCTAACAGAGCGAAAAGATGTCCTTGGTCTTGTGAAAGAAAGTCTGAGTGGAAAACCGTCTCCAAGGTTGCCAACAACATCTTTGATAGATGAGTCTGAGATATTTGGTAGAGATTTCGATAAGGAGGAGATTATGAAGTTCTTGCTTTCGGGTAGTACTGCAAATGGAAAAGAGATTCCTGTAATTGCAATAGTTGGGATGGGTGGAGTTGGAAAGACTACCGTTGCTCAGCTTTTGTATAATGATTCGAGGGTGATGATGCATTTTAGCAGAAAAGTATGGGTATATGTTTCTGAAGAATCTGATGTGTTGAAGGTGTCCAAAACCATCTACGAGTCTATCACTTCGCAGGATTGTAATATGACAGATTTGAATCTAATTCTTGTCAGGTTAAGGGAGAAACTAGCAAGAGAAAGATTTCTAATTGTCTTGGATGATGTCTGGGATGAAAATCTCATTCATTGGGAAGCTCTGAAAAATTCTTTCAAGGCTGGAGCCAGCGGGAGTCGAATTCTAGTGACAACACGTAGCCAAGGTGTTGCATCAGGTATGCATGCCATTTTCTCTCATGGCCTCAAGCAGCTATCTAATGAACATTGTTGGTTAGTGTTTGCAAAACATGCATTTAGAAGTGACAATACCAATGTTAATCCAAAACTGAAGCTAATTGGTGAAAGATTAATGCAAAAGTGCAAAGGGTTACCTTTAGCTGCAAAAGTACTCGGGAGTTTATTGTACTCCAAAGTAGAAGCTAGTGAATGGAATAAAATTTTAAACAGCAAAATATGGGATCTGCCCAGTGATAAGAGCAAAACAATACCTTCTTTGAGATTGAGCTACTACTATCTCCCTTCAAATCTGAAACAGTGTTTTGCTTATTGTTCAATATTTCCAAAGGGTTATGTATTTGACAAGGAGAAGTTAGTTCTGCTATGGATGGGTGAGGGTTTCTTGCAGCAACCAAGAAGTGATCACTCGAAAAGAATGGAAGAGGTTGGCCATGAGTACATTGATGAATTGATATCAAGGTCATTGTTTGAACAATTAAGCAGCAATAAATCACTTCTCATAATGCATGACTTAGTCAATGAATTGGCTCAATTTGTGTCTGGTGAATTTTGCTTCAAGTTTGAGGGTGGTAACCAACAATGCATTTCTGATAAGGCTCGCCATTTTTCATATGTAATTGACCGGTTTCATGGTATTGAGAAATTTGAGGGCTTACATGAGGTAAAGTATTTGCGTACCTTCCTTCCATTAAGTTTGTCATATCCTGATGGATCCCATTACTTGAATAAGATTGTTGTTGAAGAACTGTTGCCAACATTGACGTGCTTGCGAGTATTGTCTCTAGCCAATTATACTATCATCCGGTTGCCTGATGACATGTTTGATGATTTGACACATTTACGCTACTTGGACCTATCATCCACAGCAATCAGAACATTACCAAAATCAGCCGGTTTTTTGTACAACCTGCAGGTATTAATGCTGTCAAAATGTTTTAATTTGGTTGAGTTGCCAGAGAACATGCGCAATCTAATTAATTTAAGTCATCTTGATGTAACTGAAACCAAGCTGGAAGAGATGCCACCTGAATTTGGTAGATTGAAGAATCTTCAAATACTTACCACTTTCGTTGTGAGCAAGAGCAGCGGGTCAAGCATGAGTGAGTTGGGCAGACTTCCGCATCTCAGTGGTAAACTTTCCATTCAAGAGCTGCAGCATGTGAAGAATTTTGCAGATGCCGAGGATGCCAAACTGAAGGACAAGGAGAATATCAAGGAGTTAATTTTCACCTGGAAAACTAGTGGTCATGATATAAGAAAAGAAACAGATGTTCTTGAAAAGTTAGTTCCTCATGAAAATATAGAAAAACTCACAATCGAGGGGTACGGTGGAACAAAGTTTTCAGGTTGGTTGGGAAGTTCATCTTTCTCTAACGTAGTATACCTGCGTCTTAGTGGTTGCAAAAATTGTTTGTCCTTGCCATCACTGGGACAATTGTCATCTCTTGAAGAGCTCCATATTGATAAAATGGAGATATTAGAAAGTATTGGTCCTGAATTCTACGGTTATAGCTCCTTTTCTATTAGTCCATTCAAATCCTTGCAGAGTTTGTGGTTTGAAGATATGCCAAATTGGAAGCATTGGTCACCTTTCGTAGCTTATGGTCATGGATTTCCTTCACTTCAAGAGCTTCATATACGAAAATGCCAACAGCTGACCGGCAACCTGCCAAGTTCTCTTCCATCACTGAAATTATTGCATATCTATCAATGTAGGAGTTTACGAATCCAATTTCAAGAGATGATGATGCATTACACAGAGCTCCAGACTCTGCATATAACAAGTAGCTGTGATTCTCTCACATTCTTCCCTTTAGACTTGGCCAACAAGGTTGAAAATCTTCAAATCCAGAATTGCAGCCATCTCAAGTGTATACAACTTTCGAAGGATCTTTGTCAAGAGCTCAAATTTCTTCAAGATCTTGATATCAGTGATTGTGATGATCTGGAGTTCTTTTCCGGAAGAGGGATGCAGACTCCTAACCTGACATCTTTGTCATTATCGAATTGCAAGAATCTCACATCAATGCCAGAACAAATGCACACACTCCTCACTTCTCTTCAAGCATTGTGTCTATCTTATTGTCCAAAGCTTGAATCATTTCCAAATGGAGGTTTGCCACCTAACTTACACTTGCTGTTGATCGAGAATTGTGACCATCTCACTCCTCAAAAAGATTGGGGTTTGAACAAAATGGCGTCACTCACTCGTTTGACAATCATAGGTGGATGTAGTAATCTGAAGTCATTTCCAGAAGAGGGTCTATTGCCTGCCTCTCTCATTTCTCTTCAAGTTGGTGAATTACCAAAGCTTGAAATATTGAATCTCAGAGGGATTCAATTTCTCACCTCCCTAAAAGGGCTGCATATCAACAGCTGTAATAAGCTTCACTGTTTGTCAGAAGGGAAGCTACCCATCTCACTTTCTTCTTTGAGCATTACTGGATGCTCGTTGATGTCAGAGCGGTGTCAACAGAACCAAGGGGAGGACTGGCCCAAGATTTCTCACATCGCCAACAAGGTAATCAATGGAAAAGTAATGTAATTAGCTCTTTAGATTCACAAGGATGGAAAATTGCCTCTTTATCACACAGTCTGGCCTTTCAAATTCAATGTAAACCATGAAAATACAATGATTGGTGTTTCTAGTGTATGATTGTTCATTTGGGGTCAATTACATTTTTGTTTTGCAGCTAGCACTTTAATACAATGTGTTGATTTATGTAATCCACCACATACCTCTCTCTTTGCTTGTTAAAATTCAAAACTGAAGCTCTCACAATTCAACAGCCACCTGCATTCATATATATATATTATAGAACATTTAGATCTTGTCCAGTAAAAAAGAGAAAGAAAGGGAGGGATAATGTCCAAAGCTTATATGATTATTATCACTAGCTTTGATTTTTTATTGATTATTATCACAAACTTGTACCTGATCCAAAGCTTGAAGCACTAAACAATTCACCAGAAAAGGAAAAACAAAAACAAACAAGCTGTCAATAGCTTTGTTTGTTGGCATTTCTTTTGTTTTTTTTTTTAATAGATTACAAATTAATGTCTTTCAAGTTTGGTACATAAGTATAAATTATGATCATCAAAGTTGTTTTTTACTTTATCAAACCTTAACTACATAGCTAAATTCTGACACTGTTATTTTCAAGTTTCAACCATTTCCTCATGAATAGTCCTGATTTTCCCAGCAACCAAACATCATATCACAAAAGAAAAAAAAAATTTGAAAATAAGTACCTATGAACATAGTAAAGTGAAATCCCTCTCTACCAAAAATCTAAACAACAAGCAATGCAGAAACTGACACTATCGTTTACACATAAAAACCAAAACTTTTTGAACACACATAAATTCACAACATACATGCCTTTTGTTGAGGATCCAACTCTATTGCCGCCGGCAGTCAAAGCATCCCACATTGAAGAAACAGAAGGAAGGGACAGTCTTCTGGAGATAACTGGAGGTGGGTTTTGAAAACTGTGAATTCTTGAGCTGAAGAAGAAGAAGAAGAAGAAGAAGAGTTTGTTTTGGTGTTGCAGAGAAGAATGGTAATTGAGTGAAAACGGAGAATCAGATTTATTTGATCGTCGCCGGCGTTGGATCGCTGAGTTTTCTGCATAGCTGAGACAAAAATGAAAATGACAAGAAAACAAGGAACGACGTCGTGAGTGGCACGTCATTAAAAAATGCTGACGTGCCAATAACTTCTCTGTACAGTGGCTGACATGTCTCGAAATGTCAGCGAAATCCAATGACGTGCCATGGCATGTCATCAAAGAATGGTTGACGTAACCAGATATGTTTGCAAACCTATTCTGATATGTCTGACACAGCATCCATATTTGATGATGTACACTAAATGTTTCGGGCACGTCAGCTTTTTTATCCTGACATGACCGGTTATGTTTCTTCCAGGTCAGCCACTTTCGTTGACGTGCTCGGTCACGTCAGCAAAGAGTGGCTGACGTGACATCCTCTAGCAGAAATTTAGTTGCTGTGATGTAAAACCTAAAAATCGTCAAAATCACAGTGAAGAAGAAGGAAGAGGAGAAGGAGAAAGAACCCAAAAGCGAAATATTGGCTTCTAAATTGAAGCGTAATAATGAGCTGTTTAGATGGAAGAGAAACGGATAGAGACAGAGAAGTGAATCCAACTATCAGCCAGGTATGCAAAATTGTCTCTTTATCACACAGTCTGAGTCTGGCCTTTTAAATTCGATGTAAACAACAATGAAAATACAATCATTTGTGTTGCTAGTGAGTATTATTGTTGATTTGGTGTTAGTTACATTTTTGTTCTGCAGATAGCACTTTTAATCCCATTTGTTGGCTTATGAAATTCCATCCACCTCCCTCTTTGCTTGTTAGAAATCAACAATGAAGCTTTCACACAGTTCAACAACCACCAGCATTGAATGTTTAATCACATAATTTAGATCATCACTATTATATATTGAATAGAACATTTAGATCATGTCCAGTAAAAATGAAAAAAGAGAGAGAGGGAAAAGAGAGAGAGTAAAAACGTCCTTAAATGAATAAAACTGATTTCTTATAGAGTGCCTTATAAATCTTTAAAATACATGAATATGACTTAGTATTTCAAACACAAAAGACAAGGTTTTAATTGCAGACTGTTAACCAAGTAAGGGAAATTCAACATCTGTTTTTATTTTGGACCAAATATAAGCTTTTGGATCAAATAGATTAAGGGAAGATGTCTTTTAACATAATTTAGAATGATCTTTTTCAAAAGTAAACGTTTGTTTCCCTCTTATATGACTTGGTATGAATACAAACAAACCAAAAAAGTCTTGAGGGGCCTATGATATCAATAATGCACCATTATAAAAGTAGCACAAAAGATTTGGAAGGAACAGAGAAACTGCAGCAGATACTTTCATTTCATAGTGAAAAATTCATCATCTTATTCCCATCTTTCTTTGCTTACTCTATCTATAACCTATTACTTGTTTTATTTCAGTAAAACAGGACAACATGGCTGGTGGTATTATGGCAGGAGGATCTCTTCTTTCTGCTTATCTTCAAGGGCTGCTTGACAAGCTCACTTCAGGAGAATTTGTTGAATCCTTTCTTAGAGGACAGAAACTAGTTCCACTGGTGAGGAACTTGGTTGAAACAATGTTAACTGTCAACACGGTGCTCGATGATGCTGATGAGAAGCAATTCAAGAACCCGGCAATCAGACGGTGGCATAATGAGCTTATAGAAGTTATTTATGATCTTGGGGATCTAATGGAAGAGATAAACACTGAAGCATTGAAACCCAAGGTGATGGAAGTCAAATCTCATACCGATATCTCAACTGCATCCACTTGGCACGATAAAGGTATAAAGCACCAAATCATAGCAATAGCTGACAAAATGGATTATCTTGCGAAGCTCAAAGATGCACTTGGACTAAAAACAGCTTCAATGACTGTAACGGAACCATATCAACTATCAGTTGCCGCAGAACGCAGTAGTTTGGAAAATGAATCTCAAGTATTTGGTAGGGATGAAGATAAAGAGGCTTTAATTAAATTGTTGCTTTCAGATGGTGTATCTGCTGATGATCATATAGATGTTATTGCCATGGTGGGTACAGGTGGAGTTGGTAAAACCACCCTTGCTCAGCTTGTATACAACGATGAACGAGTGAAGAAACATTTTGATTTCAGAGCATGGGTTTGTGTTTCGGAGCATTTTGATGTTTCTCGGATGATGAAAAATATTATTACCGCACTCACTTCTCAACCTTCAGATACAGAGGACTTGCATTCCCTTCAAGATAGGTTGAAGGAGAGTCTCAAAATGAAGAAATTTCTAATCATTTTAGATGATGTTTGGTCTAAGAAGAACTGGGAAACGCTGCGATCAGCTCTTCCAGCTGGGGAAAATGGAAGTAAGATTTTTGTGACAACACGCGATTCATATGTTGCAGCAATTGCGCGCACTCTTCCTGCTTCCAACCATTTGGAGCCTTTAAATTATGAAGATAGCTGGATGCTATTTGCAGAACATGCATTTCCCAACAAAGAAATCATTTCCGATTCCAAACTAGAATCCATTGGCAAAGAAATTGTGGAAGTATGCAAAGGCCTACCTTTAGCAGCAAAATTACTCGGGGCTTGTATGCGCTTTAAGCCAACAATTGAAGAATGGGATGCTGTATTGAAGAGCTACATATTCAATTCTCTAGATGACAAGAGTGCCATTAACCCAGTTCTTCAGGTGAGCTATCATTCTCTTCCTGCTCATTTAAAGCGATGCTTTGCTTATTGTTCGATATTTCCCAAGTGTTTTGAGTTTAAAGAGGAGGAGTTAATCCGCTTATGGATGGCAGAAGGCCTTTTGCCACAGCCGAAACATGGAAGGATGGAAGAAGTAGGCCATGAGTACTTTCTTGAATTGTCATCGAGGTGTTTTTTTCAGCCAACAAGTGCGGATAAATCATGCTTTGTAATGCATGATCTGTTAAATGAGTTAGCTGTATTTGTATCTGAACATATTTGTACCAGATTGGTGAATGATGAGCCTTTAAAAGAGTTGAGAAAAACTTGGCATTTGTCGTTTTCTGGAGGCAATTTTAATGCTGAGACATGTAAAGCTATTTGTGAATCGAAGCTCTTAAGGACCCTTATGCTTACTAAATCACACCAGGAGGATGAACCATGTAGTTTAAGCGATGAGGTATTGAAGAATTTGCTGGAGGAACTACAATGGTTACAAGTGCTTTCCTTGTCTAATTGTCATGTTTCAGAGTTGCCTGATTCGATTGGCAGATTGAAACATCTACGGTACCTAGATCTATCTCGTACTCCAATCACTAGTTTACCTGAATCTGTAAATGCTCTCTACAATTTGCAAACACTGATTTTGTCAAATTGTCCGTCTCTCACTAAATTGCCAACAAACACGGGAAGCCTTATCAATTTGAGTCATCTAGACATTGGTGGAACGAGCTTGAAAGAGATGCCAGCAGATATGGGTAAATTAACGAATCTTCAGATGTTGTCTGATTTTATTGTGGGAAAATACAGTGGCTCAAAGATTAAAGAGTTGGGAACTCTTAGGAATCTTCGAGGCTCCCTTCACATTTCACAGTTGCAAAATGTGGTAGCTGCTAGAGATGCATCTGAGGCTAGTTTGAAAAACAAGAAAGAACTTCATGTGCTGGAGTTGGAATGGAGTAACACCCAAGTTGAGTCACAGAATGAGAGAGATGTGCTTGAACAGCTGAAACCTCATAAAAACTTGAAAGAGCTGAGCATTAAATTTTACAATGGTACCGGATTTCCAGATTGGTTGGGAGATTCTTCTTTCTCAAATATGGTGCTCCTACGTCTCAACAACTGTAATAACTGTCTGCACTTGCCTCCACTTGGGCAGCTACCGTCTCTGAAGGCCCTCGTTATAGAAGAGATGAACGGAGTTGAAAAGGTGGGTACAGAATTTTACGGGATGAATTCATCTTCAGCCAAGTCATTTCCAACTCTAGAGACATTAGTTTTTCAAGGAATGTCAAAATGGCAAGAATGGATTTCTCCAGAAGTTGAAGGTGTAGAGTTTCCATGCCTCCAGGAGCTTTGTATTCGCAGATGTCCTAAACTGAAGAGGTTACCCAACCGCCTTGACACTTCCAAAAGAATTGAAATTTCAGAATGTCCAGCACTTCCACAACTTTCAGATGTACCTCACTCGCAATTCTTTTCTGGAAACAAGGAACAGTTCAGAAGTGATGGCAAGCAAATACATAGGCCTCTAAGACATCCAGTCATAGAAGCATTGCAGTTACTTGACAGCAACATGGTGCAGTTCAGAAGTGACGATGAAGTGGCCTCACAGCATTCTGAGCAGAGGACTGAAGCAACAACCACAACACACAGCTATTTCCAGTCATCCTCTAAACTCTCGACTGAGGATCCAATGGTTAGATTTGAACCTGATGCGCGGAATGACACATCATATGTCGAAGACAGTTTTCAAAGCTTGAAAGTTACAGAAATCTCACAATTGATGGAATTGCCGCCAGGGCTGCATAGACTAAAAATCGAAGGATGTGATGCATTAAAGTCTGTACCTGAGGAATTGATGCACAGCAACCCTTATCTCCAACATCTGTACATCATTGATTGTTGTTTTCTCAAATCCTTTCATGGAGGTTATCCACCCACTTTCTTGAAAACTCTTTACATCCGTAGCTGTAGGAAATTAGAATTCTTGCCCCCCGGAGAGACAATGCGCCAGTATCCACTCCTTGAGCACTTATGCATAGGGAGTAGCTGTGATTCGTTAAGGTCCTTGCCATTAGCATCCTTTCCAAAACTTAAAAGTCTTCTTGTTTGGGATTGTGCAAATTTCAGTACCATTTCTATTACAAAGGATCACATGTCAATCGATGCCTTGGAAATCGGAGATTGTCCTAAATTGGTGTCTTTCCCAAAAATAGGATTGCTTACTCCCAACCTGACATCCATTTTGATTTATAATTGCATGAATCTCAAGGTTCTCCCTGAGCAGCTGCACAAACTCAGATCTCTTCAGTCACTGTTTATAAACGAATGTCCAGAACTTGAGTCGATTCCAAATGGAGGTTTTCCCAATAGTCTAAGTTCACTCTGCATCAATTCTTGCCATAAACTCACACCCAACACGTCGTGGGGATTGCATAAGCTTGAAAACCTTACTCGTTTTGAGATTGAAGGTGGATGCAAGAACTTGGAGTCATTTCCAGAGCAGAAGCTGCTTCCCAACAGTCTCAACTCTCTACGTATCTGCAGACTTCCAAATCTCAAATTCCTAGACTACACAGGACTTCAACACCTCGCATTTCTTAAGACATTGGAGATCAACTGCTGCAACAAACTTCAGTGCTTGCCTGAAGAAGGTCTGCCTTCTTCCCTGACTTGTTTATATATCAAAGAGTGTTCTTTACTGAAACCAAAACTTCAGAAGAGGAAAGGGAAAGATTGGTACAATATAGCTCATATTCCCTGCATACAAATTGATGAGCAAATCATTTCATGAGTAAGTTGACAAGAGCCTTTTTTTTAGTTTTATGCTGATTGTATATTATGTAATAACAAATTATGTCATGTCGGAAATTCATCGGACTTGAAAATCTAGGACACTTTAAATTTTAGTTCAAAGCAACATGTACATATTATATTTAAGTTATGTGGACAGCTTCTTCATCTAATCTATTAATCCTGTCCAATTGATGCATGCAAACTTCTGGTGTGAAGGAACTATTAACATAAGATATTACTACACATTTGAGCCCCAAAATTTGAACTTTGCTTGTTTTATTGCTTGTTTTGTTAGGAAGCAGTTTTGTGGAAGACATACTCACTTGTAGAGAGAGATTTTTTTTTTTTATTAATTTTTTTGCTGGGATTGAAAGCTGAAATTAATTTGAATAATATATGATAGCATTTTAGGTTGGGCTTGGATGTCCAGAAGATTGAATCAATGCCTCCATGGACAGAGACCAGAGTGTAGGCTTTTTGGGTTGGGCTTCGGTGTCCAGCAGAATGAATCCATGGACATAGTGATGCATTCAAATTCACAGCTGCAGTTAACAATTCACTTTATAGCTTATACATCCTTTGGATAAATTTTTGAGCAAAGACTTAGGTCCTACATATCTCTTGAATGTAGGGATGATAAAATTATCCATGAATAGTTATAGACTTATAGGTTAAATACTAAAACTCTTGAAAGTCTCCAGAACAACCGCTTTTTAATATTATCCATGAATATTTCAAAACATGTAAAAGCTCAGGGCTTGTTTGTTTTTTCCCCATTTGAAAACTTATTAGTTCCCACAGGTTTTGATATTCATCTCTTATCTCTTCAGAAATTAAAATATTAATTATTGTAAACCTAGCTCATGTAATAATTTATTATAAATTTATAATCTTTCTCAACAAAGGAGATGGATGATGAATTTCAAAACATGTGAAAGCTTAGGGCAATTCAGGTCCAGTTCCTAAAGCAGAAAAACTGCTTCCTTATGCTTTAAGATTTCTTCTTTTTTTTTTAAATACTTCTGAGTTAAGATTTCAAACAAACAACTTTTGGAGTTTGGGTTTTTTCATGGCCCCACATAACACATAGTGCTTGATAGCTTTAGTTTGCACTAATCAATCACTTTTGTTCAAATTTTGTCTAAAAAAAGTAGCCATTGCATACCAACCCAATTCGAAGTACATTGTCTACATTTGTCCTGGTATTGATTAATTGTCTTGATGTCTTCTATATGGTCTTCACACAATGTGATTCACGTTTGAGAATCAAACATAAATTGTCCAGTCAATTCTGCTCAGATGCTCGTTTTTTTTTTTTTTTTCTTTTTTAATATACAACAATTGTCGGGACCGACGAGATTAGGCTCTACTAGCGCAGCCCGAACTGCAGCTCCCACAAGCAGGGAGAGAGCACCCACAATAGGTTGGACAACACCCACCCTTGGGATTAATGGCCAAGGGGGACAAATAATATATATATATATATGCACACACCGGGTGTTGAACCGTGGTGGTGGAGGCTCCCAAGGGAGGGTCCAACCACATTGGCAAGAGGCCCAAGTGTAAATAGGAGACTCGTTCTTATTCATGAAAAAGAATATATTGATATGATATACAACATCTATCATAAACCAACAGGTTGGGCCCCTCAATTATTCTACTTTAGCTCATCTTTTTTTTTCTTTTCTTTTTTCCAGTTTTGTGGACTCCCATCAGGCTGTGCTGGTTGGAAATAGGAGAATAATTCACCTCATTGCAAAATATCTTTCTTCTTAAGAATTAAGATAAATTAAGAAGTTTGGAGGATAAATTAGTTTTTAGGGCAAAGTGCACAAAGTTCCCTTGAAATTTGACCTAATTGCATACAAATGTAAATTTGGTCAAAGGTTAAAGTTAACATGCCCATGTAAAAGGTCCAAAATGTCCCTGGTATCTAATTTATTATTTATTTGATTTTTTGAGTTAATTGTACAAACATACTATGAGTTTATCCATTTTTGCAAAATTTCATGAAGATACCTGAAATTAACACAAATACGCTATGTCGTTAAAAGCACTTTATAATGTCCCTCGGTATATTGGTGTTTTTTTCTTATTAAGTAAAACAAATAATTTAACAAGGGTGTGGATATTGACACCCATAAAAGTTATTAGTATACCCATTTTTATAAGTACACCCATGTCTAAAATTTTAAAAATAAATATTACTATAATCATCCATCCTAATGTCAATAGTACCCTCATTGAAATAAATATATTCATTTTAATACATATTATTTATAACCACTCTTAAATTATTATCACACCCAATTTATAAAAAAATCATATTATTTTTGGAATCAAATCCTCTTTTAATGATGGTCCAATTTACTTTTGAAAATATCTCGAATGTAGAAGCCTTATAAAAAGGAATATATGGAACCGTATATGGGGTCAAGAGATTTTCAATCTGGAATTCTCTTATTTATACAACTATCTAAAAAAAAAAAAGAGTGGTGCTATTGGCACACCCCCTACTGATCTATTTATGCCTCATTTTTAAAATTATTTAGTATTATTTTTTTTCTTTTATCAAAATTACTAAAAGAGACATACACAATCACTGCCACGTCAAAAAAAATATTTTTCCAGATTTGCAAACCACTTCTTCTCTTCTTTTCTTATTTTCTTCTGTTCACGGCTGCCCTCTTCTTTTCTTCGATCTGTTCATGTATGGCTGCTGTCCAATCTTGATTGAGTTTGTAAAACGTTTGTCAAATGGTTTTGATGGGGAATTGGGGATTTTCAAGATTTGATTTTGAAAGCAAAGGTATTCTCAATTTTCGAGCTCTTACTCTGTGATTTCACTTGTTCGAACAGAGTCAGAGAACATGTTTCACTTGCAATTGAAGCTTTGGTTAATTTTAATAGAAATCTGTTTGTTGGGCTTGTATTAAATTATTAATGGGTCCAACAATTCAAGCTTTGATAAATACGAATTCAAGTTGTTCGATTCGAGTTCCGTGTTCATTGATCAACTTGATCAGAAGTCCATTGATTGATGAAATCCACTCAACTCAAAGAAACAAATCCTAGAAATCGTCAATCTTTTGAGCATCAAAGATATATTTGTTGATTCAAGTGGCAGCATTGGACTGCATTTGTCAAATTGCATATTTTGGTAGAAGAGAAATGATTGAATATATGATAAAAAAAAGAGTTGATTATCGAAAGGCTCATGAAGCTGCAGATATCAATCAACACTACAGATCAAAATCCTGATGATGATTCTCTGTTTTCGAACTGGGTTTCGAGATTTGCAGTGCAAGTAGAAATTAGAGAAGGGTTGATTAAGTTTCTCTCTTAGAGATAGGGTTTATTAAATTTGAAAAATAAGTAAAAGGGTAGTTTTGGAAATAAATAAAATAAAATGATAAAAACATTTAACTTTATTTAATTAAATCAAAATTTAAACAAGTGGGGCATAAATAGATCAGTAGGGGGTGTGCCAATAGCACCACTAAAAAAAAAAAACTTGTTGATATCTACAACTATCATTAAAAATATATTTTTTATTTATTGATAAAGTTCATAATTATACATAAAAGAAAAAGAAAAACAAAAACAATATGATAATCATGTAATGATGAGAAAGTTTGATATTTGAAATAAAATTAGAGTTTAATTAGGGTTTATTATAAGTTTTTTTTTTTGTTTTTTCTGTTTTTGTTTTTTTGTTTTGAAAGGTAAGTTTTTTTTTAATAAAGAAATATAGTTGAAGATATTGATGTAATTAATGAGTGTATATAGTATTTGATTTATTTTTAATTAAAGTAATTTGTCCTTAGTAGTAAATTTTTATTGGGATATTTTTATAATTAATTTTTTTAATAAAATATAAGTATACTAATAAGTTGTATGAGTGTCAATATCGGTATCTATTTAACAATGACCTAAAAGGCTAAAACTGTTTGTAATAACAAATCTACCTAAAAAAATTAAACAAACCTAAAAAGATTTCATAATTATAAATCTACCTCAAATCCCAAATTTTTTAATTTTTGTTTATAGTTAAAAACTCCACGGGTAGTAGGAGACCACCATCGGTGGAGGTCCGATTAGTTACAAACGGTAACTAACTTCTAACAATCTAACATCAGCTAATTACAAACAGTCAACGTTAATTAACTAACATCAGCTTCCTATTATTATTGATGTAGTCATGATCTGATGATGATCTATGATGTTGTTTCAACATAGCAGATGCCTGATGCCTGATGCCCTGTACTCTGTTTCTCTAAGACCGGCCTCAGTGAATCTGCACCTGATGCAACCTTGATACAAAACATGCTTGTTGGTTGCTTTGAGTTACAATTTCCAGCTTCTGAATACTCTGTAGAATGCACACTCTTATCACAAATGGGGGGACCAAATTTTGAATATTTGTACCCTAAACCAGTAAAGCAAAGACAATACTTTTTTTTTTTTCCCAGCCCCGTCAAAAGGTAGAAAAATAAAGGACAATAATTCACCTCACAGAACCGATAATTATATTTCTTCATTCCACAGGTCATTCACTTTTTAGTTTTTAGTTACCGTTCAGTTTTCAATATGATTAACATTTATCAGTATCTTACAAAATAAAATATAAAAAAAAAACACAAACACAGCCTTCAGTAGTTCAGTATCATACAACTTAATTAAAATAATGATAAAAATATATTTAACTTACATACATACAAACAAACAGTTAACAAAATCAGAACTAATTTTAAAAACTTATCACATAAAAAAAGAATAAAAATATTTATCCATAATTTTTTTTGAATTATTGCAATATTCCGGAATTAAGAGAGAGGGCATGACTTGAATCTGCCAGTATTTTTGGATATAGATGCGGGGCTTACCACTAAAACATCCTCATCTTATCATCCATAAAATATTATTAATCTGTCGGTAATTTTTTATTAGAGTGGTGCTATTGGCACACCCCTACTAATCTATTTATACCCCACTTTTTAAATTATTTAAAATTATTTTTTTTGTTTATCAAAATTACTAAAAAAGACATACAATTTAAGAAAAAAAATATATTCTATAAAGTAAATCTAATAAAACCCCACATTCCTTTTTTTAATTTTTAATTTTTAATTTTTATAAAAAAACCAACGTTCTTTTAATCTTTTTCTTGATTTTTTTTTTTTCATAACTCTTAAACCCTAAAAATACTTGTACTGGATCCTATTTAAACAATAATTCAAACACTTGTGGTGCATTAGACAGATGACATATTGATCATTATTTAATCTCATTACTCTTTTAGAATCTGAAAGTGAAATGATGATAATAAAAACAAATACTTGTTCTTTGCTTCTTGTTTCGTTCTGTTTGTGGGCTGTTTCGTTTTTTTTTTCTCTCTGTATGTTTTGTCTTGGATTGCTCTGTTCTTTGCACTTTTCTTGGAGCTGTTTGCTTATTCATTGTCTTGTGACTTCCTAGCATTTTCTATAAAACTTGATGTTAAAAATAAATAATAATAATAATAATAAAATCATTCATGGAAGGTGAGAGAAAGACGAGACCAAAGATAAAGATATCTCAGGGTAGTTTTGGAAATAAATAAAATAAATTAATAAAAATATTTAACTTTATTTAATTAAATCAAAATTTAAACAAATGGGGCATAAATAGAATAGTAAGGGGTGTGCCAATAGCACCACTTTTTTTTTTTTAATTTAAACATTAGCATGATACTAAATAGTTATAAAAGTCCAATATATAATTAGGGACTACTATAAAGTATAAATAGATTAAATAAATTGAAAATGTTATGTCAATTCAAAGATATGGGTGTTGGTCATCTGTGCGAATCTCGTTGGCAATAAGCCTTGTACGGGTGAATAATAAAATAATGTTAGACATATCTCAGCTAATGAGTAATGATGTAGTTATTGAACTCATATAAAATGTGTGATTTTTTTTTTAAGCAAAACAACAAACACGACAAAGCTAAACCAAAAAAAAAAAAAAAACAAAACTTTAGGGCAAACATCCTGCCACAACCGATCTCTCCTAATATTTGGTTGATATTATTTTTGATATACCACTTGTAATAGTGGCGACTCAAATTTGGGATATTGAGAGGCACATAATAATCTTTGGTTGATATGAGACTCAATTAAGCACAACATAATCTTTATATTATGTTTGGATTGATGAAATAGAAAGGAAAGGAAATATTAAGTTATATATGGAGGAAAGGAAAGCAAATGATAGTGTTTTTAGTGATTATTGTTTGGATGGTTATGAATATAAAGGAAATGAAAGGAAAGGAAACAAATGGAATTTTAATAGAGTTAGTTTTCAGATATTGAAAAAAAATCATTAACTTTTATGAGAGTCTCTCTTTATAATTCAATGTTTTTCTTTTTACACTTCATTTCCAAGATACTTCATTTTAAAATTTTAAATTTAAAAGTATTCAAAAGACACTTTTTTTTTTTTTTCCAAAATTTTCCCATTTATCTTTTGACACTGCTATTTTAGGATCAGGATCCTCTGCTATGCTGATCTTTTTCCTGATCTAAAACACTTGAGAATAATACTTTGTATTTAAAAATAATGAAAATAAATAAAATAAAATAAATAAATGACAGCCATTGATTACACATGTCAATAAATCTACATAGGACATGACAAAAATCAGCATAGTAGAGGATCCAAATTCCCTATTTTAAAGACATTACATTTAATTTAATTTTTTTTATAAAGACAATCAATTTTATTTTAATATTATCCCTTTTGAATACTTATCTTTAGAAAATTTGAAATCAGAAATGGAAAAGAGATGTGAAGTAATCAAATAAAAATAAAACTGAGAATAAAACTGAACAAAAATGAGGAGATCAAAACCATAAGAAAACTACTTTGGAGAACAATCTGTGAAAAAAGGAAAACAATATTTGTTTTTCTCTTTTGGATTTTAAGTTGAGTAAAAAAAATGATAGAACAAAACAAATTTAAAAAATATTTTTCTGGAAAAATAAATTAATACATACATACATATATATATATATATATATATATATATATATATATATATATAAATATAAAGTAGCCGGTAATCGTTACAATAATCAATAATGTTCAAATTACACTCACCATGGCTTGTTCTACTTTTGACTAAAAACACAAGCCATGCATTTGCATACTAACCCGGTTGAATTACACGCTCTTAGAGCATCTCCAATGGGCTCCCTAAATACCCTCTTTAGTTAAAATAGGTAGCCAATTTGGTTTTAGAGCACTCCAAGGGGCTCCCTATTTTAGAGAGCCTCTTGGTGGTTCTCCAAATGTAGGGAGCTCCTTATCTTCTCTCTCTTATTTTTTTAATATTTCAAAACTGATTTTGTTATTAAAAAAATGATATCAATTTTGTATTATTATTTGTTAAAAGTTTGAAGGTTGTTACTAAATAAATTTATTTATATTTTAAATTTAAAAAATATTAAAATATTAATGATTATCTATAATAGAGAGGGATAATGATTCTCTCTTCACCTCACCTCATCCTCACCTACTTAATCTTATGACACATAAGTATTGCAATAAATGAATGGTTAAGATGTGATTGACACTTTATTAACAACCAATCACATGCTTTAAAAATGTGAGGATAAGATGAGGTGAGGAGAGGATCTTGTCAATAATAGAGAGCATGGTTGGAGTGACCTCATGAGAAGTTGTTAGCTAAAATAGCTAAAACTTAGGGAGCATGGTTGGAGATTCTATTATTGATTCATTGTTTTCACACAATGCCATTCACATTTGATTCACTGACATGAATGACAAACATGCTTGTTGTTATTATTCCTAGGAAGTTACATGGCAGGCAGCTTTATCATAAACCAATGGGGTCCTTTCAATTATTCTACTTTAATCATTAAAGCATGCATTCTTTCCATTTTATCGTTGCTCTTTATTCTCTAAGGGTATGTTTGGTAGGGAGGAAAGAAAATAGAAATGATAAAAATATTTAGAGGGATAGAAAACATGAGGGAAAGAAAGGAAAATAATTTTCCTTCGAGTTGTTTGGTAAACAGGAAGGAAAGAAAAGATCATTTTATCAATTTTACTATTTTACCCTTATATTATATTTTATATATTAAAAAAATGGATAAAAATATAATTTTAAATAACCCAAAAGCTTTCCTCTCTTTCCCTCCAATTTCCACCCACTTTTGGGAGGATTAAAATTGGTGGGTCCCACCCACAAAATTTTCCTCCCTCTTTTCCCTTCCTTCCACTTTTCTCTCCATACCAAACACAAGTTTTTTCATTTTCTTCTCTCTTTTCCCTCCAACCTTTTCTTTCCTCTCCCTTTTCCTCCCTACCAAACACACCCTAAAGGAACGATCAGAATATCAAGGTGGCAACCACTAAGACTTGAATTTGGTGGTGGAACTTCACCTTTGAAAACTCCGACCACTAAGGCAAGATGCCATTTTTCAGCCATCTGTTCATTTGTTCTTATTCATGGACAAATTGTTTTTTGTGTTTTGCATGAAATATGTAGATATGTTTATTTTCGTAAAATATTTAGAGTTTTCATGAAATATGTAAAAAAAATAAAAAAAAATGTGAAAAAATATAAATACATGAAATATATTTTATAAAATTGTTTAAGAATTTTTACAGGAAGTTTTGTCTTGGACTCTTGTGCTACATTTGGTAGCAAGGATTGGACTATGCCCAATCCTATCCCTATGTTTGGTGAGCTCACCGGATTGGATAACCAATCGGGCGGGTCCACAGTTAGTGTAGGTTGTGGTGGGACCATATTTAGTCCCGCCACAAAGGCCGGGACTATTCTACTTTATATATATATAATTAAATTATTTTAAATATTAAATTTATTAAATTTGTTTTAAAAATTAATTTAATATATGTTGTTCCTTTTTAATATTAATATATTTTATTCTAATATTTTAAAAATTATATTTTTATTATCAGTTAAAAACTAAATGCCATTTTATTTTAAAAATAATTTTTTAACCAAATTTAATATAAAATAACTTTCTTTGAATTGATTTTAAATGATTTTATTTATTTAAAAATTAATTTAATATAATTTTATAGTGACCTCTCACACAAGACAATTATTTTCAATTATTTTTTAAATAATGCTAAACATCCCACCTATAATCCCATCATTTTCATCCCAACACATGTGGCAGTTGAGGTGTCACTTGGTGAGTGGACACACATCTGCCACGTGTGTTGGGATGAAATTGGTGGGATTGTGGGTGGGATGTGTAGCATTACTGTTATTTTTTATCCAATCTCATGTTATACGAGATAAGAGACAATATTATTTTAGTTCTGCACTAAACACATCACAGTACTAATTTAGTTAAGTCCAGTCCAATTCAATACAATCCTTAAAAACAGTTCAATCCTATCCAATCCAATTCCGTACACCAAACGCACCCTTATTGTTGTGGTTTAACTCCTCTTAGAGGCTTGGGAAGTTAAGAGTTCGACATTTATAAACTTTAATGTATTTATACCGTATTATTTCTCATCCTTTTGGATGATGTAAAGAGAACAAATTTTTTAAGTAAAGGGTATATGAGTAAATTCTCATGCCATGTGGTTACAAACGATTAAACTTTTCTAAGTGGTTAAAAACGAAACTCTTAAATATTACAGGGGTATTTTTGAATTTCTGCCATAGTCACTTTATTTCATTTCCCTTCACCTTCCCTTGTCCAATTTTACATTTTTCCTTTCGCATGGACCAAACACATCTTTTAACCAAAGTCTGCTTCGAAACTGTTTTTTACACCGATTAATGCTGGAAGCATTTCACTGTGCTCTCCTCTGATTGATCTTGATCTGAGTTTCCTTATTGTGATTAATTCTTTTCTTGAAGCCTTCCCTTTCCTTCCGCTAAGAAGACATCATGGTTTGGGTCGAAACAGCGGTGGGTGCCGTTCTCTCTGCTTTCCTTCAAGTGCTGTTTGACAGACTAGCTTGTCAGCAGGTTATAGACTTCTTCAAGAAGGGGGAATTTGATGTCACTGTCTTAGAGAGGCTGAATATGATTCTTCTGACAATTAATGCAGTGCTCAGTGATGCAGAGGAGAAGCAGATCACAAACCAGTTTGTGAAAGATTGGGTTGATCAGGTTAAAGATGCTGCATACCATGCTGAGGACTTATTGGATGAGATTGCGACAGTGTCTTCAGCTCAATCTGCAGCAACCAACAATCAGGTGCGAAACAACACATCTACTCTCAAAATTTGTAATAATTTTAAAGCTGAGCTTGAAAAGATGACCTCGAAGCTTGACAAGCTAGCAGAGCACAGGAGTGTGCTTGGTCTGAAAGAAAGTCTTGGGAGAAAATCATTTCCTAGATTGCCATCAACGTCTTTGGTGGATGAATGTAAGGTTTTTGGCAGAGATAGTGATAAAGAAAAAGTTATGAATTTTTTGCTATCTGATAACATAAATGAATCGGAGATCCCTGTAATTGCGATTACTGGGATGGCTGGAGTTGGGAAGACAACCCTCGCTCAACTTTTGTATAATGATTCAAGGGTGAAGAGACATTTTAGAACAAGAGCGTGGGCCTACGTTTCCGAAGAATTTGATGTGCTTAAAGTGACTAAAACTATTTATGACTCTTTGTGTTCACGAAATTGCAACATCACAAATTTAGATCTGATCCAGCTCAGGTTGCAACAAAAACTGACTGGAAAAAAATTCTTACTTGTTTTAGATGATGTTTGGAATGAGAATTTCATTTGTTGGGATGTTCTGCAAAATTCCTTCATTGGTGCGGCTAGAGGGAGTCGGATTATTGTGACAGCACGTAGCCAATACGTCGCATCAACTATGCATGCTGCTCTTATTCATCCTCTTCAACAGCTATCTTACCGTCATTGTTGGTCAGTGTTTGCAAAATATGCATTTGGAAGTGAAAATGTCCATGTGAGTCCAAAGTTGAAGGCAATTGGGGAAAAAATAGTGAAAAAGTGCCAAGGGCTACCTCTAGCTGCAAAATTATTAGGCAGTTTACTGCACTCTAAGGTAGAAGTCAATGAATGGGACAACATTTTGAACAACAAATTATGGGATCTGCAGAGTGATAGCATACTTCCTTCTTTGCGATTGAGCTACTACTATCTTCCTGCCAATTTAAAACGATGCTTTGCTTACTGTTCAATATTTCCTAAGGGATATGTATTTGAAAAGGAGAAGCTAGTTTTACTATGGATGGCAGAAGGTTTTCTGCAGCAACCAAGAAGTGTGAAAAGAATGGAAGAAGTAGGCAATGAGTACTTTCAGGAATTATTATCAAGGTCATTTTTTCAACACTCAATCGACAATAAAGTGGGTTTTGTGATGCATGACCTTGTTAATGAATTAGCTCAATTTGTATCGGGTCAATTTGCCTTCAAGTTTGAGAGTGGCAAGACATTTGGCATATCTGAGAAGACTCGCCATTTTTCATACATGAGGGACCAGTTTGGTACTCCGGAGAAGTTTGAGGCGTTGCATGAGACAAAGTTCTTGCGTACTTTCCTACCATTGAGCTCATCATCAAAATTCAGTCAATCCTGTTACATAAATGAGTTTGTGGTCAATAACTTGCTCCCTATATTGTCGCGCTTGCGAGTGCTCTCCATGTCCAATTGTAGGATCACTCAGTTTCCTGATACTTTTGACAAATTGAAACTTTTACGCTACTTGGACTTTTCTCGAACGGAAATCAAGGTATTACCATCATCAGTATGCCATCTATATAACTTACACACGTTGATACTATCACATTGTACAAAACTCATTGAGTTGCCAGCAAAAATGCAGAAATTGGTCAATTTATGTTGTCTTGATTTGAATGGAACTAAGTCTTTGAAAGAGATGCCACTTAAATTTGGCAGATTGAAAGATCTTCACTTACTTACAACATTTGTTGTAAGTGACAATGCTACTGGATCAAGCATTAGTGAGTTGGGTGAACTTCTACATCTTGGTGGCAAACTTTCTATTTTGGAGTTGCAAAAGATAGGGAATGTTGCAGATGCCGAGAATGCCAGATTGAAGGAAAAGAAGAATATTAAGGAGGTAGTTTTCAAGTGGAACAATAATGGTCTTGATGATCAGCAAAGAGAAACAAGTGTTCTTGAAAATTTACGTCCTCATGAAAATATTGAAAAGCTCACCATTAAAGGGTATAATGGTACAAAGTTACCAGATTGGATAGAGGATTCATCATTCACTAACATGGTTGTCCTGCATTTTACTGACTGCAAAAGTGGCTTATCCTTGCCGTCATTTGGGCAGCTATCATCTCTCAAAGAGCTTCATGTGCGGAATTGTCCAGAATTGACAGGGAGGTTAGCAGGTTGTTTCCCTTCGTTGGAATTACTATATATCGACGAGTGTTGGAAATTAGAATTCCTGTTTGAGGATGTCACAGATTACAGTAATCTCCAGAATCTGCACATAAAGAGTAGTTGTGATTCTCTCGTGATCTTCACCTTGAACTTGTTCCACAGGCTTGAAAATCTTCAACTCAAGGATTGCAGGAATCTCAAGAGTATAGAAGTTTCAGAAGATATTCACGGGGAGCCGGGATGTCTTCAAAGCTTGAAAATTATTGATTGCCACAATCTGGAATTATTTGCAGGAAGAGGGTTGCCCACTCCTAACCTGACATCTTTTATAGTCATGAATTGCAATGGTCTTTTGTCGATGCCAGAACAGATGCACACGCTTCTTACTTCTCTTCAAGTACTGAATGTATCTTCTTGTCCAAAGATTGTGTCATTTCCAAATGGTGGTTTGCCCACCAACTTGCAATCGCTATTGATCCAGAATTGTGACCTTCTCACTCTCCAGCACGAGTGGGGACTGAACAACATGGCTTCACTCACTTGTTTGAGGATTACAGGCGGATGCAGAAATTTGATTTCATTTCCGCAAGAAGGTCTACTCCCCGCCTCTCTTAATTCTCTTGAAATTAGTGAATTTCCAGAGCTTGAAAGCTTGAATCTCAGCGGGTTTCAGTTCCTCAACTCTCTTGAAACTTTGGAGATCAACAGCTGTGTTAAACTAAAAAGCATGTCAGAAGGGAGTTTGCCTAGCTCCATCTCTTCTCTGAGTATCACTGGATGTTCTTTGATGACAGCACGGTGCCAGAAGGACCAAGGGAAAGATTGGCCTAAGGTTTCTCACATCAAGAAGATTGTAATTGACGACATTGAAATGCAATGAGCCATTTTAGTTTGAAAAGCAGGGGAAGGAGGCAGAGAGGTGATATAATTTGTACAGTAATTTTTCAAATAAGATAATTTGTTTGTTTATTTTGTGAGCAGAGAAGCCCTGATTTGCCAACCTTTTGAAATCAATGTAAATCGAAAGACAAGGGTATACAAAGTCATCGTATGAAGGGTCAGACTACATTGCAGCGACACAAAATTGATGCTTATTTTAATATTTTTCTTCTTTTTATTTTCTGTTGAACCTTATTTTTACTTGAAACTATTATGTTCTTTATTTCATCTTGTATATTTGGGAGTTATGTTATATCAATCTAGTTTTCACTTCTAATTTATGTTGTGATTAACCTTTTGAGCATTTTTATTCTTATTTAAAAGACTAGTGATATTTTAAGGGTGTTTTGAGCGCTGTTTGTAGCGGAAGAGCCGGGTAATTGGAGAGAGAAATAATGAGGAATGCCCTGTATAAAGACTAAAGAGTGGTGCTATTGGGATTCACACACAACTACTGAATTATTTATACGCTACTTTTTAAATTATTTAGTATTTTTTTTCCTTTGTCAAATTACTTAAAAGACGTATTTTTTTTCCTTTGTCAAATTACTTAAAAGACATACAATTTTTATAAAAGAAAAACCGTACAAAGTAAAACTAATAAAACCTCACTTTCCTTATTTCAAAACCTTAATGACATAGATTATTTCAATTCGCTGAATGTTTATTATTTTTGTTTATATTTTCTCTCAGATCTCGATCTCATGTTTCTCATGTTTAGTATTTATTGAGATAAAAATTATTATCTAATGCATTTAACGAGATTATCATTTCAGTTCTTTGGTTCGAGTTGAGACCGAAAGATTTTATTATTTAAACGAGGTTATTAATTTATTGAGGTTTTACTATAGTAAACTTGTAATGTCTTAAAAACAGACTAATCTGAATTATAACCCAAACCAATCCGAAATAACGTTTTTTCTTCTTCTCATGAGTGAGGGCATTTTTGTACTCTTATCCTCCGAATGATTAGTAATAATTAAACTATTGAATGTGGTTCAAAATAATTTTTAACAAAGTTTAAGGATATTTATGAAAATTGCCCATAACAGTAATTAAAACAAACATGGTAAAAGTTCTTGTTCCATTTCCACGCAAGAATCAAAGTCTCCATCATCTTCCATCTCCTCTTTAGATCTCACAAACAGAAGCTGAAAAATTGCCTGTGAACAATTCTTCATCAGTTACTGAAATTTAGTACTTCTTTTAATTCCTTTGAAGGAAACATTATGGATGACGCTTTTGCCAAATTTATGGCCGATCGTTTTCGTTATCTAATTGACAAGATCGATTCCCAGTATTTTACAGATTTCTTCCGCAGACAGAAACTCGACGAGGCTTTGCTGAATAAGTTGAAGAGGAATATGTTAATTATCCATCAGGTGCTGGTCGATAATGAACACAAGCGGCGGTTTCGTCATCTCGGAGAAGCTATGCTTGATTTGGACTCTCTGCTGGACGAAGCTGTCGCAGCTGCGGAATCATTGCTTCTCAGCTTTGGCGCCAAATCTCAACCTAACACAAATCAGACAGGGAGCTCCATCTCTAGTGAATTTACTTCACTTGGCAAAAGTAAAGATCAATATCATCAGCAGATGGAATCGATAGCTGAAAAATTGGAATTTATTGTCAAAGAATCATTACAGACAACAACAAGCAAACAGTATCTGCACCTACCGGCGGCTACAGACTGCTCGAATGATGAATTTGAAGTAATTGGTAGGGATGCAGATAAAGCGGCTATAATTGAGCTGTTGCTAGCAGATAATGTATCGGCTGATCAGATAGATGTCATCGCCATAATGGGTACGTGTGGAGTTGGCAAGACCACACTTGCTCGGCTCGTATACGACGACAACAGAGTGAATGACCATTTTGACCTTAAAGTATGGATCTGCGTACCGGAGGATTTTGATGTTTTCGGGTTGACAAAAACTATCCTGGAGGCACTGGTCACTTCTCAGCTGTCAGATGTCGAGGACTTAAATTCCCTTCAAGCCAGATTGAAGGAGGTTCTCAACACAAAGAAATTTCTGCTGGTTTTAGATAATTTTGGTTATGTTAATCATTACAACTGGGAAACCCTAAGATCTAATCTTTCAGCTGGGGCAAATGGAACTAACAAAAGTAAAATCATTGTGACAACAGGCATTTCAGAGCTTGTAGCAATGTCAGGCACTGTTTATGCTTACCATTTGAAGACATTAACTTATGAAGATAGCTGGATGTTATTTGCAAAATATGCCTATGCTGATAAAAATTCCAGTTTGCATCCCCAACTAGAAGAAATTGGCAAGGAAATTGTGAAAAGCAAGTGTTTTGGTTTCCCTTTAGTAGCAAAAGTAGTTGGGGCAGCCCTGAGCTTCAAGGCAAGATTTAAAGAATGGGATACTGTATTGAAGTCCAGCCTATTTGATTTACCAGATGACACGAGTAGCATTCCTTCAGCTCTAATGCTCAGCTATGGTTATCTTCCTACACATCTAAAGCTCTGCTTTGCTGCTTGTAAAGCATTTCCGAGGGGCTATGAGTTTGAAGAAGAGGAGGTGATCCGCATATGGATGGCAGCAGGGCTTCTGCAACGGTGGGAACATATATCAATGGAAGAGGTAGGTCATGAGTACTTCCTTGATTTGACATCTAGGTGCTTCTTTCAACGATCAAGTGCTAACAGGTCACGCTTTGTAATGCATGATCTTTTACATCATTTAGCTCATTTTGTAACCGGAGATGCCACTTCCAGATTGGGGCACGGTCACGAGTACTTCCTTGATTTGACATCTAGGTGCTTCTTTCAACGATCAAGTGCTAACAGGTCACGCTATGCAATGCATGATCTTGTACTTGATTTAGCTCATTCTGTATCAGGAGATGCCACTTCCAGATTGCGGCACGGGCTGCACGGTCTATCTTTAGTAGTGCCTATAAAATCTAGAAACAGACGGGGTTTATCATTTTCATATGTTCAAAAGCATCTAAATTCATCTCCTTCCCCCCGTCTCACCGAGTTTCCTTATTTGGCTAGACGATTGCTTGTTTTATCTGACTGTTTCCTCCCTATCGCTGTGTTGGCTGATTCGATTGGCAGATTTATAAGAACACAAGATTTAGAATTGCTTTGTTTATCTCATGGCCATATCACTGAGTTGCCTGAGTGGATTGGCAGATTAAGAAACCGAAGGTACCTAGACCTCTCTCACACTGTAATTACTAGGTTACCTGGTTCTGTTGGTGCTCTGTTCAAATTGGAAACATTGATATTGTCAAATTGTTCTTCTCTCACTGAATTGCCAACAACCACAAGAAAACTTATTAATCTGCATCATCTACTTATTGATGGAACTGGCTTGAAAGAGATGCCAAAAGGCATGGGTAGATTAACGAATCTTCAGACATTATCCAATTTCATTGTGGGAAAATCTGGTGGCTACGGTCGCTCACAGGTTAAAGAGTTGGGATCCCTTTCAAATCTTCGAGGAACACTTCACATTTCAGAATTGCAGAATGTGGTATTTGCTACAGATGCATCTAAGGCCAATTTGAAAAGCAAGAATAAACTAGATGTGCTTGAGATGGAATGGAGTAACAACCAAGTTGATTCACAAAATGAAACAGAGGTGCTCGAACAGCTACAACCTTGTAAGACTTTGACACAGCTCAGCATTAATTTTTTCAATGGCACGAGATTTCCACATTGGCTTGGAGATTTTTATTTCTCCAAAATGGTGTTCCTACGACTTAGCAACTGTAATAATTGTTTGTATTTGCCTCCAGTTGGGCAGCTACCATCTCTTGAGAACCTTATCGTTGAACAGATGAATATAGTAGAAGAGGTGGGTCCTGAATTCTACCGGGTGAAATATTCTTCCGTCAAGCCATTTCAATCTCTAAAGACATTAGTATTTCAAGGAATGTTGGAATGGCGAGAATGGATTTCTCCTGAAGGTATAGAGTTTCCTTGCCTTCAGAAGATTTGCATTCGGAAATGCCCCAAGCTGAAAAAAAGCCTACCTAAGTGCCTTCCTTCAACAATCATTGAAATTTCAGAATGTCCAGAGCTCGAGGTGACACCTCATAGACTTCCGATTATAGATGACATGCAGTTACACGATGCCGGCAAGGAAGAGTTTGAAAGCAATGAAAAGCTAGTGATTCGACCTCTAAGGCTCTCAGTTATAGAAGAACTGAAGTCACTTGACAGCAACGTTGTGCAACTGAAAAGTGATGATGAATTTGCGTCGCAACGTTCTGAGCGTAGGACTGATGTTTCAACCATATCACATAGCTCTCCAGGAGAATCCTTCAAGCTTTTGCCTGAAAATTCAAGTATTAAGCTTGAAGGTGCATCATTTGATAATGATAGTTATGATCTAATCAACCTATTTTACCCTCCAGACATTCTACATGATATCAATAGTCCTAATAGCTTGAAAATTTCAGAAATCTCACAATTAGAAGAATTGCCACCGAGGTTGCATAGCCTCAAAATTTCGGAATGTCTACGGTTCAAGGAAACACCTCCAAGACTTCAGATTGTTGATGACATGCAGTTACACGATGCCAGCAAAGTTGTGCAACTCAAAAGTGCTGATGAATTTTCGTTGCAACATTCTGAGCATAGGACTGATGTTTCAATCACGTCAGATAACTCTCCTGGAGAATCCTTCAAGCTTTTTCATGAAAATTCAAGTAATAAGCATGAAGGTGCATCATCTGATAGTGATGGTGACGATCTTATCAGCATATGGTACTCTCCAGACATTTGCTTGAAAGTTTCAGAAATCTCACAATTAGAAGAATTGCCACAGAGGTTGCATAGCCTCAAAATTGAAGGATGTCATGCCCTAAAGTCTCTACCTCAGGAAGTGATGTGCGGCAGTCCTCATCTCCAACATTTGTATATCATCGATTGTTGTTATCTTGAGTTGTTTCGGGGAGGCCATCTGCCCGTTGCCTTGAAATCTCTTTATATCCGTAACTGCAGAAAATTAGATTTTCTCTCCCTTGAAGAGACAATGCCCGAGCATGCACTCCTTGAGCACTTATGCATGGGGAGTAGCTGTGATTCTCTAAGGTGCTTCCCATTAACCTTCTTCCCAAAGCTTAGAAGTCTTTCTATTTGGGATTCTGCAAATTTCGATTCCATCTCAATTACAAAGAATCACATGTCACTTCATGCCATTGAAATCAGAGATTGCCATAAGCTGTTATATTTCCCTAAAGGAGGATTGCTTACCCCAAATCTGACATCAATTTTGCTCTCTAATTGTAAGAATCTCAAGGTTCTTCCAGACCAACTGTACAGACTCACGTCGCTTCAGTCACTATTGATAAATGAATGTCCTGAACTTGATTCAATTCCAGAAGGGGGTTTTCCCTGTAGCCTTGATCTACTTCGCATTACTTCTTGCAACAAACTCACACCTTGTACTGAGTGGGGAATGAATAAACTTAACAACCTTAGTTGCTTTGAGATTGAAGGTGGATGTAGAGACTTGGAGTCATTTCCAGAGGAGAAACTGCTTCCTAGCAACCTTAACTCTCTACGAATCAGCAGACTTTCAAATCTCAAATTCTTGGACTATAAGGGGCTTGAACACCTAAAATCTCTCGAAACATTGGAGATCAACTGTTGTGATAAGCTTCAATCCTTGCCCGAGGGCCTGCCTTCCTCCCTGACTTATTTGTATATCAAAGATTGTCCTTTACTAAAGTCAAAACTTCAGAACAGGAGAGGGAAAGAATGGTACAAGATAGCTCATATTCCCCACATACAAATTGATGAGGAAGTACAGTAATCTTATGAGTAAGTCTAGAATAGACTCAACTTTTATGTTTATTTTTCTATTCAACAAATGTTTGAAAGTCATTTGACATAATTAATTTATCCATCAGTTCTCATTAGGAATACATATTTAGAAGTTCAAAGTAACAATATGCTCAGCTTTTAATTGTATATTTTGATTTTTATTACTTTGCACAGCTTCCTCACCTATTGATCCTATCTGAATGATGCAGATGTATGCATATGTCTGCTGTCAATGGAACAAATGACAGAACCAATTGCCGTCACTTTCTTTTGCACGTGGGAGATGTTACGGACTTGTGGATATTTACAGGGTCCAATACAGAATATGGAAACATGCTTGGAATTATTTCATCTCACCATCCGATCTACAAATGAGAAAGTCCCTGGAGGATTGATAAAGTATGTATTTGTTTTTACATTTTCCTATTCTACTATATGATGCCAATTTTTTGTTGATTATTACTTGTTATGCTGATACTGAGATTTTATCATGTTAAAGTGCACTTCAAAATTCTGTAATTAGCAGAATTCTGTGAGCAACCATATATGGTGCTTCTATAACAATTACATTCTTCCTTGCCTGATTGTACAATAGCAACCAACGAATTCCATAGTGTTATATAATTGGAACTCTTGTTTTACTCTATACGGTATCTATTTCAACATAATCTCTGAAATGCAATTTATTTTTTCTCTACTTACTTACATAGCAGTTGAGGAAATTTTGCTGCCTATCTACAGCATCTACATCAAAAACCAGCAATTGCCTCCTACACGCGGTGTAAACATCCTCGTCATCTCCTTCATTGGGCTACTGTTGCAGCTGCTATGTTGTATTGGTGCCAGTCATTTCAGTACTTTCAACCTTCTGATTTTAAACAATCAGAGGGTAGGTACTAAATTAAACCAGGTGATTAGTATGGAAGAGTGTAATTGTTATAGATTTCTCTAAACATGTACTTTTGTATATATATTTTTCTTGATTGGTTATATATATACCAAAGTGAATTCCGATTGTGATTTACTTTATATATTAAATTTAAAAATATAAATACGTAGCAAACAGTCAACAACGGAGTTTTATAAAGCTGATGAAATAGTTGTTAAAAATCCTATTAAGAAATGATTTTAAAGAACAAACCTGAACTATCTCGAAAGTGAAAAGTTGGTAACTATTTATATACAACATGAAATGAGTTGCACAAAAAATTCAATAATCTGGAGTTCTTTTCAGGAGCTCAAATTTCTTCAAGACCTAGATATCAGTGATTGTGATGATCTGGAGTTCTTTTCCGGAAGAGGGATGCAGACTCCTAACCTGACATCTTCGTCATTATCGAATTGTAAGAATCTCGGGTCAATGCCAGAACAAATGCACACACTCCTCACTTCTCTTCAAGCATTGTGTCTATCTTATTGTCCAAAGCTTGAATAATTTCACAATGGTGGTTTGCCACCTAACTCACACTCGCTGTTGATCAAGAATTGTGACCATCTCACTCCTCAGAAAGATTGGGGTCCGAACAAAATGGCGTCACTCACTCGTTTGACAATCATAGGTGGATGTAGTAATTTGAAGTCGTTTCCAGAGGACGGTCTACTGCCTGCCTATCTCATTTCTCTTCAAGTTGGTGAATTACCAAAGCTCAAAATGTTGAATCTCAGGGGGTTTCAATTTCTCACCTCCCTAAAAGGGCTGCATATCAACAGCTGTAGTAAGCTTCACTGTTTGTCAGAAGGGAAGCTGCCCATCTCACTTTCTTCTCTGAGCATCACTGGATGCTCATTGCTGTCAGAGCGGTGTCAACAGAATCAAGGGGAGGATTGGCCCGAGATTTCTCACATCGCCTACAAGGTAATCAATGTCAAAGTAACGCAATAAGCTCTTTAGATGGAAGAGAAATGGATAGAGGCAGAGAAGTGAATTTAACTATCACACAGTCTGGCCTTTCAAATTCAATGTAAACAAAGAAAATACAATGATTGGTGTTGCTGGTGTATGATTCTTCATTTGGGGTCGATTACATTTTTGTTTTTCAGCTAGCACTTTTAATACATGTGTTAGTTTAAGAAATCCATCCACCTCTCTCTTTGCTTGTTAAGATTCAACACTGACGCTCTCACAATTCAACAGCAACCTGCATTCATATACATTATAGATCATTTAGATCTTGTCCAGTAAATAAGAAAAAGAAAGAGAATAAATATGTCCAAGGCATATATGATTATTATCACCGTCTTTGATTTTTTATTTATTACTATCACAAACTTGTACCTGACTTGATCCAAAGCATAAAGTACTACTGTTGATTATTTTCACCACTACCAGCTTTGATTTTTTATTGATTATTATCACAAACTTGAACCTGATCCAAAGCTTGAAGTACTAAACAATTCACCAGAAAAATAAAAACAAAAACAAACAAGCTCTCAATATCTTTGTTTGTGGAATTTCTTTTGCATTTTTTAATAGATCACAAAATAAGGTCTTTCAAGTTTGGTACAGAAGTATGTATAAATTATGATCATCAAAGTTGTTTTACTTTATCAAACCTTGACTACATAGCTAAATTTAGACACTGTTATTTTCAACCATTTCCTGCAGATTTCATGAATAGTGCTGATTTTCCCAGCAACCAAACATCACAAAAGAAAAAAAAAAAAAATTGAAAATAAGTACCTATGAAGATAGTAAAGTGAAATCCCTCTCTACCAAAAATCTAAACAACAAGCAATGCAGAAACTTAGACCATCATTTACACATAATAATCGAAACTTTTTGAACACACGTAAATTCACAAGATACATGCCTTTTGTTGAGGATCCAACTCTATACTGCCGCCAGTCAAAGCATCCCAGATTGAAGAAACAGGAAGGAAGGAACAGTTTTCTGGAGAGAATTGGAGGTGGGTTTTGAAGACTGTGAATTCTTGATTCAAGCCCAGTTTAGTGTAGTGAAAATCTAAGCAGAAGAGATGCTTAGATTTATTGATCGTCGCCGGAGTTGGATCGCTGAGTTTTTTGCATTGTAGGAGCCAAAATAAAAATGAGAAAGGAAACAAGGAAACGACGTCGTCAGTGTGCACGTCATTAAAAAATGCTGACATGCCAATAACTTCTGCGTACTGTGGCTGACATGTCTCAAATGGTAAGCAAAATCCGATGACGTGTCCAGATACGTCACTACATCAGTCAACGAACACTAACATTTCGGACACGTCATCCTTTCTACCCTGATCTAACGGGACACGTTTCCGCCAGGTCATCCACTTTCGATGACGTGCTCGGTCACGTGAGCAAAGAGTGGCTGAGGTCCCTAGTAGAAATTTATTAGTTCTTGTGCTGTAAACCCTAAAATCGCCAAATCACAGTGAAGGAGGAGGAGGAGGAGAAGAAAGAACCCAGAAGCGAAATCATGTTGGTAATCATGTCAGTTGATTGATTGATAATGTTGGCTTCAAACATCGTATTGATTCTCATCTTGCTGTTATGGCATTTTGATACTTGAAGAAGCACCCACCACATATATGAAGAATGGTCTCTTATATAAACCGATGATAACTTGTCTTTCTGGTGCCGGAAAAACATCTAGTTTCCTCCTTTATGTTGTCAGAATTGGACAACAATTATTAAAGAGATGGGTGGCTTACTGGATTGTCTGGTATGTTGCTGCTGATGTTTATTTCTGATAACACAGAAATTAATGATGTTTATGTTTATGTCTGATCAACTATCTCTATCAGCCAGGTGCTTCTCTAAGCATTGTGTCTTATCTTATTGTCCAAAGCTTGATTCATTTCCAAAGATTGGTACAAGATAACTCATATTCCCCGCATTCAAATTGATGAAGAAATCATGTCCTGACTATTCAACAAGATCAAATCCATCAAATACCGCAAGATCTGAACTATTTTGAGATAAAATTATCCAAAGTGCTAGAAGATATTTGCAACTCCGCCTCATTTCGTGCTGTAGGATAGATATGCAACTCCGCCTGGAAACTTGTTGCAGGGTCATATGTAGGCTTTAGTTTCTGTCTTGCCTTGGTAGAATAATTGAAAGTGACTATGAAATGATCTGCAGGATCAAACACTGCACTAGTAAAAGCTAGAGTTGATGGCCCAGATTTCTCTGGATTTTCTTCTACCTATGTTGTTCTTGCTTTCACAGGTTTCACAATCAGAAACCGAAGCCTACATATCATTTCAAAATCACTTTCAATTCTACCAAGGTATAAGACAGAAACGAAGCCTACATATGAACCTGCAATAAGTTTCCAAGCAGAGTTGCATATCCTAAAGATGCGAACTATCATGATGAGGATTTGGTCGACGAAATTACTTACGCGGGTGGGTTTAGCTGGAGGTCATACTGGGAGTAGAAAAAATTCTACAGAGAATTTTGAAGTTAGGTTTGAAGAGATGATTTTGAAGGTGGAAATTGTGGTGAAATAGAGATATATTTTGATATGATGAAAAACAGTGTTAGGTCCTGCTTTAAAGTAGTGTATGGTATTCCACTTGATGAACAGTGTTTGGTGCATGTCTTGTCATTTTGATCATCTTTCATGCTTGAGAGTAATTTCGTTTTCATGGAATGGTCCGTAATTGAATTCCTGCCTTTAGTTAACCTATGTCAAACATATTGCCACCAGGGCTGCATAGACTAAAAATTGAAGGATGTTGAGGCCTTAAAGTCTGTACCTGAGGAATTGATGCACAGCAATCCTTATCTCCAACATTTGTACATCATTGAATGTTGTTTTCTCAAATCCTTTCATGGTGGCTATCCACCTACTTTCTTGAAAACTCTTTACATCCGTAGCTGTAGGAAATTAGAATTTTATCCCCCCGGAGAGACAATGCGCCAGTATCCACTCCTTGAGCACTTATGCATAGGGAATAGCTGTGATTCGCTAAGATCCTTGCCATTAGCATCCTTTCCGAAACTTAAAAGTCTTGTTGTTTGGGATTGTGCAAATTTCAGTACCATTTCGATTACAAAGGATCACATGTCAATCGATGTCTTGGAAATTGGAGATTGTCCTAAGTTGGTGTCTTTCCCTAAAGGAGGATTGCCTACTCCCAACCTGACATCACTTTTGATTTATAATTCAATGATGCAGAAACTCAAACCTTATACGACATGGGGATGGCATAAGCTTGAAAACCTTACACGATTTGAGATCGAAGGTGGATGCAGAAACTTGGAGTCATTTCCAGAGCAGAAGCTGCTTCCCAGCAGTCTCAACTCTCTTCGTATCTGCAGACTTCTGAATCTCAAATTCCTAGCCTACACGGGGCTTCAACACCTCACATTTCTTAAGACATTGGAGATCAACTGCTGCAACAAGCTTCAGTCCTTGCCTGAAGAAGGCCTGCCTTCTTCCCTGACTTCTTTATATATCAACGATTGTTCTGTACTGGCACCAAAACTTCAGAAGAGGAAAGGGAAAGATTGGTACAAGATAGCTCATATTCCCCGTGTACAAATTGATGAAGAAATCACATCATGAGTAAGTCAACTAGCGCCTTTTTTCACAATAGTTTTGTGCTGATTGTATATTAATAACAAAACATGTAAACTTTCAGTTTTTCCAGGACTATCATTTGTATTGGACAAATGTTGGAAATTCATTAGACATTAAAATCTCTCAGCCGAGGCTCACTAGGGCACTTTAAATTTTAGTTCAAAGCAACATGTTCAAGGTGCAGCAGTACATATTATATTTAAGTTCTGTGCACAGCTTATTCATCTTATCTATGAATCTGTAATTTCACTTGCTCTTTAATTTTTTTTTATTTTTTTTTGTGCAATATTGAATTTAACCGGTTTACACTCTATATTTTTTTTATTTATTTTTATTTTTTTATGAGTTGAATCTGAAGCAATTTGTATAGTTACCTAATTTGTATTTTGAAAAAAAAAAAAATTATTTTTGGACGTAGATTGATCCTTGGCACTGGTATGGACACAATTTGCATATGTATTATGAAGAATGGTATGAAACTGATTCTGGTCAACCATTTTTCTACTGGTGAGCAAATTTTGTTTATGATTCTATGATACTGGGACTTTATGCGTTTGAAGTTGTATTTTGACGTTAAGAGAGATACTAATTTATTACGCCCAAGAACAGTGCGTATTTAATCAACAAAAATATAAATTAAAGAAAGGAACAGTGCATATATCAGACTGAGGATTTAGACGCTTTATGTTGCCAGTTGCCTAGATTCCCTGATATAAGTTAAAGATTTTATATTTGTTCAAATTAGTTATGGGTGACAGTTTTAGGTTGCTGGCTGGGTTTGTTTTTTATATATGCCTCTGAAATCAATTTTGTTGCATGAAAGGGTAATGATTTTATGTTAGAAAGAATGGTTTAATTTTGAAGGATGTTTATCTTCTAACCATTCCTATTAATAATACATTTTAGCAATTCTTCTCTGATTGTAGAAAAATCATCAATAGCTTCATCAATCAATGCTGCTACACCTTCAATAGCTTCATCTAAGCTTTATGTTACCTAGATGCCAAAGATGATTGGCTGAGTTTAAATTTAATAAGATTGAAAATGGGAAGTGTAAAAGAAACTAGAGAAAGGAAGAAAATGACTAGATACATAGTTTTTTCCTGTCGACCTTTACAACCTCAATTCTGCAAAGGTAAAGTGGTTGATTGCTAAATCCTTTGTTGTTTTTATTTTCTGCAGGTTGGATGTAGGAGATGGCAAAGAGCTTGATCTCAAAGAATGATGCAGGTCCAAGCTTCATTATTAAATTATGTGTATTTGATATTATGGAAAATGCATTGTTTTTAATAACATACGGCATAGTCAAGTTATGGCAATACTGATTACTGACAAGCTTTATGTTCTGTGTCTCTGCCTCCCCTTGTTTGCTGAAATTAGAAAGAGAGGGAAAATTATGAATACACTATCGTTGATGGGAAGTTTATCCACAAACAAACTGGAGATCTCTTTGACACAAAGAAAGGATTAGCTGGGGCCAAGTGGATATTCGTCGTGAGCACCTCAAAGAATCTATATACTGGTGTGGTAGAGTTAAAACAAACTTATAAACAACTTTTTTGATCACTTTCTCCTTTTAAAATGGTTGTAAGACTCTCAACTTTTCAAAATAAGTGATCCACTTTTTATATCTTCCAGAAGAAGACATGAACATTCCATCATTCAAGTTTCTTGGCCGGAGGAGCTACAATAGCTGCTGGAAGGCTTGAGGCAGAGCAGGGAATTCTTAAGGTATGGTTCCATAAAATTGGGAAAGTTGTTGGCAGTCTGTGTGAGGTAGAAAATTTATGCAGAAGTATTATTGTTTAAGTTCATAATATCACCAACTTGGCCTGTGGAAACCTGTTATGCAACTGACCCTTAAAAGAGTTTATCGGTGGCTCATCACATTTTAGTAGTAAATGTAATTCTATTTAAATTATTTATGTAATACATGGTCATCTTTCTTTACTCTCATATTGTTGTTTAGATTTGAAGGTCTAGATCAATTCTTCGAAATCCCATTACTGATGTATATACAATATATAGTAGGTGCCTGTCCTTGTCCTTAACAAACAAAAAGACATCGGCTCTGCCTTATTGACGTTATGGTATAACATGGTTATGTATGGCACTGATCCTTGATTATCATGATTTTGCAGTTCATATCTGCATATAGGGGGAATTACCGACCAACAGATGACATGCTTGGCAGCTTTTTTTCCTTTCTCAAGGAAAATGGAGTCAACCTTGATGAAGTTGAAGTTGAGGTAATACTTCCCTTCTCACCATAGTTGTCCAATAGATTTGTGAATCCAAAAACCTAGATGTGTATTTGCCAACCAGAAAATCTGGATTGTAGAACAGAGAATTCAGTCCAAATTTTATGATGGTGGCTTTATAAATCTGCAGAATTTGGTATGTTGTATTGACCCTGACTGCTTTTTATCAAACTTGGTAGTCATTTTTCTTGAAAATCTAGTTAAATTGGTAATCAAATGAATTTATCATTTCCTTATAGCATTCTTTATGTGTAATCTGGTAATTGATAGTTGAAACGTGGCCTTCCTTATCCTGCTACGCAAGCCAACTGAAGATTATTCTGATAGCTACAATGGCAGCACATCTATTCGAGATGCAAATGCAGTTGAAGTGCCAACAAATTCAGAGCTTCCTGAGCCTGATGTGCCCAAGGAAGTCTTGGAAAAATCACGTTTGAAGCCATCTTGAATTAGACTGCTGTGTCTTAGTGCTTGAAAACCTTACTCGTTTTGAGATTGAAGGTGAATGCAGAAACTTAAGAGTCATTTCCAGAGCAGAAGCTGCTTCCCAGCAATCTCAACTCTCTATGTATCTGCAGACTTCTAAATCTCAAATTCCTAGACTACACGGGGCTTCAACACCTTGCATTTCTTAAGACATTGGAGATCAACTGCTGCAACAAGCTTCAGTGCTTGCCTGAAGAAGGCCTGCCTTCTTCCCTGACTTCTTTATATATCAACGAGTGTTCTTTACTGAAACCAAAACTTCAGAAGAGGAAAGGGAAAGATTGGTACAATATAGCTCATATTCCCCGCATACAAATTGATGAGCAAATCATTTCATGAGTAAGTTGACAACAGCCTTTTTTTCACAATAGTTTTATGCTGATTGTATATTATGTAATAACAAAATATGTCAACTTTCAGTTTCCAGGACTATCATTTGTATTGGACAAATGTCGGAAATTCATCGGACATAAAAATCTAGGACACTTTAAATTTTAGTTCAAAGCAACATGTACATATTATATTTAAGTTCTGTGGACAGCTTCTTCATCTAATCTATTAATCCTATTTCCTATCCAAATGATGCAGGTGCAATGGTGCATGCAAACTTCTGGTGTAAAGGAACTATTAACATAAGATTCCTACACATTTGAGCCCGAAATTTTGAATTTTGCTTGTTTTATTGCTCAAAGTAAACTACAGTCAACTATTATATCAATGATGGTCACATACTCACTTCCCAGAACTTCAAATCCATCAAATACCGCAAAATGTGAACTATTTTGAGATAAATAAAAAAAATAAAAAAAATAAAAAAAAATCAAAGTGGTGGAAGATGTTTGCACATACCCACTTGAAAGAAACGAATTTGGGATTGAATAATATATGATAGCATTTTAGGTTGGGCTTGGATGTCCAGAAGATTGAGTCCATGCCTCCTTGGACAGAGTGATGCATTCAAAATCGCAGTTGCATAATATATGGCTTTTTGGGTTGGGCTTCGTTGTCCAGCAGATTGAATCCATGGACATAATGATGCATTCAAAATCACAGCTGCAGTTAACAATTCATTTTATAGCTTATACATTGTTTGGATAATTTTTTTGAGTAAAGACTTGGGTTGTATATATATATATATATATATATATATATCTCTCTCTCGAACGTAGGGATGACAAAATTATCGATAGATACAGATATCCGTAAGGATCCGTTCCATTTATAAATCTACCTCAAATCTCAATTTTATTTTATTTTTTTATAAAAAAAAGTTAAAAACTCCACCGATAGTGGAGACTGCCACTAGTGGAGATCGATCTACCTTATGATCGGAGGAGATTTTATCTCGTCACGGAAGAGATTGTCCAAAGATACCATATGCAAGAAGATCACTTTTGTTTGTGGACTTTATGAAAGACCAAAGACTCCAATGTTTTATTTTAAGTAACTGTAATTGTAATCGTTAAACTAGTGGAAGACGAAAAAAATTTACCTACATTCAACCCTTGTGAGTCAATCAAAGTGTTTTTCTTACAAAATTCAAGAATAATAGTTCTAGTGCTTGAAAACTTTTCAAATTTTATTCATAGGTACATTTTATTGAACTTATCATCCCTAAAAAGTTTCAGATTATAATTCATAAAATTCGATGTGATTCCATTAAGGTATTTACCGAAATTAAAATAAAAGATCACTTATGAGAGACTCAATATATATATATATATATTATAATTAAAATTTTGTTGTTGATCTGTGTTGTTTTTGCTTAGCATAACATTGTTGATTCACGCTTCACAAGCATCCAAAAGAAATGAAATAATGGATTAATCACTTTGCCTTAATATTTAACTAACATACACTTATTAGTTCCCCTAGGTTTTGATATATATCTCTTATCTCTTCAGAAATTTAAATATTAATTATTGACTTATTGTAAACCTAACTCATTTAATAATTTATTATAAATTTATAATCTTTCTCAACGAAGGAGATGGATGATGCTTTTCAAAACAAGTGAAAGCTTAGGGGTAGGGCTTATTTGTTTTTTCCCCATTTGAAAACTTAGATGAATGCCTTAGATGAATCGACAATTCAGGTCCAACACATAGTGCTATATTATATTATAGCACATAGTACTTGACAGCTTTTGTTTACACTTTGTCCAATAACATATATCATGTGTTACATCATAAATGTCATCATAATATAACACATAGTGCTATATTATATTATAGCACATAGTGTTTGACAGCTTTTGTGTGCACTAATCAACCACTTTTGTTCTGCTTTTGACTAAAAACAGTAGCCATTGCATACCAACCCGATTTGAACTACATTTGTTCTGGTCTTCACACAATGTGATTCATGTATCGGACATAAATTGTCAAAATCAAATATGCTCGTTCTTATTCATGAAAAAGAAAATGTTTACATAATTACATGACAAACAACATTTATAATAAACAAACAGGTTGGCCCCCTCAATTATTCTACTTTAGCTCGTCTTCTTTTCCAATTTTGTCGTCTCCTATCTGACAGTCTCTCTGCTTCCCATGTGCAGATTGGAAAAAGGACAATAATTCTTTCTTCTTAAGATAAATTAAGAAGTTTTAGGGCAACTGCATAAAGTTCCTTTGAAATTTGACCTAATTGCATACAAATGTAATTTTAGTAAAGGTTAAAGTTAACATCCTCATGTAAAATGTCCAAATTGTCCCTATTATCTAATTTATTATTTAGAATGATGCTATTGACAATTCACCAAATATCTTTCTACACTCCATATTTTTTATAATTATTATATGATAATTTTATCCTAATTAAAATTACTAAAAAGGTCAAATAAATTTTAAATAAACTACAAAACAATTTTACTAGAATCCAATATTATATTATTATTATTATTATTATCTTTTTTTTTTTTTTTTGGTATCCGTGGGTGTCCGGGCCAGCTTACGCGCACCTCGACTAATCCCACGAGGCCCTGAAGTTAACAGCCGGGTAAACCTCCAGTGGCCCCAAGAGAAACGTGGTTGCTAGGGATCGAACTCAGGACATCCGAGTTTACGGCTTGCCCCAGTGACCAGCAGCACCACCCCTTGGGGTTATTATTATTATTATCTTAATGAGTTTTACAAAGCTAAAACATTTTTTTCAATATTTTAAAGTTTTATTTGAATTCAAATTGATGTGAATGATTTACAACTAGAAACAAACATTTTTTTTTCTTTTCTAAAATATTGAGTTTTACAGATTTTTGTTTGTAAACAAACAATAAGAAAAATACAATTGCAGATTTTTTTTGTTAATTAATTTGAGAGCAGTCATAACACCAGAACAAGACTAGACAAAGTCATTGAGTCTTGAGAGAGAAAAAGATAACAATAGTTTTCCTTATACGTAAAGTCTTTTTTAATTTGAAGATTCAGAGAAAGTGTGTGTGTGATGAACTTGTGTGGGTTGGATAAGAGACACCATTTATGGTATTCAATAAAAAATAATATACAATTTTGATATAAAGTGATTTTTTTTATAAAAAAAAAAATTAGGTTTTTAACACACATTGTGTTTTTTTTTTTTTTTTTTTTTTTTTAGGGTGTAAAAAGTAAAGGGATAATTTTGGAATAAAATGGAGTGTTTTTAGAAATTTTAAAAATTTAAGTTTTTAGTATGGAGTGTGTTTAGAAAAGGAGTGTGAAAAGATAAAATTGGATTGTAAAGAGAAGCTCTCTATTATTTATTTGATTTTTCGAGTTAATTACATAAACATGCTATGAGTTTATCCATTTTTACAAAATTTTATGAAATTAACACAAAAACACAATGTTGTTAAAAGCAATTTGTAAACTCATCTTAACGTAAGAGCTGAGAGGGTATTTTGGTGTTTTTTTTTTTTCTTATTAAGTAAAACAAATAATTTAACAATGACCTTAAAAACTGTTTGTAAATACAAATCTATTTAAAAATATTAAACAAACCTAAAAAGATTTCATAAGTATAAATCTACCTCAAATCCCTTTTTTTTTTTTAATAAAAAAAAAAGTTAAAAACTCCACTAGTAGTTGAGACCACCACTAGTGGAGATCCAATCTACCCTATTACTACAGAAGATCTACTGGCGATTTTCTCCAATTGTAGAAGATATTGTCCAAAGATATCATCTGAAAGAAGATATCATCTGAAAGATGATATCATCTAAATCCAATTTTTCAATATTGTACATAATTGCATATTAAATTTGTAAGGGAAAAATACTCTCATAGCCCTTGAACTCAAATGGTGAGAAACTGAGAATCAAGAATTTAACTCTAGGCCCCTTGCCATTAAGGGCAACTGACAGCTCTGTTACTTTTACTTGTGATTAACTTATGAAAAGACCAAAATACATTTAAACAGTAAGAGATTTAAAATTAAAATAATTAACTCTAAACAATTTCTTGATGTTTACATGGGTCATTTTTTTATAAAAAAAAATCAAAGTGTTTTTCTTCCAAAATTTAAGAAAAATAGTTCTAGTGCTTGAAAAATTCTTAAATTTTTTTTATAGGTACATTTCATTGAACTTATCATCCCTAAAAAGTTTCAGATTATAATTTATAAAATTCGATGTGATTCCATTAAGGTACTTACCGAAATTAAAATAAATGATCACTCATGAGAGACTCAATGTATATATATATATATATATTATAATTAAAATTTTGTTGTTGATCTGTGTTGTTTTTGCTTAGCATAACATTGTTGATTCACGCTTCATAAGCATCCAAAAGAAATGAAATAATGGATTAATCACTTTGCCTTCCTTAATATTTAACTAACATACACTTATTAGTTCCCCTAGGTTTTGATATATATCTCTTATCTCTTCAGAAATTTAAATATTAATTATTGACTTATTGTAAACCTAACTCATGTAATAATTAATTATAAATTTATAATCTTTCTCAACAAAGGAGATGGATGATGCATTTCAAAACATGTGAAAGCTTAGGGGTAGGGCTTATTTGTTTTTTCCCCATTTGAAAACTTAGGTGAATGCCTTAGATGAATCGACAATTCAGGTCCAACACATAGTGCTATATTATATTATAGCACATAGTACTTGACAGCTTTTGTTTACACTTTGTCCAATAACATATATCAAGTGTTACATCATAAATGTCATCATAATATAACACATAGTGCTATATTATATTATAGCACATAGTGTTTGACAGCTTTTGTGTGCACTAATCAACCACTTTTGTTCTGCTTTTGACTAAAAACAGTAGCCAATGCATACCAACCCGATTTGAACTACATTTGTTCTGGTCTTCACACAATGTGATTCATGTATCGGAGCTAAAGCAATTTGTAAACTCTTAACGTAAGAGCTGAGAGGGTATTTTGGTGTTTTTTTTTTCTTATTAAGTAACACAAATAATTTAACAATGACCTTAAAAACTGTTTGTAAATACAAATCTATTTAAAAATATTAAACAAACCTAAAAAGATTTCATAAGTATAAATCTACCTCAAATCCCAATTTTTTTTTTTAATAAAAAAAAAAGTTAAAAACTCCACTAGTAGTTGAGACCACCACTAGTGGAGATCCAATCTACCCTGTTACTAGAGAAGATCGACTGGCGATTTTCTCCAATTGTAGAAGATATTGTCCAAAGATATCATCTGAAAAAAGATATAATCTAAATCCAATTTTTCAATATTGTACATAATTGCATATTAAATTTGTAACAGAAAAATACTCTCACAGCCCTTGAACTCAAATGGTGAGAAACTGAGAATCAAGAATTTAACTCCAGGACCCCTTGCCATTAAGGGCAACTGACAGCTCTGTTACTTTTACTTGTGATTAACTTATGAAAAGACCAAAATACATTTAAACAGTAAGAGATTTAAAATTAAAATAGTACTAAAATAATTAACTCTAAACAATTTTTTGATGTTTACATGGGTCATTTTTTTATAAAAAACAAATCTTTTCTGTTTTAAACATAAATAATAATTATTTATATTTCTAATTTAATTGTTCAAATGTCTATATTTAACAGTAGGGGATCTCAGAGTAGAAAAAGCAATTATTGCTATCCATATGCAATAAGATCATAGTTTAAGGGATCTAAGAGTAGTTTCCCAATTTTTTAATTAGGAAGAAATTATTATTATTATTTTTTTAAAATACCACATTTAGCGGCATCTACTCGAATGTTTAACACTGAGTGCTTTACTATCAGGCTATCAGCCTATCAGGAAACATTGAATAATGGTCGGACAAACGTATTTTAAACGGTTAAAATCAATCAACTAAATTCGTTATGACATTACCTATTTGCATATTAAGTTATAAATTATAGTCTAATAATAGTAGCCATTGCATGTACTGTATGTTCTAATTGAACCACACTTGTATAATAATTTGCGAGTTTTCTACAGTTAAGTAATTAATTTTTTAAGTTATTGGTCCCCTTCTTTTAATAGATATGATATCAGATCATGCAGAATTATCATTCATAACTTTGTTTAATATAACACATAAATTAAATTTGAAATTCTAGCATAATTGGACAGCTAGTAAAATTTGATTCGTATTCTCTTATATTATGAATTTATGATGCTTAAACATCATCTCTTCTTTTTCCATTAACAAAAATCTATCGTCTCTTCTTTACCCTTTTCACTTGAATACAAGCAGCAGAGCAGAATTGACTTGGCATTATTCTTCGATCTTTTTTCTCACCGAAAAATGCAAATGTGCTCCACTCATTGATTATTTTGAACTTTTCATCATGGATATCAGGATATGACAAAGTCTCTGATGTATGCGATGAGATCACCACATTACGTAACTGATGATGATACTCTATTGTTTTTTTTCTAGAGTTCACATCGGTTAAGTCATGAATCTTATGTGCTCATCACCTCTTAGCAAAGTTGTCAATGTATCTCCCTTCCACATAAGCAGTGAGGGGTTCAAATCTCATGATACATATTTTACAAGCAGTTTTCTTCCCGGGTTATGAGAGTAGTTATCTCCTATTATCAGAGTATATATCCAGACTGCACATGTATTATTTAATCTCGACAGGTCCAATAATCCTATTGTAAGAGTCATGAATCTCATATTCTCATGATTCATTGAAAGATTCGAAATCGAGGACAACAAACATTATAATCTTTAATAAATCATGGATTATGAAAAAAATTAGATAACGAAGAAGATTAATAGTCAATACATTAAAATTTGTTTCTCTACTACAATCACAAGCATTTAATGTCTAGCTAAGGTTATAAAAAAAATTATAAACACGGTTAAGAATGATCTTTTACTTTAAGTTATTATATTAATTTTTATAACTACTTGAATTTTTAAAAATAATAAATAAATAAATAAATTATTTTATGGACTTGACTTGTCAAGCCAATCTTATCCAACTGCTTAATTTGTTGCCGGGAAAACAAAAATTAACAATGAACATCACATACATAAGACATAAAGTCACATAACATAAAGCTGTATATAGAATTATCAATAACCCATGGGGTCAGACTTATTGAATAATGCACCAGTACCCTAAAAAATGGGAGAACACTTTTGCTCACTCCCTTCAAGAGAGATAACCATTACCGCCCATCCTAAATGGATGACATGTGTCCATGGAGGGGGTAAATTTTGTCCAAACACAGTTATCTTTTGGATAAATTTACCCTTTCCTAGACATATGTCATCTTTTTGGGAGGAGGGTAATGCTTACCCCCAAGTAGAGGGTGAGCAAAAATGGACTCTAGAATGGGTCAGCCCCGTAATCTTATCTTTTTGAGCAGTTTACACGTACGACCACTGATATTAAACCTAAGAGTGACTTTATTTGCGGTACTTAAAAACTGTTTGTATAGTTGGTGTTCATAGTTGTAATCCCACCTTTGTGTGGGGGTTTTTCTCCCGGTTGTGGGACTCTCGCCTGGGTTGTGCTCGTGTGTCTATTGCTGTTGAGTCCCAGTCGTTTGCAAACATGGTTTTCATGTTTCTACCCTGGAACTGGTTTCCAGGTGTTGTAAGCTTTGGCTTCTTTCCATAAAAAAAAAAAAAAATTGGTTCATCCATTAAAAAATATATTTAAAAATACACCTATTTAATACTAAAAATATCCTTTGATAGTATTTTGGAATACTACTCCTACTATGGGGGAAAGGGTACAAATAGATTACAACTCTCACAACTGGAGAGAGTGCTACTCCCACTGAATCGGGAGAGAGCTCCCCACACTTTGGGATTTAAAGGCCAAAGGTGGGACAAATATGTACATACCAAGGCTTGAACCTTGGTGATGGAACCTCCCTTGGGAGACTCCAACCACCAAGGCTAGAGGCCATTGGTACGACTTCTGTTGTTGTTGATATTTTTACAAATTAACTCATTGATTAATAAACTTTGTTAGTTTTTTTTAAGTCATAATATAAATCTTAATCATATATTCAAGTAAAGGTATTAAAAATAAAAAAGGTTTTTTTTTTTTTTTTGAAAAAAAAAAAAAGAATATTGGAGTCTCCCTAGGCAGTCTCCATGGCCAGATGCCCAGACCTCTTGCTACTGCTTCGTTTGGAATCCGAAAATTCCAGTTAAAAATTTAAACAACTAGCCTTTCATTAAAATACAGGCAACAATCTCTCCATTCTTCACAAAATTGAGTTTTCCATTCTTTAACTATCTCCAACTAAAACAAACTACCGGTATTTTTTTTATACACAATTCTCATATAAAATCTCAAATTCAACCAAGCAGCAACACAATTGAAGCAAAACCCAGCAGATTTTGTATTTTGCCATCAACAAATATAAAAAAATAAAAATAAATAAATAGCATAATAGATGATAACAAGAAGGGTACGGATATTGACACCCATATTTATAAGTACACCCATGTCTAAAATTTAAAATTAAAACATTACTAGAAACACCCATCTTAATGTCAATAGTACCCTTATTTAAATGAATGTTTTCATTTTTATACAATTTATTTATAAACCCTCATAAGTTATTTACACACCCAATTTTATAAATGCACAGCTCCTACACAAATTTTTAAACATAAATTGACAAATTTTCCTCCATCAAAACCGGATAAAGAACAGAAAAATTATACAAAAGAAATAATAAGAATGGACAGAATACAAGCTACAAGGAAAGAGAGCATCATCAACTAATCGAAAATCGATTAAAGAACAAAGCAAATACTCCATTTTTTCTTTTGCTTCTTCGGCTTTGGAGGCTAGAGAACAACCTTGATAGCAGCATCAAATACGACCTTAACATTCTGCATTTGCAACACAATATTCATTAGCATATGCCCAATTAGCATTTTTAGGTACTACGTTGATATTCTGTTCTTCTCCTTCTTAATAAAGTTTAGGGGTTTAAAAAAAATAAAATAGAATTAGGGTTTAATTAGTGTTTTTTATTTTTTTTATTTTTTTATTTTTTAATATAGTGATGTAGTTGAAGATATGGATGTAATTAATTGGTGTAAATAGTATTTTTTTTTTATTAAACTAATTTATCCTTATTGGTTAATTCCTATTTCGATATTTTTGTAATTAAATTTTTCATTAAAATATAGGTGTGCTAAACATTTTTATGGGTGTCAATATCATCTCCTAACAAGCATAAGTAAAAGAGAGACGTACATCAATACATGGGGACTTGGGAGTTGGGAGAGAGAGGGGATCAGGGGAAAACGTTGACTTCTTCGTATCAAAGGAGTATGGGAATGAATTATGAAGAAAGCCGATTTATTCTTGTTCTGATTCTTTGTGAATTTTCAAATCATTTGCACCTCTTTTCCAAATTATTATTATTTTTTTAATTTCTAGTTTCCGTTTTTATTTATGCTTAAATCCATTTCTATTTCAAATATTTTAATGACCATAAGAGTAATTTTACTTGAGAGTATTATAGAAATTTAAAGTCAATCAAGATGTGGGGGTGCACAAACAAGTTTTGAGTGGTGTATATGCAAATTTTTGATGAATAAACATCTTTTACCGTTAGTGTTATCCATATAAAAAGTCCAAAATACTCTCGGTGTATAAATTATTATTTATATGATTATTTTTTACTATTTTATTTATTTACTAGAAAAGTTAATTGAAACAAAGGGTTAATTGTAATAATATACCTTGACGTTTCGCAATAACACACGAATACTGTATTTTTGCGTTTGTTACAGAAGCATACTCTTGGCTAGGGTTGCACATTGGGGAAATGGGGGTGGATATATGTCCCCCCCATCCACATCTCCAATTCCTAGACCCTTCCTCCATCCCCACTCATTTCCCCATTGACTAAAAATTAAAAATTAAAAAAAAAAAAAAAAATTAAAAATTAAAAATATATATATTAATATATTAATTTATTTATATGTTTTGGAGGAAATTGGGAAATGGGGATGGTGGTGTCTCCCCATCCATATTTCAATTTGGGGATGATTTTCATCACCATTCCCACTCATTTCCGCATTTTTCTCCAAAAAAAAATTCCCTAAATGGGGATGGGGTCGTGGGGATCCAGGGAAAAATGTGCAATAACTCAAACTAGAGTGTGGTTTTTGACCAATAACTCAAACTACCGGGTGGTTTTTAATAATAACCCTAAAAAAATTATAAACATGGTTAAGATTGATCTTTTACTTTAAGTTGTCATATTATAGTAAAGTTGTTTTGTTTTTTGGGCATTAAATTCACTATTATGATTAAAACAAAATCCAAAAATATTATTAATGTGCCATTTGTACCCTTTTAAATTAAATTTTCTAAAAAAATCTGAAATTATTTTAATAAGATAATGTCAATTATACCTTTATTTTATAAACAAAGTTTCTATAGAGCTTTTTTTGACAATCCATTTTTTTTTTTCTAAAGACACTCCATTCTCAAAATTTAAATTAAAAAAAAAATCTAAAGACACTTCCTTTTATACCAATGTTATCTTTTTTTATCTTTTGACACTCATATTCTAAAAAGTAAAGACACTCCATTTTAAAAAATAAATTTCTAAAGAAACCCCATTTTATTTTAATAAAAGTTATAATGAATCATCGTAGCTTTTGAATTAATCTGAATATTCATCTTTTTTAAATTAAATTATTAAAAAAAAAATTATCTCATCTATATCATTAGATTAAATATTACATATTAAACACTATCTCCTAAATTTTTAATTACCATATTAAACTCTCTCTCCTCCAATCCATATCTTTAATTTTCTATCTCCATTCTTTCTCAAGCAAGACAAACAATTAAGAAAAAAAAAAAACTTTAGAATAAGCTTGATTTTTAGGAACCATATATATGTATATATTAAAAAAAAAAAAAACTCAAAAAACAAGTACCTTGTTTTTTTTTTTTTTTTTAAAAAAACGAAATATGAAAATGTTTTTTGTTATTTCAACAAATCAAGTTTTCATATATATATATATTTAAAACAAGATATTTGTATTGACTTTTTTTACATATAATATATATATATATATATATATATATATATATATATAGAGAGAGAGAGAGAGAGAGAGAGAGAGAGAGAGAGAGAGAGAGAGAGAGAGAGAGTCTCTCATGAGGGATCCCTTGTTTTAATTTCTGTAAGGACTTTGATGAAAATACATCGATTTTAATGAATTTTGATCTGAATTTTTTATGGATAATGAATGCATTGAAATCTACTTATGAACCAAATTTGAGAATTTTTTAAATACTAGAACTATTTTTCAATGAATTTTCCTATATTTCACCTATTTTCCGATACCTTCATATTTAACAAAATTTGGATAAATAGTTTTAGTGCTCGGAAAATTCTCAGATTTTGTTCATATGTAGATTTCATTGAATTCATCATCCACAAAAAAAATCAAATTTAAATTCATTAAAATTGAAGTGTTTTCATCATGGTCCTTACCGAAATTAAAATAAGAGATTCCTCATGAGAGACTCACTATATATATATATATATATATATGTATGTATGTATATATGTATGTATATATATTTATTACTGTTAGTAAAAAACAAAAATATTCATAATTTTTTTTTCTTTAACTATTAATTAGAGATTGATTGAGAAAGTATGAAGATATGATTTTTTGTTTTGTTTTGAAAAATGGAGACAGAGAGAAAGTAATTATGAGAGAGTGTTTAATATGGTAATAACAAATTTATGAGAGAGAGTCTAATACGTAATATTTAATCTAATGATAGGAAAGAGAATTTCTTTTTTTTTAATTTCATGAGAGAATTTCTTTTTTTAATAATTTAATTGGTTTGGAGTGTCTTTAGAATTTTTTTGGTCTTGTTTAGTAATTTTAATTCAGGTTAAAATTGTCTTTAATAAAAATAAATAAAATGGAGTGTAAATAGATAATTTATGGATTGTAAAGAGAAACTCTCAGTTTCTATTCATTCACAGTTTAGTCTTTTACCATTTTATCTAATTGTTTTTTTATTAATATTATACATGCACTTTTGTCAAAATTATTCAAAAATCAAAACCCACAAATAAATTAAGCAAAAATATACTTGTTTTGAAAAAAAAAATTGTGCATGTGTCATTATTAAATGGGAAATTATGAAAAACGTCCCTCTAGTTTGAGGTATATCGTCGTTTGGTACATCGGTTTTGCATGTTGTTTTTTTTGTCCAAACCGTTACTGTTATTTCGTTTTGAGAGCTTCTTTTGACAATCCAATTTTTTCTTTTTACACTTCTTTTTTAAAGACACTCTATTCATAAAATTTAAATTTAAAAAAAATTATAAATACACTTCTTTTTGTTCCAAGATTATCTTTTTTTTATATTTTGACACTCCTATTCTAAAGACACTCCATTTAAAAAAATAAATTTCTAAAGACACGCCATTTTATTTTAATAAAAGTTAGGACAAACCATCATAGATTTTAGATTCATTTGAGGAGTAATCTTTTTTTTTTAAAATTAAATTATTAAAAAAGAAATTATTTCTCTTAAATCATTAGATTAAATATTACATTTTAAACACTCTCCTATATTTTTAATTACCATATTAAACTGTCTTTCTTACAATACATATCTCTAATTTTCTTTCTCAAGTAAGACTAACAGTTAAGAAATTTATTTTTACGAATAAGCTTAATTTTTAGGAACTGTATATATGTATATATTAAAAAAAAAAAAAACAACTCAAAAAACAAGTACCCTATTTTTTTTTTTTTAAATATCGAAATATGAAAATATTTTTTATTACTTTTGTAGGTATTTGATTGCCTAGAGAATTTTAATTCTTTTATTGATCTTATACATTTTGAGTTTAATCGAATCTAGTTGCAACAAATCAAATATATATATATATTAAAACAAAGTATTTGTATGGACTTTTTAATATATATATATATATACTTTTTAATATATATATATATATACAATTTTTCTATTATCAGTTCGAACTGACAAAAGATATATCAGTTCCTTGGATGTGGGCCGTTAGATTTAAATACTTTGACTTAGCTGCATGCACTTGTCAAAGCATCTTTTAAATCCAATGGTCCACATGCAAGGAATTGATATATTTTATATCAGTTCGAACTGATAATAGAAAGACTGTATATATATATATTACTATTAGTAAAAAGTCAATGTTAGCGAACAAACGTCACTAAACATGCGGAAATGTTGCCGGATAGAACACAAGCAAACACAATAACAAAGAAAAGATAAAATGAAGAGAAGTAATTAAATCCAATCAACCCCTGTGAACCTTGAAGGCTCTAGAGATTCTAATAAAGATGCGACTAGTACTAGTTCTGGAAAACATAAGATGAGTGATGATGATTGGGAGGATTTGGATGACAGGATTGCGAGTGCGATACGATTGTGCCTAACCAAGAACGTTCTTGCAAATATTCATGGAATATATTCAGCGAAAGAACTTTGGGAGAGGCTTGAAGAATTGTATCAATCGAATAGCGTCTGGAACCGGTTCTACCTGAAGGAGCAGTTTCACATGCTGCAAATGACTAAAGGTACGAAAATTTCGACCATATGGGAGTGCTCAATGGAATAGTTTCAGAATTGGAGTCGATTGGAGTAAAAATTGATGAAGAAGACAAAGGTCTTAGACTCATCTGGTCTCTTCCATTGTCCTATGCGCACATGAAGCCAATCTTGATGCATGGGAGTTCAACCATATGTTTTGGAGATGTAGCAAACAAACTTATCTCTGAGGAATGAAGGCTAAAGAGTGAAGGTAAATGTTTGGATAACTCTGTTCTTTTGGTTGATAGGAAAAAGGGGAACTCCGAAGGGAAAGTCACTTGTTAGGGATGTGGACAGTCTGGACACATAAGGAAGGATTGTCAAAATAAGAAGACAAGTGTGACTAAGGGCTCCAAAGAGGGTGATCCAGTAATCGCTTCTCTTGAGTTTGACGACTACGGCAATGTTCTCTAAAGGGGCATAAACATCCTCATGGTATGACCGCTAGTTGCCGTGAAAAGGATGTAGCTGATAACGGGTCCACAATTATGCACGGGCATTGGTTAGGAGGTGATGCAAGGTGTGTGGTGGACAAGGATGTAGATGGCTGAGCGAACTCCCTAGGAACCTAACGTGAAGAGTTGCACCATAATTTTTCAGCAAGGTAAATTTCGACATGTGCCAGTGAAATCTTGGGATGGTTGTTTCCTAAGTGGTTATACTTAGTGGTGGGTATGTTGATTCTCGGTAATGAGGATCGTAGATGTGGACAAGTTTTAGGAATTCTCGCCATAAATCTCGCCATAAAGGAGGATTGTTGGATTTGGTTTGAATTCTCCAATGGTTACCAAACACGATTTACCAATGTGGAGACTTCCTAGAGACGTGAGAGCGTTTGAGAGTATGAGGTTATGTTTGAGGGAGGCTTGAGGACGTTGAAGAACAGAAGAAACGAAGAACCGTGACGACCGCTCTGGCTTTGACAGCGGTCACGACAGCGGTGATCAAGCGTTATGGTTTTCTATAGCAGCAACGAGAGCAGTCCAATTCCAGTGGATACCGCTGTGGAAAGCGCTGTGGCTTCCACAGCGGTACCGACAGCGGTCGACAATGATGTGGCGCATGGATCACGGTTTTCTGAGTGGTCAAGTTCAACACGGTTTAGGAAGCGGGTGACCAATTACAACTTGAAGCGTAGTCAATCACAAGCATGCGTTAAATCAAGAAATATTCATGGAAGAGGAAATATGTTGCTTTTAGAAGTTCTAATAGGAAAAGGATTTCTCTTTAAAAGAAGACTTGTCATAAATAGGAAATTGTATTTATGTGGAACAAGTAATTCTTGTACGTATAGGAGTAGGATTTCCTTTTAGCCTAAACTCCATGTAACTCATATAAATAGACCCTAATAACTAGGTTGTTAGTAGTGGAGCAAAATAGCAAATATTAGAGAGATCTCAAAGTGAGCATTGGGTGTAATTGGGTTCGGGGTATTATTTAGAGAGAGATCCTGAGTGTGTGGTTGTAACAATTTACTACATATTGGAACTTTCACTTGTCATTCTGACGACCGTCGTTTTTTCTCTGATTTGGGTTTCCACGTAAATTCTTGTATTGTGCATGATTGGATTTAATTACTTCTCTTCATCTTATCTTTTCTTTGTTATTGTGTTTGCTTGTGTTTTATCTGGCAACGCTTCCGCGCGTATAGCGACGTTTGTTCGCTAACAATTGGTATCAGAGCTCCGGTTGCTTGATAGTGGTATTAACAACTTTATGGCAAGGATGATGAGATTCAATATTGAGAAGTTCGACAGAAAGATGAATTTTGGCTTGTGGCAAGTTCAAGTCAAAGATATATTAATCCTACCATATTGATAAATCGTGTTTGGTAACCATTTGAGAATTCAAGCAATATCCAACAGTCAAAATATTCATAATTTTTTTTTTTCTTTAACTATTAACCAGAGATTGATCGAGAGAGTATAGAGATAGGATTTTTTTTTTAAACAAAAAAAAAAAAAATGGAGAGAGAGAATAATTTGGAGAGAGTGTTTAATATTTGTAATAATTCAGAGTGAAAGATATATACGGTCCAAAAAAACAAAAGTAGGAGACTTTCATTCTTTTAGAATTCTGACCAAAGGGATGCACTGGCTAGAGAAGAGCTATATAAAGTTGAAGAAACATCAATATTAATTTAAATATTTAAACTTTAAATATCTCAATAATTAATTTATTTTTAATTCAATGGTTTTGGAAAAGGAATGTCAACAACTTTTGAATTAAAAGTAAATAAAATGATTGAAGCCATTAGATTAGATTAGATATTAAAATCACAAATCTAAATTACAAATTTAAGTTAATACTTCTTTAAAAAATCTAAATTACAAAATTTAGTAGCCTGTTTTTAATTTTTTTTCTGGTTGACAAAATCTTGTCTTTCAGAGTACCATCCACATTTTTCAGACCGAAATTGGCTTCAAAAGTTCTTCATTCATAAAAGTATCTCTTTCCGGTTTTCACTATTAAAACTAGAAGCATTTCAATTATACAGTGACTTTTACTGTGCAATTGATCTTAGTTTCTTTCTTGTGATTCATTTTCTTGAAGCCTCCTTTTGACGCGAAGATGGTTTTAGTCGAACTTGTAGTAGGTGCATTACTGTCAGCTTTATTTAATGTGCTGTTTGACAGAATGTCAACTCGGCAATTTGTAGACTTCTTTCGGACGCGGTTCGATGGTACTGATCTGTTAGAGAGGTTGAAGATGATACTTCTGACAGTCAATGTGGTGCTTAACGACGCAGAGGAGAAGCAAATCACAAACCCATTTGTGAAGGAGTGGGTTGATGATCTTAAAAATGTTGTCTACCAAGCTGAGGACTTACTGGATGAGATTGCTACTTTGGCTTTGGCAGGTTGTCAAGCAAGCAACAATCAGGTGCGGAACAGCAAATCTGTTGTCAACAAGATTCGTGAAGCACTGAAAACTAGGCTTGAAGGGATCATCTCAAAGCTTGAAAAGATAGCAGAGCATAAAGATGTTCTTGGTCTAAAAGAAAGTTTTGGTGGAAAACACTATCAAAGATTGCCAACAACGTCTTTGGTAGATGAGAGTAAGGTATATGGCAGAAACAAAGATAAAGAGAAGATAATGGATTTCGTGCTCTCTGATAGAGAAAATGGAACGGAGATCCCCGTAATTGCAATAGCTGGAATGGCTGGGGTTGGGAAGACAACGCTTGCTCAGCTTTTGTACAATGACTCGAGGGTGAAGAAACGTTTCAGAACAAGAGCATGGGCATATGTCTCTGAAGAATTTGATGTGTTCAAAGTGACGAAAACTATTTATGAGTCGGTCACTTCACGGGATTGTAACATCACCGATCTAAATTTAATCCAAATCAGATTAAAGGAGGAACTTGTAGGGAAGAAATTCCTACTTGTCTTGGATGATGTTTGGAATGATAATTTCATTAGCTGGGATTTTCTTCAAAATTCCTTCAAAGATGGTGCCAAGGGGAGTCGAATTATTGTGACTACGCGTAGTCATAGTGTTGCATCAACCATGGGTGCTACTCTTACTCATTCTCTTCAACAATTATCTGACGACGATTGCTGGTCTGTGTTTGCAACACATGCTTTTCGAAGCAAAAATTCTCAAACATATCCAAAGCCGATGCCAACTAGAGAGAAAATAGAGAAGAAGTGCCAAGGTCTACCGTTAGCTGCAAAAATATTAGGAAGTTTGTTGCACTCTAAAGTAGAAGCACGTGAATGGGATACCATTTTGAACAGCAAAATCTGGGATCTACAGAGCCATAAGAGCAACATACTTCCATCTTTGAGATTGAGCTACTACTATCTCCCTTCCCATTTGAAACAATGTTTTGCTTATTGTTCAATATTTCCAAAGGGTTACAAATTTGAAAAAGAAAAGTTAGTTATGCTATGGATGGCTGATGGCTTGTTGCAACAACCAAGAGGCGAGAAATGCATGGAAGAGGTAGGCAACCGTTACTTTGATGAATTAGTATCTATGTCGCTTCTCCAAAAAAATGGCGATAAACCAGGTTTTGTAATGCATGACCTAGTTAATGAATTAGCTCAATTTGTTTCTGGCGAATTTTGCTTTCATTCTGAGAGTGGCGAATTACCTGGCATTTCTGAGAAGACTCGCCATTTCTCATATGCAAGGGACCGGTTTGATGGTTCTGAGAAGTGTGAGGCCTTGAATGAGGCAAAGTTTTTGCGTACTTTCCTCCCGTTGAGCCGATCATCAAATTCCAGTGACTCCATTAACATAAGTCCGTTTATGGTTCATACTTTGCTGCCGTCCTTAAGTCGGTTACGCGCTCTGTCTCTCTCAGGTTATAAGATCACTAAGTTTCCAGACATTTTTGGCAACTTGAAACATTTACGCTACTTGGACTTTTCTCGAACAGATATAGAGGCATTACCAAAATCAACATGCTTTCTATATAACTTACAGACACTGATGCTTTCGGATTGTACCAAACTTATGAAGATGCCACCTAAATTCGGTAGATTGAATAATCTTCAAATACTTACAACTTTTGTTGTTAGTAACAGTACTGGAGCGTCAAGCATAAGTGAATTGGGTGGACTTCTACAACTTCGTGGTAAACTCTCTTTTTCAGAGTTGCAAAATGTACAAGATATCAAAGATGCAGAGAAAGCCAAATTGAAGGACATGGAGTACGTTAAGGAGTTCGCTTTTTGTTGGAACAATAATGATCATGATCAGCAAAAAGAAACGGTTGTTCTTGAAAAGTTGCGCCCTCACACAAATATAGAGAAAATCTCAATTGAAGGGTACAATGGTACAAGGTTGCCGGATTGGTTAGGGGATTCGGCATTCGATAATATGGTGATCTTGAGAATTAGTGATTGCAAAAATTGCTCATCATTCCCTCCACTGGGACAGCTATCATCTCTCCAAGAGCTTCGTATAAAGAAATGTCCGAAACTAGATGGGAAGCTACCTGACCATTTTCCTTCGTTGGAATTACTATATATTGATCAGTGTTGCAAATTGGATTTCCCATCTGAGGATGTCGAAGGTTACAGAAATCTTCAGGATTTGCAGATAAAGAACAGCTGTCATCTTTTCACAAAAATCACATTAAGCTTCTTCAACAAGCTTAAACATTTTGAAATCCAGGATTGCAGGAAGCTCAATTGCATAGAAGTTTTTAATGATCTTCATCAGGAGCTCAAACTTATTCAACGCTTCAAAATTAGTAACTGCAATGATTTGAAAGCATTTTCCGGAGGAAGGATGCACTCTCCCAACCTGACATCTTTTTCAGTCTCGAATTGCAACAGTCTTCAGTCAATGCCGGAACATATGCATACTCCCAACCTGACATCTTTTTCAGTCTCGAATTGCAACAGTCTTCCGTCAATGCCGGAACATATGCATACTCCCAAGCTGACATCTTTTTTAGTCTCGAATTGCGACAGTCTTCGGTCAATGCCGGAACATATGCATACTCCCAAGCTGACATCTTTTTCGGTCTCGAATTGCAAAAGCCTTCAGTCAATGCCGAAACATATGCATACTCCCAAGCTGACATCGAATTGCAACAGTCTTCAGCCAATGCCGAAACATATGAATACTCCCAAGCTGACATCTTTTTCGGTCTTGAATTGCAACAGTCTTCAGTCAATGCCCGAACATATGCACGCTCCCAACCTGACATCTTTTTCTGTTTCGAATTGCAACAGTCTTTGGTCATTGCCGAAACATATGTATACTCCCAAGCTGACATCTTTTTCAGTCTCGAATTGCAACAATCTTCAGTCATTGCCGAAACATATTCATACTCCCAAGCTGACATCGAATTGCAACGATCTTCAATCAATGTCGGAACATATGCATACTCCCAACCTGACACTTTTTTCGGTCTCAAATTGCTACAGTCTTCAGTCAATGCCCGAACATATGCTTGTTCCCAACCTGACATCTTTCTCAGTCTCAAATTGCAACAGTCTTCATTCAATGCCCAAACATATGCATGCTCCCAACCTGATATCTTTGTCAGTCTCGAAATGCAATAGTCTTCGACAAATGCCCGAACAGATGCACACACAATTTACTTCTCTTGGAAAATTGGAAATATCTTGTTGTCCAGAGCTTGAATCCTTTCCAAATGGTGGTTTGCCCCCTAACCTGAAAATACTGTTGATTGAGAAATGTGATCGTCTCACTGTCCGCAATGATTGGGGCCTGAACAACATGACGTTCCTCACTTGTTTGATGATTAAAGGTGGATGTAGCAATTTAAAATCATTTCCAGATGAGGGCCTACTGCCTGCCTCTCTTGAATATATCCAAATCAGTGAATTTCCTGTCCTTAAAACTTTGGATCTCAAGGGGCTTCAGGACCTTGCCTTGCTTAATGATCTGCAAATAAACTCATGTGGTTTACTTCAATGCTTTTCTGTAGACGGAACGCTGCCGAGTTCTCTTTCTTCTCTGAGCATCACCGGACATCCTTGTCTGAAACAGATGTGCCAAATGGGTGTAGGGTACTACTGGCCCAAGATTCGTCACATCCAGAGTAGGGAAATTAATGGTGATATAATTTGATGAGATTTTTAGATGGAAGAGAACCATATATATATATATATATATATATGGAGGCAGAGAAACGAAACCAATTGTCCAGGTACTTTTTGTATGCTTGGCACATATATATGGACATTGCTTCCTTATCACACATTATGCGTAGCATTTTAATTTCATTGTAAATTATGACAACACAATCAGCATTGCTGCTGTAGTTTCTTAATTTTTGATTTGGTGCCGATAGTCTTGTTTTGTAGGCTTAGAAAACTCCCACCTCTTTGGATTTTAGAATTCAAGTCAATATTCACCTACATCGAGATCAAGTTTAATCACTACCATTTGTGCTAGATTTTAAATTGGAATTCTTGTTTTCACTGCTGTTTCCACTCTTACTGCAAATGTAATTATAAATGTATCTATAATTCTTACTACTATCTTGAATTTTAGTCAATAGGCTTGATTCTGAGGGTGGGAGCTCTGTTTTGTAAAATGATTGTTGCTCCTTCCTCCTTGAACATCACAAGAATGAGGAAGGGAAACATTGGTCTTCCAATGTTTATATAATTGATACCAGACCAATTATTTGGGTAAATAAGTGTTGGCTGCAGCGGCTAGCAATGGTAGGCGTTGGGTAGATGAGTTCAATTTTCGAGTTCAATGTTAAAGTTTTTGTTGATTTTAGATGTTGTGGAGTTTGATTTGAATGGGTTTTTTTTTTTGGGTGCTGTGGAATCTGATTTCAGTTTGTATTTGTGTTGGATTTCGGTTTGAGTTGAACTTGCAGGCAATGCTTTCAAGAGGTTAACAAGAAGAATTGTTCAACTTAAGATGAGGAGCTCAGCAAGCTATTGGTAACAATTTCAATTTGTCTAACCTTCATCAAAATCTGTTACCAAAGAAGATGGCCGGGGAAAGGGAGGGATGATGTTGGATCTGCTTCACAAGAATTTTAGATCGTTTATTATGTAAATTCAGCTTTTAAATAGAATTAATTGTGTGTTTTATATATTTGGGAAAGTTTTGCTTCTTGTAAACCTTGATTCCAAGGATTTTCGCTGAATATAGTGAGAATAATCTCTATCACATATGTGTTTGATTTTTTTATTTGATTGAAGAAATGCATTATTTGCTTTGTTTTGAGATTTTAAAAAAAAAAATTCTGAGACTATGAAGATTTATTGATGAAGAATTTATTAAATAAATAAAATAGTTAAAATAATCAAATAAATAAAATAGTTAAAAAAAAATCAAATAGTGAAAAATATTCAAATAAATAATAAAATATACATTAGGGTATTTTGGACTTTTTATATGAAGAAGGGAGTCAATTGTTGATTTTAACGTTGACCACTAACATCTACTGATTTGATCTTTTTCCTGACCTTTTTAAAGTATGTGATTGGTGGATGATAAAGTGGTTGTGAAAACCAATCACATCTTAATCATCTATTAATTGCAATGCATATGTGTCATAAGATTATATGAGATCAGAAAAAAGATCAGATCAGTAGAGGATCCAAATTCCATCAAAAGATATTTGTGTAATTATTAACAAAAGTTTCATGTGTACAATTACACCTAAACTCAGAGATGTTTATGCAACTTATCCTAAAAGTTATTAATTTATTATGCAGGATGTTGAAGTGCCAAGTTCGATATGAGTCATGGCATGGTGTAGAACACTCCGAAGCCTCGGCTATTTTGAAGGGTCTAAAATAGGCAAAGGAAACTAGTTGGCTAATTTGCTTTTAACATTGAGGTTGTTCCTGCATCCGTTTACAAGTCTGTAACGGACAATATCTCATAGTAGTTTGTGATTCGTTTGATACAATTAATTTACTCCTTTTTGGTTTTTGAAAGTAATTTAGGGCGCGTTTGTTAACGTTTTCAGAAACTGTTTTTTGTTTTCTGAATCACAAAAACAGGAAAAACCCGTTTGGTAGGATAATTTCAAAAAACTGTTTTATAAAACATTGAGAACAGTTTTCAGTTTTAATGAACAAAAAATTGAGAACTCTGAGAATAACAATTTGTTGTTTTCAGTATTCTTGAAAACTTTTTTTTAGCAATAAAATTTACTCAAACCAAATCCATCTTTTGGATCTTTATGGATCTATATCAAAAAGATGATGATGATTTCGATAGGTTTAATGATGAAAATTAAATTTATTTATTATTTAATTTTAATTTTTTTTAGTTTTAATGTTTAATTATTTTAATATCACTTTTTCATTATTTATAATATTAATCTTTTAAAAATGATTTTAAAAATATTATACTAAACACGTTTTTTATGTTTTGATTCTCCGAATATCGTTTTCAACCATTGCTACCAAACGCGTTTTCGAATTCAAAAAATCCAAAAATCAGTTTTTCAAAAACTTCAGATTACAAGAAAACAAAAACTGAAAAACGAAAACGTTACCAAACGGTCCCTTAGTACTCCTACTTTTTCAAAAGACTTAAAAATCAAAACTCATACGTTTCAGGATGAAAGTTTAGACATTAAGAGCATCCCCAACAAGGCTTCCTATTTTTTCCTTAGATTTAGGGAGCCAGTTGTACTTTTTACGAATAAGGAGCTATATAAGAAGTGAAGACTCCGACAAGCCTCCCTAAAAATGGCTTCATATTATTATTTATTTATTTATAAATAAAAAAGAATATTATTATTTATTTTTAAATAAATTTAAAATGTTATTATTTGGGTTAAAAAAAATGAATTTAGCCGTGGCTAGCCGTTGGAAACAATAAAATGTTGGTAAAAAGATGAATTATTTGGGTTTAAATAAAAAGAATTTGGGTTAAATAAAAAATATGAAGGATGAATTTGGACCATTGGATATGAATGATGTGGATTTATCTTGACCACCCATTTCATTTGAGGAGTGATAAAAAAATAATAGGGAGGATGTCTTCCCTCCCTACATTTGAGGAGCCTTTAACCGGAATAAATTTTAAGGAGTGGGATATGGAGCCTATTGGAGCACATTCTGGTTCGTCCTCCCTAAATATAGTCAAGGGGGTTGCAAATTCCGATATATTGGGGATGCTCTAACCAATCATGACAAACCATATATTGAAAATATATGGGAAAGTGCGAAAGTGGAGAATATTGAAAACTATAGGGGAAAAATGATTATTTCTCAAATAAAAAATAAAAAAGATAAAAGATAGATATGGGACATTCCATGAAAGAGTTTCTCTCACTTCGACCGGTGACAAGACCCATGCCTTTGGTGGAAGAATAATGGTAAACATCCCATCTAAAATCCCAACTTATCAACTCAACACATGAAATTGTGAGTAGATACACATTAATGATATTTTATCTCACCTGCTATATGTATTTACTCACCATTTGACATTTCAAGTGCCATATGTGTTATTATGAAAAATCTGGGATTTTAGATGGGATGTATAGCATTACAATTGGTGGAATTATAGACCATCCGATCAATCATGATTAACACCCGCATCACCGTTGGATCGTTGAATCAGCAGGGCATATGTCCTGGCCAGGTTCCCAAATTCGACAGGGTTCCATAACACACCACTCAAGACTTCCAACTAGATCAAACTTACTTTCATCTCGGTTTCGGATCAGAATCCTGCAAATAAACAGATTAATCTGAAAAAATATCTTTCATAGTGATCAATCCATCATGATCTTCTTTATCCTCTACTTCTTGCTAATCATCTGCCTAGCCTATTTAGTCTATCGCTTCGAAGCAATTAGACAATCCAAAATGATGTACTTTATCCTCATCCTTGTCCTTGTGAGACATGATCTCCTGCAGCGCCTCTTCAACTTCTTCTTCTTTGGCCATACATCACTAGGTCTTCGTATTGAACAATATAGGAAGATCTACGTCGTCGTCACCACCTTCTTCTTTTCATCATTTCCTTCTATTTCAACTGAAGTGTACAGCCTCATGAGTACCGATCGTATTGCTCATTTTCGTGTACAATACAGGATGATCTCTTCTGAAGAATTTTCAGATTTCTTTCAGAGACAGAAACTTGATGAGGCATTACTGACGAAGTTGAAGGAAAATATGAAAACTATTGCTAAAAAGGTCCATGTTGATAGCTTTTATCAAGTTATTACAGAATCAGGTGATTGGGAACCGACGGCGTGGCTTAACGTTCTTCATAGAATTATACTCGATCTTGATGATCTTCTGCATGACGTTGCCAAGTTGGAAGAAAAATTCAAGATCATTACAACTCTATGGAGCTACTGCTGCAACTCGACATGTCGAATCTTTTTAATAAAGTATAGGCCATCCACTTCACCCGAAAAGGATATAGAAGACCGGATGAAAGAAATAATCAAAGAAATGGAAGATCTTGCGGTACGGGAAATTAATAATAGTTATAGAAACTGGGTTGAAGCAGCGTTTGGCATTTCGGATAAAAAACTTAAAGAGAAATTGGATCAGGCAGACAAAGAGGCTTTACTTAAAGAAAAATGGGGTCGGACAAACGGAACTGATTTGATCGAGATGCCAGTTGAAACGGGTGTTGGATCAACACGTCCTCCAGAAACCTCCAAGATTTCCAATGAAGATTCAAGTATTAAGCATGAAGGTGCGTCGGAAATTCCCTTGAAAATGACTGAAAGTTCATCTGATACTGATGACCCAATCATCTGCCTAGCCAATTCAGTCTATCGCTTCGAAGCAATTAGACAATCCAAAATGATGTACTTTATCCTCATCCTTTTCCTTGTCTTTGTCCTTGTGAGACATGATCTCCTGCATCGCCTCTTCAACTTCTTCTTCTTTTGCCATACATTACTAGGTCTTCGTATTGAACAATATAAGGAGATCTACGTCGTCGTCACCACCTTCGTCTGTTCATCATTTCCTTTTATTTCAACTGAAGTGTACAGCATCATGAGTACGTATAGTATTGCTCATTTTCGTGTACAATACAGGATGATCTCTTCTGAAGAATTTTCAGAGTTCTTTCAGAGACAGAAACTTGATGAGGCATTACTGACGAAGTTGAAGGAAAATATGAAAACTATTGATGATATGGTCCCTGTTGTTAGCATTTCTAAAGTTATTATAGAACCAGGTGATTGGGAACCGTCGCTTAGTGTTCTTCATGGAATTATCCTCGATCTTGATGATCTTCTACATGACGTTGCCAAGTCGGGAGCAAAATTCAAGATCATTACAACTCTATGGAGCTACTGCTGGAACTCGACATTTCGAATCTTTTTAAAAAAGTATAGGCCATCCACTTCACTCGAAAAGGGTATAGAAGACCGGATGAAAGAAATAATCGAAGAAATGGAACGTCTTGCGCAGGAAATTTACGATGGTTCTAACTACTTTGAAGCAGTGTTTGGTATTTTGGATAAAAAACTTGAAGAGAAATGGGGTCGGACAAACGGAACTGATTTGATCGAGATGCCAGTTGAAACTGGTGTTGGATCAACACGTCCTCCAGAAACCTCCAAGATTTCCAATGAAGATTCAAGTATTAAGCATGAAGGTGCATCGGAAATTCCCTTGAAAATGACTGAAAGTTCATCTGATACTGATGACCCAATCAACATATGGTATTCCCAGATGTCTAGTCTTGAAAGCTTGAAGGTTTCAGAAATCTCACAATTATTAAAGTTGCCACCGAGGCTGCATACCCTCAAAATTGAAGGATGTGATGCCCTTGAGTCCCTACCCGAGGAACTGATGCTCAACAATATCCATCTCCAACAATTGTATATTATCGATTGTTGTTTTCTTGAATCCTTTTCCGTAGACCATCTACCCACTACCTTGAAATCTCTTTATATCCGTAACTGCAGGAAATTAAAATTCCCCTCCCCTTCAGAAACAATGCAGCATGCACTCCTTGAACACTTGTGCATAGGAAGCAGCTGTGATTCTCTAAGTTCATTTCATTTATCCTTATTTCCGGAACTTAGAAGCCTTGCTATCTGGGATTGTGTAAATTTCAGTTCCATCTCAATTTCAGAGAATCACAAGTCACTCGATGCATTGGAAATCAGGGATTGCCCTGAATTGCTATCTTTCCTTGAAGAGGGATTGCATACCCCCAACCTGACATCAATTTTTCTGTCTAATTGCAAGAATCTCAAGGTGATTCCAAAACCTATGGACAAGCTCATATCTCTTCGGTCTTTCTTTATCAATGGATGTCCAGAACTCAGTTCCATTATACATGGATGTTTTCCTGAGAACCTAAGTTCACTTTGCATCACTTATTGCCACAAACTCACTCCCAGTATTCAGTGGAAAATGAATGAGCTAAACAAACTTAGTTGTTTCGAGATTGAAGGTGGATGTATGGACTTGAAGTCATTTCCTGAGCAGAATCTGCTTCCCAGCAGCCTCAACAGTCTACGAATCAGCAGACTGTCAAACCTCGAATTCCTGGACTACAAGGGGCTTGAATGCCTAACATCGCTTGAAACATTGAAGATCAACGGATGCGACAAACTTCAATCCTTTCCTGAAGAGGGCCTGCCTTCTTCCGTTACTTACTTGTACATCAACGAGTGTTCTTTGCTGAAAGCAAGATTTCAAAACAAAAGAGGGAAAGAGTGGGGCAAGATAGCTCATGTTACTCACATAGAAATCGACGAGGAAGTACTGTCTTGAGTAAGTCTGGAATATCTTCAATTTAAGGTGCGAATTTTTACATTTTTGCTTATCATGTACGAATGATATAAATTATTAACTTTCAGTTTACCGTGATTATCTCATCCATTGATCATACATTGGCGCGCATTAAGTACAAATAAGTAGAAGTTCGTAAAAAATGCTCAATTTGTAATAGTAGATCTTGAATTTTATTTCTGATCACAGGTTACCCATCCATTGATCCTATCCAAATGATGCAGGTGCATGCAGACTTCTTCTGTAAATAGAACTAAAAACAGAAGCACTTGCAACATTTCAGAGCACCTGAGAGGAGTTCCTGACTCATTGTGTACAGATGCCTAGTTGTGAACCTGTGGCTTTGTTCCTCTCAGCATCTAATCTACGAAAGAGGAGTTGTTTGGAGCTTGATGAGTATGTAACTGCTTTTGCATTTTCATTCTATAACAGGAACCAATTCCATGCTGATTAGTAATTATGCTATGACCGATATTGTATCATGCTAAATTTCAATCGGATCGACAGTGATGAAATTAACTGAAATGTGTATGTATGGTATGCATAACAAGTATGATTTTCAGAACTCTAGCATTCATGGCATAGGTAGTTCAACCTGTGTTCAGCAGCCATACATTGTCTGCTTCCATAGCTTGATTGTGCAATAAAATCTAAATATTTATAGAATGTTGTTCCATACCCTGACCCAAATTGGTTATTTTTTAATTTTTTTAATCAGAATTTCCAAACATTACATGCCACTTTCATTCTGTTGTTTGTGTTGTTATGCTTTTCATTGTTTTGTGCCTATAAAACACAAAAAGTGTTTGACAAAATCAAGGTGTTTGATGAAATCAAACAACCTCCATGTGAGATCTTGAGAAGAACAAACAGATATAAGAAAACATATATGAACATACGGTTTGTATTTATGCACTTACATTTATTGAGATTTCAATCAAATTCAACATCTATTCTGATTTAAAATAGAAGAAGTTTCTGTTTCATTTATTTTGTGGTGAATATAACCGGTACTCAATAGCAAAGCAGAAGCTTCTTGTTCCATGGGAAAAAGAGAAAGCAAATAGCAAACTTTAAGCAAATCAACAAGACATGATTGAAGCAACACTGCCATGATCTGCAGTTCAACACAGCTCCTAGCATTTGCTTCCTTCAGAACTTGAACTGAACATATTGTCAGCTTGTTTATTATTCAAGGAATTGGTCGAATTCAGAGAATTTTGATCATCTCAGAGTTCTTCATCTCTAATAGCTTGCACTTTGCTGCACACTCGGGTGAAAGAGAGAAAATTCATTAGCAAATGTGAATGATATATGCTAAATTATAACAAAAATGTGAGAATTTGTGGTTTGAGGACACGCCAAATTGGAAGCATTGGTCATCTTTCCTAGCTTATGGTCATGGATTTCCTTCACTTCAGGAGCTTCGTATACGAAAATGCCGAAATCTGACTGGCAGCTTGCAAAGTTCCCTTCCATCACTGAAATTACTGCATATCTATCAATGTAGGAGTTTACGAATCCAATTTCAAGATATGATGCACTACAAATAGCTCCAGACTCTGCATATAACAAGTAGTTGCGATTCTCTCAGTCTCTCACATTCTTCCCTTTAGACTTTGCCAACAAGGTTGAAAATCTACAAATCCAGGATTGCAGCCATCTCAAATGTACACAACTCTCAAAGGATCTTTGTCAGGAGCACAAATTTCTTCAAGACCTTGACATCAGTGATTGTGATGATCTGGAGTTCTTTTCCAGAAGAGGGATGCAGAATACTAACCTGACATCTTTTTCATTATCGAATTGCAAGAGTCTCGGGTCAATGCCAGAACAAATGCACACACTCCTCACTTCTCTTCAAGCATTCTGTCTATCTTATTGTCCAAAGCTTGAATCATTTCCAAATGGTGGTTTGCCACCTAACTTACACTCGCTGTTGATTGAAATGTGTGACCATCTCACTCCTTAGAAAGATCGGGGTCTGAACAAAATGGCGTCACTCACTCGTTTGACAATCATAGGTGGATGTAGTGATTTGAAGTTGTTTCCAGAGGGTCTACTGCCTGCCTCTCTTATTTCTGTTCAAGTTGGTGAATTACTAAAGCTTGAAATGTTGAATCTCAAGGGGCTTCAATTTCTCACCTCCATTGAAGGGCTGCATATCAACAGCTGTAGTAAGCTTCTCTGTTTGTCAGAAGGGAGGCTACCCATCTCACTTTCTTCTCTGAGCATCACTGGATGCTTGTTGCTGTCAGAGCGGTGTCAACAGAACCAAGGGGAGGATTGGCCCAAGATTTCTCACATCGCCTACAAGGTAATCAATGGCAAAGTATCTTAATGAGCTCTTTAGATGGAAGAGAAATGGATAGAGGCAGAGAAGTGAATCCAACTATCACACAGTCTAGCCTTTCAATTTCAATGTAAACAAAGAAAATACAATGATTGGTGTTGCTGGTGTACGATTGTTCATTTGGGTCGATTACATTTTTGTTTTGCAGCTAGCACTTTTAATACCACGTGTTGGCTTATGAAATCCACCACCTCTCTTTTTGCTTGTTAAAATTCAACACTGAAGCTCTCACAATTCAACAGCCACTTGCATTCATATATACCGTAGAACCCCTCTAAATTAATATTCTTGGGACCCATCTTTGAGTAATAATTTAGAGGGGTTATTAATTTGAAGGGTTTTACATTATAAAATATTATTTTGTCTTAGAAAACATATGAAAGTCGATTTTTTGTTCAGGGAAGGTTCTTTTTCGAGATTTCTTATTTAGTCGGTTTTCTTCTATGGGGAAAGTTTTTTTTTTTATTTTTTATTTTTTATTTATTTATTTATTTATTTTTTTTTTTAGGATTCCTCATCACTAGAGATGCACATTTTTCCTCGGGATCCCAATTCCCTGCGTCCTCATCCCCATTTGAGGATTTTTTTTTTTGGGAAAAATGGGGAAATTCCCAATTCCCTGCGTCCTCATCCCCATTTGAGGATTTTTTTTTGGGAAAAATGGGGAAATTGGGGGGGGGTGGTGGATGGGGATGAAAATCATCCCCATTTCCCCATTTTCCCCACAATTATATTGAAATGGGGATGGGGGGAGATCCCCATTTCCCCAAAACATATATAAATATAATTATAATATGGGAAAATCGTATTTTAGTCCCTGTAGTTTGCCTTATTCTGGGTTTAGTCCACGGTTTTTTGGTATTGTAACTTTCAGTCCATCTGTATTCTGACAATACGAATTCCAGTCCCTACTGTCCAATTCTGTTAGAGTTCCGTCAAGTCAACGAGGGTCAACAAGGGTAAATAGGTAAATCCATCAATGGGGATAGGAATGGTAATTTGGGCTGAAGGCTATAAAGGTAATTTGATATATATAATTAATAATATATTAAATAAAAAACAAATGAGTGGAGGAGATCATGCCACGTCATTTTACTAAATATTTAAAATTTTAATTTTACTAAATATTTATTTTTAAAATAACAGAAATTAAAAAAAAAAAATCAGAAATTTGAAAAGTATAATTAAAAAAAATCAAAATTTTGAAAAGTATAATTAAAAAAAACTAACACAAAACAGAAATTAAAAAAGAAAATAAAAATCATCATCTTCTCTACCACCACGCACCACATCATCTTCATCCTATCTCATCATCTTCATCCAAATTCTTACCAAAGAAATTCATTCAAGAATTTCATCATAATTACACAACAAAAATCTTTCTAACACTGCACAAATAATAAAAACAACCAAATCCTACAAAAAAATATCCCAAAAAATCCCACACAATCTCCAGGAACTCTTCATTCAAACTTTCAAATCTCCAACAAAAACAAAATTTAAGATTTTAAGAAGGATCTGGATTCTGGTGAGAAGAGATCCACGACCACCACAACCACCACCAAATCCACACCACCACCACCAAACCCCAACCGAAACCGCTTAGAAACCCCACCAAAAACCGCCGGTGCAAGTCGGTCTCTCAGACCGTCAATCGTTGACCAGGATGAAGACCAATCGTGAAACCAAATCGATCAGCACGCCGGTTTTGGGCCGCGATCGATCGTGATTCTCCACGGTCACGATCTGGTTCAGATCCGCCTGTTGGAGTCGTCTGGTTGCATCGCCGCTGTGCGTTGCCTTCTGGTGACGGAGTGGTGGCTAAGGCGGCGGCGAACGTCTGGGATTGATTGACTAGAAGTTTGGGGGTGGTTGACAGTGGTGGTGGTTGATGGTGGAGATGGTGGTGTGTTTGTGGGTGGCTAGGGTTTGGGAGATGTGAATGATAATGAGTGATGATGAAATATGATGAATGATAATGTGTTTGTGGGTGGCTAGGGTTTGTGTTTCGATTTTTGAAGATGGATTAGGTTGAACTGGTGTTTGGTAACCGAGAAAATGAAGATCCGTGAACTGGGTTTGTGTTTGGTAAGCGAGAAAATGAAAGAAAGTAGTAAAGAAAATGAAAAAAAAAAAAAAATAGATCCATCTAGGATTTTGTGTTTCGATTTTTGAAGATGGATTGGGTTGAACTGGTGGAATTTGTTTTCTTATTTTTTTATATAATTATTTTTTATTTTTTAAATAAATAAATCCCCACCATCCATCTAAGATTTGGATGGTGGAGATTTAAAATATTTTATTTTAAAATTGTTTCAAATTTTTAGTTTGATAGAAATTGTTTTATATAATTATTTTTTATTTTTTAAATAAATAAATCCCCACCATCCATCTAAGATTTGGATGGTGGAGATTTAAAATATTTTATTTTTAATTTGTTTCAAATTTTTAGTTTGATAGAAATTTTTTTCTCTTTTTTTTATATAATTTTTTTTATTTTTTAAATAAATAAATCCCCACTATTTTTTATTTATTAAATCTGTTTTTAATTTTAGTTTTTTAATTTTTAATTAAGGGTAAAATTGTCTTTTCCATGTCATCAGCAACCTTGAGGGGCAATACGGTCATTTAAGCCGACTGACATGGCAGAATCTGTCTTTTGACAGATTCTGTCACAGAAGGATTAAAAGTTACAATACCAAAAAATCGTGGATTAAACGCAGATTAAGGCAAACTACGAGGACTAAAATGCAATTCTCCCTTATAATATATATATATATATATATATATATATATATATATATATATATTTATTTATTTATTTATTTATTTATTCTTTGAAAACCCTAACTCCCTAAGTATATATACACATTTAATATAAAATGCACTAATGAATTTTATTTTGTATTTGTAATGGAATGTTTGTTTTTTTAGTTTAATTTGTAATTTTTAGTCAAATGGGGAAATGGGGGAAGGGGGAAGGGGGAAGGGGAAACGGGGAACTGGAGTAAAACGGGAAAAAATGGGAAAAATTAGGAATTGATGATGGGGATGGATATAGGTACCCCCAAAATTCCCCATCCCCATTTTCCCCAAATAAGGAATGGGAGGTGGGGTCTAGGAAGTGGGGATGGGGATGGGGGGACCTATATCCATCCCCATTCCCCAAATGTGCATCTCTACTCATCACAATTGCACTGCCCATGGCAATTGAAAGGTTTTGCTTTTCCTCGCATACAATTGCACAACCCATCTACCACTTATAGAGCTACCTAATCACATCCTACTCAGAAACACGACAGTGCACTATCAGCCACTAAATTTGAAGAAGAAGTGTGTCACACTCCAACTGAAGGGGATATCATCAATGATATTACAAGACAAACTAATGATGGTGTGGTTGAGATAGATGACACGACGACGTCATGGGGTACCTAAAATCTCTACAAGTAAGACTATTTTAAATGCTAAATTTGAAACTTTTTGGCTACAACAAGAGGTGATCACAATAATTTATTGAGGACAATTCAAAAGATGAATGGTGAAGTCAAAAATATCAAACATGGTGGGCTAGTGCAAACTATCACCTTGAAATTCTTTCTTAGTTCTTAAATAATTTGTAATATATATTTTACTTTTATGAAATTATTAATTTATACGATAATAGGGACCGAAGTTTTACACTAGGTTTCAAAAAAAAAAATATTAATTATTATGATAGAGAGGTTTATTAATTTTTTACACTAGCCCGGGTCAGGACCGAGATTTTTTATTAATTTAAAGAGGATATTAATTTATAAAAGATTAATTTACAGGGTTCTATTGTATAATAGAACATTTAGATCTTGTCCAGTAAAAAAGAAAAAGATAGAGAGTAAAAATGTCCAAAGCTTATATGATTATTATCACCACTACCAGCTTTGATTTTTTATTGATTATTATCACAAACTTGAACCTAATCCAAAGCTTGAAGTACTAAACAATTCACCAGAAAACAAACAAGCTCTCAATAGCTTTGTTTGGTGGTATTTCTTTGTTTTTTTTAATAGATTACAAATCAAGATCTTTCAAGTTTGGTACAGATGTATAAATTATGATCGTCAAAGTTGTTTACCTTATCAAACTTTGACTACAATGCTAAATTTTGACACTGTTATTTTCAACCATTTTCTGCAGACTTCATGAATAGTCCTGATTTTCCCAGCACCCAAACATTACAAAAGAAAAAAAAAATGAAAATGAGTACCTATGACGATAGTAAAGTGAAATCCCCCTCTATACCAACAATCTAAACAACAAGCAATACAGAAACTTACACCATCATTTACACATAAAAATCAAAACTTTTTAAATGCACACAAATTCACAACATACATGTCTTTTGTCGAGGATCCAACTCTATATTGCCGCCAGTCAAAGCATCCCAGATTGAAGAAACATGAAGGAAGGAACAGTCTTCTGGAGAGAACTGGAGGTGGGTTTTGAAGACCGTGAATTCTTGATTCAAGCCCATTTTAGTTTAGTGTAGTGAAATTTATGAAAATCTAAGCAGAAGAGAAGCTCAGATTTATTTGATCGTCGCCGGAGTGGATAGCTGAGTTTTTTGCAGATTAGCAGAAACCAAGATAAAAATGAGAAAGGAAACAAGGAAACGACGTCGTCAGTGTGCACGTCATTAAAAAATGCTGACATGCTAATAACTTCTGCATACTGTGGCTGACATGATTCAAAATGTAATCAAAATCTGATGACATTCCCAGACACGTCAGTCAACGAACATTAAGGTTCCTGTCACGTCAGCCTTTTTACCCTGATCTAACGGGACACGTTTCCGCCAGGTCAGCCACTTTCGCTGACGTGCTCGGTCACGTGAGCAAAAAGTGGCTCTCGTCCTCTAGTAGAAATTTATTAGTTCCTGTGCTGTAATCCCAAAAATCGCAAAATCGCAAAATCACAGTGATGAAGAAGAAGAAGGAGGAGAAGAAAGAACCCAGAAGCGAAATCATGTTGGTTGATTGATTGATTGATTGATGTTGTTAGCTTCAACCATCGTATTGATTCTCATCTAGCTGTTATGGCGTTTTGATACTTGAAGAAGCACCCACCACATATATGAAGAATGGTCTCTCTTATAAACCGATGATAACTTATCTTTCTGGTGCCGGAAAAAATCAAGTATCCTCCTTTATGTTGTCAGAATTGGACAGCAATTATTAAAGAGATGGGTGGCTTACTGGCTTGTCTGGTATGTTGCTGCTGATGTTTATTTATGATATAATAATAACACAGAAATTAATCATGTTTATGTTTATGTCTGATCAACTATCTCTATCAGCCAGTTGCTTCTCTTCAAGCATTGTGGTCTATCTTATTGTTCGAAGCTTGAATCATTTCCAAATGATTCAACCCAGAGTGAATCCAACTATCAGCCAGGTGCTTCTTGTATGTTTCACAAGTATGAAAAATTGTCTCTTTTATCACACAGTCTCAGTCTGGCCTTTCAAATTCGATGTAAACAATAAAAATACATGATTGGTGTTTTGCTAGTGTATGATTGTTCATTTGGAGTCAAATTACATTTTTCTTTTGCAGCTAGTAGCACTTTGAATACCGTGTGTTGTTGTCATATGAAATCCACCCACCTCTCTCTTTGCTTGTTAGAAATCAACAATGAAGCTTTCTCACAGTTCAACAACCACCTGCATTCATATATATTTAACATTTAGATATTGTCCACTAAAATTGAAAAAGAAAGAGAGGGAAAAAAAGAGGACAACATGGCTGGTCGTATTATGGCAACATTTAGATATTGTCCACTAAAGTAAAAATTTGTTTTATTTCAGTAATCTATTACTTGTTTTATTTCAGTAAAACAGGACAACATGGCTGGTGGTATTATGGCAGGAGGATCTCTTCTTTCTGCCTATCTTCGAGGGCTGCTTGACAAGCTCACTTCTGAAGAATTTGTTGAATTCTTTCTTAGAGGACACAAACTAGTTCCACTGGTGAGGAACTTGGTTGAAACAGTGTTAACTGTTAACACGGTGCTCGATGATGCTGATGAGAAGCAACTAAATAACCCAGCAATCAGACGGTGGCATAACGAGCTTATAGAAGTTATTTATGATCTTGGGGATCTAATGGAAGAGATAAACACTGAAGCAGTGCAATCCAAGATGATGGAAGTCAAATCTCTTGATAACAACATCTCTAGTACTGCATCTACTTGGCACGATAGAAGTATAAACACCGGATCATATCAATAGCTGACAAAATGGATTATCTTGCGAAGCTCAAAGATGCACTTGGACTAAAAACAGCATCAATGATAGTAATGGAACCTTGTCGACTATCGGTTGGCACATACTGTTGTAGTTTTGATAATGAAACTCAAGTATTTGGTAGGGATGAAGATAAAGAGGCATTAATTAAGTTGTTGCTTTCAGATGGTGTATCTGCTGATGATCATATAGATGTTATTGCCATGGTGGGTACAGATGGAGTTGGCAAGACAACCCTTGCTCAGCTTGTATACAACGATGAACGAATCAAGAAACATTTTGATTTCAAAGCATGGGTTTGTGGTTCGGAGCAAAGAGAAAACAAAGAGAAAACAAGTAGCAAACTGTAAGCAAATCAACAAGACTGGAAAAGAGAAAACAATCACCAAAGCTTGAAATGTTGAATCTCGGGGGGTTTCAATTTCTCACCTCCCTAAAAGGGCTGCATATCAACAACTGTAGTAAGCTTCACTGTTTGTAAGAAGGGAAGCTGCCCATCTCACTTTCTTTTTTGAGCATCACTGGATGCTCGTTGCTGTCAGAGCGTTGTCAACAGAGCCAGGGGAGGATTGGCCCAAGATTTCTCAATTCGCCAACAAGGTAATCAATGGAAAAGTAATGTAATGAGCTTTAGATGGATACAGGCTGGCCTTTCAAATTCAATGTAAACAATGAAAATACAATGATTGGTGTTGCTAGTGTATGATTGTTCATTTGGGGCCTTTTACATATTTGTTTTGCAGCTAGCACTTTTAATACCATGTGCTGGCTTATAAAATTCCACTCACCTTTCCTTTTGCTTGTTAAAATTCAACACTGAAGCTCTCACAATTCAACAACCACCTGCATTCATATATATATTATAGAACATTTAGATCTTGTCCAGTAAAAAAGAAAAAGAAAGAGAGAAAAAATGTCCAAAGCTTTTAAGATTATTATCACCAGCTTAGATTTTTTTATTGATTATTATTACAAACTTGAACCTGATCCAAAGCTTGAAATACTAAACAATTCATCAGAAAACAAAAAACAAAAAACAAAAACAAACAAGCTCTCAATAGCTTTGTTTGTTGGCATTGCTTTTGTTTTTGTTTTTGTTTTTAAATAGATTACAAATTAAGGTCTTTCAAGTTTGGTACAGAAGTATAAATTATGATCATCAAAGTTATATTACTCTATCAAACCTTGACTACATAGCTAAATTTTGGTACCGTTATTTTCAACCATTTCCTAGAGACTTCATGAATAGTCCCGATTTTCCCAGCAACCAAACAATACAAACATAAAAAATGAATAAAAAAAAGTGGAAATTAGTACCTATGAAGATAGTAAAGTGAAATCCCCCTGTACCAAAGATGTAAAAAACAAGCAATACAGAAACTTACACCATCATTTACACATAAAAATCAAAACTTTTTGAACACACATAAATTAACAACCTACATACCTTTTGTGGAGGATCCAGCTCTATATTGCCTCCAGTCAAAGAATCCCAGATTGAAGTAACGGGAGGAAGGAAGGAACAGTATTCTGGAGAGAACTGGAGGTGGGTTTTGAAGATTGTGAATTCTTGTCTCTTGAGCTGAAGAAGAAGAAGAAGAAGAAGAGTTTGTTTGTTTGTGTTGCAGAGAAGAACGGCAATTGGGTGAAAACGAAGCCCAGTTTAGTGTAGTGTAGTGAAAATCTAAGCAGAAGAGAAGCTTAGATTTATTGATCGTTGCCGGAGTTGGATCGCTGAGTTTTCTACATAGCAGAGACAAAAACGAAAATTAAAAGGAAACAAGGAAAACGACGTCGTGAGTGAGCACGTCATTAAAAAATGCTGACGTGCTAATAACTTCTGCGTACTGTGGCTGATATGTTTCGAAAGATAAGCAAAATCCGATGACATGTCATGGCACCTCATCAAATAATGATGACGGGCACATTATCCATATTTGATGACTTTACCTAAATATCTAATGTGTCTATATGTGATGATATGTTCGGACACATCAGTCAATAAACGGGTTAATTGTAAAAATATACTCTCTATTTATCTAATAAAGTAAATTTTCAAACAAGTGCTCTATTCAAACACAAACATTCCAATTAATGTGTTTGGGGTATGGAAAGTCAATAGTACCCTTAGGTAAAAGAGAGAGGTTATTTAGATAGGTAAATTTCATAAACAACATTGAATTTAAGTGTAATTATATAACTATTCATTTTTTTTCTAATAATTACATAAATATATCCTACCGTCATTTGACTTTTGTTAACTTTAACCTTTAACCACATTTGTATCTCGAAATGACTAAAATACCCGTGAAAACTTATTTATCTTTTCTTTTATTATTTAAAAATATTTACTTAAAAAATTGAAAAAATCAGTACTTTTTTTTTTTTTCTTTTTCTTTCTATCATTTTTTTTTTAATTTTCCATGTCCCCAAACACCAAATTTTCAGATTTTAAAAACCAACTTTATCACCAAAACATTCAATTTCATACTCATCAACTCACAAATAATTTCATTTCATCAACATAATCAAAAGTCAAAACCCACCAACAATTTCATTTAATCAATAGAATCAAAACCCACAAAACTCACTAAACACAATCAGAAACCACTAAACTATTGTGAGTTCTGATTGTGTTAAAAAAAATGATAGAAAAAAAGCAACAAAAAAATTGTATCGATTTTTTCAAGTTTTTAAGTAAATATTTTTTAATATATTTAAATATTAAAAGAAATGATAAATAAGTTTTCAATGGTAGTTTAGTCATTTTGGGATACAAATGTGGTTGAAGGTTAAAATTAAAAAAAGTCAACTTACGATAGGGTATATTTATGTAATTATTAGAAAAAAATGAATATTTATACAATTACACCTAAATTCAGGATTGATTGTGAAATTTACTCACCAAAATAATCTCTCCCTTTTATCTAAGGGCACTATTGACTTTCCATACCCCAAACACATTCCAATTGGGATATTATGTTTGAATAGGGCATTTGTTTGAATATTTGCTTTATTAGATAAATAGAGGGTATTTTTATCGATAAACAAACGTATCTGGCACGTCAGCCTTTCTACCCTGATCTTACGGGACACATTTCCGCCAGGTCAGCCACTTTCACTGACGTGCTCGGTCACGTCAGCAAAGAGTGGCTGACGTGACATCCTCCAGTAGAAATTAGTTCCTCTGCTGTAAACCCTAAAATCGTCAAAATCACAGTGAAGAAGAAGAAGAAGAAGGAGGAGGAGAAAGTACCCGAAAGCGATTCGTAATTGAAGCGTAATCATCATGTTAATTGGTTGATTGATTCTCATCTTGCTGTTATGGCATTTGATACTTGAAGAAGCACACACCACGTATATGAAGAATGGTCTTTTATATAAACCGACGATAGCTTATCTTTTTGGTGCCAGAAAAACAACAAGTTTCCTCCTTTCTGTTCTGGTCCATTGGACATACTGTCTTGTCTGTCTGATGTTTATTTCTGATATAATAATAACAGAAATTAATGATGTTTTTGTCTGATCAACTATCAATCAGCAGGTGCTTCTCTTCAAGCATTGTGTCTTATCTTATTGTCTAAAGCTTGAATCATTTCCAAATGGAGGTTTCCCATCTCACTTTCTTCTCTGAGCATTACTGGATGCCCGTTGCTGTCAGAGCGGTGTCAACAGAACCAAGGGGAGGATTGGCCCAAGATTTCTCAAGTTGCCTACAAGGTAATCGATGGCAAAGTAATGTAATGAGCTTTGGATGGAAGAGAAATGGATAGAGGCAGAGAAGTGAATCCAACTATCAGCCAGGTGCTTCTTGTATGCTTCACAAGTATGGAAATGCTTTTATCACACAGTCTGGTATTTTGAATTCGATGCAAACAATGAAGATACAATCATTTATGTTGCTAGTGTATAATTGTTGATTTGGTGTCAGTTACATTTTTGTTCTGCAGATAACACTTTTAATACCATGTGTTGTTGGCTTATGAAATTCCACCCACCTGCATTGAATGTTTAATCCCATAATTTAGATCATCATTATCATATATTGAATAGAACATTTAGATATTGTCCAGTAAAAATGAAAAAGAAAGTAAAACTGATTTCTTAAAGAGTGCCTTATGGATCTTTATAATACATGAATATGACTTGGTATTTCAAACACAAGAGACAGGGTTTTGATTGCAGACTGTTTACCAAGTTAGAGAAATTCAACATCTGTTTTGATTTTGGACCAAATATATAAGCTTTTGGATCAAATCCACAAAGGGGAGATGTCTTTTAACAGAATTTAGAATGATCTTTTTCAAAAGTGAAAATTTGTTTCCCTCTTATATGATATGGTATGAATTCAAACAAAACAAAGTGATTTGGTTATCTGTACCTTTCCTAAAGTCTAGTTAGGCCTATGATACCAATAATTCATCATTATAAAAGAAAAGGAAGGAACAGAGAAAATGCAGCAGATACTTTCATTTCATAGTGAAAAAATCCATCATCTTGTTCCCATCTTTCTTTGCTTACTCTATCTATAACCTATTACTTGTTTTATTTCAGTAAAACAGGACAACATGGCTGGTGGTATTATGGCAGGAGGATCTCTTCTTTCTGCTTATCTTCAAGGGCTGCTTGACAAGCTCACTTCTGGAGAATTTGTTGAATTCTTTCTTAGAGGACACAAACTAGTTCCACTGGTGAGGAACTTGGTTGAAACAATTTTAACTGTTAACACGATGCTCGATGATGCTGACGAGAAGCAATTCAAGAACCCAGCAATCAGACGGTGGCATAACGAGCTTATAGAAGTTACATAGTTTTTTCCTGTCAACCTTTACAACCTCAATTCTGCAAAGGTAAAGTGGTTGATTGCTAAATCCTTTGTTGTTTTTATTTTCTGCAGGTTGGATGCAGGAGATGGCAAAGAGCTTGATCTCAAAGAATGATGCAAGTCCAAGCTTCAAAAACAATGCATTAGATATCTGGGACCTTTATGTGCTCATATAATCCATTATTAAATTATGTGTATTTGATATTATGGAAAATGCATTGCGTTTAATAACATACGACATAGTCCAGTTATGGCAATACTGATTACTGACAAGCTTTTTGCTCTGTGTCTCTGCCTCCCCTTGTTTGCTGAAATTAGAAAGAGAGGGAAAATTATGAATACACTATTGTTGATGGGAAGTTTATCCACAAACAATCTGGAGATCTCTTTGACACAAAGAAAGGATTAGCTGGGGCCAAGTGGATATTCGTTGTGAGCACCTCAAAGAATCTATATGCTGGTGTGGTAAGATTTAAAACAAACTTATAAACGACTTTTTTGATCACTTTCTCCTTTTTATATGGTCTTAACTCTTCAAAATAAGTGATCCACTTTTTATATCTTCCAGTTTAAGACAGGAACATTCCATCATTCAAGTTTCTTGGCCGGAGGCGCTACACTAGCTGCTGGAAGGCTTGAGGCAGAGCAGGGAATTCTTAAGGTATGGTTCCATAAAATTGGGAAAGTTGTTGGGAGTCTGTGTGAGGTAGAAAATTTATGCAGAAGTATTATTGTTTAAGTTCGTAATATCACCTACTTGAGGAATACCTCTAGAAACCTATTATGCAACTGACCCCTAAAAGAGTTTATCGGTGGCTCATCACATTTTAGCGGTAAATGTAATTCTATTTAAATTATTTATGTAATACATGGTCATCTTTCTTTACTCTCATATTGTTGTTTAGATTTGAAGGTCTAGATTAATTCTTTGAAATCCCATTATTGATGTATACAAGATATAGTAGGTGTCTGTCCTTGTCCTTAACAAACAAAAAGACATCGTCTCTGCCTTATTGACGTTATGGTATAACATGGTTATGTATGGCACTGATCCTTGATTATCATGATTTTGCAATTCATATCTGCATATAGGGGGAATTACCGGCCAACAAATGACATGCTTGGCAGCTTTTTTTCCTTTCTCAAGGAAAAAGGAGTCAACCTTGATGAAGTTGAAGTTGAGGTAATACTTCCCTTCTCACCATAGTTGTCCAATAGATTTGTGAATCCAAAAACCTAGATTTGTATTTGCCAACCAGAAAATTTGGATTGTAGAACAGAGAATTCAGTCCAAATTTTATGATAGTGGCTATATAAAATCTGCAGAATGCGGTAAATTTGGTACGTTGTATTGACCCTGAGTGCTTTTTATCAAACTTGGCAGTCATTTTTCTTGAAAATATAGTTAAATTGGTAATCAAATGAATTTATCATTTCCTGCTAGCATTCTTTATGTGTAATCTGGTAATTAATAGATGAAACGTGGCCTTCCTTATCCAGATACGCAAGCCAACTGAAGATTATTCTGATAGCTACAATGGCAGCACATCTATTCAAGATGCAAATGCAGTTGAAGTGCCAACAAATGAAGAGCTTCCTGAGCCTGATGTGCCCAAGTCAGTCCTGGAAAACCTGTCCACGGAATCATTGGAAGTTAAACAAACGTGGAGCTACAATGTCAGCACATCTATTCAAGATGCAAATGCAGTTGAAGTGCCAACAAATTCAGAGCTTCCTGATCCTGATGTCCCCAAGGAAGTCTTGGAAAACCTGTCCACGGAATCATTGGAACTTAAACAAACGCAGACCAAAAGTAATTATGAAAGGACTTTATCTGGTGGTGTCCAGAGCCCGAGAGGTGAGGTGCCTACTAAAGCTATATTGCATAGAATCAATCCTAAGATTTCTACAATGTTTTTCTGTCTTGCCTTGGTAGAATTGAAAGTGATTTTGAAATGATATATGTGCTGATTTTTTTCTCACATAAATTTACACACTTGCTGTCATTGTGGAGGAATTTCAGTCTGTTGATAGATATATGATATCGATGTTGAATATTATGCATTAGGAGAGAATACTTGGGGAATTTGGACCCAGTGATCGGGTGAGGTCGATTCACTGACATGGAGTTTACATGTTTATTGATGATGATAGGTTCAACTACTCTGCCCCACTTGTAACTCAAAATTAGAAGCGATATTGCAATACTATCTTAACTCAATAACACAATCTAAATCATCTTTTTTCTTTATATGATAGTTAATATTCTAGTATTACAGTCAAATTCACTGTTAATCAGAGTACTGATAGAAGAAAATTTTCAAGAGGTAAGCACTGTAAATCAACATAATAACTTCCAGTTTCTCTTGTTGCATAAGATACAGCTGAAGCATGGTTTGTGTTCTGTAAGTTTTTAATGGTTTCGAAGAAGCTTTCTACCCCAAGATAGATGAATTATATAAAAACCTTGTCGTTCACCACAGATACCAGTAAAACCAAGCTTCCATGTTCTGTATTTGTGTAGTTTGTCTAGCTGGACTGGTGCTTTCTGCAGTTTCCGTAAAGAAAAATCATGATTGAAGCTATCTTGAATTAGACTGCTCTGTCTTAGTGCTTGAAAACCTTACTCATTTGAAGATTGAAGGTGGATGCAGAAACTTAAGAGTCATTTCCAGAGCAGAAGCTGCTTCCCAGCAGTCTCAACTCTCTACGTATCTGCAGACTTCCAAATCTCAAATTCCTAGACTACACGGGGCTTCAACACCTCGCATTTCTTAAGACATTGGAGATCAACTGCTGTAACAAGCTTCAGTGCTTGCCTGAAGAAGGCCTGCCTTCTTCCCTGAGTTCTTTATATATCAACGAGTGTTCTTTACTGAAACCAAAACTTCAGAAGAGGAAAGGGAAAGATTGGTACAATATAGCTCATATTCCCCGCATACAAATTGATGAGCAAATCATTTCATGAGTAAGTTGACAAGAGCCTTTTTTTCACAATAGTTTTATGCTGATTGTATATATGTAATAACAAAATATGTCAATTTTCAGTTTCCAGGACTATCATTTGTATTGGACAAATGTTTTAAATTCATCGGACATAAATATATAGGACACTTTAAATTTTAGTTCAAAGCAACATGTACATATTATATTTAAGTTATGTGGACAGCTTCTTCATCTAATCTATTAATCCTGCCCAATTGATGCATGCAAACTTCTGGTGTAAAGGAACTATTAACATAAGATATTACTTCACATTTAAGATATTATAAAAGGGAATATGTATATGGGGTTAAAAGATTTTCAATTTGGAATTCTCTTTTTATACAGCTATTTAAAAAAAAAATCTTATTGACATTTATAGCTATCTTAAAAAAACAAAAAACAAAAAAACTTGTTAATATTTATATTTACAGCTATAGTTTAAAAAAAAAAATTGTTTTTTTGATAGAGTTTATAACTATATATAAAAGAAAGACAAAAACAATATGATAATTATGTGATGATGAAAAAATTTGATACTTGATATAAAATTAGAGTTTAATTAGGGTTTATCATAAGTTTTTTTTTTTTTTTTTTTTTGAAAGGTAAGTTTTTTTTTTTAATAAAGAAATATAGTTGAAGATATGGGTGTAATTAATGAGTGTATATAGTATTTGGTTTATTTTTAATTAAAGTTACTTGTCTTTATTGGTAAATTTCTATTGGGATATTTTTGTAATTAAATTTTTTAATAAAATATGGGTGTACTAATAAGTTTTATGGGTGTCAATATCGGCTCCCTTATCTTTATACCACATAAAAAACAAGTCTCTTGATATTATTACAATGCCAACAATTTTTAGTAAATAAGCCACTTTGCATTGGAGATGCTCTTATACATCATTTGAATAAATTTTTGTACAACAGAATTTAGTTCTCTCTCTCAATCAAATGTAGGGATGACAAAATTATCGATGGATACGGATATCCGTAAGGATCCGCTCCATTTAGAGGTTAAATACTGAAACTCTTGAAAGTAAAACTATGTGTCTACAATATAAGTGATAACCTTAAGTTTTCTTTGATGTTTTTTTACCTCTTGTTGGATTATGCTCAATATATATATATATATATATTATAATTATAAAAAAAATTGTCGATATGTGTTGTTTTTGCGTAGCATAACATTGTTGATTCACGTTTCACAAGCATCCAAAAGAAATTAAATAATGGATTAATCACTTTACCATCCTTAATATTTAACTAACATACACTTATTAGTTCCCACAGGTTTTGATATTCATTTCTTATCTTTTCAGAAATTAAAATATTAATTATTGTAAACCTAGCTCATGTAATAATTTGTTATAAATTTATAATCTCTCTCAACAAAGGAGATGGATGATGAATTTATAAACATGTGAAAGCTTAGGGCAATTCAGGTCCAGTTCCTAACGCAGAACCACTGCTTCCTTATGAATTACAATTTCAAACAAACAACTTTGGGTTTTATCAAAGCATTTTGTAAACTCTTAACGTAAGAGCTGAGAGGGTATTTTGGTGTTTTTCTTTCTTATTAAGTAGAACAAATAATTTAACAATGACCTTAAAACGGTTTGTAAATACAAATCTATCTAAGAATATTAAACAAACCTAAAAAGATTTCATAAGTATAAATCTACCTCAAATCCCTTTTTTTTTTTAATAAAAAAAAAAGTTAAAAACTCCACCGGTAGTTGAGACCACCACTAGTGGAGATCCAATCTACCATGTGACTAGAGAAGATCGATTGGCGATTTTCTCCTGTTGCAGAAGAGATTGTCCAAAGATATCATCTATAAGAAGATCACTTTTGTTTGTGGACTATATGAAAAGACCAAAGACTCCAATGTTTTATTTTAAATAACTGTAATTGTAATTGTTAATTTTCAAACGGTATTTTTGTGGCTTTAACCTAACTAAACTATTTAATTCATAATTCCATACTGCCTTGCATATATTCTTCACCCAATGTGATCAATATTAAAGAATTTCACGGACATAAATTGTCAAGTCAATCCTACATGATTCATGGACAAAATTATATTGGAATAATTGGGTCATGTGTTCTTTATCATCAACTAAAGATAAAAACAGTTCCTAATGCAGAACAACTGCTTTCCTTATGAGTTATTATCATGGCCCCCATAACACATAGTGCTTGATAAGTTGATAGTTGTTGTTCTGCTCAGATGCTCGTTCTTATTCATGAAATCATGAGTCACATGACATACAACATTCATCATAAACCAACAGGTTGGGCCCCTCAATTATTCTACTTTAGCTCGTCTTCTTTTCCAGTTTTGTAGACTCCTATCTGACAGCCTCTCTGCTTGCCATGTGCACTTGGAGAAAATCTTGGCTGGGACCGTCCCATTCACGTGGCCATGGGACCGTCCAATGAGAGTGCGCCACATATACATTGTGACAGTATGTGCAGAGTATGTGGCACACTCTCATTGGACGGTCTCATGGCCACGTATATGGGACCGTCCCAGCCAAAATTTTCTCGTGCACTTGTGCAGTGCAGGTTGGAAAACAGTAGTCATTGCATAAAAGTATCTCTAACCCAAAACACCAATATTAGACCAACTTGTCATAAAAAGAGCAATTTTCTTACACCATTTTTTTTTTTTTTTTACTTCAATGTATCCATACCAAATTTTAAATCAAAAGAGCATCTTTAAAAAATATTCTCCTAATAAATATTATACAATACCAATTAATTTATATTAATTAACTTATACGATATTCAATAATTTTATTGACATAAAATATATGTCAAAGTAGGTATCATTTTAAATATCTTAACATGATCTTTTCAACGGTATATTTTTTAAGAATACATATTGTTATAATTAAATATGGGAGGGTTAAATTGGAAAATTTTAAATAAAAAAAATGAGTGATGTGACATTTAGAAAAAAAAAAAAAAAGATTTGGTAGAGCAGCAAGCCAGCAATGCTCACCAAATTTGGTGAGCACTGTTGCTCCACCAAAAAAAATTGGTGTTTTTGGTGTGTTCATTGGAGCTCATTTTAAAGATTTCAACGAGATCTTTTCAACGGTCTATTTTTTAGGAATTTATATTATTTAATTAAGAATAAAAAAGATTAATTAGAAAAGAAAATTATATATAAAAAAAAAAAGAATGAGATAAATTGATGTGACGTTTAAAAAAAAAAAAAAGTCCTGCGCATTCAACCTGGTGCGCCACTGTTCCTTAACACAAGTTTTTTATTTGAAAAATGAAAATTAAAGCAACGTTGGAGAGTATTTTTATGAACAGTGTGCTTCATATTGAAGTTGGTGAGAGGGATAGAGCAACGTTGGAGATGATCTTACTCTTGTCCACGTTTATTTTAAATTATATATATGAGTTTATTTTAAATTATATAAACAAATTTAAATTATTTTACACAAATTATATAACTATATATACATTTAAATCAACAAACCAATAACAATGAGTTGGAATAGCCCAACTGATTAAGATTTGTGGCTTTTGATTACAAGGTCGAAGGTTTATTAATCCATGATAGGAAAATATGCGTGGTGTACAAGTTGTAAAATATGGATTCCTGACAAAGCCGGAGCTCATTACTCTCAAGAATATGAGCAGCCACCAATAAGGGCGTGTACTAACCAGGATTAAACACTAGGGGAGACTAGAATATTTTATTTTTTTTGCTAATCATTAACAATACGAAAAAATTGTATTAATTTAAAATAAAGATACACCTAATCAAAAAGACATTACGAGGCTTACAAATAAATATGTTAAAAAATTAATTAAAAAAATAATATCAAAACAAATTACAAAATAAACATTGAAATGCAAATAGAATCAAATACTAATTAAACTGTATTCTCCAATTTTTTAAAAAGATCAAACTTTTACGAATACAATGTTAAAAGTAATCTTATTTATCACTTTTTAAAAAATTCTAATTTATTTAATTATTATATTAGTTTAGTTATGATATAGCATTTATGTCGCATAGGGAAATAAATATACACATATATTACTATTTACTAACAAATTTAAAAACAAGGGCAATTACCAAATTGGTCTTGGACTTTTTTCTTTATTCCAAGTTGTTTGCGACTTTTACAAAAGTGACCAAATTGGTCCCTAACTTTTTAAATTGTATCAATTTTATCCCTCAATTAACTTTCTGTTAGTCAAACCTAACAATCAATGGTATTTTAGTCGGGCAATTACTAAATTGGTCCTGGGCTTTTTTCTTTATTCCAAGTAGTTTGCGACTTTTACAAAAGTGACCAAATTGGTCCCTAACGTTTTTATGGAGTACCATTTGAATCCCTAACTTTTAAGAAACAACCAAAAACATCCCTTATCATTAACCTCGGTTATTTATACCGTTACTTTGACTATGATTTACTTTTAAAAGACTAAAGTACCCCTCAAAACTCTAAAGTTAAAAATGTTTAAATAAAAATAAAATAATTATTTAAACAAGAATGTAATGAAAACAAAATAAAATAAATTATCTGCAACTCTCTCATTGATTTGAAAAACAATCCATATCTTTTCAATTTTTCATCGATACAAAACCCAAAAAATTATACAGGTTATAAACTTATACAGGTTTCTATAAATTTTTTTTTATCAATATTGAACCCAAAAAATGACTCATTTTCAAGAACTTGAAACAGACAATGATGGAGTCATGGAGATGCCTTCAGTATATAAGCATTAGAGACCCATTTTTGAGAGAATAACTCTATTGACTCCGAGCCAAACCAGAAAACATGTCATCCACGAAGCTGCCCTAGATCTCCCCCAATCTCTATCTAGTGTTCTCCATCGGAGATATGAGATTTCTAATTCTTGAGGCACTGGCCGATTCTGGATTTGCCAACCTTTGATTTTTTTTAAGGGGTCAGATTGTTGGTAGTAAGTGTTTCCAAGTTCAGTAGTGATTTTCGAATCAATGAGAGAGTTGCAGATAATTTATTTTATTTTGTTTTCATTACATTCTTGTTTAAATAATTATTTTATTTTTATTTAAACATTTTTAACTTTAGAGTTTTGAGGGGTACTTTAGTCTTTTAAAAGTAAACCATAGTCAAAGTAACAGTATAAATAACCGAGGTTAATGATAAGGGATGTTTTTGGTTGTTTCTTAAAAGTTAGGGACTCAAATGGTACTCCATAAAAATGTTAGGGACCAATTTGGTCACTTTTGTAAAAGTAGCAAACTACTTGGAATAAAGAAAAAAGTCCAGGACCAATTTGGTAATTGCCCGACTAAAATACCATTGATTGTTAGGTTTGACTAACAGAAAGTTAATTGAGGGATGAAATTTGTATAATTTAAAAAGTTAGGGACCAATTTGGTCACTTTTGTAAAAGTCACAAACAACTTGGAATGAAGAAAAAAGTTCATGACCAATTTGGTAATTGCCCTAAAAACAAAATAATAATTTTAAAAAAAAAACTAACTTAACAAGTCCGTATCTAGATTTCAACCAAAGCAAAAGAAATTCATTAAACAATATTGTTAGTTTGTAAGTTTAAAATTAGAATAACTGATAATTAGATTACTTCTAAAATTTTATTATTAAAAATTATAGTAATCCTAAAATGTCAATACAAAACAAAATATTTAAATTCATAATATTCGGTTATTTACAAAAATATATCTAATTGGAAGATTAATTATTGATGTTGATAATGAGATTGTACTAAATTTAAGCAAATTTGGGAAAGTGTGAAAGTATGAGAGGGATAATAATAATAAAAATAAAAAGCATGTTGCCTCGTGAGTTGTGATGAATTGATGGTTGAAAACAGTCTTATCACGCAATTCCATTCCTACACATTTTCTATTTAAAATAGAAAAGATATGAATTATAGGAATGTTCTCTTATCAGGTTCAGACGTCCAACTACAATCATATATTTAAATAAATTCAAATGGTTGTTAAAAAAAATCAATCTTTCATTTAAACATGTATCAATTTTGTTTGAAAAGGCTAGGGCATGGGCTTGACCCAAGCCTAGCTCAAGGTCCGTCCCTAAGTGCAATGAAAGATTGATTTTTTCATGAGATAATCATCCATTAGCGATTTGAATTTTTAGATATTATCAGATTGAAGAACACCTTAATATCAAAAACATGGGGTGGACGGTGAATCGTAGCATGATTAATCATAAGAAATAATATTATATTATGATAATTAAAACACGTAAATGTTATATTAATTTAATGGCCCTTTGTTTTGAAGATAACAATTAACAAGGACTAGTCATGTAGACATGATACCGGTTCCGATTTCGGTTTCAGCGGTTCGGCTCCTTTTTTTTTCTTCTTCTTATATTTAATAAAAAAAAAATTGAAAATATATATGTTGGAACCGTCGGTTCCAATCGGGTTAGAAACCGGCAGTTCCGTATTTATTGGAACCGGAACCGCCCTGTTTCCGATTCTAGAACCGGTTCCGGTTGGTTCCATACGGTCCAATTCTGGTTCGGTTCGCCAGTTCAAACCGAACCGATTCATGTCTATAGACTATAGCCATGCAATGCACATGTACGGTGAATTGGTGGCTATAAATATCATACAAGAAAGGCCAACTTTACTCATTCAAATCAGATACTTAATTCTCACCCTTTCGAAAAAAATGTCAGCAGCTAGCTCTACAAACGATAGCATGCAGGCTAGTATTTGTTTGTGTTACACTAGTGTTGTACCATAAAATTAACCGGGTAAAAGTTCCTAAATTAATAAAAGGAAATCACGACGTTTGCACATGAATGTATAAATATATATATATATATATAAGTGTATACATATATTTATGTATACGATATTAATCGTACAAGTATGTATAGAAGCATAAACAAATTTGATTCAGAGAAAGAAGTTGTCCTATCACCTAGAGAAGGAAAGTCGAGGAATGTGCGAAGAAAATTGTCCACAGGTTATCCTTGTCCGAGCTCAAATTGAAGGGAAAGATCGTCCAAGGATTATCCAAGGCCGAGTCCGAGTTCAATATCAAAAAGACAAAGGTGCCGAGTCCGAGTTCAATGTCAAAAAAGATAAAGGTGACGAGTTCGAGTTCAATGTCAAAGAAGACAAAGGTGATTGAGTCCGAGTTCAATCCAGTGTAAAGAGGAGAATTTGTCTCAAGTTCGAGTTCAATCCCATGGAGATTTTGTCCTAAGTCCGAGCTCAATCCCCGTGGAGAGTTTGTCCTAAGTCCAAACTCAATCACCATGTGGCATGAAACACAAATCCAAACACGTGTCCTAAGGACCCCACAAAGAAGTATTATATAAGGTGAAGCTCTCCAAGAAAAATGGGATGGACAAAAAAAAAAAAGAGAAAAAAAAGAAAAGAAAAGTGTATCAATACATAAATTGTAATATCTCAGTTTTAAAGTTCAATAAGAGAAGTCATTTAATTCAATTTGCTGTTGGTCAATTTTCATGCATCAACATCTGGCGCCGTCTGTGGGGAGCAAACATAAAAGCTTCGTTCCGAAAGTTTGAGCATGGCTTTAAAAACGGAAGAAGTTCTGATTCCGCAAACAAGAAGTTTTGTGGAGATCGGAAATTCACCGTGCACTTAGTGATGGCGAAGAAACAATTCGTGAGATTACACACACGGCGAAAGCAAAGAAAGGGAATGCTCAATAAAGTACTTGTGAACTCAGCCATGAAAATGAGGAGTTACATGATCGAATCCGAAATTTAACCGAAAAATTCATCCCGGTCCTAGAGAAAATCATATTACAAATATACCACAATTAAAGCTTGAAGATAGAGTCAACTTGAATAGCCGCGCAAAGGAGCAAGACCAAGCGGATTAGAATCGCCACAAAAATACACGATAACATAATACTCATATAGCAACCGGACGGCGGTCCGCTGACCATCAGAAAGCAGTCAAAACCACCGGCGAAGTTTGAAGAAAGGCCGTCGTCCGGTCATCCGGAGAGTGGATCGATACCACCATCGCCATCTAAACCGAAATTCACCGATCTACAACTTTGCCTTCTTGGCCGATGTTAGCTGAACATTAGAAAAGGTATTATTGGCAACTGTCTTTTATTATTGTATATATATTTGTAATGTTTTATATATACAATCTCTCAAGGGATAGTCCCCAAAAGTTCAACGGAATTGAAAGAAAAAAAAAAAAAAAAAAAAAAAAGAGCCTAAATATCTAATCCCAAGTGGAAATATAAATCCGCTAAGTGCCTAAAGTGAAATAATCGGCTGAGTGCCTAAATCCCAAGTACATCGAAGTATAAATCGGCTAAGTATGCATTTTTAACTTTACCGATTATAAATATAAATCGAACAATTCGTTGATTCAATTTCATCAAGAGACATCTTCAAAATTCACAGAAGTTCAACTTCATCAAGGTACGCCTTTAACTTAGCCAAGATGCATTATTTCTAGCTTTAAGCTCAACACACACACACACACACATATATATATATATATATATATATATATATATATATATATATATATATATATATATATATATTCTCATTAATCAAAGTTTTATGTATGGGTGTCCACCAACTAGTGTGGCGGTGGAGTTGCAGAAAAAAAAAGAAAAAAAAAAGATCCCGTATAAAAGGCTAAGACCAGGAAAAAAAAATGTTGATGATGTGGAGGAGGACAAAATCATCCCGGTAGAAAAGGCTAAGGCAAAAAATGGTCGATGATGATGTAATCTGTAACAAAAAAAAAGGATTAGTTGAGGATGACATCACTCTAAAAAATATGGTCAACAATGACATCATCATCTTACTTAATAAAAATAATAATTATTATTACACATGTACTCGGCCAAAATGGCCAAGACACATGCACTCGGTCAAATGGAAGCAGTACCAAAAAAAAAAAAAATGACGTTTACTCAGCCAACATGGCCAAGGCACGAGTGTACTCGGCTAAAGTTTGGCCGAAGAAACATCTAGGAATGACTGCAGTACCAAAAAAAAAAAAAAATAGAAAAAAAAAAAACTCGGTCAAAATAGGCGGGTAAGAGTGTACTCAGCCAAAGATTAGCCAAAGACACATCTAGAAAGGGCTAAGGCTTAAAAAAAAAAATACAAAAAAAAAAAAAAAAAGTGTGCTCGGCCAAAATGGCCAAGGTAAGAGTACACTCGTCCAAAGTTTAACCGAAGGCACATCCAGAAAGGGCTAAGACCTAAAAAATAATAATAATAATAAAATAAAATCCCATGTGCTAGAGATTGAGATTTGAAGCTTAGAAATGAAAAAGGGAGATCAAATTAAGACATCCCATGTGTTGGAAATTATTACATACTGAAAAAAGAAATCAAGAGAGAAGTTTAAGGCGGCCCATTTGATGAAAATTTATTAGCCAAAAAATATATATATATATATATATATACACCTTCCAAGCTTACAAATAATATTTAACCCTTGAAAGCTGGGGGGCTAGTGTTGTACCATAAAATTAACCGGGTAAAAGTTCCTAAATTAATAAAAGGAAATCACGACGTTTGCACATGAATATATATATATATATAAGTGTATAAATATATTTATGTATACGATATTAACCGTACAAGTATGTATAGAAGCATAAACAAATTTGATTCAGAGAAAGAAGTTGTCCTATCACCTAGAGAAGGAAAGTCGAGGAATGTGCGAAGAAAATTGTCCACAGGTTATCCTTGTCCGAGCTCAAATTGAAGGGAAAGATCGTCCAAGGATTATCCAAGGCCGAGTCCGAGTTCAATATCAAAAAGACAAAGGTGTCGAGTCCGAGTTCAATGTCAAAAAAGATAAAGGTGACGAGTTCGAGTTCGAGTTCAATGTCAAAGAAGACAAAGGTGATTGAGTCCGAGTTCAATCTAGTGTAAAGAGGAGAATTTGTCTCAAGTCCGAGTTCAATCCCATGGAGATTTTGTCCTAAGTCCGAGCTCAATCCCCGTGGAGAGTTTGTCCTAAGTCCGAGCTCAATCACTATGTGGCATGAAACACAAATCCAAACACGTGTCCTAAGGACCCCACAAAGAAGTATTATATAAGGTGAAGCTCACCAAGAAAAATGGGATAGACAAAAAAAAAAAAGAGAAAAAAAAGAAAAGAAAAATGTATCAATACATAAATTGTAATATCTCAGTTTTAAAGTTCAATAAGAGAAGTCATTTAATTCAATTTGCTGTTGGTCAATTTTCATACATCAACAACTAGTCACTGGCATTATATTTATAGCATATTCTTCAATTATTTATTTTTAATTTTTGCTTGATCAGGGAGCCATTAAGCTAGGCCCATGGGGTGGTCCAGGAGGTAACGCTTGGGAATATAATCCAGGTAGTGGTAGTTCCATTACAGAGATAGAAATCTGTTATAATGATGCCATTGTTTCACTCGCTTTCAAAAGCTACAATAGTGAAACTAAAAAACATACTTTTTAGTGCATACTTTTTAAGTCTTATGAAGCTTTGGTAGTTTGGTTGTTTATTTAATTTTTTTTTTTTTTTAAATAATAATAATATAAATATATATGTAGATTTCGATTGACTCACCAGTGGAACATTTGAGGTTGATAAGTGGGACCACACGTATGGCTGGTGGGCATAAAGTCCTTGGATCTCTTATTTTCTAAGGGGAATTGCACAAACATCCTCCGAGGTTTGATAAAATTACACAAATATGGCAGTTTTGATCATATACGCACACACTTCCCTCAACATTTGAAAATTGTTGCACAAACATCCCCTACCATTAGATGGATCCGTTAGTCAATGGTCAAACGTGCTAAAAGTCTAAAATACCCCATATTATTATTTTAAACAAAATAAAAAATTCAAAAGTAAGATAAAAAAATATTAAAAAATCTTTTAGAAAATATGAATGTATCTTAAATCTAAAAATTGAAAAAAAAAATTCATCTTCAAAAATAAAAAATAAAAATAAAAAATTTAGTTTGTGCAATCCCCCCTTGATTTTAAATAAATTTAAAATTTAAAATTTATTTATTATTAAATTTTTTTAAAAACTATTTTTTTATTTGTAAAGATGAATTTTTTTCCACCTTTCTGATTTAAGATACATTCATATTATCTAAACTATATTTTTTTAATATTTTTTATCTTATTTTTTAGTTTATTTAAAATAAAAATAAAGGGTATTTTAGACTTTTTACACTTTTGACCATTGACTAACGGATCCATTTAACGACAAGGGATGTTTGTGCAATAATTTTTAAATGTTGAGGGAAGTTTGTATGTATATGGTCAAAACTGCCATATATGTGCAATTTTATCAAACCTCGAGGGATGTTTGTGCAATTCCCCCTATTTTCTATACTAATTTGAAAACATACGGACCTTACGGTACTGAAAGTAGCTCTAAAATTGAAATTCCTATGGAAAATGGGGAAATTGTTGGTTTATTTGGAGCTGCCGGTGATTACGTTGATAGATTCAGTATCTATGCAATACCTTCTGATAAATAAACAAGGTAATTAAAATTACGATACCAAGTGGTCATGTTATTTTAATTTTCATTCACAATTTCATAAGCCGGTTAATTAAAATTCTTATTAAAAATGTTATTTATTGACAGGTTCTTCTGTGCACTCTCCAGTGTCCAATGGAAATCACATAGTATTTAATAAAATAAGCTTTCTTATGTTTGTTTGGACGTATTTGGAGATTATTGTTGTTGTTTTTCTGTTTATGCATGGCAAGTGCATCTGTTATCCTTTTTGGATCCTTTCCTTATGCATTGTATCTTTTATGAAATATATGGAAGTTTTGCTTTCCGTTGAGAAATATGTTTGGCATTTGTTTGAGAGCTTAGGGACAGTCTTGTAAGCGTTTTTTATTCCCCGTTTTTCGACAGTGTTTTTGGTTTCAGTTTTGAAATCTAAAAACGTGTCTAGTAACATATGTGGAAAACATTATTCTGAAAATAAAATCATTAAATATGTGTCTAGTAAGTTAACCGATATTTTTCAATAATTCATCCCAAATAATTTTTAATAATTATCAATTGAGTTATAATTTTAAAATATTAAACATTTTTATTAGAAAAAATGTTAATGTCTACCGGTAGAGATGAGATTTGATGCTTCAGTTGGATGAATTGCATCCCGAAATATATAATCATCATCTCTGTTCTTGCAATGAATCTCAAGAGGAATACACCATCTTTGGGTATAAGACAAAATCCAACTGACCACCAACATCTGTATCACACATTCATACAATACACATACATTCCCATCAACTCTAGACATAAAATTCCAAGCTTGGACAGCTAGAGAAAGAAGAACTAAACCTAAATTTTTTTTATTAAAAAAATAAAATTTCAAGGAGAGGATTCACGCACAATGAGAAATTCATCATATGGAGTAATGTGAATTAATTCCTATTACTTTTACAAATCAAAGCAGAGATATGGTTAGATAAGAAAACAATTAAAAATATTTTTTTATTAAATATAAATTATAAGAAAACAATTAAAAATATTCAAAAAAAAAAAAAAAAAGGGACAAAACTAAAATAAAAAACAGAGCAGGGATCGATTGAGGCATTGAGCTATGGAGGAGCATATCTGTTCCTACAACACCGGAGGAGGTGAGATCCTCCTCCAGCGACACCAATCTGGAGGAGCGGATCAGAGAAGAAGAAGAAGCAGATCAGATGATCTGGAGGAGCAGATCATAAATGCATTCCAACCCAATTTGAACTACATTTGTTCTGGTATTGATTATAATAGTCTTCTAAATATAGTCTTCACTCTTCACACAATGTGATTCACGTTTGAGTATCGGAATTCGGAAATGAATTGTCAAGTCAATTCCCCTCAATCATTTTACCGTAGCTCGTCTTCTTTTCCAGCTTTGTCGACTCCTATCTGACAGCCTCTGCTTGCCGTGTGCAGGTGGGAAAAAGGAAAATAATTCACCTCATTGCAAAATATCGTTCTGCTTAAGAAGTTTGAAGGATAAATTAGTTTTTAGGGCAAAGTGCACAGAATTCCCTTGAAAATTGACCTAATTGCATACAAATGTAATTTTGGTCAAAGGTTAAAGTTAACATCCCATGCAAAAGGTCTAAAATGTCCCTAGTATCTAATTTATTATTTATTTGATTTTTTGAGTTAATTGCATAAACATACTATGAGTTTATCCATTTTTGCAATTTTTTTTGAAATTAACACAAATATACAATGTTATTAAAAGTATTTTGTAAACTCTTAACGTAATAAGAGGGTATTTTGGTGTTTATATCTTATTAAGTAAAACAAATAATTTAACAATGACCTTAAAATTGTTTGTAAATACAAATCTATCTAAAATTATTAAACAGACCTAAAAAGATTTCATAAATATAAATCTACCTCAAATCCTAATTTTTAAAAATACGGATTACCACATTTTGAAGAATTGAAGACCTAGGATTGCCACTTTTTTCCCCTTGGATTACCGGAATTGATTTGGGTTTGTGGAATTAATTTCTGATTTTTGTTTGTGGGATTTGATTGAAGAAAGTTTGATCATAGTTTGGAAAGTGAGATTGATGTGTTGAAATTGACATGGTTTGTGGGTTTGTGGTTTTTGTGAAACTGATGTGAAATTGATCGTGTTTGGAGAGTGAGATTGATGTGCTTTTTGCGAAAAGGTGGAGTTTCTGGGTTTGTGGTTTTTGTGAAATTGATGTGGTTTTGAAGAAACTAATTTTGTGGCTTGATGATTATGTTTGATGTTTGATAAAGATGAAAATTTGTTGGATTTTGGAGGATGAACGATGAAATGAGAGAAGATGATGTTATTTAAATTTGGAAATTTTGAGTTAAAAAAAATCTGGATATTTTATTTTATTTTTAAATAAGAAAAAAGAACAAAAGAATGATGGATTGATGGATGCGAGTCATCATCATCTGAAACAAACAAGAAGAAGAAGAAAAAATGAAGAGAGGGATATAGAAACCTAAAGACGTCATTTGTTAGGCAGTGAGAAAAAAAAAGACAAATTAATTCTGGTCGTTCATTTGTTTGGCTGCCACATGTCACTGGATATATAAAAGATGAGTATAAATAAGATGGGTATGTGGGTTGGGCTTGGGTGTCCAGTAGATTGAGTCCATGGGCATAGTGATGCATTCAAAATAGCAGTAATTCACATATTGAGAAATGTTCTGGGAATGTATAAATTTTATTGCATAATCAAGCAAAATATACATCATATTTGGTTCATTTCATCTTGAATCCAAATGTTCCTTTGGTGAAACAAACCATTGCATGCTGCAAAATTTTGAATTTTGGAAGAAACACTTCTTATGCATAGCTTAAATACACCATGAAATTTAACAACACCTACCAAATCTTAGTCTTTAGAAGAAGAAAATGCAAAAGCAAGTACGTATTTGCCAATAGAACAAATTGTGAGAGGAACAGAACCGCAAAGCATTTGTCCAGAAGAACATCTCTTGCGTGAAAAGAAAAGAAATTGTAATTTCATCTGCCTTTAGTTCCATCTAGCGGAGAAGTCTGCATTCACCTGCATCATTTGGGAAAGATCAATAGATAACAAGCTGTACATAGCTAAAAACACAAATTTATTTCTGTAAGTTCCATACGTTGCTGCTTTGAACTTGTATATATAAGTTCTCTTCTCCTTGGTGCACACTGTTGTTTTTTTAATCAATACCGCCAATTGTATAGGTACAAAAAATCATTAAAGTCTTGCTGAATAGAAAAACATTCTAGAAATATTAAGATTTTATGCAATTACATCATGCTAGAGTTCCACAATACATATACAGTTATACACACTTAAATATCTAAGTGAAATTTTACAACTGTCAATTCGTGTGAATTTTATGATGGTACAATTTCAGTCATGGCATTATAAGTACTAATCAACATGAAATTGGATACTATGATAGAACAGGAAGTTGCAAAAGCAAATACATTTTTACCAAGCCTCCAAGCAATATCTCTGTTGTAGATTGAATATGTCAGGAACACAACCACAACCATGCACCTATAAAAAAGTAGTCAAGAACCGCTCCCCACGTGCTGAGAAATGTAGAAACTAGTAGAAGCTTCTGCTATTAGTTCTATTTACAGCAGAAGTCATCATGCACCTGCATCATTTGGATAGGATCAATGGATGAAAAACCCGTGTATAAACTAAAATTGTGAAATCAAATTGTGCATTTTGTTACATACTTCTAAATTTGTATGCTTGATGATCCCCAATGGAGAGATTATTAAAGTCTAAAGACTTCCAAAATTTGTAGAATGGAAAATTCTAAAGGTGGAAATTGAAAATAAGAATGTAAAACTCACTGTAAAATGGAGGATATTCCAGACTTATGAGATTACTTTCCCGTCAATTTGTATGTGACGAATATGAGCTATCTTGTACCACTCCTTCCCTCTCCTGTTTTGAAGTTTTGATTTCAGCAGAAGACAGTCACTAATGTACAAATAACTTAGAGAAGAAGGCAGGCCCTCTTCAGGCAAGGATTGAAGCTTGTCACAGCTGTTGATCTTCAATGTTTCAAGAGGGAAGGCCCCCTTCTGGAATTGAATCAAGTTCTGGACACTCGTTTATAATTAGTGACTGAAGAGATGTGAGCTCGTGCAGCTGGCCTGGAAGTTGTCTGAGATTCTTGCAATTAGAGAGCAAAATTGATGTCAGGTTGGGGGTACACAATCCACTTTTCAATAAGGATTCCAAATTTGTGCAATCTCGGATTTCCATGGAATTTAAGGACATGTGATCTTCTGTAATTGAGACGGAATTGAATTTTGCACAATCCCAGATAGAAAGATTTTTGAGCTTTGGAAAAAGGGATAATGGGAAGGTATTTAGTGGATCACAGCTTCTTTCTATGCACAAGTGTTCAACGGATGTATGCTTGCCCATTGTTTCCTCAACGGAGAGAAACTCTAATTTCTTACATTGACGGATATATAGAGTTTCCAAGGCCATGGGTAATTGGCTTGCTTGAATGGACTTGAGAAATGGACAATCGATGATATACAAATGTCGAAGATTGCTATGCATCAATTCCTCTGTAAGAGACTTGAGGGCTTTGCATGATTCAATTTTGAGACTATACAGCTTTGGTGGCAACCTTTTCAATTGTGAAATTTCTGAAACATTCAAGCTCTCTTGTTCAGAACTAGAAATGTCCTCCAGACTTTCTTCATCATACCAAACATTGATTGGATCATCAGTATTGGTATCAGATGAAATTTCAGTTGCTTCTGAGGAGTTATCTGATGCACCTATATGCTTAGAACTTGAATCCTCAGTCATACGCTTGGAGGATTCTGGGGGTGGGCTATTTGATGTGGCTGAGACATCAGTTCTCCGCACCACAGTGCTGACAGGTAACTGCAATTCTTCTATTTCTTGAAATCTTGAAGTTGAAGGTCTATCCAGTAGCTTCTTGTTTCCTCTGAACTGTGCCTTATTACCTTCATCATTGATTGGATCATTAGTATCAATATCAGAATCAGATGAAATTTCAGTTGCAGCCGAGGAGGTATCCAATTCACCTCCATGCTTAGAACTTGAATCCTCATTCGAAGGCATGGGGGATTCTGGAGGTGGCCTACTTGATGTGATTGAAATGTCAGTACTGTGCGCCACGTTGATGTCAGGTAACCGCAATTCTTCTACTTCTGAAAGTCTTAAAGTTGAAGGTCTACCCAGTAGCTTCTCCTTTCTGCTATTGCTTTCATGTAACTGCTTTTCAGCCGTAACTGGAGGTTCTGGAAGAGCCAATTCATTTGAAAGCATCGGAGGTCTAGGTGCTGGCTTGTTATCACTTACGAACTTCATCCTGTTGCCATCTGTAACTGGAACTCTTAGAAGTGAACATCCTGAAAGTTCTATTTCTGCTGATGGAGGGAGACGCAAGGGTGAGCATTTTGACAACTTGGGGCATCCTGAAATGCAAATCTGCTTAAGGCGAGGGAACACTTCTCCTTCAACTTCCGGAGTAATCCATTCTTCCCATTTCAACATTACCTGAAAAACTAAAATCTCTAGAGATGGAAATGGTTTGGCTGAAGAAGAATTCATCCCGTAAAATTCTGGACCAACCATTTTTACACCATTCATACCTTCAATTTCGAGTTCCTGTAAAGACGGTAGCTGCCTCTCTGGGAATCCACCGCGGCATTACTCCATTCTAACTCCATTCTAACTCTAGCTCTTGAAGATATGCCTTATTTTTCAAACTTGCTTCAGATGCATCTCCAGCAGATACCACATTTTGCAACTGGGAAATGTGAAGGATCTCCTGAAGATTTGAAAGGGGCGCCCCAACTCTTTAATCTTTGATCCACTGTCATTGCCAACAAAAAAATCAGACAAGTGTTGGAGGCTTGTTAAGCAACCCATATCTACTGGCATCTCTTGCACTAAAGTTCCTCTGATATCTAGATATCGTAAATTAATAAGGTTCCTCATGTTCTCAGGCAATTCAGCGACAAAACAATGTGATAACAACAATGTTTAATTCAGAATAATTAGCGAACAAATAGGATTCAAATAACACAGGGAAAACATCAACAAAGAGTAAAATTTTATTTTATATGCAAGAGTGTGAATTTCGAAACCTTATGTGTTGGTGTTCGAAGTTGTGGAGGAGATTGGAGCGCATCTCCGGCATCTTCGCGAATGAATTTCTCGATCAAATCAGAGGCAGTTGCGGTTCCATTATTTCTGCTAACTGAATTTTTTCGTTTTTTGTTCTCTGTGGATTTTTTTCATTTAAAAAATAAAATAAAAGCCTAGCCTAGCTGCCTAGTAGGCTAGTAGTCGTTAATAGAAAGGTCACGTGTTTTCACTTATTAGTGGGAATTAGTTGGAGGATCCTTTACGAATTTTGACCGTCACATTTTCTCCAAACTCAGATGCTGACTCAGCTTAAAATATAAGATCCTACTAACAAGACTAAAGGAAAGACTAACGGAACCGTTAGTTGACCAGTCAAGACCTAAATTGACTCAACACTTAAAAATTAAAATGACAACCAAACGACCCGTCGTTTTGGCCACAGGGTTGCAAGACCTTTATCAAAACGGTGGCGTTCCATGTCTTAGGGAAAAGCTATAAAAAACGTATTTTTTCTCTTCCGACAACAACTCTTTAACTTCACCTTACTAGAACACTTCTGATTCTCTCAACTCAAAACCCTAATTCCCAAATCTCCTTCATCAATTTCTACCGATGTCAACTCAAAGCCAAGCGACGCCCGATGTCACCGCCGACGAAGGAAGAAACGGCTAAAACGGACAAACGACGCCTGCGACTTCTACGGACAGACCACGACCGGACGACAACGAAAGAATGCCGGAAACTCGAAGCACCATAACCGATTCTGCAGAAAGAGAGGTTTGATTTCGACCTAATTTCTTCAATTTTTCTGGGATTCGACTTTAATTTATTGTTAAGATTTTTATAAATAAATTATATATTTTTGTAACAAATCATTGTTTTTCGTGGCAAATCTGTATTCACGTGATTTTTTTTCGTGACAAATTCATTTTTTTCAATTATTTTATTTTATTTTCGTGACAGATATTCATTTCCGTATCTTTACTTTCGTGACAAATCTATTAATTTTTAGTTTTTTACGTGACAAATCTCTCATTTACGCGACAAATCTATATTTCCGTGAATTTTTTTTTTTGACAAATCTGTATTTTCGTGTCAAATTCATTTTTTCAATTATTTTATCATTGTTTTCGTGACAAATCCACTTTCGTGACAAATCTCATATTTCGTGGCAAATCCATTTTCGTGACAAATCTTGCATTTACTGACTCTTATTTCGTGACAAATCCATTTTTCGTGACAGATCCTCTCATTTCGTGACAAATCCACTTTCGTGACGTGATAAATCCATTTTTCGTGCCAAATCCACTTCCGTGCCAAATCTCCACTTTCTGTGACAAATCCTCATTTCGTGGCAAATCTACTTCCGTGACAAATCTTCATTTTTCGTGACAAATCTTCATTTCGTGACAAATCCCCTTTCGTTGCAAATCCTCATTTCGTGGCAAATCTCCACTTTCCGTGACAAATCTTCATTTTTCGTGACAAATCTACTTCCGTGACAAATCTCCACTTTCCGTGTCGAATCTTCATTTTTCGTGACAAATCTGTATTTCAGTGAAATTTCTCTGTATTTTCGTAACAAATTCATTTTTACAATTACTTTTATCATTTTTTTTGGGTGACAAATATGTATTTTCATGAAAAATCAATTATTTTTTCGTGACAAATTTTTTTAAACGTGATTTTGTACAATTTTCTCTACAAACTTTGATTCTCAAAACGCAGGGCAGCGCATTGGAACACAACGGCAAAATTATCGGATTTGATTAATATATGTCGACAGGATCTTCTCTTTTACCAAATGTAAGATATACAGAATTTAATGTTGCTCTTTATATTGATGAAGTAAGGTTGTTATATAACATTTTAGGAGGATCCTGCGAAAAGAGAGTATCTTGACTCATCCAAATCCATACTGATCAATATTCTGATAATCCTACATCCCCATGGCTAGATGAACTCAATGATCGGATCAATGTGTACTTTTAAGAGATCGGATTTCAAATGACAAGTTGTAGCCTCATCAGTGCCAACATACTTTCCATGATTCAGGATAAAGAGAATTCATATATGTTCGGTAATAGTAGCAAAGATATTATTAATTGGATAATAAAAATGTGAACAAGGATGTAATTGGGTGATGGACTTACATCAAACCAATCAGGGCATCACCCTCACTCCTCTGTTCATGACCAAAACTTTGAAATTCATTAAATCTGGCAACTGGGTATCATGAACAACTAGTGTAATTCAAATAAAATATAAAAATTGAGAAGATGATCAAAGGAAAGTCACAAGCTTTATATTGAGATTGTAAGAATAATATGTTTACGGTTTACCCCCTTTTTTTTATTTTTTATTTTTTCTTATTTTTTAGCAACTAAACAGAAAAAGGGATGGATAAAGTGGAGTGAGTACATGACTTGGTCGAAAATGGTAGTCCACCAACAAAGATCATGGTTTCGTGTGCGACTGCTGCGTCTGTGAGAGAGAGATTACCAATGGATGCTGACCTGTAGAAAAGGTAAATATTCAAATAGCTACAGTAATATGAAGTTGATTTTCAATCAAAAGTGTACCAAACAGGCCTGTCTTGAAGGTTTAAAGGAACCAGCTTTATCTTGTCCTGTAATCCCTGCAATCCCAACAATTTCAACAAGAAGAAAAAAGGACAAATTAATGTAAACGTCATGGATTTTTATCTTTTGTTCCTCAGAAACAACAAAGAAAAAACAGGACAAGGTGATGAAAAAAGTAGAACAAACCTTGTAGTTTCTGGTGATCCAGGCACGTTGCGCAAATGGGCAAGTGTAAGAAGTATACAACCTTCATCATAAATAGCCAATAAATCCACACAATGTATTATTATTAGGACAGCCAATGTGCAGAGCTGGTCCTGACTTATTTGAGGCCCAGGGCGAAAATGTAAAAAATAGGCCCCCCATGTGCAACTGACTGCGTGCTGCCAGAGTTCTAGTAATCGAAAAAATTGGCCGATTAATCACCAAAAAAAGTGAAAAACGGTCGTTTTGGTTGCCGTTTGCAGGCCAAGACCACCATGTCCGACTTCTATAGCCGGTCCTGGAGCTTGGAGATTATAAGAAGGAAGTAGATATGGTCTTGCCGGAACTCATTGTCGAAACCCAAAGCGAAAATGAAGGAAGAAGATGAAGAGAGAGAGAGAGCGAGAGAAATGAAGATAAATGAAGAAGATGAGGGATGGAGAGAGAATGTGTGTTTCGGTGTTTGTGTATTGAATACTTGAAATGTAGAATTGTGGGGTATAGAAAAACTGAAAAAGAGAATCAGTAATACAAATAAAAAGAAAAATAATAAATGTAAACAAAAAGTCACATGTGGCCCCGTGTGGGGTGCAGTCCAATGATAGTGCAGAGATGTTTGGGATTTTAAAAAATAACAATATTTGAGCCCCTTTTTTTTAACACTAAACACACACAATATATATAAAAAAAAGGCCCCATTTTTAGCAATTTTTCTTTGGGACTTGGGCGGGCGCCCCTGGTGCCCAGCCTCAGGGCCAGCTCTGCCAATGTGGCCCATTTGTGAAAAATACAGGAGATAAATGTAAAAAGTTAAAAGAAAAAAACCACGTGGTAACACCTTATTGGTGGGGTCAATACCCAAGCAATTTCCTTATAATTATAAACACAAGAAGCCAGCAAAATATAAAATGAAAACCCGGTAGTTCCATCAAAGAGAGGTGGTTGCTGGGCCTTGGAATCCAACGGTGGAGGATGATTCTATAGCACACTATCAAAGGAGAGAAGAAAATTATAATTACTACCCAGAAACGAAAAAAATGAAAAATGCAAATGTGAAGAAGGGAAATTTCTTGCGTAGTAACCATAGTGGGAGGTCTCAGAGAATTCTCCAACAGCTTTTGGTTGACAAAAAGAGGTTGGTGGTCACTGGTTTTTTAATTGCGACTGCGACGGCCTGGCGTTGGATTGAAGTGGAAGTCAGATTATCTCCTTATCTACTAGCTTAGTAGCTTCTTGCTACCATAGCCCGGCCCAAACCCGAATAAAACCGAAGAAACTACCCCCAAAGGTGCCGTTTTATCGCAGTTCCCAAATCATTTAACAAACACATTGACGTGCCTGGTTACATCACCCAAATGTACTATTTTGGCAACCATGTCATTACGCCAACGGGGATGTTAGTGAACGCATCCGTAAAAGTCAGTGACATGCTCACACACATCAGCAATATTCGATGACGTGCTAGGACACGTCACCAAACCATTGATTCAGTTATTTGGGGATTCCTAAACTTACTTCTAATGTAAATTCTAAAATCTCTAAATGATTCCCCATCATTCTCCTCCAATTGATAAAAATGATATCAATACGAATGATGTAGAATCAATTAATTATCTCTGTTTTGTTATTATTAGGATTATGTATTTCTCTCTTGATATATATATATGACAATATCTATTAATCTGGGACAATGTATTTTTTTGAAAGCTTTCACCATTGGTAGGATTCAAACCCCTAACTTATGAGTCATTTGTCTAAACCCTGGCTGATATTTATCTCTCGATTTTTAATAATGGTATCAAACTAAATAGGAAATACTTTAATTCAAACGGTTATCATAGCCTCACACCAATTCAAACTTTAATTCAATTCCATTTAAATTTTATATGGATATTAGTCATAGCCTTACACCAATTCATCGTGCGTATTACAATACAATGATTTTATTTTGTTTAAGATATATTCAACTTAAAGTCTTTACTTGTTTTACCAAAATAATTAACTGACTTAAGGATAAAGATAAATATACATAATAAATTTTAAATATTTAATATAATTGAAAAACTTTATTTTCTCCCATTAATAAGTGTAACCGTAAACTATATATACATCACCTCTTAGTAGAGCTGTGGTAGTGCACCTCCTTTTCACATAAGTAGTGAGTAGTTCAAATCCCACTATGTGTGTTTTACAAACATGTGTGGAGAGTTTTCTTTCCAGGTTGTGGGGAGTAATTATCTCCCATTATGTGAATAAATATCTAGACCACACATCTATATTGGAAGAACAAATATAGAGATTTTTAATTCTTTCTCCTGTGTTTCTTCAACAGAAATAGATAATAAATTTAGTGAAATATTTGTGAGGTTTAAATTTTTATTCTTTTAGAAAGTTAATGGGTCATCATGTAGCCGTTTTTCAGGTGTTGTTTTTTTGAAAATAAAAATGAAAATAAAAACAGTGTTTTTGGTTTTAGTTTCGAAATCCGAAAACGCGTCTGGACTGAAATCTGTATTTTAAAAATGAAAATGGGAAAAACGCTTCCAGCAGACTAACTGAAAACTATCGAAAATTGAAATATCAATTTTTACATTTTGTTTAATATTATAACAAAAGTAACAAATCACACCTCTCCTTCATCTGAAAGATTCAAGACCTAACAAGTAACAAAATCTACAAATGAACATATGCAGTAAGACAAGAACATGATACAAATGAATCAAAAGACCCGAAATCGAAATCGAAAAAAACAGATTGATCATATACTTTTTGACTCATGAGTTTTGTATTTCTAAAACTTCTCAACTTTCAATGGCCTTTTTAAGTTCCACCCAATTGAATTTCCATATTTGATCAGTACAAAAATTCAAATATTTTGACAGTTAAAATTACTACCAAGAAGGCAGGTCAAAAGTTGGTATTCTGCCTCCCCATGGTTCGAGCTCTAACAAAATTGGGTGAACATCATCCCACGCTAAATTTTTGCTCAAGTTGGGAATTTCGATACTGGCTCTAGTGGTGCTACAACTAGAGCTTGAGTACTAAACCAATTGGACAATGATCACTACTACCAACATCAGGAAGAATGTACGAATCGTGAACTTTGCCGGCTATGGATCCTGAGACTCGAAAGTAACACAACACAACACAAATTGATCCAGATCGGTGGCGGCGAGCGGCGATTGGTGGGCCTAAAGGAGGAGGAGGAGCTGTCATTGAAGGAAGAAAAAAGATGAAGAAGAAGATGGGAAGAGAAGTAGTGATGAAGAAGACATGAAGTTCAAAAGATAAAAGAAAAAAAAAATTGTTAATTTTTTTTTGAAAAACAAAAAAAAAAACAAAGAAAACAAAATTTTTTTTTTTTTCAAATTTTCCACTTTTAACACATGTTTTGTTTGTCATTTTGTTTTTATATTTTAAAAATAAAATGAAAAACGGTTGTCGAACGCGAATTCAAAATCATTTTTGAAAAACAAAAACGAAAACAAGTTGAAAAACGTTGGCAGGATAGGCTTAAACGCGTGTGAAAATTGAGAGAAATTCAAAAGTAACCATGTGAAACATTAAATTTTTATTAATAACCACTTTTGAAACTTTAATTGTTAGTAACCACTTTTTTTTAAAAAAATTCAGTGTATGTCCATAAATTACTAGAGTACCCCTAAAAATAGTTTTTTTTTTAATTTTAAAAACACCTCAAACTTGAAATCATGGCTAAGAACTTGAATGTTGAAACTTGAAATCATGGCTAAAATGAAATATGAAACTTGAAATAATGGCTAAAATGAAATATGTGAAACTTGAAATCATGTCTAATTTCCCTTCCACCCCTTCTTCCCCAAATCCCAAAATCCCCAAATTAGGTTTTTTTTTTTTTTTTTTTAATGTCCCTTTTCTGCAGATCAACTCTCCGGCGGAGGAGGAGCTCCGACGGCCGTGGAGTCTAGGTGAAGCACGCCACAAGACGCACGGCGCACGACGACGCACGGCGCCAAGCAACGACGCACGACGCACGACGCAGAGAGAGAGAGAAGTTCGGGGGAGAGAGGGAGGATGCCGGCGACAATTGCTTGGTTCGGTTTTGACGACGAAGACGCTGGCGACGATTTGCAACGACTTGCAGACGCCGGCGAGATTTACGGGCGTCGGTTTGGACGAAGAGAGAGAGAGAGATCGGGGAGAGAGCAGCTAAGGAGAGAGAAAGAAAAAGAGAGAAAGAAGAGAGAGAGTGTGTGATTGAGATGGTTTTTATATGGGGGCATTCAAGTAATTTTATAAAAACATGGTTATTAATAAATAAAATTTCATTTGTGATTAAAAATGAATATCCTATAATATATGTGGTCATTTTTGATAATTTTCACGTGAAAAATTTAAAATTTCCTTAAAATAATTTGTGCTATTATTTATTTTAAAGTTGTTGAGGGTGTGGCCTAGTCACCTAGATAATATTCCCAATCTACAGCAATTAAAGGCATTAATTGATAATGCCATTGTCACTTGTGACTTGTGACTTGTGACTTGTGAGCAAGGAAGCACGGATACGGATACGGATACGGGATACGGATACGGATACGGGATACGGATACGGATACGGGATACGGATACGGATACGGGATACGGATACGGCACGACACGGGGATACGGAAAATCTCAAAAAACTAGGATACGGATACGGCAAGGATACGTTTATTAAAATAATATATATTTATATTTTATTTAAAATAAGAATATATAAAAGGATATTTGATAATTCATTCAAAAATCAAAACATATTCATATCCAATCATCTAAATAAATGTAACATATTACAATATCCAAATTAAGTTTTTGTGCTCTGTTTTGTGCCCAGTTCACAAAACTCTTTCTTCTTCTTCCTCTTTTCTTCTCCTTCTTCTTTTGTTCTTTCTGATTTTTTTTTTTTTTTTGAAAGGCAATCTGTAGGAGGAAGATGACTCGAGAAAAGAGACGCAGCCAACGGAAGAGACGGAAGCCAATCTTTAGCAAAACTACTACAGCCAATGGAAGCCAAACAGGAGAAAATAGATGCAGAAAGAAATCCAAGCAAAAACAAAACACAACAACACAGCCAGCCACTGCCCAGAAACAGAGAAAGCAAGCTCACAAGAGAAGAAAACAGAACAAGAACCACAGCCCACCGAAGCCACGATCAAGAGAAACTCCAATTCAGCACATCAACCTCACCACCGGCACCTTTTTTAGCCAGAAAATCAGCCAGAAAATTGGAAGCACCTTTCTGATTTTTCTTTCAAGCGGCTGCTGAATGAAATTGAAACGAGCCCTAATTGCAATTGAGTAATTGACCTAACCTGATATATTTCTTTAAAATTTCGTTTTGACCCATACATTTTTAAAATTATAATTTGACCCCGTTTTGTACTAAAATATTTATGATTTTGCCCCAAATGTATCCCTTGTGTATCCTAGCCGTATCCCCCAAGTATCCGAGCCGTATCCCCCAAGTATCCGCCAGTCAAACTTGTCAAAAAGTCAACGGATACGCCATTTGGCGTATCGGATACGTATCCTAGTGTATCCGGGGTGTATCCGAACTGGATACGAGTTCGATACGGGTTACCTCCACCAAACGGAGTATCCGTGCTTCCTTGCTTGTGAGTGCCTCAACAAATAACCCTCCGGTCCCATCAGACCAATCAGATCCAACGGCAGATGTTTGCTTCAGGTTAATTGATCACAGTGTCTATTCAAACACTGTCATTTTTACAATTTTACGATAAAATAAATCAGACGCATGCCCAGACTTCATAAGTGCCCTTTAAACTTGGGGCAATGTGCCTTTCTCTTGTTAATCGAAGAGAGCATTAATTTTAAAATATCGAAAACGCCCCTCCGTTTATATGGAAGGGCACTTGTGATTAGGGGTAATTACGTAATTTGATCCATCAAGTAAGATGCATGTATGCATGCCACGTATCACTACTCTTACATTTAATAATTCAAGCTTTTCAATAATTCCTATGTCCATCGGAGAAAACCAAGGTGAGGTCACCAAGGAAGAAGCTCCCATCTCCGAGAGAACACGCCGGCGACAACGACCCATTCTGTAGACACAGAGGTGTGTCATTTAAACCTAATTTCTTCTTCTTCTTTTTTTTTTTTTTGTTTAGGATTTGATCAAATTTCGTGAAAATGAACTCTTTTTTTCTTGAAAAAACAATTTTGTTTCGTGAGAAATATTTTTTTTTTGAAAATAATATAAATATAGTCTAAAATATCATTTTTTTTTCTTGTAAAATAATTATTTTCGTGCAAAATCAACTTTGTTTCGTGAAAAATAACGGAATAATTATTTTTCGTGACAAATCCGAAATAATAGGTTTTACTGATTTGTCACGAAATAATCAATATTTCGTGACAAATGATTTTTATTCTCGTAAAATAACTCTTTTCAAGCAAAATCTTCTTCTTCTTTTTTCGATTTTCGATTTATTTGTCACGAAATGATTATTTTTCGTGACAAATCCATTTATTTGTATCGAAATAATCTGTAGATTTGTCACGAAAAATCCATTTATTTGTCACGAACTAATCTGTTTATTCAGTTTTCGTGACAGATCATTTTTATTCTTGTAAAATAACTAGTTTCGTTCAAAATCAATTATTTTTCGATAAGTTATTGTGACAAATCATTTGTTTTTAATTTAATTTTTTATTTTTTTACAAATTTGTCACGAAATTTTACTATTTCGTAATTTGTCACGAAAACTGCAAATTTCGTGACAAATCATTTTTTGTGTAATTTCTTTTTTTGTCACGATGTCACGAAAAATAATTATTCGTGACAAATCCGAAATAATAAGTTTTTGTGGCAAATCATTTTTATTTGTATTCTCTTACGATAACGATTTTTTTGCAAAATCAATTTATTTGTCACAAAATAATCAGTTTTTCACTTTTTTCGTGACAATTCATTTTATTCTTTTTTCGTGAAAAATCCATTTATTTGTCTCAAAATAATCAGTAGATTTGTCATGAACTAATAAGTTTATTCAGTTTTTGTGACGAATCATTTTTATTCTTGTAAAATAACTGTTTTCGTTCAAAATCAATTATTTTTCATGACAAATCCATTTATTTGTTTCAAAATAGTTATTTTGCATGAAAAATCCATTTATTTGTCACGAAATAATCAGTTTTCGTGATTTCGTGACAAATCTTCCGTGACAAATCATTTTTTTTCTTGTAAAATAACTTTTTTCGTGCAAAATCAATTTTTTTCGTCACGATATAATTGTTTTTTGTTTGGTTTTATCACGAAGTAAATCAGTTTTCGTGACAAATTATTTGTTTTAACTTTTTTATTTATTTTTCACCGATTTGCCACGAAATTTTACAACTTCATGATTTGTCACGAAAACTGATTTTTTCGAAGAATTTGTAACGAATTTTAATTTTTGTAATTTTTCACTGTTTTAAATTAATTTTATCGATTTTTATTAATTTTTACTGATTTATCACGAAATTTGGATTGTCACGAAAACATATATTATTTTTTTTTATTTGTCATGAACTTTAAATGATTTGTCACGTAAACAGATCTTTTTTATTTGTCACGAACGTTAATTTTTTTTTCGTGACAAATGAATTATTTTATCTCTAATATTATTATTTTTTTATTTCCCACTATTTTAAATTTTTTTAAACATTATTTATTTATTTTTCTCTAGTTTTTCACTAACAAATGGATTTGTCATGAACATTAATTTTTTTCGTGACAATTGAATTGATTTATCTTGAATTTTTTTTTCTCACTATTTTAAATTATTATTAACGTTTTGAATTTGATATTTTCTTTTTCTCATAAACATAATCAAATGAAAAACAATCATACTTTATATAAACTATATTAAGAAGATCGAGAGAAACAAGACTTGTCGGAATTTACTTGATGCCCCTGTAAGTATTTATAAATTTAATCTCTTTAATGTTGTTTTTTGATTGGGATTTTACTTGCTTTATCAATTTATTTCAAATGAGGCCCTATCATGAATTGCCTTGTAAATCGTATACAGAAATCACAAACTCAAAACTATCCTTTGAAGTTTGAAATTTGTATATTGTTCATTATCTATCTTCTTTCCGGCGGTATTTCTATGTTAACTTAATTTTGTTGTACGTTGTAATTATTTATTATGTGGAATTCACGAGTTAAAATATTGTACAATAAGAATTCCATAGTTTTGAATGCAGAATTTAGATTTAGATTTTTGTTAAGAATTCCATATTTCTGTGTGAGTACGTTGTAATTATTTTTGTTATCGGTGAAGAATGCCATGGCCTTTTTGGTCATGATCATCATCAATAGCAAAAATCAATGCAAAATTAGAAATTGATCGGTTAATGTGATCTGCATTTTTATTGGCATTAATTAACATGCATGAAAAATAATTACCACATAGAAGAATCCAGATTCTCTGCAAGCACTTGTTAATTATCAAGCTCCAAGCTCGAAGATTTGCTTAGCCAAAATATTTACCGGTTGAGGAACAATCCCTTGCAATGGAATTGAAAACATTGAAATTAATTGATTCCAAGCAAACCAAAGACAACTTCCCAACACAAAGGTAATGGTGCTACTAGTCTTGCAATTTCACTTTTTCAAACTTTTGAATGGTTCCTCTTATTGATATTTCTCAACTTTTGTTGTCCTTCAGTGTCTTGTTGACTGCTGCAGACAAAAGACATGAAGGACAAATAAACCCTTACTGATTATACACTTAATTAGTTGAGCATTTTGAGTTAGACCTACATATTAATAGATCTAACATAAGCTGATTTTAACGATATGACTGTGCGTCAACATGCAATAATACAATATGAAAATTGTATTAAAATGAATTGTGATAGTTAAATTATCATTTTAAAATAATATTTATGATTTTGAACATATAGCATACTAGCTTGTATTCAAAATAAGAATACAACCAAAATTAATTCTACTATAATATAATAAGATTAATAATTTTAAATAAATATTAATATTTACAACATTTATTTATGTAAATTCACTTAAGTAACGTTGTACACCTCTCAGTGCTTCAAACAATGACTTATCGTATAATTATAGTGTATAGAAATCACTCATGATTAAACTTCTTTAGATTCATATTACGTAAGTTCAATATAAACACTATGTTTAATTTGATAGAATATGAGAGAGGGAATGAAAGAATTTGGATGAATATCTAATATTTTGTTTCGATTGTTATATGAGAGAGAACGGAAAGGAATTGGAAGGAAAAGGAGAGAATAATTTCTACTTTGTTTCACCCAATTTGGTTTGGATCGAGATCCTCTACCTATCTTTTTTTTACTCATCTTTTAAACATTTGCTGACATGTGACAACCAAGCAAATGAATGGGTAGGATTAATTTGCTTTTTTTTTTTTTTCCTTCCCATCTAATAAACGACGCCGTTTAGATTATTTGTTTTATTTTTTTTTCTATTTGTTTATCTCTCCCATTAAACAATGTCAGAATCCCTAACTACTCAAACAAACCACACACTTCAGACCTTGATTTTTGGTTATGTTATTTGTCGAAGAGATTAGTCGTTTCCAGATGGGATTTTTGTTTTTATTTATCATCGAAATCTTCTTCGATTTGCTTGGTTTCCAGATGATGTTGAATCTGGGAAAATTTGAAAAAAAAAAAAGATTAACATTCATGGAGTCTGAATGTCTGATGGGAGACCCCATAATTTTTTTTTAGAAAGGAAGAAGATCAAATTAAAAAAAGAAAAGAAATAGTAATAAAAAACGAAAATTATAAAAATGAAGAAGATGAACATCAATGGAGTCTGATGGAGATCCCATAATTAAAAAGAAGAAGATCAAACTAAAAAAACAAAAACTAAAAAAGAAAAAAAAAAAGATGAACATGGATAGAGATCACATAATTAAAAAAAAAAAGATGAACATCGATTCCAAAAAAAAAATCACAAATCACATCCCACCATCATATCTCTTCTTCAATCAATTCCAAAATAATAATAATCTGGAAAAAAAAAAAATTGACAATCAAAATCTATCTACAATATGTTTCCAAGAAGAAAAAAAACACAATCAAAAAATCATAATTTGTTAAATCCTAGAAATTTCTATCACTTCCTCGCAACAATCGCACGCCAGAAGATGCCGATAGAGATGCCCAAAGGACTGCTTTTCTCAGTGGACACATTCACTCCAACATCCAGATCAACCGTCGCCGAAATCAAGAGTTCCGGTTTCCGATTCAAGCCAAAAGCGGTCAATTTTTATGACAAACCGTGTCAAATCAAAAATGGCGAAATCGATTTTCAAGGTAATTCCGTGAAATTGTCAAGCGAGGAGTTTCATGATGATTTTGATGCCGAATCGATTCTTGATGAAGAAATTGAGTAAGGTATAGTCTAATAGGGAATTTGAGTGTGAAGAACGAATCAATCGATGAATCAAACAACAATTACTAGTACGGGAATCAATCGATGAATCAAATGGAATTAGGGCTTGGAATTAGAAGAGGAATACGAAGCATTGAGACATGTAGACGAAGGAATTGAAACTGGTGGAGCTTCCCCAATACAGTTGATGTTCTTCAAATCTCTCTAACCGAATGCCACTAAGAAAAACTAAGGAAAAAGACGACAAGGCAAAAAGATGGAGTAGTTAGGACTCTAAACGGCGTCGTTTATTAGATGGGAGGGAAAAAAAATAAAGCAAATTAATCCTACCCATTCATTTGCTTGGTTGCCACATGTCAATAGATATTTAAAAGATGAGTAAAAAAAAGATGGGTAGGGGATCTTGATCCTTTGGTTTCCACCCAAATTTGGGAGGAAAATGAGAGAAAGGAATCTGTAATTAATTATTTTTTTTAATATCCCAAAACTAACCCTATTAATATTGGGTATTCATATTGTTGAAAGAATGGTATTTTCGTAAATAGAATAAAATAAATTCATTTATTTCTCCCCTCCAAATAAGATTGGTTTCCTTTCATTTCTTTTATATTTATGACCATTCAAACAACAATCATTAAAAACACTTTCTTTTCCTTTTCTTTCGTCGTTTACCTTTCCTTTCTGACGACACGTCGTTGTGATGTCGGTCAAAAGATGAACATTTAAGTTCGACCTCGCTAGCGCGCGAGTCACAAGGACTAGCACAACGGCAAGTGAGGGTATCGTTCCGCAGGGAGGTGGGATCCGCCGACCGTCACCGGTTCTAGCTATTATTACAACACTCCGAGAGAACTCGTGTGTTGCGTTTGCGGAAAAATAAGTAATACTATAAATAAATAAATCACATAACATAATATTTACAAGGATAGGATGGAATGGAGAGATGTATGAAATGTGGTAACACTAGGGAAACGACTCAACCGTAACAATCCACTAATTAAGCTCTAGACTCACTTAGTCCCTCAATATGCAAGTATATCATAGGCTTGTGTCCCCTTAATTGATCTCTAATCTCTCTCGAGTCTTAGAAATCACATCCACACATACAAAGTACACATGAATTCATTAAGTGTCGTGGCACACACACAAGAGCCCTGTATGACAGCCTAGTGTATCTCTCACTGTCTGGTCATATACAGTGGTTATTTCGTTGGGCATGTAATGCGCAACCGCGTGGGCTATACTACAGTAAACAATTCATTTACAATGGCTAACCAAATACGGGATGGCAACCAAGTGAAAGCATTAAGAATACGAGATACCTATACAACACGTATGTTATATGCTCGTGTCCCCTTAATTAATCTCTAATCTCTCTCGATGTCTTAGAGATTACATCCATGCATAAATGCTTGGATTCATTAAGGACTGTGGGACACACACACGAGCTCTACACGCCAGCCTAATGTATCTCTCACTGTCTGGTCAAATGTAGAGGATATCACGCTGGACATGTTAATGTGAACCACGCAATATATAACATATAGCCTAAATATCATCCACAAGGTGGCTAACCAAGTGAAAGCATTAAGCAATGAAATACCCATATAACTACACAAGCACAAGAGGAATTCAGTTTGTCTTTACTCTAGATACGGATTCGGTTTTATCAATCTCCCTAGGATGGCTAGACATGGGAAACAAGTTTACCAAACAACAATGTGCAAATAAGTTGGTTGTTGTTCATTAAGACCATTCAATATAGGTTAAGGGTTCATTCTTTTGATTTGGGAATTTTTCCTAAATCAATTTATTACCCAATCCGGCCAAGGATGAGCAATTGTGCCTTGATAACAAGACCCATTAAGTACAAGAATATGGAACCCAGGCCAATTTAGCAACTAAATGCCTGAACTGAAACCTTTCCTACTCTTTGGAGCTAAATCTCTAACACTCCAATTACTCTAAACATGGCATTTTGGTCATCCATCAATTAATCAACAATCATGGGAAGTTAAATTACACTAGTCCTATATTAAATTACTCTACTCCTAATCCCAATCATGGACACATCAATTTCGGACCTTTATACATATGAATATTGCAATTAAAGCTTAAATCATAAAATTAACAAAGAGTAGAACAAAACCCATATGAAATTAAGCACAAACAACTTATATAACACAAGTGTAGGTTTACAATATTCCCCAAATTGGGGTTACACATCAAAGAAACGAAAATTACAAAGGAAATGAGTAAATAAAAGCAAACCCTTGAAGATAATCCTCCAAAGTTGCTCCATAGCTTCCTAACTCAAATATTGCTCCTAATTCCTTGAAATTTCGTCTAAAATGGGTGGAGGAAGTGTGAAAATGGTGGTGGAGGTGTGTGGTGAGCTCCCATGGAGGGAAAACCTCCATGGGAGCATGGGTCTCTCCTTATTATGTGAAGAATGTGAAGAAGATGAAGAAGATGGAAGAGAGAGAGAGTTGGGCGGAGGAGAGAGAGAGAGGGAGAGTGTGGATTCTGGAAAAACTCAAGAGAAGAGGGGATATATATAGTGGGGAGAAGGGTTTAGGTCAGAATTGAGGGGAAAAGACGAAAATGCCCTTAAGTGGCAGATTTTTGGGGGGTTTCGCGGGTGACTTTCCAGCAGCGCGCACCGTTACGGGAACGGGCATAACTTTCTCCACAAACGTCGGAATCGCGCTCTTGATGAACCGTTGGAAAGAAGACCTCTGGGGCTTTCCAACCATATATAGCACGAAACCCAGTTCGATTGAAGGAGAGAGATATGGCCCCCACAAGTTGAGTGTTCTGCAGAAAACTTTCTTCAGAATTTCCGCCTTGGTTTTGCACCCTTTTCTGCACCCTAGGGCGCCGATTTACAAAAAGTGGGTCTTCTGGTCCCTTTTTACGCCCTTTTCTGCGGCCCCTTAACGCAGAAATGGGGCGCAGAATCTCAAGTTTCAAAAATTGCACATTTGCCCCATAAATTTCATCTTTTTGCAAATAAGCTCCTCTTCTGGAAGAAATCCTGAAACACTTATTTAAGCCGTTAAATATCCGGTTTTACCTGGAAAACAAGCATAAAAGATAAAAGTAAGGGGTTACACAATGTGTAGAAATAAGAGTTATCACTTTCTCTCCTATTCCACCAATCCAACACATAGTGAAACATGTTCAACAATAGGAAGAGTAATAATTACTAAAATTTCACCGACCGGAGAGACAAGATCAACAAGCTCAATGCCAAATTATAATTTGCCATCATCAATGAGTTCCTAAATAACGGTGTTTTTTTTTTTTTTTTTTTTCTGATGAGTACACGCATTTTGACAATATTGCCTTTAACAATATTGATTCAAGCATTATCTTCTCTAATTCCTTGAAATAGTGTATTGCTTAAACACTTTTTTATTACACCAAAATTGTGATGTCTAATAGAAGTCATTATTTTTAATATTAAGAATATAATTATGTAAAACAATTAATTATATGATAATATTTTTACATTAAAGCGCACAATTATTATAATATAAACGTGTTTTATAATAATTCACGATTATAATACAAATTAAATTATGAGTAATGCTGCTTTGTCTAAATTTGGTGTCCACATGATGTGGCAACAATCTAATCCATTTATTTAAATCATGCAAAACAATTTAAATGAATGGATTATAGTGTTGCCACATCATTTGGGCACCAGATTTGGGTAAAGTAGCATTATTGTTAAATTATGATTACATACACCATAAGTTTAATAAATTTGACAATTATTATGGTTTGTAATGATATTATTAATGTACATGATAATGCGTATAGTTTATGAGTAAATTGTTTTTCATTTTAATTAGTTGTTGATTAAATAACTTGAATATATTTAGTATCAAATTATCATGGTAGTAATTAAAACATTGAGTTTCTTGCTTAAATATTAACATTATTAGTATATATCATACGGACTTTTTAAATTTATTAATTATATATTTGAATTGTCATAGGTTTTTTTAATTTTTTTAATTTTTCTTTTTAAGTATTACATAATTAAATAAATTCGGGATTGTTTGAAGAGGGGAAGGACTCGAACCCGCAACTTCATGTTGCAGGTGTGAGGGGTTTTACCATCGGACCAACCTTATCTTGTCATTTGAATTTTTATAGTTGATTATAATTATTAATAAATAATTATAGCTTAATCATAGCAAAAACAAGTTATCATAGCAATAAATCACGAAAACTGATTTTAGTATATTAGTTCTATGGACTATGGGATACTATCAAACACTACCCCTCTAGTTTGGGTTTTTAGTCAAAAATCACCCTCTAGTTTTGTTTTTGGCCAAAAACCACCCTGTATTTTAATTTATTGACCAAAAACCACCCTGTTTTTTAATTTATTAGTCAAAAACAACCATAGCATTAACATTTCTAACCAAATATACCATTTTACCCATATATTCAAATTTAAACAAAATAAATAAATAAATGGACTAATTGCATGCATATGGAACTTTTACCCATAATTACACAAACGTCCACTACCGTTAGTTGACTTCCGTTAACTCTAACCGTTGACCACAATTTTAACCCATAATGAGTAAAGTGTCCATAGTTACCTATTTTATTATTTAAATTAATAATTAAAAAATGAAGCAAAAAAGACAAACAAAAAAAAAAAAAAAAACAAACAAAACAAAAAAACAAAAAAACAAAATCAATCATTTTTTTTTTCTTTCATTTTCTCAACCCCCAAACACAATCCAAAAATAAACTTAACAAACAAAAACCAAAACTCAATCCCACAAATCAAAACCAAAACTCAAATCCTCAAACAAACAACCAAAAATCAAATCCACAAATAAAAACTCAAATCCATCAATACCACAACCAGTTAACCGCATCTATTTAAAAAATATATATATATTAGATTTTCAACCTAGAAAGAAAGCAACTTGCTAATCTTATTTGTGCAATCAAATGATCATTATGAGACAGATCCATTAGTGCATATATATTTTGAATGGTGTTGAAGTTTGCTTCTAATTCAGTCACGGACTTAAGCCTTAAAGAACCTTTGGAAACTTTTTTCACTAAACTATCCAACAAAGTCTCCCAGATTTGATCATATTCTGTTAAATTTGATTTAATTTGCCATGGCTTTCTATTATTTAAAAAAAAAAATACCGCAATTTAATATTTATAGTTCTAAAATAATCACTATTTAAATTTAAATTAATGAATAAATAATATTTTAATCAAAAGATATTATAATTTTTATGTTCATGTAACTGATTATAATATTTGTTAAAATATTGAAAGTAAAACATAATTTATTATTATGATATAAAGATATATTTATATTAATAATTTTAATAAATTTATTTAAGGGTAATGTTGAAATTTTAAAAATACATTGATTTTGGGTGTACATACGATTTTAGAGAGGTGCAAATATCGTCACTCTATTTATATTTAATTGATTTGGGTAAAAAAAATCGAGGCTAAAAAAATTATGGTCCAACAAATTTAGATTGTAAAAATGGATGGTGAAGTAATATTGTGAATATGTCCGGAATAGCTCTAGTTTCATCTGCAAAATATATTGATGCTATCATATATATGAGAAAAACAAAAAATAAATGTTATCTATTGACTTTAACTTTTTTTTCTTCGATTATAATTAATAAATTTGTATCCGTATGAGTGCAGACTAAAGAGAAAATGACCGATATATATATATATAGAACTTACAGAAATACATGTTGGTTTTTAGTTGTGTACAGCTTGTTATCTATTGATCATCTTCCCCAAATGATGCAGATGGATGCAGACTTCTCCGATAGATGGAACTAAAGACAGTTGCAATCACAATTTCTTTCTTTGCACGCGAGAGATGTTCTGGACTCTTCAATGTTTTACAGTGGATCCGTAGGGACACATCCTTCGCGGTTCTGTTCCTCTCACCGTTTGTTCTACGATGGAGGCTTAACAAATATGTACTTGCTTTTGCATTTTCTTATTCTAGAGACTACGATATGTCAATTGTTGTTTGTAAATTAGTGGTGATGTTACGACTGTTATTGTGTAAACGATGAAGTACACACGATTTGGTAGCTGTTGTTAAATTTCATGGTGTGTTTTTCAATGTGAACTCCTGATTTACTCCACAGGACATTCTCTCAATGTGAATTGTATTTCTCAATAATTGCTTACCTTGTTGAAGGTGATGCTCCTCATTTTGTGCTGAAGGTTATGCAACTCTGCTTGGAAACTTGTTGCAGGGTCACATATGTAGTCTTTAGTTTCTGTTGATAGATATATCGAGGTCGAAATTTAAGTATCAGGAGAGAATATCAGAATACTTGGGGAATTTCGGACGCAGTAATCAGGTGAGGTCGATTCATGTAACATGGAATTTACATGTTTATTGATGATAGGTTCAACAAATCTGCCACTTAAAGCTCAAAATTAGCAGCAATAACTCAAATACTATCTTAACTCAATAACACAATTTCCATAATCTTTTTTCTTTCCTCATAGTTAATACACTAGTAATATAGTCAAATTCACTGTTAATCAGAGAGTAATGATGAAGAAAAATTCACCAAGGTAAGCACTGTACATCAACATAACATCTTCCGGATTTCTCCTGTCACATAAGATACAGGATCTACAGCTGAAGCATGGTTTGTGTTCTGTAAGTTTTAAGGGTTTTGATTTTTGAAGAAGCTTTCAACCCCGAGACACAGTTCAGATTGAGTCCATGGACATAGTGATGCATCCAAAACGAGTTTGAGATTTGATGTGACATTTTGGGTTGGGCTTGATGTCCAGCAGATTTGAGTCCATGGATACAGCATTTGGTATACTTTTGAACAAATATTTTAGGTTGCTGTGTACAAATATCAGAACTCTTTGTATACATACATCAATAGAGAAAAAGGGTCATATATATTTCAAGAGGAATTGTTGATGCTTCTTTCTACAATTTTATGAAGAAAAAATAATGAAATAAACTAATATACATTGTGGTCAATAATACAATTCATGCATAACTATTTACATGTCTTTTTTCTCCAAGAGTAGCAATATTTACACTATTCTAAAATTATATATGCACCCCTTTAATCAATTCACCTCATCAAATATTTTTTTTTTATAAATAATTTATTTAAAATAATAATAATTTTATTGAGGTTTCTTTACAAAGTTATAATACAGTAAAATCAAAGAAATAATTTTTTTCGTATTAAACGGGTTCTAATTATATATTATATTTTTTAAAAATCAATCTTTAATATGGTGTATTTACTATATTTTAATGGGGCGCAAATGTTACCACTGTCCGAATGTTAAATTATAATAGTTCATCACAAAAAAAAAAAAAAAAAAAAAAAAGCCCTTAAATTTTATTCGAGCTTTGTATGGATTGTTATTCCATCTGGGTTGGATTTGGTCTTGGGCCTCCTAACCCTTACAGGGTTATACCCATTGGAATTTTACCCCAAGGTTTATATATGTTTATGTTGATGATAAGCATTCAATTTCCTGGTTTCATGCACCATATATAATACTGGTTCATTATTGTATATTTTTATGTAATTAACCATTCTAATTGGTCATCTTTTTCCCTGTCCATGTTACAGATAAAGTTATAGTAACAGTTGATCAGAGTGCTGCTCAGATATGAACACAACAAAGAAGCAAAAATGATTTACAATTATTCAAATTTATTATGCTATATTTTCGTAGAAATATGTTAATTGAGAAGTTTTGCTATTGAAATTTTTTTAACCCGGTAAACTGATATTGAAAAAAATAAATTAATTAAGCTGGTAGATTTTAACTTAATAATTAATATCATAGGGATGTGAGAGCAGTCGAGCAGACAGTAAATTGAGCCCGGGGGCCGGGGCCTTCCCTTAGTTGTTTTTTTAAATGAATTATAATTTATAATAATAATATTATTATTATATATTTATTTATTTGCTATTAAAATAATTAAACTTTATACATTTATATTGGCCCTCCAAAAATAAAATTTTGGCTCCGCCTATAGTCCCCGACTCCCCTCTCTCAAAATTTGTTGCATTTAAAATTTCTTTACTTTATACAATTGGATCCCCTAAAATTTTTTATTTTACTATATTAACCCCATCCCTCCCCCCACCACACCCCCCCTAATAAAATCTTTGTTTTTGAAAAGTCCTAAGGCAGACGAGCTGCAAGGAAATCAAGTGGGTTGTTTGTTTGTTAGTTTTATCGTGTAAATAGAAAATACTCATTTCAAGTCCTAATCAATCACAATATTGATTAGATTTATGTGGTTGTCATCTAAACGGGAAAAAAAAAATAGAGTGGGCAATAAAAACAAGTTGGCCATATGATGTGACCAACCAATAACATTGAATGAACACGTTATTGTGGGGATATTGGTTCGATAGCCATCTACCAAGACAACTTGTCCCAACATAATTGAATAGAGGTTGGAATTTTCCCCAATCGATAGTCATCTACTGCTGATGGATTTTCTTATTGTTTTAGTTTTATGTTTTCAATTTTTACTTAAAAATATTTTATATTTAGGATGATGTTTTAGGGGTAATTTTATCTTTCTACGGGTCAACGCTAATCATTAATGAAATTGACTCGATGTAAGTGGATGTTTGTGTTCATTTATAACATCTTTTTTAAAATCTTACTAGATTAAATAAACCGAGGGTCAGTTAATGTAATTAACCCTTTAAACTATAGGTTAATCGTGGATTTGTGGTAACTGAAAACCAATATTTCTTTGGGGGTAATTTTTTTTTTTTTAAAACAAAAAAAGGGGGATTTGAAAAGACTTAAGTTAGTCACTAAAGTTAGTCAAAAATTGCACAAACTTTCTCTATCATTTGTCAAATTTCATTAAATTCATATCGATTGACTTTGATTATTGAAAAGACTAGAATACCCATTACTCAATTTAAATAAAATTCTTTCAATTTTTTTTTAAAAAAATAAAATAATAAAAAATTGCCCTCAGGGGCGTAGCTCAGTTAGTAAATAGACAAGCTAAGGGCTTGGGCAAATGACTTTCAAGTCGGTGGTTCGAATCCTACTAATGGCAAAAAGCTTTAAAAAAATCTCTAGTCTAAATGGGTGGATAGATAGATACTGTAAAAAAATAATAATAATAAATTGAATAAAATGAGTAAAGTACAAAAATATATATACACCATATCTAGGGATGGGCATTTATCCCTGGATACCCAAATCCACACTTCCCTATCCCTATTTAGGGGGGAATTTTTGGGAAAAAAAAATAAGGAAATGGGTAGGGATGGAGATGATTTTCAGTAAGGACGTTCTGAAATTATAAGTTAAGGACGTCCAACCACAGCCACACATTTATATTGGGTGTGGGTATTTATTAATGTGAGGCTGTGGGCCCACTGTAAATGTATGCTTGATCACTACAAACCGTCACGCTCGCAATAGTACGAGGTCGAATTGTAGTGCAATGATAGAGTAGGGTATCGTCCCACAGAGACTAAGGGATTTAATGATTACTGGCTTTCAAAGGCACGCGTACTATTTGAACAAAACATATGAATGATTTTGAAACTTATCACTAAATTAATTTAAAGCTAATTCTAAGCATGTATTAAGCAAATTAAGTAAATCACACAAGAAAATGATATTTGTAATATGATGAAATTATGCTAGAATTTAGAATCCGCCTCCCCCTTCTAATTACGAATTTCGATCCGCCCAATCTCCCCTATTACGCAAGTAATCGTTATAGGTTCGTGCCCCCTCTAATTAACTCCTAATCTCTTTCGAGCAATAGAAATTGCCCCCAAACATACATAATATACTCAGGCTAATCTAGCACAGTGGGACACACACACGATCCCTATATGCCGGCCTAGCGATCTCTCGACTTTCCGGTCAAATACAGTGGATATCGTGACGAGCACGTTTAGCGCGTCACCTCTCGGTTCATTCACACAACCAATGAATCAATTACAAGATGATCAATCAAGTAAAAGCATTAAGCACACCAAATATCCATATCACAACACAAACATTTTAAGAGAAATTAGGCAAATCATTACAAAAGATTAAGGGTTTGGTGTATTCATAACTCTAGCATATATGTGTTTAGCTCATATTACACATCCAAGTCATTTGAGATAGTAAATTGAAATCAACCATAGCAAATACACAAGATTAAGAGAAGAAGTTGCAAGAAATAAACTAGAATGAAGAACTTCTTCTTTGCAAGCTAGGCTCCAATGACTTGAGCTTTCCAAGCTTCCTTTGATGCTCCAAAGTGAGGATTGATGATGGGTATGGTATGAAATGGAGGTTTATGTAGTGGAGGTGAAGGAATTATGGTGGATTATGGTGAAGAGATGGTGGATTTGATGAATTTGGGGAAGAATATTTGGAGATGAAATGAATGGCGTGAATGGAGCAAAAATTAGATCTAGGAAATTATGAAGCACACTTAGACAAATTGGTAAAGTTATATATATAGGTAGGTCAAAGAGTAGGTCCCAAAAGTGGTGAAAAGCAAGCGGTGGCTGTCATCTCGCAGTACGCTTTAACGTGGTTGTCTGACGAAACCAATCTTGGACAAACTGCCGAAACTCGCGGTTTGAGATTTGGTCTAACGTAGTACACTTTAACGTCCCAATCACGAAAGTTGGCAGCCCTTCACTTCAACAAAAAATGCGATACGAACGCGGTACAGAAATTTGTCTAACGTGATACACTCTAACGAAAACAGGAAAAAATGCTCTTTTAAACCCGATAGTCTCATACTTGCCCGGAAAATCTCCGTTATCGCGCGTAGACTCCTTCTAGAACAAAATGACCTGCAAACACATTATTTAAACATTAAAACAAGGTAAAACTTATGGAAAACGAGATCAAAACATAGGAAATTAGGGGATACGCATAGCATAAAAATAGACTTATCAATGCTATGGTTGGACGTCCTGAAATTATAAAGTCATGACGGTCTTAATTAGAGAAGTATTATTGACGACACGTCGTTGCGATGTCGGTCAAAAGATGAACATTTAAGTTCGACCTCGCTAGCGCGCGAGTCACAGGGACTAGTACAGCGGCAAGTGAGGGTATCGTTCCGCAGGGAGGTGGGATCCGCCGACCGTCACCGATTCTAGCTATTATTACAACACTCCGAGAGAACTCGTGTGTTGCGGTTGCGGAAAAGTGTAAATAATACTATAATATATAAACTAACTACCATAATATATACATGGATAGAATGGAATGGAGAGATGCATGAAATGTGGTGTACACTAAGGAAATGATTCAACCGTAACAATCCTCCTAATTAAGCTCTAGACTCACTTAGTCCCTCAATATGCAAGTATATCATAGGCTCGTGTCCCCTTAATTGATCTCTAATATCTCTCGAGTCTTAGAAATCACATCCACACAATACATGGATTCATTAACTGTCGTGGCACACACATAAGAGCCCTGTATGCCAGCCTAGTGTATCTCTCACTGTCTGGTCATATACAGTGGTTGTTTCGTTGGGCATGTAATGCGCAACTGCGTGGGACATACTACAGCCAATAATTCATTCACAATGGCTAACCAAATACGGGATGGCAACCAAGTGAAAGCATTAAGAATACGAGATACCCATACAACACGTATGTTATATGCTCGTGTCCCCTTAATTAATCTCTTATCTCTCTCGATGTCTTAGAGATTACATCCATGCATAAATGCTTGGATTCATTAAGGACTGTGGGACACACACACAAGCTCTACACGCCAGCCTAGTGTATCTCTCACTGTCTGGTCAAATGTAGAGGATATCACGATGGACATGTTAATGTGAACCACGCAATATATAACACATAGCCTAAATATCATCCACAAGGTGGCTAACCAAGTGAAAGCATTAAGCAATGAAATACCATATAACTAGACAAGCACAAGAGGAATTCAGTTTATCTTTACTCTAGATACGGATTCGGTTTTATAAATCTCCCTAGGATGGCTAGACATGAGAAACAAGTTTACCAAACAACAATGTGCAACAAGTTGGTTGTTATTCATTAAGACCATTCAATATAGGTTAAGGGTTCATTCTCTTGACTTGGGAATTTTTCCCTAAATCAATTTATTACCCAATCCGGCCAAAGATGGATAATTATGTCTTAAAAAGACTCATTAAGCACAAGGATTTGAACCAAGGCCAATTTAGCAACTAACTTGCCTGAACTGAAACCTTTCCTACTCTTTGGAGCTAAATCTCTAACACTCCAATTACTCTAAACATGGCATTTTAGTCATCCATCAATCAATCAGCAATCATGGGAAGTTAAATTACACTACTCCTATATTAAATTACTCTACTCCTAATCCCAATCATGGACACATATCAATTTCAGGCCTCCACACACATGGATATTGCAATTAGAGCTTAATACATGTAATTGGCAAAGAGTAAAACAAAACCCAACCAAATTTAAGCACAAACATACATATATTACACATGTGAAGGTTTACAATATTCCCCAAATCGGGGTTACACATTAAAGAAGCAAGAAATACAAAGAGAATGAGTAAAAGGAGATACAACCCTTGAAGAAATTCCTCCAAGAGCTCCTTTCCATGCTTGGCTCGAAATTGGTCAAAAAACCACTCCTATTCCTTGCAATCTGCCCTAAAATGGATGGAGGAAGTGTAAAATGGGGTTGTGGAGATGTATGGGGAGCTCCCATGGAGGAAAAACCTCCATAGGAGCATGGGTCTCTCCTTATTATGTGAAGAAGATGAAGAAGGATGAAGAAGATGGAAGAGAGAAAGAGTTGGGCGGAGGAGAGAGAGAGGGAGTGAAGGGGGTTCTCTGTAAAAACTGAAGAGAAGAGGGGATATATATAGTGGGGAGAAGGGTTTAGGTCAGAATTGAGGGGAAAAGATGAAAATGCCCTTAAGTGGCAGATTTTTGGGGGGTCTCGCGGGTGACTTTCCAGCAGCGCGCACCGTTACGAAAATGGGCATAACTCTCGCCACAAACATTGGAATCGCGATCTTGAAGAACCGTTGGAAAGAAGACTTCTGGATATTTCCAACCATATATAGCACGAAACCCAGTTCGATCGGAGGAGAGAGATATGGGCCCCGTAAGATGAGTAATCTGCAGGAAACTTTCATCAAATTTTCCGCCTTGACTTTTGCGGCCGCAGAATTACAAAAAAATGAAGTTCTGGTCCCTTTTTGTGCCCTTTTCTGTGGCCCCTAACCGCAAAAATGGGGCGCAGAATCCAAGTTTCAAAAATTACACTTTTGCCCCAATATTTCTTTATTCTTGCACTTTAGCCCCTGTGATTAAAAATACCCTGAAACACTTATTTAAAACGTTAAATACCCGGTTTTACCCGGAAAACAAGTATAAAAGATAAAAGTAAGGGGCTACACAACGTGTAGAAATAAGAGTTATCAATTATATATATATATATACAGTTTTTCTATTGTCAGTTCGAACTAAGATAAGATATATCAGTTCTTAATATTTTTTATTTTTTCTATTCTTAATATTTTTATATTTGTATTTGAATTTGTAATGGATTTTTTTTTTTTTTTAGTATGTATTTTTTAGTAAAACAGAAGAAATTGAGGAACAGGGAAAATTGGGGAAATGGGGATAGGGATACCTTCCCCCAAAACTCCCCCATCCCAATTTTCCCCAAGCAGAGAAATGTTGTTGCTGGGGGGATGGAATATGGATTATATATATATAAACACACACACACACACACACACACACACACACACACATATATATATATATATATGAGTGAGTCTCTCATAAGAAATCTCTTATTTTAATTTCGGTAAGCCACGATGAAAACACATCGACTTTAATGAATTTTAATCTGAATTTTTGTGTGGATGATGAGTTCAATGAAATTTACATATGAACAAAATTTGAAAATTTTCTGAGCACTAGAACTATTTATCCAAATTTTGTTAAATACGAAGGCATCGGAAAATAGACGAAATATAGGAAAATTCAAGAAAAATAGTTCTAATATTCGAAAAAATTTCTCAAATTTTGTTCATATGTAGATTTCAATGAACCCATCATCCACAAAAAAATTCAGATAAAAATTCATTAAAATCAATGTATTTTCATCAAAGTCCTTACTGAAATTAAAATAAGAGATCCCTCATAAGATACTCACTATATATATGCAGTTTAATTTAAAAAGTTTAAACTTTATACATTGGCCCCCTAATTTTTTTATTTTACTATATTGGCACCCAAAAATAAATCTCTAACTTCGCCCCGGTCAACAAAACCAAAGAATGGTTAGATTGATTGTTCTACAGATTTTGAATTGTTAGATTTATTTTGCTAGTTTACCGATAAAACTTTTTTTTTAAAGATATATACCTGTAAAACATTTGATAATCTCATTTTTTTTTTTATATGAATTTCCATTTAAAAAAAAAAATGATAAACACATTGAAAGAAATAGCTTTCATACATTCAATTGAGAGTTTAAATCACACTTTAGACTTACATAATGACAAAAAAAAAAAACAAAAAAAAAAATCAACACAATAAGTCTCGGAAAAGTAATAATAAGGTTACGTTTGATTTTTTGTTTGAAGACTGAACAGTGGTGAATGTTACTGAAGACTGAATAGTAACTGAAAACTGAAGACTGAAAAACATGTTTGTTTTTTTTCATTGAAAACTGAATATAAATGATATGTTTTTTTTTTTTTTTTTTTTTTAATTAAGTTACAAATATATGAAAATAAATACTTTTAAATCTATACCCATCTAACTATTGTTTGTTATATATTTGCATTTTAATTTATTAAAGACAACTATAACAAGTAATTTAATAATTATAAAACAAAATTATTTAGTTATTAATAATATTTCAAATTTATATAAATGATTAAAAAAATCAAATATTTTAATTTAAAAAGTTTTTTTTTTAAATTTTAAATTTTTTTTTTATGATCAATGAAAGAATTCAACCATAAAAAATTATGACAAAATGATAGATATGAACAATTCTTATTTATGTCATAGTTCTGGTGGCAATTTTGTGAACACTGAGTGATGACATCAATTTTTTTTGCAATTTAGAAGTTTACCACCCTCTTGAAGCCTTCTTTCATTTAAGGGAAAATTGCACAAACTTACCCTAACGTTTCCCATTATGGCATAATATTCAACTAATGCCTTTAATTGCACAAACAACCCCTCATTTTAGTCAACTTTAGTTAAAAATAGCCATTGACCATGATTTTTTTTTGAAAGCCCAAAATTGCCCTTGCACTTTATTACAAAAAAAAATCTTAATTGCCCTTTATTTAAAACATTATCTACTTTAAATTATTATAATATAAAAAATAAATACTAAACATAATCCTTTTTAAATATAAAAAAATTCAAAAATAATATATTAAAAACAAAATAATTTAAGAAAACGTTATTTTAAGAAAATACAATTTAATAATATATTAAAAAAAACAATAAAAAAAACATTATTTTGAGAAAATATAATTTAAAATTATGCAAATCCAATATGAATAGTGGTAATGTGCTACATATTTTTAAAATTTAAAACATTTTTTTTTATTTAAAAAGGATTATGTTTAGTATATATATATTTTTTTAATTTTTGAACCAAAATATAATGCGTAATTTATATTGAGTCAAATTATTTTGTCTTATAGAGATGAACATTGAACAAATTTTCGGTGCTACTGTATTTTATTATGACAAATGATTATATTTTTATTTCAAACTCTTGATGATTTTATTTATATTTGTGTTTAGAATACTAAACATAATCCTTTTTAAATAAAAAAAAATTAAAAAATAATATAATAAAAACAAAAAAAATTTAAAAATATGTAACACATTACCACTATTCATATTGGACTTGCATAATTTTAAATTATATTTTCTCAAAATAACGTTTTTTTTTTGTTTTTTTTAATATATTATTAAATTATATTTTCTCAAAATAACGTTTTCTTAAATTGTTTTGTTTTTAATATATTATTTTTGAATTTTTTTTGATTAAAAAAAGATTATGTTTAATATTTATTTTTTATATTATAATAATTTAAAGTAGATAATGTTTTAAATAAAGGGTAATTAAGATTTTTTTTGTAATAAAGTGCAGGGGCAATTTTGGGCTTTCAAAAAAAAATCATGGTCAATGGCTATTTTTAACCAAAGTTGACTAACATGAGGGGTTGTTTGTGCAATTAAAGGCATTAGTTGAATATTATGCTATAATAGGAAACGTTAGGGTAAGTTTGTGCAATTTTCCCTTCATTTAATTATCTTACTATTCATATTGAGAATGTGTTGGGTTGGTATGATACTGTTGTTTTATCAAGTATTGAGTATCATATATAGCAGAAGAAGCTAGTACCGTAACCAGTATGCCTACCACAAAGAATGCAAGATTTTATGGTTATATGAACCTGACATCAGCAAGTATCAACAGTTACAAAAAATGATGAATTCCATTATTCTCTATTCTTTCTTGTTACTAGGAAAACTGTAACAAAATGATACAATGAATAATTTATTTTAGTTGTTTGAGTTTTGAAGGAACTAAAGTTTTTAAAATGTGAAGAAAAAAAAAATATGGTTAGGGTTTTGTTAGAAGACAAAACTAGAAATAAGTTAGATTAGTGAGAATAGTTTTGGAAGTAAAAAAAATGTTTTAAATTCTGGTGGTTTTCAGTTAAATGAAAAGTGAAAAATTTTCACTTTTATGAACAAGTGATTTTAGGGGCTCTTTAAGTGATTTTATCACTTATAAAATCAAACAAAATAACTTAATTGAGCACATTAAGGCTATGTTTGGTAGGAGGGAGGGAAAGTACGAGGGATGGATGAATTAAGAGGGAGAGAGTGTAGAAGAGATGGAGAGGATAACATCAATCCTTCATGTTGTTTGGTATTGAAAAGAGGGTTGGATGGATGGATTAATATTTAATTTATAAAATTACTATATTACCCTTAAAAAAATTGGAGGGTATTATAAAATTGGAGGGCATAATAGTAATTCCTCTCCAATCTTCTCTCCCTCCTCTCATTCGCCCATCACATGAAGGATCCAAAATGGTGGGCCCAGGTGGATTTGCTCTCCACCCTCTCCTCCTCTCCCTCCCTCTCATCTCTCCAACCAAACAATGGATTATACCTCTCCCTCCAACCCTCTCCCTCCCTCCATTTTTCCCTCATACCAAACACAGTGTAAGTGCCATTAAGTATTAAGTGGAAAAATCAAACAGGACAGTCTCGGAATGTTAATAATAAGTCTTGGAAAGACTTAAAAGTCTCGAAAACTACATGAAAAGTCTTGGAAATACTTGAAAAACAATTGAAAAAAAAAATTAGGTAATTTTTGAGACTTTTCAGGTAATTTCGAAACTTTTTAGGTAATTTCTAAGACTTTTTAAGTAATTTTCGAGACTTTTTATGTATTTTCGAGGCTTTCCAGATAATTTTCGAGACTTTTCAAGCATTTTTGAGACTTTTAGTAATTTCCGAGACTTTTTGGACAAAAATAAAATTTTCCGAGACTTTTGGTCATTTCCGATATTTTCTGGGTATAATTGAAATATTCCGAGACTTTCTAGGCAAAAATGAAAAGTCTCGGTAAATTTCATTTTTGCCTAGAAAGTCTCGGAAATACTTGAAAAGTCTTGAAAATTACCTGAAAAGTCTCAGAAATTACCTAAAAAAAATTTCCAATTTTTTTTCATCTTCTTCTTAATTGACCTCCAATGGAGTTTCACCTCCATTGATGGAGGATTTTGAAAAAAAAAAAAAACCAAAATAATGAAGAAGGTTAATGTGGAGAGCATTTTTATTTTTATTTTATTTTGTCTGTTCACCATAATAGATGTCATTTAAACTCAAGTTATTAAAGTGGTGATAGTCTTAAAATACACTCTCAAAAAGGTGCTATATAAGTTTCGAACCCATGTGAATTAAGTTTGAAAATAAGTAAAAATGGTAGTTTTGAACGTAAATAAAAAAAAAAAAATAATACCATTTAATTTTATATATTTAAATCAAAATTTAAAAAAGTAGGATATAAATAGGTTAGTAGAGGGTGCCAATAGCACCACTCTTAACAAAGACAAAGGGGGAGGTGGGTTTATTTTATTCGATTATAATGAGATTAATTTGCTTTTGAGATTACTAATCTCATGTTCCAAAACGTGATCAAGCGCAAAATAAGGACTAAATTTGTCAAATCCCAAACTAATCCGGTGTGCCAAACATGGACTCAAAATTTTGAAAAGTCCTAAGGCATACAAGCTACAAGGAAAACAATTGGGTAGTTCGTTTTATTTATTTTAACTTAAATAGAAAATTCTCATTTCAAGTCCCGATCAAACACAATATGGATTAGATTTATGTGGTAATTACAACTTACAATATCGATTAGATTAGATTCATGTGGTTACAATATCGATTAGAGTTCTGTGGTTGTCATCTAAATAGGGGGAAAAAAAATTAAACATAGGGTAGGCAATAAAAATATGTCAGACCATTTCTGATTTATGTCTGTATCTATGCTAACTTGAACCAAACGGACCACCTTACATGTATGTCCCGCTCATGTTTTCAATTATAGACAACGCAGCCTGTATTCTTCGATCTTTTTCGTCACCGCAAATATGCCCCACTCATTATTATTTCAAACTTTTCATCTTAGACATGACAAAGTCTCTGATGCATCTAGTTATCTACCCTAAAAATGTATTAATTATTTAAATATATATAAATTCATTTTAGTGTCAGCCGGGCGGAGCCAGAAATTCAAGTTTAGGGAGGTAATTATACAAAAACAAACAAATTTAGTGCGGCTAAAATGAAAACAAATTAAAACTTAACAATAATTTTATTGTTTTTATATGTAGATTTTAGAGTTTTTTTTATAGGGGAGGAGGACATAGCCCCCACCAACCCCTTTCTCCCTCCGCCCGGGTGTTAAGAGACTCAAGACTGCCACATCAACTTATAAATAGTAGGGAGCCTCTCTCTTAATAATAATAAATAAATAAAAATAGTTGGATTAAATTATAAGATAATATATTTTTTTAATTCTCTTAAAAAATACTTGATCTCAATCATTTATTAAATTAATAATTTGTTGAAAAGTATATATTAGATTGACTATGATGTTTTAATTTCTTAAAATATGAATGTGTTGTTGATTGTTTTATTCTTCAAATTCAAGTATAGTTTGATTCCATCTCTAATTTTTCATAATACAATTAAAAATTGTAGGGGTTGTATTTTCCTATTGCAACAAAAAATTATTTAGTGTCAATAGTTTTGAGTGTGTTTTTTTTCCGTGTAACAGACTCTAAATTTTGTTGTTATATAATTATCAATTTTGTTCGTCATGAAGATATTAAGGGGAGTGTATTCAATTAGGATTAATTAGGATTCTTGAAGACATTTAAAGACATTTTTTAAGTGACAGATTTTCATGGATTTCTACAGACTTTTATAAATCCACATGGACTTTCATTGATTTGTTTAGACATCCATCTCAGACTTTTATGGATTTGTTTATACATCTATCTCAAACTTTTATGGATTTGTTTAGACATCCAAGGATTTTCATGGATTTGTTATCTCTAACTTATATATCAATAGTAAGCTAATTATAGCTAATTATAAAAAAAAAACATTTGAAGTTGGAATGAGCAAAATTTGATACACCAGTCAATCTATATTTGCATATATATATATATATATATTTTGAGGTTGTTGCTGATGAAAACAAAGCGATTGAATTGAATCCAAAATTGGCTAAGGCTTTCATGAATTTGTTATCTCTGACTTATCAATAGTAAGCTAATTATAGCTAATTATCAAAAAAACCTTTGAAGTTAGAATGAGCAAAATTTGATACACTAGTCAATCTATATTTGTGTATATATATAGTCTGAGGTTGTTGCTGATGCAAACAAAGCGATTGAATTGAACCCAAAATTGGCTAAGGCTTATCTGCGTAAAGACACTGCTTGTATGAAGTGTAGATGAATTATTTTTCTTTAAAATAAAATGCTAATAAAGAGTTTTTCAATTAAAAAAAAAAAAAAAAAAAAAAAAAGCTAATAAAGAGTGAGCATTTTTTGTGTTTGATTGAAGGCTCTATAGATTAATTTGGTGTTGTTTTGTGCAATTCTGGCACGTAATGAGTTTTGTACTTGTTATACTGTATATAATTATGTGACTGCAACATATTCTCACATATATAATTATATGCAGTTTTTTTTTTTTTTTTTAATTCACAGAACATACTGGGGATGGAAGCTTATTATTCTTACATGCATCGGTTTTTTTAATTTTTACATATTAGTGCTTTTCGTTTCTGATTTGAGAGAGAGAGGGAAAGCAAAATCCACCAAAATCTTTGGGGAGAAGGCTGGACATGTTATGACATTTGATATTTATATCTTTCACCATCAAGTCCACCAAAATCCATCAAAATCCATGACTTAAGAAAATCCTTTAAAATCCAGTCCTAATGGAATACACCTTGATTCTTGTAGACATTTTTAAAGTCCCAATTCAATACACCTGGATTTGGAAGGATTCTTTAAAAGTCCATATAAATCCTAATTGAATACCACTGGATTCATATGGACTCTTTTAAAGTTTTTAAATGTCCAAATTGAATACACCAGGATTTATAATGTCTTTAAATGTCCTCAAGAATCCTAATTGAATACACCCCCCTAAATATCACTTTCAACAATCTATTGTCAATATAAATTAATAATTATTAATTTATTGATAAATTAATATATCTATTAATAAATAAATTTTATATGGTCCAACGTTAACTTATAGAGATTATATTATAGTAGGGATTGTTTCTGTTAATGTTTCAAACTAGGTTCTCTATTTTAATTTTGTGAAACTATAGGGGTGTTAATAAAATAATATTTTAAACTATAGGTTAATAATTGTGGTAACTGAAAACCAATATTCTTTGGGGTAATTATAAGTTTCTACTAAGTTAATTTGGCTTGGAGAATTGAAGTAGTTTGCACAGACTTTCTCTATTGTTGGCCAAATTCTTCTAAATTCACGTTGATTGACTTTGATTATTATTATTTTTTTGAAGGATTGACTTAGATTATTGAAAAGACTAAGAGCATATCACATTTTAGCACATGTGGTAGTGCACCTCTTTTCCACATTATTACGTAGTAAGGAGTTCAAATTCCACCACCATGCACAACACAAGAAAGTCCATGAATATGTCATAGTTGATACAACTTTTTCTATGGAAATGAATAAACCGTATCATAGTTAGAGCTGTGATCGACAAAACGTCATGGTCCATGGATCCTATTTCTTTTGATAATTCAACTCAGAGAATGCATGAAAGCTTTCTTCTCATTTGCTGCCTTAAGTTGAACCTCCATCACCCACAAAATCTTTCAATTTTCATCTTCTTATCAAGTAAGTCGGGATAACTACATCTATTGGAAGGATCAAGTTCTGCCACCTATCGGAGGACTGGATTAATATGATGACTTCATCTCAAGTCGGACTTTTCAATAATTTTGAACCCTAAAATCGGTCCAGCCTGTATTCTGATATTTTTCTTCTTGTTGTGTCCTTGTCTTTTAATTTTCCAGTCCTTTGTTGTTATTTTCAGTCTTCTCGTATTTCGACAGCTACGGTTCGGTGTTGAATGCATGTGTTGTAAATAGGCATGGTCCATTGATGAGTATTTCTTTGGGGGTAATTACAAGAACTTTCCTTTTTCAAAAAAATAAAAAATTGGTAACTCCAATTTCAAAATAAACGCGCATCACTTCTTAGTACATGTGATAGTGTATCTTTCTCTCCACGTCGGTGGTGAAGGGTTCGAGTCCCACCATACGTGATTTACAAATATGTGTGGAGAGTTTTTTTCCGATTTATGGGAATAGATATCCGAACCGCATATATATTGTCAAGTCTGACAGCCTACTGTAATAGTTGTAATAGTACTTAAAAAAAAAAAAAAAAATTACACTTTCCTTAAAGTTTCAAAAATAAAACTTTCCTTGAAGTTTGTCAAAAATTGCACAGCCTTTATCTATCTTTTTATCATTAATCAAATACGTTAGCTAGATTCACAATTGTTGTAAAGTGTGAAAGTCTGCTATGTAATATCATAAGTTAATTCCCTAATTTAGCTTTTGTTAGCATTTTTATCGGCAAGAATTACGGAACATATCGATCCACGTCATTAGAAATCCACGTCATTAGAAAGTCAAAGCTGATCCACTTCATCAGCGGGTTAACACACAACACGTGTCAACACCACGAGAGCAATAAATATAAGCAGAGTGACCAAAGTCTACTCGCCCGACAGGGTCTATTTGCCAAATATGACATGTTCACTAGAGTAATTCTAATCAAAGGGAACAAGCAGATTCCATTAAACAAATACCCCTTTCATAAAATACCCACAATAAATCACCAATAATTCAAAAATCCAATAAGAATTCAATTCAATTCAACTAAAATCTCCAAACACTCTATTGTAAAATAATAATAATAATAATAATAATAAATCAAACATTACAAATACATGAAAATCAAGCCCTCATCCGACGCTAAATCTTGTTATGCTATTTCAATCGATCGATTACAAAAGAAAACAGAACCAGCAAAGTTATAGCAAATCAACTGAGCAGAGATCAGACCACAGATTGTTGACAGAAACTGGAATGTAGATATTGAGCATATAAGAAATGTGTAGTGCCATGAGAAAGACATCACATGAGGAAAGCAACACTGCCATCTGCAGAACTTCTGGACTGGTCCTCTCCTTCCATTTGCTTGTTTCGTTAGAAACTTGAACTGTGCGGTGATCAATTGGTTGAATGCAGAGAATTTTGATCATCTCAGAGTTTTTCATCTCCAATAACATTTTGCTGCACACTCTCAATCGAGTGAAAGAAACAAAAATCATTAGGAAATATAAATTATTTATGCTAATTCTTGTGATTCTCTTCAATTGATCAATGAACATTGAACAGTGACATATTCAAGAAATAAAATGATTCTAATCGTGAAAGTGAAGTTATCCAAATATTTCTAGCCATGGCATTTAGTTTGTGCAGGACCAAGGTTTTAAACATGAGATGTTAGAGGAGAGAAAACATTGATCATCAATATGCTGTGGAACTAATTCGGACTTAATTTCTAACAATTAAGCAAAGGGAGTGAGAGGAATTCATCATTAATTAATCCTGCAAAACAAAATTGTGACCACACTAAATGGACAAGTATATATAAACCATAAAGGCTATTGCATTTTGCTGCACACTCGGGCGAAGGATAGAAAATTGATTAGCAAAATATAAATGAAAGATGCTTATTTATAACAAAAATGTGAAATGCCAAGTGGGATTTTGAAGGATTTGGAGAAATTAAAATAAGAGCAAGATCTTGTGATTATCTTCAATTGAATGAATAGTGAATTATTCAAGAAACGAAATAATGATTCTGACATTGAAATTATTATTATTATTATAGACCCTTTCTATTAACTTCTAGAAAATTATCAATAATGGCAGATAAATAGTATGAAAAAAAAAGACATTATTAACAGAAAACCAGAAAAAAAAAAAAAAAAAATCTATAATCTGTAAATTAGTGAAAACAACAAGAAACGCCAATGAAATTATTCAAACATTTCTGTCCATGGAATTTATGGAGAAAATGGAGAATAAATAAACATGATCATCAATAAAAAAAAAAATGTTCAACTGTGAAACTTCAGACTTAATTTCTAACAAGCAAGGGGGTAGTAGGAAAATTCATGATATTCATCTTTAATCCTGCAAAACAAAGTTGTGACCAAAGTAAATGGACAAGGATAAACCAGCATGGCTAATGATTGTTATAGTTTAAAATGAATCTAAAAAACTATGCATGAATATGTGTGTGTGATAGGGAAGAAAACAAGAAATACCTGGGTAAAAGTTGAGTTACATCTGACATGCATGCTCAACGTATTTGGTTGCCGTTAATAAACTTGATGGGGATGTGAGAAATCTTGTCCCAATAAATACCTTGGTCCTTTTGGCACAGGTCTGTCAATGAAGAACATCCACTGATTCTCAGAGAAGAAAGAGTGCTGGGCAGCCTCCCGTCTGAAAAGCTTTGAAGTCTATCACAGTTGATTTGCAGATTTGTAAGCAAGGTGAGGTGCTGAAGCCCACTGAGATTCAATATTTCAAGCACTGGAAATTCACCAATTTGAAGAGAAGTTAGGGACACGGGAAGTAGACCATCTTCTGGAAATGAGGTCACATCCGCATATGCACATTCAATGGTCAAACAACTGAGTGATGCCATGTTTCTCATACCCCACTCATTCTGGGGAGTGAGATTGACACAGTTCTGGATGGTCAGTGTCTGCAAGCTCAGGGGCAAACCACCATCTGGGAACGACACAAGTTTTGGACAACTTGATATTTTTAAGGTTTGAAGGGAACTGAGGAGTGTGTGCATCTGTTCTGGCATTGACTTGAGCTTATTGCAATTTGACACTGAAAAAGTTTTCAGGTTTGGAGCGGGCAATCCTCTTCCAGAAAAGGACTCCATATTGTGGCATTCACTAATTTTCAACTCCTGCAAGAAATTGAGATGCTGGTGGAGATCCCTTGAGATATTTATTATTCTGAGATCTTTACAATCATGGATTTCAAGAATTTTAAGCATGCCGGAGAAGTTCAGTGTGAACTCCTCGAGATGATTACAACTCCTTATGTGCACAGGCTCCAGTTTCGAGCACTCACTGATATCAAGTTCTTCCAGACGAGGAAAACAGTTTGGTATCCTACTCAGATTTTCACATTTCCATATATGAAGCTTTTGGAGTAAGGGAAATCCTTCTCCAGTAACTGCCGATGGTGACCATTCTTTCCACCTTGGCATGCCGTAAAACTTCAAAATGCGTAGGGATGCAAATGAAGAGGAGCCATTCCCGTAGAAATCAACACCAATGCTCTCTAATACTGTCATGTTCTTAACAGAGAGTTCTTGGAGAGATGGTAGCTGACCTAGTGATGGCAATGATGGGCAATTTTGGCAGTCACTAAGTTGTAGGATCACCATTTTAGAAAACGACGAATCTCCCAGCCAATCCGGTAACCTTGAGCCACTAAACCCCACAATGGATAGTTTTTCGATATTTTCATGAGGGCATAACTTTTCAAGAATAGTTTCCTTATCAACTTGACCATTACTGCTCCAGTTGAATTCTAGCTCTTTGATATTCTTCTTATCCTTCAATTTGGTATTTTCAGCATCTTCAACATCTTTTACATTCTGCAACTCTAAAATAGAAAGTTTGCCGCGAAGAAGTAGCAGTCCACCCAACTCACTAATGCTTGAACCTTTGCCCACAACAAAGGTTGTGAGTATTTGAAGACTCTTTAATCTACCAAATTCAAGTGGCATTCTTTTCAGGGACTTGGTTCCGTTCAAATCAAGATGACCTAATTTAATTAGGTTTCCCATATTTGCTGGCAACTCAATGAGATGGATACAATATGACAAAATCAATGTTTGTAAGTTAAACAAACAAACTATTGACTTAGGTAATTCTGTGATTGCATTGTGAGAGAAGTCCAAGTACCGTAAATGTAACAACTTTTTGAAGTCACCAGGCAACTTATTGATATTTCCATAGTGAGACAGAGATAACACCCGCAATCGCTTTTGTTTTGGTAATAATTCATGAACAACCATTCTATTGATGCTACACGATCCACCAGAACCTGAACAGCTCAATGGTAGGAAGGTCCGTAGAAATTTTGCCTCATTCAAGGCATCAAATTTCTCAAGATTACTGTCATCAAATGGGTCCATAACATATGAAAAATGACGAGCCTTCCTAGAAATACTGTGTGACTTGCCTTTTTCAAATTTGAAGCAAGATTCGCTAGATGCAAATTGAGCTAACTCATTGATAAGATCATGCATTATAAAATATGATTTATCATCATCACTTGCTTGTTGAAAAAATGACCTTGAAAATAATTCATGAAAGTATTCGATGCCTACCTCTTCCATTGTTCTACCACTTCTTGGCTGTTGCAAGAAACCTTCGGCCATCCACAACAGAACTAACTTCTCCTTGTCAAATTCAAAACCTTTTGGAAATATTGAACAATAAGCAAAGCATTGTTTTAGAGGAGAAGAAAGATAGTAGTAGCTCAATCTCAAAGAATGAAGAATATCACTCTTATCATTGGGCAGATCCCATATATTACTGTTTAAAATATTTTCCCATTCATGGACTTCTACTTTAGAGTAAAGTAGACTCCCCAATACTTTTGCAGCTAAAGGCAAGCCACGACACTTCTTCATTATTTCTTGACCAATTGACTTTAGATTCGAAGGTGCATGATGGAGAGAACTTCCAAATGCATGATTTGCAAACACCAACCAACAATCTTTATCTTCTAATGGCCGAAGATGACAAGAATGAATGGCACGCATGGTTGATGCAACACCTTGACTACGCGTTGTCACAATAATACGACTTTCGGATGCCCCAGCTATTAAGAAATTCTGCAAAACATCCCATTTACTATAGTACTCGTTCCAAACATCATCTAAGATGAATAGAAATTTCTGACCATTGAGTTCTTCCTTCAACTTAACTTGGAGCATATTTAGATCTGTTATGTCACATTGCTGAAATGTGACCGACTCATAAAGAGTTTTAGTCACCTTGAACACATCAAAATCTTCAGAAACATATACCCAGGCTCTTATTGGAAAACGCTTCTGTACAGTCGAGTCATTATACAAAAGTTGAGCAAGGGTAGTCTTCCCAACTCCAGCGATCCCAATTATTGCAACCACAGGAATGTCCTGTCCATCTGCATTATTATCAGATAGCAAGAAATGCAGAATCTTCTCCTTATCATTTTCTCTACCATATACTGTAGTTTCCTTCACTAAAGATGTTGATTGCAATCTTGGAGATGGTTTTCCACTGTAACTTTCTTTCAAACCAAGAACATCTTTGTGCTTCACTATGTTTTGGAGCTTCAAGGTCATCTTTTTAAGCCTAGACTTCGACTCCTTGATCCTTTTGTCGAGTTTGGATTTGCTTTCTTCTTGCGACTTATGTTCAGCCAAGGCCAGAGAATTGATCTCATCCAACAAGTCGGCCGTATGGTAGGCAGCATCTTTAAGCTCATCAACCCATTGTCTGACGAACGGATTTATGATCTGCTTCTCCTCTGCATCACTAAGGACCGCATTGACTTGCAGCATTGCGGTCTCCAGATCCTCTAAGAGAATATCATTGAATTCATGCCTTCGAAAGAACTCGATAAGATTTGTCCGGGGAGATAGTCTGTCAAACAGAACTTGAAGGGAAGCTGATAGAACTGCACTTACAATTGCTTCGACAACAAACACCATGATCTCTAGTTTGCAACAGTGAAAAAGAACAAGGCTTCAGCTTCAACTTCAACTTCAACGAACTGAATTATGAGAAGAATAGCTCAGATGAACTTTGCTTTGAGAGTCAATGTAAGTATGCTAGACGCTCATATTATTTTTAATTTTTAATTTTTTATGTACAAGAATAACTATAATTCTTTCATTGGTTTTCTCCATCTGTATCCTGACGTGGATGGATTGTGGTTGTCTGATGGGTTTTGAAAATTTTGATAGTTTAGATTTGAATTATATGATAGATTTGGATGCACCGGTAGTGATGTTAGATGTCTATTTTGTTTTGAGTGTCCTGGTTGTCAATTTTGGAAGGGAGTAGAAATCAATGGGTGTGCATTGATTATGTGAGAGATGATGTCTTGGACTTGGACTACTTTGATTTGTGGTTGAGGTAGGAGATAAGGCAAAAGAGGTTTGAGAGAAGTGTTTGTTGAAATGTGTGAGAGAGATGATGTCTTGGACTTGGACCAGTTTGATTTGTGGTTGAGGTAGGAGATAAGGCAAAAGAGGTTGTTGAAATGGTAGAGGAAGGTGTTGCCGTGTTGGATCCAATTCCTCCTCTCTCCATTAAATGTGGCAGCCATTATTTTACCATTTTAGAGACTTTTGTCATATTTGTTTTTATTATTTATTTTTACGTAATGGTATTTTGGATTTTTCAAAACGCAGCGGGAGTAAATCTAACGGGACAAATTAAATATAGGATGTGTGATTGTGGAAAAATGATTTTGGGCTATTTGATTGCCATTATATCAAGTACAATTCTCAAACGAGATATTAATCAAATTTGGTCAAAACATCGCAATGGAGATTCGGTTTACATATGGATTTTTTTTTTCTGTTTTTCTAATGGATAGTGGTTTTTTTTTTTTTTTTTTTTATCTCCACTGTCCATAGGACGAATAGTGAAGGTCCATTTATTTTATTTTTCATTTTTAAGAGAGCAAAAATCGGATAAAAAGATGAAAATACTCTTACTAGAGTTAATTTTAAAAAAATTTGACTATCGCTTAACTTTAGTTTCGAAAAGTTGTTCAATGAATAGTTAAACCTCATTCAGAAAAGTTGTTAGTGAATAGCTAAACCTCAGTTAGATTGAGTGTAATTATACAAGCAGATGAGAAATTGCAAAAACTTTCCTAGTGAAAACTCCATCAATCCATCATCATTCTCTTCATCTTCTTCTGCCCTTTCTATTATAATTTATATTTCGTTTTTATATCACAAAAAGTCATGTCTGAGATAAAGATGGCCGAGGGAAGCATGTCCGAGATAGAGTTGGCCGAGGAAAACATGTTTGAGATGGAGATGGCCAGGGGAAAGATGTACGTGAAAAAGATGCCGGAAGATGAGACGTCTGAGACAAAGAAGGCAAAGAAAAAGATGTCTTGGAAAGAGATAGCAAAGAAAAAGATGTCTCGGAAGAAGATCGCCAAGAAAAAGATGTCTTGGAAGAAGATCCCTAAGGGATCAAAGATGTCTTGGAAGAAGATCGCTTGGCGACCTGAATTTAAGAAGGATCTGCCAAGTTTCAGTCACATTGTTCACGCTGCTGAGTCGAAAGTATATGAGAACAGAGATGTGAAATGGTGGTTTGACGAGCTCAAAGAAGTCATGTATGATCGTGATGATCTGCAGGACGAGATTGACACCAAAAGATTGCGTCGCCGCTTGGAAAACAAGCCTCTGAACATAAAAACTTGGCTTCGGGAACTCATCTCTACTACATTGATAGAACGGCGGTGGAAAGAGATAGTTGCAAGAATAGAATATCTTCAGATACAGAATAAAATACTTGGATTACCATTTCTCCCATTCGACAAATATTCTACTACGACATATGCTACTACGGGACATACGCAAGTAATGGGAAGAAATTTAATACCAGTTGTGAAAGACAGTTTCGAAGATGGTTTCCAAGTAGTATATGGTAGAGATGAAGATCAAAAGGCTATAATTAAGCTCTTACTGTCAGACGATGTATATGCTGATCATATGGATGTTATTCCCATTGTGGGACTGTCCGGAGTGGGCAAAACTACCCTTGCTGGGCTTGTATACAAAGATAATAGAGTGAGTAAACACTTCGACTTGAAAGGGTGGGTTTATGTTTCAGACGATTTTGATGTTTTCCGGTTCACCAAAACTCTTCTCGAGGTATTCACTGGTCAGACTTCAGATATTAAAGACATATATGACCTTCAAGTCAAGTTGAAGGAGAGTCTCTACATGAAGAAATGTCTTCTCGTTTTGGATGATGTTTGCTGTGAGGACTCTTCTGTCTTGGCAATGATGTGTGAGCCTCTTCTAGCGGGAGCAAAAGGAAGTAAGATTATTGTAACTACACAGTCTGCATCAGTTGCAAGCAAGATGGGTACTTGTACTGCTCATTGTTTGAACCCATTAAGATACGAAGATAGCTGGATGCTTTTTGCAAAATATACATTTGATGATAAAAATAACGGTTCATATCCGGAATTAGAAGCCACTGGCAAACAAATTGTTACCAAGTGTGATGGATTACCTTTGGCAATTGTGACACTAGGGGACATGCTGCGCTTTGACCTAACAATTCATGCATGGGAAGCTGTTTTAATGAAGACCCCTGACTCGTGCACAAGCGACTTTATTCCTGTTCTTCTCATAAGTTATAATTCTCTTCCTGCACATCTCAAACGATGCTTTGCTTATTGTTCTATCTTTCCTAAAGATTATGAGTATGAAAAGGAGAAGTTAGTCCTCTTATGGATGGCAGCAGGCCTCCTGCAACATGTAGTGGATGGTCATAAGTACTTCGATTATTTGACCTCTGGGTCTTTTTTTCAACAATCAAGTGCCAATAAATCCCGCTTTGTTATGCACCCTGCTATGAATGATTTGGCTCGACTTGTATCAGGAGATTTTTGTTCCAGATTGGTGAATAACGAGTCTCAAATGGTGTCTCCTAAAGTTCGACATTTATCGTTTTCTGGAGACTTAAATGCTGAGAGATGTAAGGCCATTTGTCAAGAAACCAACTTGGTAAGGACCCTTTTGCCATATAAATTGCCAGTAGCGGAAACAGCATGCCAATTAAGTGACCTGGAGGATTTGTTTATGGCACTACGGTACTTACGAGTCCTTTCTTTATCTCATTATCATATCACTGAGCTGCCTGATTCGATGAAGAAATTGAAATTTTTACGATACTTAGACCTCTCTCACACTGCAATTACTAGGTTTCCTGACACTGTAAGTACTCTCTACAATTTGCAAACATTGCTGTTGTCATGTTGTCATTTGCTAGCTGAATTGCCTAAAAACATGGGGAACCTTGTTAACTTGCGGTATCTAGATATAAGAGAAACTTGTTTAGAAGAGATGCCAGCAAAAATGGGTTTCTTGACAAGCCTCCAAAGTTTATCTAATTTTGTTGTTGGCAAAGATAGTGGCTCAAAAATTATGGAGTTGGGACCCCTTTCAAATCTTCAAGGGACCCTTCACATTTCCCAGTTGCAGAATGTGGTATCTGCTGGAGATGCATGCGAGGCCAAGTTGAAAAATAAGGCAGGTCTTCAAATGCTTGGGTTGGAATGGAGTGACGGCACAGTGAATTCCCAGAATCAAACAGAAGTGCTTCAACAGCTGGAACCTCATAAAAATTTGGAAAAACTCAGTATTATATCTTATGGTGGGAGAAGTTTTCCAAATTGGTCAGGAGATTCTTCATTCAATTTGGTTTTCTTGCATCTTAGCAACTGCAATAGCTGCTCACACTTACCTCCACTTGGGCAGCTAGCATCTCTTAAGGAACTCAAAGTAGAACGGATGAATAGAGTAAAATTGGTTGGTCTAGAATTCTACGCGACAAATTATTATCGGGTCAAACCATTTCCATCTCTAGAGAGATTAAGTTTTCAGGAAATGTTGGAATGGAAAGATTGGACTTCTCCTAAAATTGAAGGAGAAGAATTCCCCAGCCTTAAGTGGATTCGCATTTCAGGATGCCCCAAGTTGGAAAAGGACTTACACTTGTGTCTCCCTCCATCAGCAGAAGTTGAAATTTCAGATAGTCCACTTCTAAAAGTTCCAGTGAGAGATGACTTGCAGTTACATGATGGTGACAAAATGCAGTTCGAAAATGATGATAAGGTAGCAGGTAGACCTCCAATGCATAGGACTGATGTCCCTTCCACATCACACAGCTCTCCTCCTGAATCGTCCAAGCTTTTAACTGAATTGGCACCCTCAAAACTTCCAGTTATTGTTGAAAAGCAGTTACATGAAGGCCATAAGTTGCAATTCAGAAGAAACGAGAAGCTACCGGATAGACCTTCAACTTCAAGAGAAGTAGAATCATCAGAGTTAGTTGACAGCAATGAGGTGCAGCGAACTGATGTTTCAATGACTGAGGATTCATGTGCTCAGCATGGAGGTGCATCAGATAACTATCCGGCTGCAACTGATAGATCATCTGATACTGATACTGATGATCCGATCAATGTTTGGTATGACGAAGAAAGTCTGGATGGCAACTCTAGTCCTGAACAAGAGAGCTTGAATGTTTCAGAAATTTCACAATTAAAAAGGTTGCCACCGAAGCTGTATGACCTCAAAATTGAAGGAAGTGATGCCCTCGAGTCTCTTCCTGAGGAATTAATGCACAACAACAATCGTTATCTCCGACGTTTGTATATCATCGGTTGTCATTTTCTCAAGTCCATTCATGCAAGAAGTTTACCCAGTGCCTTGAAAACTCTATATATCAGTAAATGTGAGAAATTAGAGTTTCTCTCCCCTGAGGGGACGATAACCGAGCATACATCCCTTGAACACTTGTGCATAGAAAACAGCTGTGATTCTCTAAATTCCTTCCCATTAACCTTCTTTCCGAAGCTTAGAAGTCTTTTTATCCAGGGTTGTGCTAATTTTAATTCTATCTCGATTGGATTAGAGGATCACAAGTACCTAGATGCCTTGGAAATTCGGGATTGCGCTCAGTTGAAATCTTTCCCAGAAGGAGGACTGCGTATCCCCAACCTGACATCAATTCTACTCTCTAATTGCAAGAATCTCAAAGCACTTCCAGGGCAGCTGCACAGTCTCACATCTCTTCAATCACTGTTTATAAATGAGTGTCCAGAACTTGAGTCAATTCCAGAAGGGGGTCTTCCCTCTAGCTTAAATTTGTTTTGCATAAGATCTTGCCACAAACTCACACCTCGTATTGAGTGGGGATTGCATCAGCTAAATAATTTTAGCCGTATCGAGATTGAAGGGGGATGCAGAGACTTGGAGTCATTTCCAGAGCAGAACCTGCTTCCAATGAAACTCAACTCTCTACAAATCAGCAGATTCCCAAATCTCAAATTTTTGAACTACAAGGGGCTTCAACACCTGACATCTCTTGAGACATTGAAGATCAACAGCTGTGGCGAGCTTCAATCCTTGTCTGAAGAGGGCCTGCCTTCTTCTCTAAGTTATTTGTATATCAGTGACTGTCCTCTGCTGAAATCAAAACTTCATAACAAGAGAGAGGAGTGGTACAAGATAGCTCATATTCCTCACATACAAATTGACGGGAAAGTAATCTCATAAGTAAGTCTGGAATATCCTCCATTTTTATGTGCAAGAATTTATTAACTATCACTTTACTGTGATTCTTACATTCTCGTTTTCAATTTCCACTTTAAAAATTTTCTATTCTACAAATGTTGGAAGTCTTTTGACATTAATAATCTCTCCACTGGGGATCATCAAGCATACAAATTAAGAAGCTTGTAACAAAATGCACAATTTGATTCACAATTTTAGTTATGTGCACAGGTTTGTCATCCATTGATCATATACAAATGTTGCAGGAGCATGAAGACTTCTGCTGTAAATAGAGCTAATAACAGAAGCTTCTACTAGTTTCTACATTTCTCAGCATGTGGAAGCAGTTCTTTACTACTTGTGTATAGATGCATGGTTATGGTTGTGTTCCTGTCAATATTCAATCTACAACAGAGAAATTGCTTGGATGCTTGGTAAATATGTATTTGCTTTTGCATCTTCTTATTCTATCACAGGATCCAATTTCATGTTGATTAGTACTTATAATGCCATGACTGAAATTTTACCATCATAAAATTCACATGAATTGACGGTTGTCAAATTTCACTTGGATATTTAAGTGTCCATAAAAATTATGTATTGTGGAACTCTAGCAAGATGCAATTGCATAAAATCCGAAGATTTCTGGAATGTTTTTCTCTATTTCAAACTCTTGATCTACTCCATGCTAATTACATTTTCAGGACTCAGGAGATTTACTCAGTTTTTTACTAGTACATTTTAAAAATATTTATATATTTAGTTACTTTGATCAGAATTATTTTATCAGTATTTCTAAACATCACATTACTACTTTCATTCTGCTGTTCATGTGCAGTTATGTTTTTGGTTACCTGGTGCCTGCTACTTTCCTGGCCAGCTTCAAAGGTACTTATCTAATAACGTAATTTGATTTCCGTTTATCTATCATTGTTTGGTCAAATGTCTATTATTTGTGAAATTTACAAAGCCGTCTCAAAAGAATAGTGATAAAAAAAAGTTTCTTATCAAAACAAATGAAACAGCTTCACCAAGACATTTAATATTGTTAGAGAGTTTAAATACTATTGTTGAATCATTTCCTATCGGCTTAAGGTTTTTTGGTGACCTTTATATTTAACGGTTATTCACATAATATTGGAGCCAATTTTACTAGGACTGCTGGGTTCGAATTCCATGATTGCTCTTGCACTTAAGGCAAGGCATTGTATTAGAGTTTTAAGTGTTGTGTTTTTATTTGGGTTTGAACCATGTGGCAAGCTCATTCCATAAGGGGTTGTGTTAGACCTTTTCTTAGCTGATTAAGTAGTTAATTAACAATCATGTCACTAGATATACCTACAAAACAAACTTACGATGTGTTTCAGTGAGTGTTCATTGTTGAATCAAAACTTCAAAACTTAAAGAAAAATGGCACAGAATAGCATACATTTCCCTTGTACAAATGAATGGTGAAGTAATATCGTTTATATGTCCGGAATAGCTCTTGTTTCATCTGCAGAATATATTGATGCTATCATATGAGAATAACAAAAAAAAAAATGTGAACTATTCTTACACTTTTTTTTCTCTTCAATTATAACGAATTTGTACCAGTATGAGTGCAGACTAAACAGCAAATAAATGATATATACTGTATACAAGTTTAAGGAAAAAATATATATATATAGAACTTGCAGAAATAAATGTTGGTTTTTAGTTGTGTACAGCTTGTTATCTACTGATCTTTCCCAAATGATGCAGGTGGATACAGATTTCTCCAATAGATGGAATTAAAGACAGATGCATGAAGAGAAAAGGGAAAGATTGGTACAAGATAGCTCATATTCCCCGCATTCAAATTGATGAAGAAATCATGTCATGAGTATCAGTTTTTTCACAATAGTTTAATGCATATCAGTTTCCAGAATATGTCAACTTTCAGTTTCCAGAATTATCATTTGTATTGGACAAGTGTTGGAATTCATTATACATAAAAATCTCTCAGACTGAGCTCACTAGGACACTTTAAATTTTAGTTCAAAGCAACATAAACAATGTGCAGCAGAACATATTATATTTAAGTTATGTGCACAGCTTCTTCATCTTTATCTATCAATCCTACCCAAATGATGCAGGTGCATGCAAACTTCTGATGTAAAGGAACTATTAACATAAATAAATGTTGTTGAAGGTGATGCTCCTCATTTTGTGCTGAAGGATTTGCAATTCTGCTTACCAATAAGGATATGTATGGCTTCAGTTTCTGTCTTGCCTTGGTAGAATTGAAAGTGATTTTGAAATGATAGATGTGCTGATTTTTTCCTCACTTAATTTTACACACCTGAATCACTTTCTGGCTAATAGGTGGCTTCTTCCATTCTTGCTCCTTTAATTTCCTTTTGCTAGGTAGTTTTTTTTAAGACAGTCACTTGTCGAGAAATATTTTTCTGATGTTTTTGCGAGGCTTGGAAGCTGTTGAATAATATATGATGGCATTTTGGGTTGGGCTTTGATGTCCCCAGTAGATTGAGTCCATGAACATAGTGATGCATTCAAAATCAGATACAGGTCAAGTTCTGCTAGTACCTGCTGGATCAAACACTGCACTTGGAAAAGCTAGAGTTGATGTCCCAGATTTCTCTGAATTTTCTTCTCCCTATGTTGTTCTTTCTTTCACAGGTTTTACAATCAGAAACAAAAGCCTGCATATCATTTCAAAATCACTTTCAGTACTACCAAGGTAAGACAGAAACTAAAGACTACATCTGAACCTGTAACAAGTTTCCAAGCAGAGTTGCCTTACATCCTTCAGCAAAAAAAATGAGGAGCATCACCCTCAACAAGGTAAGCAAGTATTGAGAAATAGAATTTACATTGAGAGAATGTCCTTTTATATATGCCAGATGGAGTAAAAATAGTGTTCTTCGTTACAGAAGTAATTAATATACATCATATATGGTTCATTTCATCTTGAACTCCAATGTTCCTTTGATGAAACCATTGCATGCTGCAAAATATTGAATTTTGGAAGAAACACCATGAAATTTAACAACAGCTACCAAATCATAGTCGGTAGGAGAAGAAAATGCAAAATCAAGTACATAGTTGTCAAGCTTCCATTAGTAGAACAAATGGTGAGAGGAACATAACCGCAAAGCATGTGTCCAGAAGAACATCTCTCGCGTGGAAGGCAAAGAAATTGGAAGTGCATCTGTCTTTAGTTCCATCTATTGGAGAAGTCTGCATCCACCTGCATCATTTGGGAAAGATCAATAGATAACAAGCTGTACACAGCTGAACTTGTATATATAAGTTCTTTTCTCCTTAGTGTGCATTGTTTTTTTTTTTTAATCAATACCGTCAATTGTCTAGGTACACAAGTTCATTAAAGTCTTACAGAACAGAAAAACATTCTAGAAAGCTTCGCATTTTATGCATTTACATCATGCCAGAGTTCCACAATACATATGCACACTTAAATATCTAAGTGAAAATTTACAACTGCCAATTCGTGTGAATTTTATGATGGTACAATTTCAGTCATGGCATTATAAGTACTAATCAACATGAAATTGGATACTATGATAGAATAGGAATATGCAAAAGCAAATACATTTTTACCAAGCCTCCAAACAATTTCTCTGTTGTAGATTGAATATTGTCAGGAACACAACCACAACCATGCATCTATAAAAAAGTAGTCAATAACCGCTCCCACGTGCTGAGAAATGTAGAAACTAGTAGAAGCTTCTGCTATTAGTTCTATTTACAGCAGAAGTCATCATGCACCTGCATCATTTGGGTAGGATCAATGGATTACAAACCCGTGCACAGAACTAAAATTGTGAAATCAAGTTGTGCATTTTGTTACAAACTTCTAAATTTGTATGCTTGATGATCCCCAATGGAGAAATTATTAATGTCTAAAGACTTCCAACATATGTGGAATAGAAAATTCTAAAGGTGGAAATTGAAAATGAGAATGTAGAACTCACTGTAAAATGGAGGATATTCCGGACTTATGAGATTACTTTCCCGTCAATTTGTATGTGATGAATATGAGCTATCTTGTACCACTCCTTCCCTCTCCTGTTCTGAAGTTTCGATTTCAGCAGAAGACAGTCACTGATGTACAAATAACTTAGAGAAGAAGGCAGGCCCTCTTCAGGCAAGGATTGAAGCTTGTCACAGCTGTTGATCTTCAATGTTTCAAGAGATTTCAGGTGTTGAAGCCCCTTGTAGTTCAAAATTTTTAGATTTGGGAATCTGCCGATTTGTAGAGAGATGAGGTTCCTTGGAAGCAAGTTTTGCTCTGGAAATGACTCCAAGTCTCTACATCCACCTTCAAACTCGATACGACTAAAATTATTTAGCTTATGCAATCCCCACTCAAGACAGGGTGTGAGTTTGTGGCAAGAACTGATGCGAAGTAAATTTAAGCTAGAGGGAAGACCCCCTTCTGGAATTGAATCAAGTTCCGGACACTCGTTTATAATTAGTGACTGAAGAGATGTGAGCTCGTGCAGCTGACCTGGAAGTTGTCTGAGATTCTTGCAATTAGAGAGCAAAATTGATGTCAGGTTGGGGGTACGCAATCCACTTTTCAGTAAGGATTCCAAATTTGCACAATCTCGGATTTCCATGGAATTTAAGGACATGTGATCTTCTGTAATTGAGATGGAATTGAATTTTGCACAATCCCTGATAGAAACATTTTTGAGTTTTGGAAAAAGGGATAATGGGAAGGTATTTAGTGGATCACAGCTTCTTTCTATGCTCAAGTGTTCAACGGATGTATGCTTGCCCATTGTTTCCTCAACGGAGAGAAACTCTAATTTCTTACATTGACGGATATATAGAGTTTCCAAGGCCATGGGTAATTGGCTTGCCTGAATGGACTTGAGAAATGGACAATCGATGATATACAAATGTCGAAGATTGCTATGCATCAATTCCTCTGTAAGAGACTTGAGGGCTTTGCATGATTCAATTTTGAGACTATACAGCTTTGGTAACCTTTTCAATTGTGAAATTTCTGAAACATTCAAGCTCTCTTGTTCAGAACTAGAAATGTCCTCCAGACTTTCTTCATCATACCAAACATTGATTGGATCATCAGTATTGGTATCAGATGAAATTTCAGTTGTATCCGAGGAGTTATCTGATGCACCTACATGCTTAGAACTCGAATCCTCAGTCAAACGCTTGGAGGATTCTGGGGGTGGGCTATTTGATGTGGCTGAGACATCAGTTCTCCGCACCACATTGCTGACAGGTAACTGCAATTCTTCTATTTCTTGAAATCTTGAAGTTGAATGTCTATCCAGTAGCTTCTTGTTTCCTCTGAACCGTGCCTTATTGCCTTCATATGAAATTTCAGTTGCAGCCGAGAAGGTATCCAATGCACCTCCATGCTTAGCACTTGAATCCTCAGTCAAAGGCATGGGGGATTCTGGAGGTGGCCTACTTGATGTGATTGAAACGTCAGTACTGTGCGCCACATTGATGTCAGGTAACTGCAATTCTTCTACTTCTGAAAGTCTTAAAGTTGAAGGTCTACCCAGTAGCATCTTCTTTCTGCTATTGCTTTCATGTAAATGCTTTTCAGCCGTAACTGAAGGCTCTGGAAGAGCCAATTCATTTGAAAGCATCGGAGGCCTAGGTGCTGGCTTGTTATCACTTACGAACTTCATCGTGTTGCCATCTGTAACTGGAACTCTTAGAAGTGAACATTCTGAAAGTTCTATTTCTGCTGATGGAGGGAGACGCAAGGGTGAGCATTTTGCCAACTTGGGGCATCCTGAAATGCAAATCTGCTTAAGGCAAGGGAATACTTCTCCTTCAACATCCGGAGTAATCCATTCTTCCCATTTCAACATTACCTGAAAAACTAAAATCTCTAGAGATGGAAATGGTTTGGCCGAAGAAGAATTCATCCCGTAGAATTCTGGACCAACCATTTTTACACCATTCATCCCTTCGATTTCAAGTTCCTTAAGAGACAGTAGCTGCCCAAGCGGAGGTATGTGTGAGCATCTATTACAGTTGCTAAGACGCAAGAACACCATCTTGGTGAAAGAAGAATCTCCTAGCCAATCCGGAAATCTTGTCCCACCAAAAGATATAATGCTAAGCTTTTCCAAATTTCTATGAGGTTCCAGCTGTTCAAGGACACCTGTTTCATTCTGGGAATCCACCGTGGCATTACTCCCTTCTAACTCTAGCTCTTGAAGATATGCCTTATTTTTCAAACATGCTTCAGATGCATCTCCAGCAGATACCACATTTTGCAACTGTGAAATGTGAAGGATCCCCTGAAGATTTGAAAGGGGCCCCAACTCTTTAATCTTTGATCCACTGTCATTGCCAACAAAAAAATCAGACAAGTGTTGGAGGCTTGTTAAGCAACCCATATCTACTGGCATCTCTTGCACTAAAGTTCCTCTGATATCTAGATATCGCAAATTAATAAGGTTCCTCATGTTCTCAGGCAATTCAGCGACAAAACAATGTGACAACAACAATGTTTGCAAATTGTAGAGAGAGCTTACACTCTGAGGTAACTCAGTAATTTCAGTGTAAGAGAGGTCTAGGAACCGTAAATATTTCAACTTGCCAATCGATTGAGGCAAGATAGTGATATCATAAAAAGGCAGAGAAAGTACCCGTAAGCGTTGTAGTGCCTCGAACAAATCATTCAGTAGCTCAACACTTAATTGACTTGATTCATTCTCCCAATACGGCTTATATAGTATGAGGGTCCTCAAGAACTTAGCTGCACCAATGGCCTTACATTTCTCAGCAAGGTTTTTGTCTCCAGAAATTAGTAAATGCCGAGTATTTCTTGACACTTTGAAATATCCATCATTCCCCATTATGTCACATATAAATCCAGATTCTGAAGGAGCTAGATATTTCAAAAGATCATTCGATATAAAACATGATTTATAGGCACCAGATGGCTGAAAAAAGGACCTATAAGTCAAATTACGAAAATACTCACGGCCTACTTCTTCCATTCTTGTACCTTCCTTCTGTTGCAGAAAACCTTCTGCCATCCATAGGAGAATTAACTTCTCCTCTTCATATTGATGATACGGGGAAAATATAGAACAATAAGCAGCACATCGCTTTAGATGTATAGGAAGATCATTATAGCTCAACTTTGAAAAAAAGGTTATGGGATCCTCACCCCACTTCAATTTGTTATTTTTCAATAGTGCACGCCATTCTTCAACTGGCTTAAAGCTCAGGACTGAGCCAAGTATTTTTGCTGCTAGAGGCAAGCCACGACACTTGTCCAAAATTTCTTTTCCAATGTCTTCTAGTTCGGGATGTAAACTAGAATTTTTATCTGGAAAGGCTTGTCTTGCAAATACCATCCAGCTTTCTTGGTCAGTTAGAGACCTTACATTGAATGCTGGAAGAGTACCTATGGTTTCTTGAAGCTCTGGATGACATGTAGTGACAATAATCCTGCTTCCTTTTTCCCCAGCTGTAAGAACCTTTTGCAGGTTTCTCCAATCAGAATGCATAGTAAGATTATCCAAAACAAGTAGAAATTTCTTCTTACAGAGATATTCCTTCAAACTAGTTTGGAGGGAATCTAGATCTTCAATACCTAAAGGCAAGGAAGTAAAGGCAAGAAAGATAGTGTTGGTCAACAACAGATCATCCAAATCCTCCGAAACCTGGATCCAGACTTTGGAGTCGAACTGTTTCTTCACTCGTTCATCGTTGTATACTAGCTGAGCAAGGGTGGTCTTGCCAACTCCATGCTCACCCACCATTGTAATAACATGTGTCTGATCAGTAGATACACTATCTGAAAGCAACAACTTGATTATAGCCTCTTTATCTTTATACCTACCAACTACAAGGGATTGTTGACAAGGTTCCCTTTTTATCCGAGAAGCTTTCCGTAATCCAAGTGTGTCACTATTTCTCTGAAGATTTTCTAGTTTTACTGTTATCTCTTCCAGCCGCTGTTTTATAACTTTTTCAAGTGAACTCAATTTAGCAGAGAAGATTCCCTGAATCCCAATTTTTATGTTCCGAGGCTTGTCCTGGTGAGACAATTCTTCCGTGACAATCTCCTCCAGCAGATCCTCAAGGTCATAGCTAACTTCATTGAGATCATCAAGCCACACTTCCACTTCTTTGTTCACATATGCTTTGGACTCAGCATCACCAAGAAGCTTATCAAGACTTAGCAGATTGTTCAGCCACTTCTCATTCAGTTCCAGTCTAAGAAAGAAATCTGAAACCTCTGGAGAAGAAATCATGTGCTCCAGCGGTTTAAAAAAAACTGAGGAAAATGATTCTCTTACCGATGACTCAAAGGTATTTATCTCAGACATGTTTTTCTGCGCCTCAAACATGTTTTCGTGAGACAGTAAATGCAATTCTTCTATTTCCTGAAGTCTTGAACTTGAAGGTCTATCCAGTAGCTTCTTGTTTCTTCTGAACTGTGTCTTATCGCCTCCATCATTGATTGGATCATCAGTATCAGGATCAGAAATTTCAGCTGCAGCTGAGGAGGTATCCAATGCACCTTCATGCTTAGCACTTGAATCCTCAGTCAAATGCTTGTAGGATTCTGGAGGTGGCCTATTTGATTTGATTGAATCATCAGTACTGTGCACTGCAATGCTGTCACGTAACTGCAATTCTTCTATTTTTTGAGGGGTTGAAGCTGAAGCTATATCCAGTAGATTCTCCTTTCTGCTATGGCTTTCATGTAACTGTTTTTCAAATTCAAATTCAGTTAAAAGCATGGGCGATTCAGGAGGAGAGCTATGTGATGGGCTCGAAATATTATTAATCCTATGCTCCAAATATTGCGTGGCAATTTCATCATCATTTTTCAGTAGTACCCTATAGCTTTCAGGTAACTGAAATTTTGTCCAAACTGGGGGCATCAGAGGTCTACGTGCTAGCTTGTCATCACTTCTGAACTGCATCTTGTTGCCATCTGTAACTGGAACTCTTAGAAGCGGACATCCTGAAATTTCAACTTCTGCTGATGGAGGGAGATGCAAGGGTGAGCATTTTGCTAACTTGGGGCATCCTGAAATGCCAATCCGCTTAAGGCTAGGGAAATTTTCTCCTTCAACTTCAGGAGAAATCCATTCTTCCCATTCCATCATTTCTTGAAAAACTAAAATCTCTAGAGATGGAAATGGTTTGTCAGAAGAAGTATGAGATGGAAATGATTCGTCTGAAGAAGGATGAGATGGAAATGGTTTATCTGAAGAAGGATTCTTCCCATAGAATTCTGGACCAACCATTTTTATTCCATTCATCCCTTCAATTTCAAGTTCCTTAAGAGACAGTAACTGCCCAAGTGGAGGTAAGTACGAGCATCTATTACAGTTGCTAAGACGCAAGAACACCATCTTGGTGAAAGAAGAATCTCCTAGCCAAGCCGGAAATCTTGTCCCACCATAAGAAATAATGCTGAGCTTTTCCAAATTTTTATGAGGTTTCAGCTTATCAAGCACAGGTCTTTCAGTATGGAAATCTGCTGTGGCTTTATTCCATTCCAACTCTAGCCCTTGAAGATATGCCTTCGTTTCCAATCTTGCCTCAGACGCAACTCCAGCAGATTCCAAATCCTGCAACTGTGAAATGTGAAGGGTCCTCTGAAGATTTGAAAGGGGCCCCAACTGTTCAATCTGTGATCCACAGACTTTGCCAACAAAAAAATCAGACAAGTGTTGGAGGTGTGTTAAGTAACCCATATCTGCTGGCATCTGATTCAAGTTCGTTCCTCTGATATCTAGATGACGCAAATTCTTAAGCTCCTTCATGTTGTCAGGCAAGTAAGTGACAGAACAATGTGACAACAACCATGTTTGCAAATTGTGGAGAGAGCTTACACTGTCAGGTAACAAAGTAATTGCAGTGTAAGAATGATCTAGGAACTGTAAAGATGAAATTTTGGGGACGGAATCTGGTAACCTAGTGAGACGAGAACAATGCGTCAACAGCAATGTTTGCAAATTGTAGAGAGAGCTCACACTGTCAGGTAACCCAGTAATTTCAGTGTAAGAGAGGTCTAGGAACCGTAAATACTTCAACTCCCCAATCAAATCAGACAAGAGAGTGATATCAGACCGAGACAGAGAAAGTACTCGTAAGCACTGTAGTGCCTCAAACAATTCATTCAGTAGCTCAACACTTAATTGACATGATTTGGTATCCCATGACGATCTATAAAGAATGAGGGTCCTTAAGTACTTACATGCACAAATGGCCTTACATCTCTCAGCAATATATCTGCATCCAGAAATTAATACATGCCGAGTTTTGCTTGACACTTTGGACACTTCGGAATTCTGATTACTCCCCATTCTGGAACATATAAATCCTGATTCTACCAGAGCTATATCTTTCAAAAGATCATGCATTATAAAACATGATTTATTGGCACCAGATGGCTGAAAAAAAGACCTATAAGTCAAATTATGAAAATACTCACGGCCTACTTCTAGCATTCTTGTACCTTCCTTCTGTTGCAGAAAGCCTTCTGCCATCCATAGTAGAATTAACTTCTCCTCTTCATATTCATGATGCGTGGGAAATATAGAACAATAAGCAACACATCGCTTTAGATGTACAGGAAGATCATTGTAGCTCATCTCAAGAAATGAGGTTATGAGATCCTCATTATACCACTTCAATATGCTGTTATTGTTCAATAGTGCTTGCCATTCTTCAACTGGCTTAAAATGCAGAACTGAAGCCAGTATTTTCACTGCTAAAGGCAAGCCACGACACTTCTCCACGATTTCTTTTCCAATGTCTTCTAGTTTGGGAAGTAAACTAGAACTTTTATCTGGAAAGACATGTTTTGCAAATAGCATCCAGCTTTCTTGGTCTGTTAAAGACCTTACAGTGAATGCAGGAAGAGTACCTGCCATGGTTCCTTTAAGCTTTGGATGATTACATGTGACAATAATCCTGCTTCCGCTTGAACCAGCTGTAAGAACCTTTTGCAGATTTGTCCAATCAAAACGCATAGTAAGATTATCCAAAACAAGTAGAAATTTCTTCTGGTAGAGATGCTTCTTCAAACTAGTTTGAAGGATATCTAAATCTTCAATATATGAAGGCCGGTCAGTAAAGGCAAGGAAGATAGCTTTTGTCAACGACATATCATCAAAATCCTCCGAAACATGGATCCAGGCCTTGAACTCGAACTGTTTCTTCACTCGTTCATCGTTGTATACTAGCTGAGCAAGTGTGGTCTTGCCAACACCACGCCCACCCACCACTGTAGGATGATCATGATCAGCAGATACACCATCTGAAAGCAACAACTTGAGCATAGCCTCTTTATCTTCATCTCTACCAATTGCTTGGGGTTCGTCTTCGATACAATATCTGCCAACCACTAGTTCCCTTTTTATCTGAGAAGCTTTCCGTAATCCAAGTGTGTCACTCTGTCTCTGAAGATTTTCTATTTTTACTGTTACCTCTTCCAGTCGCTGTTTTAGAACTTTTTCAAGTGAACTCAATTTAGCAGAGAAGATTCCCTGAATCCTAATTTTTATGTTCCGAGGCTTGTCCTGGTGAGACGATTCTTGTGTGACAATCTCCTCCAGCAGATCCTCAAGATCATAGCTAACTTCATTGAGATCAGCAAGCCACACTTTCACTTCTTTGTTCACATATGCTTTGGACTCGGCATCACCAAGAATCCAACCAAGACTTTGCAGATTGCTCTTAAAACCGTTCAGCCACTTCTGATTCAGTTTCAGTCTACGAAAGAAATCCGAAACCTCAGGAGAAGAAATCATGTGCTCCAGTTTCTCAGACATTATACAACCCTAGGAAAATGATTCTCTAAACGATGAATCAAAGGTACTTACCTCAGATATGTTTTCTCTGCGCCTCAAGCATGTTTTTGTGAGCCTTCAGTATACAATTTTTTAGCCTAATAATATGAAGATGAAGATGGAGAATGGATGAACATGAAGATATAATTTAACCTAATTTTAGTGCAAAATGAAATTACAGTAATAGGTTTGTGACCATTATTCCTCTACTGACTTAACAGAATATTCTAGATTTCGTATTGCAAATTGAGAATTTGAGATTGAAAATAACCCCAAACACCCCCACCCCCACCCCCACCCCCACCCCCATTCCCATTCCCCCAAATGGTTTTTTTTGGGGTGGGTGCGGGAGTGTAGTGGAATGGGGGGTCCATCCCTTTTATGGCACTCTTTCCAAAATTATTTAGAGAAAAACTATTAAATAAGTTTTATAGAAGAGAGTTTCTTTTGACAATCCAATTTTTTCTTTTTATACTTCTTTTCTAAAGATAATTCATTCTCAAAATTTAAATTTTAAAAAATTCTAAAGACACTTCTTTTTGTTCAAAGATTATCTTTTTTATCTTTTAACACTCCTATTCTAAAGACACCTCATTTAAAAAAATAAATTTCTAAAGACACTATTTTATTTTAATAAAAGTTAGGACGAACCATCGTAGTCTTTGGATTTATCCGAAGAGTAATCTTTTTTGAATTAAATTATTAAAAAAAAAAATTATCTCTGTTAAACCATTAGATTAAATATTACATATTAACCACTCTCTCCTAAATTTTTTAATTACCATATTAAACTCTTTCTCTCAAGCAAAACTAAAAAAAGAGGTAATTACCCTAGTGGCCGCTGACTTTTGCCACCACTATCAAAATAGCCACCGGATGAGGAATTGATTTAGAAATAGCCATTTTGGCAAACAATGTTACATCAATGGCCGTTCCGTTATAACACCGTTAACTTGTTCAAAGAATGTTACACTAATGGCCATTAATTTGTTCACTTGGTATCAAAATGATCATTATAATCAATTTTCTCCAAAATTACTTTAGTGGCCATCAATTTGATCAATTGGTATCAAAATGACCATTATAATTGTCCAATTTTGTAGAACATGTGTATTGACCATCAATTTAGTTAATTAGTATCAAAACAATCATTATATATACAACTATATTCTATTAGAAAAATAGAGTAAGCAATCGTTAAAAATAAAATTTCATTCAATAGAGAAAATGAAGAATTCATTTGATTCAATATAATTTTAGTCTTATACACATCAAATACTACTTGTCAAACTGCACAAGTATACCAAAATCCCCTACACAAGTATACCAACTTGTTCCTTTTAATCTGAAAACTGTTTAAAAACCATACCCGATTGCACCGTATTCAACACCACACAAAAGGTTGCCAACCAAATTTCATGGTACCTAAAATAACTACCAACCTTAACATAAGGCTGTGCACTTTCAGTTAAACAAAAAACATTGCCAATTTCAGTTCAGCTTAAAAAAGAAAAAGAAAAAAGAAGCAATAAATGTCTTCATTTCAATTGGATTTCTTCCTCATCTTTGATCCAGCTGACTTATATGTAGTAGCTTGGTTGGACTGTTGTACTGCCCTTAATCTTTCAACAATATTGGGATCGAATCATAAAGTGTTCAAAACGTCACTCAGGTTACCAAACCATTCCAATGGATCATTAGCTTCAGCATGTTCTAATGTTAGTACCTAAACAACAAATTAAAAAAAAAAAAAAAACAATCATTTAGTACAGTATATTATGCTTTAATGTTATTCTATTATATTGGCGGTTTCGGAAATTACCCTATCTTCATATTCGGGTTGTGTTTCAGCTTCCACCTCGCTTTGTACTTCATGAGCAACCCCTTCTTGAACAGATTTTTCATTCTTCTTTTGAGTTCCAATCTAATTAAAAAAAAAAATTAGTAACAAAGAAGTGGGAAAAAAAAAAACATGCTTGTTCTTGACAGTATTTTTCTTATATAGTCGTTCTATGAATCTTCAATTTATTTCAGATTTTAAAAAGTATTGTTTCAGTATACAGCCTGCAAACCTATCACAATCAATTTGAGTATTAAATGGAAGAAACTCTTGATAAAGGACCCAACAACAATGATCAGAGAGAGAATTTAATAAGCAACTAGAAATTTTTTGGACCAGTACCTCCATCTTTAACAATCTAGTAGACCTGTTTCATCAGACTACATAAATGCATTACAACATCATTGATTTGATTTTGTCTCCTTCAACTAACCAAATTCAGATATGCAAAATAGCCCAATTCATGATCATTGGCCAATATATAGTCACAATCCTTGACACAATATGAAACCATAACTAAATAAACACACATCATAACAATTCACACAAGACTGACAGACACTTCACAGTTACAATTCTTGACACAGGAATGAAACCCTAACAAAATAAACAAGTAATCATTATATAGTTTATGGGATTGTACCTTTTTCTTAAGTTTAGCTTGTAGTTCTGCCCTTTTTGCACAGGTCTTTGCACTATGTCCCGCCTGGTGGCACTTGCTACAAGTATACATTTTATGCATACGTGCTATTTTCCTTGCATTTGGTGGAATTTCACCAATTTCCTTTATCCTCAATTTTCTTGGTCTTCCGGCTTGCTTCACATCTATTGGTGGTAACAGTGGAGGCATATTAGTCTTGAACCATAAAGTTTCCTTCCTTATACCATGCAAAACAAAGGAGTAGCACTTCCTATAAGTGTCCTTCAAGTACCATTTATCCACATATTTGGTTGGATCATCTCCCTTACTATAGATGGCTGCCATTGAGTGGGAGCAAGGGATTCCAGTCAAATTCCATATTCTACAAGTACAAGTTCTTTGATCCAAGTCCACAACAGCACATGCTATACTCCCTCTATTAATTTGGTAATGGCCTTCACCACCCCAATGAGCAACAAATTGTCCACTGTGTTGGGCTTGCAACTCCATAAGCTCTGCTACCCCAGGACCAATATTTTGGTACCACTTATCCATGTCAATCCTCATATTCGCTCTTCGATTCATTATTTTAACTCTAATCATTTCGAGCATAGTGAAGATAGGAGCGGACCTTGCCTCGAGAATTACTCTATCGCCATTAACAGACTCACAAAGGTTGTTTAACAACATATCACACTTGGGCCAATCTTTAAAATGGCTCTTGGACCATTGTTCTGCAGGTTTCATACACAACCATTCATAAGCTTTTTCATTCATATCTTTAATTTTGGTCATCACCCTATTAAAATCTTCAACTGTCGTGGCCTTAGCAGCTTCCCAAACCTTGGGCCGGATTTCATCTGTTTAGAATTTTTTCTTAAAATTCGCATACAAATGTCGTACACAATTACGATGCTCATTATTCTTCCATAACTCCCCGATAGCCTCTACTAAACCTTTTTGTTTGTCTGTCATAAAAGTGATCCTAAAATCTTCATCCAACTTCAAATCAACTTTCAAGAGACTTAGAAACCAAAACCATGTCATGTAGCATTCTTTTTCAACAATTGCATATGCAATGGGATAGTAGCTATTATCTGCATCTATCCCAATTGCAAACATCAATTGTGCCTTGTGATTGCCTTTGGTGTGACATGCATCCAATCCTATTATTGGCCTACAACCTGAAATCCAATCCATTTTGCAAGCTTCTAAGCATATGTAGATTCTCCGAAACATATCTGCTTTATCCAATCCTTTCTCCGTGTCAATAATTACAATCGAACCTGGATTGTATCTTCTTATCTCCTCAGCATAATCCCAAAGTTTGGCATATTGAGTTGCCAAACTTCCTTCTATAAGAAGACCGGCTTTCCTCTTTGCTCTATAAACTTGAGCTTTTGATAGTTAGCAAACATAGTCCTTCCGGACCTTACCCAAAAAGTCAAACAGCTTAAACTCCTTTCCTGGTCTTAAATCTTCCATGTACCTCTTAGCTAACCATGCAGAATTAGCTAATCGATTCTTTTGTACTCTCGAGCAAGTGTGCTTGTCATTCAAAGTTTTTATCATTAAAGCAAGATTATTCTTCTCATAACTTGATGCCCAAATTGACCAAGAGCAATTATCTAATTTGCACTTGCACACACCTTGGACTCGAAATTTTTCATTACATGGGAACAATATTGATCTGCCTTGTTTAATAGCGTGCTCCCTGACCGCTTCCTTAAACATTTTAGCATTACCAAATATTTGACCAACCTTGAGGTTCACTATTCTCAAGTCAGATTCCATATTAAATGGTTCAACAATAGGCTGCTTCTTTGTCCACTTCCTTCTATCCATTTTTTTAAGCTCTTTCATTGCTTGCTTTGGCTCATCATCAAAACTTGCTTCCTCATCATCCAAACCCGCTTCCTCGTCTTCCATGACTACCAAACCACTTGCCTTTTCACCTTCATCATCCTCTTTATCCTCATTTCCCCCCATTTCAATTTCTCCGTACTCAAGCTCAATAAAATCATCATCGAATTTCTCACTTTCACTTCCACTATCGATCACATATTCACCCCCATCATCTTTTTCAGAATCTTCTACCAAATCACCTGATTTTTTTTTTTTTTTTCAAAAACCAAACAAGCATTACAATTGGTCCCAAAAAAAAAGTTTGAATAGCATTACAAAAGCACTAGTCAACAATCAACCTTGCAGTATCCAACATTGAAATGACTTCACACTAAGAGTAACTAGATTAGTTAGGTTCATATAAAGAAGTACAATTATATATACTGTATTATAGATAACTAAGAGAATAGAGAATTAGATTTATTTATTTTAGGGAAAAAGAAAAAAAAAGAAATCAAATACTCTTCCTAGTCGTAGAATGTTAGAAGAATGAAGCAGTGTAGTAGGTTATTTTCCAATTTCCATATTTGATGTATTATTGGAAAGAAAATAGAAAGAAAATGAATGGATTTTTTGTTGACAACTGGGTGTGGGTACTTCTGAATTTTTTCTTTACATTATATGTACTGCACATTCAGGTGCAAGTTGTTTATATATGATATTGATACTCAATCTCTTGTTTATCTTCCAACTTCAAAATTATTTTATCAAAAGTTGTTGCAATTAACTTGGTGGTGCTCGCAAATCAAAAAAGCCCAATAATCTACATAGATGCAGTTCTTTACTACAACTTAAGAGCTGGACTATAACTTTAAACAAAGAACAGAGCAAAAAGTAAAATACAGGAACTAGAAGCAGATAAAAACAAGACACAACCAAGAGAATAACTGGAACCCATAAAAAAACCCCATAACACCCACATCCTTAAAGTTTGCCAACAAACAAAATCAATTTTAGGGACCACCCACATCCTTTCTATTAAAGAAACAAAATCAATTTTAGGGACCACCACATCATTTCAAAATGGCCGACAAAGTCCTTTACCCAAAAACAAAAACCATTTCTTTAAAGTTTATCCCAATCAATGAATAAAACAACCAAAAATACCTACCTCTTGACCAAGTCGATGTCATCTCTTGCATGTCCTCTCCATTTTGCTCAGAATTTTCCATCCCTAGTGGCTGCAATTCGTTTGTGCAGAAAACCAAAATCCCTAAACCTTTACTTTTTCCCTAAATGAACGACATGTTAAACAATTTTGTAATTTTAAAGAAATTTACTAAAATGCCCACACTAATTAACAGTAAAGTTAACAGACTTTGACGGAATGGCCATTGATGTAACATTGTTTGTCAAAAATGGCCATTTCTAAACCAATTCCTCATCTGGTGGCCATTTTGATAGTGGTGACAAAAGTCAATGACCACTAGGTTAATTACCCTCTAAAAAAAAATACGAATAAGCTTGATTTTTAGAAACCGTATATATGTATATATTAATAATAATAATAATAATAATAAAATTAAAAATTAAAAAAAAATAAATACCTTGTGGGCACATGAATATCTCCTCTTACAATAAGGGGACATTTTAAGAATTTTCAGATTGTGAAGTCTATATAACTTGTAGTGTAGGTTTAGATTGCGAGCATTGATACTGACTATTGATTCTGCTTATAAAATTTTTCCAATTTTGCTGTAATCAATTGATGTTTTTTAGTAGCATTGTGTCCCCTTAATATTTTTATGGAGCAGGTGATGGAAGAGAATTTTAAGTAAGCAGAATCAACCCTTCATTGGTATTGTATGCTGTGCCTTCTTAGATATTTTCGTGTTTCTAGATTTGGAGCCATTGAATTTCATGGTCTTCTATGTTGGCCTTCTTTAAAGGCAATGCACATCTTGGCTTCAATGTTGTGTCAATTCTTGTTGTTTTGAACTACTGCAATGCAAGTTCTGCGATAAGGTGATGAGTGGTTTGTTGCTGTTGTATTATGAATTTATGATAAATAAGATCGGTATCCTGAACAAAAAAGTATTATATATAAAAGCACCGATGCAAATTGGGATTTGGCAATGACATATGTACCTAATTGGATTTATCCGTAGTTATATCTGAGAAATTTGCAGCATCTAATCATCCAAGGACTTGTAAGCCTTTCTTTTATTGAAATTCTGTGACAATCATCTGATCTGATCCATAGTTATTTACTTGCACTTACAAAAAAAGTGATTTCATCTTATAGTATCACTCTTCCTCTCTTTTGTCCTTTTCTTTTCAATTTCCCATGTGGAAACAGTAGCGGTCATCCTTGGCAGCTATCGGCTAATCAGTTATCAATGCAAGGAAAAAGCTTGGAAACTTCAGGTTTAGGCATTTGATTGAACCAGGTGCTAGCTTATGTGGCCGCCCTCATTTCATCTTTGACTAGTTGCTGTCTATCTCTGCACCCACTACTATTATCTCTTCCTTTCCATGAAAAGGAAACCCATGAATTTAGACTATTCAGCATAAATTATTGCTTCTTATTAGTTAAAAGAAGAACTCATTCTAACTTGATATGATTTAATCTCTAAGTGCATGTATTTGCTAATGACTCTGTCTCAAAAGTCTTGGATTTTCAAATCTGGACCATCTCAATATTCTTGGCAACCTTCGCATTGGAGTATTGGAATTTTTCCTAAAAGACAGATTAATAATTAAAATTTTTTCACTTTTTAAATATTAATTACTATAGATTAACTCAAGAAATTATGAAAAAATATATTATTTTTATTTATAATTATAATAATAAAAATCTAAAATGCAAAACCACTTTTTAGAAAAGCCATTGTACATTTTCTCTTCTGTTTTGTGAGAGATTCAAATCTTACATTTATCTATTAAATTGCAAAATGTAGAAAAACATCTCTCGATTCCGAATATAATTAACAATAGACACTTTGATGCGACAATATATGATTTAAAAAAATAGTTTAATTAAATGCTAAAATAAACATTAATTTGTCTATTATATAAAATAAAATTTAAATTATTGGAATTATTCTACAAATAAAAGTTTGGTTTAAAAATAATCAATAAAAATTTAATAACATATATAGTTTACATATAAACATCATGCATTTATTAACAAATTCAGAGTAGTACACATAATTCTAAGTTCTTAAAACTCTATTTGAATGTAATCACTTCTCTGAACAAGCTGATGAAGACTGATTCTAGGATTTGTGATGATCATGAAATTTTAATGAGAGCAATGGCAAGGTGGACCAGACTTACTGTGATATTTGGCACCGAATTAACTCCCATATATATAATATATTATATATCAATCAATTTACACATATAAGGGACTGCAGCAGTGCCGGCTAAAGGCATAAGTAAGCAATACATGTGTTTAGGACCTCCAAAAAAAAAGGTAAAAAATTAGGGGTCTCATTTATTTATAAATTTTAAAAATATTGTTAAAAAAAAAATTACTTATAAATATATATATATATATATATATATATATATATATATATATATATATATATATATATATTTTGTCTGCTTTTTAAGACTTCAAAAAGGCAGGATCCTTATCCCATGAACAAATGTGAAAAAAGTAACTTTCCTATAAAGATAACTAGTGGAGAGATCCATTGATGAAAAATTTAGGAGAGAGAGTTTAATACGTAATATTTAATTTCCTGTTTAATATGGTAATAATATATTTAGGAGAGAGAGTTTAATATGTAATATTTAATTTAATGATTTAGGAGAGAGAATTTCTTTTTTTAATAATTTAATTAGTTTGGAGTGTCTTTAGAAAAAAAAAATTTGGTCTTGATTAGTAATTTTAGTTCAGGTTAAAATTGTCATTAATAAGCCATAACAGAATAGTGTCCTTCCCCTTTCATCTTTGTTATGATTTGTGTTTGGAATGTGAGAGGAGCTGGTAGGCAAGGGTTCGCTAAAATTGTTGCTGATTTGCATAGAACATATCATTTTGATATTATAGCCATATTGGAACCTAGAATCAGTGGGTCAAAGGCTAGAAGTGTTATTAAAAAGATTGGTTTTTCTAATAGTTTTATAGTTGATGCTGAAGGTTTTTCGGGGGGTTTGTGGCTGCTCTGGAATGATAGTGAACTTAGGATTCAAGTTATTGCCCACTCTAGACATAGTATTTTTGCTCTTGTAGCTGACCGAAGGAATGTGTGGGTTACTACTATTATTTATGCCAATCCTTGTGTGACAGCTAGGAGAAACTTGTGGAATTATTTGGACTGCATTAGAGGTTGTTTTAATTTGCCTTGGCTTGTTGCAAGTGACTTCAACGAAATTACCTGCAGCTCTGAGAAGCGTGGAGGCAGATGTAATTTCTCTAAAAGTGGGTTTGCGGAGTGGATTGATAGGAATAGTTTGGTTGATATGGGTTTCATTGGTTCAAAATTTACATGGATGACTAAAAGGGGTATTGGAGAGGAGATTTGGGAGAGATTGGACAGAGCTGTGTGCTCTATGGATTGGAGAATGTGCTATGCAGAGGGGTATGTTAAGCATCTTCCAAGGGTAGTGTCTGATCATTGTCTGATTCTCATTAATTTGTATAGTAATCATATTCCGAAGGGTGGTATCAAGCCTTTCCGCTTTGAAGCCATGTGGCTAAAGCACAAGAACTTTGATGGGGTGGTTCAGAATTATTGGAGCTCCCATAAGATAAATTTTAGCAACAATTTGCAATCCTTTGCTGATTTTCTTAGGTTATGGAATAAGGAGGAATTTGGAAACATTTTTCGTAACAAACGTTGGCTGCTAGCTAGAATTCTAGGAATACAAAAATGTCTTAGTAATAGACATATTCCTCAATTAGCCGAATTAGAAGAGCAATTAGTTAAAGAGTACAATGATATCCTTGATCAAGAGGAAGTTTTTTGGCTTCAAAAATCAAGGAACAATTGGTTGAAAGAGGGAGATAAAAATACTAGGTTTTTCCATCTTTCTACTATTGTTAGAAAAAGAAAAAACAAACTTGAGGGGATTAAGAAAGAGGATGGGAGTTGGATTGAAGACATTGAAGAGATGAAAAGTGAAGCTGTACAGTATTTTCTTAAGCTCTTTGAGGAAAAACAAAGCTTAGGTAGTTATGCGCAACTTCCTAGGATGTTTCCTTATATGGAGAGTCATAATATGGAGGCTCTAAACTCTAGTGTTTGTGAGCAGGAGATCAAGCTTTGTTTGTTCAACATTGGGGGGTTAAAGGCACCTGAACCGGATGGTTTCCCTGCGATCTTCTTTCAACAGTATTGGAACATTTGTAAAACTGAATTGGTAAGGTTGGTTTCAGATTGTTTTGAGAAGGGTTATATACCGGATGCTATCAAGCAAACGTATATTTCTCTTATCCCTAAAATTCCCAATGCTTCTTGTATGGCTCAACTTAGGCCTATAAGTCTTTGTAACACTTATTATAAAGTGGTTAGTAAAGTGATTGTCCAAAGGTTAAGGCATCTCCTTCCTAGTCTTATAAGCCCCAATCAAGTGGCATTTGTTCTTGGTAGGCAAATACAAGACAATATTATTGTCGCACAAGAAGTCCTTCATAAGTTCAAAACAACTAAAGGGAAAGGGGGGTTTATTGCTTGGAAGATTGATTTGGCCAAAGCATATGATAGGCTCCAATGGGATTTTATTAGGGTTGTTTTGGGTGAAGTTGGGATTGAGGAAAGGCTTAGTAAGTTGATAATGAGTTGTGTCTCTAGTGTGCAATTTAAAGTAATGATGAATGGTGAAACTTCTGAGAACTTTCGGCCTAAGAGTGGTATTAGGCAAGGTGACCCGTTATCACCTTACCTCTTTGTCTTGTGCATGGAAAAATTGTCTCATATCATCTAGCATAAGCTTGCTGAGGGGACTTGGAAGCCTATTAGGATTTCCAAAAATGGTCCTGCTATATCTCATTTGTTCTTTGCTGATGACCTCATTCTTTTTGGTCAAGCTACTGTGCAACAAGCCCAAACCATGAATGACTGTATTGATTTGTTTTGTGATATTTCAGGGCAACAGGTGAGCTTCCCTAAATCTAAAGTGTTGTGCTCTAACAATATTAGCACCGGGTTTGCTAAGACTCTAGCTGAGATTTGTGGCTCCCCGCTTACCAAGAATTTGGGAAAGTATCTTGGTGTCCCATTTATACATAGTCGTATCACCAAGGATACTTATAAAGAAATTCTTGAGAGGACTCAGAGTAGATTGTCCACTTGGAAAAGCTCTACTCTTTCATTGGCAGGAAGGTGTACTCTGATCAAAGCGGTGTCTTCTGCCATCCCAATCTATGCTATGCAGTTTCTAAAACTCCCTACTGAGATCTGTTCGAATATTGATAAGCTCAATAAACCAAGTTTTGCTTGCGAAAGCCGGTTGGCGATTCTACCACAATAAGGATGGGTTATGGGGAAATCTCCTTAAGTGCAAATACCTTAGATCTGACAAGTCTGTGGACTTTGATAAGTGTAAGCTCAAGGGCTGCTCTAGTATATGGAGAAGCATCTCTAAATTTCTTGACAGGGGTTGGAAGTGGAGAGTTGGTGATGGGTGCCAAATTAGTTTTTGGAATGATGTCTGGGTTACTGATATGGGGAGACTCTTTGATCATGCCATCACCACTCTTTCTACCGTTCAGTCTGAGGAGAAGGTTTGTGACTATATGAGCCAAGGTGACTGGAATGTGCATAAACTTTGTTTGGTTCTACCTTAGACTGTGATTCATAAAATTGTGAGCATCCATGCTGGCAAGTCTTGTAGTGGGGTTGACAGAGCTGTTTGGGGTTTATCCAAGAATGGGGACTTTTCTGTTAAAAGTGCCTATGAGAGCCTCTTTGAGAATGATGGGTTGCCTAACTGGAAATGGAGTTTCGTGTGGATGCTTAGATTACCTCCCCGGGTCCAGACTTTTCTTTAGACTGTTCTTCATGGTAAAATCCTCACAAATGATCATCGGGTTTCTTAAGGGCTCACCATGGATCCTATTTGCTCAAGATGTAAGGTGGGTTGTGAGGATCTTAATCATGTGTTTCGTAGGTGCTCTGCTGCGGTGGTCATATGGGAGGACATATGTAAGGGAATTACCACTTCACTCCCTTTTAATCTGGAGTGGGATGATTGGCTGCTGCAGAATCTAAGGTGCAGTACCTTGATCATGAATAAATTCCCTGCTTATCTTCTTTTTGCTGTGACCATTTGGTTTACTTGGAAATGGAGATGTAAGAGTATCTTTTACACTAATTACAAGCCTCATGTGTGTGCGGGAGAGTTCATTATTGGATTTGTTGAGAATTGGTTTACTGTTAATTCTGATGTAGGTAAGAAGAGGGATATGGTTACTTGTCTTGTTGCTTGGTTGCCTCCTGAAGTTGACTGGATTAAAGTCAATGTGGATGGGAGTTTGAATCCTGATTTAGGCACTATTTCTGCTGGAGGTGTTGTTAGAAATCATCTGAAGGATTGGATTGGTGGTTTTGCTTTGAACAGGGGAGCTGGAAGCATCATTGAGGCTGAACTTTGGGGCATTTTTGAAGGTTTACAGATTATGTGGGATGCAGGAGTCAAGAAAGTTGTGATTGAATCTGACTCGCAGACCGCTGTGCGTTTATTGACGAACCCCACCCCTGACAATCACCCTATTTTCAGCATGATTCAGTCGTGCAAGGCTATTATGAACAACAACTGGTGTTGCAGCATTCAACATGTTTTTAGAGAAGGAAATAGAGCTGCTGATGGCATGGCTAGATTGGGCCATTCCTTAGATTTGGGTACCACTACCTTTGAAGAGCCTCCTGCTCAGATTCTTGGCTACCTGGAGGATGACTTGAAGGGCTTAGCTACTGCTAGGCATATTCTTCCTGCTTAGTTTGTTTGTTTGTTTTCTGGGCCGTTGGCCCTCCTTCTCACCAAAAAAAAAAAAAATTTGTCATTAATAAAAAAAAAAAAAAAAAAAATTTAAATTGGAGTGTAAATAGATAATTTATGGATTGTAAGGAGAAGCTATCTTTATAGAAATAGAACCAAATATGTGATCTGTCAAAATTGCCCCTCACTTATTCTCTCTCTCTCTCTTCTTCTTATTCTTCTTCTTCTTCTTCTTCTTCTTCTCTCTTTCTTCCTCTCTTCTCTTTTTTTTTCTTTTCAAAAACCTCCATTGATCCATCAATAGAGATCAAAACGACATCCGTCAAAATGACCTCCATCAAAACGGTCGACTCCATTAGAGGTCTTCAAAACGACCTCCGTTATTAAAAAAAATCTGGAAATAAGTCTCGGGTATTTGGCAATAAGTCTCGGGTAGTTGAAATAAGTCTCGGGTGACCTACCCGAGACTTATTTCTAGAATTTTTTAAATAACGGAAGTCGTTTCGAAGACCTCTAATGGAATCGACCGTTTCGATGGAGGTCATTTCGACGGATGTCGTTTGATCTCCATTGATAGATTAATGGAGGTTTTTGAAAAGAAAAAAAAAAGAGGAGATATATATATATATATAGAGAGAGAGAGAGAGAGAGAGAGAGAGAGAGAGAGAGAGAGAGAGAGAGAGAGAGAGAGAGAGAGAGAGAGAGAGAGAACAAATGAGGGGCAATTTTGACAGATCACATACTTTGGTTCTATTTCCACAACACTTAGGGGGGTGTATTCAATTAGGATTCTTGAGGACATTTAAAGACATTATAAATCCTGGTGTATTCAATTTGGACATTTAAAGACTTTAAAAGAGTCCATATGAATCCAGTGGTATTCAATTAGGATTTATATGGACTTTTAAAGAATCCTTCCAAATCCAGGTGTATTGAATTAGGACTTTAAAAATGTCTACAAGAATCAAGGTGTATTCAATTAGGACTGGATTTTAAAGGATTTTCTTAAGTCATGGATTTTGATGGATTTTGGTGGACTTGATGGTGAAAGATATAAATATCAAATGTCATAACATGTCCAGCCTTCTCCCCAAAGATTTTGGTGGATTTTGCTTTCCCTCTCTCTCTCTCTCTCTCTCAAATCAGAAACAAAAAGCACTAATATGTAAAAATTAAAAAAACCAATGCATGTGAGAATAATAAGCTTCCATCCCCAGTATGTTCTGTGAATTAAAAAGGAAAAAAAAAAAAACTGCACATAATTATATATGTGAGAATATGTTGCAGTCACATAATTATATACAGTATAACAAGTACAAAACTCACTACGTGCCAGAATTGCACAAAACAACACCAAATTAATCTGTAGAGCCTTCAATCAAACACCAAAATGCTCACTCTTTATTAGCTTTTTTTTTTTTTTTTTTGAAAAACTCTTTATTAGCATTTTATTTTAAAGAAAAATAATTCATCTATACTTCATGCAAGCAGTGTCTTTACGCAGATAAGTCTTAGCCAATTTTGGGTTCAATTCAATCGCTTTGTTTGCATCAGCAACAACCTCAGACTATATATATACACAAATATAGATTGACTGGTGTATCAAATTTTGCTCATTCTAACTTCAAAGGTTTTTTTTTTTATAATTAGCTATAATTAGCTTACTATTGATAAGTTAGAGATAACAAATTCATGAAAGCCTTAGCCAATTTTGGATTCAATTCAATCATTTTGTTTTCATCAGCAACAACCTCAAAATATATATATATACAAATATAGATTGACTGGTGTATCAAATTTTGTTCATTCCAACTTCAAAGGTTTTTTTTTATAATTAGCTATAATTAGCTTACTATTGATATATAAGTTAGAGATAACAAATCCATGAAAATCTTTGGATGTCTAAACAAATCCATAAAAGTCTGAGATAGATGTCTAAACAAATCCATAAAAGTCAGAAATGGATGTCTAAACAAATCAATGTCTGAAAGTCCATGTAGATTTATAAAAATCTGTAGAAATCCATGAAAATCTGCCACTTAAAAAATGTCTTTAAATGTCTTCAAGAATCCTAATTAATCATAATTGAATACACCTCCCTTAGTAACCTGGTGATATTACCACAAAACCAATCCAATAGAATTTGGTGTTATTTCCCCCTATTTCCTCTTAACAAAGAGCATAAACATTTCTGCGAAAAAAAAAATCTAAATTTCGCCTGTTTCTTTTTTGCTTCCCGCAAAGAAGAGATCATGGTGTTCGTCGTCGAAGCAGTAATAAGTACTCTGCTATCAGCTTCCCTTCAAGTTCTGTTTGACAGACTGTCTCCTCGAACGAATCTTATTGAATTCTTTCAGAGACATGAATTCGATGAGATTCTCTTCGAGAATTTGGAGACCACACTGCTGCAAGTCAATGCCGTCCTCAGTGATGCAGAGGAGAAGCAGATCACAAACATCTCCGTCAGACAGTGGATTGATGAGCTTAAAGATGCTGCCTACCATACTGCCGACTTGTTGGATGAGATTCATTCTCTGGCTTTGGCTGAGTCTCAAGCAAGTAATTCCTCTGCTCTCAATAAAATTGTTCAAAAATCAAAATCTAAGCTTGAAAAGATGACTAGAAAGCTGGATAACATGGCAAAGCACAAAGATATCCTTGGTCTGAAAGAAATTTTTAGTGAAAAGCCATCTCCAAGATTGCAACTAACATCTTTGGTAGATGAAACTGAGGTATATGGTAGAGGAACTGATAAAAGGAAGATCATGGATTTTCTGCTATCTGGTAGTGCGGGCGTAAATGACATTCCTGTAGTCGCAATAGTTGGGATAGCTGGAGTTGGGAAGACAACCCTTGCTCAGCTTCTGTACAATGACTCAGACGTGAAGAGGCGTTTTAAAACAAGAGCGTGGGTATATATTTCACAAGATTTCGATGTGTTCAAGGTAACTAAAACTATTTATGAGTCAGTTACTTTGCATTCTTGCAACATCAAAGATCTGAATATACTCCAAGTTAAGTTGAAGAAAATACTCGCAAGAAAGAAATTTTTGATTGTCTTAGATGATGTTTGGAATGAGTATTATAATAAATGGGATGCTTTGCGAAATTTCTTAAAAGTTGGAGACTCCGAAAGTCGAATTATTGTGACAACGCGTAGTCAAGGTGTTGCATCAACCATGCGTGCCCTTCGTACTTGTCATCTTCGGCCATTAGAAGATGAAGATTGTTGGTTGGTGTTTGCAAATTATGCATTTGGAAGTCCTCAAGCTTTTGCACCTCCCAAGCTGAAGTCAATTGGTCACAAAATAATGAAGAAGTGTGGAGGCTTGCCTTTAGCTGCAAAAGTATTGGGGAGTCTACTTTACTCTAAAGTAGATGTTCATGAATGGAAAAATATTTTAAAGAGCAATATATGGGATCTCCCGAATGGTAAGAGCGATATTCTTCCTTCTTTGAGATTGAGCTACTACTGTCTTTCTTCTCATGTGAAAGAATGTTTTGCTTATTGTTCAATATTTCCGAAGGGTTATGTATATGATAAGGAAAAGTTAATTTTGCTATGGATGGCCGAAGGTTTTTTGCTGCAACCAAGGAGTGACAGAACAGTGGAAGAGGTAGGTATCGAATGCTTTCATGAATTATTATCAACGTCATTTTTTCAACAAGCTGATGATAATAAATCATGTTTTGTAATGCATGATCTTATCAACGACTTAGCTCAATTTGCAGCGGGTGAATCTTGCTTCAAATTTGAAATAGGCAAGTCACACCGTATTTCTAAGAGAGCTCGTCATTTTTCTTATGTAAGGGACCAGACTGTGGATGGTCTTGAGAAATTTGATGCCTTGAAAGAGGCAGAATTTCTGTGGACCTTCCTACCGTTGAGCTTGTCAAGCTCTAGTGTATCATGTAGCATCAATATGACCGTTGTTGATACATACTTACCGAGACAAAAACAGTTGCGAGTGTTATCATTGTCCCATTATGGGAATATCAACAGCTTGCCTGTTGAGCTTGGAAAATTATTACATTTACGCTATTTGGACCTTTCGCACAACGCAATTGCAGAATTACCAAGGTCAATAGGTTGTTTGTATAACTTACAAACATTGATACTGTCACATTGTGCTCAACTGGTTAGGTTGCCAGCAAGCATGAGAAACCTAATTAATTTAGGCCACCTTGATTTGAACAGAACCACCTCCTTGAAAATGATGCCACTTGAATTTGGTAGATTAAAGAGTCTTCAAATACTCACTGCCTTTGTAGTGAGCAACAGTACCAGAGGTTCAAGCATTAGTGAGTTGGGTGGATTGTTGCTTCTTCGTGGCAAACTTACCATTTTAGAGCTGCAGAATGTAAGAAATGTTGAGGACACTGAGAATGCCAAACTGAAGGATAAAGAGAATGTCAAAGAGCTAGAATTCAACTGGAGCAGTAACGTTGGTCATGATAGGGAAACTATTCTTGAAAAGTTACGCCCTCATGAAAATATAGAAAAAGTCTCTATTGTGGGGTATGGAGGTACAAGGCTACCGGATTGGTTGGGAGATTCATCATTCTCTAACATGGTGATCCTACATCTTAGTGACTGTCGAAATTGCTTATCCTTACCATCATTGGGGCAGCTATCTTCTCTCCAAGAACTACATGTTAAGAACATGCAGTTATTAGATAGCATCCAAGTTGGATTCTATGGGAATGGCTCCTCTGCTTTTGTTTCATTCACATCGCTAAGCATTTTGAAGTTTGAGGACATGCCAAATTGGATACACTGGTCCTCATTGGCAGTTACAGGAGGAGGATTTCCCTCACTGCAAGAGCTTCATATACAGAAATGTGAAAATCTGATCGAGATACCAAACTGTCTTCCTTCATTGGAATTACTCTTTATCAATGAGTGTTGGCAGCTTCAGTTTGATGATTTCATAGATTACCCAGCACTCCAGACACTGCACATAGAAAGCTGTAATTATCTAACAAACTTCTCATTAAACTTCTCCAGCCAGATTAAATTTCTTCGCATCCAGAATTGCAGATATCTCAGGTTTTTAGAAATTTCAGAAGAACTCCATCAGGAGCTCAGTTTATTTGGGGAGTTGGAAATTAGTGAATGCCCCAATATGGAATTATTTTCTGGAAGAGGATTTCCGGCTCCTAACCTGACAACTTTTTCGGTCTTGAATTGCAACAATCTCAGGTCAATGCCAGAACAGATGCACACACTCCTCAGTTCCCTTCAAACCTTAAAAATATCAGGTTGTCCAAAACTTGTGTCATTCCCGGATGGTGGTTTGCCTCTGAGCTTGCAGACACTGACCATCCAAAACTGTGTCAATCTCAATCCCCAGAATGCTTGGGGTCTGAGAAACATGTCATCACTCACTCGGTTGATAATAGAATGTGCATATGACAATGTGACCTCATTTCCGGATGAGGGTCTACTCCCCGTGTCCCTTGCTTCTCTTGAAATCAGTGGATTTCCCGTGCTCAAAAATTTGGATCTCAGCGGGCTTCAGCACCTGATTTCGCTAAACGATTTGCATATAGAGTGTAGTAGACTTCAAACCTTGTCAGACGGGACGCTGCCCAGCTCTCTTTCATCCCTGAGAATCAGTGGATGTTCTTCCCTGACAGACCTGTGCCGAAAGGACCAAGGCGTTTATTGGGACAAGATTTCTCACATCCCCAACAAGGTTATTAACAGCAGCGAAATACATTGAGCATTTCAAATGGAAGCAGAGACATGAATGAACCCAAAAAATTTAGCCAGGTACTTCTTGTTTATATGCTTCTCTATCACACTATCATATATAACTTATTAGATTCATTTTAAACCGTGACACAAAAAATCATTAGCCTTTCTGGTTTAGACTTGTCCATTTAGTGCGGTCACAATTTTTGTTTTGCAGGATTAATGATGAATTCCTCCCACTCTCTTTGCTTGTTAGAAATTAAGTCTGAAGTTCCACAGTAGAACATCTTTTTTTTTTTTTTTTTTATGATCATGTTTTCATTCTCAATGTTCATTCAATTGAAGAGAATCGAAAGAAATAGAATAAATCATTTAAATTTTCTAATGATTTTTTTTTTTTCCTTTCTTTCATCCGCAAAAGTGTGCAGCAAAATGTTATTGGAGATGAACAACTCTAAGACGATCAAAATTCAACCAATTTCTTGAATAAACAAGTTGGCCGCACAGTTGAAGTTTTGAAAGAAGCAAATGGTAGGAGAGGACCAGTCCAGAACTGCAGACGGCAGTGTTGCTTTCCTCATGGCACCACACATTTCTTATATGCTCAATACTTCAGTTTCTGTCAACAATCTGTGGTCTTCTGCTCAGTTGATTTGTTAGGATCGGACTTTGGTATAATAACCGCGTCATAACCTAAAATTATACAATGTTTTGGCTCAATATTTGGCCAATGTAGTTGTTAACACTAAACCCATAATCAACTAATCTAACAAATCACTTTCCACATCATTTGATTGATTCCTAAGCTAATTTTTTGACTTCTCTTAGGGGCTGTTTGTTTTTTTCACTATAAGACTTATTGCCTCTTATATCTTAAATTAAGATAAATCAATTTGTTTGTTTTTCCAACTTATATCTTATTTTAAGATATATATGTCTTTTAGAAAAAGTGAAATTTTTTTACTTTTATCTTATTTAAAAAGTGATACAATAAAGTATTTTAGTAAATTTTCACAAATGTCCTATAACAATTCATACATTTATAATTTTATCCGCACATAATAAAATCCTAAAAATCAATTTTACAAAAATTCACAAATTTGAAGAAACCCTAATACAACCTAATCAATTTTATATTTGTAATAAGTCATCCAAAATGGAAAAAACAAACATATCATAGGATCTTAATTTATAAGACTTATCCATATGTCTAACAAATTAAGGTCTTATAAGACTTTAGATAAAAAAAAAAACAAACAGCCCCTTAGACTTTTTAACATCAAAACTCAATCATTTGAACCATTGTCTGTTAGTCCATAAGGGATGTTTCTGAAATAAAAGCATATTTATCAAGATATCTAATAATAGTTCAAAGGTGAGGGGATGTTTCTGAATTCTCTTAGTGTCCGTGATATTTTTTATTTTAACTACACCAATATTTTACATTGTCATTTTTGTCAATTAGAATTGTGATTTTATTAAAATAAATTATATATTAATGACATGAGCCCCACTTATTTAATAGACTCAATGACCCCTTATGGCACGTTTACTAATTAGTAATCAAACTCGGGAAAGGGAACTAAGTTACTGATTTGTGAATTCCAATTTTCCAATGTTTACTAAATTTTTAGGGAATTAAGTTACGTGGACCCCACTCTCAAATCAGTAATTAAGTTACTGATGGAAAGGGAATTTGATTCCCCCACCCACCCTAAGAATCAAGTTCCCTTTCCTGATTAAAAAAGGGAATTCATATATTTTTACTAAAATATCCTCACTTGTAATAATTATTAAAAAAAAAAAACTGTCTTTCCAGTTTCCACTATATCGTTCTGTTTTAGGGATTATTCTTTGTCATTTTTTTTTGTTCATCCTTTTCCTCCGAATCTTGCTACAGGTATGCTTTTTTTTTTCTTTTTCTTTTTAAATCTTAAATTTGTTGAATATACATAGAAATCTTTGACTTGTTGGTGTTTTTTTTTTTCTCTCTCTTTTTGTCAAATCTGCGATGGCTGTTTGTTTACGTGTTTTTCTTTTTACTGAAGCAGTATAACGCAGTATTACATATTCATATATATATATATATATATATATATATATATCTGTTTTGTTTAAGTGTTTTTTTTTTCATATTCATATTTATATATTTTGTTTTGCTTAAGTTTTTTTTTTTTTCTTTTTACTGAAGCAGTATAACGCAGTATTATATATTCATATATATATATATATATTTTCTTTTTACTGAAGCAGTATAACGCAGTATTATATATTCATATATATATATATATATATATATATATGAATATATAATACTGCGTTTTACTGAAGCATATATATATATATATATATGAATATATAATACTGCGTTATACTGCTTCAGTAAAAAGAAAATATATATATATATATATATATATATATATATATATATATATATATATATATATATATATATCGCTGAAGGGGTTTTTTTGTTTTGCTAGGGTGCCCTGTTTCTTAATTTTTTCTTGGTTGTCCTGTTTCTTGATTGTGGCTTATGTTTCGTTTGGCTTTTGTTTCTGTTAGGGTATTTTTGTAATTAACTATATATCATTCTGATTCCTTAGTTGAAATAAACACTCGAAAGGGAATAAATTTGATTCCATTTATGATTTCTAAATTGTTAGTAAACACTAGAATGGAATTTAGTAACTTAATTCCGATTTCTCTCCATTTCCTTTCAAGTGGAACTTAATTCCGATTCTCTTCATTCCTGATTAGTAAACGCGCCCTTAGTGTTTTTTTTTTTTTTAATGGAAAGTTAGTGTAATTACCCCAAAGAAATACTCATCCATCGACCATGCCTATTTACAACACATGTATTCAACATCCAACCGTAGCTGTCAAAATATGAATGAATTGTGATTTTATTAAAATAAAAATATATATTAATGGTATGACCCCACTTATTTAATAGATTCAACGACCCTTTAGTGTAATTTTTTTTTTTAATAGGAAAGTTTGTGTAATTACCCCCAAGAAATACTCATCCATGATCCGTCTACCTAGGGATGTCAATGGTACGAGTCGGAGACGAGTTTTCTATTACCATCCCCAATACCAATTTTTATGAGAAATACCATCATCGATGAATACCTACATTAAAATAAACAGTGTGAGTACGGGGATTTTCTATTAGGAGATCGGTTTTTTATCCCATATCATCCTCATCCCATTAATATATATATATTGTTTTTATGACTTTTTGATAAATATCATATAATATTATTGAATAATATGAAAATAATAGTGTGAGAGGTATATTATATATAATGATTTGGAATGGAGTAGTGTTTCAATGGAGGGAAAAAAAGAGAAGGAAAATTATGTTAGTGAGAGGGAAAAATATGAAGGAAAATTATGTTTATATATATATATATATATATATATATATATATATATATATATATATATATATATATAGTGGGTACGGGGACGGGGACGGGGCGGGGCGGGGACTTGAAATCCCGTAACCGTACCGAAATTAAATCTGGGATTGAAAAAAAATACCGGCCCCCGTACCACAACTTAAATAGTACAGTTAAAATCGCTCCTAATGGGGTGGGTCCCCACAGGTCCCCAGACCAATGGGTAATTTTGACATCCCTATATCTACCTTTCTACCATGCCTATTTACAACACATGCATTCAACATGGAACCATAGCTGTCAAAATATGAGAAGATTGAAAACAAAAGACTGGAAAATTGAAAGACAAGGACACAACAAGAAGAAAAATACAGAATACAGACCGGAGCCGCTGGAACGATTTTAGGGTACAATTATTGGAAGGATTAATTGCATAAATACTCCTAATTTTAGATGAAATTGCATCTATATTTAACTTTTCCTTTTATTATACAAACACTCCTTGAAAAGTGAAAACGTTGACTGCCGTTAAATATAACGTTTGAGTAACTTTATGACGTGAAAAGCAAAATTGCCCTTCACTTTTTCTTTTATTTAATTTTTTTTTTATAAGAACTCTTTGGTTTTTATTTTTAAGTGTAATAATACGATTTTACCCTTAGACCACCATTTGACCTTAAATTGACTGCCAGTCCAACAGTTAGTCAATATTTTTCATGGAAGGTTTGTACATAAAAGAAAATTTGAATATATATATAGTTTCATCTAAGCTTGGGGATATTTGTGAAATTAACCCTAATTGAAAAGTCCGACCCCATTGGTTTATTAATGGGAGTCGATATTGACACCCATAAATATGATAAGCACACCCATATTTTAATTACAAAAATATCCCGATAGGATTTTACCAATAAGGATAAATTAGTTTAATTAAAAATAAACAAAATACTATTTACATCTATTAATTACACCCATATCTTCAACTATATCACTTAATTTATTATTAAAAAAAAAAAAAAAAAAAAAACCAAACCCTAGTTAAACCCTAATTCTATTTCTTTCTTTTTTTAACCACAAAACTTTTTCTTTTTTTTTGAAACGGCCGCCAATATATTACAGAAGATAAAGTGAAAACATGATTGCATTTAAAAAAAAAAAAAAAAAAAATTCAGCTCAATGCTTGCATCTACCTCTTTTTCCCCCCCTTTTTGGATTTGGAGTATTAGAATTTCATATGGTGGGATTCTCCACCAATTAAAAATTAAAGTCAAATTCTCAAAGATTCATTATTTCTTATTAGTAACTTGTTATTTCTTCTTATAGAAAAATATGATATAAAGTTGGTAATATACATGTTTTAATATATATAGAGAATATTGTTGAAATAATGATTTGATTTCAAATATAGAGCGAACTTGTTATGCATATTACAAAAAAGGTAGTAATTTACATTGTTACAGTATAATAGTAATTTATATATTTTCTTTTGAATTAAGTAATTTAACTTAATTTAGTAATTTATAACATTTATTTCTAATAGGGAAGGGGATTTTGTGGAATGGAGTATCCTGGGCTGAGTTTTGTTGTGTTGTTATTTTTTTGGCGTGGTGTTTTTTGCTGCTCTGTTTGTGCCTGCAGCTGTTGCTGTTGCTGTTGTTGTGTTCTGTTCGTTTGCTGGTGAGGCGTGCTGTTGCTGTTGTTGTTTTTCTGCTCTGTTTGTTTCTGCAGCTATTGTTGTGCTTGTTCTTGTTGGCTTTGGCCTTTGTTAATAAAACTATCGTTCAAAAAAAAGTAATTTATAACATTCATTATTTTTAAATGATTATAATTTAAAATATAAACTGTACTCTAAAACTAAATTTAAATTTAAAATATTAAAAGTAAAAAAATATATATTATGCTGCTTCTATTTTGCAAACAACTCTAATTAATATTTGTAAAATTGGGTGTATTAATAACTTATGAGAGTTTATAAATAAATTGTATTAAAATAAAAACATTCATTTAAATAAGGGTACTATTGGCATTAAGATGGGTGTTTATAGTAATGTTTTAATTTAAAATTTTAGACATGAGTGTACTTATAAATATGGATGTGCTTATCATATTTATGGGTGTCAATAGCCGTACCCTTTATTAATTTGTATCATCTATGACTTGTGATGTACTTTCTTGCATTTAATGGTATCTTAAAGCCAAACTTCTTTAATTCTCTGCAAGCCAAACTTCAAAGAAACTTAATGGTATTTGACTAATGATAAAGAAAGTTTGTGCAATTTTTGAAAAACTTTAATTCTACGAGCCAAAATTCAAGGATACTTGGCTATGTTTGGTAGGAGAGAGGGAGAGTATGATGGATGGATGAATTAAGAGGGAGAGGGAGAGGGAGAGGGAGTAGGAGGGATGGAGAGGATAACATCAATCCTCCATGTTATTTGGTATTGAAAGAAGGGTTGGATGGATGGATTGATATTTAATTTGTAAAATTATTATATTACCCTTAAAAAAAATTGGAGGGTAATGAAAAATTAGAGGGCATTTCGGTCATTCCACTCCAATCTTCTCTCCCTCCTTTCTCTCATTCGCCCAAATTGGGGGGATTGGTTTTTATGGACCCAGAGGGAGAAGCTCTCCCTCCTCTCCTTTTCTCCTCCTCTCCCTTCACTTCTCCCTCCAACCAAACAAGGGATCTGCTATCCCTCCCTTCTTTTCTCTCTCCAACCCCCTCCCTCCCTCCATATTTCCCTCATACCAAACACAGCGTTAGTGTAATTACCACTAAAGTAATATCCGATTTTGGCTACAATTACTAGTGACATTTTGGCCATTCATGTGTCTACGGTGGCTTCTGAGTTCGTTTTTAGTGCTGGGGTAGATTTTTGAGTCCACATTATAGAAGATTGCATCCGAACACGCTCAAGGCCATGATGTGTACACAAAATTGGATATTGGCTCCTATTTGAGGTATGCAATTATTTTCAAATTTAGTTATACTTATTACTTGTATATAATATTGGTTGCCATTATTTATTTTTTTACTTAATTGTTTTTTTAGGTGGCATTCCGGAGGAAGAAATATATGTTACAATAGATGAGGAAGAGCCATTAGCATCCGTGTGATTTGTTATTATCATTTTTAATTAGATATGGGTTGCAAAAAATTAATATTTAGAGATGTGTTATCGATCGATTTATTGATGTAATATTTGAGTTTATTGTTTTAATGAGATATGAGCTGTAAAAAATTAGAATTTTAATGGGCTTGTAAAACTTATCAACTTTTTAATTGAATTGAATATTTATAGAGTAGCGATATTTGCACCCCTCGAAAACTGTATGTACAACCCCTTCAAAATTTAAAAAATATTATATCTCGTAAGCACACCCCGCATAATACCATATTTGCCATTTTTCTTAGTTTTTGAATAAATATTTTAAATTAATAAGTCATAAGAGCATCTCCAAGGGGTTCCCTAAATCCCCTCCTTAGCTAAAATAGGGAGCCATTTTGGTTTTATAGCACTCCAAGGGGCTCCCTATTTTAGAGAGCCTCTTGGTGGCTCTCCAAATGTAGGGAGCTCCCTATCTTCTCTCTCTTATGTTTTTAATATTTTTAAATTGATTTTGTTATTAAAAAAATGATATCATGAGAGCATGGTTATTAATATACAATTTAAAACAAAATAAATTTATTTATAAAATATTAAAATATTAATGACTAGCTATAACAAAGAGCATAGTTGGAGTGACCTCATGAGAAGTTGTTAACTAAAACAGCATTTGAGTTAAAATAGCTAAAATTTAGTAAAAATTTAGGGAGCATGTAAAATGAAAATTGGAAAGAAAAAAAAAATGTATGGAGGACACCTCCTCCTATAATCCAAAATCTCCGTATTAAAGATGGATGAATTTCAAATCAAATCGAACAAGAACAAGTCAAATCAAATTCTTTATTTATTTATTTATTTATTGGAATACAACAACATTATCCCTGAGCTTTTGCAGGCTTTTCTTCTTTTTGTTTTCTTACTTGTGAAGCACTCAAAAAAAAAAAAAAAAGTCACAAGTGACAATGCATTATCAATTAATGCCTTTAATTGCTGTAGATTGGGAATATTATCTAGGCCACACCCCTCAACAACTTTTAAGTGCCCAACCCAATAAGTCATATTATTCAACTGCGATTTTGGATGCATCATTTTGTCCATGGACTCAATCTGATTGATAAGCATTCTATTTCCTGGTTTCCTGCACCATGAATCCATGATATATAATACTGGTTCATTATTGTATATTTTTATCTAATTACCCATCTAATTGGTCATCTTTTTCCCTGTCCATGTTGCAAATAAGGTTATAGTAACAATTGATCAAAGTGCCCAGATATGAACACAACCCCATAAGCAATAATGATTGATAATAATTCAAATATATCATGAACTTTATGCTATATCTTTTGTAGGAATATGTTAATTGAGAAGTTTTGCTTTTGAAAAATTTTAAATTGGTAATATTTGACCATCCAATTTGATTTGATAGTAAATGGTATGTATTTATCGTAACAATGTCTCGAGCTAATAGATTTTAACTTAATAATTAATGAAGATTTTCTAAAATGCTATCAACGATCTTTTGTTGATATAAATTAATAATTATTAATTAATTTATAGATTTTATATAGTCTCAATGTTAATTTATAGAGATTATATTATAGTAGGGATTGTTTCTGTTAAATGTTTCAAACTAAGGACTCTATTATAATTTGGTGAAACTATAGTGGAGTTAATAAAATAATATTTTAAACTGTAGGTTAATTGTGATGGCAAAATACGGATCCAGATCTAACCCGGATCTAGATCTAACCCAGATCCAGATCCATAAAATACCCATAAAAAATGAATGGGTGTAGACCCAACCTGGAACCACTAAATAAACAGTTGGTTCAAATCTGGACCCGACCCGCTTATCTTTTGGGCTTTAATCGACCCACCCATGACCCGTTTTATGTTTATTTTGACCCGGATTTTTTTGACTCGATTGTTTTTGGGCCTTAATTTTTACAATCTAAATTTGTTGGACCATAATATTTTTAGCCTCGATTTTTTTTTACCCAAAATAATTAAATATAAATAGAGTGACGATATTTGCATTCCTCTAAAATCATATTTGCATCCCAAATCAATGTATTTTTAAAATTCTAACATTACCCTTAAATAAATTTATTTTTATAAATTAAAATATTATTTATTCATTAATTTAAATTTAAATAGTGATTATTTTAGAACTATAAATATTAAATTGCGGTAATTTTTTTTTTTAGAGAGAGTAATAATTTTTCTATAAAAAAAAAAAAAAAAACTGTTATAAAAAATACCAAAACTAAACTAAAAAGTTAAAAGGTAAAAGAAATAACCCTCCGGTCCCACCAGACCAATCAGATCCAACAGCAGATGTTTGCTTCAGGTTAATTGATCACAGTGTCTAGTCAAACACTGTCATTTTACGATAAAATAAATCAAACGCATGCTCAGGCTTCATAAAAGTGCCCTTTAAAGTTTAAACTTGGGGCAGTGTGCCTTTCACTTGTTAATCAAAGAGAGCATTAATTTTAAAATACCGAAAATGCCCCTTCGTTTACATTGAAGGGCACTTGTGATTGGGGGTAATTACGTATTTTGATCCATCAAGTAAGATGCATGTATGCATGCCACGTATCACCTACTCTTCTATAGATATTTAAAAATTTTAAGACTACTCTTACATTTAATAGTTCAAGCTTTTCAATAATTCCTATGTCCATCGGAGAAAACCCAGGTGAGGCCACCAAGAAAGAAACTCCCATCTCCGAGGGAACACGCCGGCGACGACGACCCATTCTGCAGACACGTGTGTCATTTAAACCTAATTTCTTCTTCTTCTTTTTTTTTTCGGATTTGATCAAATTTCGTGAAAAATTAACTCTTCTTTTCTTGAAAAAACAATTTTGTTTCGTGAGAAATAATTTTTTTTTACAATTATATAAATATAGTCTAAAATATCAATTTTTTTTTTTTCTTGTAAAATAATTATTTTCGTGCAAAATCAACTTTGTTTCGTGACAAATAACGGAATAATTATTTTTCGTGACAAATCCGAAATAATAAGTTTTACTGATTTGTCACGAAATAGTCAATATTTCGTGACTATTTCGTGACAAATCATTTTTATTCTCGTAAAATAACTCTTTTCAAGCAAAATCTTCTTCTTTTTTTTTTTTCGATTTTCGATTTATTTGTCACGAAATTATTATTTTTCGTGACAAATCCATTTATTTGTATCGAAATAATCTGTGGATTTGTCACGAACTAATCTGTTTATTTAGTTTTCGTGAAAAATCATTTTTATTCTTGTAAAAATAACTAGTTTCGTTCAAAATCAATTATTTTTTGTGGCAAATCAATTTATCTGTTTCGAAATAATTATTTTCGTGACAAATCCATTTATTTGTTACGAAATAATCAGTTTTCGTGACTTCGTGACAAATATTTTTTTCTTGTAAAACATCTATTATCGTGAAAATCAATTTTTTTCGTGATGATTTGTCACGATATAATTGTTTTTTGTATGGATTTGTGACGAATTAATAAGTTATTGTGATAAATCATTTGTTTTTAATTTTATTTATTTTTTTTTTTGCAAATTTGTCACGAAATTTTACTATTTCGTAATTTGTCACGAAAACTTGAAATTTCGTGACAAATCATTTTTCGTGTAATTTTTTTTTTTTTTTTTTTGTCACGATATCACGAATAATTATTTTTCATGACAAATCCGAAATAATAAGTTTTTGTGGCAAATCATTTTTATTTGTATTCTCTTACGATAACGATTTTTTTCAAAATCAATTTTTTAATTTATTTGTCACGAAATGATTATTTTTCGTGATAAATCCATTTATTTGTCACAAAATAATCAGTTTTCACTTTTTTTCGTGACAAATCATTTATTCTTTTTCGTGACAAATCATTTATTCTTGTTTCGTGACAAATTCATTTATTTGACTCGAAATAATCAGCAGATTTGTCACGAACTAATCAATTTATTCAGTTTTCGTGGCAAATCATTTTTATTCTCGCAAAATAACTGTTTTCGTTCAAAATCAATTATTTTTCGTGACAAATCAATTTATTTGTTTCAAAATAGTTATTTTGCATGACAAATCCATTTATTTGTCACGAAATAATCAGTTTTCGTGACTTCGTGACAAATCTTCCGTGACAAATCATTTTTTTTCCTTGTAAATAACTTTTTTCGTGCAAAATCAATTTTTTTCGTCACGATATAATTGTTTTTTGTTTGGTTTTATCACCAAGTAATCAGTTTTCGTGACAAATTATTTGTTTTAACTTTTTTTTTTTTTTCACCGATTTACCACGAAATTTTACAACTTCGTGATTTGTCACGAAAACTGATTTTTTCAAAGAATTTGTCACGAATTTTAATTTTTGTACGGGACAAATGAAATATTTTGTCTCAAAAATATATTTTTTATATTTTTCACTTTTTAAAATTAATTTTATCGATTTTTATTAATTTTTACTGATTTATCACGAAATTTGGATTGTCACGAAAACAGATATTTTTGTTTTGATTTGTCACGTAAACAGATCTTTTTTATTTGTCACAAACTTTAATTTTTTTTTTCGTGACAAATGAATTATTTTATCTGTAATATTATTATTTTTTTATTTCCCACTATTTTAAATTTTTTTAAACATTATTTATTTATTTTTCTCTGGTTTTTCACTGACAAATGGATTTGTCATGAACATTAATTTTTTTTTCGTGACAATTGAATTAATTTATCTTGATTTTTTTTTCTCACCATTTTAAATTATTTTTAACGTTTTGAATTTGATATTTTCTTTTTCTCATAAACACAATCAAATAAAAAACAATCATACTTTATATAAACTATATTAAGAAGATCGAGGGAAACAAGACTTGTCGGAATTGCCTTGTAAATCGTATCTATCTTCTTTCCGTATTTCTATGTAAACTTAATTTTGTTTGTGAGTACGTTGTAATTATTTATTATGTGGAATTCACGAGTTAAAATATTACACAATAAGATTTCCATAGTTTCGAATGCAGAATTTAGATTTAGATTTTTGTTAAGAATTCCATATATTAATTTCTGTGTGAGTACGTTGTAATTATTTTTGTTATCGGTGAAGAATGCCATGGCCTTTCTGGTCATCATCATCAATAGCAAAAATCAATGCAAAATTAGAAATTGATCGGTTAATGTGATCTGCATTTTTATTGGCATTAATTAACATGCATGAAAAATAATTACCATATAGAAGAATCTAGATTCTCTGCAAGCACTTGTTAATTATCAAGCTCCAAGCTCGAAGATTTGCTTAGCTAAAATATTTACTGGTCGAGGAACAATCCCTTGCAATGGAATTGAAAACATTCAAATTAATTGATTCCAAGCAAACCAAAGACAACTTCCCAACACAAAGTTAATGGTACTACTAGTCTTGCAATTTCACTTCTTCAAACTTTTGAATGGTTCCTCTTATTGATATTTCTCACCTTTTGTTGTCCTTCGTGTCTTGTTGACTGCTGCGCAGACAAAAGACATGAAGGACAAATAAACCCTTATTGATTGTACACTTAATTAATTGAGCATTTTGAGTTAGACCTACATATTAATCAAGGAAGCACGGATACGGATACGGATACGACAGGGATACGTTTATTAAAATAATATATATTTATATTTTATTTAAAATAAGAATATATAAAAGGATATTTGATAATTCATTCAAAAATCAAAACATATTCATATCCAATCATCTAAATAAATGTAACATATTACAATATCCAAATTAAGTCATAACCGCAGACAAAATTTTTTAAATTTTTTTTTATTAAAAACCTGCAGTTTAACCGCGGACAAAACCGTCGGTTTCGGTTCGGTTTTGGCACCCCACAAACCGAAACCGAAACCGAAACCGAAACCGAAACCGAAAAACCGGTTTTGAAACCGCTGGTTTCGGTTTCCTGTTTTCGGTCCGGTTTGGTCTATACGGTTCCAGTTAAACCGCGGACAAAACCGTCGGTTAAACTGGAACCATGGCCACCACTAACCACATCCATTTAAAGAATAAATGAATTAGAACTTCAACCTAGAAAGAAAGCAACTTGCTAATCTTATATGTGTAATCAAATGATCATTATGAGACATATCCATTAGTGCATATATCTTTTGAAAGGTGTTGAAGTTTGCTTCTAATTCAGTCACGAACTTAAGCCTTAAAGAACCTTTGGAAACTTTTTTCACTAAACTATCCAACAAAGTCTCCCAGATTTGATCTTATTCTGTTAAATTTGATTTAATTTGCCATGGCTTTCTATTATTTAAAAAAAAAAAAATTACCACAATTTAATATTTATAGTTCTAAAATAATCACTATTTAAATTTAAATTAATGAATAAATAATATTTTAATCAAAAGATATTATAATTTTTATATTCATGTAACTAATTATAATATTTGTTAAAATATTGAAAGTAATACATAATTTATTATTATGATATAAAGATATATTTATATTAATAAAATAATAAATTTATTTAAGGGTAATGTTGAAATTTTAAAAATACATTGATTTGGGGTGCACATACGATTTTAGAAGAATGCAAATATCGTCACTCTATTTATATTTAATTGATTTGGGTAAATAAAATCAAGGCTAAAAAAATTATGGTCCAACAAATTAAGATTGTAAAAATTATGGCCCAAAAAAATCGGGGTCAAAATAAACATAAAACGGGTCATGGGTGGGTTGGTTAAAACCCAGAAGATAAGCGGGTCGGGTCCAGATCCGAACTAGCTGCTTATTTAGTGGTTCCAGGTCAAGTCTACACCCAATCATTTTTTATGGGTATTTTATGGATCTGGGTCTGGGTTGGATTTGGATCCATATTTTGCCGTCCCTAAATTATTTACATACCACAATTAACCTACAGTTTAAAATATTATTTTATTAACTCCACTATAGTTTCACCAAATTATAATAGAGCCCTTAGTTTGTAACATTTAACAGAAACAATCCCTACTATAATATAATCTTTATAAATTAACATTGAGACTATATAAAATCTATAAATTAATAGAGATATTAATTTATCGATAAATTAATAATTATTAATTTATATCGACAAAAGATCGTTGACAACATTTTAGAAAATCTTCATTAATTATTAAGTTAAAATCTATTAGCTCGAGATATTGTTAAGATAAATACATATCCAATTTAAAATTTTTCAAAAGCAAAACTTCTCAATTAACATATTCCTACAAAAGATATAGCATAAAGTTCATGATATATTTGAATTATTATCAATCATTATTGCTTATTGGGTTGTGTTCATATCTGGGCACTTTGATCAATTGTTACTATAACCTTATTTGCAACATGGACAGGGAAAAAGATGACCAATTAGATGACCAATTAGATGGGTAATTAGACAAAAACATACAATAATGAACCAGTATTATATATCATGGTGCAGGAAACCAGGAAATAGAATGCTTATCAATCAGATTGAGTCCATGGACAAAATGGTGCATCCAAAATCGCAGTTGAATAATATATGACTTATTGGGTTGGGCACTTGGGCTTGATGTCCAGCAGATTGAGTCCATGGATACATCATTGGGAACAAATATTTTAGGTGGTTGAGTTTTTGCTGTTGATAACAGGCTTCTGAATGGGAAGCATTATGCACAAACATAACTTAAATTCCATAATTAGTCCATCAAGTGAACATCTATTACTGCTGTTCAGAATCAGAACTCTTTGTTGACATACATCAATGGAGAAAAATTAATGGTCATATTTCAAGAGGAATTGTTCATTCTTCTTCTACACCTAATGAAAAAGAAAAATGAAATAAACTAATATATATGTATATAACCTAAATGATACATTGTGGCCAATAATACAATTCATACATAACTTTTTATATGTCTATTTCTTTGAGAGTAGTGATATTTACACTTTTCTAAAATAATATGTGATGTAAATACTAAACACACCCCATCAATTTTTAAATATTTTTAGATACAATAAACAAAGTATTAACTATAAAGTGGGTTCTAATTATACGTTATATATTTTTTTAAACAATCTTTAAAATTTTCATCCATCTTTGTATGGATTGTTGATCCCTCTGGGTTAGGCTTGGGTTTGGGCCTTATATATCCTGGTTTCATGTACCATGATATATAATACTGGTTCATTATTGCAGAATTTTGTGTAATTGACGCGATTCTAATTGGTCCTCTTTTTCCCTGTCCATGTTACAGATATAGTTATAGTAACAGTTGATCAGAGTGCAGCCCAGATCGAAGGTGGACATGAACACAAACAAGAAGGAAAAAATGATTGTCAATTATTCAAAATCTATTTTGCCAAATCTTTTGTAGAAATATGTTAATTGCAAAGTTTTGCTTTTGAAAATTTTAAAGCTGGAAGATTTGAACTTGATATAGCAGACAATAAATTGAGCTCCTCATTATCTTTCTTTTAAAAACATTTGAAAAGTCTTACAAGGGAAATTGTTTGTTTGAAATACTCATTTTGATCAAGTCCCAATCCAACATAATTTAAATAAGATTTCCACATGCATGCAGTTGTCATCTAATAACACGCCGTCCATATATATGGTGGTAGTGTACTGTTTCGGCAGGTGAGTATCGTAAGCAACCATCTATAAAGACAGGTGAGTTAATTGTTTTTGAAGGCTACATAGAAAAGCATGCAAGTTTGTTTGTTTTTTTAATGTAATATATAAAATATTCCTTTCTAATTCCAATCAAACACAGTATTAAATAGAATTCTGCTGTTGTCAATTGTTATACAAGTCAGGGAGAAAATTTTAAATGAGACGGCTATAAGAAGACGACGACACTAGTTATAGACGTGTTCAAGTACCAATCATATATAATGAACATGCCGTGTATAAAATTATACATTTGTGATATCTTTATAATTTATTAGTGACTAATTCAACACATTTTAGTTTTTAAAGATTCTGGTAAGAAATCTAACTTGTCCCATTAAAATAGAGAATAGAGGTTGGAATTTTATATATAGTAGTAGTAGTAGGTAGCTAGCTAACCCTTCGAGACAAGCTTAATTCTGGTAAATGGTGTGGATTGACCAACTAAACCCGATTCGATAATACGTGGAAATAGGCCTAAATAGAACCAAATCCATAGTAATTTTTAGGATTAGCACTAAATTAATAATTTGAGTTTAAATGACACTATTGGACAAAAATACCATCACTTTCTTCTTTTATTACTTTTATGCCATTTTTAGATTTGATTCTTTTTTTTTTCTTTTCAAAAACCTCTATTGACGGGGGTCCTCCATCAATAGAGGTGGAATAGACCTCCAATGGAGGTTGAAGTCGTTCGACCTCCGTGGAAGTCGATGAAATTTTTTTGGAAAATTTTGTATTTTAACTAGTAAGTCTCAAAATTTGTAAAAATGCCTAATAACTAATAAGTCTCAAAAATACCCATATAAGACTAGGAAACACGAAAATAGGTCTCGAAAATAAAAAGGTCCTTCGTGGATTTTGATTCGAAATTCCCACCCAACTAATTCAGTTGACTCAATCAATAACAACTAAGCTCGACCAATTCTTAATAAGGTGATTTCGCAAATACAATCTTATTCAGGACCGACTTGCCAAAAAAAAAAAAAAAAAAGGCGCTTATATACCCATAAGTAATCCCATAATTAGCTTTTTGTAGGGGATGTGATCAAACTCAAATCAGTTAGACACATGGCTGGCAGTCTTACCGGAAGTACTGGGACTATTTTTTTTTTTTTTTTTTTTAATTTTCCTATTTCTCTATTTTTTTTCGATGCCTTCGTATTTAGTAAAACCGAGATAAATAGTTATAGTGCTTGAAAAATTCTCCAATTTTATTCATAGGTAGATTTTATTAAACTTATTATCCAAAAATAATAATTCAGATCCAAATTCATAAAAATCTTCATCAAGGTCCTTACCGAAATAAAAGTAAGGTATTCCTCACTTGAAAGTTACTATATATATATATATATATATATATATAACATTATATAGTATAAAATTATAACTTATAATAGCCTTATTTAGTCAAGAAAAAAAAATCCTTTTAGAGACATTGTCATTCACATTAATATTAAACTCAAAGTACTAATAAAATCCAAAGCACAACCAAGATAAATTGTGAAAAAATTGCCAAGTAACCATTGTATTATTTATTTTTTGAAATATTATAATAATTCAAGGTTTGGGAGATGGGAGAGGACTCGAACCCACTACCTCATAGCGTAGTCTCATCTTGTCAAGTAATCATTGTATTTGAGCGCCATAATTTCACTTTTTGTAATTATTTTTTTCCCTCCGGCTGCTTTTAGATGTATCTTTTCCTTTTATTAATTAAATTATACATTCTAAGAGATTTCAATTAAATTCAACAGCTATTAAGATTTAAAATAGAAGTTCTGTTTCATTTATTTAAATTTGTGGTGAATATAACTGGTACAGTTCCCTCTGAAGTAACAAACTCGACAGTACAATCAATAGCAAAGCACAAAGCTTCTTGTTCAATGGGAAAAAGATAAATGAAATAGCAAACTTTAAGCAAATCAACAAGACAAGATTGATTTCTTCAAAAAAAAAAAAAAAAAATGATTGAAGACACTGCCATGATCTGCATTTCAGCACAGCTCCTAGCATTTGCTTGCTTCAGGACTTGAATTTTACATGTTGTCAACTTGTTTATTATTCAAGGAATAGGTTGAATTATTCAGAGAATTTTGATCATCACAAAGTTGTTCATCTCCAATAGCTTGCATTTTGCTGCACACTCGGACGAAAGAGAGAAAATTCATTAGCAAATATAAATGATATATGCTTAATTATAACAAAAATGTGAAAAGCCAAGTGAGATTATCAAGCAATTGGAGAAATTAATTAAATTACTACTAAGATAAGGATTTGAGCAAGTTCTTATGATTCTCTTCAATTGAATGAATAGTGAATTATTCAAGAAATAAAAAAGATAAACTAATGTTTCTAATCTTGAAATTATTATTATTATAGCCTTTTGCCCTTTTCTATTAACTTCTTGAAAAATGTCAATAGTGGCAGGTGAATAGTATGAAAAAAAAAAAAAAAAAAAAAAAACTATGATCTGTGAAGCGAAAACAACAAGTTAGAAAGACCATTGAAGCTATCCAAATATTTCTAGCCATGGAATTTAGTGACCAAGGTCTTATAGATGATGGAGAAGAAATAAACATGATCATCTATAAAAAAAAACATGTTCAACTATGAATCTTCAGACTTAGGGGCTGTTTGTTTTTTTCACAATAAGACTTATTACCTCTTATATTTTAAATTAAGATAAATCAATTTGTTTATTTTTTCCAACTTATATCTTATTTTAAGATATATATGTCTTTTAGAAAAAATAATTTTTTCTGACTTTTATCTTATTAAAAAAGTGCTACAATAGAGTTTTTTTTAGTAAATTTCCATAAATTTCCACAAATGTCCTATAACAATTCATACATTTACAATTTTATTCGCATATAATAAAACCCTAAAAATCAATTTTCTAAAAAATTTCAATTTTGAAGAAACCCCAACACAATCTAATCAATTTTACATTTGTAATAAATCATCCAAAATGAAAAAACAAACATATCATGGTATCTTAATTTATAAGACTTATCCATATGTCTAATAAATTAGGGTCTTATATATAAAACTTTAGATAAAAAAAACAAACAGCCCCTTAGTTTATAACAAGCATGACCTGTGATAGAGAATAGTACAAGAAATACCTGGCTAAAAGTTGAGTTACATTCTTCTGCCTCCACTGCTTCTTCCATCTGACATGCTCAATGTATTTCGTTGCCGTTAATAAACTTGATGGGGATGTGAAAAATCTTGTCCCAATAAATGCCTTGGTCATTTTGGCATGAGTCTGTCAATGAAGGAGATCCAGTGATGCTCAATGAAAAAAGAGAGCTGGGCAGACTCCCCTCCGTCAAGATTTGGAGTTGATTGCATGAGTGTATTTGTAGATCTTTAAGCAAGGTGAGGTGCTGAAGCCCGCTGAGATTCAATATTTCAAGCACCGGAAAATCACCAATTTGAAGAAAAATAAGCGACGCAGGCAGTAGATCCTCATCTGGAAATGAGGTCACATTAGCATATGCACATTCTATTGTCAAACAAGTGAGTGATGCCATGTTTGTCAGACCCCACGCATTCTGGGGAGTGAGATTGACACAGTTCTTGATGATCATGTTGTTGAAAGAGTAGGTAGATTCACACAAATCAATAACACAATAAACACACACACAGATAATATGAGAACAATAAAGAAAAGAAACGACACCAAAGATTTTACGTGGTTCAGCAAGTTGCCTACGTCTACGGAGCGCACCGCACTCAATCCACTACTTTCACAGTTGATTACAATCTCTCTGTCTCTCTCAAGTCTCTCTACAATTGCTCTCAATCTTTCTCTACTCTTCTCAACTCTCACGGTGAATTTCAACACACATCTTAGGGTTTACATAATGTAGTATTTATATGAATACTAGGAGTAAACAATAACCCTAAAGGACTCATCCTTTTTTACTTGCGCTGATCTCCTAATTCGCGCAAATCACGTCATTACCGCTGACCGGACCGCTTGGCGTGCATGTGCCTGGTCAGCGGTAAATGAAGCAAGACGACACTGATCTGGGTCGCTTGCCGTGCCGCTGACTAGGCACCTTGCCTGGTCAGCGGTAAATGAGAATAAACAATTCTCATTTGATTAACGCTGCGCGTGCCGCCCCCTGGGCACTTGCCTGACCAGCGGTAAATGGCGAGGAGAGAAGTTTCAGGGCTTCACAAAACCCAACAATCTCCCACTTGAAGAGCTGAAACTTGAACATACGTCCTCCATCTTCCCTTGATGACTTAGTGGATAATTACGGTGCACTCATTCCCCACGTCTTCACTCTTGAAGACCCACTGAAGCTGCGCACAGCTCCAGTTTCTCTGTAGTGACTGGCTTGGTCAACATATCAGCTGGGTTCTTGCTACCTGCTATCTTTACAAGCTTTAACACACCTTCTTCGATTAACGATCGAATGAAATGGTAGCGAAGATCTATATGTTTGGTCCTAGAATGGAACGCCGAATTCTTGGCCAAGTGTATTGCACTCTGACTGTTACTGTGCAACACATTCATCACTTGATCGAATCCTAACTCAGCTAACAAACATTGTAACCATATCAGCTCCTTGCTTGATTCTGTCACTGCCACATACTCTGCTTCAGTTGTAGAAATTGTCACTATCTTCTGCAACTGGGACATCCAACTAATCGCGGTACTAGCCATTGTGAACACATATCCGGTGGTACTTCTTCTATGATCCACCTCCCCAGCAAAATCTGAATCCACATAACCTTCCAGCTTGAGTTCGTCTCTTCTGAAGGTTAGACATCTCTCTGTCGTACCCCACAGGTATCTTAGGATCCACTTCACGGCCTCCCAGTGAAGCTTGCCTGGATTTGACATGTAATGGCTCACAACTCCCACTGCATGGGAAATATCTGGTCTTGTGCAAGTCATGGCATACATTAGGCTTCCAATGGCTGAAGCATAAGGAACTTTAGCCATGAAGTCCTTCACCTCTTCCGTCTTCGGACTCTGTTCCTTGGACAACCTGAAATGACTAGCCAAAGGTGTTCTTACCGATTTTACATCACCCATGCTGAATCTCTGCAACACCTTCCGAACGTACTCAGCTTGAGAAAGCTTCAATGTACCTTCCTGTTCGTTTATGCTAATTCTCATTCCAAGAATCTGCTTTGCTGCACCTAAATCCTTCATCTCAAACTCACTTGAGAGTTGCTTCTTCAAATTGTTAATCTCTTCTAAATCTGCACCAGCTACTAACATGTCATCAACATAAAGTAGCAGAATAATAAAACTTGATTTAACATTTTTGAAGTAGCAGCAGTGGTCAGCATTGCATCTGAAATATCCATTGCCTTGCATAAACCCATCAAACTTCTTGTACCACTGTCGAGGAGCTTGTTTTAAACCATACAAGCTCTTTGTCAACCTACACACCAACTATTCCTTGCCATCTTCTGCAAACCCCTCTGGTTGCTTCATATATATTTCTTCCTCCAAATCACCATGAAGAAAGGCAGTCTTCACATCTAACTGCTCCAAATATAAACCTTTCGCTGCGACAATGCTTAATACTAACCGGATCGTAGTTAGTTTAACAACAAGAGAAAATATTTCAGAGTAGTCAATACCTTCTATTTGTTGGAAGCCTTTGACCACTAGTCGTGCCTTGTACCTCTTGGAACCATCATGTTCCTCTTTGATCCGAAACACCCACTTATTCTATAGGGCTTTCTTTCCTTCAGGCAACTTGGCTAACTCCCAAGTTTGATTAGAAATCAACGACTTCATCTCATCCTTCATTGCAAGCTCCCACTTGCTCGCATCTTTTCCCTGATATGCCTCATCATAGCACTCAGGTTCCCCTGCATCTGTCAACAGCATGTATTGCAAGTACTTCCTATTTGGTATAGGAGTTCGAGTTGATCTTCTTACTGTACTCTCAGCCTGTGTCGCTTGAACATCTCTATGTGGAATAGGATTTGTAACCTGGAGCGGCACACCTTGTTCTTCATCATTCTGATTAACTGGTTCCAAAATCCTGTTCTCTGACACATCATTCGGCCCAAAGTACTCTGGCTCTTCTGGCTCAGACACCTGTGTGTTTCTGTCTTTGTACATAACCCTTTCATTGAAGATAACATCTCTACTTCTGATCATCTTGCGGTTTTGGTCATCCCACAGCTTGTAACCAAATTCATCTTCTCCATAGCCCACCAAAGTACACTTAACTGACTTGGCGTCTAGCTTATTCCTCGCATGATCACCTATATGCACATAAGAAACACACCCAAACACTTTAAGATGAGAAAGTTTTACCTCTTTCCCAGTCCAGATCTCTTCTGGTATGGTGAGGTCCAAAGGCTTTGATGGTCCTCTGTTGATCAAATATGCTGCTGTATTGACTGCTTCTGCCCAGAACTGTTTAGGCAACCCAGAATGTAATCTCATACTTCTGGCTCTCTCAGTCAATGTCCTGTTCATACGTTCTGCTATCCCATTCTGCTGTGGGGTTCCAGGAACCGTTCTACTGAGCTTTATCCCGCTCAGATAGCAAAACCTCTTGAACTCACTGTCTTCATATTCTCCACCATTGTCTGAATGCAGCTTTTTGATCTTTAACCCTGTCTCGTTCTCAACCCTAGCTTTCCATCTTTTGAAAGCATCAAACACCTCAGACTTGTGTTTCAGAAAATAAACCCATACCTTCCTGGAGTGGTCGTCAATAAATGTGACGAAATACTGTTTATCTCCGGTTGACGAGACTGAAGCTGGACCCCAAACATCGGTGTGCACTAGTTCCAGCTTCTCCTTTGACGGTACCCTTCCGGTCTTCTTGAAGCTCACTCGCTTCTGTTTTCCTAACACGCAGCTCTCACAGAAATCAACCTCAATATCCTTCAAATCTGGCAATTTACCTTTCGAATGTAGACACTTCAGCCCCTGACTACTCATGTGCCCAAACCTCTGGTGCCACAAGTTCGAATCATCTTTACCTTCCGCCATAGCGATTGAACCACAGCCATCCGTAGTTGTGTAAAGCGACCCATTCTTATTTCCTCGGGCGATTGTCATGATACCCTTCGAAATCTTCCACTTATCATCTGTGAAAGTCGTCACGTAACCCTCTGACGCTAGTTGCCCAATAGAGATCAAGTTCTTCCTTAAATCCGGTATGTGCCTCACATTGTTGAGCTTCCAAACTGACCCTTTTAGTTGAATCTTCACATCTCCCTTCCCGGTAATGTTGCATGCTTGATCGTCACCAAGATACACCTTACCCAAATTTCCGGAGACATAATTCTCGAACAACTCCCTGTAAGGCGTGGCATGGAAAGACGCTCCTGAATCCAGAACCCAAGACTCCGTCTTACTTTCCAACGAGCAGATGAGGCAGTTATCTGACTCCTCCGACACACAGTTCGCGCTGCCCTTGCCTTTATCCTTCTTCTCAGATCTACACTCATACGAGAAGTGGCCTTTCTTACCACAGTTCTAGCACTCTACATCTTTCTTGTTTCGTTGCTGATTTCCCGAATAGTTGACCTGATACCTAGATTTAGACTTACCTCTTGACTTTGATCTCCCTCGTTGATTCGTGTTCCGATTTCTGTTTCTGCTTTCTCTACCTTCCATATTCAATGCTGAAGATGTAGATGCTCCAAATCCCTCTTCATGCATCTTGATTTCTTCAGTCATAATCATGTTCACAACCTGTGAGAAATCCAATTTTTCTTTCCTGAACGAGTTGGCAATTGACTGACATGTCATCTTCCAACTTTCTGGCAATTGTGTGAGCATAAACACCGCCAAGAATTCTTCATCGAAACCCATAGACACAGAAGTTAACCCATCCTTCACTTCATTGAACTGGTTTAGATACTCTCTGAAACCCTGACCTTCCGTCATCTTTAAATTTGATAGCTTCTTGACAAGATGGACCTTCCTTACCGCAGAAGGCTGTTCATACAGGTTTGATAAAGTCTTCATCAGATCTCTGGCAGTTAGCTGATCCTTTACGTTGAAAGTGACCTGCTTCGTCAAACTGAGACGAATTGCTCCCAAAGCTTTCCTGTCAAGGAGTTCGAGATCCTCTTCATCCATGTTCTTCGGCTTCCGCTTCCTTGACCAATCTTTATCGGTCATAGTTGCCGGCTTCTCTTTTATCGGCCAATGCAAGTCCTTCTGGTACAGATAATCCTCCATCTGCATCTTCCGGAAACTGAAATTCATCCCATCGAATTTCTCAATCTTGTGAGAATCCTTCTCCGATCCCATCTCTACGATAAAATCGTTGACCTCGAGAAAACCTAGATTTGTGTGAAAAAATAACCTGCCCAACCTAGGGCTCTGATACCAATTGTTGTTGAAAGAGTAGGTAGATTCACACAAATCAATAACATAATAAACACACACACAGATAATATGAGAACAATAAAGAAAAGAAACGACACCAAAGATTTTACGTGGTTCAGCAAGTTGCCTACGTCCACGGAGCGCACCGCACTCAATCCACTACTTTCACAGTTGATTACAATCTCTCTGTCTCTCTCAAGTCTCTCTACAATTGCTCTCAATCTTTCTCTACTCTTCTCAACTCTCACGGTGAATTTCAACACACATCTTAGGGTTTACATAATGTAGTATTTATATGAATACTAGGAGTAAACAATAACCCTAAAGGACTCTTCCTTTTTTACTTGCGCTGATCTCCTAATTCGCGCAAATCACGTCATTACCGCTGACCGGACCGCTTGGCGTGCATGTGCCTGGTCAGCGGTAAATGAAGCAAGACGACACTGATCTGGGTCGCTTGCCGTGCCGCTGACTAGGCACCTTGCCTGGTCAGCGGTAAATGAGAATAAACAATTCTCATTTGATTAACGCTGCGCGTGCCGCCCCCTGGGCACTTGCCTGACCAGCGGTAAATGGCGAGGAGAGAAGTTTCAGGGCTTCACAAAACCCAATAGATCAGTGTCTGCAAGCTGGGGGGTAAACTACCACCTGGAAACGACACGAGTTCTGGACAACCTGATATATTCAAGGTTTGAAGAGATCTGAGGAGTGTGTGAATCTATTCTGGCATTGAGCTGAGTTTGACACAGTTCTGGATCGTCAGTGTCTGCAAGCTCGGGGGTAAACCACCATCCGGGAACGACTCAAGTTCTGGACAATCTGATATATTTAAGGTTTGAAGAGAACTGAGGAGCTCGTGCATCTGTTTTGGCATTAACCTGAGAGTGTTGCAATTCGAGACTGAAAATGATGTCAGGTTAGAAGCGGGCAATCCTCCTCCAGAAAATATTTCCAGATTGGGGCATTTGCTAATTTCCAACTCCTGGAAAAATTTGAGATCCTGGTGAAGATCCTTTGAGATTTTAATAAATCTGAGATATCCGCAGTCATGAATTTGAAGAAATTTAAGCTCGCTGGAGAAGTTTAATGTGAACTTCTTTAGATAATTACAGCTTCTTATGCGCAGATCCTGGAGTTTTGGGTAATCCATGATATCATCAAATTGCAACTGCCAACACTCATTGATACAGAGTAATACCAACGAAGGCAGACAGTTTGGTATCTCAATCAGATTTTTACATTTCTTTATATGAAGCTCTTGGAGCGAAGGAAATCCTCCACCAGCAACTGCCAATGGTGACCAATTTATCCACTCTAGCATGTTGTCAAACTTCAAAATGCGTAGAGATGTGAATGGAATGATTGAAGAGCCATTCCCGTAGAAATCAATGCCAATATTAAATAGGGTTTTATTGATAACTAACCCTTTTGAAAGGTTGTTGTTGAAATCTAACCCTTTTTTGAAAAAATTACAACACTAACTCAATTGGGGTTGTTGAAAGACAATAATGCCCTTTTAAAACTTAAAAATGACATTCCAATCAAAACACTCAAAAGCCCTCTTTTCTCCTCTTAAAATCGATCCCAATCAAAATCCCCAATTCACTCCTCTTAAAATCTACCAAAAACCTAGGTCAAGTTTTCTATTCAATGTCGATCAAAAGTTTCAAAATCAGTAGCTAAAAGTTTCAATCGATCAAAATCCCCAAATCCCTCCCAAAAACCTAGCTAAAATCGACCAAATCGCGCTGTAATCTCTGCTGTCTTTGACGTCAAATCCGCTGCTGAAGGTCGAAGCCGACGACGGCATGGCTGAAGGTTGAAGGCCAATAGTGCTCTCACTACACTCGTCCTCTCTTCATCTCTAGCAGACTCGCTAAACTGAAACAAACCTAGAAGAAATCATAAACTCTTTAGCTGTAGTTTTGGCTCCATGAGTTTTATCTTACTTCAATTCCGCGGCTGAAGGTCAAAGACGAAGACGTGCGGCTGAAGGTTGAAGACGACGACGGCGCACAGAAGGTTGAAGTTGACGACCAAAGGACAGCAGCTTGAACACATCGTCAACTCCGTTTGGCTTCAAGAAAAAGGTGAATCCCTCTTTAATTTTTGTATTATTGTGTTTTGAAGGTGAAATATTGTGTTTTGAAGGTGAAAAATTATAGTTAAGTATTTGCAAATTCTAGTCAAATTCCTTTGCTGATAGATACTCTCGTCTCTCGCAAAGAAAGGTCTGAGGGCAGGTGAAATATTGTCTTGGTTTGTTGTTTTGGTTTTTGATTTTGTCTTGGTTTGTTGTTTGTCTTGGTTTGTTGTAATGCCCCCGTCGCAACTCTGATATGATTTTTTGAAATTTGTGTGTATATGTGTGTGTGTGTTGTCTGTTGATTCTTGTAAATGTTGGAAGTATACGGCTCAAAGCAGTCATTGTTTCCAAGAATCTGGCTAGTTGAGGCAGTTGGCATTGGTGCCACAAGAAGTGAATTTCTCACTCCATTCTTTGCAATCATATCCCTGAGAGCCCCCCAGTCCCACCGATTTGAAGGAGTCACACCCCACATGTCAGGTTGGAGAATTCCCTGTACAATTAACAGACCATTTTAGCACTTATAACTATAGTTATAATACAGAATTAGAAAAAATGAAATCTGAAATCTGGAGCGTTTTAATAGTCATTGTTCATTTTGGCTATATTACTAGTAGACCATACCAAACTATTGCAATGGCATGGAATAAAAACTAAACGATTGCCCACATGCACTTCAAAAGAGTTGCATACCTTGCTCACAGGACTCCCTTCATATGTTTCGTAGTGGCCTTCCTTAGCAGCTATCTCAGTAGAAGCTTTCATAGCATGGTAATATATGGTTTCAAATATGTCTTTGTTCAGCTGTTGAGCCTGAAATTCATATACAATAGGTTATCAGAATCAAGCAATCCATGAGAGCTAAAGTGTAGCTAGGAATCAAATGTGTGTATACTTCAAAATTTGTGTGTATATGTGTGTGTGTTGTCTAATATGATTTTTCGAAATTTGTGTGTATATAATCCTTTTTAAGTTTGCTTGGAAGATGTGTATTTCACTTAAAGGTTTACATAGAAAAGTATGTCTCTTGGCAATGCTGCCATTGCAAGTCATTTGATAGTATACAAACGAAATTTGACCATAAAAGCAGAATTATATTGGGGAAAACATTGCTAGTTATGCTATGGTTGATTCGATCAATTATGATGACCATAAAAGCAGAATTATATTGGGGAAAATATTGCAATGTGCTGTATAAACTGTTCCATGATTTCAGTTACTTTAATTATTTATATATGGTGGTATATAAGTTTATAACACTATGGTATATATATAGTCACGGTACAATAACAGCCAAAAAGGGAAATCCACCCATAATGCCAGCAGTAGTAACACCCAGAGGAGCTTTGGACCTCACAACTGTATTATTTAGGAATCGTATAATCTTTATTGGGCAGCCAATCAACTCACTGGTTGCTCAGCTAGTTATTTCTCAGTTACTTTGACAATGTACATCTAAAGATATTTGAAGGTCACCTAACTTGAGCTGATATTGCCACACATTAAACTCATTTCTTCACCCATTTTTAAGTGAAATTTTATACGACAAAAGTTCCTTTAATATTGGGGAAAACATTGCCAGTTATGCTATGGTTGATTCAATCAATTATGATGTTTATTTGTTTGGATTAGATTTTGTAGTGGTTGTATAGTTTTGGGTAGTTTCTGGCTTCCTGTGTCGTGTTTTTAGTGGTTTTTGCTTTGTTTTCAGTTTTGCTTTGTCCCCTGCTTTTTGTCTAGTCTGCAGGTGGTTTGGTTTTGGTGTTTGTAAGGCTCTTGGTGGCTCTCTACTTTTTTAATAATATAAGCAGTTTCAAAAAAAAAAAAAAGTAAGGCCTGTATCTTAATCTATGTTTATGTGTGTCTATATGAGCAGATGAAGGGAGATATGTTTCACATTTTGTGGTAATTTTATTGTCAAATCAAGCTTTACGACTTTTGTTGATGGGTGTTTCAGATTTATTGTGTTTGGGTTCATTAAAAATGTTTGGGTTCATGAATAAATCTTTGTTGTTAATAATATTTAGAATATATATTCAAGGGGTTATTGAGCCTGCTGTCATGAAGATGAAATGCTGATTATAGCTTGTCTTTTTGTTTGGTGCTTGGCCTTATGGCCTTCTATGATTTGCTATATTGCTGGTGTTTGATGTTTGATTTGCAAGGTGTGACCAAATCCCCTTGCATGTGCTTCTGAGTTGGTATTTTCAACGGCATTTTGGTTTTCTAACTACGTTCGGAATTCGCAACATCAACTAGCAGCTATTGTGAATTCCCAACTTCTATTGGGAATTCCCAACTCTTGTTAGGAATTCCCAATAGCTGTTGGGAATTCCTAACTAGTGTTAGGAATTCCTAACTGGTGTTAGGAATTCCTAGAAATTCCTAACACCAGTTGGGAATTCCCAACAGCAGTTAGGAACTCCTAACAGCTGTTGGGAATTCCCAACAGCGTTTTGAATTATGAACTATAGTAACAAATATCACCTTAAATTGCTTATTCGGTTAAAACATTTGTACTTATATTAATATTTTATGGTTTTATGTTATATTTCAGGATAATTAAATGGGAGAAGAGGTGGAATTGTTATTAAAGGCTGCGGAACATTTCTCGAAGGTGGAATTGGGTCGTGTGTGGCACCTATATATTCATCAACAGTACATAAAACCAAAATGGTTTTTTATATTCTTCATAAAATAAATTTAAAGGGGAAATAGTTGGTTGTATTTAGTGGTTGTGATACAATGTGTTTTTGTTGGTTGGTGCAGGAGTATTTTGTCTGCTAATTTACCAACTGTGCATGCTTGCTGCTTCACAGTCCAATTAATGAATCGGAAACAGAAATGTAATTACATAAAATTTCATAGCTCAAATTGAATTTTAGGATTATAAATACAATTATTGACATGAAGTCATGAACCAAGTCATATATTGTGTAAGTAGTACAGTATTTCATGGCTTAAAATTATGTATGAACTAAGTCATAAAATTATTTCATGGCTTAAATTCCTGTATGTAGTAGTATGCTAGGTAATAGTCCACGATAGGATATAGATCTTCGCACATGTGTATCCATCATCTTCATCTACATGCCATGCCACTCAAGGTTCCATAATGTTGAACATTAACTTAATTGCATAATGCTGAATATTAACAGTGTTGGGTTTTAAGTATATTTTTATATTGGGTTTTATCCATCATGCTAGGCAATTCAAGTTTCATCGTCACTATCCGAAAGAAGGCAGTCTTGTATTTGCTTCCTGCGAGTAGAAACATTGAACAAGATTACTGCTCACTATCGATCATAGAAATATATAAAGCTTTAAGGAATAAATGCATAGCAACAAATCAGACTTTATCCATGCAACCCACCTTTCAAATGCATAAGAAATTTATTATTAAATTCCTAAACAAATATTATAAATTCATGGTATATTGAATCTACAAAATATTATGAATCCAAGCACTGTTTGGAAATTCCCAACAGGCGTTAGGAATTCCCAACAGACGTTTGGAATTCCCAACAGGTGTTAGTAATTCCCAACGATGGTTAGGAATTCCAAACGGCTGTTAGGAATTCCCAACAGGCGTTTGGAATTCCCAACAGCAGTTAGGAATTCCCAACAAGTGTTAGGAATTCTCAACGACAGTTAGGAATTCCAAACGGCTGTTAGGAATTCCCAACAGGTGTTTGGAATTCCTAACGGCTGTTATGAAATTTCTAACGGGTGTTGAGAATTCCTAACGCTTGTTGGGAATTTCCAAACAGTGCTGGACACATTCCAAAAAAATTGTTTCAATTGTCTAGATTCAATACTATAATGTAAAATCAACCACAATAACATCAAATTCAACCAAGACTCATGCTCTATTACATTCATGTAAGCTATTTTCACAAAAATAATGAACCCTAATACACAAATCTAAGTAAATAACACATTTTACAAATAAATAAACTAAAAATTTAGGTTGTGAAGTTTAAATTGACCACAACAACATCAAATTCAACCAAGACCCATGATCTATTACATCCATGTAAGCTATTTTCACAAAAATAAAGAACCCTAATACACAAATCTAAGTAAATAAGACATTTTAACAAGAAATAAACTCAAAATTTAAGGATAAACTTTAAATTGATCACAACAACATCAAATTCAATCAAGACCCATGCTTTATTATGTAAATGTAAACTATTTTCACAAAAATATTACACAAATTCAAGTAAATTGGAATTTCGGAGTGTAAAAGTTCAAAAAAAAAAAAAAAAAAACTCACCTCAAAGCTTCAATGGAAGGAACCCTTGTGGAGTTGCTTGTTTCTACTTGCTCAATGGTGGAGTTGCTTAATTTGTACTTGCAAAGGAAGAGAGAGCAAAAGAAAAAAAAAATTTGAGAGGAAGAAGAAGTGAGAGTCGCAGGTCTGTGGTGGTGAGGAGAGGAAGAAGTGAAGAAAATAAGGAAATAATAGGTATAGAATGAGTTAAAGAGAAAAGTTAGTAAGTAAGGGTAAAATGGTACTTACGCATGAAAAAAGAGTTAGTTTTGCAAAATTTTTAAAAATGAGTTAGATTTCAATTCCAACCTCCCAAAGGGGTTAGTTTTCAATAAAACCCTATTAAATAATGGCATGTTTTTCACATGGAGTTCTTGGAGAGATGATAGTTGCCCAAGTGATGGCAATGATGAGCAATTTGAACGGTCACTAAGCCGTAGGATCACCATATTAGAAAATGATGAATTTCCCAACCAATCTGGTAATCTTGTACCACTGTAACCCGTAATAGAGAGTTTTTCTATATTTTCATGAGGGCGTAGCCTTTCAAGAATAGGTTCCTGATCATGAAGACCAATATTGCTCCAGTTGAATTCCAAATCTTTGACATTCTTCTTATCCTTCAGTTTGGCATTCTCAGCGTCTTTATCTTGCCTTACATTTTGCAGCTCTAAAATGGAAAGTTTGCCACGGAGAAGCGACAGTTCACCCAACTCACTAATGCTCGAACATCCAGGACTATTGCTCACAACAAAGTTGGTGAGTATTTGAAGACTCTTTAATTTACCAAATGCAGGTGGCATCATTTTCAAGGACCTGGTTCTGTTCAAATCAAGATGACCTAAATTTTTTAGGTTTTTCATGTCTGCTGGCAACTTAATGAGTTGAATACAATGTGATAAAATCAATGTCTGTAAGTTACACAAACTAACTATTGAACTTGGTAATTCTCTGATTGCAATGTAAGAAAAGTCCAAGTAGCGTAAATGTAACAAGCTTTTAAAGACATCAGGCAATATTTGGATATTCCCAAAATGAGACAGAGATAACACTCGCAACCGCTTTTGTTTCAATACTAAATCACTGACAACCTTCATATCGATGGTACATAATCCACTAGAGCTTGAACAGCTCAATGGTAGGAAGGTTCGTAGAAAATTTGCCCTACTCAAGGCATTAAATATGTCAGGACCATTGTCAAATTGGTCTCTTACATACGAAAAATGACGAGCCTTTGTAGAAATACTACGTGGCTTGCCCTTTTCAAACAAGAAGCAAAATTCAGTGGATGCAAACTGAGCTAACTCATTGATAAGGTCATGCATTATGAAACGTGATTTATCACGATCATTTGCTTGTTGAAAAAATGACTTTGATAATAATTCATGAAAGTATTCGATGCCTACCTCTTCCATTGTTCTATCACTTCTTGGCTGCAACACAAAACCTTCGGCCATCCACAACAGAACTAACTTCTTCTTGTCAAATATGTAACCTTTTGGAAATATTGAACAATAAGCAAAACATTGCTTTAGATGAGAAGAAAGATAGTAGTAGCTCAATCTCAAAGAAGAGAGAATATCGCTCTTATCGTTCGGCAGATCCCATATATTGCTGTTTAAAATATTTTCCCATTCATGGGCTTCTGCTTTAGAGTAGAGTATACTCCCCAATACTTTTACAGCTAAAGGGAGACCTTGACACTTCTTCATTATTTCTTGACCAATTAGCTTCAGTTTCGGAGGTGCAGAAGCGTGGTGACTCCCAAATGCATGATTTGCAAACACCAACCAACAATCTTTATCTTCTAATGGCTGAAGATGACAATTATGAATGGCACGCACCGTTGATGCAACACCTTGACTACGTGTAGTCACAATAATTCGACTTTCTGAAGACCCAACTTTTAAGAAATGTCGCAAAACATCCCATTTACTGTAAGACTCATTCCAAACATCATCTAAGACAAATAGAAATTTCTTTCCTGTGAGTAGATTCTTCAACCTAACTTGGAGTATATTGAGATCTGTTATGTCACAATGCTGCAAAGTGACCGACTCATAAATAGTTTTAGTCACCTTGAACACATCGAAATATTCGGAAAGATATACCCAAGCTCTTGTTGTAAAACGCAACTTGACAATCGGGTCATTGTACAAAAGCTGAGCAAGGGTTGTCTTCCCAACTCCAGCAAGTCCTATTATTGCGACTGTCGGGATGTCATTTCCATCTACATCACCGGACAGCAAAAAATTCAGAATCTTCCGTTTATCATTTTCTCTACCATATACCTCAGATTCCTCCACCAAAGATTTTGATTGCAATCTCGGAGATGGTTTTCCGCTGTAACTTTCTTTCAAACCAAGGAAATCTTTGTGCTTAGTTATGCTTTCCAGCTTCAAAGTCATTTCTTCAAGCCTAGACTTTGACTTCTTAATAATTCCGTCGAGTACAGATTTGTCTTCTTCTTGCGTCTTAGATTCAGCCAAGGCCAGAGAATTGATCTCATCCAATAAGTCGTCAGTATGGTAGGCAGCATCTGTAAGCTCATCAAGCCACTGTCTCACGAACAGGTTTGTAATCTGCTTCTCCTCTGCATCACTAAGCACGGTATTGACTTGCAGCAGTGTTATCTTCAGCTTCTCTAGGTGAATCTCATCGAATTTGTGCCTCTGAAAGAACTCGAAATGATTCGTCCAAGGAGATATTCTGTCAAACAGAACTTGAAGGGAAGCTGATAGCAGAGCACTTATTAATGCTCCTTCGATGAACAACATGATCTCTTGATCTTTGAGGACAGCAAAAAAGAAACAGGTTTCAATAAAACTGAATTATGAGAAGAATAGCTCAGATGAACTGCGCTATGAAAGTCAGGTATGTAACATTTGGCAGATCCACAAACCCAATTTTTTTAAAAGAAAAAATAACAGAAATTTTTATTTATTTATATAATATATTTATACAAGGGAGGATCGAACGACATAATTTTTGATACGATTTTATAACTATTGAATCTGTGAGATTTAATGGTTAGGATATAATAATCTTCTCTCCATTGATTATAGGGTCATCAAAGTGACAAAATAATATTAGGGTTTTATTGATAACTAACCTTTTTGGAAGGCTGCTATTGAAATCTAACCCATTTTTGAAAAAATTGCAACACTAACTCTTTTGGGGTTGTCAAAAGACAACATTGCCCTTGTTAAATTAAAAAACCCCTATCTAATCCTTCTAGCCATCGACCAAACATCTTTCAAAGCAAAATCCATAATTTCCTAATTTCTCTCAAATTGACAAAACCCAATCTGTGAATCTCTCTCAAACAACATTCTCCTTCTCTCAATCCCTAATTTCCCTCAAAATGACAAAACCTAATCTTTGAATCTCTCTGAAACAACATTCTCCTTCTCTCCCTCTGTCTCCTTCTCTGAAGCGGTACAGTGGTAGCTGTACAACCACGCCGATGACGACGGAAGCTTGAAGTGGACGACGGCGCGACGGGACGTAAGGTTGCAGTCGACGAAGGCGCGACGGGTAAACAGGAACTCCAACAGGTCGATAGTGATGAGAAGATCGAGCAATTCATAAGTTGGGTTGAAAAGCACTGAAACAAGAAAAGTCTGGTTGCTGATAACTCTTATTTCTACACGTTGTGTAGCCCCTTACTTTTATCTTTTATGCTTGTTTTCCGGGTAAAACCGGGTATTTAATGTTTTAAATAAGTGTTTCCGAATTTTTTCCAGAAGAGGGGCTAAAGTGCAAAAATGGTGAAATACTGGGGCAAAAGTGCAATTTTCAAAAGTTGGTTCTGCACCCTTGTTTTGCGTTAAGGGGCCGCAGAAAAGGGCGCAAAAAGGGACCAGAAGACCCACCTTTTGTAAATCGGCGCCCTAGGGCGCAGAAAAGGGCGCAAAATCAAGGCGGAAATTCTGACGAAAGTTTCCTGCAGAACACTCAACTTGCGGGGGCCATATCTCTCTCCTCCAATCGAACTGGGTTTCGTTCTACATATGGTTGAAAATCCCCAGAAGTCCTCTTTCCAACGGTTCATCAAGAGAGCGATTCCGATGTTTGTGGAGAAAGTTATGCTCGTTTCCGTAACGGTGCGCGCTGCTGAAAACCCATCCGTGAAATGCCCAAAAATCTGCCACTTAAGGGCATTTTCGTCTTTTCCCCTCAATTCTGACCTAAACCCTTCTCCCCACTATATATATCCCCTCTTCTCTTCAGTTTAGAGAGACCCCCTTCACTCCCTCTCTCTCTCCTCCGCCCAACTCTCTCTCTCTTCCATCTTCTTCATCCTTCTTCATCTTCTTCACATAATAAGGAGAGACCCAAGCTCCCATGGAGGTTTTTCCTCCATGGGAGCTCCCCATACATCTCCACAACCCCGTTTTACACTTCCTCCATCCATTTTAGGGCAGATTGCAAGGAATAGGAGTGGTCTTTGGACCAAAATCCGAGCTAGGGAAGCATGGAGCATCTTTGGAGGAGTTGTCTTCAAAGGTTGTCTCCTTTTTACTCATTTCTTTGTATTTCTTGCTTCTTTGATGTGTAACCCCGATTTGGGGAATATTGTAAACCCTACACTTGTGTTATATATATTGGTTGTTCTTAAATTCTTGTGGGTTTTGTTTCACTCTTTGTTAATTTCATGAATTGAGCTTTAATTGCGATATCCATGTGTGTGGAGGTCCGAAATTGATATGTGTCCATGATTGGGATTAGGAGTAGAGTAATTTAATATAGGAGTAGTGTAATTTAACTTCCCATGATTGTTGATTGATTGATGGATGACTAAAATGCCATGTTTAGAGTAATTGGAGTGTTAGAGATTTAGCTCCAAAGAGTGGGAAAGGTTTCAATTCAGGCAAGTTAGTTGCTAAATTGGCCTTGGTTCAAATCCTTGTGCTTAATGGGTCTTTTTAAGACATAATTATCCATCCTTGGCCGGATTGGGTAATAAATTGATTTAGGGAGAATTCCCAAATCAAGAGGATGAACCCTTAACCTAGATTGAATGGTCTTAATGAATAACAACCAACTTATTGCACATTGTTATTTGGTAAACTTATTTCCCATGTCTAGCCATCGTAGGGAGATTGATAAAACCGAATCCGTATCTAAAGTAAAGACAAACTAAATTCCTCTTATGCTTGTGTAGTTATATGGGTATTTCATTGCTTAATGCTTTCACTCGGTTAGCCACCTTGTGGATGATATTTAGGCTATGTGTTATATATTGCGTGGTTCACATTAACATGTCCAGCGTGATATCCTCTACATTTGACCAGACAGTGAGAGATACACTAGGCTGGCGTGTAGAGCTCGTGTGTGTGTCCCACAGTCCTTAATGAATCCAAGCATTTATGCATGGATGTAATCTCTAAGACATCGAGAGAGATTAGAGATTAATTAAGGGGACACGAGCATATAACATACGTGTTGTATGGGTATCTCGTATTCTTAATGCTTTCACTTGGTTGCCATCCCGTATTTGGTTAGCCATTGTGAATGAATTATTGGCTGTAGTATGGCCCACGCGGTTGCGCATTACATGCCCAACGAAATAACCACTGTATATGACCAGACAGTGAGAGATACACTAGGCTGGCATACAGGGCTCTTGTGTGTGTGCCACGGCACTTAATGATTTCATGTGTACTTTGTATGTGTGGATGTGATTTCTAAGACTCGAGAGAGTTTAGAGATCAATTAAGGGGACACGAGCCTATGATATACTTGCATATTGAGGGACTAACTGAGTCTAGTGCTTAATTAGGAGGATTGTTACGGTTGAGTCATTTCCTTAGTGTACACCACATTTCATGCATCTCTCCATTCCATCCTATCCATGTATATATTATGTTTAGTTAGTTTATTTATTTATAGTATTATTTACACTTTTTCGCAACCGCAACACACGAGTTCTCTCGGAGTGTTGTAATAATAGCTAGAACCGGTGACGGTTGGCGGATCCCACCTCCCTGCGGAACGATACCCTCACTTGCCGCTGTGCTAGTCCCTGTGACTCGCGCGCTAGCGAGGTCGAACTTAAATGTTCATCTTTTGACCGACATCGCAACGACGTGTCGTCAGTTGCTATTCGCTAAGGTCTGTAATTTATCACATCTTTAGTTTTTTGGTATATGCATAATATGCCTAGTTCTGATACATTCTACTTTTTTCTTTCTTAAATATTAATGTGTAAAGGTTGTGAATGTCCTTTATTGTGGCGGTATGTGATACTTAGCAGAGGAAACACACATATTAAATTTTTGGATTCATTAGAAACCTTCTTTGTGTCATGGGACAAAAATTGCTTTATGTGCATATTTGGATCTTGAGTTCTCTTTGTGTTGTTCTGAGATGAGATACCATCACTTCTTTGTCATTTTTTGTTTTCTTTTTTTGTTTCCCCCCTTAGTTAGGTCCTCATGAATGCAGTTTATGCTAGCATTTTAGGTTTGGAATGTTTTATTATGTGCATCTTGTTGAATTGAATTTGTTCATATAAGACTTCCGCATTTTACATTTCATTTTAATTGGAGGTCTAGGTTCTGTAATCTGCTCTGGTGTGGTTAGATTTTCATCTGTTATATGCATTAAAACTTTTTCTTTGTTTTTTAATATGATTTTCATCGAAAAGTTATGTTAGTTTGGACATGACCTTTGTAATTAGATTTTGAGTTAATTATTTGATTGGCCAGTTGAATAAAGTTCTTTTGCAACAAATATACCTGCCCATTCTTTGATGTTTGTTTATCCTTTTAAACAATTTTTTTTTTTAGCCTCTACATTGGATTTAACAATTTTTTTTACAAGGATATCTCACTATATACCAATACTGAGATATATACCCACATCCTAGCATTTGTGTTGAAAACATGCTTTTCTGTGATATGGTCTAGATTGATTATGTTTTACCTTTGACAGGCAGCTGCACATATCTATTTTCGTAGGGGATCGTAGTTTGAAACCAAATCCAAAAATCTTATATTGTATATACCTTTTACATGTCAAATCAGTTCCTAAATATTGTTGACTGTTGATGGATTTGCATGCCCATACTCTGAATTCAGCTTGGTCGATAGTTTCTGCATTGCCAAGTTCTTATGGTGATTCTTCAACAATTGGTAATCACAATCTTTTTCGTTTTGATTCATGAAACTTCATTGCCAATCTTTTTAGGGATCGACCCAATTTATATTTTAGCTTAATTTGCTGTTATGTATGGTTTATTGAGTTCTTTAACCCCTAATTTGAGTTAAATCTTGTCTCGGCTCGAGTTGACTCAGTCTAGGTTGATTTCTATGGTCCTTGCGGTACAAAAATCAGGTTAGATTTCATAGGAGTTGGTGGTGGGTGGCCTGGGGTGTGGTGGTTTGTTTTGGTGCGGGGGTTTCTGGGCGTTGTTGTGCCCCTGTTTCTTGTTGCTGGCTGTTTCTGGGCATTGTTGTGCCTCTGTTCTGTTTGTTTGTCTGTGCCCCTGTTTCTCTGTGTTTTTGTTTGCTCGTGGGTTGTTGCCTTGGGTGGGCTGGTTGTGGCCTTGGTGCCCGTTTCTGTTGTGTTTTTGTTGCCTTTGGGCTTCCTTTATAAACTTCACCGTTTAAAAAAATATATATGTTTAAATTCTGCAGTAAGAGTTTTTATTCATGTACGTATGTATATGTGTGTGCATACGAAGTAATTATATGTGAAATGCTTTTCCTAATGCAGGACTATTTAGCGGAACTTTTGGGTCGCCCATATAAATTGATGAGAAGAATTTCCACATTAATGAACCAATGTTTGTTGCTTGAACCCTTTTGCTTGTTATGCTTCAAGTAGTCTTTGTTATTATAAATTTTTTTTCTGATATGATTTTTCGAAATTTGTGTATATGTGTGTGTGTTGTTTGTTGATTTTTGCTTGTTGCCCAATTTCTTCTGGTAAATATATAATCCTTTTTAAGTTTGCTTGGAAGATGTGTATTTCACTTAAATGTTTACATAGAAAAGTATCTCTCTTGGCAATGCTGCCATTGCAAGTCATTTGATAGTATACAAACAAAATTTGACCATAAAAGCATAATTATATTGGGGAAAACATTGCCAGTTGTGCTATGGTTGATTCAATCAATTATGATGATATGAACCGAAATCATAAATCGTAGAACTATGTCAAACTATAATAGTTCACCTAATACATTGTTTGGGTGTTTTTGTGTTTGGTCATTTTGGCATAATGATGTTTGATTTGCTATATTGCTGGTGTTTTTGCTATCTCATTGTTATGGTTGAGTTCCTATATTGCTAGGTTCAGTGATGTTTATTTGTTTGGGTGTTTTTGTGTTTGTAGTGGTTGTGTACTCTTAGGTTTGGTATTATGAATAGCATTTTGGTTTCCTAATGGCTGTTAGGAATTTCCTAACGAATTCCTAACACTCGTTAGGAATTCTTAACACCCGTTAGGAAATTCCTAACGTATGTTAAGAATTCCTAACATCCGTTAGGAATTTCCTAACAAACGTTAGGAATTTCCTAACAAACGTTAGGAATTTCTTAACACCCGTTAGGAATTCCTCCGTTAGGAAATTCCTAACACCCGTTAGGAATTCCTAACGGGTGTTAGGAAATTCCTAATAATTCCTAACACACATTTGGAATTCCTAACACCCATTTGGAATTCCCAACAATAGTTTGAAACTCCCAACTGCTGTTGGGAATTTCCAACACTGTTTTGAATTCTGAACTACAATAACAAATATCACTTTAAATTGCTTATTCGGTTAAATATTTTGTACTAATATAAATATTTTGTGGTTTTATGTTATATTTCAGGATAATTAAATGGGAGAAGAGGTGGAATTGTTAGTAAAGGTGGTAGAACATTTCCCGGCGAAGATAAACAGCACTTCATCAACAGCTGCTATAAAGTGCATTAAGGAAAAGTTAACGGAGGCGCAACTATCCCTCTTCCGCACAACATGCTTTGGGAAACTTATAGAGATGAAAGACATGGGAAAGAAAATGCAGGGGCTGTTTTCATTAAATTTAGGGACTGTTATTGTTGTGAAAATGCAGAAATTTCTGCCTTTTATGGATGTGTAAGGCATGGTTTGTTTGTAAAAATGCAGGGGCTGTTTTCATTAAATTTAGGAATTGTTATTGTTGTGAAAATGCAGAAATTTCTGCCTTTTATGGATGTGTAAGGCATTGTTTGTTTGTAAAAATGCAAGGGCTGTTTTTGTTGTTATATGGCAGGGGCAGTTTTTGTTTTTCAAATGTAGGGGCTATTTTTTTGTTCAATTTAGGGGCTGTTTTTGTTGTTCAATTTAGGGCCTGTTTTGATTCTGCAATTTAGGGGCTGTTTATTACACAACACTGTTAAACAATAAAATAACAATTAAATTGAACTTCATAACAACACTGTCAAACTTCATCTAAAACAATTATATCCATAACACAAGCTTCATAACGACACTGTCAAAAAACACTTAAATCCCATAAACCAAAATAAATAAATTCTATCAACAAGCTTCATAGCAATAAAATCCATAACAACAACCAATAAAATTGTGTGAAATGTTTTACACAACACTGTCAAACAACACATTTTGTTATACAACAAATAAACATTACAATTTTAACGAAGCATAAGAAAAACAACAATAGTCACAATGGCTCCCATAACCAACGTCCCGGGACATCCATCCACCTACAAATAAACATGTAAAATTAATAAGAAAAATATATGATAGAATATTAGAATACATAGTTAATCATTTCACAAAATTAAATAGCAACTATCAACAACTGTCAACTATAATATAAAACATGTTTATTATACCTTATGGGTTTTCATTCTGATCGGATAAAGGAATTGGTGCCTTACATTTCTGCCTATTGTGTCCCATTCCTCCACATCTACCACACTTCCGCTGTACAATTTCTTCACCTTTCGATGGCTTGAGTTTTTTGGCTGAACGCCCCCGAGGGTAAATTGAATCTACAAAATATTATGAATCCACACTGTTAGGAATTTCCTAACGTGCGTTAGGAATTCCTAACAGGAGTTAGGAATAGGAAATTCCTAACGTCCTAACGCACGTTAAGAAATCCTAACTGGTGTTAGGAATTTCCTAACGGAAGTTAGGAATTTCCTAACTCAATTAGGGAATTCCTAACGCACGTTAGGAAATCCTAACTGGTGTTAGGATTTTCCTAACATATGTTAGGAATTTCCTAACATCTGTTAGGAATTCTGTGCTGGACACATTCCAAAAAAATTGTTCAATTCACTAGATTCAATACTATAATGGAAAATCAACCACAACAACATCAAATTCAACAAAGACCCATGCTCTATTACATTCATGTAAGCTATTTTCACAAAAATAAAGAACCCTAATAAACAAATCTATGTAAATAACATATTTTACCAAGAAATAAACTTATAATTTAGCTTGTGAACTTTAAATTGACCACAACAATATCAAATTCAACCAAGACCCATGATTTATTATGTAAATGTAAACTATTTTCACCAAAATATTACACAAATTCATGAAATTCGGACATAGATGAGAAGAAATTCGGACATGGGTATAACAATGTTATAAAAGTTCAAAAAAAAAATATAAGAACTCACCTAAAAGCTTCAATGGAAGGAACCCTTGTGGAGTTGCTCAATGGTGGAGTTGCTTAATTTGTATTTGCAAGAGAGAACAAAAGAAAAAAAAAATGGAGAAGGAGAAGATGGAGCGCACGTCTCTGTGTGAGGAGATGAAGAAGTGTGGAAAGAAGCCAAAAGATGTATATAATGAGTAAAAGAGAAAAGTTAGTAAGTGAGGGTAAAATGGTATTTACGCATGAAAAAAGAGTTAGTTGTGCAATTTTTTTAAAAATGGGTTAGATTTCAATAGGAGCCTCATCAAAGGATTAGTTATCAATAAAACCCATAATATTATGACATTATTCAGCAAATATTAAACATATGAAGTGAATTTCATAATGTTAAATATAATATTAAGAAGAAACATATGAGAAAAGTATTAGAGAAACTATGCGAGTACAATTGTAGATCGATAAACCTAGGGATGGCCATTTATCCTTAGGGATCCAAATCGGAAAATGGAGATTTCTTTTTATTTTTTTATTTTTTTTTTTTGGGGGGGGGGGGGGAATAGGGAAATGAAGATGGGGATGGGGGGACCTATATCCATCCCCATTTCCCCAATCGCCATCCCTAGATAAACCTTTACAAACATAAACTCTATTGGATTCACTGTGTGAGGGTTTTTTTTTTTTTTTTTTTTTTTTTTTGAAATACATCAAGCAACATACACGTGGTATATTAACGATTGTTTCGAAAACTATGCAAACACATTTTTCTGGGAAAATTATTATTCGAATCAAGATGAAAATGTACCTTATGTCTCTGAACCACCAATAAATTCATTTTGGTATTAAATTTCAGACATGCAATGTATGATGGAATCATGGAACCATATTTTTTATGATAATTTTATTTATTATATATTTAACTTCATTATATTGTATATAATATTGTAAAAGTGAAACAAAATATTATTCTATTAAATACTTGATTTTAAAAATTATATATAGACTTTATCTATATTATAATTTATAATAAGTTCATAATTATGTTAATTTATTGTCAAAACATGATTAATTTGATGTATAATTACTTGTTTAAGATTAATGATAGCTCTTATTTCTACACGGAGTGTAGCAACCCTATTCGTATCTTTTATGTTCTATTCCCGGGTAAAACCGTGTTTTTAACGGTTTAAATAAGTGTTTCAGGATTTCTTCCAGGAGAAGGGCTTATGTGCAAAAAGATGAAAATTATGGGGCAAAAGTGCAATTTCAGGAAGTTAGTTCTGCGCCCTTGTGTTTCTACGATTAGGGGCCGCAGAAAGTGATAACTCTTATTTCTACACGTTGTGTAGCCCCTTACTTTTATCTGTTATGCTTGTTTTCAGGGTAAAACCGGGTATTTAACGTTTTAAATAAGTGTTTCAGGTTATTTTTAATCATAGGGGCTAAAGTGCAAAAATGGTGAAATATTGGGGCAAAAGTGTAATTTTCGAAAGTTAAATTTTGCTCCCTAATTCGGCGATTAGGGGCTGCCGTTTAGGGAGCAGAAAGGGATCAGAAGATCCCAATTTTGTAAATCGACGCCCTTAGCCGCAGAATAGGACGCAAAATAAAGGCGAAATTTTTGACGAAAGTCACCCGTGAAGCCCCCAAAATCAGCCACTTATGCAAGGGCATTCTCGTCCTTTCACCATCAATTCTGCCCTAGCCCCCTACCCACTATAAATATCCCTTTTTCTCATCAGTTTTTTAGAATCCCTAACCCCCCTCTCTCTCTCTCTTCCTTCCATTTTCTTCACCTTCTCCACCTTCTCCACCAAATAAGGAGAGGATCTAAGCTTCTATGGAGGTTTTTCCTCCATGGGAGCTCACCATACATCTCCACCACCATTTTTAAACCTCATACACCACATTTAGGAGTAGATTACAAGGGAAAGGAGTGGTCTTTGGACCAAATCCGAGCTAGGAAAGCATGAAGCATCTTTGGAGGAGTTGTCTTCAAGGGTTGTTTCTATTTACTCTTTCTCTTGTATTTCTTGTTTTCCTTTGTGTGTAACCCCAATTTGGGAATTTTGTAAACCTACAATTATTGCAATATATGTATGATTGCTCTTATATTCTTTGAGTTTTGTTCTACTCTTTGTTTTATTCATGATTAAATCTCTTGTTGTGATATTCATGTGTGTGATAGGTCTAAATTGATATGTGTCCATGAATGAGATTAGGAGTAGTGTAATTTAATTTAGGAGTAGAGATAATTTAGCATCCCATGATTGTTGATTGATTGGTGCATGATCCAAAATACCATGTTTAGAATGATTTGAGTGTTGAGTATTAGCTCTAAAGAGTGGGAGCAGTTTGATTGATGCATGTATTTGCTAAATTAGACTTTGGTTCTATATTCTTGTTCTTAATGGGTCTTTGTTCAAAGGTACAATTGCTCACCCATGGCTTGGGTTGGGTGATGAATTTATTTAGGGATAATTCCCAAATCAAGAGAATGAACTCCTAGCTTAAATTGAATGGTCTTAATGTAAAGCAATCAACTTGTTGCATGTAGTTGTTTGGTAAGCTTGTTTCTATTTTTAGCCATCCTAGGGAGATTGATAAAACCAAATCCATATCTAGAGTAAAGATAAACTAAACTCCTCTTGTGCTTGTGTAGTTATATGGGTATTTAATTACTTAATGCTTTCACTCGGTTAGCCACCTTGTGGATGATATTTAGGCTGTGTGTTATATATCGCGTGATTCACATTAATATGCTCAGCGTGATATCCTCTACATTTGACCAGTAAGTTGAGAGATCACTAGGCTGGCGTGTAGAGCTCGTGTGTGTGTCCCACAGTCCTTAATGAATCCAAGCATTTATGCATGGATGTAATCTCTAAGACATCGAGAGAGATTAGAGATTAATTAAGGGAACACGAGCATATAACATACGTGTTGTATGTGTATCTCGTATTCTTAATGATTTCACTTGGTTGCCATCCCGTATTTGGTTAGCCATTGTGAATGAATTATTGGCTGTAGTATGGCCCACGCGGTTGCGCATAACATGCCCAACGAAATAACCACTGTATATGACCAGACAGTGAGAGATACACTAGGCTGGCATACGGGGCTCTTGTGTGTGTGCCACGACACTTAATGAATTCATGTGTACTTTGTATGTGTGGATGTGATTTCTAAGACTCGAGAGAGATTAGAGATCAATTAAGGGGACACGAGCCTATGATATACTTGCATATTGAGGGACTAAGTGAGTCTAGAGCTTAATTAGTGGATTGTTACGGTTGAATCGTTTCCTTAGTGTAACCATATTTCATGCATCTCTCCATTCCATCCTATCCTTGTAAATATTATGTTATGTAATTTATTTATTTATAGTATTATTTACTTTTCCATAACCGCAACACACGAGTTCTCTCGGAGTGCTGTAATAATAGCTAGAACCGGTGACAGTCGGCGGATCCCACCTCCTTGCGGAACGATACCCTCACTTGCCGCTGTGCTAGTCTTTGTGACTCGCGCACTAGCGAGGTCGAACTTAAATGTTCATCTTTTGACCGACATCGCAACGACGTGTTGTCAGAAAGGGACCAGAACATCATAAAATTTTCATTAGTTCTGCGCCCTTGGTTCTGCGGTTGGGGGCCGCAGAACAAGGGTGCCGTTTTCTTGGCAGAATGTGCACTTTTCATGTTTCTGCGCCCTTGGCCGCAGAACAGGGTGCCGAATAGGGCGCATTTTTTACGTGTCAGGTGCCCATTTAAGTCTTTTCACGAAGATTTCTTGAGCCCCTAAGCATGGGTTAATCAGATTTTGTGTGGGCTGTGAGAGGAGATGATGATTATTGAAGATCTTGGTGGGCCATCTTCATTTATTAGGTAGGGGGTGTTTGTCCTTTGGGGGTGGTTTTAGGCAAGTTGGCAAGAAGTCTCTCTCTCATTTTCTCACTCACTCACAACCGGCCACAACAAATCTCCAACAGAAACTCTCTTTTTTCTCTCAAGTTTTGGTGGTTCTTCATCATCCTTGAGGCTTGAGGAGTTGACTCTAGGAGAAGGAAACCATTGGAGATCAAGCATTGCAAGAAGGAGATCATTATCCTAGTTTATTTCTATAAACTCTATCTTTCTCTTCTTGTATTTGTTATGGTTTATGCTCATTGGAAATTGACGACACGTCGTTGCGGTGTCGGTCAAAAGATGAACAATTAAGTTCGACCTCGCTAGAGCGCGAGTCACAAGGACTAGCACAGCAGCAAGTGAGGGTATCGTTCCACAGGGAGGTGGGATTCGTCTACCGTCACAGGTTCTAGCTTTTATTACAACACTCCAAGAAAACTCGTGTGTTGCATTTGCGGAAAAGTAAATAATACTATAAATAAATAAATCACATAACATAATATTTACAAGGATAATATGGAATGGAGAGATGCATGAAATGTGGTAACACTAGGGAAATGATTCAACCGTAACAATCCTCCTAATTAAGCTCCAGACTCACTTAGTCCCTCAATATATAAGTATATCATAGGCTTGTGTCCCCTTAATTGATCTCTAATCTCTCTTGAGTCTTAGAAATCACATCCACACATACAAAGTACACATGAATTCATTAAGTGTCGTGGCACACACATAAGAGCCCTGTATGCCAGCCTAGTGTATCTCTCACTGTCTGGTCATATACAGTGGTTGTTTCGTTGTGCATGTAATGCGCAACCGCGTGGGCCATACTACAGCCAATAATTCATTCACAATGGCTGACTAAATACGGGATGGTAACCAAGTGAAAGCATTAAGAATACGAGATACCCATACAACACATATGTTATATGCTCGTGTCCCATTAATTAATCTCTAATCTCTCTCGATGTCTTAGAGATTACATCCATGCATAAATGCTTGGATTCATTAAGGACTGTGGGACACACACACGAGCTCTACACGCCAGCCTAGTGTATCTCTCACTGTCTGGTCAAATGTATAGGATATCACGCTGGACATGTTAATGTGAACCACGCAATATATAACGCATAGCCTAAATATCATCCACAAGGTGGCTAACCGAGTGAAAGCATTAAGCAATGAAATACCCATATAACTACACAAGCACAAGAGGAATTCAGTTTGTCTTAACTCTAGATACGGATTCGGTTTTATCAATCTCTCTAGGATGGCTAGACATGAGAAACAAGTTTACCAAACAACAATGTGCAAATAAATTGGTTGTTATTCATTAAGACCATTCAATATAGGTTAAGGGTTCATTCTCTTGATTTGGGAATTTTCCCTAAATCAATTTATTACCCAATCCGGCCAAGGATGAGCAATTGTGCCTTGATAACAAGACCCATTAAGTACAAGAATATGGAACCCAGGCCAATTTAGCAACTAAATGCCTGAACTGAAACCTTTTCCACTCTTTGGAGCTAAATCTTTAACACTCCAATTACTCTAAATATGGCATTTTGGTCATCCATCAATCAATCAACAATCATGGGAAGTTAAATTACACTACTCCTACATTAAATTACTCTACTCCTAATCCCAATCATGGACACATATCAATTTAGGACCTCTACACACATGGATATTGCTATTAGAGCTTAAAACATGTAATTAGCAAAGAATGAAACAAAACCCACATGAATTTAAGAACAAACAACATATATAACACAAGTGTAGGGTTTACAATATTCCCCAAATCGGGGTTACACATCAAAGAAGCAAGAAATACAAAGAAATGAGTAAAAAGGAGACAACCTTTGAAGACAAACCCTCCAAAGAAGCTCCTAGCTTTCCTAGCTCGAAATTGGTCCAAAGACCACTCCTATTCCTTGCAATCTGCCCTAAAATGGATGGAGGAAGTGTAAAACGGGGTTGTGGAGATGTATGGGGAGCTCCCATGGAGGAAAAACCTCCATGGGAGCTTGGATCCTCTCCTTATTTGGTAGAGAATGTGAAGAAGATGAAGAAAATGGAAGAGAGAGAGAGAGAGAGAGAGAGAGTTGGGCGGAGGAGAGAGAGAGGGAGTGAAGGGATTCTCCCAAAAACTGATGAGAAAAGGGGATATTTATAGTGGGGAGGGGGCTAGGGTAGAATTGAAAGTGAAAGGATGAGAATGCCCTTCATAAGTGGCTGATTTGGGGGGCTTCGCGGGTGACTTTCCAACAGCGCACACCGTTACGGAAATGGACATAACTTTCTCCACAAACATTGGAATCATGTTCTTGAAGAACTGTTGGAAAGACGACTTCTGGAGCTTTCCAACCATATGTAGTACGAAACCAAGTTCAATTGAAAGAGAGAGATATGGCCCCCGCAAGTTGAGTGTTCTGTAGGAAACTTTCGTCAAAAATTTTGCCTTGATTCTGCGCCCTATTCTGCGCCCTAGGGCTCTGAATTACAAAATGGGGGTCTTCTGGTCCCTTTCTGCTCCCTAAACAGTGGCCCCTAATCACCGAATTAGGGAGCAAAATTTAACTTTCAAAAATTGCACTTTTGCCCCAATATTTCACCATTTTTACACTTTAGCCCCTGTGATGAAAAATAACCTGAAACACTTATTTAAAACGTTAAATACCCGGTTTTACTTGGAAAACAAGCATAAAAGATAAAAGTAAGGGGCTACACAACGTGTGGAAATAAGAGTTATCAAAAATCTTGTATGGTTTTGATATGTAATATGAGCTAAATATTCTTGTGCTAGAACAAAGATGAAACCAAACCCTTGATTCATTGTTAATGACTACTTAGTTTCTCTACAAGTGCTTGTGTGGTTATATGAATGTTTTGTATGCTTAATGCTTTTGTCTTGATTGGCCATCTTGTTGAATGATCAATAGATAAACAAAATATTCACTATAAATGACTAGAAAGTGAGAGATACACTAGGCTAGCTTATAGGGTTCATGTGTGTATTCCACTATTCTTAATGAGTTCATGCATATTTTCTATGTTGGATATAATCTCTAAGACATCGAGAGAGATTAGAGATTGATTAGAGGGAATACGAACCTATAATCCATACTTGTACAATTGAGAGATTAAGTGAGTCAAGAGTCAAATTAGAAGGGTGAGGTGGATTCAAGTTCTAGCACACTTTCCTCATATTGTCACATTCATTTTAGTTGTGGTTAGTTTTTACTTGCTTTTGAATTAATCAATTTAGTGTTAGAAAATTATTGAAACTTACAATTTCATTTATCCAAATAGTATATAAGCCGATAAAAGCCGGTAATCAATCCTTAGTCCTCGTGGGAACGATCCCTACTCGGCCATTGTATTACACACCGACCTCGTACACTTGCGAGAGTCTAACCGTGTGGTTGTGAAACGATCAATTAACCTAAAATTTTGCACATCACCTCTTAGTAGAGATGATAGTGCAGCTCCCTTCCAGAGTGGTGGTGAGGTGTTCGACTCCCACCATGCATATTTTACAAGCATGTGTGGAGAGGTCTCCCGGTTTGTGGGAGTAGTTATCTAGGCCACATATGTATTGTCTTATATTAGCAAGTCAATAATAATATTTGTAATACTTCAAAAAAAAAAAAAAATAGTCCTAAAATTTTATAAAATATTCCTAACATTAGATGTGAATATCCTTATTTAAAAAATAAAAAAAATTAACGGAATTCCACCGATATCGATATTATCTCCAAAATATCCATAAATTTGGAAGTCCGATATCGATACTGATATGGATACCGATATTTTCTTCCTTCTTATTATTGTCTTCTTCAATAATAGAAAAATCAGTCTGCAGACTCCATTAAAGACTCATTTTTCTTCGGTCAAGCTTTTCCTTTTCATGAAACACCTTAGTTTTCATCAAATATTTTTGGCTTGTATCGTTACAAAACTTTTCTCGTATAAAAGATACTTTTTTTTTTTTTTTTTTGGGTTTTAATCAAAGTTGAAATTGATGTAGGAGGATTTAGCATATTAGTAATCATTTTTATATTTTGTGTTTTATGAGTGGGCTATAAATACCCCTCTTTGTTATTGTAATAGGCAGACTATTTGATAGTGAGAATTAAAATACAGGGAGTTTTCTCTCCATTTTGGGGTTTCCCCTTATTTGCCATGGATTTGTTGATTCAATGTGAGCTTCATCAACCACTTCAAGATCAATTGTCTCCACCATTTGTTGGGTAAAATTCACAAAATATATAAACGATTACTAATATGCTAAATCCTCATACATCAGAAATTAATTAGTAAAACTAAGAAGGAATATCTTGGAATTATGAGAAGTGGTGAGTGCATCCAATTAATATTTAAATTTGTAGGTAATTGTTGACACAGCAAGAAATTAGTGAGTTTGATTTACTATCGAGTAAACGCATTCAACCCATCAAATAAACGGGTTGTGCTTTGGTTGAACTCATTCTAATCCATTGAGTTTGATTTACTATCAAGTCAACACATTCAACCCGTTAAATAAACGGGTCATGTTTTGGTTGAACTCATTTTATAATCCATTACCCGTCTTACACGATTATTTCAATATATGATATTTTATTTTGAAAAATTGTATTAACTTTTCATCAGACTTTTGTTTTAAATTTATTTTGGTTGGAATCATATATTATAATTGGTTATTTTTATTTGTTGAAAAAAAAATTGGTGTAATTAAAAAGTGATTTAATGTTTTTAACAAATTAAATAGGTGAATTGACAACTAAAAATGAAAAGTCACAAGTTAAGTTGAGATGGTATTCTTCTTGATTTTTTATTTTTGGCTAAAAAAAAAAACTTCTTAAGGACTATTATTTTTAAGAGTTAATTACACCAAACCCCCCTGAGGTTTGACCTTTTACACCTAGAAATAACTTTATCAAAAATTGACATCCACCTCCCCTACCGTTAGTCAAAATTGGTCAAACTTAACTGTTGACCAATTTTGACCGTCCAAACTATGGGTATTTTAGTCATTTGAAGTGTTTTGAAAAAGAAATTAAAAAAATTGATTAAATAAAGGAAGTATTAAAAAAAGGAAGATTATTCATTAAATAAAAAATATATTTAAAAAAAAAAGAAAAAAAAAAACAGAATTTAAAAATATATTAGATTTGATGGAGATCCAATCTCTCAGATCCATCAACCCCAAACCACACTCATCCAAATTGATCATCACCATACCACCAGATTCAAATCGATTTGTATTCCAAATTATTTTTCATTTCTTATATTTTATTTTTCATAACTTTTCTCACTATCAAAACACCAAAATTCTACCCAATCTTCACAACCCATCTTCATCAATCTTCATCAACCCAGTTCTTTGATAATATGGTGCATTTAGCATCAGTTTCATTCTCAAGGAAGATCATTATAACATCATATAATCATATTGTAGTAGAATTGAATTGAATTAAAAAAAAATTGAACTTGGCAAGAATTTGATTTGAAATCTGGAAATTTTTCCTGATTTCTTCAAATCTAGAAAATTTTCAGATTCATCAAATCCACCACCAAATCCACACAAAGCCACCACCAAATCCACACCCAAACCACCACCATCAGTTTCAATTTCAACTCCTTTCGGCCAACTCGCTTCTCAAATCTCCGATTCCGACCTCCAACTCACTTCATACGAGAAAATCGTCGCCGACCTCACTTTCATCACCCACAACTCCGCCGACTCGTCGAGCCATAACAACTCCTCCAACCACTGACCTCCGCCGCTGCTCGTCGCTCTCGCTTTCTTCTTCTTTCTCTTTCTCCGTCTCACCCAAACAGCTAGCCACAAACAAAAACATCATCATCAACCCATCCACCCAAACGCAACCGCACCAGATGAGGGAGAGAAGAGATCGAGGAGAACTGAGAAGAGAGAGACACGAAGCAATTGCGATTAGTCGTCGTCGGTTGTCGATGACGGCGACAACTGTGTTCTCTCTTCCTCCTCCAGAGAAATCTTTCCTTTCAATCTGAATTTGCCGCCTCCGGTGATGATTTTCGAGCTATTGATTTGTGTCTCTGATGATTACTTTTTTTTTTTTTACTTTGTTGAGATGTCTGTGATGTGGGGTTGATGAAAATGTTGAAGATGATGATGTTGCAGATGGAGAGATGTTAGATGATGATGTTGAAGATTTTTGAATTTTTTTTTGTTGATATATGATTTTTAAATTTTTAATTTATTGTTGAAGATTTAATTAAATTAATAATAAATAATTTATTGTTGAAAAAAAAAATTCTATTTCTTTGTAATATATATATATATGGAGATCTAATTTACTTTTTTGTATTATTATTTTTGAGATATTTTTTTTATTAATATTTAATTTTAAATTTAATTTTTTTTTTATATTCAATTCTTAATCTACACCATCCATCTTTGTGATGGATGGTTGGAGATCAATTTAGGAAAAATGTTTAATTTTTAAAAAATGTTTCCAAATTTTGTTTGTTTTTTTTTTTAAAAATAAATTAGTTTTTGTCTTTTTATGGGGTTATAAAAGTAAATAGACAAACTTAGGGGTATTTTGGACTTTTACATGGTCTGATAAGGTCAAATGTTAAGTCTGACGGCCGTTGACTGACGATAGGGGAGGTGAGTGTCAATAAATGATAAAGTTGTTTCCGCGTGTGAAAGAGTAAACCTCAGGGGAGTTTGGTGTAATTTGCTCTATTTTTAATTTACCAAGAGTTTGAGAGCTGTTTTGAAATTTGGCCCTTGACGCCAACTAACTGAGGGTGAAGGAATCCATTTGCTTCCTTTCCATCTGTTTTAGGAGATAAAAAGCAGCTGAGAAATTGCAGAAACTTTCCTAGTGAAAACTCCATCATCATTAACATCGCCTTCTTCTCTTCTTCTCTTCCTGTTATTACTTCTTTTTTATTTGTGTTAAAAGATAGTAACAAAGAGGATATCTCCGATAATATGGAAGAAAAAGATTGCTGAGGAAACAATGTCAGAGATAATGGAAAGCAAATCATTAACCTCTGCTGTTTTTCAACCGCTGGTTGACAGGATCTTTTCCCCTCCGATTTCAGAATTCATTCATAGACTGAAACTAGGTAAGATGTGGCTTGATGGTTTCAAGAGCAATCTGCTAAGTTTTGATGCGATTTTTGATGATGCTGAGTTGAAAGCATATGATAACAAACAAGTGAAAACGTGGGTTGACGAGCTCAGTGAAGTTAGCTACGATGTCAAGGCTCTGCCGGACGAGATTTCCAAGAAGCCTCGGGTAATAAACTTCTCTGATAAATTGATTCCACTTGAAGAAATTATAAAACAGCGGCTGATAGCGATAGCAGTAAAAATAGAAGATCTTCAAACACAGGGAGACGCACTTGGATTAAGGGAAGCTTCTCCGATAATAAGGAAACCTTTTCAACTATCAGTTGGCAGAGAAGATTTGGAAGATGAATCCCAAGAAATTGGTAGGGATGAAGATGAATCCCAAGTAATTGGTAGGGATGAAGATAAAATAGCTATACTTAAGTTGTTGCTTTCCGATGGTCATCAGACAGATGTTATTACCATGGTGGGTGAGGATGGAGTTGGCAAGACCACTCTTGCTCAGCTTGTATACAATGATGAAAAAGTGGAGAAACAGTTTGAGTTCAAAGCCTGGATCCACGTTTGAGAGGATTTTGATGATCTCTTGTTGACTAAAGCTATCTTGCATGCCTTTACTTACCCGTCAGATACTGAAGATCTAGATTCCCTTCAAAATAGTTTGAAAGATCATCTCAAAAAGAAGAAATTTCTACTCGTTTTGGATAATCTTACTATGCGTTCTGATTGGAGAAACCTGCAAAAGGTACTTACAGATGGGGCAAACGGAAGCAGGATTATTGTCACTACATGTCATCCACAGCTTGAAGAAACCATGGCGGGTACTCTTCCTGCATTCACTGTAAGGTCTTTAACAGACCAAGAAAGCTGGATGCTATTTGCAAAACATGCCTTTCCAGATAAAAGTTCTAGTTTACTTCCCAAACTAGAAGACATTGGAAAAGAAATCGTGGAGAAGTGTTGTGGCTTGCCTTTAGCAGTGAAAATACTGGCTTCAGTCCTGCGCTTTAAGCCAGTTAAAGAATGGCATGCAGAATTGAACAATAACAGCATATTGAAGTGGGATGAAGATCCCTTAAGCTTAATTCTTAAGATTCTTAAGATGTGCTATAATGATCTTCCTATACATCTAAAGCGATGTGCTGCTTATTGTTCAATATTTCCCACGCATCATGAATATGAAGAGGAGAAGTTAATTCTACTATGGAAGGCGGAAGGGTTTCTGCAACCGAAGGGAGGTACAAGAATGGAAGGGTTTCTGCAGCCGAAGGGAGGTACAAGAATGGAAGTAGGCAGTGAGTATTTTCGTAATTTGATTTATAGGTCCTTTTTTCAGCCATCTGGTTTCAATAAATCATGTTTTATAATGCATGATCTTTTGAAAGATGTGATTCATTCAGAATCTGGATTTATATGTTCCAGAATGGGGAATGATGAGTATTCAGAAGTGTCAAGCAAACCTTGGCATTTATTAATTTCTGGAGGCAAAGATATTGCAGAGAGAAGCAAGGAAGCTAAGTTCTTAAGGACCCTCATACTCTGTAAATCGTCACGGGAGAAAGAATCATGTCAATTAAGTGGTGAGCAATTGAACAATTTGTTTGAGGCACTAGAATGCTTACGAGTACTTTCTCTGTCTGGCTATGATATCACCAAGTTGCCTGATTCAATTGGAAAATTGAAACGTTTACGGTTTCTAGATCTCTCTCACACTGCAATTACTCAGTTATCTGACAGTGTAAGTTCTCTCTACAATTTGCAAACATTGTTATTGTCAAATTGTTCTTGCCTCACTGAGTTGCCTGATTCCTTACGCAACTTGAGAAATTTACAATTCCTTGACCTCTCACACACTACAATAACCAAGTTACCTGACAGTGTAATCTGTCTCTACAATTTGAAAAAATTGTTGTTGTCACATTGTTATTGTCTCACCGAGTTACCTAATTTGTTTGACTGCTTGAGAAATTTACAGTTCCTAGACCTCTCACACACTGAAATAACTGAGTTACCTAGCCTTGCAAGGTATCACTTTGAGTTGCAAAAATTGTTGTTGTCACATTGTACCCGTCTCACTGAGTTACCTAATTTGTTTCAATACTTGAGAAATTTACAGTTACTAGACCTCTCTCACACTGCAATAACTGAGTTACGTGTTTCGTTTCAAGACTTGAGAAATTTATAGTTACTAGACCTCTCTCACACTGCAATAACTGAGATACCTTTCAATAGCTTAAAGAATCTCGACAAGTTGCAAAAATTGTTGTTGTCAAATTGTTACCGTCTCACTAAGTTACCTGATTCGTTCCGCAACTTGAAAAATTTACAGTTACTAGACCTCTCTCACACTGCAATAACTGAGATACCTTACATCGTAAAGGATCTCGACAAGTTGCAAAAATTGTTGTTGTCAAATTGTTACGGTCTCACTGAGTTACCTGATTCGTTCGGCTACTTGAAAAATTTACAATTCATAGACATCTCACACACCGCAATAACTAAGTTACCTGACAGTGTAAGCTTTCTCCCCAATTTGCAAATAGTGTTGCCTGAGAACATGGGGAAGCTTATTAATTTGCGTCCTCTAGATAGCAGAGGAGAATTTCCTGAAGTTGAAGGAAGCAAATTAGTTAGCATTTCAGAAAGGCCCAAATTGGAAAAGTTTCCACTTCTAAGAGTTCCAATTATGGGTAACACGCAGTTACATGACTACAATGATAAGCTAGCAGGTGTACCTTTGAAAGAATTGCAGTTACCTGACAGCAATGTGGTACAGCGAACTGATGTTTCAATAACATCAAAAATCCCACCCCCAGAATTCTCCAAACGATTGACTGAGGATTCAAGTGCTAAGCATGGAGGTGCATCAGCTGCAACTGAAATTTCATCATCTGATACTGAAAATCCAATCGATGCTGTAGAAAGTTTTGAGGACATTGAAACATCAAAAAGCCCACCCCCAGAATCCCCCAAGCATTTGACTGAGGATTCAAGTGCTAAGCATGGAGGTGCATCAGCTGCAACTGAAATTTCATCATCTGATACTGATATGGATGATCCAATCGATGTTTCAGAAATTTCACAATTAAAAAGGTTGCCTCCAAACTGTATAGCCTTAAAATTGAAGGTTGTGATGCCCTCAAGTCTCTTCATGGGAAATTAAAGCGTGACAATCCTTATCTCCAACATTTGTACATCATTGATTGTCAATTTCTAGAGTCCATTCATGAAAGCCATTTACCCATTGCTTTGAAAACTCTGTATATCTCTAAATCTAAGAAATTAGAGTTAGAGTTTCTATCCTCTGAGTATACATCAATTGAACACTTGTGCATAGAAAGTAGCTGTGATTCTCTCGAGTCCTTTCCATTATCCTCCTTTCCAAAGCTTAGAAATCTTTCTATTCGAGATTGTGCAAATTTTACTTCCATCTCTATTGGATTAAAAGATCACATGTCCCTATATGCATTGGAAATCCGAGATTGCCCTGAATTGACATCTTTCCCAGTGCGTATCCCCAATCTGACATCAATTCTGCTCTCCAATTGCAAGAATCTCAAGGAACTTCCAGACCAGCTGCACGGGCTCACATCTCTTCAGTCACTATTTATGAAGGAGTGTCCAGAACTTGAGTCAATTCCAGGGGGTCTTCCATCAAGCTTAAATTTACTGTGCATCAGTTCATGCCAGAAACTCATGCCTCGTGTTGATTGGGGATTGCATAAGCTATATAGTTTCAGTTGTATCGAGATTGAAGGTGGATGTACGGACTTGGAGTCCTTTCCAGAGCAGAACCTGCTTCCAATGAATCTCACCTCTCTACGAATCAGCAGACTCATGAATCTCAAATTCCTGGACTACAATGGGCTTCAACACCTAACATCTCTTGAAACATTGAAGATCAACAGCTGTGGCAAGCTTCAATCCTTCCCTGCAGAGGGTCTGCCTTCTTCTCTAAGTTATTTGTACATCAGTGACTGTCCTCTGCTGAAATCAAAACTTCAAAACAGGAGAGGGAAAGAGTGGTACAAGATAGCTCATATTCCTCACATACAAATTGACATGGAAGTAATCTCTTAAGTAAGTCAGTTTACAGTGATTTTTACATTCTCATTTTCAATTTCCACAAGCATACAAATTTAGAAAGTTTGTAACAAAATGCACTACACTTGCAGTATAAGATTTCACAATTTTAGTTCTGTGCACGGAATTTTCATCCATTGATCCTATGCAATTGATGCAGGGAAATGAAGACATCTTCTGTAAATAGAACTAACAACAGAAGCACTTGCTAGTTACCACATTTCTCAGCACTAGTGTATGTACAGATGCATGGTTGTGGTTGTGGTTGTGTTCCTGTCAACGTTCTATCTACAACAGAGAAATTGCTTGGAGGGTTGGTAAATATGTATTTGCTTTTGCAACTTCCTATTCTATCATCCAGATCCAATTTCATGTTGATTAGTGCTTATAATGCTTATACCATCATCAAATTCACACAAACTGGCAGTCGTAAAATTTCACTTGAATATTTAAGTATGCATAAGAATTATGTATTGTCAAACTCTAGCATGATGTCATTGCATAAAATCCGAAGATTTCTAGAATATTTTTTTGTATTTCAAGCTCTTGATCTTGTCCATGCTAATTACATTTTCAGGAGATTTGCTCAATTACCTTTGATCGAATTGTTATGATCAGTATATATTTCTAAACATCACATTACTACTTTCATTCTGCTGGTCAGTGCAGTTATGTTTTTGGTTACTTGGTGCCTACTACTTTCCTGGCCAACTTCAAAGGTACTTATATATCTAATAACATAATTTGATTTCCATTTATCTATCATTGTTTGGTCAAATGTCTATTATTTGCGAAATTTACAAAACTGTCTCAAAAGAATACTGATAAAAAAAAGAAAGTTTCGTGTCAAAACAAATGAACTGGCTTCACCAAGATATTTAATGTTGTTAGAGAGCTTAAAGACTTTTGTTGGACTATTTCCTATCGGCTTAAGTTTTTGGGTGAATTTTATATTTAGCGGTTATTCACATAATAATGGAGCCAATTTTACTAGGACTGCCGGGTTCGAATCCCATGTTTGGTCTTGCACATAAGGCAAGGCATTGTGTTGGGGTTTTAAGTGTTGTGTTTTTATTTGGGTTTGAACCACTTGGCAAGCTCGTTATCTAGCAATATTTAAGCAGTTGTGTTTGATCTTTTCTGAAAAGCTAAAGCTTTTGGATTTAGTAGTTAATTAACAATCATGTCACTAGATATACCAACAAAACTTCAAAACTTAAAGAAAAGTGGCACAGAATAGCTTACATTTCCCATGTACAAATGGATGGTGAAGTAATATCGTGAATATGTCCGGAATAGCTCTAGTTTCATCTGCAAAATATATTGATGCTATCATATATATGTTATCTATTGACTTTAACTTTTTTTTCTTCGATTATAATTAATGAATTTGTATCGGTATGAGTGCAGACTAAAGAGAAAATGACCGATATATATATATATATATAGAACTTGCAGAAATACATGTGGGTTTTTAGTTGTGTACAGCTTGTTATCTATTGATCATCTTCCTCAAATGATGCAGATGGATGCAGACTTCTCCAATAGATGGAACTAAAGACAGTTGCAATCACAATTTCTTTCTTTGCACGCGAGAGATGTTCTGGATTCTTCAATGTTTTACAGTGGATCCGTAGGGACACATCCTTCGCTGTTCTGTTCCTCTCACCGTTTGTTCTACGATGGAGGCTTAACAAATATGTACTTGCTTTTGCATTTTCTTATTCTAGAGACTACGATATGTCAATTGTTGTTTGTAAATTAGTGGTGATGTTACGACTGTTCTTGTGTAAACGATGAAGTACACACGATTTGGTAGCTGTTGTTAAATTTCGTGGTGTGTTTTTCAATGTGCGCTCCTTATTTACTCCACAGGGCATCTATAACAGGGCATTCTCTCAATGTGAATTGTATTTATCAATAATTGCTTACCTTGTTGAAGGTGATGCTCCTCATTTTGTGCTGAATGTTATGCAACTCTGCTTGGAAACTTGTTGCAGGGTCACATATGTAATCTTTAGTTTCTGTTGATAGATATTGTTGAGCTAAGTGAAACTTTTACAAATACTCTTTAGCTTGTGGTTTAGTTATGTTAGTTTAGTTTAGTTTAATTTGGATGTGTTGTTACCATTTAGTTTCTTTTAGATTTCTAGAAATGTGTTAATTTGTCTTTAGATGACAATTATCTTTTTGGTAGTTGTGCTAATTACGTGTATAAGTGGTTAAGGTCTGGCGGTGCTAGTTTAATGTAGCACATTGGCCATTGAATGATGATGATGTGGTGCGATCTAATGGTTGCACTTGGCCCTGTATTTAGTATATAAACTTTATGTCTATAAGGTTTTTTTGTAATCGATGTTAATGGATTGTTATGGAAGATAATGGAAGTTTTTACAGCAAAAATTACTGAGTGAACTCTCTGGTTTATCTCCTCTAAACCAGAGAGTATGTTTTCATGTTATTGATGTTTATGGATGGTATTTATGGATGTTTGATGGTCTAGATTTCCAACAGTGGTATCAGAGCAGTGTTCTTGAGGGATTGTGAGGTTTTGTTTTCAGTTTATTGAGTGATTGTGAGGTCTCAAACACTAGAGAGTGAGTGTTAAACACCTATGAGTGCTGATATGGCTATTGGAAGCAGTGCTGCTCTTCAAGTTCCGCAATTTTCTGGGGAAAACTACCAGATTTGGGTAGTAAAGATGAGATCATATTTGAAGTCTTTTGGCTTATGGGAGTATGTAGCAAAGGACAAGCAAGTTCTTGCTTTGAGAGCTAATCCAACTATAGCTCAAATTAAACAATATGAGGAGGAGAAGATGAAGAGAGACAAGGTTGTCACTTGTCTACACTCAGCCTTAAAAGACTTTATTTTCACTAGCATCATGCACCTGGAAACATCCAAAGAAATATGGGATGAGCTGAATGAAAGGTATGAAGGCAGTGAAAGAGTTAGAAATGTCAAGATGTTAACTCTTAAAAGAGAGTTTGAAATGTTAAAGATGAAGGAGAGTGAATCTGTCAAAGATTACTCTTCTAAACTGTCAGAGTTGGTGAATCAGATGAGGCTATATGGTGAGATAAAGTTGTGGAGAAGATGTTGATCAGCTTGCCAGAAAAATTGAAGCTAAAGTTGCAGCTTTTGAGGAGTCCTGTGACTTGAAAAAAATGACTATTTCAGATATGGTTAGTAAGCTGCAAGCTCAAAAATAGAGGATGTCTATGAGAAGCAATGATGTAACTGAAGGTGCTTTTGAAGCAAGACACAAAGGGTAGTAGCCTGTCAAAAGAGACCAACAAAAGCAAAACTTTGACAGGAAAAATAGTGATCAAAAGGGAAAAGGCAAGATAGATGGGGGCTCATCAGAAACTGTAGGAAAGAGCAAATTTCCTCCTTGTTCAACCTGCAAGAGAACAAATCACCTGTCAAAGGATTGTTGGTACAAAGGCAAGCAACAAATCCAGTGCCATTTTTGCAAAAAAATGGGGTCACATAGAGAAGTTATGTAGATCAAAACCACAACATGCTCAGCAAGCTAACTTCACTGATGAACAACCCGATGCTGAAGATCACATGTTCATGGCTTCTCAAGTATGTTGTTCAGCTTCAAAAGATGTATGGTATGTTGATAGTGGTTGCACAAGCCACATGGTAAAAGATTCAAGCCTCTTCACTTCACTAGACAACAATGACAGAACCAATGTTAAGCTTGAAAATGGAGAAATGGTTCAAGCTACAGGAAAAGGTACTATCTCTGTGCAAACTAGCAAAGGTCCAAAATTAATTCATGATGTGTTGTTAATTCCTGATTTGGATCAGAATTTGCTAAGTGTTGCACAATTATTGAAGAAAGGTTATTCATGCTCATTTAAGGACAATTACTGCACTATTTTTGATTCATGTGGTGTAGAAGTTGTTAAAGTTGGAATGCATGATAATAGTTTTCTATTGAACTTAGAACAAGTGAATCACTCAGCATTTATGTCTAAGCTTGATGATTCTGCATTATGGCATAAAAGATACGGTCACTTCAATATGGATGCATTGAAGTATTTGCAAGATCATGATATGGTCAGGGATATGCAAGCAATAAGTCACACTTCTGATGACTTGTGTGATGCTTGTCAATTGGGAAAAATGCACAGGAAGCCTTTTTCATCAGAGAATGTTACGAGGGCAAAGAACAAGTTGGAGCTTGTTCATTCTGATTTATGTGGCCCTATGAGTGTTCCCTCTCACAACCAAAACAAGTATTTTATCTTGTTCATTGATGACTTGACAAGAATGACATGGGTGTATTTTCTGTCAAGTAAAGCTCAAACTTTCAGTGTTTTCAAGAAGTTTAGAGCTATGGTGGAGTCTGAGAGTGGCTGCAAGATTAAGAAGCTACAGTCAAATAATGGCAAGGAGTATACCTCCAATGAATTTAATGTGTTTTGTGAAGATATGGGAATCACACACCAGTTGACAGTCAGCTATACGTCTCAGCAGAATGGTGTCTCTGAGAGGAAGAATAGGATTGTTATAGAAATAGCTAGATGTTTGATGGCTGAAAAGAAGCTACCGAAGAATTTCTGGGCTGAAGCAGTGTATATAGCTGTGTATCTCCTGAATATGCTTCCAACTAGAGCTGTTCAAGGGAAAACACCAGTGGAAGCTTGGTCAGAAATAAAACCTTATGTCAAGCATTTAAAGGTCTTTGGATCAATATGTTATAGTCATGTTGCAGATGCAAAGAGATCCAAATTGGATGACAAAGCTGAAATGGGAATCTTTTTGGGTTATGCAGCAAACTCAAAAGATTATAGGGTGTTCAATTTGCAGGCAAAGAAGCTTATCATCAGCAGAGATATTCAAGTTGATGAAGATGCATATTGGGATTGGGAGAATGAGCACATTCGGAATGTAAAGTCATCACAATTGACAACCATTCCTGCTGCAATTGATAGTCAAGATGAAGTTGTAAATGATATTGAAGATGAAGAAGTTGAATCCGGCTCTCCAATGCTAAAGACTAAGTCTTTGGCTGAAATTTATGAGAGATGTAACTTTGCTGTGAATGAACCATCTAGCTTTGAAGAAGCATCATTGAAGGTTGAATGGAATAATGCAATGAAGGAGGAGCTGACAATGATCAACAAAAATGGCACCTGGGAACTCACTTCAAGACCTGAAGATAGGAAAGTGATTGGTGTCAAATGGGTTTACAAGACAAAATTGAATCCTGATGGTTCCATTCACAAACACAAGGCTAGACTTGTTGTGAAGGGATATTCTCAAATGACAGGAGTTGACTATGGTGATACCTTTGCACCAGTTGCAAGGCATGAAACAATTCGGTTGCTTATTGCTTTAGTAGCTAATTGTGGATGGAATATCTTTCATTTGGATGTGAAGTTAGCATTCTTAAATGGAATCCTGGAAGAGAAAATTTATGTTGAGCAGCCAATTGGTTTCTTGGTTGCTGGCCATGAAGACAAGGTTTACAAGCTTCATAAAGCCTTGTATGGATTGAAGCAGGCTCCAAGAGCCTGGTACAGCAAAATTGATGATCATTTTCTACAAAATGGCGTTAGGAGGAGTCCAAATGAACCTACTCTTTATGTGAAAGCTTGTGGAAATGGTAAGAAACTTATAGTTTCTTTGTACGTTGATGATTTGCTGGTGACTGGTGATGATATTCAAGAAATTGACAAGTTCAAGATGAGCATGCTGCAAGTTTTTGAGATGACAGATCTTGGCATGATGAAATATTTTCTTGGAATGGAAGTACACCAGTCCAGTGATGGAATTTTCCTTTCACAAAGGAAATATGGTATGGATTTGCTAAGGAAATTCAAGATGGAGAGTTGTAATCCAGTAGCAACTCCATTGGCAGTAAATGAGAAGCTTTCAAAGGCTGATGGGGATGCAAAAGCTGATGTAACTCAATTAAGAAGTTTGGTTGGCAGCCTTCTTTACTTGACTGCAACCAGACCAGATATAATGTTCTCAGCTAGCCTACTTTCAAGATTCATGCATTCGCCAAGTTTGACGCATTTTAGTGTTTGTAAAAGAGTCTTGAGGTATCTAAAAGGTACCATTGATTATGGAATATGGTATGGCAGTGGAAATGGAAAGCTGGAAGGATTTGTTGACAGTGATTGGGCAGGTTCGGTGGATGACTCCAAGAGCACAACAGGCTATGTTTTTTCACTTAAAAGTGGTGTGTTTTCATGGAATTCAAAGAAGCAAGAGGTTGTGGCTCAATCCTCAACAGAAGTAGAGTATGTTGCTGTAGCAGCTGCCACAAATCAAGCCATATAGGTTAGAAAGGTCCTCACAGACCTGAATCATGTGCAAGAAGAACCTACTGTAATATGGTGTTACAATATGTCAGCAATTTCTATGGCCAAGAATCCTGTCCAGCATGGGAGAACAAAACATATCAATGTCAAGTTCCATGCCATCAGAGAAGCTGAGAAAAATGGTGAAATCCAACTGTTGCATTGCAAGTCAGAAGAACAGCATGCAGATATTCTCATTAAGGCACTTGCAGGCAGCCAATTCAATGTCTTAAGGAGCAAGCTTGGAGTCTTTAAGAAAAGTTTCAATGAGGAGTGTTGAGCTAAGTGAAACTTTTATAAATACTCTTTAGCTTGTGGTTTAGTTATGTTAGTTTAGTTTAGTTTAATTTGGATGTGTTGTTACCATTTAGTTTCTTTTAGATTTCTAGAAATGTGTTAATTTGTCTTTAGATGACAATTATCTTTTTGGTAGTTGTGCTAATTACGTGTATAAGTGGTTAAGGTCTGGCGGTGCTGGTTTAATGTAGCACATTGGCCGTTGAATGATGATGATGTGGTGCGATTTAATGGTTGCACTGGGCCCTGTATTTAGTATATAAACTTTATGTCTGTAAGGTTTTTTGTAATCGATGTTAATGGATTGTTATGGAAGATAATGAAAGTTTTTACAGCAAAAATTACTGAGTGAACTCTCTAGTTTATCTCCTCTAAACCAAGAGTATGTTTTCATGTTATTGATGTTTATGGATGGTATTTATGGATGTTTGATGGTCTAGATTTCCAACAGATATATCGAGGTCGAAATTTAAGTATCAGGAGAGAATATTAGAATACTTGGGGGATTTCGGACCCAGTAATCAGGTGAGGTCAATTCACGTAACATGGAATTTACATGTTTATTGATGATAGGTTCAACAAATCTGCCACTTAAAACGCAAAATTAGCAGCAATGACTCAAATACTATCTTAACTCAATAACACAATTTACAAAATCCTTTTTCTTTCCGCATAGTTAATAAACTAGTAGGACAGTCAAATTCACTGTTAATCAGAGAGTAATGATGAAGAAAAATTCACCATGGTAAGCACTGTACATCAACATATAACAACTTTCGGATTTCTCCTGTCGCGTAAGATACAGCTTAAGGATGGTTTGTGTTCTGTAAGTTTTTAATGGTTTTGATTTTTGAAGAAGCTTTCAACCCCGAGACACAGTTCAGATTGAGTCCATGGACATAGTGATGCATCCAAAACGAGTTTGAGATTTGATGTGAGATTTTGAGTTGGGCTTGATGTCCAGCAGATTTGAGTCCATGGATACAGCATTTGGTATACTTTTGAACAAATATTTTAGGTAGCTTATGATTTGTGAATGGGAAGCTAGGAAACACAGATACTCCATTTGGTGAAGGTAACTCATATCGAACTCGTATCCAGTTCAGATACTCCCCAGATACTCCAGGATACGTATCCGATACGCCAAATGGCGTATCTGTTGACTTTTTCATAAGTTTGACTATAGGATAATTGGGGGATACTTAGGGGATACTTGGAGGATACGTTTGGGGCAATATTATAATTATTTTAGTATAAAACGGGATCAAATTATAATTTCAAAATTTTACGAGTCAAAATGAAATTGTAAAGAAATTTTGGTTTTGATTCCATTGACATGGAGAATACTGGGATACTCGAGATTACAAACCTTTCTCTTGATGAACCAGAGTTAAGAGGCCAAATTATTTAGATCCTTTAACAATATGAATGATGATAATGAAGTTAATTAGGAATTTAAAATATGTTTTATGAGTTTTTTTATGTAGCATTTGGATTTTGTAATATGTTATGACTTATGTGACGTATGTTTTATTTGGATTTTGTAATATGTTCGACTTATGTAACATGTTTTATTTGGATCCTGTAATATGTTACATTGTTATGACTTATGTAGTTATGTGACATGTATTATTTGGATTCTGAATATGTTTTTATTTTGAATGAATTATCAAATATTTTTTCATATATTATTATTATTATTATTATTATTATTTAAATATAAATATATATTATTTTAGTTGACGTATCCTGCTGTAATACCTCAATTCCAGAAATTTTCCCAAGCCTGGAATCCAAACCCAAACTCATGATCCAGATCCGAGTCCGAATCCAAGCTCGAGATAAACATTCATCATTGTACAGAAAAGTGTGAAGATTAAAATAATAATAAAATAAGTTGAGTTTACCAACATGGGCAGCTGGCAGTATGATATCATTTGGTGGCAAAATTGGGTGATAGGTGGCGATAGATAAATGGCAAGGTTTGGTGGCAAAACAAAAGAAATGAATTAAATAAGAATGGAGGTGCGTTTCGAATTTGGTAGAAGAATAAGAAGATAAACAGAAAGAAGAGAAAGCAAGGAAAGAAATAGAAGAACAAACAAAGAGGCGAGAGATATAAAAAGAGAAATTGAAATTAGGAGAGAAGCAGACATGCAAGAGAAGAATCGAGAGATTGGAAGAAAGAGAGATATGAAGAAAAATAAAAGATATTTAAGTGAAGAGGAAGAAGCAGTGTTTGGGCTGATTAGAAAAGAAGAAGAAAGCTGTATAGCGAATATTGAGAAGAAATAATGAAGAAAAGAAAAAGAGAGGCAGCCGAGTGGGAGAGAGACCCAGGCTTAGAAGAGAAAAAGAGAGTGAAGACAGGCGTGGGGAAGAAGAAAGGAAATAGGAAGAAGAGATATTTGAGAGAATGGGAGACTCGGCAAGAGACAAAAACAGAGATAGAGGCAGTGAGAAGATGAAGATGAGAAATATGGTGCAGCTGTAGAGATTACAAGTATATTGGATACAGATAAGTGATTTGATGAGTTGTTGTGTAAACAAGTTAATTATTAGATTTCCCAGAAATTCCTAAATTAAGTATTATGTGATTTAGGGTGGATCGAGAAATATATGAATCCAGAGATGGAATCCAGTCCCAGAAGCAGATTTGAGCACAGGAGTTCTGTGAGTGGAACTTTTATTAATAGTTATTGATTTTAGGTTTATATGTTAGATTAAGTATCTAGAGAATAATAGAAATAAATGATTTATTCATTTATTTAGAAAATAGATTTCCAGATTTCGTATTTATTTAGAAATCAGATTTCCAGATGAATTGAGGTGTTTTAAGAAATGTTTAGATTATTGAGCAAGACTTTATAAAGAAGATTAGTAAAAGCATTTTCAGAATGAATTCCAGATTTCTAGATTTTCAATATTTCAGACAGATTTCCAGATTTTCAGATTTAAGTTATTTATGAGAATTTCAGAAAAGAAAAGAAAAGAATATTTATGCATGTTTTAAAGAAGAGTATGTATAAAGAATTCTACGTATGTTCAGAAAGAGATTTCAAACACCAGATGTGTACCCGTCCCCAGCAGAACAGATTCAGATTGTTAGCCTTTGGGGCTTATGCACATGTGTATGTCAGAGTCAGAGTCGCTCTGCACGTGTATGACCAGATGTTTAGTCAGAGTCAGAGTCAGAGTCGCTCTGCACGTGTATGACCAGATGTTTATCCCCCGCTCTGCGTGAGCCCACAGAGATCAGGGACACGTATGACCAGATTTCCCTGGGGTACTAATTTGGTGTAGATTTTCAGATTATATATATTATATATTACACTGATTACGATCAGTAGAGAAAGAAAAGAGATTATCATATTTACACCAGATATTTGAGAATCAGAAGTTCAGCAGTAATTGATTTGCAGTACTAAATATTTTAGAGAAAAGAGATTTCTTCATAAAGCATTCCAAAGATATTTTTAATGGTTTTATTGCATAATTTGTAAAGATTTATATCAACATAGATTTGATTGAAGCAAACCTTTTATAAAGTAATATATTATTATATCAAATAGTTTTGCAAAGGATATATATATATATTAGATTTGTAAAGAAAGAATGTTTAAAGTTTCTTAAAGAAAAGTATTATTAATTTTAAGCTTCTAAGTTATTTTATAAAAGGAAATGAAGATTTTATTATAGACTTATAGAAAATGGGTTTTATTTATAGATAAGATATTTAGTTAGTTCTCAGCTTATATTACAGAACAGATTCAGATTACAGAACAGTTTCAGAATAAATCCTGATTAGTTTCAGGAAGAGACATAGAACCAGAAAGAGATAGAAAAAGTTACGGTTTCAGAAAGAGAAGTAGAAATAGAAATAGAACTCAGAACGAGGTATAGAAACAGATTCAAAATAGTTTTTCTACAGATTAGATTGAGGTTAGCCAGTTTTAAGTTAAATGAACTACGAGGGCTTTGATCCTTATTGGGTATAAGGTACGTAGACGTTTGGGATGTAAATCTCTAACTCAAGCCCACTAGAGAAAGAAAAGATAAGATTCTAGCCAGAATAAGTTTAGTAAGTATTAATGTTTCAGAAAGATAGATATTTAGTGATTTCAGAAGCTTTGAGAAAGGTTATGTTTTTAGATTTATTCAGAGATATTAATTTTAGTAAAGTTTCTAAGAAAAGATGTTTTCAAAGCTTATTTCCACTCACTGAGCGTTAGCGCTCATTCTTTTATTTTAAACTATTTTTCCAGGTGATCTCCAGGTTCGTGCAGATTCATTAATAATGTGAGATGGGCCACATGTGATGATAGAAAGAAATGGTAGTTCATGTTTTTAATTAAAGCATGCAAATGTGTATATTTTTAGCAGCATTATGCATAGTCGATTTTGCATGGATTTCAGATATCATATTTTTCATAACTAGTTAGGAATATGCTAATATTCAGCAGACGGGTCCAACACAAGAAAAGCAAATTTCTTATTTCAGCTGAATTGTATTTTTGTGATGGGCCATAACCCACAGATTTAAATTACACTTTAGAAAAGCCAAGGTCATAGTTTTAAAGATTTTGTTAAAAGCCACCTTGAGATTTATATGATTTTCTATAATATTTTCTAGAAGATTCAGTTTTCAGTTAGAAAGATCGAGTTCCCACAGGATTCAGTTAGAAAGATCGAGTTCCCACAGGATTCTCTCGGACTCAAGATAGGAGTCAGGGGTGGGTCCTGTCACCTGCTGTCTCCTGCCGTATCCGTATCCTAGTTTTTGAAGATTTACCGTATCCCCGTATCGTGCCGTATCCGTATCCCGTATCCGTGTTACATAGATGGGATATTGAGATGCAATATATGCACAAATAGAACTTAAATTCCATCATCAGTCTATTCAAGTGAACATCTATCACTGCTGTTCAGAATCACAACTCTTTCTATACACATATCAATGGAGAAAAATGGTCATATTTCAAGAGGAATTGTTCATAGTTCTTTATACATTTTATGGACAAAAAAAATGAAATAAACTAATATACTTATATATAGCCTAAATAATACATTGTGGCCAATACTACAATTCATGCATAACTTTTTACATGTCTTTTTTTTCTCCTAGAGTAGAGATATTTACAATATTCTAAAATTATATTTGCACCCCTTTGATGAATACACCCCATTATATATATATATATATATATATATATATATATATATATATATATATATATATAATTCTAATTTATTTTAAAAATAGTTTTTGTGAGATTTATTTGCAAAAAATATAATAAAATAAAATCAAAGAAATAATTTTAGTGAGGTTTCTTTACAAAATTATAATACAGTAAAACGCAAGGAAACTAAATTTATCGTATTATAATTTTTTAATCAAGCTCTAATATGGTGTATTTACCAAAGGTATATACATTTTAATGAGATGTAAATATCGTCACTATTTCTCCGAATGTTAAAACATAATAGTTCTCGAAAAAAAAAAAAAAAAACCTTAAAATTTATTCGAGCTTAGTATGGATTGTTACTCCATCTGGGTTGGGCTTGGGCCTCCTAACCCTTCTACCAATTGGAACCTTACCCTAAGATTTAGGTCTCTTCAGGTTGATAATAAGCATTCTATTGTCTGGTTTCATGTACCATACAATACTGGTTCATTGTTGTATAATTTTGTGTAATTGACCATTCTAACTGATCCTCTTTTTCCCTTTCCATGGTACAGATAAAGTTATAGTAACAGTTGATCAGAGTTCAGCCCAGATCGAATGGGGACATGAACACAACCAAGAAGCAAAAATGATTAACAATTATTCAAATCTATTTTGATATCTATATCTTTTGTAGAAGATATATGTTAATTGAGAAGTTTTTCTTTTGAAAATTTTTAAGCTGCTAGATTTGAACTTAATGATTAATATCAGAGAGATAGCACTATAGCAGACAGTAAATTGAGCTCCTGATTATCTTCCTTTTTTTTAACATTTTGAAAAGTCTTAAAGCAGACAAGCTACAAAGGAAAGCAAGGGGGTTGTTGTTTTCTCTAACGTAATGTATAAATATTCATTTCAACTTTCAAGTCCCAATCAAAGAGATTTGAGAAAGTGATTACAACAACAATCCTCGCTCACAAAGATTACAACACCACCTCAATCTCGGTTGATAACTCACAGAGAAAAGCTTAAGATGAAAGAACCCTAATCTGAGCACTTTCTCTCTCAGCTTCCTTTATATATGCTTATCATCTGACTCAGCACAGCGATCCTCTGAAGCCAATCACAAAGTACCACATCAGCTCAAATATTTGTGACTCAGCACATCAATCTGATAGGATCAGATTCCCACCAAAACGACGTCAAGGTGGATGTAGTAATCTGAAGTCGTTTCCAGAGGAGGGTCTACTGCCTGCCTCTCTCATTTCTCTTCAAGTTGGTGAATTACCAAAGCTTGTGATGCAGCAACAGCAATGGCTTTAGATTACTTGGAGAGCAAGGATCGAAGCAAGGAAGGGGCTCCTTGGAAGAGGACGTGAGCTGGACCAGCTGGTTGACGTGGCACAATAGGGGTTGCTGACGTGCACAGAAGACAGGCCACATGAGCTGGCAATTTGGTTCCTGATTTCAGTACTATGTGGGCGTGAAGGCAGCAGCTGGAGTTCTATTCTATTTAGGATTAGTTTTGCTTTACTTCTGATAAGTCGTCTTCCTATTTGTTTAGGATTTAGAGTCTTCTTTTGTTTAGGATTATGTTGCCTATTTATCTTTTCGTTTTGTCATTATTTTGGGTTGGTTGATTATTAATAAAAATCAGAGAATATTTCTCTAAATATCCAGTTATCATATCTTTGTTAAGATAGAAGTAATTGAAGCCTGAAAACGAATCCTTCGTGCACGAAGTCGAACGTTTTCAGTAGGTTGTTTTCTGATTGTTTTGTTGCAGGTTTTTCTCGTAAGCTTCCGCTACATCAGCTTGTAATGTTGAATCTCAAGCGGCTTCAATTTCCCACCTCCCTAAAAGGGCTGCACATCAACAGCTGTATTAGGCTTCACCGTTTGTCAGAAGGGAAGTTGCCCATCTCACGAATGTCAAGAACTTGAGTCGATTCCAATAAGAGGTTTTCCCAGTAGTCTAAGTTCACTTTGCATCATTTCTTGCCAGAAACTCACACCCTATACGTCGTGGGGATTGCATAAGCTTGAAAACCTTTCACGTTTGGAGATCGAAGGTGGATGAAGAAATTTAGAGTCATTTCCAGAGCAGAAGCCGCTTCCAAGCAGTATCAACTCTCTACGTATCTGCAGACTTCAAAATCTCAAATTCCTAGACTACATGGGGCTTCAACACCTCACCGTCCTTAAAACATTGGAGATCAACAGCTGCAACAAGCTTCAGTCCTTGCCTGAAGAAGGTCTGCCTTCGTCCCTGATTTTTTTATATATCAACGAGTGATGCAGCAGCAACTAAGGCAATGGAATACATGGAGTGGGTGGCAAATTCGTATTTGTGTCGCGTGGACCAACCAAATCCGGGCTGAACTTCGTGGACCTCTACAGAGGGCATATGGAGTCGGATCGTCTATTATAATATGTTTCCGGAAAGCCCAAGACGAACCCTACAGATGTTATGAAGACTCTGTCCTCCGTAACAGATCACAACAGGCCCAAATTCGGCCATCTATCTTGTTGCGCGAATACTTGAGCTGGACGAGAGCTGGACGCCGTGAGCTGGACGAGAGCTGCCGGGCTGAACTTCGTGGACCTCTACAGAGGGCATATGTGGTCGGATCGTCTATTATAATATGTTTCCGGAAAGCCCAAGACGAGCCCTACAGATGTTATGAAGACTCCGTCCTCCGTAATAGATCACAAAAGGCCCAAATTTGGCCATCTATCTTGTTGCGCAAAGACTTGAGCTGGACGAGCTGGATGTTTTTGAGTCCTTGTTAGTTTCCTTTTTAGTTTAGGATTGAGTCTTGGAGTCCTTTTTATATTTATGTTATTTGAGGAGTCTGAATCCGTTTAGGATTCAAGGTTTTAGATCTTTTAGGTTTAGTTTATTTTCCTATTTAAATTCATTGCAACCAGTTGTTTGTTTTTTAGCTTTTGATTAATAAAAAATACAGAGATTGTTTCTCAATATCCATGTACAACATTCTTTGCGAAGATTGTAGTATTTGAAGCCTGTTAACAATCCTTCGTGCGCGAAGTTGAATGTTATCAGTAGCCTGTTTATCCTGGTATCCGTGCGCGGATCAACAGCATAATAGTAGGGTTCGTTTCCGGTATTCGTGCGCGAATCAACGGATCTGAATCGTTTATCCCAGTTCTTTTATCTATTGTTGTTTTGCGTTGAATATTCCGCTGCATCAACGAGTGTTTTTTACTGGAACCAAAACTTCTGAAGAGGAGAGGGAAAGACTGGTACAAGATAGCTCATATTCCCTGCGTACAAATTGATGAAGAAATCATGTCATGAGTAAGTCAACATTACGCTGATTGTATATTAAGAGCAAAATGTCAACTTTCAGTTTCCAGAACTATCATTATTTGTGTTGGATAAATGTTCGAAATTCATCAGACATAATAATCTCTCAGCCGTGTCTCACTAGGACACCTTAAATTTTAGTTCAAAGCAACATGTACAAGGTGCAGCAGTACATATTACATTTTAGTTCTGTGCAGCTAGTGTGCACAGTTTCTTCATCTTAATCTATCAATTCTATCCAAATGATGCAGTTGCATGCAAACTTATATTGTAAAGGAACTATTAACATAAGATATTACTACACATTTGAGCCTAAAAATTTGAACTTTGCTTGTTTAATTTTATTGCTCAAAGTAAACTATTATATCAATGGTGGTCACATACACAGAACATTTAAATACAGCAAGATATGATCTATTTTGAGATAAAAAATAATAATAATAAAAAGACATTATATTATCAAAAGTGGTAGAAGATATTTGCACGTACGCACTTGAAAGAAACGAATTTCAGCTGAAAAATCAAATTGCTGTTGAAGATGATGCTCCTCATTTTGTGCTGAAGGTTATGCAACTCTGCTTGGAAACTTGTTGCAGACGGCAGATAGAGTCATATGTAGCTTTCTGTCTTGCCTAGGTAAAACTGAAAGTGATTTTGAAATGAAAAATGTGCTGATTTTATTTTCCTCACTTAAATTTACACACTTGAATCACTTTCTGGTTAATAGGTGGCTTTTTCTATTCTTCATCTTCTTTTATTTCCTTTTGCTATGTAGTTTTGTGAAGACATACTCACCTGTGAATAGAGCCAAATTATCCACGGATACGGATATCCATAAGAATCCGCTCCATTTAAATTAGGAATAGATAATTTTATTTCTGGGACGGAGCGGAGATGGATACCATTCTAATATCCATTTTGTTTTCAGGAATGAGGATGGATATTGTCTATAGATGTCCATCCCATCCATATTCATTGTAGATTTTAATATTTTAACAATATATAAGTTATTATTAATTTTTTTACATTTAATTTAAACTTTATTGGATATATTTGTTTCTCCTTTTAAATAGGATAAAATGTACCATTATATATGGTAATTACATTTTTCTCCTGTAAACTATTAAATTTAATTACATTTTTTTTCATTGGATACAGATATAGATTGAGCGTGGATGGATATCTCTACCTCAATTCAGAGATTATATAAATTCACTCCGCTCACTTAGAAATAAGGATGGATGCAGGGATGGGGATATACATCTCAAATGGATGCAGGGATGGATATTGGGGTAGTGGTGGCACGGTTCCGGTTCCGGTTCCAAGGTTTAGTGGAACCAGAACCGGAACCGGAACCGGTTTGAACCGGTTTCGGTTCCGGTTCCGGTTTCGGAACCGCCGGTTCCGGTTCCAGTTCTACAGGAACCGGCGGTTTTGAACCGGATTTTTTTTTTCTTTTTTTTTTTTTTTTAACAAACAAAAAAAAAAAATTCTAAGTTCTAACTTGTAACTTATAAGTTGTAGATTGTAATTGAATAAAATAAAATATATAAATGACAAATTACAAAATAAAATTCATTGGGTTCATAAGTTCATTGGATGTTGGAAGTTAGATCATCGTCATCCGAGTGTCCAACCGAAAATAAAATAAACAAATGACAAATTACAAAATTAAATTAAAATAAAAGTAAACAAAATTACAATTTACATTTCATTGGGTATTTGGAAATTGAGTCACCCGAATTTCAAAAATAACATAAAATAAATAAATGACAAATTACAAAATTAAATTAAAATAAAATAAAACTAAAAAAAATGTAAAGTTATTAGCCTTGCACTTAATTTTTACCACAATTAAGTTGACTACGTATCCTCTTAGGGGGGTTTAGAGGAATCAAAGGCCACGTAGTTCTCATACCTTTTATTACAGATTTACAAATTTACGGTTCCGGTGCTCAGCTTACTCCAGAGCCTTCGCCCGCTTCGGGTTCGTCGCTGTTAAAGAAATCATATGTCGGTTCTTGTTGGATTTCTTGTTGTCTGTATTCCGCTTTCGTCCAGTCGTCAACACAGACCTGTATCTGTAGTGCTTTTGGAGTCAAGCACGAACGTTTTTCATCCAAAATATTGCCCCCGGCGCTGAACTCTTGTTCCACCGCCACAGTAGAAACCGGTGTTGAAAAAATATTTTTGGCTATCATAGCCAAAATTGGATAGTACTTCGTAGCATCATTCCAATATTTTAAGAGGTCAAATTCTTCAGGAAAATCACAAAAAGAAGCTAGATAAGATTCAAGCTCGGCATGCGAATCGGAGCTTGATGAAGAACATCTTGGTTTTTTATTTTTTTTTGAGAACATACTATACCCTAAATTCATAAATCCAGAGGAGGAGGATGGAGGCTGAGATGCAGTTTTTGTTCGTGCAACATCTACGTTCGGAGTACCGGATCCATAAAATGTAACATATTCATCATATAAATCATACAATAATTTCTTAACTCTACCACAACATGCTTCAATATCATATTCAATATTTAAACATTCTTTGCCATAATAACCATCTAGATAATAAGACAAAGATTGTAATTTGTGTCGTGGATCAAAAACCATACCAATCAAATAAATATTTGGAAATTCCGTATAATAATTTAACCATTTTTGCTTCATAGAACTAACGGCTTCCTTTATTGCTTGGTCAGATTCACAATAAAAAAATGCACCAGCAATATTAATACTCTCAATAACAAATAAATGTGTTGTAGGAAAATAAATTTTAGAAAAATTTTGTGTGGCATTATAAAAAACTCTTAACAAATTGAAAACATTGTAACAAGCATCCCAATGAGATTCAAAAAGTTGAATGTTAGGAACATGAAATTGAATAAAAGAAACTAATAAATCCCTATACTCATAACTTTGAGCAAGCAATTTATAAGTAGAATTCCAACGTGTTGGAACATCACGAGCAAATTTAATGGCACGTCTACCATTTTGTTTACAATATCTTGCCCATGCTTTCATTGTAGAAGGATTTCTCCATAAAAACATTAGGGCTTTTTTAATAGGTTCAATAAAACATTGAAGAGTTTCTAATCCTTTTTGAACACATATATTTAAAACATGGCATGCACATCTTTGATGAAAAAATGTACCACCAAGAAAGGGTTTGCATAAATCAATTAAAAGTGGAATAGCAGCGGTATTGGCAGAAGCATTATCAAAACCAATTGCAAAAATTTTGTTTTCAATACTATACTCTGAAAAAATAATTCTAAGCTGTCTAAAAATATTTTGAGCATTGTGTGAATCATCAAAAACTCTAAAAGCAAGAATTCTTTTTTGGATTGTCCATGCATTATCCATAAAATGGCAAGTGACACCCAAGTATGAATGCGTTTGCCAATGGTCAGTCCATATGTCGGCACATACGGTAACACGACCATTATATTTTTCAAAAAAAATTTCTAACTTTTTTTTGTCTCTCACATAAATCTTTTCAAGTGTTTGTGTGAGCGTGGATCTAGGGACACGGCATGCAGCAGGGTTTAATGCTCGTCGACAATAGTTAATAAAGCCAACCCTCTCACCAAAACTGAATGATAAATGTTCTACTGCTACCATCCTAGCTAATTCTTCTCTATTTTGTTCATCACTATAACAAAATAATTGTTGGTTAGGAGTAGCGTACCTGGGAATTTGTGTTTGTGACCTCATTCTGACCACTGCGTCTGGATGTTTGACTTCAATATGCTTCCAATAGGTGCCATATCCTCCGGATTTGCTCCATTTATATACTTTGTTGCAGTAATTGCAAGCTGCTGTAAAGCTTCCATCTTCATTCCTAATTTTCTTCATATGTTTGACGAAGAGATCAGATTTGTTCTGCTTCTGTATCAGATCTTCCTCCCTTTCTAGATCCACTTCCGGTGTATCAAAACCAAAATCCGGAGGTGTATCAATATCAGGCATATTTTCTGACTGGCTTGTCAAATTGTTGGGGGTGGTTTCATTGGGATCGGGTTCATAAATTGTAAAAGGGGGATCAGGAATATTTAGGCCTAGGTCCGACGTTGCAGATATTCATGATAGGTGGGGTTGTTATGATCGAGATTATTGATCATAGTACCCTTACCTTTCATTGAAATCGAACGCCTAGGACCTTCACAGCCGTGACCCCTTCCATTTCCACCACTTCCACTTGCCATTTAAAAATAAATTTGGGAGAGAATAGGAAACTTAGAACTTAGAAGAATAATTGACTAATTGGAAATTAAATAAATTGGAAATAAGATAAATTGCAAATAAAATAAATTGGAAATAAAATTAATTGAAAATAAAATAAATTACAAATAAAATAAATTGGATATAAAATTAATTGAAAATAAAATATATTGGGAATAAAATAAATTGCAAATAAAATAAATTGGAAATTGGAAATAAAATTAATTTCAAATAAAATAATTAAAAAATGAAATAAATATTAAAAACCTTGGAAACTTGGAGATTGAGAGACTTATCACTTGAGAGTTGAGAGTTGAGAGAGTGTTGGAGAGAAATTAGAGAGAATTGAGAAGAAATTGGTGTGAGGAAAAATGAAAGGGGGGGGGGGGGGGGGGGGGGGGGGGGTGTGGGTAATTTATAGAAAAGAAAAAAAAGAAAAAAAAAAAGGGGTAGCCGTTGGACCCCAACGGCCTGCTGACGTCAGCAGACCGTTGGGCCTAACGGTCGGCTGACGTCAGCCGACCGTTGGGCTCCAACGGCAGCCCAACAAAAAAAATATTTTTTAATTCGTCGAACCGCCGGTTCGAACCGGAACCGGAACCGCCGGTTCCAATCCGATTCGAACCGGCGGTTCGACCAAACTCTTGAACCGGAACCGGAACCGGAACCGGTCTCCGCCGGTTCAGGTTCCGGTTCCGGCCGGTTCCGGCGGTTCCAACCGGAACCGTGCCAGGTCTATATTGGGGTACCCATCCCCAATTCGATCTATTGTCATTCCTTCTTGTGGAGAAATATTTTTCAGCACATATTTTTGCGGGAATTGAAAGCTGAAATCAATGTGAATAGTATATGATGGCATTTTGGGACTTAGGTTGGGCTTGGATGGTCAGAAGATTGAGTGATTTGAGTCCATTCACATAGTAAATTGGGTTGGGCTGGATATCCAGCAGATTTGAGTCCATGGATATAGCATTTGGTATACTTTTGAACAAATATTTTAGGTGGTTGTGTTTTTGCTTGTGATTTGTGAATGGGAAGCATTATATGAGAAAACAGAACTTAAATTCCATCATCAGTATGCTGTATATTCAAGTGAACATCTATCACTGCTGTTCAGAATCAGAACGCTTTGTATAAATACATCAATGGAGAAAAATGGTCATATTTCAAGAGGAATTATTCATACTTCTTTCTATAATTTATGAAAAAAAACTAATATACATATATATATATATATATATATATATATATAGGGAGGTTCTCCCATCATGTTGTCCTGAAATTATTTTAGGACGATCAACCACAGCCACATGTTTTAATAAAAGGCTGATTTTTTTTAACAATCATTTGAACTTATTAAAATGTGTGGCTATTATTGATCGTCCTAAAATTATAATTTCAGGACGACATGATAGGAGAACTCCCTATATGTGTGTGTGTATATATATATATAGAGAGGTTCTCCCATCAGGTCGTTATGAAATTATTTCAGGACAACCAACCATAGCCACATGTTTTAATAAAATGCTGATTTTTTTTTAACAAACATTTGAACTTATTAAAACATGTGGCTATGATTGGTCATTCTGAAATTATAATTTCAGGACGACATGATGGGAGAACCTCCCTTTATATATATATATATATATATAACCTAAATAATACATTGCGGCCAACAGTACAATTTATGCATAACTTTTTACACGTCTTTTTTTCTCCTAGAGTAGAGATATTTACACCATTCTAAAATGACATGTGAGGTAAATACAGCCCATTATATATATATATATATTTTAAATCTAATTTATTTTAAAAATTAGATTTTGTGAGATTTATTTACAAAAAATATAATACAATAATATCAAAGAAATAATATTTTTCGTATTAAGTGGGTTCTAATTATATATTATTATTTTTTAAACAATCTTTAATAGGATGTATTTACGAAATACATGTACATACATTTTAATGGAGATGCAAATATCACCACTAGCCACAGCTATTTCTCCTAATCTTAAATTATAAATTTAAAATAAATAAACCCTTGAAATTTATTCAAGCTTTGTATGGATTGTTAATCCATCTGGGTTGGGGTTGGGCGTCCTAACCATTGTACACATTTTTTATTTTTATTTTGAAATACTAACCCTTATACACATTGGAACTTTACCCCAAGGTTTATATCTACTTATGTTGATGATAAGCATTCAATTTTCTGGTTTCATGCACCATATATAATACTGGCTCATTATTGTATATTTTTGTGTAATTAACCATTCTAATCGGTCATCTTTTTCCCTCTCCATGTTGCAGATAAAGTGCAGCCCAGATATGAAGTATGAACACAACCCCATAATAAAAAATGAATGAAAATAATTCAAATATATTATGCTATATCTTTTGTAGAAATATGTTAATTGAGAAGTTTTTCTTTTGAAAAATTTTAAGCTGGAAGCACTGCCCAATGTGATTCAGCAGTAAATGACACTCGTTTAATCTGGTGATGTCTCAAATTTAAGTCGCACACACCACATCTGATATCGAAAAATAAATAAATAAATAAAGCTGGTAGATTTTAACTTAATAATTAATATCAGAGGGCTAGCAAAGCGGGCATAATTTGAGTCCGGGGCCCTTCCCACAAATTTATTTTTAAAATGAATTATAAAAGGTGTCGATATTACCACCCATCAAACTAATTAGTATACCCATATTTTATTAAAAAATTTAATTACAAAAATATCTCAATAGAAATTTAATTAAAAATAAACTAAATACTATGTACACTCATTAATTACACCTATATCTTTTTATAAAAATAAAAAAATAAAAAAAATTGCACCCATATCTTCAATGTACTATATCTCTTTATTCAAAAAAAAAAAAAACTTATGATAAACCCTAATTAAACTCTAATTTTATTTCAAGTATCAAACTTTATCATATGATGGCAAAGTAAGGGAAATTTTTTTTTTCAGAAGACTCTGATTATATAGAGGTAGGTATTTCTTTTCCTTTTTTTGTCTAGTTATGAAATTTATAAAAAAACAAAATATTTATTTATTTATTTTACAAATAGTTGTAGATATCAATGAGGTTTTTTTATTTTTTTTTGTTTTTTATTTTTTTTATTTTAAAGATCATGTATATATAAGAGAATTCCATATTGAAAATCTCTTGACCCCATATACAATATAATTCTACATATTTCCTTTCATAAGGCTCTTACATTTGAGACATTTTCAAAAGTGAATTGGACCATTATTAGAGGATAATTGGTTCCAAAAATAACATGATTTTTTTTTTTTTAATAAATTGGATGTGTTAATAATTTAAAAGGGTTTATATATAAAGTGTATCAAAATGAATATATTCATTTCAATAAGGGTAATAATGACATTAAAATGAATGTTTATAGTAATATTTATTTTTAAATTTTAACATGAGTGTACTTATAAAAATGAGTATAGTAAATTGTTTTAAGGGTGGCAATATCTGCAGTTCTGCACCCATTATATATATATATATATATATATATATATATATATATATATATATATATATTTGTACTTTTGCAGTTTGCTTTTAAAAATTATAAACTTTATACATTGGCCACAAAAAATAAATCTCTAACTTCGCCCCTGATTGAGCCCCTGGTTATCTTTATTCTTTTAAAATTTTGAAAAGTCCTAAGGCAGACAAGCTACAATCAAGGAAAGCAATTGGATTGTTTGTTTGTTTGTTTTATTTATTTTAATTTAAATAGAAAATACTCATTTTTTTTAGAACAGAAAATACTCGTTTAAAGTCCCAATCAAGCACGATATGGATTAGATTTATGTGGTTACAATATCGATCAGATTAGATTCCTAGGGTTACAATGTCTATTAGATTTCTGTGGTGTCATCTGAATAGGGGAAAAAAAAATTAAATATAGGGTGAGAAATAAAAATACGTCTGACCATTTGATGTGATCAACCAATAAGATTGAATGAAAACATCATCATTGTGGGTACTTGTTCGATAGGTGCTTATTGTAAGTATCGTAAACAACCATTTACCAAGACAACTTACCCCGTCCCGTCAAAATAGAATAGAGGCTAGAATTTATACACTACAGCTATGTTAACTTGCACCAAACGCACCATACGATGTGATCAACGATAAGATTGAATGAAAACGTCGTCATTGTGGGGTACTGGTTCAATAGGTGCTTATTGTAAGTATCGTAAACAACCATTTACCAAGACAACTTGCCCCGTCCTATGTTAACTTGCACCAAATGCACCATATGATACGATCAACCAATAAGATTGAAAGAAAACGTCGTCATTAATTATTGGGTACTGGTTCGATAGGTGCTTATAATTGTAAGTATTGTAAACGACCATTTACCAAGACAACTTGCTCCATCTCGTCAAAATAGAATAGAGGCTGGAATTTGTACCTTATAGCTATGTTGACTTGCACCAAATGCACCACCTTAAATGTCCTGCTCATGTTTTCAATTATAGACACTAACATCTTGTATTCTTCTATCTTTTTTCTCACCGCAAATATGCCCCACTCATTATAATTTCAAATTTTTCATCGTTGCCATGACGAGTCTACGATGTCTGCGATTAGATCACTTAAAGATGATACTTGTTTTTTTCCGAGCATTCACAACTGTTAAATCATGATTTGTCGGAAGTCGAACCTCATGATGAAATTAAACACGATAATCACGACCTAAATACAATACAACATAAGGATATAAATCTCCTCACATTTGTTTGTAAATGCAAAAGGTGAAACTTTATGTTCCCTTAAAAAAATACATGATATTTTTTTAAATTCCCTTAAAAAATATATATATTAAATTATAAGATAATATATATTTTAAAGAGACATTTGTAAAAGTAGTCAAATTAAGAAATGGATTATTGTTTTTAATCAAAAAAAATTAAGTTATTGTTTTTAACCAGGTGGAAGTTGTAAAGTCTAAAATACCCCTTTTTTTAAAAAAAATAAATCAAGTTTGTTTGTAAAAATAATCCTAAATTATTATTATTTTTTTACAAACCTAATCTAAATTGGTTTAATGTCATTATCAATAATAATAATAAATAAATAAAAACATATCGTTTTCAACTACAGTGAGAGAGGTAGGGGTGATCGGAGAAGAGGTGGGTAACTGGTGACGTCGACGAGATAAGGGTGATGCCGACCAGACGACGGGGAAGAAGAATAGGCTGGCTAAACTAACAAAACGCCAACGAATTGTTCTTTCTCACTTTTAACTCTCTCTCTCTCTCTCTCTCTCTCTCTCTCTCTCTAGCTAGACCCGAAGCTTAGACTTATCTGATTTAGGGTTTCTTTTTGATATGATCAGACTTCTTCAAATCGCAAACCCTAATCCTCGGATCAGGTAATTCTAATCACTCTTGATTGTGTATCAGTTTACGTTTCTTGACTTGCTGTGTTTTCTTTTCTTTTTGTTGTTGTTGTTGTTGTAATTTTTGGTACGAATCCTGTATTTATTGATGTAAATTTTGGTATGAATCAAATGTTCAAATGTATATCATGTTTTTTGTAATTTTTGGTAATTTTTGTAATTTGATCGTATGAATCCTGAATTTATTGATGTATAGAGAATTTTGAGGTTGATTAGTTTGGTTTTTTTTTTTTTTGGTGTTTCGAACAAGATTAGATAAAATTATAAGTTGATTGTCTGGGAGTTCAGTTAATTCTCCTTAGGAACTGCTTTCATTTTGTTGTTTCAGCTGTTTCTGGTTGTTTTTGCTTTGTTTGGGTCGCGTTTTGCTCTACTTTTTGGCTGTGTGTAGTGCCCTGTTTTTGTTTTTTGGCTTTTGGTGGGTTTGTCTATGCCTTTTGTCCTTTGCTTGTGTTTGTTTTGGTTGGTTGTGGGTTTCCTGTGTCTTCTCTCGCCTCAGTTGGTTACATGTTGTTTGGTGCTCTGTTTTTGTTGGCTTTTTAGCCTCTAATAAATTTCAGTTATTAAAAAAAAAAAAAAATTGGATTCTCGTTGAGCAGTTTAGTGGATCCATATATTAGTTTTGGTTATATTAATTCCAAAGATTTTACTGGTACTTTTTGTGGATTGGGAGATATCTGAGACGATTAAAAGTTATTATTATTATTATTATTATTTTTGGTTGAGATACTTGGGTTTTCTTGTCTTTGTTATGTTGGGTGTTGCTGTGATTAATTAGTGCATATACTGTATTAGCTGCCTGTAAAAGCTTTGCGAATGAATATCCATGTAGATGAAAGTGATACAGGTAGTAAACGATGTGACTGATATGTATAAAATGGCAATGGTGGACTCACTACGCATATAAGGAACGATGAGAAACAAACTTTCTTTATTTTTAATCCCCATAACACATCATCTTTGTATATGCACAATGGTAGGATATAAAGATGTAAATTGTCATCGCTGTTACAGAATTCTGGGTATCTAGAATAGTGAAGCATTGCTTAAAGGATATCAGTTCAGTTCTACCTATTGGAAATGTTGCATTATGGCTAATTGTCATGGAAAAGTAAGTAAAGCATCAATTATAGATATCCCAATATTACTGTCGAAAGTACTTATTTACCAATCATGATAAGTTGTTGCTGATTGGGATTTATTCCTCATGAAAACATCATATATTTTAAAGGCATAGTTGATTGCCCATTGGTGGTCCAATAATTATGTATTGGAAGCTCACACAGTTGACCTGATAGACAGGGACGGAGCCAGGATTATACTTTAGACTGGGCGACGTGAAAAAATTAAAAAAATTATTAAAAATGTTGTTTATATTTTAAAACATTATTATTTTTCATTAATCATTTAAAATGAATAAAATTTTGTATTGAGCTAAATTATCTTAATTTGTGTATTTATGAAAAACATTTAAGATGATCCTTAAATAGGGATGAAAACATAATAAAAATAAGAACAATACTAGATATTCCAACTCGTATTTCAACTTATAACTTAGACAATTTGATCTATATAAATGCAACGAGTGGAATAAATCATAATTAATATGTATCAATTTGTTAATCGACAAACAAGTTGGAATACAAGTTAAGATATAAAGTTTGTGTTATGTCTAGTATTACTCTAAAAATAATATAGACTAAAATTTATGGCCATTAAATCAAGATTCAATAATAGTATTTAATAGTTAGAAAAAAAAAATGAAATTTAAACAATACTTTAAAAAAAATTGAAATTTAAACTGTACTCCTAATATTTTTCTAAAATCCAAATACATTTTTAATTATTAAAAATTATAAAAGTTTAATTGATACAATTTCTTAATAATTAAACATAAATATATGACTATGTTTACTTGACATGTTTTAATTATATAAATCAACACATTTTTTAAAATTGCATAAACTAAATAAATAAATAACCTATCAAAAATATGACATGGTATTACCGTATTAGAGTGAGATAAGTAAGATTTGGAGAGAGAGAAAATATTTTAAGAATATAATAAAATTAGTTAAGAAAGAATTGATTAAGTGTAATTTTGATATAACAAACCATATATGTTGCGATTTGATTTATATTTGAGATATAAAGAAAAAATAATAATATATTTAGAATGAAATATATTCTCTGTGGTTAAGATAAAATTATTAACAGTGTAATTTATAAAAGAAATAGAAAATCTAAATATGAAGTAAGGGTAAAAATATAAAAATATGAAAATGTAGGGGACAAATTTATAAAACTATAAAACTTGAGGGATATGAAAAAAGGGTAAAAACATAAAACTCTAAAAGGTAAGGGGAAAATTTATATAATTGTACAACTTCAGGGGGGTCAGTGGCCCCCTCTCGTCCTAATTAGGTGTCTCCGTTGATGCTGATAGAGATATCTTTGTCAGTCAAAAAAATATCTTTGTTTGCCAATTAAGTGGTGCAAAATCAATTAGAATTCTTTGAGATTCTCCAAAAATTAATAAAATGGTCATCTAGGAAATGTCTTCTCAGTAGCAAACAAGACTTCATTTTTCTTATAAATTGTCTTGCACTGTGAAATTTTCAAAGCAATTAGAATTTAGAAGTGGTCATGCATGCATGAGTGGTGCAAAGCAATTGCAATTAGTAGAGATTGATAATGTAGATATCTACCTTGATAATGTTTCCATGAACTATATCTAAGCACACTTGTCTCCATGAAATTAATGTGACCACTCATAGTAAGATCAATATGCAAGGAATCAATTACAACTAGTTATTCTAATTTCCTCTAACAGAGGGCATTAAATGGAAATATCTTTGAGAGCTACCCTATTCCTCTCTGCTAGTCCAGTGATTTTGATTAATATAATTGCACAAAGTCTTGCTCATCCAAGACGTTCTCTGTCGATTTTCCAAAGAAATCAGAGCCGGGCATGCATGCAGATCTTACAATTGACTAGACTGGACTATATGTGTTTGATGGAGATATTAGTGCTGGAAATACTAGTTTGTGATGGAGATGTACATACATATAATCCAATGACTCTCTCTAATCAATGAATCATCAATAATTTAGCACCGAGTCTTTGTCTTCAAAGACTTTCCACTGGCTTCCAAAATCATAACATGTCCAGATTTTATTACATGCCAATTTTATTCAATGATACATGTTTAGGACAAGGAGAATTACACATAGGCACTAATTTCTTCTTCCTTCGTGTCTGTTATTTGGCCTTCTCAACTTTCTATTGGGTTCTCTTTCAACAATTTTTACGATCCACTGAGGCTTTCCGATTAAAAATATGAAACATCATGTTATCATTCCAAGCACCATTCCATACCATAACCCATCAACACCTCTTTCCAACCAAATCCATATTCACACTATGCTGTATCAATATCATCTTATGATATTGGAATTCGTTTACTTTAAACTAATTTGTATAAGCAAACTTTTTGATAAAACATTCATTATACTGAATTTTATCCGAATATGGTCCTGTTTTCCTATGTATTTGTAAATTGTAAGTTATTTTATTGGTTGGAACTTTGAACTTCTCCAGTTTAAATTTAATCCCAAGATAAGAGTAGGGACCATTTTAGTTATTTACAAAGTCACAACACGTTTCCACAATAGATAGAGTTGCTCATCCAATACGTTCTCGGTGGATTTTCCAAAGTGGTGCCAAGGCAATTTAAAGTGGTCATGCATGTAGGTCATGAATATTTTCCAGACCAGGATCCTCTGCTGAGTTTTTTGTTTGTGTAACTTTGTTGTTCTCTTGTTGCTTTATGTTGCACTTAGTGTAAATCAATGAAAATATGAAATATCTCATGTATATCATGTTGTGCATGAAATATCTCATGTATGTCATGTTGGGCAAGAAATATCCCACGTATGTCATGTTGGGCAAGAAATATCCCATATATGTCATGTTGGGTATGAAATATCCCCATTATACAATATTTTATACAAGGCATGAAACATCTCATGTATATCATGTTATGCATGAAATGTCCCATGTATGTCATGTTGGGTATGAAATATCCTTATTATGCAGTATTTCATACAAGGTATGAAATATCTCATGTATATCATGTTGTGTATGAAATATCTCATGTATATCATGTTGGGTATGAAATATCCTATGTATGTCATGTTGGGCATGAAATATCCCCTTTGTGTAGTATTTCATGCAAGGTATGAAATATCACATGTATATCATGTTATGCATGAAATATCCCATGTATGTCATGTTGGGCATGAAATATCCTATATATGTCATGTTGGGCATGAAATACCCCCATCGTGCAGTATTTCATACAAGACATGAATTATCCCATATATATCATGTTGTGCATGAAATATTTCATATATGTCATGTTGGGTATGAAGTATCCCCATTATACAATATTTCATACAAGGCATGAAATATCTCATGTATGTCATATTGTGCATAAAGTATCCCATGTATGTCATGTTGGGCATGAAATATTCTATGTATGTTATGTTAGGTATGAAATATCCCCATTATGCAGTATTTCATATAAGGCATAAATATCCCATGTATATCATATTGTACATGAAATATCCTATGTATGTCATGTTGGGTATGAAATATCCCCATTATGCAGTATTTCATATAAGACATGAAATATCTTATGTATATCATGTTGTGCATGAAATATCCCATGTATGTTATGTTGGGCATGAAATATCCTATGTATGTCATGTTGGGTATGAAATATCTTATTTATGCAGTATTTCATGTAAGGCATGAAATATCCCATATATATCATGTTGTGTATGAAATATCTCATGTATGTCATGTCGGGCATGAAATATCCCGTGTATGTCATGTTGGACATGAAATATCTCATGTACTTCAAAAATACATGATTACACAATATTAGCCGATGTGTCACGTTAAACATGAAATAACCAATTTATATCACTTTTACCGTGACACATTGCGTGAAATATAATTTTAAACCGAAACCGAAATCGAAGTTTCTTCCATTGTCAACAAAAAAACTTCAAAATTGAAACAAAATAACAAAGAGCCATCAACAATATCATCTTAAAAACATAATAATGCTATTGAAATTGAAGATTTACAAACCTTTATGTTTTGAGCAGAGATTCAACCACAAACTTGAAATTTTTAAAAAAGTCTTCCCAAATCTTGGTTTCTTTACGATTTCCCTTTAAAATAACTTTAATTTCTTGACAAAAATTAGTTGAGAACTAAGATTTGATAAAGATATGAGTGATAAAAAGATAGGTGATAGAGATGAGTGATAGAGAGAGATGAGTAATGGAGAGAGAAAAAAAATTAAAAGGAAAAAGAGGATGAAAGGGTAGTTTTGAAATTTACTGACTAAAAACAATAATGTATTATGGTGATTGGTTACAAACAATAAAAAATTAGAATTTGGTTAGAAACAATAATCCATTCTGTGGTTATTTATTTTTTGCAATTTTCACTATTTTAAATTCTTCTAAAAAAATACTTTAACTCACACATTTATTAAAAGTATATATTAGACAGTCATGTTATGTTTTCTTGAAATACGGATATATCGTTGATTTTTTTTGGGAAATTATCATTCCCCACCCCCACGAGGTTTGTCATACCATAAAGATTTTTCCTTCCAGTTTCAATAATAGCCAATTTCAGTCATTTTGGCCTTCCCGTCAAGTTTTCGGCCAAAAAACCTTTTGACAGTTAAAATTGAAATTAAAAGACATCTTTAACTTTCCCACAAATAATTAAATAGAAAATAAAAAGAGATGGATCAGAACCGTCCATCTTTGAGATGGTTGGTTGAGATCCATCTCTTTATATTTTCTATTTAATTGTAAATAAATGGGTTTTAAAAAAATTAATCGACTTTTTTTTTCTTAAGCAGATCTCCACCATCCATCTTTGAGGTGAATGGTGGAGATTAAAAGAATAAAAACATAGCAAAAAAAATTAAAAATAAATAAAATAAAATAAAAACAACAACAACAACAACAACAAAAAAGGAAAAAAAAATGATGGTGGAGATCCATCTTTTCTCCATCCATTGATGGATCGGAGAACACAACCTGAACCTAAACCAAAAACCCAGAACCCCACCACCTCCTGAACCAAACCCTCTATCTCTCTCTCTCTCTCTCCCTCCTGAACCAAACCGTAGCTCGATGAATCCTTCTCGAATCTCTTTGTGAATCCCTTTCCCCCTCTCAAATCTCTTTACGAATCGAAACCACACTAGCAAATCCCTCTCGAATCTAGGTCGAGGTCTAGGTGTTGTGGTTGTGGTGGTGGTGGTTGACAGTGGTGGCGGTTCGGTTCCGAGTGTTGTGGTGTTGGTGGTTGACGGTGGGGGTGGGGGTGGTTGGGTTTGGGTCTGGTTGGGGGTGTCCGGGTTTGTGATGAATTAAATTTTTTTTCGATTTGATTTATCTAGGGTTTTTGGTTTTCTGGTGTGGTTTGAGTCTTTGATATTGGTTTTGTTTTTTGAGATTGATGATGATGATGAACTGGGGTAAATCATAATTTATTGTGAAAAAAATTATAAATCATAATTTATTCAAATATTTACTTTGATTTGTTGTTGTATCATTTGGTTTGCGTTATTTGATATCTAGTTATGTGGAAATGAATTTTCAATTGGCAAAGAGTCTGAGGGTTTTTTTTTTTTTTTTTTTTTTTTTTTTTGATGATGAATGGGATGAATTTTGATGAAATTGATTTTTTTTATTCGTTAATTTTTTTTTTTAATAAGTCATTAACTATCCTCAAGGCCAAGTTACTATATTGCCCTTGGTGTTTGACAGTCAAAGGGTTTTTTGGATGGAAAACCTGATGGAAGGGATAAGATGACCGATATTTAGGGTTTCAGGGGGTTGACTGGCCATTATTAAAATTAATGGGACCAGTCTTTCTAATATGGTAAACCTCAGGGGGGAAATGATATATTCCCTTTTTATTTTCAAATTCAAGTATAGTTTGATTTCTATCTCTAATTTTTTTGAATGCAATTAAAAATTCTAGGAGTTGTATTTTCCTATTGCAACAAGAAAATTATTTAGTGTCAATAATGTTTTGAGTTTTTTTTTTTTTTTTTTTTTTTTTTTTTTGTTTGCGAGTACAAGACTCGAAAGTTTGGTGTATCATTATTAACTTTGTTGTCGTGAAGATTTTAAATATCATTGTCACTATAAATTATTAATTATTAATTTATTGATAAATTAAACCAATCAATTACATTATTGGCCCTCTTCAACCTCTCCATTCTTTCTCTCCCTCTCCATTTTCCCTCTACAATCAAAACCTACTACACAAAATCCTCATTTTCATCGAATTGTTGTTAAATAATGTTTCCGTATTGAGAAATCAGTGGAAATATTTACTAGAAATCGACGAAAAAGACGGAAAAAGATATAATTGATTTTGTACTTGAAAACTTTTTCAACCTAGTTCAAGGTATGTATATTTTATGTTTTTAATTGAATTTTTTTACTCTGTTTTATGTTTATGTTGATGGGTTTACTTCCAATTATCAAAAAAGTGAAGTTTTAGGTGGAGAAAATTGTTGTTGTTTTTTTTTTTTCATGAACCCGCAATGTGTCACTTTGGAAAGTGAAACATACCATGTGTAACACTCTCCAATGTGACACACACATTATGTGTTGGAAAGTTAGATGTTTCACTTTAAGTAAAACATATATATTCGTATGTTTCACTTAAAGTAAAATATCTTCACTTTCAGTTTTAGAAAGTAAAATATATCCAGATGTTTCACTTAAAGTGAAACATATTTCTCTTTCGAAAGTGAAACAAATGATGTTTCACTTTTTAGATATAAACCCTAATTAAACTATAATTTTATTTAAAGTATCACACTTTATCACATGATGACAAAGTAAGGGAAAAAGAATTTTCAGAGGACTCTGATCATACAAAGGTAGGTATTTTTTTTTTTTGTCTAGTTATGAACTCTATAAAAAAACAATATATATATTACAAATAGTTATAGATATCAATGGTTTTTTTTTTTTATTATTATTGAAAATCTCTTGACCTCATATACAATATAATTCTACCTATTTCCTTTCATAAACCTCCTACATTTGTTTATGGAAATGAATAAACCGTAACAGAGCTAGTGCCGTGATTGACAAAACGTACGTCATGGTTCATGGATCCTATTTCTTTTTAGTATTCAACTCAGATAATGCATGAAAGCTTTTCTTGTCTATCTTTTCTTGTCTCTCTCATTCTATCCTATTTCTATCTAAAGCTTTCCCTTTCTCTTTTTTTTCTAAAATATTGATTTCCTCGTCGAAACGAGTTCAACGATTAGGAACAAAAATCCATATCATTTGCTTTATCCCCTTAAAAGTCTTTACACGCTAAAGTGCAAACTAAAATTACAAAATGTTTATATTCTAAAATTTCAACATGCTGAAATGTAAAATTTATGGAAATTGAAATTGATCAAATTTTGTTATTCACGAATGACTTTCTCTCTCTAATTTGAAACTTTCTCTCTTTCCTAATTTTTCAGTATCTTTCTCAAATTTCCAATTTTCTTTATCTTCAAATTTTCTCAGCAACTTATCTCTACTTTCCCTCTCTTTAATTTTTCTCAACAACTTCTCTCTCTCTAACTTCTAACTTTCAAATTTCTCTCTCGTTGGATTTATGTAAACATGCTTCTCTTTCTTTTTTTTTTTCTTCTGAAATGTAAATTAATTAAAAACTGTTTTTTAATTAAAAACAAAACTATAAAATTTTCATATTTTCTCTCTCTGACAGTTCACAATGAATAAAGGGCATTTTTATCAGTAATATTTTTTTTTCTCTTGAAGTAAAAATAAATAAAAATTATTGAAATTGAACCATTGTAAACATTTTATAAATTTGAAGACCATTTATGAATTTTGTCCTATTGGCTATAACCATTATAATTGCGGACATCCTCACTTAATTACTTTTGGAGATCGAGGCCATCAAATTTGCTTCCAAATAAATGAATAATTGTGAAAATATGAGATTTTTCTTAGTGAAGATATGCCATCGAAAGGAAACAAAGGGATTGATGAGATGAAATCGACTTAATGGTACATTTTACACATCTACACCATTAATGTTGTGGGTTTATATCGTATCCTTTCCTTCAAATCCAAAATTGATTGTAATAATTCCAAGAAAATAAAATAATCAAAGGGAACAAGCCGATTCCATTAAGCAAATACTGTACCACAATCCCAAAATACCCGCAATAAATCACCAAGAATTCAAAAAACAAATAAGAATTAAGTTCAACTAAAATCTCCAAACAATCTATTATTGTAAATAATAATAATAATAATAATAATAATAAATCAAACACAACAAATACATGGAAATCAATTCCTCATCCGATGCTAAATCTTGTTATGCTATTTCAATCGATCGATTACAAAAGAAAACAAAACCAGCAAAGTTATAGCAAATCAACTGAGCAGAGATCAGACCACAGATTGTTGACAGAAACTGGAATATTGATATTGAGCATATAAGAAATGTGTAGTGCCATGAGAAAGACATCACATGAGGAAAGCAACACTGCCATCTGCAGTACTTCTGGACTGGTTCTCTCCTTCCATTTGCTTGTTTTGTTCGAAACTTGAACTGTGCGGTGATCAATTGGTTGAGTGCAGAGAATTTTGATCATCTCAGAGTTTTTCATCTCCAATAACATTTTGCTGCACACTCTCAATCGGGTGAAAGAAAGAAAAATCATTAGCAAATATAAATGATTTATGCTAATTCTTGTGATTCTCTTCAATTGAATGAACATTGAACAGTGACATATTCAAGAAATAAAATGATTCTAATCTTGAAAGTGAAGTTATCCAAATATTTCTAGCCATAATCTAGCCATGGCATTTAGTTTGTGCAGGACCAAGGTTTTCCTTCCTCATACATGAGATGTTAAGAGGATAGAAAACGTTGATCATTAAAAAAAGAAAAAATGTTCTACTGTGAAACTAACTCGGTCCTAATTTCTAATAAGCAAAGATAGTGAGGAATTAATCATTAATCATTAATCCTGCAAAACTAAAATTGTGACCTGGACTATTATAAACCAGAAAGGCTAATGGGTTTTTGTGCTAATAAGCTGTGTATGATGTGTGATAGAGAAGCATACAAGAAGTACCTGGATAAAAGTTGGGTTCATGTTTCTTCCTCCATTATAGACTGGGTGGGGATGTGAGAAATCTTGTCCCAATAAATGCCTCGGTCCCTTTGGCACCAGTCTTTCAGCTGTAAAGAACATCCGGCGATTGTCAGTGAAGAAAGAGAGCTGGGCAGACTCCCGTCCGACAGGATTTGAAGTTGATTACATGAGTGTATTTGCAGATCTTTAAGCAAGGTGAGGTGCTGAAGCCCGCTGAGATTCAATGTTTCGAGCACTGGAAATTCACTGATTTGAAGAAAAGTAAGGGACGCGGGAAGTAGACCATCTTCCGGAAATGAGGTCACATTTGCATATGCACATTCAATTGTCAAACAACTGAGTGATGCCATGTTTCTCAAACCCCACTCATTCTGGGGAGTGAGATTGACACAGTTCTGGATGGTCAGTGTCTGCAAGCTCGGGGGCAAACCACCCTTCGGGAAGGACACAAGTTTTGGACAACCTGATATTATTAAGGTTTGAAGGGAATTGAGGAGTGTGTGCATCTGTTCTGGCATTGACCTGAGATTGTTGCAATTTGAGACTGAAAAAGTCGTCAGGTTAGGAGCGGGCAATCCTCTTCCAGAAAAGGACTCCATATTGTGGCATTCACTAATTTTCAACTCCTGAAAAAAACAAAGCTCCTGGTGGTGAAGTTCTTCTGAAATTTCTAAAAATCTGAGATATCTGCAATCTTGGATTTGAAGAAATTTAAGCTTGCTGAACAAGTTTAATGTGAAATTCGTTGGATAATTACAGCTTTCTATGTGCAGTGTCTGGAGTGCTGGGTAATCTATGAAATCATCAAACTGCAACTGCCAACACTCACTGATAAAGAGTAATTCCAACAAAGGAAGACAGTTTGGTATCTCAATCAGATTTTCACATTTCCGTATATGAAGCTGTTGCAGTGAAGGAAATCCTCCTCCTGTGACTGCCAATGATGACCAGTGTATCCAATTTGGCATGTCCTCAAACTTCAAAATTCGTAGGGAAACAAAAGAAGAGGAGCCATTCCCATAGAATCCAACTTGGATGCTATCTAATACCTGCATGTTCTTAACATGCAGTTCTTGGAGAGAAGATAGCTGCCCCAATGATGGTAAGGATAAGCAATTTCGACAGTCACTAAGATGTAGGATCACCATGTTAGAGAAGGATGAATCTCCCAACCAATCCGGTAGCCTTGTACCTCCATACCCAGCAATGGAGACTTTTTCTATATTTTCATGAGGGCGTAACTTTTCAAGAATAGTTTCCTGATCACGACCAACGTTACTGCTCCAGTTGAATTCTAGCTCTTTGACATTCTCCTTATCCTTCAGTTTGGCATTCTCAGGGTCCTCAACATTTCTTACATTCTGCAGCTCTAAAATGGTAAGTTTGCCACGAAGAAGCAACAATCCACCCAACTCACTAATGCTTGAACCTCTGGTACTGTTGCTCACTACAAAGGCAGTGAGTATTTGCAGACTCTTTAATCTACCAAATTCAAGTGGCATCATTTTCAAGGAGGTGGTTCCGTTCAAATCAAGGTGACCTAAATTAATTAGGTTTCTCATGCTTGTTGGCAACCTAACCAGTTGAGCACAATGTGAAAGTATCAATGTTTGTAAGTTATACAAACAACCTATTGACCTTGGTAATTCTGCAATTGCATTGTGAGATAGGTCCAAATAGCGTAAATGTATTAACTTTCCAAACCTATCAGACAACTTATTGATATTACCATAATGGGACAAAGATAGCACTCGCAACCGCTTTTGTGTCGGTAAGTATTCATCAACTACTGTCATATTGATACTACATGATCCGGTAGGGCTTGACAAGCTCAATGGTAGGAAGGTCCACAGAAATTCTGCCTCTTTTAAGGCATCAAATTTCTCAAGACCATCAACAATCTGGTCCCTTACATAAGAAAAATGACGAGCTGTCTTAGAAATACGGCGTGACTTGCCTCTTTCAAACTTGAAGCAAGATTCACCAAAAGCAAATTGAGCTAAGTCATTGATAAGATCATGCATTATGAAATGTGATTTATCATCATCATTTGCTTGTTGAAAAATCGACCTTGATAATAATTCATGAAAGCATTCGATGCCTATCTCTTCCATTGTTTTGTCACTGTTTGGTTGCAGCAAAAAACCTTCAGCCATCCATAACAAAATTAACTTTTCCTTATCATATACATAACCTTTCGGAAATATCGAACAATAAGCAAAGCATTGCTTTAGATGAGAAGAAAGGTAGTAGTAACTCAATCTCAAAGAAGGAAGAATATCGCTCTTATCATTTGGCAGATCCCATATATTACTCCTTAGAATATTTTTCCATTCATGGACATCTGTTTTAGAGTAAAGTAGACTCCCCATTACTTTTGCAGCTAAAGGCAAGCCTCCACACTTCTTCATTATTTCATGAGCAATTGACTTCAGCTTCGGAGGTGCATAAGCGTGAGGACTTCCAAATGCATGATTTGCAAACACCGACCAACAATCTTCATCTTCTAATGGCTGAAGATTACAAGTATGAATGGCACGCATGGTTGATGCAACACCTCGACTACGCGTTGTCACAATAATTCGACTTTCGGAGGCCCCAACTTTTAAGAAATTTCGCAAAGCATCCCATTTGCTGTAATACTCATTCCAAACATCATCTAAGACAATCAGAAATTTCTTTCTTGAGAGTATTTTCTTCAACTTAACATGGAGTATATTTAGATCTTTGATGTCGCAATTCTGCAAAGTAAATGACTCATAAATAGTTTTAGTCACCTTGAACACGTCAAAATCTTCAGAAATGTATACCCATGCTCTTGCTTTAAAATGCCTCTTCACGTATGAGTCGTTATACAAAAGCTGAGCAAGGGTTGTTTTCCCAACTCCAGCTATCCCAATTATTGCGACTGCAGGAATCTCATTTCCGCCCACACTACCGGATAGCAGAAAATCCATAATCTTCTTTTTATCAGTTCCTCTGCCATATACCTCAGTTTCATCAACCAAAGATGTTAGTTGCAATCTGGGAGATGGCTTTCCACTGAAACTTTCTTTCAGACCAAGGATATCTTTGTGCTTTACAATGTTTTCCAGCTTTTCAGTCATCTTTTCAAGCTTAGATTTTGATTTTTGAACCACTCTATTGAGGGCCGATGAATTACTTGCTTGAGACTCAGCCAAAGCCAGAGAATGAATCTCATCCAACAAGTCGACAGTATGGTAGGCAGCATCTTTGAGCTCATCAATCCACTGTCTGACAGAGAGGTTTGTGATCTGCTTCTCCTCTGCATCACTGAGGACGGCATTGACTTGCAGAAGTGTGGTCACCAGATTCTTGAAGAGAATCTCATCGAATTTATGCCTCTGAAAGAACTCGATAAGTTTAGTCCGAGGAGATATTCTGTCAAACAGAACTTGAAGGGAAGCCGATAGCAGAGCACTTATTATTGCTTCGACAACGAACACCATGATCTCTTCTTTACGGGAAGCAAAAAAGAAACAGGCTTCAACAAAATAAATTACAAGAATAATAACTCAGATCAGAAAGTCAATACAAGTATGTAATGCTTCTGAGTTCTGAGTTCTGGCCTTAAATCCTTGGAAAATTTGGATTACAGATTCTTAGAAATGTAGATGCTGTGTTAATAGAGAAAAAAAATAGCCTAATTTTAGTAACACACCTATAGGTTCATGAATTCATAATAGAACCCCCTTCATTTGTAAAATTTAATAAAAACATCCTCTACCATTTTGATACTAGGCACTAGTAATTTATTAATTAGTTATTTCTTTTTTAAATTCCACTTGCCATGCGGATATTCGAACCTTGTATTGTCAAGTTCAATGAACATTTTTACTTACCAGTAGGGATGCCAACCGGGGAAGGGTGGCTTTATTACCACTCAAAAAACTTCTTGTGGCACCCATGCTTTTCAATTTGCAATTATAAAAAGTTAAAAATTATATAAAGTATCAAAAATAACACTACTGTTTTCTACACCAATCAACCAATTTTCCTGCAACTCTACATCTTTTGTTGTTCTTCATTCAATATTTAGAAGTTATCAAGGTAAAATCTTGATAGGATAATTGGTCGGTAAATCCGGTGTTCTTTGTCCTCCAATGACACCTTGCATCTATGGAAATTAATTCTCAAATTTGAGGAAAAAAAAAAAGTGTTGTAACATGTAATCTAGAAATCAAATTAATAAGATTCTTTTGGTGTTAGGACCATTAGAAACTTTAGAAGGCAATGAAGTTGGAGATAAATGTGCATGTGTGATTGGGTGCATTAAATTTATCAAAATCTATATTAGTTGAATTAAATATATTTTTTTACCGAATCCATATAGACCAATTAAAACAATTTCAATTCTAGCAACGCTAAAATCAAAGGGTAAATGCCTAAGATTGTTGGGTCGAATCCTTGTAACTGGTTTGGAAACTTAGAGTAAGAAAAATGTTGAGATGATTTTGAGAATCTTTTATAACAAGTGAAAGATTGATGAACAAGAATGAGAGTTAATAAGTAAATTTACTTATAAGTATATCAGTATTATTAATCTTTTACTAAAAATGGGTGTCCGGAGAAGTTTTTTGGGTGGCAATAGAGCTGCCAATGAGGATGGTTATTACTTCACTCATCCTCATTCCCCAAGTTTGACTAACGACTGGGGGTTGAATGTTAGTTTTTGATAAAGTTGATTCTAAGTGTGAAATGACAAACATGGGGTGTTTGGGTGTTATTAACTCTAAAATAAATAAAATAATATTAACTCTAAGTGTGAATCAATTTGAATGCAGTTGAAAAAATTGCAGAAACTTTTATATCTTCATCTTCTTCGTCTTCGTCTTATTCTCTTTCTAGGAAACAATGTCTGAGAAACTGATGGCTCATGAAAATGAAAACATGTTTGAGTCATTGGAAAGCAAATCATTTTCCTCAGTACTTTTAAAACCGCTGGAGGACATGATTTCTTCTCCTGTGGTTTCGGATTTCTTTCGTAGACTGAAACTGAATCAGAAGTGGCTGAATGGCTTTAAGAGCAATCTGCAAAGTCTTGATGGGATTCTTGGTGATGCTGAGTCCAAAGCGTATGTGAACAAACAAGTGAAAGCTTGGCTTGACGAGCTCAACGAAGTTAGCTATGATCTTGAGGATCTGCTGGACGAGATTTTCACGGAAGAATTGTACAAGCCTCCGAACAGAAAATTTCGGATTCCGGAAATCTTCTCTGCTAAATTGGGTTCACTTGAAAAAGTTATAAAACGGCGGCTGAAAGAGATAACAGAAAAAATAGAAAATCTTCGGAGTCAGGGTAACAAACTTGGATTGCAAGAAGCTTCTCGGATAAAAAGGGAACCTTGTCAACTATCCGTTGGCAGAGATCGTTCTAAAGACGAATCCCAAGTAATTGGTAGGGATGAAGATAAAAAGGATATACTCAAGATGTTGCTTTCAGATGTTGATCGTCAGACGCATGTTATTACCATGGTGGGTAAGCGTGGAGTTGGCAAGACTACCCTTGCTCAGCTTGTATACAATGACCAACGAGTGAAGGAACAGTTTAAGTTCAAAGCCTGGATCCACGTTTCGAAGGATTTTGATGATCTCTTGTTGACTAAAGCTATCTTGCATGCCTTTACTTACCTGTCAGAGGCTGAAGATCTAGATTCCCTCCGAAATAATTTGAAGTATCGTCTCCAGTGGAAGAAATTTCTACTTGTTTTGGATAATCTTACTATGCGTCCTGACTGGAAAAACCTGCAAAAGGCTCTTACTGCTGGGGAAGAAGGAAGCAGGATTATTGTCACTACATGTCATCCAGAGCTTCAAGAAACCATGGGTACTCTTCCAGTATTCACTGTAAGGTCATTAACAAAGGAAGAAAGCTGGATGCTATTTGCAAAACATGCCTTTCCAGATAAAGATTCTAGTTTACATCCCAAACTAGAAGACATTGGAAAAGAAATTTTGGACAAGTGTTGTGGCTTGCCTTTAGCAGTGAAAATACTGGCTTCAGTCCTGCGCTTTAAGCCAGAAGGAGAATGGCTTGCTCTATTGAAAAATAACAGCATATTGAAGTGGGATAATGAGGATCCCATAACCTCATTTCTTGGGTTGAGCTATAATGATCTTCCTATACATCTAAAGCGATGCGTTAATTATTGTTCGATATTCCCCCCGGATCGTGAATATGAAGAGGAGAAGTTAATTCTACAATGGATGGCAGAAGGCTTTCTGCAACAGAAGGAAGGTACAAGAATGGAAGAAGTAGGCCGTGAGTATTATCGCAATTTGACTTATAGGTCCTTTTTTCAGCCATCTGGTGCCTATAAATTATGTTTTATATCGAATGATCTTTTGAAAGATTTAGCTCCTTCAGAATCTGGATTTATATGTGACATAATGGGGAATGATGGATATTTCAAAGTGTCAAGAAATACTCGGCATTTACTAATTTATGGAGACAAAAACCTTGCTGAGAAATGTAAGGCCATTGGTGCAGCTAAGTTCTTAAGGACCCTCATACTATATAAGCCGTATTGGGAGAATGAATCATGTCAATTAAGTGTAGAGCTACTGGATGATTTGTTCACGGCACTACAACGCTTACGAGTACTTTCTCTGCCTCGGTATGGTATCACTATCTTGCCTCATTCGATTGGAAATTTGAAATATTTACGGTTTCTAGACCTCTCTTACACTGTAATTACTAAGTTACCTGACGGTGTGAGCTCTCTCCACAATTTGCAAACATTGTTGCTGTCATATTGTTATTCTCTCACTATCTTGCCTCATTCGATTGGAAATTTGAAATATTTACGGTTTCTAGACCTCTCTTACACTGCAATTACAAAGTTACCTGACGGTGTGAGCTCTCTCCACAATTTGCAAACATTGTTGCTGTCATATTGTGAATCTCTCACTAAATTGCCTGAGGACATGGGGAACCTTATTAATTTGCGTAATCTAGATATCAGAGGAACTTACTTGAAAGAGATGCCAGCTGATATGGGTTGCTTAACAAACCTCCAAGACTTGTCCGATTTTGTTGTTGGCAAAGACAGTGGCTCAAAGATTAAAGAGTTGGGTGCCCTTTCTAATCTTCAAGGAACCCTTCACATTTCACACTTGGAGAATGTGGTATCTGCTGGGGATGCATTTGACGCCAAATTGAAAAACAAGAATGATCTTGAAAGGCTAATGTTGGAATGGAGTTACGACAGTGTGGATTCCCAGCATGACACAGATGTTCTTGAACATCTGAATCCTAATCAGAACTTGGAAGAGCTGGAAATTATTTTTTATGGTGGGACAAGATTTCCAAGTTGGTTAGGTGATTCTTCCTTCTTCAAGATGAAGTTCTTGTGTCTTGACTACTGTTATAATTGCTCACACTTGCCTCCACTTGGGCAGCTACCGTCTCTTACGGAACTCAATATCGGATGTATTTATGGAGTTAAAAAGGTTGGTAAAGAATTCTACGGGAAGAATACTTCTTCTGACAAACCATTTCCATCTTTAGAGATTTTAGAAATTTGGGAAATGAGGGAATGGGAAGAATGGATTTCTCCTGAAGTTGAAGGAGAAGTATTCCCTCGCCTTAAGCGAATTCGCATTTCACAATGCTATAAGTTGGCAAAATGCTCACCCTTGTGTCTCCCTCCATCAGCAGAAGTTGAAATTTATGAATGTCCACTGCTAAGAGATCCAGTTACTCCAGTTACAGATGACTTGCAGTTACGCGATGGCAACAAGTTGCAGTTTGGAAGCGATGATAAGGTAGCAGGTAAACCTCCAATACATCCAGTTATGGAAGACGTACAGGTACCTAACAGCTATACGGTACAACTGAAAAACGAGGGTGAAATTCCCTCGCAATATTTGGAGCATAGGACTGATGTTTTGAGCACATCACGTAGCTCTCCTCCTGAATCGTCCATCCTTTCAACTGAAATGGCTCTTCCAAAACTTCCAGTTACGGTTGAAAAGCAGTTACATGAAGGCAATAGCAGAAAGGAGAAGCTATTGGAAAGACCTTCAACTTCAAGACTTTCAGAAGTAGAAGAATTGCAGTTACCTGACATCAATGTGATGCAGAGTACTGATGTTTCAATCACATCAAGTAGGCCACCTCCAGATTCCTCCAAACATTTGACTGAGGATTCAAGTGCTAAGCATGAAGGTGCATTGGATACCTCCTCAGCTGCAACTGAAATTCCATCCGATACTGTTACTGACTATCCAATCAATGATGAAGGCGATAAGGCACAGTTCAGAATAATCGATAAGCTGGATTCAACTTCAAGACTTCAAGAAATAGAAGAATTGCAGTTACCTGACAGCGATGTGGTGTGGAGAACTGATGTTTCAATCACATCAAGTAGGCCACCTCCAGAATCCTCCAAGCATTTGACTGAGGATTCAAGTGCTAAGCATGAAGATGCATTGGATACCTCCTCAGCTGCAACTGAAATTCCATCCGATACTGTTACTGACGATCCAATCAATGATGAAGGCGATAAGGCACAGTTCAGAAGAATCGAGAAGCTGGATTCAACTTTAAGTCTTCAAGAAATAGAAGAATTGCAGTTACCTGACAGCGATGTGGTGTGGAGAACTGATGTCTCAACCACATCAAATAGCCAACCCCCAGAATCCTCCAAGTGTTTGACTGAGGATTCAAGTGCTAAGCATGTACGTGTATCAGATTACTACTCGGCTTCAACTGAGATTTCATCTGATACTGATGATCCAATCAATGATGAAGGCAATAAGGTGCAGTTCAGAAGAAATGAGAAGCTACTGGATATACCTTCAACTTCAAGACTTCAAGAAACAGAAGAATTGCAGTTACCTGACAGCAATGTTGTGCAGAGTGCTGATGTTTCGGTCACATCAAATAGGCCACTCCCAGAATCGTCCAAGCATAAGACTGAGGATTCAAGTGTTGAGCATGGAGGTGCATCAGATAACTCCTCGGCTTCATCTGATACTGATGATCCAATCAATGTTTGGTATGATGAAGAAAGTCTGGAAGACATCTCTAGTCCTGAACAAGAGAGCTTAAATGTTTCGGAAATTTCACAGTTGAAAAGGTTGCCACTGAAGCTGTATAGTCTCAAAATTGAAGAATGCAAAGCTCTCAAGTCTCTTCCAGAGGAGTTAATGCACAGCAATCTTCGACATTTGTATATCATCGATTGTCAATTTCTCAAGTCCATTCAAGCAAGCCATTTACCCGTTCCCTTGAAAACTCTATATATCCGCAAATGTAAGAAATTAAAGTTTCTTTCCGCTGAGGAAACAATGGGCAAGCATACATCCGTTGAACACTTGTGTATAGAAAGCAGCTGCGATCCACTAAAGTCCTTCCCATTATCCCTTTTTCCGAAGCTCAAAAATCTTACCATCTGGGATTGTGTGAATTTCAATTCCATCTCAATTACAGAAGATCACATGTCCCTAAATTCCTTGGAAATCCGAGATTGCACAAACTTGGAATCTTTGTCAAAAGGAGGCTTGCGTACCCCCAACCTGACATCAATTTTGCTCTCTAATTGCAAGAATCTCAAACAACTTCCAGGCCAGCTGCATGAGCTCAAATTTCTTCAGTCACTGTTTATAAATGAGTGTCCAGAACTTGATTCAATTCCAGATGGGGGTCTTCCCTCTAGCTTGAATTTACTTCGCATCAGTTCTTGCCACAAACTCACACCCGGTCTTCAGTGGGGATTGCATCAGCTAAATACTTTTAGTCGTATTGAGATTGAAGGTGGATGTAGAGACTTGGAGTCATTTCCAGAGCAGAACTTGCTTCCAAGGAACCTCAACTCTCTACAAATCAGCAGATTCCCAAATCTCAAAATTTTGAACTACAAGGGGCTTAAACACCTGACATCTCTTCAAACATTGAAGATCAACAGTTGTGATAAGCTTCAATCCTTGCCTAAAGAGGGTCTGCCTTCTTCTCTAAGTTATTTGTACATCAGTGACTGTCCTTTGCTGAAATCAAAACTTCATAACAATAGAGAGGATTGGTACAAGATCGCTCATATTCCTCACATACAAATTGACGAGAAAGTAATCTCATAAGTAAGTCTGGAATATCCTCCTTTTTAAAGTGCAAGAATTAGTTTACAGTGATTTTACATTCTCATTTTCAATTTCCACATTTAAAATTTTATATTCTACAAATGTTGGAAGTCTTTTGACATTAATAATCTCTCCATTGGGGATCATCAGGCATAAGCAGAATTGTTCTTACATAATCTCTACATTCACATTTTGATCTGAATTGTTTTTATCAGTATTTCTAAACATCACATTACTAATTTCATTCTGCTGTTCATGTGCAGTTATGTTTTTGGTGACTTGGTGCATACTACTTCCTTGGCAAGCTTCAAAGGTACTTATATAATAACATAATTTGATTTCCATTTATCTATCATTGTTTGGTCAAATGTCTATTACTTGTGAAATTTACAAAGCCGTCACAAAAGAATACCGATAGAAACAGAGCTTAAATACTATTGTTGGATTATTTCCTATGTGCTTAAGTTTTTTGATGACTTTTTTATTCAACGGTTATTCACATAATATTGGAGCCAATTTTTCTAGGACTGCTGGGTTCGAATTCCGTATTTGGTCTTGCACATAAGGCGAGGCATTGTGTTAGAGTTTTAAGTGTTGTGTTTTTATTTGGGTTTTAACTATGTGGCTGGCTCGTTGATCTTGCCCTTATTAGACCTTTTCTTAGCTTTGGATTAAGTACAGGGGCGTACCCATGATTCTTTTATAGGGTGGGCTAAAACAAAAGTATACATATAAATTTAATGATAATAAATCTTTAGCAGTACTATAAAATTTTATTAATTGAAAAACAAAAAACAAAAAGATAGAGGTAATTAGGGTCTATTCGGTAATGTTTTTTGTTTTCATTTTTTGTTTTATGTATCTTCATTTGGACACAAGTAATTGATTTTCAAGTTTTCAGAAGCCAGACAATTTTGAAAACGTGTTATGGAGAAATAGTTGAAAACAATATTCTAAAAAAAATGAACATGTATTTAATGAAATTGTTTTAAAAATACTTTTTTATATATCATAAGAATAAAAATAATATTTTTGCGGTTATATTATATTATATACATTATTAAAAACAATTAAATTAAGATAAAATTATATAAAATGATATTTTTTATCTATTAAAATAATTAAATAAATATAATCAGTTATCGATGACAATTTATTTATATATTATTATTTAATATAATTGAAATAATATAAATTTTTTTAATTTGATCTTTGAACTTTGAAGGGAGTGTACATGCAAAACAAAACAATAAATTGGGAAGAGAAAAAAAATTAATACGGTGAGAGAAAGAGAAATATTGGATATGATGTTGATGTGAGTGACGGGACCTTGTTTCTATAGCTACTCTAACTTTCATATTAATTAAATAATAATAAATTAATTAAATTTTTTTATTTTTTAACAAAAAGCTGACCCGCTATAGCTCGGGTCAACCACCTCTACCATCCACCTCTGATTAAGTAGTTAATTAACAATCATGTCACTAGATATACCAACAAAACAAACTGACTACTTTGTGTTTCAGTGAGTGTTCATTGTTGAAATCAAAACTATAAAACTTTAGAAAAGTGGCACAGAATAGCTTACATTTCCCATGTCATGTACATGGATGGTGAAGACGTGAAGTAACAGCATGAATATGTCCGGAATAGCTCTAGTTTCATCTGCAAAATATATTGATGCTATCATATGAGAATAACAAAAAATAAATGTTAACTAACATTATCTATTGACTATCACTTTTTATTTCTTCGAGAATAACAAATTTGTACCAGTACAAGTGTAGACTAAAGAGAAAAGAACCGATATATACAAGTTCAAAGCAAAAAAATATATATAGAACTTGCAGAAATACATATTGGTTTTTAGTTGTGTGCAGCTTGTTATCTATTGACCTTTCCCAAATGATGCAGGTGGATGCAGACTTCTCCAATAGATGAATTTAAAGACGTATGCACTTACGATTTATTTTCTTTTCGCGCGAGAGATGTTCTGGACTCTTCAATGTTTTACAGTGGATCACATGCTTTGCAGTTCTGTTCCTCTGACCATTTGTTCTACAAATATGTACTTGCTTTTGCATTTTCTTATTCTACAGACTACGATTTGGTAGCTGTGGTTAAATTTCATGGTGTTTCTTCCTAAATTCAATATTTTGCAGCATGCAATGGTTTCATCAAAGGACCATTGGAGTTCAAGATGAAATGAACCATATATGATGTATATTAATTGCGCTTCTATAGCGAAGAAGACCGTTTTGCTTGATTGTGGAATAAAATTTGTTCATTTCCAGAATATTTTTCAATATGTGGTATGTGGATTCCTGATTTACTCCATATTGCATCTTATCTATAACAGGTCATTCTTTCAATGTAAATTCAATTTCTCAAAACTTGCTTACCTTGTCGAAGGTGATGATGATGGTCCTCATTTTGCCCTGAAGGATATGCAACTCTGCTTGGAAACTTGTTGCAGCCTTGCAGGGTGTCATATGTAGTCTTTAGTTTCAGTCTTGCCTAAAATTTACACACTTGAATCTGTTTCTGGCTCAGGTAGGCTGTCATTTTTGGAGGAAATACAGTCAGTTGATGGATATATCGACATCGAAAATTATGCATTCAGGAGAGAATACTTGAGGAATTTTGGACCCAATGATCAGGTGAGGTTGATTTATGTAACATGGAATTTACATGTTAATCGATGATGGGTTCAACAAATCTGCCACTTATAATTCAAAATTTGCAGCAATAATGCAATACTATCTTAACTCAATAACACAATTTACATCCATCTTTTTTCAACTAGTACAGTTAAATTCACTGTTAATCAAGTACTGATACAAGAAAAATTCCCCCGAGGTCAGCGCTGTACATCAACATCTCCTGTGACATAAGATACAACTGAAGCATGGTTTGTGTTCCGTAAGTTTTTAATGGTTTCAAATAAGCTTTCAACCCCGAGGTAGATGGATTATATAATAGTTTTGTCATTCACCACAGATACCGGCGAAACCAAGCTTCCATGTTCTGCATTCGTGTAGTTTAAATTGGTGGATAATCTGTCTAGCTGGATTGGTGCTTTCTTCAGTTCCAGTAGAGAAAAATTATCGATGGAAGCTTATCTCCAATTAGACTACTCCGCCTTATTGTCTTCATTCAAGTCACTTTCAGGTGGTGTGCCATTTTCGTGGTTAGAAGGAACCTCAGTCTCTGTTTCCCCATTTGATCGGTTTTCAAGAGATATATCCTCCCCATTTGCAAGGCCATCCATCTCAGTGGCTTCCTCTGACTGGTTTCCATCTGGCATACCACCCTGAGAACCATTTGCAGATGCTGGTCCATCAGTATCCATGGCATTGTCTATGGGCATCGAATTCTGCTGGCTACTCTGCTCCTGTGATGCATCCATGGATCCTGAATAAGCCATATACTGATGATATTCATAGCTCGCGACACGTGCCTGCGACAAGAAAATAGGATAATGTATTAAACCTTTAAGCTAAAAGTGATGCCCTTACTTCTAAATCAGACAACAACCATGAAATGAAACTACTGCACACGTAACATATCAATAGGAGAGAGATATACCTGATATAAGCGATTGACAATATCACCCATATGCTCGACGCTACTCACAAGATATGGTTCTCCAACGTCTTCAACATGACGTTCTGTATATGAAGTATTCTCATTCAAATTGAGCCCAAGTCGGTCAGGTCTTTGAAGCAGAAGTTGAAATGTGGGCTGCAATTCATAGCATTGTTCAAATAGAGAGCGTCGACAAAACACATACAGACCAAGCCGTGCACGAGACATGGCGACAACCAATCTTCTAACATCACGAAGGTGTCCCACAAAGCGAGTACGCACAAGAGACAGCAAAACAAAATCATTTTGCTGACCTTGAAACTTATCAACCGTTGCGACCTAGAGCAAATATGTACCAGATCAGTTACATAAAGGAAAATCCTTATACATTTTGAGCCTAATCTCATTTCACTGATAATATCTAACCAGATTCTAAGTCAAAGGGACCACGATTAAAAACTTACCTTACTGGGTGGACCAATAAAGGGATATGGAACACATCGTCTGTTGATAACATCACGAATCAGGAGCTTCTGGCCATTGTAAGTTGTCAAGATAGATATCTTATTTGCAGGGTACCCGAGTAGTCTCAAGTATATATAGACACTGACAACATATTCGGCCTCTCCCTCATTTTGATAGAACCAAGGAGAAGGGGCACTCTCGCCTTTCCCATTATAATCGGGAACATCAACTAATTGATAATCATAGGAAAACCCAGCATTTGCTCTATGGAAGATTGCCTCCTCCTTTACATATGGAAGGTCTCCCAAATCTCTGTACCTCCAGTTGTAAAGTTTGGCTATACTTGGCCTGGCTCTACCCTGGGCATTGAGCTCTATATAAGGAATACCAAGACGAACGAATCTCGTAAATAAGCTCTGATCCATGTGACTGTACTTCTGGAAAGCCATGTTCTTCACAACAGGAGGCAACTGATGATGATCACCAATCAGTATGCAACGTTTAAGACGTGCATAACCATCCTCCTGTCTCTGAAGCAACATTGGGATGAAAGTTTCAATCTCCAAAATTTGGGCACTTTCTTCCATCAATAGGTTATCGTACTTGAAACCTAATTGAAGAAAGTCCTTCCTCTTTAGAGCTGCATGAGTGCAAGTCATTGCCACAATCTTTGCCTGCTTCGTCATTAAGTAATTTGCTCGATCGGCAGTTGACTTGAGCAATTCAAATGCCCTGCACTCTTCAAGCTCTTGGAACATAGTTTTAAGATGACGAAAGCACCCCTTAGCTGCCCGCATGTCTCTCTCAAATGACTCACCAGTAAAAACTGGCTGGGGGGTGTTGGTGAAGAATTCTTTGAATGGGAAGCGATCTCGTACAACGGTTGATTTATCTTCATTATCTGCACAAGCAGCAAGGAATTGCTCCCAGCGGGAGTATACATGAAGCAGCCAAAAATATCCAGCAGTTTCACAAGTATAGCCTACATCCCCGGGCAGTTGGAGAGATCTAGCGAGCCTCTCAACCTCACTAAGCAATTCTAACCGTCTTACAAGCATCGCATTTACTCGCCCTTGCCTGCTAAAATCCAGGTCAGTTGCTAGCTCTTGTTCACCTTGACCTAAACGTAGAAGATAACGAGCAGGCACATCTCTCTGAAACAGCAAATCAAGACAAACATTAAGAAAGTTTTTATTAAATGCCGATTATATTGTACAAAACATAAGGTTTACTATTGGGGTTGCAGGGAATCACAAAGTGCCATGTTTCACTTGTACAATATGGCTAATCTTAAAATGTAATACCTCCATTATCTTCTCAAACAGGTCATTCAGAGCCTGATTTGAGTGAGTGATTATTAACGTTCTCTGAGAAGGACAATTGTGATACAGAACATTCAAAATTTGCACAGCAGTATCAGTCTTTCCTGTACCAGGAGGACCCACAACCATAGTGAGACCGGGCTGAATGCCTGATATAATTGCCCCAATCTGCACAATAAAAATTAGAAGTGATTAGGCATACAAAAAAAAAAAAAAAAAAAAAAAAATTCAACGATAACACCAATACTTGTCATCATTCAAAATCTGTAATTCCAGTAAGCAAAGAAATTTGAGCAAACGGCAGTATTACAATGACCCAACCTTTAAACATCACTCATCTTGTGATGTTTTATGTTAATTAGAAACTACTACCTGAAATTTCAAGAGTATTTTCACCTATAATTTGCAAGGTTACACAGCCAATAATCTAGTAAGTGTTTTCATTTGAATGAGGGCATAAGAGGCAACACTTAAAGTAATATACTAAATACACTTCAAGAGAACAACCAGAAGTATAACAATATAGAAGAAATTGTCCATTACCAGATTCTCATTTCCTTTTTATGTTAAAATCAATTGAAATTTACATTCTTAATAAAAACTATATGGCTGTGAATAGGTAGGCCCATTGCCACCTATCCCTTCCCCTTTCCAATGTTCTGAAAAAAAGTACAGAGATGAGCCATAAAGGATATCAAATTCTTCAACAACAACAAAAGCACCAGCCACTGCAACTTCCTAAATAGAATTTCAATATATATATATATATATATATATATATATATATATATATATATATATATTGAAATTAAGATGAAAGACTGGAGAAGAAGTTAACACATAAAAGGGTAGCCTAGCACCTGTGTTGGTGTGAATTTGACAGAGTTCTGTTTTGGTTGATCTTGCGGATAAGGACCTGGGTTAGGAGGGATGTATGCTTCAACAATAAGTTGTTCCTTTTCGCAAGAAGCATCCACCATATTGACATCACTCATTGAATCAGCAGTTACTTTCTTATTCCCAGGAAGCGCATGAGTGTTGCCTTTAAGTGTCCTTGGAAGCTTAATTCGGAAAGGAGGCCTTGGATCCGAGTTTTCCGTACCATCTGGACTTACAAAACAAACCTAGAAATTGAGAGAAAATCAAGTCTTTAAGTCACATTATCTCCAGGATGCATTAAAGTATTACTAACATATAAAACACCAGGACTAACTCATAATTGGAAGCAAGAGAAAAGCAATAGCAACCTGATAATCAGAAAAACTCTCTTTCAAGTGATCTGCATTAAGAAAAGTATCTTTGAAATCTACTTCTTCCAGAAGATCGGGCATATTAGTCCACTGCGCTGCAGAAGGATTCCCATAGCCCAGAAAAATGTTGTGCAACCAGTCAGGAACAATACAATATTCATTCATGAGATCTCTTATAGATTCTAAGATCGCCTTGAAATTATTTTCTTTAGGTTTCCTCCTCATCAACACATTAAATGTCCCATAAACATCTTCTGCACCTTTTTCTGCAATGTCTGTGACATCCATGTAGTACTGTGCTGTATCTAAAGCAACAGTCACAGTTCTCAAATCACCTTTTGGAGGCTTCCACTCATCACGCTTAATTCTTCCAGTGAAATCATTCATGAGCATTCCATCCTCATCACGTATCTCAATAATTTCACATCCTCGTACAAATTGAAGGCCAAGCCTCTGTGGCACACTAGCCTTCTCAGCTTCCTCTGCACTTAGTGGTTCAAATGAAGGGCGGATAGAAAGTAAAAATAATACATCATGCTCTTTGAGGGAGTTCCATTCTGATCTAATCTGTGCTTTGTAGCTTGAAATGCTAAAAGTTACTTCCGCTGTCACAGATGATGGCTTGACTTCTCCAATGTTAGGCTGCTTTACTGCAGATATTTTAAAATCCTTAATTGGCACACCCATCCTTGACCAGCCACGGAAAGCAGTATCTCCCTCGTTATTAATGTATGCAAGGAGATGTGGCACAGCTTCCTGAATATCCTCACGAATCTCATAAGTTGATTCCAGGCGGAAGAGATTGAAATTTCGTAGGAGATAATCATGAAGAGTTAAGAATTGAAGATTAAGCTTTGGAAGAGCAAGACATCCTTCCCCAGAATAATTAATGCTTGGTACAAGGCTTTCATCCCACATGATCTGCTCGTTTGGGTATAGCGGTAGTGCGTTTATGGCTTCTTTTTGAGACTGTTGTTTCTCAAAAAACGAGACCATGACTTCAATTAGAAAATCAACCCTCTGTGACCAAGGATCCTCTTTTGACACAAGTTTGAGCTGCACAAAGAATTAAATTCTCAGGGGAGAAAAATTATACAGAAAATATTACCATTATCATATATATATATATATAATCATGGTATATAAACAAAAGAATTAACAATGGAGCAATCAGAAAGAGCTTCTCATTGTTATAAATTCTCCCTAAACAACTTTAACCCATACATTTGCTCTCTACATCACTGTTAAAATTTTAAAAACAAAAGCAGATGCCTGAAAATCAATTGGGAGCAAAAGCTATTACTATAAAATGTATAAAAATCATCATAAGTTTATAAAAGATTGACAATAACTGACATTAATCCCCGAAGATGAAACAACACCCATATTAAGTGAAATACTGGAAACCTGATAGCATATGCACCAAAAAGGCACATAAAATTGATCATCTACAAACCTTACTACAAACAAGGTCTTGTAGCTCTTGTGGTGAGAGTACAGACAATTTCTTTGATAGGTCAGCTCGCTTGTGAATTGCACCAATGTTAGCCACTGCAAGTTCCTGCAACTACAATCACCACATAGGAAAAATTTCAGATACTGCAAACAATAACAATAGCAGCAAGTAACAAGTCTCAATATCCACAGCATCAGCTATTTACAAGTGAGACAACCAACAAACAAGATTGGTTATAACAAACCTTGGGAACTTTCTTAAGAGCAAGCAGCTGGAAGGATCGGAGACGATCATAATGACATTGAAGCACCTCATCATCCGTCAGTTGTGTACCAACATGATCTTTAATCTCAAAATTTTCATAAAATTGTAGTAAGTCGACCAGCTGTGCAAAGAGTTTTCCTATTTTATGATTATAAAGAGCACTTAAATGACATTTGGCAACAACAGCTACATCAGCCACGAGAGGCCTAAGATACCTGCACCCCCAAGGAAAAAAGAAATTGAAAAATAGCAAAACAGAATAAAACAAACAAATTATAGCATTAAATAATCAGATTTACAAAAAAATTCCACCTTTCAAGAGCATACAAATCATATATAAGACAACTGACACGTATAAGAAATAAGTTCAACAATGTAAATAAGAACAGGGATCAATTTCTATATTTTCTTCTTGTTTAGCTCATCTCTGCATTACGTATTTAAATAAAACTAGCCAAAGACAACAGGGAATTTAGCCAAAATCTCTAGTGAGCCTTAAACCTAAACTACGTAGTTTTGGCAACAATGATCCTTTATATACGAAGAAAAAATAAAGCTCCGCAAATATTTTTTTTTTTGGTAAAATGATAATTAAAAGACCCCGACTTAGGTTGCAATTATACCTTCTTGTAGGCAGTTGGCTCAATAGATCAATAAGAAACTCCATAAACCTCTCACAGTACAAGACACAAGCATCATCAACTTTCTGAAAACCATCAACATTCATGAGATCATCATCATTGGTAGAGTGCTTTTGCGGAAAAACCTTGTGGTCGAGCACCTAGTGAAAATTAATAGTGGCAATAGATTAGATTTAAAATCCTTGGGCACCATGAATAAAACATGACTACCACAAATCATTTTGCTAGCATAAACAGTACCTCCAGAAACTCTTCAATAAGATTTCTCAAGAATTTAACTTCAAAAGATGATGAGGGGTCAAAAGGCTCTCCTTGTTTCGTAGCCTCCTTAGATTCTCTCTTTATCATCCTCCTCCATCTCCTGATCAAATCTGGATTAAGACAAAGCTCCATCTACAAATACAAAAGCAAATTATGCATCAAATTGGATGGACTCAGATAATTTCCATCTATCACGAAACAAAACTAATAGAGTATATTTTACCTGAAAACGACCATACGACAAACTGTGCCAGGACTGTAAACTAGCTAATCTCAGAACCGTTTCGCTGACAATTTCATCTTCCAAACTCTGGTGCATAAAGTATTTGATTAAGTAAAATAAAAGTCAAAAAGAAAAACTTAAAATCACTTGATGGCTTTACATATTCCACTACGGTTCTTATCCATATTTTCTTGAAGATGAAGAACTATCATATATGTCTAGATACCTATCATAATAATAAATATATAAAAGAACGTATCATGCAAGCACACTACATAGTGATGAGTTAAGAATTTTGTAAATCTAAATATATGATGATAGATTTTCAGCAGGATGTATCGAATAAAAGCATGTTTAGAGTGCCAACATACCTGAAAGGCGTTAATCATGAAAACTAGATAATTGGTCTTCTCAGCTATAGTTAAGTCCCTTCCCTACAACCACATTTCAAATACAAGAAATTAATAAATGCGTCTAAGCGCCTTACAGTTTAATAAAAATTCAGCTGTTCTAACAAATAATGCATGCAAGAGAAAGTATATAGAAGTTATTGTCCGAAAGCAACATGCTTAAGATATAGTACAGCAATTAGGATGCAAAATCGGGCACAATTGACAATAAGTAAACACACTGTTCCAAATTCAAAACCTAATGCCTTTTTACCGAGCATGATTCACTAATAATGAACTACTTTACCACCTGCAATAGCATTTTTTTAGTTAGTTTCTCTTATGTCATTAGTTAACTAAATACAAAATCTCTACACAGATGTCTAGTACTTATTTTCTGTTCACTCCACTTATCTTACTTCCAAAAATAACAAAACTCAGGTGTTCACAAACCTCCTTGAGACGAATAACCCTCTCGAGAAATCCCCTGAACGCCTCCTTTCGATCATAAAAGCATATCCAAGCTGCCACATTCTCTCGAAACTGCAATTTTTCAATGACGAAATTCATTAAAAAAACAAACAAATAAACTGCATACTCAGACAAAAAAAAAACATTAAAAAAGTAATCATTTTTTATTTTCATTACCTTCTCATTAACCATGAGTATCATCGACATCACATGCTCAAATGACGCCGTTTCCGCTTCAAAATTCGGCCACAGATAATTCTCCAAGTACTGACTGACCTCCAGAATCATCACTCTGTGCAAAGGCACCGTCTTCCTCCCTTCCTTCACCGTCAGCTCCGTCTTGTAAATCTCCTTCACCAGCTCGGCATCGAACGGCTTCTCCGCCTTGAACCAATTCTCCGACGCAGTCTTCGTCAGCCTATCGCGCTGGATTTCGGAGAGCGTTATCGAGCTCGGCAGAGTCGACCCCGGCTTCGACTCCAGCGGCTTGTCGCCGAGCTGGCTCTGTGACTCGACCGGGTACTCGGCGACCCGGTGCCGCTTGAAATCGTAGGCGCCGGTACCGTAGACCTTGGTCATTGTCGAAGTTCTTTAGTGAAGAACTGAACAGAAGCAGAGATTTTGTGGATTTAAAATGAAAAATTAGGGTTTAAATCAGGTTCTACGAGAACCTGTGCAAAAAAAACAGTCACTGGAAATAATTGGAGTGTGTAATATGTTCGAGAAAAAGAGAAGGCAGCGGGTTTGGGCCGGGCTTAATTATTTGGGTCCTATCAAGCCCGATCACCGACTTCAAGAGTTCAAGCCCAGTTCTTTTTGTACTATTTCTATTATGTTATTAAACTAATAAATTAAATCAATTGTAATTTAATTATCTGAAAATTGAATTTTTTTTTTAGTTACAATTTTGAGTAATTAGTATTATTAACTTGATATTTAAGTAACTCATCTAAGGTTTGCTATTTGATACTCTAAATTTTTTTTTATTTTTTTTTTAAATGACAAAGATTTTTCCAACTTTAAATATATTTGATTATTGTCTTTAATGCCTTAGAACTTAGAAGGGCAATATCATCATTTTATTGGGAATGGTCAAGACTATGTTATATAGCTTTTAGAATTAAACAAATGTGATAATTTTAAAATTAAAAAAGAAATGAAAAAAATAGTTAAGAAATTAAAATTATTATTTAAAAAAATTATCAAAATTTGATTATTAATTGATAAAATTAAATATGAAAACTGAAATTGAAAAAAAATAATAATAAACATAAAGTCATTATTACATATTAATGACCTAAAACTTTTGCCACGTGGTACAATCTCAATGGGGGGATGCATATGCATGATGCTGCACCCAAGTTTCTCTCATCAATCAATGCAACTCGAGAGAATATTTTTTTGTTTGTGAGCTGTCAATTGTCCGTGTTACCTTGTACGCTTCTCTGACTCTTCTCTGATCCAAATCAATCAGAGAGTCCAATCCAATCTCGCGCACCAATTTTGAAATTTTGACTGGTCTCACCTCACCGTATATATCTGAGACACAAGAGAACAACCCAGCTCAACCTTCTGACCAAAAAAAAAAAAAAATAAGAAACCAGTTCAACCTCTCGCCAGTCAGTCATGTCCACACTGTTGGGTTGGGTTTCCTCCAAATGTGGAGATGGCCCAAAGAGAGTTTACCATTCTTTTTGGTAAAGCCCACATGAGAAGTGTGGATGGCCTAAGGACATTTAGGTCCTTTTATTTCAGGTTGTATAAAAGGGTTAAAAACCCTAGCTGAAAGAGGGATAAGAGAAGAGAGTGATCAGTGTGTGCAAAAAGAGAGAAGAACGGAGAATAAGAAAAGAGTGCAGAAATATTTCTAGGTTTCTGAGGTTGCTGTCAAGACGCAATCGGAGATCGATCTGTGGTCCGATCGAGCTCAAACTTTGGAGGTGTGTTCAGCACACAAGGGTCTACATTCTGGACGGTGGAATTGAAGAACGAAGCTCCCTGTTGTGAGATTTGTGGTTCCGAAGAGGACTGGACAGTAAACAGGGAAGGTGTTGCGCAGGTTTCTTCAAAGAGTGATATCTCTTTGATCTGCCGTCGGATTGGACTAAATTTTGGACAGAATCCTCTTCACTCGTGGTTCTACGATCTGACCGTTCGGATTGTTGAACGGAAATCTCAAGAGAGAGACACACACACCCAGAACAGAGGATTCGAGATTATGTAATCCTAACTCTCTTGTTTTTCTTGTTGTTTTTGCATGTGTTGCCAAGATTAGTTAATCTTGAGATTTGTTGAGTTGTATGCCTCTAGCTTTACTAGAGAGAACTTGTGTATTCCCATTATTTTGATAGTGGAGATTTCGGAGGACCCGTGGTTTTTACTCCTCAATTAGGGGAGGTTTTCCACGTAAAATTCTTGGTGTGATTGTGTTTATTGCTGCTCTATTTTAATTGCTTCCTATTAGGTTCACACAAGAGAGGATAAATCTTCTTGTTGTTGTTATTGGTGTGTTTTATCCTATCAAAGTGGTATCAGAGCAAGGTTTTAGTAATCTTGTGCCTTGTGTTGAACAATGGAGGTCAATAAAAGTAGAATGATTAATCTGAATGGTTCTAATTATCATGTGTGGAAGGGAAAAATGGAAGACCTTCTGTATGTTAAAGATTATTACTTGCCTGTGTTTGCGGAACAGAAACCGGAAGATAAAACTGATGATGAATGGACTATACTTCATCGCCAAGTGTGTGGGTATATCAGGCAGTGGGTAGATGATAATGTTTATAACCATGTCAGTGAGGAAACACATGCTCGTTCTTTATGGAACAAGCTTGAACAACTGTATGCTCGGAAGACTGGGAACAATAAGTTGTTTCTAATAAAGAAGATGTTAGGTTTGAAATACAGGGATGGAACTCCTTTATCAGATCACTTGAATGCTTACCAGGGAATTCTTAATCAGTTGGCTGGGATGAATATCAAGTTTGAAGATGAGGTACAGGGGTTATGGCTTCTAGGCACATTACCGGACTCGTGGGAGACGTTTAGAACGTCAGTATGTAACTCAGCTCCAAATGGTGTAGTTACTATGGATTTGGCTAAGAGCAGTGTTCTGAATGAAGAAATGAGAAGAAAGTCACAGGGTTCATCACAATCAGAGGTCTTAGTCACAGAAAAGAGGGGGAGGAGTAAGAGTAAGAGTAGAGGTCCGAAGAATAGAGACAGAAGCAAAAGCAAGTCCAACAAGTTTGCCAATGTTGAGTGTTATCACTGTGGTCAAAAGGGGCATATAAAGAAGTATTGTCGACAACTCAAAAGAGACCACAAAAATGAAAAAGGGAAGGAAAAGAAAACTGACGATAGCAATGATGGTGATAGAGTTTCTGCCGTCACAGATGATTTCCTTGTTGTGTATGATGATGATGTTGTCAACCTTGCATGCCATGAGACTAGTTGGGTGATTGATAGTGGTGCCTCCATTCATGCTACATCGCGACGGGATTTCTTTGCATCTTATACATCCGGAGACTTTGGGGATGTTAAGATGGGTAACAATGGCGTAGCTAAAGCTGTAGGCATGGGAGATGTATGCTTGGAGACCAACAATGGTATGATGTTGCTTCTGAAAAATGTTAAACATATCCCTGATATTCGCTTGAATTTGATTTCAGCAGGTAAGCTTGATGATGAAGGATTTTGCAACACCTTTAGTGATGGTCATTGGAAACTCACTAAAGGTTCTATGATTGTGGCTAGGGGCAAGAAGTGCTCCTCATTGTACTTTATGCAGGCAAAGGTTTCTGATTGTATTATCAACACAGTGGACAATGAAAGTACAACAGAGCTATGGCATAGAAGATTGGGTCACATGAGTGAGAAGGGTTTGATGGTTTTGGCCAAGAAGAATCTTCTTTCTGGGATGAAAAATGCCCCATTGAAGAAGTGTGTTCATTGCTTGGCAGGGAAGCAAAACAGGGTTGCCTTTAAAACATCCCCTCCTTCAAGAAAGCCAGGTATACTTGATTTAGTATATTCTGATGTTTGTGGTCCTATGAAATTAAAAACACTTGGTGGTGCTCTCTATTTTGTGACTTTTATAGATGATCATTCAAGGAAGTTGTGGGTCTATACCTTGAAGACAAAAGACCAAGTGTTAGATGTGTTCAAACAGTTTCAGGCCTTAGTTGAGAGACAGACTGGGAAGAAGTTAAAGTGTATTAGAACTGATAATGGGGGTGAGTATTGTGGTCCTTTTGATGAATATTGTAAACAGCTGGGTATTAGGCATCAAAAGACACCTCCGAAGACTCCTCAGTTGAATGGGTTAGCTGAGAGGATGAACAGGACACTAGTTGAAAGAGTGAGATGTTTGCTTTCACAAGCACAGTTGCCAGGATCCTTTTGGGGTGAGGCTTTGAGTACTGCTGTACATGTGTTAAATCTCACACCATGTGTTCCTTTAAACTTTGATGTTCCAAACGGAGTTTGGTCGGGAAAGGATGTTTCCTACAGTCACTTGCGTGTCTTTGGATGCAAGGCTTTTGTGCATATTCCCAAAGATGAGAGGTCTAAGCTTGATGTCAAGACAAGGCAGTGTGTATTTATTGGCTATGGCCAAGATGAGTTCGGCTACAGGTTTTATGATCCGGTGCAGAAAAAGCTTGTAAGAAGCCGAGATGTTGTGTTTATGGAAGACCAAACCATACAGGATGTTGAGAAGACAGACAAAACAGTTTCTCAATATCATGATGATTTGATAGACTTGGATCCAGTTCCTCTGACACATGTGCCAGTACATGTTAGAGATGAGGTTAGAGATGAAGTTCAGGATGACCATGATGGTACAGTTGGTGTTGATACGCATACACAGGTTGAGATTGATGATGATATTCATGAGCAGTCACCAGTACCAGAAGTTCCACTAGATGTTCCACTCAGAAGATCTACTAGAGACCGCCAGCCTTCCACACGGTATTCTGTTGATGAGTATGTGTTACTAACTGACGGGGGAGAGCCCGAATGTTATGCAGAAGCTATGGAAGATGAACACAAGAATGAGTGGGTTGATGCCATGCAAGATGAGATGAAGCCACTGCATGAAAATCATACATTTGAGTTGGTAAAGTTGCCTAAGGGCAAAAGAGCTTTGAAGAACAAGTGGGTATACAGAGTGAAGCAAGAACAACTTACCACTCAACCCCGATACAAAGCTAGATTGGTCGTCAAGGGATTTAGTCAGAAGAAAGGTATTGATTTTGATGAGATTTTTTCTCCAGTTGTTAAAATGTCATCTATTCGTGTGGTTTTGGGTCTAGCAGCTAGTCTTGACTTGGAGATTGAGCAGATGGATGTGAAGACTGCTTTTCTCCATGGTGACTTAGACAAGGAAATTTATATGGACCAGCCAGAGGGTTTCATGGTAAAAGGAAAAGAGGATTATGTGTGCAAGCTGAGGAAAAGCCTTTATGGTTTGAAGCAAGCACCAAGACAATGGAATTCTTCAAGGATTGACAGGTTGAAGAATCAGTTGAGTAAAGCTTTTGCTATGAAGGATTTAGGGCCAGCAAAGCAAATTCTTGGCATAAGAATTCATCGTGAGAGAGATGCCAAGAAGTTATATCTGTCACAGGAGAAGTACATTGAAAAGGTACTTCAGAGGTTCAACATGGACAAAGCTAAAGCGGTTAGCTCTCCTCTTGCTACCCACTTTAAGCTAAACACAGAGCAGTGTCCCTCTACAGATGTAGAGAAGAAAGACATGGAAAGGGTTCCATATGCTTCAGCGGTGGGAAGTTTGATGTATGCAATGGTATGTACAAGGCCAGACATAGCCTATGCCGTTGGTGTTGTTAGCCGGTTCTTGTCCAATCCTGGGAGAGAGCATTGGAATGCAGTTAAGTGGATTATGAGATATCTACGAGGTACTTCCAGTTTGAGACTTGGTTTTGGCAATGAGAAGCCATTGCTAGTTGGCTACACAGATGCGGATATGGCAGGAGATGTGGACACTCGTAAGTCTACCTCTGGTTTCTTGATCACTTTTGCAGGTGGGGCTGTAGCTTGGCAATCAAGGCTGCAAAAATGTGTTGCACTTTCTACAACTGAAGCGGAATTCATTGCAGCAACCGAAGCATGTAAAGAGTTGTTGTGGATGAAGAGGTTTCTACATGAGCTCGGTTTCAAGCAACAGAGATATATAGTATTTTGCGATAGTCAAAGCGCAATTCACCTTGGTAAGAATTCTTCTTTTCATGCAAGATCAAAGCACATTGATGTGAGGTATCATTGGATAAGAGATGCTATTAATGACAAGTTGTTTGAACTTGAGAAAATCCATACCGATCATAATGGCTCTGATATGTTCACAAAGGCACTACCGAGGGAGAAGCTTGAAGCTTGTTGTTCGATCGCCGGGATGGCGAATCCCTCCACATAGTCGGAAAGGGGGAGATTTGTTGGGTTGGGTTTCCTCCAAATGTGGAGATGGCCCAAAGAGAGTTTACCATTCTTTTTGGTAAAGCCCACATGAGAAGTGTGGATGGCCTAAGGACATTTAGGTCCTTTTATTTCAGGTTGTATAAAAGGGTTAAAAACCCTAGCTGAAAGAGGGATAAGAGAAGAGAGTGATCAGTGTGTGCAAAAAGAGAGAAGAACGGAGAATAAGAAAAGAGTGCAGAAATATTTCTGGGTTTCTGAGGTTGCTGTCAAGACGCAATCGGAGATCGATCTGTGGTCCGATCGAGCTCAAACTTTGGAGGTGTGTTCAGCACACAAGGGTCTACATTCTGGACGGTGGAATTGAAGAACGAAGCTCCCTGTTGTGAGATTTGTGGTTCCGAAGAGGACTGGACAGTAAACAGGGAAGGTGTTGCGCAGGTTTCTTCAAAGAGTGATATCTCTTTGATCTGCCGTCGGATTGGACTAAATTTTGGACAGAATCCTCTTCACTCGTGGTTCTACGATCTGACCGTTCGGATTGTTGAACGGAAATCTCAAGAGAGAGACACACACACCCAGAACAGAGGATTCGAGATTATGTAATCCTAACTCTCTTGTTTTTCTTGTTGTTTTTGCATGTGTTGCCAAGATTAGTTAATCTTGAGATTTGTTGAGTTGTATGCCTCTAGCTTTACTAGAGAGAACTTGTGTATTCCCATTATTTTGATAGTGGAGATTTCGGAGGACCCGTGGTTTTTACTCCTCAATTAGGGGAGGTTTTCCACGTAAAATTCTTGGTGTGATTGTGTTTATTGCTGCTCTATTTTAATTGCTTCCTATTAGGTTCACACAAGAGAGGATAAATCTTCTTGTTGTTGTTATTGGTGTGTTTTATCCTATCAAAGTGGTATCAGAGCAAGGTTTTAGTAATCTTGTGCCTTGTGTTGAACAATGGAGGTCAATAAAAGTAGAATGATTAATCTGAATGGTTCTAATTATCATGTGTGGAAGGGAAAAATGGAAGACCTTCTGTATGTTAAAGATTATTACTTGCCTGTGTTTGCGGAACAGAAACCGGAAGATAAAACTGATGATGAATGGACTATACTTCATCGCCAAGTGTGTGGGTATATCAGGCAGTGGGTAGATGATAATGTTTATAACCATGTCAGTGAGGAAACACATGCTCGTTCTTTATGGAACAAGCTTGAACAACTGTATGCTCGGAAGACTGGGAACAATAAGTTGTTTCTAATAAAGAAGATGTTAGGTTTGAAATACAGGGATGGAACTCCTTTATCAGATCACTTGAATGCTTACCAGGGAATTCTTAATCAGTTGGCTGGGATGAATATCAAGTTTGAAGATGAGGTACAGGGGTTATGGCTTCTAGGCACATTACCGGACTCGTGGGAGACGTTTAGAACGTCAGTATGTAACTCAGCTCCAAATGGTGTAGTTACTATGGATTTGGCTAAGAGCAGTGTTCTGAATGAAGAAATGAGAAGAAAGTCACAGGGTTCATCACAATCAGAGGTCTTAGTCACAGAAAAGAGGGGGAGGAGTAAGAGTAAGAGTAGAGGTCCGAAGAATAGAGACAGAAGCAAAAGCAAGTCCAACAAGTTTGCCAATGTTGAGTGTTATCACTGTGGTCAAAAGGGGCATATAAAGAAGTATTGTCGACAACTCAAAAGAGACCACAAAAATGAAAAAGGGAAGGAAAAGAAAACTGACGATAGCAATGATGGTGATAGAGTTTCTGCCGTCACAGATGATTTCCTTGTTGTGTATGATGATGATGTTGTCAACCTTGCATGCCATGAGACTAGTTGGGTGATTGATAGTGGTGCCTCCATTCATGCTACATCGCGACGGGATTTCTTTGCATCTTATACATCCGGAGACTTTGGGGATGTTAAGATGGGTAACAATGGCGTAGCTAAAGCTGTAGGCATGGGAGATGTATGCTTGGAGACCAACAATGGTATGATGTTGCTTCTGAAAAATGTTAAACATATCCCTGATATTCGCTTGAATTTGATTTCAGCAGGTAAGCTTGATGATGAAGGATTTTGCAACACCTTTAGTGATGGTCATTGGAAACTCACTAAAGGTTCTATGATTGTGGCTAGGGGCAAGAAGTGCTCCTCATTGTACTTTATGCAGGCAAAGGTTTCTGATTGTATTATCAACACAGTGGACAATGAAAGTACAACAGAGCTATGGCATAGAAGATTGGGTCACATGAGTGAGAAGGGTTTGATGGTTTTGGCCAAGAAGAATCTTCTTTCTGGGATGAAAAATGCCCCATTGAAGAAGTGTGTTCATTGCTTGGCAGGGAAGCAAAACAGGGTTGCCTTTAAAACATCCCCTCCTTCAAGAAAGCCAGGTATACTTGATTTAGTATATTCTGATGTTTGTGGTCCTATGAAATTAAAAACACTTGGTGGTGCTCTCTATTTTGTGACTTTTATAGATGATCATTCAAGGAAGTTGTGGGTCTATACCTTGAAGACAAAAGACCAAGTGTTAGATGTGTTCAAACAGTTTCAGGCCTTAGTTGAGAGACAGACTGGGAAGAAGTTAAAGTGTATTAGAACTGATAATGGGGGTGAGTATTGTGGTCCTTTTGATGAATATTGTAAACAGCTGGGTATTAGGCATCAAAAGACACCTCCGAAGACTCCTCAGTTGAATGGGTTAGCTGAGAGGATGAACAGGACACTAGTTGAAAGAGTGAGATGTTTGCTTTCACAAGCACAGTTGCCAGGATCCTTTTGGGGTGAGGCTTTGAGTACTGCTGTACATGTGTTAAATCTCACACCATGTGTTCCTTTAAACTTTGATGTTCCAAACGGAGTTTGGTCGGGAAAGGATGTTTCCTACAGTCACTTGCGTGTCTTTGGATGCAAGGCTTTTGTGCATATTCCCAAAGATGAGAGGTCTAAGCTTGATGTCAAGACAAGGCAGTGTGTATTTATTGGCTATGGCCAAGATGAGTTCGGCTACAGGTTTTATGATCCGGTGCAGAAAAAGCTTGTAAGAAGCCGAGATGTTGTGTTTATGGAAGACCAAACCATACAGGATGTTGAGAAGACAGACAAAACAGTTTCTCAATATCATGATGATTTGATAGACTTGGATCCAGTTCCTCTGACACATGTGCCAGTACATGTTAGAGATGAGGTTAGAGATGAAGTTCAGGATGACCATGATGGTACAGTTGGTGTTGATACGCATACACAGGTTGAGATTGATGATGATATTCATGAGCAGTCACCAGTACCAGAAGTTCCACTAGATGTTCCACTCAGAAGATCTACTAGAGACCGCCAGCCTTCCACACGGTATTCTGTTGATGAGTATGTGTTACTAACTGACGGGGGAGAGCCCGAATGTTATGCAGAAGCTATGGAAGATGAACACAAGAATGAGTGGGTTGATGCCATGCAAGATGAGATGAAGCCACTGCATGAAAATCATACATTTGAGTTGGTAAAGTTGCCTAAGGGCAAAAGAGCTTTGAAGAACAAGTGGGTATACAGAGTGAAGCAAGAACAACTTACCACTCAACCCCGATACAAAGCTAGATTGGTCGTCAAGGGATTTAGTCAGAAGAAAGGTATTGATTTTGATGAGATTTTTTCTCCAGTTGTTAAAATGTCATCTATTCGTGTGGTTTTGGGTCTAGCAGCTAGTCTTGACTTGGAGATTGAGCAGATGGATGTGAAGACTGCTTTTCTCCATGGTGACTTAGACAAGGAAATTTATATGGACCAGCCAGAGGGTTTCATGGTAAAAGGAAAAGAGGATTATGTGTGCAAGCTGAGGAAAAGCCTTTATGGTTTGAAGCAAGCACCAAGACAATGGAATTCTTCAAGGATTGACAGGTTGAAGAATCAGTTGAGTAAAGCTTTTGCTATGAAGGATTTAGGGCCAGCAAAGCAAATTCTTGGCATAAGAATTCATCGTGAGAGAGATGCCAAGAAGTTATATCTGTCACAGGAGAAGTACATTGAAAAGGTACTTCAGAGGTTCAACATGGACAAAGCTAAAGCGGTTAGCTCTCCTCTTGCTACCCACTTTAAGCTAAACACAGAGCAGTGTCCCTCTACAGATGTAGAGAAGAAAGACATGGAAAGGGTTCCATATGCTTCAGCGGTGGGAAGTTTGATGTATGCAATGGTATGTACAAGGCCAGACATAGCCTATGCCGTTGGTGTTGTTAGCCGGTTCTTGTCCAATCCTGGGAGAGAGCATTGGAATGCAGTTAAGTGGATTATGAGATATCTACGAGGTACTTCCAGTTTGAGACTTGGTTTTGGCAATGAGAAGCCATTGCTAGTTGGCTACACAGATGCGGATATGGCAGGAGATGTGGACACTCGTAAGTCTACCTCTGGTTTCTTGATCACTTTTGCAGGTGGGGCTGTAGCTTGGCAATCAAGGCTGCAAAAATGTGTTGCACTTTCTACAACTGAAGCGGAATTCATTGCAGCAACCGAAGCATGTAAAGAGTTGTTGTGGATGAAGAGGTTTCTACATGAGCTCGGTTTCAAGCAACAGAGATATATAGTATTTTGCGATAGTCAAAGCGCAATTCACCTTGGTAAGAATTCTTCTTTTCATGCAAGATCAAAGCACATTGATGTGAGGTATCATTGGATAAGAGATGCTATTAATGACAAGTTGTTTGAACTTGAGAAAATCCATACCGATCATAATGGCTCTGATATGTTCACAAAGGCACTACCGAGGGAGAAGCTTGAAGCTTGTTGTTCGATCGCCGGGATGGCGAATCCCTCCACATAGTCGGAAAGGGGGAGATTTGTTGGGTTGGGTTTCCTCCAAATGTGGAGATGGCCCAAAGAGAGTTTACCATTCTTTTTGGTAAAGCCCACATGAGAAGTGTGGATGGCCTAAGGACATTTAGGTCCTTTTATTTCAGGTTGTATAAAAGGGTTAAAAACCCTAGCTGAAAGAGGGATAAGAGAAGAGAGTGATCAGTGTGTGCAAAAAGAGAGAAGAACGGAGAATAAGAAAAGAGTGCAGAAATATTTCTGGGTTTCTGAGGTTGCTGTCAAGACGCAATCGGAGATCGATCTGTGGTCCGATCGAGCTCAAACTTTGGAGGTGTGTTCAGCACACAAGGGTCTACATTCTGGACGGTGGAATTGAAGAACGAAGCTCCCTGTTGTGAGATTTGTGGTTCCGAAGAGGACTGGACAGTAAACAGGGAAGGTGTTGCGCAGGTTTCTTCAAAGAGTGATATCTCTTTGATCTGCCGTCGGATTGGACTAAATTTTGGACAGAATCCTCTTCACTCGTGGTTCTACGATCTGACCGTTCGGATTGTTGAACGGAAATCTCAAGAGAGAGACACACACACCCAGAACAGAGGATTCGAGATTATGTAATCCTAACTCTCTTGTTTTTCTTGTTGTTTTTGCATGTGTTGCCAAGATTAGTTAATCTTGAGATTTGTTGAGTTGTATGCCTCTAGCTTTACTAGAGAGAACTTGTGTATTCCCATTATTTTGATAGTGGAGATTTCGGAGGACCCGTGGTTTTTACTCCTCAATTAGGGGAGGTTTTCCACGTAAAATTCTTGGTGTGATTGTGTTTATTGCTGCTCTATTTTAATTGCTTCCTATTAGGTTCACACAAGAGAGGATAAATCTTCTTGTTGTTGTTATTGGTGTGTTTTATCCTATCAAAGTGGTATCAGAGCAAGGTTTTAGTAATCTTGTGCCTTGTGTTGAACAATGGAGGTCAATAAAAGTAGAATGATTAATCTGAATGGTTCTAATTATCATGTGTGGAAGGGAAAAATGGAAGACCTTCTGTATGTTAAAGATTATTACTTGCCTGTGTTTGCGGAACAGAAACCGGAAGATAAAACTGATGATGAATGGACTATACTTCATCGCCAAGTGTGTGGGTATATCAGGCAGTGGGTAGATGATAATGTTTATAACCATGTCAGTGAGGAAACACATGCTCGTTCTTTATGGAACAAGCTTGAACAACTGTATGCTCGGAAGACTGGGAACAATAAGTTGTTTCTAATAAAGAAGATGTTAGGTTTGAAATACAGGGATGGAACTCCTTTATCAGATCACTTGAATGCTTACCAGGGAATTCTTAATCAGTTGGCTGGGATGAATATCAAGTTTGAAGATGAGGTACAGGGGTTATGGCTTCTAGGCACATTACCGGACTCGTGGGAGACGTTTAGAACGTCAGTATGTAACTCAGCTCCAAATGGTGTAGTTACTATGGATTTGGCTAAGAGCAGTGTTCTGAATGAAGAAATGAGAAGAAAGTCACAGGGTTCATCACAATCAGAGGTCTTAGTCACAGAAAAGAGGGGGAGGAGTAAGAGTAAGAGTAGAGGTCCGAAGAATAGAGACAGAAGCAAAAGCAAGTCCAACAAGTTTGCCAATGTTGAGTGTTATCACTGTGGTCAAAAGGGGCATATAAAGAAGTATTGTCGACAACTCAAAAGAGACCACAAAAATGAAAAAGGGAAGGAAAAGAAAACTGACGATAGCAATGATGGTGATAGAGTTTCTGCCGTCACAGATGATTTCCTTGTTGTGTATGATGATGATGTTGTCAACCTTGCATGCCATGAGACTAGTTGGGTGATTGATAGTGGTGCCTCCATTCATGCTACATCGCGACGGGATTTCTTTGCATCTTATACATCCGGAGACTTTGGGGATGTTAAGATGGGTAACAATGGCGTAGCTAAAGCTGTAGGCATGGGAGATGTATGCTTGGAGACCAACAATGGTATGATGTTGCTTCTGAAAAATGTTAAACATATCCCTGATATTCGCTTGAATTTGATTTCAGCAGGTAAGCTTGATGATGAAGGATTTTGCAACACCTTTAGTGATGGTCATTGGAAACTCACTAAAGGTTCTATGATTGTGGCTAGGGGCAAGAAGTGCTCCTCATTGTACTTTATGCAGGCAAAGGTTTCTGATTGTATTATCAACACAGTGGACAATGAAAGTACAACAGAGCTATGGCATAGAAGATTGGGTCACATGAGTGAGAAGGGTTTGATGGTTTTGGCCAAGAAGAATCTTCTTTCTGGGATGAAAAATGCCCCATTGAAGAAGTGTGTTCATTGCTTGGCAGGGAAGCAAAACAGGGTTGCCTTTAAAACATCCCCTCCTTCAAGAAAGCCAGGTATACTTGATTTAGTATATTCTGATGTTTGTGGTCCTATGAAATTAAAAACACTTGGTGGTGCTCTCTATTTTGTGACTTTTATAGATGATCATTCAAGGAAGTTGTGGGTCTATACCTTGAAGACAAAAGACCAAGTGTTAGATGTGTTCAAACAGTTTCAGGCCTTAGTTGAGAGACAGACTGGGAAGAAGTTAAAGTGTATTAGAACTGATAATGGGGGTGAGTATTGTGGTCCTTTTGATGAATATTGTAAACAGCTGGGTATTAGGCATCAAAAGACACCTCCGAAGACTCCTCAGTTGAATGGGTTAGCTGAGAGGATGAACAGGACACTAGTTGAAAGAGTGAGATGTTTGCTTTCACAAGCACAGTTGCCAGGATCCTTTTGGGGTGAGGCTTTGAGTACTGCTGTACATGTGTTAAATCTCACACCATGTGTTCCTTTAAACTTTGATGTTCCAAACGGAGTTTGGTCGGGAAAGGATGTTTCCTACAGTCACTTGCGTGTCTTTGGATGCAAGGCTTTTGTGCATATTCCCAAAGATGAGAGGTCTAAGCTTGATGTCAAGACAAGGCAGTGTGTATTTATTGGCTATGGCCAAGATGAGTTCGGCTACAGGTTTTATGATCCGGTGCAGAAAAAGCTTGTAAGAAGCCGAGATGTTGTGTTTATGGAAGACCAAACCATACAGGATGTTGAGAAGACAGACAAAACAGTTTCTCAATATCATGATGATTTGATAGACTTGGATCCAGTTCCTCTGACACATGTGCCAGTACATGTTAGAGATGAGGTTAGAGATGAAGTTCAGGATGACCATGATGGTACAGTTGGTGTTGATACGCATACACAGGTTGAGATTGATGATGATATTCATGAGCAGTCACCAGTACCAGAAGTTCCACTAGATGTTCCACTCAGAAGATCTACTAGAGACCGCCAGCCTTCCACACGGTATTCTGTTGATGAGTATGTGTTACTAACTGACGGGGGAGAGCCCGAATGTTATGCAGAAGCTATGGAAGATGAACACAAGAATGAGTGGGTTGATGCCATGCAAGATGAGATGAAGCCACTGCATGAAAATCATACATTTGAGTTGGTAAAGTTGCCTAAGGGCAAAAGAGCTTTGAAGAACAAGTGGGTATACAGAGTGAAGCAAGAACAACTTACCACTCAACCCCGATACAAAGCTAGATTGGTCGTCAAGGGATTTAGTCAGAAGAAAGGTATTGATTTTGATGAGATTTTTTCTCCAGTTGTTAAAATGTCATCTATTCGTGTGGTTTTGGGTCTAGCAGCTAGTCTTGACTTGGAGATTGAGCAGATGGATGTGAAGACTGCTTTTCTCCATGGTGACTTAGACAAGGAAATTTATATGGACCAGCCAGAGGGTTTCATGGTAAAAGGAAAAGAGGATTATGTGTGCAAGCTGAGGAAAAGCCTTTATGGTTTGAAGCAAGCACCAAGACAATGGAATTCTTCAAGGATTGACAGGTTGAAGAATCAGTTGAGTAAAGCTTTTGCTATGAAGGATTTAGGGCCAGCAAAGCAAATTCTTGGCATAAGAATTCATCGTGAGAGAGATGCCAAGAAGTTATATCTGTCACAGGAGAAGTACATTGAAAAGGTACTTCAGAGGTTCAACATGGACAAAGCTAAAGCGGTTAGCTCTCCTCTTGCTACCCACTTTAAGCTAAACACAGAGCAGTGTCCCTCTACAGATGTAGAGAAGAAAGACATGGAAAGGGTTCCATATGCTTCAGCGGTGGGAAGTTTGATGTATGCAATGGTATGTACAAGGCCAGACATAGCCTATGCCGTTGGTGTTGTTAGCCGGTTCTTGTCCAATCCTGGGAGAGAGCATTGGAATGCAGTTAAGTGGATTATGAGATATCTACGAGGTACTTCCAGTTTGAGACTTGGTTTTGGCAATGAGAAGCCATTGCTAGTTGGCTACACAGATGCGGATATGGCAGGAGATGTGGACACTCGTAAGTCTACCTCTGGTTTCTTGATCACTTTTGCAGGTGGGGCTGTAGCTTGGCAATCAAGGCTGCAAAAATGTGTTGCACTTTCTACAACTGAAGCGGAATTCATTGCAGCAACCGAAGCATGTAAAGAGTTGTTGTGGATGAAGAGGTTTCTACATGAGCTCGGTTTCAAGCAACAGAGATATATAGTATTTTGCGATAGTCAAAGCGCAATTCACCTTGGTAAGAATTCTTCTTTTCATGCAAGATCAAAGCACATTGATGTGAGGTATCATTGGATAAGAGATGCTATTAATGACAAGTTGTTTGAACTTGAGAAAATCCATACCGATCATAATGGCTCTGATATGTTCACAAAGGCACTACCGAGGGAGAAGCTTGAAGCTTGTTGTTCGATCGCCGGGATGGCGAATCCCTCCACATAGTCGGAAAGGGGGAGATTTGTTGGGTTGGGTTTCCTCCAAATGTGGAGATGGCCCAAAGAGAGTTTACCATTCTTTTTGGTAAAGCCCACATGAGAAGTGTGGATGGCCTAAGGACATTTAGGTCCTTTTATTTCAGGTTGTATAAAAGGGTTAAAAACCCTAGCTGAAAGAGGGATAAGAGAAGAGAGTGATCAGTGTGTGCAAAAAGAGAGAAGAACGGAGAATAAGAAAAGAGTGCAGAAATATTTCTGGGTTTCTGAGGTTGCTGTCAAGACGCAATCGGAGATCGATCTGTGGTCCGATCGAGCTCAAACTTTGGAGGTGTGTTCAGCACACAAGGGTCTACATTCTGGACGGTGGAATTGAAGAACGAAGCTCCCTGTTGTGAGATTTGTGGTTCCGAAGAGGACTGGACAGTAAACAGGGAAGGTGTTGCGCAGGTTTCTTCAAAGAGTGATATCTCTTTGATCTGCCGTCGGATTGGACTAAATTTTGGACAGAATCCTCTTCACTCGTGGTTCTACGATCTGACCGTTCGGATTGTTGAACGGAAATCTCAAGAGAGAGACACACACACCCAGAACAGAGGATTCGAGATTATGTAATCCTAACTCTCTTGTTTTTCTTGTTGTTTTTGCATGTGTTGCCAAGATTAGTTAATCTTGAGATTTGTTGAGTTGTATGCCTCTAGCTTTACTAGAGAGAACTTGTGTATTCCCATTATTTTGATAGTGGAGATTTCGGAGGACCCGTGGTTTTTACTCCTCAATTAGGGGAGGTTTTCCACGTAAAATTCTTGGTGTGATTGTGTTTATTGCTGCTCTATTTTAATTGCTTCCTATTAGGTTCACACAAGAGAGGATAAATCTTCTTGTTGTTGTTATTGGTGTGTTTTATCCTATCACACACCTAGCTCCAGCTTAACTGTTTCTTCACTGTCTGCGCAAAGGTAAAATCTTTTCTCATTTCATGCTCCAGTTCATTCTTCATGCAAGCTTTTAGCTTCTTATATGGTTTCTTTTTTCATATAATCATGGTTTTGGTGGGTTTGTGATATAATCATGGTTCCAGATGAAAAGTTGTCAAATTCCATTTGATGTTAGCTGGTTAGCTCTTGTGTGACAGTTAATATGCTTAATTTTGATTACTTGGTGATTCACAGCTGTTTATATATTTTAAGTGTTCTTCTTCATTTGGTATGTATGCTAAATTTTTCCAGATAATTTCCCATATTTGCCAAATTGACAAGAGTGTGACAATCTTGTACTTGGGTTTGATTGATCTTTTGGTGTTGTGGTTGAGTTTTTGGGGTTGCAACCAAAATTTTCAGGTCGAAAATTGAACTGGAGTTGAGTTGGGAATCTGCTTTGGATCTAGATTTAGGCGGCATATGTTCCAACTAATTACTAAACTTAAAATAGATACTCTGATATGTTGAATGTTCCAAGTTTATAGTATTTTTTGTCTGTAGTGCCATTTGTTGCGTTTCGACTTGTTCTTTGTAAACAAAAGGATAAGGTTCTTATGGCTGTTGAGCATGTAATAATTGGTGTGGGATTTAGTGTTTCATTTAATTCTTGCTGTCTATTTCTTGGATACAAAGGGAAATAGCCATGGTTTGATCGTGACTGATAGAAGACAACGTTTCAGTAGCACAGAAAGCAAACTAGAAAGTTTCAGAAGTCTTACTAGTTTCGTTTTCTTACATACTTTAAATTGTTCATATTTATATACCATTTAAAGGTTATTTGAAAGAGAATCCTGGTCAGAAGTGCCATTTTTTAAGCTTGAAATTGTAGTAGAATATTCTGACAATGTGATGAACTCTTTCATATGTCTTCTTCCTCGGATTGTGTTTAAATCTGTCCGTGGGACCTCAAAGTAGTTCTAAAACAAGTGATGTATGTTGATATAATTAACTGATATTATGTGTCTTAGAATTTCATCCAAGATGATGTTAATGTTGTCTGGTACAACGATATATGGATTTAAAAATCTTTCGATGTCAATCATACCTTCATAAATTGCTTATAAAGCATACCGCCTACTGCAAATTGTCATTGGAAGCAATCTGCAGGAAACCGCTCTCTGAAAGATTTATTTTCTCCCTCTAAACAGTTTTAAAGTGTTTCCTTTTCATTTTTGGCTAACTTTGTGTTTCATATCATCATCTTTATATTTTAGATATGACTATTTGTTTTTGTCCCCAGATTAGTAGGGAAAGTGGCATTAGTCACGGGTGGAGCAACTGGGATTGGAGAATGCATTGTGCGCCTATTATATAAGCACGGTGCAAAAGTTTGCATAGTAGATATGCAGGATAATCTTGGTCAGCTGGTGTGTGAGTCCCTTAGTGGTGACCCAAACACTTGTTTTTTCCATTGTGATGTCTCGAAGGAGGAGGATGTTCGCTCTGCTGTTGACTTCACTGTTAATAAATTTGGTACACTTGATATCATGGTCAACAATGCTGGGCTTGCAGGCTCACCTTGTCCAGACATTCGCAACATGGAACTATCAGAGTTTGAAAAAGTATTTGACATAAACGTTAAGGGTGTTTTCATCGGAATGAAGCATGCAGCTCGGATCATGATCCCTCAAAATAAGGGCAGTATCATTTCTATCTGCAGTGTTTCAAGTGCACTTGGTGGCATGGGTCCACATGCATATACAGGTTCCAAACATGCTGTTTCGGGGCTCAACAAGAGTGTTGCAGCCGAGCTGGGAAAATATGGGATACGTGTGAACTGTGTTTCGCCTTATGCAGTTGCAACAGGATTGGCTTTGGCTCACTTGCCAGAGGATGAGAGGACTGAGGATGCCTTAGTTGGTTTCCGTGATTTTGTTGGGAGACATGCTAACTTACAGGGAGTGGAGTTGACAGTTGATGATGTGGCTAATGCTGTGCTCTTCCTAGCCAGCGATGAGGCAAGGTATATAAGCGGAACCAATCTCATGGTCGATGGAGGCTTCACAAGTGTAAATCATTCACTTCGAGTTTTCAGATGAATGACGATGTTCACAGCCTTGCCTTGGTATTTATTTTTATCGTAAATTAGTAGGGGGGTAACGATCATACATGATTGATAATTATACTCCATGCCAATAATAGATGTAAGAGCTTGAATATCATCTTCTGTTGAACTTCAATATTGTTGAACATTTTGATCAACTCTGAACAAAATCAGCAAAGTAGGCCTGATTCTGATGCTGTGCAGCAGCTGCAATGTTTTTACATTTACATGGTAACATGGCAACAACAATCCTTTATATACAAAGAAAAAAATAAAGCTCTTTTTTTGGTAAAATGATAATTAAAAGACCCCAACTTAGGTTGCAATTATACCTTCTTGTAGGCAGTTGGCTCAATAGATCAATAAGGAACTCCATAAACCTCTCACAGTACAAGACACAAGCATCATCAACTTTCTGAAAACCATCAACATTCATGAGATCGTCATCATTGGTAGAGTGCTTTTGCGGAAAAACCTTGTGGTCGAGCACCTAGTGAAAATTAATAGTGGCAATAGATTAGATTTAAAATCCTTGGGCACCATGAATAAAACATGACTACCACAAATCATTTTGCTAGCATAAACAGTACCTCCAGAAACTCTTCGATAAGATTTCTCAAGAATTTAACTTCAAAAGATGACGAGGGGTCAAAAGGCTCTCCTTGTTTCGTAGCCTCCTTAGATTCTCTCTTTATCATCCTCCTCCATCTCCTGATCAAATCTGGATTAAGACAAAGCTCCATCTACAAATACAAAAGCAAATTATGCATCAAATCGGACTCAGATAATTTCCATCTAGCACGAAACAAAACTAATGGAGTATATTTTACATGAAAATGACCATACGACAAACTGTGCCAGGGCTGTAAACTAGCTAATCTCAGAACCGTTTCGCTGACAATTTCATCTTCCAAACCTGTTGCATAAAGTATTTGATTAAGTAAAATAAAAGTCAAAAAGAAAAACTTAAAATCACTCGATGGCTTTACATATTCCAGTACGGTTCTTATCCATATTTTCTTGAAGATGAAGAACTATCATATATGTCTAGATACCTATCATAATAATAAATATATAAAAGAATGTATCATGCAAGCACACTACATAGTGATGAGTTAAGAATTTTGTAAATCTAAAAATATGATGATCAATTTTCAGTAGGATGTATCGAATAAAAGCATGTTTAGTGTGCCAACATACCTGAAAAGCGTTAATCATGAAAACTAGATAATTGGTCTTCTCAGCTATAGTTAAGTCTCTTCCCTACAACCCAAATACCGTTATATTGTACTGATAGCTATATAGAAATGCTACTGCTACAGTTTATACTGCTATACGAAAATACTACCGATTTACTATATGAGAATTTATAAAATTGATTGCGCTCATTGTTCCGTAGTTATTGTTATTGTATTGGCCCAGCTGGGATTCTGTGTGCACACATATTGTTACCGTTATTGCCGTGTCACACGGATAATTGTGACATATTGTTATTGCCGCGTCACTTGGATAATTGTGACACTATGGAACATGAGCTAATTGATTGTAAGGATTAAGTCTTTGTTAAACGGAAATGTTGGAGTTTACGTTCCATTTATTGATGAATAAATATTTTCTTTTGGGGATTTTAAATCTTTATAGTTAGTAAATTTTAGAAGTTTCAAATACAAGAAATTAATAAATGCGTCTAAGCGCCTTACAGTTTAATAAAAATTCAGCTGGTCTAACAAATAATGCATGCAAGAGAAAGTATATAGAAGTTATTGTCCGAAAGCAACATGCTTAAGATATAGTACAGCAATTAGGATGCAAAATCGGGCACAATTGACAATAAGTAAACACACTGTTCCAAATTCAAAACCTAATGCCTTTTTACCGAGCATGATTCACTAATAATGAACTACTTTACCACCTGCAATAGCATTTTTTTAGTTAGTTTCTCTTATGTCGTTAGTTAACTAAATACGAAATCTCTACACAGGTGTCTAGTACTTATTTTCTGTTCACTCCACTTGTCTTACTTCCAAAAATAACAAAACTCGGGTGTTCACAAACCTCCTTGAGATGAATAACCCTCTCGAGAAATCCCCTGAACAATTCCTTTCGATCATAAAAGCATATCCAAGCTGCCACATTCTCTCGAAACTGCAATTTTTCAATGACGAAATTCATTAAAAAAACAAACAAATAAACTGCATACTCAGACAAAAAAAACATTAAAAAAGTAATCATTTTTTATTTTCATTACCTTCTCATTAACCATGAGTATCATCGACATCACCTGCTCAAATGACGCCGTTTCCGCTTCAAAATTCAGCCACAGATAATTCTCCAAGTACTGACTGACCTCCAGAATCATCACTCTATGCAACGGCACCGTCTTCCTCCCTTCCTTCACCGTCAACTCCGTCTTGTAAATCTCCTTCACCAGCTCGGCATCGAACGGCTTCTCCGCCTTGAACCAATTCTCCGACGCAGTCTTCGTCAGCCTATCGCGCTGGATTTCGGAGAGCGTTATAGCGTCTTGTCGCCGAGCTGGCTCTGGTGCCGCTTGAAATCGTAGGCGCCGGTACCGTAGACCTTGGTCATTGTCGAAGTTCTTTAGTGAAGAACTGAACAGAAGCAGAGATTTTATGGATTTAAAATGAAAAATTAGGGTTTAAATCAGGTTCTCAGGTTCAAAAAAACAGCCACTGGAAATAATTGGAGTGTGTAATATGTTCGAGAAAAAGAGAAGGCAGTGAGTTTGGGCCGGGCTTAATTATTTGGGTGCTATCAAGCCCGATCACCGACTTCAAGAGTTCAAGCCCAGTTTTGTTTTTTTCGAAAAGACTTCAAGCCCAGTTCTTTTTGTACTATTTCTATTATGTTATTAAACTAATAAATTAAATCAATTGTAATTTAATTATCTGAAAATTGAATTTTTTTTTTAGTTAAAATTTTGAGTAATTAGTATTACTAACTTGATATTTAAGTAACTCATCTAAGGTTTACTATTTGATACTCTAAATTTTTTTTTTTTTTTTTTAAATGACAAAGATTTTTCCGACTTTAAATATATTTGACTATTGCCTTTAATGCCTTGGAAGGGTAATATCATCATTTTAATGGGAATGGTCAAGACTTTGTCATATAGCTTTCGAATTTAACTAATGTGATAACTTTAAAATTTAAAAAGAAATGAAAAAAATAGTTAAGAAATTGAAATTATTATTTTTTAAAATATCAAAATCTGATTATTACTTGATAAAATTAAATATGAAAACTGAAATTTAAAAAAAAAAAAAAAAAAAAACCAAAAAAAACCAAAAAACAAAAACAAAAACAAAAAGTCATTATCACATTTTAATCACCTAAAACTTTTGCCGCGTGATACAATCTCAATGGGGGAACGAGCACTAATTTTTTAGGGCTACTTTGCTCACCCCTCTTTTTGGGGTAAGCATTATCTCCCTCCCCAACCCTTGATAAGTGTTGGGGAGGGGTAAGCATTACTAGTGATGACAATTACACTTGAACTCATGGGACCCGTCCAAACCCAACCTACTTAAAGAGGGTTTGGGTTGGGATAAATGTAACTGTGGGTGGGTTTAGGTTTAAAAATAGTACCCATCACGGGTTTAGGTTCGGGTATGGATTTGGAAAAAAATTCATACATGAACCAACGTACCCGCAAACAATAAAAATTATATAATATTTTATTATTTAAAATATTATAAATTTAAACTTCAATAAAAACTTTTTAATTATATAGAGAATAAAATGTAATCATTTCAATCTATTAAGTGTTTTTATTCTTTAAAATTATAATATTTCATATATTTAAATAATATAGAAATAATTTTCAAAAAAAATTGGTGGGTTCGTGGGTTTTACCTATGTGCCACTTGTTTCACGGGTTCGTGGTCGGGTTTGGGTGTCCCCCAAACCCGCAAGTAAAACCCAAACCCAAACCCGTTTATTTTCGCGGGTTCACGGACGGATTTGGCAAACACAAAATTTCGCGGGTTTAGGTTTGGATTTTACCGAACCCGCCCAATTGTCATTCCCTGCATTACCCCCAATCATGGGGGCTACATCAAACGAGCACTAATTTTGGAGTGCTACTTTGCTCACCCCTGACTGGTTTCACCATATATCTGAGACACGAGAACAACCCAGCTCAACCTTCTGTACAAAAAAAAAACAGCTCAACCTCTCGGCCGGTCAGTCATGTCCACACCTAGGTTCAGTTCTACTGTTTCTTCACTTTCTGCTCAAAGGTAAAATCTTTTCTCATTTCATGCTCCAGTTCATTCTTCATGCAAGCATTTAGTTTCTTATATGGTTCTTTTTTCATATATGTGGGTTTTTTCTTTTCTTCCTTTTTTGTGATAAAAGATTATGATCTTGGTTTTGTTTTAGTTGTAGTGTTTAAGCTTTTGGTGGGTTTGTGATATAATCATGGTTTCAGATGAAAAGTTGTCAAATTTCATTTGATGTTAGCTGGTTAGCTCTTGTGTGACAGTTAATATGCTTAATTTTGATTAATTGGTGATTCACAGCTGTTTATATATTTTATGTGTTCTTGTTCATTTGATATGTATGCTAAATTTTTCCAGATAATTTCCCATATTTGCCAAATTGACAAGAATGTGACAATCTTGTAATTGGGTTTGATTGATCTTTGATGTTGTGGTTGAGTTTTTGGGGTTGCAACCAAATTTTCCAGGTTGAAAATTGAACTGGAGTTGAGTTGGGAATCCGCTTTGGATCTAGATTTAGGCGGCATATGTTCCAACTAATTACTAAACTTAAAATAGATACTCTGATATGTTGAATGTTCCAAGTTTATAGTATTTTTTGTCTGTAGTGCCATTTGTTGCGTTTCGACTTGTTCTTTGTAAACAAAAGGATAAGGTTCTTGACTGTTGAGCATGTAATAATTGGTGTGGGATTTTAGTGTTTCATTTAATTCTTGCTGTCTATTTCTTAGACACAAAGGGAAATAGCCATGGCTTGATTGTGACCGGTAGAAGATAACGTTTCAGTAGCACAGAAAGCAAACTAGAAAGTTTCAGAAGTCTTACGAGTTTCGTTTACTTACCTACTTTAAATTGTTCATATTTATATACCATTTAAAGGTTATTTGAAAGAGAAACTTCGTCAGAAGTGCCATTTGTTGAGCCTGAAATTGTAGTAGAATATTCTGACCATGCGATGAACTCTTTCATATGTCTTATTCCGCAGACTCTGTTTAAATCTGTCCATGGGACCTCAAAGTAGTTCTAAAACCAGTGACGTATGTTTTTGTTTTATGATATAATTAACTGATATTATGTTCATCCAAGATGATGTTAATGTTGTCTGGTACAATGATATATGGATTTAAAAATCTTGCGATGTCAGTCATACCTTCATAAATTGCTTATGAAGCATACCGCCTACTGCAAATTGTCATTGGAAGCAATCTGCAGGAAACCGCTGTCTCTGCAAGATTTAATTTCTCCCTCTGAACAGTTTAATAGTGTTTCCTTTTCTTTTTACCCCAATTGTTGGCTAACTTTATGTTTCATATCATCATCTTTATATTTTAGATAGTTATGACTATTTGTTTTTGTCCCCAGATTAGTAGGGAAAGTGGCATTAGTCACGGGCGGAGCAACTGGGATTGGAGAATGCATTGTGCGCCTATTATACAAGCACGGTGCAAAAGTTTGCATAGTAGATGTGCAGGACAATCTTGGTCAGCTGGTGTGTCAGTCCCTCGGTGGTGACCCAAACACTTGTTTTTTCCATTGTGATGTCACGAAGGAGGATGATGTTCGCTCTGCTGTTGACTTCACCGTTAATAAATTTGGCACACTTGATATCATGGTCAACAATGCCGGGATTGCAGGCTCACCTTGTCCAGACATCCGCAATGTGGAATTATCAGACTTTGAAAAAATATTTGACATAAACGTTAAGGGTGTTTTCATCGGAATGAAGCATGCAGCTCGGATCATGATCCCACAAAGTAAGGGCAGTATCATTTCTATCTGCAGTGTTTCAAGTGCACTTGGTGGCATTGGTCCGCATGCATATACAGGTTCCAAACATGCTGTTTCAGGGCTCAACAAGAGTGTTGCAGCCGAGCTGGGAAAATATGGGATACGTGTGAACTGTGTTTCGCCTTATGCAGTTGCAACAGGATTGGCTTTGGCTCACTTGCCAGAGGATGAGAGGACTGAGGAAGCCTTAGTTGGTTTCCGTGATTTTGTTGGGAGACATGCTAACTTGCAGGGAGTGGAGTTGACAGTTGATGATGTGGCTAATGCTGTGCTCTTCCTAGCCAGCGATGAGGCAAGGTATATAAGCGGAACCAATCTCATGGTCGATGGAGGCTTCACAAGTATAAATAATTCACTTCAATCTTTCGGATGAGTGACGATGTTCACAGCCTTGCTTTGGTATCTATTTTTATCGTAAATTAGTAGGGGGTAACGATCATACATGATCGATAATTATACTCCATGCCAATAATAGATGTAAGAGCTTGAATATCATCTTCTGTTGAACATTTTGATCAACTCTGAACAAATCAGCAAAGTAGGCTGATTCTGATGCTGTGCAGCAGCTACAATGTTTTTATATTTACATGGTAACATGTTAAATATACAATGTTGAACAATTGAATATTTACATGGTAACATGCAAGAGATATCATGAAACAGGCTTGATTATCAAATAAACAGAGATGCCTACTGCATTTCCTCAAATGGAAAGGGGACACGGCGACGCTAATCCACGAACCACTACCTTATTGTGAATGTGTGAGGAGCATACATAACTTGTCTTATTTGGTGAATGTCAGGTGGAGTTAGTTAACTAACTAATATCACCAGACTAATAAACAAAATCATAAGTTTTTTTTTTTTTTTTTTTGAATAAATTGGTTGTCCACACAAAATAAATAAATAAATAATTATAAAATAAAATGATTTTCATTAATGTCAAAAAGATTTTTTTTTCCAAACTTTATTGTTCATGGCCACTCACTTCACACCTCACCAAAAGCCATGACTTCTCTGCAACTGCAACCATCATGGTTCTCTTCTCCCAACACCATCAAGACCATCTCCTCCTCCACGAAACCAAAACACGTCTCATTCAAAGTCTCGTTCTCTCTGAACCCATCAACCAACACTGAAAATGAACCTCCACAGCCCGCTTCACCAGACTCACCACCACCAGAAACCACTCTAGACCCAATCAAGCTCGCCTTTGAAAAAGCCAAGGCCTACAAGAAGAAGTCCATCCAATCGGCCCCGGTTTCGAAATTTGACCAGAACCCAGATAAAGAGTCTGCTGGGATTGGTAATAATGGTGATAAGACAGTGCAGGCTTCGGCAATGGCTTCAATGGAGAAGACAAAAGAGCACACCAAAAACAAAGGGACTGTTGAGAGTGAAGCAAGTTCAGGTATTGCAATAATAGAAGGTAGAGTGTGAGAATTGGTTTTTGATTGCCAAGAAAACTTAGTAAATGAGTAGAGCTTTATATGTTTCAGGTTATCTATGTTGTTAAAGTATTGATATTTTGTTTTTAATACTCTTAAAAGGGTGAATATTTTGTTGTTTTAGAGCTCTTAGATGATGAATATTTTAGTTTTGACACTCATTGGATGATGAATTATCAAAAATTGGACTTAATTTTCATTCTTTGAGTTGTTTTAGCTAACCGCCTGATCATGTGATAATCACAAATGGAGTATATGATTCGGGTATTTTCGTACTGGAACAAGTAACAAGTTCAGGTATTGCAAGGATGGAATGTAAAGTGTGAGAATTGTTTTTTGATTGCAAAGAAAAATGAGTAAATGAGTAGAGCTTTATATGTTACAGGTTATCTATGTTTTAAAAGATTGATTTTTTGTTTTGAAGACTCTTAAAAGGGTGAATATTTTGTTTTTTTAGAGCTCTTAGATGATGACTATTTTGGTTTTGACACTCATTGGATGGTGAATTATCAAAATTTTGATATCTTGGACTTAATTTTCTTTCTTTGAGTTGTTTTAGCTACCCTGATCATGTGATAATCGTGAATGGAGTATATGATTAGGGTATTTTCTTTGATTGATGAAAGGTTACACATTTTGAAATGCAATTGTGATTTGTGACATTGATTTTTAGGCTTGAAGGAAGAAGATAAGGGCAAAACGCTGTCTGTGGAGAAAGGGGTTGTTAAGAAGGAAAAACTGAGCATTTCGAACATTGATTTTATCGGTCTAAACTTTGCGGATAAGAAGACAGGCAGGGGAGTGCCAGCTGGATTGGTTCCACTGTCTGACCCTTTTCCCGAAGGAGACAGTCCTGATGTGGAGATTATTGTTGGGGATACCAGCAAGTTTGAAGAAGCAACGGTGTTGAAGCCTGAGCCTACTCAACAAGAAGATAAGTCGGATTTTTACAAGCCTAAGGTTTCTACATGGGGAGTTTTTCCTAGACCAGAAAATATTTCCAAGACGGTATTGAGTTTTATGCTTCGAATCTCTGTCATTATTGAGAGTCTCTTTTTACACTAAAAGCCTTGTCTGATATGCCTTTTCATGCTTTTTCATTTTAAGTTTGGTGGTGGGAGAACAATTCGTCCTGGAGATGTGATTGAAACAGCAGAAGATAGAGCTGCCAAAGAAAAACACACCAAACAGCTAATTGCTGCCTACAAGAAAAGGGTTGGATTAAGTGTTGATCCAAAGCTAAAATCTGAGTGTGAGAAGGTACTTCTCAAACATAAATTATACTTCACTTTAAAATTCTCGTTATTTATTTTATAACATTTATATGCTGACCGATGCAAAATTCGTTTGAAGCAATTTGCTACTGTGGAATGTCAATAGTATGTGAATCTCTAATCGAACTCTAGCTTATGTGTTAACATGCATGCTTAACTTCAAGGATGTGGAAATAGCTAATAGTGGCAGATATGCATTTGTGTGTTATATTTTACTGTGTTGATTTGTAAATTTTTTAAGCAACTCTTTTCTTAATTTAACTCTTGTCGTAAATATAGGCAATGAAGGATGGCGATGCCTTGATGGATTCAGGAAAGCTTAAGGAAGCTTTGCCTTATTTTGAAAAAGTTATGAACAAAATGGCATTTAAGGTAAGTGTTCTTCCAGATGTGAACTGTAGTGGTATCTCTTTTACGAAGAATTGGCTCATTGTATTCATGGTCTTATTAGCAAGAAATCAGTTAGGAGAATGGAATTCGTAGTTTCATCCTCTACCTCTTTCTTTAGCTCCGAGTATAATTAATTATGCAATCTTTGCAATTATTATGTAATCTTTACTCCTTGGAGTATGTTATTTAATTTTGCAAAACTTTTATTTATGCAGAATGAACTTTATGGATTAGCGGCTTTGCAGTGGTCTGTTTGTCAGGATTCCCTTCATAGGTATATTGTTAATCATTAGAATCCTATTAAGGAGTTTGGGCATCCTATAGAAACCCATTCTGTTTATTGTATTTCACATATGATTTTAGACAAGTAACTTATAAAAAAAATAGATGAAAGTTTCGTGAGAATATTTTCTCAGTACTCTATTAAGAGACGGGACTTTCGGACTTATAATTTTTCACCTCATTCCCATCTGTAAATGTGAATGCCATCTAAAGTTATGCTGGATTTTTGTGCAATATTTTGTTAAATTGTGCTCTTCTCTGCTGAATGTTCAAGTGTTTTGTTTACCTTATCAACTAGACAGATGCTTAATCTGTTGCAATGCTTGCAGGCCAAATGAAGCTCGAATTATGTATGAGAAGCTTCAATCGCACCCAAATGCTTCAGTGAGAAAGAAAGCCAATCAATTTTTGTTCAGCTTTCAGGTATATATCCATAAAGAACTGTGCCGATCATTTATATCTTGTATGTGTAGTGACAAACTAAATGTTGAATACGATTTTAATTATCAATAAGGAAAACCTTTCCAGTTTCCGGTGCTGGTTTCTAAATCAACATAATTTATGTTTTGCAAATTCAGTATTGCCTCAGCATATTTGAACCATGATCTGAAACTCATTTTCGATTTCTTTCTTTGTTATAACACTTCCCTTAATAGTTACAATTTCATTAATGTCAGGCCATGGAAATGATGAAGATCACAAGTTCAAATCTCTCAAAGAAGAGCACAGGGTACCAGAACTATTTCGAGGCTTTTATCGAAGATTATAAAATCAACTACCCTCTCCAAGAGGCTGGAATTGAAGAAGGTGCACTGAGTCAAGCCCTCCCATATATGATATTTCTTGTTTCTCCCGTTTTTATAGTACTATTCATTGCCGTACAGAAAGGAAATTTAAATTAGAAAATTAGAACTTTCAACTAGGATGTCGCTAACCATTTTTGTCCCTCAAAATGTATAGAATGTAAGATATTCAATCCGAAAGGTTGTACTTTGAAGTTGATAAAACTGAAATAAATAAAAGCTTCTACATGACTGATGAATAAGTCGATATGCCTTTGAAATAATTACATTATCAAACTGTAAAACAGGATATGCATTCAAGATAATTGCTAATTAGAGCCATCAGAGGAAGGAAAGAGAGGAAAACCCTCCAATAACGGAATAATCGTTTTTAAATTAGGTATAGCTTCCATCCAAACAAGTCCGGTTGTTGCACAATGATTCTGTCCTAAACATTGTGTTTGGGAGAAAAAATAAGATGGGTTGTTGGAGTGATGTCATTTTTGCATGAAAATTACATTAGTCATCTGCAAGACAACATTATCATTAGTTATGCTATATGTGACTTTGTTAATTATCGTGTTTATACATTGCAAATAATTCATCAATGATTCATTTATCATACATCTATGTGACCCTTAGCTAATACGATTTATTTTTCCGATGCTGGATTTTTGTGAGTAGACTATATAACTATATATGTTAGTCTCTTCTCTTTAGTGATTGAAGGAGTTTGATCTATGAAAAACTATATCGAAGTTGAACCATTTTATCATCTGTTACCAAAAGGGTGGATTCAAAATGGTTCAATTGTGACAACTGATAAGAGTGTAAATGAAATTAAAGAGGTATATTGACTTAATCTCAAAGTCTAGAACCATGGACGGCGTGAGCCACCTCTGTCCTATGGTGGCTCTGCCACTGCGAATCAAATTTATCCATGTCCCTCTGGTTTAAGTGAATCAATACTTCGATTCCGTTACCAGATAAACTATCCATGAATACTACAAGATTCCTGTAAGTCATTTTGGCACAGGTCACCCATGTAGGCTTTCCCCAACTGAAATCACCTTCATATAATGGAAACCCGCAAAGACTAGTGAAGCTAAGCCCGACCATTTCTCCTTTGTTGATTTTTTCAGATCTATTTTTGAGGAATTCCAAATGTTCATTGCCATTTTGGATTCTTTTCACATTTTCCTTGTCAATCTTGTTTTTTGAGTCTCTCATTTGGGTGACAACACGATCCCCTGTATCCTCCGTGGAAGGAAATATTACTGCCATTCGAAACAGATTCCCGAAAGAGTAATCTGGCAGTGGCGGCTCAGTTCTTGAGCGCAGGTTCACTGCATGAAGCATATAATTTATCATCAGAGGCTGATTCTGCCTTGGTGGCTGCCACAAAACGACTCCATATGAAAGCTGATAACGCCTCAACTCGTGATGGCCGTTCCTGGTTTGTGCTGTTAGCAGTGTATTTATCTCTAATTGCCTCTATTTCTGATGCACTAAACACAAATCTCTTTGCTACTATATTCTCTTTTGTGATACCACTTCGCGTTTGAAACCCAGATGAGTTCCTTGGAGGAAAGACTGTGTCGGATGCAAATTCTACACGCACCAAGTCTCCGTCTCCATGAGTAGAGGCTGCCCAGCTTTTCACAAATGTGAACACTGATGCAGCATCTGCAATATTGTGAGAAATGCAGACACCGATCGCAGTTCCACCGCATTCAAAAATGTTGAATTGGATCCCAAGGACCAGTTCTTGAGGATCATCCAGTTCAAATGGGAGTAATTTGTTAAGCTGAGCAGGGACTGGATTCTCGGTAACTTGCAAAAGAGGGCAGTCCACAGTGGCTTCTACAAAGGATACGCCTTGATCATCACAGTCTACGAAACAGTTGTCTTTGTTTCATCCTGCTAGCGGATAAAAGCTAGTCAAGACCTCGGATAACGATTGTTTAAGGCGACTGGCAATTTCGACATTGTTGGTGATTTCTCGATTGTTTTTATCAGCTTGGTAGAAGAAAACCAAAGGACTATAAACAGGAGGAGCCAAACGATCAAGAAACGAGAACCTAAAATGGCGGAGGTGGTGCGGTGTTGGAGAAGATGGTTTGATAGTCACTGTTGAAGTTACTTCAACTACAAGCTCCATCCTTCTCCCTGATTAACGTTGATCTATAATTAACACAAAGCGTCTTGTTTTATACACCGAATGTTTATAGTTGTAGTCTCCGTAAAAATCTATGCTATATGTTCAAACAAGGTGATAGCTCTTGTTGTTTGATGTTGTCCTGGTTAAGAACTGGGATTGTCACACAATGTGAAAAAGACGGCGAATACGAAACTCCTGCCGGCTGTTTTGAGTTTAAACAAATGATTCCATAAATTTTACTACAATTAGGCACGGTGACTAGGAGGAAGTTCTGAGTCTTGTTCATCTTATGATCATGATCGATGATTAGTTGGGGTAGTTTAGATTCATGCAGATGCTTGATTTGTGCAAAAAAAGTACAGGAAAAAGATTTAATTATTTAATTATTGTTGATGTTGATAATATCTTAGTCATAAAAGTAAAAACATCCTTGTTTTGAGGGATCTAGGATGCAAAAATCAATACACGATGGATTCAAAAGCTACTGGTTTTACTCTCTCTTTTATTTTTATTTTTTTTTAAAGTAAAAGCTTACTTTTATGCCTCCAGAAAATCAGTACAATGTTTTATTTTGAGACTAAAGTTATGTTTGAATTTCTGTGTTTACCTCTAATTATTATTCAAATTAAGATTTATATGATTAATCATTTTTTTTTTTTTAAGTATACTCAACAAATCCACTTGACTTAGTATATCATTATCATTTATAGAATGCAAATAATATAAACCAACTTCCTAATTAATCATGCATGTTCAACTTTAATCATACATCTATCTGACCTGACCTTAACTAATTCAATTTAAATTGTTTTTTAATAATCTGATGCTAGTGTTAGCCCATTAAGTAAACCATTAGAATAGAACCAAAAATTTAAGCTATTAGGTAACACACTCCGGTTGTGGAACAAACCCGGCAAGAATGGCGGTGAAAGTCAATAGAGATGAGATGATTTGAACTCAGAAATCTTAGCAAACCCGACTTTGATACCATATTAAGTGATTGCAAACGCAAAAGCTTAAACTATCAAGTAAAGGTACGAATAATATAAATTAAACTCCCTATCAGCTAGATTTCTCGAACAGGTTGGTTAGTTTTTCTAATGATCATAAACATTTTCATCTATGAAAAATGGTACCAAAATTGATCTCTCTTTCTTTGCATATTTGAAAAATATTCATTTAGAATCACTTAGATTGTTAGAATTTGGAAACAAAAAAGGAGTGGAGGAAGTGAAAAGCATGTGTTATTATTTCTTTGGGGGTCCTTACTCCTTACTCCACCATAATGATTAATTTTCTTCAAAAGAAATAATTGTTTTATAACCATCAACTTGAAACAGTTTCTAGGCCATTCCATGATTTTTATGTACCAAAAAAAAAAAAAAAAAAGCAGATTTGTAAAAGATCTTTCCTGTTAAAGTCACTGAAATTTATTTTACTTTGAGAAAACATGCAAATTGTGTCTAAAGTTGATACTGGATGATGGATCTTAATTAAAAGGTGTGATTAATCAACTTTTTATTTTTGATAAAGTTGCTTTAAGTATCCTTCTAATCTCAACCTAATAAGCTTAACTATTTGCTTCATTTGTCAATGATTAGGTTTCCAATCTTCCCAAACCATCAATTTCTTAACATTTTGATACTAATTAGGTGCCATTTTGACTAGCATTCGTCAACATTTTTTAAAATATTATTAAACGATTGACAACATTTTTTATAGTACGTGCTAGATTAAAATGAACAAAAAAACACTTTTTATCTCAAAAGCATTATCAAATGTTTCTGAACAGATTGAATAAAAACATATTCAATAATATATATATATATATATATATATAATATAATATATATACCCACTAAATTATTGTTGATCAATTAATTTTCATAAAAAGCTTCATTATTTGGAAAAACTTGACAAAAAATCTTGGTTGGTATGTTAGCTATTACATGTACAAAAATCATATGGATTGTTGGAAGAGAACAAATTATGTGCATGGAGTTGGAACTTTGAAGGGTTTGAGAATATGAGAATCAATTGAATTATTTATTTATTTTTTGGTTAAGGCAAGGAAACAAGAAAACATGGGATTTTTCATGTGAAAATTATGGCATTATAGAATGTTTCCATAATGTATATACATGATATTGATGAATGGGAGACCTGTCCTTTTCTATGCACTCTCACATGGATGGTTTCCATTTCCATCATATATCATAGCTTGTACTCTGTCTTATCTCACAAGCAATCTCATCTCTTCCAAAAAGAAACACAAATTCTTTACATATATCTTTATCTTTAAACATGGTGTGTTCTTATTGTTGAACTTACATCTTTATCCATTAAAGAGTGCACCATTTTCGTATATTTTAGGTTAAACCTGTAGCTACCTTTATGTTCTAATTGATATCTTAGGACTCGTATTAGTTTAAAGATTATGCATATACAAAATCTTGTGAATCAAGCAAATATGTTGTTTTTCCTATCAAAAGACCTCGTACTAATTAATTTGAAAGAGAACTCGAAAACAAAACTGTGCGACCACAAGCAACATTGTATTATGTAAGTTGGATACCCTCGGCTACTTATATTTTGTTTTTCTGATCCAAAAAAACTCATACTAGTTTTAAGAGAACCATTATGATCTCATATTGGATATGAGTAATGCTAGATGACCCAAAAAAGTGACCTAAATTTTGGACCCAAACATATGTGGCAACATCACACACAACACGGGCCCACGTCACTTTTCCCAAAGATCCCATATGATGTTGCCACATAGGTTTGGGTCCAAAATTTGGGTCACTTTTTTAGGTCCTCTAGCATTACTCATTGGATATATACTTCATTAGACACCCTCTCTTTAAAAGCCGTTTTTTAAGGATGGTTTTACCCAATTGATTCGTATCAATTAGAATCAATGCGGAAGCAAAAAAACATTAATTGCATCTATGTAAACTAGCTAACCTACCAGAGAAATTCAAAAGACGATTGACGTGAAACTCTTCTATACCATACCTAAAAATTCAAAGTTATGTCAAAGTCAAACTTAAATTTTCAAGGTAGGATAAGCATCATGTAAAATAATCATATGTATATGTAAAGACTGATTTTCAAGTTCAAAAAAAGCAGCTCATTTGGGTTCAAATAGCATCCTTGACCTTGACACACAACTTCAAGAATCTTCAGAGAAACATAAATATGGGTGATTGAAAATGGCAAGTTTTCAGGAATTTTAGAGTCTTAAAAGTAAAAGAATCACCGAAAGGTAGAGAAAATGGTAAGGGCGTCGGCTGAAAACTAAAGGTTAAGACAAGGTTACAAGAAATCTGAAGCACCATCTTCATTTGTATTTGTTTTTGTTTTTGTAACTGTCCATGTTAATTATAGAATTATTTACTTTTATTTCATGGATGAAAAAGTCATAACCAAACAATTAAACTTGTAAGAATTGGTAAACGACCTTGACCACTTCAATTAATTAACAAAAAAAAAAAATTAACAACCTTTAATTACCATTAAATAGGAATAGGACCGGCTTCAAGCTTCTATATATATTTTTTTATCTTTCTGATAATTTTTTTCTAATTAGAAACAATTATTAGTCTAACTTGATAGATAATAAATGATTTTTTTTTTATAAATAAAATACATTATCTTTAATTCAACTGAAATATAATCAAGTTTTTTCTCTGTTCACCCAATAAGCTAGTTAGTACCATCATACGGAGACACGTTGAGTCGTTATCTTGAAAAGAGACGTTTTCAATAACCTTTATGAACTAAATGATTATTATCAATATAATTTATTCAGAATTTCAAAAGGAAAATTTAGGTGAACGTTAAATAGAAGTAGTATGCTTGTAATTTAGTTAAACTGTAAAGAAGATTATATCAACTTTTTAAAATTATTTATTTTTATTTTTAAAATGAGCATGCTTTGAATTTATTTGTTTTTTAAAATGACTTTTGAGTTGGTAGTGGGGTTTAGTAGCATAATGATTTTTTATTTTTTATTTTCTTTCATTGGGGAATACAAAAGAGGAGCGTCTGCATAAAAAATGGGCCCATTATGGGCCGACAGTGGACCCCACAAGCAGCCCAATTCACCGACCACTCCCTCTCTATCATCTTTTTCTTAAAGTGCTACCGCCCAACCTCCACTGCTTCGTGGGGTTCTAATCAACAGTTGATCATCTTAAACAACCCCCAAAAAAAAAAGTTTAGTGCTTTTAAATTTATTTATGTATTTGAAATTACTTTAATACCCCTCACACACTTCCTCCTATTTTTTGTACCCAATATGTATTTGTCAAAAACAGTATTAATCACTAAACTTTTATTTACTTTTTGACATTATAGAATTTTATAGAATTTGATTTCGGTAAATCTTGACGGAATATTTTTTTTTTTTTTTTTTTTTTTTTTGTATAAACCAAGAAAGCTGTAAGTGTTTTTCTCTAGGAAAGAAGAGCACCCATGTACAAATGCTTCTCTTTCATTTCATTATCAAAACATTAATTATTAGATTAGATGGAGGTTAAATAAGACAATATTAAATGGGGGCATGTGTCAATGGTGACAAATTTTATATTAAAGGTCCAACTCCATCATTTTCATAATCATGATGGTGAAGGATGCTTATCTAGATAATGAAGGGTATTTCTGTCCTTTTCAAAAATGGACATCAGTAAGTTAAGACATCTAATCACCATCAATTATTTAATTTTGTTATAAGAAAAAAAAAAGGCCTAAAGAGATAAAATAAGAAGAAAAAAAAAAAAAAAAAAGTCTGTGTGCCATGTGTAGAATTCCCATGTAATAATACAATTCAGAAAATGTTCAAATACAAGGGTCCCTAAATCAGCCTTGTTGAGTTCAAATTTGACATGCTAATTCACTATTGAAAAAATGAAATTTTTGTTAAAAAAAAATCAACAAAAAAGGCCACCCACTGAAAAAGCTAGAATCAACCAAAGCAATAAAAAGAAGGAATCTCAATACTGTTTTGTCTTTTACAAGAATTCCTTTTCTTCTAGGGAGCTCTGTATTCCTCCCCCATCTCCAAGACACAACCAACAAAACCAACTTTGAGGTTTTATCTCTTCTGGTTGATTGATGATGCTTCAGGTTTTGTATTTTCTTTGAAGATGGTTCAAAGAAAGGCACCCAATCAGCTTGGAATTGGATTCCAAGCTGATCATCACCATGTTAAGTCCGAGAGGCGGTTGGCAAACCTGAAAGCAACTGCTTATCAGAACCTGCAGGATGCCAGCAGGATTAATAGAGGACCTGAAATGAAGAAGAAAACTATGAAGAAGTCTAGATCAATCAAGAATATTGAGAGCTTGAGATCATCATCATCAACTCTGAAGAAGACTACCATCTCACAACCTGGAAAACCACCACCTCTTCTCAATGTTAATCCTGAAACCATGGCAGCTACTACTCCACAGAAGCAGCCTGTGATGAGAACGGCTGAGGGGTCTCCGAATTACATGAAGTCCACCAGCAGTTCAGAGGCAAGAAAGGAGAGTTCCCAGGTGAGTTCTTCCCGGAACACTCAAATTACTGTTTCAGATGATAGTAAGAATTCTAGAAGAAGACACTCTAGTAGTAATTCAAAAGCTAGCTCTGGTTCTAGTTCTAAAACAACAAGATCGTTAACAAAGTCATCTAGTTTGAAGATGGTCAGGACTTTAACAAAGACACCTAGTTTTAAGCATGTTAGAGCTGCATCCAAAACATGTTCTAGAGTTGTGATCTGTGCAGACTTGAATGCACAGAGATCTACCTGTTCTTCAACTCTTAAAGACACGAAATTTCCTGCTAATCTTTCGCTTAGTCCTGGGGCAACCGAAGCTGAAGGAACTTCAGCTACGAAGGTGTGCCCCTACACGTATTGTTCTCTTAATGGCCATCACCATACTCCTTTGCCACCATTGAAGTGCTTTTTGTCGGCAAGGAGGCGGATGTTGAAGACACAGAAGAGTATGAAACTGGAAGCTCTATCCCCACGTAGAGTCAAGCCAGTTGGTGAAGAAATTGATGCAGGACAGGTGGTTTTTGTCGACAAACCTGCATATAAGGAAGATGATTTCGATGGCTCGCCTACGTCTCCTTTAATAAAAGAAGGGGGCATGGAGTTTTTCATTGAAATCTATGCTAAAAATAAAGAAGGCAAGGGTGAGTCTCCTTTCCGAGGTTGTGATGCAGCAGAAGTGGAACACAACAATGACAAACAAGGTACCGTGAGCCTGTCTGATGGATCACCGCCCTCTGAGATTTATTTTGATGAAAAGGTTGAGCCATACGGTGATATCATTTCAATCGGAATTGATGCCTCAAAGGGTTTTCCTGAAAAACACAAATTAGAAGATCCAGACAAGGACTACTTGTCAATTGTGGTTCAAAATGAAGCGGTACAAGAATGTTTTTACAATGGAAGTGACTTTGAAGAGGATTGCAGTGCCAGCAGTGAAGGGAGTGACAGCATTTCAGAAGTTACTGATATGGAGTGGGAGGAGGATCAATTTTCTATAAAATGTGATGATGAATCTGATTTGGATGATGGGTATTTATCAGAAATCAACAATCATGATTTGCATGGTGAATCCATGATCAAATCAGAAAACACTGTTATTGATCACAAGGAGATTCTGGCTGACGAAGACTTCGAAGAAGAAAGTGCATCCTTTGACATACAAGGCAAAGACAGCGATTCTGAAATGGAAGACAGACACCAGAACTTGGAGATTGCTGGATTTAACCAAGTGTCTGACAGCTCAAGTCATGATCAACAACTCTCCACTGAACAAAATGAGCCAGATTTGACTGGAATTATGGTTGCTTCAGCTACCGTGGAGCCAAGTTTGGAACTAATAACTTCCAGTGAGAAGAATCAGGAGAAGAATGGAGTTCCTGAAGCTGAAAATGAAATCCCTGATGCCGGTCCTAAGCTTGAAGATGTTGAGATGTACTACAAACCAGAGGTGGCAGATGAAACTTTAGGAATTCAGAACCAAATCTCTGATGCTTTTCAGAACAGTGGAGGCCAGGATTTTGAGGATAGAAAAACGGATACAAATGTTGCCACCAGTGATGTTGATGTAGAGAAGAAATCTTCCAACATTGAAGCTGGAGTTCAAACGGAAGAGCCAGAACAAGTTATTGTCACTAAAAAATCAATTGGAGTCCAATTTCCAGAAATTGAGGATCAAATGGAAGAGGAAGAACAAGTTGCTGTCACCAAAATATCAATTGGAATCCAAGTTCCTGATTTCTCTGACAGTTTTTATGAAGAAGATCAAGATGATGCCAAGGAAGATGTCAATCAACACCAGGAAATGACTACTGTCCCATGCCAGCTTGAAGACTTTGCCGCGGATAGTAACTCGAATCAAGACATTGCTGATGAAAATCAAGAGCATTCATCAGAGAATCAGAATGGTAACGTTAATGTTACAGATTATCAAAACCTTTTGGAGAAAGATGAAGACAAGAAATTCAAAATCCGTAGCTCAATGGATTCTGAGGAACCAAATGATTCAAGTAAAAATAAGATCAGTTTGGCTGAAACAGATACCGAAGAAGTAGAGAAAATGGAAGCAGAAGAAAGCAACCAACCGGATACAACAGAAACATCCCTCATGACCACCACTACAACCATCCCAGAACAGGAGAGCACATCATTTCTTGTAAAGAGCAAGTCCAACCCAGAACCACCAGTCACCTGTAGCAATCAGAAATGGAAAATAGGATCCAAGAGAACCATCATCGATGAAGAGGAGGAACTGAGGAAATTCAATCCAAAAGATCCAAACTACCTGCCTGAGGTACCTGAGCCTGATCCGGAAAAGGTTGATCTCAAGCATCAGATGATGGATGAAAGAAAAAACTCAGAGGAATGGATGGTTGATTTTGCGCTCAGACAGACTGTCAACAAACTCGATCCTGCTAGGAAGAGGAAGGTGGCACTTCTAGTTGAAGCTTTTGAAACAGTCACGCCGGTACCTAAATATGAATCATATCGGAAGCATTCTTCAGCATCCTTTGCTCCTGCTAGACAAATTCAAGCTTGTAACTGATGTTGCCTGCCTAGGTAATTAAAGAACCTAACTTTATCTCTTAAAACTGTATTAAAATTTGATGTCAAACAATCAAGTAATTCTACTCTCATTTGGTGTGCAGGAGATGGTCAAGAACAAGCAACTTTGGCAAATCATACCAGATATCAGGAGTAAGCTGTTTTGGAACAACTCGGACAAAGCAGCTTGATGGATCGAATCATCGAAGGTAGGTGGAGATCAACTATAAGCCAGTTACTGGTTTCCCCTGAGTGAAAGTGAAAGTGTTAGTTCAATAATGTATGTAAGAACAGTGGAACTCATGGTGTTCAGTTTGTTTAACTGAATGCTATCTCATATATCTGTAGTTGTTATCTCTCTAATATTATGTACTTGTAATCGTATAATAACTTAATTTATGTCGTCTAACTAATTAATATTTATTAGCATCTCTCTATTGACAAAGCTATGCATTCTATTTCTACAAAGTGAATAAATGAAATTGACTCTCTTGAATATCAATGTTCAACAAACATCTGGAAAACGACTCTTGGGAACTATCTTTTATCTTTACGCACAAGCACAAGCACAAGCACTCACAATAGCAGCACGTAAAAGCCAAAATCCATAGAAACAAACAGAGTTAAAAGGAAAAATGAAATGATCATTAATAGCAGACATAATAAATATGTTTCACAATGCTATAAAGATATTGTCATTTGGAGGCAGATAACTTTCATTGCCTATCTTGTCGCCAGTACAAACTCTTATTTCCCAAATGTACTTGAATTGCGGGAGTTTCAAGGAGAAGAGATTGAAGCTCCCGGGAAAGATTCTCCAGACGACTGCAGTCTGCATGATGCTCTGGCAAACCAGATATGCTGGAGCTAGTCTCAGCATGCTCACTGAGTTCTACTGCTTTGTTTGTCAAAATATCATCATGAAACAACCTAAGCGCATCTGTTGTTGAAAGTGAATGTACTGATTCATGCATGTCCTGAAATTTGGCTCTGTTTTCTTGTGTTTTAATCAACATCTCTTTCAGCTCATCAGGAAGGCATGCCAGTGCACTTCATGCGAGTAGAGGCACCCAACATAATAAATGAACAAAAAGTTATTCACAGGCCAGAAACACTAATATATCGAGGAAAAAAAAAAATTCTGTTTTTTGCTTTACCTGGTTACACCTATAACAAGACCCCAATTGTATCCAGAAGGAAATGACTGCTTAAAGCCTGCATTAAATCCCTCTTGAGCAGAAGCTTCTTTTCCTGCTATGATACCATCACGATATCCCATCTGAAATTCATCACGTGGGATATTCATAAAGGTTTCAAAACTATCAAAATCTCATGCACAGTAAAAATAAATGCAAAAACAAAACCAACTTCGAGTTTTCAAATTACAGTATGGAATTGATCATGTCTCCTCTGCCATTCTCTATCCAAATCAGATGATTTTTCAAATTTCTCCTCATCAGAATCACCCCACAAAGATCCATCCCCATCTTGCAAGTCACCTTCATCGGGACCTTAAATTACACAATACATCAGTTGTCTTGTTTGATTGCTATAGCTTATAGCAAGTATAAAACTAAATTACGAGAAAATGTTGATGTATGATCCATTAAAATAAGCAACCCTTGAGCAAGAAAGTGATTCAAGTGATTTGTTAACAATTCTCACAGAGTGTATATTTATATATATAATTCACTATTCAATCTTAGTAACTCTTTTTTCGGTGTTTCCAGTAGAGTGTCTAAAAAGAATCAAAAACTGTAAAATGAAAATGAAAAGAAAGAGATAATGCAAAAGAATGCATGTTTATCCCCCAAATCATCACCAACAACCAAAAAGCTAATTAACCAACTGAAGGCATCTCTTGAAACAGACCAAACAAACTAAAAATAAGAGCCATAATTCATGAGAAAAGTAGAGGATCAAAGTCTCTCCATTCTTTCTACATATAACTCTCTAACTAGTAGCTAAAAATCCTTTTTCTCTGCCTCAAGTTTGAATTCTACCAACGTTGCCAGTCTAACATAAAATGAAAACCTTAGTAGATAGGATTGAACAGCAAATACAATCGTAATACCCTTCAAAAGTGAAGATTTCATTTTTATAAGTAAAGGATAAGAAACCAATTCGCCACTCACTCAACACAATAAAGAGCCTGTGAAAATACCCAGACCACACATACATATAAGATTACAATTAAAAAAATTCCAATACAACCTTAATTCAATGAAGAGCACACAAATAAATAAATAACAAAACAAAACAAATCAAATCAAACTAAGAATTGATGATGACATGAAAACTCACGATTGATTGTACTTTGAGCAGAATCCTGTTCCAATTTTAATTTTGAAAACCGCAAACTTTCTGAGTAGAGCTGCTCAGCTAGACTGCCCTCCATCTATTCAACCCAAAAAAAAACATAAAACAACATGTAATTTCTAACAAACAAAGTATTGACCATCAATAAATTCAACAAACAAACACATAAACAACTCACATGCATATTTTGTATATCTATAAACAAAATAGCAAGCTAGTTTCTTCTCAACTTGCAATAATAATTAAAAAAAAAAAAACAAATTGATTCTTGCAGAAAATGAGTGTCAAAGTTTCGAGTTGCGTGATTACCTTATGCTGAGTGAAAATTATAATAATAAAAAATGAAAATTGACTTTCATAGAAAAGTTCAGAGGATAGAACAAAATAGGCAGATGAAAAATCAATAAGAACACTTTGCGATATATGCAGCAACAGTGAACGTGTATTCCCAGAAACCATGGAGCAAAAACCACATTTGAAATGAAATCCCATAAAAAGTTGAAAATTTTAAGCATCAAATTCTTCATGGATATAATTAACTCTCTTTTAAATTGTAGAATTTAAAAATAAAAATAAAAACTAACCTTTTTCAACAAATTTGAAATGTTAAGCGGTGCCGTAGCGACGATGAGGCTTCGGGTTGGCTAGGGCATGAAATTTGGGGATTTTATCACAAATTCGACCCAACAAAGAAGAAAGTTGCAGACTTGCAGCTTTGAAGATGAAGCTGTCACTGTAAACAAGGTTCGATTGTAAAATGGGTTTTTATTTCGGGCCAAAGCCCGAAGACCCAGAGAAATTGGGCTAGCATGTGTAATCCAAAATTCCAAAGCCCAACCCAATTTGAAAATGAATGGCCCCTTATAAATGATTTTTTTATGGAACACTAATTGGGTGCTGACCGGTCAGGACCCAGGTATACTGACCAACCAATGGTTGGTTGCCATGTAACCCAAAGCAAGGAGAAAAATGTAAAATGTGAAAGAGTTTGGACCACGTGGCAACACCTTATTGGGTGGTTAGTATACCTGGGTACTGACTGGTCGGGTAGTCAGTACCCAAGCATTTTCCTTTTTTTATGAGCGACGATATTTACACCCTTGATACACTGTTTTCGTAAGTATACCCAAATAAACCCCACTTAATGTCAAAATTATCCTTTATTTTACTGAAGACACATCTACACTTATTTTGTTATATAATCAACTTTATTATTATTTAAAATTATTTGTTTATAATTTTTTTTTGTTCAAATAAATAATTTTTAACTTCTAAATGGTAGATAAAAATAACTGAAAGAAGATAATGCGATATATATACTTTGAACTATATATGTAAATATTGAATATGAAAGTTAATAAAATATTATAGATAAATAAACTTAAATATTCAAACAATAATGCTACTTTATCCAAATTTGGTGCTGAACTTTAGTGTCCAAATGATGTGGCATCATTGTAATCCATTCATTTAAATTGTATTATATTTGCATGATTTAAATGAATGGATTACAGTGTTGTCACATTATTTGGGCATTAGATTTGGACACCAATTTTAAGTAAAGTAACATTACTTAAAATAAAAAAATCCCAACAATTTTACCTTGTTGGGATAACTCATTCTCTAGCTAAGGTAACTATTAGAGAATTAGATCACTTTTTTTTTTTTTTTTTTTAAAGACTTGGGTCTGAATCTAGGATTTCCATTCGTGCTATATGATTGTGTTTTAGTTTTGGAATAATAATTTTACCTTTTAAAAAAGTAAGAAACTGTTTTTTTTTTTTTTTTTTTTAAATAGAAAACTAATTAATATATTTTTAAAGGAAACTAATTAATATTTTTTTTAAAGGAAACTAATTAATAATTTGGGGATATACTTACAAACTATTTTATCCTTTTAGTATTTTACTAAAAGGTGATATTGGATTTTCAGAAAGATACTAATTTGGGGTGTAAATATAGTTTTTGAGGGGTGTAAATATCGTTATTTATTTTTTTAATTAAAAAAAAAAAAATCTAACACCAAACGGGTTAAGGATTTAACGGGACTTGTCAAAATCAAACACTTCATATGCGATCCAAACATCTACTACAACAATATCGGAGAAGAAACTCACTGAAAATATCTGTAAAATGTACATGACAGGACTTGAATGTTGAAAAAAATTGAACTATATATTTAAATGTTGAATATGAAAGTTAATAAAATATTGTAGATAAATAAACTTAAATATTCAATCAATAATTTTACTTTACCCAAATTTTGTGTCCAACTCTGATGTCCAAATGATGTGGCATCATTGTAATCCATTCATTTAACCATTCATTTAACCATTCATTTAAATTGTATTAGATTTGCATTATTTAAATTAATGGATTACAATGTTGTCACATTATTTGGGTATCAGATTTGGACACCAAATTCGGGTAAAATAGCATTACTAATATAAATAAATAAAAATTAAAAAAAATTAAAAAAAATCCAAACAATTTTACCTTGTTGGGATAACTCATTCTCTAGCTAAGGTAACTATTAGAGAATTAGATCACTTTTTATTTTTTTTGAAAGGCTTGGGTCTGAATCTAGGATTTCCATACATGCTATATGGTTCTGTTTTAGTTTTGGAATAATAATTTTACCTTTTAAAAAAAAGTAGGAAACTTTTTTTTTTTTAAAATAGAAAACTAATTAATATTTTTGTTAAAGGAAACTAATTAATAATTTGGGGATATACTTACAAACTATTTTATCCTTTTAGTATTTTACTAAAAGGTGATATTGGATTTTCAGAAAGATACTAATTTTGGGTGTAAATCCAGTTTTTGAAGGGGTGTAAATATCGTTGCTTTTTGTTTTATTAAAAAAAAAAAAAAACCTAACACCAAACGGGTTAGGGATTATCGGGACTTGTCGGAATCAAACACTTCATATGCGATCCAAACATCTACTACAACAATATCGAAGAAGAAATTCACCGAAAATATCTGTAAAATGTACGTGCCAGGACTTGAAACCCAATAAAATGTGCCCTTGTAAATGAATTCATAATCTATTGTAATGATTAATTTATGGAACTAACAATTTTGATTGTCATGTTTTGGGATTTAGTCAAAATATTTGATCGATATGTTCCCTTGACAATCCCATAATACCACCTATATTGTCACAAGTTTCGAATTATAATCTAACTTTATATATCACATTCAACTAAGTTAGGCCTTTTAAATAGAACGAAATATTATATATATATGACAAAACCCTTTTTAAATTCAAAATTTCTTCATAACTCAATTAAAAAAAATTAATTTATCGAATTCACTCTCACAACCCACCAAAATTTTACTCGAGTTGAACTATTTTTGCGAGTGTGAAAATTAAGACTCCTGCAAGACATTATAAACTTTTGGCAAAACGAAACATTTTCATAGTATTTGATTAGATAAGATAGGTAATCTTGAAGAATCCAATCCTAATTTATTAATTTCTTTTTTTGAAATTATCAGATTACTTGATTTAAATTTTAAACAGCAATCTTATCAATGTGTATGCAAACAACAATTTGCTATTACACCAACCTCAACTTCATCTTCAGATCCTAATTAAATTATCTGAAAAAACAGATTGTATGCATCTCCACCCACCAAACATCACATGATTGCAAGCTATAGTATTATTCTTATAACTTTTAATTTATTGAGAGGTCGTCAACTAAAGCTTCCATGCAAACCAAAACACACTTCTCATCTTCAACTTAATTATTTATATATATATATATATATATATATATATATATATTTTGGAAAACCCAAATCGGGTAAAAAACCACGGGCTGTCAGAACGACAGAGAAAGTTCCACTATATGATAAATTGTTACAACCATATACGTCAGGATTCTCTCTCACATCTAACCACAAACCACTCTCACAAGATCCTCACCAAGAACCCCACAATATCGCCTATGTCTCCCCTAAATATCACCCACGGATCTCATACTTGATCCACCGATATTCCCTTGGATCCCTCCCCGAATATTCCCTTGGGTCTCCCCGGATCTCACTCACTCTCTCTGATGTTACATGGTGTTCCATTGCCCAAATCCCAAATCTGGTGCCCAAATGACGTGGCAACACTCTCATCCATTCATTTAAGCAAAGTAGCATTACTCTATATATATATATACACCAAGAAAGACAACTTCCTTCACACACACACATTCCCTTTTAATATTATTAAATATTAATATAATTTTAAGGTATTATTTATATATTCTACACACAGAAATGCAAGAATGTGGCTTTATAAGAAATAGGTGACATGTTCCTAAACTGAGTTGTTTTCCATGTGAAAATTTATACCATTGCACACTCCTTAGCTAGATCTGGACTTTTGTCAATCTACATATAAGTTATATAACATAGTTTAACTAATCCAGCCACTCTCACCCAACACCCCTCCTCTACAAAAAGTCATATTCTATGGAGATACTATACTTAGGAAGAAAAAGTGGGTATCAAATATCAATTGAAAATTCGGTACACAAACTTTATGTTATTTATAGTCGTAATTGTTTCAATTGAATTATCAAACTGTTCAGACCTTTAGAAAAGTTGGTAGTTATTACCTCACATTTCCTATTAGTTAAGTTTCTAGTCTCACTTTATTCATTATAAAAAATTAAATAATATTAATCATTCTAACTTTTATACAATATTCGAGAATAAACTTATATGAATTGAGATGTCAGACATTTTTTTTTTTTTTTTGGGTATCGAGGATCCCAGACTTCATCCAGACACCCATTCGTCTGTTCTCTTCAACTGCGTAACACACCCATAGCCAATTTATTGGTTTTGACGGTCTATTTATTGAATGTTATGGAGTATGACAGATAGAAAACCTTGGCCGATGTCAGACATTGCTGTAACGCAGATATGAGACGATCCCTCACTTCTCACTGAGGTAGGCATCATGCGGACGTATTTAAACAAATCTTTAACGCAATCCATTGGCTTTAACAAAAAGAGGTAGGTGAAAAAGAGTTCACAAAACCCCTCATTAAATTGACCACCAAGGCACCGATATTTATGATACTAACAAGTAATCTGAAACTTGTACTCAAAAAAAGTTTGCTAGAAAAGATAGATCTCAATCACTCATGTAATATGCACGGGGAAAACAGTTGCTAAATTTATGATAAAAAATTGTTCTTTTAATTAAATTGCAACTGGTTTCTCATAGTCAAATATCAATTGATTACATTAACTTAAAAAAATTAATCAAAATCAATAATTTGGAACAAATAAACCAATGCTGTCATTTCCTCTGTAGATTCTCTTTTCAATTACCTTATAAATCCAAACAGGGTCGATCTCCTTCCTCTTTGTCTCTCTCAAAAAAAAAATTAAAAAAAATCCAAATGGGTACTTCTGGGGTACAAAGATCTTGTCATGTTTCTGCTACTGCCATTGTTGTTGTTCTGTCTTGTTTTATTTGTGTAGCGAGTTCAGAGATGATGTTGTTCAACAAAAGCACAAGAAGAAGCAGAGACATGAAGTTGGAAGAACAGAGGTGTAGTTGTGATTTGTATCAAGGGAGTTGGGTTTACGACGAGTCGTATCCTCTCTACAACTCCTCTGCTTGTTCAAACATTCGAAAGGAGTTCGATTGCCAGAAATATGGCCGCCCAGATCATCTATTTCTTAGTTACAGATGGCAACCCAACGACTGCGACTTGCCCAGGTACACACATACACACACTCTGTTTCTGTCTCTGTTTTTCTCTGTTTCTGCAATTGTATGGGTTGTTTTGTTGCATGTGTTATAGAATCTAATTCAATAAAACTATTGGAAAGAAAGAACCCACTTGCAATGAATGCCTATCTGATGCCCTTTGGCGAAAAAAAACAATAAAAATAAACCGATGACGTGATACGTTGGTTCAGGTAAACGGAAATGATAGCTTTAAAAATAATTAGAAGTACATCATTGGTGATCACCAGAATAGTAGCTGTGCTTCACAGGTTGCGTTGAATATTTTTTTTTTCCACAAAAAGGCAGAAGAAAGTTGGGTGGTGGGGTTGTAAGAATATGAAATTTAGGAATTGGGTTCGTAATTAATATAAAGTCTAGAATGCATTAGATGTATCGTAAATTAATTAGAATAGTATATATGCAGGTTTGACGGTCAGGATTTTCTGAAGAAATTCCAGGACAAGAAGATAATGTTTATAGGGGACTCACTGAGCCTAAATCACATGCAATCACTGCTGTGTTTACTTCAGGCTGCTGTGCCTGATTCCAATATCACCAGGCAGAGTAATGACACTTTTTCCACAGTTACTTTCCAGGTAAGTCAATTATTGTTATTGTTACTAATTGTTCTTCGCTAGTCAAATTGGTCCTGAAATTTTACCGAAAATTATTAATGAGATTCCATTTCAACGAGATTACTTTTGCTTACCCCCCTTGAAGGGGGTGAGCATTACCTCCCTCCCCAACACTTGACACGTGTCAAGGAAGGGGTATTTTTATCCAAAAACTATCATGTGTTTAGATAAAAATACCCCCTCTCTGCACACATGTCAAATGTTAGGGAGGGGGTAATGCTTACCTCCCTTAAAGGGGTGAGTAAAAATTTACTCCATTTCAACTCTAAAAGTAAAACCATGCATGATGGGGTTCCCAAAATGTCCACCAAGATAAGACACTTATTAGAGCCTCCATGGGCTCCAGTTCACCAACCCCAATTAGGATTTTTCATCTTCTAGAGATTTTTTTTTCTTCTTGTAAATTCCACCTAATTGTGGGTACAAGAAAAAAATCTAAAAAAATCAATTTAAATAAGATCACTGTGATTTTGTTGCAGGACTATGGAGTGTCAGTGATACTATTAACTACTCATTATTTGGTAGACATTGAAGAGGAAAATGATGGTAGAGTTTTGAAGCTTGATTCCATTAAAAATGGTGATATATGGAAGAACATGGACGTATTGATTTTCAACACTTGGCAATGGTGGTACCGAACAGGACCTAAACAACCGTAAGAATTTCTATCAACTCAATAATTATGACAGGGAATAAAATTGTAGGACAGTGTATACATTTCGTTGTTATGAAATTATAGTTTCTTCTTCTAATTTGGCCTAATTTTTAATGATGTGATTTTGTGACCCCAGATGGGATTATATTGAATATGACAACAAGACTTTCATGGACATGGATCGAATGGTTGCATTTCGTAGAGCTTTGACAACTTGGGCCAAATGGGTTGATTCAGATGTTGATCCAACAAAAACTACAGTCTTTTTCCAAGGAATTTCTCCTTCTCATTACCAGTCAGTCCACCTTCCTTTCTTTTCAATTTCCATTTAAATTCTCGACTTATTGGCACTAGACTCCCCTAAATTGTACGCGAATTTACAATATACCCTCTGAATGTTTTTTTTAGACGTTAAATCATTTGAACTCTCATTTTTTTTTTTGCAAACAGTTTGTTTTATTGACCCCTGACTGCCTATTTGAGGGTGCATCTACATAAAGATTTTGCCAAAACAATGAGAGTTCGGGGGGTTTAACGCCTAAAAAAAAATATTCATGGAGCGCATTGCAAATTCATGTACAATTCAAAGGGGTCAAGCACCAATAAGTCTAAATTCTCTAATGCAGACATCGCACGTTTACTGTTTGGGAATGAAATGAAAGATAATCAAATTCCATAGGAAAGGGAACTTGATTCCTTAAGTGGGGGGGAATTGAGTTCATTTCCGGTAGCAACTTGATTCCTAATTTTTGTGTGGGACCCACTTAATTTGATTCTTGGTTGACTGTAATCATAAATTGGGAATTAAATTTTCTTTTTCTCTCGTTAAGATTCCTAATTAGTAAACACGCTATTAAATCGTCTAAACCGAAGGACAAACAAAACTCTTTTGTACCGGTTTTTCATTATTTCATTTGTGTTTGTGATCATCAGTGGCGAGGAATGGAACGAACCAGGAAGGACAAACTGCGGAATGGAGAAGCTACCGATGAACAGATCAACGTACCCGAAAGGTTTGCCGGAGGCATCATTCGTGTTGCAGGAGGTGTTGAGTGGCATCAAGAAGCCTGTTAATTTGCTAAATATAACAACTCTATCACAGCTGAGAAAAGATGCACATCCAAGCTCCTACAATGGGTTCAAAGGCATGGACTGCACTCATTGGTGTGTTGCTGGACTTCCAGACACATGGAACCAACTTCTGTATGCAGAGCTTTTCAATAATTTCACAAAGAGAAAAGCAAAGAAAGATCAAAGTAGGAATCTGATGATGAACACATAACTTAGTTGCTTAAAGTTAAAACTAGCAAAAATGTAGTGATTAACCATATCATGTCTCCAAAATCAATTCATTTGTATTAGACAAACAGATTGAAAAATAAGATTAATCTCTCAAACTTACTATTCTTCTTTGAAAAATGTTTCGCAATCAAATTTCAAATACGTCGCGACCTATTTCTCTTATGTTTCATTCACATTCTGTATCAAGATGACATAACTTATAATAATAAGATCAAAGTACAAGAAGTCATATTTATGCATTTTTAACAAATATTTCAATTATCTCTACTTTATATGATTAAAACAGACCAACCAAAGAACATGATGATAGTGATGTGTGTATCAATAGTAGAACCATAATCATTTTTTCTTCACGAACACAAAAGCTTTTTCTTCAAGCATGAACCTTTGCATGTGGAAAAAATGATGATGATGATGAAACATAACTTGGAAAAGCATCAAACTTCCACTGCCTCTGCTATTTAAATTGACTCAGTTCTCACTACCATTGCTAAAAGAAGAAAAAAAAAAAAAAATCAAAATGCCGCCTTCTTTCACCTACATTCTTTGTTTCATTCTCTTCTCAGCATTTTTGAGAACCGGTAATGGAGATTTCTGTGAGGAAATCACAGAAGGGATAATGTTTAAACGGTTCTTGAAAATGAGCCACCTCCATTTCTACTTCCATGACATTCTGAGTGGGAAGAATGCAACTGCTGTGAGAATTGCCGGACCTCCTAATAGTACTGCGTACGGGTTTGGCAGTACGGTGATGATAGATGACCCGTTAACAGAAGGGCCTGAACTGACTTCGAAACTGGTCGGAAGAGCTCAAGGACTGTATGCCATAGCCTCGCAGCATGATATTTCGTTGCTCTTGGTTATGAATCTGGTTTTCTTGGATGGGGAATATAACGGGAGTAGCATTAGCATTCTCGGGAGAAATCCTGTTTTTGATAATGTTAGAGAGATGCCGATTGTTGGTGGAAGTGGGGTGTTTAGGTTTGCTCAAGGATATGCATTGGCACACACAATTTTGTTCGATTACAAGACTGGAGATGCCATTGTTGAGTACAATGTATACGTAACTCACAGTTGATCATCAACTTCTTGATTTCGGTTAGCAGAAATAGGAGAGGAGGATGCGATTCTGATCATGTCAAGTTGATATCCACATTGTTATAGTTGTTTTGAGTTTATTTATTTGGTTTGTTTGCTTGTTCAAGAGAAACAAAATTACAATTTTGTGAAATTATGTCAACAGAAAACAAGGTCTAGAAATGGTTACTTTGATTCTGTTTTTCTCGTGAACTAAACACGAAAATAACATCCAGGAGCTGGAGCAAACAACATCCGGGATCTCGCTCTTGATAATTTCTAGATCAAACAAAGTAGAATGTAAATAAACAAAACAAAATGTGCAACAGAAGATTAAGTTGTTCAAACCTTTTTCAGTGAAAACACTATGCAATTGCAAAAGAAAGTAAATCTCAAGATCCTTTATACAAAGAAAACACATTCCTTTCATGGTCAACAATTTCAATTACCTCCTAAACCGCCAAGCAGATACCGAAAAGAGAGGTCTTTCTTGCCAGCAAATAACTAGACATCCATTCTCTTCTTTGATTTTATACCCATCATAGCCGTAGCTCTGTAACAATCTTGTCGCCTGCAGCATTCCATTGTAGCTTAAAGGCACCCTACCAAATCCAGCCAGCTCAAACCGCAGAATCCATTTCTCAAGCTTCTCGTGCCTCTCCTTCCTCTCGATCCCTTCACATGCTATGATATTCTTGATTTCCTCTCCAAAAAGCATCTTTTCAACCTTCTGTCTATCTATCAATGCTCTTGACAATACAGTGGACTCCAAGCAATCGAACATTGCAGCATAGAAGTTCAATGCTTCCATGACCCTCTCCATTAATGTAGGTCCGTTATGATTTGACTCCTGCTCGGTTACTACCATCAGCTTTGGCGAGAGACTCCAAAGGGCATTTAAAAAACTCCCTATCTTTGGGGAAGCAGATAGAGACAGTGGAGATAATGTTGATGTAGAATCAGGGCTTGGGCTGAGCACGTGGACAGGATCTTTCTCAAGCCACTCTCCTAACGTGCGATGGTTGTTCATCTGCAAGACCCTTTGGAAGTGATTAGAATTTTGAGCTTTCGATCCTGAAGGTGAATTCTTCCTAAGCATCTCATCGTCACTTGCCAGGAGGGTGTGTAGCTGAAGAATGGAGTTGACTGCAAGAGCTTCTCCAGTCTTTACACGCAAACGTTCAAGATCAAGATTCTCCAATTTGCTTACGATGGGGTTGAATTGAAATGGAATGTCCAATTTATCGGCTTCATTTGTCAATTGAAGAGCCATTTGTTCTAATACCTCTCTCTGCTCATGAATACCTGTAATCCTCAAATGGGGTGGACCTTCTGGCCGTGCACTTAATGTCTGAAGAAGGTTGATCCACTGAGCAGGCTCAGACGAATTAAGATCAATGATATGAATCATCTTTTCTCCTTCCATAGCTTCTACGATGGCCTGATTAGTGATCACATATGCAAGCTTCAAGAAGGGGCAGAGCTCAAAGAATAATTTTTGAACAAGTATTTCTTCGGTTACTGATGATATTTTTGTAGAATTCAGGGCTTTGTGCAGACCAGGCCAACCTTTAAGCATCCGGTCAGCAAGTGCCTCGGTGAAGTATGCAGCAATTCGCTGCATGGTATCGCCATCAGGAGAAGCGAGGTGGGAAATATGCTCAAGGCCGATATTAGCATTCTCAATACTACCGGCAGCAACATGGTTAGCACAGGCAACAAGGAGTTGAATCAGGCACAAACCCCTTTCTTCGGATTTCAGCTCCCTAAGCCATGGATATGGTGATCCTAACCCAGGAGACAGTGACATCCAAGAGAAGAACTGTAGCGGTGACGAAGTTACTGATGATGATCCCTCCTCTTGAACCATTCCTGCCATTAAGAACAACAGCAAACTCGGTGCCTTGAAATCGAAAACTGAGACCAAAAAAAAAAAAAAAAAAAAAACCAGAATTAGATTATCTGATGGCCAAACCAATTTGAATCATATCTCTTACAAGTCCTTAAAGAAAACATAACAACAACAATTGATAGACTGAAGAACAATTAAACTGAGCCAGGTAGTAGTGTTAGTCTCAGTTAAAATTTCTAACTAAAACCCCACGAGTTCTTTAGTAAACCAGATCACTTACAGTTAGAAAAAACCATTGCCGGAAAAAAAAAAAAAAATTAAACAAATTGACCCTCTTTCAAGAGCAGAGAAATAATGGAAATGTGAAACAAGATCATGTTTTGTATGTTTTTTCAGTAATTAATTGTAATACAATATACCAGACAAAAAAAAAATTGTCAAACAATATATATTCTGAGTCGATTAAGCTAGTATGAGGCTCAGCTGAGTGAAAGATCTGAAATTTTCACTCTTCCAGCATTTTCTCAGCAACCAAACATACACTAAATAAATAGCATACCACAAACAAAAGCAAATTCACCTTCTTTAGTGTAAAAAACACAGTGGAAGCTCAATTGGGTTATGTATTATTTTCCAGAATTCACCATTAAAAGCTTTGAAAATTAAGAAACAAACAACAAAGAGACTCACCAGAAAGACTCACTAGCTATAGCTCCTCCTGAGAAATAATGATGAAACGCAGCAGCAAAATTCAAAATTCCCAACTGGGTTTCGAAATTGACCAAAACCCCACAAACCTTTGTAGAAAAAAGAAAAAGTAAAAAGTTGCAAGCTTTAGTGATTTTAAAGAAAGTCTCTTAATCCATGAACAAGAGGGTCAAGAGGTAGTACAGTATAAGGTAGGGTTTGTGGGCTAGGGTTTTGTTGTTGTAAAGTGTGAGAAATGGAATTAAAGCTCTTGTCTTGAAGGGCTTTTCCATGGCTGCTTTGGCGACAACACAAGAGGTAGCTTTTGTCTTCATTGTTTTTGTTTGTCGTTTTGGAAGGGTTAGAGGGAATATGGAATTTCTTGAAATACAATACAAAACAGAGCACTCACTCTCTCTCTCCCTCTAAAATCATCTCCAATTGTTTTGTTTCATTCTCTCTCTTTCTCTCTCTAAAGTTGGATTCTTTTGTCTTCAAGCAAGATGGATGGGAATAAGAGCTGGCCAAAACTTGGTATTATGCTCAAACACAACACCAATCCAAACATGCCCCAACAAAACAAAACAACACCCTTTGCTTGTTGCTTAGTGGGTGATAGTGGTGGGGATTGCTAGGGAATAGCTTTTTTGACAAGTGCTTCCAAATCCATTGTTTCTTAATTTGTTTGTTTTCTTTCCAAAGGGCATAGATAATTAGATATTAGATAGATCATAGACCATCACCCACTTGGTACCTTTTCTTTTTTCCTAGTTATAAATATAATCAAGACAAAAAAGTAAACGAGTAGAAGCTTGTGGGAAAAAGCCAAAAGTGGATTGAAGATTTAACTTTTGGTGTATGTAGATGGAGTCTTAGGTGGAAGTAGCTTAATTGGAGTCTCTAATCCAATTGTTTGTTTACTTAACAAATGTTTTCATCAAAAATATAATTATAATAACATTTCATTTCCAAAATCTAGGATTATTAGTGCTAAACCACATCATTTGTATTGTCTGTCTTGATTAGCTGAATCTGTAAGTGGGAAAATAATGAACCCACTGAGCTCATATGATCTGCTCCTCTTCTCTCTTTCATTTTATTTTTTAGAGTTAGTTTGTGGTGGTAGTAGTAGTGGCCAGCACTTTCTTTGTGTTTGTTTTGGTGGGAAATTTTGTACAAATTCTGTTGGAACTAGTAGACATTTTAGGGTTAATTTCACTAACTTACCGTTACTTTATTGAATCTAGTAATATTTTAAAATTATACCCTAAATTAACACAAACACCCATTTTCATCAAGTCAATTCGTTAACTTTAACGGTTGACTAACCTTAACTTATGGCAAGCTAAATATACCCTGCCACATCATCCAAAACATAAAATATTTATTAATTAAAAATTAAAAATTAAAAATTAAAAAAGGTAATCTATCGATCGTTGGCTGAAACATTCTCAATTTGTGGAAGAGCCTCTTCTGCGAACTGCAAGAGGTTGATCTTTTCTAGTAGGAGAAGATTGTCAAAGATCTCTTGTCTCATTTGGCGGTGGAACTCCACCGCCGATAGATTATCTTGCATTGTTTTCTTAATTTTGATTTTTTGAAATTTTTAATTAAAAAATATTTTATGTTTGGGATGATGTGGTAAGGGTATATTTGGCTTTCTAATAGTCAAGGTTAGTCAACTGTTAAAGTTAATGGATTGACTTGATGATAAGGAGTGTTTGTGTTAATTTAGAGCATCTTTTTAAAATCTTGCTATATTTAATAAACTGAAGGTTAGTTAGTGTAATTATCCCACATTTTGCACCCCATTTATAGGAATATAGGGTATATAGGATGTCTTTCTTTGTATAGAAAAGTACTTATTTTTTTACATGAAAAGTGACACCAAGTCAAGAATTAGTACATTTAGTATGCATTTACTTATTATGAATTCTAATAAGGGGAAGGGGACTTAGGGTATGTTTGGTATGTCTTTTCAAGTAGAGTTTTCAGAGTAAATCTTTTACTAATGAGTTTTTATTGAGTAGAGCTTTCAACAAAAAATGCTTTTGGTTGTCTGAATTACAAAAATGGTGTTGACAATGTATTTTTAAAAAATAGCTTTTAGTTGTGTAAATTATAAGAAATTGTTGACAATATATTTATAATGAAAGAGTTGTATGATGGAATATCTAAAATTTATAAATGGTAGTTTAGATAATTCATAAGTTTTTAAAAAGCTCAAAAAAAAGCTTTTGGGGAAAGGCTAAATTTTGGGCTTCTCCTAGTAGACATAAAATAGCTTTTATAAAGGGTAATTGAAATAATTCATATATTAAAAAAATTGTTTTGATTTTTATCAAAAAAAAAAAAAAAAAAAAACTCCAAAACAGCTTCTAGTATTAAAAAACCGTTTTTAGCCTTTACAAAAGTCATATCAAACACACACTTAATTCCTAATATATGATTACAATGTTTATTAAAATCGATTGGGAATTAAATTATGTGTATCCATACATAATTCAAAAGAGAACCTAATTCCTCCTCTCGCCTAGAGATTCAAGATCTCATTCATAATTCTCTTTCTTGTAAAATTTGATTCTCTCGGATTTCATTTTCAATTAATAAACGTGTCATTAAGTCGTTAATGTACGTATAATCTACAATGGTCTTCTACACATGTCTATGTACTGTGTACATATTTCATGTCTATGAAATTAATGAGAAGCTCTCCTCTGTCTGTCTCTCTATGTTCTGTGTCTCTCTTGTAGGTAAACAGATGGAAAAGCACTTTCTTTTATTTTCTATACAATTTTGTTTTGTAGTGGTCAACATTTACAACAATTATATTATATAAAATGGATGGTAGACAAAGCAGAGCCTCAATTCTATCGCCAAAAATCCATCTTTGTTTCAGAGCAGCATCCAGGAATAATTCAGCCATTCATCCCATTTATATATTGCCAAACATAACTTGACAACACAAAGCATCTCTCTTTGTTTTTACTCACCATATATGATAATCCTAACCTACTACCTCACCTTCTCATATTAATTACTTATAAATATTTTTGCTTCTAAAAATTCTTTGATGTTATCCATGTGTTCACATTTGTTTCCATTCACATTAATTTGGTAATCAAACTTCTTGATCAAGTCAAACTAAGCCACCCACATGGTGCTTGTAAATGCATTGATCTTTACTATAAATTTAAACCCCATAATCCGATAATTTGATACCCTTGAACCAAGTTAAGGCCAAGACAGATAGGATTTATATATATATATATAACTCGAAGTGTCTGAGTTTTATGTGATGGTATAAGGTTTTTCAGCATATCATTAATTAAAATTGGTAAGTATTTATGTCGGATCTACATCGAGATAGTGCAAAAAAATCTATCATAAGAATATCTAAACCCTAACATGATAAGATAATCAAGGTTATTAATTTTTATTTCTTTTGTTCTTGGCTTGGAATCTATGGAAGCTCACTACATACAAATGTAGAGGATATAAAAATGCAAATGTATTGGGTGTTTTCAAGGGTCTCAGCTTGGTTGTTACCATTCAAACTTGAAAGAGAAAGCTTGATTGAAAGAAGTAATAAGTGGAGTGTGGATTAATTATGAGCAAGAAAAACAAAAACAAGATTGGCATTATATATGAAAGCTACTTTTATTTGATTGTCATAAGCACTTCTATCGATTCTAACAATGTTTAGATGGGGAGATTTATAGGAAAGACCTCATTTTTGTAGCTTTCTGACTAGAAAACATCGTTGGCGATGATTCTCTTAATATATATATATATATATATATTTTCTATTATCAGTTCGAATTGACAATAAATATATTAGGACGAATAATGTGGACCACTAGATTTACATACTTTGACTCAAAGTGTATGCACTTGTCAAAACTTCTTCATAATCTATGGTCCACATTCTTCGTCCTGATATATTTATTGTCAGTTCGAATTGATAATAGAAAGACTATATATATATATATATGCAGATTTTCTATTATCAGTTCGTTCTAACAATAAATATATCAGGACGAAAAATGTGAACCACTAGATTTACATATTTGGACTCAAAGTGTATGAACTTGTCAAAACTTTTCCATAATCTGTAGTCCACATTCTTCGTCCTGATATATTTATTGTCAGAACTAGGGATGGTCATTTTCCCTCAGGGCCCCAAAACCCCGCTCCCCCATCCTTGTTTGGGGGAAAATTTATGGGGGAAAATGTGTGTGTGTGTGTGTGTGTGTGTGTGTGTGTGTGTGTGTGGGGGGGGGGGGGGGGGGGGGGGGGGGGGGGGTTGGCGATAGGGGAGCTTTTTAACCCCAAATTCAAATGGGGTTGGGGATGGGGGGACTCGGCCCCATCCCCATTTTGTGGGGGAAATGGGGATGCGGATGGGGGTAGGTGCCCCCATCCCCATTTCCCTCAAATATTATAATATTCTAATATATTATTTTTATATTTTCAATATTTTTATTATTTATATTTTACTAAATATATATACATCTTTATAATAATATTTTTATTATTTATTTATAAGATGTTATTTTGTATTTGAATTCTAAAACTATCCCCATTTCCCTCAAATGGGGGGGGGGGGGGGGGGGGGGGGGGGGGGGGGGGGGGGGGGGGGGGGGGGGGGGGGGTAAATATATATACATCTTTATAATAATATTTTTATTATTTATTTATGAGATGTTATTTTATATTTGAATTCTAAAACTATCCCCATTTCCCTCAAATGGGGGGGGGGGGGGGGGGGGGGGGGGGATGGGGTTGGAAAAATGGGGGTGGGGTTGGGGGAACCTACATCCGCCCCTGGCCATTCTTAGTCGGGACGAACTGACTATAGAAAGACTGTATATATATGAGTTCTCATGTACAAACCCTCGAATATAAAATTATGTCCAAATAATATTTGTAACGTTATAAAGTTAAGTAAAAATATTTTGTTTCAGTTCTGTAGCTTTGTAATTTTACAAAACCTGAAATAACCGTTCGGAAAATAATCGGAACCATCTTGACTCGAGAAAGCATATATATATATTGTCAGTTCGTCCTGACAATAAATATATCAGGACAAAGAATGTAGACCATATATTATAGAGAAGTTTTGACAAGTGAATACACTTTGCGTCAAAGTATTTAAATCTAGTGGTCCATATTCTTCATCCTGATATATTTATTGTCAGGACGAACTGATATTAGAAAATCTATATATATATAAAAGAAGCAAAACTAGTATAAATTACTCTCAAATTCAGCTAAAACTTGACGGATTGTGTTGGAATAAGAGTTGAAAAGAAATTTAAAAACAAACCCCATATGAGAGAACCACTAAAATATATGAGATTAAAATGAGAATTTATAAATAACATCTTCTACTAACTTTAATCGAAGCATATTTAATTTTGTTTAATAATTTCAAAGTGGGGTTAGGTTACGACTCACGAGCATGGAATTGTTGTGCGGGGATAAAGAAGACAAAAATTATGTTAACTCATTTAATTCAAAATTCAAGATGGGTTTTTATGGGTTAATTAATTACTCCATTAATGGCAGACCAGATTTTGCACCCTAGTTAATATTTTTTGTTTTTTAGTTGATTGTCTTTTAGTGGTATGATTGATTGTATTTAACTCTCAACATCTTCAGAAGATAATCAATATAATATTTTAATTTTTTTAGGTGAGAAGATATCAATATGGGCAAATTGCACTGAACCCCTTGAGGTTTGAGCAAGTTGCACTTAGATGGAAAAGTTTTGTTATTATACACTTACACCCCCAATACTTAAATTTGACTTTTAAAATACCTAAAATGTCCCTAGTTATATTATTTTATACTTTATTTTTTTGACCTTTTAACTAAAAACTTTATAAACTTTAATAAAATAAAAAAAATTAAATAAAAGATATGATTAATTAAATAAATAAATAGTTTTAAAAATTATATAAAAAAATAGTCTTTAAAAAATTAAATAAATAAATAGTTAAAAAAATTAAATAAATAAATAAATAGCTTTAAAAAAATAAAATAAATTAATAGTTTAAATTAATTAATTAAAAAAATTAATTTTTTTTTAAAGATATCCACTAATAGAGATAAGAAAAACTCTAAACATCCAAACTTTTACGGTAAGGATGATGATAAGAGAAGCTTCAAGGTTCCCAACACTGAAGGAAGTGATTGAAGAAGGCAAGAAGACTCCCAGTGTTGGGAACTTTGAAACTTTTCTCACTATCATCCTTATCGTAAAAGTTGGATATTTAGAGTTTTTTTTGTCCCTATTAATGGATATCCTTAAAAAAATTAAAAACAAAATTAATGTTTTTAATTTTTTTTAATTAATTCATTTTAAAACCTTTATTTATTTAATTTTTTAAAACTATTTTTTTATTTGATTTTTTAAAACTATTTATTTATTTAATTTTTATTAAAATTATTTATTAATTAATTTAAACTATTAAAGCTATTTATTTATTTATTTAAACTATCTATTTATTTATTTATTTTTTTTAAGACTATTTTTTTATATAATTTTTTAAAACTATTTATTTATTTAATGAATCATATCTTTTATTAATTTTTTTTTATTTTATTAAAGTTTATAAAGTTTTTAGTTAAAAGGTAAAAAAAAAAAAAAAGTATAAAATATTATAACTAGGGGCATTTTAGGTATTTTAAAAGTCAAATTTAAGTGTTAGGGCTGTAAGTGTATAATAACAAAACTTTTCCATCTAAGTGCAACTTGCCCAAACCTCAAGGGGTTCAGTGCAATTTGCCCTATCAATATTTAGTGTAAAAATTCTTTGGAGAGAAATAAGTAAATAATAGAAAAGCTAAATATGTAAGAGTTATGGTTTAAAAATGCTTCATTTAGTGGCTGAAAACGTATTTATACATAAGAATTCTCTATTAAAAGATGTTTATACAAGAATTCAATAGCACTCTAAGAGCCCAATTTTGAAGTTTCATTTTAAAAAAATGTTTATACAATTTAAATATTAAAATAAAAGCTTACAGATTATTCAATTTAAGTCTCGACGAGATGAGGTTGGTCTGGTGGTAAACCTCTCACACTTATACCACGAGGTCATGGGTCGGTGTCAGATTGTTTGAGTCGAATTCCATGATTAAGCATGAACCCATCTTGCAAATTGAATTTCAACATAAAGGCTATTAAAGCCCAACCTACCCAACTGATGTGGGCATTCATTCTCATTATCTGATTGGACATTAATGGGCCAAATTTTTTATCCTTCCTATTCAAAGATGTGTACTTGGACTTGCAACTAGTATGTTGTTAATGACATGAAAATTATTGGATGTGGAATTGTGGATGCTCATAATTTCATAAAAAGTTCGTGTTCGTATAAATTTTGACGTATAGAGTTCGGTCCAACGGTTGAGATTTCATATTCCAATGGACACGTACATACCAGATAAGAACTGGAAAAATGTTAAATTACTCAAAATCAAGTAATTATTTGGTAGATGATTTTAAATCTTTGGTAACAAATCAGATAGAATTCCTACGGTTAGAATGAAATAGCTTATTCTATTTGCAATTTAAATTAAAGAATAGAGCAAGAGATGTATATATTTTTTTTATAAAAATCTAATACTTATTGTGTCAAGGATCTACCGAGACGTGATCAGATCAATAATTACAAGTACAATCCGAAATACTATTTCCACTATAAGAAAAGAGTCTTCTTACACTTTGTGGGTTAATAACGTGAAATAAAAAGTGTTTGAATTTTTAACCGATCATAAACACTGCCTAGCCTAAATGTAACTTCAATTATGGAATTACAGGTTTATAGTCGTCATATTGATCACTCTCACCAAATCGGCTGGCCGTTCACGGCACTAGCAACGGCTGCAATTCTAACTTTTGGCTGGATTCAGACCAATATTGTGAACAGAAAGTGATTGTTCCCACTTCACCTTTTTGCAAAACAAAGAATTAATTTAAGTGCTTTTGACATAAGCAAATTATTAGTTAGTTCTAGAAATAACTTTTCACACAAGTCACAAATTTCTTATAATGAAATTGAAACTGCCTTTTTATTGATTTAACCATGTTTGATGATCAATCGTAAACTTTTACTACTTGTTTATGCTCATATTTTATCATCGATCAAAATATTCGTTCATCCGTATAATACATATGAATAAAACAAATGTCGATATACATTTTATAATTACTCGAACTAGCTGATAATTCTGATGAAATTAAATTACTCAATTTCACTATCAACATATATATGTAGGTTTGAATCCTATAAAAAGTATATTCCAGGTTTAAAAAAATCTGTAAAGAAAATGACTAATATGAAAATAAAGCAAATATAGCATGAAGGACCAGACAACAATGACAGTTATATAAACAACATTTTTAGTGTCAAATATATAATCCCACTTCGTTCACATCAAGAAACCGAAATTCTCACGTAATGTTCGCCCAAATTTTGTAAACATTATCATCAAAAAAATTACAGACAGACAGAATCCATCCAGCCCACATATTCTTGTAATCTTCTCCATATATTCACATATTATAAATATCTCCAAAAAATTCCCAACTTCTTCAAACAACAAATATTATTAATGGAACCCTCTATTTCTTTTAGGGTCCTGAAACTGATCATGATACTCTTTGTGATCTTGTTCATGTTCTTTGATGGTTCTTGTTGTTTTTCGTTGCATCCGCTGGTCGTCAACTCCACCATTGAACACAGAAACCACACATCCATTTCTGATTTCAGGGTTTTGAACAGGAGGACTTTGTTTGAGTGTCCTGATTTCAACCCTTATTTGCAAGTTAATATTAGTACAACTTCTGATCTCTCTGATGAAGAATTTGTTACTGTAACTGTTAGTGGTGTTTTGATTCCTGCTGAGAGTGACTGGGTTGCTATGATCTCTCCCGCTGATTCTGAGTAAGAATAAATATATATCCCTACAGGTTTCAGATTAATTAATTAACACGTGTTCTAAGAACGCACGTAAAAAGAAAACTGTATATTTGATATGGTCACACTCAACTAATTTTTATAGTTTTTAATATAATTATTTTCTAAATTTTGACTCAAATTATTGTTATTTGTAGTGCTTCAAGTTGCCCGTTGACTAAGGCTCTCTATGTACAGACCGGTGATATTAGTGATCTTCCTCTTATTTGCCATTATCCGGTTAAGGTAAATAAATTCGATATTTGATTTTGGTACGTCTATCTTATCATCGAAGATTTCTCTAATGATTATTTTAATTAATATATAATTACCTTATATATATATATGCATGCAATATTCAGAGAGGTATATGCCTAAGTTGATTATCAATTTATTATTATTATTATTAGTTTGTATTAGAGTAAACACATTAATTTATGTGAATACATATAGAAATAAACAAAAATGTTGGGAAATCAGAAAGTCACATCAAGAAAACAAAACCTGCAACTAAGATTGTAATAGGAGATGAGTTTTGATGCATCACATATATACACCATGCATGAATACGCTGGTCTAAATATGTCATATGATATGATTACAACGGAAGATGTATAATGTGAATTAATTTATTCGTTTAGATATGTCATATAACATTACGAGGATATGGAAAGCACTAAGGAACTCTAGTAACTTTATTTTGTAAGTTTCATTTTTATATTTTTTTAATGGAATTCGAATTTTTAGAATCTTATAGAAGAAATTTTTTAATTATTTTAATTCAATATAAATAAAATCATCAAGCACATTTTTATGATCATTATTATCATTTTGAGCTCCCATAATTTTGTAATTTGAGATTAAAATTTTCCAAAATTTCAGGGTCAGTTTGTGAGCAATGATCCAAACTATCTAAGTTGCAAGAAGAAGGAATGCAAGAAATACAACAATGGCAAATGTGAGGTGACTACTTGCAGTGGTTCGATCAAATTTCATGTTATTAACATCAGAACTGACATTGAATTCGTGTTCTTCGCCGGAGGATTCGACACACCTTGTATTCTGAGTCGATCAAGCCCCTTAAATTTCGCCAATCCAAACCATCCATTACACGGGCATCTCTCTAGCATAGATTCTACAGGAACATCCGTAAGCAACTTTCCTTTTACAAAAATTAAGCAGACATCAGTAGTTAGATGTATTTACTAGTCCAGAATCAAAATGTCCACACCTGACAAAATTTTTAACATTTGATTCTGTGCAGATGAGATTGACATGGGTTAGTGGAGATAACCAACCCCAACAAGTTAAATATGGAGATGGAAATTCAGAGACATCACAAGTTTCAACATTTTCAAAAGATGATATGTGCAGTGAGTTCCATATTAAAAACTTTTGGTCACATTAGGCCATAGATCGATGGATCTGTGGGTTCACTAGAAGTTGATTTATCAGGAAAATATATATTAATTGTCTGTTATTGATCATTTTCCTGTGTTGAATTTTGATAGGTTCTGCTCTAGTGAGCCCAGCAGTGGACTTTGGGTGGCATGATCCAGGTTTCATCCACACTGCAGTGATGACAGGACTTGATCCTTCAAGCACCTTCTCCTACAGCTATGGAAGGTACATTACATGACCAATAGAGCCTTGTTTTCGGTGATCGATAACTGATATTTTATTCTCTATTTCAGTGATTCAGTTGGATGGAGTGACAAAATCCAGTTCAAGACTCCACCGGCAGGAGGTTCAGATGAGCTCAAATTTCTTGCTTTTGGTGATATGGGAAAGGCTCCTCTTGATCCTTCTGTTGAACATTACATTCAGGTACCTCAAATTAACAAATTCAATATGAACTCAGATCATCTACTGATTTGAACTCCTGTTACCGAGCTTTTAAAGATATTGTGATACGTCAGCTTTAATAGCAATAGCCGATTTACTAGAAAATGCTAAAATAGCATACAATAATGCTTATGTTACAAAAGCTTTAAAAGCTTATTAAGAGCTTAGGTCAGTCAAGAATCCTGATTAATTAATTCAGTAATGACTGTTTATAAAGGTCTCTTCGAGCTAATAGGTTTAATTTTTCTGATAAGTACAGCCAGGATCGCTCTCAGTAACCAAAGCAATGGCAGACGAAGTAAACAATGGCAATGTGGATTCCATCTTCCACATTGGAGACATAAGCTATGCAACAGGCTTCTTAGTTGAATGGGATTTCTTCCTTCACCTTATAACCCCTGTTGCTTCTCAGGTTTCTTACATGACCGCGATTGGAAACCATGAGAGGTACACATATATATCCTCTAGCTAGCCCACCAAATTCAATTCAATTCAGGCCAATTCTGATGATACTTGGAGAAGACGGATTTTTACATGCATTTAGTAAATTTTCATTTTCAGGGATTACATAGGGACAGGGTCAGTGTACTCTACTCCTGATTCAGGTGGAGAATGTGGAGTTGCTTATGAGACTTATTTTCCAATGCCAACCCCAGCTAAGGACAAGCCATGGTATTCCATAGAACAAGGACCTGTTCACTTCACTGTAATATCAACTGAGCATGATTGGTCACAAGATTCTGAACAGGTTTATTAATCAATCACTCTGATACATATTCTGTAATCAAATCTGTTTTTTTTTTTTCCTCTGATCAACCCCATTTTGATTCTATTTGAAAATTGTTTACAATTGTAATCAACAGTATGATTGGATGAAAACCGATATGGCTTCAGTTGATCGATCGAAAACCCCTTGGTTGATTTTTGCAGGGTAAGTTTAAATTATATGTTACTTCAATTAACATATCTGAAACTTTTTATCAAAATTTTGTACAATGCAGGCACAGGCCCATGTATAGCTCCTTAAAATCTAGTGTTGATGAGAATTTCGTTGACGCTGTAGAGCCATTGTTGATCGATAACAAGGTGAGCTAGCTATCTATAGATCAACAACTGATGATCAAATCATGATCTTGAATCTGATTGTTTTTTTACTTCTAAAATTAGGTTGATCTGGTTCTGTTTGGACATGTTCATAATTATGAGAGAACATGTTCAGTTTATGGAGGTAAATGCTTGGCAATGCCAACAAAAGATGAAAATGGTGTAGACACATATGATCACAGCAATTACACTGCACCAGTTCAAGCTGTTATTGGCATGGCTGGCTTTAGTTTAGACCAGTTCCCAGATGATGTAAGTAATGTCTAGATATCTCACGATGAGAGATCAGGTGCAGGATCTCGCAATTTTTTTCGTACAGGATTCGACTTTATAACGTTACAGACATTACAAAATCACCATGTAACATGCGGAATTCTGCATCCGATAATTATTAGATACTTAATTTAATAGATCAACTAAATTGATGTTAATGAAGTGAAATTTAATATCTATCTCAGGTGGAAAATTGGAGTTTATCTAGGATTTCTAAGTTTGGCTATTTTAGAGGGCATGCAACAAAAAAAGACCTAAATTTAGAGGTATGTTGTCACTATATGTATATCGGATTTTAAATGTTAGATTTCGCACTTTTTTTTTTTTTTTTTTGTACATATATATCTCTCTCTAATATTTTTCGTTTATTTTGCAGTTTGTGAATTCAGATACAAGAGAAGTTGAGGACAGCTTTCACATAACCTTCAAGTAAAATAGATAAAAAATAAATAAATAAATAAGAGAGGCAAAACTAAGTAATGTAACATATGTACAGTTTGCATCTATATAATAAAAGAGAAACACTTTGTACGGTGCTGCGGCCCCTAGTGTAAAACAAAAGAAAAAACACACAGGTCTCATGTATTTATTATGTGGGTTCCAAGTGTTTTCACTTATTTTTTTCACTACAGGGCTGCGGCGGTGCCGCGACCCCGGTGGTACGTAGCAAGGCTCATAATAAAATCTGATTTTGCATGACATGACTACCATTATTTACTTTCATTTTTTTGGAATTATTTTTATAAGCATATTTAAATTAGTACAATTAATCAACAAATTCATAATAAAGTTTACATTAAATTAAGGGTAGATTTTACTGTCAAAAAAAAAAAAAAATTAAGGGTAGATTTGTTGGTTTTTTAAACCAAAAAAAAAAAAAAAAAACTAGTTTAAAGTTTGTTTAAAAAAAGAAAAAAACCTTATACTAAAATCCTATAAAACGAAATATTTTACAATGTCGAGAAGGGAGGCAAGGAACTTCTGATCAGCAAGGGCGGCCATATTGGGATTAGAAGATGATGAGTTTCCAAAACCAAAAGAGCCTTGCAAACTAAGCTCGCTGGAACCGTACGGAGAACCCAAAGCTAATGGGTCTTTATTCATTTATATAGCCAACAACAATTTATCATTTTACAGAATTTTTTTTTTTTTTTTCACTGAGAATATTCTCACTTTTCAACTTTTTAAATCTGTGTTTTAGTTTTTTTGGGTTGCTTCTTCTAGACTTCTAGTACGTTGGAAATCAGTACTCTTACAATATCAAGAATATTTAAGGATATTTTATTTTACATTTATAATATGATTAAAAGTATTCATATTTACTTCCTTGGATATGAAAAAAAATAAAACAAATAACTACTAACAACAATAGCTTGCTTTAAAATTAATAATAATTAAAGTCTAATTATATTTGTATTTAAATTTATGCATTCTATTTCCACTCGCATACTAGATGTTATTGAAAATAAACAATAAATAAAGAGGATTAGAGTGGATGAAAATCCTCTTATTTTGGGTAGATTTGGTGCGAGGGAAGGAGTAGGGACCAAGTTAGGACTTTAAATTAAATGAGACAATAAAATAATAATAATCTGTGGGTCTTAATTTCAGAATTATTGATGTATAAATTGTATATCAAGTACATTATCGTGTTAATCATACGTACATGTCTAAGTACATATACAAAATATGAAGAAATTTGGGCTCCAGAAGTCATTGACTTGGTCCACATTGCAGATAGAATCTATAGTCATGAATAGATACTGACTATGGAGAAAACGATACTGGGGAAACTAGAATGGACATTGATAGTGTCTACGCATTACGAGTTTCTGGTTTGATTCATCAAGGCATCGATTCCTGATAAGGAATTGGAGAGCTTGGTTTATTTTCTAGCTGAATTGGGTATGATGAATTATGACACTATAATGTTCTGTCCATCAATGGTTGCTGCCTCAGCAGTCTATGCTGCTCATTGTACACTCAACAAAACCCCTCTTTGGATCAAGACATTGAAGCTTCATACAGGATTCTCTGAAGCACAGCTCATGGATTGTGCTAAATTGCTGGTGTACTTTCATTCAAAAATTGGAGAAAGTAAGCTAAAGACTGTGCACATAAAGTACTCAAATCCTGATAGAGGATTTGTGACGCTTCTTCCACCGGCAAAAAATCTCTTGTTCAGGACCAAGTAACCAATTTTTTTAATTTCTTAATGAGTGATGTCTTGTTGTGACAATCGGAAAGAACTTTCTTTGTGTTGATTTTAATAGAAAAAGTATTGATGTTACTACAACTATGTATTATTTTTCTTATAGTTTCTGTTACAAACATGAAACATATACAAATATATATATACTAAATAATAAAAAATAAAAATAAAAACTGTTTATTTTGAGCTTGGGCCTTCGGGAATTGTATCGGACCAAACCTCACAATATTAAAAACGACGTCGTCACTACATTTTGACGTGCTCAGACAGAGTAAAAATGGGCACATCACAACCACATTTCTGTTTTTATTTTCAGATTGGGCTTTCTCGAATTCAATAGGCCCAATCCTTGCTGAATTAAAAACGACATCGTCACTATGTTGTGACGTGCACACGGAGTAAAAATGGGCACGTCACAGTTAACATTTCTGTTTATTAGGCCTTCACGAATTGAATCGGCCTAATCCTCGTTAGAGTAAAAATGACGTCGTCAATATGCAGTGACGTGCACAGTCAGGGTTATAAATGGACACTACACGAGACAACCAACAATTCCGTTTAAATGAGCCTTAGAAATCACAAATTGAATCGGCCCAATACTAATAAATATAAAACGACTTCGTCACTTAGCATTGACGCGCTCCGGCGTAAAATTGCAGATAACCAAGTTATGAAGAAAAATGAAACATTAAATCTTAAACTAAAATTGATGGGGCATTTCTTTGAAATACCCCTCCAAAAATAAGCGTATGCCGCTGTAAGCGACGAACACACGGTATTCTTTAGTAAAAGGCGAAAGAATAGTTCGCTTTGTGCTCACCGCACGGCTCCGTGAATTCGAATGATGCTGGAACCGTTGTTTATATAGGTGAGTGGTTACTTGTCATTTCTCCTTGTTTCGATGTGGGAGTGGGACTATTTCATTTTTCGGGTATCAGACTGTCAGCTCTCTAGCTCTCTCTCTCTGTGTCCTCTTTCCTGTTTCTTCCACGCTCTCTATCCATCACATTTACTGTCCTTCACACCACAAAAATTGCATTGATCTACGTACAAGCAATTATCGATTAAGAAAATTCAATCAACTTAAAAAATAAAGATACTCTCTAGCAGTAATTAGTGGCAATCTGGAGTTCAGTTTACAAAGGAAGGACTGAAACTCATTGTATGTGCTCACAGAAGATGAGCTTATGTGTTGTGTGTGCTCATTAGTCATGATCATGTTTGGAAACTGAGAAAAAAAAATGCACTTTTCCCACCTCACCAAATCAACCATTAAAGTGCTTTTATAGTACTTATAACTTCATGAATTGAATTAATAATTGTAAGCATTGTCTCATAATTGTTCTAAAATTAGAACAACAACAGTGACGGTTAAAATATTAATCAACCTCTTTAGTATCAAACATATTTCTCAATGTTGGAATGATCACATCAAGAAACCAAAATTCTCATGTAATGTTAGCCAAATTTAATAAATTATCCAATCTAGAAATTCTTGTAATCTTCACCAGAAATATAAATCTCTCAAAAATTAGCTTAAAACAACCAGCTTTCATTATTTTCCTCTCTGATAAAGGAACCTTCTATGATGATGATACTCTTTGTCTTGTTGATCATGTTCTTTGATGGCTCTTCTTCTTTTTCGTTCCATCCGCTGGTTACCAATTCCATCATCGAACACAGAAACCACACAGACATTTCTGCTTTCAGGGTTTTGAACAGAAGGGCTTGTCTCAGTGTCCTGATCATGATCATGTGTGAACCCATACTTGCAAGTTAATGTTAGTAAAACTTCTGATCTATCTGATGAAGAATTTATCACTGTAACTGTTAGTGGAGTTTTGGTTCCTGTTGAGACTGATTGGATTGCTATGATCTCACTTACTAACTCTAAGTAAGAAAATATAATCACTCCCGTAATCGGAAGTAACGTTTTTTCTATGTGTTTACTTAACGTGTGTCCTGACGACATAGACAATCAAAATTATTGTTATTGCAGGGTGTCAAGTTGTCCATCAACAATAGGCTTGTCTCAGTGTCCTGATCATGATCGTGTGAACACTTGCAAGTTAATGTTAGTAAAACTTATGATCTAGCTATCTGATGAAGAATTTGTCACTGTAACTGTTAGTGGAGTCTTGCTTCCTACTGAGAATGATTGGATTGCTATGATCTCACCTTACTAATTCTAAGTAAGAAAATATAATTACCCTCTTTGAAGTAACGTTTTTCTACTTAACATGTGTTCTGACGACATAGACTATCAAAATTATTGTTATTGCAGTGTGTCAAGTTGTCCTTCAACAATAGCTATGTATATCCAGACTGGTGATATCAGTAACCTTCCTCTTCCACTTCTCTGCCATTATCCTGTTAAGGTACATAAAATTTGATCATGTTTAAAATTATATAAATTGATCACAAATAGAGATTCTTTTGAATTGGAGATTGATTTTTCCAATTTTGTAAGCTCATTATATGAACAATGATCCAGACTATGTACATTGCAAGAAGAAGGAATGCAAGAAATACAACAATGGCAAATGTGAGGTGACTACTTGTGAGTATATGGAGAGAGAGTGTGCATATTGTTAGATGTGGAATCCCACATATTTTTTCATAATCTCAACTCTATAATGTTACAATATAACTCTCTCGATTCTATAACGTTAGAGAATCGAATTTCACATGAAAAAATCTGGGTATCCATGCCTAAAACCTCAATATGTCGCACTGAAGTTTTCATCATTTATTTGACAATTTGTGAATGCGGATACAAGGGATGTTGAGGACTGCTTTCGCATCACAAAGAAGCAAAATAGATAAAATAATTAAGTGAAATAACTAATAAGTAATGTAATATTTAATTTAAACTAATAATCTGTCATCACTTGATTGTAATCAACCAAGAATCTTTCTTTGTACGGTTTTTATTATAATAATAATAAATAAAATCTGATTTATCATAAAATGGACAGACGTGATCATCATTTTTCATAACTCTTTTTCTTTTTCTTGAAATTATTTTTATAATTATAAATTTCAACCGATCAACAAAATATAATATTCATGAAATTAACTTAAAGATTTATCGAAAAGATGAGGTTGATCCGGTGGTAAACCCTTCACACCTACACCACGAGGTTGCTTTTTTATTTGTCTAAGTACATATATAATAATATATAATAATAAATAGAAAAAAAATATACTTCTGTAAAAAAAAAAATTACATTAAACAGATTAAGCTAAAAAAAAAAAAAAAAATTCGGTAAGACTTTGAATTCTAAGCGGTGGTCCGTGGAGAGAGATTGGTTGATGAAGAGAACCATCGAACGGCCCAATCCTCGCAAAATTAAAAAATGTCGTCGTCACTATCGTGCCCATGCAGGGTAAAAATGGGCCAGTCACAAGACAACCAACAATTCTTTTTATTTTGGGCTTAGGCCTTCATTAATTGAACCAGCCCATTCCATGCAAAAATGAAAATGACATCATCAGTATGTTGTGACGTGCCCAGGCAGGGTCAAAATGGGCACAACATTTCTGTTTTTATTTTGAGAATGGGCTTTCTTGAATTCAATCGGCCCAATCCTCGCAGAACTAAAAACGATGTCGTCACTATGTTGTGACGTGCACACGGAGTAAAAATGGGCACGTCAAAGTTGACATTTCTGTTTATTTTTATCTTCACGAATTGAATCGGCCTAATCGGCCTAATCCTCACAAAAGTAAAAACGACGCCGTTATTATAATATGACGTGCCCAGTCAGGTTAAAAAATGGACACATCAATACGTCATGACAAAAAGCAACAATTTTGTTTAAATGGGCCTTGGACTTCACAGATTGAATCGGTACAATACTCACAATAGTGAAAACGACGTCGTCAATTAGATGTGACGTGCTCGGGCGAGTAATATTTGAAAACAGGCCAGTTAAAGATTAAAAATTAAAACTTAAACTAAAATTGATGGGGCATTTCTTTGAAATACCCCTCCAAAAATAAGCGTATGCCGCTATAAGCGGCGAACACACGGTATTCTTTAGTAAAAGGCGAAAGAATAGTTCGCTTTGTGCTCACCGCACGGCTCCATGATTTTTGCCATCTCTCAAAGCGTTGTTTATATGGGTGAGTGGTTTGCTTGTCACATGTTTTTCTTTTCGATGTGGGACTTTTATGTAACAGCTCTCTAGCTCTCTCTCTGTTCTATTTGTAGTTTTCTTCCACCGCTCCACCGTCTATTCATCACATTTTCTGCACTTCACACCACAAAAATTGGATTGATCTACGTACGAACAATTATCGATTAAGAAACTTTAATCAACTCATAGAAATAAAGATACTCTCTATCACTAATTGGTGGCAATTTGGAGTTCAGTTTTCTAAGGACTGAAATTCATTGTATGTCCTCACAGAAGATGAGCTTTTGTGTGCTCCAGAGAAAAAAAGCACTTTTCCCACCTCACCAAAACAACCATTGAAGTTGCTTTTATACTACTTATAACTTCATGAATTGAATAAATATGGTCTCATATGTCATATTTGTTCTAGAATAAGAACAACTACAGTGATAGTTTATAATAATCAACCTCTTTAGTATCAAACATATCCAACAATGTTCACAACTTCACATCAAGAAACCGAATTTCTCATGTAATGTTCGCCATATTTAATAATCATCAACACATAAATTCTTGTAATCTTCACCATAAAATATAAATCACACTCCAAAATTTGCTTAAAACAACCAGCTTTCATTATTTTCCTCTCCAATAATGGAACCTTCTATGATGATACTCTTTGTCTTGCTGTTCATGTTCTTTCATGGCTCTTCTTCTTTTTCGTTGCATCCGCTGGTTGCCAACTCCATCATTGAACACAGAAACCACACAGACATTTCTGCTTTCAGGGTTTTGAACAGAAGGGCTTTGTCTCAGTGTCCTGATGATGATCATGTGAACACTTACTTGCACGTTAATGTTAGTAAAACTTCTGATCTCTCTGATGACGAATTTGTCACTGTAACTGTTAGTGGAGTTTTGGTTCCTGCTGAGAATGATTGGATTGCTATGATCTCACCTACTAACTCTAAGTATGAAAATATAATTACCCTCTTCGAAGTAATGTTTTTTTACTTAAGGTGTGTTCTAACGACATAGACTATCAAAATTATTGTTATTGCAGTGTGACGAGTTGTCCTTCAACAATAGGTATGTATATTCAGACCGGTGATACCAATGACCTTCCTCTTCCTCTTCTCTGCCATTATCCTGTGAAGGTACTTAAATTTGATCATTTTTAAATTATATAAATTGATCAGAAATAGAGATTGTTTTTAAAATTTGAGCTTGATTTTTCTAAATTTGCAGGCTCAGTATATGAGCAATGATCCAGACTATGTAAGTTGCAAGAAGAAGGAATGCAAGAAATACAACAATGGCAAATGTGAGGTGACTACTTGCAGTGGTTCGGTTAAATTTCATGTTATTAACATCAGAACTGACATTGAATTCGTGTTCTTCGCTGGTGGATTCTATACCCCTTGTATTTTGAGCCGATCAAACCCTGTCAATTTTGCCAATCCAAACCAGCCATTACACGGGCATCTCTCTAGCATAGATTCTACAGGAGCATCTGTAAGTAAACTTTCTGTTTAAAAATATAACACATATCAGTCATTGAATGTATTAACTAGTCCAGAAATCAGGATATCTTTAAACACATGACGAAATTTTCAAAATTTGATTCGGTGCAGATGAGATTGAGATGGGTTAGTGGGGATAATGAACCCCAACAAGTTCAATATGGAGATGGAAAATCAGAGACATCACAAGTTTCAACATTTTCAAAAGATGATATGTGCAGTGAGTTCCATAGTTAAATATAATTTTTGGTCACATTAGGCCATGGATGGCTCAGTGGATTCACTTGAAGTTGATTTATCAGGAAATTATATATTAGTTGTCTGTTCTTAATCATTTTCCTGTGTTGAATTTGTTTTGATTATAGATTCTACTCTAGCGAGCCCAGCAGTGGACTTCGGGTGACACGATCCAGGTTACATTCATACAGCAGTGATGACAGGACTTGATCCTTCAAGCATCTCCTACTACAGATATGGAAGGTACAACAACATTTCTTGATTAAATGCTCTACAGGATTTTCAAATTTTCAACAGTGCAAGAAAAAGAAACAGAAAAAAGTATCTTATGTTCTCTGAATTCAGTGATTCAGTTGGTTGGAGCGACAAAATCCAGTTCAAGACTCCACCTGGTGGAGGTTCTGATGAACTCAAATTTCTTGCATTTGGTGATATGTGAAAGGCTCCTCTTGATGCTTCTGCCGAACACTTCATTCAGGTACCTTACAGGTCTTGTAGCGTTATTGAATGGTTAATATCTACTGAATTCTGGTTCAAAGAAAATAATTTTTTTAAAAACTAATCTTCCGCAACTATATAAATCCTGTATATTTCGAAAAGGACAGCCAGGATCGCTATCGGTGACCAAAGCAATGGCCGATGAAGTAAACAATGGCAATGTGGATTCCATCTTCCACATTGGAGACATTAGCTATGCTACAGGCTTCTTAGTTGAATGGGATTTCTTCCTTCATCTTATAACCCCTGTGGCTTCTAAGGTTTCTTACATGACCACGATTGGCAACCATGAGAGGTGTCTAATTTCTTGCCTAAATTTATTGAAGAATACATTTAGCTTCATTCTTGATATAAATTTTTATTTTTTCCAGGGATTACATAGGGACAGGGTCAGTGTACATTACTCCTGATTCAGGTGGAGAATGTGGAGTTGCTTATGAGGCTTATTTTCCAATGCCAACCCCAGCTAAGGATAAGCCATGGTATTCTATAGAACAAGGTCCTGTTCACTTCACTGTAATATCAACTGAACATGATTGGTCAGAAGATTCTGAACAGGTTTATTAATTAATCACTCTGATACATATTTTTGTTTTCTCGAAGGCGAGTCCCGAAACAACCTCATTTTGATTCTTAATTTCAACAGTATGAATGGATGAAAAAGGATATGGCTTCGATTGATCGATCGAAAACACCCTGGTTAATTTTCACAGGGTAAGTCAAAGGTGTATAATTAAAATTGTTTTGCTTCTTAAAAAGATATTTTAACCCATATAATGCAAAAATGCAGGCACAGGCCAATGTATACTTCCTCAAAATCCAGTGTTGACAGGAAATTTGTGAAAGCAGTAGAGCATTACTGCTCGATAACAAGGTATAACCGTTCCTCCGGCTAGACTAGATAGTACCGATCAAACAGCTTGTTTCGGGCTGTTAATCGTAATGTGCAATGACTAATCTGTGTTGAAATATATATGGTTGTGGAATAGGTTGATCTGGTCTTGTTTGGACATGTTCATAATTATGAGAGAACATGTTCAGTTTATGGAGATAAATGCTTGGCTATGCCTAGAAAAGATGGAAATGGTGTAGACACATACGATCACACCAATTACAATGCACCAGTTCAAGCTGTTATAGGCATGGCTGGCTACCGTTTGGACAAGTTCCCGGACCATATTGTAAGTAGATGTACTATATTTGTTCATAGATTAATATCAGACCCGATAATCTAGGATCCCGCACGAAAAAACATACGAGATCCCGCACCTGAAACCCGTTGATCATTTGTATATATCATCTGTTTACAGGTGGATAGATGGAGTTTATCAAGGATTTCCAAGTTTGGATATTTAAGAGGACTTGCAACAAAAGAAGACATGACATTAGAGGTTTGTTTTCACAACATATATATTTGTACAATGAGGCATGTTTGTGATTGATTTAAAAATGGAAAGAAAAAGTCATTATCACTCATAAATAATAAACCATAATTAACGATACTGATATGTCACAAGATCTTTAAAAGTTCTGTAAAAGCTAAATCATTAAAGAATTTCGCTTCAAATGATATTTACAAATTCAACATGGTTATGTAACACTATATATGTGCTGTTTAACTCCGAATCCATTTATATTTGCAAGAGGGTCTCTAAAATTTATAAAATAATGAATAAATTAGTTATGTACAATATTGTTATTCATCATTTTTGTGAGTATGCGGTGAGTGTGTGTATTATTAGGTGTGGGATCTCGTAAGTATTTTTTAGTGATTATGATTATGTAACGTTATAGATTGAACTCTCTTAACTCTATTACGTTACAGAATTGAATCTCGTAGAAAAAATGTAGGGCATCCATGCCTAAAACCTCAATATGTGACACTGATTTTTCATCATTTATTTTACAGTTTGTGAATGCAGATACAAGGGATGTTGAGGACAGCTTCCGCATCACGAAGAAGCAAAATAGATAAAACAATTAAGTGAAATAAGTAATGTAATATTTAATTTAATCTAATATAATAATCTGTCATCACTTGATTGTAATCAACCAAGAATCTCTCTTTCTACAGTTTTGATTCTAATAATATTTATCATGAAATGGACAGACGTGATCATCATTATTCATTACTCTATTTCTTTTTCTTGTAATTATTTTCATTACTCTTCAAAAAAAAAAAAAAAAAGAATCTAGTGTAATATTTCAAATAAAAAATTGTTTTAAAAAATTATAAATTACAACAAATCAACAAAATATATTATTCATGAAATTAACTTAAAGATTTATTAATCATGCACGTTTCAACATTACTTGCGTGCAAGTTACAATTTGTCAAATCAATACAACTAAAAAGTTGGGAGGCATTAATTGAAGTAAAATCAAAGAAAATACAAATACGAAAGCGATTTGCATGGTTTTACTCGCGAAAAGTCGTCGAATTTGAGATGGTGACATCGATTAAAGAAAATAGATCGATGATACGTATAATTAATGGGCTAAAATTTATTTCTTTTTTTAATTGATTGTGATAATTAGGAAAGAAATCAAAAAAGAAAATGATATGAATCCCATAAAATCTGGGGTTCGAATCCCACCAGAGGTAAAATTTGTAGGATTCGGCGGAAATTCCAGTTTCGAATGGCTACATACCATAATTTTCTCTGTACCAGAGATCGTAGGATTCGGCGGAGTCTCCGATTTCGAACTCTATAGAGTTCGAGGGATTTCTGGATTATAAAAAAAGTGACCGTTATTCATTTATGATCTCCTTTCTTTAGTTCCAATACAACCAATAATGTTACGTCAAGATTTTTTTTATTTTTTTTCATCCATAAATTTATACATGTGTGCCCATAACTATTGATAAAAATTCCAACCAAATATGACCTCAATATCTTTCCAATTATATTACAAAACCTTAGCATTTACAAATCAATGTGTTCATGATCTGATATCTCCAATGGAACTCTCCATCTTTCATGTATCCAAAATTTTCTTTGTTCTTCTGATTTTCTCAGGTTTTTTTTCTTCTTCATCTTCCTCGACGTTGTTGCCTTCTTTGATCGATACAACTATTGAACACAGGAATCACACTGCAATATCCGAGTTCAGGATAGTGAACCGAAAAAGGTTATCTCTCTGTCATGATTTGAACCCGTCTATACATATAAACGTCAGTCCTGGTTCCAACATTTCCGATGAGGAAACAATCACGGTGACTGTCACCGGGGTTACGAATCCTTCGGAGAATGATTGGGTTGCCATGATCTCATCTTCTCATGCTGAGTAAGTACTGTATATTTTCTTATAATAACAATTTAATAACATTATATACATTTGATCATATGATTAATTTTGTTGATCATTCAAAATATAAATGCAGTGTTTCAAGTTGTCCATTAAATGCACTTTTCTATGCACAGACTGGTGATATCAGTAAGCTCCCTCTTCTCTGCCATTATCCTGTCAAGGTATAATTCAATTAAACTCAATACTGTTTTCGTCCATGCATTCATTTTAATCGTAATTCGATCATGAAAACGAAAATAGGTTCGTGTTAATGTATGCACTTTTCTTTAAAAAAAAAAAAAATCAGTTATTCTTCCGAAACATTAGCACAATCTTTGTTTTTATTGCATGTGTCTGTAAAGTAGAAGTAGACCAAAAATGGTGGAGATTGACTGAATTACAGACCAACAATGTCCACCACCAGAAAAGGTGGCCACAACGGACACGTGTCTTGTCTTTCTTTTGTTGACATTTATAACTAACTTAAACAAAGTCACGTTGAGTTCGGTGAGAGACCAAACTTTGTAGCTGTATGTATGCATGGTTATTTCTCTGGTGATCAGGTTGACCAGATCGGTCTTAAACGAAAAAATTATTTAGTTACATAATGTTGTGGAACCTGTTCCACAACATTAGGAGATTAAACATTTAGTTATATAATGTTGTGGGATCAGTTTCACAATGTTATGTAACTTCGGTTCTGAATTTTTTTTTTCGACTAGAGAATTTATATATCACACGTGGCTTGAAGTTATACTTAAAAATTAATGTTAAATGAATTAAATGGAGTTCGGATCAACTTGAGGTCTTCATTGAACATATTTCAGACAAATGGCTAGTACTATTTCAATTTTCATATATGGGTCCACGAATGAATTTAAATTCAAACTCGATAGTTTTTCCAGAAATGACACATACGTCGCAGGAAATTCATCAATATATATATAGATTGTAAATCGTAATTTGAAAATTGTAGATTGTAGATATTATAATAAATTTGTATTACTTATTAAAAATTGCAGGCACAGTTCATGAAGAGTGATCCAGACTACCTAAGTTGCAAGAAGAAGGATTGCAGTGGTTCATTAAGTTTTCATGTAATCAACATCAGAACAGACATTGGATTTGTGGTATTTTCCGGTGGGTTCGAAAGACCTTGCATTTTGAGCAGGACAGGCCCTATCAATTTTGCCAATCCTAAAAAGCCATTATATGGACATATCTCAAGCACTGATTCCACTGGAACTTCTGTAAGTTTCCGTATTCTTAAAAATATATGTAATGTTACAGAATCAATCCTGCATGAAAAAACCTACAGAAATCCCGCACCTGAAAGCTAACATGGTGATGGTGGTGGTGGTGCAGATGAGACTAACATGGGTTAGTGGAGATAATGGAACTCAACAAGTTCAATATGGAAATGGAAAAACACAGACTTCTCAGGTTTCTACATTTTCACAAAAAAATATGTGCAGTGAGTTCCTTATTAGCATAGTTTTCACATATGATACTGTTTGCTTCTCTTTTGGGTTAATTTTGATAGTCACATATATAATTTTCAAAACCATTTTCCATACAAATTTTCAGGTTCTGTTTTACCAAGTCCAGCCAAGGATTTTGGGTGGCATGACCCTGGATACATTCACTCTGCAGTGATGACAGGTCTTCAGCCTTCAAGCAACTTCTCTTACAGATACGGAAGGTATGTATTATGTATATCAAGAGCGGATTAGTTTATCGGATGTGACAATCGGTTTTGTAGTGCTACAAAATTGAATATCGAACGTGTACATACGATCCTCCTGTATAAATCAATTCTAAAGCCCAAAGCTTGAAATTTATTTTCTATTAATTAATTAGTAATGCAGTGAATCAGTTGGTTGGAGTGATCAAATCCAGTTCCGGACTCCGCCTGCCAGAGGATCAGATGAACTCAGGTTTCTTGCATATGGTGACATGGGAAAGGCTCCTCGTGATAACTCTACTGAACACTATATACAGGTAAGTTATTGAAATTGGTAGAGTAGTGAAAACTATCCTGGAAAATAAATTTCAATATTTCAAGACCGACCTGATCAGAGAAGAACCTCCTAACTCCTATATGAGAAGAACTTTTATAGTTTTCTAAAGAGTTTTACGATCGAATCTGGCTTAAATGAATTAACGAGGTTTACATTGTGGTCCCGAAAAATACAGCCAGGATCGATCCCAGTGACCAAAGCCATGGCTGATGAGGTAAACAATGGCAATGTAGACTCCATCTTCCACATTGGAGACATAAGCTATGCAACAGGCTTCTTAGTTGAATGGGATTACTTTCTTCACCTTATAAATCCTCTAGCTTCTCGAGTTCCTTACATGACCGCGATCGGAAACCATGAAAGGTACATATCTCGCTTGGCAGACTTGTGTTCTCTTCAGATTTTTTGTCACAAAGTTGAAGAATACAATTTTTTCAGGGATTATGTGGACTCAGGGTCATTGTATATTACTCCTGATTCAGGTGGAGAATGTGGAGTACCTTATGAGACTTATTTTCCGATGCCAACTCCGGCAAAGGACAAACCATGGTATTCTATAGAACAAGGACCTGTTCACTTCACTGTGATATCAACTGAGCATAACTGGTTTGCAAAATCTGAACAGGTAATCACATTGAAACATATTGTTTTTCTAGCAAATTCTGACCCCATATTGATTTTTGTTACGCTAATTTATCGAACAATATTCTCTCAGTATGAATGGATGAAAAAGGATATGGCTTCTGTTGATCGATCGAAAACCCCTTGGTTGGTTTTCACTGGGTAAGTTAAAGCTGCAGATGGATTCTTCTTCTCTGTTTTTATATATCAGAATAAACTCTTCAATGTTTGCTAAATGCAGGCATAGACCCATGTATACCTCGACTCAAGGATTCTCGAACGTCGATATAAACTTTGTCAGAGTTGTAGAACCGTTACTTCTGAAGCATAAGGTAAGTTTTAATGTTTGATTACATATCGTATTAGCTTATAAGAATCCTCTATTAATCTAAACTTTTAATGAACTAATTATTTTACGAACCAGGTTGATCTAGTGCTATTCGGTCATGTTCACAACTATGAGAGAACCTGTTCAGTTTATAAAAGGAAATGCTTGGCCATGCCTACAAAAGATCAACAGGGTATAGACACATACGATCACAGCAATTACAGTGCTCCTGTGCAAGCAGTTATCGGCATGGCTGGCTTCAAGTTGGACAACTTCACGCTCAACGTAATTAGATCTCTTCCCTTACGCATTATACATGAAATTTGTTGTTTTTGAGTGAACTCTAAGCACTCTGTGGTTATATATGCAGGAGCATTGGAGCTTGTCAAGGATTTCAAAATTCGGGTATCTAAGAGGGCATGCTACAAAGAAAGAACTTAAACTAGAGGTTTGTACACGAGTTTTTAACATGCCTGTTGTTGACCCTGCATTCTTGAGTTTTCTGCTCATTTTCGCTACTTTTGCAGCTTGTCATTGCGGATACAAGAAAAGTTGAAGACAGTTTCCGTATCATCAAAAACACAAGATAGATAGATGAATAGACTGATAACTAGTGAAACAAAGCATGTCTCCTTTACTTGTTATTTTCTACTTTAATTAATAAATGTAAAGTTTTATGTTGAAAAATGAGAGAACGCAAAAGCAAAAACAAATTCATCGACAACATATATGAATGAGCTTCAATTCACAACTTTTTGGCATTGAGATCATACCTGGAGATATTTTCATAAAATACAGTCAGTTGACTCAGTTTGCAAACTAGATATCATACATTAGAATGCTGCTCTGTGTCAAATGCTCTAGAAAAGTACATACAAGATACGAGCTATCGATCTTAATTGCATTGTATGACATGGAACAGCTGTAACAGATGATGCAGATTGCTTTTGCTTCCTCAAAAATCAAAGCTTCATGAATTATGATAGATTGTTTTCAGCCAGGGGAGATCAAAAAGTCAATTGCCCCAAACCAATTGGAAAATATTTCTACTGGCACCTGCACCAATCACGTTGTTACTCTGCTTCCTAAGCATATCCTCTTGTGCACAAACATCGCCTTCCTATCCAAAAGTAAAATAGAAGGAAAAAAGTTAAAAGACTTATGTTTAGACAATTTCAGGCTCAAGCGTGCTTCAATGGCAGAAAAGTAAATGCAAAACAGCTCATTCATCAACAATGAAACCAAATATTGCCATTCGCACCAAAAACAGTGGACTACTTGACAGTCAAATGAGTTATCCATTAGCTCATAAAATTTCAGCCAAGGAAAAGAGGACTCACAAGAAGAGAGTAAGCACGAGCAAGAGATAGAAGGGTTGGGTACAAATCCAAAACAGCAATGGCAACCTCCTCTGTTACCTGTGGGACCTGCAGTCATAAATTTCAAGTGTTAACTAACAAAACCTGATTGTGGCATGAGTAATATAAATATCCATTTCGTCATATAAACAATAATATTCAGGTTCAATTATATAATTATTCAGGGCTGTAGATATGTAAACCCACACATTCAACATCAAACTTGATTATTTTACTATTAAAAGTTGCCATATCTAGGTAAGTTCAATAACGAAAAAAAGAGCAAATCCATAAGCAAGTCGATCAAAATCAATACTTCTAGAGATATGAACAAGTTTTTGCCAGCCTGTAAGCTTCTATAAATGCACAAGTACAATTATATCGTTGTCATAGAAACATGGGAAAAAAAGTTTTCATTGAGCCAAAGCTCATTTGGTTACTCATGGAGGCTTCAATAATGGTTATAATTCAACATGGTAAGTCTGTCCTCCTTACAAAACAGTTATTACCTGCATAAGCTGAATCGCAAATACATCACCTACTGTCATTTTGTCCAAATCTTGGCACCTTTTGAGAAATTCTTCAAAAGGAGGACAGACCCCAGTGTACTTTAGCTTGTCCTCAGGCAGCTCTAATTTATAATATTGAGTTATTGCTTGAGTAAGATAACCATACTTCCTCAGTGTATCAGCTAAACCATTAGTTCTCTGCACATCAAATCCCTCCAGAATCTCTGTTGTGAAACAGCTGCACAGGATATGATTTTATACAAATAAAGTTGGAATACTTAGTTTAAAGAAATCCCATGGCTCTAGATTGAAAAGCATTTCCAATAGTAACTTAAACATGATACTCTAAAAGATAAAAAAGTACACTCAATTAACAACCTCTAGGCTTTAAAACTAATAAATGGCTCAATGAGATACAAAACAATGTCAGTGTTGTATATCCTCAAGTCACACAATCTATTATCAAAAGCATCTATTAGTCACAATTTCCGGATGTCTCATTAGGGAATAGTCCACTTCATACTATTAATAACATAGCTATCATCCTTTTTCTGAAAAACTGGAGTCAAAGTCTCTCTTCTATATGGTCCACGGGTCATTCCAAACTAATCACGTGAATTGCTTTCTTAATAAATCAAAATAGATAAAATAAATAAATAAATAAATAAATAAAAATTCTAAGATAATGTAAAATATTCTAAGTTCAAGAAATTGATGGAGAAATGCTTACGCTGTTTTGATACTTTCAGCAGCTTCAGAAGTATTTGGGTCTCCTTCCACAAGATATATCAGCTTCTTAAGTCCACATCTCTAACAACATATAATGCCAAAAAAGGATAGCCACTATGTCATAATACAAATCACATCCATATGCAGGACTCAGCAGGAGTATTGATAACAAAATAGCACTATTACCATGTCTAGCTAAAGGTAGCAACTAATGAAAAACCATAGCTAAACTTTCAGGTTCATTATGCTCCAGAAATTACTTGCAATATTTGAACTACAACATGACAACATAGATTTACTTATGTCCCATAAATAACTAAATTCAGAAATCCTTATTATCACCACAAAATTTTAGCTATTTAACTGAGTTTCGGGTTTCAATGGACTTCAGTTGGACCCTTTTAGGCAATAGATTTGCCAACTTGCGATGAAAGCAGAATGGTTACAGGAAAAAAAATTCAATTTCTTGCATGACCTAATAGATGCTTTCAATGGTCTACTTGTATATATATATTATTATAAAATATGATAATAGGAAACTTTGACCAATATGATTGGAACCACATATGCCATTTAACCATAAAATCACAAACAAAGAAACAAATGATTTAAGGGTTTTTTTTTTTTTTTTTTATCGGACACAGGAAACCTTGTATTAGAGAAGACAAACAGAAACCTTTGCATTAAAGAAGATAAACAATTTAAGTTATTTGAATGGGAGTTGGTACCAGAAGCCTGAGTTTCTGATCCCTATAGCGATTATCTCTGATTGAACAACGTAAATCATCAATATTCTTCCTCTCAACAATAAAATCTAGAACGTATTCATCGAAGAATTGTTTATGACGAGCTATCCAGATTCCATCTCCAACTGGTAACCGCCTAACCTGTTGAATGATTGTTATGTAAACAGTATCAATTATTTAAGTTAATATCTGAAAACTAATATAACATTAATAATTTCACAGAACTGAACAATGGCTCTCTGTAGTTTAAAGACCTTAACCAAACACAGTTAACTATTATAATTGAAAATTTTCATACATCCAATCAGAAAGTACCCAAGAGATTAAAAAGTGGCATACTAAGTTGGCAGAGAAAAAAGTAGACCAGCATTGGCAGCACATTTACAAAGTAGATAGCAACCACACCCAAGAAAACAGTACCAATATCCCAATAATATGCAGTAATTGTTGCAGATAACAACACAGACAACTCAAAGAGCTCACCTGTATTCGAATCTTGAACTGAGAACAGATATTGTCAATAATTCTCCTGGAATGAGACCTATAAACCAGCAAATACATATATCAACAAGAAAATAAATCGAGTATTAATGTTGTTTAAAATACAGCAAAGAATCAAATCCAAAATGGTACAGCAGATATCATCGACTTGCTTCCTACAGGTTGCGTGAGTTAGAAAGGCTGAAGTAAAAGTAAGAAGTTACAAACCCTTGAGTGGCAAATTGCTCTCGATCATCTAATATTAAGATTACTTCATACACATCCTCAAATCTCTCCCCAAAGCTCAGAGGTGGCATACTTAAAGCATTCATATCTGTTTCTGGACCAGTTGATCTTGACTTTGGGGCAGAATAATCCTAATAAATAGTAAATTAATGAGCAATGTTATGAATAATGTATAAAGTTTGTTATGATAACAAATTAATGGAAAATTCACAGACTCAACTCAACTTAGCATCACTTCCAACTAAATGAGGTTCAAATAATTAAGATTATTGTAGAAGTACATATCTTCTAAAATTAACAGACTACCTTAAATGATATTGCAATAAAGGCAATAATGGAAACTGTTGATATAAGCAAACCTTGCTATGCATCAACCTACTTTTCTTGCATGTAGTATAGCTTGCAAATAGAACCAAGTATGCAATAACAGATACATCTGACAATGGTTTGATTCAGAGAATAGTTTTTATGCACACTTTCAGACATTTACCATGTTTGCATTTAAAAACAGGAAAGAATGTAAAACATAAAAATCTAATGGTAAAAGTTCTTGAATTCTATGAAGATGCTTCAACACATCAAACCGCTCTAATTTTAGGCATTGAAAAATCATAAATAGCTCTAAATGAAAGATCACAATATATGCTTGAGTCATAGATACAAGATGTTGCTAATGCACAATGCAGTATTCATTCGAATCACCTAAATGCACACGTACAGATGACGAGCAGGCTTTCAAGGTAAATGAGTTAGGAGCAGAAACAGCAACAAAATTTGGCACATTTCCACCATCAATAGCAGAATCCATCTGATTACTCCGACTCCTAACAAGATCTACTTGACCTGAGAAATTACAAGTGCTCAATAAAGAAAAATATGAAAATTATCTAACAAAAGTAAATGGTTAACTTCAAATTCAGTCATAACATTCAAAAATTTAACTTATTACCACTTTTAAATGCGCAACTTGTCGATGCTGCACGGAAATCCTCTCTTAGATTTTGAGACGATGGATATGAGTCATACACTTGATCTTCTCGAAGACGACATAGAACTGCAGGCCAGATTGATGAGATCTCCTTGTTTTGGGAAGTTTCCGAGACTTCATTAAAAGCATGGAGAACTTGTTCCTTGGAATACCCCATGCGCGTAAACTGCAAATAGGGAAATCTAAATCAGAAAAACGAATTTTATGCTAAAAAAGAAAGTGATGTGAATGGGGATTGCAATTTAAACTGCAACAACCAAAACAAGGTATAGACCTGCTTTCTTCATTTAATGCACAGGTCAGAGTCAGACAACCATAGCCAGGTGACATCCATGAGATATGAGACCAAGATTGTATAGACATGACATCCAGGGATACCTTGACTTATGGAGCTTTTTATCAAGGAAAAAATTATGATTATGTAGTCAAAAGAGCAAACTAAGGCCAAAGGCCTTCTGAGAGAGTTTAATGGGAGGGTGTGCTGGTCATGATAAAATTAAAAGCCAGAGATTGGTGCCCAGCCTGCAAATATGAAAACTTGCAAAAAACAAGGAATAGTTGTAACAGCAGTTGAATACTAACCCTCTCAAGAGACTCAGGAGGAACATCAACTGATTTCTTCTGCCTGCTCAAACCAACAGATCGCAGTGCCACATCTCCGGACAAATCAGGGCGAGCAAGCTCCATATCAGAGACATTAGCTCGGTCAAGATCAGCATGTTGTTCATCAGCCACGTTCTCTATGGGATCTACCAAACCAGATCTCGTGAGACATTCACGTGCTGCGTCATGCCCTTCCTGAGTCAGCATGTACCTGAAAGGAATACAGAAAAGCTATTCATTCATGCATAAGACATAAAATAAAAAATGTTAAAGCATGAAAGATTAACCATGTGATGTGACTAACTTCACATTCCACACACTAAAAATATCTTGAATTGTCAACTTTCAAAATCAAGTCTACTAAAAATGTTCGAAGTAGGAAATATCATAAGATTCTGTCTTTAAAAAGTCTCTCTAAATGCATTACAACAAAACCCCAAAACAAGAACACCCAATGTTATTGATAAGCAAAAGTGCAATTCTTATAGATTAGCTGGTCTAGCAGTTTCAACATACACACACACAACTTAAGAAAATACTAATAAGAAAATAAGCGAATGTCATATTTGAATTATCATTTACAGATCTCATCCATTGCTATTTGTCAGTATTCAGTAAAAGATCAAAATGAATTACTTCATCATTTGCTGTAAGAATACAAAGTCATGAAACTCAAGTAATTCAAATTTAACAATCTCCACACACACACAAAATGGCACAGAAAAAAAAAAGATACAATCAAGAGAAGCCTCACTTTGCTGGGCAACTTGATTTCACAACCAATCCTTTGGTAACCAAAGTTTTCATGCAGCTCCATCCACTATACCATTCTCTTGGAGAACTTCCAAACTGCCCAGGTTTCCCTTTTCCCTTCTCTGGTCTAAGAACATATAAACCGAATTTTAAAATCATCAATGTACCTCTAAGATCAATTTAACTAATGAAAAAACAAAAGCAAACTAAAAAACCAAATAAATTAACATACGCAATTGGTGCCCTCGAAAGACCACTTGCTTCAGCCGCATCAATAAGCTCCTGCTTACACATAAATTCATTCCCATTTGCAGTCCCCCTTATAACAAAGATTTATTCAGTTCATAGTTCAGTACTCATCGAGGAAAATGTATAACGTAAAAGAGACACGTAATTCACCTGTACAACGTAATCAACAAGGCATACGCCACAGAATTCTTTTGAGGCATATAATGTTTGGTTCCTTTAGCTTTCGTTCCCTTACTTTTCTTCCCTAAAATCATCAAACGAAAACCGAACAATAAGAGCTGCATACTCTCCATATAATTAACCGTAAACAAAAACTAATTTTTCGAAGACATAGTTAGAGACGTAGAGTACCCTTTTCAGTCAAGTCTTCTGGTTCAGAATTGCCCGAACCCGCCCGAAAAAACTCTTGCATAAGCTTCAGAATCCACTTTCCAACACCCCTATAAACACAAACACAATCAAAATTAAAACTTTAACATTGTTTTGACATATAAAAGAACTCTAATCACCATTATCTTTCGATTTTCAACATTTTCCCATCAAAATTAAACATTAATTTCCAAATATTATATAAAACACCAGAAAGAAAATTAAGAGGAAAAAAAAACACAAACTTGATTTGAGACAAGTCCTTGAGAGTCTTAATGGGTTTCTTTGAATCGCAGATGTTGTTATAAGCCTTGGAGAGAGTCATGTCGATGTTCTCCGATAACCCTTTCGGCTTCTCCGCCATTTCCTGCCTCTTCTGCAACATGTACATTGCCAATTCCTCATTCTCCGGGCACACAACACATCTCTTCATATGATTCTCCATTTCGATTCAATCTATCTAAACTTCTCGGGTTTCAATTCGATCAAATTTTAGAGCTTTTTTAGATTTTGAGAGAGTGAGAGAGTCAGTGAAGCAAAGCGCAGCGAAATGCGAAATCGCGCCAGGCTTTGAAAATTGTGACCTTGTCGACTCAGTTGAGACTCGGTTTTGTTTTGGGCCTCAGATCACTATACCAGGCCCAAATAACTTTCTCCACGTGGCACAATATTACGGGTCATCACACTGTAAAATAAAAATCTCCACCAGTAACCTCATATAAATTGTTAAGGGTTTCAAACTCCATTTGGTAGTCTTTAGTACTCTTTACGTAGCTTTTTGAAAATCGTTTAAAAATATGAATTTTGGGTTTGGTTAACCGAATTAACAGAAACGTCCATATTTTTTTTTCTCTTTAATTTTTTTTTTTTTGATTCATTTTTTCAACAAATAATAGTTTAAATAACAATAATTTGTAATAAACTTGAATGTTATATATTCTGTTTTGACAAACAGGTATTGTAATGGAAACCAAAGTTTTGTTGAAGGTCTTGAATGTGTCAAAATCTCCCAATGGAAGAAGAGGACCCAAGTCACCACTAGGTCATGCAAAGTACTGTGAGAAGAAGCTAGCAAAGCCATTGAGCCTGAAATACACCGCTCTCCGACGCATTTATCTGCCTTGTTAACCGAATCCTTCGAGCTTTTGTGTTTCTAGATAACTGACACCGACTAATTAAATAGTTGTTGTAGTTCATGATCTACAATATGATTCTATATGTATGTATGTATATGTAATATGCTAGGTTTCGAATTTGAGTTGATGTATATACTTTGTGTAATTGTGTTATTTAATGTCATGTTTCTCTTAACTGTGTGTTTCATCATTAACAATCTACTGTTATTTTGACACCTTGCATGCAATGCTAGACCTAACCCCAACTACAACATTTGGCTTGTCACATATATAGTTTCATCATCCAACCTTTGTTTAATTATTTCAATGGAAACTGCTTCTATATATATAGCAGATCTAATAAAATTATTTTACAAGTATTGGTTGGTGACTACTAAGTTTTATGAAGTTGTGGAGCTTCCTTCAAGTCTTGACACTTGACATGAAAATGATAGCTTTCTCATATTTAATTTATTTTGGATTCCTAAGACTGACAACAGGTCTCTTGTTGCAAAAACAAATTTGAGACTTCAGTCAATTTATGATTCATATATCTTGTTAAATAATAAAACAACACCAAACCCAACAAACTATATATTTCACTATATATATATATATATATATATATATATATATATATATATATATATATATATATATATTAAAATAAACTATGGCTAACTTCAATGTGTAAATAAAACATAAATAATTAGTTTAAAAAAAATTATCGATAGAATTATGTTAATGTGTTCCCTAATAATATATGTAAATTGAACCTTTTTCAATATTACCAACCTATTGTCAAAATATATATATATATTACCGACCTAATTGAAGATGCTACCGACAAACTTTCATGTTATTCTGTTTTGCATTTCATGATTTTTCAACTAATTGGAATAAATAATCATACTCGATCTTTTATAGATATTTAAGAAATATCTCTCATATACTCATTATCAATAATGTATTATTCTTTATGCAACTGTAGAAACAACAAACATTACTATTGGTACAACATTCAGACCCATCTTCGGCTAAATTAAATACGAATTTGATCCCATCAAATTGCATACAATTCTTGTATTTGTCTCATAAATTATTTGCTTTAATTGATGCTCATTTGTTCTTTGTAACCGACCACACTTTAATTAAAAGAATAATCCTCTAACTTTGGTCCTATTTCATAAGATTAGCAATATAATACTCTTAAGTTTTTGTGGCTCTATAAAAATAATCACAATTAAGTATTAGGTGGCCATTTTACTTTCTTTAAAGTTTTCCTAATTACAAATTAATTTTTTGCTTAACCAAATCACAATTAACTTGAATGCACCACCACTCAATATTTACTTTTTCTTTTTCCATTTTTTTGGGAAGTTAGTGGATTAATTAATGTAATTAAAGAACAATATATTTCTGACAAAATGGTTTTTAACAGTAACTGTATCTAGACAAAGCTGTAGTGGAGACAAAGATTTGATGTGCTAGATTTTAAAGAAGAATTTATGTCCAATCATTTATTTTATTTTTTTGTAGGATTAGCACTATTATTTGTCTTGTTTTGTTAAGGTAAGATGTGTCAATTGTGAAGTCATCAAACGAGCAGGTTTCAAGTGCAGGATACTAGATTATCGGTCTTGATAAATGTTGGATTTCACGTGCGAGTGATATACTAGATTATCAAACTTGATATTAGAATTTGTGGTAGAGGTTTTGAGTTCTTTCATGCACATTTTTTAAATATGTTTGAAAGTTTTCTCACAATATTGTAAGAGTATATACTTCTAATTATAAGAGTATAATATATGAGCCGCACTATTTAATACCGGCATGTCTGGAAAAATCCCCCAGTCGGAACTCGTTGTAATAATTATATATATACCTATAAAAGTTGAATTTATTGAACATTTAACTTGATAAAAGGTCTTTTAACCATTAAACTAAATAAAAAAAATTTGATTAAAAATTCATATATCAAGTATACAACCTGTAAGAATTGTATATAATTAATTAATTATATATCATCATATGTTGAATTCAATATACAAATAAATGTCTTCACAAGAGGAACCAATTGGAGAAGGATTCCATGAACATACACAAACATATACTATTCTAATAAGAAGTGTGGACTTGTCAAGCTATAATTGGTCAAACAAAAAAGTCCAAGAAAACCTCCATTAATATATTCACGAAAAAGAAAAATCAAAGAACCAGTACCACTGGTGACTGGTCCCTACCATATAAATATATAATATATAGATCTATGTTTTCAAAGTAGCCGTTGCACCACCCCTGTTAACGTTTAAATTAATCACCTTTTTTTTTTTTTTCATCAAGAAACCTGAAACCCGTGTCTCTCTCTTTAGCAACTCCGCTCCTGAGAAGGAAATAAAAAAAATATATAAAATAAAAAAAACTCTTCCTTTATTTATTTTCTCTTTGATTCTGCGAATAATTCAACAACCCAACATTTTTTTGTTGTTGTACGCTAACTCAACATGTTCACAGAACAAACTATACTTACAACACCGCTGTTGTTGTCTGCAGCAACAAGTACCAGAAGCATGAGCAGCAGCAGCAGCACTAGCAGCGAAGTTGACGACAGTCCGTTTCCGTCTCGGCGGTTCGAGCTCCGAGATATTGGGTACGTTATTCCGTGCAAGCCCTTTAATGGGTTTGAGTCGTATCGCTCTCTAGCTGTTCTTTCAGGGCATGTAAGCTCTGTTTCTTGCTTGGCTCTATGTGGGGAATTTATATTGAGTGCCTCTCAAGGAAAAGACATTATTGTCTGGCAACAGCCTGATTTGAGACTGTTTACGAAATTCGGACAAGGAGATGGTTCGGTGAAGGCGCTTGTAACAGTTGGCAACAAAGTGTTCACTGCACATCAAGACAGTAGAATTCGTGTGTGGAAAGTGTCAAGAAGATCAGAGAATGTTTTCAGGCTCGTCGATACTCTTCCGACAACTAAGGACTATCTAGGCAAGTTCATGAAACAGAGCAATTATGTTCAGACAAGGAGACATCACAAGAGATTGTGGATTGAACATGCTGATAGTATTTCCTGTTTAGCAGTTTTTGGTGGGTTGATTTATTCAGGTTCATGGGACAAGACATTGAAGGTGTGGAGAGTCTCTGATTTGAAGTGTTTGGAGTCAATTAAGGCTCACGACGACGCGATAAACGGGCTTGCTGCTAGTAGAGGGATAGTGTATTCAGCTTCTGCAGATGGGAAGATCAAAGCTTGGAGTAAAGAAACCAATAAGAGCTCTCATCATTCATTGAAGGGTATTTTGGAAGGTCACAAGGACGTTTCATTGAATTCCGTGGTGGTTTCAGAGGATGGGAGGTGGGTTTATGGCGGTGGATCGGATGGATTCGTGATGGGTTGGGAAGGGAGTGCTGATTTTGTTAGCTGGAAATTGGTTTGTGAGACAAAAGCACATCAAATGGCTGTTTTGTGTGTGTGTTTGGTTGGAGATCAGTTTTTGTGTAGTGGATCAGCTGATAAGAGTATTGGAATTTGGAAGAGAGAATGTTTTGGTAAGATTTGTAAAATTGGAGTCATAAGTGGACATGAAGGGCCTGTAAAATGCTTGCAAGCTTCATCACCTAATAGTGTTGGTGGTGGGTTCTTGCTCTACAGTGGAGGCCTTGACAAGACTGTTAGGGTTTGGTGGGTGCCAAAACACTCTGCTGATGATCATAAAGAAGACAACAACATCAACAACAATCGTACATCACCAGACAAGTCAATCATGAAGACTTGAATTTGGTTTTTGTTTTTGTGTTTGCTTTTTTATGTGTCATATATATTTGTTATTCAAACTGTAACATAGGTATATAGCATGCTAAATTTGAAGCATTAGAAGAATTGGATTTGGTGTTTTTTATTTTTATTTTTTTGGGTGAGTGGTGTGATTTCTTTGGTTTTTGTTGAGTCTCACACACAGGTTTTGTTTCATTTCAATCAATTGTAATTAGAACTCTTAGGGATCAAATCAATGAAAGGCAAACAGTATTTTTTATTTATTTTCTTGGCACTGTCTGGCATGATGTTCATGTATCCATGTTGCTGTTTCTCTGTTGTTTAGTGTCTTCAATCATGATTTCCTATTAGAATCATGTGCTTGCTAGTAATTAAGAAAAATAATTAAGTTTAATCAGGTGATTAGCATTGGGGCTGGACCCAAGAACATGGTATTTTCACCCTTGAAACATGACAATGCAACCCCACCACCATTGGAAGAGTATACACAACACACAGAGCTATAAGCTTAAAGAATGTTATATGCCTTAATATTATTATTATATTTTGGTTCTTTTCTTCGTCAACACAAATTTCTTTTTGCTTTTTGTGGGATTACTTAAGAGAATTGTTCTTTATCTAGAACTAATCAAAAGTTTGACAGATCAAGATTAATTAGTTGGGTCATTTCAAGAAAATCATCTATAGAATCCAACCAAACCTTTTTGAAAAATAACACGGAACATATTAAGAGTCTGTCGGAACCTACCAAGATCAAGTACTATATACGCGATCTAGATATCTACTTCCACAACACCTAAAATAAAACTTTTCACGCATTTTTATAAAATAGGCATGGTGGGAATCGAGTCATACACCACGTACCTGAACTAAGAAAATATGTTTTCTAAAACAGATATTTAGTTGGAGATTTCATATAAGTATCTTGAAAATATTTACTTTTCAAGAGTTATTTTTTATTTTATTTTTAAATGTATACCAAATGCCGCCTACACTTTCCTTGTATTTGATTCCAAACCTTTTTGCATTGATTTATTCAATTATTTTATATTCTTCAAGTATGCATAATTGGACCTCAAAAAGAAAAGAAAAGAAAAGAAAAAAGAATTGATTTATGTCAAAGGAAGCACCCTATACCATGATTACCATCCAAAGCAACAACATATTTTTCTCAACAAAACTGCTTTTTACAAGTTTTTTGTTCACATATTCTTATAATACAAAGATGAAAGAACAACAACTCTCCAAATTGGACCAATCTTTGCTTCTTCTTTTTTGGTAGAGAAAACATTATTTTATTTTTTTGAAGTAAATAAAATAAATCAAGTAGCCATATAAAGCAACAGTACCAGCAAATCTTTGAAGGGATGCAACAAAACTCATAAAAAATAAAATAAAATAAAATTATATATACATTGGAGGGACCATTCAAAAAAGTTCAATTAGGTTGAGCACTTTTGTGGAAAGCACTTTTGATATTTAAAACAACAATAATAATTGGTTTAATAAATATTAAAACTTGTGTAAAATGCATGAGTGAAGCTATAAATTTAAGCAAAAATAAACTTAGTGGAGAAAGTAGAGTAGTTATGGATTTTCATTATAGAAAAAAAAAATTAATAAGGAATTGAAATGGGTGTATTTAGAGAATTAGTGGGGGATAATAAATAATGGGCCAAAACCCAAATTCAAGGAAAAACCGAGCCCGGTTCAAGTCGTCGACCTATCTTCTTCTCCCGCTAAAACCCTAGAAACAAAGGTTTTATATTTCTAAGGGTTTTTCGATTTGATGTTACGAAAGATACTTTTTTTTTTTTTTTAATTAAAAAAGGATCAGAATTTTAATAACAAACCCTAATTTCAATTAAAAATCCTCTCTTGAACAACAAAACATCTCCAAGCCTTCAATTTACAGTTACAGTTTCTACTAAACAACTCTCAGGCACAATCGTCTCTCAAGACAGCATCACCACGCCACCATCATTACAATGGGGAGACAATTCGGCGCAAAACAGGGTACGTTTGATTCTCCATTTCTCTTCAGTTTGGTTGCTGTAAAAATGCAAAGTTATTTTGAATTTAACAAGAGTCAACTTATATTGAATATAAACAAAACTTTCTACTTTAATGTTTCTAATTGGGTTAGAAAAAGCCAAGTTTTTTATTGGGTTGCATTATTGAATTGTGTTTTTTTTTACAGTTTTATATCGAAATGTCTGAAACTCAAGAATTGAAATCAGTTTATCAGTAGAAACTTGAACTGTATGATAAATGAAGTTTGTTGGCTAATGTTTTTGTAATACTTATGTATGACTTTTTGAAATTGTAGTATGATGATAACTTTGTTTTTTCAATCAGGATTGAAGAGGCGTAATGTTGATAGAAATCAATATCCGAGGAAAAATCAACAGAAAGAACAAAATGTAGCTCGTAGTCCTTCTCCCAGTACCTCAGGCATGCATGTTAACTCTTTAGTTTACGGACTGTTTTGTGTTAGATTAATGTAATTGGCGGTTGAATTACTGACTAGTATGTGTTGTAGGATTTGTCCTTCAATTTCATATATGAATTCAAAAGGGTGGGTTTACACCAACACCTTTTGTATGGAAACTAATGAGATTTTCAATGAATTCATTAATACAGGGGATTCAGCTGATCAAGAATCTAATGGTGTTGCGTCTGAAGAAGTAGTTTATAAAGAGCCGACAGTTTATGATAATCTGTTAATGAAACTTGGGACAAGTAGTAAATCTCTTGCCAATGTGTATAAGATGAGGTATGTTTTAATGTGTTTTATCTAGTTATTGAATGCTCTATAAGAATTACTCACTAACTGCCTAAAGATATGAAATTTCATCCGGTTCACGTAGAAGGGCATGTGGATGTTAAACCTTATTTTTTATTTTTTTATTTTTTTATTTTTTCTCTGAAGTTACAATTCAAAATAATATAAGACAGATAGTTTATTATTCACCCTTTCATCGTGACCTTGAAAGTAGCACGGATTTGCATAATCTCTAGATGGTTGGTAAATTCTCACTTCAGTTTCAGGCAGTTTATCATGAAGTGAGAATTTACCAACCATCTAGTTTTTCGATTGTGCAATTGTGGATTGTGTTAATCTTTTTCCTATAAAATAATAGTTAATTTGCTGGTAATTTCCTTTTTTTATAATTTTATTTCAAGCTGGACTTGCTTAGGAAATGGTGATATTAATTGCATATTTCATATTATCTTTTGTTTTTTTTTTTGAACTTTTAATCAATCAATCATATAGTTGGACAACCTTGGATTTTCTTATGTAGCACTTACTAAACTGCATTTTGTTTAATTATGAGTATATCGTTTTGTCATGGACTAACTTTTTGTAATTTTTTTTTATGATTAAATTATGTTATCAAAGTTTATTATAGTGAAATTGAGGTAGATTGAAAATTCAAAACTATAACTGTCTTATGTGTCTTTTGTGTATAGACAAAGACAAGAAGAAGGTAGAAGTGAGTCAGAAGAAGATGAAGTTGATGGCTCTGAATCTCTTAGTGTGTCGGAGGATGATGATGATGATGATGATGGTAAGAAGCACCTTATTATTTCTTTATACAGGATTTAGGTTTCTTAATAAAGACCTTCATTTGTCTATATAATTTTCTTTGATGACTGAGTTAATTTTTGTCTTTTAAGAAGCAAGTAATTGGGGATGGACCAAGTTTTATTTATTTATTTATTTATTTTTTATTTTATTTATTTCATTAATTGGCTTCTTGGATTGTTTTTGTGTGTACAAGCATATTTACAGTTTTCACATTTCTTATACGAATTCTATGATGCTTCTGCGGGCATATTTGTCGTCCTGAATGGTTTTTCGTATTTTTTTGTAGGAACTGATAATGAGTATCCTGAAAGTCTTACGATGGAGAGTAGTATACTGCAAGATGATGGCATGGTTAGTACTGAGGAGCAGAGTGAAGATGCTGAAAGTGAAGCTGAAAGTAAGGCCTCTGACACAGATGAAGAGCATGGCTTGGGTGTTAATGATCAATCTTCTGTGAAGGCATCAACACGTGCAAGGTTTATTAGCATGTTGTCACATTAATTGTATTTTTTCTAAGTATAAATTTGTGTAGTATTCGATATTCTTATCATCATGTAGAGATTTATTTTTTTCAAGTGTTAGGATTTCTGTTCTTTCCGCATGGGCAACCGATATGCTTGAATATTTGTCATTATAAATGTTTGAATATAAGTTTTATCATGCAGTTCATTTAATGAGCACTTTGGGTACAATTTATCTGAAAAAGAGGTTGATGATCTGTCAATGAAGAAATGGAAATATGAATGGGAGGTACCTGCTGTTGACATGTCAAATTGCAAGTGGACAGGAACAGGAGAGTGCTTCCTTAAGGTATGTCTTGCTTCCTTTTTGGTTGTAGAAGCTGTCGACATATATATATATATATATATTCAAAGGATTGTAATCAGAATTCTTATAAAAGTGAGACTTAACTTTTCTATCTTGTATCTCCTGTTCTTTTGTTTCCTTATAATTTTTTTCTTCCTAATCCTAAATTTTGGGTATTTCAGTTAGCTTTATTTAGACTACTTGTAATGAATTTTTGGTAAATTTTCCATTTAATTCAATTATTTTGCAGGATGTTGATTTGAATTCTGATTTTGGAGTCAAAGCAAAGTTGTATAATCACTGGTTGGATATTTACAAGACATCTGGAGGCAATGATTTCCATTTATCTAAACAAAGATGGTTCTTCTCCCTGTGTACGTATGCCTCATGAAACAATCTGAAAGTAGTTGTTTTCCTGCACAGTTTGCATCTTGTCTTTCTCTTGTTGGATATGTGTTTAGATTCTTGCAAGTGGTTTCTTTAGAACGTTCAGTCTCTTTGGTTTCCTTCTTTGATGATTGGTAAACAGAATTCCCTGTTGATCATTGATTTACTCACCAAATATGTTAACATACTTCATCATAGATATTCTAAGTTTCTATTTTCTAATGGATGCTTTTTGAGGTTTCTCTGCTTAACTTTTTAAATAGTGTATAAAAATTTCGAATAATTCAGTTATTGTTACTCAAGCCTTTTGTTACTTTTAAGTGGCAATTTTGATTCAACTTGTCAATATGTGGGTAACATTACCCTGTTTCGTTTTTCTAGTTAGCAGCTATCGGGATATACTTCACTGTAACAAGAAACCTTTTTATCTCAAAGGCCTGGAAGAAGACTCAAGTATTATGGATGCATACCTTATGCATTCTGTAAGTACCTGCCTCTGTCCCTTACTCCCTTGTTCTAAAGAAACTTCAGCTGCCTTTTCATGTATAAATTGTGAGCTGTCATTCTATCAAAATAATGAAATAAGACTGTCTTGTGCAGCTCAATCATATTTTCAGAAATAGGGATCTTGTAACAAAGAACGATGCAAAGGTGGCCAAGAATAAAGAAAATTCTAAGAAAGACATGCTAATTGGCGGTGCTTTCCTTGATCAAGGGTTCACCCGTCCTAAGGTAGTGTTCAGTGCTGTATAATATATTATTAGCTAGTTATGGTCACTGCGTGTTGATGTTGTCTCAGAGCCTTGATCTTGATACTTCCAAAATGAGGATTCCATAGTGAGCTCTTTGTATTGGCATGTTAATTATAGGAACAATTAATTTTTTAATCATCTGATTAAGACTATGTTGTTCTTGAGCTTGTACAACTCTTCTGCATCATACCTATTGCACTTTTTTTATGCTCATGTGTGGTGCCTACTGAGTCTCTTTCTTCAATGGTAATTTGTCTCCTTCATAAGAAAACTAAGTTGCATGAAAGCATTAAAAGTACTTTTATACTTTCATTTCTTATAAAGACCTATCACTGTATACAGCTTGCTTACTCAGCTTGTAGTATCAATTTTGTACTTAAAGTTTGTAATATCACTTTTATTTATGTGTTCCAGGTTCTGCTATTATTGCCACTAAGAAGCGTTGCACTCAATGTTGTTAAGAGATTAATTCGACTGACTCCTAAAGCTTACAAGGTAATTTTAGTTTGTCTTGTTGGTCACTGGGTTAATCATTTGCTAAATGCCTTAGATGTTAATATCAATATCTGTATCGCTAATACATTGATCTAAACTATGCTTAAACCTGTTTCTTATTCATTGAGTCCTCTAATCTTTCTTGTATTGCAGTATTTTGTGATTTTTGGTGAATCTCCAAATTCTACCGACTTGTATTCAGATTGGCTAATTCAGACGTTTGTGCTTGATTTGCCATCTCTAACAGTGATTTAGCTAGAAATTTAGGGAATACAAATTAGAAAACTCTTAGGCAAATTAGGGAGAAGAGAGAATCAGGCACAGAGAGACATCACAAGAAGGGAGAAGGATAAATCAAACCTAAGGTAGGGTTTTAGAAACTGAGAAAAAAGGTGGAAAGGAGAACTAATGAATCTTCAATTATTTATTCCAACAAAATTCGTCATCTTCTTATAGCTTATTTTCTGTCTTTACACAGCATATTTTCCAACTCTTCATACAGTACATAAAAGAACCCTAACTTAATACCCTATCTCCGTAACATCCAAAATTGCACAATATCATCCTAAAAACAATTTAAAAGTAAGCTGAAATCCATGAATAATACTTTTATCCTAATTTTGTGTACTAAATAGTCGAAACTAAGAATTAGATACATCCTTAGATAAAAATCTTGTAAAGGAATTGGATTCTTTGCTAAGTTTAACTTTCCTTATTATTATTTTTTCCTCCATCTATTTTGGCTGAAAGGATAGTTATATTTAATGTCATGGGTTTCATCAAAAAGCCTTTATAATTGACTTTTGAGCTTCTCATCTTCTGCATATTTAACATTCTAAAAGTTTTAGACTAAGTTCCCTGTTGTCTTAATCCTATTTTATGATGATATGTCAAGCGAACCAAAAGATTGTTAGAAGAGAGCTAACTGATTTTCCTTTGGTTCCAATTTCAGGGTTAATTGTTTGTTTTCCCTGCAAGGGCTATGCATAGAAAAGGCAAAAAATAATTTTAAAAAAAGCATCTATTTTTTTAATTACTTTCTAACAAAAATGACAGAACAACTGTTTAAAGGTTCATATCCTCCCTGCTATACCTTTATTATCATTTTCTCAGGCAAATGTGGAGCACTATGACCGTTTCTGTGCTGAATTTGGAACTGGAGAAGAGGAAGTCGAAAAGGACAGCAATTTCGATGACACTGGAAATTCAAACCCTCAGAAGTCTTCCAAACCTTCTGATTTTCAAATGCTTTTTGGTGGGAATAATGATGATGACTTCATGATAGGCATTAAATTTACAAGGTATAATTTTCTTATGTACCAATGGTCCATTTGAAGTTTATTTGCACAAGTCAGAAAATCCTTATATTGAAAATATTCATGTTGTGTTTTTTTTTAATAAGTGTATCATCTACTTTTATTCTACAATCTGAAGACAACCTTGAAAAAGTCTTGGATTCAAGGAAAATATTATGAGGGCACCTTGTGATCACAAATGTCCAGGTTCCTTGAAAATATTAGATTTAAAGACCATACAAATATGTTGACACAAAGATCACTACATTTTTTGTTTCTGTGCTAGATCTTCCTTGTCTGGTCAGATTCTCGCTGAAAAGTTTCAAAATCCTTCTCATTTAGCTAGTTGCAACTTGCAAGTTTTACATTGTTATATAAGAGTGCAAATTTTCTTGTTTGTCATTCTGTATTACTTTTTTCATTTTTTTTTTCTTTTCTGTTCAGGAGGAGCATTAAGTTATACAATGATTTCTATACCTCAGACCTTATTGTTGCTTCTGCTGTCAATATAAATGCAGTAAGCAATGACCTTCTTAATCCAATCTCGATGATGAATTTTCTTGTTTCATAGTAACTGCTCATCCTTTCCTGTTTGATGCACAGATGATGCAGTTACGTATGTTTTGATTAAGCATGCAATTGACAGTGTTTATTTTTATTTTTATTATTGTTGTTAGAAAATTGGGAAGGCTGAGAAAAACAAGGACTCAGATGTCGATTACCTGTCTTCTATAGAGGTATAAATCTGTTTTTTGAAGTATCTGTTAATGCTTTATGTTATATCTCATTTCTTGATTGTGCTCATGCTACTTTCTTATATGCTAACGAAGAGACTGTTGCATTGTTATGAACAGGTTCTTATTATTGATCATGCAGATGTTATCTCAATGCAGGTACATCTAGTAATTTATTTATTTAGTTGAAATATGTGCTTTTGCAAGAAGCATATGAAATACAATGTCAATCCATTTTTTGTTCATTATTTCCCCCTTTTTAATGAACAATATCCAGAATTGGTCCCTCCTGACCACTGCTGTTAATCAATTGAACCGTATACCATCAAAGCAAAGTAGAACTGATGTTATGCGCATTAGACCATGGTACGTTGAGATTTTTTTATTTATTTTTTCGTTTAGTTGATACAAATATACATTGTATTTTTTACTTTGTTAACTTTCAATAGTTAGTTAAAGGAATGCTTTTTATTTAGGTTTTGGAACTTAATTGTAATTGTAAAGGCAAAGATCTTATATATTTTGCAGAAATTTCAAAAGACCATCATAAAAAATGACTAAATTTTAACCTTTTATTACTGAAATATTGAGCAGATAAAATTGTATTTGGTTAAGTATTGTTTTAAAAATTTATTGACTCCTGAATATTATATTTTATGTATAGGTACCTGGAGGGATATGCAAAGTTTTATCGGCAAACTATAAATTTAAGTTACTATTCAAACCCAGGTGCGGGAGTTTCCAATTTTTCCTTTCTCTTTCAAGCCAGGCTTTAATTAACTTTGTCAGACTTCTTTTTGTTTCTTTATATGTATTACTTTTATGCATTGTTCAATCCATTTACTGATTTACTTAGGAGAAGTTAGTATTTCTAACCCATTTCTGTTCATTCTTGTTCCAGACATCAATGCCTTTTTCAATCACCATTGCACTAACTATCAAGGAAAGGTTCGTTGATATTATTCATTTGTCTCCTATAATTAGTACTTTGTGCATCAATAAGGATTCTTTGAGACACTTTTCAATGCCTTACAAAATCTGGTTAGATGGTTAAATGCCCGCTTCAAGGCTCAAATAACTAATACCTCCATCGGGAATGCATATATAGAAGATAAAAAGAAAAGGGAACCTACAATTTAAACCTTTTCATTCATTTAGAATTATTATTTTTAAGTCTGTAATATTAATTTAGCAAGTATCTACAGGTAAAATTGATATGTGAGTATAAAGGTGTTCTTCCAAAAGTATTACTCCAAGTGCGGCAGGTATGTTTGCCTCTTTTTGTTTGTCATCACTTAAGAGAACCTAATTTTAGCTTTTCAATTTACATATTATTATTGATGTATTTTATTTATTTTTCATGATATTACTTCAAGAACTTGTTGTAGCACATCCTTTTTTGTTTTTGTGAATAGAATCGTGTCAAGTTGAATGTCACTTAAAATGACAATCTAGTTCTTTATACCCTTTTGCATCATCTTGGGCAATGCATGGCAACACTATGTAATATAGATGACATCAAATAAACAATTTATTTCATGATCTTGACTGATGTTTAGTTGAAACTACCCCAATTGTTGTTATTCCTTTGACATGCATGAAAAAAGAAATATTAAATGATAATAATGATTAATGAATATGGTTAAATATATTTAGTTTCTCATCTCACAATTAAGAGGCTTTTTCTATAGGGTTTCAAGCTCATTGATTACTATTGTATATATATTATCTCCTCAGGGTGAGATAGTGAGATTTATTTATGCTGATACATTTTATTATTATTTGATTTTACAGATCTATGAACGATTTAATGCAGACTCAATAGCAAATGCCGATGATGCTCGTTTTGAGTATTTTACTAAGAAGGTACATGGTGAACCATTAATGATAGGATGCAAGCACATACATTGGTAGTTAAACATGCTTGATGCAGGTATGATGTTAATGATTTTCTTGATGCAGGTATTCCCAAAGATAAAAGATTCTATTCAGGTATTTGATTTTGTTTGAAACCTTGAAAATGAATTATGATGCACAAAACTTTCAAGCTCATTGCCTTCGGTGTTAATTCTTTTATAAACTCTGTCATCTATTCAGGGGGGGATTATGCTATTTATCAGTTCTTATCTTGAATTTGTTCGAATTAGAAATTTTTTGAAGTCACAGAGTGCATCCTTCTGTCTGCTTGGGGAGTAAGAAGCTCTATTCCTACTTTATTATATTGGATTTTTTACTCAAATTTTGTGACACTTCCTGCTCTGCTTGTGAATGCGATAATGATGTTAGCTTTGCTTTATAGTTACACCGAATCAAGTGATGTATCCCGTGCACGGGTTTGGTTCTTTGAAGGAAAGCGAAAGATGATTCTCTACACTGAAAGAGCCCATTTCTATCACAGATACAAGGTTCTTAAACTTTGCACCCTTATCAAAATGCTGATTGTTTCTGGTAGTGTTAATCCTCAATGGTTATGACAAATTTGGACTGTATTTCATTGGTGCATAACACGCCTATGAAAATTTTCAAATCAATCTTTTGTTGCTGCATAATGTTAACGCTTCTATTTATTTTCCCTGGTGAGCAGATTCGTGGAATTCAAAATTTAATAATCTATTCCCTGCCAGAGAGGAAGGAGTTTTACCCGGAGGTGAGCATGATATCTATAAACTTATTAACGTTGCCCATATGTGCTTAGGTGTCTGGTTGAGTATTATCACCTTATCCAGAATACTAATATCGTTTCTTTTTCAATTTAAATAAAACTAATTTTTTGTTCTTACGAAACTTTCTATCGTATCACAGATTGTTAACATGCTTGAAGGGTCCCATAACATGACATGCACTGTGCTTTTTTCTCGCTTCGATCAGCTCCGGGTAACAGTTTTGTTCTCTTATATCAATGTTTGTGCAATGTGTAGATAAGCATGATTGCATTACATGGTGTTGTATGATACTGTTTCTTGCTGTGTCTAGCACTCTAGCAGTGGCCTCTGCCACTATGGTGGTGCTTTACATCTGATGAATGCTTAATGTTGAATTTGTGTGAAAACTTCATTTTTCTTCCAAATTCTCTATAGATTATACTTGTTCTTGTGTAATTTTTTTTATTTTTATTTTTCACTTTTTCCTTCTTGATATGTGTACATAAATGAATAGAATGCTGATATAAAAAATATTAACTTGGTATGTTGTGTTTGTCATAGCTTGAGAGAATTGTTGGGTCTGCCCCAGCAAGAAAGATGGTAAAATCAGAGAAGGGAGTTTTTGTATTCTGTTGAAGCTTTTTGAGGTGCAAATGCAACACACATTTATCTAAGATTTCCACAAATGGATGCTTGTTTCATAGAACTCCACTCCTTAAGTCCTTTCTCTCTTAATTTGTATTATCATTTTTACAAATGTAACAACTGCTGATTGCTTTATGCTAAATCATCATCCTACCATGTCACCGTATATGCCTTTATTATTATTATATCTTTGTCTCCGTTACCGTATATACCGTATCTTCTTTTTTTATTCTTTTTTATCATCGTATGCCTTTTTATCTCGTGTTTAATAGTATGTCGTAAAAACTTTAACTACAATGCACATCGTCTCTTGGCACGCGTGTTATGCACCTACCGGAGGTTCGAGTTCCATCATTCACATTCCAAAACAACACCATGCCGAAAACAAAATCATTACCATAACAAGTTGGAAGGCTAAAAAAAAAAAACCAAGAATAAACTATTAGCCAGCAGATCTGAATCACTAAAGGCAAATTCCAGAAAGTAAAATCTTCTACCTTCAATGAAGATTTGCTTTCTATGCTCACAAAATCATGTATAGATTTCTAATCATAAAAAAACCACTAAGCTGTATCTCAGAAAAATCAAGCTATGCTGCCGACAAATGAATATATCACAACCATTAAACATTCATTACATTTAATTTAATTTAACTTCAAATACATTTTCACATTCGTATCAAAGTCTAAAAATCAGTTACAAAATTGCTACAACTATTTCATAATTCCCAAACTGAATTTGTATGAGATTCTTTAAGCAAAACTTAACCAAAGGGGAACTAGCCAAAAAGTGAGTAATCAGATTCAATCACAGTAACTTTTTTTAACGCGAAAAGGGTTTCCTTGATAATCTTCTATACTTGTTTGTAAAATAGGACATATGCCTGGTCATGCAGTACCTTGCTAGTTCCAATGGCAGTTACAGAAGCATCATCAAAACGTAGCCACTGACCATTGGGGTAACGAGCATCGGCAGTATAATGCCCCTTTGAGGGTTCTCTCCCATGGTGGGTCAGTGTGGCGACAAGTTCATATTTTCGTCCCTCAGCCGAAGGAGTAACAAGCAGTTCCCTACCCAGCACCAATTCAAGAGGAAAATGGACAGGCTTATGCAACTTGGTGCTCCCTTGGCTTCCATAACTAAAGCGCATCAGATGCAATATCATTATCTTTGAAAGAGTCTGTATCTTGACAGATTTTCTGGCAGTCACGACATCAGCCTGTAACGACATAAAAATATACAAGCATCACAAGATTCATCAGCAAGCAAGAAAAATGGAATAAAAACAATCATTTAAAACATAACACACTGATCCCGTCATACTTGTCAAAACACTTGAAAAAAAAACTTATGGTAATAATTTCCATGAATGTGGATTGAAGACTACTAGAAGTAGACAACAATAACTGTATAATTATAATTCAATGGTATTTCAAACCTGTCCATTTGTGACTCATCAGCATTTATAAATTTATAAATGATCACAAGAAGGAATTTCTTAATATCTTGAAAATACACTTCTAGAGGTTTGATATATCTTATTATTTTCTAACTTCATTGTCATTATTTTGAGTGTATTTTTCTGGACTCAGACCACACATTATATAAGCTGATGATAAGAGCTCCTTCGGCCTATCATAGGGGAAACTAAACATAATCCATATCATATCAATAATAACAAAAAAAGAAAGAACAAATAATTTATATACCTTTCCAGTTGTTGACGTTCGGTATCCCTCGAGTTCTTCTGGTGCAGAAAACAAATGCAGTGCATCCTCAATGGTCCGAACAGTTTCAGGATAAATATCAAGGTGTAGCAAGAGAAATGGCTGAACAGTAGCAGAAGCTTTATTTCCTGCTCGACGCAAAAATAAATAAATAAAAGGGGACTACATTAAAATGAAACTACATAAAAAATACAGTGTACGGGGAAACAATTGAGTGGAATAAAAATGAAGAAAATACAACACTTTTCCTCGCTAATTTCCAAGACAAAGCTTATCAAGTCAGAGAGATGAAACACAAGCACAAAACCAGACTTCAGGAGAATTTTCAATTAGTAGTTCCAAGAGCAAAATAGCAAACCTCTTGCCTTCACCACACTTTTCAATTGTCCTCCAAAAATATCACTCAGCTCTGAGCGAAAGAAGCTTTGTGTCCTTGTCACTGCAGATTTGTTCTTGGGGCCAACTGTCTCCCACTCATCATCTTCTTCAGAAGAGACTAGATATGACTTGGATCCATTAGTGGTAGCTAACTGTCCTTGAAGCTTAAGTAATTCATCATGCATTTGATCCATGATGAAACTTAGAAACTCTTGAGCATCTTCCTGCCTGAAAAGAACAATTACTTCAAAAACCAGCTTACAAATCACTCATTTGACACAATAACAACATGTTGTCTACACATTATAGAGGGGAACAGTAGAGGAGAAATAATAGCTCCTTCTATAAAGAGGAAGATAAGCAAAGAAATGTATAATTACGGTATTCTTTACATCCACACAACATGGAGCACAATTTTGAAGTTCCAAGGCTAATCTGATAAGAACTAAGGACAAAGTATTGAATGATGCAGAAAGCACACAAACCTTGGCCTGCCGGATATACTATTTGGCACATCTGGAGTAAATTTTTTTAGAACAGCTTCAAACACAGCAGGTTTGAAAGGCCTACCAGTCTCAACAAAAGCAACATCTTTCTTCTTTACGCTTGAACCACTGGGCATGTCAAAATCAGCGATGAACTCAGTGAATGCGGTTAATGTTGGATTTCCCACCTACCAATATCAACATCTAGGATTATCAATGCATGTATAGATTGGTTAAATAACAAAACTAAAATCATATTACACTTGTAGTGCATTTCCACTAAATAAAGCATCTCCTTATCAAAGAAACAAACCTTGGGGATGTTGCGATTTCTAATTTCATGCAAGAGCTGAACGAAAGGAGAACAGGACAATAGAGCTTGAAGAGTTGCATTAAGAAAGCATAAATTCCCCAAGTTGATTAAACCTCGCGGTAGTAAATCTCTAACAGCTGCAACAGGCTCTTTAGGTGCCTTCTGGACTTCCTCTTTAGAGATAAGAACTGGTGAAACATGCATTGTCCCATTTTGATCCCCATCCTTTAATTTTTCACCATCCAGGACATGAAATTTCGTACTTGAGGATGGATATGTGTGACCACCTTCATTTTGGTTTAACGACAACGACTTTAAATCAATACCATCAGCTTTCGGTTCTTTCAAAAAGTTATTGATGGGACTCTTGATGCTTCCATTTACTTTTGGGGTTCCTGAGACTCTCGGCAAGTGATCATTTGCAGCTTTCACACTCTTCACTTTATCATCCTTCTTAAGTGGAGTTGAGGGATGGAAAATAACCGGCCCATCCACATTACCTATCTGTCTGCTCGACAGACCATTTGCACCATCTACAGATTTTCCAGTTGCAACATTCAACGAACCAAACTGCAGCTCTTTCACTTCCACAACCTTTTCAACTTTCCCAGATGAATCAGGCTTTTTAGCAGTCTCAGACGACTGCCTCAGCAGCAATGACTTGGTTTCATCTTCAGTGAATGACCCAAACACAAATACCTGCACTCACAAGAGAAACAAATAAGATGGTGAATTGAAAGAATTAAAATAGAAAATTACAAGCACACCAGACTACACTACACTTGCATATATTCATGCATGATCTCTCAGTAAAAAAATGTTAAAGTTAAACCAACAAGAATGTATACTCCGATCATGGAAAAATAATTCGCAATCAATACAAACACATAAAAATCCAATCTTCACTTCAAAAGAAACAAAAATCCAATCTTTTTGTTCAATAAAACTTGTAAATCAATAACCCATCAATCAAAATCCAATAGAATCTAAAGCAAAAACAGCTACCATAAATACAAACTCTTGACCTAATTCAAACTAAAAACATCCAATTCCCAATATTTTTCAACTAAACCTCACAAAACCAAAAACCCACAAATTAAATCACAAAATCATGCAAAACAAACTAAAAAAAAAAAAATCCAACCTTTATCAAGTCAGAAAAAAAAAAAAAAAAAAAAAAAGCCCACCTTAGAACCACTCATGTTTTATACAGCGCCGAACAGCAGAACCCAGAAAGCTCACACTATTATTATTATTATTGGAGAAAACAAGGAAATGACGAGGACTTAGGGTTTGAGAGTAGCCTGAAGCAGGCAGAGAAGCGAATGAGGTGGATTTGATGATTGAAGACATGAAAAGACGACAAGAGTATATATAGATGAAGAAAGGAGAGAGCATTTAACGAGATAACCCTCTCCTTCTCCTCCTCGTCTTGTGTTTCCTAAAACGAAACTGAGCATCTGCTGGTTTTTTTTTTTAAGGAAATTGTACAATAAATAAGAGACGGAAACAAACAACACTACTGTCAGGTTTTTTGGTTTTTGGTTTGTTTGGTTTTTGGTTTTTGGTTAGGGTTAGGTTTCTGTGTCTTGTGATTGAAGGGGTTTTGGGCTCTTTGATTATTTCTTTATTTTTGAAGATGATTGTTTATTGATTTATGGATTTTTTTTATATATTATATTATTATTATTATTATTATTTCCACTGGTTTAACTTTAACAGTTTAACTTATCAGGCAAAAATCAATTTTAATTAAAAAACTATCAAATTAGTATATCTTAATTTCCTTTAAAAAAATCTTATTTTTTGAAGGATGATTAATTTTTTCTTAAAAAGTATTAAAAAAATTGTATAATTTTGGATATCATACAATTATCAGTATGTTTATATGAAAAAATATTTGAGCCGCTAATATATACAGAGGAATGTATCTGTATATCTAGGTCACTCATTTATGATTTAATTTCGATAAATCAACCCCTATCAAAAAATCTTGATCACAATCATAATATGTTACAAGATCATTCATAATAATGATTTTACTTGTTTTGTTTTTTTTATTAGAACCATTTATGATCATGTTTAAATTTTTAAAATTTAAGAAATTATTCAAGTTAACGTCCAATATAGGTCGTTAAAGGTTTGAGTTGGCGCCATTACAAATGGTATTAAATAAAAAAGTTAGTTAGTATGTTTGTTGGAGTAAATATATGTTTATATTTTTATAGGAATGTATCAGTATATTTAGATCACTCATTTATGATTTAATTTCGATAAATCGACCCCTATCAAATAATTTTGATCACAATCATAATATGTCATAAGATCATTCATATAAATGACTTGCTTTTATTTTTATTTATTTTTATTTAAACTATTTATGATTGTGTTTGAATTTTTAAAATTCAAGAAATTATTTAAGTTACTGTCCAATATGGATCAGTAAAAGTTCGAATTGCAGCCATTACAAGTGATATTAAAAATAAGTTAGTTAAAAGATAACGAATTTTATACAAAATTATATAGAGATATGTCAAGATTTGTTACGGACCTTTATAATTACAAATCTCATTTTAAAATTCATTAAGGGGGGGTGTATTGAATTAGGATTATCGAGGACATTTAAAGACTTTATAAATCCGGGTGTATTCAATTCGAATATTTAAAGACTTTAAAAGAGTCTATATTAATCCAGTGGTATTCAATTCGGATTTCTATGGACTTTTAAAGAGTTCTTCCAAATCCATGTGTATTGAACTGAGACTTTAAAAATGTCTGCAAAAATAAAGGTGTATTCAAATGAGACTAGATTTTAAAGGATTTTCTCAAGTCATGGATTTTTGTAGACTTGATGGTGAGAAGTATAAATATCAAAGGCCATAACAAATCCAACCTTCTCCCAAAGGATTTTGGTGGATTTTATGTGTTTTCGAAATATACAAACACCGAACTAGAGAAAATAGCCTTGTAGCAGCCTTCTCTATTTTGACAAATGATCAGAATTCGTAAATTTATTTGGGTGGGTTCTTCTATCTAGAAAATTATGAAAAATTATATGTAGATAGAATGTTATGTCTACTATTATTCTGAAAAATTTTCGTGATGTATAAATGAGTATAAAAATTGTTATAATTTTTGGAGTGGACAAAAGTTAATATTGATTTTTGCTTGACAGATTCGAGAAATAAGAAAATAATGAATGTTTTCATATATAAATGACCATGGATTAAATTAATCATTTAACTATAGCATTTCCTATATGTCCAGATTATCCATGTCAAATTTTGTAAGATTTAAAGCTGTAGAGAATTAATTAAAAATCATGGATCAAAGGGTGGTCAGTTGTGACAAGGTTTGGGTTAGGATTATGTTTTTTTTCTTCAGTATTTTATGTATAGCTTTGCTTGGTTATTCGATTAGTTGATTATTGTTTGTTTATATGATTAGTTGAATATGCATATGTTTTATTATTGTTTGCTTGGTTATAAAAATTGTTATAATTTTTGGATTGGACAAATGTCAATATTGATTTATGCTAAACAGATTCGGGAAACAAGAAAAGTATGAATGTTTTCATATACAAATGACCATGGATTAAATTAATAATTTAACTGTAGCATGTCCTATATGTTTAGATTATCCATGTCAAATTTTGTACGATTTGCAGCTATAGAGAATTAATTAAAAATCATGGGTGAAAGGGTGGTCAGTTGTGACAAGGTTTGGGTTAGGATTATGCTTTTTTCAATATTTTATGTATAGCTTTACTTGGTTATTCGATTAGTTGATTATTGTTTGTTTATATGATTAGTTGAATATGCATATGTTTTATTATTGTTTGCTTGGTTATAAAAATTGTTATAATTTTTGGAGTAGACAAATGTTAATATTGATTTCTGCTAGACATATTCGGGAAACAAAAAAAAAATGAATGTTTTCATTTACATATGATCATGGATTAAATTGATAATTTTATTATAGCATGTCCTATATGTCTAGATTATTCATGCCAAATTTTGTAAAATTTGAAGCTGTAGAGAATTAATTAAAAATCGTGGATCAAATGGTGGTCAGTTGTGACAAGGTTTGGGTTAGGGTTATGCTTTTTTTTTTTCTTTCAATATTTTATGTATAGCTTTGCTTGGTTATTCGATTTGTTGATTATTGTTTGTTTATATTATTAGTTGAATATGCATATGTTTTATTATTGTTTGCTTGGTTATTCGATCAGTTCATTATTGTTTGTTTATAATCGTTAATCGTTTATATTATTTATGGTTCTTTATACTGTAGTGTGAATGAAAGATTTGCTTCATTTTGGGTTCATATATTTGTTTATGGAATGAGATATTTGCTTCATTTTAATTCATATTTTTTTAGTTCATATTTCAGTTTGTTTTAAGTAGTTCAGTGATGATATCTATTAGATGGTTGGCTAATTTTCTTACGTGCTTATTGTAAATTGTATTTGAATGTCTCAATCAAGCATGTATGGAGAGAATGAACTAGAGGAAGACAAAATGGAGGGAGAGGAAATTGAGGGGGAAGGAATGGAGGTAGATGAAATTGACGAAAAAGAAACTGATGGGGAATATATGGATGTTAAAGAATTTGAGGAAGATAATGAAGTGGATTCTAAAGCAGTTAATGAAGTTGATCCTGAACCAGTTTTCCAAACGCAAGAACAACAACCAACTGAGGCTAATGGATGGAGATTTGCTACAGCTTTACATATGTGGATGGATGCAAGACACAATGATAACAATGAGAATCAATGAAGATGAGTTATGAATGTTGAGTATTTTCTTTTTAATTTTGCTCTCAAAATTATTATAAACTATGTCACTTTCTTTTATTTGTGATTGACTTTAGTAATTGAGTGGAAATTATTGTTTTTTTTTTTTTTTTTCTTTTTGCAACGTTTATTCATACATGACATGAAGTTTTATGTACTAATATGTTATTTTATTGGGTTTATCATGAGAGTTGGGGATCTTTATGAAAATTGAGCTTTTCTTCGGCCGACTGATTGGGTAATATACTGGCTTGGTATAATTCATCCATCTATAATAGAAGTATGAGATAATAAATTCATGAAAGTCTGAGATAGATGTCTAAACAAATCCATAAAAGTCTGAGATTGATGTCTAAATAGATCAATAAAAATCCATGTATATTTATAAAAGTCTGTAAAAATCCATGAAAATCTGTCATTTAAAAAATGTCTTTAAATATCCTTAAGAATCCTAATTGAATACACCCCCTAAGTTTATTTGGACTTTTAAAAAAGGATATTATTAATTCCCCCTCTGACGTTTGGTTCAACATCGTTTTACCCCCTCTAGTTTTAGAATTAGTCATTCCCCCCTACTGTTATCTAAAAGTTTAAGGGTAGTTTGGTAAAATAAGAAGGAAATAACCATTTAAAATAAAACAATATTTCAAAAAACATAAAAAAATTTTTTAAAAAAAACCCAGAACCTTACCGGAAACCACCATTATCATCAACCTCAAACCTCAATCATCCACCATCATCACCACAAAACCCATAAACACCATCATCATAACACACCAACCCAAAATCAAACTATTATCATTATCATCACCACCAAACTGCCTTCACACTATATTCACAAACAAAAAAATAAAAAAATTGCAATCTTTGTCTCACACATACCACCATCATCTCTCTCACTCTCACGCACACACCACCACCAAACCACCATCTCTCTCTCTCACACACTTGGGTTCGAACCGGATATGGGTTCGATTTAAAATCGACCACCAACCCCAAACGAAACCCAAATCAAAAACCTCAAACCCTAAAAATAAAAAACCCCAAACCCTAAAAATCAAAAACCCCAAATCGGTCTCTCTCTCTCTCTCTCTCTCTCCCCTAATTCTCTTCTTTCTCTTCCTCTTTTAACGTTCTCTTCTTCTCTTTCTCTCCCCGATTCTCTTCTCTTTTTCTCTCCCCACCGCTCTCTCCTTCTCTTTCTCAAAATACTGGTGGTTTTGTTTGTTGGATGTTTGGAAGATGGGGTGGCTTGATTGATGAATTTAGATGTTTGGTTTCTAGGTTTAGGTGTTGGGAGGTGTCTGGATTTTGGTTTAGGGTTGTGACTGGATTTTGGAGGTGGAGGCTGTGTGTTTGGATGATTTTTGTGTGGTGGTTGGTGGTGATTTTTGTGGGTTGTTGGGGTGTTTTGTTTGAAGGTTGCGACTGGATTTTTAGTTGAGATCGAGTAGAGAAGAAGATGTGCGGTGGCGACACAGTTGCTGGGTTTTGTAGTCGACGGAGCCCGGTTTCTGTTAGCGGAGTCCGATTTGCTATGAACCTGTTGAATGAATGACTGATTCTCACCTGTTTTTTTTTTTTCTCTTCTTTGTTTATCTAAATATATGTATAGATTTTGGATCTTGATCCAAAGATGAGTTTTTTTTTTCTTCTAATTTTTATATTTATCTCTTTTGTTCTTTTGATGCCATGAAATTGTTTTTTTTTTTTTTTTTTTGTGGTGATGATGATGAAGATGATAGATGGTTATTGGGTGGTGTACCAGTGTTTGTGGATTTTTTTTAAAAATAAATTATTTTGGTTATTTTTATTAAGTTACCTCTCTATCCTTATATCACTTGATTGTTTTTAAGGGTAAAAATATCTTTTAAGTTTTCAACTAATAACTCAAGGGTAATTGTGTCTTCTCGCTTTCAGTTGGTGCCAAAAGTAACTTTTCTAACAGATTGTTAACAGTAGGGGAGAAAATGGCGAATTCTAAAACTAGAGGGGGTAAAACGACGTTGATTTAAACGTTAGGGAAGAAATTAATAATATCCCTTTTTAAAATATTGACGACACTATTTGACTGGATTTCTACTATATTTACATGAACGAATTACACCCACCTCCCCTGAGGTTTGCTAAATTACAGATGAAAACAGCTTTATCATTAACTAACACTCACCTCCCCTCCCGTCAGTCAACGTCCGTTACATTTAGCCTTTGACCTTGTCAGACCATGTAAAAGTCAAAAATACCCCTAGGTATGTCTATTTACTTTTATAACCCCAAAAAAAGACAAAAACTAAAATAAAAAAAAAAATCATATTACAAATAAAATAAAATAAAAAGAAATTTATTTAAAAAATAAGATTAATTGAAAATTAATAATGTTTTTAAAATTAAATAAGATTTATAAATTTTTTTATGAGTAAAGATTCGAATTAAAAAAAAATAACGATTTTTTTTTAAAAAAAATGCTGGTCCAGCTATTTAAAAAATATATATTTAAATTTTTTTAAATAAAAATAGAGATTATTGAAAAAAAATGGGTTTGAAAATTTACAAAAACAAAATTAAAAAACAAAAAAAACAAAAAAAAACAAAACAATAATCAAGTTCCAGTTCATCGAGTTCATTGACCATCATCATCAGAAAATTCATCAAATTCCATAATTTACAAACCAAACAATAATTCACCAATTTATCAAGTTCAAAACCCAGAATTACACCACCCAACCCAATCACCAACAGCTTCACAACCAAACCCAACCACCACATATTCGAAACCAAACCCAACACCATCCACCATAGCCACCATCAGATTCAACAACCAAAACCACCAAAATCCAGAAACCACCACCATCCCACAACCCAATAACAGCCAAATCTGTCAAAATAAAGAAGATGGAGACAAGAAAGAGAAAAGGAGAAAAGGAAAGAAGACGATCGGCGGCGAGAGGAGATCGATCGAGCACCAATCTACTCATTTGGAAGGAGATCGAGTGCCAATCTTCGCGTCCAGAAGGAGATCGAGCGCCGATCTTTTCGTTTGGATGACGATCGGCGCTTGTAGAGGTGGTGGTTGGAGTGATTTGGTGGGTTAGGGTGGCGGCTAGGGTTTGGTGTATGAGTAGTGGTAGGTACGGTTTGGCTAGGAAATGGTGGTGGAGAAGAAGAAGATAGTGATTGGTGGAGAAGAATGAAAGATCTGTTTTAATGAAAGAAAAAAAAAAAGGAAAGTTAATTTCCTAAATCCCAACCACACATTAATTTTGTTTTTTTTAAAAATAAAAAATGTATCTATTTTAAATGAAAAAAAATGGTGGTGTTTGTTGAAGAAAGAGACAGACAGATGATGATGATTTGCTGATCAACGCAGTTCATCTTCCTGCTACAACCAAAACACAGTTGATGTAATTAGTTTTTTTTTTTTAATTTATATTTTTAATATTCTTTTCTAATTTGGGTTTGAATAAAATGATGACTGGAAGAAGATGATTGGGGTTTGGATAAAATTTGGAAGAAGATGATGATGATTAGGGTTTGGATAAAATTTGGATTTTAAGATGATGAAGATGATTAGGGTTTGGATAAAATTTGGGTTTTAAATATTTTGCCTTGGTATAATATTTTATTTTATTTTTTGTATATAAATATATTTTCTTTTTTATTTTCCTTTTGTATCAATATTTTTTCTTTTTTAATCTGACGTGTACAGTATATAAGTTATGAAAGGACGAAATTACCCTTCCTCACAAAGTCAACGGTTAGATTAGACGGACGTTGACTGACGGGAGGGGAGATGAGTGTTAGTTAATGATAAAGTCGTTTTCATCTGTAATTTAGCAAACCTCAGGGGAGGTGGGTGTAATTCGTTCATATTTACATATATGGAGAATTGAATACACCTTCTAAAAAAAATAAAAATTTTTGAATACACAAAAATTTGAAATTTCAATCAATTGAAGAATTTAAAAAAAAATATTTATTATTTCCACTACAACGACCATCAACTATACAACAATTGTACAACACTCTCTCTCTCTCTGTCTCTATCTCTCTCTCTCTGGTGCGCGCGTGTCTGCGCGTGCGCCCACCATGCCGAACTATTACCAGCAGCAGCAGCAGCACCACCGCTCCACTCCTCTACTCTCCTCTTCCACCTCCTCCTCATCCTCTTCGTTCACGTCGAAGCTTCTTCTACTCCTCACTCTGCTCCCACTGTCTCTGGCTCTGATGGCATTCGTCCTCCAATGGAAGGGAGACAGCGGTCTCACCGATCCCGCAAACGCCGCTTCCTCCACCTCCCGATGGGCCCCACATGGGTCCCACCTCCAGAACCACGAAGTTTTCCCGGGCATGGAGATCTCTTCTTCCTCTGTTTCTCCTAAAGGTCAACATTTCTCGCAGTCTGATTGCCTTAGTCTCGGACATAGTGGGTCGCCTTCGTTCCCGTACTACAGGGACTGGAAGCTCGATTTCGAGATCAATTTGAAGCCTAAGGTATCTGGGTGGCTTTCTTTTTCCGGTTAATCCTTGTTTTATTTTGGGTGGATCGAGACTGATCTGCTTCTGGGTTTTGCATTTTGTTTATTTGTTTCTGGTGGGTACTGTTATTTTTTGTGTTTCATTGATGCTTGTGGTTAGTTACTGATTTTTGGGATTGATCTGTAATTTGGATTTTCATTTTGGTGATGGAGTTTTCATTGATGCTTGAATGTTCTGCTGTATGTGAATATATATGGTTGCCATATCTCAAGCTCAGATTTTTACTTCAACTGTCACTGCAAAACCTTCGATTATATACCTAGTACTGGGAAGAGCCTTTCAGTTTGATGGTTTGATTATGTTAGAACGTTCTTCAGTGTTAAATTGTTGTAATGTTTGGGTTCTCTATGAGTCGTATTTTTTTTTTTACGATGCAATGTTCTTCTCGTGTCTGTATAAATATGTAACTGTAATATTTGTTTAAATCCTTATTTAGATATGTGTTACGACAAGTACATCAGCCGGCTTAGATCAAATTCTGCCTTGGATTTTCATTTTGGTGATGGAGTTTTCATTTTGAATGTTCTGTTGTATGTGAATATGGTTTTACATATCTCAAGCTCAGATTTTTACTTGAACTGTCACCGCAAAACTATTGATTCTACTTGGAAAACTTTCGACTATATACCTAGTACTTGGAGATTATTTTAAAATGTTCTTTGGTGTAAAAATTGCTGTAATGTTTGGGTTCTCATTGAGGTGTCCCACTCATATTATTTTTTATGAGGCAATGATCTTCTCGTGTCTGTATTAGCTTATATGTAACTGTAATATTTGCTTATAACCTTATGTAGATATGTGTTACGACAAGTACATCAGCTGGCTTAGATCAGATTCTGCCTTGGATGTTTTATCACAAGGTTATTGGAGTCACAACCTTTTTCCTTTTTGTGGAAGGAAAGGCTGCATCCCCAGATGTATCTAAAGTTCTGGAATCTATTCCTGTGAGTTAATATAACCCTCTCTTTTCCTAAGTGTTTCAGAAATGGAATCATCACAATTTGATTTACATTTGCTGGTTGTTTAATGTTTGTATGAATATTAATTTTGTGTTGCTTTGTCAGGGAGTGAAAGTGATATACAGAACCAAAGAGCTGGAGGAGCAACAGGCTAAAAGGTTTGTTGATTTTTCCCCTTCGACTTCCATAGTTGAATCCCTTGTTGGGATTTAGAGTTGCTACTTTTTCCTTTTCATCTTTTTTGTTGTATATCTCTTTGTATCTATTGATAACGTTTCAAATGATTAGACTGTCCATATTTTATGTGTATATAGCTCATGCAACTTCTCAGCTAGAGCTTTAACTTGATTTTTTTTTGTCTTTTTTTCATGATATCTTGGTTCACATTATTGTCTTCTTTTGGGGTCCATCAGTCGTATCTGGAATGAGACATGGCTATCTAGTTTCTTTTACAAACCGTGCAATTATGAGCTATTCGTGAAGCAATCTCTCAATATGGAAATGGCTATTGTCATGGCAAGGGTATGCATTATGAACTATTGTAATCTCTCAATATATAATGTTTATTATTCTTAGTCATTGATGGATGATGAGTACTGAATTTAGTTTGATCAATCTGTTTTGTTACTCATTAACATATTAGGATGCTGGCATGGACTGGATACTTCATCTGGACACTGATGAATTGATACATCCAGCGGGTGGTCGTGAGTATTCATTGAGGCAATTGCTTCTTGATGTGCCTGGGAATGTAGATATGGTCATATTCCCAAATTATGTAGGTGCCATCATTTAGATTTTAAAATTTTATGTTAGTGATGATAACAATTAAGTAACTTCTAACAATACCATGCCAACTTTTTCCCCCTTTCTCTAATTTGGCTTGGCATATAAATAATGGTGATATTTATTATTGTGTAGGAGAGTAGTGTCGAAAGAGATGATATCAAGGATCCTTTTAGTGAGGTAAATCTCTTTTATTTTATTGTCAAACTTCCGTGCTTTTGTCTTGATTTGATAGATTTAACTTTTGAAGTTAGAGTAATCTGTTTGAGACAGATAAATATTTTGGGGTGCTATGATATGTTATGTAATATATCAATTATCAATTTACACATGTTCAATCTTTCGCACTAGTTAGTCTAAACTTCCATTCTACCATTCTCATGATGAGTTCATTTTGCACTGCCAGAAAAAAATAAATTGATATTTTCCTAATCAGTTGATCTGTTTAATGTTTATGATACACTCTCAATTCATTAATGTCTAAACGAAACTCACATTCATGTATAATGCATGTGCAACTTAATGAATTCATGAGAAAATAAATAAGAGCAGGATACCTGCACAAGTCAGTTTTTTATTTTTTAAAATGTCTCTATAGAGGCGATCAACTTTAGAAAATAAAAAAGTGAGATTCTGACATTTGTCTACCGAATTGATGAGAGAAGTGAGTGGAAGTTGAGGCTGGGTGATTTGAGTAAATGGTAATGGAAGTAATGTGGAAAAATTCTCCTGTTTATAAATTATAAGAACATTTATAATTTTGCCGAATAATTTTTAAATGAGAAATGTCCTAGGAACTTGTTTTCATCGGTAAGATATGTCATTTCTGTCATCTTTTTTTCTAGATCCTGCATTAATATTTGGAATAAATCTTATTCCTGTATTGGTGTGAACAGGTTTCAATGTTCAAGAAGAACTATGACCATCTTCCTAAGGATACATACTTTGGTATGTACAAAGAATCAACTCGGGGTAACCCCAACTACTTCTTGACTTATGGAAATGGGAAATCAGTTGCTCGAATTCAAGATCATCTTCGTCCTAATGGTGCACATAGGTGGCACAACTATATGAAAACCCCAAAGTATGTAATGTTATTGTCTTATACAGACACTGAATCTGTTGTTTTTTTCTTAATCTTATAATGCATAGTTGCATACATCTACCCGCATCATCTCGTAAGTCCAGTAAAGAAGATAGTAGTTTGTATGAGTCAACATTATCTAATTCTCAAATGTGAATGAGTACATGTGCTTTTGGTTCTCTTGCCCTTCTCTTATGAAGGATTATAATGTACATAATTGCTATTTTTTTTCCTAAACCCTTACTTTGTTATTGGTATTGCTTCTGTTTAACTGTGTTGGTAGTAAAGGGCTATTGTTCTAATTGACTTCCATGTGACTAATTATATTTGTTCTTGTTTTTCTCAGTGAGATCAAATTGGAGGAGGCTGCTGTTCTACACTACACATATGCTAAATTTTCAGATCTTACGTCTAGACGTGATCGGTGTGGCTGCAAGCCCACAAAGGAGGATGTCAAAAGATGCTTTATGTTGGAATTTGATAGATCTGTGAGTTCAATGCCTTCAATTGTGTTTCATGTTTATTTGCTCTTCTTTTACCACTGCTAACTCTCCATGAATAAGTGGCAGCATAGATAGGAATATAGAGTTCTTTATTACCAATTTGATAGAATTTATCATACCTTTCTCTATTCTTGCTTTGCTTAAATCAATATCTTGATGTAGGGTTAGATCACTATGCTAGTCAGCACTTGGATTTATATATGATGTTAGTCCTATTTGATGATTCATTCACCTGAAAAAATGTTACGCATTGCAGGCATTTATAATTGCTTCAACAGCAACTGAAGAGGAAATGCTAAATTGGTAAATACTTTAAATGATGATGCTTAATATCGCTTTCCCGTCGCTTCATGGTTTCTTTCTTCCCCGTTTTGAGTTCATTGGCACTTCATGAATTCATGCTGCAAATGGATGAAGATATTTTGTTTTAATAACTTTTATCATTGCATTCTTTTTCTTTTTATTGGTCTTCTATATTTTTTATTATTATTACTGAAATTTGTAGCCTCTTGTTTTCTCTTTTAGGTACCGTGAACACATTGTGTGGGGTGACAAGGACATCAAAATGAAACTTCTCAGGAAGGGAATTCTAACTCGCATATATTCTCCCATGGTAAGCATGATAATGGTGTTTTTTAACTGATGTTAAACTAAATAAGAGTGAAAAAGAAACAGAAGGGTATAAAACTACTTTCAAATGTTCATCATTTATTAAGAGGAAGAAGAAAATGGGAAAAAAGAGAGGGGAGTGAGGTAGTCATTCGGCAGCTTAGCCTGCGACAGAACACCTTATGCAGTTTATCTCTTGCCAGTAAAATTGATATTGCCTTATGGTGGCTAACCACTTCTAAACGTTTCTCTTGGATTTCCTATTAGTTTATTTCACATTAATTCAATTTATTTTTTTGGTTCATAACAGGCCATAATACAAGGTTTAAGAGAGTCGGGCGTGTTCTCCTCTGTTATTGCATCTGCCCAGACAACTCTTTCAAAGAAAAAGTTCTTAGCATCCATTGACAGTAGTAACTCATCAAGAGCTGCTGCTTCTCAATCCCTTCCTTCAAGAAAGGTTGATAATAGAAGCAAAGAGCACCAGGCCACTGCTAGGAGGGTCTTGAATATTGAAGCTATCGAGTCTCATCATGAAGCTGCTGTGCCACCACTGTCTCCGCCTGGAGTAAATGATGATGATCATCTCCTCATAGAAGCTTGATAGATTTCCTCGCCTGATTGCTTCTTGTTCTTCTCCTTCCTGTTTAAATGGTCGGTTGATTTATTAACTAAACGTGCTTTAAAGGGAGGAATCAGGAGTGAAAAGACAAAGAAAGAGCAAGACGGGCTTCGTATTGTGGCATATCCAGATATCTTTGGTTCATTTGGTTCTTCCCGATCTTTCCCCAAGCGCTGCTGGACATTTTGAAGAGAGATTTCTTATCGACTCTTTAACTTTTATCAATGTATAGATTAGAAACCACAGTTATTACATTTGAAGTGGGATATCATTACTCTCAATTACTTGTGTACAAATTGAAGAAAAAACAAAGATTAGAATATAATTTTTCTGTGAGAACTTGGCAATCTGGCTTTGATATTATTGGTTTGTCTATATTTTCTATTCTCGAGTCCCTGAGCATCTTGAAATATGTAGCTTGAAATATGTAGCTTGTTATTGGATTGACAATGCCTCCGAAATCGAAGGGGTCAGCAATCTTTATAGGAGTTCCCTCTGCAGAGATTGGAGAACCTGAAGGACCATTCTTCCATGCTGCATTCAATTCATTATAAGTATATATATCTTATATCAATCAAATGATCAATCCATTTCAATTGATGAATACATACCAGTTGTGACAAGTGCTGATTTGATGGCGGCTGGGGACCAATCAGGGTGTGCAAGTTTGAGAAGCGCCACGATGCCTGAGACATGAGGAGTTGCCATTGAAGTTCCAGAGAGCACATCAAATCCGTTAAAGCTGAATGGACTAATTGGAGAAGTGGCTGCTAATATGTTCACACCAGGTGCAGCAATATCTGGCTGTGTAATCCACACAAGATAACAAGGGCCTCAAGTCAACAATGTTGCAACCATTGAAAATTTATCAGAAATGCACAATTTAAGTTGCAGAATATACCTTGAGAATTTCAGGTGCTATGGAGTTAGGACCCCTTGCTGAGAAAATGGCCACTTTGGGTGAAACAAGCTTGCTATCAAATGTACTAGAAGGCAACACCTTTACAACAGGAAACCTGTGTATTCAAATCCGTAAACTTGTGATAGTAATCCTAACCATGAAGACGAATATAGATATGAAATCGTGTGTATAAATATATACCTGGTGGAACGGGCATACAAGAGTATTTGACTCGCAACTTCAGGGTTAACTTCAACGCATGCAAAGTCAATTGTGCAATGAGCGAAGTCATAAGCCGGATTTCTAGCGAAAAGAACCCCAGCAACACCTATCGCTTTCACTCGTGTCAGGTTAACTCTAAGAGGTGCTGAGGGGAATACAAGAACCACTTTTCCAGCTACCAAAGTTGCATTAAGCAGTAGAGCTTCATTTTTGCTGCAAGTGGATAAATTAATGAAGAAATTATTGGATTAGTTAGAATTTAATTATATGCTTAAGAAAATTCAGTTGAACTATCAATAGCTACGTACCCTTCTGCAGAAGCTGTATAGAGTTCATCCAATTCTAGGTACACTATGCCCGTAAAATCAATTGTCTTTCCTATATACGTTGATTGACCCTGCAGTGAATTGTATGGAAAAAAATCAATAACTGTTTACAGAGAGTGTGCTAAATTCACCACCGTGAGAAAGACTAATGTACCGTTAGAGTTTTGTTGTTCCCGAGTGTTATAAGTGTAGGAAATGCTCGATCAGTGCTACTTGCTGCGACAGTTAAGTTCCATGGTGCTGTGTTCTGCACTGTCTGAGATGTCGGTCCATCATTTCCAGCTGCACACACCACAGGGATGCCTTTGGCCACAGCATGGAAGGAACCAGTTGCAATTGCATTATGTTGATCAACTTCTGGGAGCAAAGGAATTTCTGAAGCGATTGAAACTGATATCACATGAACACCGTCATGTATGGCTTCATCGAAGGCTTTTAGTATATCGGCAGCTGCACATTGTCCTCCTTTCACATTCCAGCAGACCTTGTACATTGCTAAACGAGCAAGTGGTGCACCGCCTCTTGCAACACCATTACCGAGGCCTTTGTAGTTTGCGTTTTTCACAAATGCACCAGCAGCTGTGCTTGATGTGTGTGTTCCATGTCCATTAGCATCTCTTGGGGAGAAGAATTCAATAGTTCCAGATGTGTTAAATCCTTTTCCTTACTCAGCAAGCAATCCATCGATGAACCAACGAGCGCCGATTATCTTTCTATTACAGTAAACTGTTGCATTGAATCGGTCTCCTGATTCACAAGTACCTTTCCAACCAGATGGAACCGGTCCTAGTCCTTCATCACTGAAAGATTCAGACTCTGGCCATATTCCTGTATCGATGAGACCGATGATACTTCCTTCTCCCAATTTGCTATTGTAAAGAAGATTATACAGGCCAAGAAAATCCCAACTCCTGGTGGTTTTCAGGCTGAAAATGCTATTCGGTATGACTTGAACAACACCAGGTGTCTCTGGTATAAAAAATTATGACAACTTTCAGATTTCATGAACTAAAACCAGAACAAACAATAATATTTGTTTCAAAAAATACCCGAAAGCTTTTGTGCTTGAGACTCAGTAAGCTTGGCTGCAAATCCAGAGAAGCCATGTTTGTAATTGTACACCATCAATTTGGAGGCCTCTTCCTTACTACAAAATTAAATTTTCATGTAAACCATATACTAAACACAGAATTTTCATGTAAGCCATGATTATAATCTATTTTGCTAACTTCATTCATGACATACCTTCCCACAGTTTTCGCAAGCATTTCATGATGCGAATCTATGACCAACTTCGGATCATCATGCTGCCTCTCTCCCAGATAAACAATATGAACCTATATACAAATGCACAAAGAAAACACAATTTCATAAAAATATTTATATGACTACTAAAGCTTGATTTCCATATACTCTGAAGTGAAAATTAAATACATTGCTTTTCGCCTCTATCTTCATCAGCATAAAGTGACTAAACAGTAGTAGTAGCAACAATGGCATACTCGGGTTGCTCATCTTATCTGTGTGAATTATGAGTAGCACAAGCTATTGAAACTTTGATGCTGGTATGGTGCTTCAGTGAAGTTAGTAGTGCTGTTATTTATAGTAACTCAACAGATTGTCAGGTTCTGAGAAATTTATTATACAGTCATTTTCGCTGCCGGCAGAGACTTTTGACTCCATGAGAAACTTGTAAAATATTTGAGTCTGTCTCCTGGATTGTCCAGCAGAAAAATTTTCTATTTCTACATGTAAAAGTGTACAGTGAGATACTGAGATTAATAGCCAAGCAATAATAAATTGGTTTTTATGATGGCATCTGGGATTTCATTTTTCAGAGATTCTAGTATTTGCCAATGCCTTATTCTAAGAATTTATTAGAGAATACGGACGTCTGCATTAGAGAATGACTATACATTTGTAAATTATACCGACTCAGCTCATTGTTGTGATGTTTTTTTTAATCTGGGCAGGCCAATTATAGATTTGTTTAAGCCGTTTAGTGATTTATGTATCCTAGACTGCTTCTTGACCATCTTTTTACATGGCTTTTTGTTCGTGCTTGATAGTTCTTGTAGGTTTTGTTATTTTGTATTTTACTTTGCAAGGGCCCCAAGGCTCACTAAATTTATCAATAATTAAGTAGCTAGCAAGTGGTCATTCCAAATATTAGTCACCGTTTTTGTCCTTTTCCCCTGTAATTATAATGAATTAAATTTCTATTTCGGATCCTTTCACCGTTTATTAGTACTAAACGAGTCCGTCTATCATCTTTCAGCATTTTAATCAAACCTTGAGATTTCATATTTAAGTATATCATAACTTTATTTCCATTCCATTGACAATGAAACGAAACATAATTTGGGACTCAATCTCTCAAACTGGCTATAGAGTTGATCATGGACCAAAAGGACTCTTTTTAATTAGTGTTTGATCATGGACCAAAGTTGGCCTCAAATTAATGCTATGCCAATGTATGCCCCCATGGTCCAAAGGCAAATTTTGTGTCAAAAATTCTATTACGTATTGAAATATACACTTCGTAATTTTCTCCTAAAGATTCTCTTATTAATCCCGTTAGGTTTTTAGTTTTTTATTGAAATATCCACAAAGACCTTCGAACTATGGTCTATTGTGATATTACAAGAAATATTATTTTCTATGCAATATTATAATTTTGTAGCGACCTAAAACAGAGCAATGGCAAGAGGTTTCTTGGGCTTCACATAATCACATAATTCAGTACATATGTTTTTATAATGATGATTGAGGTTCGAATTAAGATTAATTTTTGATAAGAAAAATGTATCAAAATGTCGAGGCTATTTATATTACTGCCTCTCAACTAATCAGGAAGTTACAATTCATATGATCGTGCAGCGGTGGCGTGGAGTACACTTCATATAATTTACAATTCTAAATTTACTAAAACACTGAAATCTATCTTTATCAGGAAATTAAAAAATAATCTATATAAATATACATATGTTAACTCCATTCCTTTTCACAATTAATTTCTCATACATATTTTTGTTGTCCTTCACGTACACCCTCTTCTTCTCTCACATTTATAATTTCCTTCTCCAAAAGTATTCTTTTCAAGAATGTTTCCGATGATAACAACTGATCATCATCATCAAGTTATGAAGAATAATGAAGTACCGGCCATCGGTTACCGATTTGATCCGACCGACAAAGAGCTCATTGCGGATTACCTCTTCAACAAGGTACATGGAAATCCACTTCCATCTACTACTGCTGTCAAAGAATGTGATGTTTATGGTGACAGCCATGCATGGAAGGGACTGTTCGAAGCCTTGGAAGAAGACACTCTCTACTTCTTTACAAGATTGAAGAAGAAGGCTGAAAAAGGTAAAAGAATAGATAGAGTGACTGATTCGGGTACGTGGAAGGGTCAGCAAGGTGATAAAGAAATATTTTGTTACAATGGCAATCAAATGGTCCACATTGGATCCAAAAGCAACTTCTCGTTCATCCCTAAAGATGGAGTTAAAGAAAGTCGCGGCACGTGGGTGATGCACGAGTACCGGTTGAAAGGCTGCCAACTCGATCAAAACACCAACTCGTACGTGCTTTGCAGAATCAAGAAGATGAAGAAGAAGGGTAAAAAGGGATGGGCTGCTTCAGATTATTATGATGATGATGATGATGATAATGGATCAAGAACCGCCCAGTTTAGTCCAAGTGATCATGATGTTGGTGTGGCTACAACAGAAGCAGATTTCCAAACTCATCAGCAGGCTGCAGATAAAGAAATTTTTTCTTATAATGGCAATCAAACGGTCCACATTGGATCAAGAAAAAAGTTCTCGTTCATCCCTAAATTAGAGGGCATTCAAGAAACCAAATGGTACGGTCTAAGTGATGATCATGATGATGTTCACATGGAAGCTGTTGTGGGTACGACTACGAGAGACGAAGCAGATTTCGAAACCCAGCAGGTTCAGGTTGCTGATACTACAAATACTAGTAATAATAATCTTAATCGAACTATTAGCATTGATGAGGAAATTATGTACTGGCATAAATTAGTATATGGTGATGATGCCACACAGACTTTACAATGAATGAATATATAAATTTCAATTTCTTTTTATATATTTTATATTGCTTCAACTGATTTATAAGTATAGAACCCTAATTCATGGTGTCAATTCTCTGCAACAAAAGACACTAACAAAATAAGCAGAAACCATTGTACGTAATACCTTAGCTATGAATAAAATACTAAAAGTGTATGAGCCAGCTTATTCCAATTATACAAATCTCTGTTTTAACATTATTATTACCGATTTATGATCTTTTAATTCATGAATTACATTTCTCTTTTCTACATGGTTACTTATTTTATTTTATTTTTTATTATTATTTAGGTCATAGTTCCTAATTTTTTTTAGACATTATTGTATTTTTTATAAATAAACTTTCTTATGTATAAATTTTACATTTGGATTTATTGAAGAAATACCAAGTGGAAACGGAGACAACAATGGATTAATTAGGTTAAAGTTATAACTTGAACTCTAAGTAAATTAATTAACCGAACATATGACAATGAATCAAGGACAGGTTCAATCAACAAGTAAAAGATTATATACAAACATCATAGTCATGAGTGAGTATGCCAATCCTACAATTATATACATATATAATACTATACACCATAGTTAAAATTAACAATTTTCTGAAAAAGCAGAAGAAATGGATTCATCCAATCTCCAGAATTTCCAATACATATTTTGCAGTCATATCCAACGATATGTGGTACTCTTTCCATTTTCATTGCAAGGTCACATCACTATAATCCACACCAACTTCAACTCTCCAAACTGTTCCAATTTCTCTTCTTTCCAGGATATATGGCTTGTCCGAAATCGAAGCCTCCACAGCAGATGTTGAATCTTTTACCTAACTCCCCAACTTCAAGTACTTGGTTCCATTCCAGGATTGCTTGGTCGAACGTTGACGATCAGAAGGATTCTGAATTTCTGATTGCTTCTTGTCGGCCAAATCGAGCCAACTGGACCATTTAATGGGTTTGGACCAATTGATATGGCCCACAACCAGAAGCCCAATTACCAAAAACCTTGTTAAAATTAATTAATTATAATAATTAATAAACTTAAATTTACCCTCCATTTTCTTTTCTTATTTTCTTTTATTATTATTATTATTATTATTTTTATTTTTATTTTTATTCCCTTGAAATTTGACCAAAAACCATCCTCTATATAATAAATGTCTAACTGTCAAAACCTAATTATAAAATAAATGCCAGATATGTCTAAAACAAACGATGAAAAATTTTCAAAACTATTAATTGGGTATGTAGTATGTACTGATTCACCTTATTACTTTCAAATTTCCAACACCAATAAATTCAATAACTCAATTAATAAATTGATTTTTTTAAAAAAAAAATACACAATCAAGAGGAAGAAACATTGTGCACTTGCCAATCAGAAACAAGCATTATAGGCCTGCCTTTCCATCCAAGCAAAAGGCACCTTTTTTCACTCCCAAAGTGTAGCCATCACAACCATACACAGACAACATCATTCTAGCTCGGCTCAAACACTTCAACGTACCCCACAACTTGAAACCCTGCTCTTTCCGATTGCCTTCTCCATTGATCCGCTCTCTCGTGCCTTGGTATGGTTATTGAAGGTACATTTACATCCAGAATTGATGGTTTTTTATCAGGGCACATTGTCGGTTTCCCTGCAAGCAGCCTAAAGATAGCAGAATTGTTATAGCTCATGGCACAAAGGTAGTGTCACGGGGAGTTTTCGCGAAAATAATCTCAACAGCATCTGCTGCTTTTACAAATTTTGTGGCATTTGGTAATCTATGATACAGTGAGGGGAATATGAGCACCACTTTACCAGGCCAGCTACCAAACTTGCCTCAAGTGATGGATTTTGAGATTCACTGAAAGTTTGTAAATGAAGGAAGTGAATTACAATTAAAATTACATTTGCTTCAAAGCATATATATATATTGTACATACCTAGCAACCCTTCTGAAGCGACACTGAGTGTCGTGTCCTCTGCGTATACTAAGCCTGTCAAACCAATCTCATTTTCTATAAATATACCTTGACCCTACAAAGATTGTAATAAATCAATCAATAAAATCAGTACTCGGACAAACCATTGTTCGATTTTGATTATATTAGCAGAACAATGAAGACTATATATGCATACATACCACTAGAGTTTCGTTGTTCCCAAGTGTTATGGGTGAAGGAAATGAACGATCAATGGTACTAGCCGTGACTGTTAAGATCCATGGGGATGTGTACACTGTCTCAGCTGTAGGCACACCCTCTCCCATGTTGCTAGTATGAAGAAGGTTTGGTGATCAGTGAGAAGAGAGGCCAAGGAAATCCCAACTCCTGGTCGTTTTCAGGCTAAGAATTCTATTTCGTATGACTGGAACAACACCAGGAAACTCTGAATGTGATCATCAGAAATATAAAAGCACATTCATATTCATGTTTCACTTGAAAAGGAAGAAGAAGAATAAAAAGCAACAATATTTGTTTTAACACAAGTACCAGAAAGCTGCTGTTACTTGATCAAAAATTAAACGGACCCGTTTCAGGTAACATATGCAGTTTCGATGTAAAGAGAGATGGATTTTGTTTTGTGTTTTGATGGGTTCTTCTTCTTCTTCTTAGACTTGGCATCATTTTTGCCATTTTTTTTTTTTTGGATATGTGAAGCTGCTGAGAAGAGAATAGGGAAGACTTTTTGACAGAGATTGGTTGCTTTAGGCTTTTCTGGGGGCTTTTCTGTAATTTACAGCCACACAATTGGAAAAGATGACGACGTGAGCACGTCATCATATTTTAACGGAATAAGTATTGACATCCCCGACCACGTCATCGAATACTCAGGGACATATCAGCACATGGTTACAGAATAAAGAACCGACACGTGATTATCATATACATGTTGACGTGGCTCACTGTACACGTCAACAGATGTACTTGGCTAAGTACTGACGTGCCCACTCACGTCATTAATATATGGGACACGTCATCACCATAAAAAACACCTCTGCTTCTTCTGTACGTGTGAATGGCTCTGTTTCTCTCTGAACAAGGAAGATAGGTCACTCTCACAGATGGCAGATTGTATATCGCGATTCGTGAACTCAAAACGACACGTCGTTTCATCAGCAGCACCGGCGACAATTTCCTTATCTGGGTACAGCTGCTAGCCGAGCTTATCTGTTTTTTTTTTTTCTCCATCTGATGAGAGGGAACAAAACCTTCATTACTCTCAAATTGAAGTTAAAATTGAATCAATTAGCTGCTTATTATGAGTATTTATGTTTCAAGTTTTGATCTTTTTGAAGTTTGAAAGATGCTAATTTAGGGTCTCCAACATTTGTCACAGTTCTAGTGAGGACTATGGTGGAGTTCATGAGTATGGTTTTGAGAATTAATGGGGTTTCACTTGGGCACATTGTTTGTTTCCCTGTAAGCCCGGAAATCGTCTAGTTGTTGTAGCTCATGGCACATTTGAATTGGAGAAGTGACAGCTAATATGTTCACACCAGGTGCAGCAATATCTGGCTGTGTACTCCACACAAGATAACAAAGGCCTCAAGTGAGTCAAGTCAACAAACGTTGCAACCATTGACAATTTGTAATAAGCTTGGATATTCATTGATTTGTAATAAGTGATCTTGTGATTGATTAAATGGTGATTATTTTTCATGGAAAATTGTGATTGAATCTGCTGAATTATCATGATATGCTTCTGGGTTTGTTTGTTTTTCCAATTTCGTTTTAGCTAGATTCTGATATACTGTTCTTCCAATTGGATACTTTGAAACTTTGGTGCACCTTCCTGGTTCTTCTGTTCTCAGTATTATGTGAAGTTCTTGTTTTTACTCTTATTTCAATTGTTATGTTTGTGAATTGTGAACCTTTTAATATTGTTACAGATAGAACTTATTAGGAAATTAGTTTCATCATATGAAACTAATTATTAAAACTTCTTAGGCATAGAACTTATTTCAATTAATGCATAGTTTCATACATTACCCACATCATCTAGTAAGTCCAGTAAAGAAGATAGCAATTTGTATGAGTCAACATTATCTAATTCTCAAATGTGAATGAATACATGTGCTTTTGGTTCTCTCCCCCTTCTCTTATAAAGGATTATAATGTACTTAACTGCTATTTTTTTTCCATAAACCCTTATTATGTTAATGGTATTGCTTCTGTTTTACTGTGTTGGTATTAAATGGACTATTGTTCTAATCGTCTTCCATGTGACAATAATTATATTTGTTCTTGTTCTTGTAAGTGGGATCAAATTGGAGGAGGCTGCTATTCTGCACTTCCTCTAGACGTGATCGGTGTGGCTGCAAGCCCGCAAAGGAGGATGTCAAAAGATGCTTTATGTTGGAATTTGAGAGATCTGTGAGTTCAATGCCTTCAATTGTGTTTCTTGATTATTTGCTCTTCTTTTACCACTGCTAATTCTCCATGAATAAGTGGCAGCATAGATAGGAATATAGAGTTCTTTATTATCAATTTGATAGATCTGCAAGTTCAATGCCTTCAATGTTGTTTACGCTAAACTAGAAGAATTGAAAGCAGAATAGGAAAGATTTAGCTTTTTTGCTGATTTAAGAATTTTGATGGCAAGCTGAGCTATTTCATGAATGAGATAAAATTTATCATGCTTTTATCTATTCTTGCTTAGCTTAAATCAATATCTTGATATAGGGTTAGATTACTATGCTTGTCAGCACTTGGATTTGTTTATGATTTTTGTCGTATTTGATGACTCATTCCCCTGAAATAATGTTATGCATTGCAGGCATTTATAATTGCTTCAACAGCAACCGAAGAGGAAATGCTAAATTGGTAAATACTTTAAATGATGATGCTTAATATCTCTTTCCCGTCGCTTCATGGTTTCTTTCTTCCCCGTTTTGAGTTCATTGGTACTTCATGAATTCATGCTGCAAATGGATGAAGATATTTTGTTTTAATAACTTTTATCATTGCATTCTTTTTCTTTTTATTATAATTTTGTAGCGACCTAAAACAGAGCAATGGCAAGAGGTTTCTTGGGCTTCACATAATCACATAATTCAGTACGTATGTTTTTATAATGATGATTGAGGTTCGAATTAAGATTAATTTTTGATAAGAAAAATGTATCAAAATGTCGAGGCTATTTATATTACTGCCTCTCAACTAATCAGGAAGTTACAATTCATATGATCGTGCAGCGGTGGCGTGGAGTACACTTCATATAATTTACAATTCTAAATTTACTAAAACACTGAAATCTATCTTTATCAGGAAGTTAGAAAATAATCTATATAAATATACATATGTTAACTCCATTCCTTTTCACACTTAATTTCTCATACATATTATTTTTGTTGGCCTTCACGTATACCCTCTTCTTCTCTCACATTTATAATTTCTGTCTCCAAAAGTATTCTTTTCAAGAATGTTTCCGATGATGACAACTGATCATCATCATCAAGTTATGAAGAATAATGAAGTACCGGCCGTCGGTTACCGATTTGATCCGACCGACAAAGAGCTCATTGCGGATTACCTCTTCAACAAGGTACATGGAAATCCACTTCCATCTACTACTGCTGTCAAAGAATGTGATGTTTATGGTGACAGCCGTGCATGGAAGGGACTGTTCGAAGCCTTGGAAGAAGACACTCTCTACTTCTTTACAAGATTGAAGAAGAAGGCCGAAAAAGGCAAAAGAATAGATAGAGTGACTGATTCGGGTACGTGGAAGGGTCAGCAAGGTGATAAAGAAATATTTTGTTACAATGGCAATCAAATGGTCCACATTGGATCCAAAAGCAACTTCTCGTTCATCCCTAAAGATGGAATTAAAGAAAGTCGCGGCACGTGGGTGATGCACGAGTACCGGTTGAAGGGCTGCCAACTCGACCAAAACACCAACTCGTACATGCTTTGCAGAATCAAGAAGATGAAGAAGAAGGGTAAAAAGGGATGGGCTGCTTCAGATTATAATGATGATGATGATGATGATAATGGATCAAGAACCGCCCAGTTTGGTCCAAGTGATCATAATGTTGGTGTGGCTACAACAGAAGCAGATTTCCAAACTCATCAGCAGGCTGCAGATAAAGAAATGTTTTCTTATAATGGCAATCAAATGGTCCACATTGGATCAAGAAACAACTTCTCGTTCATCCCCAAATTAGAGGGCATTCAAGAAACCAGATGGTACGGTCTAAGTGATGATCGTGATGATCATGATGATGTTCACATGGAAGCTATTGTGGGTACGACTACGAGAGACGAAGCAGATTTCGAAACCCAGCAGGTTCAGGTTCAGGTTGCTGATCATACTACAAGTACTAGTAATAATAATCTTAATCGAACTATTAGCATTGATGAGGAAATTATGTATTGGCATAAATTAGTATATGGTGATGATGCCACACATACTTTACAATGAATGAATATATCAATTTCAATTTCTTATTTTTATATATTTTATATTTGCTTCAACTGAATTACATTTCTCTTTTCTACATGATTACTTTTTTTTTTTTAAAATTTTTTTTATTTAGATCATTGTTCTTAATTTTTTTTTTAGACATTATTGTATTTTTTTTATAAATAAACTTTCTTATGTATAAATTTTACATTTGGATTTATTGAAGAAATACCAAGTGGAAACGGAGACAATAATGGATTAATTAGGTTAAAGTTATAACTTGAACTCTAAGTAAATTAATATGTTAACCGAACTCAGTGCCTTAATTATTTGCTTCTTTTACAAGTTATTGAATTTTTTTTAATTAATTATCAAAAAAGGGAACTTGGAAAACTTGGTGGCTTAATTTTAGAATTCTAAATTTACTACAACACTGATATTTCTCTTTATATAAATTTTAGTAGTGGTATGTGGCATTACAATAGATTGTTTTACAAGTAACAAAGACAGAGCATATGACAATGAATCAAGGACAAGTTCAATCAACAAGTAAAAGATTATACACAAACATCAAACTCAGTGAGTATATATGCCAATCCTACAATTATATACATATATAATAGAGGAAATAGGAGTATATAGCATTTTTTTAATTTTGAATTGTACAAATATCAAACTTTAATAACTCTTGTTTTAATAGCACCAAAAATGGAATTTGGACAAAAATACCCCCCAACTTCTTTTCTTTTCTCTTGTGTGTCCTCACCTTCTTCTTCCTTTTTCCAAAACCTCCATTGATGGAGCTTCAATGGAGGTGCCACCGCCGACCGGCGAGTTGACCGGCAAAACCACCGGGAAAACGTTCGTCGAGTGCCAATAATTGTAACCGAAGTGTTCGTTTTCATTTTCGAGCTGTGTAGAGAGAGAAACGAAGCCAAACCCAAACCGTCGCGAATCTTCATCGTCCGATCTATGACGATCCGTCGCGAATCTGATGAAACCGATGGCGCCAACGAACTCGGCGTCGTTCGTTCTTCCAGATCCAACTATCTCTGGAGTCAACCGGCGCCGTCGTCGGATCGTCACTGTTCACCATTGATGGAGGTCGAACAGAATAAGTCCCGAACAAACTTGAATTAAGTCTCGAAAACGCATGAATAAGTCTCGAAAACACATGAATAAGTCTCGAAAACGCATAAAAAAGTCTCGAATTTTCGAGAAAAAAAATAAAAAGGAAAAGAGTAAGTGGGGGTATTTTGGTCTCATCACTTACTTTGGTGCTATTTAAACATGACTTATTAAAGTGGTGCTATTTGCACAAGCCCTCCCCCAAAAAGTGCTATTTATATATACACCATAGTAAAAGTTAACAATTAACATAACGATTTTCTGAAATAGCAGAAGAAATGGATTCATCCAATCTCCAGAATTTCCAATACATATTTTGCAGTCATATCCAACAATATGTGGTACTCTTTCCATTTCCATTGCAAGGCCACATCACTATAATCCACACCAACTTCAACTCTCCAAACTGTTCCAACTTCTCTTCCTTCCAGGATATATGGCTTGTCCGAAATCGAAGCCTCCACAGCAGATGTTGAGTCTCTTACCTCACTCCCCAACTTCAAGTACTTGGTTCCATTCCAGGATTGCTTGGTCGAACGTTGATGATCAGAAGGATTCTGAATTTCTGATTGCTTCATGCTGGCCAAATCGAGCCAACTGGACCATTTAATGGGTTTGGACCAATTGAAATGGCCCACAACCAGAAGCCCAATTACTAAAAACCTTGTTAAAATTAATTAATTATAATAATTAATAAACTCCATTTTCTTTTATTATTATTTTTATTTTTATTTTTATTTTTATTTTTATTTCCTTAAATTTTAACCAAAAACCATCCTATATACAATAAGGCCCAACTTGTTTGATGGGATTGGATAGGAAAGGGCTTATATTTAAACCCTTTCCCATGTTTGGCTCACTGTCAGGGTTGGACAAAATAATCCCATCTACACATTTTATCCAATTGCAATGGGATAAGTTAATACCAACTAAATACATGGGATTCATTTCTTTCCCATCTTCTTTATTACACAATCAGCCCTCTAACTAACTCAGATCATCAATCTTCAAGAACACATCTTCACTCTTCATAAACCCAGATTCTCCAATTCAAAACCCAACATATATCATATATCAAACAATATCTGAACCATCACCATCAACGACAATAACAAAGAAACCTGTAGAAGCATACCCATCATCGGAATTCATCACTAAATAATTATTATCATCATCACTTCTTGAGGCTGCCTCTGATGCCTGGCTTAGGCAGCCAGACCCGCCTTCCATCCGCCGCGGTTAGTCAACGATGCGTCCACCTTCACCGTGTGCTTCTTCGGCTTCGCTTTTCCTATCACGAAGACGTTTGTTTGGAGCTTTGAAACGACAGCGGATTTGGGGATTGTGGACAAAACAGGCAATTGGGAGAAGAAGAAAATGGGTTGTCGAATTTTGAGAGAAAATAATGATCAAAGCTCTTAAGAAATTCAAAGAAGGAGTTGAGAGAGAGAGAGAGAGGGGTCCATGAAGACGGTTATGATGATGAGGAGATTTGGATCTTTATCTATTTTTTATTTTTTATTTTTTATATTTTGAAGTCAAGAAACAGCACAGCAAAAGCTAAGCAAACAAGAAAGAAAAGAGCCTAGTGTGGCCTCCACAAGGGAATTAATACAACTTGGAAAATTACTTTTTTTTTTAAATTTCTTTTTCAATTATATATATATATATAAAAGAAAATATTAAAAACTTGATGAAAATAACGAAAAAAAGAAAAAGAAATTACAAACACCTCCCTTGTACTAAGAAAAACAAAGTCAAGAAGAGGATCCTAATTCCTTACAGGATCTGATCGAAAAGGAAAGATGGTTGTACAAAATATACTTCTAAGTTCTAAGTAATTGACCCATTGATCTTATATCTATCTATATAAAAAATAATCATATAACAAAGATGATTCTTATCTACACAAATAGTACTTAGAAATTGGAATGAGTATGAAAAAATAAACTATACCTTACCTTTTGAGTCGTTCCGATCCAATGACAATTCTTGTGGACTTTTTGACAATGATTATAATCTAGTTCATGACCTATAGGTTTCGTTTTCGGATCAATATCCCAAACTAGCCGTTGTAAACAATTTTATATTCACAAAAGCTACAAAACTTTTACTTGCAAACAACTTTATGAGCACGTTTAATAAATTATTTTAAAGAGTCCTTGGAAAAAAATTGGACTAAATAGCAATTTTAGAAGGACATTTACGAATTTTTCGTTTTCGGATCAATATCCCAAACTAACCGTTGTAAAAAATTTTATATTCACAAAAGCTACAAAGCTTTTACTTGCAAACAACTTTATGAGCACGTTTAATAAATTATTTTAAAGAGTCCTTGCCAAAAAGTTGGATTAAATCGTAATTTTAAAAGGACATTTACGAATTTTTCGTTTTCGGTCCAATATCCCTATCTAACCGTTGTAAAAAATTTTATATTCACAAAAGCTACAAAGCTTTTACTTGCAAACAACTTTATGAGCACGTTTAATAAATTATTTTAAAGAGTCCTTGGAAAAAATTGGACTAAACAGCAATTTTAAAAGGACATTTACGAATTTTTCGTTTTCGGTCCAATATCCCTATCAAACCGTTGTAAAAAATTTTATATTCACAAAAGCTACAAAGCTTTTACTTGCAAACAACTTTATGAGCACGTTTAATAAATTATTTTAAAGAGTCCTTGGAAAAAATTGGACTAAATAGCAATTTTAAAAGGACATTTACGAATTTTTCATTTTCGGTCCAATATCCCTATCTAACCGTTGTAAAAAATTTTATATTCACAAAAGCTACAAAGCTTTTACTTGCAAACAACTTTATGAGCACGTTTAATAAATTATTTTAAAGAGTCCTTGGAGACGTTTATAAATTATTTTAAATCTAAAAGGACATTTACGAATTTTTCGTTTTCGGTCCAATATTCCCTATCTACCCGTAGAAGCTACAAAGCTTTTACTTGCAAACAACTTTATGAGCACGTTTAATAAATTATTTTAAAGAGTCCTTGCCAAAAAGTTGGATTAAATCGTAATTTTACAATGCCATTTACGAATTTTTCGTTTTCAGATCAATATCCCAAACTAGCCGTTGTAAAAAATTTTATCTTCACAAAAGCTACAAAGCTTTTACTTGCAAACAACTTTATGAGCACGTTTAATAAATTATTTTAAAGAGTCCTTGGAAAAAAATTGGACTAAATAGCAATTTTAAAAGGACATTTACGAATTTTTCGTTTTCGGTCCAATATCCCTATCTAACCGTTGTAAAAAATTTTATATTCACAAAAGCTACAAAGCTTTTACTTGCAAACAACTTTATGAGCACGTTTAATAAATTATTTTAAAGAGTCCTTGGAAAATATTTTATCTTCACAAAAGAAAAAATTGGACTAAATAGCAATTTTAAAAGGACATTTACGAATTTTTCGTTTTCGGTCCAATATCCCTATCTAACCGTTGTAAAAAATTTTATCTTCACAAAAGCTACAAAGCATTTACTTGCAAACAACTTTATGAGCACGTTTAATAAATTATTTTAAAGAGTCCTTGGAAAAAAATTGGACTAAACAGCAATTTTAAAAGGACATTTTCGAATTTTTCGTTTTCGGTCCACTATCCCTATCTAACCGTTGTAAAAAATTTTATATTCACAAAAGCTACAAAGCTTTTACTTGCAAACAACTTTATGAGCACGTTTAATAAATTATTTTAAAGAGTCCTTGCCAAAAAGTTGGATTAAATCGTAATTTTACAATGCCATTTACGAATTTTTCGTTTTCAGATCAATATCCCAAACTAGCCGTTGTAAAAAATTTTATCTTCACAAAAGCTACAAAGCTTTTACTTGCAAACAACTTTATGAGCACGTTTAATAAATTATTTTAAAGAGTCCTTGGAAAAAAATTGGACTAAATAGCAATTTTAGAAGGACATTTACGAATTTTTCGTTTTCGGATCAATATCCCAAACTAACCGTTGTAAAAACTTTTATATTCACAAAAGCTACAAAGCTTTTACTTGCAAACAACTTTATGAGCACGTTTAATAAATTATTTTAAAGAGTCCTTGGAAAAAAATTGGACTAAATAGCAATTTTAAAAGGACATTTACGAATTTTTCGTTTTCGGTCCAATATCCCTATCTAACCGTTGTAAAAAATTTTATCTTCACAAAAGCTACAAAGCTTTTACTTGCAAACAACTTTATGAGCACGTTTAATAAATTATTTTAAAGAGTCCTTGGAAAAAAATTGGACTAAATAGCAATTTTAAAAGGACATTTACGAATTTTTCGTTTTCGGTCCAATATCCCTATCTAACCGTTGTAAAAAATTATATCTTCACAAAAGCTACAAAGCTTTTACTTGCAAACAACTTTATGAGCACGTTTAATAAATTATTTTAAAGAGTCCTTGGAAAAAAATTGGACTAAATAGCAATTTTAAAAGGACATTTACGAATTTTTCGTTTTCGGATCAATATCCCAAACTAACCGTTGTAAAAATTTGTATATTCACAGAAGCTACAAAGCTTTTACTTGCAAACAACTTTATGAGCACGTTTAATAAATTATTTTAAAGAGTCCTTGGAAAAAAATTGGACTAAATAGCAATTTTAAAAGGACATTTACGAATTTTTCATTTTCGGTCCAATATCCCTATCTAACCATTGTAAAAAATTTTATCTTCACAAAAGCTACAAAGCTTTTACTTGCAAACAACTTTATGAGCACGTTTAATAAATTATTTTAAAGAGTCCTTGGAAAAAAATTGGACTAAATAGCAATTTTAAAAGGACATTTACGAATTTTTCGTTTTCGGTCCAATATCCCTATCTAACCGTTGTAAAAAATTTTATCTTCACAAAAGCTACAAAGCTTTTACTTGCAAACAACTTTATGAGCACGTTTAATAAATTATTTTAAAGAGTCCTTGCCAAAAAGTTGGATTAAATCGTAATTTTACAATGCCATTTACGAATTTTTCGTTTTCAGATCAATATCCCAAACTAGCCGTTGTAAAAGAATTTATTTTCCCAAAAGCTACAAAACTTTTACTTGCAAACAACTTTTTGAGCACGTTTAATAAATTATTTTAAAGAGTCCTTGGAAAAAAATTGGACTAAATAGCAATTTTAAAAGGACATTTACGAATTTTTCGTTTTCGGTCCAATATCCCTATCTAACCGTTGTAAAAATTTTATCTTCACAAAAGCTACAAAGCTTTTACTTGCAAACAACTTTATGAGCACGTTTAATAAATTATTTTAAAGAGTCCTTGGAAAAAAATTGGACTAAATAGCAATTTTAAAAGGACATTTACGAATTTTTCGTTTTCGGTCCAATATCCCTATCTAACCGTTGTAAAAAAAATTTTCTTCACAAAAGCTACAAAGCTTTTACTTGCAAACAACTTTTTGAGCACGTTTAATAAATTATTTTAAAGAGTCCTTGGAAAAAATTGGACTAAATAGCAATTTTAAAAGGACATTTACGAATTTTTCGTTTTCGGTCCAATATCCCAAACTAACCGTTGTAAAAAATTTTATCTTCACAAAAGCTACAAAGCTTTTACTTGCAAACAACTTTTTGAGCACGTTTAATAAATTATTTTAAAGAGTCCTTGGAAAAAATTGGACTAAATAGCAATTTTAAAAGGACATTTACGAATTTTTCGTTTTCGGTCCAATATCCCTATCTAACCGTTGTAAAAAAATTTATCTTCACAAAAGCTACAAAGCTTTTACTTGCAAACAACTTTATGAGCACGTTTAATAAATTATTTTAAAGAGTCCTTGGAAAAAAATTGGACTAAATAGCAATTTTAGAAGGACATTTACGAATTTTTCGTTTTCGGATCAATATCCCAAACTAACCGTTGTAAAAAAATTTATATTCACAAAAGCTACAAAGCTTTTACTTGCAAACAACTTTATGAGCACGTTTAATAAATTATTTTAAAGAGTCCTTGGAAAAAATTTACCAAAATTTTTGAGTGTTCAATTTTATTTATGACATGAAACAACTCCAGATAAAGTTCTATATAGTTCGATTTTAACTCAACCAACAACCGATCATCTTTGATATATCAAAGATTAACATATTTAACAACTATAATTTGCTACACCCCTTTCATTGATTATCTTTCAATTCAAAATAAGTTATTTATAAATAAAAAGAAATAAATTTTGAAACACTTGACACATTTGTACTATAATCATTCTCAATTTTTTCCTTTTTTTATTAATATTATCCAAACATATTCCATCACTGGAACAAAGTAAGTTACAGTGAATTGTAATTCAAACTACAAAGTAATTGAAGTTAGCTTCCATCAATTCTATTGCCACGTGTAGTTATTAGTTTTGGAATCCAAACTGCAAAGTAATTGAAGTATATGAAGTATATGAAGTGTAGTTTTTGCCACGTGTAGTTGTTAGTTTTGGAATCCAAACTACAAAGTAATTGAAGTATATGAAGTTCAAACTACACGTGGCAATAGAATTGATGGAAGCTAACTTCAATTACTTTATAGTTTGGATTCCAAAACTAATAACTTCGTATACTTTAATAAGCTTCATATACTTTGTAGTTTGGATTCCAAAACTACCTATTAAAGTATATGAAGTTAGCTTCCATCAATTCTATTACCACGTCTCCAGCAAAAATTCTATAAAAATAAAAAAAATAAAAAAAAGGGCGCCACTGTCCAGTATTATATCTGTCTCTTCGAAGTTCGAAGTCACGCATTACATTGACGTATCTGTACGAACCGGAGGTGAAATCCAGATCCAGTACGATGCCGAACACTAAGGTGTTCTTCGACATGAGGATCGGCAGCGTGCCGCTGGCCGGACGGGTCGTGATGAAGCTCTCCGCGGACACGACGCGGGAGGCCTGTTTCGTTCTGTTTTTCATGACTTTATGTTGTTTGATGTTTATGTTTATGTTAAAACTGTTTTTCGGGTCGTGATGAAGCTCTCCGCGGACACGACGCCAGAGGCCTTTAGGTGGTTGAGGGTTTGGATGTCGTGAAGAAGATCGAGAAGGTTGGGTCTTCTTCTGGAAGGACCTCGAAGCCTGTTGTGGTTGCTGATTGTGGTCAGCTCAGTATTTTGGCTTGGAGGGTTTACTAATAAAGTGTTATATTAATGGTGGCCTTGCTCTTGCTGTTGTTTATGTTGTTGCTGTTGTTTGATGTTTAAGTTTATGTTTTATATATATCCATAAACTGATTTTTTATGTTGGAGCAGCAGTTGATGTTTGATCATCAGTTTGAATTACAATTCACTGTAACTTACTTTGTTCCAGTGATGGAATATGTTTGGATAATATTAATAAAAAAAGGAAAAAATTGAGAATGATTATAGTACAAATGTGTCAAGTGTTTTAAAACTTTTATTTCTTTTTATTTATAAATAACTTATTTTGAATTGAAAGATAATCAATGAAAGGAGTGTAGCAAATTATAGTTGTTAAATATGTTAATCTTTGATATATCAAAGATGATCGACTGTTGATTGAGTTGAAATCGAACTATATAGAACTTTATTTGGAGTTGTTTCATGTCATAAATAAAATTGAACACTACAAAATTTTGGTGTATAGAGCCTATAGGTCATGAACTAGATTATAATCATTGTCAAAAAGTCCACGAGAATTTTCATTGGATCTGAACGACTCAAAAGATAAAGTATAGTTTATTTTTTCTTACTCATTCCAATTTCTAAGTACTATTTGTATAGATAAGAATCATCTTTGTTATATGATTATTTTTTATATAGATGGATATAAGATCAATGGGTCTATTACTTAGAAGTATATTTTGTACAACCATCTTTCCTTTTCGATCAGATCCCGTAAGGAGTTAGGATCCTCTTCTTGACTTTATTTTTCTTAGTACAAGGGAGGTGTGTGTAATTTCTTCTCATATTTTTAATCAAATCCTATGTTGTATCAAACATATGATTACTCTATTTTTAATCATATCCTATATTGCACCAAACACATAATAACATTAAAATTAATCCCATCATATCCAATCCAATCCTATCATATCTTAGGGTTCAAAATTTTTTTGTCACTATTTCAGTCTGTTTTTGTAAGAATATCACTGGTTTACTAATTTAAGTTTAAAAGGCACCTATTTAGGTGATCAGACAAAAATACCCTCATTTTGTCTTTTTGTGTCTTTTCAAACATGGAGAGAAAAAAGTTGAGAGAGAGAGAACAGTGGAGAAAGAAAGCATCGTTGCAAGAAATCCGACTGTAAATCTCACGGCGAACTCACCGGTGGTGGTGCTACAATCCTGAAGTCAACGAGAACCTGCAACTGACAGTGTTTATGTTTCGATTTCGTTTTTGTTCTTGATAGATTATGGTTCTAGGTTAGTTTAGGTTTAGTTTAAGGTTTGAATTTATAAAAAAGTTGTGTAGAAGACGATGAAGATCTGGGTTTCTGTGAGTTTTTGAACTGTTCCCGTGACTTTTGAAACACTTCCCGTGACTTTTGATACACTTCCCGTTACTTTTACTACTGTTCCCATGACTTTTAATATAGTCCCCGTGACTTTTAATATTGTTCCCGTGACTTTTGATACACTTCCCGTTACTTTTACTACTGTTCCCGTGACTTTTAATATAGTCCCCGTGACTTTTAATACTGTTCATGTGACTTTTGATACACTTCCCGTTACTTTTACTATTGTTCCCATGACTTTTAATATAGTCCCCGTGACTTTTAATACACTTCCCGTGACTTTTAATACTGTTCCCGTGACTTTTGATACACTTCCCGTTACTTTTACTACTGTTCCCTTGACTTTTAATACACTTCCCATGACTTTTAATAATGTTCCCGTGACTTTTGATATAGCCCCCGTGACTTTTACTACTGTTCCCGTGACTTTTGATATAGTCCCCGTGACTTTTACTACTGTTCCCGTGACTTTTGATACACTTCCCGTTACTTTTACTACTGTTCCCGTGACTTTTAATACACTTCCCGTGACTTTTAATACTGTTCCCGTGACTTTTGATACACTTCCTGTTACTTTTACTATTGTTCCCATGACTTTTAATAAAGTCCCCGTGACTTTTAATATAGTCCCCGTGACTTTTAATACACTTCCCGTGACTTTTACTACTGTTCCCGTGACTTTTGATACACTTCCCGTGACTTTTAATACTATTCCCGTGACTTTTAATACACTTCCCGTGACTTTTCATACACCTCCCGTGACTTTTCATTCACTGGTCCAGCCTTTTTGTTCGAGCCTTTTCAATTAGATTCAAAATTCACACAACTAGCTTAAGGTTTATGAAAGACTCTGAGAACAAATGAAAAGGAACCCAGCTCGACCCCCGAATGCGTCTGCGTAGCGCCATAAAACTAATTATCCAATGAAGTTGCATTGATAATGTTATGGTGTTCAACCTCCATTGGAGGTCTGTTATAAAGGAAGGTGAAAGAATAAAATATCAGAAAACTTCAAAGTAAGAAAGAGAATGTGTAAAGTAAGGGCAATTTTGGTAGTTCACCATTATAGGTGCATTTTAAACTTAACTTATTAAAGCAGTGACTTTGTCACCAAATCAGTTCAAAAATGTGACATTTTCCACCATTTCCACTTAATCTTATCCCATAAAAATAATCTTATCCTATCCTGTTATACCAAACAGGGCCTAAATGTCTAACTGTCAAAACCAAATTATAAAATAAATGTCAGATATGTCTAAAACAAACAATGAAAATTTCCCAAACTATTAATTTCAAATTTCCAACACCAATAAATTCAATAACTCAATTTTTTTTTTAACAAAAAAAATACAAAATCAAGAGGAAGAAACATTGTGCAGTTGCCAAGCAGAAACAAGCATTATAGGCGGATAGGCCTGCCTTTCCATCCAAGCAAAAGGCACCCCTTTTCACTCCCAAAGTGTAGCCATCACAACCATATATAGACAACATCATTCTAGCTCAGCTCAAACACTTCAACATACCCCACAACTTGAAACCCTGCTCTCTCCGATTGCCTTCTCCATTGATCTTCTCTCTCGTGCCTTGGTGTGGTTATTGAAGGTACATTACATCCAGAATTTATGGTTTTTTATCAGGGCACATTGTCGGTTTCCCTGCAAGCCTAAAGATAGCAGAATTGTTGTAGCTCGATCATGGCACAAAGGTTGTGTCACGGGGAGTTTTCGCGAAAATAAACCCAACAGCACCTGCTGCTTTTACAAATTTTGTGGCATTTGGTAATCTATGATACAGTGAGGGGAATATGAGCACCACTTTACCAGCTACCAAACTTGCCTCAAGTGGTGGATTTTTAGATTCACTGAAAGTTAGTAAATGAAGAAGTCAGTTACACTTAAAATTACATTTGCTTCAAAGCATATTGATATATATATATATATATTGTACATACCTAGCAACCCTTCTGAAGTGACACTGAGTGTCATATCCTCTGCGTATACTAAGCCTGTAAAACCAATCTCGTTTTCTGTAAATATACCTTGACCCTACAAAGATTGTAATAAATCAATCAATAAAATCAGCACTCGAACAAACCATTGTTCGATTTTCATTATGTTAGCAGAACAATAAAGACTATATATATATATACATACCACTAGAGTTTCGTTGTTCCCAAGTGTTATGGGTGCAGGAAATGAACGATCAATGGTACTAGCCGTGACTGTTAAGATCCATGGGGATGTGTTCTTCACTGTCTCAGCTGTAGGCACACCCTCTCCCATGTTGCTAGTATGAAGAAGATTTGGTGATCAGTGAGAAGAGAGGCCAAAGAAATCCCAACTCTTGGTCGTTTTCAGGCTAAGAATTCTATTTCCTATGACTCGAACAACACCAGGAAACTCTAATAAATGTGATCATCTTCAGGTAACATATGCAATTTCTATGTAAAGAGAGATGGGTTTTGTTTTGTGTTTTGATGGGTTTTGTGTTTGGATATGTGAAGCTGCAGACATTTTGACTGAGATAGGTTGTTTTAGGCTTTTATAGGGGCTTTTCTGTAATTTTTAGCCGCAAAATATGAAAAGATGACCACGTGAGCACGTCATCATATTTTAATGGAATAAGTATTAACATCCCCGACCACGTCATCGAATACTCGGGGACATATCAGCACATGGTTACTGAATAAAGTACCAACACGTGATTATCAATTACACGTTGACGTGGCTGTACATGTCAACAAATGTACCTGGCATAGTACTGACGTGCTCACCCACGTCATTAGATATGGGACACGTCATCACCATAAAAATCACCTCTGCATCTTCTCTGAAGAAGGAAGCGTCGTCTCACGGATTGTATATCGCGAACTCAAAACGACGCGTCGTCTCATCATCAGCAGCACCATCTGGGTACAGGCGTACAGCTGCTAGCCGAGCTTATCTGTTTTTTTTTCTCTCCATCTGATGAGAGGCAACAAAACCTTCAAAAACCCTAACAATGGCTTTAAAATTACTCTCAAATTGAAGTTAAAATTAGCTGCTTATTATGAGTATTTATGTTTCAAGTTTTGATCTTTTTGAAGGTTGAAAGATGCTAATTTAGACTTGATATGGTTATTGAGAATTGATGGGGTTTCACTTGGGCACATTGTTTGTTTTCCTGTAAGCCCGGAAATCGCCTAGTTGTTGTAGCTCATGGCACAGAGGAACTGTATGTAGTCATCTGTGGTCATGTCATATATGATATACCTGACCAGGGTCTGCTGCCTCATTTGGATTGACAATGCCTCCTCTGAAATCGAAGGTATCAGCCAGCTTGATTGGAGATTCCTGAGCAGAGATTGGAGAACCTGAAGGACCATTCTTCCATGCTGCATTCAATTCATTATAAGTAAATATATATATATATATATATATATATATATATATATATATATATATATATATATATATATATATATATCTTATTGCTTTGGATCTTGTGATTGATTAAATAGTGATTATTTTTCATGGAAAATTGTGATTGAATCTGCTGAATTATCATGATATGCTTCTGGGTTTGTTTGTTTTTCCAATTTCGTTTTAGCTAGATTCTGATAAATTGTTCTTCCAATTGGATACTTTGAAACTTTGGTGCACCTTCCTGGTTCTTCTGTTCTCAGTATTATGTGAAGTTCTTGTTTTTACTCTTATTTCAATTGTTATGTTTGTGAATTGTGAACCTTTTAATATTGTTATAGATAGAACTTATTAGGAAATTAGTTTCATCATATGAAACTAATTATTAAAACTTATCAGGCATAGAACTTATTTCAATTAATGCATAGTTTCATACATCTACCCACATCATCTCTTAAGTCCAGTAAAGAAGATAGCAGTTTGTATGAGTCCACATTATCTGATTCTCAAATGTGAATGAATACATGTGCTTTTGGTTCTCTCCTCCTTCTCTTATAAAGGGTTATAATGTACTTAACTGCTTTTTTTTTTTTTTTTTCCATATGGTATTGCTTCTGTTTAACTGTGTTGGTAGTAAATGGACTATTGTTCTAATTGATTTCCATGTGACAATAGTTATATTTGTTCTTGTTCTTGTCAGTGAAATCAAAGTGGAGGAGGCTGCTATTCTGCACTACACATACGCTAAATTTTCTGATCTGACCTCTAGACGTGATCAGTGTGGCTGCAAGCCCACAAAGGAGGATGTCAAAAGATGCTTTATGTTGGAATTTGATAGATCTGTGAGTTCAATGCCTTCAATTGTGTTTCTTGATTATTTGCTCTTCTTTTACCACTGCTAATTCTCCATGAATAAGTGGCAGCATAGATAGGAATATAGAGTTCTTTATTACCAATTTGATAGATCTGCAAGTTCAAAGCCTTCAATGTTGTTTATTCTAAACTAGAAGAATTGGAAGCAGAATAGGAAAGACTCTTATCAACTCTTTAACTTTTAATGATTTATAGATTAGAAACCTCATTCTTACATTTGAAGTGGGATATCATTACTCTCAATTACTTGTGTACAAATTGAATAACAAAACAAAGATTGGAATAGAATTTTTCTCTGTGAGAACTTGGCAATCTGGCTTTGATATTATTGCTTGTCTATATTTTCTGTTCTTGAGTCCCTGAGCATCTTGAAATATGTAGCTTGTTATTGGCCACAAAATAATTCACATTCTCTTATCACGATTCCAAAAGCTTTCATTTTTTTTGGAGAATTCGATCAAGTGTTTGTAGTTTAATATGTCTCTGTTAATAAAACTCAGATATTTTAATGGAATTTCTGTGTGTTTTTAATCAATCTTCAAGACAGATAACTGAAAACTTCCTCGTATAAGTAAACTACAACTTCTATTCACTGCATTGAAAACAAGACAGAAACATAACTTGGAACCAAATCTCCTGAACAGGCTATAGAGTTCAGGAGAGAACAAGATAGAAAAACTGAAACAGGAACTCCATACCATACATGACTTTTTGTCTAATCATCGGCATAAGTTTTCTTGGTTCTCACAGACAATGGAATTCTGACAGCATGAATTCCATCAGTCCAAGTCAAGCTACCAAAGTAGTACCCTGTGTTCACTTGGTGGGTTGTGGAGACAGCAACTCTGTAGGAGATCTTCTTGGTTGCAGGATCAAACACCAACACTTCAGGTTTCACAGACACAACTATGCCAACTGGGGGTTCAATCACTGCTTTGTAAATGGATTTAGGGTATCCAACATTTGTCACAGTTCTAGTGAGGACTATGGTGGAGTTCCTGAGACTTGATATGGTTATTGAAGGTACATTTACATCCAGAATTGATGGGGTTTCACTTGGGCACATTGTTTGTTTCCCTACAAGCCCGGAAATCGTGTAATTGTTGTAGTTCATGGCGCAGAGGTAATGTATGTAGTCATCTGTGGTCATGTCATATACCAGACCAGGGTAGGCTGCTTCATTTGGATTGACAATGCCTCCTCCAAAATCGAAGGGATCTGCAAGCTTTATAGGAGATCCCTGTGCAGATATTGGGGAACCTGAAGGGCCATTCTTCCATGCTGCATTCCATTCATTATAAGTATATATATATATATATACCTTATATCAATCAAATGATCAATCCATTTCAATTGATGAATTTGTCAATTACATACCAGTTGTGACAAGTGCTGATTTGATGGCGGCTGGGGACCAATCAGGGTGTGCAAGTTTGAGAAGCGCCACGATGCCTGAGACATGAGGAGTTGCCATTGAAGTTCCAGAGAGCACATCGATTCCGTTAAAGCTGAATGGACTAATTGGAGAAGTGGCAGCTAATATGTTCACACCAGGTGCAGCAATATCTGGCTGTGTACTCCACACAAGATAACAAGGCCTCAAGTCAACAATGTATCAACCATGAAATGAACTATTTAAGTTAGAAAATATACCTTGAGAATTTCATGTGCTATGGAGTTAGGACCCCTTGCTGAGAAAATGGCCACCTTGGGTGAAACAAGCTTGCTATCAAATGTTGTAGAAGGCAACACCTTTACTACAGGAAACCTGTGTATTCCAATCCGAAAACAATGACAATACATAAGCGAATCTAGTGATGGTAATCCTGATCAGGAAGACGAAAATAGATATGAAACGATGTGTGTATATATATATACCTGGTGGAACGGGCATACAAGAGTATTTGACTTGCAACTTCAGGGCTAACTTCAACGCATGCAAAGTCATCTAGGCAATGAGCGAAGGCATAAGCCGGATTTCTAGCCAAAAGAACCCCAGCAACGCCTATCGCTTTCACTTGTGTCAGGTTAACTCTAAGAGGTGATGAGGGGAATACAAGAACCACTTTTCCAGCTACCAAAGTTGCATTAAGCAGTAGAGCTTCATTTTTGCTGCAAGTGGATAAATTAATGAAGAAATTATTGGATTAGTTAGAATTTGATTATATGCTTAAGAAAATTCAGTTGAACTATCAATAGCTATGTACCCTTCTGCAGAAGCTGTATAGAGTTCATCCAATTCTAGGTACACTATGCCTGTAAAATCAATTGTCTTTCCTGTATACGTTGATTGACCCTGCAGTGAATTGTATCAAAAAAATCATTAACTGTTAATAGAGACAGTGTGCTAAATTCACCACCATGAGAAAGACTAATATACCGTTAGAGTTTTGTTGTTCCCTAGTGTTATAAGTGTAGGAAATGCTCGATCAGTGCTACTTGCAGCGACAGTTAAGATCCATGGTGCTGTGTTCTGCACTGTCTGAGATGTCGGTCCATCATTTCCAGCTGCACACACCACAGGGATGCCTTTGGCCACAGCATGAAAGGAACCGGTTGCAATTGCATTATGTTGATCAACTTCTGGGAGCAAAGGAATTTCTGAAGCGATTGAAACTGATATCACATGAACACCGTCATGTATGGCTTCATCGAAGGCTTTTAGTATATCGGCAGCTGCACATTGTCCTCCTTCCACATTCCAGCAGACCTTGTACATTGCTAAACGAGCAAGTGGTGCACCGCCTCTTGCAACACCATTACCGAGGCCTTTGTAGTTCGCGTTTTTCACAAATGCACCAGCAGCAGTGCTTGATGTGTGTGTGCCATGTCCATCTGCATCTCTTGGAGAGTAGAATTCAATATTTCCAGACATGTTAAATCCTTTTCCGTACTCAGCAAGCAATCCATCAATGAACCATCGAGCCCCGATTATCTTTCTATTACAGTGAACTGTTGCATTGAATCGGTCTCCTGATTCACAAGAACCTTTCCAACTAGTTGGAACCGGTCCAAGTCCTTCATCACTGAAAGCTTCAGACTCTGGCCATATTCCTGTATCGAGGAGACCAATGATACTTCCTTCTCCCAATTTGCTATTGTAAAGAAGATTATTAGGTGAATCAGCAGACAGGCCAAGAAAATCCCAACTCCTGGTGGTTTGCAGGCTGAAAATGCTATTCGGTATGACTCGAACAACACCAGGTGTCTCTGATATAACAAAATATAACAACTTTCAGATTTCATGAGCTAAAACCAGAACAAACAATAATATTTTTTTCGAAAAATACCCGAAAGCTTTTGTGCTTGAGACTCAGTAAGCCTGGCTGCAAATCCTGAGAAGCCATGTTTGTAATTGTATACCATCAATTTAGAGGCCTCTTCCTTACTGCAAAAGTAAATTTCCATGTAAACCATTAACCATATAACAAACACACAGTTTTCAATATAATTTGCCAACTTCATTCATGACATACCTTCCCACAGTTTTCGCAAGCATTTCATGATGCAAATCTGTGACTAACTCTGGATCATCATGCTGCTTCTCTCCCAGATAAACAATATGAACCTATATATGAATAAAAAAACACAATTACATCAAAATATGTATGACTACTAAGGCTTAATTTCCATCTACTCTGAAGTGAAAAATACATACATTACTTTTCGCCTCAATCTGCATCAGCATAGAGAGACTAAACAGAAGTAGTAGAAACAATGGCATAATTGGGTTGCTCATATTCATATTATCTAGCAATGGCACTAGATATGGAAACTTTGATGCTGTTGTGGTTGTGTGATTCAGTGAAGTTAGTAGTACTGTTATTTATAGTAACTCAATAGACTGTCAGGTTCTGAGATTTGCTTATAGAAATTTATTATACAGTCATTTTCGTGCCGGCAGAGATGTTAAGACTGCACAGGAAACTTGTAAAATATTCGAGTCTGTCTCCTGGATTGTTAACTTGACTTAGAAATTTTTTTTATGATCTACATGCAAAAATATACAGTGAGATACTGACTTATAACTGAGATATAGCCAAGCAAGAATAAATTGGTTTTTATGATGGCATCTGGGATTTAATTTTTCAGAAATTCTAATTTGTCAATGCCTTGTTCTAAAAATTTATTCAGATTTTGAGATATAAACTTGTTTGTATAGAAAATTTTCAATCCATACATTTATATGGAAGTTATAATCTCAACATGAATTCCTTACAGAGAGTTCGATATCTGTATAGTGGAAAATATAAAGACGTCAGCATTAGAGAATGACGATATATTTGTAAATTACACTGACTCAACTTACTGTTGCAATGTTTTTAAAATTTTGGCAGGCCATTTATAGATTTGTTTAATGCCGTTCAGTGATTCATGTCTCCTAGACTGCATTCCTTACAGAGAGTTATACTCTCAACATGAATTCCTTATAGAGAGTTCGATATCTGTATAGAGGGAGATATACGGACGTCTACATTAGAGAATGACTATACATTTGTAAATTATACCGAACTCTGCTCACTGTTGCAATGTTTTTTAATTTGGGCAGGCCAATTATAGATTTGTTTAAGCCGTTTAGTGATTTATGTCTCCTAGACTGCTTCTTGACCATCTTTTTACATGGCTTTTTGTTTGTGCTTGATAGTTTTTGTAGGTTTTGTTATCTTGTATTTTACTTTGCAAGGGCCCCAAGGCTCACTAAATTTATCAATAATTAAGTAGCTAGCAAGTGGTCATTCTAATTATTAGTCACCATTTTTGTCCCTTTCCCTGTAATTATAATGAATTAAATTTCTATTTTGGGTCCTTTCACTTATTATTATTACTAAACGAGTCTGTTTATTGCCTATCTGTATTTTAATCAAATCTCTAGATTTCATAGTAGTAAATCATAGCTTTATTTCCATTGCATTGATCATGAAATGAAACATAATTTGGGACTGAATCTCTCAAACAGGCTATAGACTTGAGCCTCCATTGAAATAAAAGAAAAACTTGAACACCTAACAACACATCATTAAGCTGGCATGATCTCAGTTTTCACAGATATGGGAATTCTCACAGCATGAACTCCATTGGTCCATGTAAGGCTACCGAAAAAGAAACCTGTATTCACTTGATAGGTTGTGGAGACAGTAATCCTGTAAGAGATCTTCTTGGTTGCAGCATCAAATACCAAGACTTCAGGATTTACAGATACCATTATGCCAAGTGGGGGTTCAATTGCTGCTTTATAAATTGTTTTAGTGGCTTCTCCAACATTTGTTACAGTTCTGGTGAGGGTGGTGCAATTACTGAGACTTGGTATGGTTATTGAAGGTACATTTACATCCAGAATTGATGGTTTTTTACCGGGGCACATTGTCGGTTTCCCTGTAAGCCTAGAGATAGCAGAATTGCTGTAGCTCATAGCACATAGGTAGTGTATGTAGTCAGCTGTGGTCATGTCATATACTAGACCAGGATCTGCTGCCTTGTTTGGGTTTATGACACCGCCTCCTAGATCAAATGGATCAGCAAGCTTTTGAGAAGCTCCATGAGCAAATATCGGAGAACCTGAAGGACCATTCTTCCATGCTGCAACAATCAAAAGTTTGTGAATGCATAGTAACAAAAATGTTGGCAGAAATCTTATAATAAGTTATCAGAGATAGAAATAATACCAGTTGTGACAAGTGCTGATTTAATGGCTGCAGGAGACCAATCAGGATGAGCAGATTTGAGAAGTGCAACGATACCCGAGACATGAGGTGTTGCCATTGAAGTTCCAGTTAACATATCGAATCCATTATCGAAGTATTGACCAAGTGGAGAACTGGCAGCTATTATGTTCACACCAGGTGCAGCAACGTCTGGCTGTGTTCACACAAGATAACAAGGCCTCATAATAATGTACGAAACATTGACATTGAGCTCATTCGCATATAATTCAAGTGTCTATTTGATGTTCGAGTTAGTGTAATCGTAGAAAACGTTTGCCTAGTGCAAAAATGGAGTCATAAAAATGTACCTTTAGAATTGCAGGTGCAATGGAGTTAGGCCCCCTTGATGAGAAATATGCCACATTGGCTGAAAGAGGCTGTCCTACGAATGTTTTCGCTGGGCTCAACTTCACCACAGGCGACCTGTTTAATCCAATTCGAAAACAAAGAACACACAAGGATTACTTATATAGTCTAGTAATTACAGTCAAGAAGTTGCAAATAAAGATGAAAATGATTATATACCTGGTAGAACGCGCGTACAAGAGTATCTTGGTTCCAATGTTGAAATCGACTTCAATGCAAGGGAAGTCATTGTCACATGGTAATAAGGAGTTCTCGCGAAAATAATACCAACAGCACCTGCTGCTTTTACAAATTTTGTGGCATTTGGTAATCTATGATTCAGTGAGGGGAATATGAGCACCACTTTCCCAGCTACCAAACTTGCATCAAGTGGTGGATTTTGAGATTCACTGAAAATTATTAAATGAAGAAGTGAATTACACAATTACATTTGCTTCAAAGCATATTGATATAGATTGTATATAGCTTAGCTACCCTTCTGAAGCGACTCTGAGTGTCGTTTCCTCTGCGTATACTAAGCCTGTAAAATCAATCTCCTTTTCTGTAAATATACCTTGACCCTACAAAGATTGTGATAAGTCAATCAATAACAACAGTACTCGAACCATTGTTCGATTTTCATTATGTTAGCAGAACAATGAAGACTATATATGCATACCACTAGAGTTTCGTTGTTTCCAAGTGTTATGGGAGCAGGAAATGAACGATCAATGGTACTAGCCGTGACTGTTATGATCCATGGAGCTGTGTTCTTCACTGTCTCAGCTGAAGGTCCCTCATTCCCGGCTGCACAAACAACGGTGATGCCCTTAGCAACTGCATGGAAAGAACCTATAGCAATTCCGTTATACTCATCAACTTCTGAGAATAAAGGATTTTGGCCTGCGATTGAGAGAGAGATCACATCAACCCCATCATGTATAGCTTCATCAAAGGCTTTCAGTATATCAGCAGAGGCACATTGTCCTCTATTCACGTTCCAGCAGACCTTATACATAGCCAAACGTGCACGTGGCGCACCACCCCTGATTGTGCCAAAACCAAGGTCATTGTAGCTAACGTTGTGCACTAACGAACCAGCTGCAGTGCTTGATGTGTGTGTCCCATGTCCAATGGCATCTCTTGGGGAAAAGAACTCATGGACTTCAGATTTGTTAAATGATTCGCCGTACTCAGCAAGAAATCCATCGATAAACCAACGAGCTCCTATGATTTTTCTGTTACAATGAATTGTAGCTTTGAATTGGTCTCCTGATTCACATCCACCCTTCCAATGAGATGGAATCGGTCCAAGTCCTTCATCACTGAAAGCTTTCGACTCAGGCCATAATCCTGTTTCATCAGAATTTATATTTTTTAGTCTTGAAAAGTGCATTTGTGATCAGAGAGAGATTGAGAGATATGAAGAACCTGTATCGAGGAGACCGACGATCACACCCTCTCCCATGTTGCTAGCATGAAGAAGATTTGGTGAATGAGAAGAGAGGCCAAGGAAATCCCAACTCCTAGTCGTTTTCAGGCTAAGAATTCTATTTCGGATGACTCGAACAACACCAGGAAACTCTGAATGTGAATCAATCAATTTGTTCAGAAATATAAAAGCACATTCATATCCATACTTCAATTGAAGAGGAAGAAGAATAAAAAGCAATAATATTTGTTTCAACACAAGTACCAGAAAGCTGTTGTGCTTGAGAATCTGTAAGCTTGGCTGCAAAACCTGAGAAACTATGTTTGTAATTGTACACCATCAATTTTGAGGCCTCTTCCTTACTGCAGAATAGAATTTGCTTGTAAAACAAACTACGTATTAAACCGACAGGATTTTCAGTCAAGTGTCCTGTATTAAACTGACAGGATTTTCATGTATGTTATCATACCTTCCTACTATCTCTGCAAGCATTTGATGATGTGAATCTACGACAAGCTTGTTATCATCATGCTGCTTATCTCCCAGATAAACAATATGAACCTGTATAGAAAGCGAAAAACATTTATCAAACATTTGAAGAGGAAATCTTGTGGATGATTATTTGAGATGATTTACATTGCCTTTGGCTTCAACCATTCTTGGCATGAGGCTTTGCTTATTGATAACGTATACAATAAACAGTAGAGCGAACAATGGCATAATCGGGTTCCTCATCGTGTCCGTCAAGTTTAGGCTGATGAAATATGAATCAAGAACTCTGAACTAACAAATCACCAGGATATATAAGAACACTAGCAAGAACACAGGATATTCAAAGTTAATGCTATGCTGGGCTTCAGGGAAGCTTGAAGCCTGTGTATTAGTTGTACGTTTGCTCAAGAAAGTTGTGGCAACTAAATATATACTCCATTTCATCTTCCTGCAGACTTTGGACTCCACGATTAACTCACTAAAATATTGTCATTCCATCCCATAAAAAAATTATCCTGATCCAGATACCCTGGTGTTTGTGACCACTAGATCCTGTCAGGTAAGAGCTCAAACAATGATATAAAGCTCTCAGGAACTCCACTTTCTTACCGAGAACCTTGATTCGATTGAGATATGAATCAGTCAAACAGAATTTTTTTAATATTCTATTATAAAACTAAAAGGGTACAAAAAGATATATCCAAGCAAGGATATTAGCTGTTTGATAATTTGGCAGAATCTCAGATTTCAGAAGCTCTAATTGAGATTTGTCTCAGGTTTTTTAATTTTCTATTCTCGGATTGCAGCACTTTCTGTCATTAGGCTCAGGAAATATTACTAAAAACAACTGCAGTCACATAAACATAATAATCCTTGACCTTTTACTCCATTGTCTTTTCCTTTTGAAGCATTCATAGCCTCCTTTTATCAAGAAAATTAATGGACTCTTTTGTTAATTATTCTATATAGTTAAATTTCCAGTATAGTTGCAAAATCCATAACCGTTTGTATCAATATGTTACTAGTATTAATCCGTCCGACTTGTAAAAGAAACATTAATAAGGTTAGAGGTGTAACGAAAACCTAGAGATGTCACATTCACATTTTACGATTTAATGGATAAAGGTGAGACTCAAACCCTTATCATACAAGTGAATGATAAGTGTCCAACCATTTTGGTAAGAGTACTTGTGCTGAAATCATGTGCAAACCCGGTAACATAATTTATAAGCGGAATCACTAATTATGTAGCATATATGATAATCAATTTTGTAGCACCACGTAGTAGGACATAATTAATATATGTGTAATCACTAATATATGCGGTTTGCAGTTGATAATTATTATATAGATATGTATTTGTCATATGAAATCTTTATGATTTAGGATTTGATTCGAAAAAATTTACAGGACCTCGAACTAGATAATTAGTTAATGACTATATATATATATATATATATATATAACTAGCCATAAAATTAGTGGAGTTATTATATTTAGTCGGCATTAGTGTTTTGACTATTTTATTAAACAATCCACATTTTGGACGAAAATACCTTAATGGTTTTTTAATAAAAATACTTTATTTTTCTTTAAAAATTCTAAAAATATAGCTCTTATTGACCTTCAATGGACGTTTTGCAGACCTCCAATGAAGGTATGTGGAGGTCACAGACCCCCAAATAAAAAAAATAAAAAATCCGGAGGTCTACAACAGAGGTGCAAACCCAAACCTCCATTGGAAGAAAAAGGAGGAGAAAACAATTAAATGCGTTACAATTTTTTTAAAAAGGTTTTTTTTTTGGCATGTTTAATATAAAAAAAAAAAATGTTTAGCTTGTTTAATCCTAACAAAAAAAAAAAAAAAAAAAAAAAAAAAAAAACCCTTTACGTGTTTAGGAATTCAGTAAATTTCTAAAAAAAAAAAACTCACTCTTTAACGTGTTTAATCTCAATAATAAATTTCCTAGCGTATTTAATTCCAACAACAAAAACTCTAACATGTTTAGTCCCAACAACAAATGTCTCAAGTGCGTTTAATCCCAAAAAACTAAAAACGCCATATTACTTTTCTTTTTTTTTTTCCCTTGGTTTTTTTTTCTTCTTCTTCCTATATTTTTAATTTAAAATAAAAAATAAAAAATTGGAGGTCTATAATTAAAAATTAAAAAAATCTAAAAGAAAATTAGTTTTTAAAAATAAAAGTAAATAGGAAAAACATGGGTAATTTTATCACTCGGTGAACTGCTTGATAAGAACGATAAAAACACCGATGCTGGCTAAAAATTGCTAATTCCTCTATATGATTTATTAAATTATTATTTTAGTATCATAAAATTACAACACTAAATAATATCAAAATAAAGAAGTAGTTTGTATGTTATATTTAATATTAACAAAACAAACGGTCACATAACCACCACTAACGACCGTGGAGTGGAGATTTTATTACAGGGAGCTGATAATGGCGAGTCTCCTCCTCATCTTCAACTCACTGTCTCCCTCTCTTCTCACCACGCCCACACGTGCCTCCTTCCGGCCCCCGCACCTGCCACTCTATCAGGGAGTCCATTTCTCCCGCAAAGCCAGAGGCTTGACGACCGGAGTCGTGACACGTGCCGGCCCCACCACCAGTAACTACATATTCGCTTTCGTGCTTCCTCTCTCACTTCTGGCTATCACTGTCTTCGCTTCGATAAAAGTAGCAGATAAGCTTGACGACGAATTTCTTGAGGAGGTATTTGCTGTTTCTCCTTTTTTTTTTTTTTTTTCAACTGGGTTTGTATTATTTTTCTCTTGTTTTGATTTGTTTGTGATGATTTTTTGGATTTGTATTTGAAATTTAATGTTGTGGGTGGTGTTAATTTGATCTTTTTTGAATTGGGTTTGTGAGTTTCTTGTGTTTGGTTGTTTGATTCATCTGGGTTCATTAGTATTGTTGAATGTCAATTTGAAAGACATGAATTGCTTTAGTAGGAGCTTGGTAAGTGATCTTGTGATTGATTAAATGGTGGTTATTTGTCATGGAAAATTATGATTGAATCTGTTGAATTTGCTGAGTTATTATGACATGCTTCTGGGTTTTTTTTTTCCCAATTTCGTTTTTAGCTAGATTATGATATACTGTTCTTCCAATTAGATACTTTGAAACTTTAGTGCACCTTCCTGGTTCTTCTGTTATCAGTATTATGTGTAGTTCCTGTTTTTACTCTTATTTCAATTGTTATGTTTGTGAATTGTGAACCTTTGAATATTGTTACAGATAGAATTTTTTAGGAAATTAGTTTCATCATATGTTTATGTAGTTTTCTCTAGTCCGAAATCGCTGATTGAACAAAATTCCTAATAGGTCATGATCGTTTTTTGTGATTTTTGTGAAGGTCTTGATCAACAATTTGTGATATGGTCAAGACCCCTTACGACCTATCAAAATACCATGAAAACTTCAATTAGAACCTTAACAACATTAATCATGACGGTTCTCACTCGGACATTTGTTAAATCAGGGATTCGATACCTGAGAATTACTATATGTTTTTGTTTATGAAAGTCTGAATCCAACTCTAGAGAGCACCATTGTAGCTACTGAGTGCAACATCTCTCATTTTGAAGCCTATAAGAAGTGTTTGTAGTGGAATGTGTTTCAATGTTTGTTGTGTCTAAAATGATTTCTATGCTCATTGTATTGACTTTCATGATTTGATTGGATATAGCTTATATTGTGTTTCAACATCTCTCATTTTATGCTTCTGGGTTCGTTTCCAATTCCGTTTTCAGCTAGATTCTGATATACTGTTCTTCCAATTAGATACTTTTTACTCTTATTTCAATTGTTATGTTTGTGAATTGTGACTGGTTGTGGAAAAGGAATATTGTTACAGATAGAACTTATTTGGAAATTAGTTTCATCGTATGTTTATGTAATTAGTCTCAAGTGCGAAATCACTGATTTAACAAAATTTGATCTTTGTTGTAATCCTTGTGAAGGTCTTGATCAAAATCTTTATAGTTTTGACGAGTTATGATATGTTCAAGGGCCCTTACGATCTGTCAAAATTCCATGAAAGCTTCAGTTAGGACCTTAACAACATTAATCACAACAGTTGTGACCTGGATTTTTTTTTTAAATCAGGAATTCGATACTTGAGAATTACTATATGTTTCTGCTTATGAATGTTAGAATCTAACTCTAGAGATCAAGCGCTATTGTGGTTACTGAGTGCAGTTTCTCTCATTTTGAAGTCTAGGCTGTCATTTTGAGACTCAAAGAAGTATTTGTAGTGGAATGTGTTTCAATGTTTGTTGTGTCTAAAATGATTTCTATACTCATTGTATTGACTTTCATGATTTGATTGTATATAGCTTATACTCCAAGAAGCAATGAAGGAAGGAGATGAGGAGGACGAGGAGGACGAGGAGGATGACGATGACGAAGATGATGTTGAAACTTATTTGGAAGAGAAGGCACAAGAACTCGCAATTCCTCGTACTCGGAACAGACCCAAGCGGGAAGCTTAGGCTTCATATGTATGTCTGTTTTCATAATTTTCTTATCAAAGCTTAAACATCGAGTTTCTTGTTCCGATCCAGATTTAGTACTTCTGTTTTCGAGATATGGAATTTGGTTCTACTTGTATATCCATTGAGCATTGTATATTAGTGATTTTATCGGATGATTATCCAAGAAGAATGTTGGAAATTTCTTTGTTTTAGAATATATTGATACAGTTTTTCTGGAGCATTCTCTTCAAATTAGTACAGATAAGGTTCTTCTCGTCACTCAGATGATTCAACTTATGTTCTTGGCCATAAAAATGTATATCCATCCGATCTCTCGTTTGAAACTTGAAAGTTTGTGCTTGCAAATCAGCAAGTTTCAACACGAGTATGTTCTAATCACGATATAATAATTCCCGGATCTTCTTCCAATTCTCCTGCCACACTCCTCCCTCCATTGGCGTATGCATCTCATCAAGTTAAGACATTAGAGCAAGAACTCCAAATTTAGCTTCCAGCTGAATTCTTTAAGCCTCCATCACATGCATATACATACTGTATTCTTTATGTATATGTGGATACAAAATGTATGCGCGTGTGTATTGCATGATAACATGATTCACTAAATTCTAAAGAAATGCATATACCTTTTTTTCTTTTTTCTTTTTTTTTTTTCTTTTTTTTTTTTCCTTAAAATTCGAGTTTTAATTTTTTTTTTTATCCCTCTACATCTCACAGAATAAGAAAATTTAAAAGTTGAACTACTATCGGTTAGTGTCGATTATCATCGGTTAGCATCCGTTGGGGGGCGGTAAAACGATTATTGAAAACCTACGAAGTTACGTAAGGTTGAAAATTGAGTTGAAAGATTACGATAAACGACTTATAACCTTAAATGAAGAGAGTTTTGGCCAAAATTCAACCAAAAATTAGAAAATGTACACGTTTGAGTTAGGGACGAAACCATAAACTCTTTTCATGGTAGGCTGTTTAGATTTTTTTATTTATTTTTTAATTGGTGAACCTTCAAACAATTCAAGATTAAATATTATTTTTTTATTTTAATGGTAAATTTTGTCGGTATGAGATACTTTCACTAATTAAAATAAAATATACACATAGTAGAAATTGACAAATTAATATCAAATCTTTCAAAACAAGTCAAATTCAACTATTTACTTTAAAATCCAAAATTGACAAATAAAAATTAAAAATTAAGTACTTTAAAATTGTAGCACTCGGAAAGAAAAAGCATGTCGTATAAGGGTCTATTATTATGACATTCTTATCTCATCAATTGAATAGTTTAAAAGTACATAATATAAGTTTTAATTTAACATAATAGAAGTTTTAATTTATTATATAACTTCGGGGTTTTTTGGGGAGGGGAGAAGAGGACTCGAACCTACAACCTCATGGTGTAGGCATATAGGTATATCATCGAACCAGCCTCATCTCATCACATGGGTCTCATTTACTAGTTAATATTTTTGGTTTAGAAAGCTAATTGAATAATGGAAGAAGCTTAAGAGCAATGTATTAACAAATAATAATTAACAATAGCAACCGCTCTTTAGCTGATTTTATTTAAAAAAAAAAAAAAAAAAATTAACAATATTAAAAGTATTTTAATTTTTTATAAAAATATTGGGTGGGCTACAACCCTCCTAAGCTTGGGTTGTATCCGCCACTGGTTTGAGTGATTGATAACCTAAATTGAAGTTTGTTTCTACTTAAATCTAACCAAAAAATCAAAAAACTTACTGGTTTTAACTATTGTCGGTTAATGCCCGTTAGCATCGGTTAATTTCGTTTAAACTATTTTTGAAAACCTGAGAGGTCATAGAAGTTCGAAAATGTAATTAGGAGGCAACTAGCCAACTATAAGCCAATTGTATAGTAATTACTAAACCAATAGTAACTTTTTAAAGCGGGATTTTGTATGAATTTTTCGTATGGTTTTACTATATAAATTTTTTGTGCGAAATCTTGATAATTTCTGACTAAACCGACATGTGTTTAAATAATTTTTCTCCTTCTTTCAAAAATGAAATAAAATAAAAAAATAATTTTTCTCCCTTAATTAATTCATGACAGGTTATTTAGAAAAGGGGTAATTAAACGCAAATAAACAAACAAAATAAATAAACTCATAATTATTTTTGTTTTGATATAAAAGCAAGCCCTAACAAACCCCAATTGGATCAAAAATTGAAAAAACAAAAACCCTAACAAAACCACACAGACGACGAAGAGATAGAGATGACGCAGAAAGGGGGTCTATTCAAAGGCCAACAGAAGAAGAAAACAATTCCTCCTAACCGCCACGGAAAAGCAGTTCAGACTCGCAAAGGCAAGTTCAAAACTTTATCAACTTTTTTTTTGTTGCTTTTTTTGTTTAATTTTGTTGAATTTTGAGTGATTTTTTTTTTTTTAATGTTTGTTTGTGAAGGGAAGAGAAATGTGAAGCCATCTAAGGTTACAAAGGACATGGATGTCGATCGGGTACGTTTTTATTTCACTCTTGACTCTCAAAATAATTATGGATTTCTTTGTTTTTTTAGCTGCAATTCGTTGGAAAACAAAAATAAAAATAAAAATTGTGTCTTTGTTAGTGTTGAGGAGCATATTGTTATTACAGAGAAGCTGCTCTGTTGTTTTAGTGATCATTCTATGTTCGGTTGAAGTTCTCGTACTTTAGTTTAGCCGGTGGCTTACTATGATGTTTGATTCTATCAGACCCTATTAATGGAGGCCGTTTTGGCTGAGAAAATATGGACTTGTGTCTTTCTAGGTGGTAGAGAAACTTGTGGGGGGAGCGTAAAGTTCACGTGGATGAGTTTCTGGATTATGAAAGTAGGGATCTAGTGTTAAAGTTCGAATTTTTGGTTCTTATGATGGTGGAGATAGTTGTTAATTGCAAATTGATCGTTTTATTTGATTAGCTAGGCTGATGGTTTGTACGAGATTTTAAAGTTAATCGTAATCTTGTCAGTCTGCTGAAGTTATCTTCTACGATCATGATATTGTAAGTATGTCTTCATTGCTAGAAAGAGGTGCTAGATTTGTGTAACTTCTCTTTGGCTTTCTGTACTTTTTTCTTGATATAGTGAACACCATACCCTTCTCCAGCATTAGCAGATTGAACGGAGTCGGAGGTCATTGATTGCTCACTCCATCTGTTAAGGAAATTTTTGGGTAACTGTTCTGTTAGTTTCTGTTTAGGCTGCCGGAAGGGTCTGATGGGCCGATCCTTGGCTGAAAATAACACCCTTTTCTATTGTGAAGGTTTTTGTGTTCGCGTACTTTGAGTTGCCTTTCTATAAGCCTCTGTTTCAAGAATTAGTTTAGAGAAATTAGAGTTGGTCAGGAAACCTAAAACATAAATGAGTCGGCAATTGATTTAGATAGTAGATGGATGTTCCTCATATAATATTGCTGGGAAAACTTTCAAATTTCCAATTTGTTGGAGTTGTCACATCAACAATCATAGATTTATACCCTTAAAATAGTCTGTTTAAATAGCGGAGACAGATATAATAGGGATCAAATAAGAGTATATTATAACTATAGTTTTAAATCTTAATGCTATTGAATAAAACCTTTTTCTCCTCCATTTTAGTAGCGATTTGGCTACTTGGTGTTATTGTAGGTTCGACTGGAATAAATTTTATACACGGCCATCAGACTGTTAAATCTGGTTTACTGGTTTGTCGACATTCACATTGCTGATGTCTTTTCTCCCCCCTTATCTGATGAAATCAGGAGGTGACAAAATTCATAAACAATTGCAACGAGATGAAGGCAGCCACTCGTGCTAACAACGAAGGTGGCCAACTAAGTATTGTCAAAGGCGAGCCTGCTGGCAAGAAAGACGGCCAAACTGAAGAAGCATAACCATAGGGCACCTGTTCGAAATACAAACCGAACCAATATTCATGTTGAAAATCTTTTGTGTTGTGATATGGTCATGTTTTTATCTTTCTTTTTTTTCAATTTGTTACTCACCACTTTATGGACATGAAGATCCAAATTTTTGTTGCTTTTACTTTGGTTGATGAAGGCTTTGAAGAAGAGATCTGTAATATAGACCAAGATTGAATTTCCAGATAAAACAGTTTTGAAATTTTGACAAGAATGAAAAGTCATTTGTTGATTGTAATTTTCTTTTGAAAGCAGAAATTTTTATGTGGGCTTATTTCCATTCCAATGTAGATATATATTATATAGTAACCTTCCATAGGATTTCTCTCTTTCAAGACCAAAATTATATACTGTTGTGGAATCGGTTCCACAACATTATAAAACTATATATTTAGTTACATAACGTTGTGGAATTGATTTCTCGATATGACTAACCTTCCCAAGGAATTATACTTATACATGTATGGAAGTCTTCAACTACGTCTTCTTTCTATGTTTATCCATCGATACAGATACGTCTTCTTTCTTCATGAAGAGCTTTTCTATGGTTTCAAAACTCAAAGCCTAATATGATGAAGGGTGTCCTACCATGACGGTGCCAGCATAACATATCCAATCTGAATGATTGATGAGCTGTTGAGATTGAGACACGACAACAACGGTAGACTGTAGACAAGGTGAAGTGGATCCTAGTCATCAACATTTGACTGTAATCTGAATTCTGACATGACATTATTTTATCTGTAATAATGTCAAATCTTGCCTCTTTTAAACAATCACGTTCTTATCATCTCCTCCACAGCACGTGACAAATCTTGCCTCTTTTAAATGAGCTCGATTTCCAACGTTAACAGGATATCTACCTGTCAACCCACGTGGAATTACAGATGGGCTTTACAGTTAAATAACCGTTGGATTATTTATTCGGTTCTTCTCTTTTAATGACAATTAATCAAATTAATATGGTATAAGAATTTCGTTTACTGAACTCTCCTTGTGTCTTCGAGAGTTCCGAGTTGTGTATTAAAAGTTTGTCTTTGGTTATGTCATGCCACGTGTCATGCATCGATTAGTTTGTCTTTATGTCGTGGGCATTGAAAATGAATGTAGCGTAAAACAAGAACAACAGTTTTAATGCTTGAAACCTAACACTAAAAGTATGATTGTATGAGGCATTTTCTTGGTGAATCATTTAATATTCTGTGGGGACTTTAAAATCAATTTATTTCTTAGGTCCTTCTAGGAGCCTATGAATCGAGAGTCAAAACTTGTGTGCATTCAAATCAAGTGGCTGCTACAGTGCCACTTGTTCATTTTTTAGCAAAAATAGTTGTACACTTGTAAATATCCATTTTCATTTCCCGCGATAGTTTAATAGGGTTTAAATCTTATTTTTACCTATTAAATCGAATAATATGAAAAACCTTTCCCTTATAATGAAATTTGCATTTCTGATTATTGTTAATCCTTACTTTAAACTATTGTTGTTTTGAGAAATATTACTGCAATAAAACACTTTTTAATCAAAATACTGTCAATTATATTCATAAATTACACAAAAAAAGACGATGTTACCATCAAAATTAACCTTATTTTTTTTATGGGACTTTTGCAAAATCAAATGCCAAGTTCAAACTATAAAAACTTAATTAGTAATAATAACACAGTTTTTTTAATAAAATAAAAATAAAAATAAAAGTTACCAAATATAAAACCCCATAACAGTCCAATTGATATGAAAACTGAAAATTTTGTTAGTGGTTTTAAAAAGAGCCAAAAATAAAATAAAATAAAATAAAATAAATAATAGTAGCTTGTAGTGTCTTACACGTCCAAAGTAATAGTTCATGGTAAGAACCCCGAACCTCCCCAAAATTATATTCTTTTTTATTTCTTTTCCATTTCTGTTCCTTTTTTTGTTCCTTTCTTTTTCGAAGAAAACTCCTTTGAGTCCTTTCCCTTTCTCCTCTTCTTCCTCTTCAATCTTCAAGTTAAATCCAGAAAGTTATTAACACTTTCTTCTTTCTTTTTTATTATTTTTATTATTTTTAATCATTTACCGTGATTCAAAAGCCTTACTCAAATTGTTTTTTAATAAAATTCTACCGTGTATTTGAATTTAACAAAAAAAATTGAAAATGATAGAAGGAAAGAGCCAATAAAAGAAAGCTTTGTCAATATATGATTTATTAGTTCCAAATAATTGACAACGTTAATATATTTTTATTATATATACGGGTTAAGCTAAATCAATTTAAATTTATGATTTAAAATTTTGATTTCAACATCTCAATCACTCGTGTGCTCTAAATTCAATGGTTGAGATTTGAATGCGTTTATAAATCTTGGATTAAAAACATATAGGCGGTTGAGATATGAAAGTCAAAATTTTAAATCACAAATTAAGTTTCTTTAGCCTAACCCTATATAAATAATTTTTTTTTCCTATTTACCTAGCTTATCTGGTAGATGGATAAGCTTGGGGCTTAAGTAAATAACTCGAAAATCAGCGGTTCGAATCCTACAAATGTTAACAAGTGTAAAAAAAAATACATAGTCGGGTTGGATAGATATATAGATTTTTTTATTAAAAAAAAAAACTTATAAAAAGATGGGTCATGGTCCCATGTTTGTTTGTTTGTTTGTTTGTTTGAAAAGAAAAAGAAAAAGAGACTCAAAAGAGTATCCAAGTTGAATCAATCTAAGCCATCAAATTTTATCATCAAGACTCCAATCTTGACCCCATTAAGTTGCACCTCACACACATAGAATAAAAACCCTATTCGCACGTGCTACATGTGTCATCCCGACACATGCACCGAGATCCCCTCTCATTGGCTCGTACACTCCACTCGCTTTTCCAAAGTAGTTTAAACGACTCACACGTGTATCCTAACGTTATCATTCTGCTACTAATAAATAAAAAATAAATTTAAAAAAAAAAAAAACCCTTTTTAACAGTCAAAACAACGACAAACATAAAAGCAAAACCAAAATAACATCACTAGAAACATACGTACAAAATCCAACAACAACATCTTCAGACATCACCGCCACACCGCCACCGTAGCGAAGTGACGTCCTCACCGTAGACATGGTTGCCTTGGAGCCTGTAAGTTACCACCATAGCATAGCTTGTAGCGGTTTTTTTTTTTTTTTTTTGGTTGTTAAAATATATGTTTTGGTGTTGAATGTAAACTGATGAGTTTGAAGACTGAAAAAAAAATGACTTTTTTTTTTTCAGGTGCCAGAGAGAGAGAGAGAAGAGAGAGAAGCAAGAGAAGAAGAAGAAAATGAGAGGAGAGAAGAGGAGGATTTGGAGAGAGGAGAGATGGGTGTGGAAGAAAAAGTGGTGGAGAGCAATAAAAATGTTGAAGATGATGATGATTTTCATGGCCATGAACAACGTCATCCACAACAACAGAAGATAGATAGAGAGTTTCAGGAGCCAATGATGCACAGATTGAACCCAACAAACCCTTTGAGAATTGTCATCAATGGAGGTACAAGAGTTGCTGCTCCTAGAATGGCAACTCCTTCTCCTTCTCAAGCTTCTCAACCTCGCTCAACTCCAGCTCGCTCAACTCCAGCTCCAACCCCTCAAGTATGCATTTTTAACACTTTTTTGAGCTTAATTTTATTAGTGTTCTAATTTTGGAAATATTATAACTATAAGTTTGAGATTTTGATTTTGATTTTGTTCTTGTGGTCAGCAATCATTGACTACATTGAATTCAAGAAGGTTCACAAACAAGATATCTCTGTTCATTTTTGCTCTCCATATGGTTCTGGCTATTGGGTTTGTGTGTTTTCTTGTATTCAGAGGAGTTCAAGGTTTTATTGTGGCATCGGATTCTATTAAAAGACAAGAGAAAAGGGTTTTAAAGCATTTGCTGCCCCAAGTTGAGGCTGCCTCTCTATTGAGCATCACTCTCGCGTTTTCGTGGCAAAAGGCGGTCAGGCTATGGCCTAGATTCATGGTTCATTTCATACTATGGAGTACTTTCGTCATGTCGCTTGCCGCTGGAATCCTTCTGATTTGCTTCCAAAGCCCTCCTACTGCTGGTCTTGGAGTGTGCTTCATTGCATTTTCAATTGGCAGTGGTTTGTATGCTTGTTGGGTGAATCCGAGACTCGGGTTCTGTGTTAAGGTCCTGATCAAATCCTTAGAACCGGTTTCGAAATTCTCTGATTTGAATCAACCTACTTACTGGACACTTGGAGTTGGATTCATCTGGATGTCTCTATGGATTTTAGCAGTGATTGGAGCCTTGAATTTTATTTTCCCTCCTTTGATCATCATTGCTTTGGGCTTGAGCTTGGCTTGGACTACAGAAGTTATGAGGAACATTGTCAATCTAACTGTTAGTAGAGTAATTGCTCTTTATTATCTAAGAGGAATGCAATCTAGTACTCAATTTTGCTTCCAAAGAGCCATGTCTATAAATCTTGGAAGCGCTTGTCTTGGATCTTTGTTTGTACCAACGATCGAAGCTCTCAGAATCATAGCTCGAGCTCTGAATTTGCTCAAGGGAGAAGATGAGTTCTTGTGTTGTTGTGCACATTGCTGTCTTAATGTCATGGAGTCCATTTTCAAATATGGCAATAGCTGGGCCTATGTGCAGGTATTATTACTAACAAGTCATCTAATAATGTTTATTGTCAACTCTTTTATTGTAATTATTTCCGAAATATCGAATTTCATACCGTTGCAATCGAAGCATTAAAATCCTCATTGTCATTGTGGTCCATACTAAATTGTTTATAGAAGTGAATTATTCTGGTCAATAATTTAACTCTAAATTTATTTTGATTGTAATAATACAGATAGCTGCATATGGGAAAGGTTTTGTGCAGGCGTCCCAAGACACTTGGGAGCTCTTTCGAAGGCAAGAAATGGAGGATATAGTCGATTCTGACATGACCAGCGCCATCTGCTTCCTCACCGGAGTCTGCAGTGGTTCGATATGTGTCATAGTTGTGGCTGCTTGGACCGCAACAGTCCATGAGGCCTTCATTGCCACCAATTCTCTTCTAGCTTTGTTCGTTGGATACCTCATGGTTAGATTGCCCTTTTCGACTATATTATATTCTGCAATTACATCGTTTTCTAATCATATGATCAACTTGGGGTATTTTATAATATTTTTGACATGAATTATAATTTTTTTGTAAATGTAACAGACCAGGATTGCAATGGCTGTGCCTCATGCCTGTGTGAGTTGTTACTATGTTTGCTATGCAGAGAATCCTGACAACAGATTGTTCGATAAAACGATCAAAGACCGTCTCTTATTGATCAAAACTGGTCGTGATGTTGTCGTGCCTACGCCTAGAGTACCACGCCGGTTCACAACTAGCTCATCAACAGCAACAGCATTGGTGTCCTAAAAAAAAAATGTTATGCAAAAACATCAAACATGATTTGGGAACATCCTCCAAAAACGTACTATGTTCCGGTCGACTTCATTGAGGTCCAACGAGTCCCGAGTAACCAATGGAGCTCCAGGCAAGTTATCCAGAACAGTTGAAATGAATGTGAATTGAAAGAGAAAGGTTTACAATTATTGGAGGTTTTCTGAATCATGGAGGAAATGTATAGAGAGCCCCACTGAGATTCCAAATCAACAATGCTACAATGACTAAAGTGTCTTTTAGTCCTGTCATTTTGAATCATATTTTTTTCTTTTTCTTTTCTTTTTTAGCATATACAATTTATTTATTTAAATTAAAGGGAAATTATTATTCTCTCCCCTGTAGTTTGTCATATTCTTCAGTCTCCCCCCTGTAGTTTCAAAATTCTTCAATTGCCCCCCTCCCATGCCTATTTTTATACGGTGAGATTGGGCATGAGAGGGGAGAAATTGGAGAATTTTAAAATTAAAGGGGGGAGACTGGAGAATACAGTAAACTACAGGGGGGAGAATGATAATTTCCCTTTAATTTTTCTATGTATAAAAATCTTGCAAGAATCTGGTTGAGTTGTAATTGAAATGTTGAAGCTGTATTGCTTGCTTATCTTAGTTAAGGATTTAATTATTGAAGTGTGTTAGGTTAGGCTTGCCTTGATTAAAAAATTCAATTTAGTATTAAAGATGAGAAGGTAATAACAAATTAGGTGTGGAGAGATATTATTAAAATATTGATCCACAAAACCAAACGAACTGATCTATATTTAACTATTTTGAAATCAGATTCTGTCAATCTGGCCTTATTATTCTTTATGTTAATTGTTTATGGAGTGAAATTAACACTTTCAGGTTTTTAACTTCTCAGTTTAGAAGGGAAGCTGTTGTTAGGGGATTTCTCCCACGTCGATTGAAATCAAAACTAGTCGTAGTATAAATAAAACAAAGATTAAAACCTTAGAGCCCTTTTACGGATAAAACCATAGAAAAAGTATTCTACAGATATACTAGATAAACATTTTTCAAAACATTTTTCAAAAGTACTTTGAAGTGTTTTTGTTGAACACGCTAATTCTTTTTTATTAACAAAATCAAAAGAGCCATACATGTGGGAAATGTGACTAGAAAATTGAATTAATTGTGATATGATCCAATAGAAAAATTAAAAATATATAAATTTGCCAAGTGCTTACCTTTTCCAATGGCAATAAACAAAGGCAATGTGAAACAAGGATATGATGAATATGACAGCCATTAAGTAGGGCACTTTACAACTTGTATTTTTTTTCAATGAATATATTATTCAAAACATGACAATACCATCCAGGCATACATCATTCTTTCCATTATTCATGTTGGAGATTCATCTAGTGGGTTATAGAGTCAATTAGAAACCATGATTTTGACATTCTATATAATAAGGTGGATTATGTGTCATTATGCATGCCCATGCATGCCCTTGCATCATCTATGTATCGGATTGAAAAAAATATTGCTTGATCTCGACAAATCCCAGAAAGTTACTTCTTATGATTCCACATAAAAAATAAAACAAGAACTCAGCTTCATTACAGTAACTAAGTATCAAATAGCATTAACATAAAAACCAACATGAAAAATACGAAAATGTTCCGGCAAACGAAAACAACAGACCACGGCTCTTAACTTTTCTCCAAATACTTGCGCTCATTTTTCCCTCTCCTCCGGTCATCATGCTTTCATTGAATCTGATTTCGTGCTGGCTTTCGAATCTGATTTCGCTTCTCCTCTTGACTCAACGCTCCTTGCGTCTGCACTTTTCACCTCACCCGAACAACACCCACCACCATGATGGTGGTGATGGTGGTGGTGTCCGTGGTGTTGGTGCCCGTGGTGATGAATCTGCTTTCCCTTTAGTTGCTTGCGCATATCATACGCATCCTCCCCATCAGCATAATACTTCGCCTCTATGTCGTGGATTTGATAACCCAGAGTTTCTGTGTACAAGTTAAATGCTGCTCGATTACTCTTCCTCACATGCAACGAGACATACTCCGCTCCAAACACCTGTTTACATCGCTTTCAAAACAATATATTAATTCATGAAATCTACATCATTTTCCATGTTCTGCTACTATATGCAATCCACCAATCTACTTTTCAACACAAAATAAGGTCTTGCCTCAAGAAGCTAATTCTCATGATACCACATCAAGATTAAAATTATCTTTCAATATCTTTTGTATATTCAATTGGAATCAAAAACCAATCTTCTTAGCTTTCAAAAAAAAAATTATCCAAGTTATGCATTAACAAGCTATGAATACACTTCAATATCTCAGCTTTTTAATGTTCGATTAGCTTTTAAAACTCGTCTTTAAGCTCTCAAAATTTAAAATTTATCCAAAAGTTGCATTAACAGGTTATGAATAAGCTTCAATATCTTAACTAAAGAGTACTCAATCACCAAAAATTTCTTATCTTTTTAATGTTCAATTAGCATTTTAAACCTATCTTTTAGCTCTCAAAGATTAAAATATAAAATTTATCCAGAATTTGCATTTACAGGCTATGAATACTACAATTCAATATCTCAAATTCTCAACTCAACGGTATACTCTATGTGAGCTAATTGTTCACGAATTCACTAACTATGTCAACCATGTCCTAATTATACACATTTAAAACAATCAAATCAACAACAAATAAATCCAAACTTCTCTAAGTCAACATTGTAAAAACAAATCTCCAAACTTTTCAATCCAACAGTATACAAACAACAAAATCAACTATCAAAGACACGAAATTTATTAAAAACAAAAACCGACCTGTTCCATGGCGGACTGGGCGGCGCTCATGAGTTTGGTGGCGAGTCCCAATTTGCGGTGAGTGCGGAGGACGGCGAGGGAGGTTATGTGGCCGTGGCACTCGTTGCTCTCCTCCTCCATCTTGGCAAGTACGTAGCCGACGATGCGGCCGTTGTAGTCCTCGGCCACGTAGAGCAGCTGCGGCCACGACAGTATGTGGTAGAAGTAGTACTTCATCTGGTAATTCTCCGGAAGACAGAACAGATTGCAGGCTTGCATCGCCAGCAGATCATCCACCGTCGCCTTCCGTATGCACACCATCGTTTTTCGATTAGGGTTTCGCTGGTTCGATTTTTGTTGTGAAAGAGAAATCAGAGAAGAGAAGAGAAGTGAGTGTTGATTTTGTCAGCTTATTTGGGTTATGTAGTATTGGGCCGGGTCGGGCTTTTAAATTGGGTTTGCGAGTATAGAACTGAAACGATGTCGTTTTTGTTCTACGAAATTTTGTTAATGACATTATTACTATTTTAGTCGTTTATTAAACCCCTAATCAGTAATCTTCTTAAGAGTGTTCGTTCGTTCATTCATTCATTCCGTAAATGTTCAAGTTCGAATTACCATCACTGCAAGTAGTATATATAGTTTTTATATATATATAAAAAATAAAACAACTTTCGTTTACTTTCAAAAAATAGAAAACTTCTTTCAATTATTAAATCCCTAGTACCGTTAAATTTTTTTTATTAAATCCCTAATCAGTACTGTTAAGAATACTCATTCATTCATTCTATCGATGTTCAAGTTCAAGTTGCCGTCACCGCAAGTATAATATATATAGATGGATAGAAAACAACTTTCTTTTGTAAACGCTTTTGGTATTATTAAAAGACTTAAAAGTGCTTTTCGATAAGTTAAATTGCTAACATCACACACTACAAAATGTACATACAAAATCCAATACAGGCAAAACTCAAAAAGGACTCTTTCTTTCTCCTCTCATTTGTTGAATTTCCACAATCTGATGTGCTTGCTATTGTGTGTAGTGACAACTTTTTTCATCCCAACAGCCAAACATGTGATCGTAGGTCGAGCGCTCTTAGGAATTCTGTCGATGAGGATATCTTCTGAGAGCCTTGTTCCTTTTTTTCTTTCGATTGCAGCGGAAGTATTTCTGGAGGAATTTGATGATGTGCTGATACTAGTGACACAACTTGAGAGAACTTCCCCGGTGTTCTGATCCAGAATCCGTAATACACCATCTATCCCACCAACGGCTAATGTTGATCTGTCGCTTTGTAGGTGTTGTAAAGAATAAACGGCGTTTGGACTCACTCGATTCTCCCATAAAGTTTTCATTGTCCTGCAAGTTTCAGAACATAAATCAATCAAGTATCATGATACTCGTGAATTGCTCAACGATTCACCTAGCTTAACTACATAAAACATGTCATGGATGCATTTTAAAGTTGCATGGAAAGTATGATTCCTTTGCATACCTAATGTCCCAACTTCGTACATATCCGGCACTGCTTCCAGCAAACACTAGATGAGAACTTGGGTTGAGACACAAGGTCTTTATGCCTGTCAGATTAAGAAGAAATATAATTCAAGCACTCGATTGCAGAAAACATTCAAACAATGTGATTCAACATCATATTTGAGAGAGAGAACTTGACAGCAGGCATATGATACAAACCTGTGGAATCAGTTGATCTTAGTGTAGCTACCTTCTGGTCAGAAAAGAGACCAGAGATCGTGATACTGCCAAGGGAGGACCCGCTAATAATTAATTGATCTTCACTCAAAGACAAGCATGTTACAGATGCACCATGCATCCTGCAATTTGGAGATCAAAGTAAAATACCATAAGAAACGAAGCACATGACACAAATTGAATAACAAAGTTAAGAAAAATAGTTACCAATTCAACCACACCATATTTGTAGCTATTTGATAACAGTCTAAAACATACCCATTATAATTTAATAGAGTACTGGCAAGCAAAGAATGAAACATACAAAATTTGACATATTTCTCATAGTACACACCTAATGATTCGAGAACATTTCCTACTGTACATGTCGAACACACGAGCAGTCCCATCGTCACATCCAATCACTGCCTCAGGATCAAAGTAGCTACAAGGAGAAGCAATCAAAGTTCACACTTAGAAAAAAGCAAAAAATCAAAAGATAGAACATTGTAGCATATCAGTATATGTCTAGTTAAGAATATGTTTATGGATCCACAGGATATCATATTTAGGTAACCGAATGAAATCAGTATTTTTTTTCCAAAAAGTGAGTTTTTACTTCCCCATTAAAATGCTACCAAGTTATGATGCTTAAGGCGAAAGAAATAGCACAACGTTAGCAAAATCATGCGTACATAATCTCGTTTATCTAGTACTTGAACTTTCTACCATACCTTGCATACAGAAATATTGACTGTGTAATAATATCTAGTCAAGCTAATTTATACTAGTTTATACAGAAATACATAGTAGTAATATTTTAAATAAATATAATCAGAACATCTGTCTGTGTACCGCATGCATAAACCCTTGGCGAATGTGCCTTCTTGTGAGGGAAATACACTTCTTGCTCCATTGCGTCTCCATATGCATATACGAGTGCCAACTAAACCAACAATCTACAAATGATATTTGGAGAAATATTAGAAGTTCCCCTATAGAGATTGAAAATTTTATCCAGACACTACAATACAATATAACCATTAACCATAAAGATTACATCGTCAAAAAAAGCATTTTTGGTGATAAGCTGCCAATTAAGGGGTTGAGTTGCATTGCACTCATGTGGCATTATGTGCTGAGAAATCCTAAAAGATGCATCAAAGTGAGGAGGACAATTATACGTAATATGAGGTGTGTAGACTAATTACTTTTGGAGCTAAAACATAATAAAAAATCAAAAAATAAACATATAGTTTAGTAGCTAATGACAGTAAAATCAATAGGTTATATTATATTGGATTTAGCTCTTGTGCACCACAGCACCAGTCTTAGAGAAATTAATAAGCAGGAAAAAACAAAACATGAAAAGATAAGAACATTAGCAAACTTGATGGCAGTCTCTTCAACTTAAAGTGACCTTGAAACAGTATTATTAACTCCCAACTTATTCAGGAATGGATCTGTAAATATAAATCATGCATTTACTTAAAGGAACAAATATGGATCTCTTTGAGTTACCTTGCTCTCATCAAAATCAAAGTCAATCAGCAGGAGTGTACCCGGAATGGGATACTCTTCCACACATTTGTACTTTTCTAATGACCAGAGACGCATAACCTGGAAATGTTGCAGTTGAAAATCGTTAGCAAAATTAAGGTCTAAAACAAATTTCATCAGTCAAGAGCAGCAGGAAAAGTATGCAATGTACAAATACAATGATATCAACCTAAATTTCTAGAGATGTAAAGCTGACTCCAAGTGGTTTGGACATGACCTGGAACCTAAGATATTAAACTCAGAAAATGTTTGAAAATATCTGTTTTTACAAAAACATAGTTACACGATGTTGGAAGGATGCATCTTAAAGGGAGTTTCAGATACAACCCTCACTATTAGCCTACAGTTCAGCAGGATTGTAAAATAGAAATTATTTATCGTGACTAGGGCAGAGTCAGCATGCATCGCAGATAGACCGATGCATAAGCCAACAGGTTATCATCTATAAAATCAAGTCAGGGATTCTAACAAAGCAAAATTCAAAAACAGAAACCTGGCTTCTAATTCAAGCACGCAACACTCAAAAACAGTTATGCAATTAGTATCCACTGGAACATACCTTATCGCCTACACCAGTAAGAATCATGCCGCTCTTCATTCGGCACTGATCAACCCTAAAAGACTGGCAAAATTATGAAACAATACACGCATACACATACAACTCAAAATCAAGATGCAAAACAAAATTCAATATCTCTCCAAAGCCTAATAGTTCCCTCAGTCGAATGAGCAGTAATTCGGTACAAACTCTACAAACTACATATAACAACCTCCAGCAAACATTTTAAAACCAAATTCACCATTAACTATTTTTCAAACTCTTAATTGCTTTTGAATTCAACTGCTAAAAACGATATCAAATTGAAATTTCAGGCAAAATGAAACTAGTGTGACTAGTAATTTACCCGACCGAATGACCTTTCCATTGATCAATATCAATGCGACCTTCTTCTAAAGACATTCTATGATGCTTCATAGCTAGCTCTTCTAAAAGCGCCGACATTGATTGCCGCGAAGAGCCAGATGTATTTGAAACATATTCCGAAGAATCACGCTGCAGCTTCAAATAGAGTACTTGCAGTGACTTGCATCTGTTGATAACTGCATTCCTTTGTTGGAAAAAAAGTATCAAAATTAAAATAAAAAATCTGTGAAGGGTGTAATTAAGTTAAAATTTGAATCTTTTTTGAGTTAATTAGCGATTAAGAGAGATGTTTAGTACCAGGACTTGCAGACGACGGAGCAGTGAACAAGGTCGAAGAGTCCGAGAGATGAGAAGATGATGCAGAGGATGTCGCGGTCGAGGGACTCGATTGTCGTCCGTGGTTTCGAGGTTCTCTTCTTCGACGGCGACCAACTACCGGACGGTGTCGGTCCCATTGGTCCCTCGCCGCCGAGGAACTTCATAAAAGTTGACACGTGTGTATTTGCTGTGTCGTGGAAGGAGGTAAAGATAAAATAAAGTGACCCAAAAATCCAAAATAGTTCTACCCTCGCCAAATAATTGAATTTTGGATTATTATCAATTTGGTCCCTAAATTTTAGTGAAACATCAATTTTTAAACGTGTTTGTTCTTTTAGTTTCTATGGTCCCTTAATTTCTGATTTCTCTTAATGCAATGGCTCTTGTATAATCATTTTTTCTTAATAATTATAAAAAAAATATAATATAATAACAAAATTTGGGATAATTGAGGCCCAAGTTAAGGTTAATTGTTCTAACTTACCTTTAGTTTATTAAATCTAGCAATATTTCCAAAAGATGTATTAAATTAACGCAAACACGTTATGTCATCAAGTTAATCCGTTAACTTTAACGGTCGATTAATCTTGACAATTGGAAAGCCAAATATAATATTGCCATATCATCTCAAACATAAAAAAAAATATTAAAAAAAATAATTAAAATTAAAAAATCAATTTTCTTTAAAAAAAAAAAAAAAAAAAAAAAAAAAACAAGATAATCTACCGATAGAGCTCTACTGTCGAAGGAAACAAGATATTTTTGACGATCTCCTACTTACTAGAAAAAAAACTTCACCGATCTTGGAGATCGACCTCCTGTAGTCCTTTTTTGTTTGGAAATCAAATCAGGGTTCCGTAAAATAGTGATATTCTATTAGAACAGTTTGTACAAATCAACTTGTATAATTAATAGCATATGCTTGAGAAATTTTCAGTTTTATTATTATTATCACATTCTCTCTCTCTCTCTCTCTTGTTTCAATGGAATCAATTTCGAGTTTGAATCTGTAAAAATCCATAAAAGGAATCAACAGAGGAACAAATTATAGTCTTTTTGATAGTTTCCACTTTGGTTGAAAATGTAAGTGAAGGTTTAAAATACTTAAGACAATGAAGTCTTCCAATGATTTTGATCAGACGGTTCAAAATCATGAGAAACTTGATCAAACGGGGATGATCTTGTGGGCAGAACTAAAACAAGCATGACTGCATGAGGTTTGATCCTGTTGTCAATTTTAGCATCATTCTGATCCGAGATTGCTATCAAACACTTCATTCCTTACATATATATATATATGAGAGAGAACTTTAAAACTAGCCATAAAATTAGTGGGTTTATTGTTTTTATCTAAGATTATCATTTTTATACATTCTCGCTCTGTCGCAAATGAAAAAACATGTATACGCTTCCTTAGCTACAGAATTTGGCCAGAAACACATTGGAGTTGAAAGCTAAAGGTGAACACGGCAGTTGTTGCTGTTGCCTCTAATAAAAGAGGAAGAACATAGCCCTGCCATTTTACAGGTTAGAAGCAGTCATGTATTGTATAACACACACACATATTCAGATATTCTCCATCTTTCATTGAAAACTTTGTTCTTTTGAACACAAAATATGCTTTCTGGTTTGGAATATTGATTCATATATAGTGTTCTTCTTAATTTATTCCTTAATCTCAGCAAATTTATAAGTAAGTTCTGTACTTAATCTATCCAAGGAGGAATTCCATTGGTTGCTTGATGAACAAGCCAGTGTAAGTGGCATTTTGTATATATATTTAAAAAGCATAACTGCACTATATATGCACGACTTATTACAGCAATTCAAGGACATACGTTGCAGTAGATGAAAGGATTATTGGTACAGCTCAAAAGATGTGAATTAATATTCTGAAAATTGCCTGGTAAATACCTGAAACATCACCAAATTAAAATCTCCATATAGAACAGTCTCAGCTTGAGCTTCATTTGTCAACATCTGAAATTGAAAACTGTACATCCAATTTCAAATGGTTTGCTATTCAATAACCCAATTGAACTATGAAAATGTTTTTTTTAATAAGAAAACGAAAACTAATATATTAAAATAATACACTAAAGGTGAATCGGCCCTAAAATTTCAAAACCAAACATTAAATACTGACCCATAAATTATGACCAAGGATCGATGACTTTCCGATTGTTAGGTGTTTAGAACTTAGAAGTGTCAGGGTCCTTTCTTTTTTGCACTTTATATAAGTCTAAATCGATTCTATTAAATTGTTTTGTTTGTTTGTTAAGTGGTCAAACAACTTAAAAAAAAGTAACAACTTAAAATAAAAAGTAAAAAAATTTAGTTTTTCACTCAAATCAAAATCACTGTATTACATTTATAATATTTCCTTCCCAAAATTACCCTCCTGAAGATAACATATTCCAATATTATTATTAAGAACGAACAATCATATGGTCTTGTACTTAATTATTAAGAAGAACAACAACCATTCTATATCTACACATCTCAATTTAAAAAATAAATACAAAATTTATTCGATCTCAATTAAAATAAAATTTTGAAAATTTTCATTATAGCTTCATAAATAAGAAAATAAATAAATCTAACTAAAAATAAAATTAAACAAACAAAAAAAAGGTATAGATAACTTCCACCTCCTTGTGCTGGACTATACTGTTTGCAGGTTTACCATTGCCAAACAAATCAAATAAACTGGAAGTCAATTATTATTATTTTAAAAAAAACTACTCGCAGTGGTGGCCACTAGAAGTTGGGACATCATCACACTTTTACTATGTGTATTATTATAATTGATGTTAATGATATATATTAGTATGCTTAAGATATGTCCACGGTTATATGCTCATGAGAAAAAAATAACTAGAAGTTGGGACATTTCAAGAGGAATGAGCAAGTCATACTAGGCTATGGTTTGAAAGTTCGATTATTTGCTAGCTGAGAAATGAGTAATGTTAATATAAAACATAGAGTTTCTACAAATTGCAACCGAGAATAAAAAGAGTTTTCTTTTCGTCAAAGAGAATTAAATTATTAATAGGAAACAGCCATCATAGAGCAAGTAAGAAGTACGCACTAGTTTATAACAATACAAAACTTTGAGAGGCCACAGTCACAGACCACTAATCATAGATCATGACATATTCACACAAGCTTGACATAGAAAGAACCATCGAAGGTGCCAATTGCTTAGAGCATTCTCAGCAAAAGCTAATCATAATCTTAGTAATACTAGATATCACACCTAAAATCACAACTCTTTCATCACAACACATGTGGCCGTTGAAGTGTTAATTGGTGAGTGGATATATGGATAAGTGAGATAAATCATTATTAATGTGTATCCACTCACCAATTGACACATTAGCTGCCACATGTGTTGTGATAGAAAAGTTGTGATTTTAGGTGTGATATCATTACTCCTTAATAAACTCATTCCTTCTATTATACACATATATCCTAACATCAAATAAATTCAAGAAAGAAAGAAAAAAAATTTTGAAACTCTAAATAAATTCCCAAGGGGAATGCGATTTCTAATATTGAATATGTTTGTCAACATTTGCAAATTAAGTTAATTGATAACTTCATCCATAAACAATAAAGCAATTAGTAAAATATGCTAATATATAATAACATCAATTTGCATACAAGCTTCTATAGAAAAACTCCCCCAACTCCACCTCCTTCTAGTTATTTATTTACTCTTTTTTAGGCCTAATCTCGATCCCTTGGACAAGAAGGTGTTCCTTCCAACAAGTTTTCATACTCATCAACAATTCACCCTCTTCATCACCCCCATTGAAAAATTCACCCAATTCACTTTCCAACCACCCATCTGCTCTCTTTTTCGGGAATATCGTCTCCGTCTTGGTGCACTCGATGTAGATAAATAGTTCGATTTTGGCCATTATTACTCCCAACTAGACCTGACACGGTTCCGGTTCCGCGGTTTGATAGAACCGGAACCGGAACCGGAACCGCTATATGCCGGTTCCGGTTCCATTGTAATTGAATAAAATAAAATATATAAATGACAAATTACAAAATTAAATTAAATTATAAAACAAAATTACAAATGACAATTTATGGGTTATGGATGCTTGAACCATGGTTGCAAAAGAAAAACAATAACAACCTAGCCTAGCCACTAAAACCACATTCAATACTTGTATAATATTTCAAACAAAAACTATAAGTAGTATAAAGGATTTTTAAAAAAAGTGTCCATTTACACAAGGCCTGATGTTAAAGTAATTCTCCGGACCAAGATGGGCACGGATGTGGTGTCGGATTGGGAGGAAAAGGTTTCTTACTAGGTTTAAACGAGGTTCGAAATGGACACAACACTTAAAAACACTTTTTTTTTATGAAAAAGGGGTTTCTGGGGCTCGAAAAGTGGCCACAAGCCCTCTGGATTGCTCCCATTGGATTCCTTGCATCATTCTATGCGATTTTAAAAAAAAAAATCACCCAATTCGGACATCCGAGCACAAAGTTATGGCCTTTCAAAGTTTAAGGCATATATAAAAATATTTTTACCGGTATTTTTTTTAGGCGAATTTTTTCTATTCTCTCGTTGTCAACGGCAATTTTTCTAAGAGTTTGACACTTTGTGTTCTCTATTCCGTTCAATACTCATTGTTTACCAAAGCTGAATACTGTCTTCAAAACAATTACAAAATGAAATAAATATTAAAAACCTTGGAAACTTGGAGAGTTGGAGAGAAATTAGAATTAGAATTGGTGTGAGGAAAAATGAAAGGGGGGGTGGTATTTATAGGAAAAAAAAAAAAAAAAAAATTGCACGAACCGCCGGATCGACCAAATCATAGAACCGGAACCGGAACCGACCTCCTCCGGTTCAGGTTCAAGAACCGGAACCAGAAATCCGGTTCCGGTTCCGGTTCCGGTTTTTTCGGTTTCGGTTCCGGTTCCGGTCGGTTCCGGCGGTTCCAACCGGAACCGTGCCAGGTCTACTCCCAACAAGTCCAACAGCGACTTCTGCCGACTCATTATCTCTGCAAAATATAAGACCGTCGGCGAATACAAGGTAAGCTGTATAAGTTGTCATCGAGGATAGAAGTGAAGTACTAATCTTGCCACCAAGTTCAAATGGGGTCACGTCAAAACGTACTGATAACACCTCAGGGAACATTTTTTTTTAAGTAAATAAAAAAAATGAGTAGGAAATCAATATCACTATAACAAGTTGGAAAAAATACAACTATAAGAGGATAAAGAATTAGGGAAGAAACTTACCTGCAATCGGGTATGCTGAAATTATTGTGGGCCTCGTCTATGGGATAAATCCACAACATCGGACAATCATTACCAACACTATAGAGTTCTCTAGGCGATATCATGTAACATTTCTTCCCACTTGGGCGGTCAAACCAAAAACTCTGTTCAATATGTCAATTAAAAACAATCAGAACTTTTTTCCCAGCAAACATACAATACTATATCAATTTACAAATACGAAATCTGAAATTCTTTATCAATCACATAACATACAAACACAAAACCCTAAAAATTTGAAATTACCAATTTGCCATTATGAATGAGATTGTGACAAAGGTAGAGCTCCTTCTTTGACGAACTGGAGACAGATTCAAGGTGCGAGATCGGACGCAGGAAGCGGTCCCAAACAATATCGGAATCGGCGGCAGATCTGAAGATGGTTGACACACAAGCCAAGCGGCAGGCGTCGCGAGGGGTGGTGAAGGAGATCATGGCCGCTATGCAATCCTCCGGTAACACTAGCATCCCACTCATCTCCACCAAAGCAAAGAAGGAATGGTCTGGTCGAGACTTTTTTTTTTTTTTTTGATAAACAAACAACTACAGGAAAGCAACACAAGAAAACTAAGCAACTTCTAAAACATAAATCATCCTGGCAAACATCTTGCCAAAACCGATCCCTTTTTGAAAAGAAGGCTGCCGAAGCCAAGTTATGGGCCAACATGTTGAGATTTGTGATGAAAAATTCGATCTTTTTTGGCGATAGAGAGACTAGAGATAAATATATAAAATTTAGGGTTTAGCTAAAATACAGAAACATTAATAATACGGTGTAACTTAATATTCTTTAGATTTCAATCCGAAGGTTAAAATAATGGAGGAATTTAAAATTAAATTAAAATAGATAAGATCTCTTTTGTAATCACCCATTATTGTTAATGTTTTTGTATTGTAGCTAAACTCTATTTTTTTTTTTCACATAGAAATAAATATATAAAATTAAGTTTAATTATAATATATATTAGGGTTATAGTCCCCCTTTAAAAAAAAAAAAAAAAAAAACATGTATTTGTATCCACATATCCACATACACCCAGGTTTCTGGGTATCCAATACTCAGATTTTTTTAAGGAAAATTTACCCAATGTTTTTCTTTCTATTTTTATCCCTTTTGTTTTCTTTTCTTTTTGTTTTTCTTAGAATGTATTAAATATGCATTAAATACACTATTATTATTTCCAAAAATAAATGTTTTTGAATTTTAATTATTCTTGTAAATGGTAATAAATAAATATTTTTCAAAACAAATTAAAATATCAATTGTAATACCTAATTAATGGTATGTAATTCATTTTTTTTTAAGGATTTAATGGTAAATTTTGAAGACATATCAATGGTAATACATAGTTCATTTTTGCTCACCCCATTTCAAGGGGGTGAGCATTACCCCCTCCCCACATGTTGACATGTGTCAATAATTAAGGGTTGACAAAATTAACTATCACAAGAGTAAACATGTAAATTAATAATTAATAAATCGACACATATCAACATGTGGGGAAAACTATCACAAGGGTAAACAAGTACAAGGAGATGAGGGCAAAAACAAACTCGGTAATTTATTAATGATAAGATAACAAAAAATTAAAATAATAATTTTTAATCAATTATTAATGGTATCACACTACTAACACATTAAATATTGTAACAGATTCTTTTTCTAAACCTACGAAATTCACTTATAATTTTTTTTTAATAAATAGTAATAAATAAATATTTTTAAAATAATACAAAATAACACCACAAGTCCACAACTATTTGTATCTCCATAAAAGTCTTCACGAGCATATCTTGATCTTTTTATTTTTTATTGAATAAACATTATAAAAAAATTGAATACTAGTACAAGTATTTCTAGAATCATCAGATTTGTTCTAACCATACTTGAAGGTATTGATAGATCACCAGGCCTAGGAAGCAACTGCAATTGATTAAGAACGAGAGACTTTGTCTATGCAAAATTATGTGCATAACGCCATTATTATCTATGCTCGAAACAACTTACGGTTTCCCACACAAGGGTGCCATTATCGCAATGCAGAGCCCAGGCAAATCCACTTTTCTGAACAGCAACAACAATGTCTTTCTTGATTCCTTTTACTTGAATGCTAAGCATCATTGGTGCCTCCCCAAAAATCTGCAACCGGGTTAGGTCCAGGTGGGCAGCCAGAGGTGGAAAAATTGTTACATGCACCAAACCATACATCATATATGATATATATCCCCCAAGTTGATCGTACCATCTAATCTTGCCTGACTCCAAATCCAATGCCAGAATAGTTATCGGGCTACACACACTCGTCCGGATGTGTTGGAATTGTCTGATTGTTTTCTGTTTTTTGACATTCTTCTATACGTGGAGGGACCGAGTACAAATTTCCTGTGGCAATATATATACATGGTTCCTATGGATATCAATTGATGGGCTGCTTCCCCAGATTGCTGCCCCTGCATATGCTCCGGTCTTGCCATTGTTTCCGTGGCAGTTTCTGCAAATTAGAAGTCGAAACTGGTGAAATCATCCCCATACTTCCAGAATCATAAGTTTCTGGAAAGATGCTGAAGATGGCATTAGATTAATGGAAGTACTTCTTGAATTTCGAGATTCTGAAAATTCCGGTGTATTTTTGAGCCTTGTTTCCATATTTGCTGCAAATCAAAAGTCCACTAAGAACTAAATGTTTTATTTGTGGATGTTCATTGTCCTTGACCGCCCCATAAGAAAATATATTTTTATATGAACTAGAATTCATAGAAAGCACTGCCAAATCTCTGAATAAAATCAAGTGGCCAAACTGTTGATTCATGGTTGCTGAGCTCAAGACCCTTAAATGAGCCAAAGAGGTGTTCTGGAACCTGGTCCGGCCATTCCATTGTAATTGCCTTTCCGCTTGATTGCAATTCCTCCAAGTTGGCGAGACCCTGCAGGTTCGTTCCTTCAATATCTGTTTCACATAGTAATGATGTACATATTGTTATTTAATATATTCAAAGGGAAGAAATAGTTTTACAAAACATGCACTGAATACGAATATTTTCTTTCTTGATTGCAGTTGTGTTAAATTAATGATCATACGTTAATTGTTTGTAGAAGCCAAGAAATTCTGCAGACCCTACCTTTTTAAGCACGGCCCTTCTACGGTATACCCCGGGTAAATTATAGAGTTGCAGGAGCTTAATTTCGGAAAGAGAAACCTATCAGCTGCTTCTTTTACTAAAGAGAATCAAGATTCAAAAGATTCTTTTACTTGCACATCGTAGGTTGTTTATTCAGGAGAGTGATGTTTTTTCCTGAATCTTTGATGGCTTGTGACAGTGTTTCTCTTTGGGTTGAAGCTGCTTCACTTACCCAATAAAGGTTTTTCCGATCTGGGTCTATTTTTATTGTTTTTACTTTTTAGTCATTTCTTGTTGATCAAAAATACAGGAATTTTAATTAAGTTGCTTTCTTGTATCCTGTATTAAAATTCCACAGACATTAGCAATAAGAAAGAATGATAAAACAGAATTCCTACAGATTAAAGACATTGTACGTAGCATTCCTTTCTCTTCCTACTAATTTCGTGTATTAATCCGATACTAGAGCTAATAACATAATTTGCAAACACTAGGAAATAATTCTTAAAAATTTTCTCTAACTAGTCAGATTGACATTTCACAAGACAAGTTTAAGAAACAACAAGAAGGAGATGAGAACGATGATGAAAGTTGGTGTGGATGCAGAGTGGTGGGCAGTGTTGGGTAGTGATCTGGAGGAGGCATCACACATTCATCTCCATTGAACATAATTCTTCTCGGAAAAGCCCATCCTTGACCGAAAGTGAAATATCCCTTCATCTTTGTGGAATAATATTTCTGTTTGTACATTTCCACTCTCACCAGCTTGGAGTAACATGTCATTGTAGTATTGGATTGGATTCCCCAAAGCATCCCAGTATATAGTCTGTAGGCAAAATCAAACAACAGATATAATACTAAGAACGGTAGCTGAACCCTAATACTAATAATGATTAAAAGGGTTTTGATCAAACTTACTTATGTAACCATCATATTGGTTAAGTGGCTTGTAATTGAAGCTGAAAACCTGTGTGACACTCTGCAAGTTAGGGTGAAGCACCACCGTGTTCCGTTGAGAATAATTTCTCATCACATTCAGATTTGTCACTGTGATCTTCACTCTCCAATACTCTTTATAGCTTTGCTTCACATGCCAATGAACCCTTATCAGACACATGCTCCGAACAGATGACTGCTTGTGGTGGTTCCTCATTCGGACCATGCTTTTGTTGCAACAAAGAAGGTGTTTCTTCATACCTTGACACTTTGACAGTTTTTAGAGAGCATATATACCATAAATTATCATGTGATAATCAGTGAAAAAAAATCAGTCAGGTCGGTCCTGACCAGGGAAAGATCCCAAGAGAAGTAAAAAGGGTTTTAACATTACGCAATTTGCAATGGGATCATCTTGACACTGGCAGGAACATCTAAGGCAAGGAATAATTTTATCATTGTAGAATGCAGACAATGAAACGCAGCACTTTGGATTTTGTAATGCTATGAATTGAGGGTACATACATGTCACATTCCATGTCCCTAAAAAATAATAATTAAGATTTAGATAATTGACAGTGTTGGTGCAAGAAATAGTGGAAATGTTAATGTGGTAATTAAGGTAGCTTACTAAGAGCTTGTGTATTCTCCGTAGAAAACCTGCTTGGAGGGACCTCAAATGGATCCCCACAGGTATAACCTGGAAAACCAAGACTGAAATTTATGGGCATCGCGAAACCTTTGTAGTTAACGACACCACCAACATTCATCTGGAAAGTTGAAGCAGACTTGGAGGGATCCTGTGACATGGAAGTTAGAACACCACCCTTGCAACAATTCTTGGTCTGTTGATTGTAAGGTGCTCTGGGCAAAAGATCAACAATGACAGGCCTCTTTTCGCAACAATGTGGGAGTGGGACTCTGGCTTGGAAGGCAGAGCAGTTGCCTTGCTCCGTGGCCTCGGCTCCCACCATGCTCCATATAATTACTTCATCTGCTGACCATGCCCAACTCACTCTCCAACCAGGCTCATCGACATGTCTATAGCTTTGGAAGTTGAATTTAGACACTGTAACCTGAAATCAAACCACTTTGTTCATGAGTAGAATGTAGAAGACAACAAATCAACCACTATTTGAATGTCTGAATCAAAATGCAAGGTTACATAAGTATGTGTATTATAGTGTAGCAAAAGTAATTTGTACCTACACATCCTAAGTGACTCAATTATTGAAAATTGAATCCTCTCTGAGTTCAAATTCAAACCAAATTTAACATTTCACATTTTCAGAGCTCTGTTTATTAGAATATGGAATTCCACTAGTTTGATTCACAATCCCTGAAGTAGTTTAAAAAAGTTTCATGTAATTGTGGATTCTAATTTTTAAACAATATTTTGGAAAACAACCTTCTATTTTTTTTTTTCCTTTTTTTCTTAATTGTATTTAAGAGCTATTTTTGGATTCAATTCAACCATATACATATTTTCAAAATTTTGTATTTGTAGTCTTTAAAAAAAAATTCTTTAATAAAAACCTCGATTGATCATTTTAAAAAGTCAGAAACCTAATTAAATATTTTGGGACTTTCAATAATGCTATTAATATAGTAGAGTCCTAAATCCTAATTAGAAAGTCAAATACCTTTTTGTTTAAAAGACAGTAATACCCTTGGCATGATGATGTGGTGGAAAGTGATTGGACAAAAATTCGACCCACCAAAAAGCATTCCAAAGGACAATCACGATTCACGCAAAAGATCAGACAGAGGTTTTCTGTCAGATGACTGAATCAAAAACTAAACAAAACATTCTTCCAAACTATATTTATTTATTTATTTTATAACTTCAAATTATACCAAAATATAATTAAAATAAGAACAAAATCATTCCTCTATCTACTCTGCCCTAATTGATTACTACTCTTCATCGATCAATATCAGTTCTCTCTTTTTTTTTTTTTGGAAGTAAACCAATATCAGTTCTTATAATCCCAAAAAAACAGGAAAAAAAAAAAGGAACATGAACAGGTTCAATAACAACAAAAGAGAAGAAGAAATAAGAAATGTAAAAATTATGAAATAAAAATGGAGGAGAATTTTATATTTGTATACATACATCATTTGTAGCTTCATTCGATTGTAGAAGATCCCAAGTGATAGTTAATTGCAGCTGTAGCTGACTTGCTTCTCAGCAAGGATGCCAAAAAAGAGCTATCAATTACTGAGTATTCAAGCGTCAGTCCAATCTTAAGTTGTAAATTCTCATCCTCATCAGGAAATAGAGTAAATGAGAAGAATTGTTAGGCTTCTAGAGTTCTGGGGATTGCATTTGAAGAGACTTGAGGCAATCTACAGAACCATCTGTATAGAGTGTAATATGGAGAAACAAGATACGAAAATCAGAGCCTTAAAATTTACTAGTTGAGTATAAGAGAATGCCAAGTAATTGTTGATTAAAATGGTAAGATGTTAACCAGTTTCAAAGCCAACAGATGAGTTATCTTGTATCCGCTGTCTCTTCAACCTCGATGAAGGCAGAAACGTCTTCTATCCGCTGTCCTAATGTAGCAAAAAAAGCAGAAAGTGCAAACAGGTATATGGTAATTTGAATTAAATGGCACCCAATGTTCATGACATGGAGGTCGAGCCATCATATACCGGCAATCTTAGCGTTTGGATTTGTAAACCAAATGACTTTGTAAAATGCTACTAGCTAGATGTTTATGAAAAACAGATAAAAATTAGATATGTGACTGCAGCATGCTAGGACTCATAGCGGATCCATGGTATAACAGCGGTAATGTATTCTCAAAAGATATAGCCTACAGTTCATGACTAGGGCTGAGTCGGCTTGCATCGCAGATAAAACTGATGCATAAGCGGTAAGCCAACGGGTTATCATCTCTGAAATATCAAGTCATGGATTCTAACAAAGCAAAATTGATAAACAGAAACCTGGCTTCTAATTCAAAGACTCAACACTCAAAAACAGCTATGCAATTAGTATCCACCGGAACATACCTTATCGCCTATATCAGTAAGAATCATGCCCCTCTTCATTCAGCACTGATCAACCCTAAAAGAAAGCAAAATTATAAAACAATACACGTACACATACAACTCAAAATCAAGATGCAAAACAAAATCCAATATCTTTCCAAAGCCTATTAGTTCCCTCGTTCAAATGAGCACTAATTCGGTACAAATTCAGAAGCCCTACACTCTACATCTAACAACCTCCAGCAAACATTTTAAAACTAACTTCACCATTAACTGTTATCAAATTCTTAATTGTTTTTGAATTCAACAAATAAAAGCTATATAGAATTGAAGTTTTGGGCACAATAAAACTAGCTTGACTAGTAACTTACCCGAGCGAGTGACCTTTCCATTGATCAATATCAATGCTACCTTCTTCTGAAGCCAATCTATGATGCTTCATAGCTAGCTTCTCTAAGAGCATCGCCATTGATTGCCGCAAAGAGCCAGACGTATTCGAAACATATTCTGAAGAATAACACACTGTAGCTTGAAATAGAGTACTTGCAGTGACTTGCATCTGTTTATAATCGCATTCCTTTATTGAAAAGGCAAAAAAAAAGGTGTCAAAATAAATTTTTTATCTGTGAACAATGTAATTGAGTTAAAATTTTAAATTTTTAATGGTTTAATAAACGAATGGAAGGGATATTTAGTACCGGGACTTGCAGACGACGGAGCAGCGTACGAGGTCGAAGAGTCCGAGAGATGAAAAGATGATGCAGAGGATGTCGTGGTCGAGGGATTCAATCGTCGTCCGTGGTTTCGAACTTCTCTTCTTCGACGGGGACCAGCTACCGGAGGTGTCGGTCCCATTGGCGCCTTGCCGTCGAGGAATTTCATAGAAGTTGACACGTGTATTTGTGGTCTCAATGAGTGGTGGAAGGAGGTATAAGATTAGTATAGGGAACCAAATAGTTCTACGCACACCAATAATAATAATAAAATAGAATCATTGATCGCTTATATGATTCTTAAAAGTCCTTTATTTTAATTTTGTATAAAATTATATCGATTTTTATCAATTTTGATTTGAGTTTTTTTACAGATGATAAGTTTATTGAAATCTAAATATAAATAAAATTTGAGAATTTTTCAAACACAAGAACTATTTTTCTTGAATTTTCTTATATTTCAACGATTTTTCTGATGCCTTTATATAGTTCTAGTATTTGAAAATGTTTCAAATTTTATTTATAGGTAGATTTTATTGAAATAATCATTCACAAAAATATTCAAATGAAAATTAATAAATATGATAAAGATGAAAAGATGTGCGATTTTGGAGAATCAAGATAATGTGAGAGAAGATGGTTATTGAAATCCGGAAATTTTGTGAAAAAGACTATTATTGAAATTGGAAGATTCTAGTGAGAAAATGATAGAAATGAGTTTTAATTTTTAAGTAAAATTTTTAATATATTTAAATAATAAAATAAAAGGTAAAATAAGTTATCATGGGTGTTTTAGTCATGTTGGGATATGTGTGTGTAATTATGATAAAATTTTAATATTAGTACAATTACTCCTAAATTGGGGCCTGTTTGTGCAATTTGCGCATATTTATTTTAGGTTGGTGGTTCCCACAAAATTATGCATTTATCTCATATTTTCTGTGATTTCTGAAATATTGTCGTTGATGGTTTTGGTTGTTGTTCCTTTTAACCATTTTGAAGGATTTCTCTTAGAGGGTGTTCATGGATCTTCCAACAACGAAGGAGAAAGGAAAGAGAGTTTCCACTGAAATCTTTGACAGGAAAAAATTCAGTGGTAGTGCCTAACGTTTGTTTTCTTTAATTTTGGTTCATTGTTATACGAATTCATATATGTGACTCTCATGTGTGTTCCTAGATCATAATTCGGTGGTGTGGAGTGCTTTTGACTCTCAATCTTCACTCCATCTTAATTCGGAGGTGTTGAGTGCTTTTTCCGGCTCTAAATCTTCACTCCCCAAGAAGAGAGATTCCACTGAAATCTTTGACAGGAAAAAATTCATCGCATTCCTTGAGGAGGATAGTGGTAGTGCCTAACGTTTGTTTTCTTTAATTTTGGTTCATTGTTATATGAATTCATATATGTGACTCTCATGTCTGTTCTTAGATGATAATTCGGAGGTGTGGAGTGCTTTTACCGGCTCTCGATCTTCACTCCCCAAGAAAGGCGACTTGGTTGTCTACTTCCCACAAGGTCATCTGGAATATGAACAAACACCCAAAGAAGAAGTCCGTACCTATGATCTCCAACCACAAATCATTTGCAGGGTTGAACATGTTCAATTAATGGTAAGTACTGCTTATTATTATTAATTATCATCATCATCATTAAAGTTTTACTTCTCATCGAATTGCCGTTCCTCTAGTCTTATAATTTGGGATATGTTGGTTGCAAATCATTTGAAACAGATTAAGGAGGTGAATGATGATATCTGCGCAAAGATTACTTTGCATCCTGAACCAGAGGTATAATTTTTTGACTTGTTTTAGGTTCTTCATTTTCTGAATCTATAGTCTCGATCTTTAGAAATTTAAAATCTTTAATCATGTTGTGCAGGTAAATTCAGAGGAGAAAGAGCTTGAACAGTCAGATGAGATTGAGGACTGCATCTACGATGAAGACAGAAGTTCAGCTACAATATCAACCCCTAGCTTGTTCTCTAAAATACTTGAATATTCTGATTTTATGACATCATCTTTATCGATTCCTCCTAAAGCTGCCATAGAATTTTTTTGTTTGGTATGATTTTATGCTTTCCATGTTGTTTAATTACTGTATTTTGATAGATATTACATATTAGTAGCTAAAATTTTGTTAAAATTACCGGTGGCAGGATAACGAATCAATGGATCTCCAAAATGAGGTCACTGCCATGGACTTTCATGGAAACGAGTGGAAATTTCCACTTATTAGAGGTTACTTTTGATAGAATTCTGTTTAGCAGTTTTAATAAACTGAGAATTGATGCAGTACTTCAGTGTATATTATTTTTCAGATAAAAAGAATGGAAATTGGTTACTCAGATGGAGAGGATTTGCGAGAGCGGAAAATGTTCAAGAAGGGGACAGAGTTGTATTTCTGAGGTGTGCATATGGAATCAATATTCAACAGTCGAATTGCAAACTGCACAGTAATTATTTCATCATTCTTTTTTTTTTTGTTCCTTCCCAATTCAACTGAATGGTGCTTGTAGGGAAAAAGATACGAAGCTGAGGTTCGGAATAAGTATAGATTTTGGCCAAGGAATAGATTTTTCCCTTTCTCAGAGAAAAGATACGAAGCTGTGGTTGGCAGAAAGAAATCCACTTTCAGAAGCAGCTGGTGCCATATTAAAGAAGAGCATATTCAGTGTTATGTATAGGCCAAGGTATCACCCTTGACCATCTCTAACTTGATTTCAAGGACTTTTCTGCCTGGCCATTTCTTTCTTCTTTTTTTTAATGTTAAAAGATCTTTTCAGGTTTTTTATTTTTTATTTTTAAATTTAAAAAAAATTAAATTGCCTCAATTGCATTTTATGATTTTTAAGGCACGTTTGGCATCTTTTTATTTTTTTTATTTTATGAGAAACTAGAACGATTTCATTAAGGATTTAGGAAACAAAGGTGAACAAGATGTCTAAAACTCAAAAACCTTTTATGGACTACAAAACAAGTATAGAGACGTTTATGAATATAGTCCCACAAGAAATAAAAACAAAGCTATCCCAAAACTGTTTCTCAATTTAAAAAGATGAAAAAAAATTAAGTATTTTGGAATTCTTTGGAGATGGAAGCCCAAAGAGAAGCCTAGAATTTGATTCTATCTTACAAGCAATTGATGTCGTCCTGTCTTTAAAGATTCTACTATTTCTCTCTTGCCGAATTACTCACAACAAAGTAAGAACTGAACATTTCATAAGACTTTAGTTTTGTCTCCTTTTCCAAAAGCATTTGGTATCATTTTTAAAATGGTGCTTTTGACCTTTGAAAACTGATTTTAAAAATAAAAATCATGTTTTTAAAATAATATTTTTAAAAATGTAAATGTGACTCATAATGTCCGATAAAAGTAGTTTTCAAAAACTAAAAACATTGTAAATAATGTGTTTGATATTGGTTTTTTAAATGGATAAAATAGTTATTTGATAAGTTGTGGTTTGCTTTGAAACTAGTGGAACTTGATTCTAATTTCCTTTCATTCCCGATGAGTAAATACGCTATAAATTGCATTTATAAAAGAGTAATGCTACTTTGTCCAAATTTGGTGTCCAAATCCGGTGCCCAAGTGGTGTGATAACACTCTAATCCATTCGTTTAAATCATGCAAATATAATACAATTTGAATGATTGTATTATATTTATGCCACATCATTTGAGCACCAAATTTATGCAAAGTAGCATTATTGTTTATTAAAATTAGTAAAAAATTGTATTTTTCTGAAAAAGTGGGAACTAAATTGAAATTTCTCCTAATAAAATTACAAAAGTGGACATGCGCTCCAAAAACCAATATATATATAAAATCAAAGAAAGAAGGGAATATTGCGCAAACAACACTGATTTTAGGTGAACTGACACGCATCAAATTTTCATTTTATTACACAAACCACCTCTAAAAATTGTTGACTGCAGTTAGAGATAATATTTTACTATCCTTTTAACACTTGAGTGGTTGTGGTAAATGAAACCAGTGGAAAAAGTTATGTTAATATAGGTTCATATCAAGTTTAAGATGAAACAAGTTTTAGGAAAAGCATTTTCTTGTGTAGTTGCAGTCAATTCCAGGTAGCTGGAACTATCTGTTCTTGCTATGTAAAGGATAATGAAGGTGACGGAACCTTATATGAGTTCCTCAATGATGTAGGACAAAAAGAATGAACCGCAGTCCAGAGACCGTGCCCTGACTCCATCGGAAGAAATCTGATTTGGGCAAAAAAAAATAAAATTATTTTCATATTTTATTAAATTTAGGTCTTGGAAATAAATCAAACTTACCTTTTAGGTAAGATTTGATCTTTGTTTTTCAGTCAAATTAGGAATCATGAATCTTAGAAGATTATGATTAGTTTTTATATTTTCCTATTGTAGTCCTTTTAGGAATGTCGTATTCGAGTCGTAGTAGGATTAGAGTTAGGGTTTATTTGCTATAAATATGCTTGTAAGCCTTTTGGCCGAATTATTCAATTTTTCAATAAAATATCAGAGTTTGTTTTGAGAGTTTCTCTCGTTTTCTGGTGGATTCCAGAGTTTATCAAGAATATTGACGTTGGTCGTATTCTTTTATTATTTCCGCTACGTCAATTGGTATCAGAGCAAGGATTCGCCTGGCTCGATGGCAAATAACAAAGCGGGAGATAGAAACCCTATTGACGATGGTCGTGGGGTAGAGGCCTTGTGGGCGGCGTTGGAGGAAACACGGCAACAAGTGGCGCAGATTCGTGGCATGCTTGCTGGGATGAACCTCAATGCTAACTACAGGCAACCAGTTAACAGGACACGCGCCGAAGGATTTGCCCGAGGCCAACCTGTTAACAGAAACGAAGATTGTAAGCTTTCAAAGAAGATCGCAAATCCGTCTCACTCCACACTCAAGGACAACATCTCGCCTCCGATGTCTGATGATGCTACTCACGATGATTTTCAATCACAAGGCGAAGTTTCTAATCGCCAGAGTAGTGTTCAAGAGTGTGTTGAAATTGAAGAGAATGATGATCAATTTGAGTCTTCAGTTTTTGAGAATCTCACCCAACAAATGGTGGAGTCAATTGGCTTTGAAGTGGTTGACAAAGATCACATTGAATCAACAAATCTAGTTGTTGAAGAAATTGACAAGACAATCGAGAGCAATATTTTTGAAGATTTGGTAACAATACCGCTAGCTCTTGTTGGTCAATCTGTTGGTAAACTAGACATTGGGTTTGAAGATACTAAAGTGAGACCAGGATTGGTTGATGTTGACTTTGTTTGGGATGGATTTGAGGTGAAGAAAGATCTTGTCGGGTTCATTAGCACTCTTGATCCATTCCATATTTATTTTGTGGGCAAGCCTAATTTGATGATAGTTGACATGGATGGTTTCGAGACCAAAGGGACAAGGCGGCGACAATGGTGGACAACTTGGACTCTCTTGGAATTTCATTGGGCTATTACTTTGGTGCCATTGTGGCTTTGGGATGCGCTTCGAAGGGACTTTTCGGTAGGGGTTTACCACTCCCACAAGACGACTAGGGGTTTTCTTTGTTTACTTGTCAATCCTCGTACTTCAACCGAACTCGAGGACGAGTTCTTTTTAAGAAGGGGTGACTGATGTAGGACAAAAAGAATGAACCGCAGTCCAGAGACCGTGCCCTGACTCCATCGGAAGAAATCTGATTTGGGCAAAATAAAAAAAAATTATTTTCATATTTTATTAAATTTAGGTCTTGGAAATAAATCAAACTTACCTTTTAGGTAAGATTTGATCTTTGTTTTTCAATCAAATTAGGAATCATGAATCTTAGAAGATTATGATTAGTTTTTATATTTTCCTATTTTAGTCTTTTTAGGAATGTCGTATTCGAGTCGTAGTAGGATTAGAGTTAGGGTTTATTTGCTATAAATATGCTTGTAAGCCTTTTGGCCGAATTATTCAATTTTTCAATAAAATATCAGAGTTTGTTTTGAGAGTTTCTCTCGTTTTCTGGTGGATTCCAGAGTTTATCAAGAATATTGACGTTGGTCGTATTCTTTTATTATTTCCACTACGTCACTCAATGTGCTGGTGTACAGACACTGAATGTATGCCTTACTTGTAACTTGTAAGGCCCTGCCTCTATAAGTTCATAAATGTCATGAGAAGTTTGTACAGAAGAACTGTTTCTCCTAACAACATACTAAATGACATAGTATTTAATGCAAACTATATATGCTTTTTTAATATTGAAAGAGTATAGCTATAAATTACAACAAAAAGAGTACATCTAAAAATGTCAGATCATATTCTAAAATTTTCTGAACATTAATGAAGTATAATATTATATCAATCTATCTTATCAAATTGTATCACATTTTTCTAGGAGCATTCTGAAAATTTCCATAATGCTTTCTCATGTTGTGAGGCAACAATTATTGTGGGAATGATATCATATATATAGGCTGATAGGCATTAAATTCTTTGTTTAAGTCATATTTAAGTACTTGACTTTGAGTTGTTCAAAAATGGTGAAATGCAGGGGCTATCCCGAAGATTTTGTGATACCTTACCAAAAGTACATGAAAAGCATCACAAGGCCAGGGTTTATTGGAGCCAAAGTCCATAAGCAAAAAAGAAACTCTTCGACAAGGTCTTGTAAATTTGATTGTTTACAATGACCAAAGTCATACTTTTACCTGTCGAAAGTGTGATATTATTTATTATTTCTTGCAGGTTTACTGGTGTAGTGACTGGAATGGCTGACTTGGATCCTAAGAATTGGCCTAACTCAAAATGGAAATGCTTGCTGGTGAGCTTCATTATACCTATATTGCTAATATTAAATCATTCTTAAATTTGTGCTGAATATATCTACATCGATGATCCTGAATCCTGTTTTCGCTCATTTATACCTATATTGCTAATATCTCCTCAACAATTAGTAGATGAATTTTTCTAGCCGTGGTTTAGTAATGGAATAACAAAAGTAGATAGAGAATGGTCTGTCATCATCAGGTTGCTTCTTGGAAAGACAAGTAATAGATGAATTCTTGTTTATATACATTTCTTTATCGGATTATCATCCAGTTTTCATGGACATCCATTTATTCATGATCTCAGGCTTTAGCAACATTCTAGAAAATCATTGGTTTGCAAATACAAATAATAAGACTTTCAAATAAAAACAAATGGTAAGATTGCTGGAATTAGAGCAGGACATAAAACCTTGGTGACCTACTTACCTCATGAATGGATTCATATTACCATGCAAAAAGGTTTTTCATCTTTTTAATATTATAATAAAGCTGAAAGTTGAAAACCTTTTGTTACATTTTGACCCTTACTATAGAATTTAACAGGTAAGATGGGAGTCAAGAAGTTATAGGGAAACCCGAGATTCCCCATGGGAAATTGTTTTTGATGATTCCCTCTCTTCCTCCACGTTTGATTCTTTGCCGAAGCTCAAGAGGCCACGGACAAGTCAACAAGATAACTCACCTCCTATGCCTTATCTTGGTTAATATTTTTCCATTGTGATAAAATATTACTATTGCTTTCTTTAATACTGAAGTAGTATAATTTACAACTCAATTTTCTTCTTTCTTTTCAGATAAACATAACTATTTGTTATCCGATGAAGCGATCAGATTGGAGAAACAAAAACATGTGCAAGAACCCGGATCAATCCACTTTCAAGGTGATACAACAAATCACCCCTTTGATATCGAAAAGCAAACCCCAGCACCCCCAACCTCCTCCCAATTCATACCCCTTCCTGACCGCTCTTCTTTGACATCTATGCGAAAAAGCAAGTCTACCACCAGTCATAAAGAATTGATCAGTAACTGTGCAGTGGATGACCTCTGGCTTCACCTGAAGGGAAACCTTTCTTATGAATACTTGGAGTTTGATTCTTGTTCGTTTCCTTCGTCCACACGTTTACCTATTCCTATCATTGTTAAAAAATTGAAGATCACTAATTGCGTAGACACAGAACAAGTATTTACGTTGTTGATGGACCCAAATTTGTCGGTCGAATCCTTGGAGATAGATAGTTGCTCTTCTTTCAGCTCCATGTCAACAGGTGGTATTCCTGCAACTCTTAGACAACTGAAGATAGTAAATTGCATGAATTTGAAGTCACTTAGTAAATCATTCAAGACTAAAAAGTCTAGTTCTATAGGTGAACATGTACATTATTCCACTGCTGGCTCACTACAGCTTAGAAAGCTAGAGATTCAGAATTGTGTAGAGCTTGAGTTCTTGCCTAAGGGCCTGCACAGACTCCGCAATCTTGATATACTGTCAATAAATAATTGTTCTAGTATAGAGTATTTTCCAGAAGGTGGTTTACCCAGAACCTGTTTAACATCACTTTCAATTTCTGAATGTGAAAATCTTAAGTGCCTTCCCAATAAATTACACAAGGTCACATCGCTACAAAAATTAAGCATTAGTGGTTGCCCTTCTCTCATGTTCTTTCCAGAGGGAGGTTTGCCCCCTAATCTTGTTTCTCTGCATATCATCAAATGTGAAAACCTTATTTCCTTATCTCAGTGGGAGCTCCATAAACTCAAGCATCTCAGAAAATACTCCTTTAGCTGTGGATATTAGGATTCTGGAGAATAATAAGCTCCAGGTTTGGCAAGGACTCATTATTTTATATTTAGGAATGAAACTGTTCACCAGGGGAAAACGCAAAATTCAGCCAAAATAGCTCAAGTCACTTGCAGAGACAAGCTCATTTTCAATTAGATAGTTATTTACGATGCATTTGTACTATCTGCTTCAGAGAATGTATAATATGGTGTGCAGGGTTTCTTTCCATACTTTATTAGCGGTTCTACTTTCATACAATTTTGTTTTGTTTATAAATAAATTAATTCAAGAGTGTTTGTATTGCTGTCACTTAGTGAGATTCATTTTTGGATTCCATTTTACCTTGTTGATTTTGGAGCATTTATTTTCTTCTGGTTTTGAATCGTATGAATGAGAAAAAGTTAAACACTGATGCCCTATTCCAACCAAACATCAGTTGTGTTGTTTGGTTGATATTTTCACATATGTACCTATGATTCACTGAATTTGTAATTTAGTGCTTCTCCTGAGATGCAAGATTTTAAGGCACTTGTAGTTAAGCCTGTCAAATTCATCAACTGTTCAAAGTTGGTGTGAAAAGATTGATTTTTATATTGATGTATGTCTCAAATAAACATATATTTTGTATTTGAAGCAATTTTATAATTTCAGGTTTTATTGGGTCTTTGTAAAATCAGTTAAAAGTCTCTTATTGTATTAGTGAATTGTTAGAAGAGCTTTTAACAAGCAAGTGCGTAAGAGTATATATGTGTGTGATGACATGCATAGATGCAACAAAGAGAGAAAACTTTAGAACAAAGAGAGTTTGTGAGGTTGAAAGATTGAGACCAAGAGAAAGAGAGAAGACCGATGGGATAGAGGTCTTGAATCTTGTCTCATTATCTAGTGAAATCGGTGATCTTCATGGATGTAGTCAATTTGGTGGACAATGTAAAATTGCTTGTGTTATATTGAGGTTTGATTGCTCTTGGTTGATTGTGTTTTTCTTGTCACTTGTGTTATGTTGTGGTGTTTGTGGATTTGTGTTTGACAAAAGTATCAAGTGAACACAGTAAGGGTGTTGTTGCACACAATAGTTACTTCTTGAAGTAAGTGCACGAAATATTTCGTAATTTTGGTAACTTTTCTCCATGGACAACACTTCGTATCAAATCAAACATAAAAGAACCTCAAAGTGAAGAGAGCAGTACCAGACTTTTAATTGTTAAAATGGTTTTCTGTCCATCTCTGTCTTTCTAATGACTTTTCATTGTTTTCAACCAACACAATTTTTTGGTTTTTGGGAGTTTTCTTGATTTCTGCCATCCATTCTCTCATCTTGGTTCCTATACATTTCTCCTTCGCATCTTCTTACATTTTATATATGAATAAGTCCGTGCTATGTTCTTAACCTAATATTGCAACATTGTTCTTGGTTTCGCCTTTAAGCAATTCTTTGTCATTCATCTATTTCTGCAACACAATTCACGAAACATGATAAAATTTAAACATTAATTGACAAACCAGTTATGTTCTCAAACTATCAAAACCTGTTACGGCAATTATTTGTGTTTATTTTATTCTGTAATAAAACGTTTTTTGTTTGTTATATCCATTAGCTGTTTAGGTCATATTGGTCTCATTCATGTCTTGGATTCAACCAACTTAACAAGCATTTTTTAAATCTTCAAGATAATGGTTCGCAACGTAAGTGCTTAACAAGTCTCTCGAGAGAAATTAAGAAAATACACACATTTGTATTCCGTATCCCTCACTCCAAGCGAGCATAAGCTCACTAGCTAGGAGCGAGTGTAGCCGTACTCACGTAGATAAAATAGATAATTAGTCTAAATGTAGTGTGAATAAATAAATATATAATTATTTTATCAACCAGTGAATCTTGCGACTAAATGGTCAAAGAGGGTTGATCCCATGGTTTTTACTCGTCGGGAGTTTTCCCAATAAAAATCATGTGTCGATTTTCTCTCTCTTTACTAGATTATTTGAGTTTGTGATTATCTGAAAAAGTTAGAAAAACCAATTAACCCTTCTAGGTTTGTTGTGGTTGATAATTAATATATTTTCAATTAAAATCACAAGTCTTCTTGGAACTTTTCAAAACTGAAAGTAATACAAAAATGATTTAAGAACTATTACATACCTTTTTATTTAAAAAACAAAAATACAATAAATAAAAACCAATCCCCTCCTCATTCTATTGTGAGGTAGACTGAACTGTGAGATTGAATCCAAGACCTTTTGTTTCGTCCTAGCTAAGCAATCTAGTAGACATGGTAGACGAGTACCCATGATACAAAATTTAGGCTCAGCTCCGTTTGTTTAAGTGCTAGAAACACATACACCATCAGGTTGTGGATTCGATCATGTTCTATTCTCCAAATCCCAAATTATTTATAATTATTGAAAGGAAACAAAAAAAAACATTGGCCGCCCAGAACCTTATTCTCTTTGCACCACAGTTGTTGTAGCCTATAGGATAGGTAGTTCACAGTTACAAGTCTCTTATGGGTCATTTGAGATTTTGTGTTTTTTAACTGAACCGAGTTTGTGCAGATCCCACCAGGGTGGAGATTTGAGGTCACCACATCCATCGACACGAAGCGATTTTAAGTTGCGTGGCAAACCCCCTCCAGGAAACGACGTAAGACTGGTACAGTCGTCTATTGTCAAGTCTTGAAGTGATGTGTTGGTGTACATTCTGTCCGGCAGCGCTTTGAGTTTCTCACATCCAGATATGGAAAAGGTTGTCAGATTGGGTGGCAAGCCCCCATCAGGAAAAGACTCAAGTATAAAACAATTGCTTATCAACAATGTATCAAGATGGATGAAGTTGTGGAGGCCATCTGGTAAAAATTTAAGATCAAAACAATCACGAACCTCGAGCACTTTAAGCCTTGGAGAGGAGTCGGAACTGGAGCTGGAGCTAGAGCCCGAGGATTGTAATGGTCTTGGACAAACCAAAGGGAAAGAAGTGAGCGAACACCTGGAGATTTGTAAACATTCTAGACAAGTGTTTTTAGACAGTAACCCTGCAGGTAGATCATTCAGATTTGAACAGTTTGAGATCTTGAGTTTCTGAAGAGTTAGAGGTAGCTCACCCTTTTCAAAACACTTCAAAGAAGAACAACCATCAATCTCCAAGACTTCAAGAGTCAGGCTCTCTTTATGCATTAATCCCTTAGGTAGGGACTGCAAGGCCTCGCATTCTTTGATCTGAAGATGCCTCAATTTGGATGGGGAGTAAATATCCGGAAGAGCAACAAGACGTGGGCAATTAATGATTTTCATCGTCTCGAGCGATTTGAGGCTGTGTAGTTTTTCTGGAAGAATGGTCAAGTTCGTGCAGTCACTTATTTCCAAACCTTCAAGTAGGTGTGGCAACCCATATTCTTCTTCAGGCCATAGTAACTTCAAGGAGCACTTCCAAATTTTCAATCTTTTAAGAGAAGTGTTGCATGGTAATCCAAACAGATTGAACAAAACTGTAAGCTCATCACAATTACCAATCTCCAAATCACTTAGCGCAGTTAATCTATGGAAAAGCTCACTGGGTAGATGCTTGAGCTTTAAAACTTTGTGAAGAAGCAGCTTCTCAAGTGAGGTGAGGTCCACAACAGTTTCCAGTATTGTTTGATCACATCCGACCAAGACTAAATTCTGAATTTGTGGAATGCATGGAATCCAAGACAATTCTATGCAGTTAACTATTTCAAGGCTTTGCAAAGAGTCAAGAGATTTAGGTATCTTATCTGAAAGTTTCGGACAGTTCTCTATACGTAGCTCACGGAGGCAAGGGAATTCTCCAACACCAAAAGAACACCATTCTTTCCAAACAGGCATATCTTTGAACTTGAGAGTTTCCAATGACTTAAAAGGCCTAACCTTACTCCAGTCAGCACCGTAGAACTCACGACCTACTTTGTGTACAGCATCCATCCTTTCGATGATGAGGTCTTTAAGTGAGGGTAGCTGGCCAAGCGATGGTAAGGATTTGCAATTCTTACAATTACTAAGACTGATGGATATCAAATTAGAGAATGATGGATCTGCAATCCAATTGGAAAATTTCTCACCACCGTAATGCTTAATTGAAAGCTCTTTAAGGTTCCAATGAGGTTCTAGCGCATTAAGCACGTCTTCAACTATCATACCATCGAAATCTGAAATCCATTCCAACACCAACTTACTGAGATATTTTTTATGTAGCAAATTGGCACTCACCGCATCTTTCTCGATGTCCACAGATTCCAGCCCACGTATGCATAGATCCCCTTGAAGATTTGACATATCCTTCAATTCCACAATACCAGATCCACCATCTCTGCTCACAATAAAATAAGGCAATGTCCGAAGACTTTTAAGTCTACCCATATGTGGTGGGAACTGCTGTAAGTCAGTTCCACTGATATCTAGATCTCGTAAATTAACCAGGTTCCCCATATCTCTAGGCAGCTCAGCAAGATAACGACAATCATGTAAAAGTAATGTTAGTAGGTTGTACAATGTAGCAATCGATTCAGGCAACACTTTGATTGAAGTGTTGGAGAGATCAAGATATCGCAGACGTTTCAATTCTCCAATCAGGTCGGGTAGCTTAGTGATTTTATAGTGCTTCAGTGATAGCACACGTAAACGAGTAAATGTTTTCATGAGTTTAGATGTGGCCATATATGTCATGCCACGAATTCCAAACCCACCATCAAGTGGCAGGAAAGTTCGCAAACACTTTTGTGATGAAAAGGGCTCAAACAGTATTAAGGAATCACCTTCCGGTGAAATATACGACAAATGACGAGCCTTTTTCCCTTTGTTATATCGGTTAATATCACCCTCCAACCTTAAACATCTTTCCCCAGCTGCAAATTGAGCCAATTCATTGATCAGATCATGCATCATGAATTGAGAAATACTCCTATTAGAGTGTTGAAAAAGTGATCTTGAAAGTAGATCGTTGAAATATTGGCTTCCAACATCATCAATCTGCATATCGTTTCTTTGTGGCTGCTGCACGAGACCTTCTGCTATCCATAAACAGACTAACTCCTTCTCGCTGAATTTGTAGCCCTTGGGAAAGATTGCACAGTATGCAAAGCAAGGTTTCAAATGAGGGGGGAGATGATAATAGCTCAAACTTAGTCCCGGAAGAATGCCACATTTCTGGTCAGGTAATTCCCACACTTCACTGTTCAGTATATGATGCCACTCATCAGCATCCGATTTAGTGCGCAATAAACCTCCTAGTGCCTTGGCAGCCAAGGGTAAACCTTTGCATTTTTTCACAATTTCCTTTCCTATGGTCTCCAAGTTTGGACAAACTTTATAATTCGGTTTAGAGAAGGCATGTTGTGCAAACAATGACCAACAATCATCTTCGGACAGTTCCTGAAGATTAAAAATAGGTCCAGTGCTGACGGTTTGAGCAACATTTTCATTGCGGGTTGTTACAATGATCTTGCTTCCTTTTTTACATGCTCTAAATGGAAGTTGTAAGATATCCCATTCACTGCAATTCTCATTCCAGAAATCATCCAAAACAAGTAAAAACTTTTTCTCCATCAGTTTCTTTCTCAGAATACTTTGAAGTGGTTCCAAATCAGTACAATTGCATGATTCACCCAAAGACTCAAGAATCCCCTTCATCACCCTTACCAAGTCAAAATCAACCGAAACATAAACCCACGCTTTCAGCTCAAAATGTCCATTCACTTCTTTATCATTATACACAATTTGAGCTAAGGTTGTCTTGCCTATACCACCTAGACCGATTAAGGGAATCACGCTCAATCCATCATCAACTTCTTCCAAAAGCTTAATCAAGTTCTTGGCATCCTCTTCCCTTCCATAGACGCAATCAGCTACCAAAGAAGTTGTCTCAAATCTTCGCCAAAGGCCTATAGAATTCTCTCCGACATGCTCTCTCAGACCAAGTTCCGCTGTTTGTTTTGCAAAATCTTCCAACCTCTGCTTTATGGCGTCAAACTTGAAAGCTGCCTGCAGTGGCATACCCGGAATGTAAACTAGAAAGGAATAAGTATATAAAATAAAAAGGAGATATTCTTTCTACAAATCAAATAGAAATCTCAGTACGTATCTTACTTATGCATGTTCTAATTTACAAGACTATACAAAAACAGTTATATTGACATATATACAATCAAATTGAGAAGAAATTATGTCAAATCACGTTTAATCTCATGCTATTTCTGATTAAAACTTTTGTGAAGCATTTTAGATATTTTTGTGGGAAGCATTCTATAAGTTTCTGCATGTTTAACTGCTAAGGTCGGAGTGTAAACGGCGTAGATCGGGCTCTTTGCCTCTTTGGGGAATAAAGCAGTTTGTGTTATTTTTGAAGTTTGATTAATAAAATTGAAACATGACACTAGTTTCTTGGGACTGGGAAGATAAGATCAACAATGACAAAAATGGTCCGAAATGTAACTCTGGTCTTCCCACACTTTGCAATCTAATGAACAAAATTGGGATTCGAAGCCTTATCATATGAGAAAAGGGGATGCACTTTACTAAGTGAGAATATTTGATAAATAAAACTGAAAATGGAAATTTGGTTCAAAACAAAGGTAATTAAATCTGGAAGATGGGACTATGGAATGCTTGTGTACACTAGGCGACTAAATTAGCTTAGTCTCATTTTTGAGTAATATATTAGAGGGAAAACACAAACAACACTCGATATATATATGTATAGCATTTTTTAAATTTAACCCAACAATTAGTATAGTTTATGTTTTGCTCATACTCAATTTAAATATTGTCCTTAATTACAACCAAAATATCTTTTTGTTTGAAAAAATAAAATAAAAAGGGAATATCCACCGTCAATGGAGTCCACTGCCGGTGAATATTGGATCTCCTCTTAGAGGTGGAGATCAATCTCTTCTAAGGAAGATCGACGATCGAGGAAATCCATATGCTCCACCAGGCATATGGATTTCCTCTTTACACATACATGCACGCGTTTATTTATGTTGATGGCTATGCCACAGTTACCTTCGCATTGAAGATTATAGCTCCAACCTGAGTGTTGGGTCTGAGCATATCCTGCAGCAATTCCGTCCAGGAACGGGATTTTTTATTCCCTGCCTTCAGTTTGCATTCCAAGATTACAGTAGCAAATTCATCAAGTGCATCCTCAGCATCGTCTGCCACATCTCGCAGCTCATCTATCCATAGTTTGATTGCCATGTCTTTGTCCTGCTTCTCCTCTGCATCTTTAAGCACAGCATTTAATTTAGACACCAACAATGTTAGCCTTTTCAGATCTGCGTCGATTTCCAAGCTAGTAGCAACGTCCAGCAGCTCACGAGAAGCCAACCTGTCAAATAGCACTTGGAGGAAAGCAGAAAGAAACGCCTCACCCACAGTCATGGTTTCTTAGTGTTGCTGAAGAAATATTGGCTTTGTAAAGTTTGCTTTTAAGAGAAGCTATCTGTATCTATTGTAACTTGCTTTCTTTGATTATAGAGCACTTTGAGCTGTTGTATCTGGTCTGGAGATACAAATTAAGATACAGTGCTATACAGCTATGATACTAATATTATTGTTATTTTTACGGGGTCTAAAATTATTATAGGATTTGGATCCTTTCTCACCTCCTTTTCACTTTATCCTCACATAAATCAATAGCATGAATTAATTCTATCTTTTGATTGAGTAAAACATAAAAATTAATAAAAATAATTTAAACTATTAATTTATTATATCAGACATATATTAATAGATCATAAAAGTAAGAATAATATGAGAAGAGAAAAGGTGAGGAGATGGTCCATATCCATAATTATGATCGTAATAGAAGCGCACATAGTTACATTTTCAAAATCTTCTTTACTGTCTTAATTATTCATAATAAAATTATACAGGGATATGCTTCAAAATATATATATATACAGGGATATAACTCAAACACAACTGTTATAGATTTATTTGGGCTGTTTTTTTTTTTTTTGAAAGGTGGGTTGCTTTTTCTAAAGTCAAAAAAAAAAAAAAAATTTCATAAAGTGCTCCTTTACAGCTCTTTCCTTCTTGGCTTCTCTGCACTGAAGCTAATTGATGATGATCCATTGTCCTTTGTCCCCCAATTGCAGAAATTAACCTTCAAATGGAGGATAGAGGAAAATGCAGGGTATTATTCTTATAGCATTATATCTAACCAAAAATCAATTTTATTTTTCAGGTTTTTTTATAGGCAAGTGTGTTTGGTATGGGCTCTTTTGAAATGTTCTTCTGGTTGCTCCACAAAACTCAATAAAAGTTATTTTTTTAATATGAGAAAAGAAAGGTTATTTTATGTCCCTTAGAGGAAGTCCAAATTTTATGAATACTTTGTTCGATGCACTTTTTGTAATTTATAAGTTATAACAACAAAATCTATTTAATAAAAAAAAAATCTATTTTAAATTATATGTTTAAACAATCTACTGCATTAAAATCGTTTTTTTAATTAAATACCAAACAATGTTATTAAAAGTTCTTCTCAATACAAACTCTACCGACAAAAATCTACTCTCAAATTATATATATGCATATAATTCAGGAACCTATTTCAAAATAAAAAATAAAAAATCAAGGTGCATTTGATCCAGGAAACCAAAAAAATAAAAATTATTTCATAAATTATATACACTAGAAACATGGACAACATATAAAATTGAACTTGAATTTTTTTTTGGACAATAAATTGAACTTGAACTTTGTTTGCGGAATATGCAAAATTATATTATTTGATGAATTTTTTGTTTTGTTAAATTGAACTTTGTTTGTATAAAAACATTCAAAATCTTATAAAGAATGGTGCATGTTAAATTAATTCTTTTAATTAGTATGGGTATAAATGTAAACTTACTTATTTTCAAACAATTTTATTTTTAAAAAATAAACATGTTGATAGTACATTCAGATATGAGAAAAAATAAAACAAACATGTCATTCACGTTCAGATTTCAGTCCCTAATCAGTCTACAGAAAAATTCATGACTATTCAGTATTCAAACAAAAAAACAAATGACCCCTTACTAAAAGACTCTAGTATAACACTTTTTCAATAAGATAAAAACTATTTTTTTTTACTTTTTCTATTAAATATATATATATATATATAATAAAATAAGATATAATTTAGAAAGAAAAAAAAAAAAAAACTTATTTATCTTAATTTAAAATATAACATACAATAAGTCTTATAGTGAAAAAAACAAACAGCCTCTAGTTTAGTTTCCCTACTTGAAAATATCAAAAGAAATCCGTTTGATCACTAGCTGCGTTTGTTACCGATGAAAACCACTTCACCAGTTTTGCTAGAGCAGCAACTATCTCAAATAAATAAATAAAATAAAATAAAATAATTGTGAGAGAGATGGATGGTAACCTAGTCGGGTGGCTCTAGTAGATATTCATTTGTTGCCGTAATATGGATCCTCCCTTCAACTTTATTATCCTCACTTTGTCCTCACCTCTATAATCTATTGTCACGTGCCTAATATAAGAAATCAATGGTCTGGATTATTTCTATTAATTTTTATGTTTTCCTCTACCAAAAGATACAATTAATCAAAATCATTAATTTAATTAATTGAGGTGAGAAGGGGATCCAAATCCTTATTGCCAACCCATAGACAACCTCACTTCTCTCGACCATTTTATTTTTTATCCTTATTCCGCTTGCTCTGGTAGGTATTCATTTGTTGCCGTAATATGGATCCTTCCCTCAACTTTATTGTCATTACTTTGCCATCACCTCCATAATCTATTGTCACGTGTTTAATATAACAAATCTATGGTCTGAATTATTTCTATTAATTTTTATGTTTTCCTCTACCAAAAAATAGAATTAATTAAACCATTGATTTAGGTGAGGATAATATGAAAACAAAATGAGATGAGAAGAGGATCCAAATCCTTGTTGCCAACCCATAGACAACCTCTCTACTCTCTACCATTTTATTTTTTATCACTTAATTAATCCAGTAAAAACTAATTATAATCAGAAGTAGAATCAACTGCTTGCTCTCCAGCTTAGCGTTTTAGTGCTTATTTGATTGGGTTTTCTATTAGCTCAAAAGCTCTACACACCTTTATTTGAGGTTTTTTTTAGAGTTTTTTTATTGAGCTTTTGATATTGTCTATTTTAAACTTCTATCTGACAAAAGATCATGAGGAGGAACTTTTCCAAATAGACATTTTTTTTATAAAAAAAAGTCTACCAACCAAACAACGGTAATTTTTTGTTGAAGAACTCTATTATATTAAAAAATATATATATTTTATATCTACAAAGCTCTTTTAAGTACTCTTTTTAAAACAGATAAAAGCTATTTATTTAAACTTTAGATATTTCATCTTATACTCATTTTATTATAAATACTTTTCAATAATTTATAACCACAAAATTTAAGTTCTTTAAAAAATAAATTGTGAAACAGTCTACTAATTTAAAAGTTCTTTTTAATTAAATGCCAAACAACCTTAAATTTGTATTAAAAACTCTATCGATGATAAAAGATCTACTTAAAAATTATATTTTTAAATATGAGATAAGATTAGTTCAATAGTAAACTGCTTACACCTGTAACATAAATAAGGGTGCGGGTTTGAATTCTCCCCTTCTAAAAAAAATCCCAAATTTAAGTAATACTTTTTTTTTGAAGGAAAAATTTAAGTAATACTTAAAAAAATAATAATAATCCAAACACAGCATTATGAATTATTATTTTTTAATACACAAATATTTATTGAAAAAGATGTAATGTTGAAAAGTAAGTCGGCCACATCAAAAGAGAATCCAAATTATTTCCTGGTACAGTAATTGTTGTTGTTTCTTTATATTAATTTATTTTTATTGAAAAGGGCAAAAAAAAAAAAAAAAAAAAAAAACTGTCTTAAAAAATAAATAAATTACGATTTCATTCTTATCAACTAGGAAAAGAAGTGATGGAGAGAGACAGGAGAGGGTATGAAAGGTGTGGTGGGCCGGTGGCCTTTAATATGCCTTTAATAACGTGTACACACAAATACACAAAACCGCGAGTAAGAATTCTGACACTTATTAAAGGCACAAGGCCACCGGCCCACCACACCTTCCATCACTTCTTTTCCTAGTTGATAAGAATGTGAAATCGGTAATTTAATTTTTTTTTTTAAGACAGTTGTTTTTTTGCACTTTTCAGTAAAAATAAATTAAAAACAACTGCAATTATTGTACCCAGAAATAATTTGAATTCGTTGATGGCCTCTTATCAATGTGGCGTGATTTTTCAATGGGAGACTCCACCACTACGATTCAATGTCCGGTATATATATACAATTTTATTCCTTGTCCCACCTTATGTGTGGGTGCCCTCTCCCCTTGTAGGAGTAATTGTCTAGACTGTACTAGTAGAATCTAATTCTCACGGGATCCCGACAATTGTTGTAATTTAAAAAAAAAAAAAAAAATTGGATTCTCTTTTGCTGTTTTAATTAAATATTTGTCTGTATTAAAAAAATATAATGATTTTATTTGTTATTGATTATTTACTATGCTTTTAAGTCAATAATCTGCGTGATGTGCAGGTTGTAATTATTTTGTCATGACCTTGTTTTGTTTTTTTGTTTTCGATGCACTGTCATGTCCTTGTTTTTATATTAAAACTTGTTACTCTTCAAAAAGAGTCCATTTTGCTCACTTCTATAAAGGGTAAACGTTACACCTCTCAAAAAGATGATATATGTTTATGGATGGATTAATTTGTTTAAAAGATAATCATGTTTGAATAAACTTACCCTTTCTATAAACATATATTATCCATTTAAGAAAGGGTAATGATTACCTCTTTGAAGGGGTGAGTAAACATATTCTCTTTTCAAAATCAACAACTCAAGTTGTTTTCGTAATTTTTTTTTTTTAAAAAAAGGTCAAGTTGTTGTCATTGTCATACAATTTTGAGACCACGATAACACAAAGAAAAAAAAATCTGCGAGGTGTACATTGTAAAGGTTTTAATTATTTTTCTTTCGAGAAAAATTTGGGTGCATCCGATGCACCACACTGGAATCTGATGGTGTGCATCGGATCCACTCACTTATTGACACGTGTCCCTTCAATTTTTTTTTTACTCCACCTCATCTTCTCTCTTCTTCTTCACCATCTATCAGTTTCTCTCTCTCCCATTTTTTTACGCACACAAACCGGATCCATCGCCGGTGCTCTTTTGCCGGCGCCGTTTGACTCCGATGATAGTCGGATCTGGAAGATCTGACGACGCTGAGTTCGTTGGAGCGATTGGTTTCGTCGAATTCGCCACGAATCGGCGCAGATCTGATGATGAAGGTTCGACAACGGTTCGACGACGGTTCGGATTTGGATTCGTTTCTCTCTCCACACAGTCCGAATCCGAAAACTGACACTTGGGTTATGACGGCCGGCATCCGACGAACGTTCCGGTGTGGGTGGTGTCGCTTCACTTGCTCCGGCGGTCGGCGGTCGGCGGCGCTTAACAGTGGTCTGAAATGAGAGAGAGAGGGTTCTGATAGATAGGGAAGAAGAGAGAAGATGAGGTGGAGGAAATTTTTTTTGGAGGGACACGTGTCACTCATTGAGTGGATCCAATGCACCACTATCAGATTCCAGTGTGATGCATCGGATGCACCCAAGTTTTTCTCCAAAAGAAGAAGTTGTAATTATTTTGTCGCGCCCTTGTTTTGTTTTTTGTTTTTTTGTTTTTTTCGATGCACTGTGTCACGTCCTTGTTTTCATGTTAAATGTTACTTTTCAAAATCAACAAGTCAAGTCGTTGCCATATTTTATTTTTATTTTTTTACATGGTTAAATCATAATGTCATGAATGATTAATTTATAAAAGGAATAATTGCACTCGCACCCCTAAGGTTCGGCAATATTGGATGCAACAACAATCTTTACCACAATTACACGATTTTCTCTTTATCGAGTTGATACTCGGTAGTCCTTTAACTAATTTTGAGATGCAAAAAGTCCAAATTACCTCTAATCAAACCCTAGGCGAATTTTGACTTAACCTTATAATAACATTTTTTATTTTCAAATATTTATTTAAAATTAAATTACTTCCTTCAAAAAATTAAAATCAATGGAAAAAAAGCCATGGTGGAGATGATCTCCTCCATGGAAGAGATATGCAAATCTCCTCTAAATCAAAGGTGATCCAAGATGACACATTCTCCCTTCCTCTACATTTTTGTTTTAAAAAAAATCTTTTTAAAATTTTAAAATTTTAAAATCTTTGGGTATTTTTCATAATTTTTTAAATAGATTTTGTAGTTATAAGAATATGTGCGGTTGTTTCTTAATTTTATATTGTTTTAATTATTTATTGTTCTGTAATAAGATATTTTAGTCGAGATAAATATAAATTTTGCTAACTCTAAAATTTATATATTTCAACATTAGTGAATTATCAGTATTGACAATTTTTCTGAAGATTCACTGAGAGACTTCAAATAAATAAAATTTACTACCTTTAGTTGTCTAAGAGTCGTGGGTAGCTTGTCTACCGGAAAGGAGTAGAGTGAAGAACAGCCATTGATCTCCAAGGATTCAAGGGACAAGCCTTCTTGGTATTGCGGATATTAATTTAGGCAGTTAGTGATCTTCAATTTTTTAAGAGTGGTAGGAAAATAACCTCCAAGAGGTTCAGAGTGAAACGAACAACCATCGAACTCCAAGGTCTGGAGAGAAACGTATACCTTAAGGTCATCCAGGAACTGTGGATCAGGAAGTTTACTGATCTTCAGTTGTTTAACTGCAGCGGTAGCTGACTTGCTTCTCAGCAAGGATGCCAAAAAAGAGCTATCAATTACTGAGTATTCAAGCGTCGGTCCAATCTTAAGTTGTAAATTCTCATCCTTATCAGGAAATAGAGCAAATGACAAGAATTGTTGGGCTTCTGGAGTTCTAGGGATTGCATTTGAAGAGACTTGAGGCAATCTACAGAACCATCTGTATATAATGTAATATGGAGAAACAAAATACGAAAATCAGAGCCGTAAAATTTACTAGTTGAGTATAAGAGAATGCCAAGTAATTGTTGATTCAAATGGTAAGATGTTAACCAGTTTCAAAGCCAACAGATGAGTTATCTTGTATCCCCTGTCTCTTCAACCTCGATGAAGGCAGAAACGTCTTCTATCCGCTGTCCCAACTCACCTGTTAAACATTAGAACAAAGGTCATAATGTAGCAAAAAAAAGCAGAAAGTGCAAACAGCCATGGTAATCTGAATAAAATGGCACCCAATGATCATGACAAGGAGGTCGAGCCATCATATACCGGCAATCTTAGCATTTCGATTTGTAAACCAATTGACTTTGTAAAATGCTACTAGCCAGTTGTTTGTGAAAAACTGATCAAAATTAGATAATATGTGACTGTTTCTAAATAAGTTTAATCAGTTTACTACTACTTGCAGGCCTTCAGCATGCTCGGATTCATAGCGGATCCATGGTATAACAGTGGTGATGTATTCTCAAAAGATTTATGTGGTTAATAATTGTTGTACCAAAATAAATGACAACATAAACAGATAAATGAACAAGAATGGGACTTGGGATCATCCAAGAACATATTTGCAGCACAAATTTAATAATATTTTGATATCATGCCCACCTTCAAGAGTCTCCATTTTGAGTCAGGGCATTTGTAGGGATCACAGTTAGCTAACAACAGCACTACACAGGCAAGAAAGAATAACTAATATGATTGATATTATTGACGAAAATCATTATCAGGTAAAAAAAAAACGACCTTTCTTTATGCTACATAATGGAATTTACAAAACCTTCTCATCTTATGTCGTGGTACGAATTTCCCACCAACGAGCACCGGCTTTGCAATGCTTTCCATTTACTTTCGGTAGTGCATGACAAACTAAAAGATGTTATTAAGGGTTTGAGTTGCATTGCACTCCAAAAGATGCATCAAAGTGGGGAGGGCAAGTATAAGTAATAGGAGGGATAAATTCTGGTGTGTAGACTAATTACTTTTGGAGCTAAAACATGATTAAAAAAACAACAAAAAAACATATAGTAGCTAATGACGGTAAATTCAATAGATTATATTATATTGGATTTTAAATCTTATGCACCACAACACCAGTCTTAGAAAAATTAATGACCCGGAAAAAATGTGAAGAGATAAGAACATTAGCAAACTTGAAGGCAGTATCTTCGACTTGAATTGGCCTAGAAACAATATTATTAACTCCCATCTTGTTCGGGAATGAATCTGTCAATATAAATCATGCATTTACTTAAAAGTAACAACATAGGATCTCTTTGAGTTACCTTGCTCTTATCAAAATCAAAGTCAATCAGCAGGAGTGTACCCAGAATGGGATACTCTTCCACACACTTGTACCTTTCTAATGACCAGAGACGCATAATATGGAAATGTTGCAGTTGAAAATTGTTAGCAAAATTAAGGTTCAAAACAAATTTCATTGGTCAAGGGGAGCATGAAAAGTATGATATGTACAATGATATCTACCTAAAGTTCTAGAGATGTAAAGCTGACCCCAAGTGGCTTAGACATGACTTTCGTCAACGGGGAACCCAAGATATTAAACTCAGAAAATGTTTGAAATTATCTGTTTTTACTAAATCATAGTTACCTAAAGTTAGAAGGATGCATCTACAAGGGAGTTTCAGATACAACCCTCACTTTTAGCCTACAGTTCAGTAGGATTGGAAAATAGAAATTACTTATCATGATTCATGACTAGGGCAGAGTCGGCATGCATCGCAGATAGAACCGATGCATAAGCCAACGGCTTTTCATCTATAAAATCAAGTCATGGATTCAACAAAGCAAAACTGAAAAACAGAAACCTGGCTTCTAATTCAAACACACAACACTCAGAAACAGCTATGCAATTAGTATCCACCAGAACATACCTTATTGCCTGCACCGGTAAGAATCATACCCTCTTCATTCGGCACTGATCAACCCTAAAAGACAGCAAAATTATAAAACAATGTACACATACACATACACCTCAAAATCAAGACAAGAAACAAAATTCAATATCTCTCAAAAGCCTAAAAGTTCCCTCGTTCAAACGAGCACTAATTCGGTACAAGCTCTACAAACTACATGTAACTAACTAGTAACTTCACCATTAGCTATTATTCAAACTCTTAATTGCTTTCAAATTCAACTAAGAAAAGCAATATAGAATTGAAATTCAGGCAAAAGTGAGACTAGTAATTTACCCAAGCGAATGACCTTTCCATTGATCAATATCAATGCGACCTTCTTCTAAAGCCAATCTGTGATGCTTCATAGCAAGCTCCTCTAGAAGCATCGACATTGATTGTCGCGAAGAGCCAGACGCATTCGAAACATATTCCGAAGAATCACACTGCAGCTTCAAATAGAATATTTGCAGTGACTTGCAGCTGTTGATAACTTCATTCCTTTATTGGAAAAAAAATATTAAAATCAATTTTTTTTTTATCATTTTTTATTTATCTGTGAACGCTGTAATTAAGTTAAATTTTGAATCTTCTTTGTGTTAATTAGCGATTAGGAGAGATGTTTAGTACCAGGAATTGCAGACGACGGAGCAGCGAACGAGGTCGAAGAGTCCGAGAGATGAGAAGATGATGCAGAGGATGTACGTCGTGATCGAGGGACTCGATCGTCGTCCGTGGTTTCGAGCATCTCTTCTTCGACGGCAACCAGCTACCGGACGGTGGTGTCGGTCCCATCGGCGCCTCACCGCCGAGGAACTTCGTAGAAGTTGACACGTGTAGTTTGCGGTATCGCAGGAGTGGGAGACAAAGGTGTAACCGTATAAGATAAAATAAAGTTTTTTAACTCGACAAATACAAAAGAAAATCGAAAAAAAGTTTTCTGTTCCGAGCTTACGTCGTGGTTTAGGAAAAAAAAAATTATACGGAATCGGAGTCCAGACACACCGTCATACATATCTTGAAAGACTTAGTAAACTTATGGAAGTCGGTTTTTTTATTTAGGGAAGATTATGTTTCAAGATTGTTTATTTAGGAAAGAGTTGTTTAAGGATTTCTATCTCCTTTTGGGAGTCTGATTACTTGGAAACCAATTAGGATAATTGACATATAAATAGATAGTTTATTCATTGGTTGAATAAACCAAGAGAGATCTCAAGATACTGTTTTGGGGCGTAACTATTCCTAACAGATTCTTCACACAAGTTGAAGAGGCCGGTACTATTTTTATTCTTGTTTAATATCTTTACATGGGGATTAAATATTAGAATTGCTTTCTTTAAAACTGAAGTTGTATAATTAACATCTCAATTTTTTTTTGTTCTCTTTTCAGGCGAAAGTGTAGGTAGAAAGTGGTGGTCACATTGAAGAAACAACAAGATATGCAAAAACCCAGATCAATCCACTTCAAAGAAGGTGATACTACAAATCACCCCAATTATAAAGAATTGAAGATCAGTAACTGTTCAGTGGATGAATTTTGGCATCACGTGAAGGGAAACTGTTCTTTTGAATACTTAGAGTTCGATTCTTGTTTGTTTCCCTTGTCCGAATGTTTCCCTCTTCCTACCACTCTTAAAAAATTGAAGATCACTAATTGCGTAGATGCAGAACATGTATTTTCGGTGTTGATGGGCCCAAATCAGTCGATCGAATCATTGGAGATACATAGTTGCTCTTCTTTCGGCTCCATGCCAACAGGTGGTATTCCTGCCACTCTTAGGCAACTGAAGATAGTAAACTGCAGGAATTTGAAGTCACTTAGTGAAGCATTCATGACTAAAAAGTGTTGTTCTATCTTTGAACGTGAACATTATTCCAAGGCGGGCACCCTAGAGCTTAGAAAGCTAGAGATTGAGAATTGTCGGGAGCTTGAGTTCTTGCCTGAGGGCCTGCACGAACTCCGCAATCTTGATATACTGTCAATAAAGAATTGTGATAGTATACGGTATTTTCCAAGTGGTGGTTTGCCCAGAACCTGTTTAACATCACTTACGATTTCTGGATGTCATCATCTCAAGTGCCTTCCGAGCCAATTACACGAGGTCACTTCGTTGCAGGATTTAACCATCTGTCGTTGCCCTTATCTCATGGACTTACCGGAGGGAGGTTTGCCCCGTAATCTAGTTTCTCTCAGCATCAGCAAGTGTCAAAACTTTATTCCTATATGTGATTGGGGCCTCCATCATCTCGAGCATCTTGAAAGATACTCCTTTAGGGCTGGATGTCTAGATTCAGATTTTTAAGAGTAAAGAGCTCCAGCTTTGTTAGGAAAATCCCATCTTTTACATTTATTTGCAATTACATGTTTATTTAAAGAAGATTATTTTTATGAAAATTTTTGTTTATGATTTATTATTTGCTCGTTTGATCAATTAGAAACGACAGCAAAATTATAAAACAATACACATACAAATGGTACATTCAATAGAGTAATAGTCCCCTGGTTCAAACGAGCACTAATTCGATACAACAACCTCCAAGCAAACAATTTAAAGTTAAATTCACCATTAAATGTTATTCAAACTCTTAATTAATTTGCCTTTGAATTCAACAAATAAACAAGTTTTGGGCACAATAAAATAAAACTAGCGTGAATGAAGAAGAATCACACTGCATCTTCAAATATATATAGACTACTTTCAGTGACTTGCATCTGTTGATATATAATTGCATTCCTTTATTGGAAAACAATATCAAAATCATTTTTTTTTAATCTGTGAACGGTGTAATTAAGTTAAAATTTGAATCTTGTTTTAGTTAATTAGCGATTAGGATAGATTTTTAGTACCAGGACTTGCAGACGACGGAGCAGCGAACAAGGTCGAAGAGTCCAAGAGATGAGAAGATGATGCAGAGGATGTCGCGGTCGTTGTCCGTCGTCTCGAACTCTTCTTCTTCGACGGTGACCGGCTCCGACCGGTGTGGGGTCCTTTGCCAACGAGGAACTTCGTAGAAGTTGACACGTGTGTAGTTTAAATAGTTACAACGGAAATAATTTCTTTTTACGAAATTATAATAATAAAAAATAATCAAAAGTCGCTTTTCCAAGCTTTACGTCGTCGTTTAGGAGAGTGTAATAAAGTTAGTAAAATTTGTGTTGTTTTTGACAAAAATAAAATATTGTCTCATTTGATCACTCAAGAGAGTGTTCATGGAAACCGTAGAAGAAAAGGAGGAGGATTTAGCAGCGACTGAGGTAGAAAATGATGATTTCACTGCTGTTATTCAAATTCATAGTCCTCTCATGTGTTTTTTTGCAGGGTTGTACATGTCCAGTTAATTGTGAGTAGTTTTCGTATTCGATTGCAGGTCCCATTCCTTTCGATTCTTGTAGTTTTGACAATTTGTTGATTGCAATTAGGCTAATAAGAAGAATGATGAGATCTGTGCACATGTTACTTTGCTTCCTGAACCAGATATATGATTCTTATTTGTAATACATTTGCATTTTGGCTTATCCATCTTGGTTTTTTTAGAAGACATTAAACTATAAGTAAAAAAATTGCAACTTTTTATGTTTCTGGTTGGAGTTTGGGGCAAATTTAATCTCCTTAATGATGATAGTTGTATGTATCATTTTTGTTTTAATGTTGACTAGAAAAAATCAAAGAGCAAAGAGCTTGTAGATGAGGATGAGGAGAAAGGTGGAGGATCACCTACAGAATCAAACCCTCATTTCTCTAAAACACTTTGATTTTCTGATACTAGAACCTTATCAGTTCCTCCAGAAGCTGCCAAAACCTTTGTAAATTTGTTTGTCAAAAGAATCTTCTTACAGGGGAATAGGGGATAGAGTGGTGCATGTTTCTGAGTTATGCAAACCTCTGCTGCATTTGAACTCAAACCACAGAGTGATCATTTCATCATTCCTTCTTTCATTTTTCTTTTCCAAACAAATTAGTTTAGGGAACAAATCTTTCTTTGAGTTTACTTATCAGCCAACATTACGAAGATCAATGGGATCATAGGATTGAATAAAGTCTGCTCGTTTTCTAGAAGGAATAAAGTCTCTTCTTTTTGGCTTTTTTCTAAGACTATTGGTAGTTCGTTACTAACTTTATGACTATAGTTTCAACACTTGAGTGGTAGAGAAAATGTTTTTTTGTTTATTTATTTATTTATTTTTTTTAATTTACTGGGTTGATCTCAAACTTAATTTTAGCAGAGGCATGTTTTTGTTAGTTGCAGCCAGATAGTTGGGATGATCAATGCTGCCTGCATGTGCCTTGTATAGGTATAGGATAATGACAGTCTGATAGAAAATATCATGAGTTCTTGATTGTGCTGATGTTTTTGATGTATTCTTGTAAGGGATAAGATCATACGAAATAAAGAAAAACTTCTGAATGTACTTAGATCCTGTCTCATTTTCCCAAATGAAGACAGTTAACGTACCTAGACATTGGAAAGGAAATTGAGCATTGTGAAAATGTAATCAGAAGTTTGCAGCTTTTGTAACTGATTCTGCTCAGAAAATGCTATTAGGTGGACATGAGCTATTCATTTGCACTTGGTGTTTGCTATAAGTTGATATAGCATTTATAGATACACAGATAGGTTTTAATCCCTTCAATATATATTACAAGGCAATAATACGAACTAAAATGCTTCAATAATATTGAAAGACTATAGCTATTAGTTACAACAAAAAGAGTGCAAATAAGAATGCTTTAAGTTTTTCTTTTAACTTTCTTACTAATGATGTTTTAATGGATAAACTTAATAATTAGACGAAGAATGGTCTGCCTGCCATCATTAGGCTGCTTCTTCAGAAGCAATGTAAATGATGAAACTTATTATCCAATTATGTCCCAGCTTCTAAAAACTTCCATTTGATTCATTGATCTAGGGGGTTTAGTAGCATTTTAGGATACCAAGTGGCAGCATATAAATGGTTAAGTTGCTGGTTTATGACGGCAGATATGGTGGACCTCATTCAGACTACCATGCATTCAGATTTTCTGCATGTTCATGTATAAGATTACCAAAAATTATTTACGTTTGTTTAGATGAACTAAGAATAATAGCCATTTCCTAAATGATATGAATATTTAAATTGATCGGAAAATAATCTTTAAGTTGTTTATAAATGCTGAAATGCAGGGCCAGATATCAAGAGTTTGTCATACCTTACTGGAAGTACAAAGAAAGCATCGCAGAGCCAGTGCTCGCTGGGGGGAAATTCATACTGCGACCCAAGATGATAAGGTCTTGTACATTCAATTATGCAGAGCATAAAGAAAGGTCATTTTTACCTGATAATGATTTTCGTCAATCATATTACTTATATCGGTTATTCTTTCTTGCCCGTGAAGTGTTGTTGTTGATAGCATAGCTGACTGTGATCCCTACAAATGGCCTAACTCAAAATGGAGATGCTTGAAGGTGAGAGTCAATTGGTTTGCAATCCAAAAACTTAGATTGCTGGTATATGATGGCTGGACATCCTTGTCAATGAACATTCGGTGCCATTTTATTCAGATTACCATGCATGCACTTTCTTCTTTTTTATTGGATAACAACACTTAAACTTAAAGATCTTTTGCTACATTATGATCCTTGTTCTATTGTTTAACAGGTGATTGGGAACAAAGGGGATTACAAGGAAGCAGTTTCTCCATCGGACATTGTTTGTGATGTTTCCTCATCCATTATGACCCGGACTCCATCAAGGTTGAAGGGACAGCGGATACAAGATATCTCATTTGATGACTTTAAAACCGGTTAAAATCTTGCCATTTGGATTAACAATTATTTGGCACTCTTTTATACTTAAGTAGTATAATTTTGCGGCTCTGATTTTTTTTTTTTTTTTCTCTCCATATTAAAGCCTATGCAGATGGTTCTGTAGATTGCCTCAGGTCTCTTCAAATGCAATCCCCGGCAGCCCAACAACTCGAACAACAGAATCAAGAAGTGCAGAGCGAACAAAATCTGCTTCCACTTTGGCCGCCCCTGAATTTGGTGTCCCCATTTACTCTCTTTCCTGATGATGATGAAAATTTACTACTTAAGGTTGGACCTACTCATGAATACTTAGAAATTGATAGCTCTCCTTTGGCATCCTTGCTGAAAAGCAAGTCAGCTACTGCTGCTGTTAACCAACTGAAGATCAGTAAACTTTCAGATCTGCAGTTCCTGCTTGACCTTATGGTATACATTTCTCTCCAGACCTTGGAGTTGGATTGTTGTTTATTTCACTCCCCTCCTCTCAAAGGTTATTTTCCTACCACTCTTAAAAAATTGAAGATCACTAACTGCATAAATTCAGAACACATACTTATGGCATTGATGTGCCAAAAAAGCTTGTCCCTTGAATCCTTGGAGATCAATGGCTGTTCTTCACTCTACTCCTTTCTGATAGACAAGCTACCTGTGAGTCTAAGACAATTAAAGATAGTAAATTGTATGAATTTGAAGTCCTTTAGAGAATCTTCAGAGATTAAAAATAGTCATTCTGTCGTTTTTGGTCCAGTTGGTGATTCAAGCCTACCAAACTTACACCCAACTAGCACACCCTAGAGCTTAGAGAGTCAGAGATTTGGGACTGTAAGGAACTTGAGTCCTTGCCTGAGGGCCTGCACAACCTCACTCATCTTGATCTACTATCAATAAGTAATTGCTCTAGTCTTGTGTCTTTTCCAGGAGGAGGATTGCCCACCACCTGCTTAATATCGCTTTTAATCTTTAAATGCGAAAATCTCAAGTACCTTCCCAACCAATTGCACAACGTTACGTCTCTTCAAACTTTAAGTGTTTGCAGTTGCCCTTGTCTCATGTCATTCCAGAGGGAGGTTTGCCCCTTAATCTGGTATCATTAGTTCATTACACATCATTGATTGTCAAAATATTATTACCCTCTCTCACTGGGAGTTGCATAAACTTGAACATCTTAGAAATTGCATCGTTATTGGTAGATGCCCTGATCTTGGACTTGGAGTGTAACAATCTTCAGCTTTCACAGCTGCTCTTCGCTATAATTGTGCAGTAAGGAGAAAAGTGAAATTCAGGGAAGATATCTCAAGTCACTTGCAGAAGAAAACACATGTTTGATTTCATATTTTGGACTATTTACAGTTAGTATATTTTCTCGAAAGAAAAAGTATCAAGCAGCACATTTTCTAGTTGAATATGTTATGCACGAGAAACCATTGTTATAAATATATAATTTGGTGATACAGCATATATTTTTTATACATTGTTAATAGTAATTTTTTCTCTGAGATTCGTCTGGTTCTTTTCCATTTTAAGTTTTCCTATATATGTTGATCTCGTAGCATTTATATTCTTCCAGGTCAAATCTTACTAATTAGAACCACTCAAAACAGTTGGTTTTCTCATCTGTTGCCTGATATGCTCAAGTTGCGTTTCTGGGTACAAGTACATAATTTGCAGTCTGCTCTTCATTCCTATGATCCTTTTAACACTATGGTAAACTTAACAATTTTTCATTTGAAATTAGATAACCGGAATGCTCTCCTTGAACCACACACTAGTGTAATGCTACTCAGCCACTTGAATAGTTGATACTTGATAAATTATTACAAAATATAGAAAAATATATTAACAGTGATGAGATAAACCTAGTATTAACATATTCTATGAATCAAACATACACTAATTATTTAAAATCATTTCTACAGATCTATTCTCCATGCTACAAATATAGACCGCCATTGCCAACACTACTCTCCTTTTTTTTTTTTTTTTTTGCACCTATCAAAATCTGAATCCTACAAGTGACGTGAGTTTGTATAGATTCCACTTAGATAAAGAATTGAGTTTATCACAACAGATGATACGAAGTAATTTTAGGTTAAAGGGCAAGCCCCCTTTCTGAATACTCACATAAGATCAAGTCTTGAAGTGATGCAATGTTGTGGATTTCGTAAACATCTAATCTATTAGCCTAAACCCAAGTCTATTGGAAAAGTGTAGATTTAGATCAGACCCAACTTTTTTGTTAGCCCATGCTAAATTTTAAAATACAATTAATTATCTTTTCTTGATGTTGTTAGAAATTGTAGATCATTGATCAGATCCATATTTTAAAGTTTTGTCAAAATATTAATCGGTTGTCTCATCATCCATAAACAGTTTGCTATCATCATCAATTTTCACAAGAAATCCAGCAATCATCTGTACAAAATCATCTTTATTAATTGAAATTATCGACAAGAAATTAACCATAATAATAATAATAATAACTAAAACCAACTTTCTTAAAACTCTAACCAGGCTTGTATTTTATCTCTCTTTTTTTCCCTCATAAAAAGCAATGGCTGAATTCTAATCCAAATCCAAATCAAAAGCTGAAAACAGCTTTTTAGGAGAGAAAGTGTAGATTCAGATTCAGATCAGACCCAACTCTTTTTCTTTTCTTTTTTGAAGGTCAGCCCATGCTATATTTTAAAATATAATTAAATTATTATTTCTTGATGCTGTTAGAAAATGTATATGGTAGATCATTCAGATTCAGATCCATATTTGAAAGTTTTGTTAAATTGTTAGGTGGTTGTCTCATCATTAATTATCAATAATTGAAATCATGGATAGTTTGGCTATCAATTATCATCATCAATTTTCAAGCAACATACCAGCAACCATCTGTACAAAATCAACAGAGAACTTGATATACAAGAAGGAGAAGATTAGTAGTGTAGAGATTTTTTCAATATCTACGACGAGATGAGGTTAATCCGGTGGTAAACTCCTTACACCTGCATGGCTGCACCACGAGGTTGCGGGTTCAAGTCATCCCCTCACCAAAAAACCCTGAATTTATTTAATAGTGTAATACTTCAAAAAAAAAAAAAAAAAAAAAAAATCTACAACAAATTTGCTATAAATTATTACTTTATTAATCGAAATTATTGACAAGAAACTAAAAAAAAACGTTACTTTCCTAAACTCTAAAAGGGCTTATAATTTTTATTTTTATTTTCCTTTTTTCTTTCCTAAAATGCAATGACATTGTTTGAATAATTTTGAGAAGAAAACGATTTTAATCGTATCTTGTAGTATCTGGAAGAGGTGAGCCACCAAGGAAGTGCCAGATCAATGAAAGTGCTCTTTTAGGTTGATAGCTTGGGACTTGATGTCCAGCTCCTCTCACTGTAGCTAATGTTAAGTCTCCTTTGTCTCCTTTGTACACTTGTGTGAATCCACCAACCTATTAATTGTAACACAACACAAAACAAACAGTTTGATCACAATCTGATTTGAGAAAACTGAGTGTGATTAGAGAAGAAAGATAAATGAATTTTACCTCTCCACCGAGGTACCAAGCATGCCATGCAGTTTTCACATCAAGTTTCATCTTATTGATTGAATACTTTGTTGAAGTTACTGGTACTCTTCCATCAGTATCACCACTGCATTTCAAATAAAACGTTCGTATAAGTCATAGGGTTGTTCGAAATCCAAATAAATATAATCCAATACAATTTAATCCAATTTTGATTGAATATGATGACTTAAACTAACTAGGAATGGCAATGGATCGTATTTTGTGTAACCCGAACCCGCAAAAAATATTCCAACCCGAACCCGAATAATTGCGCAGGTTTGGATTTCCACCCATGGGTTTTGACAAAACTCAAAGCAGCTGCCTGCAAACCGTGAAATTATTTGATCCGCGAACCCAAAATGATGTAATTTTGAGTTTAGAATTTTAATTTGCTAAGAACAACATCATTTTGAATTCGGCTTTTTTTAAAATATTCAGGTCTGTGGGTTCTTTTTTTTAACCCGAATCCACGATCTGAATAGCAAAACTCATACCCGATCCACGCAGTTCGGTCCTAGTGGGTGCCCATAGGTTCGGATGAAATTGCCATCCGTGACGAATTGGGTCCAATCCTATCAATTTCTTCCACAACCCAATGACTATGAGTCTATGATGATGATGATGATGATGATGATGATTAATGATGATGATGATGATGATGGGAATTTACCTAAATACCCAAACTCGAATCCCATTTGACATGAATTCCTCCAAAAGAGGAATTATTGTTGAAGGGCTATCATTCCATTTGGTGATGACATCACTGCAAGGTTCCCAATCATGATCAAGTTTGGTAACATTAGCATGCATGGCTGCTTGAACTTCTGGCCTGTTCAAATAAGCATACACATAGTAGTCGCTGCATGGATCAAAATTCATTATCTGCACACACAACACAAAAAACAATAAAACAAATTAATTATTAATAATCATTTTTTTTTTGTCCGGAACCCTTTTTCTACATGAATCAAAAGTATTTAAATAGGTCATCTTAACGTGTGTTTTAAGAACATATGTTAAGACAATTCATTGTAAATCAATCGACTTACGGAAGCTTTTTTAGGGCGAGATGTGAGATTGGTGTTGAAGCAAAGAGGGGCATAGATGCTGTAGATGTTGAGATAGGAAATAATCTTGTAAATTTCATCGGTGATTGCATCACACAGCTTGCTAGTAGAGGCATTGGGTGAAAAATCACAGTGTTTGCGGACTTCATGATTATCTTCATCTGAAATCAAAGCATGACTTGCAAAGTAATCATACATTCCTCTCTGATCAGTTTCATCATTGATTACTGCATTTCCAATCTGAAAATTAATTTGTATGAGATCAGATATTGAAATGATAATTAAAAATCTAATGATTTCAATGAAAATAAAACCCATAAATTCAATAAATTTAAATTCAACCTATCGAAAAATAGTCAAATTATTAAAATTCTAATGATATTTTTGATATTTATACAAATATTTCTATAAATTTAGAAATAGATATCTCCAATAGTGAAGGAGGGGCCACAAGGGTCATGTCCCCTTCACTAAAAAAACCAAGTAAATCTCTTTAATATATATATATATACATGAAAATTTTCCTATCAGTGCGCACCAATAGAATTATATAAGGACATTGAATGTGAGCCACTCGTTTTACATACTTTGACTGTAAAAACTCTTTTATAAATGAGTGACTCACATTCAATATCCTGATAAAGTTATATCAGGATGTACCGATAGGAACGGGGACTATATATATATATATACCACTAAAGTTTTTTACTTTTTTTCACTTTGACCCCAGTAAATTTTTTATTAAAATATAATAGATCCTCAAGACAAAGATTTCTGACTCCACCCGGATATCTCCATCAAAACCCATCTTAAAATTAATTAATGAAAGTTTTAAAAAATAATAATAATAACAATGAAAGTGAAAGCTAACCCACTTGGGACTATAAGAAAATAAGCAATTAAAAAGTTGTAACAAAATTGAGCCTTGATCATTGATTCACAGTTATATTAATCATTATCATCATAATAAATTCTTAGTACCTATAATTTCCTATTATTTGATTTGATTGATAGAGAAAGAGAGAGAGAGGGAGAAAGAGATCATACAATAATTCCTTTGAGGTTGATGATGGTCTTGTTAGCCAATTTATTATGATGGAGAATGGTGTATGCAACTTGAGGCACATAGTGACCAGCATAGCTCTCTCCAGATATGTAGAATTCTCTGCCTTTGTATTCAGGAAATCTTTCCAGCCAATTCACCATGAACACATAACTGTCTTCTGCTGTTCTTGAGTCTCCACTCTTGTCATAATCTGATGTTGTGTTTGAGTATGAAAATCCCACACCAGCAGGTGACTCCAAAAACAGAACATTCGCAGCTTCAACCAAAAACAAGAAATTTCAGACGAGGTTTCTGACGAATTTTAAAAATGTTTACAAGGGTAACATAAGGATTGAAATTTAAAATATTAAAAAGGTTTCTGACGAATTTCGAAATTGAAAATAGGAATACCATTATTCCAGGAGTATCGATTTCTGTACAACGTTTTGCCGTCACTGTGGACTCTGAAAGGTCCAAGTTCCTGCATTGCTCCATAGGCAAGAGAAGAACAACCAGGACCTGTAAACAAATCATGATCATTAATTTTAAGCTTAAATTAACAGCTAGCTAGCTAGCTCGAGATCATCAATGGCACACATATATATATTTTAATTTATATGTATACTACATAAAATAATACACGATTAGGCTGTGATTTTATGTTATTTTATTTACTTAATTCTTCATTTTTTACGTTAATTAATTCATAGTTTTTTTATTATTATTAATTAAAAAAATGGTTACAACATGCAAGCCGAGAAATCCTCTCTATGAGAGTGAAGCATGGGATACGAACTCTAGTTTTCTATAAATAAAAAATAAAAATAAAAGGTTGTCAATAGGCCACGTGGCAGGAAAAGAGTGGCTGGAGTTGATAAAATAATAACAATTAGATACATATACTAAATTATATATGAAAATAATATAATTAAATCAGGAATTTTAATGCCCCCAACAAACAAAATGTGTATCTTATCAGTATTTGTTATCAGTATTTGATATTCTAGCTATTCAGAGGTGACTAATCATACAAAAATATCGCTTTCTATTATCACATAGAATTATTAATGAATAGACGTACATTCGGGATTATTATCGTAAGCTATATTGTAATATATTCCAATTAAGATTTTTTAGATTTTTATGGGATATTTCAATTTCTAGTAATATAATAAAATGTGGTATCAATTAGTGTACGCTATAGATATTTCTGATAATACTAATAATAATAATAATATTGAGATTTTTATGAGTAGTAATGCACTAATCATGTAATACATTATCAATGATTACACAAAACTATATTTTACATGAATTGAAAAACATCAAAATCAATTTTAATAACTCTGATGAAAATTCAGAAATAATAATAATAATAAATGAAGAAGATCAGATCATGATTATCATAGAATAATTAACATTAATTAATTACCTCCATTAAGCCAAAGAAGAAGAGGCAGTGACTCATAAGACTTCTTCTTCTCAGATTCAACAAAGTAATAATAAAGTGCCCTTCCGGCCGATTTATCGACGGTAACATATCCACCGTACTGAGAAAACTCAACCTGAGGCTGTCCAGGGAGTCTCTCAATCCTGTCTTGCTCTTTCAAGCCCTCTTGAGGATGAATCTTGGCACTGTCCACGTGGTGAATTGCCCGGAAAGAGCCCGTTTCGATACCCGAATTCGATAACTTGGCCTTGTAGAAATGGCCAAGCCGCTGTCCCTGATTCTTCCTGCATTGAGTCTCCACTGCACAGAATGAAAGAATTGTGAGAAAAGAAATCACTAGTAGTGAAGTGGGTTTCTTGCTCTCCATGTTGTTGTATGTGTTTGTGTTTTTCTTGTTTTTCAAAACAGTGAGGAAAAGGTACCGTATTTATATAGAAAAAACAATAGAGGGCATTACAATAAATTGTGATACTAAATGGGTCAGGAATGTATCCGGATCGAAATCAAACAATGCATACATGTGTGGCTCTAGTAATTGTTTTAAATGTTGCAAGTTGTAAAAAATATATATAATTCTGTCACAGGGACCATGGCCCCCAACCGATGAAAATACTCCGAGTTTTAATTGTAGAAAAAACCGATTTTTTTTTATATAATAATATATATGATAATATTAGCTTGATTCATCTTATTATTTTAATAATATTAATTAATATATTTCTTATTTTATTGTCCTTGATTGTAGGATACAAAATCAATCTCTTTTCCTTTCATAATTTCCAATCAAAAAATAATAACAATAAATAATTTCCTATTATTTCATATTTTCATACATTATTTTCTAGTCTAGTTCAATCTCTTTTCCTTTCATAATTTCCAATCAAAAAATAATAACAATAAATAATTTCCTATTATTTCATATTTTCATACATTATTGTCTAGTCTAGTTCAATCTCTTTTCCATTCATAATTTCCAATCAAATAATAATAATAATAATAAATAATTTTCTATTATTTCATATTTTCATACATTATTGTCTAGTCTAGTATATATAATTATTTAATATATTTTCATGGTAAAAAGCTAAGTAAATATTGGTGGAGGCTTATTTTTATTATTTTATTTTATTTTTTTGTGACACTACCTTTAAGACTAAAGGGTATCACATTTTTTTAAAAAAATTATTTCTTAAATATTAATATATTTATCATGCGTGACATTGAATATTAATTTTTGTGGTGGCCCCCCTAAAGCCAAATTCCTAACTTCGCCCCTGCATATGCGGTTCCGGTAATTGTTTTAAATGTTGCAAGTTTTCAAATATATATATATATGTGTGTGTGTGTATGTAACTCGAATAATTCTGATACAGAAAAGGTAATTAGGAATTTATGGAAACTACCGAAATCAAACAGTTCGATTAGAACTGAATAATTGTTATAAATGTTGCGAATTTTCAAAAAAGATATAGTCGGCCGAAGTTCTAGACTTATATATATATAGTTTTTCTATTGTCAGTTCGTCCTGATATAAAATATATCAAGACGAAGAATATGGACCATTAAATTTACATATTTTTACTCAAAGTGTATGCACTTATCAAAACTTCTCTATAATCTATGGTCTACATATATATATATATATATATATATATATATATACGGTCCTGTTCACATCAGTGGGCACTGATGTAACTATATCAGTATCAATGCATGTCAGCATGTGGACCATGGATTATGGAGAAGCTTTGACAAGTGCATACACTTTGAGTCAAAGTATGTAAATTTAATAATTTACATCTAACGCACTAATGAATTTATATAAGTGCGCACTGACTTGAACATTTCTATATATACATATTAGATGTAATTTCATCAAGGTAAAGTAATATAAATCTAATGGTCCACATCCAACGCACTGATGAAGTTATATCAGTGCATATTGACTTGAACATATATATATATATATTAGATGTAATTTCATCAAGGTAAGGTAATGTAAATAATCCACATCCAACGCATTGATAAAGTTATATCAGTGCACACTGACTTGAACATTTATATATATATATATACGGTTTTTCTATTGTCAGTTCAAACTGATATAAAATATATCAGTTCCTTGCATGTGAGTCACTGGATTTAAATGCTTTGACTTGACTACATGCACTTGTCAAAGCATCTTTTAAATACAATTACCCACATACAAGGAACTATTTCAGTTCGAACTTATAATAGAAGGACTATATATATATATATATACAGTCTTTCTATTATCAGTTCGAACTGACAAAAGTTATATCAGTTCCTTGTATGTGGGACACTGGATTTAAATACTTTGACTGACAAGTGCATACAGCCAAGTCAAAGTATTTAAATCCAGTGGCCCACATGCAAGGAACTGATATAACTTTTATCAGTTCGAACTGATAATAGAATTTCTGTATATATATAATCAATCATGTTCTGCCATGTGAGTGTGTGTATTCTAGAGGGACTTGTTGGTCAACTAATGACACATGCAATGATGCAAGAGTACAGATTGAATATAATTAGAATTATTTAATAATATCATAAATATTTTCGGTGATTTTCAAGTTTTTATTATTTCATGATCTTTTGTATAAACTCAATCGTTATTAGTAAAGTCAACCATGAATAATTATTCTTTAAGGAAAATCAAACCATGAATAATTATTAAGTATTCCAATAATTGTACGTTTTGGTTGAAGAAAATGCATAGCTTAGATTCTTTATATAACCTACTTTTTTTTTTTTTTTTTTTTTTGTGGTTTACAGGTTTTCATAATTATAATTTATTTATTTATTTGTAAAATCGAATTATTGGGTAGGAAGTATATATTAAATTGAATATATATATATATATATATATATTATTTTATATAATGAAAAGGATATTTCAATGCATGACGTAAAGAGCTATAAAACAATTCCAAGATGTACCTATATATACGGGACTCCCCATACTGTGGATAATCACCAACCGTATAATCCAAGAAAATATTTTTTCTTTTCTTTTCATTTTTATTTTTATTTTTATTTTTAAGGGACTGACATGGCTAATACGGATATTTATTCCCACAATTAAAGTATATTGTTTAAGAATGAATTTGAAAGATAAACAAATTTCATTGGAAAACAAATCAGATTAACTTTCCTTTCTCGTAAATATTTTATTTCTGATTATAGTAAAGAGATATCAATACATTAATATAATAAACATTGTAATCAAACATATTATAGAGATATTAATACATGAATAAAATAAAGAAGATTAAAACGGTTTTTGATATTAAAGAGATATTTGAAATATAAGCTTATTAGGAAAAATAAAATACTTTGGGAAATCTCTCTTTAAAAAAAAAAAAAAATACTCAATTGGGTATTTTTGAAATAAATTATCAAATACAAGTATTTAATACAAGAGAATTTTCAAAAAGACTAAAAATGATTCTGTTATAATTCGTTGTTATATTGAATGTGAATGGGGACAGGAAATTCGACAAAAGAGACGTATAGGATTTGTACTGTCATGCATGCAATTATTGATATGGGCATCAAAATATATATTTAGTAATTGAAATTAAACAATATTAATACAATAAAATAAAAACATTAAATATATGCAATAGAATATAAGATTCTACAATCAAGATCCTCTTATTGGTTTGTTTTTCCTTGACTTTCTATAATCTAATAACACCTAAGCAAAATACAAAATACATGGTCAAGATTGATTCACTTTTTTCTCTCTCATGCAACTTCATATGGACTATTTGAATTACATTTGAAGCATGTCAAGGAAAAACAAGGAACAATGAGAGGATCTCAACTATTCTTTTATTGTTATCTTCGGAAAAATTTTGTTTTTGGAAGCTTCTCAAGAATCAAGATATGTATAAATATGTATTATGTCTTGTCACAAAAAAATAAATCAAATTTAATTTTATATATATGTAAAATGTTTTGTTTTTTTAAATGTAGTATGGGTTTTGGTCAAATATCCAAAGCAAAAAATGACATAATAAAATAAGAAGAAGAAATATTAAAATGGGTTATGTCGTATGAGTTTGAACTTTGAATAACAAAACTACAAGCAACCAATTTAATTACACTCAAAGCAAGAAATACATAATATTGTTTGTCTCATTGTCATTGTATTATTTCGGTGGAGGTTTTTTTTTTTATGACATTTTTAGGTAGTATTTCAATTTTTTGTTAAAAATAAAAATCATGTGGTAGATATTTTCTGTCCAATTCTTCCCTAAAAAAATCTTTTTTAATTCTATTACATGCATCATACTCGAATCCACGGTCTTGTTGGCGTGGGTGTGAGAATTTTATTATTGGGTCAATTCAATTTGGTCATCATTTGTAATTAAAAATTATTTGTTATTATTATTATTATTATTTTTGTTGGGTTTGATAAGAAATCATGAAAGTGCTTGTTAAACATATTTGAGAAGTCAGCCCAAACCCAAATACATTGGGCCTTGGCTCATTTACATTAGAGGCCCATTTTTTTTTAAGGTCAGCCCATAATTAATATTTGGACCATAGAAACTTCACTGCATCCTCATTTTTTTATCCAAAGCCTAAATGCATTATTGGAAGTAAATGAAGGGTTTAGCTGCGGAATTTGGATTATCTGCTGATCTGATCTTTTTCCTGACCTCACATAATCTTACGACACATAAGCATTACAATAAATGGGTGGTTAAGATGTGATTGGTTTTCACAAATATTTTATCAACAGCCAATCACATGCGATAGAGGATCCAAATCCTTAGCTACGTTACATAAACTGTATTGTTAATGAACAGTTATGTGAGCAATTATTATTATTATTATTATTTTATTTTTTTTTGGTTCAAACTCTTAATTTTTTATACACCATTGTATTGAAATCTAAAGATTATAAATTTACCCAGCAACTATAAAAATCATGTATAGTAGCTAAACCCGTCATGACATGGGTCGTGCCGTTCTCAGTTCTTGCAATTTCTTTCAAGCTATGGAAAGGTTTTGATTTTTTTTTTCAAAGATTACATTTATTATTATTATTATTATTATTAAAGAAAGAGTTGACAAAATAAGTATGTGATTTTCTTTTGTCTTCCAATTCACATAGTTGAATATACATTAACACGCAAACACTATATATATTAATCGATGTAAAATAAAACCAATTCAACCAAAAACCGGGCCATTTAAAAAAGAGGTTCTTATTAATATTATTGACATCGTGGCACTGGCACCTTACATGTCCTAAGAGCACCCATTATATTAATACAATTCCACCGACAAAAATTAATTGTATCAATTTATTAGTCACAACTCCTAGTAGTTGCTTGGTTGTAATTACAGCGAAGTGAACATATATGTACGTCACTATCGAAATCATCAACTTGCAATCGTGTTAATAAAAAATATTGTCTATATGTTACTTCCAAGAATCATATTAGTACACTGTTGACTAAAAATCTGTGGGTAAAACTAGAATTGTAGGTTGTAGAAAATCATCGTCCAATAAAAAAGTTTGAATTTTTTTATTTTTTTATTTTTTTATTTGTTAAATCTGTGTGGGGTCATGCTCTGGCTTATCACTTTATGTGTGTATCTGCAACTGGACCTGTTACCTAAGGGTCATCTGTACAATTTTACATACTATTTCGATCTAGTCAAAGTTTTGATGAATCTGTTCAATTTAGTTTGAAATCGAGACCACATAAATTGGATTCCATTTGTAATAATTGTTAGGGATTATTGATTTTGTCATTTTTTTTTTTTTTTCGTTGAAAAAATAGTGAATAGTTGAATGGAAAATTGATACTCAAAGTGTACTCGTATGGTTAAATTGGAAAAATATTAAGTATCACATTGATGGTAAATATATATCAAGTCAAGGATATATGATTACTTGTTTTGTAGCTTACAAGTTTGTGTGCAATTCACGGACCGTGGGTTCAACAACTTGTGTACTCGTGCGTGTCCGAACGCGGACGCGTACATTGCAACTATTCGAATTGTGGGTGTGCACCCGTGGCCTAGACCAGTTTTGCTAGATTTATTTTCCAATTCAAATTAACAATGGCATGGTTTTGAATTTAAGATTGTAATTGTCAGTTTAATGATCGGTTTTGCTACCTGATTTATTTTCCAATTCAAATTAACAATGGCATGGTTTTGAATTTAAGATTGCAATTATCAGTTTAATGCTCGGTTTTGCTACCTGATTTATTTTCCAATTCAAATTAACAATGGCATGTTTTGAATTTAAGATTGCAATTGCCCCCATGGGCGTAGTTCATCCAGTAGATGGACGTGTTTAGAGTTTGGGTAAATGACTCCCAAATCAGCGTCTCAAATCCTACAAATGATAAAAATCTTTTAAAAAATTACCTGGTTTAGTTAGATGGATAAATAGATACTATCAAAAAAAAAAAAAAATTCAGATTGCAATTATCAGTTTAATGCTGATTAAGTTTCCAATTTAATTTGATTTCAAATTAAAAGGAAACGGAAATCTTACATTTTAAAAACCATTCATTTATCGAATTAATAGAGAATAATTTTCTAATTAATTGGTCTTTATTTCCGTTGATTTCCTTTCCTCTTTGGTTGCAATTTGTTAAATAGCCAGATTGTTTTTCACTTTGTACACACTCACGAAAACATCATAGCAAAATTTACTCTCTCTTTGCAACAACCAAAAATCATAAGGTATTCTTCTTCGCGTTCTCGTTGTTTCCGGTGTATTATTTCGGTCTTCTAGTGGTAGTGTATTATTTCTTAGGTTAATTGATACTGATATTTCCTAAACTCTTCAAAAATTTACACTATGCCCCTTGTATTTTTTTTTCGACACTAAACACTATGAATTCTCGTTTTATCGGTAGAAGCCGATTGTAGATGTCCTCTTACAGGAGGTAATAAACCCAGTTGTTTACTAATAAAACGAGAGTTTAGAAGGTTTAATACCGGGAAAAAATATATATATACTTAGTATAGTACAAATTTTAAAGAGTTTAGGGGGTATCGGTGTCAATTATTATATTTCCTTTGCTTTGGTCAAACTTGTGTATTTTAATCGAGTTAAATCTTGGACGAATTCAATCATTTCGTCAAAACCACATGGATTATTATTATTAGGTTTTAACTTTTAACGACGGTTGTGAAAAGATTGGAATGAAATCGATCACGTGTTTTGAACCAAAGATGAAACAAAAGTAATTTTGTGTTTTACAACTTACAAGTGATGACTTGAAGTTGAAGTTCCATCGAAAACATTAAACATTAAACTAATATATAAATACATATAGAATTAAACTTCCTCTTGCTTTCCTCTTACTAATATCCTAACTTCAAAAACAAGCTCACAAGTGGACCAAATTTTCTCCAAAACCGTGTATGAACAAGCAACCACACGACTACAAACAAGATAAGAACAATTGACTGGCAGATAGATATTTAAATATCCACCGTTTTTCAATAAACAAACAAAGAGCACACATTTTTGTTTTGTTTTGTTTAATTTTCCACAATATAAAAAGCATTTCTTCAGGATAAAGCAACACAAAGTCGCACACCAAACGTTTTGAACATTTCCCCAACATATATACAGCAACCAAAACAGACCAAAACTTCAAAGCTATTTTTGTTATTGATTTCTGAATTTGTCATGGTAGTTCTTGTAGAAAGACTAAGCAAAATCTACTTCAAACTGGAGAATCATTTCCACCACCACCATGAGGCAGAGGCAGCAGCAGCAGAGGAGGCTTTGCAGGCTTCTCTAAAGGCTTTTCGATCCGATGTTTCGATTGGTTTGAACCGTTTGTTATCGAATTCGAAACCCGGATCATCAGAGTTCATTTCCTTTTCATGGATTCAGCAATGTTTTGAGCTCTTACCGGTCATCAACAAGGCCTTTGCGAAGATGGTTATGGAGATAGATTATCCGATGAGAAAATGGGAGGCTAGTTCTGTGGAGGAGTATCTCAATTACAGTTTGAGTTTGATGGAGCTTCTCAACTCCATCAGCTCATCAATATCTCATCTGGGACATGCTCGGCTTTCGCTATCTCATGCGTTGAGCCTGGTAGAGAATTCACCTTCTATGGCTATTGAGCGGCTGAGAGGAGGATTTCACACAAAGAGTTCAATCAAAGAAAAGTTTAAAAGGCCTAAAAACAACAAGGTTGAAGACGGTGAAGAAGAAGAAGAAGAAGAAGACAGGTTTTGCTCTAAAAAGGAGAAAGTTGTCGACGAGGCTTTGATGGAGCTAAAGAGTATTGGATTCTGGGTTTGTGGTGTCATCTTGGCTGGATTGTCTGGTGATGCTAAAGCATACATGGAGATGAGAGAATCAGAAGGAGGGTATTCGAATTCGGCGCTTAAAAGTTTGGATTCAGTCATTTGTGAAGTGATCATGGAGGAGGAGAAAAGGGGTGTTTTGAAGGATGTGAGAGAGTTGAATGATTCAGCTAATTGCCTTGCAGCTGCTTTAGAAACCGGAAAAGGCGACAGCAGCAGCGAAAAAGCAGAGGAGTTGAAGAGAAGATTGGAGGTTTTTGAGATGGTTCTTGACAACTTAGGGATGGAGGTTGATCATCTCTTCTCAAAACTATTAGCTGGAAGAAATGAATTGATTAATGGCATCAGAAGAAATATCCAAACTGCATAGTTTCTTCTGTGTACATATATATATATATATATATATATATATACACACAACACATGTTTTCATTCCTTTGTAACTAAACCAACATTTGTAAGTTATGTTATTTGCAAAAAGACTTTAAATTGATGTGTTTGATTACCAATAATCGATGTGTTGATTACATATCATGATCTCTTCGCGTGTTTGCTAGTCTATAACAGGTTAATGATCCGCGTAATATGATAATATGAAAGATAAAAGATGAGAAAAAGAAACAAGATCGCGACAAGCTGCAGGAACCACTGTGAAAAAAACAAGGGAGCCTACTGCTTCCAATGTCCTCTGACCATTAAATTGAAAAACATGGTTAAGAGTACTACAACATTTTTTTTATCATCCATCAATTCATCAACTGAACAGTTAAAAATATGTACCTCCTACTTTAAAGATTTTTTTTTTGCAGAACTATGAAACTACTATACTCGACTAACTGTTACAAAACCATTTCATTCCTTCATTCATGCCTGTTGTTTCTGTCATCAAGTACTGCGAAATACCAAGCCGATAAGGTTCATGGCAGGCCCAGTTGACTCCTGGAGTCGTTGGAATGGGTTTCTCCTTCGGGTGCCTTCCTCTTGCGATACATATCAATTGGAGGCCTAGGCAACACAAAAGAGTAGAAATGAGACAGAAGAAATCAGATTGATGACAATAATTCGATAAAAACAACCGGTTTTAACTCATAACTCATACGTATGCTATAGAAAATTAACTAACAAGTAGAATTTTACGATATTGTAATTTAGAGGCGATTCTTGAGAAGAAAGCTCCATCGGGAGAACAGACTTGTCCAATTGAGTTTAAAACAAGGGAGAAAATAAAGGCAGCAAATGCCAACCAAAACAGTATGCAAACATCATATGATTTCCTGTATCAATCTTAGTAACTAGGAAAATCAGAAAATTAAAACTTTAAACAGAAAGATCCTACACTAAAGTTCTATTTAGAGATAACAAATTTCTAAATTCGAAGTCTCGTAAAACGCAGGGGAGTACCCTAGTTGCAGGGTGGTGTCTGAATCTCCTTTTTCAATTGCGTTATCAGAGGCTATATCAGGACTTGCACTATGGTTCATAAGAGGATTCCTCTTTCCTAAAGGATAGTATTCAAGGTAAGTCGGGATTGAGCAGTCAGTGGATGGAAAGAAACCTCGGAGCTCCTCAACCTACAAAACAGGCAGAGAAAATACATAAGAGAGACGATATATTGAAAGAGACTCGTATTTGCATCTAGAATGATATAGCTTGCCTGTTTACGCAGAGTTTCATTCTCCAACATAGCTCGTTGTTCCTGTAAGCAAGAAATTTGACAATGCTATTACTTGGAACAAATTTTTTTAGTTTTTACACCTAGGCAGAAAGAAGCCAACATCATTAACACAAAAGTCGTAATTCAATGTACCAGTAGTCTCGATTGTTCTAGTTGCTCCATCATCAATTTCTCCTGAAACAATAAAACTTCTGCTAAGGCCTTGTAACTACTATATTGAATTCAGTAGCTCTCTTTTACAAGTGAATTCGGGTGAAAATATGAATAGGAGAGAAAAGGGAATGTGTAGAACCTTTTTCTCATTCACCAACGACAACCCTTCGTTTAATTCCTGTTCAAGGAGCTGCAACTCCTTTACGCTCAAGCCATTCAGGTCCTTACCCAACAGTCGTCTGTAGAATGAAAGCAATCAGTACGCTTACGCTATTGAGAACTAGCAAGCGATTTCCAAGACTCTATTTGTTCAAATAGAATAAGAAGAAGACTTACAACTGTTTTGTTTGTAGTTTTGCAATTTCATCTTTTAGACCATCCAGCTCCTTAGTATCTTGCTTCTGAGGAGAAAAGAAAAGTCAAAACATCAATTCAAACATCACTCAGCAGAATAATGATTGTCAGGAATTACGACAAGCTCGTTGAATATGTTGCAGAAGATCAATGTGATAATGTTCTTCATTTCCAAACAGACTGCAATCTATTCTGTAACGGGATACTCTCAGCCAAAGAACTGTGATCATGTTTACGAAATGTAGTGGATCATACAAAACGTAGGTTTTCACATCTACTTCTTGTCAAGGTTCTATAACACTATTCACCGATAATAAAGGAGAGATCAAAGCAACTAATATGAAACGAAAAGAGCAGAGACAATGAATCACAATCGAGAACATATAGCAAGATAACCGAGAGGAGAGGCAATTGTCACTCTGAAAAATTTGACAAGTGCAATTGTGTATTGATGAGTACCTCTGCCTTGTATTCGGTCACAGCAGTTTCTGTAAAGGTCAAACACTTGTTGTATCTGGAAAGGGTTCTCTTCATGCTACGTAAACAAGATCAAATAACAATAAGTCGATGTTTTTTTTTTTTGAAAACAAACTAGGCACACGGTTTAATTGTTTTGTAAACGTGCAATCATCATGTGCATACAAAGTATGGTCAGTTCTTCCTGCTAAAATCCATATAACAAATCACTTAATCTCAAAATAAAATTTTATCGCCAAGAATTTCAATTTCATTGGCACCCCTACTCTCCAAAAACCTTAACCAACAAGGCTGAGTTTACCCTTTTCTTGCATACTCTTGTTTTGTGTTTGTGACACGGAAAAATTCTTCCGAAACAGGAGGTGCTTGTTCCAATTAATGCATTAAAGCGAAACAAAAATCCTTTTCTAAGACATTTCAGATACCAAGTAGTACATTAAAGCAAATTTCAAAACTTATTTTTGCTGATATCTATGATTTCAACTGATTATCAGTCAGAATCGTACAAATCGACCTCCAATGATGTATTTTAGTAATTGTTCATAACCAAATTAGCTTGATTCATGACTTGTTTTCAACTTCTCACTATCAAATTCCACATTCAAGAAACAACAGTCTTTTGGGGAAAAAAAAAATTAAAAAACAACACAATCTAGAATTTCCAAGGCAATGAACATGTATAATAATTGAAATGAATCAAAGCAAGTTGAAGATTCAGAATTTCTACACAATTAATTGCTCCAAACAAGAACAGAGAAGTCATCATCAACACATACTAAAACAAAATGATCCCAAATAATTTTAGTGAACTTCAAAATCAAACCAACACAAACAGAAGAAAATATAGAATCATAGATACACATGCAACAATGTCACTTGAAACAAAAAAAAAACAAAAAAAGATTTTTTTTTTTCTAAAAGAACCCATGAACAAATAAATCAAACAAACACATGCAAACCAACAAAACATACATACCCAGAGCTTGAAAACTCAAAAAGCTTGCCAGTATTTGAGAAGATAATAACAGCAACCTCAGCATCACAAAGAATGGCCAATTCCTGAGCCTTCTTCAGCAACCCAGCTCGTCTTTTAGAGAATGTGACTTGCCTACTATTTGCATTCTCGATCCTCTTTATCTCTATCTTGCCTCTACCCATTTCAAAAAATCTATAAATAAAAAATAAAAAAAATCCAAAAACCAAAACCAAACTTGTTTTTCTTCCTCCCAATTCAACAATTCAGTCTGGGAAAAATCAAGAAGAAGAAGAAGAAAAGTGGGGGTTTTTTTTTTTTTTTTTTTTTGTTCTGTTTACTTTTTTGAGATTTTTATTAATGAGGTAATCTACTAAATGTTAAATATACGACAAATGAAAAGTAAAAATGAAAAAAGGAAAGCTAAATTTAGAAAATATAAAAGAGATATTATATATATATATATATATATATATTTGTGAGCTTTTAAGGCTTGAAACGGCAAGTCTTTTGCATGGCTATGGTCTTTGTATTCTATTTAGAGTTAGAGAGAGAGAGAGAGAGAGAGAGAGATGTGATGTGTTGTATTGTGTTGTGTGTTGTGTTGGTGTTGGTGGGTGGGTTTTTTTTGCATGAAGCTTCATGATTCCATTTTGCCACATTTGGAGTGTCTATATGTGCTGATAGGTCCTCCTTTTGTGGTCCCCACTTGCCTTTTTTGTGAGACCTCTTAGGTTTTTGTGGGTTTCACTTTTGGGGCAGTTCCATTTTCTTTTAGTGGGAAGTGGTGGCTGGCTAGCTAGCTGTTACTTTTGCTACATTTAGAAAAAGGTCATTATTATCTTCCTTTTTTGTCTTATATGTGGGAATTTACAATTCTACCTCTACTTTCCGTTTTAGACAAAGGGTATATTTGTCTTTTACTTTTTTTTTTTTAGATTAGAGTGATGAGGATTGAGGAGGAATTTGGGTTTTCTATGATTTTTCAGGTTTTTTTTTTATATATATATTTTTTGGTGTTGATGTGTTTAGCTTAATCGTTTTTGATTACTAGTTTTGGTAAACCAATGACCAAGTCTAGAGAGATCTAAAATGGGTGCTATTTTGAAAAATATTTCTGCTGTTTTTGGAAGCATAATAGGTGGGGGTGCTTAATTAATTGACAATTTACTAGATTTGGCAAACAGCTTTGACAATTTTTAGAAAAAAAATTAGTAGCATTATTGTATTTACAAAAACTTTCTGTTTTTTGGTAGAATTGATTAAGATATTAACAAGTTTAAATAAAAAGTTAGTGGGGATTTTTTTTTTTACTAGGCTATGTTGTATTTTTAACTCTTTACTATAATTGGGTTTCTTCTAATTTTCTAAATCTCTTCAGATTTAGTGGTTTTGATCTTTGAAGATATGGTCAAAGATTGAAAATTAAATTTAGTGTGACATAGATAGTAAACTTTTTTTTTTTTCATTGAACAAGAGATAGATAGTAAACTTGAGATTGTACAACTTTTTTTTTTGTTTTTTTTTCAAACCTAAAGGTAATTTTTGTTGTTGGATACTTGTGTGCCCAGCTCACCCAACTTACTTGGACTAGAGTTACGGGGCCACGACCTAATACTCTACAATGTCCTTTCTAACATTTTATTTTTATATAAATGAAGTGTAATTTTTTGTCATATGAAAAAAAAAAAGGTGTGCCTAGCTCACCTAGATATCGTTCCCTAAAATATTGAAACTCTTCAGCATTACAAAATTGTTTTAACAAGGTTATTTAGGTATAGAGGGAGCTTTATGTGTATAAGGTAGCAAGCCCGCTTTGATACCATCTATAACAATTCAAACCGACTAAGTACATACATTTTGGGTCATGGGTGGAGGGTTCTTACATTAAACTTATGATTCAAAGTAAATCTGTGAGGATGAAAACCGTATATATAAAATCTAAAATGGACAATATCTAGTCGGTGGTTCATGGTTGCTACATGCACGACCTTTCCATTATTGATCATGGGATGTGTTGTTGATCTCGGATCAACGAAAAGACTTATGACACGTGTAATAATAGTATGACCCGAACTTATACACCAAGGGCCAAGGCACATTGATGTTTTTCTCTTCCCATAAGCATTGCTTGAAGCCTTGTTTATTTGGGTTGGGGCGGGTATAGCATGTTCACAATCTATTCATAGGCCCTTTTTATTGGGCCTTTTGTAGGCCCAAATAGTTAAATGTGACTCGCAATCGTGAGCTTGAATACAGGTTGAGTTGTACGGTCCAACAAAGTTTAACACTTTTACAGTTTACTCAAATCTGGATTGCCAACTACATATCTTTGTTTTTTTTTTTTTTTTTTTGATGAGACATTATTAGATTGATTAGGGTTCTTCACCGTCAAGTCACATTATGTGGTGGTAACTAGATATCTAATGTTGGGAATGATAGGTGAATTCTTCTTACTAAGAATCCTCAATAAATAAAGCTAGTTTTCTTCGGTTATAAATTAATAATCTATGTATATTAATTATATACGATTTGTGTGTTTTCAATGCTAACGGATATATAACAATATTAATTTGATAAATTCGGTGCTAAAGACCTTTGAAACAATGAATAATTCTATATTATTCAAGGCTGCTACATGCTTAAAACAAATTAAATTAATTTGTTGTTTATCAACATCAAATTTGTGCTTGAATGTTGGATATTGTTTGAGCAGATCCACAAGTGGTATGCTACTAATTAAATCAAGCAAAAAGAAGCCACCTAGTTGTAATGGAGCACGATCCCAGGTTGGATTCCCCACTAGATCAAAATTCAGATTCAGTCGACTTGAATTTTCTCAGGATTCAGGACTCTCAGGACTCTCAGGACTCGAAGTCCAACTCCAACTCTAACTTGAAGTCCAACTCCACCTCAGATTCGAAGACTTTGTTTTATGTTATACTGCTGCATTTAATCTTATCACTTCATATGATGTGTTTTAGTTCTATTTGTTCTCTTTGTAATTATCTTAATATTGTATTTAGCTGTTGTACTCCTACCTTAGGACTGATAGGTTACTGTCTTCTAATTAACTTAGGACTTACAGTTTACTTAGTTTTACTTGCACTAGACTACGTCAAGTCTTCTCTTGTATATATATATTGGTTCGTTTCTTCAATAAGAAATATACAAAAACTGCAGAACAATTGTTCTACAACAACTCTTCTCATTCAACATTAATATGGTATCAGAGCACCTCTACTTCTAATTTTTTTTCATCACGTTTTTGATCAGCTCTTCTCCTTCCGCAAAATTTCAACCATGACTAACCCAGAGGATTCCAGTTCAACGAATCCATCTTCTGATTCTCAAGGATCCACCGATCCTTCCTCCGCTCAGGGACCTAACGATCCTTTCTTCGTTCATCACTCGGATAATCCCACAGCTGTTCTAGTCTCTCCAATGCTGTCAGGGGACAACTACAACACTTGGTTACGATCTATCTCAAGGGCGCTCCGAGCAAAGAATAAACTCGGTTTCGTTGATGGAACAATTCAGCCACCAACTGATCTTCTTGAAAAGTCCAAGTGGTCTCGGTGCGATGATCTTGTTGCTTCTTGGGTTCTTAACTCTGTTACGCCAGAAATCCGTGGTAGCATTCTCTACGCTGATTCCGCTCATGATATTTGGAATGATTTAAGTGATCGTTTCTCGCAGACGAATGCACCCAAGATCTATCAGCTCAAGCAATCAATTTCTTCGCTCAAACAAGACAACGCCACGGTATCAGCTTATTATTCTTTGCTTAAATCTTTATGGGATGAATTAACTTCATTATCAACTGTTATTACTTGCACTTGTGGTCATGGAACTGCTGCTGCAGCTCGTGTTCAGGAAGATCGGGCCATGGAATTTTTACAAGGTCTTCATGACCGTTTTTCAGCCATTCGAAGTCAGGTTTTACTAATGGATCCTTTTCCAAGTGTTGCAAAAATTTATTCCCTTGTCAGGCAAGAAGAAAAGCAACAAGAGATTCATGCGTTGTCCAATCTTATTCCAGAGGCTGCTGCCTTGAATTTTCAGAGGACAAATTTTCGTCATTCTCAACCTCATACCAATGGCAAATCCGGAAAAGACCAGGTCCCAAATCAGTTCTCCAATAACGTCGCAAATCAGTTCTCCAGCAGCAATCCACATGGTTCGACTCATCGCAATGGTAAACCACGTCCATATTGTGATCATTGCAAAACCGTTGGACATTACAAAGCGACATGCTACAAGATACATGGGTATCCTCCCAAAAATTTTCATGCTCATGCAGTCACAGCAGGCCCTGCTCCAAATTCTGCCGCCCCTCTCACTTTCACCATGGACCAATATAGCAAACTTTTGAGTATGATTGATTCGAATAATATTGCACCACAAGCAAATTTGACAGGTATTTCCCTCTCATGTTCCTATAAATCCGTTTGGATCATTGACTCAGGAGCGACAAATCATGTGAGCTCATCTTTGAATTTATTCTCTAGTTATTCTACTTGCTCTAAATATTCCACACTTAAACTCCCAGATGGAACAGACCATTTAATTACTCATGTAGGAACTGTCACTCTCTCACCGACATTATGTCTCACAAATGTCTTATTTGTTCCCACTTTTCAATTCAATTTAATTTCCATCAGTGAACTTGTCAAGACTCGAAAAATTTCTGTCTCCTTTTCTAATGATGAGTGTGTGTTTCAGGACCTGTTATCGAAGAAGAAGATTGGATTGGGACGCCTACATGAGGGACTCTACCATCTTCAGGATTCAGCAACTATCTGCTCTTTTCAAAATTCAGCTCAAAATAAATTGTGGCATTGCCGATTAGGACATGCTTCACCTAGTTGTTTACAACTCTTAGCTAAGCAATTCTCTTTTATTCATTCTTCAAATAATGTTGATTGCATGATATGCCCTCAAGCAAAGCAAACTCGTTTGTGTTTTTCGAATAGTTCAATAAAAACTAGTAGACCATTTCAAATGATTCACTGTGATATTTGGGGACCTTTTTCATTACCATCACATTCAAATTCTAGATTTTTTTTAACTATAGTTGACGATTTTAGTCGTGCCACATGGATATATTTAATGGCTGTTAAATCTGAAACATCTCACATTTTACAATCATTTTTTGCCATGGTTCATACTCAATTTAATTCTCAAATCAAATCTGTTATTTCTGGGGTTGGAGACATAAATGAACATTTTAAAATCCAAGTTGTTCGAACCGACAATGGCACTGAATTTTTATCAAAAAACATGCAGCATTTTTTTTCATCTAAAGGTGTTGTTCATCAACGTAGTTGTGTTGCTACACCACAACAAAATGGTGTAGTTGAACGCAAACACCGTCACCTTCTAAATGTTGCCCGAGCTTTACGTTTTCAAGCCCATCTTCCATTATCTTTTTGGGGAGAATGTGTCCTCACTGCTGCATATATCATAAATAAATTACCAACTCCTTTATTAAAAGGCAAGTCACCTCACGAGATGTTATTTCAAAAATCACCGATTTTTACTAACATTAGAATTTTTGGTTGCTTATGTTTTGCTCGAAAACCCCATGTCAAAAATAAATTTGATCAGAGAGGTACACCAGGTATTTTTGTTGGCTATCCTTACGGCCAAAAAGGATACCGTGTATTCGATTTTCAGTCTAAAAAGATTTTTACTTCTCGTGATGTCATATTTCATGAACATGTTTTTCCTTTTCAAAAAATTTTACCCACTCCATCAAACATGCCAGTTCATACATTACCCATACATGATGATGGCACTTTTAATTTTTTTCCACCCACTCCATCCGTTCCACATGAGACCGAACCTCATGAGGTTTCGATTTCATCAGATGCTTCTCTTGACAATGAGATGTCACCTGATTTCCCTCCAATTTCGGATCCTCCCTTAGTGTCATCTAGTGCACAACCCGATCTTCCTCTTCGATCGGTTCGATCAAGACAGCCACCAGCATATTTGAAACACTATCACTGTCCTACTCTCCCTCATGTGGCGAATCTGGTCCAATCTGACTCTAAGGTAACTAAAGTTTCCACTCCTTATCCAATGGCTTTATATGTTTCTGATAATAATTTCTCTTTATCACATAAAGTTTTTTTATCCAAGGTTTGTTCTACAGTTGAACCTAAGTCCTTTTCCCAAGCCATCAAATACCCACATTGGAATGCGGCAATGGCCACTGAAATTGAAGCATTAGAGAAAAATAACACATGGGATCTTGTCCCTTTGCCTTCATCACATAAACCTATTGGGTGTAAATGGGTTTTCAAAGTTAAGTATCACTCTGATGGTTCGATTGAACGCTACAAAGCTCGCTTAGTTGCGAAAGGCTACAATCAAATTGAAGGCCTTGATTATCATGATACGTTCGCTCCTGTGGCAAAGTTAGTCACTGTTCGACTATTGCTTTCCATCGCTGCTATCAAAGGTTGGGACATTCAACAATTCGATGTTCACAATGCTTTTCTACAAGGAGATCTGAATGAGACAGTGTACATGACTCTACCACCTGGGTTTTCGAAACAGGGGGAGCAACGAGTGTGCAAACTCAACAAATCATTATATGGTTTGAAACAGGCTTCGAGACAATGGTTTGCCAAATTCTCCACCACCTTGACCACATCCGGCTTCACTCAGTCTAAATCTGATTATTCATTATTTACTAATATATGTGGTTCCTCATCTGTGTTTGTTCTTGTTTATGTTGATGACATTATTGTCACAGGAAATGATCCCATTCGAATTCAACAACTGAAAAGTTTTTTGGAACAAAAATTCTACATCAAGGCCTTGGGAAAATTAAAATATTTCCTTGGTATTGAGGTTGCTAGATCACAACAAGGGTTGTTCCTTTCACAACGAAAATACACTATGGACATTTTGGAGGATATTGGTGTTACAGGTGGTCGAATTTCCGAGTTCCCCATGGAACAAAACATCAACCTTGCGACTGACAATGGGGTTTTGTTGCCAGAACCGACCATATACCGTCGGTTAGTTGGTCGGCTGCTCTACCTCACTGTCACACGGCCCGACATCAACTTTGCTGTCAACTATCTCAGTCAATTCATGCAGTCCCCCCGTTCTTCCCATTTGGATGCGGCTCATCGGGTTCTTCGTTACTTAAAAGGTTCTATTAACAAAGGTATTTTGTTATCAACCTCCAGTTCTCTTCATATCTCAGGTTTTTGTGACTCTGATTGGGCCGGTTGTCCCATTACTCGTCGTTCTACTAGTGGTTATTGTACTTTCCTTGGTTCAAGTCCGATCTCTTGGAAGACAAAGAAGCAATCTACAGTGTCTCGATCTTCTGCTGAAGCTGAATATAGATCGATGGCATCTCTCACATGTGAGCTTCAATGGTTAAAGTATCTTTTAGTGGATTTGGGCATTTCTCATCCTTCTCCAATGACAATGTTTTGTGACAATCAAGCGGCCATTCACATATCGCAAAATCCAGTGTTCCACGAACGCACAAAACACATTGAGTTAGATTGTCATTTTATCCGTGAAAGAATTCAGAATCTATTATTGATTCCCCGCTACATCCCGTCATCATCCCAAATTGCCGACATCTTCACCAAACCGATTGGCAAGGATCTATTCTCTCGTCTGATACGCAAGTTGGGCGTTCTTGACATTCACTCTCCAACTTGAGGGGGAGTCTCAGGATTCAGGACTCTCAGGACTCTCAGGACTCGAAGTCCAACTCCAACTCTAACTTGAAGTCCAACTCCACCTCAGATTCGAAGACTTTGTTTTATGTTATACTGCTGCATTTAATCTTATCACTTCATATGATGTGTTTTAGTTCTATTTGTTCTCTTTGTAATTATCTTAATATTGTATTTAGCTGTTGTACTCCTACCTTAGGACTGATAGGTTACTGTCTTCTAATTAACTTAGGACTTACAGTTTACTTAGTTTTACTTGCACTAGACTACGTCAAGTCTTCTCTTGTATATATATATTGGTTCGTTTCTTCAATAAGAAATATACAAAAACTGCAGAACAATTGTTCTACAACAACTCTTCTCATTCAACATTAATAAATTTACACTCCAAGGATCTTTATCACTAAGTGCGACCTTGATTCGTGTTTGGGAAAAAAGTTCAAATTCTAACTATATATGAAGCTAAGCTATGACCATGCACGTGGTGAGTTTCCCTCAAATACCGAAAAAAAAAAAATCATGCTAAAAGGATTAGAAAATTAAATCAACCAACTATAGTATATATAGTACACACTAAATATAAATCAAACCATCGAGCTTCATGTAATTGGGATTCACAACAAGTACTTCTCGCACAATCACACAAGATTTTATTTGTTAAATTAGCTAACGGTGAGCCCCTCATTTCCGTGTTAAAAAGGTAAGGAGTTTGAGTCACATCTTTTAAAAGAGTAATGCTAGATATCACGAGTTAGGATCCTCTCGTTGCCTTTTCTTTTCTTGGTTTTTTTCAAAGTGTATATGAAATATTCACTTACAAGAAAAAGAAAGAAATCAACAAATCTTGACCATGTATTTTCTTACTGAAAAGCTAAGGAAAAAAAAAAAGACATGAGAGAATCTTGATCCAGATTTATATCCACTAAACAATTGACATCTCAGCTGTTACATGTGTTGTGATTGTAGATGTGATATCTAGCATTACTCATTCTAAAAAATAATTATTTCATGTTTTGTAAAATTAACAATAAAGAGTTGCATTAATTATTTTATATGCACTTCAAATTGGTATATATTTCAAAATTTTCAACATTACCCTTAAGTAAAATTATTACAATAAATATATCTCACATATTAATACTATATTTAAAACTTTTGGGCATTTAAAACAAAATTACAATTAGTTTTAAAAATTTATAATATTTTTTATATTAAAATATTAGTTTTTTTAATTTATTAAATTATAATAGTTGTTACAATCAAGGTATACATGATGCAATCTCACAAGTCACAACGGATAAACTGGGTATTTACAATCAGAATTTCTTGTTGGGTTTTTAACAAATATAGCAAGTCTCGTTCGTTTAGAACTCTAAAGTAGTCCCTCCTGAAAATTTGTTATATTTACATATAGACTATAATTGTCAAAATAAATATGATTGATTGATTGATTAATGTGATATGTACCATTGCCATTGTTGGGTGGCTTGTAAAATGATAAATAATAAATAAGTAGTTAACAAGAGCCATTAGAGTTATTTGGGGGGAGGGAGGATTTGTGGTCAAGGCAAAAATTAAAAAGGGAAATAATCATTCTGTCCCCTGTGTTTTGCCCTATTCTCCAATTCCCCCCCCTTTAGTTTCAAAATTCTCCAATTTCCCCCTTCCCATGCCTATTTTTATATGGTGAGATTGTGTTGTATTTGTGCATGGGAGGGGGGAAATTGGAGAATTTTGAAACTAGATGGGGGAAATTGGAGAATAGGGCAAAACATAGGGGGGAGAATGATTATTTACCAATTAAAAATGAGGTTTTGAAAGTGTATTTCCAAGTATGGCATGGCCATGGCACGATACGGTACTACCCAATAATTGTTGAATTGTGTCAACAATTAACTATAAATTGGTGTGTTGGGCTAAGTGTTTAATCAGTATTTAATATTTTCTTTTATTTGTAAAATTGTTTTGGGGCCTTCGGCAACCGCTTAAGTTGCCTAAGGCACCAGCCGCCCCTGCTCCCAATATGTCATTCGTATGTTTGACACCATCTGGGAAGATGCTTGATAATACATACAATGTAACAATGGTGACGTACCAAGATCTCCATACACTGTTCTCATGCTCTGGAATGTTGGTTGAAAGATAATTAACCAACTCACAACCTATTCCATGCAAAACAATTACAATTAAACATAGAAAAATAAAATAAATCATGTGATGTGTCTGAACATGTTAAGACCTTGGAGTCACGGTGTTAATGGACGGAAACCTTGGGGGATTGAATATCCATGGAGACCTGGTCGAAAACCTTGGGGATTCAATGTCAAGGGAGATCTCCTGCAGGCTGTCAGACATGTCTAGAACACCAAAGGAAGAATTTCACCTTGAAAACAAAAAACATCATGCATAATGGCTAAAATGACCTAGAATATGTAAAAATAGAGTGAGGAAGGGGGTTGGGGGCTCAAGGGTATTTGGGGTCAAGGCGAAAATTTAAAATGAGGCCTTAAGTGTGCATTTCCAAGCATGGCACAACACGGCACAACCCGATAATTGTTGAATTGTGTCAACAATTAGCTATAAATTAGTGTGATGGGTTAAGTGTTTAATCAGTATTTAATATTTTTTATATTTGTAAAATGACCTAGAATATGTAAAAATAGAATGATGATGTGGGGGTGAGGCGGGGGTTGGGGGCTTAAGGGTATTTGGGGTCAAGGCGAAAATTTAAAATGAGATCTTAAACGTGCATTTCCAAGCATGGCACGGCACGACCCGATAATTGTTGAATTGTGTCAACAATTAGCTATAAATTAGTATGCTGGGCTAAGTGTTTAATCAATATTTAATATTTTTTTTATTTGTAAAATTGTTTTGAGGGCCTTCGACAACCGCTTAAGTTGCCTAAGGCACCAGCCGCCCCTGCTCCCAAGATGTCATCCGTATGCTTGACACCATCTGGGAAGGTGCTTGATAATACATACAATGGTGACGTACCAAGATTTCCATACACTATTCTCATGCTCCGGAATGCTAGTTGAAAGATAATTGACCAACTCACAACCTATTCCATACAAAACAATTACAATTAAACATAGAAAAATAAAATAAATCATGAGATGTGTTTGAACATATTAAGACCTTGGAGTCACGGTGTTGATGGATGGAAACCTTGGGGGATTGATTATCCATGGAGACCTGGCCGAAAACCTTAGGGATTCAATGTCAAGGGAGATCTCTCTTGCAGGCTGTCAGACATGTCTAGAACACCAAAGGAAGAATTTCACCATGAAAACAAAAAACATCATGCATACTGGCTAAAATGACCTAGAGTATGTAAAAATAGAATGATGAATTGCTAAGAAAAAACAATTGAAAAATGGAATAACGAAGTACTCACCTTTGTAATACCAAAAACTGCTTCAGCCCAACTAAACTTTAGTGGTTTTCAAGCCAAATAAAATCAATGCCTCCGAGGTTCTCCCTATGATTTCAGTAGCTTACCCACTGAAAGATAATGAAGACAAGCTCAACACAAAAATAATAAGCATTACACATTGAAAATCGATCTTTTGTTGGCTTAATTATAATAAGATATTGCAATATCTTGTATACCTATCAGAAAACAACAATGTCATTAAATTTAGAAGGCCTATAAGCGAAATCCAAATTTGCCAAACTAAAGAGCAATTATATAATTGAATTCACATATTCAAATAAAATCAATCAAATGGTTTAACAGAAACTAAAATTCCATCTTGTAATGGTGCTATAGAACTCCTAAATATGAAAATTTACACAGTTGGAGGGCACATACCGTCTCCAGGATTGTTTGTTCCTCATTTCCAACCCAAAACTCCTATTAATGAAATCAAATACCATTAAAACATAAAAGAGTCCTTTCTTTTTGTACATTTTCATATCAAAAAGTCAAATTCATCACACAAAAAAAGTTAAGTAAAAGAATACATGAAAAGTGAAAACTACCAGCAGACATATAATGCATGGAAGATCTTTCGTATAGCAACCAGTCCAAAATCCTCTGGTTTCTTGTCAACCAGGAGTCTCTGAAATCACTCTCACGCACACTTTGATTCAAAATAAGAACAAAGCTAATAATAATAGAAGAAGAAGAAGAAGAAAAAAGCAACCCAGATAAGTTTTAGAGCAGAGACTAGACTAGAGAGAGAACTCAAAAGGTAGAAGTAAATTTGGTACTTGGAATCCAATGTTTAAGTTCTCTCTCTGGTATGTCCAAATGTAGCAATATAAGGGCTCTGCCACTGGTGCCATTGTATACTATTTTAAGTTTCTTTTCTGTTCTTTTTTTGAAACTCTGTTTCAGAGTTAAACACAGAGATGTGTTAAGCGCAAGTGAAAGCTAGAAAAGGGACTTTCTAAAGAGACAACCAAAGCAGTTCGTTCTCCTCGCTTGAGATGTCCCTTCATGATTCTAACTTCTCCTTCAAATATCTATTTATTTAGTGACGAGCAACTCGAGTATGAACAACGTATCGCTACGCCGCCCCTTCTGTGAGCTACATAATCGATTCTATTTCTCCTGAACCTGCTAACAAGCGCCGGCTAATAGCCCTCTACTTCTCCTTCACTTCCCCTTGCTTAACCTAAGGGTGGAACCCCTACCCTTTCTATTCTCGCTCATTCCCGATCACGGATTGAGGTTATGAAGTATTCATAGAGAAAGCGACTGAACAACTCTACTTCGGCTGAGCTTCTGAACTCTATTTCTTCCTCCTGACAGAGCTACTAAAATTCCTCGTGGTCTTACTAGTTTCGATAAGTTATCGTCTGCTACCTCTTTTAGATCGTACCCAAGCCCGCCTCCACTTCTTTGTGCGTGCTATATGAAACTTCAGCCTTGAGTTGGTGAGGTTGGTTCATCGGCCGAGTCAATCCAGTTGCCCGAGTAGATCCAGACTGAGTTACAGTAGAGCATATAGTAGTTTCTCTAGTAGCATGAGTAGTTATACTACCCATACGCAGGGGTGATCGAGACCCGAACCCAAAGAGTTCAGTCGTTAGCGTAACGAGACGTCTCTTAGTAGTTTACGAGTAGGCGGATCAATATCCGGAACCTATGAATATGGACCCATAGCCTACAGCAGCATAGGCATCATCTTAGCCGGATCGATAGGTAGATTCCTTCATGATCTAGAGCCATACCCTTTTTAGCATCCCTTCGCCCAGCTCCATACGTAGATTCACTAGTTACTTTAGCTTGGTTCCACAAGTCAGGTGCAGATTTGATAGTGACAGAAGCAACCGGAAATTAAGACTTTCACTTTAACAAGGAAAGGACTATTAATGCTAGAGCTAGTTGAATCATTGATCATCGATCAAATTAATCATTGCATAAATATAATTATATGTATAATTATAGACTTTGTAGTAGAGAGTTCATCAACTTGCATGTGAAATGCCATCTCGGTCCCCTGATACAACAAATTCAATCTTAACTTGGTAATTCATAATACTCACATCTTGCTGTAAAGAAAATCCAATCCTTGTCACATGATTGTATGATCAACATTAATCAAAAAGTGTTATACGTATTCATACACAGACATGTAATTAAATTGGGTCGGGTTGACCCAGGCACGGCCCAACCTTGCACAATTTAGCACGATTACTAATATCAACTTTATTAATTAGCCACTTACATTAATAGTTCTCTAATCAAGGCAAAAATGGAGAAGAGAAACTTGAGGAGAAGAAGAGGATTCAGATCCTCTGCTTTGTTGATTTTTATTCTGATCTAAAGCATTTGAAGATAATATTATGTATTTAAATATAATGAAAGTGAAATAAATAAAAGAAATAAATCTCATCACTGAGTACACATATCACCGGATCTATTTAGGTCGGAACAAAGACCAGCTCAGCAGATGATCATGATCGTCTGATAACAAGAGAAAAATATCCACTATATGTCTATATAGCAAATTGTTACAATTATATGTGTGTATGTACATGCATACGTACGTGTGCGTGTGTGTGTGAGAGAGAGATTTAAGATGAACTATCTTTTATACAACAGTTTTTATTATTACTAGTTTTGGTGGCACGTGCAGACACGTGCTTTAGATTTTTATTAATATTTGTATTCTTTGTTAATTATATTGTTTTAATTATGGAGTTGGATCCTTTAATTACTAATTTTATATTTTTCCTGACATTTTTAAAGCATGTGATTGGTTGTTGATGAAGTGATTGTCAAAACCATATATTCATTATAATGCTTATGTATCATAAAATTATGTAAGGTCAAGAAAAAGATCAGATAATCCAAATTCTTTAATTATAATATTAATTGACAAGTAAGAAAGACAAGTGGTGACTCGATAAAAATTCTCATCTTCATAATATTCCATCTATTGTAGAGTTTTAAATCCTCTATTGATCTGATATTTATTCTAACCAAAATAGATAGGATGACATATGCAATCAATGCTGAGATTCATTTATTTCTTCACTTATCTTTAAATATAGAATATTATCTTCAACTGCTTTTAGTTTGGCACAAAGATTAGCTTAGAGATTTCAAATCTCTTTTTATTCAAATCATATTTACACGGCATGATTCCAATGCTCTCATTAGCACAGTTATTACTTGGTTTGGGACTTTGTGTGCATAACGCGCCAAGCAAACACGTTTTATCATGTTAAGTTAATTACTGATCAAATTGGATTGTTTTGACTTTAAAGTATAATCAGATCAGATTACAATTTCCAACACCATAATAACTATCTATCACCAAAATTATTGATTCTGATATTGGCCAGATGTATTTGGGCTACACTTACCAAAATTACAGATTTATATTTACTCTTACCATATTTGAGCAAAGCCACGATTAACTGTTTTCCATACAGAATAAATTATGACACAATTTTTATATACATTTGAAGGAAGTCTTACACGTTTTCTACTTGATTTAGATTGTTAATATTTAGTGTGATTTCTCAAGTCTCAAGCACAGTACAATCTCTATCCAATTCACATCAGTTTTCTATTTATATATAGAATCGCTTTGTGTGATAGTTTGTGATAATATCTAGATTCCGAGAAATGTCTGGTGATGAAGAAAAAGACCACACAGAAGAGAGCTTGCACGGCGTAGCTTATGAGGCGCCCAAGGGGAAGAAAAACTCACGCAACTTGCTGCGTAGATATGACTCATTGGACATGGAATCTGGCATGGTTTCTGGTCATCAACTCCATGGCCGCAAGGTGAGAATATTTTTACATGTTAAGAATATGCACATAATATTTTTAGTGGATTTGTTTTGTTTTGTTTTTTTTACTTTTCTTTTATTGTTGTTTTAAAGGTTTTGAACTGGTCTATAGTCCTGCAACTAGCATTCCAAAGCATAGGCGTTGTCTATGGAGATCTTGGTACATCGCCTCTCTATGTGTTGCCTGGCACCTTCCAAAATGGTGTCAAACATGTAGATGACATCCTAGGAGTGGTATCTTTGATACTCTACACCATCACTTTGATCCCGCTTATCAACTACGTCTTCATCATCTTACGTGCCACGGATAGAGGGGATGGTAACTAAGATAAATCCTTTTGCCCTTTAAATATGTTTTTTCATGTTTACATTTTATAAAGAAATTTTTTGAGGAAATGTTGTATAATTGTGTAACAATTTTCAGGGGGGACATTTGCTCTCTATTCTTTGATATGCCGATATGCCAAGGTGGGGCTGATCCCAAATCAACAAGCTGAGGATAGCAATGTGTCCAATTTCAATCTTGTTTTGCCTGGAAACGACATACGTGAGAGAAGAGCTGAAGCCTTCAAGTCCAAGCTTGAGAACAGTCAATTTGCCAAAGTTTCCCTACTTTTAGCTGCCCTGCTCGGTACTTCCTTGGTCATCGGAGATGGAATCATCACTCCTTGCATCTCAGGTGAATTATTGATATTAAGATTAGTTGTTTCTTGTTCTATAATTATGTATATCAATGGTTTTTGAGTCGTGCAAATTTCTTGCAATAATGACAGTTCTATCAGCCGTGGGAGGTATCAAGGAAGCCGCATCTACATTAACAGATGGTATATGTGCTGTTCATCCTCGTACATGATTTGTATATTTCCTTTCTTTGGTTACAAAATGGTTAGCAAAATGTTGATGGATCTTTAAATACAGATAAGATTATGTGGATATCAACCGCAATCTTGGTATGCCTCTTTACATTTCAAAGACTTGGAACTGCCATAGTAGGCTACACTTTTGCTCCCGTAATGTGTGTTTGGTACATACTCATTGGTGCTATTGGCTTTTATAACATCGTAAAATTCGATCCAATGGTGATTAAAGCAATAAATCCATGGTATATCATAGATTATTTTAGAAGAAACAAGAAAGATGCCTGGATTTCACTTGGCGGCACTGTTCTTTCCATAACAGGTATCCACTTTCTCTATTATGTTGGTACACTGAATACATTACTTTTCTTTGAATATATGCTAATGAAAGAGATTAATTTAATAAAAAACTAGGATCCGAAGCATTATTCGCAGCTGTTGGTCACTTTACTGTTCGATCGGTACAAATATGCACATGCACTATTGTATATCCGACCATTGTATTATGTTACTTTGGACAAGCTGCTATCCTTCGCCATCACCCCGAATATGTTAAGGATGCCTTCTACAAGTCCATACCAGGTGATCAATAGACATGATCATAGTTTTTGTCTATATGGATTCTCTGTAGTATGATAAATTGACTCAATTTTGGTGATGAAATGATTGATCAGGTCCTTTGTATTGGCCAATGTTCGTGGTGGCTGTATTGGCAGCAATCATAGCAAGCCAAGCCCTAATTTCAGGGGCTTTCTCTGTAATCCAACAATCCCTTGCATTGGGGTGTTTCCCTCGAGTGAAAGTGGTGCATACATCGGCCAAGTATGAAGGACAAGTTTTCATCCCCGAAATCAATTACCTGCTCATGCTTGCTTGTGTAGGAGTCACTCTCGGTTTCAAGACTACTGAAAAGATGGGCAATGCATATGGTAATTTATCGACAACTTTGACTACTTATAATGTAAAAAAGCTGTAACAAATGAACTGATGATGTTGTTATTTGCATACAGGAATGGCAGTGGTATTTGTCATGACATTGACATCAATTCTACTGGTACTTGTCATGATAATTATTTGGAAATCGAGCTTATTCTTCATAATCTCTTATGTTCTTATTATCGGTTCCGTAGAACTTATCTATTTAAGTGCAGTTATGTACAAATTTGATCAAGGAGGATACTTACCATTAGCATTTTCTGCTATTCTAATTACCATAATGTATGTTTGGAACAATGTATACCGGAGGAAGTACTATTATGAGCTCGAGAACAAGGTTTCACATCAGAGGCTGATGGAGATAGCTGCTGACACAAGCTTGTGTCGAATTCCCGGACTTGCCATGTTCTACTCAGAGCTCGTTCATGGTGTCCCCCCTATCTTCAAGCAATATGTGGCCAATGTACCAGCATTGCATTCGGTCATTGTTTTCGTGTCTATGAAATCTCTCCCCATTAGCAAGGTTCCATCAGAAGAGCGGTTCATTTTCCGTAGGGTGGAACCAAAGGAGTTGAATATCTTCCGTTGTGTTGCAAGATATGGGTACACTGATGTACACGATATGGATGGGCCCTTGGAGTTGGTGCTAGTTGAAAATTTGAAAGGGTTTATAAGAGGAGATTATAGGAGTTCTCAAACGATCACCAATGGCGGGGAGAGTCCTGAAGCGGGTATTGAAAGTTTGGCTGAGTACAAGGATACAATTCAGGAAGAGAAGATTGAGGAGTCGATAGAGGGAGAGATCGAAATAGTGGAAAAAGCTTGGCGGGCTGGTGTTGTACACTTAATTGGAGAGAGTGAAGTGGTTGCAGCAGAAGGGGCGGGTATTGGAACGAGGGTGATGATAAACTATGCTTATAATTTCATGAAGAGAAATCTGAGACATTACGATAAACTTTACGATCGTATTCCGCATAGGAGCATGCTCAAAGTGGGAATGACTTATGAGCTTTAGAAGAAGGCTGTGCCTCGGAAAGTAGTCGTAGCAGCAAAGTACTACTTCAGGACTCAAAGAATAATGAAAGATCAGACGATGTAAGAACTTCATAGGAGCAAATAGGCTTTGATTAATGTATGTTTGATTGCAATTCATGTATCTCTACTCTGATGATAATTTTACTCTCTTTTTTTCTTTAATTTTCTGATGATAAAATGTCTCTTGTTCATGAAAGAATTCCCAAGTTTTAGCAGTAATATTATACAATACTTGACATCTAAAGTATAAACAAGAGCACTTCATAAATGAAAAAAAAAAAAATGAAAAAAAAAAGTGCTTTCTTGAGAAACAAATTTTCACATCCAGAGATTGGTACTTCAAAAATCTCCTGGGCAATATCAAATTCAAACCTACCTTAATACTTTGAAAAACTTAAAAAGTGCTTCATAGTTTGTTTCATATCTATTAACAACAGGGTTAATTGCACAAACATACCCTATATTTATCTAATAAAGCAAATTTTCAAACAAATGGCTAATTCAAACACAAACATCCCAAGCTGTCAAGTGGTCACCGTTAGAACTAACAGGAGAAGGGTATTTGGGTCATTGTTCAAGTGACATGAAATTAATTAATTAAAAAAGGGTTAAGTGAACTGTGAACCTTGACTTGTCAGTTAACCTCACCTCAGACCATTACATGTACTGTACTCAAGTTGGCGCCAAACAACCAGTCACTTCGCATCACCTTAGAGCAGTGCAGTAGGTAGAGGTTTCGCGCCATTACATGCACCCAAGGGCGCCAAACAACCCTTCACATCCACCTATATATAAACCCATCACCTTAGAACCCTTAGCCTTAGCAAAAGTAAGTTCTGTAGAAAAATCCTTTCAACAACCCAGTATAAGACTTTGAAATCAACTCATACCAGTTTTAGAAATTTCATTTGACACGATCAAAGTAAAACAAGGTATGTGTTTGTTTAATGTTGAGTAATTTTGTCTAATTTGTTATGTAAATGTGTTTGTTGTTTGGAAATGTCATACAAGGTGTGTTTTTAAAGTGTTTATGAAGATTTTTTGAGCTTTAGAACAAAGGTTGTGTAAGATGGTTGATTTTTGAACATGAAATCCGTTTTTTATTATTATGAATTACCTTTGTAAGAGTAGTTGGAGGAATAAAAGGATTTTGATTGATTAGGGTTTTGAAATTTCTTTCGAGAAATCAATCATGGTTTCAATAAAATTTTGGGGTTTTTTTTTATAATGGGGTTTAAAAGTGAGTTTAAGGTTTGATTTTTGGTAGTCTGGGTTAATGTATTTAGACCCAAAAATAGTTGAGGTTGTGTAATGAAAAAAAAAAAGTTACGTGAAATAAATAAATGAAGCTGTCTAAAAATTGTTATCTCCATTTTTAGACAGTTTCATTTTGTTATCTCCATTTGTGATGCTCTGTTCTCTTCTTGTTTTCTTGCTGGTTAGATTGTTCTTCTTTTGTTTGTAGTCTGTCTTGTTTTTAGTGTTTTGGTTGTGGTGGTGTCTGTTGTTATGCTTGCTGTGTTTTGGTGGGCTTGTCATGTGTTTTGCCTTCTTTGTTTTACTTGCTTGCTTCCTCTGTTTTGGTAGGGTTTGCCCTGTTGTTGGCTGTGCTTTCCTTGTTGAGGGCTTTTTAATATATGTTGTTCAAAAAAAAAAAAAAAATTTTGTTATCTCCATTAAATTAAAAAGACAAAAACACACACACACACACATATTGTATAATACTCATAAACTGTCCAATAACTGATTTAAAAATTGATTAAATTGAAGTGTTTTATTGCTAGATATATGTTGGGGTTATCAGTTATGTAAATCTGAGAGAGATTCATTTATATGATTTTTATAATTGCATAAACTATGAAGTTTGTATCTTTTGTTGATTAAATCTGGGTGATGTAATATGTATAATGTATTATATGGTCTAGAGTTTTATTATGTAGGCATGTAATGTTATTATGTTTGTATGATTTTGGTATGTAATATTCATGTATGTATTGTTATTATGTTGATATGTATTGTTTGGTATTTAATCGTCATGTCTGTAATGTTTTAAGTTTACAATTGAGTGTTGTTGGTTGTAACCATGATATAACATCACTTGTTTAGTTTCGTTCATGCTTTATATATATTTTATAGTTGTACAATATAATGTTTAGTAAACAGTTAAGTCATTTTATACGGTGGTCTGCATGCTTGATTGTTTGTGTGGGTTGTAATGGTTTCCTCATATACAATACCATAATTGTTGTTGTTGTTATCATTCAATGATATTTTGCTTTGTTTAATATGGGCGGGTTAATATATTAAGTTTACGATACATTGTTTTGCTTACAATTCATATTTATGTACAGATTGTAGCTATGGATTGCTTGGCCACCAGTGCCAAGTTTCTGGGCAACCAGATTGAATTTGGCATAGTCGATCCTGGCATGTACACATTAGCAGCATTATGTGCTGATGTGTATATGTGCAATTGTTCTAAGCTGCCAGATCCAACAGAGACCTTCAAGGTTGAAGCTAAATTGCCCTGGAATAGGGAATGTAAACTCATAAGTGATAACAGAGATCTGCAACAAGCTTTTAATATGTTTAGAGAGAAGAACCTTGAAACCATTAGGATTGATGTTGAATTGCTGCCCTTTGCAACAATGCCACCAATTCATCAGTCCTCTAATGATGCCACTACTTTTGTCAAAGACACCCAACCAGTTCAGCTGTCATCAAAGCCTACATCTTCAAATTCCAATAATGTAACTCCACCACCTATGCAAAGTAGGACAAAAATTGTTGACATCTCCAGTGACTTCGATGATGATGAAGTTGATCAACCCAATCTTCAAGATTGGTCAACTGATGAAAATGAGAAATATGTACCACCTGTAGACAGTCCAGAAGCTGATGATGATGAATTTGCAGGAGGTTTCCAGCATTAGGCCAAATATCTAACCGTCTCTTTGAGTGACAACAACTCAGAAGATGAGCAACTTTCAAATGCTGCTTCATATGATTACAGTAGGGATTTCATAGTTGAAGATAGCAGTGCCAGTGAAGATGAACAAGGCAACAACCAGCCTTCTAGGAGACAAAGAGGGATGCCATTCAAAGAAACCGAGGGTGGTAGGATTATTTTGGAGGTAGGACAACTCTTCAACAACCTTAATCATTTTAGAGTTGTGTTACGCGATTACGTTGTGCAAGAAGGGTTTGAATTAAAAAGAATTAAGAATGATAAGGACAGATACACAGCAGAATGTGCATACGAAGGATGTAGTTGGAGAATTCACGCCTCACCTATTGAAGACAAGACAACTTTTATGATTAAAATATTGCAACCTAGACATTCATGCCAAAAAGTGCACAAAAACCATGAAGCTACTGCTGTATGGGTTGCAAGACGATTCAAGGCCTTAATTGAGGAGAATCTAGATATTGAAGCTAAATTCTTAAGGCGTGAGATACATAGGATATATGGGCTGCAACTCCCTCCATATACCATATATAGGGCAAAACATAGGGTGCTCAACTTGACTGATAATGATCATAAGAAATCTTATGATCAACTTCATGCTTATGGGTATATAGTGAGAAGGAGGAATCCAGGCTCAATGGTTTTACTGCACACCCTTACACCACATATAGGTGCTCCTTCAACATTCCAAAGGTTCTTCTTAAGTTTTCAAGCTCAAAAGGAAGGCTTCATGTTTGGTTGTAGGCCTTTCATTGGAGTTGATGGATGTCATCTCAAGGGGAAGTTTCCAGGGGTGTTATTGTCTGCTATTGCCATAGATGCCAATAATGGTGTTTTTCCAGTGGCCATATGTATATGTGAAGGGGAATCTAAAGACTCATGGAGCTGGTTTATAGACAATTTGTATAGGCATATTGGGATGGAAGATAATAGGAGAATGACTTTTATGAGCGACAAGCAAAAAGGCGTTTTACTTGCAATTGAGAAGCATTGGCCTCGATCAAGCAATAGATTCTGTGCAAGACACTTGGCAGCCAATATGCAAAGATAGTTTAAAGGGCAGCTCTCTGGGTTGTACCTCTGGAATGCAGCCAACAAGTCCACCAAGCAAGGGTTTATGGAGGAGATATCAAAGTTAAAGACTGTCAACGAAGATGCTTACAACTACATCATGAAGGTCGAACTGCATCATTGGGCACTTTATGCTTTTGACAGGCATGTTAAGTCAGACTATGTGACAAATAACATCACTGAAAGTTTCAATGTTTGGGTTGACAAGTTTAGAGGCCTTCCTGCCCTTTCAATGATGGAAGGAATAAGAAGGAAAATGATGAAAATGATGGTAAAAAGGCTTCAAGATGCAAGGAGTTGGTCTGCTGTTATCCCACCTTTGGTGCAGAAGAAATTGAGTGATAAACAAGATGAGGCAAGATTCGTGACAGTATTGTGTGCCAGTGACAAGGAGTTTGAAGTGAAGGAAGATGTCAAATTCTACATTGTCAACTTGGAGACCCAAAGTTGTGATTGTGGACTGTGGGAGCTGAGTGGCCTACCATGTAAACATGCTATGGCAGTGATAACTACAACAAGGAAGAATCCATCAGATTTTGTGCATCCATACCTAACAAAAGATGCTTACTTGAGAACTTACAATCATGTGATTCACCCCATACCAGACCAAGAGCAGTGGCCTCATATTGAGCAAAATACAGTTCTACCTCCTGTGAAGAAAAGGAAGCCTGGAAGACCCAAGAAAAATAGAAAGAGGGCACCCGAAGAACCAAGAAAAATGAAGAGAAGTGGTGGAGTGAAATGTAGAGGATGTGGTGAATGGGGTCATAATGTGAGGACTTGCAAGAATAATGAATCTGGTCCACCAGCTGCCAAGAAAAATGGGGTATGTTCAACAACTTGAACTTGTAATTTACCTGAGCATATATTAATGTGTATAGTTTGCATATTTTAATGTGTATAATTTTTCAATTAATGTGCAGGCAAATATCAACAAAAAGACACCCAACACCTCCCTGCCTGCAAAGACATCTATAAGAAAAAAACTTGTTGAGGTGTATATGCATGATATAGTGAAACCTTGTTGTTAAAGTTTACATGTATATTAATATATGTTATAGTTGTTAATAATTTATTGAACTTTATGCAGGTTGGCAGTAGCTCAGGCACAACTAAAAAGAGAAGGCTTGAGGTGCAGCCACAAGCTGCAGCAGTTGATTATGGTTCACAAAATCTGAGTCAAAGCGTCCCATTATACTCAAGTGCCAATAACACACCGTCGTCCCATGTTCCAGCAGCTTTTACATGTAAGAAAATTAGACATTGTTAATATGTGTTTAATAATTTGATTAGTAATAATCTTAAAGTCTATTTCAAAATAATAATCTTAAAGCCAATTAATGTATAAATAGGGACTCAAAGTGCTTCTCAGCCTTTATCTCAAAATGCCCCACTACACTTCAGTTCCAATGCAACACAACAAACAGGTTCCAGAGCTGACCCAGGTAACTGTTGTCTTTCAATTTCAATACTTGTAATGTTTGATTTTTTATTTTTTATTTCAAAAATAGCAGTTATTGAAGTTAAAGGCATGATAACACCTAATTATTATTATTTTTAATCATTTTAGAATTAAGGACTGTTGCTGGGTTGGATATTGACTGGACTGGACTGGACTTGACTGTTCTAATGCTACTCAAGATGAAGTTTATTACCTAGTTGATATATTAAGTTATATTATTATGTACTTAAGAAGTTTAAGCACACTGTGTATATTTTGTGTGAAGTCTACTGCATGATGGAGTTAGTGGTTGCTTGATGGGTTTTCAAGAGTGCATGCAAGTAGAATTGTTTTTGTGCCTTGTTGGTTTTTGTTATGCAAGCATAATGGTGGAAGGTTTGCGAACTTGGAATTGGTTTTAGCAAACTTGTGTTCATGTGGGTATATGGGATTAGGTTCTTGCACATGGAAGGATGAAAGTAGTCATTTTCTCATACACAGTGTAGTAATTATATAAATATGTTGTTCAATGTACCTTGGCATTCAGACTTGTCTCTTACCTGGTACATATGCAACATATTTTCTTGACTAATGCTAGAATGTAATGTCTATTGTTTAATGTGATTATGTATTGAAAATTTCTGGATAATTAAGATCGTTGCTTATCTTCATTTCTATTGGTATTGGTATTTTTTTTTTTTTTTTTTTTTTTGGTATTGGTTTTATTATGTAGGTATGTTATCTATTATGTTCATATATATGGTACAAATTAGTGTTCATAAACATAACAATGTTACTCATTAATTATTTGACAGTAACACAACTACAACCAATTAACATCATAGTAACAAACACTATAAGAGATTTGTTAATGTTTTCTTCTTGCTTTTGATTTTGTTTATCAATTTTCTCAACAACAGATAATAAGTATTTAATATCTTACTTACATGTATAACATGATGCTCTCTCGATCTAATCCCATCTTATCATCATCACTTTGATTGTTGGTGTATCTATACTCATCTTGACTAAGGACCAAAATGAGTAGTAACTGCAAATCCTCTTTTAACAATAGAAATATAATTTCTCTGGATTCGCCTTTGACTCGGATATTCTCAAAACAGCTCTTCAATCACATCAATAACTGCAGTTCTTGAATTTAATCAAGCCTCCATTAATCGCATTACTAGCGGTATGTGAAGCTTCTATATATTCAAATTTGTAAAAAAAAAAAAAAAAAATTCTAGAAAAGGATTACAAAATTTAAAGACTTGTTGAAACATTCATATATGAACTGTCTGCAAATTACAGTTTAATAGGCAATTTTTTTTTTTTTTACCATCTAAGCATCAGCTCTTTGATCGCATCTACAACCGTGGTTATTGAATTTAATCAAGCATCCAATAACCTAATTACTAGCACTAAGTGAAGCTTTCATACATTCAAATTTGAAAAAAAAAAAATTCAGAAAAGATTTACAAAATTTAAAGACCTGTTGAAACCTTCATATATGAACTTGTGTAGTTAAAATAGGCACAAAAATAAAATTACCGTTTCAGCATCAACGGTAAAGTGGACTAATGGTAAAAAAATATTTTGAGGGTAATTTCATAACTGAAAATCTGTTGGATTCATGCATGAAAGACTTTAAAACAAAAAGTAATGATTATGGCATGTCAAGTCATATCAGCTCATTACTTAACCAAGGGCAATATTGACTTTTAATACCCCAGCACCCTTCTCCTGTTAGTTCTAATTAACGGTGACCACTTGACAACTTGGATGTTTGTGTTTGAATTAGCCATTTGTTTGAAATTTTGCTTTATTAGATAAATATAGAGTATGTTTGTGCAATTACCCTTAACTACACAACCACTACTGTAAAATCCCCATCTTGTTCAACTTGTTCATGGCAAGGAAAATTCTGGGATTTGTACATGAATTCTTCAAGTTTCGGTTCTGTCAATTTATATTTTACCTTAATTATTACACATTTCGGTTTTCTATGATTTCTCTTTATTTCAATGTTTTAATTTCTTTAACATAGTGTTATGTTTAAGTTGTGAACTCAATAACATAACAATTTAATTGGATTAGAATAATTTAATTGCGTCAAATTATTGTTGAACTATGTGAAACTTTTCCAAATACTCTCTAGCTTATGGATGGTATGATTATGGTTTAGTTGTGTTAGTTTAGTTTAGTTTATGTTAGTTTAGTTTAATTTGAATTAGTTGTACTATTTAGTTTACTTTTAGATTGTTTAAAACATGTTAGATTTATTTTAGATTTCTCAGATATTGTTGGCAGCTATGCCAGTTTCTTTTGTCTGTAGATCAGGTCTGGCAATGCCAGTTTCTTGTTCACACTCGTCCATTGGATGGCAACGATGGTGAGATCAAATGGTTGCAATTGCCCCTGTATTTTGTATTTAAACCCCCCTTCTGTCATTGTAAAAGTAATGATAAGAGATGGAGATGGATGTATGGTTAATGGAAAATGGAGTCTGATGTATGGTTAACGTAAGGATGGTTAATGGAAGTTATCGTTTATGATATGTTTTTGAGTGAATTACTTCTTATTATCATGTGTATGAAAGTAGGCAAGTTAAGCCTCTTCTTCTAGTTTCATGTGTACGAAACTAGTTATGTTGGAATTTCTCTAGTTTCATATGTATGAAACTAGTTATGTTGGATGGTATATATGGCCTTATCAGATGTCACCGATGGCCTAAAAATCTAACAATTATCAATTTTGTTAACTAAATTAAATACCGATAAGACTTCAAAGACCATAATTATATGTATTTAACTATGTTTAATCTCTGTAAATAGCAAAATGGTGTGAATTGGCTAGAGATTGTATTTTGCTTGAGTGATCACACTTATATATTAACAACATATACGAGTAGTAACTCATAAGACTTCTTTCAAATATACATAAAAATGGATTAGAATCTACAACCAAAATTGGAGTTCATTTTTGCTCACCCCAGCCCCTTTCAATGGGGATGATCAAAACCCCTCATTATATGTTGACATGTGTCCGTTTGTTAAAAAAAGTTGATAAAATTAACTATCATAAGAATAAATAGATAAATTAATAATTAACAAATTGACACATATCAACGTGCGGGGAGAGTGGCGAGCAAAAAGCTAAACGTGAACTCCAAAAATTGTATCATAATTTGTTCTGCAAAATGAAAACTCAGTCCTGACTTTGCTTAAATATGGTAAAAGAGTTAATATAAATCTATAATTTTGGTAATCCCAATATCAGAAAAGTGTCCTAATCAGTCAAAATATTGATTCTTATTCGAGGGACTAGTATACAAAACATGACTTTGATCAATTGAATTTGAATTATATGATAAGATAAAATTGCAACCAAAATCAACTTCAACTATTACACAAAACAAGGAGCTGGATAAAAGTAATTCAATGATGTTTCTTTATTCCATTTTATTTTCTGAATCCGAAAACGAATCTAACATAGACAATCATAAAAAATTGATGAATAATTCTATATAATTCAAGGCTGCTACATGCTGAAAACAAATTTAATTAATTTGTTGCTTATCAACATCAAATTTGTGCTCTAATTTTGAATATTGTTTATTGAGCAGATCCACTAGTGGTATGCTACTAAATCAAGCAAAAAGAACTCACATGGTTGTACCCTAGTGGTAAGGGAGCACGATCCAGGTTCGATATGATTCCCACGAGATCAAAGTTCTGATTCAATCGGTATAAGACCTACGGACTTGAATTTATACTCCAAGGTTCATCACTAAGTGCGATTGTGGGTCACTGAACTCTCATTCGTGCTTGGGGTTAAAAGTCCAAGCTTTAACTACAAAATAGCTATGACCATGAACGTGGTGAGTTTCCCACAAATATGGGAAAAAAAATCAAGCAAAACTACAAGTACTTGCACAATCACACGAGATCTTATTAGTTAACGTAGTTACCGATAAGCTCCTCATATCCGCCTTAATAAGGTTATGATTTATGAGTTTGAGTCACATCTTCTAAAAATTAATTATTTCATGTTTTGTAAAATTAATAATAAAGAGTGACATTAATTATTTCTTATACATCCCAAATCAGTATATTTTTCAAAAATTTCAACATTACCCTTATTTAAAATTATTAAAATAAATATATCTCATACATCATATTAATACAATATTTAATATTTTTGAACATTTTGAAAAACATTATAATTAGTTAAAAAAATTATAATATATTTTTTATTAAAATATTGATTATTTATTAATTAAACCTTAAATAATGATTATTTAAAATTGTAACTATTAAGTAACTATTAAGTAACTATTATAAAAAAAAAATTAAGAAGAGAAAACAATTGAGTAGATAAAATGTTAGTAGCTTGACAACCAAACAACCAATTCATGTATTTGCAAGCATTCGATTTTTTTATTGATTTATATAAATATAGTCACCGTATGAGAAATTTATATATGAGCTAATAATGGCAATATTTTTAATGTTACGTACAGATCCCATCTATGTGACCTTTTTTCTTTTTGATAGACCATCTATGTGACTTAAGATGATCAAGAATGAAAAGTCCCGGTTCATGACGATAAGTATCTCTATGATAAAAAGTAGTCCATCCGAAATCTCTTCCCATCTATGTGACTTATTTGATAAAGAAAGTTCATGATAAGTATCTCTCTCTCATACTTATAATAATAAAAACTAATATATAAAAAACAGTCCATCCGAAATCTCTTCTAATTTATGAGACTTAACAGACCAAGAAAGTTCTAATTCATAATGATAAAGTATTATCTCTCTCTCTCTGATGCTAATAATAATAAAAACTATTATATAAAAAATAATCTATCATAAATCTCTTCAAATCTGTATGACTTAACATGATCAAGTTAGACTGAAAAGTTCCGATTCATGACGATAAGTATCTCTCTGACTCTCTCTAATGCTAATAATAATAAAAACTAGTAGAATTGGTGAGAAATGTCACATTTTTAAACTGATTTGGTGACAATGTCACTGCTTTAATAAGTTAAGTTTAAAAGGCACCTATTATGGTGAACGGACAAAAATACCCTTATTTTACACATTCTTTTCTTACTTTGAAGTTTTCTGAGATTTAAAACAGACCTCCAATGGATAATTAGTTTTGTGGCTCTACGCAAACGCATTCGGGGGTCAAGCTCCCCGCTGAGCTCGCGGTGGTCGAGCTGCCTGGTCAGCTCGTGGGGGTGTGGGGGCAACGCCCCCAGAGATTTTTTTTGGTTTTGAATCTTCCATTGAAAAGGCTCGAAATGAAGTGTTCGAGCCTTTTCATACACCAATCTTGCCTTTTCATTAGTGTATGAAAATGCTCGAACACTTAATGAAAATGCACGATTACTGTACAATCGTGCCTTTTCATACACCGATCGTGCCTTTTCATGTACAAAAAGGCACGATTACTGTACAAAAAGGCTCGATTCATGTACAAAAAGGCACGATTACTGTACAAAAAGGCTGGAAACTTTGTTCAAAAAGGCTCGAAATATTTTTTAATTTTTTAATCGAGCCTTTTTGAAAAGTTATCGAGCCTTTTGGAAAAGTTATCGAGCCTTTTAGAAAGGTTATCGAGCCTTTTGGAAAAGTTATCGAGCCTTTTAGAAAGGTTATCGAGCCTTTTGGAAAAGTTATCGAGACTTTTCCAAAAAGGCTCGATAACCTTTCTAAAAGGTTCGATAACCTTTCTAAAAGGCTCGATAACTTTTCTAAAAGGCTCGATAACTTTTCCAAAAGGCTCGATAACAACTTCAAAAGGCTCGATAACAACTTCAAAAGGCACGATGACAGTGTAAAAAGGCACAATGACAGTGTAAAAAGGCACGAAATCATTTCGAGCATTTTCCGAACTTTTTTCGAACCTTTTTTGACCTTTTTCAAACCTTTTTCGAGCCTTTTTCGAACCTTTTCAAACATTTTCGAGCCTTTTTAACTATCAATTTTTTTAAAAAAAATTTTGTATCTCTGAGACTTTCTATATAGTTCATGCTTCCCGAGCCTTTTTGTTCGTTGATTGGTCAGTATCATTGATTCATCAGTTCCACTTCCATTGATAGAGAATTTTGAAAGAAAAAAAGAAAACAAAATGGTGAAAAAGGTTACTGTGGGGGGCAATTTTGTCCGTTCACCATAAATGATGCCTTTTAAACTTAAGTTACTAAGTTGGTGCCTGTTTCCAAAAAAGAGCCTCAAATAGTGCTATTTAATTTTTTAACCCTAAAAACTATTATATAAAAATAGTTCATCATAAATCTCTTCCGATCTATGTGACTTAACATGATCAAGTGAAGTGTGTGTATAATAGAAAATAGTCCATCCTAAATCTCTTCCAATCTATTATATATCTATGTGACTTAACATCTATTAACAGCACATGCAACTACTGCCGTAAAATCCCCATCTTGGTTGAACCATCTTCTCTAACACTAGATTCTGTTTCAAGTTTTAAATGTATCAAGGTGATTTCATTATCGAGTCAGTTTTACGATAATCGACGGTATGTTGACATGACCGGTCAAGTCATCAACGATAAGGTGAGGTGTGTGCGCACGTCAGCACTGAGATATGTGATTTTTTCTGTTTTGGACTTGGGCATCAAAAGACTTTTACGAAGAGGTAAGTCGATCGGGTGGTTACGTCATAATGCATAAGATGATGTGTCTGAACACGTCAGCACCCATAAGATGACATGCCCAATCACATCACCACTGGGCCATGTGATCACTTTTTGGGCCTGATCACATGACCACTCGTTATAGTTGTGCACAAACATCTTTTTCACCATCAATCAATAGATTCAATAAAGTGGGATCCACTACCCTATGAAGAAACTGGCCCGAAAATGGTACCCACATACCCTAAGGCCTAAGATGAAAGTGCCCCAAAAGTGGTATCCACATACCCTAAGAAGGGTCCAAAAGAGTCAAGTAGGGCACATCTAGAGACACCCTAAATGAGGCAAAAAGGAATCACCAATAATCTTCATGCAAACACAAGTAAACAACACATCTCTCTAGCTTTTAACTATAAACAGAATACAAAGTTTACCGAGGCCATGCAAAAGACTTGCTCATTTCAAGCTTTAAAAGCTAGCTCACAAAAATATATATCTCTTTTATCGATCTTCTCTTAACTTACTGGTCCTTTTCATTTTCATCTTCCGTGTCAAATTGACATTTACAAAAATATAATAAAAACCCCCCCACTTCTTCTTCTTCTTCTTTCTTAGATCTTCTTCTCTTCATCTCTCCCACCAACTCCAAGCCACAATACACTTGAAGGGACGGCCTTTGTTTGCTTCATGAACCCATATATGGTCCTTGAAGATCAGGTAACTAAGGTGGTCAAGACAGTACTGGACTAAACATACATGCATCAGCAGGTTTGGGTTTTTTTTTTATTTTTTAATTTATTTATTTTATAATAATTTTTTTTGGAAAAATGACTCCAACTTTCAAGGAGTTCAGGAAATATTTCACTAATTTGGACAAACATCCCTTGGAATCAGTTGATTAACTTTATAAAATGACAAAAATGCCCCTAATTAGTTATTTTGATATTATTTTTACAAAAATTAAAGAACAGCCTGTGGAGGGGATTATATTCAAGTTTGAGTAGCTTGGTGTGTATAGATGTTATTAATGAGTTTGGTAAAAAAAATTCTTTATTTGAGATAAAATAAGATTTTTTTTTTTTTTTCACTTGTAATTTTTAGAGCAACTTGTTTACATGATGATGTTTATGTGTTTCAGACCTAGTAAATGAGTTTGAAGTATATCTGCCCCTGGCTACAGCACCGATCGAGCTGCTTATAAACAAAAAACTTAAAGGTAATGGTCATTTTCTTAAGTTCTTGTGTGATCTGATTATAATCATGCAATTGATGTCAATAAGACTACACAAAAATCACATTTATATATATATAACACTGCTTGTTTTTGGTCTTAATTATGTCTTCGTGCTGTATTCTTGATTGATACTTGATATATGTATGCTGCTTGTAGAGTTCACTAATGTATGAAGGTGCATGCAGACAGGGACGGAGCTAGGATTATGTTCCAGGGGGAGCACCGTGAAATAATGGGTTAGATCGACATATATCTTAGAAGTTGTGTTAAACAAAACATTAAATAAAAAATATTGTTGTTTATATTTTAAAACATTATTTTTTTTTATTAATTATTTAAAATGAATAATAATTTTTTATTGAGATAAATTATCTTAATTTGTGCATTTATGAAAAACATTTAAAATGATCTCCTTTTTTTTTTTTTTTTTTTTTTTTTTTTTTTGAAATATTACATAAATTCGGTTTTTTTTGGAAGGGGGAGGACTCGAACCCATGACCTCATAGGGTAAGTGTGAGGGATATACCACCAGACCAACCTCGATCATCTTATCCATTTAAAATGATCCTTGGATATGATGAAAATATAATAAAAATAAGAAAAATGCTAGATATTTCAACTCTTATCTCAACTTGTAACCTAGACAATTTAATTCATATAAATATAACGAGTGAAATAAATCATAATTAATATGTACATATCTATTTGTCAATCGACACACAACTAATTGAGGATATCTAGCATTACTCTAAAAATAATATAGACTAAATTTTTTAGCTATTAATTTAAGATTCAATAATATTGTTTAAGAGTTAGAAAATAAATTGAAATCTATACTGTACCTCTAATATTTTTCTAATATCCAAAAACTATTCTAATAGTATATTTAGGATCAAATATATTCTCTACATGATTAAGAGAAAATTATTAACATTGTAATTTATAAAAGGATTAGAAAATTTAAATAAGAAATAAGGGTAAAAACATAAAAATTCTAAAACTTAGGGGAAAATTTTATAAAATTGAAAAACTTCAGGGAGGGCAGTGGCCCCCCCTCGTCATAATGTGGCTCTGTCCCTGCATACAGAGGCTGGTTTGTTCTTTGATAAAATCCCTCCGTCGAAGGTCGGAGGAGATATGGTGAGGAGATGCTGGTCTCCTCCCTCCACTGGTGGTGGAATCCCCTCAACTGCTAGTGGAATTTTTTTTTTAATAATTTTTTTTTTCAATTTTCATTATATTTGGGTCTCCTTTATACTTTTTATTTCAATATTTTGACAATTTTAGAAATATTGGGGTAGTTTTATAATTTCCTAAAGTTTTAATTATTAATTGATGTGTAAATGACATTTTTATCCTCAATGTCCAACAGTAAGCCAATAGTGCCTAAACTTGTGTGAATTTTGTCTCAAACTAACGGATCCCAATAACGGCAGTTAACTCCAAGAGTGAAGTGTAGAAAAACGATCTTTGACCATCTAGTTACAATTAAGTCAAACCACAGGGCGTGTGAGTGCAATATTTCTCTCTTAGACATGTCTACTGCTACAGTTGAAGAAGGCAGCCTGTAGAAGGTCTCCATAGACATTGAATCTGGCAAGGTTTCAGACCGTCAAAACAGTGACTCCAAGGTCTTAATATGTTCTTTCAGACACCACACACATTCATTAATATATATATATTTTTTTGGTTTAATTGTTATTGTTTTGTATGTAATAGGTTGTGATCAGCTGGTCTATTATCTTTCAACTGGCATTTCAAAGCCTGGGAGTGGTGTACGGTGATCTTGGTACATCACCTATGTATGTGTTCTCTAGCCCCTTCCCTAATGGTGTCAAACATGAGGATGACATCCTAGGAGTGCTTTGTTTGATTTTCTACACCATCTTCTTGTAGGGAGTAAATCATTTTCCTTCAAGCACAAGAACTTCCAGAAGAATACCTTTTTCCTATTATGCGCAACATTCCCGATCTCAGCAATACATCGTCTTTACCGTATTGGTTACGGTGTGCACCCTGCTTCCAACACGTCGAAAACACGTCAGCTCCTGACCGCTCTTGTCGCCGATGTCCAGCCACGACCGCTGCTGCCACCGATGTGGCTTTCGCAGCGCTACTTGCAGCATTCTTGATTGGACTTCGAAACAGTGCCCGACCGCTCCCACAACCGCTGCCAAAGCCGCAGCGGTAGGGAGAGCGGTCATCTCTTTTTTTCCGTTCTTCTAGTCTTCAACTTCCCTCAAACACCACCATTAAACTTCCAAACGTATCCCACGTCTTCAAGAAGCACCACATCAGTTGAGTCTTGTTTGGTTCACATTTGTTTGCTTAGGAATATAAGTCAAAACCTAACAATAAAAACATTCCATTGATCCTTTTCCCAATCAAACATTTGTCTCCTCCCTGCATATATAACACAAAAACAACATACCAATTCAATTAATTAATCATTTATATATTGTAAAAATAATGGGAGAAACAATAATAGGAGAAGAAAATACATTCACGAGAAACAACGTTGAATTCCTTTTATTTACTGATCTTCAGATCATTAATGTAAATTCACCAATATTATCAAGGTATATTGACTTAATTGGATAATCTAAGAATTGTGTGCAAAACCTAATAATTTGGAAATTATATTCGAAAAACTAATAATCGATCTATACAAGTAATATGGAGATGTTTGATAATAAACAAACATGTGACCATCTCGTAGATGCATCGATTAGAACCATAAAATAATAAAATGGTTCACTTGCTGGATGAATAGGTCCACATATATCCCTTTAAATGATGGGGATTCAAAACTAACTTTAGAATAATAGCATTGCACCAACCCACTTACGGTAAATTATGGTTGTTTTGTTCATAATAAATCCACCCTATATCGAATTGTTGAGTCTTAGCAAATATATGTTTTAGGTAAATTGAAAGGACAATTGCATAATTCAATGTCGTCATTCGTTAGTCAGTCAGGACTCAGGAGGTCTTGATTTTAAAATAATTCGGACTTTGATGTTCATCACTCGCTGTTTCAAGTAAAATAACGAAAAGAGTCGAGTAAATTTTATATTGGAGAGAAAAATTGTAATTTTTGTACAGTACATTTACATTAATTGCATGATCAATTCATAAGCAGGACACTAGAACTTAAGAAAAATGATCATTACCTTTAACTCTTAGTTCATAAGCAATATCGACCGTGTACGGTGTATCATCGGTGCCGCAGCCTCTTGGCCCTCTCCGTTTAATGGCCTTGACGGGTTGGGATACATAGAAGTTGTGGCAAATACTTCACACACATTTAATTACTAGGTCCGAAACACATAGACATCATCATCTATAAATTACTAGAGTTCTTATTTTAGATCTCAAATAAAGAATTTATTACCAAACTCATTAATAACATCTATACACCAAACTTGATTTAATTTAATTCTAGTATTAGTATATGATTATATTGACTTACTGTTTTCAAAGATCACCATAGCCCTGCAAAAAGACTAACCGTTTTCAAGCCTTAAAATAAAAGCTCACAAAAATATCTCTTTTATCTTCTATAAATTTAGCATTCATTTTCTTATTGTGTGTCAAATGGACATTTTTTTGTTGGAGCCGTAGAGGTGTAAATTAAAATGGGGCGTGCTGGCCCAACACGGCCCATATTTGCAAGGCACATGTGGGCTATGGGCCATATCATATGACAATTATGGACATAGTACAACACAATCCGTATGTCGACACGGCCCAATATATATCGTGCTTATGTCATGTCAGCCCACGATACAAACACGGAACATGATATATATAATCTCCGATATATATCATATAAGAGATTATATTTAAATTATGAATTTTAAGTTTTTAAAGATTTATCTTTTAGACATTAAATTAAATCATTATAAATAATTTCAGTAAAAAAAAATGGTCTTGTTAAAATGTAAAGAATTCAAATACAAATTTTATTCAAATGATTTAATTTAATTCTAGTATTAGTATGATTATATTGATTTACCGATTTCAAGCCATAAAATAAAAGTTCACATAAATATCTCTTTATCTACTATAAATTTAGCATTCATTTTCTTGTTGTGTGTCGAATGAACATTTTAAAATAAAATTGTATTCAAATGATTTAATTTAATTCTAGTATTAGTATGGTTTAATTTAGGTTTTGTGGCCAAGACAATATATTGGCAGAACATCAGGTTTGGTGCTCTTTTCATCCCTAGAATCCGTTGACCATCGTTTTGAAATGACCAAAATGCCCCTAATTAGTTATTTTAATATTATTTTTACAAAAATTATAGAACTCCTCTACCGAGACTCGTAAATTGGGTCAAGTCATACCAAGCACGGCACGGCACGGCATGACCTGACAATTGTGGGGCTATGCCAAAGCACAACCCATTCCATGTAAATTTATTTTCGTCTCTTTATGGTTTTTATATGGTCAAATGTTAAATCTAATGGCAAAGGATGTCATTGTGAGTTTTTGAATAAATGATTCTGAGTATAAAAGAGCAAACCTCAAATAGTCGGGTGTAATTTGTTCATTTGTAAACATACCCTACATATTATAAATATGTCCTTACTTTCTTTCTAACCTTTCTTTTAATTTCTGAAAGAAAATAAAAATACTAAAGTGTGTGTGTTCTTTGTATGTGTGTGTGTTCATGTTCTTTGTGTCATTGTGAGTATAAGATACACATTTAACATTGACGGACAATCATAATAATAGAATTCTAATGTTACAAAAACTCCTTAAGAATTTCCTAATGACTATATTTGGTTGTATAAGTGAGAATAATGATACAACTTGTTGAAACTACTAAGCAGAGTGCGGTCATGTCATGACACTTGAACTCGTTTATATAAAACATCGGTTGATAATGGATAGGTGGGTAGATTACTTTGATCCGAATGGTTCATCTTTTTACCAGCGGTGGAGCTCTTCAAGGGCTTGGGTGGGCTGTAGCCCAGCCCACCCAAGTTTTTTGAAAAAATATTTTAAGTTTTGGTTAATTAAATAAAAAAGTAGTTATACCCAAATTAGAATATTTGCTTGGTCCATAATAGTTTAATATTAAATCTAAACTTACTAAAGCCTAGTAAACAAAATTTTATAAAATATGTCCAACTAGCCCAAAAACTTTATTAAAATAGATCAGTAAAAATGAAAAAAAAAAAAAAAAATCTCTCAATTTGAAAGTTTCCCTTAACTTTGATCACTTTTATTTATTTACTTAGAATGAATTTGATTTTAGGTTCTGTATTTTATGATTGCTATTTAAGTATTGTATTTTATTATTGAGATTAGGTTTTGTATTTTAAGGTGTCTTCTTATGGGATAGCAAAGTTAGAAAAGAGAAGAAAATTCTTAGGAAAGCTAAGGTTTATTTTACTTTTGGGGATCGAAAAGAAAAATATACATTGAAATTTTTACTATGTGTTACCATTATCTCTTACTAGGTATATCCTTAATTTTTTTTAATGAAATTTCTCTCTTATTGTTTTGATTTGATTCTTACAAAGAAAAATTTTACTTAGTAGTTAGTTCAAAATTTTAGGATTTTTAAATAAGAAAAAAAAAATTAGATTAGCACACCCCGAAATTTTTTTTCCAGCTACGCCCCTGCTTTTTACACACGCATATGAAGTGAGAATCTGGATCTTCTAAAACAAAGTCTGCTGGAAGTAAGCCATCCTCTGTGATCGGTATAGGTTCCAAATATGATTTCATTGAAGAACTACAACTTCCAGGCTTTTCGAACCCTAGTCTAGCTACAGGTGAATGACAAAAAAGAGACAAATCAAAAGCTCACGATTTGAGAAAAAGAATTACCCCAAATGAAGATCTATAGTTACGATGAAATTGGTGGGATAAGATTATTTTTACAAAAATGATAGAACTCCTCCACCTAGACTTGTAAATTGGGTCGGGTCATGCCAAGCACGGCACGGTACGGCACGACACGGCATGACTCAACAACTGTAGGGCTATGCCAAAACATGAACCACTCTATGTAAATTTATTTTCGTCTTTTTACTATTTTTATATGGTCAAAGGTTAAATCTAATGGCAAGAGATGTCCTTGTGAGTTTTTGAATAAATTGATTATGAGTATAAAAGAGCAAACTCCAAATAGTCGAGTGTAATTTGTTCATTTGTAAACATACACATATTATAAATATGTCCTTACCTTCTTTCTAACCTTTCTTTAAATATCTAAAAGGGAAAAATTAAAATAAAATAAAAATACTAAAATGTGTGTCAGTGTGTGCTTGTTCTTTGTATGTGTCTGTTCTTGTTCTATGTGTCATTGTGTGTATAAGATACTTATCTTCATGAACATTCTTGATAATGATAAGTCACATAGATGGGATCCTTTGCATTAAAAGATGAGAACTAATTTGGTATTTGTGAAAAACATGAGAACTAATTTGGCTATAAAAGGACAAAGTCGCAAAATTAGTTGGAATTAACAACAACAACAAAAAATCAAGAACTTATTTGGTAATTGTCCTTATTATTAATTTTTTGTTATATTTTCATTTATTTATTTCCATTATATGTTTTCAAAATTTACCAATAATACGGTATTACAATTAATATTTATTTTTTTATTTCTGGAAAATATGTATTTAATACTATTTATAAGAATAATTCAAATTGGAATTTTTTTTTCTTTTGGAAATAAATCACAATGTATTTACGTATACAGTATACCTGCTAAAAAGAACCAAAAGAAAGAAAAAAAAAAATTGAAAATAGAAATAAATATATATATTAAAATCCGGGATCCTAAATTTTTCCATATAAATATAGTACCTTTCTTTCAATTTCTTGAAAAACAAGAAAAACATGGAAAAGAAGGTTGAGTTTTCTTGAGAAACTCCCTGGAAATCCTCAGGTTGAGTTTTCTCAGTTTGGTGGATATGTTACCGTCGATAAATTGGCCAGCCGGGCACTTTATTATTACTTTGTTGAATCTGATCACAACAAATCTAACCAGTCACTGCCTCTTCTTCTTACACATCCTCAAAATGATGGCGCTTCAGAGCTCTTCAATTGCCAGAAGACAATGTAGAAATAGTCAAGTTTCTCTTAAAGCAAGGTTCTCACATTGATAAATTTGGTCTATCAATGTCAGCACCTTGCTTTAAGAGGAACTTGGCTATTAATACATTGTCTTTAGATCTGTGGAGCCATATCTTTAAGTAAGTCCAACCGTACTTCCAAAGTTGATGTCTGCACCATTATCTACGGCAGCGGTTTGCGCACATCTTCGTGTTTACCCAACATTGCCTCCCACAATGGTACATTTTCCCATCTGAGTTTTGCATCATCAAACAGATCATTGGAGTCCATTGAAATGTGACACAGTGAACCACTCGAACAGAAACTTTAAGAATTCATTTACAAATCCCAGAATTTTCCTTGCCATGAACAAGTTGAACAAAATGGGGGTTTACAGTATATATTACAAGAATGGTGTGAATTGGCTAGAGAGGGTATTGTGCTTGACTGATCACTCGTATATTAACAACATAAACGAGTAGAGATTATTCGGATCAAACTTAACGTGTAAGACTTTTTTTCAGGATCATCGGCCAAAATTGTGCCATGACTCCTAACATAATCTGCAGATTAGTCAATCCTGGCTTTGATCAAACATGGTAAAAGACTAATTATGAGTCTCTAATTTTGGTAAATCTAGCACATATATATATATCTGCCTAGAAACATATTCATTAAACCATTTTTGGCACTGCCTTATGTTATCTCAATTTTTCTCTCATAAACACACAATTTAAGTATATTTATAACATACTAATACACATCATCTGCATGGCAAAAGTGTGATGATATGTATTAGTATATGCTATAAATAAGACTAAATTGTATATCTACTGTAAACATTTCAAATAGTCACATTATAATACACGACCTTTTTTGACTCCACATGATTTGCCAGCTTGAATTGTTAAGCTCTTACCATTTCCAGTTATGATTCTTGATTTTGCACAAGTGAGAAACTAGTTTAAGTATTAAAGTAAAATTGATTCTTATTTGAGGGACTAGTATACAGAACATGCCTTTGATCAATTGAATTTAAATTATGATAAGATAAAATTGCAACCAAAATCAACTTCAACTGTTAAACAAATTAAGGAGGACAGATGTATTTCAATGAAGTTTCTTTATTCAAATTTATTTTCTGCGAATCCAAAAACGAATCTAACATTGACTGACAATCATAATAATAGAATTCTAATGTTACAAACACTCCTTAAGAATTTCCTAATGACTATTCCTGGTTGTACAAGTGAGAATAATGATACAACTTGTCGAAACTACTAGGCAGAGTGCTGCCATGTCATGGCACTTGAACTCATTTCTATAAAACATTGGCTGATAACGGATAGGTGGGTAGATTACTTAGATCCGAATGGTTCATCTTTTTACACACGTATATGAAATGAGAATCTGGATCTTCTAAAACAAAGTCTGCTGGAAGTAAGCCATCCTCTGTGATTGGGATAGGTTCCAAATATGATTTCATCGAAGAACTACAACTTCCAGGCTTTTCGAACCCTGGTCTGGCTGCAGGTGAATGACAAGAAGGAGACGAATCAAAAGCTCAAGATTTGCAGAAAAGAATTTGCACCAAATGAAGGTAAGACAAAAACATAAAATCTATAGTTATGATGAAATTGGCGGGATAAAATACTCCACATCCAACACGAATTTTTAACAAAGAAGTTTGATCTCTACTAGATAAGTGTGTCAAAAAAGGAAGTGAGAAAAGCTGAGCCTGAAGAGCTGAAGAAAATCTTTCCCACTCAACACTTCTATTTTTCTATCCACTTTTAGGCAGAATGGCAGATATCATAAAGCACCAAAACCATGACACAGCCAAGTAATAATAATCCTTTTCAACGGGGAGGTAAAAACACTATTTGTAAAGCTAAAATGTAAAATGAAAAAGAGTACTTACGTATTATGTACAATTCAGTTTTCCAACAGTATACTGGCCGGTTCAAATGAACCATCCTTACTTTAGGATCCCCGTATGTTATCTGTACACAACAAATGAAAACGCATCACGTATTTAGAACATTTAGAATATGAAGATGAACAATAAAAAATAATGCTCATTTTTTTGGGAATATGCTTACCAACATATAGATCCCTCCCGGTTTAAGAAGCCTACAAGAAAGAAAGTAAGTAACACCATTTTTAGCAACTGAAGATACATATGCTGATATGCACATGCAGATATGCTGAAGATTTGGACAATATCGAGATACTCAATCCCTCTCAGGACCTTGCTTTGAAGGAACCAAAACTAAATTAGTGCATGCATGTCTTTGCATCTATTTCTGTTAATCAAATCCTAGGTTTAAGAAAAGTGACATATTAAAAGCTTATGAAAAATCAAGAACATCAAAATTATAGATTCAGTAATCAAGTCTATAACCTGCTCACTTCGCCCAGCATTTGAGTAGCACTAACTGGAGCTTCGGTACCACACTGTTAATAATAAGCACCGGAAAATAAATAACTATATCAATACTCATCCAGATGGGAACGAAAAATAATTAAAGATGCTAAATATATGAGCAGAAGGAATCATGAGAACATATGAATATCCATCATACCATCAACGAATCAAGAGTTCCTATATTGTGGATCAGCAAGCCATGAGAGCAGATTCGGCGAGCAACAACAGAGTGTCATCAACATATAAAGAACTAGAGCATAATATGGAATTTCACCACTTTTGACAAAGAATGAGTATAGGGAAAGAGCTACCATACCTTTATCAATGACACTATCAAAAGAGTCATCAGGGAAGAAGCTCATATCCCTAACATCCATTTTCATATCTATTCATATCGATAAAGAAAACATAGACAAATATAACATCCATTTTCTCTGTCAGGGAAAAAAGCAAAGAAACAAAATTCCCAGTAGGCATTAATCGATGTTTCTTTAACAGGATACATTTTAGCTGAGGGATATCCTCGTTTTTTTTACTCATCATGTCAATGGCCACCGAAGAAATGTCTATGTTCATTATGTCTTCATATCCATCCTTGACCATGTCCTCCGACATAACTACAAAACATTCAGAATTTCCCCATTAGAAGATCAATCAAGAGTCACGGATTAAACAGAAAACATATAAAATTCAATTCACATTGCAAATATTGGAGCCTCTTTCGTTACGAAAATGCAATTTTTTTCAAATCAACAATTAGCAATTTAAATGAGTAACAGCGTGAATGAAGCTCGAAAATTGTCAAATTCCAAATTGCTTCTGATTTGCATTATAGTCATCTTACAATTATCTAACATAATCAGAGTGAATTTGATTCCGGATTTCCGGTATTGATAATCCTTCCAAAATTGTCAAGTAAAATAGCAAGATATATATGCTGAAAATAATCAAAGCTGAAACTTTTCAAGTTTCCCACCACACTTTCTCAGAAATCAAACACAGAAACTGAAAACAAATCCTCTAAATACAACTACCAAAATATAATTACACAAAAAGCCAAAGACTTAATTATGTCCTAATCACAAAACAACACCTAAAATTTCTAATTTTTCTCCTTCACTTTCTAAGCAACCAAACAGATCGATTCAAACAAAATCCTATGAAATTCAACTAAACCATGAATCAAATAAACAAAAAGAGAGAGAAATTACGGGCATTGCCACAGCCGACCATGAGGACGCGAGAGGAGGTGGGGATGTAATTGCGAACAAAAGGTCTGAGAGCAGAGTATCGCTGGTACCAATCGAAAGAACCGGCCTCCTGCACGTAGCGCGCGTCCCAGTAGAGCGCGTCGCCGTAGTTGTAAGTGTTGCAGCTCGACATGTCCCTGAACATGTTTGGTTTTGTTGGGTCGGTGGTCATCGATCGGTGAAGAAGAAGATGAGAGTGAATATCAATGTGGGTGGTCTGTCTTTTTCTTTGTTTTGGGCTTGTGTGTGTGTTTGTGTGGTGGTTGTGGATGAGTTTTCTTCTTTGTTAGGGTTTGGTGGGGTCGGTTAGGTTTTTGACTTTTGGAAGACGCATGAACTGAAGTGTGGAGGTCTCTACTCTCTGGTCTGGTCTTGTCTGAAAAATCCCAGAATTTATCTGTACTTTTTTATTTTTCAAGTCAACTACTGAAAAATGAAAATATTCATAAACTTGGATATATTTGGAATTTGGATATCCAAATCAAATTTAGTAAGTACAGTTTGTTAAACCTGATTTTTATCATGGAAAATAGAAATCTAATCTAATTTTAATATCGAAATTGTATTTTAATGTTAAAGAAACTAGACATTAATGTTAGTTTTTTAAAAATTCATTATGTATCAATTGAACACAATCCCTCTTGAAAAAGTGGCGGTAAAACGATTTCGAAAACTTAAGAAGTTACGTAAAGTTACAGTTGGACTTAAATCTTTGCTATAAACAATTTATAATATAAATAGATGAGGGTTTCACCCAAAAATCAACAAAATATATATATAAGAAGAAAAAATAGTTACAAATTTTAGTAAACGTGGATTACGGTCAATTAAACGATTTCAAAAAGCTAAATAGTTACATATATTTGGGAAATGGAGTTTGAAGATCATTATAAACTAATGATAAGCCAATTTGAAATTTGTTTCAATCTAAATCTAACGAAAATGCAAAGAACTTACAAGTTAGAGTAGTATCGGTTAAAGATGGTTATACGATTTTGAAAATCTAAAAAGTTACATAAGGTCGGAAATGGACTTAGAACTTTTTTATAAGCAATTTATAATCTAGATAGAAGAAAGTTTCATCCAATAAATCAACAAAAAATATATATAAATTTATAGGTTTTAGCAAATATCGATTATTGTCGGTTAAACGATTTCAAAGAACTAAAAAATTATATAAATGTTGGAAATGGAGTTTGAATATTGTTATAAATAATTAATAATCTAAATTGAACTTTATTTCAACCTAAATCTAACTAAAAAGTATAAAACTTACAAGTTTGTGTTACTACCAATTAAAGTTCAATAAACAATTCGGAAAACCTAAAGATTTAGGTAAGGTTGAAAATGAAGTTAGAAAATTGCAGTAAGCAATATATAATCTAAATATATGAGTTTTTTCATCTAAAAATTAACAATAAATAAGAAAACTTATATGATATTTTTGAAAATGTCTATTATTATCCGGGTTTAAGGATTTAGAAAAGCTAAGAAGTATATAAGATTGGAAATGGTGTTTGAATATTAGGCAAAGCGTTGTATTCTAATTTCTAGGAAGATCATTAATCCAATTCGTGTAAGATTTCAAAAAATATATCATTAGGTGAGCTCTATATATCTTTACTTACAAATCATGAGTCAACAGAATCCAAATTTTTTTAGCCCAATTCAGCATAAAAAAACAGACTTTAACCGAAAAGGTTATCTTGTCATTACTCGACAAACATAGGCGTCTCCTCCACGGCTCCACATCCTCATACGTAACACCAACCACGCCATGCACTCCGCCACGTGTCCGCCGTAAAACTAGCTACCATTCTCAAGATTCCAAAAACCCACGTAAAATACCCATATCAGAGAAACTATCACCATCACCATCACCATCACCATCACCATCATCAGCAGCAGAAGCAGCAACAATGGAGGACAACAAAGAGCAGAAGAAGAACACTGATGGAGAAGACAAAGAAGAATTAGAAAATGAGAAAAACAAAAAAAAAATTGGGAGATGATCAGCTTCCTTTGATGGCGCTGAATCATGTGTCGAGGCTCTGCAGAAATGTGAAGGATTCCATTGATTTCTACACCAAGGTTCTGGGGTTCGTCTTGACTGAGCGTCCACCGGCTTTCGATTTCCATGGCGCTTGGTTGTTCAACTACGGTGTTGGGATTCACTTGGTACAGTCAAAGGATCAAAATAGGTCGCCTGAGATCGACTGGCTCGATCCCATGGATAACCATATATCTCTTTTCAGGTTTGTCTTGATCTTCAACGCCTTTTGGGACGTATAAATTCAAGGTCACTTATTTCATACCATATGTCTATGTGATAATGTGATATGATCTTTCACTTTGTATGCTACGAAATGGGGATCATAAATCACTTATTTTATACTAATTTCGTATTATAAGTCATTTATTTCATACTATGTGACATGATCATCTTTCACTTGGCATACTACCAAATGGGGAGCATAAGTCACTTATTTCTTAACATGATTTTTCACCTGGCATGTTATGATAACTTGGGAGTATATATATAGATATAAAAATATAAATGCTTCAATTCATGTCACTTATTTTACTATATATGTGTCACTTATTTCGTGACATGATTTTTTATATGGTATGCTACGATTTTGGGAGTATATATATATATATATATATATATATATATAAATAAATGTATTTTAGGTCACTTATTTTGTACTAAGTGACTTATTTTGTGATATTATTTTTCAAATGACATGTTAGGGGAATATGTATACGTACTCCAGGTCACGTATTTCATACTATGTAATATGATCTTTCACATGGCAGGCTACAAGCCTATGTTACGGGTGCTTACATACATCTAGGTGCACTTGACTCTTTTTTCAGCAAAGTTTGTTTGACAACTAATTTTAAAACATGTATCCTAAACTTCAGCTAAAATTTTCCATTTTTATATTTGGTGATCTTGGTTGATGAACTGTGTGTGGTTATTGGCTTATTGAAGTGTGAAGACATGGAAGCAATGGTGAAGAGATTGAAGGAGATGAAGTTGAAGTACATGAAGAGGACAGTGGATCAGGAAGATGAGAGTGGAACAGCCATTGATCAGCTGTTTTTCAACGACCCAGATGGATTCATGATCGAGATATGCAATTGTGAGAATCTTAAGCTTGTTCGTGCCGGTTCACTAGGCAAAATTAAGCTTCCCTCCGACAGACACAACCCTCCTATTGATTTGAAAAACAATGGTGATCATCATGATGGTGATGATGCTTGACGCATGCAAACAAAAAAACTGAGAAATTAACAGACAAAAATTAGTACTTTTTTTTTTTTTTTTTAATCTGTTTACTGCCTACTAAAAGTCTTTCTAGAAAAATATTTTAAGGTTTTGAAATATTAAAAGATTCGAAAGGTACGTATGTTATTCATGAATATTTTCGACAGTTTAAGTACTTAATTAGATATTTATACGAAATCGATATTTATTTTCTTAAATGTTTGAAATATTTACCGATGAAAAATCTCTTCTAGGAGATCATAACACAACACATAAAACACTATCAATTTGTAGAGAAATGATTCCCGTGCATATGACATATATATTTCAACCTACTTAAAATATGAAAAATTCATGTCACATGGCTTAAGGAAAGTGGGTTTAGCCGTATAAGCCAGAAGCATAGAAGTATTTCTCCAAATTATGAGGGACTTATCTATTTGTTCAATTAATTTAATCAAACTTGAAATACACGTGGCATGATCTAATTCGATGAGCTGACTAAACACTCAAGTCTTCCTTGAATGAAGAGATCTCCTGCGGTTGTTCGTACTAAACCCTCTTAGACCTTATAAGATACTATTGTTCTTTATTGTCCTCAAATTTGTTATATTGCTAAGTAAAAAAAAAAAAAAAGGATACCAAATTCGAATTAAGACATGCCGAGATTAAACTAATTATGGTGTCTTTGATTCTTTGAAGTTTTATCAATATTTAATTTAGTTGACAACATTGATGCAATGAAATTATTATAATCCAATTTAATTGTTATGCTGTATTGATTTTTATTGAGTTTTCTTAACTTAAACACAACACTATGCTAAAGTAATTAAAATATTGAAATAAAGTATAAAGCTTAGAAAACCGAAATGTGTAGAAGTAATGTTAGGTAAAATTAATTGATAGATTATGGGAAAGTTTTTTATTTTATTTTCAATCGGTTCCTAATAGATTATTACTAGATGTACATTTGATCCATGATTCAAAAATTATTTGTAAAATAAAAAATATAAATTTGTTAACTTGAAATATATTTTTTTATTATTTTTCATATCCGAAAATGCATATCATATGATGTCAAAAAATCGTTTTTAGAAACTCTTTTTATGATTTTAAAAAATATCATGTAAATGCACATCATTCCCTCTTAATTATGGTGGTGTATCTCCTCCCGTGTTAGTGATGAGGATTTGAGTTCCACACCGTGTACATTTTACAAATACACGTATAGAATGATATTTATGATGTGTATGTGGTGTTTGGTCTCGATAGATTCATAACCCCGTTGATGTTAGATTCCAAAAAACATGTGGAAGTAAATAGTAATATTAGAATTGCGCCATAGGGGCGTAACTCAATTAGTAGATGTACGAGCTTAGGGTTTAGATAAATGATTCATAAGTCAGCATCTCGGCTCGAATTTTACCATTGACAAAAGCTTCTATGCTGTAGTGTCTGAGCATATATATTAGTGTCACAATCTCATATGTAGTGTTTGAGCGCTCTGGCTCTGTGCTGAGAGTAGATATCTCCAGTTCTCCACATCCGTTGTGGGAGTATATATTCGGGTCATGTATATACTTTTTGATCACGGTAGATTTAGATAGGCTCGATTGGTGCCAAATTTCTAAAAACAAAAATCTTTAGTAAATTATTTTAAAGGTACAGCTGTCGTAATCTTATTGGATCTACAGCATCAGTGTACTCAGAGTACAAAACTACCTTTGCTTCAACGTACAACACGAAGAAGCGCAAAATTCAAAAGCGAGCGTAGACACTAGACACAGTGTAACTAAACCTCCCCTGCAAAAACGTAAAATTAAAACAACACACGAAAAAAAATCACCCACTCGCACAGAAACACAAACGCACACAGAGAGAGCGCGACACTGCGAGAGAGACAGAGAGATAGATAGAGAGCAATCGAGTGTTACGCATTTCTCTCCTCTTAAAATCAGATCAAATCAATTCAATCAGTCAATCGAAATCGAAAGCCTCTTTCTCCAAATCAAAATCTACACTACAGAGAAGGAAAAACGAAAAAAAGACGAAGCCATTTCTCAGATCTCGCTGAAGATCGGAAATTCTGCGTCGGGACACGGATTGATTTTGTCTTCTTCCGATGGCGTGTATAAAGGGCGTGAACAGATCGGCGTCCGTCGCTCTGGCGCCGGACGCGCCGTACATGGCAGCGGGGACCATGGCGGGAGCGGTTGATCTGTCGTTCAGTTCGTCGGCGAATCTCGAGATCTTCAAGCTCGATTTCCAATCCGACGACCACGATCTCCCTGTGGTGGGAGAGTGTCCGAGCTCCGAGCGCTTCAACAGGATCGCTTGGGGCAAGAATGGATCCGCCTCCGAGGAATTCGAGCTTGGTCTTGTTGCCGGTGGCCTCGTCGACGGCAATATCGATCTCTGGAACCCTCACACTCTTATCCGGTACTCAATTGTTCTATTAATTGCCGAAAATTGGATAAGTTTTTATATTCGGTTTGTTTGAATTCCTTTTTTGTTCAATAAAATGTTAAGAGTACCCAATTGCTTGTATGCTGAATAAAAACGTGTCAAAAAACTGATCCTTTATTTGGGCATACTGCTTTCGATGTTAATTGGTATTTGTTCGAAATTTTGTAATGGAGTTTTTTTTTTTATTTTTTATTTTTTTTTTATTTTGATGAATTTGGAGGTGCTGGTTTGTTTGTTTGACAATAGGATGTAGAGTGTGATGTTCATATTAGCTTTCAAATATGATGAAATGGAAATTAGGAGTGGTTGTATTTGTCCGGTTGAAAAACAATTGATTATTAGGTTTGTCTTCGAATTTATTGTTGCTAGTAATTAATTAAGTGAACTGTTTCTGCGAGTTTATGGAACATTGGTTTACATTTGTTGATGCTTAATTCGTTTCTCTGGAATTGTTCTTTTGTTGGGAAGCTGATATCTTTTTCCATTGTCATTTTATATTGATTTTTCCCAATTTAGTCTGTTTTAGTCGCTGATATACAGTTTTAGACAAGTGATGGATGCACCATATTTTCGGGAATTCAATGCAAGGTGAACTGGATCTGCTGGTAGTACATGGCAGCTTGAATTCCCATTCATCTAGATCTTATTGCGTGATGTTCAATGAAAATTTAGTTATATTCATCTGTACTATGATGTAACTTAAATTTGATCTATAATGGATAAAAAAAATGGAATTAATATGCCGCCTAGCTGTAAGGTTATATATATATATGCTAGCTTGAGCAAAGATCTCTTTTTTTTTTTTTTTTCCAAAAAATAAAAAAATTCTTAAAATTTTGGGCTTCATGATGGCCTAATATTATTTTATGATATTTTGTTCAGTTCTTCAGATACTGGTGGAGATCCACTCGTTAAACGTCTTTCATTGCACAAAGGACCTGTGAGTTTTCTTTCTCTGATCAGTCTAGTGTTGTATAATTGTTGGATGTGTCACTTTTTTCTGATGATTGCATGACAAGCTTACTTCTATTTAACCCCTATTTCAGGTTCGTGGTCTTGAGTTTAATGCCATTACCCCACACTTTCTTGGTTCTGGGGCTGATGATGGTGAAATCTGTATCTGGGATTTGACAGCCCCTGCTGGACCTACTCATTATCCACCACTCAAGGCATGTGCCCTTCTTTGTGACTTAATGAAACATATATATTACATTCCTTACCATTTTATATTGTTTGGCTTGTGACTAAATCACTAAATATAAATATTATACTGCTATTACAAGTGGTGACTGATTACTATTATAATATTTGCAAACTTAACACTATATAAAGAGGGTGTTAGAAGACATTTTCCTCCGGCCACGTTGAGAAAACTTTATACATCATTTCAAGTAAACCTAGAGTAAATGAATCTTTTAGGCTGGAAGAATGTATAAGTTTTGTTTGTTATCCATATTGTACAACATTTCCTTGAGACCATCCTAAGTGTCCATATCCAAATATTTTAAATAAAGTTTATGGTATTAGACGAGTTTGATGCCGTTGAGATGCTCCTGATACGTAGTAGACATATATAGGGGTACTTTAGACTGGGATTATAATCACAAGGGAAAATCATAGGAGGACTCTAGCATTATGGCAGATTTTTTTATATTTTTTTTTATACAACAAAGACTGAAATTGGATGTAATTTTATATGTGTATCATTTTCATACATCATTTATACTGTCTGATAAATTTAAGATGAAATGGGATTGAATTTCCATTTCCATTCATTGATACCAGCCACTGTACTTTCAAGTGTAAATCTGCCTTTGGGTGCTGTATTTAATTAATGTAGTGCCGAGATAGTGATAGTTTTACTTGGAGATACATCCTGCTATGTATTAGGGGATCAATTTATACAAAACTCTTTCTCATTTTCCTTTTCTTTTATTTTTTCCGTTGGTTAACATTTGATCTTTTCTTCAATTTTCATTTTATCTTTCTTTAATTTTCATCTAAACTTATTAGAGCATCTTTCGAAATATTTATGCAGGGTAGTGGTTCAGCCGCTCAAGGAGAAATTTCCTTTCTTTCTTGGAATAGCAAGGTTTCACACATATTGGCATCCACTTCCTATAATGGAACCACAGGTGAGGAAAGAAAATACCTTCAATTTTTTGTTATCTGAATATTGTCTTTTTTTTTTGTGAAGAAACATTAAATACTTCTTGTATTTTCCAGTGGTTTGGGACCTAAAGAAGCAAAAGCCAGTTATAAGGTATGTTGCTTTATCTTTAAAGTTATCTTAAAAAACTTTGGGGGTTTTTCTGCATGTTAATTTAATGTGCTTCCATTAATTTGCAGTTTCACAGATTCAATTAGAAGGCGGTGCTCAGTTCTGCAGTGGAATCCCGATGTTGCCACTCAGCTTGTTGTTGCTTCAGATGAAGATGGTTCACCTTCGCTGAGGGTAATAATTTCATAGTTAGTATATTGTTTTTACTTGAACTCTTGAAGACTAAATTTTGTATGCTTTGTTAACGTATAATGGTGTTTGCAAGCAGCTTTGGGATATGAGGAACGTAATGTCACCTGTTAAAGAGTTTGTGGGGCACACCAAAGGTACACTTGAAAAAATGATTTTTCCTAGTAGATTTGTTGATGTTTGCCAATTTCCCTCTTTCGGGATGTTATAAATAAATGTTTCTGGATGACACTATGTTCTGTTGGGGTTCCTTTCTCTTTCTCTCTTACATGCACATGATGATCTTGCACTCAACTAACATGCATGAAAATTGGACACTCATATGCACTTTTTGTTTAACTGAAATTTGATAGGCTTTACAGAGCACTAAAAATTGATTGTCCTTGTGGTCTAAAACCTCTGTAAATTTGTTTGGACTTAATAGGAAAGATGTTGCCACATTGTCATAGAATTTTTATCTTGGCTAGATGGTATGAGAGAAAATCATTGTCATATAATATATAAAACTTTATAAATTTCTCATAGTAATTAATGATATGATAAATATAAATTTAATTTATTATAAATATTGTCATTTTTACTTTGGCACATGTCCTACCACAACACAAATTGAAACAACTGGGTTACTCCCCTGGGATGCGGCTTTGTTACACTAGTTCTATGCTTTCATAGTTGACTTGAACATTTAAATGATTTAAAATGTCTTACATTGTTTCATTGTCTTGTTCCAGGTGTAATTGCAATGTCGTGGTGTCCGATCGACAACTCCTATTTGCTTACTTGTGCAAAAGACAACCGTACTATTTGCTGGGACACTGTCACCGGTGAGGTAGGGAATTAATTAATGATTTTGGCCTTTCTTGTAATAGCCGTGTAACCTTTTCTTAAAACTGCACCTTATAGTGCATGTTTGTTTGTTGTGGTTAGCATTGACTGTACTTTGTTCTATTGTGACACTTTCTTTCAAACTTGTGGTGCAGATTGTCTGTGAATTGCCAGCTGGCACTAACTGGAATTTTGATGTGCACTGGTATCCTAAGATACCTGGAGTGATATCTGCATCATCATTCGATGGAAAAATTGGAATTTATAATATTGAGGTATGCTTGTGTTGTTTCTTGCAAAAAAAAGAAAAGGTTTTGTTCAGCATCTGTGGTTTCCTATAGCAAGTATTGTCAGAAAAGAAATCTTGAAAACAGTGGGAATGTGTACAACATAGTTCTATCAAAGTTGGATCACTGTTTTTTTGAATGTGAACAATGTTAAAGTTTCACGTGGTAAAGGTGGTGGATAGTGATCACATTTTACATCTTTTTAGTGGACATGTTCTTTGGCACCTAATTTCTAATGCATTAACAATGCTCTGGCCGGAAGGAAATTATAGAAGTTAATTCCCAAAATAATGTACAAGAGTTAATGTAATGACACCATACAAGATTTGTAACCATATAGGTCGGTTGATATCCATTAGATTTCAATTAACCAACGGTACAAATAAATTATTGTTTTACAAATAAAAATGGGATAAAAATGGGTTTCTATTGACTATTTTGTATACTTACAGTTCTTGTATAATAGCAACCCCCTATTGTACAATCATGGAAATAAAAGATCATATTGAAAACTGGGAAGGGTTATGGTCATCAACATGTTACATGTTTTTCATGTTTGTTTCCCTACCCTAGCCTAGTAGAAGATTGTAGTCTGCTTTGTTAGGTGTGGGAAACCATATATTGGCCTTGTTTTACCACGGATTTTTATTAATTTTTCTCCACAGGGTTGCAGCAGGTACAGTGTTGGGGAGGGTGATTTTGGCACAGGTAATATACTTCTTAGTCCATAGTTATCTACATTATGTTCTTGTAGGATTGGCTGCTGGACAATTGGTATACTTTTAGTTTGCTTTTGATTCAGCAATTTATGTCAAATGTCCTGGCTTCTGTTATGCATTTACACTTATTGTCAGGGAGAGAGTTTTGAAAACCATTTTTTCTTACTGCCCCTATGCAGCACCTGCACCTCTCAGAGCCCCAAAATGGTATAAACGTCCAGTCGGGGCATCTTTTGGTTTTGGAGGAAAGCTTGTTTCATTTTGTCCCAAGTCATCCAGTGGAGGTGCTTCAGAGGTACTATTATTAGCAAGATGACTATTTCTTCTGTTTTGATGACCTTTCTTTCTGCTTAATAGCCTTGTGTTATTTTTCAGGTTTCTGTGCATAACTTAGTTACAGAAGACAGTTTGGTGCATCGCTCCTCTGAATTTGAATCATCAATTCAAAATGGAGAGAGGTCTGCAATGAGGGTTTTATGCGACCAAAAATCACAAGAGTCCGAGTATGTTAGCCATGCTGAGCAACATAATTTTTCTTCTTTGTCTTCTTTGTGCTTCAAAGAATAAAGTGACATTGATATCTCTCTGTTGGTTCCTTTGATTTTCTAAGCAGATCTGAGGATGAACGTGAAACATGGGGCTTCTTGAAGGTTATGTTTGAAGATGATGGTACAGCAAGGACAAAGTTACTGACCCACCTTGGTTTTACATTACCTGTTGAAGAAAAAGATACTGTACAAGAAGACCTTTCCCAGGAGGTAAATGCCATTGGACTTGAGGACACAGTAGAAGATAACGTGGAACATTCTGGGGATAAGGAAGCAACCATCTTTGCTGCTGATAATGGGGAAGATTTCTTTAACAATCTTCCAAGTCCTAAAGCTGACACACCTGTATCGACTGCTGGTGATAAATCTGTTATTGAGAGTTCGGTGCCTATTGCACAAGAAATGCATGAAGAAACGGATGGACTGGAGGAGAGTTCTGATCCATCATTTGATGATAGTGTTCAACGTGCTTTGGTTGTGGGTGACTACAAGGGGGCAGTTGAACAGTGCATATCTGCTGATAAAATTGCTGATGCTTTAGTTATTGCTCATGTTGGTGGTGCTGCCTTGTGGGAGAGCACACGTAATCGATATCTCAAGATGAATCGTTCACCTTACCTAAAGGTAGCTTGAATTTTCTTCTTGTCTTTGCAAATCTGTCAATTGCTTTCTCATTATATGTGGGTCTCTACTCTCGAGCATCCAGTGTCATGAATTTTTGAATGTTTATTTTCTTCTCAATATCAATATATATAACACTATTGAACGGTTACATTGATTATTTCTTCATAACATTGGTCTTTGCTTTCAGGTTGTTTCAGCAATGGTGAATAATGATCTCTTGAGCCTTGTAAACACCAGGCCCCTGAAATTCTGGAAAGAAACACTTGCTCTTCTCTGTACGGTAAGTTTGTCCCTAAAAATGTTGATGCTGTGATAATGAATCTCATATCACGGTGATGAGATATATATATATAATATTAAATGTTAATATCAATGTGTGATGGAATAAAATATAAATGAACGAATTGATCATTTCAATTGCTATTTGCTGAAAATGCTCGGGAGTTCCAGCACTTGTGATATTACACGTTGTAGACTGGGTGATTGCTGAAAATTCTTAGCAGATAATTGATTTCATTTTTGACTTTATTGACAAGCAGTTTGCTCAGAGAGAAGAATGGACTATGCTTTGTGACACACTTGCTTCAAAACTAATGATCGCCGGGAATACTCTGGCAGCAACTCTTTGTTATATATGTGCGGGGAACATTGATAAAACAGTGGAGATTTGGTCAAGGAGCCTGGCAGCTCAGTGTGAAGGGAAATCATATGTTGATCTTCTGCAGGTAGTATGGAACTTCCAAAGTATATCCAAACATGCCTTTTGTCCTAAAGTTGACTTTATTAACAAACAGTATTTGTTTGGCTAGGATTTAATGGAGAAAACTATTGTGCTGGCTTTGGCAACTGGTCAGAAGCGATTTAGTGCATCTCTGTGCAAGCTTGTTGAGAAATATGCAGAAATTTTGGCTAGTCAGGGGCTTCTATCAACTGCAATGGAGTACTTGAAACTTTTAGGATCAGAAGAATTGTCCCCTGAACTTGTGGTCTTAAGGGATCGTATTGCTCGCTCTGCAGAACCTGGTACGGGCTTCTGGAACCATTTTTTTTATGCCAATAAACATGCTATTAAGCTATTAATTGAGAAGTATTATTCAAATTCCTTTTATTTGAAATGTTTGCTGTGCTTTCTCAAATACCGTATCTGTTTTCCTATAAAGTAGATTTCAAATTTTCTTGGAGGTTTTGGGTGATGCCATGAATAACTTATAAGTATTATTTACTGAAAATGGTAGTAGCATTGTATGATATTCTTTGGACTTGGGGATTGTCGATGCTTGTTTCGGGTTTTTTTCCTCACTGCTGTCATTAGTTTTGAGTGATGTTCTATTAGTTTCTAACTTTCTATTCTAACTTACTTAAAGAGGTGATAGTATGGTGTATTATTCTCTAAACCGCTTAAGGGTATTTATGTGGCTTTTAAGTTTTTCTTGTCGTCATATATATGTTACTGCATATCTTATTTTTTTGTCATAATTCATAACATTTTATCTTATTTTGTGCTTGCAAATGGTCTTTATAAGTCATTCACTTATTTTATATCATTTGTCATTTCCTTTTTTAACAAGAAGTTGTTTTGTTTTCTTTATTCTTGGGTTTTTCTTTCTCCATCTCTCTCTCTTTGTATGTCATGTAATGAGTAATATAGACAGAAATGGTGTTTAATATATAGCCTAGCTGCATTTATTTTTCTGCCTTAAGTATTTAATACCAATTTCTTCTGATTATTATTGTAGAAAAAGAATCTACAACTATGGCTTATAATAACTCTCAACTACCAAGTGGACCGGTGCATGGTGTTGACAAATTTGGCATGGATGGATCCTCCCAGCAGTATTATCCGGTGATTTTATCTAGCGTGTATTCTTCTATGCTGTGTTCTTGTTACACTTGCTGTTGAACTTTGTGAATGAAATATTTGTGCATGTTCTGTATATTGCTTAGGAACCAACACCAACACCAACACAAATGCATCCAAGTGTTCCTGGCAGTACATATGGTGAAAGTTATCAACAACCGATGGCTCCTTATGGAAATGGAAGAGGATATGGTGCTCCTAACCAGTACCAGCCTGCACCACAGCCAAATTTATTCATTCCATCTCAGGCACCTCAGGCACCTCAGGTATCCATGAAATTTTTGTCATTTCCTTTCACTCTATATCACAGTAGAATTGGAAAAAGCTTTTTCGGTATGTTAGATGGAAAGCAGTGGCATCGTTTGATCCTGCAATGACTTTATGTCTTGTTATCACATAAATTTTGACTGAATGTAAAATATCTTATTGAAGTGAGTTCTGTGATTGAGTTTTCATCGTTTTCTTTGTAGCCAACTTTTGCTGCTCCTCCTGCTACCACTCAGCCTGCTACAAGACCCTTCATTCCTTCAACTCCTCCTGTGCTGAGAAATGCGGAGCAATATCAGCAACCCACATTGGGTTCTCAGTTATATCCTGTACGTATATCTATTTGAGATTTTATTTATTTACTTTTGTTGTTGCGCATTGTTCCCTGACCGGGACACTAAATCCTTTCATGAATGTTTCAGGGAACTTCTACTGCAGGTTATCAACCTGTACCTCCTGGGATCGATTCACATGGCCCTGTCGCACAACTGGGGTCTGTTCCTCACCTTAATATGCCAAAGGTTGTAGCTCCTACCCCCACACCGGGATTTACCCCCACACCGGGATTTATGCCGATGGCCGGTTCAGGGGTTGTTCCAAGACCTGGGATGGGATCAATGCAACCAGCCAGTCCTCCTCAGCCAGCAGCTATACAAGCTGCTGTAACACCTGCTGCCCCACCGCCAACAATACAGACTGTAGATACATCCAATGTACCTGGTAATTATTAATAGTTTTACCTCTGTTTGGTGAAATTAATTTTGGATCTTAGAAACTGTCTCTTGCTTTGTTTAGTAGCACTCCATATGCTATGAAGATTTCTTGAATTGCTTTATCTGATAAGTACTGCCTTCTGTGTTGATTATTTCCAGCCCACCAAAAATCTGTCATCGCAACATTGACAAGACTCTTTAACGAGACATCAGAAGCACTGGGAGGTTCACGTGCAAATCCGGCCAAAAAGCGTGAAATAGAAGACAATTCAAAGAAAATAGGTGCCTTGTTTGCCAAACTTAACAGCGGGGACATCTCTAAAAATGCCGCTGATAAGCTTGTTCAGCTCTGCCAGGCTTTAGACAATAATGATTTTGGTACAGCCCTACAAATCCAGGTAAATGATAGAAACTGAAAACAGTTTAGTGAGGTGTTTGCTGCTTTAAGACTAGATATATAAGCATTGTTTATTTTCTGCCTGGAACAGGTGCTTCTTACTACTAGTGAGTGGGATGAGTGCAACTTCTGGCTAGCAACACTTAAGCGAATGATCAAAACAAGGCAGAGCGTTAGATTATAAGTTAAAGAAAGCACAAGATCGTTGGAGTATTCAACCCCTGGTTTGCATAATTTTTTCCTTTCACATATTTACCGATCTTGTGAGCACAGGTCCTTCATTCTTCCTTGTACACAAGAAACTGCTCTCCCTGTATCGCAACAATGACAGGATTTTGGTTCTTTTGGTTTTCTTACTTACAAGACAATCGACTGGCTTTCGCGTCAAAACGCTCTTTTTGGAAGAAGTCAATGAAGATAGTTTTTCAGGACATGGATGAACTCAATGTGGATTTTTTTTTTCTTCATATTTTTCAGTTGATATTTTGTAGAATTGAGAAATAGAGTTTGTTCCTGTTAGTTTATAATTTTTTGCCCAAAGTCCTCTAGTGAGCTCCATTTTTTTTTTTAGTTTGATTTCTGCATGGTCAACAGTTTTAGCAACCCCCATGTGATTTTTATGCACTCTAAAAAGTTCAATAATTAAGATGTTTACCTTTTAGTTGATATTGATTTGTGTCTGCATCGTTTCTTTCAACCAGTATTAATAAAAAAAATAAAAAAATGTTCTAAAAAGTAAAAACTGATTGATCCATTTCACATTTTCACTGCAGTAGTCAAACATGTAATGGAGTACCTTTTGACATTTTTATCTAGTTTCTGTTTTTCTTCTATGTGATGCCATTGCCACCCTTTTCCTTTACAAAAAAGAAAAGTGACCCTTCTTCTAATCATTACAATTAACAACCTCTAATCAATCTCAATATGTTTAATTTAAAATATCTATTTTGGTCAAACATTCATATATGTAAAAAAAAATATGTGGGATTCCGAACCTCTCTCATAGTGTATATATATATATATATATATCCATCTTAAATGTAATACAAATATAAAGATATGGGATCTTAGCATATGAAAAGGAGAGAGCACATGCCCATTAATATGTGAGCTGTAAAGTGTAAAGCCATGACATATGGAAAAAAGGAACATCAATTTTTCTCCGCTTGATGCTAACAGCTACAAGACACTTTCTTCTCTCCAAGTTCTTGAAGTTTGAAAGAAAACATCACTTTTTTTTTTCAGCCAATTCCATCTTGTTTTCGAAATTTGTCTGCTCTGAATTGGGATTTTTTTTTTTGGCTGCAACGATACTTCTATTTCACATAATGTCAAATAGGTCTTTGTGCAGTCCTTTTCTTGGACAACTATTATACAATATAAAGTTATTGGTTATTAGTTATTACTTCAATTTTGTTTACAGTAATGATAAAAAAATAAAATAAAGGGTGTGTTTGGATTTTATAGAAATGAATATTTTCTCGAATTTTGCATTGTCCTTGGCATTTGCAAATGGGAATTTTTCATTACAAAACATTCAAGTGATTTTTCCGTTGACTGGACAACAAAGATCAACAGTAATATGCATGAGAAAATGTTTTATGTTCAAACAAATTATGTCATTTGAGGTTGGTCTAAAAGGTTGTGTGTATTGTAAAGATTACACAATATCATTACTTGAGGAGCCTTTCCCTGTTCTAACTTGGAAAATCTAAAGTGAAAGTTAATATAAAAAAAGGTGACAATATCATCCATAGAATAAAACATGACACAGAGAGAAGTTACAGTAAACAATCATATTCTCCTGTTAAACCAAAGTTAAGTAGTTGATACTAAAAATGAAATTAACCCATGTAAGATATTGATGAACAAAGAAAAAATATATAGAGAGTTGCAACAGTGGGAGTGATACCAAATTACCAACTGATGATCTTAGTTAGGTCAGTAGGTAGAGAGAGAGAGAGAGAGAGAGATAAGAGAGAGTTCATGATCTCAATTATAGACTAAGATTACTTGTTGATGACACAAATCATATGAGTTGAAAGTTCAGCTAATTATAGAAACACCAACAACAATTATTAAGTGAAAAAAAAGAAATAACACAACAACAATAATAATAATAATAATATTTGAGTGATTCTTAATTTATTAATCAAGTTTGGTAATCCAATGATCTCCAACAGAGCAAAAACATGATAAGGGGGGGCATCAATGAAGGTTCTAGTTTTGGAAGAGAAATTCAATCTAGAGACAATAATTTATGTATCATTTTGTATATAGGTTAACAACCTTAAGACATAAAAAACATATATATACTTATAAAAATAAGAGATCTACCTAATCAAAATAAACAAAATTATATAGGAAATCCAAAGAAGAAGCCAACCTGTAATGTATTTTAACACAGGACCACAGATGAATGTAAGAAGTAAGAACAGCCTTTATATACTGTTTCATGTCATTGAAAGAAATTTGTTTATGCCAATTTATAAGAGCATTGCTCTGCTAAAAAACAACTAGAAATTGGTTAAAGAGTGGATGAGAATACCAAATTTTACAGGAACTTTTCCAGTCTTATTTGAATCAAAACAAAAAGAGCCTCACATATGAATAGCTTACCATAAACACAATTCTTGGCATAAAGCGACCTTTCGTAGCAGCGATTATGAATTGGCATAAAAGGAGTACTGCTAATCTGTTCACTTCTTAACCAGAAAACATAAAGAAGAACAACAGTATATCTATGTAATGACAAATATGTAGCAGGCACAAGGAATCAGTTGTAAATCTTTGTTTTTTTATGTCGTTTTTGTTGTCAATTTGCATTTACTACTTGCTTAAACAACATACAGACACAAACTTTCTGCTACAATTCTGGTGTAAGCAAAATGGATTCTTCTCATCAACTTCAGAGTAGAATTATATCAGAGTAAAGTTCCATGAAAAGTGGGGTTCCTTCATCCCGTAATCTCAAAATCATTTAAATCGTACCCTGACACTCGTTTGGAAGTATGTATATGTCTAAAACCTAAGAAATAATATCAAGTTCTCAAAATAAAAACAATGCAAAACCGAAAACAACATACAAATTTATTCAATCTCCATTCAGCAAAAATAATGATATTTTCAAAGAAGAATCAGATTACTCCATGTATTAAAACAGTACATCCAAAGTACAAGAATTAGATAAACACTAGGCTGATAGTTCGTAAATCAGCTTTATGTATTAACAGCATTTTCATCATACATAAGCTTTTGCATATTGAAGGAAGAAGAGTAAAAAAACAAAAACAAATGATTAACAACCTATAAGGGGAGATCAGCAATGTCCACTTAAATCTATATATATGCCAAAATTGACAATACATTAACAATAGAAAGAACACAGAAGTGTCAACTGGTTGAAAATTCACAGAGGAATTAGATACCGTGTTATTTGCAATCAAAAGAAGCTTACAGGCACAAGCTTCGCTCCATTTCCAGACCACTTAAATCAGATTCTTGCAACAAAACTAGATATCATTAGTTGCCCGAGAACTAAAACTCGAACGAAAAATCATATCATCTCTTCTTGAAAACAATTCTGAACCATCCCCAATAGATAGGTTTCGCCTCAAGTGAGATCTACCACCTTTATCATTAACATGAGCCCGTGATTGAGTTCTCCCTTTGCTAACATATCTTCCACCAGTAAATCTTGAACTAAAGCTCCGATTTGATGACTTCACATCAGACTCAACACCATTGGTCTGTTCCCGAGATTCATGTTCCTCATCAGTACCAGCCATGAGCTCCATCAAGTTGCTCCTCACCCCCAAATCGGAATACACTCTCCGTGAGTCCCTTGCAAACCTACTGAGTTTGCCATCCAAATTCTCTCCTTCAATACCATCTTGTTGGGATTTTCTAACTTCAACAGGCCGCCCCATTGTCTCAACCATCAAACACGGATTGTTAAATCCATTCCATGAATGTAGAGGAACTAGTTTACTCAACCCAGTCAACCACTCAACAATCTCTTTCATTGTAGGCCTCCTCTCCCTGCAAGACCTCACACACCTCGCTGCAATCACTGCTAACTGCTTTCTAACTATATGATCCTTAGGGATTGCAATTCTCGGATCAAAAACCGTAACAATCTTCCCTTTCTTAATCAATGGAACCGCCCAATCCACAATGGAAGGAGGTGAAAAACCAACATCAATGGCTTTTCTACCACTAATAATCTCCAACAACAAGATCCCAAAACTGAACACGTCAGTTTTAGTGCTCAAATTATCAGGGGTCACATAACATGGATCTAGATACCCCATAGTCCCTGCGGGCGGGGTTGAACTAAGCCTGTAATTATCAACACCACACCTTAAAGCTAACCCGAAATCGCCTAATCTGGCATTGAAATTTCTATCAATCAACACATTTGCTGACTTAATATCTCTATGAATAATTGCAGGCTTCTCTGAGTGAAGAATCTCTACAGCTTTAGCAATTTGTAAAGCTAATCTTATTCTACGACCCCAATTCAAAGGCCTATTATTAGAATGAAGAACATCATATAAAGTACCATTACACATGAACTCAACAACCAATAAACGATCTTTAGAATCATTAGAGAAGCCTAAGAGATTCACCAGTCGTGGGCTGCGAATCTTGGACAAGATTTCGATCTCATTGTCAACCTCCTGACCGATTTCCTGATTCTTCGACGGTTTCTTGACAGCAACATGACGTCCACGAAGAACAGCCTTGTAGACACAACCGTGGCTGCCTTTACCCAGAAGTTTGTGTTCAGAGAAGCCATTGGTGGCCGCTTCAAGGTCACTGTAATCAAACTGCTGGATCTTGATGGGCTTCTCTTGTTTCTGGGCTGTTTTGGAGGACTGTGTCTGGTGAGAACCAACAGAGGAAGCGGTGGAGATTACAGAGATGGCTGACTCCGCCTTGCAAGATAGGTAACCCATCAAAGAGGTTTTGGTGGTTTTTGAGAGATTCTGTGAGGTGGGTTTGGTGTTTTGATGTTTCAGAGACAGAAATAAATCAAAGATTGAATTTTTAACTACATGAGATGAAGAACAAGAGAAGAAAAAAAAGTTTGTGTTTTTTAAAGGTGTGGAGGAGTTATTGATATTGGATTTTATGTTTGTTTGTTCACTAGAAACTGTTTTTTTGTTTTTTTGATGTGGTGTTATGTTATGTTATGGATTGGTAATGGAGAGATAGAGATTGATGAAATGTGAAGGCATTTTGGGTGTTTGAAGAGGGAGCCCACCAAATTGGAATCCCTAGGTTATTTGTATTTAATAATCTATATATTTGTTGTATTAAGTTTGGTAGATGAAATACAGTTTAGCTTAATTGACCAGTTCTACTTTCTACTTTTGGTTTGGGTTGGTCAACATGTGGGTATAGTGGTAAAGGTAACTTGATAAATTGTAAGTTTTAAGTAATTTATTTGTTTTAATTACTTGCTTACACTAATATTCAATAGGTCTTAATGGACCATTTTTTAATTATAGATTTGAAAATTGTGAGAGGGATAAAATAACAACTTTAAGAATAATTTTTTAAAAAATATGTTTAACTATATAAGAAACTTTTATTTCTTCTTCCAATAAGCTTTTCTCCTGATTATATACTTGCTTATCTATCTTGGTGAGGAGGATTTGAGTCCATATAAAATTGTAAGTGTAGAGAGAGTCTTTTCTCCTATTACGAGAGTAGTTATCCAACTATCCAAGTCATGCTCATAGTGCTTGTTTTAAGCCGATTACAACGAAATTTCGATGCGGTGTCACTCTTGAAAAAAGAAAAAGAAAACTTTCTCTCTACTTGAGTGTTCATTTTCTTCTTTCTTTTTCTTATGTAAAACGAAAAAAATTTCTCTACTTGAGTGTTCATTTTCTTCTTTCTTTTTCTTATGTAAAACAACATTGCATAGTTGCCCTAACTTAACTTATTAACATTTGAGGCCCTCAAGAAAACCCCACCACAAATGAAAACATTTTGGACCCAAAATCTGCCTTGATGAGTGGGCACCAAACATTCATCCACACAACCCCAAAGCAAAGCTATGCTTCAACTCCAATGGAGGCCCCAATATTTTCTTTATTTATTTAAAGTAAATATAGAAGATTACAAGTCACATCCAAATAATGCATTCATTTCTCAATTGCATCCAAGACATCACCAACATTTCCTCTGTGTGTGTGTGTGGCCATAGCAATCAATAACACCCAACTTCTTCCATGGACAACAAGAACACCTTTAATTTTCTTGTTTTGACATTGACAGGGTATCAATATATATATTTGATCAAACCTTCAAAAATATATATAGAACTCATAAAACATCTTACTTACAGTTTATTTGAATATGAAAATTGTTGACGGTGAATTTTGGATTACCACGTGCTCAACAATTATATCAAATTAAATAAAAATAAGAGAATACTCAATGCATGCAAGAGACAGATTTTACGTGGAAAACCCTTGAATGGAAAAAAACCACAATGCCCCAGAGGGCAGGAAAATAATACTATGACTTATTGCTTTGTTACACACTCAGATCTCTCACACAATTGCTCTTTTCTCTCTAGGTTTTCGAACCCCCTTCTCGTGGAGCAGGTGGTTCTATTTATACATGATAATTAGGGTTTCTCTCAGTTTCTCCTGTGTTGGTAATGAGATTTCCTCTTTGATTTGTGTTGGGAATCTGATGTTTGTGATGGATTAGGATTTATTTCCTATTTGGACTTCTCTTGGTCGAGATCAACTTATTCTTCTCCTTAAGACGTAATGTCTCTTAAGTCCTTCCCCTTGGATAACTCTTCGTTGTAAGGAATCTGCTGGATTGGGGATATTGTCCGTTTTCAGCCGAGTAGGTTTATGCGGCGAACACCCCCATCCCTTTTAGTTAATTTCCTTTGGCGAACATATTTCTAGCCTTGGCGAGCATATCTTTGACCTTCACTAATTCGAACGATGTGGCTTGATTGCACGTTGACTGGTCTGCGTTTTCTCTTTGACTTGGTCAAAAGGTGACATGACAACGTTTATCTCCGTATTTTTTGACTTCTTTGATGATGTGTCTTATTGTCGAATATACACATACAACAAAAATGATCCGAAATATAATGATATATAGTAAATACAAATGATATTTATTAAAAGTGGTACATAATATGTAAATCTATATGTCGAATTAATTAATTATATCTTTAGCATCTAATATGTATCTTTAAACAGAATCTGTTGTGTGTTTCTTGTACAAAAACATTATAATTCAACGAACAAAACAATAAATGTGATACTTATAATTTTAATTTTGAAGAAATTAAAAATTAACAAAAACTACATCTTAATATCCATGTATGCCTCAAAGTTAAGACCAGGTATTTTTTTGTTTGAACACATTTTTAGCTTTGAAGTATACTATATGCAATTAATTAATATATTCAATAGTCAATCAAGAGGCTTTTAGGGACTTTCCAATGACTTTCCAATATATGAATAAAATTTGACCTGGAAAAAAAAAAGACAAACTTTCTGGTCAATAATGGTGTGGAAAGATTAAACCAATAAATACATCAGTCATGTTTATATAATTGACTGTTATGATATTGAGAAAAACTGTCTAAATAATCTACAGAAATATTAATAATACTGAAAACTTGTAATATTATGATCAAAAGTTTACCAAATCTCATCCAAATATTTTACTAAGATCATTGAAGATATCACTTCCGGTACTACTTGGTTAATAAATCAATCAAATATCATTGTCCAACGTAGTTTGGTGGTAAATGGTGATTAGTGCTCGTTCAACCTGATAATATCTTATATTCGAGTCACATCACCTTGGGTGGTATAAAAAAAATCAATAAGGTGCCCTAATTTATGAGATAACTGTATTGTTTTAAGGGAAAAATTCATTTCTAACCATTTAAAACATCGAGTAATTATTTATAATCTACTTTCAAATTTTAATTGTTTATAACCTAATTTTTGCGCTATTACTATAATGTCCCAATATAAAACCAGCCATTAAAAAATAAAAATATATATATAAAATATAAAATATAAAAAATATAAAAAAAAAACTCCCTTGGTCTTCTTTTCGTCAAAACCACACCAAACCAAAATCCTAAAGGACTTGTGGACATAGAAGATGAAGAACGGCGTGATGGAAGCCATGGAAGAGGAAAAAGAAAAAAACCATTTTTTACTTTCAAAAAGAAAAATACACATTTATAAAAAATAAAAAATAAATCAAGATTGCACCAGTTAAAAATTAAAACAAAGAATTGCGGAGATGATTAGATGGATTTTGAGATATCCATTTAATCCATTTGAAACACAGAAAGTAGAGATAAAGTACGTGGAAATTGAAGTTTGAGATAATTCATCCCAAAAAGACAAAAAAAAAAAAAATCTTAAAAGGTCACCAATTTTACAACGCTAAAAAATAAATAAATAAATAAATAAAATAAAAATAGCAATAACCAAAATATGCAAGTATATCTAGGGTTTTCTTCTTTTACTTTAATCTTCATGCTACCAGATTTTAAATCAATTTACAGGTAACAAAATCTATAAATATCATTCTTTTAACAAACATAAAGCAAAGGTATCTTCTTTCGACATTCATTTCATTTAATTAGCAGTCTGCTTCCAAAAAAAATAAACAATAATACTAATGGTCAGTTATGAAAAGCATACTGACCGTCTTCAAAGCCTGATTTTTGATAGTCTTATATATTGCATAGTAGTATAAGAGAAGGAAGGAGAAAGTATAAGAGAAAGAAGGAAAATGAAGTACATATCTCGTGGAAGAGAAGAAGAATAAAGGAAAAATATTTTTAAAAAAAATAATTAAAAAATTATGTTAGTGGTGGCATTTATGTAATTTTGGCTAGGGATCGAGTGACATTCATACTTTTTTTTTTTTTTTTCTTCATTTTATTGCGTGAAATATAACTAAAATTTATAAATGATTAAATGGCATTTGGAATAGATTTAACGTTACTTTTTTGATAGTTGATATTGTTCTCTCAGTTCATTTATTGTTAAAAAATGAAAAAGGAAAGAAAATAACGCAACAATAAATTTATAGAGAAATGATAAGACTGTGAGTTCGAGTTTTGTCTCTCTCCACTAATTCCTAAATTTATAATAATTCAAATAATAATAATGATCAAACACTAAACATGAGTTGACTGGCATTCTTCACGAATGCGCCCAAGGCTGCATACTCTTCAAATGCTCGAACATCGATTTTTAGTTTGGCAAATTGTGGGAAGAACAACCAAAGTCCGGTAGTCATCACGAATAACACCGTCAAAGGCCCCGATATCAGCCTCGGCAACCGCCACTTGCCGTTCACAGCCTTTTTCATAGCAACCTCAACCATCAAACAAACCCCATGAAGGAGGAAGAACACCGCGACCTCCCCCGTGGGCTTCATGCGTCCCAAGTAGTAGAAAACGAGCTCGTGCATGAGACCGGAGACCAAAAAGGTGGCGAAAATGGCGGGGAGTGCAGCCCACGTGTGACCCACAGCACGTGCAAAGACACTAAAGGTGGGCTTGTATACGGTCGGGCGTAAGATAGATGTGACCATAAGGTTCCATCTCTTGCCCCAAAAGTCCTGCAGTGATGTGGCGAGAAATGGTTCGTTGAATTGGGGCTCGAGCTCGAGTCCCAAAACGGCTCGAGCAAGGTATGCACTCACTGCTAGAATGATTTCAAGTAGGAAATAAATGTGAAAAGCGTAGAGAAGCAAAATTAATGTGGGATGCAAATAGTCACTATAGTCATAGACATGAATCAAAACAGCCAAAATTAGACCTTTTATTGCATAATTTAGAAGCCTTTGTTTTGGTTTCTTATTTTCTTGAGATTGGTTGTTGTGTTTGTTTTTGTTTTGGTCATTTTGGTGAGATGGGTTTGTGATTTTGATTGGGAGGCAAGAGACAGCAACAAAGAGAGGGAGAGAGATTAATGGGTCAGAACACAAAGGGCCCAAACCAAAAGCAAAAAGCAAGAGCTTGAAATTTGCAAGCCAACCAATGAAGAAAGCTGTGGTGCCACCAAGATGGCTAGAGTAGAGAAGGAGAGGGAGGTAGAGGAAGAGACACACAATTGGGATAACAAAAATGAGTCTCTTGACACCTTTTGAGATCAATTTACCAATTGCATAGCAATAACATAGAGATATTGTCACTGTGAGCCATACCTTGATGAAGTTTCTGATCTCATCATGATCATGATCATGAACATGAACATGATCACCACCCACCATTTGTTGTGATAACCTTATCGGAACTTCTGGTGATAAGAGAGTTGAAGAAGAAGAGGGGTTTTGGATCTAATAGGCATGGACTTGGGATTTTAATGGTATTTTATATTGAGAAAGACAGATGAAGATTCCTGGTAAAAGTGACTTTGATGTCTTTTGTATTTATTGCTTTCATTTTCATTTAAAATCGTGGTCAATATTTCAACGCAAGCTCAAAACTTCACCTACCAGTTTTGAACCATAAATTACCAGAAAGTCAACTAGTTACGATATCTAAATGATTGGTAAAAGAATTTAGGGTTTAGGGGGAATTGCACAAACATCCCCATGATGTTTGATAAAATTGTACGGATATGACAGTTTTGGTCCTATACACACAAACTTCCTTCAACATTTGAAAATTGTTGCACAAATATCCCCTACCATTAGATGGATCCGTTAGTCAATGGTCAAAAGTGTAAAAAGTCTAAAATACCATATATTTTTATTTTAAATAAACTAAAAAAAAATTAAAAATAAGATAAAAAATATTTAAAAAAATCTTTTAAAAAACATGAATGTATCTTAAATTTGAAACCTAAAAATAAAAATTCATCTTCTTCAAAAAAAAAAAAAAAAAAAAAAAAGTTTGTGCAATTCCCCCTTAATTTTAAATAAATTTAAATTTTAAAATTTATTTATTATTTAATTGTTTAAGAAACTATTTTTTTTTAATTGTAAAGATGCATTTTTTTTTCCAGGTTTCAGATTTAAAATACATACATGTTTTCTAAAATATTTTTTTAATATATTTTTATCTTTTTTTTTAGTTTATTTAAAATAAAAATAAATTGTATTTTAGACTTTTTACACTTTTTACTATGGACTAACGGATCCATCTAACGGTAGGGGATGCTTGTGTAATAATTTTCAAATGTTGAGGGAAGTTTGTGTATATATAGCCAAAACTGCTATATTCGTGTAATTTTATCAAACCTCGAGGGATTTTTGTACAATTCCCCTAAGAATTTAATGAATAAAGCTGAAAAAACTCTTGTTGGTGTAAGTTGCAAGGGAGTTTAATTATTGCATTGAAGTCATCTCAAATTTTAGATAGCCACCGCCTGTATCACGTTCTATTTTATATTTGATTAAACGAGGGGCATGCTTGATCAGTATCACATTTGAATAATCTTATAACTTTTTAGATCCAACTCATTTTAAAACTTTGGATCCAATTTAAAACTGTCTTTATTTCTCTATAAAATTTAGTACAATCCATAGAGAAAACAAAAATGGTAAAAAATAGATATTTGCTATAACATTTGTAAATCTAATTACAGTTAGAATTACATGTCAATTGCTTAGAGTCTAATTAACATGAACCGATCATGGGATGGGGATTGGCCTTAAAATAATGTTTGTACAACTTAGTGTTTCCAAAATGCATGGTATCCATATAATTTAATAGGAATCATACGTAAAACAAGCTTAATAAAGAAATGAATAATATCTCACAATAGACGAGATGAGATTGATTCAGTGGTAAACCCCTCACACCCATATCACGAAGTCGTGGGTTCGAGTCCCCCCAAAAAATAATAATAATATCTCACAATAGATATCATATCAAAAACCTTTTTACGACATTTAGTAAAATGTCATTACAAAGGAAATCATAAAAGAATCTCAATCTACTACGGTATGTCTCCAATACCACAAAAAAAAATGCCGCATAAGAACTGTTTTGAAAATATATAAAAATGCCGTATAAGAAATGTTTAGGGACAAACAAAAAATGTCATATAAGAGATGTTTTGGGAGCCAAAACATGTCGTATAATACTTATTTTGGGACGGCCAAAAAAGGCCACGTAAATTGAGTTTTGAGATCAAACAAATGCCGCAAATGCAACAATTATTCCAAATGAAAAGCTATTTAAATTGAACAAAAATAAAATGAAAATAAGCCAAATATAATATAGGGTTTAAAGTGGTTGTAGTTACACAAATCCATTTTGAAAAAGTGCTATATATAGGGGGTCGAACTACATGTTATGTGAATCGGGTCAGGTTGTGTTAGGCCCAAGGCAACTTGATTGAGCTTGTCGGATGGGCGATGTCGTCTCCTTGCTAAACCTGCAAAACAATGTCTATCGACTTGGGGTGGATACCTTCCTCGTTGAACTTGCGAATGAAATTAGAACAGAATAACACAAATAAAATGATAGATGTGGGTTAGATTTCTTAGCCTTAAGTGTGCTTGGGCTGAGCAATGACTGATAAAGAATAACGATTGTGATTTGGATCAAATTATGGTTGCCGGAATGTATTAGATAAGAATTTCAATACGCTTTTCTAAGCTTTTCTTTGGAAAAGAATCGAGAGACCGTCTCTGTGATGGAACCTGGTTATTTATAGGCCAAATCTCTCCAACGTTCACCTACTGTTGGTTTTGATTGTGGGGAGGATTTTGTGGAGAGATTCTCTCTCACCTGAATCCGACGGTTACCACCTCAGTAAGTGGTGGCTGGAGTTGGACTGAGTCAATTGGCCAACTTTCAACTGATCAGACCTTTGGATCAACCCACTATACATGGGTTTTGGACAGGATCCAATAATGAAGGGCTGGGCCTTAAACGTTTGGGCCTATAGGCCATTTTTGGCTACCACACTATATACCCCTATTTCCTCATATTAACATATCATTGGAATAACATCAAATTTAATATCCAAAAAATAATAGCATCAAATTGTTTCAAAAGTAATCTTTAAATCTCACATAGTCTACTGCCACATGCTTTTTACATAGTCTACTATCAGCCTATCCTATAACATATCTAAACTTAGTCTAAGATAACATAGTTTTTAACCTTCCCGATAAAACTTATAACTGTATGATCAAGAACTTGAAACATTGAGGTTGGGCCAATTACCCAAGAAGCCTGAGAAGCGGAAAACCTGCAAGAGTTTTCAGAGCAGAAAAATCATAGAATAAATCAGTCAAATTCAAACAAGATTTTCACCAAGATTTCAATAAAGAAAATGAACAATAATTGATGAACAGCATGTATGAATTTAGTAATACATTATTTTCTACAGCCTCAACCATATATAAGAATATATCAGAAACATTGCATGTTCTTCCTAACATAAATGAAGAGCATAAGCAAAAAAATACATAAATTTGAAAACCTGGTAGGAGGTGAATGAAATCAACATATTTATTATCTTATATGCCACAACATTGAATCAGGCTAGACGAAGTAACTCAAAATATTCATAAAATGTCAAAACCTACCTGATTCCAGTTTGTTTTAGAGGAGCAAGGACCAGAGGTGGCATGGGCATTTCTAAATCTTTGGCTGCCGTACTTAAAGATAGTGGTTCACCAGAACTTGACAAATTTTTGCTGGAACAATCTCTAGTAATATTATCAGATAAGTGAGACCTGATTGACTTGGTCAGCAATCTCAAACAAGCTTCTGATTCCTACTACTTAGGAGATTGTGATGACTGGGAAAATGGAAAAAATCCATAAACTACAGTTTGCCAGAATGAAGAATTGGATATTCATACACAAACAAGAGGGCCCATAAATGGAAAAGGAAATAATTAAGAACAAGTTAACCAATAATATATCTAAAATATCCCTAACAAATATCATTGCAGAAACAAGAAATAAATCCCACAAGATTCTTTGTTAAAAAGATGTCACAATAACATGATTATGTATGTCTGCCTATCGGACCATGAGACAGAGCATATATAGATAGATAGAGAGATGGGAAGGTAGACAGCATCCTGAAGCTCTTGAAGGGTATCTCTAATACGATCACCTTTTGCAATATAATATCTTCAACAATGTCATAAGAAATCTGCAAGAGAACCACATAGTGATGAGAAAACGATCCTTCGTTACCGTATATTGGTTCCCGGTCTCACTGCTCTTGGTGAGGTTCATATCACATAGTTTTTTCATTGAAAAGAATAAACAGAAGCAAATTTAAAAAGAAAATCCAACATCATCTAATTTCACAAACCTCACTTCAATTGATGTGAAGGGATAACATTTTAGTTAATTAAAGTCTGAATGATAGAAAGAGGACCACGAATCTGAGAGAAATTTTAAAGAAAGGGAAAGCATAAGAAGTTGATTAAACCAAATGCAAAAATAAAACACCATATAGTGTGAGAGACATCTTACTTGCTCAACTAAATTACTCATCCTGACATTAGTTTAAAATGCTAAACAAGAGTAACTAAATTACTTGCTCAACTAAATTGCTTTCTGCAGAAAACAGTAACTAAATTGAACAAGGACCATAAGGAGTGCTAAACAAGAGTCAAACTTTCAAAATGGTCTATAAATATAAAATTTTCTAGAAAGAAAAAGCTAATGTACAAATCGATATTTGAAGCCACAAGGACAACTGAAACTTAGAAAGCACAATCAATGTAGACCACAAAAAATTATATGAAATATATAATTTCTCCCCAAAGCAGACACACCAATTGCAACTAGAGGCTTGAATTCAATGCTTATATAGTACAATAGTGTGAAAAAGTAAGTTAAATGCAGCTAATTCAAGTAGCATAAATTCAGCATATGCTTTGTTTTATTCAGCGAAAACTTAAGCAGATCATATGGACTAGGCAACAAACTACAAGCAATAATGCAAGCATCAACAGTAACATAGGCCATAGCGAGAGACTGACATAAATTAATAGCATTTGATCTCTGCTCAGCAGTAAGCTTGTACATTCTCATTCTCTCATTATCAAAACTCTCAATTTCTAATGACGCATTCTTATCAGAACGCATAGGCTTCCTCCGGACACTACCTGCGAATCAAATCGCGCCCTTCACTCCCAGGCATATCTATTTCCATCCTTGGAAGCTCGGTAACCAAAAACCCCACCACAAATGGGTGCTTCACCATTGGAAAAACCACTGCCATGTGCTCAGACACAACTTGTACCTAACAAATTTTTAATCAAATTAACATCTATATTACCTACTATAAAAACAGTAACTATCTTCAATTTCATTATTAGAATTATATGAACAATTCATAATGAACAAAATGAACAATATCATCTCTAGAATTTAGTCAACAAAATCACCTACAAATGAAATTTGTGGAAAACTGCATGCATCAACATAGGAATCGAATCTCTACTGATATGATTACATCCAATCCCTCTAACAACTATCATCCAAAGCTACTAAATCAAGCCCCAACAACATACAAGTAAATCAAAGAGTACCTTTTCTTCTTCACTACCGGCCAGTCAACTCTCTCTCTCTTTTTCCCTTTTCTATTTTGCTCCTAGCATTATCAAAACCCAGAAATCAACACATAATACATCTAGGGATTTCAATTAAAATGAAAAAGAAACGAAAACAACAGGAACCATGAGACAAAAATTCACATTTTCATTCTCTTTCATTCACTTTGTAGACAAATAAACAGCTAACAAAAATGCAAATCTGTCACACCAAGAGAACCCAATATACAAGAAGATAAAGCTACATTCAACATTTAATAGGAAAAAAAAATTATAAACGTGAAAAAATAATAATAATAATAAAGTGTAGGTAATACAGCTCTGACACTTAACCATAAGATGATAAGATTGTTAAGGATGTATTGGCTTAGGGAATACACACAATCAAATCACACAAGCAAAAGAAAAATAAGAGACACGAGATTTTACGTGGTTCAACGTAAGCCTACATCCACGGAGCGCACCTGCACTCAATTTCCACTATGAAATCGGTGTTTACAATAGTGAAGCACTATCTCTCTCCTTACAGCTCTCAATATTCTTTTCTCTCTTCTTTATGCAGCACACTGTTACACATAAGAATTACATGAGTATTTATAATAAAGTCTAGTCTAAGACTAGTAGGAATCCTTTCCTAAATAAAACAATAAAACACTCCTAAGTAAAATAGAGAACCAATCCTAAACATAATAGGATTCAGGCTTCACAACCCAACAATCTCCCACTTGAAGACTGAAACAAGAGTAGACTTCTTCCTCCTCCTTCGATGACTAGTGGATAGGTACGGTGCACTCATCCTCCTCCGTCTTCAACCTTGAAGACCCACTGAAGCTGGGCACAGCTCCAGTTTCTCTGTAGTGACTGGCTTTGTTAACATGTCAGCCGGATTCTTACTACCTGCTATCTTCACAAGTTTTAACACACCTTCTTCGATTAACGAACGAATGAAATGGTAGCGCAGGTCTATATGCTTGGTCCTAGAATGGAATGCCGAATTCTTGGCCAAGTGTATCGCACTTTAACTATCACTGTGCAACACATTCATCACTTGTTCGAATCCCAACTCTGCTAATAACCCCTGTAACCATATAAGCTCCTTGCTAGCTTCTGTCACAGCCACATACTCTGCTTCAGTTGTAGATATTGTCACTATCTTCTGCAACTGAGAAATCCAACTAATCGCGGTACTAGCCATTGTGAACACATATCCGGTGGTACTTCTTCTATGATCCACCTCCCTAGTAAAATCTGAATCCACATAACCTTCCATCTTGAGTTCGTCTCTTCTGAAGGTTAGACATCTCTCTGTCATACCCCGCAGGTATCTTAGGATCCACTTCACGGCCTCCCAGTGAGGCTTGCCTGGATTTGACATATATCCGCTCACAATTCCCACTGCTTGGGAAATATCTGGTCTTGTGCAAGTCATGGCATACATTAGACTTCCAATAGCTGAAGCATAAGGGACTTTAGCCATGAAGTCCTTCTCATCTTCTGTCTTCGGACTCTGGTCCTTGGACAACCTGAAATGACTAGCCAAAGATGTTCTTACCGATTTTGCATCACCCATGCTGAATCTCTGCAACACCTTCCGAACGTACTCAGCTTGAGAAAGCTTCAATGTACCCTCTTGTTTGTCTCTGCTAATTCTCATTCCAAGAATCTGCTTTGCTGCACCTAAATCCTTCATCTCGAACTCACTTGAGAGTTGCTTTTTCAAATTGTTAATCTCTTCTAAATCTGCACCAGCTACTAACATGTCATCAACATAAAGTAGCAGAATAATAAAACTTGATTTAACCTTTTTGAAGTAGCAGCAGTGGTCAGCATTGCATCTGAAATATCTATTGTCTTGCATAAACCCATCAAACTTCTTGTACCACTGTCGAGGAGCTTGTTTTAAGTCATACAAGCTCTTTGTCAACCTACACACCAACTCTTCCTTGCCCTCTTCCGCAAATCCCTCCGGTTGCTTCATGTATATTTCTTCCTCCAAATCACCATGAAGAAAGGCAGTCTTTACATCTAACTGCTCCAAATATAATCATTTCGCTGCGACAATGCTTAATACTAACCGGATCGTAGTTAGTTTAACAACAGGAGAAAAAATTTCAGAGTAGTCAATACCTTCTATTTGTTGGAAGCCTTTGACCACTAGTCGTGCCTTGTATCTCTTGAAACCATCATGTTCCTCTTTGATTCGAAACACCCACTTATTCTGTAGGGCTTTCTTTCCTTCAGGCAACTTGGCTAACTCCCAAGTTTGATTAGAAATCAACGACCTCATCTCATCCTTCATTGCAAGCTCCCACTTGCTCGCATCTTTTCCCTGATATGCCTCATCATAGCATTCAGGTTCCCCTGCATCTGTCAACAGCATGTATTGCAAGTACTTCCTATTTGGTATAGGAGTTCGAGTTGATCTTCTTACTGCACTCTCAGCCTGTGTCACTGTAATGTCTCTATGTGGGATAGGATCATAAACATGGAGCGGCACACCTTGTTCTTCATCATTCTGATTAACTAGTTCCACGACCCTGTTATCTGACACATCATTCGGCCCAAAGTACTCGGGCTCTTCCGGCTCAGACACCTGTGTGTTTCTGTCTTTGTACATAACCCTTTCATTAAAGACAACATCCCTACTTCTGATCATCTTATGGTTTTGGTCATCCCACAGCTTGTAACCAAATTCATCTTCTCCATAGCCCACCAAAGTACACTTCACTGACTTGGCGTCTAGCTTATTCCTCGCATGATCACCTATATGTACATAAGAAACACACCCAAACACTTTAAGATGAAAAAGTTTTACCTCTTTCCCAGTCCAGATCTCTTCTGGTATAGCGAGGTCCAAAGGCTTTGATGGTCCTCTGTTGATCAAAAATGCTGCTGTATTGACTGCTTCTGCCCAGAACTGTTTTGGTAACCCTGAATGTAACCTCATGCTTCTAGCTCTCTCAGTCAATGATCTGTTCATTCGTTCTGCTATCCCATTTTGTTGTGGGGTTCCAGGAACCGTTCTACTGAGTTTTATCCCGCTCAGATAGCAAAACTTCTTGAACTCACTGTCTTCATATTCTCCACCATTGTCTAAATGTAGCTTTCTGATCTTTAACCTTGTCTCGTTCTCAACCCTAGCTTTCCATCTCTTGAAAGCATCAAACACCTCAGACTTGTGTTTTAGAAAATAAACCCATACCTTCCTGGAATGGTCATCAATGAATGTGACGAAATACTGTTTACCTCCGATTGACGAGACTGAAGCTGGACCCCAAACATCGGTGTGCACTAGTTCCAGCTTCTCTTTTGTTGGTATCCTTCCGGTCTTCTTAAAGCTCACTCGCTTCTATTTTCCTAACACGCAGCTCTCACAGAAATCAACCTCAACACTCTTCAAATCTGGCAACTTACCTTTCGAATGTAGACACTTCAGCCCCTGACTACTCATGTGCCCAAACCTCTGGTGCCACAAGTTTGGATCATCTTTACCTTCCGCCATAGCGATTGAACCATAACCATCCGTGGTTGTGTAAAGCGACCCGTTCTTATTTCCTCGGGCGATTGTCATAATACCCTTCGAAATCTTCCACTTATCATCAGTGAAAGTCGTCATGTAACCCTCTGACGCCAGTTGCCCAATGGAGATCAAATTCTTCCTTAAATCTGGTATGTGTATCACGTTGTTAAGCTTCCAAACTGACCCTTTCAGCTGAATCTTCACATCTCCCTTCCCGGTAATGTTGCATGCTTGATTGTCACCAAGATACACCTTACCCAAATTTTCGGAGACATAATTCTCGAACAACTCCCTGTGAGGTGTGGCATGGAATGACGCTCCTGAATCAAGAACCCAAGACTCCGTCTTACTTTCCAACGAGCAGATGAGGCAGTCATCTGACTCCTCTGACACACAGTTCGCACTGCTCTTGCCCTTATCTTTCTTCTCAGATCTGTACTCATACGAGAAGTGGCATTTCTTACCACAGTTCCAGCACTCTACATCTTTCTTGTTTCGTTACTGATTTCCTGAATAGTTGACCTGATACCTGGATTTAGACTTACCTCTTGACTTTGATCTTTCTCGTTGATTCGTGTTCCGATTTCTGTTTCTGCTTTCTCTACCTTCCATATTCAATGCTGAAGATGTAGACGCTCCAAATCCCTTTTCACGCATCCTGATTTCTTCAGTCATAATCATGTTCACAACCTGTGAGAAATCCAATTTTTCTTTCCCGAACAAGTTGGCAATTGACTGACATGTCATCTTCCAACTTTCTGGCAATTGGGTGAGCATAAACACCGCCAAGAATTCTTCATCGAAACCCATAGACACAGAAGTTAACCCATCCTTCACTTCGTTGAATTGGTTTAGATACTCTCTGAAACCCTAACCTTCCGTCATCTTTAAATTTGATAGCTTCTTGACAAGATGGACTTTCCTTACCGCAGAAGGCTGTTCATACAGGTTTGATAAAGTCTTCATCAGATCTCTGGCAGTTAGCTGATCCTTTACGTTAAAAGCGACCTGCTTCGTCAAACTGAGACGAATTGCTCCCAATGCTTTCCTATCTAAAAGTTCAAGATCCTTTTCATCCATGTTCTTCGGCTTCCGCTTCTTTGACCAATCTTCATCGGTCATAGTTGCCGGCTTCTCTTTTATCGGCCAATGCAGGTCCTTCTGGTACAGATAATCCTCCATATACATCTTCCAAAAACTAAAATTTATCCCATTGAATTTCTCAATCTTGTGAGAATCCTTCTCCGATCCCATTACTTCAACTCAAACCAAGAACGGCAAGCAATCTGAACTGGTCAACGAAAAAAAAAAGTCAAACCTAGATGGAATCCAACCGAAATCCAAAACTTTCCGTTTCAATGTCAAAGGTACTGGATTTGGAAGATTTTTCCACGCTGAGTCTGCTGGTGGTATCGGTTTTCTCAGATTCGTGACGGATCGGCGTAGATCTGACAATAACCGTTCGTTTCTTCAAAACTTCGACGGCTGATTTGAGGACTTTCTGGTGCTCGGTTGATGACGACCTAGAAGACAATCTTGAAGATCATCTATTTCTGCTTCTTTTGGTGGTGGTGGTGTCGCTCAACTCGCCGGCGGAAATTGGGCGGCGAAACGGCTCCTCTTCAACCTTCGTCGGCCGATTTGACCACTTTTCGATGATCTTTTGACGACAGACCAGAAGGGAAACTTGTAGATAGGCACTTTCTGATTCTAATGGTGTGGGAGGTGACAACTCACTCTCCGTGGCCGGTGGTAACTCCTCCGGCGGCTACTGTTCCGGCGGTGGCTGCTCCGGCGGTGCGTCAGCTGCACGGCTACTGTTCCGAACTCCTGGAACCTTGTGCTATAGAATCCTCAACTCTAGATCCTATACACCCTAAGCCTCGAAACCAAAGCTCTGATACCAGTTGTTAAGGATGTATTGGCTTAGGGAATACACACAATCAAATCACACAAGCAAAAGAAAAATAAGAGACACGAGATTTTACGTGGTTCAGCATAAGCCTACATCCACGGAGCGCACCTGCACTCAACTTCCACTATGAAATCGGTGTTTACAATAGTAAAGCACTATCTCTCTCCTTACAGCTCTCAATATTCTTTTCTCTTTTCTTTATGCAGCACACTGTTACACATAAGAATTACATGAGTATTTAACTATTTATAATAAGGTCTAGTCTAAGACTAGTAGGAATCCTTTCCTAAATAGAACAATAAAACACTCCTAAGTAAAATAGAGAACCAATCCTAAACATAATAGGATTCAGGCTTCACAACCCAACAAAGATTCACATTCTCTACCAAAATCAAAAAATTGACATATAAATAAAAACAAAATAACCACCAAAATTTGAAGAAAAAAAAAATTCCAAAAAAAGCTATTATGTAGTTGAAATTAAGAAGCAAAGCTACCGAAATTAAATAATTCAAAATTTAAACTAAAAAAATATACATTAATAGCAAGAAACGTGGGTTTACCTGTTGAAAGTTGAAACACAGAAACAACAAGAAAACGAGAGAAACAAGTATGATTTTATTAGATAAGATATACAAGTATGATTTCATGACAACACTAAATTATATATACCTAAGATCTCAAGCTAATATACAGCAAGATTTTATTACATAAGGCAGAAACTTTTCTTCCTTTAATTAATTGATGTGGTCAACTGGTCCTAGTCCACGAGCTGTTCTTTTTCTTGTACCTAAATACTATTTTCATAGACATAAAAAATACAACCGGAAATTTAACAAATATTAAACTAGACAAGATGATCTCTTAAATAAATCCTCAAAGCCCAACATGGAATAAGGCAGCTAATGCTACATACTCATCCAACGCACTAACATAAGCCTTGTACCTTTTCAGTGGGGCAAAAAAGAGCCAAGATAAGGTAACCAACAAGAATCCAAGTGTCAAAAACACGGAGATCAACCATGGAAAATGCCACTTCTTGAACGTCTTCTTGAGTTCAATCTCAACAGCTACCCACATTCCATGAAGGAGAAAGAAGCATGTCATCTCCCCCGTGGGTTTTACGCGCACCATATGATAGAACATTAGCTCGTGAAAGAGACCAGACACAAAAAATGTTGCCACAATTGCTGATGGTGTATCCCACTTGCTCCCTAAGACGCGAGTGAACATCTTGGTGGGTTGGTGTACAGTAAGGCGAAGGATGTCTGAGGCCATGAGGTTCCATCTTTGGCCCCAAAAGTTTTGTAGAGAAGTGGATAGGTATGGTTCATTGAAAGTTGGCTCAAGCTTTAGTCCTAACAATGCTCCAGTTAAGGCAGAGATCAAGACTAGGGTCATTTCAACAAGTAAGTAAAAATGTAGACAAGTGAAACACAATACCATCTTTGGATTGATGTGTTCCCAATAATTAGTATTAGTGTATACTACCATTGCCAAAATTAGACCCTTGATTGCATATACTAATATTGGAGAGCCATTTTTAGGCTTTTTATTAAGAGATGGGTGGTCTTTATTTTGACCATTTGGAGGTGGGTTTTGTTGGAGCTTGATAGGCAGAGAAGCAACAGCCAAGAAAACTGCAAGGGAAATAGATGGGTTTGAAGACAAAGGGCCCTTACCAAAAGCAAAGAGTAAAAGCTTGAAATTTCCAAGAAAACTAATGGTGAAAGAGGTGATGGAATTGAGATGGAAAGAGTAGAGATCTAAAGGAAGATACACAAAGAGAACAACAATTGGTAACACAAAAAGGAGTCGTTTGATACCTTTAGAGATTTTGTTGCCAAATGCATAGCAGCAGCATAGAGATAGCAACACAATGAACCATAAGATCATGAAGTTCCTGAGTTCAACCTCCATCTTCTTATGGTAAAATTCAAGCTCCATTTTTTTATTCTAAGAGTAGAGTTTGCTTGCATGAACTTGGAAGAATATATATATATATATATCGTTAGAATTACGTGGTTAGACCGTAATTAATGTTCTAGTTAAGACATAGTTAGGTGTGTTTAATTACTATGTTAGATGGGTGTTAGTTGATAGTTGTACTTAAGATGACGGCGACACCACGACGACAAGTGATAGAGTCATATCAGTTTCGGTTTGTTTTGAAACCAAGTCATAGTGATTTAATTTGTGTTGTGAAATTGTATTTGCATTTGAATGGATTAAGTTGATTTGTGAAGTGATTGTGAATTTGTTTGAATCTAGAACCGGTTTTGTGTTTGTGGGTTTGAGTGTGTGGACAGTGGATTTGGAGAAGATGAACATTGATAGTCGAGACTCCAGACATTTTTTTTTGTAATTACAAATTGTTTTAATTTCTTTTTAAAAAAAAAATCAATTTTTTATTTAATATATATATATGCTGAACTGGCGAATTTGTTGAATTGGATGAATTTTTTTTCCGATTTTGCTTTTCATTTTTTAAATTTCAGTTTCTTGGTATGTTTGATGGTGGAGGATTCCGGGTCTTGTGTTTGGTGGTGATGTCTTGAGTGTGTGTGTGTGTTGGTGGTGTGTTTGCCTGTTTGGTGGTGGTGGTGGTGTGGTAATTATGAATCTGGGTTTAGGGTTTGGTCGAAGATTATGAAATGTTTGATGTTGAACCCAAAAATGGGTTCCTATTTGGAGCATTTTTTTTTTTTTTTGTTTAAAATAAAAATCAGGGGCAATAAGTTCCATTTTTTTCTTTCTAAGAGTTTTGATTGGTTTGGATCTAAGAGTAGAGTTTGCTTGCATGCACTTGGAAGAATATATATATTATATATATTGTTAGAATTATGTGGTTAGACTGTAATTAATGTTCTAGTTAGGACATAGTTAGGTGTGTTCAATTACTGTGTTAGATGGGTGTTAGTTGATAGTTGTACTTAAGACGATAGCGATACCACCACGACAAGTGATAGAGTCATATCAGTTTCGGTTTGTTTCGAAACCTAGTCATAGTGATTTAATTTGTGTTGTGAAAACGTATTTGCATTTGAATGGATTAAGTTGATTTGTGAAGTGATTGTGAATTTGTTTGAATGAACTGGTTTTGTGTTTGTGGGTTTGAGTGTGTGGATAGTGGATTCGGAGAAGATGAAAAGTGATAGTCGAGACTCGAGACATTTTTTTTGTAATTACAAATTGTTTTAATTTCTTTTTAAAAAAAATTAATTTTCTTATTTTTAAAAAATATATATGCTGAACTTGCGAATTTGTTGAATATGATGAATTTTTTTTTCTGATTTTGCTTTTCATTCTTTAAATTTCAGTTACTTGGTGTGTTTGATGGTGGAGGATTATGGGTCTTATGTTTGGTGGTGATGTCTTGAGTGTGTGTGTGTGTGTGTTGGTGGTGTGTTTGCCTGTTTGGTGGTGGTGGTGGTGTGGTAATTATGAATCTGGGTTTAGGGTTTGGTCGAAGATGATGAAATGTTTGATGTTGAACCCAAAAATGGGTTCCTGTTTGGAGCATTTTTTTTTTTTTTTTGTTTAAAATAAAAATCAGGGGCAGCAAGTTCCATTTTTTTCTTTCTAAGAGTTTTGATTGGTTTGGATCTAAGAGTAGAGTTTGCTTGCATGCACTTGGAAGAATATATATATTATATATAGGGTTCAAAAAATATTTGTCACTATTTCAACCTGTTTTTGTAAGAATATCACTGGTTTACTAATTTAAGTTTAAAAGGCACCTATTTAGGTGATCAGACAAAAATACCCTCATTTTGTCTGTTTGTGTCTTTTCAAACGTGGAGAGAAAAAAGTTGAGAGAGCGAGAACAGTGGAGAGAGAAAGTATCGTTGCAAGAAATCCGACTGTAAATTTCACAGCGACACCCTTGTTCGAGCTTAGGTTTGATTTGATTTGATTTGTGGTTGATTATGTTTGTATGATGAGGTTAGGTTAGGGTTTTAGTTTCAGAAAAGAGTTGTTTTAAGGACGATAAATTTCTGGGTTTCCGTGACTTTTTCAAGTGTCTCGTGACTTTTATATAGTGTCCTGTGACTTTTGTATAATGTCCCGTGACTTTTGATAAGTGTCCCGTGACTTTTGTATAAGTGTCCCGTGACTTTTGTATAATGTCCCGTGACTTTTGATAAGTGTCCCGTGACTTTTGTATAGTATCCTGTGACTTTTGATAAGTGTCCCGTGACTTTTGTATAGTGTCCCGTGACTTTTGTATAAGTGTCCCGTGACTTTTGTATAGTGTCCCGTGACTTTTGATAAGTGTCCCGTGACTTTTAATACACATCCCGTGACTTTTCATACATCTCCCATGACTTTTATTACTGTTCCCGTGACTTTTACTACACCTCCCATGGCTTTTCATACACTGGTCCAGCCTTTTTGTTCGAGCCTTTTCTCCGAGCCTTTTCAATTAGATTCAAAATTCACACAACTAGCTTAAGGTTTATGAAAGACTCTGAGAACAAATGAAAAGGAACCCAGCTTAAGGTTTTAAACTGAAAAAAAAAGCTAATTATCCAATGAAGTTGCATTGATAATGTTATGGTGTTCAACTTCCATTGGAGGTCTGTTATAAAAGAAGGTGAAAAGAATAAAATATCAGAAAACTTTAAAGTAAGAAAGAGAATGTGTAAAGTAAGGGCAATTTTGGTAGTTCACCATAATAGGTGTCTTTTAAACTTAACTTATTAAAACAGTGACTTTGTCACCAAATCAGTTCAAAAAGGTGACATTTTCCACCATTTCCACATTATATATACTGTTAGAATTATGTGGTTAGACTGTAATTAATGTTCTAGTTAGGACATAGTTAGGTGTGTTCAATTACTGTGTTAGATGGGTGTTAGTTGATAATTGTACTTAAGACGATAGCGATACCGGCCACCACGACAAGTGATAGAGTCATATCAGTTTCGGTTTGTTTCGAAACCTAGTCATAGTGATTTAATTTGTGTTGTGAAAAAGTATTTGCATTTGAATGGATTAAGTTGATTTGTGAAGTGATTGTGAATTTGTTTGAATGAACTGGTTTTGTGTTTGTGGGTTTGAGTGTGTGGATAGTGGATTCGGAGAAGATGAAAAGTGATAGTCGAGACTCGAGACATTTTTTTTGTAATTACAAATTGTTTTAATTTCTTTTTAAAAAAAATCAATTTTCTTATTTTAAAAAAAATATATATGCTGAACTTGCGAATTTGTTGAATATGATGAATTTTTTTTTCTGATTTTGCTTTTCATTCTTTAAATTTCAGTTACTTGGTGTGTTTGATGGTGGAGGATTCTGGGTCTTGTGTTTGGTGGTGATGTCTTGAGTGTGTGTGTGTGTTGGTGGTGTGTTTGCCTGTTTGGTGGTGGTGGTGGTGTGGTAATTATGAATCTGGGTTTAGGGTTTGGTCGAAGATGATGAAATGTTTGATGTTGAACCCAAAAATGGGTTCCTGTTTGGAGCATTTTTTTTATTTTTTTTTTGTTTAAAATAAAAATAAGGGGCAGCAAGTTCCATTTTTTTCTTTCTAAGAGTTTTGATTGGTTTGGATCTAAGAGTAGAGTTTGCTTGCATGAACTTGGAAGAATATATATATTATATATATTGTTAGAATTATGTGGTTAGACTATAATTAATGTTCTAGTTAGGACATAGTTAGGTGTGTTCAATTACTGTGTTAGATGGGTGTTAGTTGATAGTTGTACTTAAGACGACAGTGATACCACCACGACAAGTGATAGAGTCATATCAGTTTCAGTTTGTTTCGAAACCTAGTCATAGTGATTTAATTTGTGTTGTGAAAATGTATTTGCATTTGAATGGATTAAGTTGATTTGTGAAGTGATTGTGAATTTGTTTGAATGAACTGGTTTTGTGTTTGTGGGTTTGAGTGTGTGGATAGTGGATTCGGAGAAGATGAAAAGTGATAGTCGAGACTCGAGACATTTTTTTTGTAATTACAAATTGTTTTAATTTCTTTTAAAAAAAAAATCAATTTTCTTATTTAAAAAAATATATATATGCTGAACTTGCGAATTTGTTGAATATGATGAATTTTTTTTTTCTGATTTTGCTTTCATTCTTTAAATTTCAGTTACTTGGTGTGTTTGATGGTGGAGGATTCTGGGTCTTGTGTTTGGTGGTGATGTCTTGAGTGCGTGTGTGTGTTGGTGGTGGTGGTGGTGTGGTAATTATGAATCTGGGTTTAGGGTTTGGTCGAAGATGATGAAATGTTTGATGTTGAACCCAAAAATGGGTTCCTTTTTTGGAGAATTTTTTTTTTTTTTTTTTTTTTTTAAAATAAAAATAAGGGGCAGCAAGTTCCATTTTTTTCTTTCTAAGAGTTTTGATTGGTTTGGATCTAAGAGTAGAGTTTGCTTGCATGCACTTGGAAGAATATATATATTATATATATTGTTAGAATTATGTGGTTAGACTGTAATTAATGTTCTAGTTAGGACATAGTTAGGTGTGTTCAATTACTGTGTTAGATGGGTGTTAGTTGATAGTTGTACTTAAGACGACAGCGATACCACCACGACAAGTGATAGAGTCATATCAGTTTCGGTTTGTTTCGAAACCTAGTCATAGTGATTTAATTTGTGTTGTGAAAAAGTATTTGCATTTGAATGGATTAAGTGATTTGTGAAGTGATTGTGAATTTGTTTGAATGAACTGGTTTTGTGTTTGTGGGTTTGAGTGTGTGGATAGTGGATTCGGAGAAGATGAAAAGCGATAGTCGAGACTCGAGACATTTTTTTTGTAATTACAAATTGTTTTAATTTCTTTTTAAAAAAAATTAATTTTCTTATTTAAAAAAAATATATATGCTGAACTTGCGAATTTGTTGAATATGATGAATTTTTTTTTCTGATTTTGCTTTTCATTCTTTAAATTTCAGTTACTTGGTGTGTTTGATGGTGGAGGATTATGGGTCTTGTGTTTGGTGGTGATGTCTTGAGTGTGTGTGTGTGTGTGTTGGTGGTGTGTTTGCCTGTTTGGTGGTGGTGGTGGTGGTGGTGTGGTAATTATGAATCTGGGTTTAGGGTTTGGTCGAAGATGATGAAATGTTTGATGTTGAACCCAAAAATGGGTTCCTGTTTTTTTTTTTTTTTTTTAAAAAAAATAAAAATAAGGGGCAGCAAGTTCCATTTTTTTCTTTCTAAGAGTTTTGATTGGTTTGGATCTAAGAGTAGAGTTTGCTTGCATGCACTTGGAAGAATATATATATTATATATATTGTTAGAATTATGTGGTTAGACTGTAATTAATGTTCTAGTTAGGACATAGTTAGGTGTGTTCAATTACTACGTTAGATGGGTGTTAGTTGATAGTTGTACTTAAGACGACAGCGATACCACCACGACAAGTGATAGAGTCATATCAGTTTCGGTTTGTTTCGAAACCTAGTCATAGTGATTTAATTTGTGTTGTGAAAAAGTATTTGCATTTGAATGGATTAAGTTGATTTGTGAAGTGATTGTGAATTTGTTTGAATGAACTGGTTTTGTGTTTGTGGGTTTGAGTGTGTGGATAGTGGATTCGGAGAAGATGAAAAGTGATAGTCGAGACTCGAGACATTTTTTTTGTAATTACAAATTGTTTTAATTTCTTTTTTTAAAAAAATCAATTTTCTTATTTTAAAAAAATATATATGCTGAACTTGCGAATTTGTTGAATATGATGAATTTTGTTTTTCTGATTTTGCTTTTCATTCTTTAAATTTCAGTTACTTGGTGTGTTTGATGGTGGAGGATTATGGGTCTTGTGTTTGGTGGTGATGTCTTGAGTGTGTGTGTGTGTTGGTGGTGTGTTTGCCTGTTTGGTGGTGGTGGTGGTGTGGTAATTATGAATCTGGGTTTAGGGTTTGGTCGAAGATGATGAAATGTTTGATGTTGAACCCAAAAATGGGTTCCTGTTTGGAGCATTTTTTTTTTTTTTTGTTTAAAATATAAATTAGGGGCAGCAAGTTCCATTTTTTTCTTTCTAAGAGTTTTGATTGGTTTGGATCTAAGAGTAGAGTTTGCTTGCATGCACTTGGAAGAATATATATATTATAAATATTGTTAGAATTATGTGGTTAGACTGTAATTAATGTTCTAGTTAGGACATAGTTAGGTGTGTTCAATTACTGTGTTAGATGGGTGTTAGTTGATAGTTGTACTTAAGATGACAGCGATACCACCACGACAAGTGATAGAGTCATATCAGTTTCGGTTTGTTTCGAAACCTAGTCATAGTGATTTAATTTGTGTTGTGAAAAAGTATTTGCATTTGAATGGATTAAGTTGATTTGTGAAGTGATTGTGAATTTGTTTGAATGAACTGGTTTTGTGTTTGTGGGTTTGAGTGTGTGGATAGTGGATTCGGAGAAGATGAAAAGTGATAGTCGAGACTCGAGACATTTTTTTTGTGATTACAAATTGTTTTAATTTCTTTTTAAAAAAAATCAATTTTCTTATTTAAAAAAATATATATATGCTGAACTTGCGAATTTGTTGAATATGATGAATTTTTTTTTTCTGATTTTGCTTTTCATTCTTTAAATTTCAGTTACTTGGTGTGTTTGACGGTGGAGGATTTTGGGTCGTGTTTGGTGGTGATGTCTTGAGTGTGTGTCGGTGGTGTATTGGGTGTGTGTTTGCCTGTTTGGTGGTGGTGGTGGTGGTGGTGGTTGTGGTGTGGTAATGAATCTGGGTTTAGGGTTTGGTCGAAGATGATGAAATTTTTGATGTTGAACCCAAAACTGGGTTCCTATTTGGAGCATTTTTTTTTCGTTTAAAATAAAAATCAGGGGCATTAAGTTCCATTTTTCTTTTCTAAGAGTTTCGATCGGTTCGGATCTAAGAGTAGAGTTTGCTTGCATGCACTTGGAAGAATATATATATAAGGAGAATTGCATTTTAGTCCCTGTAGTTTGCCTTATTCCACGTTTAGTCCACGGTTTTTTTTTTTTTTTGTAACTTTTAGTCCTTCTGTAACAGAATCCGTTAAAAGTACACTTTCTGGCATGTCAGGCGTGTAAATGACCTTAATGCCCCTAATACTTTCTGATACCCTTTGAAAGACCATTTTACCCTTAACTAAAAATTAAAAACAGATTTAATAATATATACCATTTTACCCTTAACTAAAAATTAAAAACAGATTTAATAATATATATATATATATATAACAGATTTAAAAAAAAAACAAATAAATATAAAATAAAGGGGGAAAATAAAATACAAATAAAATTATTTTATATAATACAAAAATAAAATACTTTAAATCTCCACCATCCAAATCTTAGATGGATGGTGGGGATTTATTTATTTTTTTCAAAAAATTATATAAAAAAAAAAATGAGAAAACAAATTCCAACCACAAACCCATACCAGAAAATTCATCCAGAAACCCAGAAAATTTAAAACTCATCCTAGAAACCCAAAACATTATCATCCCTCTCCTCCACCACCATTGCCAAAATCACTCATCCCTCTCCACCACCACTGCCATCGCCATCCATTATCATCATCATGGGAGATTTTTTTTTTTTTGCCATTTACATCTCAGCATATTTACAGAATAATGTCCTCAACTTCTTCTCCTACAAAAATTCTTTAAATCCTCCCCATCATCCCACCAACATTTCACTATCAAACCTTGCAACAACCCCATATACACATCATACACATACTGTAATAATATATTATTCTAATTCCAATATCTACTAACCTTGACAACCTCCACAATCGTCGCGTTGCAGAAGAAACATCTCATACAATTGAGAAGATGACTACTTATGCAGCCGTAACAGATGCAGCACAAGCTGTCGTCATCGCCATCTCTTCCTTCCCCATCGACGACGAATCAAACGCACCATCGACGACGGTGACGCGAAGGGGGGCAGTACTCGAACAGCAAGACGACGAAGCACTCGAACTCGAACCCGAACCCGAACCCGAACCGAAGGGATGGTGTGACGACGGCGATGCGACGGGAGGGTTCTGCCTCCTTTATCTCTCTCACCCCTATACAACACGGATTTTGATTTGGTGTTGCGGAATTGGGGATTTTGGGGTTTTTGATTTAGGGATTTTGAGGGTTTTTGATTTAGGGATTTTTGGGGTTTTTGATTTGGGCCGAAATTCTGAAGGGATTTGATTTGGGGATTTGACTTGATTTTGAGGGTACTCAAACCAGTTTTGATTTGGGGATTTTAATTAGTTTTATTTTTTAATTTAATTAGTTTTGATTTTTTTTTTTTTTTAATAATAATAATTATTTGTTTTTTAAAATTAATTTATAAATTACTATTATACCCTTTGGTCATATAAGATCCTAGAACATCTGATGTTATTTTACCCTTTTACCCTCGTTGACCCTCGTTGACTTGACGAAACCCTAACGGAATTGGACAGTAGGGACTGTAATTCATATTGTCAGAATACAGATGGACTGAAAGTTACAATACCAAAAAACCGTGGACTAAACCTAGATTAAGGCAAACTACAGAGACTAAAATACGATTTTCCCATATATATATATACCTATATATACGGTCTTTCTACTGTCAGTTTGTCCTGATATAAAATATATCTGGACGAAGAATATGGACCACAGATTATGGAGAAATTTTGACAAGTGCAAACATTTTTAGTCAAAGTATGTAAATCTAACGGCTCATATTCTTCGTCCTGATATATTTTATATCAGGATGAACTGATAATAGAAAAACTGTATATATATATTGTTAGAATTACGTGGTTAGACTGTAATTAATGTTCTAGTTAAGACATAGTTAGGTGTGTTCAATTACTGTGTTAGATGGGTGTTAGTTGATAGTTGTACTTAAGATGACGATGACACCACAACGACAAGTGATAGAGTCATATCAGTTTCGGTTTGTTTTGAAACCTAGTCGTAGTGATTTAATTTGTGTTGTGAAATTGTATTTGCATTTGAATGGATTAAGTTGATTTGTGAAGTGATTGTGAATTTGTTTGAATCTAGAACCGGTTTTGTGTTTGTGGGTTTGAGTGTGTGGACAATGGATTAGGAGAAAATGAACATTGATAGTCGAGACTCCAGACATTTTTTTTTTTTTTGTAATTACAAATTGTTTTAATTTCTTTTTAAAAAAAATTCAATTTTTTTTTTAAATATATGCTGAACTGACGAATTTGTTGAATTAGATAAATTTTTTTTTTTCTGATTTTGCTTTTCATTTTTTAAATTTCAATTTCTTGGTGTGTTTGATGGTAGAGGATTTCGGGTCTTATGTTTGGTGGTTATGTCTTGAGTGTGTGTGTGTTGGTGGTGTGTTGGTTTTGTGTTTGGTAGAGGCGGAATTAGGCATGGCTAGGGTGGGATGCCAAATAGGATGAGGTAGTATCCTTGTTTGTGGTACTTGTTATTCATCTCATGCCAAATAGGATAACATAGTACCCTTGTTATGTGGTACTTGTACGCCCTTGTGTATGTGGCGGTGAAAACTAGGGTATTGCCCTTGATATAATGCTGTGGGTCAGAGTGTAACCCTTGGTGCCCCATGAACAATCCTATACAATATAATGGAAGGTAATTATTGGAACATCATGATTGATGTACTTCTATTTTGTACAATGACACCAAAAGAAAATATATTTGGTATTTGGTTAATATACTATTGTTATTCTGATAATAGATTTGCAAAGATAAATTTATTAGACATAGTTTCATAAATATACTGAACATGGTTATTTTATATTATATGCCATGGATACTGGCTTTTGCGATTGATTTATTATTAATGAACTATGAGGGCTTTGATCCTTATTGAGTATAGGGTACGTAAGCGTTTGAGTTGTAAATCTCAAACTCAAGCCCAAAGGAAATTGTTAAATAAGTATGCTATAGGTTGTGCTATATCTAAATTGTGAAACAAATGTTTAGTATATTGTGGTTTGTAGTGGTTTAAAGTCAAAGAACTAATGAAACTGTAAATTGGGTTTGCAACCTGGAATGAGTAATATTGTTCCAACACCCTTGTTTGGAGTGATGTCGGGTAACGAAGAATGATTATGTGTGTATTTTTATATACTACTTAAAGCCTGATAGTCGTTGTATATTTGGCTAATAAAATATGTTTAGAATTTAGATACATCCTATTGGGCTTTGTAAAGCTCACCCCTTTTCACTTCTCCCCTCAGAAAATAATTAACGGATTTGCTCAAGTGAGGTGTTAGCAATTGGAAACTCTGAATCAAGCACCGTTTTGGACTATTAGTAGGATATGTAAAATAGTTCTCTTTTATTCTATTTGATAGAGTAATCTATGAAAAATGTATATGTATAATTGGGAATTGTAAATTATACAGTCTTGGGACTCTTGTGATATTGTTTGGAATTCTTACAATATCTTGTATTTGAATTAGTTTAAGTTTAGAGTCAAAATGATTCTCAGAAGATTGGAATTTCTTTTATACAATTGGAGGATTGTATTTATGGATATATTACTCGAAGTTGAGTTGTAAATGATGTAAATTCGGAACTATTTATATGTTGTATTGTAGTCATGATATATACGGGATGTATCAATATTTTATATTTTAAAGAATTTATTCTACATGTGCACGAAAAGGATTATGCATTTGCGGCATATCATTTTTAATTAGATATGCATTTTGTGACAAGAATAATTTTATCCAATTCACCTCCCTCTTGCTTGTCTTTTTATCCGATATCTATCATCTTCGAACTCTACATCTCAATTGATTAGAGTCTTAACACGAACTGATCATGGGATGGGGATTGGTCTTAAAATCATGCTGCTCACCAAATGTACAACTTAATTTGTGTTTCCAATATGGATGGTATCCATATAATTTAATATGAATCATATGTAAAACAAGCTTAATAAAGAAATGAATAATATCTCACAATAGACGAGATCAATGAGGTTGATTCGGTGGTAAACCCCTCACACCTACGTCATGAGGTCGTGAGTTTAAGTTCTCCCCCTTTCCCCCAAAACCCCAAATTGATATAATATTCAAAAATAAAAAATAAAAAATCTCACAATAGATATCATATCGATTTCAAATTATGTGACTTTTTGTATTTATTCCTTTCAACCTGAACTCCATAAATCATGGTATTGCCTTTTGATATATGTATTCCTCCATACATAGTTGTAAAATGAGCATAATGGAACTTGAACTCCTCGCCACCAACTCGTGTTCTTCAATTATAGATAGAAAACAATTATATCAATGGACATTTAATTAGTACAATATTCAACTAATTAATATAAAAAATATAGTTAATGATCTTGTATAATTTGACAATGTTTAAAGGCCATAACTCTTTCTAATAATTTGACAACACTAAATTATATATACGTATATAAGATCTCAAGCTAATGCCTAATATACAGCAAGATTTTATAACATAAGGTAGAAACTTTTCTCCCTTAATTAATTGATGTGGTCAGTGGTCTTAGTCCATGAGTAGTTCTTTTTCTTGCACAGAATGTGCATGTGTAATGGTTTCCTTTATTGAAAATAAGAAGGCTCTTTTACGATCAAGATGCAAAAGGAGGAAGAAATGAAACCCAATTAAGGTTACTTGTACCTAAATACTATTTTCATAAACATAAAAAATACAACTGGAGATTTAACAAATTTTAAACTTGTGGGCATTACATATCTGGACAAGATCTCTTAAATAAATCCTCAAAGTCCAACATGGAATAAGGCAGCTAATGCTACATACTCATCCGACCCCCTAACATAAGCCTTGCACTTTTTCAGTTGGGCAAAAAAGAGCCAAGATAAGGTAACCAACAAGAATCCAAGTGTCAAAAACACGGAGATCAACCATGGAAAATGCCACTTCTTGAACGTCTTCTTGAGTTCAATCTCAACAGCTACCCACATTCCATGAAGGAGAAAGAAACATGTCATCTCCCCCGTGGGTTTTACGCGCACCAAATGATAGAACATTAGCTCGTGAGTCGTTAAGGAGACCAGACACAAAAAATGTTGCCACAATTGCTGATGGTGTAGCCCACCTGCTCCCTAAGACGCGAGTGAACATCTTTTTGGCAGGTTGGTGTACAGTATATATGGCGAAGAATGTCTGTGGCCATGAGGTTCCATCTTTGGCCCCAAAAGTTTTGTAGAGAAGTGGATAGGTATGGTTCATTGAAAGTTGGCTCGAGCTTTAGTCCTAACAATGCTCCAGTTAAGGCAGAGATCAAGACTAGGGTCATTTCGACTAGTAGGTAAAAATGTAGACAAATGAAACACAATAACATCTTTGGATTGATATGTTCCCAATAATTAGTATTAGTGTATACCACCATTGCCAAAATTGGACCCTTGATTGCATATACTAATATTGGAGAGCCATTGTTAGGCTTTTTATTAGGAGATGGGTGGTCTTTATTTTGACCATTTGGAGGTGGGTTTTGTTGGAGCTTGATAGGCAGAGAAGCAACAGCCAAGAAAACTGCAAGGGAAATAGATGGGTTTGAAGACAAAGGGCACTTACCAAAAGCAAAGAGTAAAAGCTTGAAATTTCCAAGAAAACCAATGAAGAAAGAGGTGAAGATATTGAGATGGAAAGAGTAGAGATCTAAAGGAAGATACACGAAGAGAACAACAATTGGTAACACAAAAAGGAGTCGTTTGATACCTTTAGAGATTTTGTTGCCAAATGCATAGCAGTAGCATAGAGATAGCAACACAATGAACCATAAGATCATGAAGTTCCTGAGTTCAACCTCCATCTTCTTATGGTAAAATTCAAGCTCCATTTTTTTTTTTCTAAGAGTTTCGATCAGTTTGGATTTAAGAGTAGAGCTTGCTCAGTTGATTACATGCACTTGGAAGACAATCTATAACGTGTATTAATAGTCTACATAAAGTCAAGGACCACATGATGATCACTTGCCAATCTACGCTTGTATTTGAGTTTTTAGATGGGTTAATTTAACTTATACTCATAAAGTTAAACAATATTGCAGGCAGCGGCAATATTTGTTATAATTACACGAACTTCCCCTTAATCTGGTTGACTAATAATTAATAAATCATTGGTCTTGGTAATTTAAATGTAATTAAAAACGTCTATTTTCACAACAATATATAATATAAACAATAGAAAACTTTGACAAGGTGGATAGGCTTTTTCCTGTTTTTGCTCAACAGCAGCTGTTTTCTTTCTTTTGCTTTTGAGCTTTCGTGTTTTCTGTGCTTCTGTTTGCCCTGTTTTCAAGCTGTTCTGTCTCTCTGGTTTTTGTCCTGGTTGTGTTCCGATCGCTGGGGTTTCGGCTTCTTAGGCCTTCTGTATGTTTTGCTGTTTGTTATGGTTGTTTCTGTTCCTTCTGGCAGGCTGGGCTTCTGCGTTTTTCTTTGTTTTTCCTGGCCTTGCTGCCTTTCTTAATAATACATGCAGTTCAAAAATAAATAAAAATAAAATATAGAAAACTTTGACAAAATGAGGTTGGTTCGGTGATAAACCCCTTACATCTACATTACAAGATTTCAAGTTCGAGTCCTCCCCTCTCCAATAAAACCCCGAATTTATAATGAATGTAATACTTTAAAAAAAAAAAAAACAACTAGAACATTTTAAAATTTATAAAAAATAATATTGTCTATTCTTAAGGTTCGAATGCAATAAATATTTTTTAAAAATCTCGTGACACAATAGAAGTCAAAACCGAATCTGTCGAAACCACAGTAATACGGGTTCTTATATACAAGTATTGTTGCCGCTTTTTAATTTGATAGATTTTGTTGTTTATATTTAATTAAATTAAACTTGTGCTACAACTTATACTCATCTTTTGTAGTTAAACTTATAAGAGTTTCGGCCGTTTCAACGAATCTGGTTTCAAACCGAATCCGTCGAAACCACCAAAACATGTTCTTAAAAAAATTAAAAAAAAGTAGGTAATTATTACATTATTATTATTATTTTGACAGTATATTACATAATTATTCTCAATCACAAATTCACAATGCATTGAAGAGATGCTCAGACACAGACAAACAAAAGAATTATTAAAAAAAAAAATAGATATATAAAGAAAACGAAATTCTCTTGTATTCATCAAAGACGTTAATACAATTAATTAATTTTCTTCTATTTGAAGAGATCTTAGAATTTTCTACATCCACCCATTAATCAATCACAGCAAATCAACGCGAAAACAGCCGTAGATTGGCTGGTTTTGGATTTTGAATCATTCAGGCACCCATAAACAACCCTGATACCAGAACGATTTCAGCATCTAAATCAATTGTAATCAAATCACAAAGCTGGCACATTAATCATCATCGTATAATAACAAATATAGAGAAATTTAAATTTTTTAACTAGACCCAGATGAGCAATATTCAATATGAACATATCAAACAACAATTCAAAAGAACAAGTCTTTAACGAAGAAAAAAAACACAGAACATACCGGCGAGAAAAATCGGTGGAGACGCCAACGTAGGTATTTATTGGGGTGTTGGTGGAGAGAATGAGATACACGCTCCATGATCTTGATTTGGGTTTCGAATTTGGACTCGATTGTGGTGATTTTGATTGCGATTTTGTTGACAAATTCGACGTACGTAGATGATGATGGTTTGGGGTTTGTATGCTTTACAGAGCGAAATGTCCTAGAGAGAGCATCATGAGCTCATTGAATTTACCCCTTTTCAATTTTTTCTAAAAGCTTTCAAAGTTTTGAACTTTATAGTTTATATAGATTTTGACATCATTCATGAGCTGAAAACCCTTCAAAACCGTTTAAAATTATGTTATTTCTTTTGGTTTAGTTAACTTTAGAGGGATTGTAAATTGGATTGGATGATCCGGATCAGAATCCGGTCCGAAAATTCGTAAGTAAAACATTGCCTAAACAACTCTAAACCATTAGATTTCATTCGTATGATTTAAAACGCAATCCAACTTTTTCTAATATTTATCGTTGGATGGTCCTGATAAAATTGCTAATCAATAATGCGATACGAACTCATAAATTTTTTTTTTTAAAAAAAACAGATTCTATGTTACACACTTTCAAAGTGCTCATGATTTCAATGTAAATACATGTAATAACTGAATGGAACAGTAATTTATACCCAGGTAAACCAACAAACTACTACAAATATGCATGGACAGAAAAAGATGGAATCAAAATTTTAAGCTATGAATGCTTCCATTGATTTGATTTCTTTTTTTTTTTTTTTTTTTTTGAACAGCCACCTTTATTCATCGAACCCTAAGGCCGGAAAGAAAACGAAGAAACAACAAACAACACCACAAAAAGCACACAGCCAAGGCGCAAACAGCAGAAAAACAGAGGAAACCAGCAGAACCACAAACGCAAGACCCAGAAGACCAAGAAAGGAGGCACGCCCAGGACAGAAAAAAGACAAAGGATTTGTTTTCTTTTGTTATGATACAATTAAGTATGTACATCAATCTTAACAAAGGAAAACTACTTTCTATCATCAAGAAGATTTGGCTTCTAATTTCCTAAATCTTCAATTTATAAGAGAGACTCAAACTCAACCATGTCACTATAGTTTCATAGTTTTAATTAATCGGATCAACAATGGTTATCCTACCAAACACTTGTCTACGAGCCCATGGAGCCGGCCTCGTGCTCATTCTCGGCTTAGTACGATACACGCGTCGATTACTAGGGAGTGGTCTGTCTTCCTTGAACGGGCACAAAGCCTCCGTGTTCCCGCAAACCGGCAACGGAAACCGACAGAACACAAGTGACTCCTCTTCAGCCATTTAGCTATACAAGTCCCGTGAAAATCATGCACGCAAGGTGTTCGATGAATTTCCTTACCGACACCAAACCTCACCAAACAGATTGCACACTGCTCCTCCAAGCAAGAACCCTTGTCGTAGACCACCTTGTCTAGTCCAGCAACAGCAGAATCCAACGCGGGGATGATTCTTTTCATCGATTCCAGGGCTTCCGGTCCGAGTCTTGCAGCCCAAGCAAGCTCAACTTCTTTAGTATAATATTTCAAGTAGACAACTCTAAGTGACATGATGATGGAGATCACATCACGCCCGGCATTGCAAGAATCAGCATCCATTGTTTTGGCTTTCGATGACACAATCATCACAATCCTCTCCAGCTCACTTTCAGTAGCCGGGGCAGTGTATTTGAGAATTGTCGACATGGTTTCATGCACCTTCAAGTCGTCCACAAGTCCTTGCGTTCAAGCAAAACACACTTCTTCTTCGAACTGACGTTCATGTTGATGTGGTGCGGGAGGTATTCGACAACAAAATTGATGCGTAGTTGAACGTCAAATCTGAGCGGTTGATCAATCATAGGCAAGAAATCTGTTTGACGATGCTGCCACATATCAAAGAAACACTTACTGGGTTGTTGGGGTTCTTCTTTCTCCATGGCAATGACCGGCTCAAAAAAAAAATCAAACTCTCTCTGATAATGAACTTCCAAGATTGATCAGAGAAATTTACAGACAGAATTTGGAAAATTTGGATGAAGAATTGCATTGAATTATGTGATGCTGTTTATATGCTTGTTTGGGAAGATTTCGTGAAGTATAAGGAAAAAGGAAAGTTTGAGGTGTAATAAATCCTACTACTTCAAGGATTTGTGTCATCACCAAATTAGGAAACCTTTGGATTTTACTTTTTTTATTTATTATTGAACGTTTGAACGTTTGGATTTTTTACTTTTTTTATTTTTTATTGAATGTTCGGATTTTTATTTTGACGTTTTGTTCCGTACAAAACCTAGATTACCAAACCTGTTAATAAGCGAAACCTGATAATCTGAACTTATAATATCTCTCTTTATATATATATATAATTATAGGATGTTAGATTTAATTTGTACGTTTTTTTCAAACTGGTTCAAAATTTGTACAGGTAAATAATGAAAACAATGAGCATAATCTCACTCTTGATAAATTATATATATATATATATAGAGAAATTCTATTATCAGTTCGAACTGACAAAAGTTATATCAGTTCCTTGCATGTGGGTCACTGGATTTAAATACTTTGACTTGGCTGTATGCACTTGTCAATCAAAGTATTTAAATCCAGTGGCCCACATACAAGAAACTGATATAACTTTTGTCAGTTCGAACTGATAATAGAAAGACTATATATATATATATATATATATATATATATATATATTGTTGTATGTATAATTTCGTCAAGCAGACACATCATCAAAGGAGTCAATAAATGCTGAGGAAAAGGTTGCCACGACACTCGTTGACCAGGTTAAAAGGAGAAAACGCGGACCAGTCAGTATGTCAACAAGTCTTAAGTCAATAAGTCAAATGTGTGGTCGCCAGAGCTAGATATGTACTCGCCAAAGATAGAAACGTGGTCGCCGAAGGGTAATACCCAGGAGTGGAGGTGTTTGCTGCATCAGCATACTAGGCACAAACCGACTCGGTGGAAACACAGGAATAAAGTCATTACTACCGGGAGATCCCTAGCGACAGGGAATCATAGAAGGAAAGGATAAGAAGCAAATCCTAACCCATAGCAACGGGGGATTCCCAATACAAGTCCAAGAGGAAATCCTACTACCAACACGGCGAAGATCAAGGGAAAACCCTAATTATTATGTATAAATAGAACCACCTATCGCACGAGGAGGGGGTTCGAAAACCTAAAGAGAGAAAAGCAAGAACTCGAGAGATTTGAGTGTGTAACCGAAACAAGTGAATTATAGTGATATTTTCCTGTCCTCCGAGACGCCGTGGTTTTTTCCCATTCAAGGGTTTTTTCACGTAAATCTGTCTCTTGCATGTGCTGATTTTCTTTCTTGTTTAACGTTTGTTTTGATTTAATTGTTGGTTACGTGGTAATCCAAATTTCACCGTCAACATATATATATATATATATATATATATAATTATATAAAATTATAAGGTGTTAGTTTATCTGGTCTGATAAATCAAGATCTGTTATAAGAAAAAATGTATTGGATCCCACACCCGATGAAGATCATTTATAAATTTTTACAATATTTGAGGGCACGATTGTGTCACGTTATTTATACACCCACCTAATAAAATACTGCCAATATGTAATATTTTAAAAAGATTCACTAAATATGACTATGATTGGTCCAAGGGAGTAACGGAGTAACTTAGCTGGTAGATTGACGAGTTTGGGGTCTGGGCAAATGACTCACAAATCAGCTGCGCGAATTCTACCAGTGACAAAAAGCTTCAAAAAAAATAGATGAATACTATAAAAAAAAAAAATATGAACACAATCATGGTATTTAGTGAAATCATTTCGAATATGAATTTGATTTACTCTAATTAATTAGAGATAATAATAATACTACAAATATCATTAAAACATTGATTTTTTACTGTTTATAGATACAAAGATCAACACATGTTATTCAATAACATTTGTTATCTGAGATGGGAAATTTTCCCTGTATTTCTGACAATGTTGATGAATCCATCCTATATTAATTATTATTACAGTTGGAAAAATATACACCTTCTCATAAATAAGAAATTACAACACAATTCTCATCAAAATAATAAATCAACAATTTAGAATGGATTTAATTGCCAATCAATTTGTAAGTGATTGCAATCTAATAATGTTTGAACTTTGTTTAGAGCTGTTTGCCTGTGTTGCAACAACAGTAGGGAGCCATATCTTTCGTCTGTTTTTATATTTCTTCTTCGATCTTCCTTTTTCGAGACAGTTTTCTAGAGAAACCTTTCCGTTTTGATTCGAATTCACAAGTTACATATTTAATTACATATATAACACAAAAAGGCAAAGAATCAGTTTCGAATTAAAGAAGACAGCGTCAAGAAGCAGTAAGAATTAGCAAGTCTTGGAAACGAACATTGTCCATGTGAACGAGAACTTGGATCCATAGAATGTCACACTCACTGACTCACTGATTTTTTCGATCCTTCTCTCACAAAGTCCACGTCTCTGGCAATGCTTTCTGTGTCATCAAGCAGAGGTAATGCAACCGAACCGTTCATCTTTCATCTGTTTTTATATTTCTTCTTCGATCTTCCTTTTTCGAGAGAAACCTTTCCGTTTTGATTCGAATTCACAAGTTACATATTCAATTACATATATAACACAAAAAGGCAAAGAATCAGTTTCGAATTAAAGAAGATAGCGTCAAGAAGCAGTAAGAATTAGCAAGTCTTGGAAACGAACATTGTCCATGTGAACGAGAACTTGGATCCATAGAATGTCACACTCACTGACTCACTGATTTTTTCGATCCTTCTCTCACAAAGTCCACGTCTCTGGCAATGCTTTCTGTGTCATCAAGCAGAGGTAATGCAACCGAACCGTTCATCTTACACCTACAAATTCGAAGGATTGCAAGTGTAAATTCATGACTGGGAGTCTTTTTATGTTGTGGCCTGTTGGAGATATTTAGCATTACATCAACTTTTCTTTAACCGGGTTGACTAACTATTTGATAAACCATTGACTTTATGGTACTGTAAAAGTAAAAACATCTTTATATTTAATTTAAACAATAGAAAATTGAGAAGAAGAAAAAATCCTCAAACATTTCAAAAAATACAAAATTCTGAAAATTAAACTGCCCAAATGTTTTCAAAATTTTAAAAGAAAAATATTTAGTATAAATAAACACAAAAAACAAATGCCATGGAAGGAGATATGCATATCACCTCCTATCTAAAGGAGATTGCAGATCTTCTCCTCTAGGCTTTAGTGGAGGAGATTTTTGGATCTCTTCTATGATAATGATTTATTTTTTTTAATTTTAAATTATTATTTAAAAATAATATCAATATAAATAACTAATTTATACTTTTCATATATCAAGGTTGGTCAAATCATTAGTAAACGCGAACAATGGAAAATTAAGGTTATTGCTGCATGCAATATTACCTAACTTTAGGGTGTGTGAGTGTAAATAAGCATTTTAAAAAATCTTGTGACACATCATTGAAACATTAAATTTAGAAAAGGAAACTTTAGGAACATATTAAATTTCACGCCTAATCAATCATGTATAGGTGAATGGATGTTGAAACATTAAATTTCTGAAGTTATGGCTCAAAATTATAAGAACTATCCCACGTTGACACGTGTTTAAGAAAAATATGTTCAATGTCCAAGCCTCTTTAAAAGAATTGAAAACGTTAAAGTAGACTAGTCTAGCTCTTTGATACATATAGGCTAGAGTATATTGAATAAACTTTTTTTTTTTTTTTTTTTTTGAAAGAGTATATTGAATAAGCTTGATAGGTAGAGAAGCAACGGTCAACGGTTAGTCCACGCGAACAAGGAAAATATTGCATATATAATTAAAGCAAAGGTTGCTGCTCGTGCAATATTATCTAACTTTAGGGTGTAAGAGCAATTAGGCCTTTTTAAAAATCTTGTGAGTTGTGACACATCATTGACGTAGGAAATCGAAACTTTATTAAGATTTTATTTTCTTAACAAACGTATTAAATATCAGGACTAATCAGTCATCCCCATCATATATAGCCATATAGGTAAATGGATATTGAAAATGTCGACCCTTTTGATACCTCTAAGCTAGGAGTATACTGAATAATTAAACTTGATAGAAAATACATCAAGGAACATAGATGGGTCTGAAGACAAAGGCCCCTTACCAAAAGCAAAGAGTGTAAAGCAAGTTAAGTCGGAAAAAGATGATAAAATTGAGATGGAAAGAGTAGGGATCGATCCAAAGGAAAGTACACACAGTTGACAATAGTTGGTAACAGAAAAAGGAGTCGTTTGATTTGATACCTTAATTTAGAGATTTTATTGCCAAATGCATAGCAGTAGCACAGAGATAGCTTCGACGAATTTCCTCACCAGCACCAAACCCAGCCAAACAGATTGCACACCGCTCCTCCGACCAAGAACAAATATGCACATATGCACTTCATAGATCATGTCAAAGAACAAATATGTTCAAATCAAAAGTCAAGAAGCAGAAATATTACCAAGATTTATTTTCAGTCGAATGCAAGTACACGTACATGCATATGCTACGAAATTATAGCAAACAATATTAAATGGTACATAATTATTCTCAAATCTCAACCAAGTAGAAATGGTATGAAATTATAAAATACAATAGTAAAAGGTACGTAATTATTCGCAAATGCGATGCATTATTCTAGACTTTTTACTAACAATAACAACAATATATATAGATGGTCTCACATAATTCCAAAGCATAGTATTGCATCGTTAAAAAAGGCAGCTACCGCTTCATACTCATGCAACGCCCTAACATAAGCCTTGCACCTTTTCATTGGAGAAAAAAAGGGCCAAGCTGTGGTAACCAACACGAATCCAAGTGTCAAAAGCACCGAGATCAACCATGGAAAATTCCACTTCTTGAACGTCTTTTTGAGTTCAATCTCAACAACTACACACATTCCATGAATGAGAAAGTAGCATGTTGCCTCCCCAGTGGGTTTTACGCGCAACAAATGATAGAACATGAGCTCGTGAATAAGACCGGACGCCGAAAATGTTACCATAACTGCCAACGGTGTAGCCCACCGATGCCCTAAGACGCGTGCGAACATCTTTTTGGTGGGTTGGTGAACGGTAAGGCGAAGGATGTTGGAGGCCATGAGGTTCCATCTTCGGCCCCAAAAGTTTTGTAAAGAAGTGGATAGGTATGGTTCATTGAAATTTGGCTCGAGCTCTAGCCCTAACAAGGCTCCAGCCAAGGCTGATATCAGGGCTAGGGTCATTTCGTATTGTAAGTAATATTGTAGACAAGTAATACACGATAAGATCTTTTGATAGATATATACACTATAATTAGCAGTGATATATACACTATAATTAGTAGTGATGTATACCACAATTGCCAAAAGTGGACCCTTGATTGCATATATTAATATTGGAGATACATTTTTAGGGTTTTCAGGAGATGGGTGCTCTTTATTTTGGATATTTAGAGGTGGGTTTTGTTGGAGCTTGATAGGCAGAGAAGCAACAGCTAGAAAAACTGGAAGGGACATAGATGGGTCTGAAGACAAAGGGCCCTTACCAAAAGCAAAGAGTAAGAGCTTGGAATTGCAAAGCCAAGCAATGGAGAAAAATGTGAGAAAATTGAGATGGAAAGAGTAGAGATTCAAAGGAAGGTACATAAAGATGACAATAATTGGTAACACAAATAGGAGTCGTTTGATACCCTTAGAGATTTTGTTGCCAATTACATAGCAGTAGCACAGAGATGGCAACACAATGAGCCATAACATCATGAAATTCTTGAGTTCATCCTCCATCTTCTTATGGTAAAACTCAAGCTCCATTTTTTTTTTTCTAATTATGAGTAAAGCATGCACTTTTGGAAGACAATACATAACTTGTGTATTGGCAGAGCCCAAGGAGGGCACATCCGTACAGGTGGGGCACTTGTTGTTTAAGACATATATCAACAGCTCTGCATCAATGCAATCGAGTGGATTCAGCCCCAGCTGTCTGATAACTAACTTCACATGGCCTTCACGTGGCTGCATCAATTCTGCATTCTCTGTATGTACATAATTCATAGTTATATAACATGAACGTACACCATTGATGTTAATTATTCAGTCTATATATCAAATCAGTTTTTCTCTGCTTTATTCGTTTTGTTGTTCGATCTCTCTGTGTTTTCTTTTTATTGCAAAGCTTTACACATAAATGTTATTGTAATCTATATATATTTTTGTACGGTTTTACTTGACTGTTAAGTTGTTTGGTGTTTTCTATAATTCCCATAAAAAATCTGGCATCGATGATTTTGTGCATTGGCAGAGCCCAAGGAGGGCACAGCCGTACAGGTGGGGCACTCCACTTGTTGATAAGACATATATCAACAGCTCTGCATCAATGCAATCCAATTCATAGATATATAAACTGAACGTACACCATTGATGTTAATTATTCAGTCAATCAAATCAGTTTTTCTCTGTTTTACACATAAATGTTATTGGAATCTATTTTCTGTGATATATATTTGTATGCGGTTTTGCTTGATTCTTAAGTTGTTTGGTGTTTTCTATAATATCAGAAAGCATAATTTTTTTAGTAACATTTGCACCCCCGTCAAATTTTGAAAAACATAATTTTTGTCAAAACATAAATTTAAAATGATAATTTCTTAAAACCGATCATAATTAATAAGAAATTTCAGTCTACATTTTTTCATGTAAGAGTCTTTTTTAATGTTTAAGTGGGAGAGTGTCCGACAAGAGAGATAAAAGAAAAACAAAGAGAGGAAAAAAGGAAAAATGAAATTAAGGGTCAGTTATTAACTTAGGACCTGTTTATTTTTTGGTCTTAAATCTGAATGGGGCTAGAAATAGCCCATTCAAAATGTTTCGTTTGTTTTTTCTATGATCCAAAATCTTAAAAAGTACAAAAAAAAAAGAGAAAAAAAAAAGATTTGAAATAAAAAAGCCAAAAAACTTGACTTAAATTGTAAAAATTATACCAATATTTTATTAAAATAAATATTATTATACATTGAATGAGGCCATTACTAGCTTCCTTAGCCATTGGCCTCTACCGGAGAGTGGAGACGAAGGATGGATTCCTTTTCTTCCTTCGTCTCCTGAATTTTATGTAATTATATTTGATCATTATTAACTTACTAAATATCAGTTAAACTAAAATATATTGTAAATTATTCATACTATATATAAATATATAAAACAATTAGTTTGAGAGGTATATAAAATAATTAATTAGTTAAAGGGCTATATATATGTGTCTTATTACAAGTTTTAAATATTTCCATTCAGACATCATAAATGAAAAACAAACATGATGTTAAATTTTATTCTTTCAGAACTTTTCAGATTTTAAATTACATTAAGATCTTTCGGACTTTAGACAAAAAACCAAACACTACCTAGTGTCATCTCACAAAATCAGCTAAAAAATGTGTTATATTCATATATTTCCACTTTCAAAATATCTTATGTTGTTTTTCTTGTTATTATTATTATTTTTTAATGTTATTTTTCTTGTTTTTATTTCCTTTTGAGTGTCACTATGATTCATCTTTCATCTTGATTAGGTGCTTTGTTTTTTATTTTATTTTAACTAAACTTCATGTAATCAATTTTTCTTCATATTAAATAAACTCATTTAATATGATCTTAAATTTTCAATATTATTTTTAATTTGTTCAAGTACCTCCTCGATAAAATTTATGAATCCACTACAATGATATATTTCTTAGCAAACGTATTAAATTTCATTTCAAAGCAGTCATATATAGGTGAATGTATGTTAAAACATTAAATTCCTGAAGTTACGGTTCACACTTATACCAACTACCACACACCAATCGACACGCGTTTAAAAAAATATCCAATGTCCAATTCCATCTAAAAGAATTGAAAACGTTAAGAATATACTAAGTCCATTTTTGCTCACCCCCCTTCAAGGGGGTAAGCATTACCCCCCTCCCCAACACATGATATGTGTCCAGTGAGAGGGTATTTTTGTCTAAACACATGACAGTTTTTGGATAAAAATACCCCTCCCTTGACACATGTTAAGTTTTGGGGAGGGAGGTAATGCTCACCCCCCTACAAGGGGGTGAGCAAAAGTAATCTCGAATATACTAGTTTGACCCTTCTGACACCTCTAAGCCAAAGTATACTGAATAATTAAACTTGGTAGGCAGAGAAGCAACAGCAAACAAGAAAGACAGCAAGGGACATTAATGGTTTCGAAGACAAAGGCCCCTTACAAAAAGCATAGAGTTGTAAGAGCTTGGAATTGCCATTTACCAAACCAAACAAAGCAAAGTCGGAAAAAGATGAGAAAATTGTGGCCAGTTTGGTATTATTGTAACTTTTATAATAATCACTGTTAGCTGTGCTGAAAGAATAATCAGTTGTGGAGTTAATCTGCAGATGTTTGGTTAATTATACTTTTAAAACTACTGTATAGCTTAAAAGCAGTATACGTTTGTTTGATAATTTTCTTTCAAAAGTGCTGAAATTAGTTACAATGACTAAAATAGACATGATTTTAGAACCTTATTTTATTTTATTTTCATTAATTATATGTATTAAATCAATATTTAAGTAGAATATTTAAATTAGAAAAAAAAATCCATAAGAATAATAAAAATATTTTTAAAAGGTTTTAAAAATCAAATCAATATTTAATTAGAATCTTTAATTTTAAGATGAAATAAGGTATATAAATGATTTCAATTTGATTTCATAAGGATAATAATGATATTTTAAAATATTTATTAAATGCTGAAATAGATTATTCCATAATCACTTTCAAAAAGTAACCTCCTATCTACTTCTTAAAATCACTATCAAAACTTGCCAAATTATGAATTAATCACTTTTGAAAGTTTTACCAAACATTATTTTATATCAAAATTATAAAATAAGTTGATTTTAACTTCTCAAAAGAAATACCAAACTGACCCTTAATTACGTTAGACCAAAACCTGCCACCATTTCCAGTATACCAAGAATTGCTATTCATGAATCATAATTGGTCTCTGGAAATGTGAAGTTTTCTTTCAATTTTTTTTTTTTTTTTTTTTTTTTATATGAACATAGCTCTAAACAGTGACTATGTAACATGTAAATCCCACAAGAAAACGCTAAAATAATTATATAGAAAACCAAATTAATTGTATTAACTTCTTTTGTATTCATCAAAGAAGTTAATATACAAAAGAAGTTAATACAATTAATTATGCAAATTATTTTTCTTCCACTTGGAGTGATAACAAGCATGTATACGTGGTGAGTTTTCTCTCAATTTGTAGAAGTAGATATCCAGACCGTATAGGTTCCAGCAGTTGAGGGCGGCTCAAGAGTATATGGGTTTTAAACAAAAATTTAAAATGAGGCTTTAAATATGTAATGTAAAAAATATTAAATTAATAGTTAAAATAATTTATTTAAAATTTATCCTTATTTGTATAATACAAAAATGTTTGGATGTGCCCAACATTTATTTCATTAAAAGATACAAGACTTGTATACAAATAAATGAATAATGGACCTCGACATTACTGTTTGCCTGTTTGGATGTGCCCAAAAAGAAATCAAAACAAAGAAACAATAAAATTGAATAGACAAAATTCTTCTGTATTCATCAAGATTATAAAGAAATCAATATAACCAACTACAAATTTTTTGGTTATATTCAATTTACAAGAGGAGACTCAAACTCAACCTCGTCATTATATAGTTTTAATTAATGGGATCAACAATGGTTATCCTACCAAACACTTGTCTACGAGCCCACGGTGTCGGCCTCGTGCTCATTCTCGGCTTAGTACGGTACACGCACCGATTACTGAGGAGCAGTCTGTCTTCCTTGAACGGGCACAAAGCCTCTGTGTTCTCACAAACCGACACGAAAACCGATAGAGTGGACACAAGTGACTCCTCTTCGGCCAATTTGCTATACAAGTCCCGTGAAAATCATGCACGCAAGGTGTTCGACGAATTTCCTCACCGGCACCAAACCCAGACAAATAGATTGCACACCGCTCCTCCGAGCAAGAACCCATGTTGTAGACCACCTTGTCTAGCCCCGCAATAGCAGAATCTAACGCGGGGATGCGTCTTTTCAGCAATTCCAACCTTTCTTGTCCGAGTCTTGCAGCCTAAGCAAGCTCAACTTCTTCAGTATAATTTTTCAAATCACAACTCTAAGCGACATAATGATGGAGATCACATCACGCCCAACATTACAAGAGTCAACGTCTATCTTCTTGGCTTTCGAAGACACGATCCTCATGATCTTCTCCAACTCACTTTCTGTAACCAGGGCGGTGTATTTGAACATTTTCGATATGGTCTCGCGCACCTTTAAGCCATCCACGTCCACTAAGTCCCTACGGTCGAGCAAAACACACATCTTCTCCAAACGGACATTCATGTTGTAGTGGTGCGGGAGGTATTCGACAACAAAATCGATGCATAGTTGAACGTCAAATTTGTGCGGGTGGTCACCCATAGCCCAGAAATCGGTTTGATGATGTTGCCACATATCGAAGAAACACTTGCTAGGTTGGAGCTCTTCTTTCTCTATGACAATGACTGGCTAAAAAAAAAGGGAAAATTGCACAAACTTACCCTAACGTTTCCTATTATAGCATAATATTCAACTAATGCCTTTAATTGCACAAACAACCCCTCTTGTTAGTCAACTTCGGTTAAAGATAACCATTGACCATGATTTTTTTTTTGAAAGCCCAAAATTGCCCCTGCACTTTATTACAAAATAAATCTTAATTGCCCTTTGTTTAAAACATTATCTACTTTAAATTATTAGAATATAAAAATTAAACACTGAACATAATCCTTTTTAAATAAAAAAATTCAAAAATAATATATTAAAAACAAAACAAAACAAAACAAAAAAAAAAACGTTATTTTGAGAAAATATAATTTAAAATTATACAAGTCCAATATGAATAGTGGTAATGTGTTACATATTTTTGAATTTTTTTTTGTTTTTATTATATTATTTTTGAATTTTTTTTATTTAAAAAGGATTATGTTTAGTATTCTAAACACAAATATAAATAAAATCATCAAGAGTTTGAAATAAAAATATAATCATTTGTCATAATAAAATACAGTAGCACCGAAAATTTGTTCAATGTTTATCTCTATAAGACAAAATAATTTGACTCAATATAAATTACGCATTATATTTTGATTCAAAAAAAAAAAAATACTAAACATAATCCTTTTTAAATAAAAAAAATATGTTTTAAATTTCAAAAATATGTAGCACATTACCACTATTCATATTGAACTTGCATAATTTTAAATTATATTTTCTCAAAATAACGTTTTTTTTTTGTTTTTTTTTAATATATTATTAAATTGTATTTTTCTCAAAATAACGTTTTCTTAAATTGTTTTGTTTTTAATATATTATTTTTGAATTTTTTTTAATTTTAAAAGGATTATGTTTAGTATTTATTTTTTATATTCTAATAATTTAAAGTAGATAATGTTTTAAATAAAGGGCAATTAAGATTTTTTTGTAATAAAGTGCAGGGGCAATTTTGGGCTTTCAAAAAAAATAATGGTCAATGGTTATCTTTAACTGAAGTTGATTAACATGAGGGTTTATTTGTGCAATTAAATGCATTAGTTAAATATTATACCATAATGGGAAACGTTAGGGTAAGTTTGTGCAATTTTCCCAAAAAAAAACTTAACTTTCTCTGATAATATGAACTTCCAAGATCAATCAGTGAAATTTACTGACAGATTTTGGAAAATTAGGATGAAGAGTTGCATTGAAACATGTGATGCTATTTATATGCATGGGATTCCTTGTTCGTGAAGAATAAGGAAACTTGGAGTAGTGTAATAAATCCTACTACGGATTTTGTGTATATATAATTATAATTATAATTATCACATGATAAATCTGTATCCGGTAAAAATAAAGTATCGAATCCTACAATAGACAAGGAATGTATAGAAATTTTAATGGTATTTGATGACACATTATTTGTACACTAATTATGACTATGATTGGGATAATTAAGGAAAAAAGATCAGAGGGTAGATTTTCATACTTTTATAGTTTTATTTGGCAAGTAATATGAACCACCGTAATTACAAAGATCAATACATGTTTTTTACTGTTTCAAAATACAAAGATCAATACATGCACTTCAATAATAATTCTCATATGATAATGGGCAATTTTTCCATGTATTTCTAACATTGTTGATGAATGATGAATCCATACTATATTATTATTACAGTTGAAAAATGTACACAATGGTTTTTAATTGTAACAATTAATCATCTCATAAATAAAGATATTACAACACAAATCTCATCAATATAATAAATTAACCATTTGAGAATGGATTTAATTGCCAATCAATTTGTAAGTGATTGCAATCTAATGATGTTTGCACTTTGTTTAGAGCTGTTTGCCTGTGTTGCAACAACAGTAGAGAGCCATCATTCATCGGTTTTTCTATGTCTTCTTCGATCTTCCTTTTTCGAGGCAGTTTTCTGGAGAAACCTTTCCATTTTGATTCGAACTCACAAGCTATATATACGATAATATATATATATATATATATATAACAAAAAAAGGCCATGAATCAGTTTCGAATTAAAGAAGATCATGTCAAGAAGCAGCAAAATTAGCAAGTCTTGGAAACGAACATTAATCGGTAAAATAGTAGACAGTTTTCTGGACCCTAGAAAATGTAACAGAGAAACTGATGAGAGAAAATTATGAGAACTGGCCATCTTATTGACAAACACAACACAAAAAGAAATTTACAGAAACATCGATCTCTGTCATATAAGAAAATGCATGCTCATCGAAACTCGAATAGGATATGTGAAATATGTTTAATAGTCATAACTCATTCATTTTCTTTGAAATCTAAAAGGAAAAGAACATCTTTTTTCAAGGATATGTATGTATTAGACATGCACACCTTCACTTTGGTCGTGGAAACCTCGAATTATGCAAGCAGAAACCCACGGCCTTCCTATACGGGATGCTTTTGCACCACCTTTAAGTTCACCATTATGTTGTTTCAAACTGCATAAATGTGCCCAATATCAGTAAAACCATTTCAACTATAAAACGAAACTACAAGTATTGAGTAATGCAAGATTGAACAAGCTATCCTACAAAAAATTTAAGGCCTCCTTACATGATCCATTTGCTCTTAATGTAACTCTCATAGACTATTCAAACCAATACATTCATATTCTCGAATCTCAACGATTCCAGTTTCCTTCTTAATTCCCCAACCATTTCTTATTCTTCACATTCCAAGTACCGAATAGGTTCGAAATACAGATAGAGTCATGTGAATGACATGAAAACGACCCAACATTTTCCCATACAATTCAACAATAGCCAGATCAACCACAAGTATCCTATACTTATAATCCCAAACTAGCTCTACAATCCAAAATATCGAAAACAATAATGGACATTTTCATCCCATTTCCACATGTATTGCTAGTTTTACGACGGATTCGTACATAATATTTCTCCCTATCATCTCATTTTCATGATTATCCAGCATTCAGCAACTTTACTCTAAACTGTAACACCAAATAGTTTCTCAAGTCTCAACAGTATCACCATAAACTAGACTACCCAGAATTTTCTACATCCACCCATTTATCAATCACAGCAAATCAATGCGTAAACAGCCGTAGATTGGCTGGTTTTGGATTTTGAATCATTCAGGCACCCATAAACAACCCTGATACGCGGACAATTTCAGTATCTAAATCAACAGGCTGTAATCGAATCAAAAAGATGGCACATTTGAATCATCATCGTATAATAACAGCTATAGAGAAATTTAAGTTTTACAACTAGACCCAGATGAGCATTTCATCTGAACAGATCAAACAATAATTCAAAATATTGAGTCTTTAACGAAAAAAAAAAAAACAGAACATACCGGCGAGAAAAATCGGTGGTGACGCCAACGTAGGTCTTGATGGGGATGTTGGTGGACAGAATGAGATACACGCTCCATGATCTTGATTTGGGTTCCGAATTTGGACTCGATGGTGGTGATTGTGATTGTGATTTTGTTGACAAATTCGATGAAGATGGTGATAGTTTTGAATCTTTTGATGAGTTAGGGTTTGTATGCTTTACGGAGCGAAATGTCCTAGAGAGCATCATGAGCTCATCGAATTTCCCCCTTTAAATTTTTAGTCTAAAAACTTTCAAAGTTTTGAACTTTATAGTTTATATAGATTTTGTCATCATTCGTGAGCTCAATATCCCTCAAAACCATTTAAAATTCTGTTATTTCTTTTAGTTTAGTAAACTTAGGAGGGATTGAAACGTTATCTAAACAGCTCTAAACCACTGGATTGCATTCATGTAATGAAAACCATTGGATGGTCCTGATAAAATTAATAATCAGTAATACGAAATGGACTCGTAAAAAGAGACACATTCTATGTTACACACTTTCAAAGTGCTCATGATTTCAAGGAAATACATGTAATAATTGAATGGAACAGTAATCTATACCCAGGTAAACCAACAAACTAACTATTACAAATATGCATGGACAGAAGAAGATGGAATCAAAAATTTAAGCTATGAATTCTTCCATTGATTTGATTTCTTTTGATATGATACAATTAAGTATGTACATCAATCTTAACAAAGGAAAAGCACTTTATATCATCAAGAAGATTTGGTTCCTAATCTCCCAAATCGCGATTTTATGTACGATCCAATGCTGTTCCAGAGCGAGAACTTGGATCCATAGAATGTCACACTCACTGATTTTTTCGATCCTTCTCTCACAAATTCCACATCTCTGGCAATGCTATACTGAATGCTTTCCGTGTCATCAAACAGAGGTAAAGCAACCGAACCCTTGGACTCCAAGTTTTGTATCCATCCGCGGAGTAAATAGTTTACGACCTGTATAAACAACGACAGTCAAATATCGAATCATGAAGGCTTCCGGACAAAAGAATGCAGCCTTATCAGGACATAAACCAAAGACCATTTCAATGCAGAGTTTTTTTGCAAACACAGCTTCAAGCATTTACCCTTTGCATTGTTCTCGTGTTATCGAGTAGCATTACAAGGCAGCTAGTAATAACTCAGCAAGAAACACAGATAAACTTGTCAACTATAATCTGCATACCTCAGGAACTTCATCATGAGGGCAGTGACCGGCTGGGCTGATCTCGTAATATGGTGCTTCAGGCAGCTGTCTTTTCACCTGAAGGCCCCAGACAGGTTTCACCCAGGGGTCTTCTTTTCCATACGTGAGACAGATGGGAACACTGTTCATCTTACACCTACAAATTCGAAATTCCTTAACTTGGAGCAAGAAAAAAAAAAATGGAAATTCATGACTGGGAGTCTTTTTATGTTGTAGTTGGAGATTTCGATACTACCTACCTGGATAAAGCCTCTATGAAGGATAGTTGTCCTTGAGGAGCAAACATAATCGAGGCAAATGATGCAGCAGCGGCAGGATGTTGAGTTGTCTCAAGAATTCGAGAGAACACTATGTCGACATTAGTAGAATGATCAGCATAAACCTGTTTGAGCACCTCTGCGATGCTTTCAGGATGGCTTATCTTCTGCCAACTAAAATCATAGAAGAAAAATAACAATAAGTTGAACTAGTTTGATTAGCATAAGACTGCGGAAAATAGAAAATGATGCTAATCCAAGGAAATATAGAACAAAAAATACCAAAATAGTATTAAAAGCATTGACAGAACTATTCTATAAACATACCTAAAATCATTTGTTCAACTTGAAAAAATGGGGACATACGATTGTCTAATGAGAACATCATAATCTAATAAATCAATAAAGGTGAAACTTACACTACTTCTAGGAGCTTTCTCACGCTTTCAGGCAGCGGAAATGATCCAGACCATGGAAATATCTTCGCTAGTCTTGGAGACCTTATAGGATTCGGTAAAAATCCCCAAAACGGGGTTGCGTTTAGCAGGGTAACACCTTTCACCAAATGAGGGTTGCATGCAGCAAAGTAAACTGCTACGAATCCTCCGAGAGAGTTCCCCACGACATAGACAGGTTCACGAATGACCTGTTCTACGAAATAACAAACCTGATCCTGCCATAAATCCAAAGAATACACAAGCTCACTTGCCCATGGTTCGGCTTCATCTCCCAATCCCCACGAACGATCCTTCCCTTCCGTGGTACGTCCTTCCTTAGAAGATGGAGTAGGGTTCTCAAACGGCAACGACATGCCTTGACCAAGAAAGTCAATTGCCCATACTCTATAGTCCCTGCCCAAATCTTTCAATTGCTTCTCGTAATGAAAACTACCAACGCCAAAGCCGGGAAGAAAAAGCACAGCTGGGGAACTCACATTTTCACACCCCGCCTTCTCATAATGCACATTAAATTTAGGCTTCAACTCCCAAAAACAACTACTTATCGGTGCACCACTTTCACCATTGGATTCATCAGGCAAGCCTGGAATCAGAACTTTAGTTGTTTCCCCGTCACTTGAAATACTTCCTGCATCCTCTTCCCCACCAATTACATAGCCATCGTAGTTCCCACTCAAGACCTTCTTTGAATTGGCACTTTTAAGACCATCAAGTGCATCTAATGAACTAGAACCTTTACCATGATCAAGATTCTTTGAGAAAAACTGATTACTAATAGAATATCCCGAAAACCCACTTCTGAAATCAATCCCAGTACACAAAATCTTATGTGTTTTGAATGATGGGAGCTTTGATTGGCACAAATTCGAGGTTCTCTTGACTATAACATGACCACTTGGTGGGCAATTATATGAGATAATTTCCATACCCAGAAACTGTTTTCTGTAATGATCACCAAAAGCAAATAGATCACACACTAATTAATTTCACCCAGGAATTGGGTTGCAAAAATCTAAATAAATAGAAGAAGACTAAAGCTTGAACTCAAGAACTGACCTTCAATAATAGTAAAAAAACTAAAGCTTGAACTCATACAAAAGCAATAAACATCGTAAAGTTTCTCATAACTACTTTACTACAACATACAAATCACTAGAACTTGTTAACAGATCAACTCCAACTAATTAACAAAGCTAAAAAAACAACAACAAACACTATCCAAAACCAAATACAATTAAATAAATGAATAAATAGAGTTCACTTACCTACAATTTGGAGTGAGAACTGAGAAGTGTCATTAGAGGTCTCAAAGCTTGGAGCAAAACCTATAAAGAGAGAAATAATGGGTTGCTTGAACGGATCTTCTTCTTCAAAAAGGCAAGAAAAAAAACTGAACTTTATTGTATTTTTCCAAAAAAAAAAAAATTGACTAATTATTGAAATAGAAATTTCTAGGCTTGCTTGAAGTACTTGTACTCTGTTATGCAAATGCTTGTACTCTATGTTATCCTTATGTTTCCAAGCAATTTTTTCTCCCTCAGAAATTTGACCCAAAATAAAAATTGAATTTTTTGAGATATTTTTAGTGAAAGAAAACAAAAAAGTTCCTCTTCATTTACATTTTTTCTTGTGTATGTGATTAGTAGGTCTGTCCAGTTATATTGGAGAAGTTTAAAGTTTTGTTTTTTCTCTCTCTTCTAGTTAACTCTAGTAGTCTAGTTTCACTAAATTTTTCTTATATATTTGAAGAAAAAAAAAATTATACAAATTAAATAATCCAGAAATATCAGACAATTTCATGTTAGAAACTTGAGCAAAAATTAGCTAGAAAACTTACAAAAAAAAATGTTCATTATATTTTAGGGTAGTGTTAACCTGTGCCCTTAACACCTAGAAAATAGGTAAAAAGCAATTATGAACCTCCTTCATTTATTACATCTTATTACATCTGATTTTTTAAATCCTAAAATACCAATTTTATCCCGCCTCTAATTTTTGGATAGTACTTTAGTCTAGACATAAACAATTTTAATTAAAACTATACAACAACAACAACTGAATCAAAACCACAAAAGATGAATGGTTATACCATTGTTCATTTTAACTTCAATTGTGATTGTAGTTCTTGTAAAAGATAATAAGGTAATTTTTTTATACTTTTTATATTTGTTCTTACTAAAAACAAATTTGGTAGAACAATATATGATTTATATTCTACGTTCACCTTTTATTTATTTATTTATAATTTTGCTTTGAATTTTTTTATATAATTTATTTCTAGTTTTTTATTTTAATTGAATGTACTTGTCTACATCGTTGTTAAATTTGTGAAATTATCTATTCCATCGATTGGTAATAAGATAAGCACAATAAATTAATTATTTATCTTTTCCATTTAGATTTTATTCATATAGAGATTTAGTGCTTGTTTGGTTGAGCTTTCTACTGCCTCAAAAGGTCTATAAACGTCTATTTGAGTTTTTTTAGAGTTGTTTGATTGGGCTTTTGAGATTATCTATTTTAAATTGTGTAAACTCTACTGGGGAAAAACTCATGGGAAGGTGTTTCTCTAAATAAACATTAAAATAAACTTCAAAAACTATATTTTTAATAAATCTACTACAAGTAAATCTTTTACCAATAAAGGTTTTTCAAAAGCCCAACCAAACAAGCTCTCTGTAGAGGGACATATATATATAATTGTTTTTTAATTGATTTATTAATATTTTGATGGAGTTTTGATAGAATGTACGTGTGTTTTTTTTATGTAAACACTAAAATTAATTATCCATCTCTTGCAATCGTTGCTCAATCTTTTTTGTTCAATTTAATTTGATATTTTATTATTAATTTGTATCCATTATTAATATTATTTTTTTACTTACAATTTTTTTTTTATTATTATTGTTGGTATATATGAACAAAGCATGGTAGAATTTTGACGGAATTTATTTTTTGTAGATTTTACATTTAACTATTTGAATTTAATGAATAAAAAAAATTAAACAACAAAAACATTACCCAAAAATTAAATGCAGGATAAAATTGATATTTTACGATTTATAAAAAACAATAAAATTAGTTATAATAAATAAAGATGTTCATAATTGCTTTTTACCTATTTTTTAAGGGTTAACATGTGCCCTTAACTAGGAATGGCAATGGGACGGGTTCGGGCGGGTTTGGTAAAATCCAAATCCAAATCTGTGAAACTTTGTGTTTACCAAATCCGCCCGCGAACCCGTGAAAATAAAAGGGTTCGGGTTCGGGTTCGGGTTTTACCCGTGAGTTTAGGGGACACTCAAATCCGCCCATGAACCGGTGAAACAAGTGGGTCCACGGGTAAAACCCGCGAACCCACCAATTTTTTTTAAAAAAAGTTATTTCTATATTATTTAAATATATGAAATATTATAATTTTAAAGAATAAAAACACTTAATAAATTGAAATGTTTACATTTTATTCTCTATATAATTAAAAAGTTTTTATTGGAGTTTAAATTTATAATATTTTAAATAATAAAATATTATATAATTTTTATTATTCTCGGATACGCGGGTTCGAATATGGATTTTTTTCTAAATCCATACCCGAACCAGAACCCATGACATGTACAATTTTCAAATCCAAACCCATCCACGAGTACATTTATCCCAACCTAAACCCTCTTTAAGCATGTTAGGTTTGGACGGGTCTCACGGGTTCGGGTTTAATTGCCATCCCTACCCTTAACACCACCTGTAACAAATAAGCATGAGAGGCATGTTTTGTTTCTTTCAACATTGTCCCCATGACATGGATGTCAGAGAGCAAAAATCTATGGGCATTTAATTGATTTCAAAGTCTGCTTTAGATTCTCTGAAGTCAGAATTATTTGTAGTTGCTGCAACTGGCCAGGATCACCAGAAAGAGTGTCTATTTTAGTTTTCAGTCATTTTCAGCAAGAATTTATGTGATGGAGAATGTAGGGAACATGGAGAAATGGTGGTTTTGGTGGCAGAGGATTTGGGCTGAGAGGAGGGATTTATCTGTACGCAAAAGAAACCATAATGTCCAACATGAATTCAACACGTTTATTACTTGTTGGTTGGGACTTGGGACATTGAAAGTTGAAACAAATGTTGTAGTTTTCTGATTCTGTTCTGTTGTGTTCTGTTTTGTCTGTTCAAACTTGATTGTCAAAACAGATGGGTCGGTGTTGGTGATGTTTCTGTGAATTTTAATGGGCTCATGACCCACCTTGATGGAGGTTTCTAGGCCAACCTTAACCCAACACAAACCAGGCCCATCTTGATGATTATTCAAAAGTAAAACTCAATCCAGACAAATTTGCTTACAAAATAAGTTAAATCTCGGCGAGCTACCTATGATAGTTTTTAAAGGGTATCAATATCACCACTCGGAAAAAAATAAAAATAAAAAAATAAGACAAATTTGCTTACAAAATAAGTTAAATCTCGGTGAGCTACCTAAACTCGCTCGAGCAAATCTGGTTTGATGGGCATAGTAGACCTAATAAAAACATTAAAGGATTGGCCCGTGCCCAACCCTTAAGTTCGATTGGACCTAAAAATTACAATTTGGACCAACTCTATTCAAGTGAGGGTATCAAAGAGATCGGATTGCATTCGATTTGATTCTATATTGTTTCGATCTAATCTAGTCTGATAATATAAAGGTCTAATTCGATTTAGACCACTTATTTTAGGATTTGGATTTGAGATTAAATTGTAGAATTTACAATTCGTATCCAATACAATCTAATCCGATGAAAGTATTATCTTTTTCAGACCATACCAATTGACACCTCTATTTCAAGACGTTCTTGAACTGCGGATGATGATGCCAGGTGGTGATCGACAGTTGATTCATCAACTTCCTAGGGGACAGGAACAGAAAATAAAACGGTTAAGTTAGGCAACCTGTTGTACTTTGTACAGTACAGTACAGAGGTTGACTTTGTTGTTTCATATTTTTATAAGCCTAAACGAAGCACAAATAACTGGCATCAGAAACAGCTTCTCGATCAATTTTGAGTGACAAGTGGTGGCAGACAAGTTGAAACTTGAAAGTTGAAATCATCATAGTCAGAGAATCTCAACCGAAAAAAAGAAATCAGGTAAAATTATTAAAGTTGTAAACAAACAAGAGAAATCCAGAATTTTTCTGCTTTTACTCTCATTCATTTTAATTTGGTTCAAGATCATGGTATGTCAACTTGCCCCCATTTGAAGCTTGGATTCTCTGTTAGTGGTTTCAACATCAAAAGTTTTTATGCTTTACTTTTTTATCTTCTTGTGAAGAATCTCCATCTGGGTATGCTTTAGATTCCTAAAAAAAAGCTGCTTTTTGTTATTTTATTATGCCATCACTTTTGTTTCAGTCTAGGGTTTATCCTTATATGCTCATTATTAGTGTTGGAAAATCAAGTGGGGCTAGTACAATTTTTATTTTTATTTTTTTGTTGATTATGACAATTGATGCTTCTAGGGACAATTATTAGATTATGTTCTGTGAGTTGTGCTTCTTTGCATATGTTCTGGAATTGCAAATATGATATGAGCCACGAATAACAAATCTTAGAATCCTTCTTTTGAGTTTTTGACTTTTTTGTATGAACATTTTGTGATTTTCTTAATTGGGTTTTTTTTTTTTTTTTGGATTGTTTATGAAGTGTGTGTATTGAGTGTTTGTAGTTATGAAAGTGAACATGGATGATGGAGAAGTAGAGCTTTCAGATCAATATGCCTTGTTATCGAATCCGGATTCATCAAGCAATTTTCATAATTCAATATCTGCAGACTCGTTTCTTGATGAATTCTTGAAGAACAGTACAAGAACTTGCACTCACACTCACACTTGCAACCCACCTGGCCCTGATGCCGCACATACACATACATGCTACCATACACACACCCAATTTATTGCATCCGAAGAAGAAGAAGATGATGATCATTTGAACGTCAATAAAGAACATTCTAGGCTGAAACCAAGAAGGTCATCAGGTAACAGAGAAGCTGTACGGAAATATAGGGAAAAAAAGAAGGCTCACACGGCTTATTTAGAAGAGGAAGTCCAGAAATTGCGCGTATTGAACCAACAGCTAGTTAAGAAGTTACAGGGGCAAGCAGTTTTAGAGGCTGAAGTTTTCAGGCTGAGAATCCTATTGGGAGACCTTAAAGGAAAGATCGATAACGAATTGGGGATTTTTCCATTCCAAAAGCAGTGTGACGCTACTAGTACTATTTTGAAGGAAGGCGATTGTGGTGTGCAGTCTATTGGTGGGACAATTGGCCTACTACGTTGTCAGACTGATCTACCATGTTTCCGTCCACAAGCAGAGCCATCATGGGAAAGAAATTGCCAGCCTGCAATCGTAGATTGTCAAGCTAACACACATGATATAGTGAGTGCTGATGGACAGACGTTGGACTCATTTGAAGCCTTGGTGTCATCTGCATCTCAACCTGAAGAAGCAGAGTGAACGAACGAACGAACGATGTGTGTAAGTTATGTAGTCTTATCTTCTAATTAATGTCAAATATTTTGTCTCTGTTGTAGATAGTGAAATTGTGATACCTAGAGCTCGAGAGAAGTTGAGTGTCGTCTCTGTAAAATCCACACATATGTTGCTGCATACGCATGCGTTGCTATATAGCTTATAGCTCCATAGGAACGTTGTACTCATGACCGGTGACATGTCTGAACATTTCGTAGAACAACAACTTATCATGTGTAGAGAAAGCACTTTTGTTTCTCCTTTGATGAATCTGTATATTGAAGTTGTGAAAACAACTAACACATTACTGCTTCCTGGAATTTTTGTTATGGTCATAATTCATCAACTGAAGTTACATGAACTCTTTTTCATGCCTGTCAGTGGTTATAAAATTGATTATATAATATGCAGTTTTTCTCTGGTAGGCACACAGCTTACAGCATACTTATAACACACTTATAGTACAAGTGCCACATCATCGGTTTTTGCCATGTGCATACAATCAGTTATTGATAATTTAAAATTGGATGAGGTGGCACTTGTGCTATAAATTGTATGCCCACCAGAGAAAATTTGATATAATGTGCAAGTACATTTCATCTCCAATTGTATCAGTTTTGTAGGCATTGATTTTCCCTGCAATGAACTTTTGCATGGCCTTTAAGATATTCTCTATCGGAAAAACGATTTTCGAAGAGAAATACGGATGTGATAAGTGATTTGTATTGTGGTCGCAGGCATAGCCTGGTGATAACTACACCTCTGAACAAAGTTGAGATCCCGAGTTGAAATCCCTCTCTCTCAATTTAAAAAAATATATAGTTTATAATATATCAGTTTTCAATTATAATTGTGTATGCATGTCACAAGGCAGCAAATGTATGGATATGGAATTGCTAGTGCACAGAGCCTAAACGGGCAGGGCCTAAAAGTTAAATAATCAAGCCCAATGATTTATAAGATTGGTCTTCAACATACAATATAGAAATTTTATTTATTTATTTATATGTTTTTGGTTCTTTATAAGATTTAGAAAGTAGAAAATTGGTTTGGAAAGTCACAGACTCACAGTCACAAGGAAAGCTCCACTATCCTCTCATGAGGGGAGAGGGTCATTTAAGCATCTAGATACCATATACATCCCTCGTTCTCGTTCTTGTTCGATGCATCCCTCGTTCTCGTTCTCATTCTCGTTCTGATCATGCCACGTGACATGAAAAATATGATCATTAGAATTTGGAGATATATAGTTCATTAGATGAGTCCAAGATTTTTTGAACTATTTTAATAAATTCAGAGTTTGGAGAAAATGACATGACTTCAAACCCACAATCAAAGGTGTTGATCACTGAACCAACCTCGTCTCATTTCGATAATGTTATGTTGATGAGGATGCATAGTTCATCAAAAGAACTCAAGATTTTTTGTAATTATTTCAATAAATTCAGAGTTTAGGAAAAAAAAAAAAACACAACTCGAACTCAAAATTCAGGAGCATACCATTGAGTTAACCTCATCTCGTCTACCCAAGATTTCTTCGTCTCAATGATCTCATATATATTCCAATTAAAACTCCACAAGGAAAAAACAAAAAACTCAAAATAAATTAATCTGATTGAACAATATCCATCTAACATGTAATTAAGAAACAATACTTAGAGATACAATATGGATTAGATTCTAATTCATATAATTAATAAAACAATACTAAAAGATTTAATTTTAAAACAAATAAATAAAGAAAGCAACAACAAACCAGAAAACAGTGTATAGTTTATAAGCAGACAAATGCAAGCATGCAGAGTCACATCCACGAAAGCCACATTTCCTGTGCTTTATCTCTCTCTCTCTGACTTTATTAATAGGAGACCCCATATGAATCATTCATGGCAGTGCCCTGCTTGCAAAAACCATAAAAATTTGTTGAGACATTTTCACGAACAGATGGGGCACATGGGTTTTCCTGACTTCTTTTTTATAGCTTTGTCCTTTCGCTGTTTTTTTTTTAATTTATTTTTATTTTTATTTCTTTCTGGTTCTCTTGATTTGTGGTTCTCACTTTGCATTGTTTTTTAGAATATGGGTTTGTCTATTTCAATCTCATGATTCAGTAAAAAAATCAAAATCATGATTCAGTGAAAAAAAAAAAAAAAAACAACAGAGAGAGAGAAAGAAAAGTTTCTTTGCTTTTTTGTAGTGACTCAAGTGTAAAGATTCCTCCCTAGTCCCCACCAATGTTTTGTACTCCTTTTATTTTTTAACGTGTCAAATCTAAACATTGAGTTTTTACAATGATTAGTACTAATATGATATTAAAGTCTCGTGTAATTAATCTGCTTCACGCCTTCACCCTATGTTTTTATATACATTGTTGGACCGAATGAGCGTTCCATATTGATTATATGTTTGATAATATGTTATTGTCGTACTGAATAGACTGAATGAGCGTTATGTATTGATTATATGTTTGATAGTATGTTATTGTCGTACTGAATGGACGTTCGGATCAAAATAATTGAATCGGAAAAAAGGAAAAAAATTACAATAATTTAGATAGCATTAATGAAATGAAATGAAATGAAAATCTAACTGGAAAGTGACAGATGATGGATCTTTCTGCAGAATTTAATCATATATTCATATCCAATTGAGTGCTCAATTGAAAGATGATCTCCTCTCTTGCCTCCACCATATCTCTTCAATCTCAAGCTGTGGATCTTGTCGCCGCCTTTATATTTTCAATTCTTGACTAACACATGTTCGTATATAAATCCATCGATCCATCGTATGCCCATTTCCTCTTATCTACAAGACCCGGACAAAATATCATGTTCAAACAATGATTGTAACGTTATAAAATCAACTCCGTAATATTACTATTTTGATTAGGAAAAATATAAGGACTACAGGTACTGAAAAGGGAAAAACAATTTAAAAAAACTCATATTTTGTTAAAATATAGGGACTAAATTGATAATTGTCATAGCTGATATGATGTTATAATTTTATAAGATAGACTAGAGTAGAACTGAGACAAGTTAGTGTTGATGCTCTTGTAATAAGAAGGGTAAATTACACTGCACCCCTTGAGGTTTGACCTTAAGACATTAAGATGGAAAAGTTTTGTTATTCTACGCTAACACCCCTGTATTGTCGAAAATACCCTTGTATAATAATAAAAATAAAAGTTTTTTTACACTCACACCCAAGGGCATTTTGGACCTTACAATGGTCAAAAAGGGGTGCTAGTGTAGAATAACGAAACTTTTCTATCTAAGTGTCTTAAGACCAAACCTCAAGGGGTGCAGTGTAATTTACCCTAATAAGAAATCTGAAAATCAAATACCATGAATGAGTATGAGCAGAATAAGACGTGCCACCACCTGAAAGTTATATTTATATTTTTTTCTACTTATAGTTGCATGTCATGTTAAAATCTTGTTGTATTTTATACATAACCCAATAATTTAGATAGTTTCCAGTAGCCTGGCAATTCAATTAGATAGTGATTTGCTTAATTATTATAATTAGAGATAAACATATAATTATTCATCACTCTCTCTCTCTCTCTATATATATATATATATAAAAATTCTATTATCAGTTCGAACTAACAAAAGTTATATCAGTTCTTTACATGTGGGGCACTGGATTTAAATACTTTGACTTGGCTGTATGCACCTGTCAGTCAAAATATTTAAATTCAGTGGTCCACATACAAGGAACTGATATAACTTTTGTCAGTTCGAACTGATAATAGAAAGATTGATATATATATAATAGCACTTTGATGGCATTGACATCATTTCCTTGCAAGTATACTCATCAAGCTTTCATGTAAGAATGTCAACTTTGACCAAAATATATATAATTGCATTTGCATGCAATACAAATTAAAGCTGCAAAACTCTCTTTACCTTAATTAGCATTCTAATTTTGAATTTTATATATTTTCCTTTGTACTATATATATATATATATATGTAGAAACAAGGGTCGAACCTAGTGACGTGGCTGCTTATTGCCAATTAATGATGTGCTACTGGTTCGTTGGAGTGTCGAGGGAGCAGCACCGGAGACTATGTGTGGAGTACAATGTACCTACAATGACACTCCGATGAGTGAGTCATAAGTGTATGTGTGAGAGAATTGTATGAAAAAAAATTGACAAAATGTACTGTTATATACAAATTAGAAAGAATATTTTCTGAGATGTGGATTTATGTCGGATCAATTAAAACGTCTTTTGAGCAATTTCAATTCTATCACGCTAGCTACTTGTTTAGTTAGTTAGATCAGACTCGTCATCTTATGCTCTTGGTCATCTAGACCAAATTGAAGACGGTCTCATCAATTGATCAAGGAAATTTTCCAACAAATTCTATGAAACCTATACCGATTTATGTCAGATCAATTTGATGTCTTTCAAGCAATTTCAACTCGTCATGCTACTTGTTTAGTTATTCAAATTAGACTCGTCATTCTATAATCTCGCTACACCAATTGATGATGTTCCTATTAGGATGCTATTTATGTCGGCTTATTACATTACTTGTTTAGTTAATCGTATCAAACTCCATATGCTACTTGTTTAATTAATTGTGTCAGACTTGTTTTGTTACTTGTTTAATTATAACAAATCAATTTTACGTCTTTCGAGCAATTTTAACTCGTCTCACAACTTGCTTAGTTAAGCATGTCAAACCAATCACGCTATGTCTCAGCGACCCTTATGTCCACTAGAGGAACATGTTTTACATTTCATTATATCACTCACTTATTGGACATAATAAAATCCTCCAATTTCTTCATCTTTGACAGTTTGACATAACAAGATAAACCAACCAACCTATATTTATTTGGATTTAAACAAAGTGACCAATTACCTTGTTACACAAATGAAGATCAAATACATATCCAAAGTTTAAATGCAAATCAAATATAGATAACAAATATAAATACATGTGGAAGAAGAACTCAAAGTCTCTTTCTCCTAATATAGTACATTAAACTACCATTCAAATCAAAAGTTTAAATTTACAAGTTAACGACTATAAACGATTCAATTTTTATCGAAAGTCAACCATTAAATTCTCAACTGTTGTATAAATCCAACAAATGACATGTACTTTATTTTCTTTCATCCGATGTGAATTAATAAATTTTTTTTTTAAAACAACGTGAATTAAGATTTAACATATATCTAGATTTTTGTTCGAATCCAAATATATTCAAATACTAGAGAAACACATGTAAGATAACAACTTCCAAACCTAGCACAGTGTTAATTTACTATTCCAGTGTGATTCACTGTTCTACAAAATTTAATGTCTGTGAAGCTAGATGGAGAGAAATCATCAATCATGGAAGCAACTTGTTTGCAACCTGTTTCGTGGGACCTAAACACCAAAAGAAAATATATATAGTATTTATGATATTGTATGTACAAATCTTTTTTTTTTTTTTTTTGTATACAGTTCAATTTAATTCAAGCTTGAAGGGGACATTGTCTGCGCCAAACGACAAATTATATATTGTCAAAATTAAAAAAATTAAAAAAATTGGTTGATTGATCTGTTGATCATGAGCTCCACTCAACTTTACAAATTAGCTACATTTAAATATCTTTGTCATTTATCATATCTTTTATTTAATAAATCAGTTGCTAATCAATTCTAGTTGATGCATACATTTTTTTTTTTCCCTTGCATTTCCGATCATTGGGAATTATTTATTAACAATGTTCATCTAATTCTACTACATATTACCATAATTAGAATCTTCGAAACATTTCTGGTGTGAGTATAAATCCAAATCGAGATTATTGTTATATCATCTTATTGTAATTTGTATGTTAATTATATATTATATTGTATCATTAAAAAAAAAAGGATTAAGTATTGTCATCCATGGCAATTAATTTTGAATTTTGATCACTTGTGGGTTCGAAAAATTTGGCATATTTTTTAATCATATTTAGACAAGGAAAGTTTCGATGTTTATTATAATTTAAAAAAAAAAAAAAAATTTATTTGTTAGAAACTTTTCATAAAACCTTTTAAAATGTGTTAAAATTCATTTTTAGAGAGGATGTTTAATAAAAGAAACTATAAAATGATAAATGAGTTGATATATTTGTCATTATTCGGTATAACTTTAAAGGTGTTTGAATGATAAATTTAAATTTATCATTCAAGATTATATTTATTTCATTATTTGATCTTAATTAATTAAATTTAATTAGTTCCCACCAGATGATTTAAATAAATAGATAGGTCCCAACCTTTTTGGATTTATGGGTTTAAGCTTAGCAATTGTGTTCTTTTTTTTTTCCTCTCTTGAATTATGTATTTATTTATTTTATATTTTTGCTTTGATGGAACATATAGGTCCATTCTTACAAATTATTGATTAGAAAAAAGAATAAACAAAGAAGGGTTGTTGGATACTTGGATCACCACTTGTATAAAAAGTGTCTCTTTCTCCCGAACAAAAGATAACCACCGGGTCAGCAGTATAGCTCAGTTGGTAGATAGACGAGTTTGGGGTTAGGGTAAATAATTCCCAGGTCAACGGTTCGAAACCTACCAATGACAAAAAACTTTCAAACCTCGAGGCATAGCTTATCTACTAGATAGACGAGTTTGGGGTTTGGGCAAATGACTTCCAAGTCAACGGCTCGAATTCTACTAATGGTAAATTTTTATTTTATTTTATTTTATTTATTTTTATTTTATTTTTATTTTATTTTTATATCTAACCACCGATTAATTGTATCATCATCAAAGGAAATAAACTATAAACCTAAAATAAATTTATTGTACAATTTCTCTTTGAGAATTTACACTATCAACACACATAGAAAGAAAATTTAAAAACACTTAAATTTATTGTTGATGATCAAGAAAATTCTAACAAATTTTAAAATATTTTAAAAGGATATTTAATATATATATATATATATATATATATTTAAGTTCAACAAATTTTGGAAACTTATATAGTTATATATAATTTCTTATAACATATTTTAGAAAAAACTATCACAAATTTAAAACTAGTAGAAGAAGAGAATAAGACTTGAATGCAAAAATATCATTGACGTAGTCACGTAAGTGTGAGAGATTTACTGTTAAACCGTCTCGTTTTTTGTTAAAATTATGAGAAACATACCTCAGTTCGTCTTTCAAATTATATATATATTTTCATCAAATTAATCTAATTTGACTTTGACAAGCAATGATCAATGATGTTACTAACTTACTAGTTACTATATACATTTGTAATATTATTGCATGCACGGACTTTACTATATACATCATTAATTGGTATACGTACTCCGGGTAGTATATAGACAGGACACGTGCAATGGGATCGTGGGAGTCCAATCAACCTCATTATTACTCTGTTTGTAGGGACCAACCCCAAAGCAAAAAGAGAGGTGAGCAAAAAAATGTACAAGACAAAGGAAACAAATAGTGACCTAGAAAATGATTAGGAAACAAATAGCAACTTATCAAGTGGTGGGTTTTTAATACCAATACATCACTAAACAGAAAGCAGAAGATATATATGTTTAGATTTTTAGATCATGATTCATGATAATTAAGAGGCAGAGACAGCATCTTTGTCCAAAACATTAACCCAAAATAAATCTTACAAATTTATTAAACTTTTTTTTTTTTTTATAAATTCTAAAACAAATTTAATTAGCTTGCAAAAACAGGCAACAACAACAAAATAATGTCCCCATCTTTTTAAAAAGTTGCTTTCCTAGGGAACACAAATTCATCTCTCCCTCTCTCTCTCTCTCTCTTATATTTCTTCACACACTCTCTCTCTCTCTAAAGTGGAAATTAGAATCTCTATCTCTCTAGTTGGTGGGTTGTCTTGTAGATATTTAGGTAACACATAACATTATTGTATATGTATATGTTGTGATCTTGATATCTTTCATTCTTCATATGGTTGAGCTGATTTTTTGTTCGTTAAGTTAATTTTTACCGGAGGGTCCAATTATACATTAGAAATTTGGTAGCTAGATGAAAAGGCTAAATAGGTTTGAAATTGAAAATAATGACATTGCCTTTTTCAAGTGTTTGGTATATATAACCTAGGAAAAATTACCACAAATTTTTTTTTTCTTTCTCAATTAATTTAAACTTTTTAGATATGTTTTACTAATTTTGGAAATGAAAATTAAATGGAATCAAATGAATTGAAAATATAATCGGAAAAGAGAATTTAATTTCATATTTGTATAGGGTCAATGTAACTTGATTCCCAACAATTTTTTTTTTTTAATAATTTTTTTATAAACACTTTAATCATAAATAAGAAATTAAATTTCATTTCCTTTATACTAAGATTCCCAATTAGCTAGTTAGTAGTTACACAACATTAGGTACGGGGTAAATCTATATAAAAAATAAAAAAAATGATCATCAACTTAGATATCCAACCAAAAACCTTGTTGTTTGTAAATCAAAAACATTTTTGGTTCATAAATCCGGAAGAAACAGAAAGAAACAAACCAATAAAACACCACGTTAGGTAACATTTTAGGGAAATCAAGGCCCGTGTATCCCACGGTGTCTTTAAGACAATTCCACCGTGAACACTGTATGTGTATGTCGATTGTCTCTCAGGATACAACGATTCAACCGTGGTCGTGCAAAAACTCCAATTGAGTTTAAATGTTTATAACAATGAATCAAGAGGATTGATATGGAAATACTTGATTCTGTTTTCTTATTACGCGCCCCACACATGAATCGTTCAACCGAAGGTTCGAGGTTCGTGATTCGTGATTCACACCATCCCTACGTGCAAGAGAGAGCCTCTATGCTTCACACATGATAGGCTACTATCACATAATCAATTATATACCGCATATAATTGTTTTCCCGACCAGTGTGAGGTTCACATTTTTCCCTATACAATGGGCTTACGTTGAGACTTAATTTATCATTCACCCAATAATTATTTTGGGAGTTTGAGTATACCAATTCGATGCTTGCACAAAGGAAAATTCGAATATACTTTGATATTTCATTTTCATAAAATCGATCATACTCAAATGACACTCTCAAAATGCGTGTCTATCACAAAATTTTCCACCCCAATTGAAAAATATATTTAATAATTGAGGGAAGATTTAATTAGGACAGAGTTTTCATGGAAAGTGACAGTATATATCAAAAGGGATTGCAAATAATATAGATATAGCAACTTCATTCTAAAAGAAGTCATAAAAACTAAAAGCTTCAAATAAGCTTAGATTGCATTTGCCACCACTTTAGATTAGCCACACAAAGAGATGTATCAAAAGAAAGTGTTGATAGAGAAATAGGAACAGCTTGATAATTGATATGTTATCCGGTCTTCCCAACAAAGAGATATGTACAATTTTGAGACACAATCACACAATGCTATAACACCAACAAAAGGGAGCAAATAAAGATTATTTTTATGCCTTCCCAAAGATTAGTTGGGTTAAATCTGTTTAATAATTTGTAATTTGGAGAGTGATTTAACAGTCAATATTTAAGAGTTCTATATTAGTGGGGGGTTTTCTACTTTACGAAACAGAAACGTCATTCATATATAATTGTTTTTTTTTTTTTTTGGTCAAATATGACACCAAACGACCTGTTAAGATAAAAAAATTATACGTGGGATTTAGATATCTACTTCAAATACAAGGGATCTCCCACAGTTTATGGTTTTATAAACAAATATGAGACTATATATACAATACAATATTTTCCATTCCAAACTCCATCGGTGAAGCTTCATTTTGAAAATTTCAACTACCAAGGCAAAACACCCTTAACCCTTCGTATGCTCTTTTTGGTTATAAGAAAAGTTCATAAAAGTTCATGTTAAATGATGAATGGTCTATAGTTTATCCATTCATGGTTGACTAGTTATAGTTTGAATCCTATCTTACTTATAAAATAGTAAATATAGAGAGATCTATTTCGTGTGTTGTATAAATAACTATATATATATATTTTTAAATTATAACTACTATCGGGGACCTGTCAAGATTAGATCCTACAAACACGATTTGGAATACTACTCCTATTATCGAGAAGATGTTACATATGGACTACAACTCTCGCATCCACAAAGAAGGATGACTTCCACTTTTTTTTGAGTCACGCTGATAGTGCTTAGTCTGGACCAATATGGGTAGATGTAGACCTCTTACCAAATCTAATAATGTTTTTTAATTAATGACTAAAAAATTCTTTTTTACATACGGGTCAGACTATATCGACTCAAATTTTTGACTTCAATATCTCAATCATTCATGTGCTCTTTACTCCAATGGTTGAGATATTAAAATCAAAAAATTGAGTCATAAATTTGAATTAATATAGCTTGACTCTTTCCGTAATACATATACTTTATTTTTATTATATTTTTCTTGAGAAAAGGTCGAAGAAAACTTATTAACCCAATAAAATCACGTTGTGATCCTATTTTTATATACATGACATGATTTTGTTTGATGATAATATATATACAGTACATGCAATTTAACACAAACATTTTTCAGTAATATGGGGAGTTAATTTACTTTTATCCTCATAAATTACATCAGTCAATGTAGCTTCATTATGGGTATCTTACCTAGTCCTACCATTGCTTGAAAGATTAAAAAATGAAAAATCTTTCATGAATTAGGTCCACACCCCATGTGGGAAGCCCCATGGTTTTCTCTTCCTCTCATGAATGCAAACACTTTTAAAGTTCATGACTTTCCTCTTTCTTGATCATATGCATGTACAATTCACCAAGCTAGTGCTCCTATATTTATATATTTACATGGAAAAGTTGGGAGAGAAAAAAAAGATAAAGGAGCAATTTAATCATCTTGCAGTTGTACTGAAATTATTATAAAGTTTAGTTGGGTTTTTCTTTTTAAGAAAGTCTAGTTGGGTATTGATAGAGAGAGAGATTGAGCTATCATTTATTTGATGTGGGGCTCGAGGAAAAAAAAAATACAAATAAAAATAAAGAATAATGTTCGGGTACTAATCGATCAGTATCCAAAATATTAAGCTCACTAATGGGAGTGTAGCACTTGTCCTTTTAATTTGTGAGATAAATATAAAAAGTAAAAAAAAAAAAAAAAAAAGCAGCCACGTACTACACTCCAATCAATGGTGTCGGTATTTTGAGATTAACCGGTCAGTACCTGAACATTATTCAATAATAAAAGGACGTGTGTTAGTGTGTACATACAACAACTAAATTTGCTAGATAGCTCTTCCCTCCCCATACAAATCCCAACATCTTTTGTTATTTTCTACCATAAAAAGAACAACCCCAAAGTTTCTTTTTCTTTCCTTCGCATAATTAGAGACATGAATTATACTATTATATATATATACAGATTTTCTATTATCAGTTCGAACTGACAATAAATATATCAGGATGAAGAATATGAACCACTAGATTTACATACTTTGACTCAAAGTGTATACACTTGTCAAAACTTCTCCATAATCTATGGTCCACATTCTTCGTCCCGATATATTTATTGTCAGTTCGAACTGATAATAGAAAAACTATATATATAATAAATACAATCATATCGCTATCCTAATAAAATTTTAGGGAATAAGCAAGAGCCTCTTGTAGAGGAAAGAGAGGTGTGAGCCTATAATGGTGGGACATTATAATAATTGACACAAATATATAATTAGTACAAATAGACTTGTTTTGAAAACTATTTTATTTTTTAAGAATTAAATTTCAAAAATACTTCTTAGAATAATTTTATTACCATGTTTTTGATTATTAAAACACGTCTAACGGCTTTAGTGTATATCCATCACAGTTTATGTCGTGGGTTCAAGTTTATTCTCCTCCCTCGACTCTAAATTATTCGTAGTTTTTCATAGAAAACTAAATTTTCAAACAGGAATAAATTTTCATCCAAAGGGAATAAGAAAATAGAATTTAATTATGGAAAATAATTTAATTTCTGATTTACACGTGGGGTTCACGTAATCTTATTCGGATTCTTATCTGATTTTAGTAAGCAATTAAGTTCCGTTCCTCTAGTCAGAATTACTTATCGGTAAACACAATCCGTCAGATATGTTTTGAACTTTATAAAATGAGATTTTTTTTTCTTAAAAATAAAGTAAAAATTAAATTTTTGCGTGAGATCGTGAAGGGAGTTGGCTTATCAAAGAAAAATTGATTGGAGAGGGGCATTGACCGGCCTCTAAAAGCCACAAAATGGAATCAAACCAAAACCAGAATCACAAGCACGTGTAACCACCTAACCAATCATCACTCCTTTTACACTATCAACCTGGTACAAGACCAGCATCCAATTGGTTCGTGCATCTCACTGAGTAAAGCAGCGCGTGAAAGTAAGTACACAAAAAAAAAAAAAACCTGTTTGAATTAGTTCAATGTAGTAAAATAAAAGAGTTGTAAATAGTTTTGTCAGATAGGTTTGCAGTATTTGAAGGGCACACAGATCTGGATCCGCTCAAAAAGCACCCAACCCCAACCCCAACCCCAACCCCAACTCTATCTCTCTCTTTCGCTTATCAAATCTCTCTCTCTCTCTCTGTTGCTCACTACTATAACCAGTCCTTGTTGTTTTATAAATTTCAAGGAGAGAGAGAGCTTTGACTGCCCACTACTACTTGGTCAGAGAGCAGAGAACAGAGTGCAGAGTGCAATTGATGTTGCTCAGCCTTGAAGGCGGTGGTTTGGCTTTTGTAGTAAATTTAAGAGTGAGATACAGTCTGTGATCAAACAACTATCTTTACTTTGATGAGTAAGTTTGGATTTTTTTCATGTCAAGTTCTGGTTTTTAAGTTAATTTTGGAACAGAGAAACAAGTAAATGTAAAAACCCAGATATATATATAATTATATTTTCACTTTTATTTATTTATTATTATTTGGACTCACTGCAAACTTTTTGATTTTTTGGGGGTCATTATAAAGAAACCCTTCTTCTTCTTCATGTAGTTTGAATTTTTGGGTAATCAAAACTTTTTAATCATCACACGAGAATACATCTTTTATACATCAACTTTCCTTTTTTCTTTTTCTTTATTTATTTACCTTTCTCTTTTGTTCTTCTTTTCTTGGGTTTTGCAGGATAAGAGAGAGAGAGAGAGTGCACCAGTACACTTCTCTAGTACTCACTTCACCAAGTAGAAGAAGAAAGTTTGGTGGGTTTTGTTTGTTGAGAAAGAAATTTTACTTGTAAAGAGAGACACAACACACACACACACACCTTAGTTAGCGTTAGCTTTTGCAATCTCTCTCTCTCACACTCAAAGTTTGTAGAGAGAGAAAGTGTTTGAGTGTGTGAGTGGGGGGGTTGGTGTGAAATCTACTGCCAACCCATATCATCTAATCTTGTAACAGAGACCACCATGGATGGGTATGAAGCAACAAGAATTGTTTTCTCCAGAATCCAAAACCTAGACCCTGAAAATGCTTCAAAAATCATGGGTTTACTTCTCATTCAAGATCATGGTGAGAAGGAAATGATTAGATTAGCTTTTGGTCCAGAAGCTCTTCTTCACTCAGTGATATTCAAAGCTAGAAAAGATCTTGGTCTTCCTTCTTCCTCCATTAACTCTCCAAACAACAACAACTCTCCTTCAACACCTCCCTCACCATCTCCTTTTTTGCCCAACAACAACAACTCAGCTTCAGTCACTGTTTCTAGACAAAACTCCTCCACTAATAGACTTCTTGGAAACCACCACATGCCTCCACCACCTCTCACAATACCAAATCGAGATGATCAATTTAATGGTCCAAATAGTACTACTGGAAAAATGAATTCTTCTGCTATGCCTTACTATGCAAATGGAGGATCAGAAATCATGATTGATGAGCTTCAACTTCAAGACCAACTCTCTTTCTTGAATGAAAACAAAAGCAACCAGGACTTGTTCTACCCACCACTGGACTTGTCTTCAACAAGTCCACCAAACGGTGACTCCATGCTTTTTCCTTCTTATTGGGGTACTACTAATGGAGCTGGCTCTGTTCATCACAGAAGAAGTTGCTCTGTTAGTGATGTTTTGGGGTCTGCTGATGACATGAATTCAGGACTTGGTTGGAGACCATGCATGTACTATGCTAGAGGGTACTGTAAAAATGGAAGTACTTGCAGATTCATTCATGGAGGAGACTCGTCAGCTGTTGGTAGTCCTACTATCATGGGTTCTGATGGTATACCACCACCACCGCCGCCGCCGCCCTTGGTGGGTTCACCTAGCAAGATTGACACTGGAAACATGGACCAGTGCCATGAACTTCTTAGATCCAAATCTGCTGCTGCTCAGGTTCAACAACAAAGACTAGCTGCTGCTGCTGCTTCTCAGCTCATGACTGGTTCCTCTTCTTTCCCTTACTCTCCAAAAGGCATGAACTTGTTTCTTCAACAACAAAATGATACTCAGAGGTACAAACACATACATATACATATATACAGTCCTTTTTTTGTTGTTGTTGCTAATCTGTGTTTGTTTGTTTTTTTACTTAAAATTTTTTACAGGGCTGCTGCTGCTTTGATGATGAGTGAAGACATGCACAAGTTTGGCCGATCTAGGCTAGAAAGGAGTGATTTTTCAATCAACGGTGGTTGTTCTGGCATGGTCAACCCAGCTTCAAGACAGATCTACCTGACTTTCCCAGCTGATAGTACTTTCAGAGAAGAAGATGTTTCCAATTACTTCAGGTTCTTGATTCATCACATCTTGGTTTTTAGCTAGTTTGGTTGGTTGGTTCTCTTCAAAATTTTAAATTGATTTATGTTTTTTGTGTTCTTGAAGTATCTATGGACCTGTTCAAGATGTGAGAATTCCATACCAGCAGAAGAGGATGTTTGGGTTTGTGACTTTCGTGTATCCGGAGACGGTGAAGATCATTCTGGCCAAAGGAAACCCTCATTTCGTATGCGATGCTCGTGTGCTTGTGAAGCCTTACAAGGAGAAAGGCAAAGTCCCTGAAAAGTACAGGAAGCAACAATCACAAGTTGAGAGAGGAGATTATTCACCATGTGGAACCCCAACTGGTCTTGAATCAAGAGACCCTTTTGACCTTCAACAACTTGGTATGTATGATTAAACAAACACCGCATCAATTGATCTTTTACATATGTAAATTACTAAATTTATGGTCTTTTTGTGTTTTGGTTAGGAACAAGAATGTTGTACAATAATGCTCAGGCTCAGGATATGTTGTGGAGAAGGAAAATGGAGGAGCAAGCTGATTTGCAGCAAGCACTTGAGCTACAGAGTAGGAGATTGATGGGTCTGCAACTTCTTGATGTCAAGAAGAATCATCATCACCATCACAGAGCTCTATCAGCTGGCAGTCCTATTCCTTCACCAACGACCCACTCTCCCAATTTCTTCCATCAGAGTCTTGTTCTTCCTCCATTTCACAATGGAAGCTCAGAACTTACTAAAGGTATGTACTTTCCTATCTATATCACTTATATTTTGATGAAATTGAAATTCTCATTGATTTGATTTTCATGTTGCAGAGAATGGTTCAAGCTTTGGGTCAAGCTCAAATATTTCTCTGTCTGCTCCAACTAATGGTGCTGTTGGAAAAGAGAGGATTGGCAAGGAAGAGTATGGCAGTGGAAAAGAGAGCTCCAATAGTGAAGATGATGATTTACTAGAAAAGTAAGAATTTTTACATTTTTCAAGTAGGTCAAAACAACCCGAATAAAGTATTCGATATGTTTTGGCTTAGATTTTGTGCTGAATTTCTCTATTAGTTCATATTATATCTTGATTTTCTATCCGGGATTTGTTCGAATTTCGAATTTTTGGGTTCTTTAACTTGATATTGAGTTCATATTTACTTTCCAATTTGATAGCAGCTTGGAGCACAATCTCCCTGATAGTCCCTTTGCATCTCCAACCAAAGGCACCGGTGAATACTTTTCAGCTTTCTCCGTCGCCAGTGGAACAGCTGAGAAAGATGCTACATCCTCATCTAACAACAATTTGGTGACATCAAACTTAATTCCTGCTAATGCTTCATTAGACATGGCATCTTTCAAGTCTTTCAATTGTCAAATGCCCAGGTATAATAATTTTCCACTAAATTTTTAATCTACCACCACCATCACCGCCCTTGTGATTGAATTTGTCACATCTAATTTGTTCATATGATCTGGTCCCAGGTTTTCTTCTGGGCATGGGGCCATAGGCGGCATGTACACAGGCACGGGCGGTCCAACTTGCCCGGTTGGAATTTAGCAACCTTCCTTATTCTTAGGTAAATCAACAACATTGGATTCCTTTACTTCTCCTTTCAATTTTGCCGCCTTATCAAGAATCATACAAAATCATCTACATGTACAATTATATTGACATATTTGTTGCTTTGTGTTGTGGGGTTTGTTGTTTTGTTTGGAAAATTTTACAGGAAGAAGAAAAAGATTTGAAGTGAAGTAATAACCAAACAAAGAAACAACTTACATCGTCAGAGATTTGTAGAGCACCACCACCACCACCACCACCACCACCATCATCACCACCACCACCACCACCACCATGAGTCCATGAGTCCATGACAACGACAACCGTGACCTCTCTCCATCCACCCACCATACTACTAGTACTATAATACTACTTACTACCATACAAAAAATTTGCATACGTAAAAGGCTGTGTGAAGGAAGTGGGTCAGTCAGCCATTTGTTTTCTTTCTTCGTTGTAGTACTTGTTTTTCATTGATCAGTAGTAGTTGTTGAAGTTGGACCACAGGTTTTTTTTTTAGAAAAAGAAAAAAGGAATCATAGAAGATGAAAAAGTACCCATCACAGTCAAAATATGTAGTTTTGTAACTCCACCACCCTGGAACTGTAATTTTTCTTTCTTTTTTTACTGGTTTCTCTACAAGAAGCAAAGAAAGAGAAAAAAAAAAAAAAAAAAAAACCTACTATTATTTTGTCTTTGTAGTATGTGTTTGTGTTTGTGTTGCTTGTTAGGGTACACACAAAACAATCCATCTACCAAATCTTTTTTTTTTTGTACAGCAGAAGCTGAATCAGAATCCAATACAAAATCCCAGTTTTATTATGTGTAAAAATTTATTGGAGAGCTTTGAAATTGGAAAGAAGGAGAAGAAGAAGAAAGGTAAGTTAAATTGCTATTATTGTAATGGTAGTTGTTATTATTATATATAATATATATATTTACACATTGTCAAATCCAAAATGGAAAATATTAGCAAATGATGATAATCACATTCACTGTGGAGCTTTTTAATCTTAATTTGGTCACTATCTCTCTGTTTTGTCTGTTTTTATTTTTGTGTATTATATTATATGAGGTAGGGTCTCTTTAATTCTTGCCATTCATGGTGGGGCAAAAAAACAAATATCACATTCACATGGGTGGTGGGGGAATGGGGAGGAGGATGATGATGATGATGACACATCATCAAATGGGTCCTACTTTTTTTAATATCCAAACCGCAATCTGCCAGGTTGTCTTTTTTTTTTATTTGTGGGGGTCCTACCCACCAAAAACCTCTCAAAGTCTCAACCCCACCATGTGAGTGAGTCCTACAAAAAGTAGCCCTTTCCTCACATTAAAGGACATACACACAGACAGACAGAGACACACGTATGACAAAAGTCCACCACTGTGAACTGGTGACAGGAATCTATCGGGTTCTGTGTTACCTGCTGTGGTGGTGGTGACCGTGAATGGTGATGGTGGGTGTGTCTTAAATTAAATTAAATTGAAAAGGATACACTTTTTTTTTCCTTTCTTTACTTTATTTGTGTATTCATTTACTTTTTGAATTTCTGGGTTCAATAACCAAAGCCTTGAAATGGGAAAAATGAAATGAATTTGGATAAGAACAACAAGCCGTCTTTATTGTGTTTGGTTTCTTGGAAAATCATCATCATTACTCATTTACTCTACTACTACTACTGCAACTGGGATTCAAATTAATCATATAATTTTTTCCAATTTGATGTGTTGTGTGAGAGACTTGAGAAGAAGACTCCTCCACTAACTAATGTTTTTAAAAGAGTTGTGGTGGCTCACGGTTCTTGTTTATTAATAGTTGTGAAGAAAGCGACGGATGTGATTTTTTTTTTTCCTTTTTCTTTGCCTTTTTTTTCTATGAGCTGTTACTACTTTTTCAAGTCTCCAACTGGTTCTGGTTTTGTAACATCTGAATTTGGACTCAAAATTTAAGTTCAAAGATGTGTTAGTTTCATGTTTGTTCTTTAATAATTAATGAGTCTATCAAGTTGCATATAGAGCTGTTGTTTTCTTCAAAAATAAGAAAATAAATTTACAACTATCCATATCCAAACATAACTTGCATCTTAATCACAAGTTATGGCTAAGATCTTGAGTAGTATTAAGGAAGCAAATATCAGTTTCCAAGAAAAGAAACATGACTCGAATCTACAGTCTCATTAACATTTGTTTCGAAGAATTTATATTGATATCTGCTTTATCCGTGTTTAATATTTGAGTAACGCTATTTTGTTCAAATTTGGTGTCCAAATGACATGGCATCACTTTTATCCATTCATTTAAATCAAGCAGATCTAATACAATTTAAATCAATGTATGAAAGTGTTATCACATTATTTATGCATCAAATTTGAGTAAAGTAGCATTACTTTTAATATTTATATGAATCTTTAATAATGGAGAGTGATGACTTTGAAAAATAATAATAATAAAAAAGAATTTCAATAGGATTGGATCAAATCATTATTGGAGTATGTGAAATTTCAGGAAAAAATCTACGGTTTGTTTGAAGAATTTGATGCTCCCATGTGATTGCACATGATATCTTCTTTGATGCCTATGATCAAGTCCTTCAAGCATGTAACAAATATTAATTTATATTTTTACAATTTATTATTAAACTCAGACTATTCAATTTACATATTCTAAAACTATAATTAAATCTAAACAATCGTATTCTTGAACATCAAACTCTTATTTGAGTTTCATTTATAGAAATTGATATTCAAGCATCGAGTGTTAGATATAGATAGATTTCTAATAAACCCATGAGATGTTGTATTAGCGGACAAATTAAAACATTGACATTCTTAATATCCTAGGTTATATGCATAGTATTATCTCAATTTACTTTATGTAGAAGTCTTGACTAATGACTAATGAGTAATGACATGTAATTTCACTTTCTTGTTAGCAAATTGTCTTCACAGGTAAAAGGTCTACTTGAATTTATGTATTGAATTTGATTAATTTCATGCTTTTTGCCTGCAAGAGAAGCATTTTATATGAGATGTTTTAAGTATTAAATGCTTATTGGCCTACCAACCATAGACCAAAGTGTACTAAAAGAAACTCTAAAATTCTAAAATAATGCTATAATTCTTCTCTTCTCTTCTCATAGTCATAGCTTGTTAATAAAGATTGGTCGAATTATGGGCTTTAATGGACTCATTTTCTTATATAAGGGCTATTTGGAAATAAACATAAAGCTAGCAATGGGCTTTTTCCATATAAATTTTGGTCTCAACTAGCTGTTTTTCCATTGGTCCATACTTGTTGTATCTCCCTAACTCACTTTCCTTTCTATTTTTTCTTATTTGAAATCAGAAGCCAAACACTATTTAAACGATTGCTCTCATAAAACCTTAAGGGCGTGTTTGGCGCCTGGGATTGGACTGGGATTGGACTAAAATAGTCCAAAACCCATGTTTGGCTCAACAAATGGACTAGGATACATTCTCCCAACAGTGTAAAATAATCCCACCAACTCTGGACTAAATATACCCACCCCCACCTCCACCCCCACCTCTATTAGTCATAGGACTATTTTATATGTGGACCCCACCTATTTAATTCATTATCATCACTTTCTTTTTCCACATTTCCTCTCTCTCTCTCTCTCTCTCTCCAACCGTAACAACCCCTCTGAAACCAAACCCAGATTTCTCCACTTCAACCTTTCGTCTCTCTCGTTTGGTGGGATTCACCACAATCCAGAAAAAAAAAATTAATAATAAAATTAAGACCTATCTTTCACTTCAATTTTTTCTTCTTTTGTGCATCAATGGCACCTTCAAATGCCATTCTCAAGACCTATCTTCAACTTCAAGTTTGTATTTTTTTTTTCTTCTGTGCATCAATGGCACCTTCAAATGCCATTCTCCATCATTATATTCCTTATTGGATTTCAATTTTTGAATTTGAAATTCCTCATTTACGGTAGCTAAATTATTGCCCATTTCCTTATCTTGATTTTCCAAAATTGATTATGTCAACTGTTCTAACACCCATCTGTGAAATTCCTCAATCGGTTGTTTGGATGTGGTAAAAAAAAAATGAAATCTGGAAATATATGGTGTTTGGGAGGTTAGAAAATGAAAGATAATGAAAAAGAAAAATAAGAGAAGTTTTAGGTGGTGTTGGATTTTGGGCGAAGCTGAAAAAGAGAATTTTGTGTGAAGTTTGGATGAGGAAGATGAAGTTGGGTGATGTTTGAGTGATGAAGATGATTTTGAAATCTGGAAATGGTGTTTGGGAGGTTAGAAAATGAAGGATAATAAAAAAGAAAAAAAAGTAGCATGAGCCATATTTTTCCGAAATTGCATATCTAATATCTGGCAATGAAGCACTGAAGCATTGAAGCACTGAAGCTTTGGCAAATTCAATATTTTTTTATTCAATTTTAAATAATTATCAAATTAAAAATATTATTATATTTAGTCCAATCCTATGTTTCACCAAACAAAACATAGTATTAATTTATGCCAGTCCCATGTTTCTCCAAACACAGCATAGTATTAATTTAGTCCAATCCAATCCAATCCCATCTAATCCCAGTCTCATCTTAATCCAATCCAATCCCATGAAATAGTCCAATCTAATCCCGCGCACCAAACGCACCCTAAGTGATCTTCTTCTATGGCATTGGGGAGAAATCTAATATTTTTTTTTTTTTTTTTTTTGGGGTAGTAGTAATAGTCTAAACTGCAATAACTCAATTCCTATATCAACTTAGGACACATCAATTGATAAATGAATACACATTAATAATATATATATATATATTTTTCATTTAACATATGTCATATGAATTAAATTGATACCTCACAAGTTAAGATATCTAATATTACTATTTAATTGTATAACGAGTAATTTAAACTTTTTAAGTTCCAACTCTTTTATCAAATTGATCTCCGTGGAAGAGATATGAACCATATCTCATTTAGGCTATGTTTGGTAGGAGGGAGGGAGAGTATGAGAAATGGATGAATTAAGAGGGAGAGAGAGTACGAGGGGTGAAGATGATAACATCTATTCTTCATGTTGTTTGGTATTGAAAAGAAGGTTGAATGGATGGATTGATATTTAATTTTAAAATTACTATATTACCCTTAAAAAAATTGGAGGGCAATGAAAAATTGGAGGGCATTATGGTCATTTCCCTCCAATCTTCTCTCCCTCCTTTCTCATCCGCCCATCATTGGGCGGATTAATTTTGGTGGGCTCGGATAGATCACATCTCCCTCCTCTTCTTTTCTCCTTCCTCTTATCCCTCCAACCAAACAAGGGATTGTAGCTCTCCCTTCAACCCTCTCTCTCCCTTCAACCCTCTCTCTCCCTCCATTTCTCCCTTTTACCAAACATAGCGTAAATGGGGATCAAGGATCTCCATGAACATAGATAGTTAAAGATCGAACAATCTCCTTTAATGCAAATCCTCAATCTCCACTGAAGAAGATTTGGTTCAACATATAAAAGACAAGACCTCCATCTCCAAAAATGGGAGGGATATCTTGGCTTCCAAAGCATATAAACTCTACCGGTCAACTCAACTGTTTGTTCATATTCACTATTCAATCAATTTGACAATTGACACAAATACGTTCTAAATACGATTACACCTTCAAGGAATTCTATAGTAATTTTCCCTTAAATTTACTACTATATATATATTTATAGAATCAACTTCAATGCACTTGTATTGTGTCATATCACATATATGGTATGAATTATTATGTAATTAATCTTTCAAGTCACATGATATTGAGTAGATTCTACGATATAAAAAGTGAGCTGTTATTACCACACATATCGTGGGATGATGTAGTTAATGAATAAACCATCATTTGGGTTTATTTTTTGAATCGTTTAGCATTAGTGTTACTTTAAATAAATATACGATATACATGTGGTGTTGTATGAAAAATGATATATATATATTTTTAATAATAAATTCTGCTGATTGTTAAATGACATGCTTAAAAAATGTTGTTAACCAAAAATTGTCACCGAGGTGAAATTTTCAATTAACGGTTTATGGGGGACCCGGATCGGGATAGATCTGGGCTAGCGGGATACCTAGTAGCTCAATATCCCGCTGGTTCCTACAAATCGACTAAGTGTGGTGTATAGTAGTAGGATAAGAAGGATTCTGGTAAGTTATAGGATGAACACTCAACTTATTTTATTCAAAATTACACTTAATGAGTTTTACAATCAATTGATAGAACCTCAATGATCACAATAACAAGGAAATAAAAATGGCTTCGAGGGCAATAGTGATGGAGCTTTTCGTGCCTGTCGATAAGTGGAAAAAGTAAGGTAGGGTTGTGATCCTTTTTTTATGTAAACATACGATGAATATATAGGCCCGTTTCTTACTGAGTACTCCTAGAACTTCGGTCTAGGGTTTTAGCAATTTACGGGTCTTTCCTTGGCGATCCACGGATTCGTCGGGGAATTGATCCCTAAAATCAAGTGATTTCCTTTTGAGCTGAAAGAGTTGACTCCACCTTTAAATGGGACTATTGAGTGGCGGGAGTGAGCGTAATACCCTGCCTTGAACGATGGCATTTGATGCTTATCTTCCTTCTTGTTTTGCTGTTCGGGATACCCGCTTCTCGCTCAACAAAATGAATGGTTCTGATTTCTTTTTATTTTTCTTCGCCTTTTAATTACCCCAAACGGCAGCGTTTCACAGACTTAAAGACTTAAAGTTCAAAATCCTGAAGTCTGCGTTTTCTTCATCAAGCACAACTTCAAGGTGGAGAGATGCTGAAGATATCTCAGGTGGCCGCTATTTCCGTGAATGAGTCCAGCGTCAAGGTGGAGTCGTCGGAGTCGGCGAGTGAAGGCCAGCAGTGACTGCCTGACTTGGTCAGGCCGTCAGGGACAGCATGAACAATGGAACCGACCACCGGTTTTGATGTCAGTCTTTGGCCGAGTCAACCGAGTGTGATGAGTTATGACTTATGATCAAGTTTGAAGGATTTTCCCATCTTTTAGAGGAAGAAACTTCATCAAACAGAGAAAAGAGAAAATATTGGTTTTTTTTTTTAAAGAAGAAACAGTACAAGAAGTAGGATCCAAATGTTATTGGGTGTAAAATCTCGATTGAATTTTCAAATTTCTTTTGCATGAATCAGTGAATCACCATGATTGTCCTTGTATAGAATAAATTAATAATTTAAAATAAAAAACAAAATAGGTCTGGTTCACGAGGAAAACACAGGGGAGGTAGAAAGGCAGAATTGTTTGGAATTTTGAAAGGAAGTTGTCTTGAAACGCTGCCGTTTGAGGTAATTAAAAGGAGAAGAAAAATAAAAAGAAATCAGAACCATTCATTTTGTTGAGTGCCACGTGTCTCCGGATCTTTAAAAGCTTCGGCAAAGCTTAGCTTAAGAGAGGATCCAAAAATGAGGATGCGATTTCTCTCTCTTGTTCCCGCCATTATCGGCAGATTTTGAACGTTTCCATTTTAACAATCTAACAACAACTAACGTTACTTTCTCTAGATCGTAACGCTTTTTCGATTAGACGAAGAACACAGAGTGTGATCGTATTCACTACAACACATATGGAGGACTACTTGAGAAGAAACTTCGCCGTCGAATCCAAACGGATGTCTGAAGAAGCTCTGATGAGATGGAGATCCGCCGTCCGCGTCGACAAGAATCCTCGCCGCCGCTTTCGCATGGTCGCTGATCTCGCCAAGCGCGCTGAAGCCGAACGAAAACGTGTCAAACTCCAGGTACATTTTCTTGCTGGATCTTAATTTTCATTATTTTTTTTATTTTTGTTGATCATTTGATCTGTTATTTGTGTGTGATGCGTTAAACATGTTTGTATTGCTTTTTAAGAATTTTTTTTTTTTTTTTTTTTGATATTGTGATACGTACATTGTTTGTTTGGTTACAAAGAAACCATTAGAGAGGAAATTAATGAAAGATCATGGAGTTAATTTTTAGTTGTATGAAGATATAATATTTTCTTGGCAACCTAACAGATTTCTTTAGGTATCAAAATTGGGTCGTGCAGTCGAACTCAAATCAGCTGTCAAAAAATGATGTCCCAATTTGCATATAATCAATCAAATTAGGATATGTGTTTACATTTATCCTAATTTGGTTGATTAAATACAGATTGGGACACCATTTTTTGACAGCTGATTTGAGTCCCGTGAGTCTTCCCATCACGTGCTGCTATAGTGCTATTGACTTGTCAATAGAGATGTAAATTAGGACACGTTTGCACGATTCAAATAATCAACCATAAAAGTATTAATAGTCATCATAGAAAAAAATATAATATAGTCAATGTGGGAAATTGTAAGATCATGTGGACGTTCATGTTAAGTAAACTTCCATGAAAATACATTTCTAAAGGTTTCGTAGCTTTTTTGGTTACTATTACAGTCTTTTTATATACCAGGTGCGAGAGAATACTTTGAATTTAATTGTTGAATAATATGGTTCTTTCTTCGACCATTGAAAGTTGAAACTAAACACCAGATTAGATGATGATTTCACCAAAAAAAAAAAAAGTAATATCAAAGGTTCTTCTTTTTCTTTACAAGAATGCAAAGGTGTCAATAAAGTTGATGGAGGGATATATTCTTGTTGATTTTTTTTTTTTTCAAATATTAGATTCCTTTTTGACCTTCAATTTTATATTATAGACAACTTTGATGATGACCTCAATCAGGTGTACCGTTATTGATTATAATGTTTCTTTTTTTCTAATTTTGTGGAAGTATTCAATATGGAAAACATTACAATATATATTCTCTTCCCAATCATTTGCATTATTTTAATCCTCTGTGGTTTTTATATGAATTCTTGTTTTGGGTTGTCCTGTTCTGATAACTTTTCTAATCAGACAAGTCTCAAAAAGAAACAAATCACGAAAAACAAGTATGGTCAAGAATGAACTTAAATCTGATAAGTACACAAATCACAAAAGCAGTATATTAAAGTAGATTTGATGGTGGATTGAAAGTAACTGGACCTGTATCTATATTAGATTTGAAATCACTTATGTCCCTTTCTTTCAGCTGTAGCTAGTGCTAGCTCCACTGGTATTTTTTATTTTTCAGTTCTTTAGTCGGCAGAGATTGAAGACTTTCTCTTCTTTGCTTCAATAATGCACCACACTAATATGATTATCATTCAAAATAGTTAACCAAAAACTAACCTACCCAATTGACTAATTTTCCTCTATTATGATACATCATAGATACTTCTTTATTTTATCACTAAATGACTAGAATTTTATACATAGTTATTAATATCAAGAACCGTTGAAGTATATTTCTGATTTGTGTAGATGATGATTGGTTTTTACTATTTTTTAACTGTGTTTAGCAGCTCTTAGGAATTTCATTTAATATGGAGTGTGAACAGCCAAAATGTGTAACAAAAATAGTGCTAGCTAGCTACTCCATTACAGAATTTCCATTGGATAAATGAGATCATAGTGAGAACTTCATCAAACAATGTTTTGAAAGCATCCTTTGAAGTATAAGATAATGTGGATGATGATTATGTGATTATATAATCTTCGATAAACCGAGGAAAATAATACTTGGACAGCCAGAATTTTGACAATTGAAAGGCAGGAATTGCAATTTCAAGTTCCCAATCCATCAGAAAAGTGAACCAAAGCTTAGTGGCTGTTTTTTTTTTTTTTTTATCTTAAGTCTTATAAGACCTTAATTTATTAGACATAAGGATAAGTCTTATAAATTAAGATACCATGATATGTTTGTTTTTTTCATTTTGGATGACTTATTACAAATATAAAATTGATTAGGTTGTGTTAGGTTTCTTCAAAATTAGGAATTTTTTAAAAATTGATTTTTAGGATTTTATTATGTGTAGATAAAATTATAAATGTATGAATTGTTATAGGACATTTGTGAAAATTTGGGAAAGAAACTCTACTGTATCACTTTTTGAATAAGATAAAAGTCAAATTTTTTTACTTTTTCTAAAAGACATATATATCTTAAAATAAGATATAAGTTGGAAAAATAAATAAACTGATTTATCTTAATTTAAGATATAAGAAGCAATAAGTCTTATAGTGAAAAAAACAAACAACCCCTTAATAGCTTGAAAGTTTGTAATTGGTATCAACAAAAGATTATTGGAGTATGTGAATTTCAGAAAAAAAATATACAGTTTGTTTGAAGAATTTGTTGCTCCCATGTGATTGCACATGATATCTTGTTTCATGCCTATGATCAATTCCTTCAAGCATGTAACAAATATTAATTTATATTTTTACAATTTATTATTAAACTCATACTATTCAATTTACATATTCTAAAACTATAATTAAATCTAAATGATCGTATTCTTGAACATCAAACTCTTATTTGAGTTTCATTTGTAGAATTGAAGTTGATATTCGAGCACCAAGTGTTAGATATAGACAGGTTTCCAGTGAACCCATGAGATGTTGTATTAGCGGATAAATTAAAACATTGACATTCTTAATTTCCTAGGTTATATGCTTAGTATTATCTCAATTTACTTTATGTTGAAGTCTTGACTAATGACTAATGACTTCTATTTCACTTTCTTGTTAGCAAATTGTCTTCATAGGTAAAGGGTCTACTTGATTTTATGTATTGAATTTGATTAATTTCATGCTTTTTGCCTGCAAGAGAAGCATTTTATATGAGATGTTTTAAGTATTAAATGCTTATTGGCCTACCAACCATAGACCAAAGTGTCCTAAAAGAGACTCTAAAATTCTAAAATAATGCTATAATTTTACCCTTCTCATAGTCATAGCTTGTTAATAAAGATTGGTCGAATTATAAGCTTTAATGGACTCATTTTTCTTATATATGGGCTATTTGTAAATTAACATAAAGCTAGCAATGGGCTTTTACCATATAAATTTTGGTCTAAACTAGTTGTTTTTTCATCGGTCCATACTACTTGTATTGGGTCATATCACATACGGTATGAATCATCCACATGATTTTGAGTAGATTCTAATATAAACTAGATGCATAAAACTGTAATATAGATGAAAGTTGAGAATTGAGAACTAAATAATATGTATTAGATTATATGATTACTTTAAAGATTAATACGGTACGATCCAAATGATATAATAAGTGAGTTGTTATAATTATTATATAAATAATTAGATTGTCTAGCATTAATTAATTTTATTCAAAATATTACTCAAAATAAACACACAATATATTTATATTATTTATATTTATTTATAACATACAACAACTGTCGGGACCGGTGAGATGAGGTTCTACAAACGCAGTCCGAAAAGCAACTCCCACTAGAAAGGAGAGACTACCCACACCTAGGTGGGACAAGACCCACACAATGGAGGGAACAACTTTTCCTAAATACACACTGGGCCAAGAATCGAACCTTGGTGGGAGAGAGTCTGACTCTGGCCACCAAGGCTAAAGGCCCGTGTGAGTAAAATAATTATATAGTGGAAAAATTATGATTTGTTTTGAAAACGACCGGAAAAAAAGTAAATGGTTATATTCAACATTTAAACAAACAAATTTTAGGAAAATGGTTCTAAACACCACCTAATTTTTCGGTTGTTTTGAGTCATTCACTGTTTTTTACTTTTTAAGTCGACCATAAAATTACAAGAAGTTTCAATATCTATCTTCTATTTCATCACTGTAATTTTGCAGTACATGCAAAATCTTTGAAATTATTTTTGTTTTTTGTGCTGCTCAATGGGTGCTTCACAATCATCTTCTTCTTCTTCCACCACCACCACCACCACCACCCCCCCCACGGCCCCACCCATGAAGGAAAATTTGATGTCTTCATCAGTTTCAGAGGCGAAGACACCCGTGACAACATTAAAAGCCATCTCTTTCGTGCTCTGTCTCGACAGCACATCGAGACCTTCGTGGATGACAGACTCATTAGAGGAGACGAAATCTCATTAGCCCTTTTGAGAGCCATTGAAGAGTCAAAGATCTCTGTAGTCGTTTTCTCCGAGGACTATGCTTCATCCAAATGGTGCTTGCGTGAACTTGCAGAGATTATGAGGTACAAGAGAATGAACAAGCAGATTGTTATACCTGTTTTCTACCACGTAAATCCATCCGATGTACGGAAGCAAACTGGGAGCTTTAAGGATTCTTTTGGTAAACATAAACAAGTATCTAAACAAGAGTTGCAGACTTGGAGAGATGCTTTATCTGAAGCATCAAATCTATCTGGGTGGGACTCCTCTGTAACTAAGTAAGTCAATTTATAATTTAATGAAGATAAAATTTGTGTTCTTGGGTTGTGATTCATTTCAACTTTAACTGTTAATTGTTTGTTCTTTACATTTTTGGTAGGCCTGACGCCAGACTCGTAGAAGAAATTGTCAAAGATGTTTTAAACAAATTGAATGGTATATCGCCCTTAAGTGATTCGAAAGGTCTAATTGGAATAGATTCACGCATTGAGAAGGTTAAATCATTGTTAGGCAGTGGGATGTCGGATTTTCGATTAGTAGGGATTTGGGGCAAGCCTGGTATTGGTAAAACAACCCTTGCTGAGGCTGTTTTTGACCAAGTTTCTAGTGAATTTGAAGGGTGTTGTTTCATTGGAAATGTGAGGGAAGAATCAGAAAAACCCGGTGGGCTATCTCGTCTAAAAGAGGAAGTTCTTTCTAAATTGTTAGAAGAAGAAAATTTGAAATTTTGCACTCCCAATTTACCTGAATTTGTTAGGCGTAGGCTCAAAAGCAAAAAGGTTTTCATTGTTTTAGATGATTTGACTATGTTAAAACAGCTAGAAGTTTTGGCCGGAAGGATCGATGCATTTGGTTCTGGAAGTAGAATTATCATAACATCTAGAGACAAACAATTGCTTTTTAATTGTGGATTGCACGAGCATGACATATACGAGGTTAAGGCATTAGATGACCGAGAAGCTTTTCAGCTATTTTGTAAATATGCTTTCGGTCAAGACCATCCTTCTGAAGATCTTATGGAGTCTGTTCAGAGGGTAGTAGTTTACGCTAAAGGCAATCCATTAGCTCTTAAAGAGAAGGGTTCCTCTTTCTATCAAAAGACCAAACTAGAATGCGAAAGTGCAGTGCATAAGCTAAAAAAGATTTGTAATCCTGAAATTTGTAAATCGTTGAGAAACAGTTTTGATGGACTAGATTATGAAGAGAAGGGAATATTTCTTGACATCGTGTTTTTCTTTAAAGGCAGGGATAGGAATCATGTAACAAAAATACTGGATGACTGTTATTCCTCTGCATGTTTTAGTTTGAGTGTTCTCATTGATAAGTCACTCATAACTATATCAACAATGAATGAGATAGAAATGGATGATCTACTAGAGGAAATGGGTTGGGAAATTGTTTGTGAAGAATCTTCCAGCTTTCCAGGCAAACGCAGCAGGTTGAACAATCATGAGGATCTTTGTCCCATACTAAATAGAAATTCTGTAAGTGCCTAATAAATTTGTTTTATTTGGCATATTATGTCTTTGTGCATTTTATGCTATGTATGACTCGTTCTTCACTTTTGGTTGTCAGGAAGCCGATGCTGTTAAAGGGATAGCCCTAGACATGTCCAAAATAAAGGATATAGATCTAAATTATGAATCGTTTGAGAAATTGTACAATCTCAGATTTCTCAAATTCTTCTATCAAACTCATTGTTCTGGACACGCCATGTATACCCCGAAAGTGCATGCTCCCCATGGCTTGAAGTATCTTCCCGATGAACTGAGGTCCCTCTACTGGCACGGGTATCCTTTGACGACATTGCCAACAGATTATAGTCTGGAGAATCTTGTTGAACTTAACCTGCCTTACAGCAATCTCGAACAACTGTGGGAAGGAATTAAGGTACAAATTAACATTTAGGTTAATATATATTGTGTGGCTCACAGATAACTAACATATTCTTTGTTACAGGTTGCTCCACGGTTAAAATTGCTTATTCTTTGTAACTCTCAGAAGCTGACTAGTTTACCGGACCTTTCATATTCACCGTGCCTCGAGGTTATAAATCTTGAAGATTGCATAAGTTTGTCTGAAATTCCCTCATCCATCCAACATCTTGACTGCCTATATTTCCTCTGTCTAAGGGGCTGTGAAAGTCTTAGGAGCATTCCAAGTAGTATCTGTAGTTTGAGATCTCTATATCATCTCGATCTTTCTAATTGCCCAAAACTGGATAAGCTGCCAGAGAACTTGAGGAATTTATTATCTTTAAAATACCTATTTTTAAATAACTGCAGGCTTAAGGAAATTCCTGAAGATATTGGTTGTTTATCCTCGTTGGAAGTTCTAGAGGTATGCGGAAACAGTTTTGGGAGTCTGCCTACTAGCATGCATCAGCTTTCTGAGTTGAAAAGGCTCTTGTTAAACAACTGCAGTATGCTTCAATCATTAACAAAGCTTCCATCAGGTCTACAATCTTTAGAAGCAATGAATTGCAAGCAACTCCAATCATTACCAGATACATCAGAATTGGCAGAAGTAGTAACTCAACGCTTCATTAAGGTATTTGTAGCAAGGTTTTATATTTCTTCATATCTTGCTCTCTTTTCTCTTTCGCACATAAAAAATAGTTATGATTTTCATGTTACAGGGATATGAAAGAGCATTTCCTCTAAGCATTTGTTTACCTGGAAGTGTTATTTCTGACTGGTTCGACTATCAAAGAATTGGATCTTTGATAACAATTCAACTGCCTCGTGATAATCGTAAGCTTGTGGGATTTGCTCTATGCACTGTTATTGCATTTGAGAAATATTGTGATGATGGTCGTGGTGTTTGTGTCGGCTTTAAAAACCATTACGGTGATACAATGGATTTTTGTGGCTCATTGACTGTCTGTGATACCCAAAAGCATAACCACACAATATCCATTTATTTGGATCATATAGTACAAGGGTATTATCCCTTTTCGAATGTCACTGGTTTCATCTCAGTTGAGTTCTACCCTCAAAATTTTGACGGGCAGCCATTACAAGGTTGCGAAGTGAAAAATTGTGCAGTATGTCCATTATATGCAGAAGAAGTCACAGAAACAAGGAAATTCCCAGATGAGACTGACACATGTGGAAGTGGAAGCAGCAGATTTGATGATGAAGAAATGAATCCACATCCTAAGATAATTGCTGAAAGAAAATCGACACTCTTGATTGACAACAAAGCTATTCCTTTTTATTGCACTGTCCGTAATAACATTGGCTTGTTGCTCTTCTATTGTTGGTGTTTCATTTTTTGCCTCTTTTGTGGGATCTTTGTTGTTGGGTTGTTGGGGTTTCTTGTGCATCATCTGTCAACTTCTTGTGAAATTTACTTGTCATCTCATGTGCAAAATATGCACGGTAGGTAATTCAAGCAACTCCAACACAGCTATTAATTTTATTGTCCTGTTTTTAATATACTCTTATCAGTCTATTCTTATTGAATCTATGGTTCAGTACTAATTATTTATACAAAATTTAAATTATATTTTTATTCAGTTTCTTAATTATCTTTAATTATGATAGGATTTTTCATTGGAAGTTAACAAAAATTTCAAAATTATATTTCATTTTAGTGTTTCAATTGTTTACCTTTCTTTTCTTGCTATAGACCTTTTCTAGTGTCTTATACTTTGTGAATACTACAGAATGATTCTTTGCTTATATATTCTGAGGTAATGATTCAAGTCTCTGAAAACATGAGATCATTCAAAGTGGGGATGTGTTCTAGAGTCAGGACTTTTATTAATGCAATAAATGTTATTTCATCATTATTCTTCATTTTTAATTTTCTTTTTTCCTTTCATTTCGCACCAGTCAGAAAAATCTGAGCATTGGAGTACTTGGAACTCATCCCTTCTCTGTGGCTCTGTCCCATGAATTTTCATCATGAATCTGAAACATGAGCTGCTGGGATGTTATTGCTTGAAAATGGTGGATAATCTGGCTTCAAATTATACAAAAGCATGTTGTGCTTCGACTACCAAGGTCTCAATCTTCATTTGTATGGATCTCTCAAACCCTGACATATACAAAAAAAGGTGACCATCTTCTTGATCTACTCTATTGAAAGTTATTTTTATGAATTTTTACATAAATGTATCCATAGGATATGCTTTTATGTAAATAAAGAATGCGTATAATGTTACTTTTATCTAACAAATACTCTCAATCTAGGATTCTAGATTATAATTGATAATAACACTTCACTATAATCGTGTATTTCAAACATGTGGCAATTATAACCGAAAATAATCTATATGTTTCATTAGTTATATTGCTTTTTCTCTTTTTAATATTCTTTGTATAAATGAATTCAATGTTGTAAATAAATAGAGCTATTAGGATGTTGCTTTTATGACCCAAATATTGGATTAGCATAACTCAATAGCTGGTGATTACATATGAAAGTTTACCACACCATTTTGATTCCTTTTGATGCACAGCAAAAGGGTGTGGACATTGTTATATACTTATATAACTTTGGTGAATTTCTATTCTTTTGTGGGTGTTTTCTCAATCGAAGGTTATCTGTGAATGTGTGGCTCACTTCCTTCTTTTTTGGACAGATTGCATTATTAGTATGATGGTAGTCTTGACTTGACTATGTTTAGACTTTAGAGTGCTTGTCACCCTGCAAGTTAGAAAAACCCATAACTTTTCCCTCTAAACAACAACTATTTTACTCATTTTAAAAACATCACCAAACACATTTATATCGTTTTCCGTTTTTGAAAACTACTTATAGAAAACACCACCAAAAATGTTTGTCTTTTTAAAAAATCATTTTAAAAACGATACCAAACGTGCCCTTATTGATTTGAGTTTCTGCTAGAAACTCTGTTTCTTAGTACGGAACTGGACCAAGTTTATACAGTAATCGATATATGGGGATGTGTTATATATAAATTTTCTTTTTACCATTTTCTGTCCTGGCTTGCTGTCTTGGAAATGATCGTGCTACTACTGCTACCGGAAGCTCAGGTATGGCTATGAAATTGAATGCAGATGATTCTGGTTTCTTTTCTGGGTGGATGATTGTTAGTAACTATCAGACCCAAAATGTTAAGTTGATAGGAAATGACTCAACAATAGTATTTAAGCAGTCTAACAAATGATTTTGCCAGAATTTTTCTGAAATGTTTTGTGTAGGGCTAGTGTAGGCCATCTGATGTCTCATATTGCTGGTGAATATGATTTGGACTAGTTGATGTTATACCCCAATAATCTTCGCCAGTGTGGACTTATTTTGGCTTGAAAAGTACTTTAAAACCAAAATTGAGAGCTATGTTGTCCAAGTGGATGGTCGCCGGATGGGCCGATTCATATTTTTGTTTTCTATTTGTGTGCACTTTTTTTGAAAAGATTAGGTTCAGAATTCTTTCAAGAATTCCTTACGGAGGAAGAGCATGTTCTTTCTTTAATCTTTTCAAGAGCTTTGTTTACTTTGCGGAGGTTATATATGGGGCGGGCTTAGTATTTAGATATTATTTATATTAACGATTTGGTTAATCATGATAAATTCAAAATTTTTCCTAACTGATGAATAGATAACAAATTTTTTTTCATCATTTCTATTAAATGTTTATGCAATAAGACTAATAAAGGTTGATCAACCTGTATTTCACCTTTTTAGTGTTTTTTAGGAGTCGTAGATGTTATATATATGGAAAGCTTGTATGCAATGAAAAATGCAGGCACGACTTTGGGAGAGATTTTTTTTACCTATTTCAATTTAACAAGGAATTTTTCTACTCCATTTAGAATTGTAAATGGTTTCTCCATTGAACTGTTTTTGAAGATGGACTATTTTGTCACGTTTATTCTTGATCCTTTAAAGTTTAAATCAAGAAAAAAAAAAACACTATTTTTTCTTTTCTTGATCACTCGTTGAGTGCTTTTCTGCTTGACTTGGTTCGAGCTTTAATAAAGAAACACTTGGGATGCTGCTTTGGCACAACCTCAACCTTTGCTTTTTAAAAAATAAATAATAAAAACCATAATATTTTTCTATATTTCTAAAGGGTAATATTTTCAATTTGTTCACATTAGGGATCAGCTTGAAATTTTTTATTTTTGGAAAACCCTTGTTTTAGGGATCAGCTTAACCTAATTCTATATATTTTTTTTCCGGTTGGCAACTTTTCAAGTTCCAACCTCTATCTTCTTCTTACAACGTCCCCTAATTGTCGGTACTAATCGTTTTAACTTTTAAGGGTAAATGATTGTTCCTTTATACTTATTTTTAAAGTATTTAGGGCTTGTTTGGTACATTATATTGTATTGTACTATATTAAGCTGTATTTTCAAACAGGCACTTAGTACAGCTTTATACAGTACTTTATATTTATTTTCAAAGTTCTTAGGGCTCGTTTATACTTATTTTCAAAGCACTTAGTGCCCGTTTGGAAGAGCTTGTTGACCACTCTTAAGGTGGCACTCGCAATCGTACAAGGTCGGGAGTGTAGTGCAATAACAAGTAAAGTTCGTTCCTATAAAGATTGAGTGATTGATTACTTAAATTGATTAACTAAATTGCTATTCAAACAATCGATAAGAGATGATTTTCATATTTAAGTTCTACAATTAAGCTAAGTTATACTACTCAAACAATTTCGAACTAAGATTGAAAAAAAGACAAACAAAGAACTTGAGCGTAACAATATGAGATAAAATGCTAAGACTAGACTCCACCCTACCCTCTCCTATTTAAGCCCTAGACTCACCTAAATTGCCTCTCCTATTTAAGCCCTAGACTCACCTAAATACTCAATTTGTGCATATGTGAGTTGTGTACCCGATAATAATCTCTACTCTTGGTCAAGTTATAGAAATTACATCCACGTATACCCAAAGCCTATCTCTCGATGACCCTAGAATATATGTATGAATTCATTAACAACTTTGGCACACTCAAAAGAGCCCTATACGCTAGCCTCGTGTAGTTCTACCTTACTAGCATGCATAGAGGATATTTCATCAAACACGTTGTGTGCGTCTTCGATCGGTTTACAACACACAACAAAAAATCATTCAAATGGAGATTAATCTAATGAAAGCATTAAATACTCAAAAACATCCATATAAAACACAAGCACAAATAGGATAAATTCGGTGGTTTATATATATATAAAGTCAAGGGTTGGGTTTCATCAAGTCTTAGCACTAGAAATTTAGCTCATGTTACAAGATAAAACCATACAACATATATAAGCAAATAAATATATGGCTCTACAATAATATTGAAAGAGAAAGAGTTGTAGAGAAAACTATGTGGAGAGCTTTTTCTTCTTCTTGGATCTTCTTCTCCTTCGAATATCTTAAGTTCCCTATTGCCCAAAAATATGAAGTCGTGATGGATGTGGTGGATGTGGTGGATTTTAAGAAAAGGTGGAAACTTGGTGGATTTCTTTGATAAGGAATGGTGATGTAAGATGAATATGGAAAGATGATGTCTTAGTGAATATTCTTGGGTAGGAAGTGGTTATTAGGTCTAAAAATAGCAAATGGTTATATAGGGGAAATAATTAGGTTAGGGGTAAGGAAGTAAATTTTTGAAATTTAGCATTTTATAGGCAAAGAAGCGACCTTGGGGCGACTTGGGGAGTTGCTAACCCGAGACAAAAGCGACCTTGGGGCGACCTTGCTTGGCTTGCCTTGAGGTTGCTTTTTGCTCTGTCTGATGAAGCTGAACTTGAGGCGATAGCGACCTTGTTGGGCTTGCCTTGAGGTCGCCTTTTTCCTCTGTTTGAAGAGGCTATACCCGGACGATAGCGACCTTGGGGCGAATTGGTTGGGCTTGCCTTGAGGTCGCTTTCTTGTTTGGTGGAGGATAATTAGAGCGGAGAGGATAGCGACCTTAGGGCGACCTGGTTGAGGTCGCCCTGAGGTCGCTTTTGTGTCTATTTTGCCCTTTTGCTTCACTTCAGCTCCATCCACGACCATTAAGCACCAAATCTAAATTAAAACTGTACAACTCAATTAAATGGTTAGAAACACGATTTTACTCAAGAAACGGATTCAAAAAGATAAGGAAATAGGGCTATACAAAGTGTAAAAGTGAAGCAATCACTTGTTTACTGGCTAAAAGAGTTTTTATAATTAAAAAAGTTATTTTCAAATTTTTTAGTGTCGTTTGGTTGTCACTCGGTAGAACTTTTGGATGATTAAAAAAGTTGTTTTACGTCTACTTGGAAAAGCTCAAATTTTAAGCTGTTCCAAGTATATCTTTTTGAGTTTTTTAAATAACACCAAAATGTCTAATATAACCTTATCATTAAAAATAGTTTTTGAATATTTTGATAATCTTACCATTTAAGAAAAGCTTTTTCTAATTGACAACCAAACAACTAATATCTTCCCATTAAAAGCTATGCTTGTAAAAGATCTATTTTAAAAGATTTACTCCTAAAAGATCTACTTGAAAAAGCCCTTCTAAACGAAGCCTTAGATCAGTTATTATATATTAGCTAATACATACCCAAACCATTGCCAAACATACTTGGCATACACATTGGACTATTTAATACGAAATTTATCTCTTATCCAATACAACACAGACAAACAAACGTGCCCTTAATGTATTAGTTGTTGTTTGAACGAATCCATTTTATTTTATAAATTTTTAGTGTTTTACAATTGAGTTAAATCTAGTATTATTGTTTATCATATTGATAATGAATTTAGCTATATATATAAATATTAAAATATTTAAAAAAGATAATGTAATTATGTTATATTAATTTTAATATATAACACATTTTGTCAATGGAACAACATGAGAAATTCAAAGCGAATGAAAATAGACCAAAATAGAACTATTTTAATTTTAATCCTAAACCGTCAAATCAAACCCATTTTTATTGGTTTGGATTTGTTTGGTTTGAGTGTTTTTTTTTTTTTTTTTTTGTTTAACAAAGGCTTGAGTTGTAATTTAATAAACCAATTAAATAATGGTTATGCCCATTTGGACATAGTTAAAACCAACCCATACCCCTACTTGAAGCCCTGGCCAAAATAGAAGGGATATATAAAACCAATTCAATTAAAAATTGGTATTATTATTATTATTATTATTATTATTATTATTATTATTTTGAATTGGGGAGGGGATTCAAACTTAGAAACCTCAAGGAATATTGAAAGAGTCGGTGGCTAGACTGCTGCCACAACAACAAACTATTTTAATACTACTTATCTATGTATATTACGAAGTTAATTACTATTTTTAGTATCTGATAGATTGTTGACTTGGAGTCAACTCATTGTAGAAAATGTGTCCCAACTAAAAAAATACTTAATAATAAAAGACTTCATGCTTGTTTTAAATAGTTTCTCTATCGGTTAAAAGAGGTTTTTTTTTTTTTTTTTAAATAACCTTTTTAAAAAAAAAAAAATTGTGTCGTTTTGTTGTCACTTAGTAGATCTTTTAGATTATTATGGTCCATTTGAGATAGCTTCTTCAAGTAGATCTTTTAACGGTAGATCTAAAGGAAAATTATTGGTCGTTTGGTTGTTAATTTAAAAAGCTCTTTTAAATGATAAAATTACCAAAATACTTAAAAATAAAATAAAAAATGATAGGGTTATATTAGATATTTTAGTATTATTAAAAATGTTCAAAAAGTTCTACTTGGAAAAGTTTTAAATTTGAGCTTCTCCCGATAGACGTAAAACATATTTTTTAATCATCAAAAAGCTTTACCGAGTAACAACCAAACAATACAATTTTTTTTGCAAAGAACTTTTTTAATTAAAAAACTCTTTTAGCCGGTAGAGAAGCTCTTTCAAACGGATACTAAAAAAAATATGTTTTATACTTTTATGTCTATCGGGAGAAGCTCAAATTTAAAACTTTTTCAAGTAGGCTTTTTGAGTTTTTTTTAATAACACTAAAATGTCTAATATAACCTTATCATTTAATTTTTTTTTTAAGTATTTTGGTAATCTTATTATTTAAAAGAGTTTTTTTTTTAAAAATTATTTTATTTTATTTTTAATTTTTTTTAATTTTTTATTTACAACCAAATAACCAACAATTTTCCTTTAAAACTCTACCGGTAGGCTTGTTTGGTTGGGTTTTTGAAAAACGTCTATTCGTAAAAGGTCTACTTGTAATAGATCTAATTGAAAATAAAAATAGAGCTTTTGAAAAGAAAAATATAGTTGTTTGGTTGGTAATTAAAAAAACACTTTTATAGTAGTAGACCGTTTGGTTGTAAAATCTCAAAAAGTCTACTGAGATAATAAATGACTGAAAATGATATATTATTTATTCACTCTAAAAAAAATTGAACTTAAAAGATTTTTCACATATTAACTACATTTTCTATTGCACAATAATAATAAAATTCAAAACTTTCACCATATAAACTTAAAAGATTAAAATAATAACCAGAAAATATTAAATTTTCAACAAAATTGAAGCATTGTCAAAGATTAAACAAAAGAAAAATGATTAATATATCGTACAAAGGTAAGAAGTTAAATGGAAAAAAATTCAAAATTAAATAAGTTATCATCGAAGCATGAGAAGAGTCGTAATACTATCACGTTATTTGTCTATTTCACGATTAGGATGTCACTCCTTATAAATATTTTGAGTAACATTCTCTTCTTCATAATTACTTGGTAGTTTATCCTCATCGTCATCATATAATATTTGTGAAAAGCCAAAACCAACAAAAAAAAAAATGAATTTAAGAAAAATATATATATGATTTTACGGAACAAAAGTCAATTTTTTTTGGAGTCAATTGTGGGCTCCCTTGGCTTTGTGAGTTGTCACAGGCCGCACTGTTTACAATACAAGAAATAAGATCTCAAATTGTTGTATCATTTATTGAGATAGTAATTATTTGACTTTCTTCCTCAAAAATTATTTCGGTGAAACCCTGTGATATTAGAAAAATTTTCTAAGTATAAGAGCATCTCCAAAAGACTCTTCAAATAAGATATTTCTAAAAATCAAACGAGTCACGTCAGCATATTTGGCTCAAACAGACTTTTCAAATGAGATTCTTCAAACAAGATTTTGCTTCTCACTCTTTAATATTGAAGAGTGACTTCTCCCTCTTCAATTATTATAATATTATTTTTTATATCACATCATCATTAATATTTAACATCTATATCTTTTACCTTTTTAATTAATTTTAGTTAATATATAATAAGTTTTGATTTATAAATTTTATCATCATAAAAATTATACCACTATAAAAGTCTCATCTAGATCTTTAAAATGAGATTAATATTGAATATTTAATAATAACATATTAATAATATGAAAAGTTATTATTTCTAAATTGAAAAAAATGGAGGATAATTAGATTTGTTGGTGGGGAGGGGGGAATTTGAGTGTTTTCATTAAAATAAAATAAACCTCTTTTTAATTGAAGAGTCTTTTGGAAAGGTTATTCTTTTTTTCACTCATCAAATTGCCACATAGGTAAGCAAATAGACATTTGAAGAGTGAAAATAGAAGTTTTGGGGATGCTCTAAGCTTGCGATCTTAGGGGGGTGTATTCAATTAGGATTCTTGAGGACATTTAAAGACATTATAAATCCTGGTGTATTCAATTTGGACATTTAAAGACTTTAAAAGAGTCCATATGAATCTAGTGGTATTCAATTAGGATTTATATGGACTTTTAAAGAATCCTTCCAAATCCAGGTGTGTTGAATTGGGACTTTAAAAATGTCTACAAGAATCAAGGTGTATTCAATTAGGACTGGATTTTAAAGGATTTTCTTAAGTGATGGATTTTGATGGATTTTGGTGGACTTGATAGTGAAAGATATAAATATCAAATGTCATAATATGTCCAGCATTCTCTCCAAAGATTTTGGTGGATTTTGCTTTCTCTCTCTCTCTCAAATCAAAAACGAAAAGCAATAATATGTAAAAATTAAAAAAACCGATGCATGTGAGAATAATAAGCTTCTATCCCCAATATGTTCTGTGAATTAAAAAGAAAAAAAAAAAAACTGCACATAATTATATATGTGAGAATATGTTGCAGTTACATAATTATATGCAGTATAACAAGTACAAAACTCACTACGTGCCAGAATTGCACAAAACAACACCAAATTAATCTGTAGAGCTTTCAATCAAACACCAAAATGCTCACTCTTTATTAGCTTTTTTTTTTTTTTTTTTTGAAAAACTCTTTATTAGTATTTTATTTTAAAGAAAAATAATTCATCTACACTTCATGCAAGTAGTGCCTTTACGCAAATAAGCCTTAGCTAATTTTGGGTTCAATTCAATCACTTTGTTTGCATCAGCAACAACCTCAGACTATATATATATACAAATATAGATTGACTGGTGTATCAAATTTTGCTCATTCTAACTTCAAAGGTTTTTTTGATAATTAGCTATAATTAGCTTACTATTAATAAGTCAGAGATAACAAATTCATGAAAGCCTTAGCCAATTTTGGATTCAATTCAATCGCTTTGTTTTCATCAGCAACAACCTCAAAATATATATATACGGCAAATATAGATTGACTGGTGTATCAAATTTTGCTCATTCCAACTTCAAAGGTTTTTTTTTTATAATTAGCTTTAATTAGCTTACTATTGATATATAAGTTAGAGATAACAAATCCATGAAAATCCTTGGATGTCTAAACAAATCCATAAAAGTCTGAGATAGATGTCTAAACAAATCAATAAAAGTCCATGTGGATTTATAAAAGTCTGTAGAAATCCATGAAAATCTGTCACTTAAAAAATGTCTTTAAATGTCTTCAAGAATCCTAATTAATCCTAATTGAATACACCCCCCTTAGACTCTCAGAGATGATCATCAGTTTTTTTCGGACGATTCAAAGCTGTTATTAATTCTTTTTTTTTTTTTTTATCAGCAATAAATCATTGAAGTCTGCAGGTTTCATTTCAAGAATTAAAGTTATTTGATGCCAAAGTTTACATTAGTCATTTGAAATATGACACCGTACAGAAGAAAATACAAGTCTCAAATACTCAAGCTACTATGCGATAAACCCTAACAAAATAATCCATAAAAAAAAAAAAAACGAAAAGGAAATTCAAAGCTTAAAACTTCATGGGACAATAATCAAATAACTTGATATTGAATATACAAAAACATGGACAGTATTTCAAAACTTTTGACAAAAAATAAAGTAATCAAAAGCATTAAAAAGAAATAAAAAAATTTGAATCAAAGCAAACAAGAAAATAATAATGAAGAAATATCATACATATCAATCTTCCGGTACATGTAGAGTAAAGAAAATAATCTATCTGTAGAGAGTAAAGAATAAAGAATATAAAAAGGTTTCAGGGTTTTATTTTAATAAGGGTATTCCATGTTAATAATAAAAAATTAGGGATATATAAGTTAAATGCTTCTTTTTTTAAAAGGTCTATTTAGAAAAGCTCATAAGGAGGTGTTTTTACTTAGTAGAGGTTTAAACTCTACTGACCTAGACAATTTCAAAAGCCCAAAAAAACAATTCTAAAAAACTCAAGTAGAGGTTCGTAGACCTTTTGAGCCAGTAAAAAACCTAACCAAACAAGCACATCTACCGTTAAAATATCTATTTTAAGAACTCTGCCAAACGGAACCGGATATCAAAAAAAATAAAAAATAAAAGACTTTTGCACATGATGCACGTACAATTGACAGTCATTATGGTGAGTAGGTGACAATGATGACCCACATGGAAACTTTGTTTCATCTTTTTAATTCTGATTTCGTATTATCTAAAATTTAAAAATGCCACTAAGTGAGGATTCTCTATAAAGTGGAAATCCAAAGTAAGATAAACTTGTGTTTTGGGAATATATTTTCCTGGAAGAAGTCTATCATCAAAGTGATCAGTCTCTACTAGAAGTTCACCAAAAAAAAAAAAACAAAGAGTTAAAAAAAAAAAAAAACTCCAGTTCAGTATTGAAATTTTGCTGCACAAATTAAGGTTTGTGTTTGGTCTGATCAATGGGTGCTTCATCGTCTACTTGTTCATCTTCCACCACCACCAACTATGACAGAAATTACGATGTGTTCCTCAGTTTCAGAGGTGAAGACAGTACTAGTGACAGTTTCAAAAGCCACATCTGTAGTGCTTTGTCTCAAAAAAAACGTTGAGACCTTCGTTGATGGTGACAAAGTCAAGAGAGGAGACGAAACCTCACCGGTCCTTTTGAAAGCAATCAAAGAATCAAAGATTTCGGTGGTCATTTTCTCCAAAGACTATGCTTCTTCAAAAGGGTGTTTGCGTGAGCTTGCAGAGATTATCAAGTATAAGAAAATGAACAAGCAGATTGTCATACCTGTTTTCTATCAAGTTAATCCATCCGATGTACGTAAGCAGACTGGGAGCTTTAAGGATGCTTTTGCTAAGCATAAACAAGTATCTGGAGAAGAGTTGCAGACATGGAGAGAAGCTTTGACTGAAGCGTCCAATCTATCTGGATGGGATTCCTCTGTAACTAGGTAAATCTTATTCTATTTTATTACTGAAAGTCTCAATTCTATTTTTGGTAACTATCATGTAAATAAGACTATTATTTTGATCATTCACTCGCTAACTTGCTTTTCAAAATGGTATATTTTTGTATTATGTTATTTTTATTGGGTTGTGATTCGTTGTAATTCTCTATAGATTGTTTGTTGTTTGCATTTGGTAGGCCTGAATCCAGACTTGTAGATGAAATTGTCAAAGATGTTTTGAAGAAATTGAATGATATGTTTGCCTCAACTGATTTTAGAGGTCTAGTTGGAATAGATTCACGCATTGAGAAAGTTAAATCATTATTATGCAAGGAAACGTTAGACTTCCGAGTTGTAGGAATTTGGGGCATGGGAGGTATAGGTAAAACAACCATTGCTGGAGCTGTTTTCAACCAAATTTCTTGTCAGTTTGATGGTTGCTGTTGTTTAGTTGCAAATGCCAGGGAAGAATCAGAAAAGTGTGGTGGATTAGTTCATCTAAGAGATAAAGTTCTTTCTAAGATATTAGGGGAAAATATAAATTTAGGAACTCCCAATATACCGTCAATAATTAAGCGAAGGCTCCAAAACAAGAAGGTTATCATTGTTCTTGATGATGTGAATAGTTTGAAACAATAAGAAATCTTGGCAGGAGGGCTTGATCGATTTGGTCCTGGAAGTAGAGTTATCATAACAACTAGAGATAAGCAACTGCTTCTTAATTTTGTGGCAGCATATAACATATATGAGGTTGATGCACTGGACAAGCGTGAAGCTCTTTAGCTTTTTTGTAATTGTGCCTTCAAAGAAGATCATGTCCCCAAAGATTTTATGGTGTTTGCTCACAGGACAGTAGATTATGCCAAAGGCAATCCTTTAGCACTAAAAGTGTTGGGTTCCTCCTTGTATCGAAAAAGCGAACAAGATTGGGAAAGTGCATTGCATAAGCTAAATAAGATTTCTAACCCTGAAATTCATAATATATTGAGAATCGGCTATGATGCACTAGATCGCGAGGAGAAGAATATATTTCTTGACATTGCGTGTTTCTTTAATGGAGAGTATAGATATCATGTGATGGAACTACTAAATGGCTGTTACTTCTCTGCACAAGCTGGAGTTAAGAGTCCTTGTTGATAAGTCTCTGATAACAATATCAACCAGCACGATAAATATGCATGATTTATTGCAAGAAATGTGTTGGGAAATTGTTCGTCAAGAATCCTTCAACAAGCCAGGGGAACGGAGTAGGTTGCATGGTCATGAGGATGTTTGTCAAGTACTAAAGAGAAATTCTGTAAGTTCCTGATATATTTGGTTTGTTATTTATATTAGATCGATGTTCACTAATAAATAAACCTACACAAATTGTCTTTAATTAAATGGTTCTACATGTATTAATTTTAGGAAACTTTTGTGCGTCTCTATGTCATAACTTATTCTCTACTTTTTGGTTGTAAGGGAACTGAAGCAGTTAAAGGCCTACTCCTAGATATGTCCAAAATAAAGAATATAGATCTGAGTTCTCAAGCCTTTGAGAATATGTGCAATCTTAGATTTCTCAAGCTGTACGATTTGACTCAAAGTACTGAAGAACGCACAAATATATCCAAAGTGCATCTTCCCTATGGTCTAAATTATCTTCCGGATAAATTGAGGTATTTCCATTGGTGTGGGTATCCTTCGAAAGTACTGCCATCAAAATTAAGTCTTGATCATCTTGTTGAACTTGATCTTTTTGATAGTAATGTTGAACAACTTTGGGAAGGCGAACATGTATGGTTTACATATAAGTATACATTTCATTCTTTGAATATATTTTGTGCAGTTTACATATAGTTAATCACCTAATTATCCAATCATTTTTATTAAATTTTGTTACAGCATGTCCCGAGGTTGAAAAGGCTTATTCTTGGACACTCTCAACAACTGACTAGGATCCCGAACCTCTCAGGTTCCCCATATCTTGAGGTTATAGATCTTGTAGATTGCAGAAGCTTGCTTGACATTAGTTCTTCTATTCAAAATCTGAAAAACCTTAATTACTTGCGCCTTGCGGGCTGTAAAAGTCTTAGAAGCTTTTCAAGAGACATCTGTTTTGAATCTGTTGAAAATCTGGATCTCTCTTCGTGCATTAATCTCATGAAGTTTCCACAGATTTCAGGGAATATAAGGACATTAAGTTTAAACGGGTCTGAAATTAAAGAAGTTCCCTCATCAGTTGAGAGTCTAACTAATCTCATTACGTTAGATGTTTCAGATTGTTCAAGGCTCAAACATATTTCCATCAACATTTGTAAAGTGAAATCTCTGCGTTCTCTATTTCTTAAGAACTGCTTCAAGTGTTTCCCAGAAATTTTGGAGACACTGGAACATCTGGAAACTCTTGATTTATCTGGAACAGCAATTAAGGAGCTACCCCTTTCGATTGAACATCTGAATGGTCTTTTGGAATTATTTCTGAGGGGTTGCAAAAATCTTGAGACGCTTCCAAGTAGCATCTCTAATTTAGCATCTCTAATTAAGTTCGATCTTTCTGATTGCTCAAAACTGGACAAGTTGCCAGTGAACATGGGGAATTTAAAGTCTTTGGAGAATCTCTCATCAGGCAGAGGTGTTGAAAGTCAACTACCATCCTCTACAACAAGTTTGATATCTCTTATAGAGTGTTTGGCATTACGTCCTTCATCAGGTTTATCATTCTCTTTGGAAGATCTATGTTTAAACAACTGCAACTTAACAGAAATCCCAGAAGATATTGGTTGTTTATCCTCATTGAAAACATTAGAGCTATGCAAAAATGATTTTGAGAGTCTACCAACAAGCATCAAACAACTATCTAAATTGGAAAAGCTTTTACTAAACGATTGCAATATGCTTCGATCGGTAACAGTGCTTCCAGTAAGTCTATTTGATTTTGAAGCAATGAATTGCAAGCAGCTCCAGTCATTGCCAAATACATCTGAATTTGCAGAATTCATAACATCCGAACGCAACACTTGGAGAAATATAGGTCATGCAATGTTAAACTTCATGTTTACAAATAGCCTGAAACTTAATGAGAAAGCATTCAGCAATGTTTTCGCAGAGTCACTACAAATAATTAAGCAAATGGCAATGGCAAAAAAGGTAATTTTCTTGCATACTCCACCCCTTTCTCTGTCTTTTAATCTCTCTTTGATTCAAAATATTTATCATTTGTTATCATGTTGCAGAAGTATCAAAAAGAGGTTCGTGTCAGCATTTGTCATCCTGGAAGTAAAATTCGTGAGTGGTTCTGCTATCAAAGTCACAGTTCTTCAGTATATATTCAATTGTCTCCACATAATTGCTCTAATCGTAAGTTCCTCGGACTTGCTTTATGCGCTGTTATTGCATTTGAGGGATATTGTTACACCGGGGACTTTTCTGTTGGGGTCCCTTATGTGTGCTGTTTTCAAACTCACTGTGGTGATCGGGTTACATACAAAGGCGAATTGACTTTTCGTGCTGACCGAAACTATAAAGACAGCATATTCATTAACTCGGATCACGTCATTTTAGGGTATCATGGATATTCACATGGTGAGCTAAGTATGGGTGACTTAGCAAGTTTTAAAGCTATGTTCAATGCTCCAGAAGATAGCTCTCCAAGGATCCCTCTTAGAGGTTTCTCAAAAATAGAAAATCTGTTCAGGGGTGTAGATACCAGCCAAAGTTGCAGACTGAAATATTGCGGGGTATGTCCAATATATGCAGAGCCTGAAATAACCCAAACCAGCATGTTGGATGAGAAATTTGATTCCACCAATCAAGATTTGGTACCAGATCCTCAGACAATTCCAGAAAAGAAATTGACACTCTTCATTAACAACAAAGTTGTTCCATTTTATCGGATTTTGCGTCACAAAGCTGGCTTGTGGCTCTTCTACTGTTGGATTTTCCTTGTCTGTCTCTTTTGTGGGCTTTGTATTTTTGGGATGCTGGTGTTTCTTGTGCTTGAACTGTCAACTCGATGTGAAACTTACCTGTCATCTCATGTACATGGAGTATGTAATTTCTAGCAACACCAAGTCAATTATTAATGTTATTATTGTTCTGTCTTTAACATAGCCAAACATCCAGAAAGTCTATTCTTAATGTAGGATGATATCTATGGTTTAGTAGTAACTTTTAGTACAATTTCATGACCATTATTTTTTAACTTTTAGAATATCGTTATTATGAATTTTACCTGTTGTCTGTTGTACAAAATATGCTGGATGATATTCAAAGTTCAAAGTAATAAAAATGAAGTCTTTGTATAGATGAGTTGTAAGATACAAATACTACAAAGATCAAAATTTTCTGTAGAAATAAGACTTTTGCTAATGCCATGAGTGGACCGTATATTTTGTTTATAATTTTTTTTGATTTGGTGCTAGTCAAAAGAATCTGAGAACAGGAGGAGCTACTGAGGTGCTGATACCCTACAAAAAGCTGTCTTTATGTAAATAAAGAATGCATATGTTGAATTTAATGTAATTAATGCTCTTAATTTGATGATAAATCACTCAAATATATTCATCTAGTTCAAGCATGCTTTGATTATGGAATTTTTCATCTCAGGGATCATGAAATAGCTGAGGAATGGATGGACAATTTTTTGTCAAAGGCAGGAAGCATTGCCAGCAAGTAGAAAAATGAAGCTTTAATGGATGTAGAAACACATAGGCTATCTTCCAGCTATGAGTTTGATTCTTCATTGTGCACGGTATCTTTTGTTTCCTTTGTCTAGGGATCTGCCTTTTCTTATTCCACACTTGGATGAATAAGTCTATTGTTTTGATTCAGTGGAACTTCTAGTCTCCTTTTCTTTAATTTGATTACTATATGGTCGTTGAAGTGCATGTAAAAAAGGGCAGTTACATTATTACATAATTAACTTGGTGCATTTTCTCAATGAAACATAACATAATCTCTGCATGTTATGTGGTTCATTTCTTTCTTCTTTGGACAGATTACATTATCTATTGTTTGTAATCTTGATTGTGTTGTTGAATTCTTAATAAACTGCAAGTCGGAATACAATCCTCCCAAGCAAGGATGGACCTTGTGGTTTATTGTTTCGAGTTTCTCTGTTTGTTTTAAGCAGTTAGCTTTCACCGTTCTGTATTATATCATTGGTTGATGATGCTGTCGTTTGAATCTGTCTGGTATGGTTATGCAGTGGAGGATTTATTGTGGAGACTATCATTCTCTGCAGACGTATTTATTCAGTGACCTGTATGTTTTCGGGGCTTCTTTGATGTCTTCAATGGTTATGGAGCTACTGCTGCTGCTGGAAGCTAAGGTATAGATAATTCTGGTTCCAACCCTCGGTTGATGATCAATCTCAAGATATTTGGTTGAGAAACATATACAGTTTATGTTGGGCTGATGATGTTAGTCGTGCAAAGTACCATGTCATCAATGAAAATGTTCCTGAACTAATTGATATACCCCAATACTCATTTTTAATGTAAACGGATTTCGTTTTGAAAATCCTAAAACAAAACTGTCAACAATGTGTGCCCACAGCATACAATAGATAGGCTACATGGGTGATGGGTCTGGTCGTTTCATGTTTCATTTTTCATCAACGCAGCTTGCAATACCTAAACAGTATTTGTGTTGTCATTTTTTTTTCTTCTTGGTTTGAGACTTTGAGTTCATATTTTAGGGTTTTTTTTTTTTCTCATGATGATGTATTCATCCAATTGTTGTACAGGTTTTTGCATACACAAGTGAATAATAATTCACCCGTTACTGTGTTCAAACTAGCTAATACAAATTTAGTGTTCAAAGTTACATTTTAAAACAAAAATGTAATGCATATTAGTGTATAAAAATATATAAAGAAGCTTTTAAAAGATGAATCACTTAATAGGAAATCTTATTTCGTTGCAATAAAAAGAACATAATATACTCTTCAACAATGGTTTCCCTTATAAATTATAAGTGAAGATGGTGGGAAATGTCGCCTTTTTGATTGAGTTTTGTAAATTCATGACAATTAAAAAGGAAGTGGTCCTTTCTAACTATATAACTAGGGGGTTTTCTATTCTTACCCCTTTTCATTCAAACAATCCACCGAAGAAATAAAATTATCCTTGTTTTTTCTATTTATTTTTATTTTTTAAAATTAATTTTCTTCAAAAAAAATACCTTTTTTAATTATTATTTTAAAATTATTGGAGGTCACATAGACCTCCATCTATGTGACCTCCAATGGAGGTTAATGGCCACACAAAAAAAAAAAAAAAATGGGAATAAAGAAAAAAAAATATGGCATGTTTAGTTGTTTTGGATTAAAAACACTGGGAATTAAACACGTTAATTTTTTTTTTTTAACAAGCAACACGTTAAATTTTTTTTTTTTAACAAGCAACACGTTAAAAATTAAACACACATAGATTACACACGCTAGGAATTAAACATACCATTGAATTTTTTTTTTTCTTTCTTCATCTTCTTCTTTGTCTTCTTCTTCATTTTTTTTTTTGAATTAAACACACATAGTTAAACACGCTAGAAATTAAACACATAGATTAAACACGTTAGGAATTAAATACACATAGATTAAAAACACCACTTAATTTTTTTTTTCTTTCTTCTTCTTAATTTTTTTATATCGGAAGATGGAGGTCTTCGAGACACCATTGGAGGTCCAACCGGACCAACCTCCTTGGAGGTCGGCCAAACCTTCAATAATAAAAAAAAAAATTTAAAGTATTTTTTATTAAAAAGTATTTTTATTTCAAAAACCATTATGGGTATTCATGTCCAAATAGTGGATTGCTTTGTAAAAACAATCAAAACATGTTGGGTAAATATAATAACTCCACTAATTTTATGTTTAGTTTCAAATTTTACGCTTTTATATATTAAAATGACAAATTTAGTATAACAAAAATTGTATACAACCCAAAATAAGTAGTCATTCAGGCTGTTGTAGAATCTGATTTATATAGTAAGAACCATATCACTTACCATATAATTTAGATTGATTTTCCGGGTAATTTTTTAGATGGTATAACTTCGCTTTTTAGTATAATTCTTTAAATGGAAGGAAATTCAAATTAATGTCATTTTTAACTATACACGTGGGGATGATAATTTTTTCGATGTGAGTTGATAGAATATTTTGGAGGGGACATTATTTTTTTACCTGGAGTGTGAATTTATTTTTCACATTTTACCTTTTATGCATAGTAGGTTTCCATTTTAGTATAGCAAATTTAGTATAACTCATTAAATGGAAGGACATTAAAATCAATGAGTAGGCTATGATACATCGGACCATTTTAGTATTACTTTTGAAAAATTAAATCAAATTATTTAATAATTTTAATATGAAAAAAATATTTAGTAAAGCTTCTAAAACTGAAGAAAATCTTCAATGTGACGGTCTCATTGCCACTTGGTGAGACCATCCCAATAAGATTGCATCATTTATCTTGAGAACATAAATATATATTGAGTGGTGATATTGGCACCCCTACTACCGAACTATTTATACCCCAATTTTTTAAATTTTGATTTAATTATATAAAATTAAATGTTTTATTAATTTTTTGATTTATTTATAGGATTACCCTTTTACTTATTTTTCAAACTTAATACACCCCATATCTTTTTCAAAAAAATAAAAGTAAAAATACACTTCATTTCTAATATTTATATACAATTTTCTCATAGGACTTGTTTTTTCTTTTTATTTCATGGTGAAACCATCTTTATTAGATGAGATTTTTTTTTTTCTTTAGTCGATTGGATTGCTGGTGGTAGATTGTGAGTGTGATATTGATTGTCTAATGATTTTTTTGAGCAATTGAGTTAGGGTTTTGATGTGGTTTCGTTTCCTTAGATATTAGGTTTTTTAGGTTGCAATTCTTGGTGCAATTTTGTATTTTTATTTTTTTTATAATTTTTTTGTAAATAACATTAAACTAACTTTGGAAGATCTAGAATAAAATCTACAAAAGAATTGATACAAATTATAGTATGTATGGAAGATCTGAAAGAAAATAAACCGAGAAGAAAAAAAAAATAACAAACATGGATCTGGAATTTGAAAAGAAAAACAAAACAAACGTGTGAAACCATAAAATCAATAAATGCTAAACATAAGATCAATATTTGAAAGAAAATATAAACAAAAATAATAAACATTCAGTGATTTGAAATAATCTATATCATTAGGGTTTTAAAATAAGGAAAGTGGGGGGTTTTATTAGTTTTACTTTGTACAAGATTTTTTTTAATAAAAATGGTATTTCTTTTAAGTAATTTGATAAAGAGAAAAAAAGAATATTAAATAATTTAAAAAGTGGAGTATAAATAGTGTACTAATAGCACCACTCAAATATATATTATTAAATTATAATTTGATACAATCTCATTAGACGGTCTCACCAAGTGGCAATAAGACCGTACAATGAAGATATTCTCCTAAAACTGATTATTATAATCTTGTATGAAAAATGATGCTATTTTTTTTTTTTGAGATTTGAGAGTCGTATATGTATATGTATATATATACTTGCTGCAAAAATGAGTATGCGAAACTCTCTCTCATTCCCGCCATTAACGGCAGATTTTGAACGTTTCCATTTTAATAACATAACGTTACTTTCTCTAGATCGAAACGATTTTTCGATCAGACGAAGAAACAGAGTGTGATCGTATTCATTATTCATTACAACACATATGGAGGACTACTTGAGAAGGAACTTTGCTGTCGAATCCAAACGGACGTCCGAAGAAGCTCTGATGAGATGGAGATCCGCCGTCCGCGTCGTCAAGAATCCTCGCCGCCGCTTTCGCATGGTCGCTGATCTCGCCAAGCGTGCTGAAGCCGAACGAAAACGTGTCAAACTCCAGGTACATTTTCTTGTTGGATCTTAATTTTCATTATTTTTTTATATTATTTTTGATCATTTGATCCGTTATTTGTGTGTGATGCGTTAAACATGTTTGTATTGTTTTTTGAGAATTTATTTTTTTGATATTGTGATACGTACATTGTTTTTTGGTTACAAAGAAACCATTAGAGAGGCAATTAATGAAAGATCATGGAGTTAATTTTTAGTTGTATGATGATATAGTATCTGATTTTTTTTTCCTCCAATATTTTCTCGGCAACCTAACAGATTTCTTTAGGTATCAAATTTGGGTTGTGGAGTCGGACTCAAATCAGCTGTTCAAAAATGGTGTCCCAATTTGTGTCTAACAAACCAAATTGGGATGTGTGTCTACATTTAATTATTATTTTTCAACTTCTTCTAAAAATGTAGACACATGTTCCAATTTGATTGGTTAGACACAAATTGAGACACTATTTTTGAACAACTGATTTAAGTCCCGTGGAGTCTTCCCATCACGTGCTGCTATAGTGCTATTGACTTGTCAATAGATATGTAAATTAGTAGACAGTTGCACGATTCAAATAATCAACCATTTAGGCTGTGTTTGTTGCGCGGGATTAGATTGGATAGGATTTGACTATTTTTAAGACATGAGATTGGATTGGATTGTACTGGACTGGACTAAATTAGTATTGTAATGTGTTTGGTGCACATTTATATATTTTTTTACTATTACAGTCTTTTTATATAAAAAAAAACATAAATTGTAGGTCCCATATTAAAATTTGTCCAATCCTTTACAATCCTGTGTAACAAACACAGCCTAAAAGTATTAATAGTCATCATAGACAAAAATATAAAATAGTCAACGTACGAAATTGTACGATCATGTGGACGTTCATGTTAAGTAAACTTCCATGAAAATACATTTCTAAAGGTTTCGTAGCTTTTTTGGTTACTATTACAGTCTTTTTATATACCAGTTGCGAGAGATTTACCGTTGAACAACTTTAATTAATCACAGGAATAATCCCATGGGCGGCTGATGGAAATATCAAAAACTTTGAAGTAGTTGAAGTCCATTAATTATCACGTGTTGCCATTGACAAGTTCATGTCATGTCTCATGCTTGACTGCCTTTTTTCTCCAGGCTGCCTTTCATATATAGCAAGTTAGCAACTTGTCTTCAAAAACTTATTAGTGTTCTATTCAGGCTGCGGCTGCCGACCAACTTGTTCAACATTTTGTACTCTTTGATCGGTTTTTGTGTACAAACATAGCTTCTGTTCAAACTAAGAATGAACACTAACATGGTTCTAGTAATTGGCCGCCTAGGCTTTAGGTGGACCTGGCTGTCGTGAGATGGTCAGGCTCCTAGGCAGGCTAGGTGTCCGACAAATTTTTTTTTTTTTTCAAAACGATACTGTTTTGGTTTATTCGGATTCATCGTCTAGATGGTCTAGATGCTAGGCACTAGTCGTAGAACACACAGATTAACAGTATAACTCAAGTACTTAACTATACATTATTATTGAATAATTTCATGAACTCTTAAAAAGTTAAAATCATGTGTTGATTTGTAGCCAGAGAATACTTTGAAGTTTGAATTTACTTGTTGAATAATATGGTTCTTTCTTCGACCATTGAAAGTTGAAACTGAACACCAGATTAGATGAGGAATTCACCAAAAAAAAAAAAAAAGTAATATCAAAGGTTCTTCTTTTTCTTTACAAGAATGCAACGGTGTCAATAAAGTTGATGGAGGGATATATTCTTGTTGATTTTTTTTTTCAAATATTAGATTCCTTTTTGACCTTCAATTTTATATTATAGACAACTTTGATGATGACCTCAATCAGGTGTACCGTTATTGATTATAATGTTTCTTTTTTTCTAATTTTGTGGAAGTATTCAATATGGAAAACATTACAATATATATTCTCTTCCCAATCATTTGCATTATTTTAATCCTCTGTGGTTTTTATATGAATTCTTGTTTTGGGTTGTCCTGTTCTGATAACTTTTCTAATCAGACAAGTCTCAAAAAGAAACAAATCACGAAAAACAAGTATGGTCAAGAATGAACTTAAATCTGATAAGTACACAAATCACAAAAGCAGTATATTAAAGTAGATTTGATGGTGGATTGAAAGTAACTGGACCTGTATCTATATTAGATTTGAAATCACTTATGTCCCTTTCTTTCAGCTGTAGCTAGTGCTAGCTCCACTGGTATTTTTTATTTTTCAGTTCTTTAGTCGGCAGAGATTGAAGACTTTCTCTTCTTTGCTTCAATAATGCACTACACTAATATGATTATCATTCAAAATAGTTAACCAAAAACTAACCTACCCAATTGACTAATTTTCCTCTATTATGATACATCATAGATACTTCTTTATTTTATCACTAAATGACTAGAAATTTAAACATAGTTATTAATATCAAGAACCGTTGAAGTATATTTCTGATTTGAGGAGATGATGATTCACTATTATTTAACTGTGTTTAGCAGCTCTTAGGAATTTCATTTAATATGGAGGGTGAGCAGCCAAAATGTGTAACAAAAATAGTGCTAGCTAGCTACTCCATTACAGAATTTCCATTGGATAAATGAGATCATAGTGAGAACTTCATCAAACAATGTTTTGAAAGCATCATTTGAAATAAAAGATAATGTGGATGATGATTATGTGATTATATAATCTTCGATAAACCGAGGAAAATAATACTTGGACAGCTAGAATTTTGACAATTGAAAGGCAGGAATTGCAATTTCAAGTTCCAACACATCAGGAAAGTGAACCAAAGCTTAGTAGCTTAATAAAAAGAAGGTTTGTAATTGGTATCAACAAAAGATTTCCTTCTTTTTCTTGGGGGCTAAGACTGTTGAACTCTGCTGTTGACGATAATTATGTCATCCTAACGAACATTATGAGTTTGATTGATCACATTACTGTGTATATTTATCAAGTTTTGCATCTCTTAATTAGGATTGGAAATCAGGTTACTAAGCATGAACTTGCAGTTTTGATATTTATGCTTTTTTGGAGATATTGCATATAAGTGCTTACATTTTTCCTGCAGTTTCTAGTCTTAATTATTTTGGTCTTAACATTTTTGGACAGGAAAAATTACGAATAGCACTTTACGTGCAAAAAGCCGCCTTGCATTTCATTGAAGGTATGATCTTAAACTCATTAATGACAAGTAACGTTGATTTGTCCGCATTCTTTTCTTTAATTACGTAATTTTTTTTAATGCAGCTGGTAGTCGTGAAGTGGAGTTCAAGCTGTCCCATAATGTCCAGCGAGCTGGTTTTCGCATTGAACCTGATGAATTAGGAAACATTGTCCGATCCCATGGAAAAAAGACCTTGGAATCTCATGGAGGAATTGGAGGATTAGCCAAAGAAGTCTCCGTGTCTTTGAATGATGGTGTTGTCTCAAGTGATCTATCTATTAGGCAAGAAATCTATGGCATGAACCGATATGCTGAGAAACCTCCAAGAAGCTTTTGGACTTTTGTTTGGGATGCTTTGCAGGACTTGACTCTCATTATTCTGATAATATGTGCTGCTGTTTCCATGGGTGTTGGCATTGCCACTGAAGGTTGGCCAAGTGGTTTGTACGATGGACTCGGTATAGTTTTGAGTATCATCTTGGTTGTGATGGTCACTGCCATCAGTGACTATAAACAATCCTTGCAATTCAAGGCATTGGATAAAGAGAAGAAAAACATATTTGTTCAAGTGACTAGAGATGGAGCCAGACAGAAAATTTCTATCTACGATTTGGTTGTTGGAGATGTTGTTCACCTATCTATTGGGGATCAGATACCCGCGGATGGTATTCTTATATCAGGTTATAACTTATCAATTGATGAATCAAGCTTGTCAGGTGAGGCTGAGCCGGTGAGTGTAAACAAGGACATGCCTTTTATGTTATCAGGAACTAAAGTTCAGGATGGTTCTGGTAAAATGTTGGTGACTGCAGTTGGTATGAGAACTGAATGGGGAAGATTGATGGTTACTCTGAGTGAAGGCGGAGAAGACGAGACACCGTTGCAGGTTAAGCTTAATGGGGTTGCTACCATTGTAGGGAAGATTGGTTTGGGTTTCGCTGTGGTGACGTTTTTGGTTTTGACTGCGCGGTTTCTTGTAGAGAAGGTGATGCATAATGAGATCAAAGTCTGGTCTTCAAGTGATGCATTGAAGCTATTGGATTACTTTGCAATTGCAGTGACTATAATTGTTGTTGCTGTTCCTGAAGGATTGCCATTGGCAGTAACACTAAGTCTTGCATTTGCAATGAAAAAACTAATGAGTGATAAAGCATTGGTGAGGCATCTTTCTGCTTGTGAGACAATGGGTTCTGCTAGTTGCATCTGCACTGATAAAACAGGTACATTGACTACAAATCATATGGTGGTTGATAAGATATGGGTCTGCAACGAGACTAAAACGATAAAAAGTAACGATAATAAAGACATATTAAAGTCTGCGATCCCTGAAGCAGGATTCAACACTCTTTTGCAGTCTATATTTCAGAATACCGGCTCAGAGGTTGTTAAAGGGAAGGACGGAAAGACCAACATTTTAGGAACTCCAACTGAGACTGCTTTATTAGAATTCGGCTTGCTTTTAGGGGGCGATTTCAAAGTTGATAGACAGGAATCTGCAATAGTGAAAGTTGAACCTTTCAATTCAGTCAAGAAGAAAATGTCTGTGCTGGTTTCACTTCCTAACAAAGGCGGGTTTCGCGCATTTTGCAAAGGTGCATCAGAAATAATCTTGGAAATGTGTGACAAGATTGTTAATGCTAAAGGGGAAGCTGTGACTCTCTCTAAAGAACAGAGAAAGATCACCACAGATGTTATAAATAGTTTTGCCTGTGAAGCTTTAAGAACTCTATGCTTGGCATATAGGGATATTGATTCCAAATCTAATGCAGATAGCATTCCTGATGATAAGTACACACTGATAGCTGTTGTTGGAATTAAAGACCCCGTTCGGCTTGGAGTGAAGGAAGCTGTTCAAACTTGTTTAGCTGCTGGGATTACTGTGAGAATGGTCACTGGTGACAACATCAATACTGCCAAAGCCATAGCCAAAGAATGCGGCATCTTGACAGACGATGGTTTGGCAATCGAAGGAACAGATTTTCGTAGTAAGAGTCCACAGGAAATGAAGGAGCTAATTCCAAAACTACAGGTTTATTGATTTACTTATTAACAACTCTATCTTATCGAGATACTAACCGGGAAATTTTTGCTTACAATGATTAGATTATCTATCTATGCAGGTTATGGCTCGATCATCGCCTACTGATAAACACACATTAGTGACTCAACTGAGGAATGTGTATAGAGAAGTTGTGGCAGTGACTGGTGATGGAACCAATGATGCTCCTGCCTTGCATGAAGCAGACATTGGACTTGCTATGGGCATAGCAGGCACAGAGGTTGTTTTAATTTCACTGTTTATTGAGTTATAGCTATAAAATTAACAAAACAAAACTCAAAATCTTGTTATGAATTGGCTTAGCATCTCAAATTTTCTCCTCTTCAACCATCTCCAGGTTGCTAAAGAAAATGCTGATGTGATCATTATGGATGACAACTTCACCACTATATTGAATGTTGCCAGATGGGGTCGTGCAGTTTACATCAACATTCAGAAATTTGTTCAGTTCCAGTTAACGGTTAACGTTGTTGCTCTTACGATCAATTTCGTCTCTGCGTGTGTCACAGGTATATGATTATTGATCGGTCTGATCTATCATCAAACCGTATCATCCTAGTTTTCGCGACTAAAAAAGTATTGTGAACTAATAATTTTCAGGCTCTGCTCCCCTTACTGCTGTTCAATTGCTTTGGGTGAACATGATCATGGACACACTGGGTGCACTGGCACTGGCCACAGAACCTCCAAATGATGGTTTGATGAAAAGGCCTCCAATTGGGAGGAAAGTGTATTTCATCAACAAGACCATGTGGAGGAATATCATTGGTCAGAGCATCTATCAGATTGCAGTCCTTGGAATTCTTCAGTTTTGTGGAAAACGAATCTTGAAGCTCTCTGGTGAAAATGCTACTGCAATTCTCAACACATTTATATTCAATACCTTTGTTTTCTGTCAGGTACACTCTCCAATCTCCATTCATTTAAGCTTTATTCGTTTTCTCCGAAGCACGATATCAATATTGTTCTGTAATGTTGGTAGGTATTCAATGAGATAAACAGCAGGGACATTGAGAAGATAAACGTTTTCCGGGGGATTTTTGATAGCTGGGTGTTCATGGGTGTGATGGTGTCCACAGTGGTTTTCCAGATCGTAATAGTAGAGTTCTTGGGCACTTTTGCTGGAACTGTACCATTGAGCTGGGATCTATGGTTGGGCAGTGTGTTGATTGGGGCTGTAGGCTTACTAGTTGCTGTTTTTCTTAAGTGTCTTCCAGTTGAGACCGGCCAAGAAGCTGTCACTGCCGAGCATCACGATGGCTATGAACCGCTCCCAACCGGCCCCGATCGTGCTTGAGAGAGTCCCCAATCTTAATACCACCACATTCATGTTACTTTGGATGAGAAGATCAAGATTTTTTATTTTTTATTCTTTTTGATATTGAATTGGTTTATTGATTTTAGGTTGAAATTTTTTATGATTGGAGTTGGAAACAAGATTTCTTGTAAAGTATATATTTCCCGGATCCAAATTCTTATTATTGTTTTTTTACTTGGACAAAACACAAGATATAAATGCTCATTCACTATGTGTAGAACTGTAGATGCTACATTACCATTAGAGATTTGATGAATGTAGAATTGCATGATATTGTAAACAAGAAAAAGAAAATGGATACTACAAGTACACAAGAATCCACAGTGAAAAGGTTCTGCAAGCTGTGTTGCTGAGGCCATTAACATGTTCAACTTAGCAAGCTTTGTTCAACAATGGAAAATTTAGAACCCAACATTGATTAAAAACCAACAAATACGACCAATATGACACAGAAGAGGTCAACATAGCAATGAACAAAGGAAATGAAACATTCACTTCTATCTTAGAGCTATGACAAACATATTTTTCAAGATTTAGCAAGAGAAGCAGGCATTGGCCCTCCATAGATAGATAGATAAAATGAAAATTACAATATGATATACTGAATAGTCAAATACCAATCAATGTCGTGTGTGGACACAGGAAAATGCATTCCCACACACCCACACAACCCAAAGACCTTCATTCGCAATGAAGGTACAAGCTTCAATCAAGCTATTAAAACACCGAGATTGTTTGCTTTTTTGCCCATCTCAGGGAACTGGTATTTGACATCTAATATATTACTCAACTGTGTTGAAAAAAGCAGGAAACAACAAAAACCATGTGTCTATGGTAGTCTGACTGATTAAAAATCAAAATGATTTCCAGGACCATCAAATTAGGTATGCAAGTCAGTCAAAGTATAAGGAGATACTACAAGAACATCAACTGGAATATGATAGTTTTTATAGAACATTTACTAAACTAAAAGGCCTAACAAAATTAACATAGATATTTATTGCCACACTACCACACAACAGTGCAATTTCAAGATAATCAATTCTTAGCCAAATGAAGCAGAGTTCATTTCCACAAGGTAACAGCTCGGAAGCCTACCATAACTAGAAGAAAACATATGGCAATTGTCACTAATGAGCATTTCGTACCAACTCCAATCAATGTTATCTCATACAAGCCATTGAACAGCCATGCTAAGGAACGAAAATTCCAAGTGTAAACAAATATCTTCACATTTATACAGATACAAAATCCTTGAAACATTTCAACAAGTTTGTGTCATTATCCAAAGCTACAATGATATAACATGTAAAGCTATTAGCTATTACCGCTGGGCGCTAACTTACAGAGATCCTCTATTGAGACGAAGGTTCCGCTTGTCTTTTGACAAACAGCTTGCTTATATCTTCAGTGACAACATTGCTCCTACCAAAAACCAAACATTTGAACCATCAGCCACGTAGTTTTCCTCATAATACAATAAGAGCAAATAACTAATTTGAAAAAAATGAAAAATGTGATTGAATGCCAAATAACACAATCATTCTACTTTCGAACTTTTCGTTCGATAATAATGCTCACCATAACTTAATGAATTGAGCTGAATTTAGCTTGAACGAATCCGAGTTACGAAAAAGACTTAAAAACTCACCTTCCACGGAGCTGGGGCGGAACCAGCAAACCGCCAGCAGTATCAAGAACGTTCTTTGTATGATGCAAGGTCCCTCCTTTGGGAACTTTACTGTGTGGGAGGTGTGTGGAAGCCAACCCATTCGAGTCTCGCTTCTTCCGCGTCGCGCTCTCCGCCATTGCAGCCGCCACTCGCGAGGCATGGTCAGTTCCGGTAACTGTAGAGAAATCGGACGAATTCAATAGAAGCGAAGCATCTGGAAGTTTATCAATAGATGGCGATGGAAGCGGTAACGAAGGCGCAACAGTAGCAGCAGTCTCTGACGACAACGACGACACAGATCGTCTACGTAGATAAAACATCGAAACAAAATTAGAAAATCATTGAACCCTAAAATTAATTGAATAAAAATCTTTCTTGTCTCTCTAACCGACCCCAACCAAACCTAACGAATTTGGTTTCTGTTGGTGCGGTTAGTGAAGTAAAAACATGATTTTTATGAGTAATGATTTTTGAAGAAAACGAAATTAAGATAGAAAAAAACAGAAATTACTGGTTAACAGGTGGAAGAGATGGTTGTTGTTTGGGGAGCTGAGGTTGTTCTTGTTCGTCTTCAGGCGCCAAAACGTCGTCGTCTTCGTCGGAGGAAGAAGCGTAGTCCACCAACGACATTTCTCTGTCTCTCTCTCTCTCACTCTCTCTCTCTCTGTGTCTGTTCGCTCCCGTTTTCTAATTCTCTCTCACCATTTTATATTGGGCCTGGACTGTAACCCGAAATTAACAGTGGTCCATCTGATTACACGTCTGCCACTGCACGTCATCTCTCATTCGATGACGTGTCCAGACACATCATCACTAATTGGATGATGTGCCCAGACACGTCATCACCATTTTCTGTATTGGGACTGGGAATCTGGGACATTGGGTTTGCCCAAAAATACAATTTTCCTCTTTCGAAATGCCCAATAGTCGTTTCGGACAAACTCCTATTTCAAGCCGTAAAATATCGTGACAATTTGTAGGTTTGAGTCATGCCCTTTTCCTAATCCTAAATATTGTAATGGTTTAAAAAAAAAGTTAACAGAGAGAGAGAGGCACGTGCCGTTGGTACTGCCAGCGCCGCTGCCATCTGCCAGTCGTCGTGCTTACAACCTCTAGAAGATCGAAATCCTCCAACTACAGAAGCTGTTTATGCAGCCCACTTTAAAATTGTATATACAACAAAACTTGTAACTTGTTCTTATACTTTATAGTTTCAATGCTGCATAAAAATATGATCTTTTCAATCAACAATGTTCCAAAACATCAACAAGATTTACCAAGTCACATCAACAAACATCAAGGATTGAACAACGTATAGTTCATATTTCTTCATAACACTTTGTAATCACCTATCAATAGGCTGTTTCAGAAACCGAGGAAGCCCTTCTCTTTGAGGCTTTCAATGGTGTCCTTTAGAGTCACCTCCCAAGAAATAAAGTTGATGCCCAAACTACTCTCTGCTCTCTCCCTGGATATCTAGTAAGTTGCCTCATTTGGCTTCTCATCTTCTCCAGCCTGCCCCAAATCCACAGACACACCCATATGACTATTTATGGTCTGAAACATAATTTGATGCCTTGTAATAAAAGCAAACTCTGGAAGATAAATGTTTGTTGGGTGCAATATATAAAAAGTTTCAATCATTCTTCAGATAAATATGGTTAAAAATGTTGAATATCATGACTCGTGAGTAAAACATGTAAATTTAGTTGCTTTTGAGAATGGTGATGTGGTGTCGATAGCTCAATACGATAACATCTTACTTTGCCGGAATGTGCAAAGTAAGACAAAGTTGTCGTAAAATCTTTGATAAAATTTTTAAATTTTAGGCATGGGTGTCAGAATATACTTATAAAATAGGTATGTAAATCAACATTGACACTCTACATCAAAATATCAAATGGATATCAATGTCAATATTCACTACGTTGTCTTTGGTTATCACTAACCATTGCGCATGCTGCATTCATACAATATGCTGTGTGCACAACACACGTACACTAAGGGGACAAATGACATATATATCTTGATCGTTGTACAATTACACTCGTACACTAAGGAGACAAAAGACATATATATCTTGATCGTTGTACAATTATTGTTATTTTCTATTCTTCAACCTTGTGATGTCTTGTTATTGCTATTGCATCACAAATTCACAATAATTCTGGTGTAGACAATTTGGCCCAGTTTGGTGGACCGGACAAGGGAGGATTGGGACTAATTTTAGTCCTCCTTGCTCTACAAATGAAAATGTACGTAATTAGAAAAAAGAAAGTACATGGGATCATATTGACCTGAGGCTAAGCCGCTAAGGGTCATTGGCTACAGGGCAGGCTGTATGGAAAACACCATCACAAGCATCAATTGCAGAATCAAAACATCCTTCCTCCAACAAGTTTGCTTTGAAGGTTTCAAGTCTTTCTTTTACCCCATCAAGTGCAAGTAAATGTTCTGTCTTCTTGGGATCATCTGAACTTCTGAAGCATTACACACAAATTGAATCTGAACTATTTCACTTGATCTAATAATCTTAAACTAATCAATAGAAAAAGCATAGAATTAGGTTTTGTCGTTTTGATAAAAAGCTCTGCATATATGTAATTCAACAGCATAAAGACACACCACACACCCCCATCATCATCGTCCATCGACGAATTTGAATCGAACCTTGGACTAGTTCATCGATGTGTTGATAGTCGATTAGTCGTTCAATCAATTCGATGCCATCGTCAATTTTGAACCTTTCTTCCTGTAAGTTCTCTCACTCTCCTGTCCTCTGGTGTATGAAAATGGTGGTTCCTCCAAAACGCAAGGCAAAGAGCATCTCGTGAGCACGTCATTGCCATTTGACGACGTGGCAAGCCACGTGATCGGCCATATAAAATAATCACGTGCACAGTAAAGTAAGCAGAATTACGATGACGTACTCAGACACGTCAGGTGGGTGTGATTTGTGAAGTCAAAAGTAATTAATAATAAAGATGCACACAGCACATATAAGATGATTTCAACATATAAAATAATCATGGAACTGATAGCTGGCTGGCATGTTATGTGAAAACCAAATTGTTTTCTTCATTAACAAGTATTTTATGTTATCTGATTCAATTAAATAAGATAAATGACTTTTGATTTTCAAAGGTTTATTAGACTCGAATTCTGCCTACCAAATATTTTATTTGAATGATCTTATCAGCTGTACCTGAAACATGAACACACACCTCTTTGACTTTGTTTTTTTCTTCTCACCTTTTTTTCTGCAAAGTGACCCTTTGACAGTCTGTCTTCTCTATACAATATTCAATTTTCTTGCAGATCAAGAAAAAATGGGGACTTGGTTTATATAAATATATCAAACAGTTTCTTTGGATTGAAGTTATTCATACATCAACAGTAGAGACTCAACATGGAGAGACTGTCTGTGTTTGGTTTATTGCTAGCAATTCTATCTGCCATAACAAGTAAATATGCTAGTTACGGTGATACCAAGTTCTCGAATTGTTCTAAAAATGATCTAGAAGCTCTTATCAACTTCCAAAATGGCCTTGAAGATCCTGAAAACCGGCTCTCGTCATGGAAAGGAAGCAACTGCTGTCAGTGGAGAGGAATTGATTGTGACAATAGTACTGGAGCTGTTGTTTCAATTGATCTCCGCAACCCGTTTCCTGTGAATTCTGATTCTTCAAGCAGGTATGGATTCTGGACCTGAGTGGAGAGGTTAGACCTGCATTGTTGAAACTCAAGTCCTTGGAATATCTAGACTTGAGTCTCAACACATTTAATGACATCCCAATTCCTGAATTCCTGGGATCAATGGAAAACTTGCACTATCTGAACCTATCAACATCTGGGTTCAGTGGTGCTGTTCCTTCAAATTTGGGAAATCTCTCTAGACTGCAGTATCTTGATCTTTCTACCAAGTTTTCTAGTTTAAGTTGTGATAGTCTAGAATGGGTGACTGGTCTTGTTTCTCTAAAGCATCTTGCAATGAATTATGTTGATCTTTCCCTATTAGGATCTGATTGGATTAGTGTCCTAAACATGAATTTAACTGAGTTGCATCTCTCAAGTTGTCTTCTTACTGGATCAATTCCATCCACTAAACCTGTTAATTCGATTTCATTTACTGTTGTTGACCTCAGTACCAATCCCTTGAATTCAGAGTTACCTGATTGGCTTGTAAATATCAGTACTCTTGTTCATTTTGATTTGAGTAATTGAAATCTATATGGGAGAATTCCACTAGGTTTTGGTGAGCTACCAAATCTGCAGTACTTCAATCTTGCAGAGAACAACAATCTTACTGCAAGTTGCTCTCAGTTGTTCCGTGGAAGCTGGAAAATGATATGCTATATCAACTTAACTTCAAACAAATTACATGGGAAACTTCCTAGTTCCATTGGAAACATGACTTTTCTCACAGATTTTGATTTGTCTATGAACAATGTCGGGGGAGGGATTCCAAGCTCCATTGGTAAACTTTGCAATTTAAAAGAATTTGATTTGATTGGCAATAACTTGACAGATAGTTTGCCTGATTTCCTTGAAGGAACGGACAACTGTGTTTCCAATAGTCCTTTGCCTAATTTGATGTACTTGAGATTGAGCAACAACCATTTACAAGGCAAATTGCCTGACTGGTTGGGTCAGCTTGGAAATCTTGTTGAACTTGTTCTGAGTTATAATCAATTTCAAGGTCCAATCCCTGCTTCTCTAGGAAATCTGCAAAACCTTACCATAATGAGCCTTGAAGGGAATGAACTAAATGGAACTCTTCCAGAGAGTTTTGGAAATCTTTCCGAGTTGTCTACCTTGGATGTTTCTGTGAACCATTTGACAGGCTTTATTTCTAAAGGGCATTTTTCAAGGTTAAGTAAACTGAAGTTCTTGCACTTGTCTTCAAATTCCTTCGGTTTGAATGTTAGTTCCAATTGGATTCCGACATTCCAGGTCCAGAATCTTGATATGCGTTCGTGTAATTTAGGCCCCTTATTTCCATCCCGGCTCGAAACACAATAGGGGGTCGAATTCCTAGATTTCTCAAATGCTAGCATTTCAGATTCAATACCTAACTGGTTTTGGGATATTTCAGGAAACCTGTCATTGTTAAATGTCTCTTTCAACCAGTTACAGGGTCAAGTACCGAATCCTTTACTTGTTGCTCCCTTTGCAGATGTTGATTTGAGCTCCAACCTTCTTGAAGGTCCCATTCCTCTTCCAAATGTTGAGATAGAGTTATTTGATCTTTCCAACAACCACTGCTCGGGTTCTATCCCACAAAATATAAGTGAATCCATGCCAAACTTGATCTTTCTATCTCTGTCGGGAAACCAGTTGACAGGAGAAATACCAGCCTCTATTGGAGAAATGTTGCTTCTTCTTCAAGTCATTGATCTTTCCAGGAACAATATTTCTGGAAACATTCCTTCAAGCATTTGGAACTGTTCTTTCCTGAAAGTTCTGGACCTTGCTTACAACAATTTGTCTGGAGAGATTCCGGCATCATGGGGTCAGTTAAGGCAGCTTCAATCTCTGCACCTAAACGACAACAAACTTACAGGAAACATCCCGTTATCTTTCCAAAACTTATCAACTCTAGCAACCCTGGATCTTGGAAACAACAGGTTTTCTGGAGATATTCCATTATGGATTGGAGATGGTTTTGCAGATCTCAGAATTCTGAAGTTAAGGTCGAATGGATTTTCCGGAGAAATTCCACCCAACCTTTCAGATTTAAGTTCACTGCAAGTGCTGGACCTGGCAGAAAACAATCTGACAGGCAGGATTCCAGGCAGCTTGGGAGATCTTCAGGCCATGGCTCGAGAGCAGATCATAATCCAGTACCTCCTTTACGGGAAGTACAGAGGCCTTTACTACGAAGAAAACTTGATCATCACCACAAAAAACCAGCTTCAACCATTCACCAAGACACTTTCCCTTGTCACCAGCCTAGACCTTTCTGGAAACAACTTATCTGGAGATTTTCCTCAAGAATTAACAAAACTGTCAGGATTGCTGGTGCTAAACCTGTCAAGAAAGCACATCAGTGGAAAAATTCCTGAAAACATATCAAGTTTGCATCAGCTATCATCTCTTGACCTCTCAAGCAACAATCTTTCAGGTTCAATCCCTCCAACCCTCTCTTCCTTATCATTTCTTGGTTACCTAAACTTATCGTACAACAACTCATTCGATGCATCATCCTTTGCTGGAAACTCGGCTCTCTGCGGACCCCCACTTAATGTCAAGTGCCAGGATGACTCAGATGGAGGAGGAAGTGTCGATCAAGATAACAATAATGGAAATGAACAAGAAGTTATCGATAATTGGTTTTTTATGAGTATTGGCTTGGGATTTGCTGCTGGAATTCTATTTCCCATGTTGATGTTTGCAATCAGAAAACCTTGGAGCAATGCCTACTTCAATTTTTTGGACAGAATTGTTGACAAATGGTTGTGGGTTAAAAACAAAAGATCTTAGAATCAAAGAAGAAGCCGATCTGTTCAAAAAGAAGATGGACCCTTTCAGTTTTCCTTTTAAAGTTTTTCTGCTTTCTTGTTAAAAACTACATAATAAATTTGCTCTTATACCCTATTTGTACAGAAATGAAAGAATCTTGCCTGCAAGGTTTTCAGATAGTTGACTTTCGATGTTTACTTTTGTAACACCCCAAATCCGATACCAAAGGATTAGGATGATACTCGGTCAAAATACTGAAAATCTTCATACAAACTACAAAATATCATACATTCCCAAAAGAGAGGATTTAATCCTGAATAATTTAATTACAACCTCCAAAATAACCTTTTAATAAAATTCAATCCTTACAATACAAAAATTCAGTAAGGGAAAACTAACAATGTTCTCCAAGTAACATAATATAAGAAAATAGGCTCTAGAGATCAAATCCGATATCGAAGCAAATCCAGGACTCTAAATGCCCATCTCCCATAAACCGGTACTACTCTGCAAAATAGTGGTGACGAGGGGTGAGCCGTCAACTCGGTAAATAAATTCATGCATGACATTGATATCGATGAAAATACAGTTATATAACGTAGAATAAGTTTATGAACATATGACAATATTTTCAAATACCAAATTCAGTATCATTTTCACAAACATTAATAGTAAGCAAGGTAGTGAACAAAAGCTTCCTTTAAAACACCGTATACGCATTTATATACAGAAATAAATACGGTAATAACAAATAATCAATATATCGGTTAGCTCACGTTCCATAGTGTCACAAGTACCCGTGTGACGCGGTAACAGTATGTCACAATTAACCCGAGCGACGCGGCAACAGTATGTCACAATTAACCCGAGTGACGCGACAATAATAGATGTGTGCACACATAATCCCAGCTGGGCCAGTAGCAATAATGGTAACTACGGAACGATGAGCCAAAACGGTTTTATACATTCGTAAATATTTAAATCAGTAGCATTTTCATATAACAGTATAAACAGTAACAGTAGCATTTTTATATAACTATCAGTACCATATAACAGTAGTATTTTAGTAAAACTGTATGAGTTTAAATAATAGTGATCAAAAGGTATTTGACAGTTTCAAAACAGTTTATCTATAAGTCTTAAACAACGTAAATACTTGATCAAGGCCAGTAATATCTTTGATAAATATAATAGAGTAAAATACCATAAAGAAAACAGTGATTTTGGTGATGTGATTTCAAACGTAACCCATCATGAATGAATTTACTTACCTCGAACCCGTTCAAATCTGTTCTAGCTTTAGGAACTCAATGATCACTCAAACCTATCAAATATTAATTTGGATTAATTGTCACAATCTCATCACCACAGCCATTAAAATCAACAAAAGCTTCACACATATATAACTAAACTTAGAAATCTCTTTTCCAGCTAATTATCACCACTGACCATCCTCTGATCTACGATTTTTAATTAATTCTCTACAACTCCAAATATTACGAAACTTTTCAGATTTAATCTAGACATATAAGGTAATCTGTGGTAAAAATTTCAGATCAATACGAAGTCATTAGAGCATACAAAAACACAGGTCTTTCATGGATTCCAGAAACTGTCTAGCAGAATTCAATTACTGACCTCTTCCTATTCCGAAAATCATAACAATATTTATACACACTTAAAATTTACGAAACTTAGCAGAATGATGCTAGACATATACATATACCTTCATAAAAAATTTCATAATTTTTAACGATTATCCAACAACCCAAAACAATCATACGAAATCTGTCTAGTTTTGTAAAAACAGAGGATCTCTAGGATTTCTATGATGGTCCGAAAATTCTAATTAAAATCAAGCTTATTCTCATAAATAATCCACCCAAGAACAGCCTACTATAGATAGAGAGTCTATGACGTGAGAATGATACATGAGAAGGAGAAGAATACTTACTTGGAATCAAGTTTTTCAAACTAGTGATATGCTCTGATTTTTTTTGTCGAGAAAAGAAGAGTAAAGTTGAGTAGGAAAGGGAGAGAAGCTTGTTTTGAAAGATTGCTTACATACGAAGTGTGAAGGAGAAGAAAATAAGAGTTGGGGTCACAAAGATAGGTATATTATTATTATAATAAGGTAAGTGGGTTATTGGCATTGACCCATGCCTTAAGTCACGCCCATATGAAGAAAATTGTGTATGATGTGGGCCATTGTCTCCCATTTTCTTTACAATGCAATTATTTAAGTAGTATTAGAAGTACATAGAAAAGATTGGGTAGGGACATAAGCACATGCTACCATGCACTCTTGAACATTACGGTTATTACAACTTTTGTCCATAGCTATGGAAAACAAAGATCATTATCAATTTTAGGTGCCTGTATATATTTTAACATTCATTCCAACCTTCCAATTCTCAATCACCATCAAATGAGGCTCATTTACTAATCGGAAATCCTTATGAGAGGAAAAGAGAACTTAAAGGCTGATTTTTATCCCTACTTGGACCGTTAATGCACGTATACTACGCAAGCAATGAAATTTTAAGTGAACAATTAGAGCATCTACACACTTTTGATTTCTCACAAAAAGCCGAAACAGAAAACCAAGTTTCACAAGAGGTTTTCCGTTGAATGATATTGCTGCAATAGAAGATGTTAAGATGACCCTTCTGATAGATGGAACTTTAGCACATGATCTAAGAACGTTAAGTGTTCCTTTCTCACTATAGAATGTTCTCTACAGGAACTCCAGCTGCAAAGCAAAATATGATCGAAATTAATTTCGGAAACTTTAATATCAACGAAAGCAGTACCACACCACAACACTGTTTTTCAACTATTGTGCTTAACATCCTTCTCTTTTGAATGTCGTTGTGGTAGAATGGAAAGACACAAACTCCTCTTATACACTACAATCTTCAAGTGATTAAGATGGTTCATCTAACATAACGAACAGAACCTTGTGGATAATAACTGTGCTGTGTCCTAAAGAATTCTCTCACTAATTACGTGTTGTTCGAATTTCTTATAAAGCATCAAGTAAATTACAATATCAAGTGGAGGCTGATGATATGACGATAGCTTATCCAATTATTATACTTAGAAAAATCAAATAATGTGTTGCACTATCCGTGGCAATTAGGAACCCAAGATTTCATGTTAATTTGCACATGTAATTCTTCAATTGCATAACTATCTAGTAGCATAACAGAACTTTTAGAACCACAAAAATACATGTGTGTTAACAAGTGTTTTAACGGCACAAGCACACTTAGCACATGCTGTTTCTCTTTCCACGTTAATGGTGGAGATTCGAGTTCCATCATACGTATTTTACAAGTATATACGGTGAGTTTTATTTGAGAATAAATATTTCTCTATTATAAGAATAGATATATGAACCGCGTATGTAGTTCTTGATCTAAACAGGTTTCGACAAACCCCATAATAAGTTTTTAAGAGTGAAGTGTTCTTTTGAACATACAAATAGCAACATTGTTTGTTTGCAATAGGTAGGACCGACTTAAAACCCAAGACTTGCCCAATTATCAAGTATTGCTGTACTAGTTGGGAGTACAAACATTGTTCCACGTGTCAGTACAATATTAGCTAATAACCTGTAGTACTCACATGTATGTTAGATCGCCACTTGTTCGAGAAAAGATCTGAGAGAAGTATTTGGAGAAGTTGTACATTGACTGGGCAAGAGCAACCCTGAATTTCATTTTTCTAAATCTGGGACCACCAATGTCCTGAACTGGTCATACTTTTTGAGTTTATCTTCTGCAGTCATATTTTTCATAGAAAAGTCTTCACAAAAGTGGGTACATAAAATTTTAAGTGATAAGAACTGTTTAGATGTAGAGCTAATCACTCAGCTTGTTCAAACATGAATTGGGTAAGATTTCTCAGTAGGAGGATGAGGTGGCAGGGTCTATGGGAATTGAAGAGGAGTCTAATAGCAGTGGTGACTGTTAGTGTTCTGGTTGTTTCATTGAAGAGTAGTAGTTCCTCAACTTCTTGTCACTTTCCAGCAGTTTACAACTTTGGTGATTCGAATTCTGACACGGGTTGTGTCTCAGCTGCATTTGGTCGGATTCATCCCCCCAGTGGTGAGACTTTCTTTGGTAGACCTTCTGGTCGATATTCTGATGGCCGCTTGATCATTGATTTCATAGGTGAGCTCTCCACTTGTTCTTTGTGTTGGAAATATGAAACTTTTCTTAAATACTTTATGGTTATGGTATGGCTCATGGATCAATTATGGATGGCTTATGGTTTAATTATGGCCTATGGTTATGGTTTAATTATGGTTTAACTATGTTTTAATCATGGTTGAGTTATGGTATGGCTTATGGTTTAGTTATGGTTTAAGTAATGGTATGGTTATGTTAGTTTAGTTTAAATTGAATTGATTGTACTATTTAGTTTACTTTTTAGATTGATTTGAAATGTGTTAAATTTACTTTTTGATTGTAATGATGTATTGGGCGGCTGTGCCAGTCTTTGTGTTAGTAGTTCAGGTCTGGCAGAGTGCCAGGTTATTGTTGCACATTGTTCATTGGATGGCAATGATGGTGTGCGATATAATGGTTGCACTTTACTCTATATATTGTATATATACCCCCCTTCGGCCATTGTAAAATGTAAGTAATGGAGAGTGATGTATAGTTAATGGAAGGAGAAATATTTCCGCAAAATATTGTTCTTTATGTTTTTCATGTTTATTTATGGTTCTTATTTTGATGGATGGTTTATTGATGGCTTATGGATGGGTATTTATGGATGTCTATGTATGTTTTCATTTTATTTTTATTTTTATTTTTTATTTTTTCAACACTTTGCTATTCATTCTTTGTAATATTCAATGAGATCTGGTTGTTTAAATGTTGTAGACTTGTAGTGATTAGTCCTAATAATAATTCTTTGGGAATTTATTGTGATGTTGCTAACTTCTGGTTTCAAGAAAATGTCATGAATTACATTACAATATCATTTATCTGAATTGATTTCTCTTTTTCGTTTGTTGCAGCTGATAAGTTGGGATTACCTTACTTGAATGCATATCTTGATGCATTGCTACCGAATTTCCGACATGGAGTAAGTTTTGCTGCTGCTGGATCTACAATTCAACCTGTGGATGCTAAAATATTTGGGGCAGGTTTTAACCCTTTGTCCCTCGATATTCAGCTTTTGCAGTTTGAACAACTTAAAGAACGCGTTAACGAGTTTTACAACCAAGGTTAGAGATATTCAATGATCTAAAAGCAAAAAAAGCATTGCTCATTTTGATGCATAATCCAATGCTTTCTTTCTAATCTTTTCAGCCAAAAGCAAACAGATCAAAAGTACTCTCCCTAGACTGGAGGACTTCTCAAAGGCCCTTTACACGTTAGATTGTGGACAGAATGATCTTCATTATGGTCTTATTACTTCAACGAGCGAAGAGCAGGCGAAGGCATCCATCCCCAGTGTAATCAACCATTTTGCTACGGCAGTAGAGGTTTTTCACTAAGACAACCCATTCTTCTTAGAAATTAGGTGAAAAGGTTATCAATCCAGATTACCAAATTGACAGGTTGGCTCTAGTGAGAGCCTAAATGTGAAAAGTTGCAGCTGAGCAGTTCAAAAGTTTATGCTCCTGATAATTTCATTGCTCTTTGTACATATATGGCATGTTTTGGAGACATTTAGGTTCGAAGTGTAGTGCTTTCTTAACTCTTTTTCTCTTGCCTTTGAAATTGTTACAGAACCTTTACCAAGGTGGAGCAAGAATGTTTTGGATACATAATACCGGTCCCATTGGCTGCTTGCCGTTTTTCGTTATCAATTATCCTCCACAGCCCGGTAATGCAGACCAAACTGGCTGCATCAAGTCTCACAATGAGGTGGCTCAAGAATTCAACAAGCAGCTGAAAGATAGAGTTTCCCAATTGAGAACCCAATTTCATGAGGCAGTGCTTGTTTACGTCGATATCTACTCAGCTAAATATACTCTCATCAGTGAAGCTAAGAAACACGGTATATTTTTTCATCATCATCATCATCATCATATGTAACTCATATTCAAAAGGCATGCATGATTTATATAAAAACAATCTGATAAAATCTCTATTGCAGGTTTTGTTGATCCTCTTGGTTATTGCTGTAAGCACCCTGGAAATAATCAGGCCAGATGTTGGAACACAATTATAGTGAATGGAACTGAAGTCAATGCAGTTTCCTGTGAAGACCCTTCAAAATACATTAACTGGGATGGTATACATTACACTGAAGCAGCAAGCCGTTGGATAGCCAACCACATTGCGGATGGCTCGTTCTCAGATCCCCCAATTCCCCTGACTAAAGCATGTCAAAAGCCCATTTTCTCTCGTTAATGCGGTTCAACTTATCATCATGCTTGTCTAAATTTTATCTTTTAGTGATGTGTAATAACAACCTGGTAGTTGGTTTTGGAAACACTGTTAAGAATTCTAAAATTTATAGAGTGCTTTGTTGTTTATATATATATATAAGCTGAGTTAATGAGTTAAAATTTATAGTTTGTTGTTCACACACTATTGTTCATTGCTTTATCAATTTCAAGCATCTTCTTCTCCCAATCACAGTCAAATCCAAAGTATTCCCAGATATAAAATACAACAATCCAAAGCTCAAAAAGCTATGATCTTTAATGAACTACAAATTTTGAAACAACCCCACTACAGATTTTGAAACAACCCCAACCGAATCTAATGAATTTGGTTTCTGTTGGTGCTGTTAGTGAAGTAAAAACATGATTTTTATGAGTAATGATTTTTGAAGAAAACGAAATTAAGATAGAAAAAAACAGAAATTACTGGTTAACAGGTGGAAGAGATGGTTGTTGTTTGGGGAGCTGAGGTTGTTCTTGTTCGTCTTCAGCCGCCAAAACGTCGTCGTCTTCGTCGGAGGAAGAAGCGTAGTCCACCTACGACATTTCTCTGTCTCTGTCTCTGTCTCTCTGTCTGCTCGCTCCCGTTTTCTTCTCTCTCACCGTTTTTCAGTATGCCATTAAACGCTACCGTTTTATATTGGGCCTGGGCCGTAACCCGAAATTAACAGTGGTCCATCTGATTACACTTCATCACGAATTCGATGACGTGTCCAGACACGTCATCAAAAGTTTGATGATATGGAAATGCATTTAACAAAAAAAAAAAAAAAAAACAATGGTCCACATTGAGTCCATTTTTGCTCACCCCCTTTTAAGGGTGGTAAGCATTACCCTCCTCCCCAACACATGACATGTGTGTAGGGAGGGGGTATTTTTATCTCAACACATGATAATTTTTGGACAAAAATACCTCTCATTTGACACATGTTAAGTGTTGGGGGGGGGGGGGGGGGGGGGGGGGGGGGGGGGGGGGGGCATACCCCCCTTCAAGAGGGGTGAGCAAAAGTAATCTCGTCCACATTCATCTGATTAGTGCCTACAACATCATCACTAATTGGATGACGTGCCCAGACACATCATCACCATCTACTGTATTAGGTTGGCTGAAAAATACAATTCACATCAACAAACATTAAGAATTGAATAAGATATAATTCATATTTCTTCATAACACTTTGTGATCACCCCCCTTCAAGAGGGGTGAGCAAAAGGTAATCTCGTCCACATTCATCTGATTAGTGCCTACAACATCATCACTAATTGGATGACGTGCCCAGACACATCATCACCATCACCATCTACTGTATTAGGTTGGCTGAAAAATACAATTCACATCAACAAACATTAAGAATTGAATAAGATATAGTTCATATTTCTTCATAACATTTTGTGATCACTGATCAGTAGGCTGTTTCAGAAACCAAGAAAACCCTTCTCTTTGAGGCTTTCAATGGTGTACTTTAGTTGTCACCTCCCGAGAAATAAAGCTGATGCCCAAACTACTCTCTGCTCTCTCCCTGGATATTTGGTAAGTTGCCTCATTTGGCTTCTCATCTTCCAACCTGCCCCAAATCAACAGACACACCCATATGACTATTTATGGTCTGTAACATAATTTGATGCCTTGTAATAAAAGCAAACTCTGGAAGATAAATGATTGTTGGATGTAATATATAAAAAGTTTCAATCATTCTTCAGATGAATATGGTTAAAAATGTTGAATATCATGAGTAAAACATGTAAATTTAGTTGCTTTTTGGGGATGGCGATGTGATGTTAATAGCTCAATATGATAACAACTTACTTTGCAGTAATGTGCAGAGTAGGACAAAGTCTTTGCAGTAATGTGCAGTGTAGGACAAAGTTGTCGTAAAATCTTGATAAATTTTTTAAATTTTAGATATGGGTGTCAAAATATACTTATAAAATAGGAGTGGTGCTATTGACACACCCCCTACTAATCTATTTATGCCCTACTTTTTTAATTATTTATTATTATTTTTTTCCTTTATCAAAATTACTAAAAGAGACGTACAATTTAAGAAAAAAAAAATATTTTATAAAGTAAATCTAATAAAATACCACATTTCTAAAAAAAAAAAAAAAAAAAAAAAAAAAACGTTCTTTTAATCATTTTCTTGAAATATATTTTTTCATAACTCTTAAACCCTAAAAATACTTGTACAGTATCCTATTTAAACAATAAATCAAACACTTAGGTGCATTAGACAGATGAGATATTGATTATTATTTAATCTCATTACTCTTTTAGAATCTGAAAGTGAAATAATGATAACCAAAACAAATACTTGCTCTTTACTTCTTGTTTCGTTTTTTTTATGGGTTGTTTTGTATTTTTTCTCTCTCTGTGTTCTGTCTTTAATTGCTCTTTTCTTGGGACTGTTTGCTTGTTCTTTGTCTTGTGACTTTTTGGTCTTTTCTATAAAGCTTGATATTTTTAAAAAAACACTAAAAAGAAGAAGAAAAAAAATCATTCATGAGAGGTGAGAGAAAGACGAGACCAGAGATAAAGAGATCTGAGATAGATAGAGATATTAGAGATGAGTTTATTAAGTTTGAAAAATAAGTAAAATTGTAGTTTTGGAAATAAATAAAATAAATTAGTAAATATATTTAACTTTATTTAATTAAATCAAAATTTAAGCAAGTGGGGTATAAATAGATCAGTATGGGGTGTACCAATAGCACAACTTATAAAATAGGTGTGTAAATCATATTATTTATGAGTATCAACATCGACACCCTACATCAAAATATCAAATGGATGTCAATATCAATATTCACTACGTTGTCCTTGGTTATCAATTTATCACTAACCATTGTGCATGCTGCATTCATACTACCATGTGTTGGGTGTGCTGTGTGTACAACACACGTACACTAAGGGGACAAAGGGCATATATATCTTGATCGTTGTACAATTATATGTACACTAAAGGGACAAAGAGTATATATATCTTGATCGTTGTATAATTATTGTTATTTTCTATTCTTGTGATTGCTATTGCATCACAAATTCACAATAATTCTAGTGTAGACACTTTGGCCCAGTTTGGTGAACCAGACAAGGGAGGATTGGACTAATTTTAGTCCTCCTTGCTCTATAAATGAAAATGTACATAATTAGAAAAAAAGAAAGTATATGGGATCATGTTAACCTGAGGGTCACTGGCTACAGGACAGGCTGTATGGAAAACACCGTCACAAACATCAATTGCAGAATCAAAAGATCCTTCATCCAACAAGTTTGCTTTGAAGATTTCAAGTCTTTCTTTTGCCCTATCAAGTGCAAGTAAATGTTCTGTCTTCTTGGGATCATTTGAAGCATTACACACAAATTGAATCTGAACTATTCACTTGATCTAATAATCTTAAACTAATCAATAGAAAAAGCATGGAATTAGGTTTTGATAAAAAGCTCTGCATATATGTAATTCAACAACATAAAGACACACCACACACCCCCATCATCATCGTCCATCGACGAATTTGAATCGAACCTCGGAATGGTTCATCGATGTGTTGATAGTCGATTAGTCGTTCAATCAATTCGATGCCATCGTCAATTTCGAACCTTTCTTCCTGTAAGCTCTCTCACTCTCCTGTCCTCTGGTGTTTAAAAATGGTGGTTCCTCCAAAACGCAAGGCAAAGAGCATCTCGTGAGCACGTCATTGCCATTTGACAACGTGGCAGGCCACGTGATCGGCCATCTCATCACGTGCACAGTAAAGTAAGCAGAATTACGATGACGTACTTAGACACGTCACCGCACCGTCAAACTAACGATGTGTCCGAGCACGTCACCCCAAACTGACGACGTCTGTCACGTGGCTTTGTGGTGACGTGCTCGGACACGTCATGTGACTGACGCCGGCGACCATCTTACTTGAATTCGAGAGATTCTTCATCAAATCTTAACTTTTCATCATGGAGAAGTACAAAATCATCATTGAAACGATCGAATCGCATTACGAATAAAAGGGTTGTTTCTTGCAAATAAAATTTCTGAACAGAGAGAGAGAGAGAGGGCCAGAGGGGTAGGGTTTGTGATTGTGAGGGATGATAATGAGCGTAAATTTAGAAATAGAAGGCTATTGGACCTGGGCTGTTGGGTTGGTGCAAACTGCAAAATTGTTGAATCCCAACGTGTTTGATTTGGTGGGTTTGCTTATCTAAGCACTTTTCAATTGTCGAGCTTCGAGACAACCTTCAAGATAAAGTACAGGAGAGGATGTATGGAAAACACCATCACAACCATCAACTGCAGAATCAAGATATGATTAAGAAGATGTTAATCACATTGTTGATTATAATATAAGTTTGTGTTTTAACTCAAGCTTGAATCAAGGTGGAGAATTTGATGAAGATGACTCAACTTGAGTCTAATATTGCTGACATGGAGTTGCTTAGCTGGAAGATTTTTTTTAGAAGCTTCTTAGCTGTTATTGGATACAACTGGCAAGCTAGCAGTAGCTTCTACATTCTGAATTGCCTTGATATATCTGCTGCAGAGTTAGTAAGAGAGGTGTAAAAAAAGAGAAAGTGAGAAGATACTGAGAGGGATTGCGTGTGAAGAGAGAAAACATTGAGAAAGTTCATGTATGAGAGAGCTTGAGTGTTTTCATCTGTAATCCATTTTCTCTTCTATATTTTGTATCTTGATCATCCTCTTGTAATCTGATTACTTCATAGTGGATTTGTCTTCACCAGCAACTGGATGTAGGTTCACATTTATTGTGAACTGAACCAGTATAATTCTTGTGTTCTTTGATTTTTTTCTTTGAGTTTTATATTGTCATCAGATTTTCTGCATCTGTTATAAGTATGGAACCCACATTCTCCACATTGGTGTGATATTGTCCGCTTTGGGCCTAAGCCCGCACGGATTTACTCTTGGGTCACTACCCAAAAAGCCTCACACCAATGGAGGTTGTTTCCATACTTATATACCCAAGATCATCCCCATGTCTAGCCAATGTGGGACTTTGGTTGCACACCCAACAATCCTCCCCTCGAACAAAGGACCATCATTATCTTCATGGTCTGGGCCTCCCCTCAAGCGATCATCCATCCGTCAATGCTAGGAGAAGCACTCCATCGAGGTCACTCCTCTCCACCGCGCCGGAGCACATGCCTTACGTGAAGCACTAGAGCATTTCCTACCTCGAGAGCTAACATCACGGACCCATCGCGAGCTACCTGGGGCCCACCACCTCCTGGTTTGGTTCGGCTACGGTTGGCTAAGTCTGGGGGTCGGCTCTGATACCACTTGTTATAAGTATGGAACCCACATTCTCCACATTGGTGTGATATTGTCCGCTTTGGGCCTAAGCCCGCACGGATTTACTCTTGGGTCACTACCCAAAAGGCCTCACACCAATGGAGGTTGTTTCCATACTTATATACCCAAGATCATCCCCATGTCTAGCCAATGTGGGACTTTGGTTGCACACCCAACAGTTTGTGATGATCTCTACATTGTTGTTTGCAAGAAGCCTGGAGAGGTTCTCTGGTGACTGGTGGGTGTGATTTGTGAAGTCAAAAGTAATTAATAATAAAGATGCACACAGCACATATAAGAAGATTTCAACATATAAAATAATCATGGAACTGATAGCTGGCTGGCATGTTATGTGAAAACCAAATTGTTTTCTTCATTAACAAGTATTTTATTTTATCTGATTCAATTAAATAAGATAAATGACTTTTGATTTTCAAAGGTTTATTAGACTCGAATTCTCCCTACCAAATATTTTATTTGAATGATCTTATCAGCTGTACCAGAAACATGAACACACACCTCTTTGACTTTGTTTTTTTCTTCTCACCTTTTTTTCTGCAAAGTGACCCTTTGACAGTCTGTCTTCTCTATACAATAATCAATTTTCTTGCAGATCAAGAAAAAATGGGGACTTGGTTTATATAAATATATCAAACAGTTTCTTTGGTTTGAAGTTATTCATACATCAACAGTAGAGACTCAACATGGAGAGACTGTCTGTGTTTGGTTTATTGCTAGCAATTCTATCTGCCATAACAAGTAAATATGCTAGTTACGGTGATACCAAGTTCTCGAATTGTTCTAAAAATGATCTAGAAGCTCTTATCAACTTCCAAAATGGCCTTGAAGATCCTGAAAACCGGCTCTCGTCATGGAAAGGAAGCAACTGCTGTCAGTGGAGAGGAATTGATTATGACAATAGTACTGGAGCTGTTGTTTCAATTGATCTCCGCAACCCGTTTCCTGTGAATTCTGATTCTTCAAGCAGGTATGGATTCTGGACCTGAGTGGAGAGGTTAGACCTGCATTGTTGATCAAACTCAAGTCCTTGGAATATCTAGACTTGAGTCTCAACACATTTAATGACATCCCAATTCCTGAATTCCTGGGATCAATGGAAACTATCTGAACCTATCAACATCTGGGTTCAGTGGTGCTGTTCCTTCAAATTTGGGAAATCTCTCTAGACTGCAGTATCTTGATCTTTCTACCAAGTTTTCTAGTTTAAGTTGTGATAGTCTAGAATGGGTGACTGGTCTTGTTTCTCTAAAGCATCTTGCAATGAATTATGTTGATCTTTCCCTATTAGGATCTGATTGGATTAGTGTCCTAAACATGAATTTAACTGAGTTGCATCTCTCAAGTTGTCTTCTTACTGGATCAATTCCATCCACTAAACCTGTTAATTCGACTTCATTTACCGTTGTTGACCTCAGTACCAATCCCTTGAATTCAGAGTTACCGGATTGGCTTGTAAATATCAGTACCCTTTTTCATTTTGATTTGAGTAATTGTATTCTATATGGGAGAATTCCACTAGGTTTTGGTGAGCTACCAAATCTGCAGTACTTTAGTCTTGCAGGGAACGACAATCTTTCTGCAAGTTGCTCTCAGTTGTTCCGCGGAAGCTGGAAAATGATACGGTATATCAACTTAGCTTCAAACAGGTTACATGGGAAACTTCCTAGTTCCATTGGAAACATGTCTTTTCTCACAAATTTTGATTTATCTATGAACAATGTCGGGGGAGGGATTCCGAGCTCCATTGGTAAACTTTGCAAGTTAAAAGAATTTGATTTGTTTGGCAATAACTTGACAGGTAGTTTGCCCGAGTTCCTTGAAGGAACAGACAACTGTGTTTCTAATAGTCCTTTGCCTAATTTGATGTACTTGAGATTGAGCATCAACCATTTACAAGGCAAATTGCCTGAATGGTTGGGTCAGCTTGGAAATGTTGTTGAACTTTTTCTGAGTTATAATCAATTCCAAGGTCCAATCCCTGCTTCTCTAGGAAATCTGCAAAACCTTACCATAATGAGCCTTGAAGGGAATGAAATAAATGGAACTCTTCCAGAGAGCTTTGGAAATCTTTCCGAGTTGTCTACCTTGGATGTTTCTGTGAACCATTTGACAGGTTTTATCTCTGAAGTGCATTTTTCAAGGTTAAGTAAACTGAAGTTCTTGCACTTATCTTCAAATTCCTTCATTTTGAACGTCAGTTCCAATTGGATTCCTCCATTCCAGGTCCAGAATCTTGATATGCGTTCGTGTAATTTAGGCCCCTTATTTCCATCCTGGCTCGAAACACAACAAGGGGTCGAATTCCTAGATTTCTCAAATGCTAGCATTTCAGATTCAATACCTAACTGGTTTTGGGATATTTCAGGAAACCTGTCATTGTTAAATGTCTCTTTCAACCAGTTACAGGGTCGAATACCGAATCCTTTACCTGTTGCTCCCTTTGCAGATGTTGATTTGAGCTCCAACCTTCTTGAAGGTCCCATTCCTCTTCCAAATGTTGAGATAGAGTTATTTGATCTTTCCAACAACCGCTTCTCGGGTTCTATCCCACAAAATATAAGTGAATCCATGCCAAACTTGATCTTTCTATCTCTGTCGGGCAACCAGTTGACAGGAGAAATACCAGCCTCTATTGGAGAAATGTTGATTCTTCTTCAAGTCATTGATCTTTCCAGGAACAATATTTCTGGAAACATTCCTTCAAGCATTTGGAACTGTTCTTTCCTGAAAGTTCTGGACCTTGCTTACAACAATTTGTCTGGAGAGATTCCGGCATCATGGGGTCAGTTAAGGCAGCTTCAATCTCTGCACCTAAACGACAACAAACTTACAGGAAACATCCCGTTATCTTTCCAAAACTTATCAACTCTAGCAACCCTGGATCTTGGAAACAACAGGTTTTCTGGAGATATTCCATTATGGATTGGAGATGGTTTTGCAGATCTCAGAATTCTGAAGTTAAGGTCGAATGGATTTTCCGGAGAAATTCCAACCAACCTTTCAGATTTAAGTTCACTGCAAGTGCTGGACCTGGCAGAAAACAATCTGATAGGCAGGATTCCAGGCAGCTTGGGAGATCTTCAGGCCATGGCTCGAGAGCAGATTGTAATCCAGTACCTCCTTTACGGGAAGTACAGAGGCCTTTACTATGAAGAAAACTTGATCATCACCACAAAAAACCAGCTTCAACCATTCACCAAGACACTTTCCCTTGTCACCAGCCTAGACCTTTCTGGAAACAACTTATCTGGAGATTTTCCTCAAGAATTAACAAAACTGTCAGGATTGCTGGTGCTAAACCTGTCAAGAAACCACATCAGTGGAAAAATTCCTGAAAACATATCAAGTTTGCATCAGCTATCATCTCTTGACCTCTCAAGCAACAATCTTTCAGGTTCAATCCCTCCAACCCTCTCTTCCTTATCATTTCTTGGTTACCTAAACTTATCGAACAACAACTTCTCTGGCACGATCCCTTACGCTGAGCATCTGACAATATTCGATGCATCATCCTTTGCTGGAAACCCGGCTCTCTGCGGACCCCCAGTTAATGTCAAGTGCCAGGATGACTCAGATGGAGGAGGAAGTGTCGATCAAGATAACAATAATGGAAATGAACAAGAAGTTATTGATAATTGGTTTTTTATGAGTATTGGCTTGGGATTTGCAGCTGGAATTCTATTTCCCATGTTGATGTTAGCAATCAGTAAACCTTGGAGCAATGCCTACTTCAATTTTTTGGACAGAATTGTTGACAAATTGTTGTTTGTTAAAAACAAAAGATCTTAGAATCAAAGAAGAAGCCAATCTGTTCAAAAAGAAGATGGATCCTTTCAGTTTTCCTTTTAAGTTTTTCTGCTTTCTTGTTAAAAACTAAATAATAAATTTGCTCTTGTACCCTATTTGTACAGAAATGAAAAAATCTTGCCTGCAAGCTTTTCAGATAGTTGACTTTCAATGTTTACTTTTGTCCACAGCTATGGAAAACAAAGATCATTATCAATTTTAGGTGCCTGTATATATTTTAACATTTATTCTAACCTCCAATTCTCAATCACCATCAAATGAGGCTCATTTACTAATCGGAAATCCTTATGAGAGGAAAAGAGAACTTAAAGGCTGTTTTTTGTCCCTACTTGGACCGTTAATGAATGCATACTACGCAAGCAATGAAATTTTAAGTGAACAATAAGAACATCTACACACATATATTATTAAGACTTAAAACCCAACTTATTATTAAGACTTGCCTAATTATCAAGTACTGCTGTACTAGTTGGGAGTGCAAACATTGTTCCACGTGTCAGTATTATATTAGTTGATAACCTGTAGTACTCACATGTATGTTAGATCGCCACTTGTTCGAGAAAACATCTGAGAGAAGTATTTGGAGAAGTTGTACATTGACTGGGCAAGAGCAAGACCTAACAGGATGAGTATTGGGAGTCAACCCTGAATTTCATTTTTCTAAATCTGGGACCACCAATCTACCGAACTGGTCATACTTTTTGAGTTTATTTTCTGCAGTCATATTTTTCATAGAAAAGTCTTCACAAAAGTGGGTACATAAAATTTTAAGTGATAAGAACTGTTTAGATGTAAAGCTAATCACTCTGCTTGTTCAAACATGAATTGGGTAAGATTTCTCAGTAGGAGGATGAGGTGGCAGGGTCTATGGGAATTGAAGAGGAGTCTAATAGCAGTGGTGACTGTTAGTGTTCTGGTTGTTTCATTGAAGAGTAGTAGTTCCTCAACTTCTTGTCACTTTCCAGCAGTTTACAACTTTGGTGATTCGAATTCTGACACGGGTTGTGTCTCAGCTGCATTTGGTCGGGTTCCACCCCCCAATGGTGAGACTTTCTTTGGTAGACCTTCTGGTCGATATTCTGATGGCCGCTTGATCATTGATTTCATAGGTGAGCTCTCCACTTGTTCTTTGCTATTAATTCTTTGTAATATTCAATGAGATTTGGTTGTTTAAATGTTGCAGACTTGTAGTGATGAGTCCTAATAATAATTCTTTGGGAATTTATTGTGATGTTGCTAACTTTTGGTTTCAAAAAATGTCATGAATTACATTACAATATCATTTATCTGAATTGATTTCTCGTTTTCGTTCGTTGCAGCTGATAAGTTGGGATTACCTTACTTGAATGCATATCTTGATGCATTGCTACCGAATTTCCGACATGGAGCAAGTTTTGCTGCTGGTGGAGCTACAATTCAACCTGTGGATGCTAAAATGTTTGGGGCAGGTTTTATTCCTTTGTCTCTCAATATTCAGCTTTTGCAGTTGGAACAACTTAAAGAACGCGTTAACGAGTTTTACAACCAAGGTTAGAGATATTCAATGATCTAAAAGCGAAAAAAGCACTGCTCCTTTTGATTTATATTGATGCATAATCCAATGCTTTCTTTCTAATCTTTTCAGCCAAAAGCAAACAGATCGAAAGTACTCTCCCTAGACTGGAGGACTTCTCAAAGGCCCTTTACACGTTAGATTGTGGACAGAATGATCTTCATTTTGGTCTTATTACTTCAACGAGCGAAAACCAGGCGAAGGCATCCATCCCCAGTATAATCAACCATTTTGCTACGGCAGTAGAGGTTTTTCACTAAGACAACCCATTCTTCTTAGAAATTAGGTGAAAAGGTTATCAATCCAGATTACCAAATTGACAGGTTGGCTCTAGTGAGAGCCTAAATGTGAAAAGTTGCAGCTGAGCAGTTCAAAAGTTTTTGCTCTAACTGATAATTTCATTGCTCTTTGTACATATATGGCATGTTTCGGAGACATTTAGGTTTGAAGTGTAGTGCTTGCTTAACTCTTTTTCTCTTGCCTTTGAAAATGTTACAGAACCTTTACCGAGGTGGAGCAAGAATGTTTTGGATACATAATACCGGTCCCATTGGCTGCTTGCCGTTTTTCGTTATCAATTATCCTCCACAGCCCGGTAATGCAGACCAAACTGGCTGCATCAAGTCTCACAATGAGGTGGCTCAAGAATTCAACAAGCAGCTGAAAGATAGAGTTTCCCAATTGAGAACCCAATTTCATGAGGCAGTGCTTATTTACGTTGACATCTACTCAGCTAAATATACTCTCATCAGTGAAGCTAAGAAACACGGTATATTTTTACATCATCATCATCATCATATGTAACTCATATTCAAAAGGCATGCATGATTTATATAAAAACAATCTGATAAAATCTCTATTGCAGGTTTTGTTGATCCTCTTGGTTATTGCTGTAAGCACCCTGGAAATAATCAGGCCAGATGTTCGAACACAATTATAGTGAATGGAACTGAAGTCAATGCAGTTTCCTGTGAAGACCCTTCAAAATACATTAACTGGGATGGTATACATTACACTGAAGCAGCAAACCGTTGGATAGCCAACCACATTGCGGATGGCTCGTTCTCAGATCCCCCAATTCCCCTGACTAAAGCATGTCAAAAGCCCGTTTTCTCTCGTTAATGAGGTTCAACTTATCATCATGCTTGTCTAAATTTTATCTTTTAGTGATGTGTAATAACAACCTGGTAGTTGATTTTGGAAACACTGTTAAGAATTCTAAAATTTATAGAGTGCTTTGTTGTTTATATATATATATATATAAGCTGAGTTAATGAGTTAAAATTTATAGTTTGTTGTTCACACACTATTGTTCATTGCTTCATCAATTTCAACCATCTTCTTCTCCCAATCACAGTCAAATCCAAAGTATTCCCAGATATAAAATACAACAATCCAAAGCTCAAAAAGCTATGATCTTTAATGAACTACAGATTTTGAAACAACCCCACTTCAGATTTATATATCAGAAAGCCTCAAATGAGCAATGCAAATTGACTGCCACCATTGACCCACAAAAAAAAGTCTAAATTCTAGAACACAGCACTAAATCGAAAAAGATGTCTACTTTACAACGTGGGTTTTGCAATTCTCAGTTCAATAATCAGAATCAGAACCTACAAAGAACACACACCAGATTCTACTACCAAAACATGCAAAAGAAACAATTTTTTAGCTTAAAGCGGAAAGAAAAAGACAAACATGCTCTTGTCAGCTTGCTCAACGAGCCCAAGACGTTTCAGCAGGAGCTCACACAATGTTTCATGTCATGAAGTTACCAATACGGGTTCACGCAAGGAAAGCTGAAAATTGGAAGAGAAACCGTGGAAAACGAGGTGGGTTCGTATGAGAATTAAAATCATAAAGAGAAGTGAAGCAGTTGGTTGCTGCTTACTGTTGTTGTTGCTTTCGGTTCTGCAATCCATCCATGTTAAGGTTTTTTTTTTTTTTTTGAAAAAGAAGTGAAGGTTTTTTCACCAATATAAACTCAAAACAAAGAATTTCATAAATATAAACAAACAAAAATAGAAACTTGGAAGCTATAAAAATCCCTCAAAAACATCGAATAACAACCTTCTTTAAAAACAAAAAAAGAGAGCACCAGAAACCAGTTCTTGTTCATGCACATTTTCAGATTACTAAACTTCTAATCATGGAAATGGTACAAAATCATCATCAAAACCATCCAAATCACATTACAAATCAAAGGGTTGTTTCAAAAACTCTTCTTTTTTCATGAAAATATATTGTCTGCAACAGAGAGAGAGAGAGAGAGATGATATAAATCAGTGACAATAAATAATCTAACAGCTTTTGAATAGGAAAAAGCATAAAATTATCTAAACAAAAACTAAATAAAACATAATGAATTGAAGTCATTGAATTGAAATATAATGATTGTATTATTAACCAAGTTCCCATAAAATACAATTACAATTTTATAATATAAAGGAATAGAAGCAACACAAAATCCTCTCAGTTCTAAAAATTAAAACCTCTCTATAGTTTTATAAAAACCGTTCCACAACCTATAGTACTAACTTGTCAAAATTTACATCCACAACCTATTCATGAATCATGATCAGGGCTGCTGACCCAGAAGTGATGGTCTGTAGAAAACATGAGTCTGTGCAATCGCGATACGATCGCGAGGGTCGTTCATGGTTTCATCCCTTAAAGCTTGAAGAATTGCCTGAGGTGGGAACTCCCTGAACATAAACATAGTGGAGGATTCAAATATATATATGAAAAGCATTAGCATACACTTCTCAAGACTGTGTATAGGGATTAACTTGATCAAATCCTGATTAGCACAATTTTGGTTTGTGTACATGTACGTGTGTGTGTATATGAGCAAGAAAGAGAGTGGAGTTCTCTATTGACTAATAACAATAGTCACTGAAAACAGAAAAATCAAGGTTGGGATACCTTTTGATTAGTATCTTATATAGCATCTTCAAGATAGGGCATAGCTCCACTGGAGCTACAGGCTTGTTTTCTTCGGGATGTAGGACGCTTAAGCACGACTCACTTAGCAGCTCGTAAAATGCTTTCACAGCAGAGACACCCTGCAGAATAAAAAGGGTCGAATTAACTTACATCATTCATGTGATAGTCAATCATTCACGTTTCAGACATGAAATCTACACAAATTAAACCCGTTTACAAGTTTGTAATAGTTGAAGTGGTCGAGTCTATACCTGAATCATCCCCTTCCCTTTGATGCTATCACCTAAGTCAAGGGTCAACTTCCCTTTGGCTAACTCTTGCCCGTACCATGCATTACGACCTTTCAACAAAGTTACATAAGTGTCTGCCAACAAAGGCCCAGCAAGTCTCTCTGGCTCCTCCGCTATGAGATGAGTGATAAATATCATCTCTGATGTACAGTGAGCAAAGTATACTGACTTGCTAGTGGCACTCTCATTGGTTAGAGCTGCTACCATCCCTGTGAGATCAAAATGAGAAATTGAATATACAGTGTGAATTATGTAACACCACAAGATAACATATACCAGTATAATCTGAAAGCCAGGATAGTACTTACATCAGCATTATAAATTACAGATCATAAAACACTAACCGAGCATCTTAATGTTAAACAAAGAACAATATGCACCTACAACGAAAACTCAACGTCACCATCTCTAGATAGACTTTGAACAGAGTAGATGCCTAATTAAGGATCGACCTTTTCATAATCTAAACCAAGCCGGAAGCTCTACTGTTATTAACTTTACTTTTATAATGATTTATAAATAAACAAACAAATAACAAAGACATTGACATATGTATATGAAAAGGGGGCGGGGGTGGTTTTGCTCCAGACTAAATGTCGTTTTTTAACTAAAACTTTAATTCCCAATTTCCCATATTTGATATGAGTATTACAAACTAAAACTTACCAGCTCCAATGGCGTAGACATTCTTCAAGCCACCCATGACTTCATGAGTAACAAGGTCACCATTGTCCCACACTATAAAGTGGGGCTGCCTCAAAAACTTTGCCAATGGTTTCCTCCACTTTTCAGCTCCACATATTCGAGCATTAGCATATTCCCTGTTGTAAATCTCTGAGGCAATATTAGGTCCTCCGAGATATAGAATGTTCTCTACAGGAACTCCAGCTGCAAAGCAAAATATGATCGAAATTAATCTCGGAAACCTTAATATCCAAGAAAGCAGTACCACACCAAAATACTGTTTTTTGCCCTGACATTCATTAACATTATACTTCAAGATTCAGTGATCTCAAAACTTCCAACCATTGTGCTTTACATCCTTTTCATTTTCAGTGTCTATGTGATAGAATGGAAAGACACAGACTCCTCCTATATACTACAATCTTCAAGTGATTAAGATGGTTCATATAACAGAACAATCAGAACCTCGTGGATAACAACTGTGCTGTGTCCTAAGGAATTCTCTCATTAATTACATGTTGTTCTGTACCTAGTTCGAATTTCTTATACAGCATCAAGTAAATAACAATAAAGTAAATTACAATATCAAGTGGGTGATGATGATATGACAATAGCTTATCCAACTATTATGCATAGAAAACTCAAAGAATTTTTTGCATTGTCCGTGGCTATCAGGAACACGAGGAATACATGTTTATTTACATATATGTTATTCTTCTATTGCATAACTATCTAGAAGCATAACAGAACTTCTAAAACTACAAAAACATGTCTGGTCCCACAGCCCATCCACAAAGATGAAATGGGATATCAAGAATTCAAGGAAAAGGAATGTTACTTACTAGCTCGATTGATCATTTGGGTGGGAGTGATTACACGTGGTACAGGCTCCAACTCAGCCTCAACACCTTTTGCCAAAGAAATGATGACTGGCACAGTGATTCTCTCTTTCCAATACCGACTAATCTCGTCAAACACCTCCCTAGTTTCTGTTGAAGGCAAACCATTTATCACAATATCGGCATCCCACACGGCTTCCTGCAAGTTGGTCACAACCTTCAATGGACAAAGTGGAGTATCAATCATATTCAAGCAAAATCCATCTTTCAATATCTCATCCGCCAATAATGTCCTATCGCCTAATCTTGCCTCAACGTACTTCAAGTAGGCACAACGCCTAATCAGTCTCCTCAACACTTCTTCCCTAGAGTTGATCACTTCAAACAAATGCTCAGCTGTGACCCTATCAACTGATCTTCCAGGTCTCCTCCATATCCTAATTAAAACCTTATCTCTCAAGTGACCGTAACTGTCTTGCAACATAGCAGTGAAAACACTACCCCAAGCTCCCGCTCCAATCCCAACAATTCTTAAGGGATCACCATCTGCTTTCCCCATAAGACGACGAAGCTCATCAAGCTTCTCCTCCAATAAACCATTGGAGTTCTGAATCAATCCATTAGAATACACACTAGTGTTCATTGCTTCATCAGTTTCAACCATCTTCTTCACCCACACAATCAAATCCAAAGTATTCCCAGATATAAAACACAACAATCCAAAGCTCAAAAAGCTACGATCTTTAATCAATTGCAACAGATTTTGAAAAAACCCACTTCAGATTTATATATTAGAAAGCCTCAAATGAGCAATTGAAATTGACAGCCACCACTGACCCACAAAAAAGTCCAAATTCTAGAACACAGCACCAAATCCAAAAAGATGTTTACTTTACACCATGGGTTTTGCAATTCTAAGAACACACACGAGATTCTACCATGAATTAGAATCAGAAACTACCAAGAACACACACGAGATTCTACTACCAAAACATGCAAAAGAAACAATTTTTTAGCTTAAAGTGGAAAGAAAAGAACAAACCAACTCTTGCCAACTTGTTGAACGCGGTAACAGTTGTATCTAGTCCACCAAAAAACGAGCCCAAGACGTTTCAGCACGAGCTCACACAATGTTCATGTCATCAAGTTACCAAAACGGGTTCAAACAAGGTAGATGAAAATTGGACGAGAAACCGTGGAAAACGAGGTGTGAGAATCGAATAATAAAGAGAAGGAAACTGATAAGAAGAAGACACAGACGGTTTGGTTTCGAAAGTGAAGCAGCTGGCTGCTGCTTACTGTTGTTGTTGCATATGTGTCATTTTTTTGTTTTGATGTTGACGAAGATGTCCAGAAGGGCGGTAGGCACAGTATATGTATATTCATAGTGTATAATACACGTCATCGTATTTTGATATACGTGTTATTATGATCGAAACTATATTGTTTACATGGTAAAATTATAATGATATATATTACTATGGTGGAAATTACTAAAAATAACCACATAAAACATACAAATTTTGTTTGTAACCACAAATAAAATTTTAATTGTTAATAACCATATTTTTATAAAATTACTTGAATACCATATAAAAATAGAGAGAAATTCGAAACTAACCATCTGAAACATTAAACTTTTGTTAATAACCACTTTTGAAACTTTAATCGTTAATAACCACTTTTTAAAAAAAAATTCAGTGTAGTACCGTAAATTACAAGATTACCCTTGAAATTAGTTTTCTTTTTTAAAACCTTGAAACTTGAAATCATGACTAAATTGAAAATATCCGAACTTCAAATCATGACTAAATTGAAATCCCCAAACTTGAAATCATGCCTAAATTGCAAATATTGAAACTTGAAATCTATACTAAATTGAAATTAGACTTAGGTTTTTTTTTTCCCCTTTTTCTTCTTCCTTTTCTTCTTCCTTACATTCAATTAGGTTTAGGTTTTTTTGATTTTGCTTTTTTGTTGCAGACCACGTCCCCGGTCGCCGGAGATCGCAGCACGGAGCCGCCGAACGTCGCCTGGACCGGCGACCCTCACGACCAGCGGCGCACGAAGGCTTCGCCTGGTCGTCGCACGAACCAGCGCCGCTGGTTCGTGCGACGACCAGGCGAAGCCTTCGTGCGCCGCTGGTCGTGAGGGTCGCCGGTCCAGGCGACGTTCGGCGGCTCCGTGCTGCGATCTCCGGCGACCGACGACGACTCCGGCGACGGGCGACGAGATGGAGAGGAGAAAAGAGGGAGATGATCGGGAGAGAGTGCAGAGGAGAGAGAGGAGAAAGAGAGAAAAAAAGGAGAGAGAGAGAGTTTTGGGGAGGTTTTTATATGAGGAGTTTTCAGTAATTTCTCAAAAAAGTGGTTATAAACAATTAAAACTTCGTTTGTGGTTAAAAACAAATTTCCTATAATATTTGTGGTCATTTGTGACAATTTCCACTATAAAAATATCCCAAATCAGCTCTTTTTTTTTTCTTTCTCTCTCTCTCTCTCTCTCTCTCTCTCTCTCTCTCTCTCTCTCTCTCTCTCTCTTCGATCTACCTCTCTCTTCCCGATCTCTCTCTTGCTAGTGTCCTTCACCGGCGAGCGCCGTGTGCTGTTGGCTTTACGAGCGCTGTTGGCTTGGCGACGGGATGGTGATTGGCCACGTCCGACGATGGGTGACGGGATGGCGACAACGTCCGACGGCTCCATGCTTCGCGATCGTCAGCGATGTGGTTTGCAAAAAAAAAAAAAAAAAAAACAAAACAAAAAAACAAAAAAACCTAAACCTAATTTGAGGAAGAAGAATAAGTGGAAAATTTCAATTTAGTCCAGATTTCAAGTTTGGATATTTCAATTTAGACATGATTTCAAGTTTGGACATTTCAATTTAGGCATGATTTCAAGTTTGGACATTTCAATTTAATAGTGATTTCAAGTTTGCTTCGAGGTTTAAAAAAAAAACTATTTTCAGGGGTACTCTGGTAATTTATGGATATACATTGAATTTTTTAAAAAAAAGTGGTTACTAACAATTAAAGTTTCAAAAGTAGTTACTAACAAAAGTTTAATAATTCCAATGGTTAGTTTTGGTTTTCTCTCTATGATATAAATATACTTATGTTGACACATATTTTAACCCCATAAAAGAATTTCCAAGATTTCTTTAATTGAATAATTTTTATATTTTGATGTTGTTTCTTATATTATCAGTACCTTATATACAAGTTACATTCATTTTAAGTCTGAGAATGCGTATTTATCAGGTTATCTAAATGAAAATGTTTATGATATTATGGGAATAAGTAGATAACTTTCAGCTCTGGGCATTGATATTTAGGTCATATCGCATATATAATGTCCGATCTCGATGATCCAAATAAACCTTTAATTTAGATTTTTTTTAATAGAAATCTTTCAGAGATATATATATATTCAAATTATACATATAATGTAATGAATGTTTAATTTCAATAGTTTCGATCCCTACTCGATCAATATATCTCGGGCCCGTGCATATAATAATATTGATAGGTGTGTAGACTCTTATTAACATATCCTGGACTAAAACTTGGATGCAACGGTATGCACTATGTATCCCCCACCCAGATGTTGCTATTGCTCATGTGACAACATCTGGGTGGGGCATGTATGATGCATCGGATACACCCAAGAATCTTTCCTTCAATAGACCCCTAACCTTAAATTAGTGTCTTTATTTTAAAAATCAGTATAAATTAGTTGTAGTCTTGTAGATAATTAATTAGTGAAAATCAATGAGACGAAGTTGATTCGGTGGTAAACCCTTCATATCTGTAACACGAGATTACGGTTTCGAGTCGTTCGAACTTCCAAAAACAAAAAAACCAAAATTAATATATGAGAGAAAACCAAAACTAACCATTGGATTTATTAAACTTTTGTTAGTAACCACTTTTGAAACTTTAATTGTTAATAACCACTTTTTTAAAAAAAAATTAGTGTATGTCCGTAAATTACAATAGTACCCCTGAAATTAGTTTTTTTTTTTTTAAAAAAACATCAAATTTGAAATCATGGCTAAAACTTGAATGTTGAAACTTGAAATCATGACTAAAATAAAATGTGAAATTTGAAATCATGCCTAAAATGAAATATGTGAAACTTGAAATCATGCCCAATTTCCATTCTTCCCCAAATTCCCAAAATTCAATTAGGTTTTTGTCTCCCTTTTTTTCAGATCAAATTGCTGGCGGAGGGGGGCTTCGACGACGACAACGACGACCAAGACGTGAAGCACGATGACGATGACCGACGCACGAAGCAGCAGCGAAGAATGACGAAGGCGATGGCTGGGCGTGAAGCGCGAAAGTCGTTTGTGGTTCGCAAAGCCATGCAGCGCATGCTGGTGAATCACGATGGCGCTGTGGCTGTGGCGAAGCCAAGAAGCACGCTGGCACTCGGCGGGGGCACTTTCATCGGCGGTGTGCTCAGGCGACGACGCCGGCGATGACTGTGAGGGAGAGAGAGAGAGATCAGGGAGAGAGAGAAGAGGAGTGAGAAAGAAAAGAGAGAAAAAGGAGAGAGTGTTTTGGGGACCCTTTTTATATGAGGGTTTTCCAGTAATTTCTCAAAAACATGGTTATTAACAAATAAAATTTCATTTGTGGTTAAAAACGAATTTCCCATAATATATGTGGTCATTTTTGGCAATTTAATATAATACTTAAAAAAAATAAAAATAAAAATTAATTAGTGAAAATCAAGTTATTTACCTGTTACCACTTGCCACAAACTCACTATAGTAGCAGCTGTCTGATAAACAATACAGAACTACAGAAGTTGTAAAACGTCGGTGCAAGTGAACCTCGTCTACGCTTTTTCTATTTAATCGAACATGAATTTGATTAGCCAACTGAACCCAGTTTCGGTCTGTTCAGTTCGGTTAGCTAAGTGAATCCATGTTCGATTCATTGATGGAGAGACGCATTTTCTACTGCTGCTCTTTGGCGGGGAAGAGAAAAATTTTGATGGGAAATTCTGGCCATATTACTGGTAACAATTTCTTTGCTTGATAATTTTACAAGCTTATTTTTCGTGGGCATTGCTCCAAAATGCTTCCTTTTTGAAAATGCTAAAACCCCAGATGAAATTTTGAGTTAAATGTTCGCTTAGTTTTATTATTTTCATGGGCATGTTTGTGTTTGGCTATTGGTGCATTATGCTTTTGTACGTGAAGTTTGTTTTATGATTCTGAATTTGAGAATTTATATTCTAGGCAAATATTTGCTCTCAGCATCTTCATATTTTGCTATATATATTTTAGTTGCTTTGCTGATATTTTGACGTCCTTGAAAACTGGTGATAATTTGGTAGTCTCAGTTCCATTGAAGTGGAGTAGACCATCATTGAGAAAATGTACTGAAAGCTTTTCATATTGTTTGCTGGTGTGATGTCTCAGGAAATGAGTTTCTGTGTTTCAGGCTTTATTATTATTGTTTTTCAGTTGTGTTGAATCTCCATGCTTGGAAGTGTGAAGGAAAAGGAGGAGGAAAGCGAAATGAAGGGTGTTTGCTGTAAGGTCGGAGGTAAAGGTATCATAATTTACTACATTAGTAAGAGCATTTACATTTGAGATATATATTGTTGGCTTTGCATTTTTGGTTGGGAGCTGAATTGCTTGTTACATTGAATCTGAACTGCATCTTCTTTATGTACTTTGTTACTTGCATTCTCTTCTATTTGTTGACTCTCGTCATCAAATGAATTTTGATTGTGGTAGTTACTAGACATTTTTTCTGTTATGCTTCTGAAGAATTGTTATGGGTTATATTGAAGGGTTGGGACAACTTCATTTTCTTGTGACAGTTACCATAGATACATAGGACGCAAATGGAGGAAACTACACATTTGCTCTTAATAAACAAAACATAGGAAAACTCTGGTAATGAACAGGATGACCTTCTCTGTACAGTGGTTGCTTCAAATCATAGTTGATTATTTTGTTTTCATATTATTAGAAGGTTAATCTACTTTGAGATGTATAGTTCCCAAATTATGAATTTTAAACAGTTCACACATGATAATTGGATTATGAAAATTTCATAGCGTCAACCATTAATATTCAGGAAAGTATCTATAAGTGATTGAACCTGGGTTGAGCCATGATGGATTTTCTTTCTCCCTGACTTTCCTGTGTCTCATATGTTATATTAAAAACGTCATTACCTAGTTGGTAGAGTATTGTGGATACAGTCCTATGCTCTATATTTTGCATAAAGTGGCAACTCTTAATATATAAACCTGCTATTTTTGTCAGCCCAGGAATTTAACTATTGAATCAGGTAATGGTACTTTACCATGTTTAGCATGTATGAACTTCAATTTCTTCTATCCTAATTTTGTTTGATTGCAAACTGCATTTGTTGCTCAGTATCTGTTCATAAAGTCTTCTCATAGGTCTTCCCATGTTATGGGTAGCTTCATTGCATGAGTAGTTGCAAATAGATAAAATATGGGAAATTTTTTCATATCATTCCTAAACTTTCCTTGAAAAATGTCATAACTTAGCTCTCTTCAAGTACTTTTTAATCTTTGTGTTTGTAGTGTTATAATATGGTGATCTAGCCAGACAATATTTATGCATTAAAGGGACCAAATGGTGCATGCCTTGGATAGCCCTGTTTTTACTTTGCTCTCGCTTAACCCAGAATTTCATATTTCTTCTATATAAGGGGAAAGCGGCCGGTAGTGATAGCCAGATTCACGTTGGCAAAAGAACTTGATTGTATAGAGCTACTAGTTTTTGCCTTTGTTTCCTAAATGGTATTTCATTATTATTATTATTATTATTATTATTATTATTATTATTATTTTCTATATTTCAGTCTCTGATTTATAATTAGCAGATATACAGTTTACATGAATTCATGTAGTTGAAATTGCAATCATAAAACCAGTTATGCTCATTGTGGGTTCTAAGTTGTACAGATTATACATCTATGTAAGATAAATTAAATGACTATGTGCCATGCTGTAGTTCAAATGACTAATTTTAAGCTCATTCAAGTTTTTGGTGTTCTTAGTGTTTTAGTAGTTAATATTTGCTAAATTGATTACGGTTAACTCAGTGGGAGACTGGGAGGTGTATAATGTTTGAATTGCGTAATTTTGGATTTTCTTTAGTTACTTCAAACTTAAGTTTGTGAAAATTACAACTATTTGAGTTGTTAAGATATGGCGTCTTCTTTCACGAGCTCCACTGAACATGTTTGATAACATAGTTTTATTATGTATACAAACCAACTTTTTAACAGCTAGGTCCACTCAACAAAGTGCCACCATCTTGTATTGAATATGAGAGATCACTTGATGACTTGAATAAAAAAGGCCATAATTCAAGGTGCTATTGAAGCCCAAATAACAGTCATTGAAATTCGGACCCTATACAACCAGTGTTGAACAACTTTAGATTGGTGTACTTAGAACCTGTAGTTGCTGATGTTTCATTGACTATTAGATTGTGATGTCTCCTTCATGGGGCAATCTTTGGGCTCTGAGAAAAGTTGCAAGAGTTAGATTTGCTTTCACTTTTTAGATTCTTCACTTCTTGTCGTGACTCATGAATGATTATTCACATAGTAATCATTCCTTTGCTAGTTAAGCTGGCATTGGTGAAATGTTGGATTTGAAGTGCTTTTGACAGTAAATGCACCTTCCGAATGGTGTCTGTTTTTCCAATGGGAAGTGCTATTGCCACTGCAGAAGCATATCAGAAAAGACAACCTGTTTAAGGAAACACTTGTATGCTATATAAGTAAGTGTACTTTTTTTTATCTATCTATATATGTATGTAAGTATGTATGTATGTATGTATGAATATATATATTTTTCACTTCAAAGTTTAGAGTATACTTAAAATATCATCAGTTTGGGGTGTCGATGATCATGCAGATAAATGAGCCCTTTTGATATGATGAAAATTTTGACTTTTTAAATCTTTTTGGTCTGTTTATGCTGTTGTGTGAATAGTAATTTAATTTCGTCGGTTGGTTGAGTTATGATATATTAACTCCCTTCACTTGACCCTAAGTGTGGTAGGTCCTTTTCTTGAGTCTATTCTGAAGCAGAGGTTCTCAGTGCTCAATGGATGGCTGCATTTTGCTTTTCATGTGCCAACTGTAGTCTTCCTAGTGTTATTGGTGGTCTGAACGGATCCAAAACAAAAGCAGGTACCATGAGCCAATGCATTTTGGAATTATGGAAGTGGCCATGTTTGTCACTCAAATTTCAAGTTGAAAAATATATAGAACAGTGATTAGGCAGAGAATAAACTTTGCCAACCGTTGAACACCATTGCCCCTACTGTTCTGACACAAATATGCCAGAATCTACTAAACAGAGAAATGTGTGCTTTTCACAGTAGATCTTTTTCCCTTTTCTGATGTTGGATGAATATACAGTTGAATGAAATTGGGAAAGATTCATTACTTTGATCATGGTTAGGTGAACAAACAAGGAAAGGAATGATGGAAATTTTTTTATTGGCAAGACCACTGATAAGAAAATTTACAAATCTTTGAAGAACTAAAGAGCTGATAAAATTAGATTTATATGAGTGCCTGTTAGGTAAATACTAATTTACTTGTGTGTCTAACAAGTTGCGTAAAGAAAAGGAAAATAAGAAAAGGAGAATTTTAAGCTGGTTTAGATCCAATATTGTTTTTGGAATGACAGTGCGACACCAATACTCTGAATTCAGCATTATTATAGTGTCCAGTTTTCTTTTTGTTTAAGATAACTTTCAATGATATGTTGGGCTGAAAATTTCATGTAAGTTGATGATTAATTAATGTTGGTGATATTACTATGTTCAGTATATGACAAAAACTCTTTATGATTTTGCTCACAATATGGTGCTAACTAAATTTGACTTTGTTTGACCAAATAGTAAATCCAAAATACTCACGTGTTATAAGTTTTGGTAAAATCATGGCAGCAAATTTCATATTGTTACAAGGCATGGTGTAATTAGCAATAAGTTTGTTGCTGCAAAAAATTGGGTTAGTTTCCTCCTTAAGTATGAAGTGATTATATGGTAAATCTAGCTCGTAAATTGCATTTATTTTAATAAAGATCGTTTATATGTCCCTTGTTTCATCATCCTTAGTTTCCATTCTGCGGAACTTGTTAATTTTAACGGAAGGTAGCCTTACATTTGTATAGGATTTGTTGCAAAGGTAAATAATTACATCTTGTCTGTGAAATTGGATTTATCGGATAGAAGAATTAGTCTTTTTTGTTCACAAAATTTGATAATGTACATCCTTTCTAGGGCTGCTGTTCTTCATTGCCTTCTACAAATCTAATTTTCATATTCAAAATATTTAACCTATTTTTTTTTAAGAAAAAAACTTTCCTAGTCCCTGCAGCCTCCTCGTTACACTTAATATATATGAAAAGGCATGGGAATGTGACAGTTACTGATTTACAGCTTTTGTTGCTAAGGCATCTTCCCTGCATGTTGTAAGACCCTTTTTTTTAAACAGTAAATTTAGGCTGGTGTCAGGAGAAAGGTATGGCCTTTTGAAATATTCGTTGGCCAGGAGCGAGTATTGCCAATGGGTCATAAGTAGATTTTCTTTGGGCAAAAACTTCCCATTGTGGACCAAAGTGGGTTCTCCACTCCTCTTGTGTTGTGTAGTGGGGCAGGTATTGCTTCACTCCAAGACGGGCTGTTTCACAATATTCTAGAATTCTTTTGTTCTGAGTTAAGATGTGTTCTAAGCCATCGGTTCCTGTTGAAGTGGGAACAGCAGAGGATAAGAATGCCACCAGGTAGAAAATTTCTTCCTCTGGAATAACAACAGAGGTTCTGTTGTCCCACCTGAAATCAGGATAGAAAAATTAATCAGTCTAACAAACACCATGAGAAATCATTGAGATAGATGACCAAATTCTGTGAAATATTACTTTGATCTGTTGACTGGGTAGATGAGGATTGGACCATTGCTTGTATCGGTTAGGATATTGCCAAACACTTCTTCAGCAAAATTATGTATTTTGCTTCTGGGGATTAGAAGATTGAGCCATGGGTGTGGAACTTCCCACAAGCCCTTTGATCGCAATTTAACCTCGGACACATGAACCCTGTCTAAGAATTGTATATATGAAACTTCTGATAGGAAAAGTGTTGATGGAATGTAGCTTAGTACAGACAATGAGTTCCCCACTTCCTGCATGGATAAATAATTGTATGTAAATACATGTGTATAACCCTTTTATTATGTATATTATTAGTATAATATTTATGTGATGCGATAATTCGTTTTTTTTTTAAATTAAAGATCCACCAGATGGTGGGCCATCACAATTTACCTGATTCGCTCTCTCGTTATTATCTGGATTGAAGTATTTGGCTAATTCTAGGCAGAAGAGAGTTTTTCCATCTGACTTGAACTGGCTGGCTTGTACTGGGTCTTGTGGGTTAAAGGATGATCTCCAATTATTTAGGAGACCAGTCCTGTTTACTATCACAAACCCTTCAATATAATCAAATGCGTTTTCTGTGGATATCATTTGCAACTGATCTCTGGAAAATATGGCAAAATCATCGTACAACACTCTGATCCATTTAACCTGTTCAATATTGAGAACTGGGTTAGAAAAAATGGATCTCTATGGTACCATATCTTAGTTTTGGACTTGTCTCTGGCTTTAATGATTAATTCTTTTTACCTTCTCAGGTGCTGGTTCCAGTGATATTTTTGCACGGGTTATGACACCAAATTGGCCTAGTCCTCCAAGAACACTGTGGAAGAGTTCGCTATTCTGCTTCTTAGAACAGCTTATGATTTCTCCTTTTCCTGCATTCAGTTTCAGTCCATATTTAGTAAGAGTTGGTGCTATGCATGTGATTAATATGTTCATAAAACCAAGGTCGAGTCACGACATGCATAATGAGTAAAGTTGGTAGCCTGCACTTTCAGTTTCAAATAAACAGGTAGAAAAGACAAATAAAAGTTCTTATTAACATAATTTTTCCATTTCTCTTTTCTTTTTCTGTTACTTCAACCTTTCTTGATTTAAATGATGCAACTTTCATCACATAATGATTTTTTTTTTTTTTTTCCTTGATGATTTTAGGACAAACCTGTTACAACTTCCAGCTGATGAACATTACTTATCTGGGGGCCATGTCGAAAGGCCTGCCCACTAATCCCAGCATTGGACAGAGTACCACCAACAGTTAAATGTAGGTAGTCTGTCCACGATTTTGGTGCTAATCCATATTTAAGACTCTCACGCAGGATATTTATCCACAATTCGCCACCAGAGACGTCCACATACGGGGAATTTCCAGTGTTAACCTGCATTTTTGGGCCTTGGAGAGATTCCATGTTGATGACAACTCCTCGGTGGGATTGTGCCTGGCCCTGGAGTGAGTGCCCGTGACCTCTAGCTGCAACTGTGAGCTCTGAATGAGGACCCATCTCCCAAATATGCTTTATAGTAGTGGCAATGTCAGGAACAGACTTTGGATGTAGTACTGCTGAAGGGAGAAACTGATACCTGTTGCCGAAATCTCTGGCTGCAAGGTGAACTTCATCGAAATTAAAATGCCCTTCAAGGTTGAGTGTTTTCAAAGAGTAAGGTATGCTGGAAAAACAAAGATTTAGTTTAACAGTTATGCAGCTTAGAAACAAGATGATGAGGCTTCTTATGAAAACCATGTTGTTTTGTCTGAGGAAACTAACGGCTGGGTATCTCATTTATTTGTTGGAAGAGAGGAGATGTTGAAGGCTAAAGGCTAAAGGCGTTTATTCTTTCGCTTATTGTTTCTTAGAAGAAAAAAAAAACCAGGAGAGGTATAGAGGATACAAGGAAATGAAGGGTTCTGGAGGGAATTTAAAGGGGAAGATTTGGGTGGCTGAGTCAACCTATCTTCAGTTGTGACTTGTGAGAATCCGTATGGCGACTGCCTACTTGGGTGGTAGAGTTTTGGGATTTTCTTTAGTTCTCCTTTTTGGGATCTTTTGTTTATAATAGAAGCTTAACACACATGTCAAGTTGAATAGAAAGTCACAGGAAAAAAAAGATTTCATAAATCTTTGAACTTTTTCAAACAGTTGCAACCACAATCCCGCCTTTTCCACCAAAGACAAAACTGTCTCCAAATTTGTTCGTCAACCATTTTAAGGATACTTTTACCATTTATAGCAAAAGCAACGGCATTGCCAGAATTCGTATTTCTCTGCCACTTATGACAACGGGTATGTGCTCATACCTATGTCTTACTTTCATGAATTATGCAGTATGTGTTATCCTTGATTCTGTTGTTGTCAGAATACAAACTTTGCGTATCTACTTTCAGATCGGCTGAGTGTGACTAGCAGGCCGGTCTTTGATTCATTGGAGTATGAGAGAGAGATATGGCTAGGTGGGGTATCTAAAGGGACAATGGTCCATGGAACCCATGAAGTTGATATGCATGTGTGATTTGTGAGAGGGTGAATGGCTATGATTGGTTTGTGTTGGGAAGGAAGTCGAAGGAGATCGAGAACATGGCGATTACAGCTTGTAGAAAGCACTGAACGACTGCTCTTTCCTTTCTCAGTCTACTGTTATATTTTTGAAGCCCCAGTTCCCAGCAACTGCACAAGTCTGAATGATTCTATTGCTTATATGTTTCTACTTCAATTTAGTTCAATAATTGCTCATTTTTACTTTCCTTTTTTCTAACAAGTTGTTTATGGACTCTAGCAGAGGATTTGCAGCTTCAAAAGGAAGCATTGAATTATTAACTTTTATAGATTTTCTCTGTTCATTCTTTCAAGTGCAGGCAGTAGAAGATGAGAATACTCTCAGTCCCTAAAAAGATTTGATATCACACAACTTGTATTTTTGTGTGATATCAAAATAGAGGACACTTTAAAAAGTTGGTATGTTTTATTAATGGTCATTGAAAGTGAACAAAAATAGATGGGTGGTCCTAAACTCCATCTTCATTATTGATGATCACATCATCACAGAGACCACCTTAGATTTTGTGCCTCTCAATAGTAACTTACCAATAGTGTTTGGAGAAATCGAGAAAGGGTTCGATATGTATAGGCGTACAGTTGAATGTATACGTTAGATGTATTGAAGCATTTTTTAGAGAATCTTTGCATATCAAGTTGTTGTATACTTGGAGTATGAAAATTACATCACATGATTAGCTAGAAACCATAATGATGTTCATTTTGCCATATTTAAGTAGAATTGGAGGCACTTTGTTTATATAATGTAATAGATTAGGCATGATGGTATGTCTACATAGGTCTATAACAAGTGTCTTCATTGGTATTAAAAGCCTATTTTTTATTTTTATAGGATTATAATATTAAGATTCTTATAATTTGGAATAGATTTGCCCTAATTATTGTGTGGTGTGAAAGTGAGAATTAATTGTAAACATAGTCATTGCTTTTGTGGTTAAAAACCTAATCTTGATTACTTTGCTTTCTAGAAGGAGACCGACCACCAATAAAGAAATACAAACCACAACACATACAATTGAATAAGTTTTTTTATTTTTTATTTTTTTTGAAAGATCAAAGATAAATAAATAAGTTAAAATGAAAAATAAAAAATAAAAAATAAAAAATTGGGGAGTAATAATTTTGTAGGCCACTCCCCACAAACACCTATGGTGGAAACCCCACATGGGTCCTTGATGTTCATTTGGTGCTAGAATTTGGGAATGCCAAAACTCTTCATTGGTCAAAATTATCAAAGATTAATAAAAAATAACAATACATTTGTCATCTAAGGAATTGAATGGGCGGCTATAGTGTGGCTCCCATAACACTTTCCATGATCATAATCATATATCAAGACGACACGTCGAACCGCCGTATCATCACCTTTCGGGCGTCTGATTGGACGATTAAGGATCGAAGATCATCTAATGACAACAAGACAAGTGGCCGGTAATGATGGGCTGAAGATTGCCACGTATAGGGGTCACCGAACCACCACTCTTGTCATATTAAGACCAACAAGTGTGGGTTAGAGGGGTTGGTAGGGTACAAAATATTTTGATTTTCGGATACTAATAAAACCCTAAGAGATTATTATAAATAATAGATATTATCATGTTCCCTATCCCACTTTAATTCCATTCTAATCAATGTTTTTTTGTCGTCTCTTAGTTTTGGCCAATTGTTCATTAGGTTAAAAAAATTAAAGCAAAGGCTTCGCGAGCTTAGCTAGCAAAATCTATCGTGTTCTCTCTCTCTCTCTCCCTATTCATGGTTTTGTCATCTATCTATCAACTTTGTGATATTGAACAAAAAAAAACAAAAGCTTTCTCTGGTCAATCAAGTGTGTTGTAGGCTGACCAAGAAAACAACAAAAGAAATGGGAAACAAACCATGATCGTCTGGGGTCATGAAATTACATGTTATCTCAATTAATGTAAACTTTTCTTTACGCATGTATAACTGTTAATAATTGAGTCCAAGATTCTTATTAGCAGTCAAGATATATATAATTACGTGTTCATTTGTTGGTTTGTTACAATGAATTTGTATTAGTAGAGATCTCAATCAAGTTTAAGTTTTTAAATTGAACGATAACCTAATTATCTTCGAACCTAACCCGCAATCATTTCAGAACTATTTCTATGATTTTGTATCATCAATCTATAATATCTCTCATGAAATATAACATGTACTGTCGGTGGCGAAGTCACCTATAAATTTTTTAAATTTTACCTTATTTTTTTGTTATTTGCTTCGTCTCATCTCATCTCATCTATGCATACAACCGTTGAAGTACGTGTCCTTTGTAAAGTATATATATATATATATAAAAGTTTAAATGAAAACAAAAGTTATATTCTCATAAGATATAGAATCCTAACAATGGATGAATGTAATATGCAATCCAACATCATGCAATTGAATATAATTTTTTATGTGGCAAAAATGATAAACCCACTGATGAAGATAGCAACAAGGAACTAAATCTAAACCCCGTAAATGAAGAAAAAGCTGCAAAGCAAACAAACAACAAATGGTGAGCTGATCAGTAAAAAACTATACATATATCTGGTAATTGATTGGTGACATAGATTTTGTGTTATATTTACGTAATATATTACTGTGTTTGGACTTTCATGTGATACTTTAGTGAATAATTTATTCTCAAAGTAATTAAGAGAAAAAAAAAGGGTGTTTTTTTACAATACTTTTTAGGGTTTGCAAGTGTGAAGATGAACTGTCCAGCATCTATTATATTTTGAGACTTACTCAGCACCTACATATGCTATATATTAGTGTATATATATATATATATATATAACAACTTTCTTTAATTATCTTTGTGTTCTCCAGCTATAATTTACATGACTCACATTATTTTATTAAAGCATCTCCAATGTTAATGTGAATTATGAAAAAATTAGATACGTAGGATGGACATCCATTTTGTTAAAAAATCCATCTCCAATACAACCTTTCTAGTATAACTTCAAGCAGAGGTGGCAACTTTTTTTTTAGAGGCTGTCAACATGACTCTTTAATTTTAGACGGTCTGTTGAACGGCCGTCTTGTTGGCCCAGTCAGCAACCACTCTTGTCTTTTATCTTATTTTATTCAACAATTCTAAAGTATATTTAAGGAGACCAATAATAAATTGACACGTCATTAAAAACATATATTTTACAAGTGAAGCATTGGAGACCACTTTTTTATTTGGATGTCTATCAAGTTTAGTTATATGCCACATATGAAGCAATTGGCTTGACAATGTTGACATATCACCATTTTTTTCAAATACAAGCCACATTACCATTGGAGATGCTCTTAGGGGTTTAATCTTTAATTCTTTGCTTTTCCAATCAATTTCGTCCGATAATTTAGTAAAAACAGATAACTAGATTACTTGCTTAATTAGTTGATGAGATATCCTATCGTTGTATCAGTGGTATTGAGATCAAATCTTATTGGTTGGACGGTTTTTCATGGAGGGAGAGATGGGTTTGGTTTACATTTCAATTATAAATAATAATTCTATAGTCAGATCGGTCTTTAAAAAAAATAATAAATCAGTGAGATGATTTTTCATGGGTTTGGTTTACATTTCAACTCTACACAAAAAAAAAAAAAAAAAAAAAATGCCAACAAGGATGTAATTCAGCTGGTAGATGGACGAGACGAGCTTGGGGCTTAGGTAAATGACTCTCAGGTCAGCGGTTCGAATCTTACAAATGACGAAAGCTTTCAAAAAGATACTACAAAAAATTTATAGTCAATTCGGTCCTAAAAAAAAAATTATGGGTCGTGACCGTACGTAATATTACATAGCCTGATTTGTTTTTTTTTTTTTTTTTTCATGGAGGGAGAGATGGGTTTGGTTTACATTTCAATTATAAACAATAATTCTATAGTCAGATCGGTCTTAAAAAATATATATTAGTGGGACGCTTTTTCATGGGTTTGGTTTACATTTCAACTCTAAATAATAATTCTATAGTCAGTCTGGTCCTAAAAAAAAAAAAAAAAAAAAAAAAGCAGGGCTGCAACTATATATATAATGTTACATAGCCTGATTTTTTTTTTTTTTTTTTTTTAGGATCGACCTAACTAGAGAATAGCCATATAATATACAACTAAAAGCTTGTATTATTTATAATATAATTATATTGTACTTGTTTAACATAGATTTTATCATTTTAAACCCAAAAAAATAGAAACGGATGATACTTTTGATAATCAAAAGTACTTTGTTTAATGCCATGCAATCATGCATTTAGATCTCATCATATACATAAATTAGCTTTAAATCAATTATATTCAATCCACTAATATATATATATGATGACTTTTTTTCAATATTAATCAAGTTAATTAGGTAGGCACTGTCACTCCATCCACTAATATGTTTTTCCACCATGCTAGGCTTTTGTGGCTCAAAAGTTATAACATTTCTCTCTAAAGAAAGTGATTATATATCTACTGCTTTTGCTTTGATTAATTAATTAATTACCTGTTCTCCGCAGCAGATCAGAAGCTACAAGTGTAAACATATATGTTGATAAAAAAATAAAATAAAAAACTAAAGCACTTATTTGAATTATTTTATAATAATATAAGTTGCTTATAATTAGCAGTTAATGTGCTGGAAGATATGCACAATCATATAGTGTAATAGTTATAGTAAAACAAATTTAGATCATCTACTGGCATGAGCTACTGAACTTTTTTAAAGATCTTTTGTCGCATCGATAATATTAAATCTACGGAGAATCGATCTATCTCTGGGAAAACCTATAAAGATATCATTATATGTGAATTTAGCTAGTATGCAGAAACTTTTACGGATGTAACGTAATAAGGTAGTTAGAAGTGAATCATTATTTATTTTCAACTTTTTTAGTTTTTATTTTAAAAGTTTCTTATTAATCTGAGTGGTTGAATTGAAATTTAATGGATCTGAATCAAACCATCTGTAATTATAAATTCTGGATAATAACGTATCTTTGTGTATGTATGTTACTATAATGAGATACCAAAGACTTCTTGAATTGTCAAGTGGGAAAGAACTTGGAGATACTTTTTGCCTTGAAGATATTGTGAGTCCAAAAATCTTTGAAAGGATTGATAAGAACTGGGTGGTTCCAAACAAATTCTGTAATGTTATCGATTGATTTGATAAAAAGGTAAATAGGACACAAAAGGTTAAAAAAAAAATGGAAAAAAAAAAAAAAACGTGGTAGAATTTGGATCCTCTCATTACCTTAGCTCTTCCTCATCTTTAACTAATAATAAGTTGCACCAACCATAGGTTATCTTTCAAAAGTAAATGGAATCTCAACCAAGGGAAATAAAAATAAGGAAACAAAAAGATATTAACACGAATTTTAAGATATAAGGTAGTTATAATAAGGGAATCAATATCGATTTTCAACTGGTATTTCTCATTTATTTAAACCGTTGAATCGAAATCTAATAAATCCGAATCAAACAAGCAACGGTGAAGTTACGGTATGGCTTGACAGGGCTATATCACCATGCCTACCATTTTTTTAATATTAAAATTTAAGTAGTTTTTCAATTTGATCCCCCAAATTCGCCTTTACAAACAAGTATATATAATTACCGATTTTGTATAATAGCATAACTTTGTATATGTATGTTACTATAAAGAGATACCAAACAAAGACTTCTTGATTTGTCAAGTCGGCACAAGAACTAATAAGGAGAAGATACTTTCCCTTGAAGAGATTGTGAGTTCTTTTTTTTTTATTTTTTTTGGGAAAGGATTGATAGACACTGATCAGTGGTTCTCAACAAATTATGTAATGTAATTGGCTTGATAAAAAAGATAGAGAGGAGAAAAGAAAAATGATGATTAGTTGCAGCAAAGCATATCTAGTTTTTCTACCAAAAGTAAATGGAATCTTCAACTGGGAAAATAAAAAAGAAACATATGCAATCCATGGTCCTTCTTCATACCATGTGCTCCAAAAGCACTTTTTTTCTCAGCCGCTTCTGGCTCTAAAATGCTTCTATTATTAGTCAACAGTATCATAAAGTTATAATGGAAAAAGCTTTGGATTTTCTCTCTTGTTCTTGTTCTTGTTTTTGTTTTTATTTTTATTTTATTTTATTTAGGATCTTTGATCTTTCCACATAATGCATCTTCATGTAAAGTCCCTTTCATGACTAGATGTTTGTTGCAGGCAGCATTGATCGTCAACGCCAACATTCGTCGTGGTCGAATATCTTTGTTTTTTTTTTTTTTTTTTTTCTCAATTGATATATAGTTTAAGCTTTGGGATCGTATTTGTCTGACACGTTATGTTAATAAAGTTTTTGTCGTGATGAAAAGAAATCACTTCTCTAATTAAAATCTTTTTTGTTTTCCAAAACTTGTAGCTTAAATTGACATAAAGAGGAAAAGAAGAAATAGACAAGAGTTCTTGAGGAGAATTTTATTGACCATTGAATATTTTTGAAATCCTGAAAATTGTAAAAAGAAATAAATAAATAAACTCCTTATCAAAAAGCACCCTCAAAAAATAAAAAATAAAATAAATGAAATAAAAAAGCACCCATTAAGTTTCATAAAATTTATACTTTTTTTTATATATTAAAAAATAGAGCTTACTTAAAGCTTCATTAGCATCCGAAGATTGGCTAGTTGATAGAACAATAAATTTTTTTTTTTTCGATAATAAGTTTAATAGAGCTTTTTTATTAATAAAAAAAAAAAATTAAAAACAAAAACAAAAACAAAAAAACAAAAGCAGTGGGGCGCACAGGCCTGAAACACGTTAATCTAAAAAGGTACCTTAATATGGAGAGATGCTTCGGTATCTCTGGCTCAAGAGATGAGTTGTCACGTCTAGTCAATAAATCTTGGACACATAGTCATATTTTACAAACCCAATAAATTCAACTACCGTGTCATTTTTTTTTTTTTGCCAAGTCATGAATTCAATCATCTCTTCCTCTTATCATTTTTCACTGTCATGCTCATCTCAACATCTCCATCACTGAATTTATTTATTTATTTTTTTACAGTTCATCTCTGAATTTTTAAAACCCAATAACTATATTTTCATATATTCTGTTATTAAAAAAAATATAAAGAAATTAAATTAAATATAACTAAAACTTTAAACATAAAACTTTTATAAATATGTATTTCAAAAAAATAAACTTTATAAATCTGAAAATATTTATTGATTTAAACTAATCTTAAAAATAAAAAATAAATAAATAAATAAAAAATAATAAAGGATGGAGGCAGTCGTTGAAGCCTGAAGTTGGCCTCCATTGAATTCAATCTTTTTTTTTTTTTTCTTTTTTTCTTTTTTTCTCTTCTCCAAACTCTAATAATTATGAAAATTGGGTGTCTCATATACCATGAACTATAGGAAAACTGGGTTTCCATTTTAATAACCAAATAAACGAAATCAAGAAAAAAGCTTAAAGGTTTCCCAAGTCAAAACATTGCTTTTTCGATTAAGACCAAACCAAAGTGAAACCTTGAAAGTGGTGTTGTGATGAAAACGAAAGTGATAGCATGAGATGAATAGAGAAACAAACTAAAAAAATTGGAATTAGATTTAGGTTGCGATGAAGACTCTGCCATTAAAATGAGAGTGAGTCTGCCATTAAAATGAAAGTGGGAGAGATCTTGAATGAGAGAGGCTGACAGTGAGAGATTAGGTTTAACTGGGAAAATTTTAGGATTAAAATTAGATTAAGGTCTATGAATTTCTGACTTGTCAAAATTTGTATGACATGTCAATAATAATTGCTGGGTTTGTAAAATATGACTGGTGTCCAAATTTATTGGCTAGGCATGCCAACTCATCTCTTGAGCCAGAGGTACTGAATCATCTCTCCGTAACATGATACCTAAAAAGGAAAAAAAAAACATTAACCTAATTAATCAGACCAGTAGAATCATTCATTTATGCCTTAAACTGTGCAGCCCAATTAGTGACAATGCTTAATTCTGCTTGGGCCGCTGAAACCGGTACGAATCTTAGTCTCAACTACATGGAAGCGCTTAGAACTTCCCTTAGTCATTTGAGATTTGGAACTAGATAAAATCTTAAAAGTTGGATTCACTCTTCTTTTTTATTTAGTCACCACGGGGATCCAATTATTGTCCAACACGGGATCTTCTGGACCATGATTAGAATTTAAAACATGGATATCTTGGTCTTCTGATATATTCTCCAAATTATTCTTTCCTCTTTTATCTCTTGAAATCTCATCCCAAACTTCCTAATCATTTCCAATCATTGGATTGTCAAGAATCACTTTGTTATTAACCCTTTTTACAAAGCATGACAAAAAGTTACCAAACTAAAATGAGTGATATATGACGGTAACAAGAATGATCCGGATAATATTATTAGTAACCCGAATAATATCTTTCATCTGTTTAATTACTAGCTTCTGTATTTCAATATTTTCCATTAATTTTTGTATGGATTATTTTATTTTTATTTTTATTTTTTTTATGGGTCAATCATAGTTGCCTTGACTCATGGTCATGGTCCCAATTCAGCAACACTTGAGAGTTGAGACTAGTTCAATCTTTGAATATATTTCATTTTCTAAGACCTAAAAAAAATGTCACTTTCCAAATAATTGTTGTATAGCAACAAAACTCATTCCCACAAGTCTCTATGTGAAGCTTTGTCTTAAACTCTGAACAACATCTAGGTTTGAGAATGTTCTTTGAACAATCAATAATTATTTTCTAAGTGTTGGAATAACTTTTTTGAATTCATCACAATGATTTGTCATCTCTCTCCAAATTTCACACCAGTCAGCAGCTTTATGCTTAGTCTTGGGTTGGTGAGTTGGTCCACACCCACCTACACTTACTTGTTCAGGAAATCATCCCCAAGTTAAGATTGGTTAGGTCTAACTCCAATGAATTTTGTTGGTGAATTGTGGGAATCTCTTGAAAATCAAATAAACGGTAGTTTCACAAGAATCACAACTTAAACCATGTGAAAATGGGATCATGTATCATCAAGAGTACACACAAAGAAAACACATGTGATTGAAATGTATCAAGCGTATATATCTAGATTTTGTTAAAAATCGAATTTCAACAATCAAATTTTAATAAAAATACGAATGTCTACACCAGACAACAACTCCATAAAGATACAAGTTGAACAACTTGAGGTGAACTAGGGATTTCTAAAAAATTAAATCAATGAGATAGTTTCACGTAAAAAAAGGATCATGTTTCATCAGGAGTATACACAAAGGAAAAACATAAAAGAATAAAATGTATTAGGCATATGCAGATATCTAGATTCTATTAAAATCCAAATTTGACAATCAAATTTTAATAAAGATGTTAACGTATGAACCAGAAAAGAACCACGTAAAGAAATAAACAACTTCAGTCCTTGCCTAACTTCTTGATGTGTTGTAAACTTGAAAGTCATTAGATGTATAAGGAATCTTCAACTGAAATAGAAGAAACCACATGGGAATTGGGAAACATGCAAGATCTCACTAATAAGTTTTTAGTGTTTATTTTTTCATTTTTATATACTCATCAATGTCATCAGTATCACCAACTTTTTTTTTTTCCCATCCTGTCTCCAAGATTTCTCTACTTTTGATCTCTGCCACATAATGCAACTACATATAGTCTTCAACACCATCATTAATAGAATATATTTCAAAAGTTTCTAGTCTCAACTCTCTGAAGAATTCTATGTACTTAGCTTTATTTTTAGTTCAAATGACTTAGAAAGAACTCAGTTTGTTTTTTTTTTTTTTTTTTTGAAGTGTAAATTTTCATCATGAAGCGTGCTGACATGATCTAGTAGCTCATGCATGATGTAAAAATGGGTGTTGGTCAATCTTTACTTTGTAGGATTCCTATGAGAAATAGCCATCAATTGTACATTACAAAAACAGAGACAATCAAGTTTGATTTAGACTTCACTTAAAATCCCACACTAAAATATGGGCCCAAATCAACACTAACGTTCTTCAAGTCTCACATGTCATAATCCAAGACTTCAAAATTGGTCTTTTTCTAAATTTATAATATAAGAAGGATTCTTATAGGTCAGAGATTTATCGGGATCTGTCAAAATTAAACTGTATATATACGGTTTAGATATCTATTCTCATGGTACCGAAAAGAAAACTCTTCACACATATTTATAAAATACATATGATAAGACTCGAACCCTATCGGTACCAACGTCACAAATTGAGAGTTGTCTTAAACTATGAACAAACTTCTAGAGTGGGAATTATATATATTATTTCATAGAGTTGTTGAATGACTTTTGGAGTGTATTCTGACTCGTTTAAACTCTGATAGAGCATTAGAGCCATCAAAATTCCTCCCTGCTCTCACACACAAACAACTCAAGTCAATTTATATGTTTTATATGTTGTATTTGTCGGCCACATAAAATAGGATATATATATTACTCTTTTCATGAAATCCATGTGCTGCACATATATTGGTTAGGTCCATGTCCAAATGCCAAAGTTAGGAATCTAAAACTTCATGAAAATTACAGGTTTTTGTGTTGTATATCTACAAATGTTGACTATAGGATTTCTGAAATCTGGACTTTTCTAGAAACAAAAAAAATTATATATCACCAGATTTGTAGTATAGCGTCCTTTAATACCAAGTCACAATGGGTGGTCGGTGTGATTTTCAGAATTAATATGCCACAGTTGTACTATTTTCTTTGGTGTTAAAGCCATCAAAGGACTTGGTATTTGTTAATAAACTTAAGAGTTATGTTCATGTCAATCAGTCGTTTGAACCGATATTATTGGTTAGGTTTAAACTTTTACGAGTAAGAATTTATAATATCAGAATACTATTCGTAACGATAGTTAGGGGTTGTATCATTACAGCGACTATTATACTCATGACTGGTTAGCATTCTTCTAAACCTAAGCCTTGCATACAACAAACTAGAGTCATTATCTTCTTTGCCTTTTAGTTCCATTTGAAGGAAAACAATGGCTTGAATTTTCTTTCTACATTTTCATTATAGCTGTTAAGTAGTAGTTGATGGCCACACAAAAAGTTAGTGGCTTATATTATTTTTGTCCCAAGCTTACTTTTCTAGTTTTTTGATGATCTAAATCCTCTGTTCATCATCAGAATCTTATAAAAATTGGAGGACCTAAAACCTCCTTCACAATTGAAGCATGTGTGTATTTTATTAATTGAAGATGGTTTGGTTTGGGTTTTAATTCAACTATGCCATTATTGTGGACCAAGAGTTGTTAATGCAAACAGTGATTTCTGGATGCAACCACCTTGCAAATTGTTGTGGTCCATCAATTGGCAGCAGTCAGCAGCACCCCAGAATAGTACATATAGAGCCAGCCCAGCCCAACTCAACTCTAAAAAGGGCTAGGAATTGGTCGGACATGAATTTTTCTATGATCCATTAATTGAGGATGACAACAAAACTGAGCTTTCTATTCATTATGCAGGTTTAAATTTTAATGACCATCTGGGCTGCATTTACGGTGTTTATCTAGATTGATCCTGACAGATTGCTGAATTTATAGTGTTTATCTAAACCGATCCTGACAATTCCTAATCGTTTGCTGGCTGCACTTATAGTGTTTATCTAGACATGTCCTAATCAGGGACGGAGCCACATAATGACAAGGGGGGCCACTGGCCCCGCCCCCGCCCCCCTCCTCCTCCTCCTCCTCCTCCACTCCAAAGTTTTTCAATTTTATAAAATTTTCCCATAAGTTTTAGAATTTTTATGTTTTTACCTTTATTTTTTATTTAAATTTTATAATCCTTTTATAAATTACAATGTTAATAATTTTCTCTTAATCATGTAGAGAATATATTTGATCCTAAATATACTATTAGAATAGTTTTTGGATATTAGAAAAATATTAGAAGTACAGTTTAAATTTCAATTTATTTTCTAACTCTTAAACAATATTATTGAATCTTGAATTAATAGCTAAAAATTTTAGTCTATATTATTTTTAGAGTAATGCTAGATATCCCCAATTAGTTGTGTGTCGATTGACAAGTGTATATGTACATATTAATTATGATTTATTTCACTCATCATATTTATATGAATTAAATTGTCTAAGTTACAAGTCTCAGATATGAGTTGAAATATCTAGCATTTTCTTATTTTTATTATGTTTTCATCATATTCAAGGATCATTTTAAATGGATAAGATGATGTTGGTCTAGTGGTATATCTCTTACACTTACGTTATGAGGTTGTGGGTTCGAGCCCTCCCCCTCTTCCAAAAAAAGCACTGAATTTATGTAATATTTAAAATGAAAAAGGAGATCATTTTAAATGTTTTTCATAAATGCACAAATTAAGATAATTTATCTTAATAAAAAATTATTATTCATTTTAAATAATTAATAAAAAATTAATGTTTTAAAATATAAACAACAATATTTTTTATTTAATATTTTGTCTAACACAACTTCTAAGATATATGTCGATCTAACCCATTATTTCACGGTGCTCCCCCTGGAACATAATCCTGGCTCCGTCCCTGGTCCTAATAGATTTTGACAGATTTATAGTGTTTATCTAAACAGATCCTGACAGATTCCTGATCACCCGACGGCTACACTTATAGCGTTTATATCTAGACAGGTCCTAATAAATTTTGACAGATTTCTGATTGCAGTTATAGTGTTTATAGTGTTGTTGTTAGATTGGATTGTTGTATCTGTATCCATGTATCTGTATCCATGAACCTACTTCAACTCAGCATAGTTGTATTTGATTCATAGGAAGGTAGATTCTGGACTCCAGTGTCTAACTTGGTCAATTTGTTTCGAAGAGAAAGGTCAAGATATTTGTAGACTGGAATTTTTTTTTCAGTAACTTAAATTAGTGAGAACATTTAAGATATTAGCAAATGTTAATCCATTCAAATTATTTGTTAATTACAGACTAATTACTTCTACACTTGAAGCCCAACAAAACAACTAACCAGATTCTTCCCTGGCATGATTCTAACCAACCAAACAAGATCATCTGAAGGTACTTTGTCTATCCCAATTCAGCAATGAGCAATCTGAATTGAGACTAAGGTCCTTGATCGTCGTTGTCGTTGTCCGGGTTGATTTTATAGGACCTGGAACATTCTTCAAACTTGGAGATCTTTGCTGATATGCACTAGGCCTGCCAATTGTAGATATCAGAGACAGCTTATGCTTATACGGCGAATAACTTTCTGAACAAGTATCCAAATCTCCAGGCCTCATCTTTGGTGAACTCATTGACCTTGCTTTTGCCTTGGCAGATTCTGTTGCTGCCATGTAAGTTGGAACAACAGGAGAGCTGGAACAAAAGGATTTCTCATCCCCAAGTGAATTTTGCTTTCGATGAAATGATCTTCGTGGAGCTGCTGCTGATATTGGAGAATCAAGTCCTTCAATGTCGCACTGTCTCTGGAGACTTCTCAGTCTGAGACCTTTCCCTCTATGTAACTCTCTATGCTTTCTGTTTGGTGTCCAAATTGTGTCCAAATCTTCAAGTTCTTTGCTTTTCGAAACCTGAGTATCCACCCATTGCTCTAACCAGTATCTCCACCTTCCATTAACCTTGTTCTGTTCAGACTCTGCTGATTTCTACAAAAAAAAAAAAAAAAAAAAATCCAAAACTTGAGAGTTATAAATTATAATTCAACCTGGAGAAAAAACCTGAAACTGAAAAGAAGAGAAATTACCCGATGAGTAAACGCGTATTCCTTTATCCGTTCTCTCTTCATAATCGCTTCTTTCTTGCTCACAAACAATGCATCTGCTTCCTCCTTTGTCAGAACACTATCATCCCATCTTCTTTGACCATTTGAGTCCATCTGAAGAACACAGACCAGATTGAAAACAATGTTTTAGCAGGTTTTCAGTTGTTTGCACTACAAGTAACTGAAATTTTTATCTTTTTTATCACAACCCACCTTGATTATCTTGTCTCTCAAGGTTTGCAACTGTTTGCTATCATCATCATTTTCACCACAATGATGATTCCCCATTTGAAATCTCCTTGCACAGACCTGTGACTGGATATTAACAATGGATTGCAAGCACTTGAGAGTAGTTATAGCTTGTCGTCTCACGTTTCGTCCTCGAATAATTGCTTGTAGTCTCACTATCCCCTTCAATGCCCTCAAAGCTTTCTTTGCCTTCAACACATATATGTGATTCATTAGTCATTACCAGATCAATTATCCAAAAAAAAAAAAAAAAAAAAAAACCAGAATTTATCAATCGAACTTACAAGATAACCCCGGAAAGCTGTTTGGATTTTAATGGCTGCAAGTTCCAGGATCTGAGGGGAATCGATCCGGATTTCATGAACTTTTTCTGGGTCATCTTTTTTTTCTCTTCCACATTGATGGGTTGTTTGAGGTTTTCCAGTGAGCTTCACAACCTCAGCCGCGATCTGAGCGGCTGCCACAGCTGCTTCCGCGGCAGCAGCCGTGGCAATGGCTACAGTCAAAGCATGCTTGCTCTGTTCCTCCTCTGTTTCACTCACTGTTATGTCTTTTGACTGTGTAGGTGCTGTAATGGAAGCAAATCTTTTCACTTTTAGCCTTCCAAAAATCCATTTCCTTCTCTTCTCCTTCTGATAAATTATTGGTCACCACATCAAATCATACAACAATCAAATAATCAACAGTGAGAAATTATAAAAGTTTCAGTTAATTTTGTTTTACCTTTTCAGGCTTGGAATTTGTGTCTGAAATGAAGAGTCTCTTTAACAAATTGAACCAGCTCTTCTTCTTTGCCATTGCACAACCATCAATGAAATTAAAGATCTACAAAATAAACAAAACAAAACAAAACTGAGATATCAAATGTCACAATTGTTTTTAAATGCTATTTTTACATCAGAATAGAAACCAAAGCAAAAACAAACCACTTACCTATACCTTCTAGATTCTCGAGAGATGCAGTGAATGTCAGACAAGACTCACCGCTTCGAAGAGATCGGTTCTTGGAAACTTGGGTGGTCACAGCTTTTGTAATGAATTCACATTAAAACTATTTGTTTATTGTGACAAATACCAAGACCAATATCAGAGAATTTTTCTTGGAAAACTGACACTATAAACACCCAAAAAATAAAAAAAAGGTTCATCAACTGATGAAGAAAATCTAGCTGGTATGTTTGTTTATCAACTCCAATCATTCATCATCATTTTCATTTTTTTGTGGGGATTTTTGATTAAAGCACTGTTGAGAAAATTAATAAAAAATGAAAATAAATGGAAGGAGCATTTGGGTTTTCATGGAGGAAAGCTCCTTGATGAATAATGAGAAAGTGTTTTTGAGCTTCATGGGTCCTCACCATTATCTTTTTCCCACCCTCACTTTTCTCCTCTGTTGCAGACATCTTCATATGGATGTTGGGTGCAAATTTACTAAGTTATCCTTGAGAGGAACTTATCATACAAGAGCAACTCATGCTGTATGAACAGTATGATGAAGATTGATCAAATCATCATAAATCTCTCCACTAAAAGCTCTATAAAAATTATCAGAAACCTCTTCACTATATGGGAGATGTTTGTCTATTTTTCAAACGAGACAGATCTATTCGTAATCAGTTTGAGCTTGAATGAAACACTTGTCTAAATGAGAGGAAAAAAAATGAACATCTTGATCATGTGATGTCTTTTATATTTAGATTTCTTAAGATTATGAACAGATTGACAAAAAGTCAGACTATAAGAGAATTTGAACTCTAAAATTTATCCATATGATAATTTATCCGTGAAAGAATCATGATGGTGATATGGGGGATATTGGTGTCTTTTCCATGAAACCATGAATGGCATTATTTGCCTTTGGGCTTAATGTCAAAATAGCTTTCCCTATCAGAGAAATATAGACCATTCCTCATACAATAAGTACAAGGAGAAGCTGTTATCTGTGCATATACACACTTTGAGGAAGAAAGGGAGAAAGAAATTATTGAGGGAAGTGGGGGAGTCATAGTGGTGCAATTAATGAGAGAATGTGAAGAATACAACAAAGCAGCCTTGTGTTGCAAGGGAGAAATACAGCTGTTAAAGGGCCCCAACCACAAAGACTACTTCTTTATAATTCTACACGTCTCTAACACCTTCCTTTTTTATTTATTTATTTAAAGAATATGAATAATTATCTATTACAAGTCTTTAATGGCCAAATCCATTTGTATATCCAATAAAATTCTACCACTTATGAAATTTTATCTGAGGTGTAAGTGACATTTCACTTCATATACAGTTTGGATTAGGGGTGGGCACAAAAATCGAAACCGAATTGAACCAAACCGAACCGAAAAGGGTGTTTTGTTCGGTTCATAGCTTCTATTCGGTTCAAACCGATTTAAAATTTGAAAACCGAATTAAATTCGGTTCGGTTTCGGTTTTGAACATACAAAACCGAACCGAACCAAACCAAATAAATTGAATTATCTTAATTATTCAATTTTATTATGGACTGTTTGTCGATGATGTTTTGTTTTGGACTACATTATATACTACATTTTTTGAATTCTATTTTATAGAAGTTATGAAGATTTTATATTTTGATTGAGTATGTAGACCGAATATGATTGAAATTTTAGATTTGGATTGAAAAGTTGGGTTGTATTTTGTTTAAATTATTTCTTACATATTATGTTTTCTTAAAAAGTTTAAGCCTAAATGACAAAAAAAACAACTTAAAGGTCCAAATAAAAACATATAAAAAAAAAATCTTCAAAGCCCAATAGGCCCAAAACCGAATTGAACCGAACCGAGATAAAGGTGTTCGGTTCAATTCGGTTTTCAGGTTCAAAATGTTTCAAACTGATTCACATTTTCAAAAACCGAATATATGTCGATTCAATATAGTTTTGGCCAAAACCAAACTGATCCGATCCCTGCCCACCCCTAGTTTGGATATTCACTCTTACACTATCGGAAAAAAAAAAAAAACTCTATATATATTCTTATAAAATATGCTAATGTAATGGTTTTATTTATTTATTTATTTATTATTTATTTAATTATTTTTTAAAATAGCTATGTAATGAGGTTGTATGTGTATGTAATTGAGGTTTTTTTTTTCTCTCTCTCTCTTGTCTTTGATCATCATATGCATATGCTACTTGCATATATAATTTAAGGCCAGTATTATTATTGTTATTGCTCTTTGAATGGTAAGAATGATGATGTTTGACAATGTGTAAATGATTTGATATCTCCTGCATATGAATGCATTTTCTATTTTCTGATAACAACAAAAATGAATTTTAAGAAATCATCATTCAACAATACAAAATCAGTGATGGAAATGGCATATATTTAGACCCTCTTCAGCTTCAGCTGGAAGCTCATTGACCAACAATATGATTGCTATAAGTAAATAAAATAGATAAACAAATTAACACTTCCAAGATTTTCCATTCCAAAATTTGTATTATTCAGCGGTTTTTATCTTTAAGCAAAATTGTAATATTATAGATTTAATTCATTTTTAATATGAGTCATCTAATTTCATGTGTGGTTCAGATATTCATTCTCACAATAATGAAAGAAAACTTTTCACGTATACTTGTAAAATATGCCGGAGGAACTCGAACCTAACACACAATGTGATGAGGTTGTATGTTTATCTAATTGAGGATTTTATTCTCTATAGGCTTTGATCATCATATGCATATCAGGCTATCAGCATATGCTACTTGCATCTTATTTTTTAGGCCTGTATTATTATTATTCTTATTGCTCATTGAATGGTAAGAATAAATGAATAATAGTGTTTGACAATGTATATGATTTGATCTCTCCTATATATGAATGCATTATCTGATGGATATATAGGTGATAGATGAAAAATTTAGGGCTTGGGTAAATGATTCCCAAGTCAGTTGATCGAATCCTACCAATTGCAAAAACTTCATATAAAAAATACCTGGTTTAGATAGGTGGATAGTTAGATAATGTAAAATAAATAAAAAAAAAAAAAACTATAATTTTGAAGAAATCATCATTCAACAATACAAAATCAGTTTTCCTAAAAAAAAAAAAAAAAAAAAAACAGAAAAAAAAAAGGCAATGATATAAGTGGCATTTAGACCCTCTTTTAGCTTCATCTAAAAGCTCATTCACCAACATGATCACAATAAATTAACAAATTAACAATTTCAATACTTTAATTTCCATTCCAAATTTTGTATTATTTTACGGTTTTTATCTTTTAGCGAATTCTTAATATTATAAATTTAATTGATCTTTTGTCATCTAAATGCCTTCAAACATTATAAGAAATATGAAAAATAAAAAATAACTACATATTCGATCCGTCGTCGACAAACCAGGTGATATATATATATATCTATAACATACTACCTATTTTTAAAGAGAAATTATATCTTCAACATGTTTTAAAATGTCTAGCCAACACAAATTCCATGTCAAATTGTATGTTATAAAAAATGTGGACTAGCAATAACAAATTAACATGAAATTGCATGTTTTATCAACAATATTTCAATGTCTAATTAAGTGCTATTGATCCACATGTTCCTACAAATTTCCACACCCAATGTTCCATGTCTTGATAAGTATAAGTTATAGTTTTCTAGCCCAAGTTAGCTAGGATATCTTTTACTTACATCAATTATGTAACAAAAAAATAAAAAATGAAATAAATTATTGCCAACTTTTTGAAAATGACATGTGATTATTTTATCTGTATTTTTTATTTCATAAAAAATCATACCTTCCATGTGATATATTACTTAAATAAATAAATAAAAATTGACAGTTTTCAATAATAAAAGCGATAGTCACATTATCCAACATTTATGTATTGTGTCTCCTCATTTTGGCTAAACCGATGAATGTCACTATCAAAATTCAAAAGCAAATAATATATTAAAGGTTTTAAAATTAAATAAAATAAATATTTGTTCAATAAAAGAATAAATGAAATAAAGGAGCACTCATAACATAATTTATAATTATTAGTTCAAAATATTAATGTAACTTTTTTTTTTATAAATAATATTAATGTAAGTTTTATATAGTTAAAAAAAATAATGTAAAGTTTGATGAGTATAAAAGAAAAGTTATGACTTTTTTTTTAATTTTAAAAATACATATCAATATAATTCTTCTAATTTAATCTTAATTTATATTACACGATTCAATTTTAAATCCGAGACTATGATGAATTAGAAAAAATATATTAATTTTCATTCTAATTTTTACTAGATTTAGCATAAACTTTAAACAACAACTTTGCAATAACACTAAACACTTTACTACTGTAATTATCAATTCTTTTTCTTTTATTCTCACCTTAATGTTAAACACACTCAACTAAATTAAAATTAATACACAATTAAATAATATAAATGAGGAAAATACAAAGGGTTTGATGAGGAAATACATACAAAGCAAAGAAAATTAAAAGTTACCAAAGCTAATCGATTATAATTATGATTTTGCTACCATACATGACCCGATATTAATTGATAAAATTATAACATTTACTCAATCGATTGTACTCATCGAAAGTAGTTTTGGGTTCTCCTAACTTTTTTTTTTAAAAGAATACTTATGTTTGCTTATGTAATGTTTTAATATCTAGGTATCACTAAATTACTAAAATCTCATCAAAAAATAAGACAGATCAAGAGAGAATTCAAACTCAATTATAAAAGATTAAAACCGATAATAAGAATATGATTTTAGCTATAATATAGAAACTGTATGATTGCAGGTGCAGTTATGTGAGAGAGGATTATTATTCGTTAATTTTTATTTATTTAAATTTAAAATTTCTGATTTTTATAAACTCTTAGATTAAAATTTAATGACTAATAACAATTCTGTAACTATACTGGAATCGTATAGAAGCCGTGCCTGAACCCGAACCGTAAGACTATAAAAGAGAATCTGAACTCATTTATGGAGTTATCCTAAATTCCTAATAGCTTGTGTAGGAAGCCTAATTTTCTAATTTTGTGTATTAATTATGAAAAATAAAAAGAAATATAAAATAAAAAACAAAATAAATGGTAGTTAAGTCAACAGAGTACTGAGTACATATAAAAGAAAAGAAAACGTGTCTGCAAATGTTACCGTATCCAACATCGAACTCAAACACTCACTCAAGATTGATTTTTGTTTTGTTTTTGTTTTGGATTCTATATGTCAGTCGGTTCCAATTAGATTTTCTCAGTTGCGTAAAGTTTCTCTCTTTTATTAAACAAATCTGATTCTTCTTTTCGAAACCTAATTTAATCTAATCTAATTGTTCTTATCTCTTTGTGAATTGCTTTGTTGTATTCAAATGAATAGAGGTGACACTTTGAATTGAGTGTTGGGTTTTCAATGGGTAGCTGGAGAAATCGACCCCCTCGAAGGTTTTTCAATCGACAGAGATCTCCCAAGTCATATCCTCTTGACTTAAACTTTTCTTCTCCTGGTAATTATTATTATTACTTTTTTGTTTTCTTTTGTTTTTCGAGAATTTTGATCTTTAATTTGAACTGGGTCGTGCCACAATTGGTGTTGTGTTGATATTGCTTGGTGGGTTTGAACTGAAATTGTCTATTTGTTCAATTATCGGATTGATTCAGTGTTTTTTATATTGTTGTTGCTGTGAAATTTTTGGTGAAGACAAGAAGTTGGAAATTTGGAATTGATCTGGGTATGAATTTGGAGATAAATTGTTGAAGATTGTTTTAGTCATGTATGTTGTTTGGTTTATTAGCTAGTTTATAAAATGATACGGTTCGCGCTTAGAGGGGAATTTTTGATTTTCTTAGTCATATTGGACTTATGTTATTCCTATTGCATCCATTGTTGGAGTTTGCTTGTACCAATTTTGGAAATCAAGATTCAATACGAGTGTAAGTGTGATTGGAAATCAAGATTCAATACCATTTTTGGAAATTGCCATGTTGGCTCAGAATAAATATGCGATTGGATATGGTTTATATTCGATACTAATGTCCATAGTAGCATTCTGTATTTGTAACTTTGCTTTTTGATCATGTCATTCAAATCTATAACTTCCATTCTAGGATTTTCGTAAAAGCATGAGGCAAATTAATTGACACTCTTTTACGTGATCATGGTTCAATTGTCCGAGAATGTTTGGATGAAGACAATAAAAGTGAGAATCATGTAGTTTCTGGTCACATGATTTGCTGTCTAATAAGTAATTTTACTATATGCTTCATAGTTAACTTTTTTCTTTCCTTAGGATATACATTGGATGGAACAGCTAACCTTTTCCTTCCTATCATTGTGTTGATGGTATAATATTCTATCAAGTCAAATAGGCCACCGTTCTGCCATCTAATAAATGTGCAGCTTTGCATACATGTAAAACAGGTATACCAATCGTACAACAGACAGGTTTGATGGATGATTGTCCGGATAGTTACATCCTGGTACTAAATGGGTCTAACAGTAGGGATTGAATTCGAATTCTTGGTAATTTGGTTTCAAATTGGTAAATTCTAAGTCAATTGTCTATGTTAACTTGATTCCCTTCAGCCTTGAATTCATATTGGTCTTGCGTTATAAGTGTGATTGTTGATTTATGCTATAGGTGGCTCATTTCAAATGATATTCTATCAAAAAGATGCGTTGGGTTATAAGAGAGAGTTGAATCTATAATTAGATTAAATTTATAAGTTAAGTTCTATGGAGTTATAACTCGTTGAGACAAATAACTTGTCACATTTCAATATGGAGGTGAGATTCTGTGCATAAATTAATGCACCCTAGAGTGTATCGGACTAATAATCTCATATAGGTTTGTTAACAAAAAGTATAATTGCAATTTGCAAATAAATTGTTTTGACTAATGAACTCGTGCCTAATTTTGAATAAAGTATAAACCCCCTGGTGACCAAACAATATGAGGATACGGATAATGTTTGAATACTTTAATAGTTTAGCTCTAGTGATAGTGTTTGAATGTGTGAACTGCCATTTTAACTCCCTCCTTTTCATTTAAATATCAAGGCGACAATTTATATCTACTATTTGGTCTTTAATACACAGTTTATAATGGTGTATGGGTTTATATTTTCTAAATTTTCTTTCTTTTGTAGGATTTCGTGAAGATGGTGTACCTTTCTGGGAGAAAAAATTCTGCACTTTGATTGGGAGAGTACCATGGCAGAAGATTGTGGATACTAAGAAGTTTATGTATGGCAGTAATGTACTTGATTGGAATGACTTAGCTGGCAAAGAAGCATTTCAAAATGCAAAAAATCGCTTTTGGGCAGAGATCAATAGCTTGCCCTGTGACATCTCTCTCCCAGATCCAGATATCTATATTGATGAAATAAATTGGAATCCTGATATTGATCTTGAACTGATTAGAGACTTAGACTCTGCATACTTTGCTCCGGAGGAAGGAGAAAACGATGGGAAGTTTGGTTGTGGACACAAAAATTATAGAGACTTTACAAACGATTTTCCTAAAGGGTGCAGTGAAAATTCTGGTATCAATAACAATCCTTGGGAGGGTAATGACAATATGCAGGGTAGTGGTGCTTTCAATGATGGAGCACAGGGAGGTTGGAACCAGTTGGATCCTTGGGAGGGTAACGACAATATGCAGGGTAGTGGTGCTTTCAATGATGGAGCACAGGGAGGTTGGAACCAGTTGGATCCTTGGGAGGGTAACGACAATATGCAGGGTAGTGGTGCTTTCAATGATGGAGCACAGGGAGGTTGGAACCAGTCGGATCCTTGGGAGGGTAACGTCAATATGCAAGGTAGTGGTGCTTTTAATGATGGAGCACACAGAGGTTGGAACCAGTCGGATAACGGTAATAAGGATGCGGAGAATTTAAAAACTGATGATAATCCTTGGGAGAGCACCTGTACCTGGGGCAATGAAGATGTACAGAATAAAGTTGCTCAGGGCTGGAACCAGTGGGATGATAATAATAATGTTTCAGAGAAATTAAATAATGATAATAATCCTTGGAAGAGCAGCTTTACATGGGGCGATGAAGCTGTAAGGGACAACGCATGGGGAAGTTGTGATGATAAGTTATGGGGTTCGAACCAGTGTGTAAACCATGCCAGTCGGTTTAGGAAATGGGATAATGGTGGCAAACATTGGGATGGAAGGGCTGGCTCTGGGAATAATTCTTCGTATTGGAGCCAGCAGAGGTCCTGGAAGTTTGATGGTGGTGACAATCCTGTGGCGCACAACTATATTCAACATAGCAAGACTCATCAAGATAGAGGATGGAGAGATTGCAGCCGGGGCAATGCATGGGGTTATAAACAGAGGGACAGTTCTTATAATGATCCCAGGAACTCGGAATGTGGATTAAGTGGTGGAGGTTGGAGAACCTGGAATGAGAATGGTCGGAAGAGGGAAGGTTCTCATCTAACTAGTTACAAAAGCTCAGGATATCAACGGGATCATAATCAAACTGGTCATAGCTGGAGGGCCAAGAATGCTAACAAGAGGGTCAGTTTTGCACTTTGAGTTGCCGGTGATGATACAACTTTTTGTTCCGGCCAAGTAACCTGTTCATTACTGATGTGATGGCTTTTGTCTGTGGCATCTTCTGTAGCTTGGTTTTGCAGAGACCATAAAGCTGTGATATTTTTTTGTTGTTGAAGTTTTTGTTCATGTAACTGAGGTCTAATTATGTGCCTGAATATATGAAATTAAGACAAGTCCTTTCTAGTTGTCTAATAGTAGGGATTTCATACCATTTATCTATTATTTCAATCTTTGATTGGTTTTGAATGCTTAAGATATAAACTACTCAAGTACTCATCAATGGAAGCTTTTATATTCATCTGAGAAATGGAGGAGACACCTCTGTCACTGTTTTAAAGAACATAAACTGCAAGAACGAAACTATTCTATGTTGTTTTTTTTTTTTTTTTTTCTGGAATCAAACTATGGAAAATGTGTACTTACATAAGATGAGACACTTTCAACTTTTAAGATTTATAAATAACCTAAAGAAGCACATCAATCTAGTTGTGTACTTCCATGTGATATCTGTTTCGTCCTGAAACCCTTCCGGACAAACCTGAATTTGTTGTATCCTTTTCGTCTTTGAATCCTCCCTGACAACTTCGATGTATCCTTTTCGTCATCAAACCCTTTCGGACAATCCTGCATTCGTTAGATCCTTTCATCACCGAACCCTTCCCTTGTATTCGTATACGGTGATTGATATCGGCAGGTCTCAGTAGGCCTCAGTTTCGCCGTCAATTTAAATAAAAATAAAAAAGAAAAAAGAAAAAAAGAAAAATAATAATAAACAAAAGAAGTTCAGTTCTGAAACCAAAGTACAAATCAAAGGCCTTGCTTCAACTTCAACTACAACAACAAAGTCCCACTGTACACTTTATTACAGCCGAAAATGCCGCCAAAACCCCCACAACCACCGCCAAAACCCTACTTCTTCTACGGCCACCGCAAGTCCTCTCAAAACAGACCCACTGTCTACGGTGGCTTCTTCTCCAATCGCTGCTCACTCAAAGACCCAGACTCCAAATCTCACTCTAACCAACCAGACCCCATATTCGACCTCCAAAAATGGGACCCCCACTACCTCCCCTCCCAAAATCGACCACCGCGATCCCAAACCCCGTCTCTCTCCCAATCGCAGCGCCTCTCCCCCATCGCCCGCTTCATCGTCGACTCATTCCGGAAGAGCCAGAGCGGTTGGGGCCCAGAGGTCGTGACCCAGCTCAACAAGCTCCGCCGCGTGACGCCGGACCTCGTGGCGGAGGTGCTCAAAGTCGAAAACAACCCCGTCCTTGCCTCAAGGTTCTTCCACTGGGCCGGCAAGCAGAAGGGTTACCGCCACACTTTCGCTTCCTACAATGCATTGACCTATTGCTTGAATCGAAACAAATTGTTTCGCGCTGCGGACCAGGTCCCCGAATTGATGGACTCCCAAGGTAAGCCACCCACCGAAAAGCAATTTGAGATTTTGATCAGAATGCATGCTGATTGTGGTAGAGGACTTAGAGTTAACTATGTGTATCGAAAAATGAAGAAATTTGGACTCGTGCCCAGTGTTTTTTTGTATAATAGGATCATGGACGCTTTAGTTAAAACCAATTATTTAGATTTAGCATTATCGGTTTATGATGATTTTAAAGCACACGAATTGGTTGAGGAGAGCATTACTTACATGATATTGATCAAGGGATTGTGTAAAGAGGGAAGATTTGAGGAAATGTTTGAGCTTTTAGGGAAAATGAGGGATAATTTATGTAAACCGGATGTGTTTGCGTACACAGCGATGATTAAGGTGTTAGTTTCGGAGGGGAATTTGGATGCTTGTTGTCGTGTGTGGGAGGAAATGAGAAAAGATATGGTGGAACCGGATGTGATGGCATACGTAACATTGATCATGGGGTTGTGTAAAGGAGGGAAAGTGGAGAGAGGGTATGAGTTGTTCAGGGAAATGAAAGAGAAGGGGATTTTAATCGACAGGGCAATTTACAGAGTTTTGGTTGATGGGTTTGTGGGAAAGGGTAAGGTTGGGAAGTCATGTGACTTATTGAAGGATTTGATGGATTCAGGGTACAGGGCTGATTTGGGGATATATAATTCTATTATTGGAGGATTGTGTAGCGTGAAGCATGTTTATAAGGCTTATAAGCTTTTTGAAGTTACGGTTCAAGATGGTCTTGAGCCGAACTTTGCTACTGTGAATCCCATGCTGGTTTGTTATGCAGAAATGGGGAGATTGGATGATTTCTGTAAGTTGCTTGAGCAAATGAAGAAGTTGAAATTTCCTGTGGTTGATGATCTTGAGAAGTTTTTTGAGTTTGTGGTTGGGAAAGAGGAAAGAATTATGATGGCTTTGGAAGTGTTTGAAGAAATAAAAGGGAAAGGTTTTAGTACCGTTGCAATATACAATATTCTAATGGGAGCTCTCCACAAGATTGGGGATGTGCAAAAGGCATTATCACTCTACGGTGAAATGAATGATCTGAATTTAGAACTTGATTCGTCGACTTTTAGTATTGCAATTCAGTGTTTTGTTGAAAATGAGGATATCCAGGAGGCTTGTGCATGTCATAATAAAATAATCGAGATGTCTCATGTTCCTTCTGTTGCTGCTTATTGTTCTCTGGCTAAAGGGCTATGCAAAATTGGAGAGATTGATGCAGCTATGATGTTAGTTCGTGATTGCTTAGGCAACGTTGCAAGTGGGCCCATAAAATTCAAGTACACCCTTACTATTCTTCATGTCTGTAAATCAGGTGATGCGGAAAAGGTGATTGAAGTGCTAAATGAGATGATGCAAGAAGGTTGCCGTCCTGATGAAGTTATATGTTCTGCTATAATCTCTGGTATGTGCAAGTATGGAACACTGGAAGAGGCAAGGAAAGTTTTCACAAATTTGAGAGAGCGCAAACTTCTAAGGGAAGCCAGTACAATTGTGTATGATGAAATATTAATTGAACATATGAAGAAGAAGACAGCAGACTTGGTGCTATCGGGATTGAAGTTTTTTGGTCTGGAATCCAAGTTGAAAGCAAAGGGTTGTATGCTGCTTCCGCGTTGAAATGGTGTATGCTCTGCTGAATCTGGCATGAATAATTATCCAACACTGGAAGGGGCAAGGAGAGTTGTCACAAATTTGAGATTTGAGAGGTTGAAAACTTAAAAAAAATCTCGGTGCTATCATGATTGAACTTTATCAGTATGTATTCAATGTTGAGAGCAAAGGGTTGTATCATGTATGCTGCTTGCTGTCTGGTGGAAGTGATAAAACAGGTACTGGCTTTTTAATTGCTTTGCTTCAATACTCACTAAGTGTTTCAGATAGCCCGAAATTGAAGTTGATTTGTCATGCAATAATTTTATGTAACCTTAATGTAGTACGGATCAGCTTTGTGGGGGAAGCAGTTGGATGTAAAAATCCTCAAGCCAGCAAATGGTACTGAAGCTCATTCATAGTTGCTGCATATGTTAGTGTAGTGTAAAATGAAGGAGATTAAGTACCAGAAAAATGAGCTGGGTTTGAAAGATAATTTTGTGCGGGAGATGTTTAACAAAGTTTGGAGACCAAAGACTACATTCAACTTGTTTGTTGTTGAATGATGAAGGTTTCAGGTAATAGTCTCTCTTATCCCCATAAGAGGCATGGGAGGGATGGGAAAGATGGCCCTAGTTCAATATCGTATTGAATATAATTGGGCGGGACATCATTATAAGGATATATTTTGACCGTTTTATAGTATAATAAATTGTGACCGCTATGTCAAAATTTGTCGCTCGGTATATGTTTTATTAAAGTGACTGCTCTTTCATTTTTCTATTCCTCCCTTGCGTTTTATTTTTAATGTTTGATCTGAATTTTTTTTATATCCTTTGATGTTTTATGCTATCACAGGCCACACCAGTCTATAATGGAGTGCTATTTTCTCACTTGAAATTGAATGATTTGTATACTGTTATTTTTATCTTGAAATAGAGTGATGTAAATAAATATCATATTATATCGTAAGATTCTCAGCTTCTTCAATTGATTTTTATTTTTATTTTTCAATTCTAAGTAAAAAAAAAAAAAAAAAAAAAAAGTTAAAAGTGTTTGATTTTCTTTTATTCTCTGAACCTTTCTCAATTCTAATTGTATGTAGCGTCTAGATGGACCTTTTTTTTTCTCCTGTTTAGTACTTCCCTATCTACTTTCATATTTTTATTATTTTTTATTTTTAAATTTCTTTTTTGGTGACAGCATCACTATCATTTTTGGACTCTACTATTTGATTTTTTTTTCTCACATCACACTCATCACTCACAAGTCACATCACCCATCTTCTTCACCCTTCTCTTTCATTTCTTTTATTTTTTTCTGCAAGTCTTCATACGAAAACAAACAATATCTATCTGTGGAGAAGTTGTTGGGTGCATCAGATGCACCATGCATCCCTCACCTAGATATTGCCACGTGAGCAAGATGCACCATGCATCTCTCACCCAGATGTTGCCATGTAAGCAATTTTGCTCACGTGGCAATATCTGGGTGAGGGATGCATGGTGCATCCCGTTGCATCCAAGTTTTAGTCCTATTTGTGAGCGTGAATATCGTGTGCATGAAGGTGTTGACTGTTACAATGCACCCACTTGACCATAAAATATATGTGAAATTTTTTATAATGGTACCAAAGAAATTGCAGCAAGTGATATGATATGTTTGAACCACAAGGTGGTCGCCTTGGTGGTCTAAGGCTTGAGATTAAAAACCCAAGTCTTTATTTCTACTCTTGACAATTACATTGTGGCCAGCCTTCAAGGCGTTTAGCTCTGTTGGTGGAAAGACAGATATGAAGTTAACATCAACGGTTCGAATCCTACCTAGGCGGGGGCGAGTTTTGATTTACCCATTTGCATCCTTGTGGGGCCAGGGGTGTGGGCCGGGGTTTCTTATTTGTCTTACTCTGCGAAACCAACATACAGACCACGACGAGTCACGCAGTTGGAGGATGACAGACAAATAGATGCCTGGACGAAGTCCGAAATTCTCGTAAAAAAAAAAAAAAAATGATATGTTTGATAACTTGGCATCCCTCAATTAATATCCCATGTTGTGATTGGGTCCACATGTGTATATATTATTTTAACTCGTGATACACGAAACAAGTTGATTTAAGTTGATTATTCCAACTATTCCACGTGTTTGACTGAAATTGACTAATAAAACAACGTCAATTTGTTGTGTGTTGCTTGTGGGGCACATATGCTTGTGTGGAAGACAATAATATAGTATATGGGCCTGTCCTGTAACGTTTTTCAAATCTGTTTTTGTTTTTGTTTTTATTTTTGTTTTTGTTTTTGTTTTTCGAAAATAAAAATAAAAATAAAAATGAAAACGGTGTTTTTGGTTTCAGTTTCGAAATCCAAAAACGCGTCTGGTAGCATATTCTGGAACCTGTATTCCAAATATGAAAACTTAAAAAATGCGTCTGGTAGCAAATCCTAGAACTTGTATTCCGAATAATTTATGGGCATAAAAAAAAAAAACAAAAAAAAAACAAAAAAATTCTGGGCAACATCTGAAATCAACATACCAACAAAATCAACACCAACATTTGAAATCCAAATCCAAATCAAAATACCAACAACACCAACATCTGAAATCAAAATCCATAACACTAAAAACCCATTCAAATCAAACAAAATACCATATTTTATTAATTAAAAATTCTGGAAATCTGAAAAATTTTCAAAAAATTTCCAAATTTCCTCTCTTAAGTAGATCGGAAAGAAGAAGAAGAAGCAGATATCGGCGGCCAAGGAGAAGAGATCGACGGCGATCGGGAGAACAAGAAGGGAGATCGGCGGCGAAGGAGAAGAGATTGACGGCGATTGGAAGAAGAAGAAGGAAGATTGGAAGAAGAAGAAGAGAGATCGGCGAAGGAGAGAGAAGCATGGGAAGAAGAAGAAGAAAAAGAGAGAAGCAAAGGAAGAGAACCTGATGGCTGTCGAGCAAGGGAAAAGAAGAAGAAAAAATGAAAAAAAAAAATAGTTTTTTATTTAGACTAAAAAACAAAATGAAAAACATCAAAAAAGTTGTTTTGGAAATTTTTCACTTTTAACATTGTTGTTGTTTTTGTTTTACAAATAAAATGAAAAACAAAATGGAAAACGATAACAAACGCGTATTCGAAATTGGATTTAGAAAACAAAAACAAAAACAAAAACAAAAACAAAAAGAGCCCTGTAAAACGATGCAAGACAGGCCCTAACATTATAGAAAAAAATTGTTAATTGATCATGAGTACTACTTGATTAGTGTCGACTAATAATAAGTTAGGTGATTTCGCTAGTGCTTTTCCATCTATCAATCACATAATTGTCACTTCATTAATACGCTTTGTCGTTTTATTGTAGGGAGGTGTGTGTAATTCTTCCCTACAATAATTCACATTATCTTTTGAATCAGACTACACTGGTTTGCAGAACAAATTCATTTCTCAAAAGTAATTTCACACTCTTGTTGGAAATCTCTAGCTTTCACAGAACATATCACATTTCTTCAGAATTTCCATAATTCCTTTGTTTCTTCTTCAACTCAACCATGTCCTTTATTGGAGAGACCCTTTTGTCTGCAGTTATCACTGCCCTGTTCGACAAGTTGTCTTCAACTGATCTGCTGCAGTTTGCGCGCCAAGAGCAGGTCGATGCTGACCTCCACAAGTGGAAGAAAATATTGGTGATGATTAAAGCAGTGCTTGATGATGCGGAGGAGAAGCAGACGAACGACCAGCTGGTGGAGATGTGGCTTGGCGACCTTAAGAAGTTGGCTTACGATGTGGAAGACATCCTTGACGAGTTTGCAACCGAAGCTTTCAGGAGGAAGTTGTTGGATGAACCTCAAGCAAGCACTGGTTTCAAGGTACGTAAGCTCATTCCTACTTGCTGCTCTGGTTTTAATCCTCGATCTCTCAAGCTCAACTCTGCCATGGCGTCCCAAATAAAGGAGATCACTACCAGATTGCAAGACATTGTAGAACTCAAAAACAGCTTTGGTTTTATAGAAAATTCGGGAGCGAGATCCAACCGAGCCATATACCAGAGACCGCCTGCAACCCATTTGAATGAGCCTCACATTTATGGTAGAGAGAAAGATAAAGATGCAATACTTGAATTGTTGTTCAAGGATGATTCTGCTAGAGTCTCTGTTATTTCTATACAAGGCATGGGAGGCTTGGGAAAGACAACTTTGGCTCAACTTGCCTACAATGATGTTAGAGTCAAAGATCGTTTTGATATCAAAGCATGGGCTTGTGTATCGGAAGATTTTAATATTGTTCGCATAACAAAAGCAATTCTACAGTCCATAGCTTCTACGACTCATGATGTTGATGATCTAAGTATGCTTCACGACAAACTGAAGAGGGAACTATCAGGAAAGAAATTTTGTATTGTTTTGGATGATGTTTGGAACGAGAATTACGAGGAATGGACAATCTTTTGTCGTCCTTTTGAAGCCGGCTCTTTTGGAAGTAAGATTGTTGTCACAACCCGTAATCACGGTGTCTCATCAATGGTAGGCACTTTCCCAGCCTATCAATTGGAAGCATTATCAAATGATGATTGTTTGTCTATATTTACTTATCATTCTTTGGGAAAAATGGATTTCAATGAGCATCAAGATTTATTGGAAATTGGTGAGAAGATAGTGAAACGATGCAAAGGCTTGCCTTTGGCAGCAAAAACACTTGGAGGTCTCTTGCGTGGTAAAATTAACTCTAAGGACTGGAATGATGTGCTAGAAAGCAATATGTGGAGTTTACCAGAAGAGAAGAGTGGTATTATTCCAGCACTTAGAGTAAGCTATTACTATCTTCCCTCACATGTAAAAAGATGTTTCACATATTGTTCATTATTTCCAAAGGATTATGTATTTCATAAGGAGGAGTTAATTTTATTATGGATGGCTGAAGGTTTCTTGCAAACTAATAGTACCGAAAAGCAGGCCGAAGATTTAGGTGAAGAGTACTTTGATGACCTACAATCCAGGTCATTTTTCCAACGATTAAGAAATGATGCATCAGGGTCTGTGATGCACGATTTTAGCACTGCTGATTGGTTTGATATGCACGATTTTAGCAATGATAGGTTTGTGATGCATGATCTTATCAATGATCTCGCTCAATGGGCTGCTAAAGATTTTTACACTAGGATTGAGAATCTGCGAGAAGGTGAGAGGCAATGGAAAATTTCAGAAAATCTTTGTCATTTAGCTTGCCTAATTGATAGATCAAATTATGACAACTTTAAAGAGTCTGGGGCCTTCAATAAGATGAAAAGGGTGCGAACCTTCTTAGCATTATCACCACTTCTTTGGTTTCATGATGATTTTAATGATTTTCTTTGTATGGTGCTTCAACTACAATGCTTAAGGGTGTTATCTTTGAAACTATATCCCATTATCAAGCTACCAAATTCAATTGGTGATATGAAACTTCTACACCACCTTGACCTTTCTTACACTAAAATAGAGTTTTTACCTGATTCTATTAACAAACTTTATAATTTAGAAGAACTTATATTAAGAAAATGTCGTCATCTAAAGAGATTGTGTTCAGATATGGGAAACCTATTCAAGTTGCGCCACCTCAATGTTTCTGGTGTAGACCAGTTGGAAGCAATGCCTTTAAGAATCGGTAAATCAACTAGTCTTCGAACATTACAGCGTTTTGTTGTGGGTAAAGACATGATATCCGGGTTAAAAGAATTGAAAGATTTGAAACATCTTCAAGAAAGGCTTCACATATCAGGGTTGGAGAATGTGAATGATTTTGTGGATGCTGAGAATGCCAACTTAAATGGCAAGGATGGCCTTAAAGATATACAGCTGGAATGGACTTCCATCAACGATGTTTCAAATGAGAAAGAAATTGCAGCCCAAGTGCTTGAGAAGCTAAGACCATGTCAAAAGCTTGAAAGTCTCCATATTAGGGGTTATCGTGGTACACGATTTCCTCGGTGGTTAGGCCATACTTCTTTGTTGAGCTTAGTGAGCCTAACATTTGAAGACTGCAAAAACTATGCTTCTTTTCCATCAATTGGGCAACTATCCTCACTTAAGAAATTAGTGATCCGAAATATAGATGGAATAGAGAGCTTGGGTCAAGAATTTTATGGACATGGTTACTACTCTAGGGCACCTTTCCAATCTCTAGAGGAATTCACTATTGAGAGTTTGCAAGACTGGAAAGATTGGTTTCCTTGTGGATCTGGTAGAAATGTTGAAGCATTTCCTCACTTGCAGAAGCTTTCAATTAGGAAATGTTCTAAATTGGAAGGAAAATTGCCGGAACATCTTCCTTCATTGAAAAGCCTTTTGATTGATGATTGTGAGCAATGGATGGTGTTTGTTCCAAGGCTTCCAGAAGACTGCACCATACAAATTGCTAATTGCAAGGAGGTGGTGCTAAGCAGTATCAAAGACTGCAGCTCACTAAGCTCGATGGTTCATCTTCTTTCTGGTATTTCAAGTCGCATGTTTCTAGCAGAAGGGTTTGCACAAGGGTTCTCGAAAGTAGAGAAACTAGATATTGTTGCATATGACGAACCAACATCTTTCTTGAAAAGTGGAAATTATTCATTACTAGAATTTAAAACATCAATGAAGTTGTATTTTAAAATTGGTCCCCGTCTGTCCTCATCGGATGAAGAAATGCTACATCAGCAAGAGTTGCCTGGAAGATGTCAGTATCTGATATTGGAAGATTGTCAAGACCCTGTGAAGCTAGAGCAAGCATTGCAAAGCCTTAGTTTCCTTAGAGGAATATCCATAAAATGTTCCAAGGAAATTAAATTCTTCCCGGAGACTGGTTTGCCTTCCCAGTTGAGATTCATCGACATCGATAAATGTGATGCATTGCAGTCTTTGCCGATGGCATGGATGCACAGCAGCAATACAAATCTTGAAGAATTGTCAATTAGATTCTGTGATTCTTTGACATGCATTTATAGAGTTCAGCTACCTCCAAATCTGAAGAAGTTGGTGATTGGCTATTGCTCTAATTTACTGAGTGTGTTGGATGAGGAGGACGTTTCAGGTAGTCGTAACAACGCCTCTTGTCTTGAGCACTTGACAATTTATTCTTGTCCATCTCTCACATCCTTATGGTCAAAAAGCAACGAGCTACCCAAGGCTCTGAGATACCTTTCTATTAGAAAATGCTCAAAGCTGGAGTCAATAGCAGAAGGTTTCCATGATAACACGAAGCTGGAAGAACTCTACATAGGTGATTGTGAGAAACTAGAGACTCTACCGAGCGGCATCAACAATCTCACCTCTCTTCGAAGTTTGGCATTAGTGAAGTGTCCAGGCATAGTATCCTTTCCAGAGGGTGGCTTTCCCACAAGCCTTACATCACTTACAATTACACATAAGAAGATGTGTAAGTCATTGTTTGAGTTGGGGTTGCACAGACTTACCTCTCTTGAAAAACTCAGAATTAAGGGAGGATGTCTTGACGTGATGTCCTTTCCACAGGAGGAGATAGGAATGATTCTTCCTATCTCTCTAAAGTCACTGCATCTTAAAGATTTTCCGAATCTGGAACGCATATCCTCCACTATTCAAAACCTTATTTGTTTGGAAAAGCTGTATTTCTACAAGTGTCCTAAGCTCAAACATTTTCCTGAGAATGGCCTCCCTCAGTCACTTCAAAGATTATATATTAACAAATGTCCTCTGTTGGAAGAAAGGTGTCAAAAGGATACAGGACTGTATTGGCCCATGATAGCCCACCTACCTCGCCATAAATAATATTTGGAATATTCTGATTTCGAAAACGTGATTTCGATTGGAGGAGGCTTATAAAGGGAGATTCCAACAAAGCCAAAGCTGCGCTTTTAGGTGGACTGAAGGATTACATCAAAGTCGTTTGGCAGAACAGACGTATTGTTTTCAATAGCTTCGGTACAACTACAATGCTGATTTAGCTGTCTTGAAAAATCTCTGGTAAGTATGGTTTGACTATCATTAATTAAGTTACTTGTTATGATATTTTCACAATGTTGAAATATGTTTTTTCTGATATTTTCTTTCTTATCTCATGTGGTAAGGCATGGATGTTCTTTTCAAAATGGATATTGCTAGTGATCTAGTGGATTGGCAGGGTTCCATTGCACAGAGATGACACCACAGAATATGCTTTGAAAAATTGTGCATTATGTGTTCATATAAATGATGGTTGTGAGATTGGTGTGTTTTTGGTACAAGGTAAGTTTCACCTTCACAAAGTCTCGTTTCCTTAATCTGGTAGTTTGGTGGTTATGATGCATGTTTATTTCTATCATTATCAGGCGTATACAAGTCAAGCTGTCACGATGGCAATGCTAGTTCAGACAACCGGAGACGACACACATTTCAATAGTTGATCAAGACTCAAGACACGGTGCTGTAAAAGATGGTTTATAGTAAGACTTACCAAGCATGTTTAAGCTGACTTGTTAACACATTCACTGGATTAAATTCTTTCTGTTGTTTATGAAGGATTGACTTGTAGAAAAGTTTCGACAAAAGTGAGAGAGGTATCTGGTCCATTATAGCACACTTATCTGACGATGTATCTGGTTACGCTACATCAGAAGAAGAGGACTGATTCTGTTTGATTTCAAATAACCAAGGTATGTCAATTTCCAATCATATGCATGCAACTAATATTTATATCCACCCCTTTTCTATTCTTATTTATTTTACTTTCCATTATCTCTGGATTCAACAGGAACTTACAAGATTCTTCCCTTCCATTTGAAATTTTGAATGATCCCAGGAACTCGGAATGTGGATTAAGTGGTGGAGGTTGGAGAACCTGGAATGAGAATGGTCGGAAGAGGGAAGGTGCTCATCTAACTAGTTACAAAAGCTCAGGATATCAACGGGGATCATAATCAAACTGGTCATAGCTGGAGGGCTAAGAATGCTAACAGGAGGGTCAGTTTTGCACTTTGAGTTGCCGGTGATGATACAACTTTTTGTTCCGGCCAAGCAACCTGTTCATCACTGATGTGATGGCTTTTGTCCGTGGCATCTTCTGTAGCTTGGTTTTGCAGAGACCATAAAGCTGTGATATTTTTTTGTTGTTGAAGTTTTTGTTCATGTAACTGAGGTCTAATTATGTTGCTTCTTGCATGCTATTTACTCAACACCTGAAAATATGAAATTAAGACAAGTCCTTTTCTAGTTATCTAATAGTAGGGATTTCTTACCAATAATCTAGTACTGTATTTCAATCTTTGATTGGTTTTGAATGCTTAAAATATAAACTACTCAAATACTCTTCAATGGAGGAGACACTTCTGTCACTGTTTTAAAGAACATAAACTGCAGGGACAAAACTATTCCATGTTGTTCCTTTTCTGGAATCAAATACTGAGATGAGATGAGACACTTTCAACTTTTAAGATTTATAATTAAACTAAAGAAGCACATCAATCTAGTTGTGTACTTCCCTGTGATATCTGTTTCATCCTGGAACCCTTCCCGACAACCCTGCATTCGTTGTATCCTTTTTGTCATCAAACCCTTCCGGACAATCTGCATTCGTTAGATCCTTTTTGTTCCCGAACCCTTCATGACAACCCCGTATTTGTATGCGGTGATTGATATCGACAAGCCCCGGTTTTATTGTCAATTTTAAGAAAAAAAAAAAGAAAAAATGATAAAAAAACAAAAGAAGTTCAGTTCTGAAACCAAAGTACAAATCAAAGGCCTTGCTTCAACTTCAACTACAACAACAAAGTCCCACTGTACACTTTATTACAGCCGAAAATGCCGCCAAAACCCCCACAACCACCGCCAAAACCCTACTTCTTCTACGGCCACCGCAAGTCCTCTCAAAACAGACCCACTGTCTACGGTGGCTTCTTCTCCAATCGCTGCTCACTCAAAGACCCAGACTCCAAATCTCACTCTAACCAACCAGACCCCATATTCGACCTCCAAAAATGGGACCCCCACTACCTCCCCTCCCAAAATCGACCACCGCGATCCCAAACCCCGTCTCTCTCCCAATCGCAGCGCCTCTCCCCCATCGCCCGCTTCATCGTCGACTCATTCCGGAAGAGCCAGAGCGGTTGGGGCCCAGAGGTCGTGACCCAGCTCAACAAGCTCCGCCGCGTGACGCCGGACCTCGTGGCGGAGTGCTCAAAGTCGAAAACAACCCCGTCCTTGCCTCAAGGTTCTTCCACTGGGCCGGCAAGCAGAAGGGTTACCGCCACACTTTCGCTTCCTACAATGCATTGACCTATTGCTTGAATCGAAACAAATTGTTTCGCGCTGCGGACCAGGTTCCCGAATTGATGGACTCCCAAGGTAAGCCACCCACCGAAAAGCAATATGAGATTTTGATCAGAATGCATGCTGATTGTGGTAGAGGACTTAGAGTTAACTATGTGTATCGAAAAATGAAGAAATTTGGACTCGTGCCCAGTGTTTTTTTGTATAATAGGATCATGGACGCTTTAGTTAAAACCAATTATTTAGATTTAGCATTATCGGTTTATGATGATTTTAAAGCACACGAATTGGTTGAGGAGAGCATTACTTACATGATATTGATCAAGGGATTGTGTAAAGAGGGAAGATTTGAGGAAATGTTTGAGCTTTTAGGGAAAATGAGGGATAATTTATGTAAACCGGATGTGTTTGCGTACACAGCGATGATTAAGGTGTTAGTTTCGGAGGGGAATTTGGATGCTTGTTGTCGTGTGTGGGAGGAAATGAGAAAAGATATGGTGGAACCGGATGTGATGGCATACGTAACATTGATCATGGGGTTGTGTAAAGGAGGGAAAGTGGAGAGAGGGTATGAGTTGTTCAGGGAAATGAAAGAGAAGGGGATTTTAATTGACAGGGCAATTTACGGAGTTTTGGTTGATGGTTTTGTGGGAAAGGGAAAGGTTGGGAAGGCATGTGACTTATTGAAGGATTTGATGGATTCAGGGTACATGGCTGATTTGGGGATATATAACTCATTAACTCTATTATTGTAGGATGGTGTAGCATGAAGCATGTTTATAAGGCTTATAAGCTTTTTGAAGTTAAGGTTCAAGATGGTCTTGAGCCGAACTTTGCTACTGTGAATCCCATGCTGGTTTGTTATGCGGAAATGGGGAGAATGGAAGATTTCTGTAAGTTGCTTGAGCAAATGAAGAAGTTGAAATTTTCTGTGGTTGATGATCGTGCGAAGTTTTTTGAGTTTGTGGTTGGGAAGGAGGAAAGAATTACGATGGCTTTGGAAGTGTTTGAAGAAATAAAAGGGAAAGGTTTTAGTACCGTTGCAATATACAATATTCTAATGGGAGCTCTCCACAAGATTGGGGATGTGCAAAAGGCATTATCACTCTACGGTGAAATGAAGAATCTGAATTTGGAACTTGATTCGTCAACTTATTGTATTGCAATTCAGTGTTTTGTTGAAAATGAGGATATCCAGGAGGCTAGTGCATGTCATAATAAAATAATCGAGATGTCTCATGTTACTTCTGTTGCTGCTTATTGTTCTCTGGCTAAAGGGCTATGCAAAATTGGAGAGATTGATTCAGCTATGATGTTAGTTCGTGATTGCTTACGCAACGTTGCAAGTGGGCCCATAAAATTCAAGTACACCCTTACTATTCTTCATGTATGTAGATCAGGTGATGCGGAAAAGGTGATTGAAGTGCTAAATGAGATGATGCAAGAAGGTTGCTATCCTGATGAAGTTATATGTTCTGCTATAATCTCTGGTGGAAGTGATAAACCAGGTACTGGCTTTTTAATTGCTTTGCTTCTATACTCACAAAGTGTTTCAAATAGCCCTAAATTGAAGTTGATTTGTCATGCAATAATTTTATGTAACCTTAATGTAGTATGGATCAGCTTTGTGGGGGAAGCAGTTGGATGCAAAAATCCTCAAGCCAGCAAATGGTACTGAAGCTCATTCATAGTTGCTGCTTATGGTAGTGTAGTGTAGTGTAAAATGAAGGAGATTAACTACCAGAAAAATGAGCTGGGTTTGAAAGATTATTTTGGGCGGGAGACGTTTAACAAAGTTTGGAGACCAAAGACTACATTCAACTTGTATGTTGTTGAATGAAGAAGGTTCAGGTAAGAGTCTATCTTATCCTTATAAGAGGGATGGGAGGGATGGGCAAGATGGCTCTAGTTCAATATCGTATCGAATATAATTGGGTGGGACATGCATATCACATCATTATCAGGATAAATTTTGTCCGCTTTGTAGTATAATAAATTGTGATCGCTATGTCAAATATAATTTTGTCATGTGGTATGTTTTATTAAAGTGTGGTCTCTTTCATTTTTCTATTTCTTCCTTGCGTTTTATTTTTTATGTTTGATCTGAATTTTTTATCTAATCCTTAGATGTTTTATTCAAAATTCAAACATCTACTTTATTAAATTCATAAAACATATACAAAGATGTGAATCGTTATAAAATTTAAACAAAAGAAAATCTCACTTGATATGAAACAACTGTATTTACATCATGAGATGTAAGATGTAAGATGAGATGTAAAATGATGAGATGTAAGATGTAAATTGTGTGTGACTTTGTATTGTTCATTCACATCATGCCATATGGTATGGATGTAAATATAATTGTGCGATTGGCCAGTTATGTCATATGCATTATGTGAAATGAAATGAAGGTACGGTTTACAACGGGGTACATTGTAATCTTATCAAAAGGCAGTGAAAAACATTTTTTCAATCATTTCCTTGAACTTTTCAAAAAGCAAAGAAAGCATTGACACTTTTATGAGTCCAGAAAATGGAGGAAGCCTTATTAGTCATTAGTCACTTTCAACAGTATCAGTATGTGAATGCTAACACAAAGCCACAGCAGTCAATAATGGAGTGCTATTTACTCACTTGAAATAGAGTGCATTGTATACAGTTATTTATCTTGATTTTCTTTTATTCTCAATTGATGATGATTCTGGTAAACAATACAGAAGCAATTTCTTTTCTTCTGCTTTAGGAAAAGCAAAAGCATTTACTCTATATAACTTAATGAAAAGCAAAGGATCCTATTTTTGGAAAAAAAACTTCAATGTAGGCATGATTCTACTGGTTGGGTGCAATGTTTGCTCCCTATTTTGAATTGAGAATTTATCCAGCTTGTCTATGAGTGTGAAGGACACATGCGTAAAGTAAATCCAAAACGGACAATATCAATTTGGTAAACCTGGGCAGTTACAATACATCCACCTTTTTTTACTTCAACGGATAACGTCAAGTAAGAGAGTAGTTGTATCAGATATATGTAAAAACATTTATCATTGCACCTAAAGAAATGCAGCAAATTGATATGATATGTTTGATAATTTGGCATCCCTCAATTATTATCCCATATGTCAATTGAATAAAACTGTCCTATCACTACACAAGTTGAGATTTAAGTTGAATATGTAGCTCTATTTTTACGTGACATATACCGACCAATTTTTAAAGTATTGACAGAGATTTGATTATATACATTTCTTTTACATCATATCTTATGGTATGAAAATAAATATGATTGGCTAATTATGTCCTGAACATTACAATGGGTGGACAGATCCACATTTTTTTAGGTGTACCAAATCAAAAGTACAAAGCTATTTTAGTAAGGTCGGTTATTAAACAAGTCATAAAGGTTTTTTTTTTTTTTTTTTTTTTTTTTTTTTTTTTTTTTTTGTGTTTTTGCTTCAGTTTTCTTTATTGTGTATACTTTTTTAGAGTCCATGGTCCCTAAAATTTTATAAATACATCAAATAAATCCTTTCGACTAAAATTTTAACGGTCCCCCCATACTCATTATTTACAATGAGAGTAGATATCTAGGCCAAGCAAGTTAAAAGTAAATTTCTAATTTCTGTTCTGTTTTGTTTTATATTTATTTTTGGTTTGTCATTTTTCCTGTTTTTTTTTTTTTTTTTTTTTTTTTTTTAATTACATAAGACTATTTTGGACATTTCAAGGGCCAATTGAGTCAAATTAAAATAATGGTCAAGTACAGCTAAATACAAGAGTGTTGGTGTATAATAAATTAAGAATTAAACTTATCCATCTAGTGTCTTAAGTGGAATTGGTGAGAAATGTCACCTTTTTAAACTGATTTGGTGACAATGTCAGTGCTTTAATAAGTTAAGTTTAAAAGACACCTATTATGGTGAACGGACAAAAATACCCCTACTTTACACATTCTTTTTCTTACTACTTGAAGTTTTCTGAGATTTAAAACAGACCTCCAATGGAGGTTGAAGACCATAACATTATCAACGCATCTTCATTAGATAATTAGTTTTGTGGCGCAACGCCCCCAAAGATTTTTTTTTGGTTTTGAATTTTCCATTGAAAAGGCTCGAAATGAAGTGTTCGAGCATTTTCATACACTAATGAAAAGGCTCGAACACTTAATGAAAAGGCACGATTAGTGTATGAAAAGGCTCGAAATGAAGTGTTCGAGCCTTTTCATACACTAATGAAAAGGCTCGAACACTTAATGAAAAAGGCTCGAACACTTAATGAAAAGGCACGATTAGTGTATGAAAAGGCTCGAAATGAAGTGTTCGAGCTTTTTCATACACCAATCGTGCCTTTTCATTAAGTGTTCGAGTCTTTTCATACACTAATGAAAAGGCTCGAACACTTCATTAAAAGGCTCGAACTGTGTATTACACCGATTAACCTATGAATTTTTCTTGAAAATGCTCGGTTCATAAAGGTTCAAAAAGGCACGATTGCAATACAAAAAGGCTCGATTCATGTACAAAAAGGCACGATTACTGTACAAAAAGGCACGATTACTGTACAAAAAGGCTCGATTCATGTACAAAAAGGCTCGATTCATGTACAAAAAGGCTCGATTCATAAAGGTTCAAAAAAGCACGATTGCAGTACAAAATGGCACGATTCATGTACAAAAAGGCTCGATTCATAAAGGTTCAAAAAGGCACGATTGCAGTACAAAAAGGCACGATTCATGTACAAAAAGGCTCGATTCATGTACAAAAAGGCTCGAACACTTCATTTCGAGCCTTTTTTGAACTTTTTTCGAACCTTTTTCGAGCTTTTTCCGAGCCTTTTCAAACCTTTTTCAAGCCTTTTTCGAACCTTTTCGAGCATTTTTCGAACCTTTTCAAACATTTTCGAGCCTTTTTAACCATCAATTTTTTTTTTAATTTTGTATCTCTGAGACTTTCTATATAATTCATGCTTCCCGAGCCTTTTTGTTCGTTGATTGGTCAGTATCATTGATTCATCGGTTCCACTTCCATTGATAGAGGATTTTGAAAGAAAAAAAGAAAACAAAATGGTGAAGAAGGTTACTGTGGGGGGCAATTTTGTCCGTTCACCATAAATGGTGCATTTTAAACTTAAGTTAGTAAGTTGGTGACTGTTCCCAAAAAAGCGCCTCAAATAGTGCTATTTAATTTTTTAACCCAGTGTCTTAATCCACAAACCTTAGGGACGTGTCTGTAATTTGCCATATAATAATTCACTTGACCTTTTGAATCAGACTATAGTACTATACTGATTTGCAGAACAAATTCTTTTCTCAGAAGTAATTCCACACTCTTCATTTGTTGGAAATCTCTAGCTTTCACAGAACAGAACAGATCACATCTCTTCAGAATTTCCATAATTCCTTTAAATCTCTAGCTTTCAAAGAACAGAACAGATCACATTTCTTCAGAATTTCCATAATTCCTTTGTTTCTTCTTCAAAGCAACCATGTCCTTTATTGGAGAGACCCTTTTGTCTGCAGCTATCACTACCCTGTTCGACAAGTTGGCTTCAAGTGATGTGCTGCAGTTTGCACGCCAAGAGCAGGTTGATGCTGACCTCCACAAGTGGAAGAAAATATTGGTGAAGATCCAAGCAGTGCTCGATGATGCGGAGGATAAGCAGAAGACCAACCAGCTGGTGGAGATCTGGCTCGGCGACCTTAAGAACTTGGCTTACGATGTGGAAGACATCCTTGACGAGTTTGCAACTGAAGCTTAGCGGAGGAAGTTGGAGGAACCTGATCAAGCCAGCGCAAGCAGGGTACATAAGCTCATTCCTACTTGCTGTACTGGTTTGAGTCCACGATCTATTAAGCTCAACTCTACCGCAGCGTCCCAAATAAAGGAGATCACTACCAGATTGCAGCAGATTGTAGAAGACAAAAACAGCTTTGGTTTGATAGAAAATTCGGGATCGAGGTACGACCAAGCCAGATACCATAGACCGCCCGCAACCAGTTTGAATGAGCCTAACATTTGTGGCAGAGACAAAGATAAAGAGGCAATACTTAAAGTGTTGTTGAAGGTTGAAGGCACTCATGCCAAATTCTCTGTTGTTTCTATACAAGGCATGGGAGGGATTGGTAAGACAACTCTAGCTCAACTTGTTTACAATGATCCTAGAGTGAAAGCTCATTTTGATATCACAGCATGGACTTGTGTTTCCGATGATTTTAATGCGACACATCTGACGCAAGTGACGAAAACAATTTTACAGTCCATTACTCTAGAGACTTATGATGTTAACGATTTAAATATACTTCAAGTAAAGTTGAAGGAGAAACTGTCTGGAAAGAAAATTTTTATTGTTTTGGATGATGTTTGGAGCGACGATTATAACTTATGGACAAACCTTTGTCTTCCATTTGAAGCTGGCTCTTTTGGAAGTAAGATTGTTGTCACAACTCGACTTAAGGCTGTCTCATCAACGGTGAGAGCTCTTGTAACCTATCCATTGAAAGAGTTGCCAAATAATCATTGTTGGTCTGTATTTACTTATCACGTGGGAGGAGAAATGGACTTCAACAAGCATCAAGATTTAAAGAGAATTGGTGAGACGATAGTGGAACGATGCCAAGGTTTGCCTTTGGCAATAAAAACACTTGGCGGTCTCTTGGGCTGTAAAATTGATTCCAAGCACTGGGAAGATGTGTTACATAACATTGATAGCAATACGTGGGATTTGCAGGAAGAGAAAAGTGGTATTATTCGAACACTTGGAGTAAGTTACTATTATCTTCCTTTGCATTTGAAAAGATGTTTTGTTTATTGCTCAATGTTTCCAAAGGACTATGTATTTCTCAAGGATGAGTTAATTTTGTTGTGGATGGCTCAAGGTTTCTTGCAAAGTACCGAAAGGAAAACAGCAGAAGATTTTGGTGAACAATATTTTGATGACCTACTCTCAAGGTCATTTTTCCAACAATCAAGAGACTTTATAGATGGGTTTGTGATGCATGATCTTATCAATGATCTCGCTCAATGGGCCGCAAAAGATTTTTGCTTTAGGATTGAGAATCTGCAAGAAGGTAAGAAGCAATGGGAAATTTCAGAAAATCTTCGCCATTTAGCTTTCCAAATTGATGGATCAAATTATGACAACATCAAAGAGTCTGGGGCCTTCAATAAGATGAAAAGTGTGCGAACCTTCTTAGCATTGTCACCATATTATTGGCAGCCTAACCATTATGATGATCTTCTTTGTAAGGTGTTTCAACTACGATGCTTGAGGGTGTTATCTTTGAATAGATATTATTGCATTTCCAAGCTACCAAACTCAATTGGTGATATGAAACTTCTACACCACCTTGACCTTTCTTGCACTAAAATAGAGTTTTTACCAGATTCGGTTAACAAACTTTACAATTTAGAATCACTTGTATTAACAAACTGTCGTCATCTAAAGCGATTGTGTTCAGACATGGGAAACCTAATCAAGTTGCGCCACCTCAATGTTTTTGGTGTTGACAAGTTGGAAGCAATGCCTTTAAGAATTGGTAAATCAACCAGTCTTCGAACATTACAGCTTTTTGTTGTGGGTAAAGACATGAGATCTGGGTTAAAAGAATTGAAAGACTTGAAACAACTTTAAGAAAGGCTTCACGTATCAGGGTTGGAGAATGTGAATGATTTCGTGGATGCTGAGAATGCCAACTTAAATGGCAAGGATGGCCTTAAAGATATACAGCTGGAATGGACTTCCAACAACGATGTTTCAAATGAGAAAGAAATTGCAGCTCAAGTGCTTGAGAAGCTAAGACCATGTCAAAAGCTTGAAAGTCTCCATGTTAGGGGCTATCGTGGTACACGATTTCCTCGGTGGTTAGGCGATACTTCTTTGTCGAGCTTAGTGAGCCTAACATTTGAAGACTGCAAAAATTATGCTTCTTTTCCGTCAATCGGGCAACTATCCTCACTTAAGAAACTAGTGATCCGAAATATGGATGGAATAGAGAGCTTGGATCAAGAATTTTATGGACATGGTTACTACTCAAGGGCACCTTTCCAGTCACTGGAGGAATTCACTATTGAGAGTTTGCAAGACTGGAGAGACTGGTTTCCTAGTGGATCTAGTAGAAATGTTGAAGCATTTCCTCACCTACGGAAGCTTTTAATTAGGAAATGTTCTAAATTTGAAGGAAAATTACCGGAACATCTACCTTTATTGCAAAGCCTTTTGATTGAGGATTGTGAGAAATGGATGGTGTCTGTTCCAAGGCTTCCAAAAGACTGCACCATAAAAATTTATAAATGCAAGGAGGTGGTGCTAAGCAGTATCAAAGATTGCAGCTCACTAAGTTCGTCTGTTCATCTTATTTCTGGTATTTCAAGTAGCATGTTTCTAGCAGAAGGGTTTGTAGAAGGGTTCTCGAAAGTAGAGAAACTAGATATTGTTGCATATGACGAACCAACATCTTTCTTGAAAAGTGGAATTCATTCATTACAAGAATTCACAATAGAGATGCTGTTTTCTAATAAAATTGGTCCTAATCTGTTCGGATCCATTGAAGAAAGGCTACAGCGGAAAGAGTTGCCTGGACGATGTCAGTATCTGATATTGGAAGGTTGTCGATTCCCAGTGAAACTGGAGCAAGCATTGCAAAGCCTTTGTTTCCTTAGAGGATTAACCATAAGAGAGTCCAAGGAAATTAAATTCTTCCCGGAGGCTTGTCTACCTTCTCAGCTGAGATTCATCGACATCGATCAATGTGATGCAGTGCAGTCTTTACCGATGGCATGGATGCACAGCAGCAATACATCTCTTGAAGAATTGTCAATTACAAACTGTTATTCTTTGAGAAGCATTGCTAGAGTTCAGCTACCTTCAAATCTGAAGCGGTTAGAGATCAAGTATTGCTCTAATTTACTGACCTTGTTGGATGAGGAAGAAGTTTCAGGCAGTTGTTGTAGGAGCACCTCTTGTCTTGAGAAATTGATAACTGAAGATTGTCCATCTCTCACATCCTTATGGTCATCGAGTGGCAATCTACCCAAGGCTCTGAGATACCTTTCTATTACAAAATGCTCAAAGCTGGAGTCAATAGCAAAAGGTTTCCATGATAATACGAAGCTTGAAAAACTCTACATAGTTGATTGTGAGAAACTAGAGACTCTACCGAGCGGCATCAACAATCTCATCTCTCTTAAAAAATTGACAATAGCCATCTGTCCAGCCATGGTATCCGTTCCAGAGGGTGGCTTTCCCACAAGCCTTACAGTCTTTGCTATCGGAGATACGAAGATGTGTAAGTCATTGTTTGAGTGGGGATTGCACAGACTTATGTCTCTTGAATTACTCCTAATTGGAGGATGTTTGGACGTGATATCCTTTCCACAGGAGGAGACAGGAATGATTCTTCCTTCCTCTCTAACTGGACTGGGGATTGTTGATTTTCCAAACCTGGAACGCCTATCTTTCATTGCGCAAAACCTTACTTGCTTGGAAAACTTGTATCTCTCAGATTGTTCTAATCTCAAATACTTTCCAGACGATGGCCTGCCTTAGTCGCTTAAACGATTAAAAATCGAAGATTGTCCTCTGCTGGAAGAAAGGTGCAAAGAGGGTGAAGGACTCTACTGGTCCATGATAGCTCACTTATCTAAGGACTTATCTGGTTACGATACCTCTGAATCAGAGGACTGATTTTGTTTGATTTCATAAAATCAATGTATGTCAATTTTAAATAGGGTAATTACTAAATTAGTCCTGAACTTGTTTTTTATTTAAAAAAATTCCAATTGGTTTGACGTTTTTACAAAAGTTACCATCTTTTTCTGTTCTTATATATTTTGCCTTCCATTTTCTCTGGATTCAACATAAAATTACACGATTCTCCACTTCCATTTGAAATCAATATTGAATATTTTTTTGAGATGTATACACCATAAGTTTTAGCCAGTTAAAGGGAGATTCTAACAAAGCCAAAGCTGCACTTTTTAGGTGTGACTACATCAAGTCGTTAGGCTGAACAGACGTATAGTTTTCAGTAGCTTTCGGTGCAACTATAATGCTGCTTTAGCTGTCTCGGAAAATTTCTGGTAAGTATGGTTGGACTATCATTAAGGTTTTGATGATATTTTCTCTATTTTGAAATATCTTTCTAGGATATTTTTCATGCTTATCTCATGTGGTAAGCATTGTTGTTCTTGTCACAGTGGATATTGCTAATGATCTGCTGGATTGACAGGGTTCCAGAAGACACCACAGCTTTGCTAGCTGGAATATGCTTTGAAAAGTTGTGCATTATGTGTTAATTATATAAATCCTTGGGAGGGCACCTGTACCTGGGGCAATTAAGTTTTATGCATCCTGTTTTAATATTTCAAGTCTGAGATGTGATTACACATGTAGTGAATTATAAATTCTTTTTATAAATCATAAATCCAGGGCTGTAGATTCCCTATTGCAAAAAACTTAAATACACATGTCTAACATTTTACATCCGTTAAAATCTATTGCGTAGCTCTGGAAAATCTTCAACTATCATAAGTTTCAAAAAATTTAGTCAAATTCGATGAAACTTTCACTCATGACATAGTAGCATTTTCTAGTAGCAAAATGTTGTGCAAATGAATATTTTTGAAAAAGTTTTCTTTATTCAATAGCATTACAAGTTTTAATATTCTCCAATTGACGACCACATAATTTTTGATCAAAGATGGCAGCTTAAAGCAAAACCTTAGTTTCCTTAGAGGTTTATCCATCAGCTTAATGCAAACCGAGGGTATGGATGCACAGCAGCAATACATCACTTAAAATTTGTTTATTGGATACTGTCACTCTTTGAAATGCATTGCTAGAGTCCAGCTACCTCCAAATCTGAAGCCGTTGTAATTAACACCACTTGTACTCTTGAGCACTTGAAAATTGAAGATTGTCCATCTCTCACTTCCATATTGACGCAGAACGGAAGTTCTAGGGTTTACCAGCATAATCCCTAAAGTAACAAAACTGGAATCCACCAGCAAAGAACGAATGTATGTAAACCGAAAATTGATAATATTATTGAAAATTCTGAAACTGATAACAAAGAGTCTTAAATAGCCTCTTGAAACCCTAAAATAAGCAAAAAGACTAAAATATCCTCAAACTAATCAAAAACAACTAAAAACGGAAAAATAAGAAAAAAACACAAAATCTTCGGTTGCCCGACAGCCTAACTTAAACTGCTCCGATGAGGATGCAAATGACGTCAACCGGGGAACCCTGGTTGCCATGCTATAGATCTCTGAAAACCTTTCCGAAAACATATTATAATAGGAAATCTGACAACCGAGTCAAAAGTTATGCCCATTTCTTTGGAGCACCTCTTTTGGACAATTTCCTGTCCATCTCTTCTTCAAACTCTAAAGCCAACTATCCTACATCACATATGGTCAAAAAGCGACTTACCTGATACAGATAGATAATTTATCAGAGATATAACTTGTAAAAATGAACAACATGGTTAGATAACTTAAATTTATGGTCGTGCATAATGGTGACATATTCAAGAGAGAATGTAGAGTCAAGAGTGTGCTCTGGTGGAAACTTGTTGCTGACTGAGGTTCCTCAGAGTGAAAACTGCCTTCCACCTCTTGTCAGCTATACTCATCTGTGTAACATAAATTTCCTTCCTTCTAACTTGTTAAATGAATGTTATACAGTCTATCTCTCTGAATGTCGAAGCTGTCAGAATTAAGTTTGTGAATCTCATTTCTATGCTCCCAAAATGAAGATATACTCTTTGTTCAAATGTATTCAAATGCCAATGCTGGTTGAACTGTTAATAAATTATACGTAGTTTAATCTCTCCATCTCTCTCTACACTAATTGACTAAGATCCTGAAGCTGTCAGTTTATGTATTGAACAAAACCAGTTGCTCCTCATATTGCATCTTCTTGGAAAACTTGGCACTTTCAAATTAAACCGGAAATTGTTGCTAGCTTATCAGGTCCTAATATACATAGGTTCAATTTGTAGATTGTACTTGTACTTACATGAACAGGATATAAGACATTAAATCTGTAGATTTTCTTATCTGAATATATATAGGTTCAATTTTGCCTGTAAGTTTGTGGCAAGCGTGCAAACATACACTACCGTGCTTTGTATTCACGGACATATAATCTTAGATTTAGGTTTTACAGAATCTACATACAATAAACAAACCAACACCGCCCAAGTTGATCCATCCTTGTGCATGCACAGTGCGCATAATCCACCCACATGTCATGTAATATATATGCAAATTTTGATCATCGAAATGAGAAAATGCAGCAAATTAATATGATATAATCCTAGGTGAGAGCTTGCTTAATATATATATCTGACATCAAAGACCCCAAGAATGTGTTGCCAGTTCTAACAGCAAGCAGATCACACTTGGTATCAGCTTGTGTTGGTGTAGCAATTAATGGCTCTAGAATCCTTTGTTCAATAACCCCGGCAAGTACTTGGTACCTGTTAAAGGTTCATATAATTCGAAATATATAGTAAGTGCTTCAGCTTTTCCACTCTCGTGATGAAATTGATAGAACAATGCAGATAATAATTACCTTAGATTGCTAGAGACAGCCATGTACATATATACCATAGGCGACACTGGTTGAAATTATAGGCACGTCCTCTGCTTCTCAAGCAAAAGATTTTTCGAACGCCTTTCTTGCTTTAATCAAAGCACTTGTTATGCCGAAAAGGGGAGAATGGATAATTTCTGTAAGTTGCTTTAATCAATTCATTTAAATTGATTGGGACTGATTGGAGCTAAGTACTTGAAATTAGTACATTATTGATTTCTTAAAATCAGAATAAATTACTTCTTGTGTGTATATTTATGACGTTGAATTATTGGCTATGTTTAATAGCATTGTTAGGGGTAGGCGCGGTTCATCAAACCGAACCGAATCGACCCGAACCGAGTCAAAATATGGTGTTTGGTTCGGTTCAATTCGGTTCGAACCGAATGAACCGCATATAAAATCGGTCGGTTTCGGTTTTGGGCCTTCCAAAACCGAACCGACCCGACGAACCGAACTATAAAATGAAAAAAAAAACCTAGTTTCACTTCTCAGTCTTCTCTCATCTCTCATCCATCATCTCTCGACTCTCATCTCTCATCTTCCGCCGCAGACCCCATCTCTCATCTCTCTTTCGCTGGCCGCCGCATCTCTCTGTCTTCTACTCTTCTCAGTTCTCAACTTCTCATACTCAGTCACTCGACTCACTCCACTCTCCATGTCTCCATCTCTTCTCAGTTCTCACATGTTGAACTGTTGAAGGCTTGAAGGAGTTGAAGCATCTCTCTGTTGAAGGCTTGAAGGAGTCGTCTCTTTCGTGGATCTGCCTTCGTCAATCTTCAAGAATCAAGCCTGGTTTGCTTCTTCTTCTTGATTTATTTCTTCAAGCCTGGTTTTATAAGTAATATTTGTTTCTAATTTGTGTAAAAAAAACGATAAATTGAAATGGGGTTATTGTAAATTGAATACTTATTGTTTCTAATTTGTGTTTTATACTTCTTTATTTATTTTTGTTTGCTTTATTAGTTTATCAATTTGTGTCTGTTTTGCTTGTGTGCCTTGCTCTGTTTCGGGTGCCTTTGGATTTCAATTCAAAAGCTTACAAAAATTTCGAATTTGGCATTTCTAGATCTATTTATAATTATTTGATTCCGACTGAATCTATCACTAGATTTCTCTGATATTTTTTCACTCATATTTATATGAGTTCACTTTTTTAATCACTCTAATTTAATTTTGTCTAAAACTTATAGCAATATAAGAGTTTCTGGAATCATTGAATTCGAACGAGAACATAATATGTCAGTTTCCAATGTCATTCATCAACTGATTTGAAAATTCTCATGGTGGCATGGCTCAACCAGTCATTGTACATAAGGCAAGCAAGAAAACTCTATATGGCAACAGTGATTGTACATAATGCTGCATTGTTGTGAACTTACTCAAGGACTAGTGAGCTAAATTTTGGATTATAAATTCATTATACTGGAAGTAGGGTTTCCACTGAGATGATATGAATTATAAAAGTTGCTTAGAATGAATTGCTTGTTTTGTATGTTAGTAGAATGATGATAAGGAAAATATCTGGAGACACTTTGGATTTAGACGACGTGTAAATTTCAAGGACGAAATTTTTTTAAGGAGTGGAGATTGTAATATCCTGAAAAATGAGTCAAACCGTTTTCAAGTAGTTGGCCCCAATTATTACAAATTTGGTATCTATTTAATTTCTAAAAGACTTGAGGTCCAAAATGATAGTGTTGGCAAATATGACAACAATTATAATTATATCAAGAGAAGTAATGATTTGGATCGGTTCCAAATCATTTGGCATCTGGGCTTATTTTTATTTTACATGTTAAGGCTCAACCCAAATAAATAGTTAGTTGATCCAAGTCCAAGAGACTCAATTAGTTTGTACCTTATAAGTTGAGATGAGATATTCAATGTTAAAAAGAAAAGAAAGGTGGCAATAGTTTGTACATCATCACGATTCTTTGTCCCTTAGGTGGCAAGCAAGATGCCTCTAGTTCAATTTCGTATCGAATAAAGTTGGGTGGGACATGCATATTATGCCATTATCCCAATAAGCCGTGACTGCTTTGTTTGTATAGTGGAGTGCTATATTCTCACTTGAGTGTACTTGTGAGAATATAGAACAAATTCATTTCTCAAAACTAATCACAAACTATTCATTTGTTGTAAATCACTAGCTTTCACAGAACAGATCACATTTCTTCAGGATTTCCATAACTCCTTTGTGTTCTTCTTCAAAGCAGCCATGTCTATTATTGGAGAAGCTTTTTTATCTGCTGCCGTTGAAGCCCTGTTCAACAAGTTGGCTTCAACTGATCTGCTGCAGTTTGCACGCCAAGAGAAGATTCATGCTGACCTCGACAAGTGGAAGAAAATGTTGCCGAAGATTGAAGCAGTGCTTGATGATGCGGAGGAGAAACAGACGACGAACCGGCTGGTGGAGATCTGGCTTCGTGAGATTAAGAACCTAGCTTACGATGTGGAAGACATCCTTGACGAGTTTGCAACTGAAGCTTTGCGGAGGAAATTGTTGGATGAACCTCAAGCCACCACAAGCAAGGTACGTAAGCTCATTCCTACTTGCTGTAATGGTTTGAATCCTCGATCTCTTAAGCTCAAATCTGCCATGAAGTCCCAAATAAAGGAGATCACTGCCAGATTGCAACAGATTGTAGAAGACAAAAAAAGCTTCGGTTTGAAAGAAAATTCAGGAGCGAGGTCCAACCGAGCCAGATACCAGAGACAGCCCACAACCAGTTTGTTTGACTCTCACATTTACGGTAGAGAAAATGATAAAGAGGCGATACTTGAATTGCTATTGAAGAATGATGGTGCTCATGGTAAATTCTCTGTTATTTCTATAGAAGGCATGGGCGGGATGGGTAAGACAACTCTGGCTCAACTTATCTACAATGATACTAGAGTGAAAGATCATTTTGATATCACAGCATGGACTTGTGTTTCCGATGATTTTAACGTGACACAAGTGACGAAAACAATTCTACATTCTATGGCTCCTAAGACTGGTGATGTTAACGATCTAAATATGCTTCAAGTCAAGCTGAAGGCGAAGCTGTATGGAAAGAAATTTTTTATCGTTTTGGATGATGTTTGGAACGAGAGCTATGAGAAGTGGACCAAGCTTTGCCTTCCTTTTGAAGGTGGTTCCAAGGGAAGTAAGATTATTGTGACAACCCGTTCTCATAGTGTTTCACTAAAGGTCGGAGCTAAAGCTTATCCATTGAAAGAGTTGTCAAATAATGATTGTTTGTTTGTGTTTACTCAACACTCATTGGGAAAAGAAGATTTTAGTGAGCATGAGTATTTAGAGGAAATTGGTAAGAAGATAATAGAAAAGTGTAACGGGTTGCCTTTGGCAGCCAAAACTCTCGGTGGCCTCTTACGAGGTAAAGTTAATCGCAAGGATTGGCAAGATGTGTTAGACAGCAATATATGGAATTTACCACAAGAGGAAAGTGGTATTGTACAAGCTCTTTCAGTAAGTTACTATTATCTTCCCTCTCATTTAAAACGATGCTTTGCATATTGTTCAATACTCCTAAAGGACCGTGAATTTCAAAAAGAAGATTTGATTTTGTTATGGATGGCCGAAGGTTTCTTGCAAACAAATAGTAAAAAGGAGACCGAAGATTTAGGTGAAGAGTATTTTGACGACTTACACTCAAGGTCATTTTTCCAACAATCAAGAAATAATACATCGTGTTTTGTGATGCACGATCTTATCAATGATCTCGCTCGATGGGCTACAAAAGATTTTTGCTTTAGAATTGAGAATCTGCAAGAAGGTGAGAAGCAATTGAATTCAGTTCCAAATTATCTTCGCCATTTATCTTATCTTGATGATGGATCAAATTATGATTGCATTAGAATGTCTGGGGCCTTCAATCTGATGAAAGGTGTGCGGACCTTCTTATCATTTCCACGAAGTTCTCAGTTATGTGACACTTATGATTTACTAAGTGTTGTGCTTCAACTACGACGCTTAAGGGTGTTATCTTTGAATGGATATCCCATTTCCGAGCTACCAAACTCAATTGATGATCTGAAACTTCTACACCACCTTGACCTTTCTAATACGGCCATAAAGTTTTTACCGGATTCTATTAACAGACTTTATAATTTAGAATCACTAATATTAGAAAATTGTTGTCATCTAAAGAGATTGTGCTCAGACATGGGAAACCTAATCAATTTGCGTCATCTCAAAGTTTTTGGTGCTATCTTGTTGGAAGCAATGCCTTTAAGAATTGGGAGATTAACTAGCCTTCGAACACTACAGTCTTTTGTTTTGGGCAAAGACATGGTAGGTGGGTTAAGCGAATTGAAAGACTTGACACATCTTCAAGAAAGGCTTAACATATTAGGGTTGGAGAATGTGAAGGATTCAGGGGATGCTGAGAAGGCCAACTTAAATGGCAAGGAAGGCCTTAAAGATCTACAGCTGGTATGGAATTGCAGCAATGATGGTTCAAATGAAATAGAAATCGCAGCTCAAGTATTTGAGAAGCTACAACCATGCCAAAAGCTTGAAAGTCTCCGGATTCAGGGCTATGGTGGTACACGATTTCCACAGTGGTTAGGAGATACTTCTTTGTCTAACTTAGTGAGCCTATCATTTCAAGACTGCAAAAACTGTGCTTCTTTTCCATCAATTGGGCAACTGCCTTTGCTTAAGGAACTACTGATCCAAAATGTAGATGGAATAGAGAGCTTGGGTCCAGAATTTTATGGACATGGTTACTCAACGGTACCTTTCCAATCACTGGAGGTACTCATGATTTATAGTATGCAAGAATGGAGAGACTGGATCCCTTGTGGATCTGGTAGGTATGTTGAAGCATTTCCTCGCCTGCGGCTTCTTTCTATTAAAGAATGTCCTAAATTGTTAGAAAAATTGCCGGAACGCCTTCCTTCACTGGAAAACCTTGTCATTAGAGATTGCAAGCAATTGGCAGTGTCTGTTCCAATTGTTACGAAACACTGCATCATACGAATTTCCAAATGCAAGGAGGTGGTGCTGAGAAGTATCAAAGATTGCAGTATACTGAGCTCGATGGTTTATAATCTTTCTGATATTTCAAGTAGCATTTATCTAGCAGAAGGGTTTATGAAAGGAGAGCGGAAACTGCAAATGGTTGAGTATCGCAAGTCAAAACCTTTCTTTATGATTGAAGATTCAGAAGCATTGATCTATGAGCACTTTGATTCCTTTATTATCAAAGAGGAGGAAGAAGAACTACAGCAGCAAGAGTTTCCTTGCAGAGTTCAGTATTTGGGTTTGGAGGACTGTGAATGCACGGTGAAGCTACAGGAAGTGTTGCAAAGCCTCAGTTTCCTTAGAGGATTATCCATCACAGAGTCCCACAAAATTACTTCCTTTCAGGAGGCTTCTTTTCCTTCTCAGCTGAGATTCATTGTCATCCGCAATTGTGATGCACTGCAATCTTTACCGATGGCATGGATGTACAGCAGCAATACATCTCTTAAAATTTTGTCTATTGGATATTGTGACTCTTTGACATGCATTGCTAGAGTCCAGCTTCCTCCAAATCTGAAGCGGTTGGAGATCGAGCATTGCCCTAATTTACTGACTGTGTTGGATGAGGAGGAATTTTCAGGCAGTTGTAACAACACCTCTTGTCTTGAGCATTTGAAAATTGAAGATTGTCCATCTCTCACATCTTTATGGTCAAAAAGTGGCGAGTTACCTTATACACTTCGAAAGATCACGCTTTCAAGATGCTCAAATCTTGCTACCTTGGCATCAAGTGGCAATCTACCCAAGTCTCTAAGAAACCTTTCTATTACAGAATGCTCAAAGCTGAAGTTAATAGCAAAAAATTTCCATGATAACACGAAGCTGGAAAAACTCTACATAGAGGATTGTGAGAAACTAGAGACTCTACCGATCGGCATCAACAATCTCATCTCTCTTGAAAAATTGGCAATTTGCAATTGCCCAGCCATGGTATCCATTCCAGAGGGTGACTTTCCCACAAGCCTTACATCATTTGAAATTGTAGATACAAACATCTTTAAGTCATTGTTTGAGTGGGGATTGAACAGACTGACCTCTCTTGAATTACTCGGAATTGGAAGATGTTTGGACGTGATGTCCTTTCCACAGGAGGAGACAGGAATGATTCTTCCTACCTCTCTAACTGCACTGGGAATTTTTGATTTTCCGAATCTGGAACGCCTATCTTCCATTGCGCAAAACCTTACTTGCTTGGAGAAGTTGATTCTCTCAGATTGTCCGAAGCTTAAATACTTTCCGGATGACGGCCTGCCTAAGTCTCTTAAACAATTAGAAATCAAAGGTTGTCCTATGCTGGAAGAAAGGTGCCAAGAGGACGAAGGACTCCGCTTGCCCATCGTATCCCACTCATTCGAAGTATCTGGTTACGCTAGCACAGAAGAAGATGACTGATTCTGTTTGATTTCATAAAACCAAGGTATGTCAATTTCCAATAATATGCAACTAATATTTATATCCACCACGATCCTTTCTATTCTTATTTATTTTGCCTTCAATTTTCTCTGGATTCAACAGAAACTTACACGATTCTCCTCTTCCATTTGAATTCAATATTGAAAATATTTTTTTATGAGACATGTATACACCAATTGATATGAAATGAAATATAAAATCATCAGAAATACAGAAAAAAATATATAATTAATTTCTTTCAAAACTTGATTACTCTGTTTTGTGTGACCGATTCTACAGGATTATACAAAACTGAGTTTGCACGAATCCTTTTGGGTCAATAGTGGAACAGTATGCGCATACAGTGTGATCTAACCTAGCTCAACAAGCAACTCAGAGAAAGCCATGAAGAAATAGTCATACAATTTGCCAATATTGAAAGAAGACAATGGTATTCTTTGAATTTTCATTTTGGTTTGTAAAGTTTAATTTTCATTAAGGTTTTGGGATCTTTGAATTTGTTTTTCTAACATTTTCATGCTTATCTGATGAGATAAGTATAGGTATGCGTATGACAGTGGAGATTTTGTAGTGATCTTCTAGGAAACTGGGAATTGTTGTTGAAGCTAGGATGCCAAAGTGGGACAAAACTTATTATAAGTTAGCAGAAAGTGAGAGAGATGCTAAAGCTAGATCAGGAAATGAAGGATCTATCAGTACAGAGCAGTCCTATCTAGCTAACAGCTTTAGAGTGTGTTCTGGAAGTAAAGGAGGTTCTTGTTGCTGATGAAAATCTGGCAATTGCTGTTAAAAGAGGGAAGCAGCAGAGTGGAGTTGGTGTCCCTCAGGTTTCAGGTCTTGTAGTTTCTTTTGAATGTTTCATCTTTAACAATATTACAACATCAAAATTTGAACATCATATCCGTTGTAGAAATACTATTGTCATGTGATTGGGATGTTGACTGCATCTTGTTTTTAATATTTCTCCATTTCTTTTCATCAATTTGTTAAAAGATGCTTGACATGAATAATTGAATGCAGCATTCAGCATATATGTATGTTGAAGACATTGTTTGTGAATGATAAGTATTCCCACCCTGTGTTCTACTCTTGTATCTTTTGGATTCCAATCCAAAGCGTATAATCCATCCACCTGTTTATGAAATATATACAAAATTTTGATCATTGAAACAAAGAAATTAAATCCTGTTTCAAAAAAAAAATAAAAAATCCAACAAGTTGATATAATAAAATAAAATGCAAAAAGGATGAACCGGCCCATCATATCCCACTCTGTCTACGATTCTTATTACGCTAACATCAGAAGAAGATTTGATTTCATAAAACTAATGTATGTCAATTTATATTTATATTCTCAGCGATCTTTTTCTCTTTTTATTAATTTTGCATTCCATTTTATATGGATTCAACAGAAAATTACACAATTCTGTCCCAATTTTTTACATGCCACCTTGAAGAGTTCTTACCACATGAAAGTTGACTTTGCTTGATGCTGCTGATTGTTCTAAGTTGCTAACAGCGAGCAACAAACAACAGTTCGGTTACTCAGCAAATTTATGGTCTGCTGACTTTGCTTAACGGTGACATATTCAAGAGGAAATGCAGAATCAAGTGTGCTCCGGTGAAATCTTGTTGCTGACTGAGGTTCCTCAAAGTGGAGACTGCCTTCCACCTCTTGTTAGCATACTCATCTGTAACATCCATTTCCTTCACTTGTTAAATGAATGTTATCTGTTGTCTGTCTCTCAGATTGTTGAAGATGTCAGAATTAACTTTGTGAATCTCTCGTTTCTATGCTCCCAAAATCAAGATATGCTCTTTGTTCTAATATATTCAAATGCCAACGCTCATTTTCGTTGAACCTTTAATAAATTATATGCAGTTTAATCTCTCTTATCTCTCCCTACACAATTCGACTAATTGGCTAATTGAACAGAACATACAACATCAACTCTAAAGCTTTCTATAAATTCAAAATCCAGTTTGCATAATGCACCCACCTGACATATGCAAATTTTGAGCATTGCACCAAAGAAAATGCAGCAAAATGATATGAAATGCTTGATAACTTGTCCTCCCCACAATTAATATATATATCTTACTAATCTGCCTTAACGGACCCATTGAAAATCATTAGTTTCTGTCACAACTCAACTTCCACAGTATATATCACCAATAATACTACGGATCCCATTTTAAATCTCAACTTGTGATGTGATAATTTCTTTCAATCAATTGCATTGCTAAGAAAAGTGCTTCAAATACCATAAGTTTCTAATTTCTAATTGATGATGAAATCATGGTGAACAATAACATTCAATGAAACTTTGGCTGTTGACTTTGTAGCATTTTCCCAACTTGCAAATCATAATCATGTGATGGCATACGTAACATTGATCATGGTTCAGTCGGATAATGGTAAAAAGGATTTGGAGAATACAAATCCTTTGAGAATACATCATTCAAGCATTTCGTCGAACACCTTCCATACATACGTGATATATCTACAATTTTACCTACATATTTTATGTGAATACTGGGACTGTTTGTTTGGTAAGAGAGAAAGTGTGGACTGGTGGGAAAGTGAAGGAGAGTGAGCTAAGAAAGTGTTAGAAACTGACATTTCAACGAGTCACGGAGACAAACTGCAACTCAGATTGGAGAGGCGTTTTAACGAGCCATTTCTGTGACGTGTGACTGTTGGGTGACATGGCTTCACACGTCACCCCCAGTGGATAACATGTCATGCCACGTCACGCGTTAGGGGTGCTCTGTCCTGGCAAGTCACTCACTTTTGGTGACATGTCTGGATACATCACGGCTTTTGGACAACATATCGATCCACATCACAGCCCATCTAGACTCATTATATCTTTTGGTGATGTGTGTTGACACGTTAAAGACTTTAGTGACGTGTGTGAGCACGTCATGCCTTTTGGGTGACGTGTCTTGGCATGTCACTCACTATAAGTAATGTGTTTTCACACATCACAACATGTTTGTGATATGGTCAGACATGTCACGCATTTTGGGTGTTGTGGCTCGATATGCAATTCCATTCGGGTGATATGGCAAAACACGTCAGCAAAAAGGTGTGACGTGCGCACGCACTTGAAGAATCAGCCGAGTTGACTCGGGTCTGTTAAAGTCCGAGTTGAGTCAACATCTCTAGAGACACTGACGGTGTATGAATGCAGAGCTAGGGCAAAACAAAAACAATTTTGCAAACAAATTGGTTGGGTTTTTTCAACATACAGTTTAAGATTTTGTTGAAAATCAAATGCAATAATTTGCAGCTGAAACCATTTTAAAAGACAACAAGCTCATCAGTCTCTGCAATATAGATTCGAAATCCGCTCTGATGCTCCAAATCTTCAACAATCTGAAAGAGCCTTTATTAATCTCTAGCAGAAGCGGAAGCCAATTCAATTGTGCATGATGAAATATTAATTGAACATATGAAGAAGAAGACATCATGCTTGATTCTATCAGGATTGAAGTTTTTCAGTTTTGAATCCAAGTCGAAAGAAAAGGGTTGTACGCTGCTTCCGAGTTGGAATTGTGAAGCAAGGTACCATATTTAATGTTTATAAGCTTTAATGAGCTGCTAACCTTATGTATATAATTTACAGTAATCTGTTTGAGTAAATCGAATGTTTAATTTGATTTGCCAGGTTGAGTTATGTTATATGCTCTGCTGTCTCTGGATGCAGTACTGGAAGAGGCAACCAGGTATGTCGGTTTAAAACAATATGCAACACATATTTAAAAATTAAATTCTTGTTTATATCTACCATAATCTCCATTCATTTTTCTTTCATTTTCTATGGATCCAAACAGCCAATTTTGTCATTTCCCTCTCCACCCGATTTCAGCCAAAAGGATGATGACACGTCCCTTGTTAAATTTGTGGATAAAGGTAACTTCATCAAATCATTGCCATCCATGTCCATGTGTGCACTTGCTCAGAAGAAGAGGACTGATTCAGTTTAAATAATATACCATTAATTATATTTGCCTCAATTTTATCAGGATTCAACAGAAATTGAGTTTGATGAATTCTTTTGGGTCCATGATGGAACAGCTGACAAACACAGTGGGCAGTAGGCAACTCAGAGATAGCCAACTCAAAGAAATATTCTGGGATTGGAAATGAGCTCCTTATTGTTCATTATCAAGTTACTTCTAACAATAAGGTTAGCTTATGATTTTATAAACAATGTTGCCATTGTATACCTATTGGTTTTTATAACCTTAGAACGACTGTATATGGTTTTCAAAAGAAACTTATAGTTTGTCCAAAGAAAGTCACAGATAAGAAACACATTTTTTGTTCCTATACTCTATACGTTTTCATTCATGAAATAATTCTGATTGTTGCTTGGACTATAAGAAATGTAAATCATTTGATTACTTGTATTTATAAACGCTACAAAGCTTACCCTATAAAAAGTGGGAAGTTAATGTTAGTTTAAGCCTGCATTCAGAATACTATTTTATAATTAGACATTAAACAGTACTTACTGGTGCTCGCATTTGCTTCAGGATTGGGTGGGTTAATGTCTATTCTTGAATTCGATAACAACGTCTGGAAGCATCACTGTGAAATTTATGGAGATTGACCAAATCAATTAAGGAAATTTATGAGCATTATATGCAGAAAGAAATTGATGAAAAACCAGAACCTGTAACAACCAAAACGAGAGCAGACGTTTTGTTACACTGGCTTTGTTACAAATCATAAGGCCACTCTAGCTTCATGACTCACGATGGAAAAGTTTTCTGGTATGTGAAGTTTAATTGTCATTAACGTTTCAGGATCTTTGAGTATGTTTTTCTAACCATTTCATGCTTATCCAATGCTGGTGGTGAAATAGGTGTGGGCCGTGTGGCTGAGCATCAAGATCAGTTTCACATTTATGAAATCTTGTTTATGTTATCCTTTATTTTCGTGTCTTTGACGCTATTGCCACCATTATCAGGCATACACAAGTTAAGTTGTCATGATGGAATGCTTGCTCTGGCATTATCTCTAGTTGATCAGAGGAGTTTACAACGGATGGTCCATCTCTTACATTTTCATAGACAAAACCAGAGAGGTGCTCAACCTAGACGAGGAAATGAAGAATCTACCAAAACTATTGATGGTTGAGCAGTACTTCTTGTTTTCGGAAGAGGGTAAAGCACCAACAGCTTTAGAGGATATCTTGCAAGTAAAGGAGCAGTTGGCAGCTGAATGATCAAGGACAGCCTTTCGGCTGTAGTTGATGAAGGTCTCCCAAATATTTGCATGCCAGCGTGAAGAGTTCTGTCACATGGAATTTCACTTTGCTTGCTGCTGCTGATAGTTCTAAGTTGCTAACAGAGACCAACAAATAACAGACAGCTATGCAGTGAACCAGATGTGTTTGCGTACACAGCGATGATTAAGGTGTTAGTTTCGGAGGGGAATTCAGATGCTTGTTGTCATGTGTGGGAGGAAATGAGAAAAGATATGGTGGAGCTGGATGTGATGGCATAGGTAACATTGATCATGGGGTTGTGTAAAGGAGGTGAAGTGGAGAGAGGGTATGAGTTGTTCAGGGAAATGAAAGAGAAGGGGATTTTGATCGACAGGGCAATTTACAGAGTTTTGGTTGATGGGTTTGTGGGAAAGAGAGGTTGGGAAGGCATGTGACTTATTGAAGGATTTGATGGATTCAGGGTACAGGGCTGATTTGGGGATATATAATTCTATTATTGGAGGATTGTGTAGCGTGAAGCTTGGTTATAACTTATAAGGCTTATAAGTTTTTTGAAGTTACGGTTCAAGATGGTCTTGGGCTGAACTTTGCTACTGTGAATCCCATGCTGGTTTGTTATGCGGAAATGGGGAGAATGGACGATTTCTGTAAGTTGCTTGAGCAAATGAAGAAGTTGAAATTTTCTGTGGTTGATGATCTTGAGAAGTTTTTTGAGTTTGTGGTTGGGAAGGAGGAAAGAATTATGATGGCTTCGTAAGTGTTTGAAGAAATAAAAGGGAAAGGATTTAGTACCGTTGAAATAAACAATATACAATATACTAATGGGAGCTCTCCACAAGATTGGGGATGTGCAAAATGAATTATCACTCTACGGTGAAATGAAGGATCTGAATTTGGATCTTGATTCGTCAACTTTTAGTATTGCAATTCAGTGTTTTGTTGAAAATGAGGATATCCAGGAGGCTTGTGCATGTCATAATAAAATAATCGAGATGTCTCATGTTCCTTCTGTTGCTGCCTATTGTTCTCTGGCTAAAGGGCTATGTAAAATTGGAGAGATTGATGCAGCTATGATGTTAGTTCTTGATTGCTTAGGTAACGTTGCAAGTGGGCCCATAAAATTCAATTCTTCATGTTTGTAGATCAGGTGATGCAGAAAAGGTAATTGAAGTGCCAAATGAGATGATGCAAGAAGGTTGCCGTCTATATGTTCTGCTATAATCTCTGGTATGTGCAGTATGGAACACTGGAAGAGGCAAGGAAAGTTTTCACAAATTTGAGAGAGTGCAAACTTCTAAGGGAAGCCAGTACAATTGTGTATGATGAAATATTAATTGAACATATGAAGAAGAAGACAGCAGACTTCGTGCTATCGGGATTGAAGTTTTTTGGCCTGGAATCCAAGTTGAAAGCAAAGGGTTGTACGCTGCTTCCACGTTGAAATTGTATTGGCTATAGCCAGGTGCCATTTTTTAATTTTTCAACATTTGGATGTGCTGCCAACCTTGTGTATATAATTTGCAGTGGCCTGTTTTAGTAAGTCCAACCTTTAATTTGATTTGCTTTGCCAGGTTGTGGTACAGACGTGCTAATGGTGGTCTGCTTGCCTCTGCCTATTTTGAGAAAAATAGCAAGAAAACTAATGATAATTCAGGATCATTCGAGGGAGCCTGAAACCTCAGAGTGTTAAATACTTTAACAAGTCTTTTGACAAAATCAGAGTACCCTTCTGTGTTTATTTCCTTCCAATAAATAAGAACCCAATTACAATTAGTTGCTACAAAATAGGGATGCCAGTATAGCATAACTGAACCCACGTTCACATGACTGTTAACACAACCTAACACTCCTAAAAACTTGCTTGACTGACTCAAAACAACTAACAGACTAGATTAATTAAAAATTAATTAAACAAAGTAAAGACTAATTCAACAAAGTAAAGATTGCAGTAATGCATTCGTATCAGGTTGAGTTACGCTGTAATGCTGTATGCTCTGCTAACTCTGGCATGAATAATTATCCAAAACTGAAAGGGGCAAGGAAAGTTATCACAAATTTGAGATTTGAAAGGTTGAAAACTAAAAAAAAATCTCGTGCTATCATGATTGAACTTTATCAGTATGTATTCGATGTTGAGAGCAAAGGGTTGTATCATATATGCTGCTTGCTGTCTGGTGGAAGTGATAAACTAGGTACTGGCTTTTTAATTGCTCTACTTCTATACTCACTAAGTGTTTCAAATAGCCCGAAATTGAAGTTGATTTGTCATGCAATAATTTTATGTAACCCTAATGTAGTACGGATCAGCTTTGCTGGGGGAAGCAGTTGGATGCAAAAATCCTCAAGCCAGCAAATGGTACTGAAGCCTATTCATAGTTGCTGCATATGTTAGTGTAGTGTCAAAAGAAGGAGATTAATTACCAGAAAAATGAGTTGTGTTTGAAAGATTATTTTGGGCGGGAGATGTTTAACAAAGTTTGGAGACCAAAGACTACATTCAACTTGTTTGTTGTTGAATGATGAAGGTTTCAGGTAATACTCTCTCTAATCCCTATAAGGCCCCGTTTATTTCGCCACATTGTATTGTATTAGGCAATTAAAATGTACTAAAATAATACAATACCGTATTTAGTTTGGTGTAAACACTGTATTGTATTATTTTAGTACATTTTAATTGTCTAATACAGCAAACACCGTATTAGCTAATACATTATATTTTATGGCATTATATTGTATTGTATTAGAAAAAACACTATTTTTTTACATATTGTTAGAATTAAGTATAAAAAGGTTAAATTAGATATTTAAAAAAAATTAAAACAATGATTTGACAATTAACAATAAATAAAAAATAAAAATAAAAAGAGTGATGTCTGGCGCTCAACTGTTCAATGAGACACATTTAGCGACTATACATGTATAGTCTCGCATATTTCTACCTTACTCTACAAGTAGTGGACATTTAATCAAGTGCGTTGTGTGCATCTCCTCTCGGTCCATAACATAACAACCAAAGTTTATTCAAGTGGTGGTTAATCACTCAAAAGCATTAAGAACTTAAATAACCACTCAATCATCAACAAACATATTTAATAAAAGAGGCAATAATGTTAGGTTTACACTTTACATCAAATTCCTAATGAATGAAAGTATACATCAAAGAAGAGACAAGAAATACAATGAAAGGAAATACAATAGTAGAAGAAAGAAGAACACATCTGCTACCAGGATTCGAACGCCAAGTTTTCTCGATTGTTAATCGGATGTCTTTCTCGGTTTTCTCGATTGTCAACTTGTTTGTTGTTGAATGATGAAGGTTCGAGTAAGAGTCTCTCTATCCTTATAAGAGGCATAGGAGGAAGGATGGGCAAGATGACTCTCTAGTTCATTTCCTATAGAATAAAATTGGGTAACACAAAACAAACTTATAGACATATCACGTCATTACCTAGATAAACTATGACTGCTCTGTCAAATTTTGTCATGTGGTATTTGTTGTTATTAAATTGTGACCGCTCTTTCATCTTTCTATGCCTCCCTTGCGTTTTATTTATATGTTACCCGATTTTTTTTAATCTAATCCTTCAATGTTTTATTCGATATTCAATCATAGGCAACTTTATTAAATTCATAAAATTACATAAAAAAATTGTGAGAAAATTTACACAAAAGAATATCTCACTTGATATGAAACCAAGTATATTTCTATATTTTAACAAGAGATTGATTATTTGTGATACAGTAGGCTGAAGTTAGTAATTGAAGTATTAAATTCAGAAAAGACCAAAATGTAGATGGGATTTTCTTTTTTAGTGGATCTATAATGTGAAAACTTGAGAGAGAAGTGGTTTGCGAGACGAAAATGAGAGGTAAGATGTAAATGTAGTGAGATGTGTATCTTTCATTCATGTAGGTGCCCACAACAACGGGTACATTGTATTTTTATGATTTTATCCGGAGCAGAGAAAGCAATTTCAATTATTTCCTAAGCATTCAGTTTAGAGGAAGGCTCATTAGTCGTTTTCAACAGTGTGTGAATGCTAACACAGACCACGGCTGTCAATAATGGAGTGCTATTTTCTCACTTGAGTCAATTGGCCAATAATCAACAACTGAATTTCGAACTAATAAGAAATACATATTTTCGTAATATATTAACAAATTTATGTGAGGTTATGATCCTTTCCTGTTTTTTTTTTTTTTTTTTTTTATTCTTTTTTTTTTTTTTTACAATTAAACATAAATGAAAATATATGATTAAAATTTGTTCACTTTTCAATCTCATACAATTAGGTATTTTACTCACGCTTAAAAGAAAAAACAGGAAAAAACAATGGCCATGAGAGGATCTGACTCCGGTTTATGACTCTAGAAATATCGAGGAAGGCTCCTTAGTCATTTTCAATACTCAACATACAGACACAGGGCCACATCAGTTAATAATGGAGTGCTATTTAATTTTCTCACTTGAGTGGTCTACCTCTGACTGAGACAACTGGGCCAACCAATAATCAACAACTGAATTTCTAACCGTGGGAATCAAAAGGAAGGATTGGGCCAAGAAGTTAGAAGATGCCTTGTGGGCTTATCGAACGGCCTACAAAACTCCCATTGGCATGTCGCCTTTTCGGTTAGTATATGGGAAAGCATGTCACTTGCCTTTCGAGCTTGAGCACAAGGCATGGTGGGCAATTAAGCTTCTCAACATGAACATGCAAGAGGCCGGTGAAAAGAGGTGCCTCCAATTGAGTGAACTAGAGGAGCTACGGCTTGAATCATTTGAGAATTCGAGGATTTTCAAGGAGAAGACCAAGAGGTGGCATGACAAGAAGATAGAAGTCAAGGAGCTACAAGTGGGTCAAAAGATGCTTCTTTTCAACTCAAGGTTAAAGCTTTTTCCAGCAAGCTAAAGAGCCGATGGATGGGTCCTTACACCATCACTGAAATTTTTCCTCATGGGGCGGTGGAGATCAAGAATGAGAAGAGGGAAAGATTCAAGGTGAATGGACAAAGGCTAAAAGTCTTTTGGGAACTTGAGGATCAGAAACTCAAGGAGGTGGTACACCTCCACGAACCACCATAAGCAAGAAATTTAAGGGAGGTACCACCTTTTGTACATATTAGTTTAATCGTTCTTTTAAATTTCCTTAGTTTAGTTTTATTTGTTTTTGTTTCTTTTTTTTTTAGATTTTGCAACCATAACATCTTACTTGTGCTAAATTTGATAGATTAGGTGTGTTTGATGTTGTGTGTTAGTTGTTTTGTTTTTAGGATTTCTTGCATTTTCAGCAGTCAAGGAAGACCAGCAGCAGGACCGCCGCGGCTGGAGTGCCGCGGTGGTGAGACCGCGACAGTCGAGCCACAGAAATCTCCAAAAATCTATGTGGCTCGTGTGCCGCGCAGGTGACGCGGCCAGGCCAAACCGCGGCGATGGAGAACTAAATGAAGCGCCGCGTTTTAGCCAGAACGACACCATTTAGGTGCCGCGGTGGACCAACCGTGGCAGTCGAGACCGCGGCAACCTGACGGTATATAAGGGAAGGGAAGGGTCGGCTAGGGCATATCACAAATACCAAATTTCAAAAGCAAGAAGAGCGACTCCTTCCCCAACTGGCGTCCCCCGCACGTAATCGGTAATTCCATCTCTTTTCTCCCTTGTTTTGTGTTGGAATTGGCCCCATTCCCCTCTCTCTCCCTCTCTTTGCATTCCTAGGGTTAGTTTGGGTGATTTGAGGAAGTTTTTGGTGGAGAAGGGGGTTATTTGAGTTCATTGTGCCAAATTGTTGCGTGGGTTGATGTTTGATACTAATTTGAAGAAGTTTTGCATGCTTATTTGGTGATTGAAGTGTTTATTGCATGTTTTTCTTGGAGTAGAGAAAGTTGGCCGAAAATTGGGTATTTTAGTGGCTATTGGAAGTGTTTTTAGTTTTTTTTCTTTTGCTTTGTGGTGGTTTGTGGCTTGTGGGTACCCGTCGTGTATCGGGTTACCATTGGGTTTGGTTGTTTGAGTGCCGAAGGGCTGTCAGATTTTTGAGAAATTTTATGAAGCGACATAGTTTTCTGAGTGTCAAATGGCAAGAACTAAGCAAACTGTAAGGGTAACTGAAGAAGGTGACTCTAGTGCCTCATCGAGACCAAGAAGAAGCAGGGGACAACATCCAATTCCCCTATTTGTGCAAAATCCTAATTTCCCAAGCAACCTGGCCAAATGGGCAAAGAGGCAGATTATCCCGGAAAAGGGGATAAAGGTGTCAGAATTGAGCAGTACACCAATCCCTGAGACAGTTGAGAGAAGGGGTTGGCAAACCTATGTCCAACACCTCCTAGGTACAGTAGGCGGATAGTAGAAGAGTTTTATGCGGGAATGATCCCGGGGAACTACTTGTTGGGCGGCGCAGTGTGGGTTCGTGGTAGAGAGGTTAGGATCAATGCCTCAGACATCAATAGGTACTTTAGGACCACTCTAACCGAGGAAAAGCGAGAAAATATGTCCAAGGGGTTGACAAGGAACGAAATCTTCATAAAAATGAATGTGGAGTTGGCTAATGCACTTACTGATCAGCCTTTGAGATATTGGCACTTGAGGGCCAGTCCGTTGAAGCAATCGAAGATCTTCCTTGAGCTTGCATTTTGGCATGTCTTCATCTCCTATTCACTGAGGCCATGTAACCACCACACTCATGTGGCCTATGAAGTGGCTCAGCTCCTTTACTGCATACTTCGCAACCAACCACTGGATGTTGGCGTGCTCATCAAGATGGAGATTCACAAGATTAGGAAGGATGAGAGCAAGAAGGAATGGATAGGGTTCCCTAGCCTGATGATTGCTTTAATTCTACACATAGTGTAGCCCCATTTCCATATCATTTTGTGTTCATTTCTTTGGTAAAACTGGGTATTTAATATGAATAAATAAGTGTTTCAGGTATTTTTAGAGTTCATGGGCATTGGAGTAATTTTGAGGAATCAGGGGTGAAAGTGAAAGTTTTGAGAAATTATTGAAGATTCTGCAATTAAAGGAGACGTCAGGGGTACCTTTTGTAATTTTCCAGGCAACGCACCAGAAAGCTCCATGTCATTAAGTGAAACAGTGCGTTTTGGCTTTGGGCCTGACCCGACCCGACCCGGACCGGACCGGCCCAGAACCGGTTCGCCCAAGGAGAGCTAACCCAGATTGCTGAGTACACCCCAGCCCAGGTCTGAATACACCCCCCACATCACGCTGATGTCATGGTGACGTCAGCTTCGTCTCCAACCTCATGCAACCCGGTTGCAGCTCGACCGGGTAAACCCGACCCGGTCCCCACCCGAATCAAGACCCGACTTTTTCGGCCGGTTTCTGACGCTGTTTCCGATGGTTTTCCACCCAGATCTCCGACCGGTGACCCTCCCGTCCGTTTGGTACCACTTTGGGACCCCCATGCACACTTTTTCCAAGCCTCCATTTCTCCCAACTTCCATGGCTTCCAAGCTCTTCCAAGCTTCGTTTCTCCTAAACCGCGGCATGCAAGCGGCGTCCCGAGTGATAGAAACTCCCTTTCGATGCCGCGGTTGTAGTGCCGCGGTTTCCCAACCGCAGCACCCGAGCCACAGAGATATTTCGAGCTTGCCGCAGTCCAACCGCCGCAGTCGTCGCCTAGATAGCGACGGCCCGTCTCTAGGTCGTTTTGGGCGAGATTTTTGCCCTATTTGGAGCCCATATAAATACATCTTATGTTCTTTTGAGAGAGAGGGAGGGGGGCACACAAACAAATCCAAAAATCAACCCAACTCACCCAAAAACCCTCTCTTTTCACCATCTCTTCCACACACCATCACATCTCCCATTTACATCTACCACATCCACCATCACTCCACCTTTTGGGCAAAAGAGAGTTGAAGAAAGAACCAAGGAGAAGAAGATTCAATGAAGAAGAGGAAGCTCTCCATTAGTTTTCTCTAAACTCTTTCCCTTGCATTCTTTATTTTAGCCATGTATTTATTTGATTTTATCTATGTTATGGCTATTCTTTGTAATATGAGCTAAATATATATTGCTAGGATTTGATGAAACCCCACCCATGACTAAATATTTATATTGATTCTTGTTTATCCATTTATGTGCAACTTGTGGTTTGTATGGGTATTTTTGTATACTTAAAGCTTTCAAGTGATTGATCTCCATTTGAATGAATTATTGTGGTGTGTTATGTACTGACCGGAGACGTACACCACACGTTCGATAAAATGTCCTCTATGCATGTCTAGAAAAGTAGACCTACTTAGGCTAGCGTATAGGATTCGTTTAGTGCACCAACAAACTTAATGAACTCGTTCGTATATTCCGGGTAATCAAAAGATAAGCTTGGGTACGTTTCGGGTGTAATCTACTTTGCTTGATCAAGATTGTAGATTAATATTAGGGTGCATGAATCTATGAATTGCATGAGTATGTGTTGGGTGAATAATTGAGTCTAAAACGGAAGTTGATATTGGGTGGGGTGTAGTCAAGTCCTAGCATGTTTTTCTCCGATATTACACTTGTGTTTATTTTAGTGTTATTTTATTTCTTGCATTAGCATTAATCCTTAGATTTAATTTAGTTTAATTTACTTAGTTTTAAAATCCTTTCTCGCTTATTTGAATAGCATCTAGGCTAATCAATTTCGGTAATCGATCACTCGATCCTTGTGGGAACGAATCTTATTCACCGTTGTGCTACTCTCCGACCTCGTCCTATTGCGAGTGTCGCTCCTAAAAGAGGATAGTCACCTGATCACTCATTTCTGCATGCAGGCGGGTATAGATCTTTCTGGAGAGGTGATGACTAAGCCTCCTAAGGACATAGGGATCAATAGGTGGTATGCACGTTTCCCTAGTAGAGGATTGGATAAGCCCGGGGGACGTAAGAGAGCGCGAAGAGACTGCACAATTTCAGAGTCAGAGTCAGAGCCAGAGAGTTTAGAGGCTGAGGCTGAGGAGCCAGAGCAAAAAGCTAGGGAGGGTGAGTTGCTTTCAGAGGATGATGAGAGCCGTAGCCGTTGGTCCCGCCTGTTATCAGCACTAAAGACGAACATGAGGCTTGAGAAGAATGAGCGGGTGCGTGCACATAAAGGGCTGGCCGAGTAGCTTAAGGTGGCTAAGGAGGAGCTACTGAATGAGATAACAGCATCGGAGGGTAGGATGAGAGCAGTGATCAGTGATGTTGAGGATGGGCTCATGTAGGATTTTTCTGAGCTTAGGATTGAGCTCAAGCTCTCCCAGTACAGCAGGCAGAAGAAGGCCCACCCCATTCCCACAGACCATCCTCGCCCATTGGAGGATCCTATCAGTCAAGAAGAAGAGACCCAGCTGCGTATTGCAATGGAGAGGTCCTTGAGTGAGATGCGAGTTGGAGATGCCCGTTCTCGCTCAGTGGGTGGCCCGATCATTTCTGAAGAAGAGTCCCAGCTGCGTATGGCCATGGAGAGATCCTTTAAGGAGATTCGAGATAAGAAGGCTGCAAGAAGCAAAGGCAAGGAAAAGTTACCGGGTTCCTCATAAGCCACATTCCACCACATTTAGTTTTCTTTTAGTTTCGATTTTTGTTAGACTTGTTTACTTTCTTTTTAGATGCTTTAAGTTGTTTTGCTTTATTTTCGAATACTTTTGTTTACTTTTTACATTTGCTTATTTTATGCCTTTTTGAACTCTTATTACTCTTATTTCTTTTATTTTCTACTTTTTGCTGCAGTTTTTAGTGTTAATTCTTGCTTAGATTAAGTGTGGGCGTTGTATTGTGCCTAGTTTTTAGGTTTGCAGCGTGCTTATTTTAGGTTGCGTTTGGCCTCCCTCCCGCTTCTAAGCTTATATTGTCCAATCCGCTTTTGTGCAAACATTGGGGACAATGTTTCGTTTAAGTTTGGGGGTGCGGCCATTCTATGACCATTTTTACATGATTGTTTTGTGTGCTTATTTTTGTGAAATTTTTTTCAAATTTTTGCATGATTGAGTGTGTGTAGAGTCTTGTTTTGTCTGTTCTCCTGCTTTGAGCCAAATTTTGGAGCATTAGCTTGCTTTAATGAGATGCTTTTGGGTTGTGCCGTTTGAGGCAATGTTTTGCATGTGTTGATTCCCTAAGTCTAGGCAAAGGTTGTGCTAGTTAAAGCTACACCACATTGCTTGCACGCACCCTACCAGACTCGAAAGTGTCTAAGTAATTGGGTATCACGCTTAAGATGTCTAGATCATTAGTGGAGACTACCCGTGTGAGGCCAGAGCCTAAATAGCGTCCTTATGAGTGTATGTTGTTTCATTGTTTCATTGTTTCATCTTAAACACTCTTCTTGTAGATTTTTAAGCATATATAAAAGGACCTCACTCCATGCTTTGGACATTAAAGAACGTCATTTTAAGAGCATCACCGTGGTTTTGCCTTTGTTTGCTTGCTTAACTCGTACCTATAGGGATGACATAGGCAATGTGTGTTAAGTCACTACAAATGTCCCAAACACGTCCCATGCCTTGTGTGTGTGCTTAATTGTCCTATCTTTGTTGACCTACACACTAAACCCCATCACTATATCCTCTCATATCATACATATCACCACATCTTACATGAACACTAGACCATCCCACTTGCTACGATTATGGCTTGTTATTATATCATAATGAAACTCAAGAGAAATCAAAAGTGTAAAATAGCGTGTACTTAGGCTAGATGTGTGAGTTGTGCAAAGATCAAGGCTTGTTTTACTAATTTGTATGGGTAAAAAATAAAAATAAAAAAAAATAAAAATAAAAAAAAAATAAAAAAAATTTGCAAAAGCCTTCTAAGCTCTAAAATGTAAAAGTTGCTAAAATATAAAGCAATTTAAAAATGAGCACAAGATGATTAATTGAAGAACCCTTGCCTAGACGCTAGTTTTGTGAAAAGTGTGCCTAATAGAAGCTTAAGCATAATTGGTAGCTAGCCCATAATCCCGTACCCACCTAGCCTCTCCACCACCAACTCACTAGGGGTGGGCGTTTTCGGGTTGGGTTGGGTTGGGTTGGGTTGGGTTGGAAATTTCCCAACCCAATCGTATGTCGGGTTAGAAAATTTCAACCCAACCCAACCCAACCCAACCCAACATTAATTTTCAACCCAACCCAATATTGTCAGGTTGGGTTGGGTTGGGTTGGGTTGGGGTGGTCGGGTTGGCCATTACAACAAAAATAATCAATTACATACAACTTAATTAGTGAAAATATTAAAGATTCACCTCAAAACATATAAAATCATAGTATATGTATGTAATTCACAATACATTTCATGTGAAACTAGAAAATAGTGTTGAATTCGGATCGTGTTCTAGAAAATAACTAATTACAACATGATCTTTGTAAATTATAACTTATAAGTCTGCAACACCGATGAATCTAATATCTATCTTGAACATAATTTTGAGAATCTAAAGCAAAAACATCTCATACATTATATTACTGGGTGAGTTGACAATATAAATCAACAACAATATAAAGCAACAATGATCCGATGATAATTAATCATAAAAGTAAATGCCACTTTAATTATTTTCTATTGCAGTCAAATCAAAAGCAATAATAATTGAAGTGAAGCTAGAAGCCTAGAAGAACTCAGTACTCAAAATCACAAGCAACAGTAGAAATCAAAAGAAAAAAAATAACATTAAAACTAATATAAAAAGTAAAAGAATTGAAAATGATATTTTAAAAGTATATTATATATATATATATATAAAATAAAATAAAATAAAATCTAAGAAATGGCAGCTTTAGGTTCTATAGATTGTCGTCTATGTTCATAGTTTTGGAAGAAAGAAAATCTTATGTTATTTTGTCATATATTAACTAGAATATTATACAAATCGACAAGAAATCTAACAACTGAACTAATTAAAATCATAAATCATAAATTAGAAATGGGAAACCAGTGTGTGTATGTGTTTTGTTTTGTGAAAAAGATAGATACCAAACCATGTTGGTTGCTTTGATGGGTACGGAGCTTCAAATCCATTTCCATTCTCTCTAAATCTATCCTTCTCGAAGCTGTCTTCTGTCAAAACAACGACGTCGTCTGCTAAAGCTGATACAACAGCAGAGTTAAGGTCACCAAAGCCAGCCAGATCTGATACTTCCCCGTCGCCGATCACACATCGTCGCACCAGTTCCGGTTTCGCATGGTGGTCTCTCACGAGATCTGTTCGGACGATCCACCTTCGCCCCGCTTAGCATTCAGACCACCAGAGACAGAGAAAAGGTTAAACATCAAACGATTCAAATCTGAAAAAAAAGAGCGGCAGCTAGGCGACAACTCGTTGATAAGGATGACAGCGCTGGTGAGAAGAAACGCCGTGGAACGGATTCGAAGAAGAGAGAGCGATAGATTGATGGGTGAGAAGCGGCGTGTAAGTGAGAGAGGGAGGGTTTCAGTCTTTCACAGAGAGAGAAATGAGAAAGAAAAAAACCCTTTTTTTTTTAAATACATTTATGTCGGGTCGGGTCTCGGGTTCACCAAAAAACCCGACCCAACTCGATCTAAAATCGGGTTACACATTTTTGACCCGAGCTAATTGATTTTTAGCAGCTAACCCGACCCAACCTGCCATTTTCGGGTCGGGTCGGCCATGTTGGGTTAAAAGTGCCCACCCCTACAACTCACTATAGCATCACTTGAACTTTAAAGAAGTCCTAATTGATCTTTAGGAGAAGTTTAGCTTGTTAATGAAGGTATCAAATGGTGTTTGCTCTTGTTCTTAATGTTCAAATCCATTCTTGTGGTCAATTTGCATTTAAACATTAGCGGTTTTTCAAAATGTGTCATATGCATATAATTTGAAAATTCTTGTGCTTAATTTCCAACCGCATATGTTTGTTGAGTGAGCCTAGGTTCTGAGTGGTAAAATGAGAGAGATCTGGAAAGGTTTAGAGTCGAGGCGAAATGCTATCATGAGACTCTTGTGTTCGATGTTTTTTGAAGTTTTGTTCACTAAGAAATATGGAATTGCAATCTCTCTTGTTGGAGCACCTTAGCTTGCATAACCCAAGCTTTTTCTTAGGGGTCTTAGCATGCATGTGCCTCAATTCGGTTCGCCCATTATTGCATCTCTGTCTATAGTTGGCTCAGCAGGAAAGATGTTTGTGGGTGTCGTACTGTAAACCCTCACGAGACTTCACTCGTCCTACTAGGGATCGCCTAGGGGTTTAAAAGACTTATCCGGATGTTTTATTTCTTTATGTTTTTGCTTTCTTTTGTTTAAGCTTCCTTTTAGTTTGTTTGTTTGTTTTGGTTTTGCTCGAGGACGATTAAAAGATAGGTTTGGGGGTGTTGATTACTATATTTCTACACATAGTGTAGCCCCAATTCCATATCATTTTGTGTTCGTTTCTCAGGTAAAACTGGGGTTTTAATCTATTTAAATAAGTGTTTCAGGAATTTATGAAGTTCAGGGGCACTGGAGTAATTTCAGAGAATTCTGGGGGTCAAAGTGTAATTTTGGAAAGTTTGGCCTCGAAGTCAGGGTGCCGCGGCATCACTACCGCTGTGGGCCACCGCGGCACCCGAGCCACAGAGACACTCCTTCACTGCCACGGTTGGGCTGCCGCTGTTGCCCAAACCACGGCACCCAGGCGACAAAAACTTTAGAAGGAATGCGGCGGTTGAAGTGCCGCGGTGGTGATACCGTGGCACCCGAGCCACAGAAATCCCTCTCAGCTTGCCGCGGTTCATCTGCTGCGGTTGGTGGCCGTGGCACCACCAAACCGCGGCAGTCCGCCCTTCGTCAGACACCAAAAAGTTACCCTATTTGGCCACCACTATAAATGCTTCATGTTGGTCATTTTTGGACCTTACCAACTCTTTTACCAAAAAGAACCTTAGACACCATTTTTACCATCACCTTCCATCTTCCACAACCCATCTAGCTTCCATAGCTCCCTAGCATCCAAACACAACTTCATCCCCACTTTTCCACATCCATCACCACTCCACCTTTTTGAGCAAGAGAGAGTTGAAGAAAGATAGAAGGAGAAGAAGATCCAAGAAAGAAGAGAAGCTCTCCATTAGTTTCCTCTAAACTCTTATCTTTTATTCTTTTGTTATAGCCATGTATTCATTGGATTTAATCTATTGTATGGCTATTATTTGTAGTATGATGAGCTAAACCTTTAGTGCTAGGATTTGAGGAAACCCCACCCATTAATTGTTTATTGTATTGACTCTTACTTATTTATTATATGCTAATGCGATTTGTATGGGTATTTTTATGTGCTTAAAATGCTTTCAAGTGATTGATCTCCATTTTGAATGATTTATTGTGGTGTGTTACGTACCGACCGGAGACGCACACCAGGTGTTCGATAAATTGCCCTCTATGCATGTCTAGAAAAGTAGACCTACTTAGGCTAGTGTAGAGGGTTCATATAGTGCGCCAACAAACTTAATGAACCCATTCATATATTCCGGGTAATTGAAAGATAGGCTTGGGTATGATTTTGGGTGTAACTTACTTTACTTGACCAAGATTGTAGGTTAACATTAGGGTGCATGAATCTACTAATTGCATTTGTATGTTTTAGATGAGTAATTGAGTCTAAAACGGGCTTTAAATGTTGGGTGGGGTGGATTCAAGTTCTAGCATATCTCTCTATACTATTACATTCGTGTTTATTTTCTTGTTATTTCATTATTGCATTAGAATTAATCATTTAGTTTAATTTAGTTTAATTTGATTAGTCAAAACCCCCTTTTTCGATTGTTTGAATAGCAGCTAAGCTAATCGATTTCGGTAATCGATCACTCGGTCCCTGTGGGAATGAACTCTACTCATTATTGTGCTAACTCTTCGACCTCGTCCTATTGCGAGTGTCGCCCTAAAAAGAGGCTAGTTAGTTGCGCATTACATGCCCAACGAAATAACCACTGTATATGACCAGACAGTGAGAGATACACTAGGCTAGCATATAGGGCTCTTATGTGTGTGCCACGGCACTTAATAAATTCATGTGTACTTTGTATGTGTGGATGTGATTTCTAAGACTCGAGAGAGATTAAAGATCAATTAAGGGGACACGAGCCTATGATATACTTACACATTGAGGGACTAAGTGAGTTTAGAGCTTAATTATGTGGATTGTTACGGTTGAATCGTTTCCCTAGTGTAACCACATTTCATGCATCTCTCAATTCCATCCTATCCATATATATATATTATGGTAGTTTATTTATTTATATTATTACTTACTTTTCCGCACCCGCAACACACGAGTTCTCTCGGAGTATTGTAATAATAGCTAGAACTAGTGACGGTCGGCGAATCCCACCTCCCTGCGGAACAATACACTCACTTACTGCTGTGCTAGTCTCTATGACTCGCCCACTAGCGAGATCGAACTTAAATGTTCATCTTTTGACCAACATCGCAACGACGTGTCGCCAGAAAGCATCTCAATTATTTTCAAAAAGCAAAGAAATCATTAATTTGATGTCTCCATAAATGGCCAGGATGTTTCACCTGTCACTCTCAACATTCAACAACAGCTAATAATGGAGTACTACTTTCCCACTTATGAGTTGTGAGTTAACCTGCAGTCAACAACTGAATTTCAAACCAATAAGAAAATACATACAGGAGTGAATTAAAGAAAGAAAAGGAATATTTACCCGCACACACTTTCTATACTTGGTTTTCACCAAACTTCCCTGAGGTCACCCAAAATTAGCACTCGTCTCCCCTACCGCCTACCGTTAAGTTTAATGGTAATATAGCCATTTACCCTTAATTTAATAATAAAAGAGCAAATTGCAGCCAACCACCCTGAGGTTTGACATTTGACAACTAGAAATAACTTTATGCTTAATTAACAATGACCTCATCTGCCATTAGTAGAAGTTAGTCAAACTTAACAGAAATAAGGGTATTTTTATCATTTCAATCATTTTTATTTATTAAAAAAAAAACATATTTAAAAGCTTTAAATATTCACCATTCATCTTGACCAAAAATTAAACTAATCTTTTATTTTTTTTTTGAAAAAAAAAAAGACCATTGATATCAAACCTCCATTGAACGGCCACCATCAATGTAGATATGGGAGATTGCCTAGATCTCCATCACACTAGAGTGTGGCAGATCTCCATCGAAAATGATCTTTGGTGAGCACAGTGGTGGTCATGCATCAACGATGGTGGCCAAACGGCGTGGTCGTGTGTCAATGGTGGTAGTGCAGCTCAGTAGTTGTGCGTAGTGATAGTGGTGGTGTTCTTGTGTGGGTTGTGATGTAAGATTTGATGAATTTGGGTGTGAATCGTGATCTCAAGTTTTGTCACTTTTTTTCTTTTCTTTTCTTTTCTATTTTCTTCTCAAGTTTTACTAACATGGAAGAATGAAAAAAAAAATTCTAAAGAAAATGTTGATGGATTGGATTTAGATAAGCCACATTTTTTATTTTTTATTTTTGAAAAATCCAAAAAACTTGAAACTGAAGAAAAATATAAAAATATATCAATGAAAGAAGAAAATTGTTGTTAGATTAGAATTAGATGAGCCAGGTTTTTTTTTAATCCGAAAAACTTGAATATGAAGAAATTTTTGGGGATCTATATGGAAGAAGAAAAAATTATTTGAAGAAAATGTTATTTGATTGGATTTTGATGATCCAGATTATTAATATTTTAGAAATTAGAATTTGAAGAAAAAAATGGAGATACAACCTGTGTCTCCACATTTTTTTTTTAATTTGTAATTTTCATTTTTTTTATGGTAATTGTCAATTAATGATAAAGTTATTTTTTGTTATCAAAAAGGCAAAACCTTAGAGAGGTTGGCTGCAATGGACTCAAATCAGCTGTCCAAAAATGATGTTCCAATTTGTGCCTAACCAACTAAATTGGGACACGTGTTTACATTTAATTATTTTTTTTCAACTTATGACACAATTTCTGGATAGCTGATTTGAGTCCGGCTGCAATATGCTCTTAATAAAATCAAAAGGGTGAAATTCATTTTCGTCCCTCTAGTTTGACCTAATAGTCAAACTGATCCCCCGGTTTTCAGTATTGTCTCATTTAGTCCTTCTATTAAAAATTTCATTGAAAAAGTGTAAGTTGACAGGGTCAGAGACCCTGCTGCCCCTTAAAGTGGGTCAGGTTATTTAAATGACATTTTTACCCTCCATTTCTCTTTTTTAATTTTTTTTTATAAAAAAAACATCTTCTTCTTCATCATAAACTCTGTTTTCACTCAAGCTTGATTAAGCCAGACGACAACTAAATCAAGAACGCAAAAGGCAAGCAAAATCAACAAATCATATTCTTGGCATTAACTTAAGAGAGAAATTCATAAGTAGTCATAACACTTATCATACTTTTGTTTTTAACCACTTTTGAATTTTTAATTGTTAATAACCACTTTTTAAAAAAAAATTCAATTTAGTACCATGAATTACCAGAGTACCCCTGAAAATAGTGTTCTTTAAACCTCGAAACAAACTTGAAATCACGACTAAATTGAAATACACAAACTTGAAATCATGCCTAAATGGAAATATTCAAACTTGAAATCATGCCTAAAATAGAAATATTCAAACTTGAAATCTGGGCTAAATTGAAATTAGGATAAGTTTTTTTTTTTTTTTTCCTCTTTCTTCTTCCCCAAATTCAATTTAGGTTTAGGGTTCAGATCAATTCGCCGGCGACCTGCACGAACCACGTCCGGCGGCTCGGTGTGCTTCGCGATCGCCGGCTGCACGTTGGAACCAACGGCGGACGAACCAGCCGCCGACGACGCCTGGTCGCACGTGGTTCATGCGACGAACCAACAGTGAGCGAGGGATCGGCGAACCAGCGTCGCCATCCCGTCCGGACGTCGCCCAGACGCACGCCGGAGCTCGGCGACCGTCAACCCACGCCGGCGAGAGAGAGATCGGCGAGAGAGAGGGAGATCGGGGAGAGAGAGAGAGGTAGATCGGGAGAGAGAGCAGAGGAGAGAGAAAGAAAAAAAGAGAAAAAGAGAGAGAGAGAGAGCTGATTGGGATGTTTTTATATGGGGGCATTCCAGTAATTGCTCAAAAAGATGGTTAAAAACAATTAAAAGTATGGATGTGGTTAAAAAAGAAAATCCCATAAGTAGATGGGTCAGTTTTGGCAATTTCCACTTAAAAATTTATTGCTATCCTAATTCATTCACTTGTTCAATTTCGAGTCCATTCAAAATTCTGGAAAAAGGTTTGTAAATATACCACTTGTGGCAAAGCAGTTGATAATTCAAACAAACCAAAAGAGCATCCATCGATGTGGCTTATAGTTCACACAAAAACCAACGATGTGACTCAATGTTTATAAGCTGCAACATGAATTTTAGACTTCATCAATACAGAAAAATCTAATGGATTCCTTTGCAAATCTTTCTCCTTGCCAATATTAGCATATCTATACAGGTGTAAGGCAAACATATTCATCATTCCGTTTGTTCTTACAAAACTGTATCCAAAAAGTCGCATCTAAAAAATCACCAAAACGAATGTAAAATGCTTCATGACAGTACAGATGCAAGCTCCCAGAAAAAGTTTCTTATAAAGCAGATTACAAACTGATATGGAAAAAAAACGCTATAAAAGATCAATGATTTCATTGCTGATTTTACAATGGTTTCAACTAAAAACCGAAGCAATGTGGGGGCTCAGATTCTAGAAGAGGTAATCAATCAAACAAGCTATACAAACTAAAAATCAACTCTTTCTCTAATAATTGGGCAAAAAAAAAAAAGAGAGAAAATTTTCCTCACAATACCTTCGTTTTCGCTCTACATCACCAACAACATCTTCGTCACGCCGTTCTCATAACCACCGTCTCCTTAACTCTCCCGTCATTGTACAAGCAGCACCCACTATAAAACACAACCACCAAAACATTATCATCTATCAACCACAACCACCAAATCAAACCCATACCCAAACCCAACCAACACCCACTGTCAAACACAACCACCAACACCCATGTCGATCTCGCTAATGAATAGGAGAGAAAAAAGGCAGAGATAGAGGGACCAGAGATCGGCAATGGAGGAGATCGACGGAGACGGATTCACGAAGAGGGAGAGAGAGAGAGAGAGAGAGAGAAAGAGCGAAGAATCAGATGTCATGAGAGAGAGAGAGAGAGAGAGAGAGAGAGAGAGAATACACGGCGGCTGGGAGGAGATCAGTGCTCGTAGAGGGTGTATGTCGGTGTGATTTCGGCGGCGGCTAGGGTTTTGGTGGCGGCGACGACGATGGTTAGGATTTTGGTGTTTAAGTGGTGGTGGTTGTGGAGGTAGGGTTTGAGTGTTTGAGTTGTGCCCCTACCGATCTATTTATGCCTCACTTTTTAAATTATTTAATTTTTTTTTTTCCTTTAGCAAAATTACTAAAGAGATATACAATTTAAGAAAAAAAAATTCTATAAAGTAAGGGGTCGTTTGTTTTTTTCACTTATAACTTAATGGGTCTGAATCATAATTATTAAGTTGTTTTGTTTATTTTTTTAAGTGGTCAAACAACTTAAAAATACCAAAAAACAACTTAAAATAAAAAGTAAAAAATCTTGACTTTTAACTTAATTGTAAATCACTAAATTGCATTAAATACAATCCTAAATCTTTTCTTCCGATACTATCCTCCATATATAACATATATCCAATTTCATCATAATTATATATTTCATAGAAATCTTTATTTTAATATATTGCTTATTTTAAATAGTTTTAAAAATAAAAAAGAACCATAATCACTTCTAATATTGGTATTTAATATCAATAATTTATTATGATATTAGAGTGATGTATTTATATATTAATTTTTTTTAGAGTGATTTGTGTGAGTTTTCCTATTGCCCCTTTTATTTTTTGAAAAAAAAAAACCTTTTTTTTTTCTTAGTAAAGATAAAGTTTGTTTGTAATCGAAGAAGAAGATCACGATCATATGTGTTCATATATACTTATTATTTTTGGATTGTTTTTATTCTATATTATATGTATAATTGTTTAATATGGGTATAGATGTAAAATTACTTCTTTTCAAATAATTTTATTTTTAAAAAAACAAACATGTTGACAGTACATTCAGATGTGAGAAAAAAAAAAACATGTCATTTAGATTCAGGTTTCAGTCACTATTCAGTCTTCAGTAAAATTCAGGACTATTCAGTCTTCAGACAAAAAAACAAACGACCCATAAATCTAATAAAACCCCACAATTCCTTTTCAAAAAAAAAAAAAAAGTTATTTACTTCTTTTAATCTTTTTCTTGAATTTTTTTTTTCATAACACTTAAACCCTAAAAATACTTGCACTAGATCTTATTTAAACAATAAATCAAACACTAGGGGTGCATTAGACAAATGAGATTTTGATTATTATTTAATCTCATTACTCTTTTAGAATCTGAAAGTGAAATGATGATAACCAAGACAAATACTTGTTCTTTGCTGTTTCGTTTTGTTTGTGGGCTGTTTCATTTTTTTTTTCTCTGTTTGCTTTGTCTTGGGTTGCTCTATTTTTTGCTCTTTTCTTGGGGTTGTTTGCTTGTTCTTTGTCTTGTGACTTTCTGACTTTTTCTATAAAGCTTGATGTTAAAAAAAAAAAAAAAAAAAATTCATTCATAGGAGGTGAGAGAAAGACAAGACCAGAGATAAAGAGATCAGAGATAAATTGAGATATTAGAGATGTGGTTTATTAAGTTTGAAAAATAAGTAAAAAGATAGTTTTGAAAACAAATAAAATAAATTAATAAAAACATTTAACTTTATTTAATTTAATCAAAATTTAAACAAATGGGGTGTGCCAATAGCACCACTCATTAAATCTGCTTATATATAAATTCAATTACGTAAATACCCTTAGTAAAATGGTTTCTAGAAGCTCCCCACGAAAGTTTATGATTTTACCCTCCTAGATCGGACGGAATCTTTACAAACCCTAACGGAATTGGACAGTAGGGACCAAAATACAGATCTGTGGAAACTAAAGGGACCTGTCAACATAATACTAAAAACCCGGGGACCATTTTGACTATTAGGTCAAACTAGAGGGATGAAAATGAATTTCACCCAAATGATAACTTAAAAAATAATAATAATAATAATAATAAATAAATAAATAAAGTAAAAAAAAAAAAAAAAAAAAAAAATCTCCGCCATCTATCAAGATGATGGTTGAGATCAATAATGGAGTGCTTCTTTCTCCTTTCTTGTGATTTGTGATTGTCTTTTCTTTATCCAAACACCAAACCACCCACCACCTTAAGTTTTCTTGTGAATCAACCGGCCATTACTGCTGACTTGCGATACTTGGTTTTTGTTCCTACAAACAAAGAAACCATGTCTTTCATTGGAGAGGCCATTGCTACTGCTGCCATTGAGGTTCTGTTCAACAAGTTGGCTTCAACCGAACTACTTCAGTTTGCACTCCGAGAGAACATCCATGCTGATCTCAAGAAGTGGGAGAAAATATTGCTGAAGATTCATGCAGTGCTCGATGATGCAGAGGATAAGCAGGTGAAGAACCGATCAGTACAGATCTGGCTCAGCGAGCTCAAGAACTTGGCTTACGATGTGGAAGACATACTGGACGAGTTTGCAACCGAAGCTTTGCGGAGGAAGTTGGAGGATCAATCCCCAGCCAGCACAAGTAAGGTAAAAAAGCTCATTTCTTCTTCGTTTACTGCTTTGAGTCCACGATCTATTAAATCCAGTATCCAGATGGCGTCCGAAATAAAGGAGATCACTACTAGATTGGAAGAGATTACTAAACAAAAAGATGTCCTCAACCTGATAGAGAATTCAGGAGGCAGCAGGCCTTACAGGATCGGATATCGAAGATGGCTTGAAACATCTGTGAACGAGCCTCATATTTATGGCAGAGAAGACGATAAAGAGGCGATACTTGAATTTTTGTTGAATGATGAAAGTACTGATAGCAACTTTTCTGTTGTTTCTATAGTAGGTATGGGAGGGATGGGCAAGACGACTCTTGCTCGACTTGCTTACAATGATGTTAAAGTGGATGCTTTTTTTGATGTCAAAATTTGGGCTTGTGTTTCGGACCACTTTGACATTATTGACATTACAAAAACACTTCTTCAGTCTGTTGCTCCTGAGCCTTGTGATTTTGATAACCTGGACAAGCTTCAAGTTGCATTGCAGAAGGAGCTATCTGGAAAGAAATTTTTGTTTGTTTTGGATGATGTCTGGAATGAGAACTATGATGCTTGGACACTACTTTGTCGCCCATTTCAAGCGTGCTCTTCGGGAAGTAAAATTCTTGTGACAAGTCGCAATTTAAGTGTTTCATTAGTGGTGGGGACTCTTCAAACTTACCAACTAAATAAGTTATTAAATGATGATTGTTTGTCTGTGTTTACTCAACATTCATTGGGAAAAATAGATTTTGGTGAGCATCAGGACTTACAGAAAATTGGTAAGAAGATAATAGAAAGGTGCGACGGATTGCCTTTAGCAGCAAAAACTCTTGGTGGTCTCTTACGCGGTAAAGTTAGCTATAAGGATTGGAAAGATGTGTTAGATAGCAAAATATGGAATTTACCGGAAGAAAAAAGTGATATTATACCCGCACTTAGAGTAAGTTACCACTATCTTCCTCCACATTTAAAAAGATGCTTTGTGTATTGCTCAATATTCCCAAAGGATTATGAATTTTACAAGGAGGATATAATATTGTTATGGATGGCTGAGGGTTTCTTTCAAACCGATTGTAGTGAAAAACAAAAAGAAGATTTAGGCAAGGAGTATTTTGAGGATCTACACTCAAGGTCATTTTTCCAACAATCAAGCAATAATACATCTTCGTTTGTGATGCACGACCTTATACATGATCTTGCCCAATGGGCTGGAAAAGATATTTGCCTTAGGATTGAGAATTTGCAAGAAGGTGAGAATCAATGGAAAATTCCGGAACATCTTCGCCATTTATCTTTCCTAATTGATAAATCAAATTACAATAGCTTTAAAAAGTCTGGGGCCTTCAATGAGATGAAACGTATGCGAACATTCTTAGCATTGTCACCATATTATTGGATCCAGGACAATTCTAATGATCTTCTTCGTATGCTACTTCAACTACGACGCTTAAAGGTGTTATCTTTGTATAGGTATCCCATTTCCAAGTTACCAAAGTCAATTGGTGATATGAAACTTCTACACTACCTTGACCTTTCTGAGAGTGTAATAGAGTTTTTACCAGATTCAATTAATGAACTTTACAATTTAGAAGCACTTATATTAAAAGACTGTTATCATCTAAAGAGGTTGTGTTCAGATATGGGAAACCTAATCAAGTTGCGTCATCTCATTGTTTCTAATTCACACCAGTTGGAAGCAATGCCTTTACGAATTGGTAAATTAACTAGTCTTCGAACATTACAGTGTTTTGTTGTGGGTAAAGACATGAGATCTGGGAAATTAACTGGTCTTCAAACATTACATCGTTTTGTGTTGGGTAAAGATATGAGATCTGGGTTAAGAGAATTGAAAGACTTGACGCATCTTCAAGAAAGGCTTCACATATCAGGGTTGGAGAACGTGAATGATTTGGGGGATGCTGAGAATGCCAACTTAAATGGCAAGGAAGGCCTTAAAGATATAAAGCTGGAATGGGCTTCTGGTTCAAATGAGAAAGTTGCTGAGAATGACAACTTAAATGGCAAGGGAGGCTTTAAAGATATAGAGCTGGAATGGGCTTCTGGTTCAAATGAGAAAGAAACCGCAACTCAAGTCCTTGAGAAGCTACGACCATGTCAAAAGCTTAAAAGTCTTGAGATTCAGGGCTATGGTGGTACACGATTTCCACAGTGGTTAGGCAATACTTCTTTGTCGAGCTTAGTGAGCCTAACGTTTGATGACTGCAGAAACTGTGTTTTTTTGCCGTCAATCGGGCAACTACCCTCGCTTAAGAATCTACTGATCCGTAATATGGCTGAGATAAAGAGCTTGGGTCACGATTTCCACAGTGGTAGTGGTTACTCAACGGCACCTTCCCAATCACCGGAGGAATTCAATATTCGGATTTTGCAAGAATTTCCTAGCTTGCAGCAGCTTTCAATTATTAAATGTCCTAAATTGTTAGGAATGTTGCCGGAACATCTTCCTTCATTGGAAAATCTAGACATTTATAATTGCGAGCGATTGACGGTGTCTGTTCCAATTGTAAAGAAACACTGCACCGTAGAAATTAGCAAATGCAAGGAGGTGGTGCTGAGAAGTATCGAAGATGGCAGCTTAATGAGCACGATGGTTCATTTTCTACCTGGTATTTCAAGTCGCATGCTTCTAGTAGAAGGGTTTACGAAAGGGTTCTCCAAACAAATTGTTGAATATGTCGAGCGACCACTTTTCCTGACGATTAGATACGATTCAAAAGCATTGAAATATTTAAACACTGATTTTGATTCCTTTATGATCGGAGAGGAGGAAGAAAAGCTACAGCAGCAAGAGTTGCCTTGCAGATATCAGTATCTGAGTTTGAAGGACTGTAAATGCTCTGTGAAGCTAGAGCAAGCGTTGCAAAGCCTTACTTTCCTTAGAGGTTTATCCATAAGATACTCCCCCACAATTGTTTCCTTTGGGGAAGCTTCTCTGCCTTCTCAATTGAGATTCATGGTCATCCACAATTGTAAAGCACTGCAGTCTTTACCGACCGCATGGATGCACAGCAGCAATACATCTCTTGAAAAATTGTCAATTACAGAATGTGATTTATTGACATGCATTGCTAGGGCCCAGCTACCTCCAAATCTGAAGCGGTTGGAGATCAAGCATTGCTCTAATTTACTGACTGTATTGGATGAGGAGCAAGTTTCAGGCACCTCTTGTCTTCAGCACTTGATAATTGAATGGTGTCCATCTCTCACATCCTTATGCTCAAAAAGGGACGTGCTACCTGATACACTTGGAAAGATCAAGATTTCATGTTGCTCGAATCTTGCTACCTTGGCAGCTAGAGGCAATCTACCCAAGGCTCTGAGATACCTTTCTATTAAAGAATGCTCAAAGCTGGAGTCAATAGCAAAAAGTTTCCATGATAACAAGAAACTGGAAAAACTCTACATATGGAATTGTGAGAAACTGGAGACTCTACCGACCGGCATCAACAATGTCATCTCTCTTAAAAAATTGGCAATGCGTAATTGTCCAGCCATGGTATCCATTCCAGAGGGTGGCTTTCCATCAAGCCTTACATTCCTTGGTATCGGAGATGCGAATATCTGTAAGTCACTGTTGGAGTGGGGATTGCATAGACTTACGTCTCTTGAAGCACTTGGAATTGGGGGATGTCCGGAAGTGATGTCATTTCCACAGGCAGAGACAGGAATAATTCTTCCTACCTCTCTAACTACACTGGCAATTAGGGATTTTCCAAATCTGGAACGTCTGTCTTCCATTGCGCAAAACCTTACTTTCTTGGAAAAGTTGTTTCTCTTAAATTGTCCAAAGCTTAAATACTTTCCAGATGATGGTTTGCCTAAGTCGCTTAAACAATTAGAAATCGAAATTTGTCCTCTGCTGGAAGAAAGGTGTAAAGAGGATGAAGGACTCTACCGGCACATGATAGCCCACATATCTGACATACTTATCTGATTACATTCCCTCTGAAGAAGACTGATTCTGTTTGATTTCATAAAACCAAGGTACGTCAATTTTAAATAATATGCAACCATTATTTTTCTCTTTTTATTTATTTTGCCTTCCATTTTCTTTGGATTCAACGTAAAATTGCACGATTCTCCCCTTCCATTTGAAATCAATATTGAATTTTTTTTTTTTTTGAGAAATGTATATCATAAGGTTTCAGTTAATGGTGATTGTTGTTAACAATGAGCATGAGCATTCCATTCCAAGTAGTCAAGACATTTTCTAGGAAGTTTGAGAGTTCGTTCACATGATAAGTTCATCAAATAACTGAATGTTTAAGTTTTGATTGGTTTTTGTTCTCTTGGTGTTTTGTTAATCCATTTCAAAGTGTAGGTCTGTTGAACTTGCCAAGCATGTTTAAGTTGGCTTCTTACTATTCTCCGTGTCTATAAATCAGGTGATGCAGAGTTGGTAATTGAAGTTCTAAAAGAGATGAAGCAACAAGGTTGCCCTCCCAATGATGTTATATGCTCTGCTACCATCTCCGGCATGTGCAAGTCTGGAACATTGGAGCAAGTGAGAAAAGTTTGAGAGACCACAAACTTCTAACAGAAGTTGAAGCCAATTAAATTGTGCATGATAAGCATGATGATGATGAAGAAGACAGCAGGCTTGGTGCTATCAGGATTGAAGTTTTCCGGTTTTGAATCCAAGTCAGAAGAAAAGGGTTGTTCGCTGCTTCCAAGTTGGAATTGTGAAGCAAGGTACCATATTTTAATGTTTCTAAGATTTAATGTGCTGCTAACATATACTATGTATATAATTTACAGTGATCAGTTTGAGTAAATCGAACCTTTAATTTGATTTTCCCGGTTGAGTTATGTTATATGCTCTGCTGTCTCTGGCATGTACAAGGATGCAATACTGGATGAGGCAAGGAAAGTTTTCAGAAATTTCAGATTTGAGAGGTTTGCAAACAAGGAAAAAAAAAAGACTTTTGGTGTTTGAATTTATCAGTATGAATTCCATATTGAGATTTGTATATGCAGCTGTCTGGTTGAAGGTATTCTGTTTGATGTCCCACAGATGAAGAGTTTTGAATTCTGTATAAGACCCCAGGTATGTCGGTTTAAAACAATATGCAACATATATTTAAGTTCTTGTTTATATCCACCATAATCTCCATTCATTTTCATTTCAGTTTCTATGGATCCAAACAGCCAATTTCGTCATTCTCCCCCTTGACCTGATTTCAGCCAAAAAAGAAGATGACACGTCCCTTGGTAACTTCATCAAATCATTGTCATCCATGTCCATGTGTGCACTTGCTCAGAAGAAGAGGACTGATTCAGTTTAACAGCATATAGAAGCCAAGTATCTATTGTTATTTATTTTCCCTCCTATTTTCTCAGGATTCAACAAAAAATTGAGTTTGATGAATCCTTTTGGGTCCATGGTGGAACAGCGGACAAACACAGTGGGCGTTAGGCAACTCAGAGATAGCCAACCTGAAGAAATATTCTGGGATTGGAAATGAGTTCCTTATTGTTGATTATCAGGTTACTTCTAACAATAAGGTTGGCTTAAGATTTTATAAACAATGTTGCCGTTGTATATCTATTGGTTTTTATAACTTTAGAACGAATGTGTATGGTTTTCAAAAGAAACTTATAGTTCGTCCAAAGAAAGTCACAGATAAGAAACACAGTTTCTGTTCCTACACTCTATACGTTTTTCATTCATGAAATAATTCTGACTGTTGCTTGAACTATAAGAAATGTCAATCATTTGATTACTTGTATTTATAAATGCTACAAATCTTACACTAGAAAGTGGGAAGTTAATGTTAGTTTAAGCCTGCATTCAGAAATATCTAGCATATATGCATACTATTTTATAATTAGACATTAAACAGTACTTACTGGTGCTCGCAGTTGCTTCAGGATTGGGTTTTGAATTTGATAACAACATGGGGAAGCATCAATGTGCTCTCTTTCTTGATCTGCATCAGAGCAATGTACATCGTTCATGGAGGTTGACCAAATCAATTAAGGATATTTATGAGCAGTATATGCAGAAAGAAATTGATGAAATACCAGAAGCTGTCACAACCAAAATGAGGGGAGCATACGTTTTGTTACTCTGGCTTTGATACAAATCATAATGCCACTCTAGCTGCATGACCCGTGATGGAAAAATTTTCTGGTAAATGAAGTTTAATTGTCATTAAAGTTTTGGAATCTTTGAATATGCTTTTCTAACCATTTCCTGTTTTATCTAATGAGATAAGCATAGGTGTGCTTATTACTGTGGACATTTCTAGTGACCAGTTGGGTTGGCAGGATCCAATATACAGAGAAGACACCGTAGGTTTTGTTATTCATTCTTGTGAAACTGCATATATTTTGCCTGCATTTGGAATATGCTTCAAAAATGGTGCATGACGTGTTTATTACTACTGTTTGCAGTGGAATATCCTGGAATAGGTAGTGCTGTGTTAATACAAATGCTGGTTGTGAAATAGCTGTGGCTGAGTACCAAGGTCGGTTTCACATTCACGAATTCTTGTTTATGTTATCCTTTATTTTCGTGTCTTTGATGCTATTGCCACCGTTAACAGGCATACACAAGTCAAGTTGTCATGATGGAATGCTAGCTCTGGCTTTATTTTTGGTTGATCAGATGGAGTTATAGCAGATGGTCTATCTCCTACAGTTTCATAGACAAAGTGAGAGAGGTGCTCAAGCTATATGAGGAAACGAAGAATCTACAAAGACTATTGATGGTTTAGCAGTACTTCTTGTTTTCGGAAGAGGCTAAACCACCAACAGCTTTAGAGGATGTCTTGCAAGTAAAGGAGTAGTCGCCAGGGGAATGAAGCACAGGCTTTCGGCTCTAGTTCTTTGTTTCTATTCTCCCTTCTTCGATTCGACCAATGTGAATCTGCCGAGAAGAAAACAATAATGAGCTGTTATGTTAAACAAATCAATAGTAATTTCATTAGTATAGAATAATATACGATCGAGAAGTCACTATTGCGGTGCTGTCATTGTCTTTTTGTGTTGTCTGTTCTTTGCTTTTCTGAATTCCCTGTGTGAAGAATACTACTCTAGTTGCAATCACTTCAGCGACTGATAGAGCAAAGAATGGTGGAGAACATTCTTGGTCAACAGAAGTCAAAGCCATGAAGAGTGCATCTCACTCATCAGATCAATCTCACTTCCACTCAACATCTAAAGTGAAGAAAAGATCTCAAGAGTTCATCACAACCGTTCAACCAAGCTTCACTAAAACTAATCTGATGAAGCAGAGTCATTTAGCTTGCAACAGATTTTGGGCGCCAAAATCTAGTTCTGTGCAACAAGTTGAGTAGTGATATGGCACATTGATTGGTTGAACGGTTATTTACTTTTAGAAAGTCTAATCTTGTATATATACAATGTATCTGGAGTCTGGACACACAAAAAGTGTGTGAAATCAATTGAATAAATTCATTTTCTTTCTAGCTCTTTTTCTCTAGAAACTTTTATTTTCTAGGAAAGTGTTACTGAATTTTCTTTTGAGTCTTTTCTTCAAACACGTCTGTAAATCTTACTTTTAAGTCTTTGATTTCACATCCTCACACGCTTTCACAAAATTGAACTAGCTAAATTTCTTTTTCCATTATAGTTTTCTCTAGTTCGTTTTCGGTAACTTCATTAATTTCCAATATAATTTTCTGCATCCATAAAAAATTTTCAATTTTTATTTTATTTTTAAAAAAATTATCAAGTCCAATACATTAGTCATCCACCTATCTAGTCCAGATATTTCCTAAGCCTCCAAGCTCGTCCATCTACCAACAGAGCTACGCATCTTGGGGTGTAATGAATTTAGTGCTAATTCTACAAAATCAGTTAAATCAACACTGTCCCCTTTTCAAAGCACGCTCAATTGCTTATACTTTTGTCTTTTAGCCTTTATGTTGACTTGATCTTCATTCTTCACAAAACTTCGACATACATTTATGGCATAATTTGAACCTGTAATCTTATTTACATTGGTGTCAAAGATTTCTAATTGCCACCTTAACTAGACAAAGTCGGAATTAGTTATCACAAACAATTTTTTATTTGATCTCAGAAGATTTGTTGTGGGGAACTAAAATCAGAATCAGACAAAGCATCATCTCAATTATTTCCAAAAGGCAAAGAAAGCATTGACTTGAAGTCTCCTCCAAAATGACCAGGAAATTTCACTTGCCATTCAAAACACTCAACAGAATTGCAAAATTTTCAAAAAGCAATGAAATCATTCACTATCACGACTGTTAGTTAAATAAATGAACTAAAAATAGTATAAAAATAGTATTTGTTAACGCTAACAGAGCAATCAATAATGGAGTGCTTCTTTCCCTTTTGCTGTGATTTCTGATTGTCTTTTGTTTCTCCAAACACCCAACCAACCACCTCAAGTTTTCTTTTGAATCAACCAGCAGGTAACCCAGTACTACTAACTTTCCATACTTGGTTTTTTTTTTTTCCAAAACTCTGTTGATCCTACAAAGATAGAAAGAAGCTATGTCTGCCAAACTCAGGTACCGTGAGAACATCTGTGCTGATCTGAAGAAGTGTGAGAAAATATTGCTGAAGATTCATGCAGCGCTCGATGATGCAGAGAATAAGAAGATGAAGAACCAGTCAGTACAGATCTTGACCCTGATACTAGACGAGTTTGACCTTGAAGCTTTGCAGAGGATGTTGGTGGATCAATCTCAAGCCAGCACAAGTAAGGTAAAAAAGATCATTACTTCTTGCTTTACTGGTTTGTGTCGTCCAAAATCTATTAAGTTCAATTTCATGATGGCGTCCCAAATAAAGGAGATCACTACTAGATTGGAAGAGATTACTACACAGATTGATATCCCCAACCTGATTGAGAATTCAGGGGGGAGCAGGCCTTACAGAGGCGGATATCGAAGATGGTCTGAAACTTTGTTGAGCGACCCTAATATTTACGGCAGAGAAGAAGATAAAGAGGCCATACTTGACTTGTTGTTGAAGGATGAAAGTACTGATGACAACTTTTCTGTTATTTCTATATTAGGTACAGAAGGGATGGGCAAGACCACTCTTGCTCAACTTGCTTACAATGATGTTAAAGTGGATGCATTTTTTGATTTCATAGATGGGATTTGTGTTTCTGACAACATTGACGTTATTGGCATTACAAAAACTATTCTTTCCACTGATTTTGATAACCCAGACTTGCTTCAAGTTGCATTGAAGGAGAAGCTATCTGGAAAGAAATTTTTAGTTGTTTTAGATGACGTATGGAATGCGAATTATGAAGCTTGGACACTACTTTGTCGCCCATTTCAAGCTGGCTCTTCGGGAAGTAAAATTCTTGTGACGACTCACAATCAAAGTGTTTCATCAATGGTGGTTACTCTTCCAACTTACCAACTAAAGTTGTCAAATGATGATTGTTTGTCTATGTCTACTCAACATTCAGCTGGGAAAACAGATTTTGGTGAGCACCACGACTTAGAGAGATAAATAGAAAAGTGTGACGGATTGCCTTTGACAGCAAAAACTCTTGGTGGTCTCTTATGTGGCAAAGCTAGCCTTAAGGATCAGTAAGATATATTAGATAGCTTTGGAAATGTTTGAAGAAATAAAAGGTAAAGGTTTTAGTAGCGTTGCAATATACAATATACTTATATACTAATGGGAGCTCTCCACAAGATTGGGGATGTGCAAAATAATAAGTGTTATTTATGTTATTAGTTTCTTAAGTAAGGGCAATCTTGTAATTTTGCTATTACCTTTATTTCGCCTTTAAGATGTATATATATTTACCTTTCTTTCTTGTTGCCGACTAAGTGAAATTGTATAGCCAGGTACCAGTTTTTAATATTTCAACATTTTTATGTGCCGCTAACCTCATGTATATAATTTACAGTGATCTTTTTGAGTTAATCGAACCTTTAATTTGATTCAATTGATGCAAAAATCCTGAAGCCAGCAAATTGTACTGAAGTTCATTCATTGTTGCTGCATATGTTAGTGTAGTATAAAATGAAGGATATTAACTACCAGAAAAAAAGAGCTGGATTCGAAAGATAATTTGGGAGGGAGATTTCTAAAAAGTTGGAGACCAAAGATTACTTTCAACTTGTTTGTTGTTGAATGGTGAAGGTTCAGGTACGAGTCTCTCTTATATATCCCTATAATAGGCTTGGGATCAAAGGGATGGGCAAGATGACTCTAGGTCAATTTCGTATCAAATATTATTAGGTGAGACATGCATATCACATCATTATATTAGGGGTGTACTAAAAGGAGGGCTGACCGGGTCAACCTATTGGGAAAAAAAATATATATTTAATTCTCTTCTCCCATCACACATGACACAACACAACACAACACGTCTATTAATTCCCATCCAAGGAATAAAATATCGGTATCGGTATCGATATTGGGCTTTTAAATTTATGGATATATCAGGGATATTATCGATATCGGTGGATATTCGGTAAAAAATTTAAAAAAGGATTTGCTAACAGTAGCTCCATGATCTACACCAATTTCTTCTCTATCGGTGGATATATCGGTCTCTGTTTCGATATCGGTCGCTCCAAAATATAGATATATCGGTGGATATGTCGATTTTAAGTTCCTTGTTCCCATCACACCTCCCACCTCATCCATTCTCTCTCTCTCTCTCTCTCTCTCATCACATATCCCAACTAGAGATGCACAATTTTCCCTAGGGTCCCAATTCTCCGTGTCCCCATCCCCATTTGGGGATTTTTTTTTGGGGGGGGGGGGAATGGGGAAATGGGGAGGGATGGGGAAATGGGGAGGGATGGGGATGAAAATCATCCCCAAATTGAAATGGGGATGGGGATGGGGATGGGGAGGGGGGGAGGTCCCCCATCCCCATTTCCCCCAAACATATATAAATATGATTATAATATATTTTTTTTATTTTTTTTTTATTCTTTGAAAACTCTAACTCCTTAAGTATATACACACATTTACTCTTTAATTTTTTTATTTTTTTATTTATTAAAATGTTTATTTTTTTTAGTTTAATTTATAATTTTTAGTCAAATGGGGAAATTGGGGAACGGGGGAAATGGGGGAAATGGGGAAATAGGGAAAAACGGGGAAAAACGGGGAAAATGGAGATGGATATAGGTCCCCCCAAAATTCCCCATCCCCATTTTCCCTAAATGGGGATGGAGAAAATGTTTGTTTTTTTAGTTTAATTTATAATTTTTAGTCAAATTGGGAAATTGGGGAACGGGGGAAACGGGGGAAATGGGGAAATAGGCAAAAACGAGGAAAAACAGGGAAAAACGGGAAAAATAGGGAATAGGGAATAGGGAATGGGGAATGGGGAATGGGGGATGGGGATGGGGATGGATATAGGTCCCCCTAAAATTCCCCATCCCCATTTTCCCCAAATGGGGAAATGGGGGGGTAGGGGATAGGGGAAGGGTCTAGGAAGTGGGGATGGGGGGACCTATATCCATCCCCATTCCCCAAACGTGCATCTCTAATCCCAACTAGGGATGGGCGTTTCCCCATGGGGCCCCATCCCTCACGGGCCCCCATGGGGTTTTGGGGGCAAATTTTGCCCCCAAATGGATTTTGGGGGTGGGGGTGGGGGTAAACTTTGCCCCCAAACATATTTTGGGGGAGGTGGTGGGGGTACCTCCCCCCAAACCCAAAACCCCATTGGGTCCCCCAAAATAATATATATATATATATTATTTTTATTTTTATTTTTATTTATATATATAAATTTTAACAATTAAAACAAATTATAAATTATAATATTAAATTATTAAATTATTAAAATTAAATGCTATGGTTGTTCATTTATAAGGTGTAATTAACCCCCAAAATAATATATATATGTATTATGCAATTATTTTGTATTGTATTTTGGATTTTGTATTGTATTTTTATTATGTTTTTATTACTTTTCAGATAGAAAATTTAAAATTTAGAATTGAAAAGGAAATGAAATGGGGGAAATGGGTTTTGGGGGTGGGGGTGGGGGAACCTCCCCCCAAAACGTCCCCCCCACTGGTACCCCCAAATGGATTTTGGGGGAGGTGGTGGGGGGAGGTTTGAGGAATGGGGGTGGGGGTGGGGGTGGGGGTACCCTCCCCCGCCCCATTGGGCCCCCACGCCCATCCCTAATCCCAACTCTCCCACTCACACGCTCTCTCTCTTCCCGATTAATAATTAAGTCAATCCTTTTAAGATTTTCGGTTACAAAATTAAATATATAAAAAATATTCATATTCGGATCTTCAAATCGGGATTTTTAGTTAAAATTGATCTTTTTAAGAAATTAATTTTTCTAATAAACAAGTTAGAGTTTTAGATTTATTATTAATAATTTTAGGGAGAATTGCATTTTAGTCCCCGTAGTTTGCCTTAATCCAATTTTAGTCCACGGTTTTTTTTTATTGTAACTTTTAGTCCTTCTGTGACAGAATCCGTCAAAAGACAGATTCTGCCATGTCAGTCAGACTAAAAGACCTTAATGCCCCTCTGATTATCTGATACCCATTGAATGACCGTTTTACCCTTGTCTTTGTGTGACCATTAAATTAATAAATTAAATTAAATTAAATAATAAAAACAACTAAAAAAAAAAATTAATAAAAATAAATATACAGCCATCACCCAACCAGCATCATCTTCATCAATTTATTTATTTTTTAATAAATAAAAAATAGTGGGGATTTATTTATTTAAAAAATAAAAAATTATTATATAAAAAATGATAAAAAAAATTCTATCAAACTAATAATTAAAAACAATTTAAAAATAAAATATTTTAAATCTCCACCATCCAAATCTTAGATGGATGGTGGGGATTTATTTATTTAAAAAAAAAATTATTATATAAAAAAAAAAGAGAAAAAAAATTCTATCAAACTAAAAATTTAAAAAAATTTTAAAAATAAAATATTTTAAATCTCCACCATCCAAATCTTAGATGGATGGTGGGGATTTATTTATTTAAAAAAAAAATTATTATATAAAAAAAAAAGAGAAAAAAAATTCTATCAAACTAAAAATTTTAAAAAATTTAAAAATAAAATATTTTAAATCTCCACCATCCAAATCTTAGATGGATGGTGGGGATTTATTTATTTAAAAAATAAAAAAAATGAGAAAACAAATTCCAACCACACCCATACCAGAAAATTCATCGTAGAAACCCAAAAAATTTAAAACTCATCCCAGAAACCCAGAAAATTTAGAAGAAACCTAGAAACCCAGAAAATTTATCATCCCTCTCCTCCACCACCACTGCCAAAATCACTCATCCCTCTCCTCCACCACCACTGCCATCACCATCCATTATCATCATCGTCATCTCTCTCACCAGTATACAACATAAAATCCCAGTATACAAATCGTATTTCCCTAACCTAAATTAAACACCCATTTTTTTTTAATTAAAACTAAAAATCCATAAAAAATTCAACCCTAGCCACATCTCACATCTCACATCATCATCTTCATCTCATAGAACCAATTCAACCTTCTTCAACCCAAATTTCGTTTCGTCTTCTTCAACCTTCTCCCTTTCTCTCTCTCTAAAACCAAACCCATTCAAGTTTATAAAATAAAACAAAACAAAAAATATATCACCAGATTAATAAAAAAAAATTAAACAAAAAATCCATAAAAAATTCAACTCAGTTTCGTTTCATCTTCTTCAACCGTCTTCCTCTCTCTCTGAAACCAAACCCATTCAAGTTTCAACTCCAAACCCAAATCAATCATCGGTGCTCAAATCAGAGGGTGAGAAGAGAGAGCGGTGGTTCGAGACCAGAGAGAGCGGCGGCGGTTCGAGAACAAAGACTCGATTCAAATGGACCAGAGAGAGCGAGAAGAGAGGACTGGTGGTGGTGTGATTCGCCACAGCGTCGGTTCGATTTCTGGGTTTGATTCGATGGTTTGGGTGATTTGGGGATGGGTTATCGTGAGAGATGAGAGATGAGAGATGAGAGATTGGAGATTGAGAGATTGAGAGATCAGTGATTTTTTTAATGTGATTATTTTTTTAATGTGATTTTTTTAATATTAGTTTTTTTATTAAATCAAATTTTAATTGTTTTTTAATTGAAATTATTAATTTTGACGTGGCCCAATAGAGCCACATCTTTCTCAAAATGACAATTATACCCTTAAGAAACTAAACCTTCTAGAAACTGGTTCATGAATTTACCTATTTACCCTCGTTGACCCTTGTTGACTTGACGAAACCCTAACAGAATTGGACGGTAGGGACTAGAATTCATATTGTCAGAATACAGATGGATTGAAAGTTACAATACCAAAAAAACGTGGACTAAACCCAGATTAAGGTAAACTACAGGGACTAAAATACGATTTTCCCATAATTTAAGTTAGTGTTTTATTGTTTTTTTTTTTATGAATTTATTTTCCAACTGCAATTTATTATTTATAGTGTTATAATTTATACAATATCAGTTTAACCAAATTGTTTGATAATTTTGGGCTACAATATCAATCAATCATACATCAAAACCAAGAAAAACTATGCTTTCATATTTTAAAAAAAAATTAGTTTTCGGATGGGAGTGGATCAAGATCAAGTTCTCTGTATAATATCGGAGAAGGGGATTTAAGTTTGCCCTCTTCATCTCAATAAAATAAAAACAATGTTGTCTTATTAAAAGTTTATATATATATATATTTGTTTTAGTCCACCCTAATAAAAAATTATGAGTACGCCCCTGATTATATTGATAAATTGTGATCGCTCTGTCAAATTTTGTCACATGGTATGTTTTATTAAAGATCGAGTAATGCTATACAATCCAAATTTTAACCCAAATGATGTGGCAAGTTAGTTGTCATCACCATACACAACATGAGATGATGTGGTTAATGAAAAAACCACTTATCACATCATTTAGTTGAAATTCGAACTAATTTTTTGGGTTGTCTAGCATTATTGTTTATTAAAGTGTGGCCGCTCTTTCATTTTTCTACGTTTGCCTTGCATTTTATATTTAAAGTTTGACCCTTGCGTTTTATTTTTAAAGTTTTATTTATCTAATCCTTTGATGTTTTATTCGAAATTCAAACATATACTTTATTAAATTCATAAAACATAAATAAAGAAGCGAGAAAATTTAAACAAAAGAATATCTCACTTGATATGAAACAAGTATATTTTCATCTTTTAACAAGAGATTGATTATTTCTGATAGGTTGAAGTTAGTAATTGAAATATTAAATTCAAAAGAGACCAAAATGTAGATAGGATTTTCTTTTTTTTAGTGGATCAATAATATGAAAACTTGAGAGAGAAGTGGTTTGCCAAACGAAAATGATGAGATGTAAGATGTAAATTTTGTGTGAAATTTCTTTTCTTCTGCTTTAGGAAAATCAAAAGCATTTACTCTATATAACTTTATGAAAAGCAAAGGATCATATTTTTGGAAAAAACTTCAATGCACGCATGATTCAATGTTAGCTCCTAATTTTGAAATGAGAATTTATCTTGTCAAGTGTCAACAACAACAATATATATATATGTTTCATGTATATGAAATCCGAGATGAGGTTTGCTTGGTTATCTATGAGGTTGAACAGTCAAATTGTAATAATTGATGAGTAATACTATACAACTCAAATATTTAACCCAAAATTCTATGTGGCAAATGAGTTGTTCTTAGCACACAAATCATGGGATGATGTGGATAATGAAAAAACTATTTACCACTTTATTTGGGTTGGTTTTTGGTTAATTTTTTGAGTTATGTAGAATTAGTGATAATTAAATAAATTAGCATGAAGAAATGAAATATTGCAATTCTTTCCTGGCACTTTCGAAAAAGCAAAAGAAGGCTCATTAGCAATTTCACAGCACTGAAAAAGTACTACAGTATGTGAACACTAACAGAGCAGTCAATAATGGAGTGCTTCTTTTCCTTTTGTTGTGAAGGAGGCTCATTGTGTTTTTTTTCTCCTTCTTTGTCACCCTCTAAACACCAAACCACCTCAAGTTTTCTTGTGAATCAACCGGCCAATACTTCCGACTTCTGATACTCATAGAGCATCTCCGATGGGACACTAAATTGGTGCATTTGTATCAATTTGGTGCTCCAATAGAACACCAAATTGTAAGTCCCAATGCATTTCATTTGGTGTTAGATACACACTAAATCTTTTTATATAATTATATATATATAATTTATTTCAGTCACATTAATGCTTAGACTTTTTAAAATTCTTAATTTAACCCTTCCATACTTAATTACAATAATATTTATTCCAAAAAATATACCATCAGAAAAATCTCGTTAAGATCTTTAAAATGACATCAATATTGATATACATATTTAATTTGAGTGTCGATATTGACACTCATAAATATGGTAAGTATACCCATATTTTAATAACAAATTTAATTACAAAAATATCACAATAGAAATTTAACAATAAAGACAAATTAGTTTAATTAAAAATAAATCAAATACTATGTACATTCATTAATTACACTCATATCCCTTTATTAAAAAAATAAAAAATAAACCCTAATTAAACTCTAATTCTATTTCAAGTATCAAAATCTTTTATTATCATATAACAAAATAACGGAAAAAGAATTTTCAGAGGACGCTGATCATAAGAGGTATGTATTTTATTTTATTTTATTTTATTGTGATGAACTCTATTGATAAACAAAAAGTGAGAAGTAATTATTATTATTTTTTAAAAAATAACATTACATATAATTGTGTATCCAGGAGATCAACGGTGGAATGAGGATGAGAAATCTGTTGTAATAGATATTAAAAACTTGATTATTATCAATATAAACGATGCTTGAGATTTGTAAATGTTGAGAAGATATCTGATGTAGTTGTTGATGACAAAGAACTTACTACGACTACTGTACTGTGTTTTCGAGTATAGGGAATTTAAGAATTTATCATTTGTGAAATTAGGTATGTTAATAACTTAAGAGGATTTATAAATAAATTGTATTAAAATGAATACATTTATTAAAGGCATAATTTCACATAAGTCCCAATTTTTTAGCGATTTTTCACTTTTATAAACGTCTTTCAATATTCATCACTTTAGTCCTTATTTTTTCTAAAACTCATCACTTTAGTCCATTTAACCAAATATTTGAAAGTCAACTATTTTAAAACCTATGAAAGTACATTTTTTACCCTTATTACTATTTAATTTAGCTAAAATGATTATCTTAGCTTTAAATTAAAATGAAAACAATGAAATTCTCAATAATAAAATCTTAAATAAATAGATTACAAAAAAATAAAAAATCTTAAATAAAAAATAAAAAAATCCCTTATTTTTTTTCTTATTTTGTATTTTTTTTTTTCATAATGGATTTTTATTTTGCTAAAATGATTATCTTAGCTTTAAATTAAAATGAAAAACAATAAAATTCTCAATAATAAAACCTTAAATAAATATATTACAAAAAAATTATGAAAAATAATCATTTAAACGTGTGTATATATATATATATATATATATATATATAAGAGTGAATAAAGGTTGGTAATTAATACCAGAAATGATGATGAGAAGAACTACAAAGCAAGCCAATTTGACTTATTGTTTCTCCATTTTGTTTGAAAGAGAGGAGAGTAGTTTTTTGATTTTATGTCCATGAAAGAAATACAAGGCGGTATATATATACCAATAATGTTACTTTGACCAAATTTGGTTCCTAAATCTGGTGCCCAAATTTGGTACCCATGATATGACATCAAATCTGTATGATTTAATTGAATGGAATAAAGTGATGTCACATCATTTTGATACTATATTTGGATATCAAATGTGGGCAAGGTAGCATTATTGTTATTCAAATCATCATTATTACTAACTAGTTATTGATCACAAAGTTAATCAACTTTTTTTTTTTTTTTTTTTTTTTTTTTTGCTTTTTTGGTAAATTCTTTGGCGCATAAAATTAACTTATGAGTAGGGATGTCAATTGTATGGGTCGGAGACGGGTTTTTCATATGAGAAATATCATCATGGTGAATACTCCACTTAAAATAAACTATACGGCTGTGTTTGTTACACAGGATTGGACTGGATTGGCTAATTTTTAGTCCCATTCCCACGTTTGGTGTGAGCAATGGACTGGAAAACAATACTATGGGCCCCAACAATAATCCTGTTGTGGCAGGATTATTTAGTCCTACCAAAGATGTTGGGACTATCTTAGTCCCAACCTTCATATATATATATATATATTTTTGTTGGTGGGACCCGCCATTATGTATTTTATATTCTTATTTTTTTGGTTGTGATCCATACTTTATTTATTTTATATTTAAAATATTAAATTTATTTAAATTAAACATATTATTTTATTCCAATCCCATCACATACCAAACACATGATTGGACTATTTTTATCTAATCACATATTGTACCAAACACGGAAAATACTATAATTAATCAAATCCATGTCTTAAAAATAGTCCAATAATATCCCGCGTAACAAACGCAACCTACAGGTACAAGGATTCCCCAACAATAACCAGTATGGCAATATATATTTTGATTATTGACGCAGCAACAATAGAGAATAGGAAAGCTCTACCAAAATGGGGAGCTGTTTCATTTCAATATCATCCAAAAAGTGTGCCCACAGAAAGTTAACTTTTTGGGTATATATCCCAGCTGAAAGGCAAACAAAATGACACGTCTAAAAATAAACTAAAATGACTAAACTACCCAAATGACAACACACCAAAAGACAACACACTACAATATCATATTGTAATTAACCAGCTACATCAATTATTTTCCATCATTATAATTTGTAATGTCACTAGTTTATGTTTCTAAATCATCCAAGCTAGTAGTATTAGCTAGGTTAATACTTTTCTTGTAATGTTCTTCTTTTATTGAATGTACGTCTATATTCCAAAACTTTATTATCAGCATTTTTTTTCCTCCAAGTTTATTTTGAATTTAATTAATTTTAGGGTAAGTTTGATATTGCTTTTAAGATGTTAAAATGAAATTATTAAATAATTTTAGTATAAAACAGATATTCGGTAAAACAAGAACCATACCCAAAACTCAAGCCTAAGAGCATCTCCAATGCAAAAATGACTTGCATACAAATAATTGTTGACATGGCAACAATGTCAAGAGACTTACTTCCTATGTGGCATAAAAATAGACTTGATAGACAATCAACTCAAAATTTGGTCTCCAATGCTTCCGTCTAAAACACAATTTTTTTTAATGACATGTTCATCTTTTTTTCCTATTTTATTTTTTATTTTATTTCCTTACTAAAAATATATGAAAAATTAATGTCAGTTTTAAATGTTTGCTAAGTCAACCTAAAAAATAACTGTACAACAGACCGTTTGAAAGTGGACGGTCATATTGATAATGTCTAATATTTTTTTTGTCACGTCAGCTTGAGGTTGAATATGCACGGTTGCATTGGAGACACAATTATTAACATAACGTCTATTTATCCTACGTGGCATCTTTTTTTTTCACAAGCCACGTTTACATTGGAGATGCTCTAAACAAACTATAATTAACAGAGTCTGCTGATCAGATAAATTCCGTGGTGAGCATATGATCGCTGGCTGTATCTATTTACGCAGCATTAGGCCCAAGCCCATCCGGGTTCAGTTAATATGGTATGGGTCTCAAGCTTCGGGCTTTTTATTGGGTCGATACTTGCTTACAAGCCCACCTACAACCCTCGGAGCAAAATCGGTTAATAACTGAAAATTGATTTTTAACTTGGAACTTGCCAACCACTCAACTTCGAACTTGTTATACATTCCTGTATTGAACTAGTTTAAGAAACATGTTGACCGGAATCACAACACACCATTTACATTGACATCATCAATGATGAACCTTCCTTGGAATGAACCGCAATGACACAACTTAATCAGAATCACATACCATTTACATTGACTTGCTCCCTGGCAAAAGGAAGCTTGATTCCGTACAATCTTATAAACTAAACCAGCATAGATATATCCAAATTACAATGTAGAGTAAAAAGTGGACACATATAGCGTAAGTAAGAAAACTAAGCATCATCATATATAATAGCATTATATATAGTTCAATCAAAATTAATAGCAGCCTACTGCCGAGCTATGAAATTTATTTAATCTATTACTTTTATACAACAAAAGAAAGAAACATTTTCAACACACGATAAGAAAACAGGAAACATGAAATGCAAGACAACAAGGAGACGAACACAATCATAAACAAAGGAGACAAACACAATCGTAAATTTCTTAGAATTCACCGCCACAAAGATGGAGGACAAGGTGGAAGGTGTACTTCTTTTGGATGTTATAATCATATGTCAATATCGGTACCAATTTAATTTATTTAATTTACTTATTAGTTATACATTTTACTAATGTTAAGTTTTTATGATAACTTTAAAGGCTTATTGAGAGAATATTCTTTAGGGGGCTGATATTGACACCCATAAATATGATAAACACACCCATATTTTAATAAAAATTTTAGTTACAAAAATATCCCAATAGGAATTTACCAATAAGAACAAATTAGTTTAATTAAAAATAAACAAAATACTATTTACACCCATTAATTACACCTATATCTTCAACTATATCACTTTATTAAAAAAAACAAAAAATAAAAATAAAACCCTAATTCAACCTTAATTCCATTTTTATTTTCTTAAAGAATGAGAAGAACAGAAGCCCAACGGAACCAAAATCTCCTATTATCATACAACAAAGTAATGGAACAAGAATTTTCAGAAGATTCTGATCATAGAGGTACATATTTCTTTATTTATTTATTTTTGTTATGAACTCTATCAATGAAAAAAAGTGAGAAGTAAATTTTTTTTTTTAAAAGATATCGGTACATATCCCATTGTTGGAACAATTATCGAATTGTTGTAAATTCTCAACAGAGCATGAACAATGTTGGAGTCGAATGTACTATGGACTACAGTAGTGAATTTACAAATTATGAGGTATAGTTATGCTGATACATTATATCAAAATTTTAGTTTTTGTAGAAGAGAAAACAAACTTAAATTATTTTTTACTTGAAAGTTGAATTTTGGGTGTTCTCTCTAGATTTGAAAGAATCAAAGTAAGGTTTCAAATTGTTGTTTTAGTGGGTGTTTGTTGCTTGGGTTCATTGTGGCTTGTTGGTTTGTTATTCATTTGTTCCCTGTTTTGGTTGTTAACAAAATATTGTTATTAAAATATATATATATATAGTCATAGAAGAAAGTTTGTATTGGGTACAAGTTTGATCACGTTTGCTTGTTACTTTTTTTTTTTTTTTTTTTTTTTTTTTTGTTGGAACTTGGAAGAGTAATCGTTATTTTCCAATCATTATTTTCCCTGTCGTAATCGTTGTTAAAATTTCTCACATGTCTCACATGAACAACTTGACATTGCACTAGGTGATAATGGAACCACTGATGGCCAGGGATCAGTTTGGTGGGATTGGTTCAGCTCTAAATCCTTAAATTACAGCCGTCTTCATCTAGTGGAACTTGTATCATCAGAACACATAGTTGTTTCAAACCTTACTTTCTTGAATTCTCATGTATATAATATCCATCTGGTCTATTGTAGGTATGTTGGCTAAAGCCACTAAGACTTCAATGTTACATTCTTTAAATTATTAGACCTTTTTTTTTTTTTTTTTTTTTTTTTTTTGTATTGGGTGTGTTAATAACTTATGAGGGTTTATAAATAAATTGTATTAAAATGAAAGCATTCATTTAAATAAGGGTACTATTAGCATTAAGATGGGTGTTTATAGTAATGTTTTAATTTTAAATTTTAGACATGAGTGTACTTATAAATATGTGTGTCCTTATCATATTTATGGATGTCAATATCCGTACCCTATTCTTTAAAGATGGTCTTTTGGTGTGGAATATTGGAGCGGAAAAAAAAAATTTGATGTTAGCATATTCCCCAAAGATACTCGTTTAACACTAAATTAATGTAAAATTCGGTGCATCCCATCGAAGATGCTCTTGGTATGTGTTGTAAAAAATCCACAATCACAGATTACGCAAATCACAATCACACACATAAATAAAGAACAATAAAAGAAGAAAAGAAACAATATGAAAAATTTATACGGTGTTCAACAATTTGCCTGCATCCACGGAGCGCACCTGTACTCAATCCACTATCAGAGTTGATTACCATATCTCTACCTCTCTCTTTCAATCTCTCATACAATTGCTCTCAGCCTCTCTTGCTATTTTCTATACACCCCATCACAATGGAAAACAATAGTATTTATATGGGAGCACTAAGGCAAGCCGAAACCTACTAGGAGACTAATCTTCCCGCACAAGATTTCCTGATTCGCACGAAAAACGTCGCCATCGCGATCTGGGTTGCGGTCTGTAGCCCATGCCCTGCACCACGGTAAAACCTTTGGAAACCACTGCTCCTTGTGCTGCAGTATGTGCACCTTGTCTACACCGCGTTAACTCTTTAGAATCCACCGATGTGTGTGCTGCGGTTTGCATCTCTTGTCTACACCACAGTCTACGCCGCGCTTCCTTCCGGATTTGGGTTTTTCGACGGATTTTAGGCTTCACAAAACCCAACAGTATGTTGATCAAATATACAGATTTCTAGCTCTAGCACAATTCGTAGTTGATCAAATTAGTAGGCTACAATAGATGGTATGTTCGACTTGCCAAACATGTTTTAAGTTGGTTTCTTCCATCATGAATACCATGATGGATTTTATTATACTCTTACTATTCTCAAAGTCTGTAAATCAGGTGATGCAGAGTTGGTAAATGGTAATTGATGTGCTAAAAGAGATGAATCAACAAGGTTGCCCTTCCAATGGAGAAAATCTTCGGTGGTGCACCGAGTGCATGAGTTAAGTGTTGCACCCGGCCACTTAGATGTTGACACCTCGACATATGTCAGTTAAAATAACACTAATAAATTTGATGGGATGAAAGAGAAAGGAATAAAATAATGATGGAGAAATATAAAAAAAAAAACAAAAAAAACTGATACATGCTGAGGTGTCACCATCTGAGTGGCCAGGTGCAACACTTAGCTCATGCACCTGGTGCACTGAAGATTTTCTCCTTCCAATGATGTTATTATCTCTGGCATGTGCAAGTGTGCAACTGTGCAAGTATAAAACATAAGTAATTTCTCAAAATCAGAGTTATTAAGAGTTAAACTTTTATGTATAATTAAAAATGAAAGTCTAATATGAATTTTTTTTATTTCCTCCCCATAAATACCATGCAAAGAAAGCATTAACATCATGTCTCGAGAAATGGAAAGGAAGTACAGTCAACACTCCACAGTCCACACAACACAACAGCATGTGAAGACTGTAAAAAAAAAAAAAAAAACAGCAGCTTGTGAAGGCTGACACACCAGCTAATAATCAACAGTATGTGAAGGCTGACACAGTAGCTAAATATTAAGTGGTGACACGGTTCCGGTCCGGTTCCGGTTCCGGTTCCGCAGTTTGATGGAACCGGAACCGGAACCGCTATATGCCGGTTCCGGTTCCATTGGAACCGGCGGTTTTGAACCTTTTTTTTTTTTTTTTTTTTTTTTTTTTTTAAAAAAAAAAAAAAAAAAAAAAAAAAAACTTCTCTAATAAAATAAAATATATAAATGACAAATTACAAAATTAAATTAAATTATAAAATTAAATTAAATTATAAAATAAAATTACAAATGACAATTTATGGGTTCTTATGGATGCTTGAACCATGGTTGCAAAATAAAAACACAAATTAAACTAGCCACTAAAGCCACATTCAATACTTGTATAATATTTCAAACAAAAACTATAAGTAGTATAAAGGATTTTTTAAAAACGTGTCCATTTACACAAGGCCTGATGTTAAAGTAATTCTCCGGACCAAGACGGGCACAGATGTGGTGTGGGATCGGGAGGAAAAGGTTTCTTACTAGGTTTAAACGAGGTTCGAAATAGACACAACACTTAAAAACACTTTTTTTTGATGAAAAAGGGGTTTTTAGGGCTCGAAAAGTGGCCACAAGCCCTCTGCACTTGCTCCCATCGCATTCCTTGCATCGTTCTATGTGATTTCAAAAAAAAAATTACCTGATTCGGACATCCGAGCACAAAGTTATGGCCTTTCAAAGTTTAAGGCATATATAAAAACATTTTATCGCAATTTTTTTTTTTTAAGGCAAATTTTTTCTATTCTCTCATTGGAGAGAAATTAGAATTAGAGAATTCAGAAGAAATTGGTGTGAGGAAAAATGAAAGGGGGTGGTATTTATAGAAAAAAAAAAAAAAAAAAAAATTATTGTGCGAACCGGCGGTTCGAACCGGAACCGGAACCGCCGGTTCCAATCCGGTTCGAACCGCCGGTTCGACCAAACTCTTGAACCGGAACCGGAAAACCGGTTCCGGTTCCGGCCGGTTCCGGCGGTTCCAACCGGAACCGTGCCAGGTAAGCTAATAATGGAGTACTACTTTGTACTTTCACACTGGTGAGTCATCATATTGTCAAACCATGAAGAAAATACATTATACATCAAAGAGTGAATTAAAGAAAGAATAAGAAAATTTACCACCACATACACTTTCCATAAATACTTGGGGTCGTTTGTTTTTTTTCAATAAAAGTCTTATTAGCTCTTATCACTTAAATTAAGATATTTAAATTTATTTATTTTTTTAATTTATATCTTATTTAAGATATATATGTTTTATAGAAAAAGTGAAAAAATTTAACTTTTCACTTATATAATAAGTTATAATTAACACATTCATAGCTACTCCCATATTTAACCTTATACAATTAATCAATTACCAAAAATAACCTTAACAAAAAAAAAATCCCCAATTTCCTAAACAAACCCTAACCCTAACCCTTAAACTAACCTAACACTAAATTGACCAACGAGGTGGCGCCGATGCCGGTGTCGGCTCCCTGGGATATGACCAGAGGAGGCCGGTCGGCCTATCGCTGATGTCCAGAGCCTGTAACCGTACACCACCACGTAGACCAGCATCGTGAAGAGAATCAAGCAAGCGATTCGCACAAGAAAACCCACGGCGGCGAGAAGCAAAAGACAGTGGTGGTCTGAGATGCGAACTCAAGCCACAGGAACTAGGATCTGTGACGGCGAGATGCGAATGGCGGCGATGGTCTGAGATCGAGCAAGTGATTCGCGCAAGAAAACCCACACGAAACCAGGATCTGTGACGGCGAGATGCGGACGGTGGCGGCACAATCGACGACGCGATCGGAAGCTAACAGAATGGTGGACGAGATGACCGGCGGGATGGGGTTGACGGTGTCGAGGAATGAGATTGCGTGAGTGATTGCGGTGGTTAGGGTTTGAAATTTTTTTCCTCAGCAAGTGACAAAACGGTGTCGTTTTTTAAGCCTATTCATTCAACAACTCTATTAAAAGTTCCTTTAGATGATGGTAGAATAAAGATGAGGGTAAAATAGTAAAATCAAAATCAACTTAATATTTAAGTCCTATGATGTCAAATAAAAAACAAATAAATGAGAGTGACTTAATATTTAAAAGTGATATCAAATAACTTAAGTAAAATAAGGTCTTTTAATACTTGACACAAAAAAAACAAACAGCACCTTGGTTTTCCATAGAAATTACGGTCCTTATGGGGTAAAAGTAAATATGATTATGTCTTATGGCGTGATGTGAAAATAAACGAGGCGTGCAAAACAGAGCAGTCAATAAGGGAGTGCTTTCTTTGGTTACGGCGGAGTGTCGTGTTAGGTTGTAATCTACTGCTTTGTTTCTTCAAAAAAAATAAAAAAAATAATGGAGCGCTTCTTTCCCTGTTGTTATGATTTGTGATTGTCTTTTCCTTCTCCAAACACCAAACCAAACACCTCAAGTTTTCTTGTGAATCAACCAGCCAGTAACCCCGTACTACCGACTTTCCATACAATTCCTTTTTCCATAACTCTTTTGTTCCTAGAATCAAAGAAACCATGTCTTTCATTGGAGAGGCCATTGCTACTGCCGCCATCGAGGTTCTGTTCAAGAAGCTGGCTTCAACCGAACTGCTTCAGTTTGCACGCCGAGAGAACATCCATGCTGATCTCAAGAAGTGGGAGAAAATATTGCTGAAGATTCATGCAGTGCTTGATGATGCAGAGGATAAGCAGGTGAAGAACCGGTCAATAGAGATTTGGCTCAGAGAGCTCAAGAACTTGGCTTACGATGTGGAAGACATACTGGACGAGTTTGAAACTGAAGCTTTGCGGAGGCAGATGGAGGATCAATCTCAAGCCAGCACAAGTAAGGTACAAAAGTTCATTCCTTCTTGCTTTACTTGTTTGAGTCCACGATCTACTAAATTCAATGTCAAGATGGCGTCCCAAATAAAGGAGATCACTACTAGATTGGAAGGGATTACTACACAGAGAGATAACTTCAATCTGATAGAGAATTCAGGAGGCAAAAGGCCTTACAGAGTCGAAAATCGAAGAAGGCCTGAAACTTCTTTGAGCGACCCTCACATTTACGGCAGAGAAAAAGATAAAGAGGCCATACTTGAATTGTTGTTGAAGGATGAAAGTACTGATGACAACTTTTCTGTTATTTCTATAGTTGGTATGGGAGGGATGGGCAAGACCACTCTTGCTCAACTTGCTTACAATGATGTAAAAGTGGATGCATTTTTTGATTTCAGAGATTGGATTTGTGTTTCTGACGACTTTAACATTATTAGCATTACGAAAACTATTCTTCAGTCCACTGATTTTGATAACCTAGACTTGCTTCAAGTTGCATTGAAGGATAAGCTCTCCGGAAAGAAATTTTTAATTGTTTTGGATGACGTCTGGAATGAGAATTATGATGCGTGGACACTACTTTGTCGCCCATTTCAAGCTGGCTCTTCGGGAAGTAAAATTCTCGTGACGACTCGCAATCAAAGTGTTTCATCAGTGGTGGGTTCTCTTCAAACTTACCAACTAAAGAAGTTGTCAAATGATGATTGTTTGTCTGTGTTTACACAACATTCATTGGGAAAAACAGATTTTGGTGAGCATCAAGATTTAGAGGAAATTGGTAAGAAGATAGTGGAAATGTGTGACGGATTGCCTTTGGCAGCAAAAACTCTCGGCGGTCTCCTACGCTGTAAACTTAGCCGTAAGGATTGGAAAGATGCGTTAAATAGCAAAATATGGAATTTACAAGAAGCTAGAAGTGGTATTTTAGCGGCACTTATAGTAAGTTACCACTATCTTCCTTCGCATTTAAAAAGATGCTTTGCATATTGTTCCATATTCCCAAAGGATTATGAATTATGTAAGGTGGATATAATATTGTTATGGATGGCTGAGGGTTTCTTAGATACTGATAGTAGTGAAAAGCAGAAAGAAGATTTAGGCAATGAGTATTTTCAAGATCTGCACTCTAGGTCATTTTTCCAACAATCCAGTAGTAATGCATCTTCATTTGTGATGCACAACCTTATCCACGATCTTGCTGAATGGACTGCAGGAGATTTTTGCTCTAGGGTTGAGAATATGTCAGAAGATGAGAAGCGATGGAAAATTTCAGAAAGTATTCGCCATTTATCTCACCTGAATTATGGACCAGATTATGACCTCATTAACAAGTTTGAGGCCTTCAACAACGAGATGAAAAGTTTACGAACCTTCTTCATATTATCATGGAAATCTTATTATTTAAGTGCCACTTATTTAGATTTTCCTTGTATGTTGCTTCAATTACGACGTTTAAGGGTGTTATCTTTGTATGGATATCCCATTTTAAAGCTACCAAACTCAATTGGTGATTTGAAACTTCTACATCACCTTGACCTTTCTAGAACTAGCATAGAGTTTTTACCGGATTCAATTAACACACTTTACAATTTAGAAACACTTTTATTAAAACACTGTTATCGACTAAAGAGATTGTGCTCAGATATGGGGAACCTAATCAAGTTGCGTCATCTCATTGTTGATGATGAAAACAAGTTGGAAGCAATGCCTTTAGGAATTGGTAAATTAACTAGGCTTCGGACACTACAGCTTTTTGTTGTGGGTAAAGACATGGGTTCTAGGATAAGAGAATTGAAAGACTTGACACATCTTCGTGAAAGGCTTCACATATCAAGGTTGGAGAATGTGAATGATATGGGGGATGCTGAGAAGGCCAACTTAAATGGTAAAGGAGACCTTAAAGATCTAGTGTTGGAATGGACTTGCAGCAATGATGGTTCAGATGAGAAAGAAATTGCAGCTCAAGTGTTTGAGAAGCTACTACCATGTAAAAAGCTTGAAAGTCTCTGGATTAAGGGATATGGTGGTACTCGATTTCCGCAGTGGTTAGGCGATACTTCTTTGTCGAGCTTAGTGACCCTAAAGTTTGAAAACTGCAAAAACTGTGCTTCTTTTCCATCAATCGGGCAACTACCCTCGCTAAAGAAACTAGTGATCCAAAATATGGATGGAATAGAAAGGTTGGGTCCAGAATTTTATGGACATGGTTACCCAATGGCGTCTTTCCAATCACTGGAGAAATTCAAGATTGAGAATTTGCAAGAATGGAGAGACTGGATTCCTTGTGGATCTGGTAGAAATGTTAAAGCGTTTCCTCGACTGCAGCGGCTTTCAATTAGTCAATGTCCTAAATTGTTAGAAAAATTGCCGGAACATCTTCCTTCACTGGAAAACCTTGACATCAGTCATTGTAATGCACTGCAATCATTACCGACGGCATGGATGCACAGCAGCAATACATCTCTTAAAAATATGTTTATTAAAGGCTGTAATTCTTTGACATGCATTGGTAGAGTCCATCTACCATCAAATCTGAAGCGGTTGACGATCTGCTTTTGCTCTAATTTAGTGACTGTGTTGGATGAGGAGCAAGTTTCAGGCAGTTGTAACAACACCTCTTGTCAAACTCTTCCTGATAGACTTGGAAAGATGGAGCTTTCAAGTTGCTCGAATCTTGCTACCTTGACGTCAACAGGCAATCTACCCAAGGCTGTGAGATACCATTCTATTCAAAGATTCTCCATAAATGATTGTGAGAAACTAGAGACTCTACCATGCAACAACAATCTCATCTCTCTTAAAAAATTGGAAATATGGAAATGTCCAGCCATGGTATCCATTCCAGAGGGTGGCTTTCCAACAAGCCTTACATCACTTGTACTAGTAGATACAGACATCTGTAAGTCATTGTTTGAGTGGGGATTGAACAGACTTACCTCTCTTGAAGTACTCGAGATTAATGGAGGATGTCCAGACGTTATGTCCTTTCCACAGGAGGAGATAGGCATGATTCTTCCTGTCTCTCTAAAGTCACTGCATATTAGCCATTTTCCAAATCTGGAACGCATATCTTCCATTGCGCAAAACCTTACTTGCTTGGAAAAGTTGACTATCTCATATTGTCCGAAGCTTAAATACTTTCCGGATGATGGCCTGCCTCAGTCGCTTAAACAATATGGAATCATGGATTGTCCTCTGCTAGAAGAAAGGTGCAAAGAGGGTGAAGGACTCTACTGGTCCATGATAGGCCAATTATCTGACCGCGTATCTAGATCTTTCGACCATTCTGATTACACTTCCCAATCAGAGGAAGAATGATTCTGTTTGATTTCATAAAACCAAGGTACACCAATTTTGTAAAAATAATATGCAACCCATATTTATATCCACTCCGATCTTTTTCTGTTCTTATTCTTATTATTATTTTTTTGCCTTCCATGTTCTCTAGATTCAACATAAATTACACAATTCTCCCCTTCCATTTGAAATCAATATTGAATTTTTTTTTTTTTTTCACATGTATACACCATAAGTTTTTAGTTAATTAATATGTAAAATCATCGTCAGAAAGAAAAAAATATACTTCATTAATCTCTTTCAAAACTTGATTACTCTGTTTTGTGTGACTGATTCTACAGGATTATTAGCAAGTAAAATTGAGTTTGGACGACTACTTTTGGGTCAATGGTGGAACAGCATTCGCTTACACAGTGGGAATGAAAGAAATAGTAATACTCAGCTCAAACATCTGGGAATGAAAGAAGGTTGTTTGTTGTACATATATATATTAGATTTTCAATATTCACTTATTATAACAAAACTCATAATGAACTGGAAATGGTGCTTGCAGTTGCTTCAGGATGGGGTGGGATCATGTCTATTCTTGAATTAGTTAACCATGAGGGAAAGCATCATAGTGCTTATATGCAGAAAGAAATTGATGAAATACCAGATTCTGTATCAGCCAAAAAAAATTATACAAATTATACTGCTGTGCTGCTCTAGCTGCATGACCCTTCTTGGATACTTTTTATGGTATGTAAAGTTTAATTTTCATTACGTTTTTGGGATCTTTGAGTTTTATTTTTTCTAACATTTTCATGCTTATTTGATGAGATAAGCTTAGGTATTTTTATTACAATGAAGATTTCTAGTGATCTGTTGACCGTTGGGTTGGTGGGATTTATTGTACAAAGGAGACACCGCAGGTTTTGTTATTCAATCTTATAAAACCTGGGATATTTTGCTTGCTTTTGGAATTTGCTTCATAAAATGAAGTAAAGGAGGTGTCTCTCATGCACAGCAAAGAAATAGTTACCACTTGCCAGATGAAATGAAGCACAACCTTTCGGTTCTAATTGACGAAGGTCTCCCAATTGTTTACATGCCACCTTGAAGAGTTCTGTCACGTGGAATTTCACTTTACTTGCTGCTGCTAATAGTTCTCTAAGTTGCTAACAGCAGGCAACAAACAACAGTTCGGTTACTCAGTAAATTTATGGTCGCGCTTAATGGTGACATATTCAAGAGAGATTGCAGAGTCAAGAGTGTCTCTGGTGGAAACTTGTTGCTGACTGAGGTTCCTCTGAGTGAATACTGCCTTCCACCTCTTGTCAGCGATACTCATCTGTGTAACATCCATTTCCTTCCTTCTCACTTGTTAAATGAATGTTATACGATGTCTGTCTCTCTGAATGTCGAAGCTGCCAGAATTAAGTTTGTGAATCTCATTTCTATGCTCCCAAAATGAAGATATACTCTTTGTTCAAATGTATTCAAATGCCAATGCTTGTTGAGCTGTTAATAAATTATACGCAGTTTAATCTCTCCATCTCTCTCTACACTAATTGACTACGATCTTGAAGCTGTCAAAGTTTATGTATTGAACAAAAACAGTTGCTCCTCGTATTGCATCTTCTTGGAAAACTTGGCACTTTCAAATTAAACTGGAAATTGTTGCTAGCATATCAGTTCCTAATATGGAGTTTCACAAATCGAAGAGGAGTAAACAATTGTACTAACATGAACAGAACATAAGACATCAAATCTGTAGATTTCTTATCTGAATATACATAGGTTCAATCTTGCCTGTAACTTGTGGCAAGTGTGCAAACATACACTACCGTGCTTTGCATTCATGGACATATAATCTTAGCTTTAGGTCTACAGAATTTACATACAAATATACAATAAACAAACCAACACCACCCAAGTAGATATGTCCTTTAATTTCATCAAGAAGAAAAGACAAAAAACACCTATTTATAAATAAATTACAGACGAGAACAGTTTAACCAATACCTCAGCCCTATGCTCTATTCCCGGATCTTTTGGATTCCAGTCCAGCGTGCATAATCCACCCACCTGTGTCACAAAATATATGAAAATTTTGATCATCGAAATGGGAAAATGCAGTAAATTAATATGATATGATAGAGCTTAATTAATATATCTTACATCAAAGAGCCCAAGAATGTGTTGCCAGTTCGAACAACAAAGCATATTGCACTTAGTATCAGCTTGTGTTGGTGTAGCAATGGCTCTAGAATCCTTTGTTCAATAACCCCGGCAAGTACTTGGTACCTGTTAAAGATTCATATAATTCGAAATATATAGTAAGTACAAACTTTTTCAATCACATGATGAAATCAATAGAAAAAAGCAGATAATAATTACCTTAGATTGCTAGAGACTGCCATGTACACACCATAGGCGACACTGGTTGAAATTATAGGCACGTCCTCTGCTTCACCAGCAAAAGATTTATCTAAAGCCTTTCTTGCTCTAATCAAAGCATTTGTTATACCAGTACCAATCTGAACAAAGGAAGAACAAGTCAAATGCCACCAATTTGGAATGCATCATAAATCATAAACCAAAAATTTAGATAGGTGAATTTTGAGATGAGTTTTTAGACACCGATTATCCCCTTATTCTCTTCAAAGTTCTGATTCCTTATGCATAAATATCCGAAAAATAGATATATAGTACGACAATAAGCTAAAATCAGTGTATTTACCAGAGATGCACCGGTCCCAACAGCAAACAGTTTGGCACCATTACGCTGCACAGCAGATTGAAATATTTATGAATTCTCACAATTCTATGGAAACAACTGCTTGATTTTGATTTAGCAGTCTGATACATACAATTATAGCACCTATTCTCTGAAGAAATGAATACGATGTTCCTGTCAAAGCCACCTGAGTAATGGATTTATAAGCTGTTAAGTTTTATGGTAATCAATTTTGTCGAAACAAATAGATCAAGAAGAACCTGGAACGCATTATCAGGACAGCCGTAGAAGAACTTAGCAACAGATCCAGCACTGACTGCAAGAGGAGGTCGTAGAGAAACAGTTGGAGCTGGAAGCCACACAAGCATAAAATCTGCTATTATGGCCATTACCTAAATTACAATGCACATATAATCTTTTGATTAGAGAAATTAAGGATATTACAAGTCAAGTTAAATGACATTACCAAATGGAAAAATCACCATACAGACACACGTACATATCGCAAATATGGAAGACGATCCTAAACATGTATGAATCAACTCAACAAAGACTTATCACTTATATCTCAACCACTTGTGAACACTGATCAGTGATACAAAAACAATCTTAATCATTTTGTACAATCCAGGGCAAAATTTCTAATGAACCGTGCATGCAACATCAAAACCTAAATCTGAAGAATTAACCTTATAGACAGCCATACCACATCAGCAAAAACAAAATCCAACTCCTTGGTGAATTTTTCTCTTCGCCGCTCCAGCTCTGCAGCAGTCTGAAAAGCAAAGAAGATAGATATATAAATGGAGATTATACTTCTGCAGAACACAGTCCACTATACAACAAACCTATTTAAGATAAACAAAAAGACTAACTAATACTCCCTAATGCTTGTTAAGTTGATGATTAAGATGAAGCATGAATAAAATGTCTAAATCCTATGACATCAACCTGAAAGAAAAGTGAAGAAGAAGAAAAGTAGCAAATATTCCTCAAGTTCCAATTTTTTTTCATTTGATGCCATTCATGCTTGGAGAAATAGAGCTATATTCTTTCAAACGAATAAAATTCGCGAAATCGGAAACCATGTAAGCCAGTCTAAAATCAAACAACAAAACAGAGTTGAACCAGAAACCTCAATTTTTTAATCAAATTGAAATCAGCAAAATATTATCTCTGCTTCAACAACCCAATTCAATGACATTAATGATCAATAAAGCAAATTTAAAATCCCCCTCCACATAATCGAAACCGAAAAATGCAGAGATTAAAATCAAGCACAAACCTTTGTGAAAATGCCAACACCACACTCAATGGCAACCTTAGTCAAGAACAAATCATCTGCAAGCAAACGTTCCCTGAACCCTCCAAAATTGAGCAGCCACCGGAAGATTGGTGATTTCTCCATCTCCAAATACCTCTTCACAACGGATTTCGGTATCCGACCCACATCAATCGCCGCCGCTAAGTCCTTTGGCAAATTATCCAGCGACTTTCCAGCCTAAAAAAACCAGAATCATACACACACATACATCGATGGAACAGTAAATAAAAATGCATGAAAATATTTCCCGTTCTTCATGTTTATTGTATTTGAATGTAATCATAAGTGATCATGAAAACAAGTGTGTACCTCTGCCAATGCAAAGATTGCTTCGGTGCGGTTGCGGAAGCTGGCGTCGTCATCAGAATCGCCTCCTCCACCACCACCCCTGCCGTTACCTCCCCCGCTTCCGCCGTCTCCGCTGCCGCTGCCACCTCCGGAGGCGAAAACGAGAGTTGGGTGGGATTTGTTACGGGCAGAATTGCATGTGAGAGAGAAGTTGATGAGGTTTGGATAGGTAGTGGTGGTGGTGGTGGTGGTGGAGACACGGCGGGTGATGATGGCAAAGCTATGGTGGCGGTGGAAGTAACAGTTGTTTGGTGATTGTAGAGAGAGTGCGCGTGTGGAGAGGGTGGAGAAAGAAGCCACTGCCATTTTTAGACAGATGAGATCAGAGAGGTTGGAAGCTGTGTTGAAGTGAAGTCAAGACTCATCAGTGGTATTAAATTATTGCTCCACTGTTTTTCTACTGTTAAGGTTAGTTTTGTTAATAGAAAAGCCAATCAAGTGGTTCATTGTTTGGCCAAGATGGCCTTATCTCAATTTTGGATGGATGATTCACCTCCTGTTGACTGATTGCTAGGGATTTTTGTAAACTGTATTTTCGTAATAAACTTTTGTTTGTCAAAGGAGGAAAAAAAAAAGTCATCAGTGGTGGAGAAACTACTTCAAACAGAGAAACCACAACCACGCGCGTTTAATAGCACGCTCTTGTCAACATGCCTACACGTTTGTGCAAATTATTGATTAGAATTTTAGTACAAGTAAAAGGAGCCACAAAATGATCTCATGGGATGGGACCATCAAATAAAATTGAGCCATATTAAACTAGTTTGAATTGAAAACTTAAACGGCTCACTGTAATTGGACGGGCTCACCAAAGTCCAAACCATCCCACACAAATGTTTCTCAAGAAAATCTTTGGTACACCCAATCATTAAAGATTTGACGTATGACAGTCAAATATCTAATCTTTAATAGCTAGATGCACCATTCAGTAATGGACCTGGTTTACTAAAAATTTTCTCCACTAAAGACCGTGGTAGTGCAAATATATCAGTGGTCGTGTACTCGTGTACACCATCCATGAAGATTTTCACCTCATATGAGCATCGAAACGGGTATACTTAGAAATAGGTTGAGTATATTTAGCAATGCTCCAAACAAGATAAGCCCAATAGAAAGCCCATCAAGCTTTATCTGCCTGTGTTTGCACACCATATGAATGGTCTATCTTCTCAAAAGTTGCTATACCCTACGGCCTACACCACGTCACCACCACACTCTTATCTTCTGGATAGATACACTCGTACACATATTATATACAGAACACAACAAGAAGAAAAAACGCTTCTTCATTTCCTGAGACAACAACAACGAACAATGGCTAGATGTGGTGCAACATCATCGTCTATCATGCTAACATACGCCGCCTCCTCCGTACACCCACAGGACCTGACCCCACCACTCTCTCTCTTCTCTTTCAAGCCCACGACCTCAGCTTTCTCTCCCCACACCAATCCTCTGGTGTTCAGCTGCAGAAGAGATAGGAGGGCGGCCAAATGGGTTGATGATTTGTGCATCCAGAGGGAGGCCAGAAGTGGGTTTTACTGTAACCACATGGCGGTGTCCGTCGCTGCTCTGGCGGCCGAAGCTGAGCTGGCAGAGGAGGAGGATGTGGAGGAGACTGAGGGAGCTGTTGCTGTGGCTACTGCTCCTGCTGTTCCAAAAAAGCCCAAGAAAGGCAAGGCTGCATTGCCTCTCAAGAGAGACAGGGTATGTATGTGTTTTGTGCTTGGTGGGCTTAGCTTGGTTTGAGTACTAGTTGTCATTGCTATAGAAATTGGCTCTCTAGAGAGCTTGAAAATGTGTAGTCTACTCAGTTGTTTGTTGTGCTCGGCTTGTTGGTTGATTTAATTGGTGGATATTGCATCTCTTATGCTAATTGCTAATGAAGTTGCATGAGTAGTAAGTAGTTGTATGTTCTAGTTGCTGACATTTGATTTTTGATAGGGTGATTAGATAGGTTTGTTTTCCTTGGTTTAAGTTCCAATAACATCTTTTTTGCATGTTTTAAAGTTTTATTTTGATTAATGAATTTTCCTTGGTTTTAGTTTAAGTTGTTTATCTTTCAGGATTTTGATTTCAGAGATGATTGCCTCTGGATGGTTTTGTTCAATTGTGATGTAAATTATGAGTTTTTGGTTGATTTGATTGATTGGTTTCGGCTTGTGCGTTGGACTGAATTGTTGCATTTTACCATTTTTCTTTGCCTGAAAATTTCTAGTAATATAAGGACTTTGTTTAATTGTGTTCATGGATTAGTATAGTTCAAAATATTTGTCAACTTTGGCTTGTTCAATATGTTTACTTAATGTTGTTTTGCTCTTCCAAATGTCAGACAAGGTCAAAGAGGTTCTTGGAAATTCAAAACTTGAGAGAAATTAAGAAAGAGTACGACTTGAATACAGCGATATCTTTGATGAAGCAAATGTCAAGTACAAAGTTTACAGAAACAGCCGAAGCCCATTTTCGCCTCAACATTGACCCCAAATATAATGATCAACAGCTGAGGGCAACGGTAGGGTTTTCTTTCTTTTTTGTAATATAATTAGAATATGAATTTATGGCCTCATTTACATTTGATGTTGCAATTGATCTCTCCCTCTTATCTTGACTAATCCTTTTATCCTTCTTCGTGTAGGTGAGTTTGCCGAAGGGAACCGGACAATCTGTTAAAGTGGCTGTTCTTACTCAAGGTGGTTAAATGGACAGTGGTGTTGAACTTCTTGTATTTCTATTTCATATCGGAAAATTCATCCAGAAAACAGTAATTAATTTTCGATTTGATTTTGTGATACATAGATGTAGAGTCCTCACGGATTCATTTACAATTGAAATAACATTATATTGTTTTCATTTCCATCATAATATAGGCTTGTTGTCTTTACAGGTGAAAAGTTCGACGAAGCAAAAAATGCAGGAGCAGATTTGGTTGGTGGGGAGGACTTGATTGAACAAATAAAACAAGGATTCATGGAATTTGACAAACTCATTGCTTCCCCAGATATGATGGTTAAGGTGTTACTCTCAATCTGTTTTCTCCGGTCTATGCACTAAATTCTAGTGGTCTATGAGATAGCTTTGCTAATTTATTTTTAATTTTTTACGAAAAATGAAAACCAAGTGCCCCCAAATACTAAGCATTGAAACTTTAACCACTTAAGAGATGTGATTTTCTCAATTCAACGGAAATTCCTAGTCAGTTTGGTATATGTTTTGCTTGTTTGTGTCTTTCTATGGTTCGCCAATTGAGAGTCTTAGGCGCTTAGAAGTGACAGCCGGAAGTTTGCTGTGCGATTTAGTGTGAAGAGTTTCTACTCACTCTTTAGCTGAATCTAATTAATTCATTTTGTCAACTGATTGTAAAGTGTCTGCATGCTTTGCATCTCTAATCGCAATTCTTCATTTTTGCTTGCAATAATTTATGAGTTTTCATTTCAATTCTTTGCCAATTGCATTAGGTTGCCAGCCTAGGAAAGATTCTGGGACCTCGCGGACTCATGCCAAATCCTAAAGCTGGTACTGTTACAGCCAATATACCTCAGGTAAGATGTGAATGATTCTGTATACAAAATTTCTATTTTAGGACTTGTAATGTGAATGATTCTGTTTACAAAATTTCCTCAATCAAATGGGTTGCTGTAAAATCTTTTCCAGGCTATAGAAGAATTCAAGAAGGGTAAAGTTGAGTACAGGGCAGATAAAACTGGGATTGTTCACATACCTTTTGGCAAAGTTGAGTTTTCAGAAGACGACCTGATTGTAAACTTCCTGGCTGCCGCGGTATGTTCTCCTTCTCATCTAAGGTTAATTAGTATCGTAAATTGCATGTATATAACTTGACTTTATGTGTCTTGATCTGGCAGAAATCTATAGAATCAAACAAGCCAAAAGGCGCAAAAGGAGTATACTGGAAAAGCGCATACATTTGCTCGTCAATGGGGCCTTCCATTAGATTAAATATAAAGGAGGTACTTGATTACAAGCCTTCTTCAGAGGTCTGAGAACAAAACTAACAACTTGTAAATTATGTATTCAACTGTTCCATCGGCCTCCAAGGTAAAAATGGTCGGAGAGTACTTATAGTGGGGCGAGGAGACTTTGATTGTTAAATTTTGAATGAACCTGTTGTGAAAAAAGCATGAATACTGCATAATAGTCTTCATCTATACTGAGATAAGATCTCGTATCAACGATATGTTAATGTCACGGTAGTTTCTTTTGTCTGATTTTTTTTCGTATAGTAATTTCAATTAGTTATCCTGAGTGTTTGCGCATAAATATTGTTTCAGAAATAAATCGCTCAGCATAAATTATAATGCCATGTTTGGAAATCAATCATTCATCTTTACAAAAGGCCAAAGATGTTAAATTGAACATCCATGAAAACTAAACTACACTCTTTTTACACAAAAATTACAGTTGCCCAGCAAAACATGGCTTTTCCTTCCGATAAATACGATCTGTATGTTCCAGGTTGCTCCATAACAAAATAATCTACTATTTTACGGTCGACAATCTTATTATCCAATGCCAATTCAGCATTGATTTTCTCCTCCGACCAAGCCGGTGACTGTGCCCCAACATTCTCCACTGCTCCACACTGAATCAACGAAAGAAAATCTTGCCTGTGAGGGATTAATATTTTCACAGCATATAAATTAACTTTTTTGGTTTTGCGAGCATTTAACCTTTCGACGGCTCATCAATCCAAGGGCCGTTCATTATATTTAAAATGCTGCAGGCCTCACTATACTCCAGATCTGGTAGCAGCTTTGGGGTAAGTAAGAAACACCTGCAGAAACATTGACAGAAACAAATGCTTCAAAGCCTTTCTTTACGGTTTCACAACAAATAACACGAGAGAAAATACTTGGTTTTATCAGCTGTAAGAAAATTAGATATAAATATCCAGAAAATAAAACATGTTAGCATATTATCATTTCATTCGGGACACGACTTTATGATCCACAGGTGGATAGACAGGTGCCATTAGAGAATTTTAATGGTTCCTCGTATCCTCAGTTTTGAGGGATCCTAGCCATTGCAGCAGAGAATAAATTCTCAGCGCCGGTAGATAGCTGACCTGGCTATTTATTATTTGAACTTGCTTGGTCAGAGACATAACTAAAGTCCAGAAACCAGCATAACAAATCAAAACAAGAAATTTATAAATTCATAGTTATATTTGTTCTTACTGTGGTGTATTAAGTTGGCTGGCAGCTCTCACTAGTTGCTGAAACATCTTTCTCTCATTTATTGGGTCCATTCCTGGGGAGAAATTGGTCAGCAACCTCAATTTAAATCCTGAGGGGTGCGTTTTATGCAGTTAGATGTAGTAAAAGGCAACAAAATAACTAACCTTGATTGATCTCGTCAACCACTCTAAATGGGCAGTTCGTAAGATCTTGAAGAGAAACAAGATAAAGAATAGTTGAAACTGATCGCTCCTATAAAACAAAAATACATATATAATCAATATGCAGTTGAAAAATACAATGTTTATTGCAATGGTGAATTAGAATTAAGTTATTATGATACCCCTCCAGATTGATGGTGGGCACTGAGAACTTCAAGTTTTCCTGCTTGCCTGATGATTGTAAGTAAACCGAGTAAGAGGATAAACCAAAGTGGTATACATCAACAACTGATTTGACATCACAAATCAAAAAATATTGTATAATCAATAATATAAATAACATCAGTGAATTACAATGGACCGTAAACTCTCATCTAGATCATCGTTTTCTAAAGGGCAGGCACTCAATGCAAGAAGCGATCTACTTTTCCGTTTTACTCTAAAGTTAACAAACATCAGCCCAGAACAAAACAATGAAAAATGCTAATCTAACAAAAACCTCTAGCCATAACAGATGGGAATAAAACCAAGTTCAAAGCTACACTCACCTGAACTTTACTTTTATAAGTATACCAAATCGATCAAAATCGGTGTTGTGCTCATCTGAAAACAACCACTATATCAAGAGAGGAATGTTTAAATTGACATACAGTGAGTTCATAAAGGAAACAAATTAAATACCCAATGAAACTTCTCCTGCAACAGCCATCTCTTGGAAGTTATGACTGAAAGTTTCATTTATCTGAGCAACAAGGTTCCTCAATGTAGGAAGCCAATATTCCTGCAAGTAATACAGGACTTTATTATGGAAAAAAATAAAATATAATTTGATTCATATATAAACAGCAAAACATGAACACTGATGTAGACCCACAAACACACGTGCCCATAGAGAACGAAATTCACGTCAAAATTCACAATGACATGACCTTTTAAGGCAGGATTTTTAAAGCTGACTGAGAACCTCAACTCACAGGGAAAACTTTTAAGGTTTGGGAATTTAATTAAGTGATTAATGAAACTGTAAAGAAAATCAAGAGATAAAGGAGGGGAGGGAATGAGCTGTGCTTTAGAGAAACAAACTCCTTTAGCAAGACATGGGAAAATTATGCATGTTGTTTTATCAGGCCTCATGTCAACAAACTCAGCCATTAGCTCAAATAAAAATTCAAGAGGAAATGATATCAATTCCTGCATGCATGATTCAACATCAAGAGACTAAATATTTCATGTTGTTTATGAAAAGCAGCAGCAAAACTTCTTACCTTCAGGGCATCTATTTCAGCTAAGCACCTCTTTAGTTCCTTTTGATCTGCTTCTAGTTTTGTGGCTATGGCTTCTATCTGCCAATTAATTAATAGCATTCCGAATGAATCATCATACTCAATTACAAAAATGAAGATATAAAAGGTGGAAGAAGAAGTACCTGTTTCTGACGATGTTCATATTCTTGCAATATGTTCTGGTTGAGAAAAAGAATAGAGTTGGCTTGGGCTATATTATCTTGTATTGCAGCCTGCAACTCTTCCACTGTCGTAGGCATCTGTACATAATCATGGAAGAAATGTTTCAATATTCTTAAGATGAAGAACATAATGATTATATAGAACAACATGACTACTTCATATTTCAAGTTATATGAACAAGAAGAAAGCAATACTGTGTTATAAACGAAATGCTAAGCCCATATTCATGCAATGTTTAGAAGTCCACAAGCCAAAATTATATGGACACAACTTAAATTCCATTTGAAAACAGACTCTTAATCAATACCTACATAATTTCAATAGTAGGCCAATTTTCAATAACATTAGGAGCATTTCTGTTGCAATATGCCACATTACAAATTCAAAGAATGTAATAATTTCCAAGCATTAATTCTCAAGTCATAGTATAATCAAACCTCAAGAAATTCCTTTTCAAGTTCAGGAGTGATGACAGCAATCGATTCTGCATGCCTTTTAGCATCTAACAGCTGTTTTCTACGATTCTCCACCTCATATTTACCTTAGCAAAAAGAAAATAAGAAAGTCAGTACGAATAAAAGAAAAAATATATATATCAGAAGTCAAAAATAAATTTTAAAAAAATAAATATATATATATATATATCAGAAGTCCGAGGTGATTGTAAGATATTTCCAGTTTAACTACATTGAGAAGCAACACTTGACTTCTAATAGCTAATTAAAATAGACTTTCTGCCTCAAAATCTTTGACACATGATATTTAAGAAATTCCCTAAAAATTCTAGGCCAATTGCATCATTTTTTTTAATTTTTTTTTTTTAATTTGGATAACAATGCAAATTGCATCATCTCGCCAAAGACCACTAAAATAAATAGATGTATATGAAACATAAAAATAAAGTTGCACAAACAATTTTTTCTGCCAGGTGATTAATAATTAAAAGGCTATTGTAAGGTATATTCTAGGACATAAAGAATTTTATTATATATTTATATCAATGAATCAAAAACATTGCTAATATCTAGCTTTTTAATATAAGAATAGATTTTTAACCAAATATCCAAACTATCACAGTATGAAAAAAAGTACACTTATAAAATATGAAACAAAGCAGTTTAGATTATTAAACACGCAACATAAAAAATAAATAAATAAATAAATAAATTTAAAAAATTAAAAAAAAAATTGATGTTGGAAACTTTTAGCAAGAAACAAAATGAAAATTACATTAAAATATAACTGACTTACAATTTTCATAGTGCAACGATGCCTGCTCAGCCAATTTCTCATGCTGTTTGAGATTGATTTCCATTTCTCTGATCTAATACAATTATAAATTTAAAAAAATTCAAATTTCAATAGAAATCCGATTTTTAAATTCATTAATCATATTCATATCTGAATGCAGATAAATGATGAGCCATGAACATTAAAAAACTTTTTATGGATACTGAAAATTGAACAATGAAAATACCTTCGCATCAAATTCAATGGAGGCCATATGGTTTTCAGCATAACTCCATTTGTGAGAAACAGCCTCAGCAAGTAAATTCTGTGCCATAGAAAAAATGTAGGAAAGAGTAAAGATAAAGTAAATAAACAATATATGTTATTTAAAGCAAGAAATAAGTTGCTGGAATCTGCACCAAACTTCTGATAAAGTTGTCACTGCATGACGTAACACTCAAACCAGAAGAGTAGCAAGAAAACCATCCCCGATTGCAACTTCACCTTAATTTCAATTGTATATTTGAATCGCTGAAGGTTAAGACTTGCAGCTTGGTCAACAAGCTTGGACATAGCAGTATCCAGGTCATCCTCCTTCTCAATTGACGCTATCCTCGTTTTCCTATGACCTAAATCACCAAGGTATAAATAATGTTTTTTTTTTTCTAAATAAGTGTACAAAAAAAAAATTAATAAGACATTACAGATCCATAAAATTAGCTACATGTACTTACTGACGCGGTTTTCCATTTCGCGCCGCTTTCTCTTCTCAATTGCAATATTATTAATAATCTCTTCCTGTACAATAGTGTCAAAAACACATTCCAATTATTCACCATTCAAGATCATATTCAGTTGAGTTGTATACATATAAGAAAGTCAACTAATATGCTCGTATTAGAATATGATAGTCAGGATAAAAATCATGTAATCTTTCAACATACCCGCTGTTTTTGAAGTTCAGCTTCCTTTTCCTCTAAAAGTCTTTCCTCAGTCAGTAGTGATTTTAAGTTATCCTCCATCTCGGCAATCAATTCTTCAAGCTCCTTCTTCCTGGATCTCAGTCTATCAATCTCCCCAACATCTGTACCTGAATCAAAACATAATCACAGCTTAGGTAAAGTACAACTTTTGTCAATCTAGAGAAAGGTTAATCAAAACATACTACACAGCAAAAGGCGCGACTGATTCACAGACTCCACACTTGCTGAAACATGTCCACCGTATCTAGAGACAGACCATCTATAGTGATTTTCTGGAGTCCAAAAATCTAAAATTCCCAACTTTGAAACCTCATCAGCCTTCTGATCAGTTTCCTTGGAGCCAATATACTGAGGGCAACACAAGAAATTTTAGAAAAACGTATCAACCGCAGAACAGCAACATTTTCAAATATTAAATATTTTTAATTTCACGATGCTTGACTATAGGACTTCCAAAACATTCAGATGAATAATATATCTATAGAGCAAGTTTAGGAAGCATACTGAATGTTCCAAACCAAACTGGCTTGCCATAACCTCCTTGACAGCACTGGGAGCATCAAAAACTTGATCAAGCCGTGCACTGATGCCAAGAGCATGCATCTGCTCAATATAAAAGTTGAAAATCACCAACAAAATTACTTAATTTAGGTCGAATACAATACTGAATCGAGGATTCTGTTACAGATACCTCCTCTGAAATTTGAAAGGGCTCCTTCTGACGACTATCATTGCTGACAAAATTTAATACAGGAACATCAAATGACTTCAGGTTTTTGACCAGAAAGTCCCGATCACCAGCATCTTGAGTGATGAAAGACTACATATCCAGCAAAATTAAATCACTGTCATTATTTATTGAATGCTTTCAAACAGGACATCACCTTCAGTCCATTTTTTTTTTATCAGAGATCTTTTGTCTACATAACCAATAAGCATTGTACAGAAAGAAGCAGACTTAAATATGAGATGACCACACAAGTTAAACAAAAGCTAACTTATAAACCCGATAAAAGGAACATAAAGAGATTGCAGCATTCACAAACTCTACACAATTGTTCAGGCCCATGCCGCCGGGTGTAAAATACAAACTGAGAAAGACATTCTTGTTGAGCAATGTTGATGAATCTTTCAAGAATCAGGTATTCTTGTATTAATTCTTCTTCATTTTTTTCCTCAAGTCATTAAATTTCTCTTTTACATCTTGTCAAAATTTTAAGGCGGAGCTACCTTTCTCCACATTTTCCAATCAAATTCCTTCTCCCAAATTCCAGACAATAGGCTTCTGTCATACCTTAGTACACTTTATGAGTGATATAACCAAGCAGTCAGGTTATGGCTATTGCACCGAGCCTCATTAAAAGAATTGAGCGTATTGTCAAATGAGAACAAGCAACAAGACTACAGACGCTTAACTTTTTATTATTAGAACAAATAATATGGCAAGAGAAAACAAAACAAAAATTCTTCAGCATACCTTCCAGATGTAATAAGACACTTGACCTTCTAAGTAGTTAGCATGGGCTCGATTTGAGACATTAACCTGAATTTGCAATCACACAAAAAATTAATAATAATAAGGTAAACATAACTGTCATTGATAAACACAATGGTCCGAATTTTGACATATACCTCAAGTAGCACAGGACCATACACCTCCTTATTTAACTCATGACGATGTTGTTGCAACCATTGATAAGCCTGAAATATCCCTTCTGCTCCAGAATTTTTTAAAGCATGTAAAAGTTTATTATTCTTATTTTCCATATCCTTCAACCTGAAAAGGATTATTTAAGTGATTAGGAACAAAGGAATATGAATGTTCTTAAGGTAAAAAGGTAGAATTTTCACCTCAGTTTCAACCTCACCTATCCATGCACTGCCTCAGGGTCAATTTATTTTGAGTCAAGAGTTTTTCCTTCTCTGACTTCTGCACCCTCTTTTGGTTAGCATGAGCTCTTAGCTCCAAAATTTGAGCAACTAATCTTTCCTGGTGAAAAAAAGTTTGTTCAATAGAAGAGCAAAGGTATCTAGCCAGAAATTTTAGCTATCGAAATATAAAATGATGATTTTCATAAAATAAAAATTATGTTGGATTATCGTCCAAAGTCACTGATAGTCTTATACTAGTCCAAGGTTGGTCATTCTTTTCTAACATGTACTCCTGAGTCTACAAAATGATGATATAAATACTTGCCATGGAAAATTTCATTCACCTCACATGAGGTTAATACGGGTTAATGCAAAGTTACTGTTTTCATTGACAACCTCCAAAGCATGAAGGTTCTAGGAAAAAAAAATGACAACCAAGGGACATTTCTGACATTTCGTAGGAGAGGTTTTTTAATGAATTTTGGAAATTTACAGGAAGTCATCAATGAAAATTGCATTTTTTATATCCACCTATATTTAAATGAAACATCAAGGGAGGTCAATGAAACTATCCCACAGTTTGTATAACACAGAATTGAATGTCATTTAGGGAACACCCCAAAAAACTGAGTGTTGGCAGGATTTATTCTATAAAATCTTACAGAAACAAAGAAAAATGAACCGAACTGTACTAAAAATTAAGTTTATCATGACATGGTCCAATTTGCGTTAATTATAAGCTATAATTTCTAATTGTTTTGTACCAAAAACAATATACAAACTCAAAGTACATCCCACCACACACTACCAGAACAGAGTTATAACTCAAAGTAAGAATATATAACATTATTAACATACAAGTTCACTCTTTGGAGGTTCATATGCAGGAAGGTTTAGAAGATCCGACTCAGCAGCAGCAAGGTCCTCTCTAGCTTTTAAGATTCTTTGTTGACGAGATTGTTCTTGCCTTCTTAAATCTTCCATTTCCTTGTATTTCCCTTGAACTTGCACCCCCTATGTATGTAATGAACATTCAAAACAATATTTTTAAAAGAAAAAAAAAAAGCAACAGCAACAACAACAATTATCCATATTCCATGCAACTACAAATTTAATGGATTACCGCTTGATTTGCTTTATCCAGAAATTCCATACGTCTCTTGCCATTGTCATTCATGAGACTGAGAAATTTTTTACATTTAGCATCCAGCAGTTTTTTCTCTTGCTTTTTTGCCCTACAGCCAACCGAACACACAAGGGAGGTCATTGATATTAAGTTATTAACCCTATATATTTAAAGTATTGGCATCATCAGCTGAACCAGGTCAACATACTCAATAGGCTTGCTCAAATCGTTCAGAGTACTTGCAGCCTCATTTAACTTCTTCTTGGCATCCTTCTCCAGCTCTTTTACTTCTATATATTCAGCCTTCTTCATATCGTACTTAAGCCACGGTAATTTCTTTTTCATGGACTCAACCTACAAATGACAGTACAATGACATCAGAAGATTATGAAGCACAGAAAATAGAGATTAAAAAGAAAAAGAAAAAAAGCAAACCTTTGCTAATAATTCTTCCCTTTGACGAACACGCTCAACGTCTTTTTCCTGTTCAGCGTTAAGGGCCTTCATTTGATTCAACGTGTCGCCATTTTTCTCAACAGCCTAAACCAAATTTGGATGAGTACTTCAAAAATAGAATAAAGCCTCATAAAAACATCACCATTTTTTCTATAAAAGACAGAATTTTGAAAATTACGCATTCAATTTTCTTCAGTTCACGGCTTTTTTCAACTAGGGCACGGTGTTGGACTGGCAGTTGAGGGTCACCAACAGCCTTTTCAGTCTCTTCTAGAAGTTGAATGGGAGTCATCTTGGCAAATTCACAGACCCTGTCTTGAGGTAAGAACTAAGACACACCCCACCCCCAACCCCAACACAAAAGAAAATAAATCAACAAATGAAATGAACAAGAGAAAGAGCAAGAACAGAAAACCAAACAAGTCCAAATACAAAGGCTTCCAGATAAACTTGCACAAAATGTTTTGCCCGAGCGAAGAAATAAAAGAACATTGGAAAACAATATGTGCAGAAACCTATAGCATCTAAACATGGGGAGGGATCAAACATATCATACCTACATGCGAGTATGTGACTAAGAAACTAATATATTAAAGCAATCAAACATGCATATCATACGTGTAAATGGCCAAGAAACAACTAAAAATTCATAAATTAATATTCCAGACAAACAATGTCCCAAAAGTCTTACAACTTACTTGAGTCAAATTGTTCACTTGAATGTTAAATCTCTGAATAATTTCCAGAACATCTTTTTTAGGCACCACTTTGCCTGAAACAAACAAAAAGGGAATGATTCATAACTCCACTACCAACTACCAAGGTTTTAGGACCCGGATAAGAAACAAAGGTTGGAGAATTTTTGGTGTCAAAAAGGCAAAAATCTTTTTAATGACAACTATAGCTGTATTGCTCTTCTCGGTATAGGAAGATGACTAGCACAAATCTTTTAATTTTCCAGCACCATCCATAGGAGATAGGCGGAAGAGCTAAGAAAGATCTTTCTTTATTATAAATTTTAGGGTAAAATCATAAATACTATCAGGGGACTTTAGTAATTAGATATCTAACCATTAAACAACCACTCTGACTTGTTACGTGTATCAATTTTACGCGTGACAGTAATCTTCTCTTCTTTAGTGTCACCTCTCAAGGAAATTTTAATGTACCCAGACTCCTCACCACGCTTCACATATGCTCCAACACTTGTGGCCCTGCCAAGAAGCTACACAAACACCTCAATTTATAAAGTTTATAAGGGCATAAGGTATAAATCAAACAAAGAGCAAGACGTTAACTCACATTAGGCTCGCCACCAAGAGCAAGTGCAATGGCACATACCAAAGAGCTCTTACCAGAACCATTTGGCCCAATTACTAGGTTTAGGCGTGATCCTGGTTTGCATATCAAGTGATCAAAGGTCATGAAGTTATGGAGCTCAATCTCAATTATATTTCCTGCCATATAGTCATCTTCTCCTCTGAAATAAAATATTTTGAAAATCAGTTAACCCTGCTGTATAAAGCTAAACAAATGTGAAGAAAATATATGACACAAAAAATTTAATCATATGCAACAAGTCATTTTTTGCTTCCAATATTGATTGCAGAAACAATTCTTGACACATAAGCTGAAAAGTGGTATTAAGCTTGGTTGAAGTAGCTTTTTGTTTTCTCAGGTTCCAAAGAAGAAAGAGTCTGATATTTATTAATTTCCTTAACTCGTATATTATTGCCAAAGGATTATGCTTTAGTTGACTCTCGCAATAGTTATAAGAGAAACAAAAAGACAACAAGCCATCACATTGGACAACATTAAGTAAACACAAACAATATATATAATATATATTAATATTTGGCCTGCCATCAATTAGGTACCCAAAATATGAACATACTCATCTCAACTTAAGAAGAAAAAACTAGTAATGAGCTTAGTAACTTAGAAATTCGGATTGTCTGGGGATCCTTAGAAAATTCTAAACTTTGAACATTACAAATTTCAAATCAGATATTATAAATCACCCAGACTAACTAAAGAAAAACACTTTTAACACAACAAACCACGATTACAAAGCCCCTTCTTGACAAGACTATCTTATAATAAAAGAAAAAAAAAATAGAATATTCCTTCATTTGATAGCTCAGGAAACTGAGACAAGAATGTACAAAGACGATTTCGAAGCCACCAGCACTTGATGATTTTTAATTCTGTTTTCCAAGGTCTCAATTAACTAGAAATCTCTAATTTGAATGCCCAATTTCTACTAAAATTGTTCCTCAACCAAAAAAACCCTAGTCTGATATCCAATCTATCTAAAGATACAAAATTGAACCCCGAAATAAATAAATAAAATTAGAAAAAAGAGCCAATTCCAATTCATGCAAAAATTAAAGTCCGAGAGACGATGGATATCTCTTCCAATTCTGTTTCCTTCTCTCTCATTTTCTCATAAAACAAACAACAATAAAGAGACACTAGTGACAATGTAGACACTTCAACACAGTTACATATATTGGAGTAATATTGAATGCGCGATGTGTACGGACCTGGATATTTTGAGGCGTTTTGCCCGACGCTCTTCCATCGACTGTCGAAACCAGGAAAAACGGGTGGTCGGTTTGTTTGGGTGCTCAGATTTTGGAAATTGAACGATCGAATCGAAGTTTGAAAGTATGATAACAGTTGATTTTGACGGGTTTGGATCGCCAGAGTGAGAGCTAGGGTTTCAAGAGACTGCGCGAGAGAGAGTGTGCGTGTGGAGGGAAAAAATGTGGCGCGAAAATAGTTAAATAGAGAATGAAAAGGCCAAAAGGAAGAGCATTAATGGACGTGTCAGAGGCGATGAGTGACTCAGCCACAGCGAGTTATAAAAAGGGTGACTCCGGAAATCAGCGAGTCAATCTAAATATGTTTTTTTTTTTTTTTTAATTATTTCGTTATCGTATAAATTAAAAAAAAAAAAAAAAAAAAAGGAGGATTGGAACCCGCAACTTGTAGTGCAGGTTTGATGTAGGTGTAAGAAGTTTACCGCCCTCATCATATAAATATGTAAATAAATATCCTTGTCTATAATTTTGGGAATTAATCGAAAATTTGTGATTAATTGCTATATATATAATTATTTTGTTTATCGTTAATAATTATCAAGTGTGCACCAAAAACTTTCTATTGTTATCTTATTTTAAATTTGATTTGAGATGCAGATAATCTTTTTTAAATATTAAATTCAAAAAGAAAACAAAAAAACCTTCATTAAAATCTTAGAAGAATATCACAATGGCATTCATTGCAGCCCAGTCCAACTAAATATAAATAATTTTATTCGGTTCATAGTTATTAGTGTATTGTTTGATATTGGCAAGTAATCGTTCGACTTAACCTAATTAAACGTAAATAGTCTTATTCGGTCTATAGTCATTAATGTATTGTTTGATATAAGAAGTTCCGATACTAACCAAATCTAAATAGATCCTAACATAATTATAATTAGTACATATAGTATTGACGGAGCGAATGTAAAATGTAAAAAATAAATAAATAAAAGGGTAATTACCAATTAGATCCTGGACTTTTCTTTAAATTATAAATAGTTTGTGACTTTTACAAAAGTGATCAAATTGGTCATTTCATTTTTCCCAAGTGTCAAATTAGTCCCTCTCTTTTTAGAAGTGACCAAATTGGTCCCTTTGACAATTTAACGATGTTAAATATAATAGTTGACTTTAACAATTTTAGTCAAAGTACGTAAATACCCTTTATTTGACATATTAGAACAAAATGGTTTTATCTTTTCTGCATTAAATTCACCATTATAATTACAACAAAATCTAAAAATATTATTAATGAAACATCATTTGTACCTTTTTTAATTAATTTTTTTTAAAATCAAAAAATATTTAATAAGACAATATCAATTATACCCTTATTTTATAAACAAAGGTTACCATTCATTCCCGGTTTAATCTTTTACCATTTTTATATGATTGTTTTTTTTTTTTTTTTTTTAAATATTATACAAGTACTGTTGTCAAAAATATTTAAAAATCAAATAAATAAAATAAACAAAAATATACATGTGTTAAAAAAAAAAAAAAAAATTTAAAAAAAAAAAACGTGCATGTGTAATTTTACCTCTACATAGTTAAAGTTGACCGATAGAACTTAGTAAATAAAATTCCAATTTATTTTTAAATAAATTTTTATTTTTAGTTTTGAGGTGGCCAACAATAAAATAAATAATAAATAAAAATCATTGCAAAAACAATATCTCCAACAAATTTGGACAAAAGCTAGGAGGTCTGTGAGGCCTCATCCAATCCAACAAAAACTTTCAATCTTGAAAACTCTCTCCATGCATGGCCATCACAACCATATGTTCTTCACCTCCAACACTTCCTTCTCTCAAAACCCTCCATGTTCCTCTCCCACCCTCACTTTCCTCATCATCATCTTCTTCTTCTTGTTCTAATAAGTTCAGCGTCAACTTGGTCTCCAATGAAGCACTAGCCGTCATTGCGTCGGCTGCCGAGGCCGTGGCGCTTGCCAGCGCCGCCGTGCACGCCGCCAGAGAGGCAGTGGCGTTGGCTCGTGGGGATGAGGAGGTTTGGTTTGGTGGGGAGAGTGATAACGAAGTAGAAGTGAGGAGGAGGAGGAGGAGGAGAAAGAAAAGGACTGAAGGGTATGAAGAGAAAGGAAGTGGCGGTGGCGGTGGCGGCGGCCGTCGTGGTGGTGGGTTATTGAAGAGTAAGAAGTCTTGGCACTTGAATTCAAGTGAAGAGGCTGAGATTTGTCTCTCTCTCAAGGTGTGTTTTTGATTATAAGTAGTTTTGTTAAATGCATGACTAGTACTGCTTTGTGCAATTGCTTATCTGAATTTATAAATATTATATCAGAATTATCGATCAATGTTGTACTTTGTGGAAAAAAAAAAAAAGCTTTCAATAATCAATACCCAGTTGAGAAATCTGGCATTGAAAAGAAAATTCTCACAAATTCATTTTGTTTGTGTTGAATTCGTATCTTACTTTTGCTTCTGTCTCATGTTTTTTTGTCCAAATTTGCTTGTTCTTGGGCATCTGTTGCCTGTTTTTCCTATTTTTGAAAGCAGAGGAGGTTACTGGTTTACTGCTATAGCTGTTTTATTGTTTTATGGTTTGTGTTTTCAAGTTAATAATGATAACTTTTGCAATTGAATAGGAAGGAGTGAGGCTAGAAGAAGTGAGAAGGAGAATTTCAGAAGCTGAAGAGCATGAATCGAACTCGAAGAAACTGGCAAAGGCCATGGGGATAGACAGGAGGGAAATAGATAAGATTTTGTGCAAACAGAGAGATTCGCAAGAGAGGATCACTCGCAATTGCAGAAGACTTGTTGTCTCCATTGCTAGCGGTTATCAAGGCAAAGGATTAAGCCTCCAAGACCTCATTCAGGTTCACACAAAATTCTATCTCTCTTTAGTATTTCTTCTTCCATTGAATAGCTAAAAGATTAATCTTTTTCGTATTCGCAGGAAGGAAGCATTGGGCTTATTCGAGGGGCTAAGAGATTTGATCCAACGAGAGGTTATAAGCTATCGACATATGTTTACTGGTGGATTAAACAAGCCATCATTAAAGCTGTAGCAAACAATTCAAGAATAATCAGATTACCTGTGAGACACTGCACACCTGCTCTGATATAACATTTTAGCTTTTCCTATCACAAATTTGAATGAGTTGGGTTGAATGGTAAGCTGGTAGTTAGTGAATGTATGGTTAGCTTTTCATGTGTAGGGAAGCATGTGTGGGATGTTAGCGAAAATCGCAGAAGCCAACAATGTCTTGACTAGAAGGTTAAGGCGGTTGCCTACCTGTAACGAGATTGCTGATGTGCTCGACATCAACGTTTCTACTGTGAGGCTTGCTTATGAGAGGACCAGGCACCCACTTTCATTGGATGGAGTCGTAACTGATCAAGGTTTCATGACACTCCAGGTTCTTCCCTGAATTTTAATGTCAGCAAACAGATTCTTGAAAAACAGCTATCTGTCCTTCAAGTATTTGTAGTTCATTTATCAAAACATTTCGCTTAATGGAGTGACCTTAATTTGTTCGATTCACAAACTGATGGCAGGATATCATACCGGGGCCAGATGAGACAATGCCGGAAAAGATGGTAGAAAAACAGCAAAAGAAGCAAGAGTTAGAGAATCTTCTCAAGACACTGACTGAAAGAGAAGCATATATACTGAGGTTGCATTTCGGACTAAACGGAGAAACCCCTCAGTCTTGCGAGGAGATTGGCACACGCTTGAAGCTTACGAGAGAAAGGATTCGACAGATTAGTGGCATTGCATTAACAAAATTACGGCAGACAAGTACAGTGGATAATCTGAAAGTGTACATTGTATAGATTCTCTTTTAGGATGAACATATCGAATGTACAAATAACAGATAATATACCAATGAGATTCGTTCGATTTTTTAATGTGTTAATTGTTTATGCTAATATTTGGTTTATACCAAGAAATAAAATGTCCCCTCTGCCAAATAATGCGGCAAGATGAAACTAATACGATACTTACCTGACTTATTATCTATTCGATTCCATTTAGTTAGTACCAATGGAGCTTAATGAGGACTAGAAGAGCTGCCAATGAAGCTCATGGGAATTTTTCAGTCAATTTTCTAGTTTATGCACCACTAACCGCTTAGCTTTTTCTATCAGATATTTTTCATATTTTAGCTTCTGAAAAGTTCTTTCCATTTGTCCCACATAATTGTAATGTAATCTTGAACACAAAGGTCACATCCAGACCACAAGAAAAAGAAAAACATGAAACTGATTGAGCAGGAAAGATCACACGGACCACTAGATATCAGAGTTACACAACGAAAGGTATATAAAACAAAATTTGATGATTTTCTCAACAAGCGTCTGTAGTCCAACGGTCAGGATAATTGCCTTCCAAGCAATAGACCCGGGTTCGACTCCCGGCAGACGCAATTTTGATTTTTTTTTTTTTTATGGGTTTTCTGTTTTTCTTTTTCGTTTTCTAAAATCAGGAAATGCATTTTTGCATCGGTATCTAAAACACAAGCATTTGAGTGTGTAAACATCGATATCAAGAATGGGTTTTCTGTTTTTCTTTTTCGATTTCTAAAATCAGGAAATGCATTTTTGCATCGGTATCTAAAACACAAGCATTTGAGTGTGTAAATGTCGATATCAAGAAATGAAAAGATACATAAAACCAAAATTATTCTCATATCGATGGTTTCGAACGCACCTGAAGTGCAATATATAGTTTCAACATCTCTATTCTTTGTGCAAATTATGAAGGATGTACAAAGAAGCAGAAGATAAGAAAATACATATAGAATAGCTCAGTAGATCCATGCCTGTGGATATTGCCACCATCTTGCTCCTTTCGAACATCTTCACCAGAAGAATCATGACAATGACATGTCCTACTTTCGTTTTCAGTTCATCAAGTGAGCTGATTTTCATCCATTTCGGCCTCTCCTGCCAATTGATCAGAATTGTTTAGTTGATTGCACACAAGCTTGAAAAATGTGATAGGGAAAGCTTGAAGAAAGAATTAGCATACGGTGAATAGCTGAGGGATGCATACTATGCTGTTTCGAAAGGGTAGAATTTTTAGTTTATACTCCATTTTTCGGAGAATCATGGGTTCTATATATAACGTACTGTCTGTTATGTAGTGATGTGAAGTTGGAGCATGAGAAGATCGGTGGATTGAGAGAAATTCTTTTTGGAAGGATTAAAATCGTAATTTGTAATTGTACCTTTAAAGCGAACATTCCAAACAAGGAAGATCCAGTGAGTGCACGATCGGCATTGGGAGGCACGTCTGCAGACGCGTTGCTGATAAACAATCCGTGTAAGCCCATACCGAATATTAACATGACTGTCCCAGCTAGATAAACATCTGCATTGAGAATAAAAATTCATGTTATCAATTTATCTTCAATGAAAAAGTTTTTACAAATTGAATTGTTAAGAAGAATCTCACCGATAGCTTCAACCAATCTTAGAACCATCTGACCCGTGTGAATCCCCTTTACACAGCTAGACCAATAAACTTTGTATGCATCAACAATATAAATACAACCCTACACAAATCAGTAGTGATCAGTACTTTTCTGCATCAGTTAAGGAAAACAGCGTAAAATTCTTGTTGCAGTGCAACTGTCACTGATTCACCTCAGCTTGATTAAATGTTTAAACATCAGAGCAAAACTTCTGTCAAAATCTAAAAGATTATGCACTATAGAAATCTTTTCGAAGAACATCCAATATGGTTAAAGTGAATTTCTGCCCTTTATGTTGCTGCTTTCAATACTCTTGTTTGTTCTCATCAACATTAGCTTGAAAAAACCCCAAATGTATCTAACTGTGCTAGCAATTGCCTAGTAATCGTCTTCAGTCACAACACATCAAACATGATTGCATTTAGCGTTTTGTCACGAAATAAAATAGATAGTGAGTATGAGAACATACATTTAGAAAGCACAGCAATGAACCAGCCAAAGAACCTGCAACAGCCAGAAGTGCCAGGAACCGAAAATCGAAAATCAACTGCACAATAATAGACAAGATAGAATAGATTAAAAGTACTGTCAACCCACCAGATTTATCATGAAGAGCATCTTAACTATATACGTAGAACTGTAGAGGATACAAATCATTCAACAATCTATCAAACACTTTGACTGAAACTAACTATCTTGCTAAATTTCAAAACTTTGAATCACAAATTGAATCATTAAAGAAACCCACATGAATTATTTATAAACATTTTTGGAAAGTAATCAAAATCTCATAAACATAACTGAACACACCAAGATTTCAATCAAAGCTAGAAAATTTACCCTTTCAATGTTGGTCTCAGTGGACCTCATAAACCGGACAAACGAGTCCCCACTTGGGTTCGATAGCGCGTAATTGAAACCCGAATCGTGCTGTCTGGAGGACTCAACAAAGGGTGGTTTCGACGACGGAGCTTTGGAGCTCACAGTACTATTTTCGTTACTGGAAACCGTTCTCGGTGGCGGAGACGGTGGCGACGACTCCGACGGACTCAGTGAAGCAAATGGACGGATAGATCGCCGGATACTACCGGTCAAACTGCGGTGGATTTGTAGTGATGAAGAGAGTGGAGGAGCTGTCGAGATTAGAGTGAAGAGAGCCATTGAAGAGAAAAAAAAACAGAGCTACGTTGATGATTGATTGCGGGTAACAACGGTAATATGTCAAGGAATTGGCAGGCCCACTCGCAAAAATGGCGCGTGAAAAGGGACCCACTGAGAGATAATATCTTTTGTACTTGTTTTTCTATAAAATACAAATGATTTTCACATGCTTAAAAAAGTATGTATAATGTAATATTATACATAGATTCGGATAAGGGATGGGCGTGGGTCCAATGGGACGGGCCTGGGCCGGGGGGGTCCCCCACCCCCATTCCTCAACCCTTTTCTTACCACCTCTACCAAAATGCCAAAACCCATTGGGTGGGGATTGGGGGTGTGGACAGTGTTGGTCTAGAGGTTTTGGAGGCACAAATAGTTTCACTCTCGCTTCTAAATATTGTGAAATCCCGTACTTAATAATTTATATATATATTATTTTTTGATAAAATTTACAAAAGTTTAATCAAAATATTTTTCTTCAAGTTTATATCGCAATGCATAGAAAAACAAAACTAAAAAAAAAAAAGGTATAAGCAAATAGATCTGCATAACAGTTTCCACTCAAAGAAATAGTGTATGTAAATAAGGAGAGACAAACTTGATTAGAAAATGAAAAGGGAGGTGACCTCCTTATTTTATTTTAATTTTTTTAGAATTAAAAAAAAGGGTATATTTGGTAATTTTTGGGGCGTGTTCACAAAATATAATTTTAAAAAAACTCTTAATGAGGTGTACATGCAAAAAGGGATGCATATACAAATTTTCAAGAGTGCAAATAGAGCTACTCATTTGCTTTTAAAAATTCCGATGGAAATCCATATTGAGCCCCATTTTATATAAGAAGTTGATTTCCACATCTATTTTCTTAGGGTTATTTATATTTTAGTCCCTCTAGTTTGCGTTAATCTGGGTTTGGTCCACAAGTTTTTTGAATTACTAAGTTCAGTCCACTAATTCTCTGACAATACATATTCCAGTCTCTACTGTCCAATTCCGTTAGAATTTCGTTGACTTCCGTTAGGTCAACAAGGGCGATATGGGAAATTTGATGAAAGCTTCTAGAAGCTTTTCATAAACAAGGGTAAAAATGGTATTTAATGATGTAAAAATTTTAAAAATTAAATTATTAAACATTAAAAATAAAAAGACACAAATGCCCTTGACAAATTTATATAATTATATATCTACCCAAATAGTAATTAAACAATAACCGTAAAACTTTACGAAATAAGAAATTAACCCCAACACACCAAACACTCCCTTCATCATAGTTCCAGATCCCTTCATCTCTCTCACACTCGTTCAACACCAACACCATCACCAGCAGAAACCAAACGACCCACACCACCGCCAAACCCACTCTCTCTCTCTCTCTCTCTCTCTCTCTCTCTCTCTCAATCCCAATTCCGATCTCTTCACGGGTTCAATGGATTTTTTTTTTTTTTTTACGATGCCTGATTCAATGGGCTCTTGGTTTGGTGATGGTGGTTAGGTGATTTGCGATTCACTGGGTGTGGTGGTTGGTTGATTTTAGTGGTGGGATGGGTTTTTGGGTTGGATTTTGGTGGTAGGAGGGTTTGGTGATTCCATGGAAGTTTGGAGGATTTGATAGAGAGGTAAACGTGCGCGTGAGAGGCTGGAATGGGTGGAAAATAGACCGGAGAAGAGCTGGCGGTCGTTTTGGGTAGAAAACCGCTAGAAACGAGGCAGAAAACGATGTAGAACATTCGAGTTGCATGTTGGGTCAAGAACCGGGTCTGGGTAGGGCATGCGCAGGTTGATGGGTCAACTGGCTGAAGAAGACGACGCTGACATCACATTGATGCTGTGGGGTATGCTCAGTAATGGTTGGGGTGCGTTTAGTGGCCCAAGTTGGGTTGTTTAAGGGTGCAATTGGATTTGGGGTGGGGTGCGCTTAGTAGGCCCAACAGCCCAGTTCGCGATGGGCATAAGGGTCTTTTCACAGGTGCTAGTTTTTATCAAGGGCAGCAGGGCCATTTTGCCTACTGACTTTGTCAATTCACGGAAACAGTTATAGAAGGACTGGACTTAGTAATTCAAAAAACTAGTACACCAAACCTAAATTAACGTAAACTTGAGGGACTAAAATCTAAATAACTCTTTTTCTTATTTGGGGCCCAAATTTAATATAATTATATAAAGTTTGAAAAATAACAATAAATTTGGACCCGTTATGGGTTATTTATTTATAAAGGTCCAAAATGTAAGCATAAACACAAAAAATAAAACTTCTAATTGATCTGCCTCAGGGCCGACACTGTTTGTGGGCATCATTATCGTCCACGTGATGAGATGGCCGATCACGTGCCTTGCCACGTCGTCAAATGTCAATGACGTGCCCACAAGATGCTCCTTGCCTACCCTTTTTGCTGTGTCGAAAAAACCTTCACATTTCTTTCAAATAAAAAAAGGAAAATGAAAAAAGCTTGACATTTATGGATTGCAGAATCGAAAGTTGCCGACTTGAAGAAATGAAGATCCAACTGGACTTGTTCAATTTCTTATGTTATATACAACCCTACAAAATTACATGCATACTCTCCAGAAAAGTTAATTGGGTAATGAAAATTTCGCTGTAAATCGGCAAGAACAGATAACAGAAGCTTGGTTTTCATTTTTAAATTTCAAGATGGTTTTTTTTTTTTTGATGAATTTTTCAAGATGTTCTAACTTTTAAAGTTCTAAAATTTATGGTGCAAAGTTAAACTTTTTCATTGGGCTAATTTATATGAAAAAATCGTTTTTTTTTTTTTGGGGTCATTAAGACTGTTAGATTGCTGACATACAAGCTTGACAACTGGACATTCCTAAAGAACGTGTTTGTGTTGTCAACCACCTCAAAATACCTACATGTTAAAAGTTAAGTCTGACTTTCCACCACAGAAACTCAGACTTTACCTAATCTTTTCCTTTGCAAAATTCACACAGAGAGAGAGAATGAGTGGAGAAGGGAAAGTGGTGTGTGTAACAGGAGCTTCAGGTTACATAGCTTCATGGCTGGTCAAGCAATTACTCCAACTTGGTTACACTGTCAAAGCCACTGTTCGTGACCCAAGTCAGTGTTTTTCTTCTATATTTGTTAACTTTAAAAGATTTGAAGCTATATCTCTTCATGTTCTATGATTCCAAATTTATGGTCTTGAATTTTTCAATTGATTATAAGTTCAATTTGTGTGTATGCCTCTAGATGATCCCAAGAAGACAGAACATTTACTTGCACTCGATGGGGCTAAAGAAAGACTTCATTTTTTCAAAGCAAGCTTGTTGGAAGAAGGATCTTTTGATTTTGCAGTTGATGGTTGTGATGGTGTTTTCCATACAGCCTCCCCTGTCCTTCTATCCTCCAATGTCTCTCAGGTTTCTTCTATATATCTATCTATTAACTTCTTTGTTTTCTTCATTTATTTATATATTTTTTCACTATTTAGAATTTTCAATTTGTGCACTGTAATTGAACTTTCTGTATAATGTGTGATGTTAATATAATAATTTCGTCTTCATTTTTTATGTAGTTAACTTTCCTTTGAACAGTTTCATATATATAGAGCTGTTTATGTGAGACTCAATTCCATGTTTTTGATTGCATTTTTAGGCAGATGTAGTTGACCCTGCATTGAAAGGAACACTTAACGTTCTTAGATCATGTGCTAAAAGTTCCATCTATCAGAAGGGTCATGATGCGGCAGCAGTGGATCAACTGGCATTAGATTATTTGGAGGGGTGGGATTTGAAACAAATCAATAAGACCAAACCTGGGCGACGGAATCAGAATGACTTGGAATTTTGACAGCTGATGCGTTTCGTTGTTTCCGGAACTTCTACGAAGCTTTGCTGCGTAAGCACGTTCGTTTTTAGGCAAATTCCGTCGTTTAGGCCTTGATATTGCAGTTTTTGCCGTTTTAGGAAAGTTTCTTTTTCGCAATAAATTAAGTTTCCCGATTCCGAATCGACTTCCGTCAATTCTGGAGTGTTTAGGATTCTCAGTAGAATTAGTTTTTGCTTTAAATTCATTTTTTGCCTTTTTTTGGTAAATTTCCGTTTTTAGGTCGTTTTCTTGCTTTCCAAGGAATTCGATTAGGTTTAGGATTTGTTTGCTTTAAATTAATATGTAGGCCGAATTGGCCATTCATTTTTTGATTTATAAAATTTAGAGTTTTCTCTAATTATCCCAATTTCGGTATTCTTATTGAATCAACGAATTGAAGCCTAACTTTCCGGTATTTATGCGCAAATCAACGGAACTTTAGTAGGTTGTTTCTAATCGTTTTACACAGGTTTTTCTCGACAGAGCTTCCGCTACATCAGGTCATCTTAACATCTTCTATGGCAGCAGTTGCATTAAATGGAAAACCTCTTACTCCTGATGTTACGGTTGATGAAACTTGGTTTTCTGATCCGGCTTTTTGTGAGAAATCAAAGGTGTGTAGATGTGCTAACTGTTCACTTAAAATTTCAATCAATCAATATCGATGGCAGAAATTTTCTCATTCACTAAGTAAGTAAATATTTGGTCTTTATCAGCTTTGGTATATGCTTGGGAAAACCTTAGCTGAGGAGGCTGCTTGGAAGTTTTCAAAAGAGAACCGAATCAATATGGTTGCTATAAATCCAGGCATGGTGATTGGTCCTCTCTTACAGCCAACACTTAACGAAAGTGTGGAGCCTATTCTGAATCTCGTAAAAGGTACTTTCGATCAACCAGCAGCAAGGATATTGTTCATCTCTATATATACATGTGAACATATTCTTAAATATGCAATTTTGTTTTGTGATGCAAGCTATGGAGGTCTGTTTGATGCAGGAGTACCATGTGAGACTAATGGATGGGTTGATGTTAGAGATGTGGCAAAGGCACATATTCAAGAGTCTGAGAATCCCACAGCGTGTGGTAGATACTGTCTGGTTGAACGAGTTGTGAACCATTTTGGGATTTTTAAGATCTTACACGGGCTTTATCCTGATTTAAATCCTCCCAAAGAGTAAGTATCTCAAAATTTTCGGGGTATCACATGTTGGTTAACTTAAGTATCTTTAATTGCAGTAAGAGACAATTTTATGATCTAGAACATGCGATTCAACTTATAGTTTCAAAACAATAAGTTCATGAATGCATATATTATTTGTAACAGATACTCGGAAGAGAAAGCTTCCGAACTGACCTGCCGGGTGTCCGAGGAGAAAGCGCAAAGTCTAGGCATCACCTATATTCCCCTTGAAGTGAGTTTGAAGGATAACGTTGAAAGCTTGAAGGAGAAAAACTTAATCAATGCCTGAAAATGGTAAACTTTTGGTAAACTTAATCAATGCCTTAATATTGAATATACCATGCTAGCACTTCAAAAATGTTGATTAATCTTATGTTTGCAGGAGTACTTCATGGCCTATATCTTGTGATATTGAGTTGAAATTTGAAACCATTGTGTCACTTATATATATATATATATATATATACATATATATTTATATTTTGCCATCTAAGTGTCCTGGTTATGAAGTTTTAGAAAATAAAACTCAACTACAATATGTAGATCATTTGAAGAGCCAAAAGCATTGGAATCATCAAATGCACGATTTCTACCCACACACTCACAATCTTACAAAAATTAAATGAATAAATGTAGAGCAGTAGTACACTTATCGGGTCGATTTTCGGAATCTTCATGTAATCCGAAACATTTTTAATTATACTACCAAGCATGCTTCATCCGATTCTAATTCATTACGAAATCAAATCAAAGGGTTTGGATGTGTTTTTAATCGGATTGTGAAGCTCCAAACGGATGATATCTAATCGATATGTTAAGTAGGATAAATTGTTGTAGTTTGGCATGTTGGGATTATGGTGTGAAGCCTTCAAGTTAAATGAAATAAACAAATATAAGAGTTAGGTGGCCTTTGTTTGTTTGTGTAATAAATTGGAAAAGCAAGCATTTATTATACTTGGTGGAGTGTGCAGATGAAGTCAACAAAAGAGGCATAGCTAATTTGATGAAAGCAAATTGGAACGCTATTTGCAATGGCAGCGTGATGTGCAGCGGTCCAAAAATTATTGAGTAGCGCTGCGTATTGTGGCAGCGGCAATGCAGCGGTGAGGCAGCGATTTCACCAGTGTTTTGCGCTGCTAATTGTTTGACAGCGGTGTTGTCACAGTAGGTCACGCTGCGAAGAGCGCTGTGGCTATGGCAACGGTTCGACTTAAATCCGCGTGCAATAAAAATTTCACACAGTAAAGATAGAGGAAAAAGGAAATAGATCCCAATTAGGATTTTGCCAACCCTAGTACTCCCATATAAATACCACCATTATGTGTACTCTGATGCGTGTGTTAAAATCACCGTGAGTGATGCTAGAGAGATAAAGAGCAAATTGTAGAGAGACTGAGAGAGAGACAGAGAGATTGTAATCAACTCTGAAAGTAGTGGATTGATTGCGGTGCGCTCCGTGGACGTAGGCAAATTGCTGAACCACGTAAAATCTTTGGTGTCGTCTTTTTTCTTCTTATTGCCTTCATATTATATGTGTGTTTAAATTTGTGTGTGCGATTTTTCCTTACAACATGGCATTCGATCCAAATGAATCTAAGTGAATTTCTGTTATTACAATTCATGTACAGGACCTGAATGATCATCAGGTTCCACACTTCAACAGCTTGTGATTGTCATATATATATATTATATATAAAGTAAGTCAGTGGACCTTGCGTCGGTCCACTTGACGTTTTGCTGCTGTTGTTTAATGTTTGATATTATTATAATACTTTTTAATAAGTTCAACCGTTCATAATTCGTTGAAATTGAATAATAAAAATGGATCTGTACTTGGCTTTGAGTCTTCGCAACAAAAGCTCAAACCTGAATTCCTCTGAGAAGTTCACATAGAGAGTCAGAGAGAGAACAAATGAGTGGAGAAGGGAAGGTGGTGTGTGTAACAGGAGCTTCAGGTTACATAGTAGCTTTATGGCTGGTCAAGCTTTTACTTGAACATGGTTACACTGTCAAAGCCACTGTTCGTGACCCAAGTCAGTCCCTCTCCTTCTCTCTCTTTAAGTTTTTCCATATTTGGATGTTACTACTTGAAGTTATATCTCTTTTGATAGTAGATGGTAGTAGATGGTGTGTGGAAGCCTGTGGATATTGATGAGGTTATAAAGATTATTGTCAATCTCACGAAATCAGAATCTAGCAATACTTCAAAGACATCAGGTTTGTTTTTTAGTTGGCTTGTTATCTATTGATCCTCTGGGAATTTCCAATTCCGTGAAAAATTCATGGATCTTGCCAAATCCAACCCAAATTTTTACAATAACACAAAACCCATGTTTATATAAACTATAATTATAAAAAATAATGCAAAACTTAAAGATTTTACACACATTAACCACTTCAAAAGCTAATCCAATTGATTTTCTCAAAAAACTTCCCTAAGCAATCTCCCTCAAATCAGAAGAGTCGGAATCAAAGTCGGAATACATATATCCAACATAAATATTTCTCATCGGTGTTTGTGGGAGTAAATATCTCCGATTATGATATAGATTTTTAGACCTCCCATGTATCAATTAATTTCATCTGGTCACGACAAATCCTGACCCTTTGGATGTCAAATAAATAAATAAAAATTAAATGTGGGATATGTTTCTTCTTTTGTGGATTCCCTAAATCGGACGTGTTTGTACAATATAATCTAGTTAGATTTTGACAGACTTTTGACCCACGATGATAGTGTAAATTTATGGTACAAATTGTTTCAAATTATTTTAGAATATGTAGATTAATAAGGGGCCATCTCAATTCCTATGTACATAATCAAGACTAACACATTCCTTTACTTATGTAACAACTCAACATAATACAATGCTAAGACACAAATGGTAACATAAAAACAAACAGAAATAATTCGAAAAACAATAAAGCAGTACTGATTATTGATTAATAATATCATAGTTGCGAGAGAAGGGTGGACATGGAGTGGCGTGATTTGCAAATAGCCTCCAATGGCTTGGCTTTAGGCATGGTAATACCAGTTCCTTGGCTCATGTCCACTTCCTCTTCACTAATTCTCTCCCATTCGAAGCATTGAATTAAAGCAGCCAACGACAACCCCATTACTCTGTTGGCAAGGCCAGCGCCAGGGCAAGCTCGTCTTCCCAATCCAAACGGTACAAACTTATAATTATATGCCTCATGACCACCTTCCGTTAACCCTTCAAATCTTTCGGGCTTGAAACTTGTAGGATCATCCCAGACCTTGGGGTCCCTGTGAATGGCCCACGCGTTCACCATTAACATTGTTTGTCGCGGTACATGGTACCCTCCGATGGTGGTGTCATCCGATGATTCATGTGGCACTAGAAGTGGTGCTACTGGATACAATCTCAGGGTCTCGTTTATTATGCTTTGGATATAAGGTAGCTTGGCAAGATCATGGTCGTCTACTAAACGGTCATGGCCAACATAATTGTCAACCTCCGCTCTGGCCTTCTTTAGCACAGCAGGATGGTTGAGGAGAAGTGACATAGCCCACTCTATAGTTGCAGCAGATGTGTCTGTGCCCGCAGATAGCAGTGTCTGCATATATATACAGGTATCATTAATTATCAAGGTGCATTTCAAGACGGTTAAAGTGAAAAAACTAAAAAAAATTAATCTCAGCGGATCTGTTGAAGTTGGGACAAAGATCAGATCAATCGATACTAAGAATTGTACATACCAATATCATGCCTTTGATGATTTCATCTGTGTAGTAATTTGGTTCTGATTCTTGTAAAGAAAGCATAGAGTCGATCATTGTTCTAGTTTTTTCTTCTTGATCATCACCTGGACCGATCTTTCTGGTTCGAATTCGCTTATCATCATCTATCAAACTCTGCATGAATGAATCAGCTTTTTTATGTAGTATCTTCATTCTTTTCTCAATACTATGATAATTCAACCAACGTAGAGCTGGTATAAAATTCCCTGGATCCGATGCTCCACTGACTTCAAAAAACTCCTTAATAATATCCCGAAAGAGCTTAGCTTCATCAGAATCAGCTTCATCTACACCAAAATACCTCTTCCCTGCAACCATCCTCATGATCACATTAAAAGACTGCTCGGATAACTTTGATTTCATCTCCACTTTCTGGCTTGAACTCTTATGAAGATTTTTGAGTAACAGTCTAACCTCGTCTTCTCTAATACTCTGAAATGTTTTAAGACGGCTTGTTGAGAAGATTTCAAGTGCCATAAGACGGCGGAGATTGCGCCAATGTTGACCGTACGAGGAAGCTCCTACTGCGGTGTAGTTATAGCCTAGGTACTTGCTAGCAAGAAGACGAGGCCTATTCGCAAAGACGACATCGTTTTTCGAAAAGACTTCTTCGATGGCTGCTGGGGAGGATAAGAGTAGCACATTTCGGTTGCCGAAAGAAAGCTTCAAGATTGAACCGTATTTGTTTGACAGGTTTTGTAATTCACTGTGGATGGGTTCTTTCAAGAGATGGAGATGGCCAATTATGGGAAATGAATTTGGTGGGCTTGGTGGGAGATTCTTGTATTGTGTTTGTTTATGAAAAAGATGCTTCAAAATGAGAAGAAAAAAGAGAAAAGATGTTGCAGAAACGATGAGTAACCATGTTTCCTCCATGACCATGATAATATGTAAGATGAGTAGTGTTTATAAAGGAAATATTGAGTGACGCCCAAGCTCATTTGGAACACTTAATTCCATTTTTATTGTATTTTTTTTGTTTGTTTGTAGACTTCTCAGCTGCTATCTTCATAGTTTATTTACATAGAGAGTCTAATACATCCACCTGTAGACCATAGTAAATATATTCAATAGCATCCCTCAACCTTAAACGTCATTGTCTTGTCTTTTTTCTCATTTCTTAATATAGTCATGTGGACGTTTATCGTATGGTGTAGATTAACTGTAGGCTAATAGTTATTTGACAGCCTCAAAGTTTGACATCTGGGTTTCATTTAGAATCGATCCTATCTGCATAATATCACCAATTTAAAATCATATCATCCGAAGATGAGCTAAGTGATGATGATTTCACTTGCTTTGAACATGTAGGCCTTGTTTGTCCTATCTGCTTAATATCACAATATTTTTCAATTTAAATTTTATAAGATAAAAAAATTAATGCTATGTATCTAAAATATTTGTCCAAAATCTTACACGTAGCATATGAGATCATTCTTGACAACTTATATGCCATATCATCATAATTTTTGACAAATATTTTGGACAATCTAATACTCTCAATAAAATGAGTATCTAAAGAAGATAACATCATATACAATAATAATATTTTTATCTACACATTTATTTAACAAAATATTTTTAAATCTTTTAAACGAATAATATCTTTTATTAATAAAATAATTTACAATAATAATATTAATTTTTAATTTAAAATAATACAATATAACACAATCTAGTACGATGTAGTGCAGCGAAGCACCAACACCAAATATGGGACAGTACAAAAAACAATCTAATCAGTCTAGTCCAATTTAATACAATACGGCGTGCCAAACACGGCCGAAGAGGATTGGTATAGTCGGCAATCAGCAGATAAACAATCAGATTGAGCTTCAAAATCATTTTCATATCAACTGTTGTAAATTAAATTGAAACAATAGATAATATAATAGAAACAAAATGGGAGAGTAATAATATGATAAAGTAAATAATTAATAATAGAGAAATAAAATAAGAGATGAAACAAAGAGAGAGAGGCGAGAGAGAATATATTGCTTTTTATTGATTTTGAGTGAGCATCAGTTTTTACAACCAAACTTAACTTTTACAATGAAAGCCATATATATATATAGGCAAATATGAGAGGGGCAATGTTGTAATATTCCACACTTAAACATGAAGCAAATCATAGAAGCTTGCCATGTGTCTTGGCTTACTCAAGAAGCCAAAGGAATGTATGTGGTGAAAAAGCCACACACGTGTAACACTCCTCCTTGGATTTTTCACCACTTATATTTTAATTTGCTAGGAAAAACCCAGTGGGATAAAAAACCTTAGCAAAAAATATATACAATGATCTTCTGGATCAAGTGGTGTATATGTGTTTAGAACTGCCTCATTAAAACCTTTCCGGTAAAACCCAATGGGACAAAATCCTGTAAAAGGAAAAAGAGTAAAGTATACAAATATCTGTTCAAAATTTTGCTCCCCCTGATTGAATTCTCCCCTGAATGAAACTTCAATATTAATTCTGTAATTTACAAAGCCGACACATGCCAATTCCGTAAAACAGTTTCTCAAAAGTTGATGTAGGCAATGCTTTGGTAAACAGATCTGCCAGATTATCTGTAAACTATATTCGTTTAACATCAACTTGTCGGCTCTGTTGAAATTCATGAGTATAGAAGAATTTATGAGAAATATATTTGGTTCTATCTCCCTTGATATAGCCTCCTCTAATTTGAGCAATACAAGCCACAGTATTTTCAAATATTGGTGTTGGCATTCCTGTAGAAAATGAAAATCCACATATATTTTTAATATGGTAAATAACTGACCATAGCCACACGTATTCTCGGCTTGTTTCATGAAGTGCAAGAGTTTGCTTTGTGGAGCGCCAGGAGATTGTTGTGCCATTATATGTAAAAACATATCCCGTTTGTGAACGAGCTTTATGGGGATCAGATAAATACCCAGCATCAGCATAACCAATTAAACCTGAAAAGTTGTTGGATTTTGAATAATATAATCCTAAATCTTTCGTTCCACGAAGATAACGAAAAAGATGTTTAATCCCATTCCAATGTCTCCGAGTTGGTGCTGAACTGAATATAGCAAGCAAATTTACTGAAAATGCGATATCTGGTCTAATATATTGAGCCAGATATAATAAAGCACCAATTGCATTAAGATATGGTACTTCAAGACCAAGTATCTTTTCACCATCTTCAAGTGGCTGGAATGGATCTTTCTTAGAATCAAGATTTCTAACAATCATGGGGTTACTTAATGGATGAGCATTGTCCATATTAAATCTTTTCAGGATCTTTTCAGGATCTTTTCAACATATGTTGATTGATGGGTAAATATTTCATTTGATTTATGCTCAATCTCCAGGTTGAGACAACATTTTGTCTTTCCTAGGTCTTTCATTTCAAATCCCCTTTTTTAAATATTCAGCAATTTTCGGGAGCTCTCCAGGAGTTCCAATCAAATTCATATCATCAATGTAAACTGCTATAATAGCAAATCCAGGTTCAGATTTCTTTATGAAGAACTCATGGGTGTATAATATAATTATACCCTTATTTTATCAGATAATTACTGAGACGGTTACACCACATCCGTCCAGATTGTTTTCAATCCATATAAGGATTTTTGTAGATTCATCAAATACAGATTACGAGATCTTGGTTTACATGCTTCTGGCATTTTAAATCCTTCTGGGATTATAAATATCTGTACTGAGTGAACCACATTGATAAATGATTACTATGTTTAGAAGACGTATTTCAAGCCTTTCAGAGGCAGCCAAATTTATCAAAAATTCAGAACGTAATTGTATTCATCCATAGTGAATACCGAGTTTCTATAAGAAACCTTGTACTACGAGTCGTGCCTCATATCTCACGATCTCCTTTTTCTCATTACGTTTTTGTATAAAGACATTTTAGTATCCAACTAGTTTGACATCATCAGGTGTCTGGAGAACTATTGGTCTAAATACTTTATGTTTGGCTTATGAAGTCAATTATTCTTGAATTGCTTCTTTTCATTTAGGCCAATCATGCCTTTGTCTACAATCATCGATACTATGAGTTTCATAATCATCATTTCAGTAGCTACTGTATTTGAAAATGTATCATTGATGATTGTTTCTTCACTATCCCACATTTCTCATGTATGATTTATAGAAATTTATTAATTCTTATATTCTTGTATCTCTGTAGAGATTTCTTCCATTTCAATGAATTTAGTCATTTCATAGACTCGTGTCTCTTTAGATATATCAGACTTTTATTGAGTTGATTTAGAGAAAGTGGATTTATTTATAACTCGAGTTTTGTTTACATTAGGATCCTGATAACAATACCTTTCAAAGGTTCATAAGCTTATGATATGCATCAGATGATTTATTTGTTGCATTTTACTCAAATCGTTCTTCAGGAACAATCACCCGGCCGGGGTTTATGAGATAACAACTTATAAAATTTTGTCACTTTTAATATATCAAGTAACTGTTTAATAATTATCTGATGATCAATTATCTTTCGTATTTGAGTGATACGAAGACTGAAATGAGACACTTTTATTACATATATAGAGAATTGAATTAGTATCTCTATTTTGTATAAGAGTAACTTTTCATTTACTCATCTCTTCTAGAGAAAATTCCCTTTCTTATAATGATATGAAAATTAATTAATATAATAATACGTAGGTCGTGCTAAAAAAGATAAGCTATCAGAAGCATAGATGATCTGATAATAGATTAATCAAAATCATCATAAATCTTAGAATGGTAGAGAAATCTTATCTTAGATCATGTCAGATATGCAATAACAGCATACACAATATAATCAAGCATCTTAAAAATGAGCATGTCTATGACCAATTACAAGTTGTAATAGTAAACAATGATGATAAGCAGTGGGCCAAAGATGAATAGAATGTTTCCATATAGAAATTGGTAATTGTATCGAAATAATAAAGTTCTCGCAATTACCTGGAGATGTTTGATAAGTGACTTTGCTAATCCATTCTGAGTATGAACATATGGAACTAGATGTTCAATATCAATTCCAACAGATCTGCAATATTCATCAACTAGGACCATAAAATAGCAGAACGGTCCACTTGTGGATGAATAGGTCCACATATGTCCCCTTGAATCCTTTGTAAGAATGACGGGGATTCAAAGTCAACCTTAGAATGTGATGGTTTTATTACTAATTTCCCTTGTGAACATGCAGTACATAAATTTTAATGGGATAAAAGAATCTTCTGGTTCTTTAATGGATGTCCATGAGAATTTTTAATGATTCTACACATCATTATAGATCCCGGGTGACCAAGACGGTTATGCCAAAGCATAAATATTTTTGGATCTGAGAACTTCTGGTTCATAACTACATAAACTTCTACACCTCTTATCAGAGTATAATATAATCCAGATGATAAATCACGTAGCTTTTCCACAACGAGTTTCTGGCCTGAGTTATGAGAAGTAATGCACAGATACTCAATATTCTTATCATTTATACTTTCTAGGTGATATCCATTACACCGTATATCTTTGAAACTGAGCAGATTTCTTCTGGATCTGCTTGAATATAAAGGATCATTGATATATATTTTAGTATTATTTGGTAACAATATCATGGCTCTACTGGAGCCTTCTATCAGATCTGCTGGACCTGATATTGTATTAACATTTGCTTTAAGCAAGGTTAAATTCAGAAAGTATTTCTGATTTCGTAGAATCGTATGTGTCGTCGCACTATCGGCTAGACATATATCTCATGTACCTTGCTTTTCAATATCACTCAATTTATCGTTTAAAGACATATCTATTCACAATGAAAAATAAAGTGCATATTAGACAAAGTGATTAAAAGTGTAAACATATAGATATGAAAATATTTCACTTCATAAAACAAAATCATGAATCATATTGATTTTTCAAACTTCCGGTTCGACCATGAACTGCAGGTTCAGAAAACTTTAGGTTCTAAATAGAAATTACAAATTGACTTTCTAAATGAAAGAATCGTAACTTGATCCAATTCTGAATTTCTGGTTCTAATAAACTTTGACAAAAAAGTTTTGATATCACAATTTAAATTGAATTCAGAGCTTCAAGTCTGATTAGAACTTCATGTTCAAAACTTAAGAACTTCAGGTTCATATTTAATACTTTGTATTCAAAATTAGAACTTCAGGTTCTATATAGAATTCGAATTTTAGAATTTCAAGTCCCAAGTATGACATTCATGTACATAGTAATGAATCCAGAACTCTATATTTTTATTGAAAATTTAAAATTTAGAACTTCAGTTTCTGATCGGTTTGTAAGACCGCGTCAACTTAAATATTATAATGATAAATCCAGAAACTTCAGATTCTGGTTAGTTGGTCAAGCCGAGCTTGGTTTGAATTCCAGAAACTTAACGATTGACCTAGTTAGGCTCAACACATAATTTATACAAATCCAGAAACTTCAGGTTCTGGTTAGTTGGCATACTAAGATACATAAATTGCATAAAATTAAATAGATGCGTAAAATTAAAATAACAGATAATATGACAGAAATATGATGAAGAAGAACGAGAGAATAACAGTATGAGATAAAGCGAAAAATGGGAGAAAATTTATTATTTATTTTTATTGATGATTTCGGATTACATCCTGACCACACAATTTCAGCTGTGTAGTGATTTTGAATAAAGCAGAATTGTACTCAAAGACTGATCTATAGTCTTGAAAGCGTAAATATTGCCACTGACACCTGGCATTTGGTAATGCAACATCAGGTTGGTTATCAAATCGATCTTTTAGTTATTGCCATAGAACTTCTGGTTCTGTGACCGTTAGGTATTTGGGCTTTCAGATCGTAGTTGTCCCTAGATACTTCTAGTGCAGCAAATTTCAAATTTGCAAGCTTTGACATTATTACAACTTCTGGTTATCCGAGAATCACAATCGGAGTCAGAACTTCTAGTCTGACAGAAATCCAAGGAATTTAAACCTTCAGATATATAAAGGAATATTTGTAAGTAAATAAATCCAGAAGCTTCAGGTTCCGATAATGATAAAAAAAATCCATAAACTTCAGGTTCTGGATGCGTGACCAAACTGTTTAAATAAAAATTGCAAAATAAAATGCGTAATAATAAATGCGAAAAAATAAATCACGTAAAAGTAAATAAAATACGAGAAAGTAAATTGCGTAAAAATAAAATACAGGAAAGTAAATTCAGAACTGCAGGTCCAGGTATTAATAAATGAAGGTTTAGAAACTTCAGGTTCTAGTAATAATAAATTCAGAACTTCAGGTTCTGGTAATAGATCTAGGAACTTCAGGTTCCAGTGGTAATAAATTCATAAGCTTCAGGCTTTAGTAATAATAAATTCAGAACTTCAGGTTCTGGAAATAAATCTAGGAACTTCAGGTTCTAGTGATAATAAATTCAGAGGCTTCAAGCTCTGGAAATAGCAGCATCGTGCCGATAACGTGTTGTAAATTAAATTGAAACAATAGATAATATAATAGAAACAAATGGGAGAGTAATAATATGATAAAGTAAATAATTAATAATAGAGAAATAAAATAAGAGATGAAACAAAGAGAGAGAGGCGAGAGAGAATATATTGCTTTTTATTGATTTTGAGTGAGCATCAGTTTTTACAACCAAACTTAATTTTTACAATGAAAGCCATATATATATATATATATAGGCAAATAAGAGAGGGGCAATGTTGTAATATTCCACACTTAAACATGAAGCAAATCATAGAAGCTTGCCATGTGTCTTGGCTTACTCAAGAAGCCAAAGGAATGTATGTGGTGAAAAAGCCACACACGTGTAACATCAACTACCTTTTTAGATCAAGTACTTTTATTAAAATAAAATAAAAAAAGAAAAAAGAAAACAAAAGAAACTATACCTTTTTATGTATAAGAAAATCATCAAATAGTTTATATGGGTAACGAAAATCATATACACATCATATTCACCGTTCAAGTGAAGGAACATAACCAAGCATATGTAATACATGCAGAAGCATCTTAGCAAACATCAAACACCAAAAAAAAAAAAAAAAAGTAAAAAAAAAAAATGAAGTATTTATAAGAAACTGAAACATTAATTGCAGATCAACTTTTTTCTGCCTTTTTCGGGTTGGTTTTAACGGGAGCTTGGCTCTGATCTTCTTTAACCTCTTCCCAGTCAAAACACTGTATCAGTGTCCCAAGAGACAATGCCATGACTCTCATCCCTAAGCAAACCCTTCTGCCCAAACCAAATGGAATGAATTTACACCCTCCCTTTTCTTGTACTTCACTCTGTAGGAACCTCTCAGGCTTGAATCTATCAGGTTCTATCCACAACTCTGGGTCACTATGAACAGCCCAAGCTTTCACCAACAACTGTGTCCCCTTTGGAATGTGGTAGCCTCCTACCATGCAATCCTCCGAGGACTCGTGTGCTGGTAGAACTTTCACAAGACCTAATCGAAGTGTTTCACTGATGGCACCGTGAAGGTATGCAAGTTTAGTTAGATCAGCATCATTTAGTAGCCTTGAGTCTGAACTTGATTGTTACCTTGCTTTTTTGAAGGCCTCTGGATGCGCAATCAGCTGTGAAACAACCGAATCCAATGTGATCACTGTGGTATGTGTTCCTGCTATCAACATTGCTTGAATAATTCCTTTGACAACATCGTTAGTGTAAAATTCAGGTTCACTTTCCTGTAGATTCAGCAGAACTTCAATAAGGGGTCGACTAGTCTCTCCACCTGAACTATTATTATTTTGATATGTATCAAGCAGAGCCTGAATGAAAGCATCTCTCTTTTTGTGAATTTTTATCTCCTGCTTCTCAACACCATAGTGAGTCAACCATCTCTAGTATGCTAAATAATCACCCAAGGCAATGTTCACAGAAGGACAAAAGGTCTGCTCCAGATCAACCAACTTGCCTTTTGTAATTTTGTCAAAGTCTAGCTCCTCCTCTTCGAAGCACTTTTAACCTGCAACCATCTTCATCATGATATTAAAATCCAGCATGGAAAAAAATGATTTCACATCGACTTTCCAGACCCCTTCAAGGCTTCGTTTGTACAAGTGCTTGATCATGAATTTGACTTCTTCAGCACGAATTTCTGAAGACATTTAGAGACGTTTTGCTGAGAAAATTTCAAGGGCAATGAACCTTCGAAGGTTGCGCCAGTGGTGGCCATAGGGAGCTCCCAGAGTAGTATAATTGTACTGTGAAATCCTTTTAGAAGGCAAGAGTGGGCGATTAGCGAAGATGATATCATTGATTGAGAAGCATTCTTCAATGGCTAGCTGCATGAGAGGAGAGTAGGCATGAACCCAAGCGCAGAAGAAATATAGGACCATATTTTTTGGAGAGATTGCTTAGAGCTTCGTGTACGGGCCTTTTGAAGAGATGGAAATGGCCTATTATAGGAAGAGTGGGAGGACTTGGAGGTAAGTTTTTGTGTTGATTAATCCTTCTTTGTACCGTGAACTGGTAGACATTAATTAATAAGAATAGAGACTAATATCCGAGGTAGTACAGAGCATCCATGGTGATCACAACTTTCTCTCTTGTTATCTCCACTTGCATATGTTCATTACAAGGAACAAGATGACCTTTATAAACTTTAGTGGTCACTCACTATCAAGCTAAAACTTCTATAATTTGAAGTCAGTTTCATTTAGACCGTATAAATATCTTATGTTCGAGTCTCTATTAAAATTATAGATATTAAAAGTTTCGAGATAACTATACATGTCTTTGTTTTAGTCATCCTCGTGGCATGTTGTGTTTCCATTGTCCTGCATATTCTAAAAAAAAAGAAAAAGGATACATTTCGCTTTCACCCACAACATTATTCAGACAAGTTTAATTATTTCACCTAAAATAAGCTCTTTCTATGAATGACTGTATGAGCATACTCTTCCTTTTGTCTTCTTACTAGGATGATTGAAGATCCAAATTTAGTGTTCATCAATTCTATATATTACATATAGTGGTTGAAAATAAAGAATCATATGATTATATCAATAAAAGAATACATTCTTTGATATCTTCTGATACAACTTATCTCTCTTCTTCTTCTTGTTCCTTGACAGGGAATCAGTTTACTGGATGCAGTTGCTTGACCGATAGCTTTAGTTCATTCATGCATTGCATTTCCTTGAAAAGAAGTGGTGTTTGCATTTCACAATAACATTTGACTACCTTGTCACCATATATATGCTCCACTATGTTTACGTTTTCTTCTAGTTATCCTCTACTATGTTTATGTTCAGGGAGTTCCCATCACATGCGATTCTTCAAGCTTTAAGGGATGAAACTATGAACGATGCTCGATCGTATTGCCATTGCACAGACTCATGTTTTCTACAGACCCATCACTTCTGCTGGGTCAGCACAGTAGCCTTGATCATGATTTATAAATAGGTCGTGGATGTAAATTTGGACAAGTTAGTATAGGTTTTGAAATGGTTTTTTATAAAACTATAGAGAGTCTCTTATAATTTTTAGAACAGAGAAGATTTTGCGTTGCTCCTATTCCTTTATATTATAATTGTTAGAAGGTTTAAATACTATTGTTGGGCCATTTCCCATCAGCTTAAGCTTTTGGGTCTGTTGGTTACTAATATGGTATCATAGCCTTGGTTGTCCTAGAAGTCCTGGTTCAACTCCCCACACAAGATTGCATTTGCATTTGTTATTTGTAATTTGAATATGTGTTTGGGCTAGGGGTGGGCACCAACCGACCAACCCGACTAGATTGGGTTGGGTTGGGTTGGGTTAGTAAAATATAACATAAATAATAAAAAATAAATTAAATAATTTGATTTATTATGAATTTTTTTTTTTAATATTTAAAAATTTTACTCTTGCACCATTTATAATATTATAAATGACAAATATAAATACATAATTTTAAATATTTTTATACCATAAATATATAATTCATTTATTAAAAATATACAATTATATTATCTTCATCTTTTGTATTATCCTTGATTATACTTTAAAATGCTTTTTTTTTTCTCTTAGGATTTGATTAAGAATTTGGTAGAAAAAAAGTCTAATAATTGTATATAAACTCAAACTATTATGATGGTTGAAATAAATAATAGATTATCCAACAACGAGATATTCGATGAAGTGATTACAATTGTAAAATGGATAGGAGGCATAGATAGAGACTTTTCAAGTTAGATAAATTGTTATATATATTCTTTTTAATTAAATATTTAACCAATTTGTATTATATGCTGTCATTTGATTTTGATACTTTTAAGAAATCTAACTTTATGTGATATGATATTATGGTGAAAAATTATTTTAAATTTGAATTTTGATATAACAAAATTTGAATTTAAATATATTTTTTCTATTGGGCTTAAAAAGCCCAACCCGATCAACCCAACCCAATCCAACCTGATAAATATTGGGTTGGGTTGGGTTGAAAAATTTTCAACCCAACCCAACCCGAAAACGCCCAACCCGAGTTTGGGCCCTAGCCACGTGTCAAGCCATATGGTTTTGCACGTGAGAGGGTATGTTAGAAGGTTTAAATGTTATTGTTGGACCCTTTCCTATCAGCTTAAGCTTTTGGGTCTGTTAATTACTAACAATAACAATGTAATTGTATTTTATCGGAATTTGGTTAATAATACAATCATTATTTTTCAATTAATTATTGGTGACAGTCCTTTTCATTATACTTCAATATGAAAAATTGCTAGTCCTTTTCAAACATTTCAAGGACAAAATGTTTTTACTTTATTATTAAAAAGACTCCATGTATAGAGATTGTGGTTTCCACGTATTAATAGTTAAGTCGGCTTTCCACCGCAAAATTCACAGAAAGAGAGAATGAGTGGAGAAGGGAAAGTGGTGTGTGTAACAGGAGCTTCAGGTTACATAGCTTCATGGCTGGTCAAGCAATTACTCCAACTTGGGTACACTGTCAAAGCCACTGTTCGTGACCCAAGTCAGTGTTTTTCTTCTATATTTGTTAACTATATAAGATTTAAAGCTATATCTCTTCATGTTCTATGATTCCAAATTTATGGTATTGAATTTTTCTATTGATTATAAGTTCAATTTGTGTGTATGCCTCTAGATGATCCCAAGAAGACAGAACATTTACTTGCACTTGATGGGGCTAAAGAAAGACTTCATTTTTTCAAAGCAAGCTTGTTGGAAGAAGGATCTTTTGATTTTGCAGTTGATGGTTGTGATGGTGTTTTCCATACAGCCTCCCCTGTCCTTCTATCCTCCAATGTCTCTTAAGGTTTCTTCCATATATCTATCTATTAACTTCTGTGTTTTCTTCATTTATTTATATATTTTGTCACTATTTAGAATTTTCAATTTGTGCACTACAATTGAACTTTCTGTATAATAGCTGCTGTGTGATGTTAATATAATAATCTCATCTTCATTTTTTATGTAGTTAACTTTCCTTTGAACAGTTTCATATATATAGAGCTGTTTATGTGAGACTCAATTCCATGTTTTTGATTGCATTTTCAGGCAGATGTAGTTGACCCTGCATTGAAAGGAACACTTAACGTTCTTAGATCATGTGCTAAAGTTCCATCTATCAGAAGGGTCATCTTAACATCTTCTACTGCAGCAGTTTTATTCAACGGAAAGCCTCTTACTCCTGATGTTACGGTTGATGAAACTTGGTTTTCTGATCCGGCTTTTTGTGAGAAATCAAAGGTGTGTAGATGTGCTAACTGTTCACTTAAAATTTCAATCAATCAATATCGATGGCAGAAATTTTCTCATTCACTAAATAAGTAAATATTTGGTCTTTATCAGCTTTGGTATATGCTTGGGAAAACCTTAGCTGAGAAGGCTGCTTGGAAGTTTTCAGAAGAGAACCGAATCAATATGGTTGCTATAAATCCAAGCATGGTGATTGGTCCTCTCTTACAGCCAACACTAAACAAAAGTGTGAAGCCTATTCTGAATCTCGTAAAAGTTACTTTCGATCAACCAGCAGCAAGGATATTGTTCATCTCTATATATACATGTGAACATATTCTTAAATATGCTATTTTGTTTTGTGATGCAAGCTATGGAGGTCTGTTTGATGCAGGAGTGAAGATACCATGTGAGACTTATAGATGGGTTGATGTTAGAGATGTGGCGAAGGCACATATTCAAGCATTTGAGAATCCCACAGCGTGTGGTAGATACTGTCTGATTGAACGAGTTGTGAACCATTTTGGGATTTTTAAGATCTTACGCGGGCTTTATCCTGATTTAAATCCTCCCGAAGAGTAAGTATCTCAAAATTTCCGAGGTATCGCATGTTGGTTAACTTAAGTATCTTTAGTTGCAGTAAGAGACAGTTTTATGATCTAGAACATGCAATTCAACTTATAATTTCAAAACAATAAGTTCATGAATGCTTATATTATTTGTAACAGATACTCGGAAGAGAAAGCTTCCGAACCAACCCACCGGGTGTCCAAGGAGAGAACGCAAAGTTTAGGCATCACCTATATTCCCCTTGAAGTGAGTTTGAAGGATACCGTTGAAAGCTTGAAGGAGAAAAACTTAATCAATGCGTGAAAATGGTAAACTTTTGGCAATTCAGGCTCCTTAATATTATTGAATATACCATACTAGTACTTCAAAAATGTTGATTAGAACATCAATTTTTCTTATGTTTGCAGGAGTACTTCATGGCCTATATCTTGTGATATGTAGTTGAAATTTGAAACCATTGTGTCACTTATATATATATATATATTTATATTTTGCCATCTAAGTGTACTGGTTATGAAGTTTTAGAAAATAAAACTTAACTACAATATGTAGATCATTTGAAGAGCCAAAAGCATTGGAATCATCAGATGCACAATTTCTACACACACACACTCACAATCTTACAAAAATTAAATGAATAAACGTGGAGTAGTAGTGCACTTATCGGGTCGATTTTCGGAATCTTCATGCAATCCGAAACATTTTTAATTATACTACCTAGCATGCTGCATCCAATTCTAATGCATTACAAAATCAAAGCAAAGGGTTTGGATGTGTTTTTAATCGGATTGTGAAACTCCAAGCGGATGATATCTAATCGATATGTTAAGTAGGATAAATTGTTGTAGTTTGGCATTCGATCCAAATGAATCTAAGTGAACTTTCTGTTGTTACAATTCATATACAGGACCTGAATCTCAGGTTCCACACTTCAACAGCTTGTGATTGTCATGTATATATATATATATATATATATATATATATATATATATATATATATATATATTAATTATATAAAGTAAGTGATGCAGCAGCAGCTAAGGCAATGGAATACGTGGAGCGGGTGGCGAATTCGTATTTGGGTCGCGTGGACCAACCAAATCCGGGCTGAACTTCGTGGACCTCTACAGAGGGCATATGTGGTTGGATCGTCTATTATAATATGTTTCCGGAAAGCCCAAGACGAGCCCTACATATGTTATGAAGACTCCGTCCTCCATAATAGATCACAACAGGCCCAAATTCGGCCATTTAGATTATTGCGCGAAGACTTGAGCTGGATGAGAGCTGGACACATTGAGCTGGACGAGATGATCCGGGCTGAACTTCGTGGACCTCTACAGAGGGCATATGAAATCAGATCGTCTATTATAATATGTTTCCAGAAAGCCCAAGACGATCCCTACAAATGTTATGAAGACTCCATCTTCTATAACGGGCTCCAGCATGTCCGAATTTGGCTGTTAACTTTCGTGCGCGGCAAGACAATTGTTGCTTTAATTATTATTTCCAATTATCTTCATGATTTGATATTAATTATTTTATGATTTGATTTTATTAAATCAAATTCAATTTCCTTTTTAGATAGGTTTTTAATGTTTTAGGATTCTTTTGATTTTAGGAGATTTGATATCTTTTCCATTTAGGATTCTTTCCCGTTTGTTTAGGATTTTCTTGTTAGTCAAGTTTTACAATTCTATTTAAGTAGATTGTATTAGGGTTTGAAAGTTAGCTTTTGATGAATAAAAAAATATAGAGAATTGTTTCTCAACTATCCATGTACAACATTCTTTGCGAAGATTGAAGTATTTGAAGCCTGTTAACAATCCTTCGTGCGCGAAGTTGAATGTTATCAGTAGCCTGTTATCAGTAGCCTGTTATCCTGGTATCCGTGCGCGGATCAACAGCATAATAGTAGGGTTCGTTTCCGGTATTCGTACGTGAATCAACGGATCCGAATCATTTATCCTATCTTTTATCTATTGTTGTTTTGCGTTGAATATTCCGCTGCATCAGTAAGTCAGTGGACCTTGCCTCTTGACGTTTTGTTATTGTCGTTTAATGTTTGATATTATTAGAATACTTTTTAATAAGTTCAACCGTTCATAATTCGTTGAAATTGAATAATAAAAATGGATCTGTACTTGGCTTTGAGTCTTCACAACAAAAGCTCAAACCTGAATTCCTCTGAGAAGTTCACATAGAGAGTCAGAGAGAGAACAAATGAGTGGAGAAGGGAAGGTGGTGTGTGTAACAGGAGCTTCAGGTTACATTGTAGCTTCATGGCTGGTCAAGCTTTTACTTGAACATGGTTACACTGTCAAAGCCACTGTTGGTGACCCAAGTCAGTCCCTCTCCTTCTCTCTCTTTAAGTTTTTCCATATTTGGATGTTACTACTCGAAGTTATATCTCTTTTGAGTTCTGGGTTTTGTGTTTTTTATTTATTTAATTTCTCTTTGGTTGGTGAGTGACTTAGTTCTATCTGTATATTCTCTATAGATGATCCTAAGAAGACACAACATTTACTTGCACTTGATGCAGCAGAAGAAAGACTTCATACCTTCAAAGCAAGCTTGTCGGAAGAAGGATCTTTTGATTCTGCAATTGATGGATGTGATGGTGTTTTCCATACGGCCTCACCTGTGGTTTTCTCAACCAATGACCCTCAGGTTAACGATCCCATATACTTTTGTACCACTTGACTCAAAAACTTAAGAATCATGTCCGTTTTCGTGCAATTCAATTTGCCTTTCAACGTTTTCCATAACTAGAGCTAATTCCATGTTTTTGCCTACATTTTCAGGTTGATATAGTTGATGCTGCAGTGAATGGAACACTTAATGTTCTTAAATCATGCGCGAAAGTTCCATCAGTCAAGAGAGTGGTTTTTACATCTTCTATGGCTGCTGTTATGCACTGGAAAACCTCTCACCCCGCATACTGTAATCGATGAGACTTGGTTCTCAGATCCAGCTATATTTGATAGCTTGAAGGTTTTTGAAATGGTAATATTCAGTTTCACCATTAATGCTTCATTTTACCTACAAAAAATAATCACTATATGTCCGATCTGTTTTCAGATAAATTCTCATAATATAAGACATCTTTTAAGTTCTTTAATGCATTTGAAGACAGAGGCAATGACATATAATATGGTGAAGCTTTTCGGAATTGGTCTCGATTATGCTTGTTGAATCTGTATTCTTTTTAAAAACTATTTCTTAATGTGGACAATATATAGGTGAATTTTAATTCTATCTTTGTCCTTCACAGAACTGGTATGTACTTTCAAAAATCTTTGCCGAAGATGCTACTTGGAAATTTGCACAAGAGAATGGAATTGACCTGGTTGCAATCAATCCGGGATTAGTCATAGGGCCTCTCTTACAGCCAACTCTTAATCTCTCTGTGGAGATTGTTTTGAAGCTTATCGTAAATGGTATTTCATCAACCCTTTTAACATCGTGTCTTTCTAGCGCAACATTCTATATTTATGACAGTGGTTTTTGAATGCAGGAGATCGAACATTTCCTAGCCCTTACAGATTTGTTGACGTGAGAGATGTTGCATAAGCACATATTCGAGCATTTGAGGTTCCTACTGCCAGAGGTAGCTATTGTGTCATTGGAAGAGTTACAACTTGTGCCGAGACACTAAACATTTCGCATGAACGTTTCCCAACTCTGCAACTTCCCGGAAAGTAAGTCATACATTCAAGTACTAATATCACTTGTAAGTTGTTGTATAGACCAGAAATACTTTGAAGAAGTATTTTTGTGCATTCGGGACAGGTTTGATGACGGCAAGCCATATGAGGCAACATATCAGGTATCGAGGGAAAAAGCGGAAAGTTTGGGGATCGATTTCATTTCTTGGGAGGCAAGTCTTGAGGAAACCATTGAAAGTTTGAAGGAGAAGGGCTTCCTTAGTTTCTAAATCCTCAATACTTGTAATTGTCGCAACGAAATTGTATTTGGTCAATTCTTGTAAGATGATTAAAACGAGTAATCGGGATGATGGAAAGAAAAAGGAATGTAAGGTGTTCCGGAGTGATTCGTTGAGTGATGAGAAGAAAAGGGATTTTCGAAAAGTGAAGATTGAAGAGCTTAAGAGACATTATAAGCTGTTACATTATGATTTGGCAGTGAAAGGAATATAAAACTTGGAAGTTTTGGGAGTGTTGTGATTGTGTCGAGAAGTTTGGTGATTATGAATTGTATAGAATTCATTTCTGGGAGAAGCACCGCATGAATCTTAAGTGGAAATTAACTTCTGATGTGGGAATTGGGAAAGAGTCAATTGATATGATAGTAGATGGTGTGTGGAAGCCTGTGGATATTGATGAGGTTATAAAGATTATTGTCAATCACACGAAATCAGAATCTAGCAATACTTAAAAGACATCAGGTTTGTTTTTTAGTTGGCTTGTTATCTATTGATCTTTCCCAAATGATGCAGGTGAATGCAGACTTCTCCAATAGATGGAAGTAAAGACAGATGCACTTACAATTGCTTTTCTTTTCACGCGAGAAATATTCTTCTGGACACATGCTTTGCGGTTGTGTTCCTCTCACCATTTGTTCTACGAATGGAAGCTTGACAGTTGACAAATATGTACTTGCTTTTGCATTTTCTTCTTCTACAAACTAAGATTTGGTAGCTGTTTATGTTAAATTTCATGGTGTATATAAGCAATGCATAAGAAGTGTTTCTTCCAAAATTGTATATTTTGCAGCAAGCGATGGTTTGGAGTTCAAGATGAAATGAACCATATATGATGTATATTAATTGCTTCTATAGCAAAGAAGACCGTTTTGCTTGATTATGCAATAAAATTTATACATTTACAGAACATTTTTTAATATGTGAATTCCTAATTTACTACATAAGGCATCTATACGAGGACATTCTCTCAAATGTAAATTCAATTTCTCAATACTTGTTTACCTTGTCGAAGGTGATGCTCCTCCTCATTTTGCGTTGAAGGATATGCAACTCTGCTTCGAAACTAGTTGCAGGTTCATATGTAGGTTTAAAATCAGCACATATTTCTTTTCAAATCACTTTCAATTCTACCAAGACAAGACAGAAACTAAAGCTACATATGTTTCTGGTAACCAGAGTTGCATATCCTTCAGCACAAAATGAGGAGCATCCACCTTCGATCTCAAAAGGTGTAAAGTTTTCAAGCTTATGCAATCCCCACGACGAATAGGGCGTGAGTTTATGGCAAGAAATAATGCAAATTGAACTTAGACTGTTGAAATCCTCCAACAACAGAAGCTGTGCTTAAAAAATACATATACAACAAAACTTTCTATAGTTTCAATGCCGAAGAAATATGATCTTTTCCATCAACAATGTTTACCAAGTCATATAAAGAAACATCAAGGATTGGACAACATATATATAATTCATATTTCTTCATAACACTGTTATCAGAAGCCATTCTCCAGTTCTCCTTGAGGCTTTCAATGGTGTCCTTTAGACTAACCTCCCAAGAAATAAAGTTGATGTCCATCGACGAATTTGAATCGAACCGTGGACTGGTTCATCTAGGGAGAACGCTTGCGAATCAATTTCGATCAGCAGCCGAGTCAAAACCGAGTTGGAACTGCTTCGAAACATAATGATTGATGATCTTGGAGGAATCTGCATGTTGTTGTTCGGACAAGAAGACATGAGACATGGTATTGTTGGCTGATGCTGCCTTGTCGCCATTTTCGAACTCGACTTCCATTTCTCTGTCGCTCTTTGTTTTCAATCAAAGTAATAATTTTTCATTCTCCAAAACAAATTCTTCTGTAAATGTGTTGATAGTCGATTAGTTGTTCAATCAATTCGAAGCCATCGTCGTCAATTTCGAACCTTTCTTCCATCTACTAAGCTCTCTCTCACTCCTCCTCTGGTGTATGAAAATGGTGGTTCCTCCAAAACGCAAGACAAAGAGCATCTCGTGAGCACGTCATTGCCATTTGACGAGGTAGCAATGCACGTGATCGGCCATCACCTCACGTGCACAGTAAAGTATGCCAAATTATGACGTGTTCAGACACGTTACCACACCGCCAAACTAACTACGTGTCCGAACATGTCATTCTAAGCTGACAATGTCTGTGACGTGCTCGGACACATCAACAAAACTGGTAAAGTGAACATGACGTGTACAGCCACGTCACCCCAAACCGATGTCGCTGGTGGACTACGCTTCATCTTCCGACGAAGACGAACAACAATAACCACCTCTTCCACCTATTAAGTATTAACTAGTAATCTCTGTTTTTCTCTCTTAATTTAGTTTTCTTATAAATTTTTTAATTTTATAAGATTTGAAGCTATATCTCTTCATGTTCTATGATTCCAAATTTATGGTATTGAATTTTTCTATTGATTATAAGTTCAATTTGTGTGTATGCCTATAGATGATCCCAAGAAGACAGAACATTTACTTGCACTTGATGGGGCTAAAGAAAGACTTCAAATCTTCCAAGCAAGCTTGTTGGAAGAAGGATCTTTTGATTCTGCAATTGATGGTTGTGATGGTGTTTTCCATACAGCCTCCCCTGTCCTTCTATTCTCCGATGTCTCTAAGGTTTCTTCATTTATTTATATATTTTGTCACTATTTAGAATTTTCAATTTGTGCAATATAATTGAACTCTGTATAATAGCTGCTGTGTGATGTTAATATAATAATTTCATCTTCATTTTTTATGTAGTTAACTTTCCTTTGAACAGTTTCATGTATATAGAGCTGTTTATGTGAGACTCAATTCCATGTTTTTGATTGCATTTTCAGGCAGATGTAGTTGACCCTGCATTGAAAGGAACACTTAACGTTCTTAGATCATGTGCTAAAGTTCCATCTATCAGAAGGGTCATCTTAACATCTTCTACCGCAGCAGTTTTATTGAACGGAAAGCCTCTTACTCCTAATGTTACGGTTGATGAAACTTGGTTTTCTGATCCGGCTTTTTGTGAGAAATCAAAGGTGTGTAGATGTGCTAACTGTTCACTTAAAATTTCAATCAATCAATATCGATGGCATAAATTTTCTCATTCACTAAATAAGTAAATATTTGGTCTTTATCAGCTTTGGTATGTGCTTGGGAAAACCTTAGTTGAGGAGGCTGATTGGAAGTTTTCATTAGAGAACCGAATCAATATGGTTGCTATAAATCCAGGCGTGGTGACTGGTCCTCTCTTACAGCCAACACTTAACGACAGTGTGAAGCCTATTCTGAATCTCATAAAAGGTACTTTCGATCAATCAGCAGCAAGGATATTGTTCATCTCTATATATACATGTGAACATATTCTTAAATATGCAATTTTGTTTTGTGATGCAAGCTATGGAGGTCTGTTTGATGCAGGAGTACCATGTGGGACTAATGGATGGGTTGATGTTAGAGATGTGGCGAAGGCACATATTCAAGCGTTTGAGAATCCCACAGCATGTGGTAGATACTGTCTGGTTAAACGAGTTATGGACTATTTTGGGATTTTTAAGATCTTACGCGGGCTTTATCCTGATTTAAATCCTCCCGAAGAGTAAGTATCTCAAAATTTTCGGGGTATAGAATGTAGGTTAACTTAAGTATCTTTAATTGCAGTAAGAGACAGTTTTATGATCTAGAAACTGCAATTCAATTTATAATTTCAAAACAATAAGTTCATGAATGCTTATATTATTTGTAACAGATACTCGGAAGAGAAAGCTTCCGAACCAACCTACCGGGTGTCCAAGGAGAGAGTGCAAAGTCTAGACATCACCTATATTCCCTTTGAAGTGAGTTTGAAGGATACCGTTGAAAGCTTGAAGGAGAAAAACTTAATCAATGCCTAAAAATGGTAAACTTTTGGCAATTCAGGCTCCTTAATATTATTGAATATACCATACTAGTACTTCAAAAATGTGATTAGAACATCAATTTTTCTTATGTTTGCAGGAGTACTTCATGGCCTATATCTTGTGATATGTAGTTGAAATTTGAAACCATTGTGTCACTTATATATATTTATATTTATATTTTGCCATCTAAGTGTCCTGGTAATGAAGTTTTAGAAAATGAGGAGCATCACCTTCAAAAATGTTGATTCGAATCGAAGCCATCGTCGTCAATTTCGAACCTTTCTTCCATCTACTAAGCTCTCTCTCACTTCTCCTCTGGTGTATGAAAATGGTGGTACTTGTTTACCATATATAAAAATATATATTTATATTTTGCCATACTAGTACTTGTTTACCTTGTCGAAGGTGATACTCCTCATTTTGCGCTGAAGGATATGCAACTCTGCTTCGAAACTTGTTGTAGGTTCATATGTAGGTTTAAAATCAGCACATATTTCTTTTCAAAATCACTTTCAATTCTACCAAGACAAGACAGAAACTAAAGCTACATATGTTTCTGGTAACCAGAGTTGCATATCCTTCAGCACAAAATGAGGAGCATCCACCTTTGATCTCAAAAGGAGTATAGTTTTCAAGCTTATGCAATCCCCACGACGTATAGGGCGTGAGTTTATGGCAAGAAATGATGCAAATTGAACTTAGACTAATGAAATCCTCCAACAACAGAAGCTGTGCTTAAAAAATGCATATACAACAAAACTTGTAACATGTTCTTGTACTCTATAGTTTCAACGCTAAATAAATATGATCTTTTCCATCAACAATGTTCAAACGTTAATTGCCATCATCGTCGATTTCGAACCTTTCTTCCATCTACTAATCTCTCTTTCACTCCTCCTCTGGTGTATGAAAATGGTGGGCACGTCATTGCCATTTGACGAAAGGAAGCCACGTGATCGGTCATCTCTTCTAATATTAGGTCCCCAAACCCCACCATGTCTAATTCTTCAGGATCAACAAGAGGTTTTACACCAGCTTCATCTGCAGCCCCCCGGGACAATTAGAACAACCGGTGCCGTGTCCACCATCAGTAGCCTCAGATCCGAGACTTCGAACCGTCAGATGCGTGCTCCACCTCCAACAAGAACCCCAGCTTCTGCATGTTCATCAAGGCCTTGGCCAGAACGAATGAAGAACCTGCGATGATGAAATAATCATATAATTCTCTCTCTCTCTCTCTTAAAATTTGATGTTCGAGTCACCGTCCAAAAATCATTTCTTATCAAAATTATCGATATTAAAAATTCCAAGCTAACTATATATGCCTTTGTTTTATCGTCACCCCTGTGGCATGTTATGTTTCCATGTTGTCCTATATATTAAAAAAATTAAAAAAAATGCATTTCGCTTTCACTCACAACAATATGTCGATCCATGAAAGGTTGTACGGCTATGCCTTTACAAGGAAGGGTGGCTATTAAGATAAGTTTAATTAGTTCACCTACAATAATAAGCGCAGGATCTATGGTCTTATTTTTTTTAAACAACTTCTTAGTCATTAGATTTTACTTCTTTTAATGGATATGATTTAATCTCGTTTATCTTTCCTTATTTAATATAGACATCGTCTCTCACCTATTTAATACTTTTATCTCTCCAAAATATTATTATTTTATTAAATTCCCTTACCTTATTTAATTGTCTTTTTTTTTTTTTTAATTTCTTTTCATTTTTCCTTTACACGTTTTTTGTTCTTTTTTTTACTTTACCTGAAACCAGAAAATCATGGTGTGACTTTCTCTCACTTTTTAGTATTTAAAATCCTTTTATTCTTTTTTTTTTTCTCTTGTTTTTTATTATTCTTATTTCTCAATTTACTTCATCTAAAACCAGAAATTTTATACATGCAATCACTTGCTCCTTTACACTCTCCTCTTTTGTTTTATTAATTTTATATATCAAGTCATGTATTCATGATTGGTAGCTTTTCATTGAAAACTAAAGGAAAAATGAAAAGAAAAGAAGAATAAATAAAAGACAATTAAATAAGGTGAGAGAATTTAATAAAATAATAATATTTTGGAGAGATAAAAGTATTATATAGGTAAGAGACAATGTTTGCATTAAATAAGAAAAGATAAAAGATATTAAATCCTATCCATTAAAAGAATAATTTGATAAGGTTATTTTTAACAATTTTCCCTTTCGCTTCTTCTAAAATGTCATAGATATCCCTTCATTAACGAGGAGGGTTAACTACTTAACTGTATCACCATTTTAATTTAGGAGTACATATATCCAACATAAATATTTCTCATCGGTGTTTGTGGAAGTAAATATCTCAATTTCGTCAGGTCACGACAAATCATAACCCTTTGTATGTCAAATTAAATAAATAAATGTGGGATATCTTTCTTCTTTTGTGGGTTCCCTAAATCGGACATGCTTGTACAGTATAATCTAGTTCGATTTTGATAGACCTCTGACCCACGATGATGGTGTAAATTTATGATACAAATTGTTTCAAATTATTTTAGAATATGTAGATCAACAAGGGGCCATCTCAATTCCTATGTACATAATCAAGATTAGCACATTCCTTTATTTATGTAACAACTCAACATAATACAATGCTAAGACACAAATGGTAACATAAAAACAAACAGAAATAATTCGAGAAACAATAAAGCAGTACTGATTATTGATTAATAATATCATAGTTGCGAGAGAAGGGTGGACATGGAGTGGCGTGATTTGCACATAGCCTCCAATGGCTTGGCTTTAGGCATGGTAATACCAGTTCCTTGGCTCATGTCTACTTCCTCTTCGCTAATTCTCTCCCATTCGAAGCATTGAATTAAAGCAGCCAACGAGAACCCCATTACTCTGTTGGCAAGGCCAGCGCCAGGGCAAGCTCGTCGTCCCAATCCAAATGGTACAAACTTATAATTATATGCCTCATGACCACTTTCCATTAATCCTTCAAATCTTTCGGGCTTGAAACTTGTAGGGTCATCCCAGACCTTGGGGTCCCTGTGAATGGCCCACGCGTTCACCATTAACATTGTTTGTCGCGGTACATGGTACCCTCCGATGGTGGTGTCATCCGACGATTCATGAGGCGCTAGAAGTGGTGCTACCGGATACAATCTCAGGGTCTCGTTTACTATGCTTTGGATATAAGGTAGCTTGGCAAGATCAGCTTCGTCTACTAAACGGTCATGGCCAACATAATTGTCAACCTCCGCTTTGGCCTTCTTTAGCACAGCAGGATGGTTGAGGAGAAGTGACAGAGCCCACTCTATAGTTGCCGCCGATGTGTCTGTGCCCGCAGATAGCAGTGTCTGCATATATATATATATATACAGGAATCATTAATTATCAAAGTGCATTTAAAGACGGTTAAAGTGAAAAAACTAAAACAATTAAAATCACTAAGAATTTCTTGATTGTACATACCAATATGATGCGGCGGATCAACTGACATTAGATTATTTGGAGGTGTGGGATTTGAAACAAGCCAAGTAAGACCAAACCCGGGTGACGGATTCAGAATGACTTGAAATTTTGACAGCTGATGCGTTTCGGCGTTTCCGGAACTACTACGCAGCTTTGCTGTGTAAGCACGTCCTTTTTTAGGCGAATTCCGTCGTTTAGGCCTTGAATTAGGCGTTTTTGCTATTTTAGGAAAGTTTCGTTTTCGCTTTAAATTGAGTTTCCCAATTCCGAATCGACTTACGTCAATTCTGGAGTGTTTAGGATTCTCAGTAGAATTAGTTTTTGCTTTAATTTCGTTTTTGCCTTTTTTGGTAAATTTCCGTTTTAAATCGTTTTCTTGCTTTCCAAGGAATTCGATTAGGTTTAGGAATTGTTTTGCTTTAAATAAAGATGTAGGCCGAATTGGCCAGGCAGTTTTTTGATTTATAAAATTTAGAGTTTTCTCTATTCATTCCAATTTCGGTATTCATCACGAATCAACGAATTGAAGCCTAACTTTCCGGTATTTGTGCGCAAATCAACGGAACTTTAGTAGGTTGTTTCTAATCGTGTTACGCAGGTTTTTCTCGACAGAGCTTTCGCTACATCACAATATCATGCCTTTGATGATTTCATCAGTGTAGAAATTTGGTTCTGATTCTTGTAAAGAAAGCATAGAGTCGATCATTGTTCTAGTTTTTTCTTCTTGATCATCACCTGGACCGATCTTTCTAGTTCGAATTCGCTTCTCATCTATCAAACTCTGCATGAATGAATCAGCTTTTTTATGTAGTATCTTCATTCTTTTCTCAATACTATGATAATTCAACCAACGTAGAGCTGGTATAAAATTCCCTGGATCCGATGCTCCACTGATTTCAAAAAACTCCTTAATAATATCCCGAAAGAGCTTAGCTTCATCGGAATCAGCTTCATCTACACCAAAATACCTCTTCCCTGCAACCATCCTCATGATCACATTAAAAGACTGCTCAGATAACTTTGATTTCATCTCCACTTTCTGGCTTGAACTCCGATGAAGATTTTTGAGTAACAGTCTAACCTCGTCTTCTCTAATACTCTGAAATGCTTTAAGACGGCTTGTTGAGAAGATTTCAAGTGCCATAAGACGGCGGAGATTGCGTCAATGTTGACCGTACGGGGAAGCTCCTACTGCGGTGTAGTTATAGTTTAGGTACTTGCCAACAAGAAGACGAGGCCTATTCGCAAAGACGACATCGTTTTTGGAAAAGACTTCTTCGATGGCGGCTGGGGAGGATAAGAGTAACACATTTCGGTTGCCGAAAGAAAGCTTCAAGATTGAACCGTATTTGTTTGACAGGTTTTGTAATTCACTGTGGATGGGTTCTTTCAAGAGATGGAGATGGCCAATTATGGGAAATGAATTTGGTGGGCTTGGTGGGAGATTCTTGTATTGTGTTTGTTTATGAAAAAGATGCTTCAAAATGAGAAGAAAAAAGAGAAAAGATGTTGCAGAAACAATGAGTAACCATGTTTCCTCCATGACCATGAAAAAATGTAAGATGAGTAGTGTTTGAATCTGATGCTAGTTTATATAGGAAAAGATTGAGTGACGCCCAAGCTCATTTGGAACACGTAATTCCATTTTTATTGTATTTTTTTTGTTTGTTTGTAGAATACTAGAATTCTCAGCTGCTATATTCATAGTTTATTTACATAGTGAGTCTAATACATGCGCCTGTAGGCCATATTAGACTATTAGTAATCAAACTAGTCAATTAGACAATAATATTTAATTTGAGGGTTTTGCTACCTTACTGTTAACAGCAAGATTACTGAGTAGTTATGTGAGAGATAATTCGTTACTTTTCGTTTTAATTTTTTTTTTAATTTTTAAATCCTTAATTTTATACACACTTGGATTGAAATCTAAAAACTGAAATTGTTTCATTAACCTTACTGTTAACGACAACTTAGCCAAACCCTTAATTTGATTATGCGAAGGTACCTTTTCACACAAGAATTTTCCTTGTCTTCCAAGCAAACGTTTAAGGTTGGTGGCATCCCTCAACCTTAAACAGTTAAACGTCATGTGGACAAGTCAATTCAATAGCATCCCTCAACCTTAAACGTCATTTGTCTTGTCTTTTTTCTCATTTCTTAATATATTCATGTGGACGTATGTCATATGGTGTAGATTAACTATAGGCTAATAGTTATTTGACAGCCTCAAAGTTTGACATATGGGGTTCATTTAGAATCGATCCTATCTGCATAATATCACCAATTAAAATCATATCACCCAAAGATGAGCTAAGTGATGATGATTTCACTTGCTTTGAACATGTAGGCCTTGTTTGGTAAACATATTGGACATGACTAACGGACCGGACAGTACTAATTCAGTGTTCAGGTCCGATTAAATAATTTGGTGTATAATTTAATCTGGCCCACATAGTACTATTTAGAGGTATGATTGGGCTGGACTTGAGTGGTACCTTTTTTTCTTTTTATTTTATTTTATTTTATTATTATTATTATTATTTTTTAATGGACGGATTGCTTTGAAAACGAATGGAAATTAAAAGGTTAAAAAGTTATCGATTGGTGGCCCCACAAACTTGATCTCTTTTTTTTTAACTGTTTCAATTTAATTTATATTTATAATATCAAATGAAATGTGAAAAAAAAAAAAAAAATTATAGCATATTCAACACCCCAACACATTATTAAAATCATTGTAAAAAAAAAAAAAAAACACAGATAATTGAAATTTAAAAAAAAAATAAAATCAATTTACAATATTTTTCAATTTAAATTTTATAAGATAAAAAAATTAATGCTATGTATCTAAAATATTTGTGCAAAATCATACACGTAGCATATGAGATCATTTTTGACAACTTACATGCCATATCATTATAATTTTTGACAAATATTTTGGACAATCTAATACTCTCAATAAAATGAGTATTTAAAGAAGATAACGTCGTATACAATAATAATATTTTTATCTACACATTTATTTAACAAAATATTTTTAAATCTTTTAAACGAATAATATCTTTTATTAATAAAATAATTTACAATAATAATATTAATTTTTAATTTAAAATAATACAATATAACGCAATCTAGTACGATGTAGTGTAGCGGAGCACCAACACCAAATATGGAACAGTACAAAATACAATCTAATCAGTCCAATCCAATTTAATACAATAAGGCGTGCCAAACACGGCCGAAGAGGATTGGTATAATCGGCAATCAGCAGATAAACAATCAGATTGAGCTTCAAAATCATTTTCATATCAACTACCTTTTTATGTATAAGAAAATCATCAAATAGTTTATATGGATAACGAAAATCATATACACATCATATTCACCGTTCAAGTGAAGGAACATAACCAACCATATGTAATACATGCAGAAGCATCTTAGCAAACATCAAACACCAAAAAAAAAAAAAAAAAAAAAAAAAAAAAATGAAGTATTTATAAGAAACTGAAACATTAATTGCAGATCAACTTTTTTCTGCCTTTTTCGGGTTGGTTTTAACAGGAGCTTGGCTCTGATCTTCTTTAACCTCTTTCCAGTCAAAACACTGTATCAGTGTCCCAAGAGACAATGCCATGACTCTCATCCCTAAGCCTTCTCCAGGGCATACCATTCTGCCCAAACCAAATGGAATGAATTTACACCCTCCCTTTTCTTGTACTTCACTCTGTAGGAACCTCCCAGGCTTGAATCTATCAGGTTCTATCCACAACTCTGGGTCACTATGAACAGCCCAAGATTTCACCAACAACTGTGTCCCCTTTGGAATGTGGTAGCCTCCTACCATGCAATCCTTCGAGGACTCGTCTGCTGGTAGAACTTTCACAAGACCTAATCGAAGTGTTTCACTGATGGCACCGTGAAGGTATGCAAGTTTAGTTAGATCAGCATCATTTAGTAGCCTTGAGTCTGAACTTGATTGTTACCTTGCTTTTTTGAAGGCCTCTGGATGCGCAATCATCTGTGAAACAACCGAATCCAATGTGATCACTGTGGTATGTGTTCCTGCTATCAACATTGCTTGAATAATTCCTTTGACAACATCGTTAGCGTAAAATTCAGGTTCACTTTCCTGTAGATTCAGCAGAACTTCAATAATGGGTCGACTAGTCTCTCCACCTGAACTATTATTATTTTGAAATGTATCAAGCAGAGCCTGAATGAAAGCATCTCTCTTTTTGTGAATTTTTATCTCCTGCTTCTCAACACCATAGTGAGTCAACCATCTCTAGTATGGAAAATAATCACCCAAGGCCATGTTCACAGAAGGACCAAAGGTCTGCTCCAGATCAACCAACTTGCCTTTTGTAATTTTGTCAAAGTCTAGCTCCTCCTCTTCGAAGCACTTTTTACCTGCAACCATCTTCATCATGATATTAAAATCCAGCATGGAAAAAAATGATTTCACATCGACTTTCCAGACCCCTTCAAGGCTTCGTTTGTACAAGTGCTTGATCATGAATTTGGCTTCTTTAGCATGAATTTCTGAAGACATTTGGAGACGTTTTGCTGAGAAAATTTCAAGGGCAATGAACCTTCGAAGGTTGCGCCATTGGTGGCCATAGGGAGCTCCCAGAGTAGTATAATTGTACTGTGAAATCCTTTTAGAAGGCAAGAGTGGGCGATTAGCGAAGATGATATCGTTGGTTGAGAAGCATTCTTCAATGGCTAGCTGCATGAGAGGAGAGTAGGCATGAACCCAAGCGCAGAAGAAATATAGGACCATATTTTTTGGAGAGATTGCTTAGAGCTTCGTGTACGGGCCTTTTGAAGAGATGGAAATGGCCTATTATAGGAAGAGTGGGCGGACTTGGAGGTAAGTTTTTGTGTTGATTAATCCTTCTTTGTACCGTGAACTGGTAGACATTAATTAATAAGAATAGAGACTAATATCCGAGGTAGTACAGAGCATCCATGGTGATCACAACTTTCTCTCTTGTTATCTCCACTTGCATATGTTCGTTACAAGGAACAAGACGACCTTTATAAACTTTAGTGGTCACTCACTATCAAGCTAAAACTTTTATAATTTGAAGTCAGTTACATTTAGACTGTATAGATATCTTATGTTCGAGTCTCTATCAAAATTATAGATATTAGAAGTTTCGAGATAACTATATGATGCAGCAGCAGCTAAGGCAATGGAATACATTGAGCGGGTGGCGAATTCGTATTTCGGTCGCATGGACCAACCAAATCCGGGCGGAACTTTGTGGACCTATACAGGGGGCATATGGGGTCGGATTGTCTATTATAATATGTTTCCGGAAAGCCCAAGACGAGCCCTACAAATGTTATGAAGACTCCGTCTTCTATAACGGGCTGCAGAATATCAAATTTCGGCCATCTAGATTATTGCGCGAAGACTTGAGCTGGACGAGAGCTGGATGCCGTGAGCTGGACGAGATGATCCGGGCTGAACTTCGTGGACCTCTACAGAGGGCATATGAGGTCGGATTATCTATTATAATATGTTTCCGGAAAGCCTAAGACAATCCCTACAAATGTTATGAAGACCCCGTCTTCTATAACAGGCCGTAGCATATCCGAATCTGGCTGTTTAGTTTCTGGCGCACCAAGACAGCAGTTTCTTGTTTTATGGTTTTTAATTACTGTCATGATTCAGTACGTTTATTTTATTTCCTTTTAGTTTATATGTAATTAGGTTATTAATTATTTAATGATTTGATTTTTAAATCAAATCCAATTTCCTTTTTAGATAGGTTTTTAATGTTTTATGACTCTTTTGATTTTTAGGAGATTTGATTTCTTTTCCATTTAGGATTCTTTCCCTTTTGTTTAGGTTTTTCTTGTTAGTCAAGTTTTGCAATTCTATTTAAGTAGATTGTATTAGGGTTTGAAAGACAGCTTTTGATTAATAAAAAATACAGAGATTGTTTCTCAATATCCATGTACAACATTCTTTGCGAAGATTGAAGTATTTGAAGCCTGTTAACAATCCTTCGTGCGCGAAGTTGAATGTTATCAGTAGCCTGTTATCCTGGTATCCGTGCGCGGATCAACAGCATAATAGTAGGGTTCGTTTCCGGTATTCGTGCGCGAATCAACGGATCTGAATCGTTTATCCCAGTTCTTTTATCTATTGTTGCCATGCGTTGAATCTTCCGCTGCATTACTATACATGTCTTTATTTTAGTCATCCTTGTGGCATGTTGTGTTTCCATTGTCCTGTATATTCTAAAAAAAAAAAAAAAGATACATTTCGCTTTCACCCACAACATTATTCAGACAAGTTTAATTATTTCACCTAAAATAAGCTCTTTCTATGAATGACTGTATAAGCATACCCTTCCTTTTGTCTTCTTACTAGGATGATTGAAGATCCAAATTTAGTGTTCATCAATTCAATATATAACATATAGTTGAAAATAAAGGATCATATGATTATATCAATAAAAGAATACATTCTTTGATATCTTCTGATACAACTTATCTCTCTTCTTCTTGTTGTTCCTTGACAGGGAATCAGTTTACTGGATGCAGTTGCTTGACCGATAGCTTTACAAATAACAAGCTTTAGTTCATTCATGCATTGCATTTCCTTGAAAAGAAGTGGTGTTTGCATTTCACAATAACATTTGACTACCTTGTCACCATATATATGCTCCACTATGTTTACGTTTTCTTCTAGTTATCCTCTACTATGTTTATATTCAGGGAGTTCCCATCACATGCGATTCTTCAAGCTTTAAGGGATGAAACTAAGAACGAGGCTCGATCGTATTGCCATTGCACAGACTCATGTTTTCTACAGACCCATCACTTCTGCTGGGTCAGCACAGTAGCCTTGATCATGATTTATAAATAGGTCGTGGATGTAAATTTGGACAAGTTAGTATAGGTTTTGAAATGGTTTTTTATAAAACTATAGAGAGTCTCTTATAATTTTTAGAACAGAGAAGATTTTGCGTTGCTCCTATTCCTTTATATTATAATTGTTAGAAGGTTTAAATACTATTGTTAGGTCATTTCCCATCAGCTTAAGCTTTTGGGTCTGTTGGTTACTAATATGGTATCATAGCCTTGGTTGTCCTAGAAGTCCTGGGTTCAACTCCCCACACAAGATTGCATTTGCATTTGTTATTTGTAATTTGTATATGTGTTTGGGCTAGGGGTGGGCACCAACCGACCAACCCGACTAGATTGGGACTAGATTGGGTTGGGTTGGGTTGGGTTAGTAAAATATAACATAAATAATAAAAAATAAATTAAATAATTTTATTTATTATTAGATTTATTATTAAATCTTTTTTTTTAATATTTAAAAATTTTACTCTTGCACCATTTATAATATTATAAATGACAAATATAAATACATAATTTTAAATATTTTTATACCATAAATATATAATTCATTTATTAAAAATATACAATTATATTATCTTCATCGTTTGTATTATCCTTGATTATACTTTAAAATGCTTTTTTTTTTTTTTCTCTTAGGATTTGATTAAGAATTTGGTAGAAAAAAAGTCTAATAATTGTATATAAACTCAAACTATTATGATGGTTGAAATAAATAATAGATTATCCAACAACGAGATATTCGATGAAGTGATTACAATTGTAAAATGGATATGAGGCATAGATAGAGACTTTTCAAGTTAGATAAATTGTTATATATATTCTTTTTAATTAAATATTTAACCAAATTGTATTATATGCTGTCATTTGATTTTGATACTTTTAAGAAATCTAACTCCATGTGATATGATATTATGGTGAAAAATTATTTTAAATTTGAATTTTGATATAACAAAATTTGAATTTAAATATATTTTTTCTATTGGGCTTAAAAAGCCCAACCCGATCAATCCAACCCAACCCAACCCGATAAAGATTGGATTGGGTTGGGTTGGGTTAAAAATTACGTTGGGTTGAAAATTTTTCAACCCAACCCAACCCGAAAACGCCCAACCCTAGTTTGGGCCCTAGCCACGTGTCAAGCCATATGGTTTTGCACGTGAGAGGGTATGTTAGAAGGTTTAAATGCTATTGTTGGACCCTTTCCCATCAGTTTAAGCTTTTGGGTCTGTTAGTTACTAACAATAACAATGTAATTGTATTTTATCGGAATTTGGTTAATAATACAAACATTATTTTTCAATTAATTATTGGTGACAGTCCTTTTCATTATACTTCAATATGAAAAATTGCTAGTCCTTTTCAAACATTTCAAGGACAAAATGTTTTTACTTTATTATTAAAAAGACTCCATGTATAGAGATTGTGGTTTCCACGTATTAATAGTTAAGTCGGCTGTCCACCGCAAAATTCACAGAAAGAGAGAATGAGTGGAGAAGGGAAAGTGGTGTGTGTAACAGGAGCTTCAGGTTACATAGCTTCATGGCTGGTCAAGCAATTACTCCAACTTGGGTACACTGTCCAAGCCACTGTTCGTGACCCAAGTCAGTGTTTTTCTTCTATATTTGTTAACTATATAAGATTTAAAGCTATATCTCCTCATGTTCTATGATTCCAAATTTATGGTATTGAATTTTTCTATTGATTATAAGTTCAATTTGTGTGTATGCCTCTAGATGATCCCAAGAAGACAGAACATTTACTTGCACTTGATGGGGCTAAAGAAAGACTTCATTTTTTCAAAGCAAGCTTGTTGGAAGAAGGATCTTTTGATTTTGCAGTTGATGGTTGTGATGGTGTTTTCCATACAGCCTCCCCTGTCCTTCTATCCTCCAATGTCTCTAAGGTTTCTTCCATATATCTATCTATTAACTTCTGTGTTTTCTTCATTTATTTATATATTTTGTCACTATTTAGAATTTTCAATTTGTGCACTACAATTGAACTTTCTGTATAATAGCTGCTGTGTGATGTTAATATAATAATCTCATCTTCATTTTTTATGTAGTTAACTTTCCTTTGAACAGTTTCATATATATAGAGCTGTTTATGTGAGACTCAATTCCATGTTTTTGATTGCATTTTCAGGCAGATGTAGTTGACCCTGCATTGAAAGGAACACTTAACGTTCTTAGATCATGTGCTAAAGTTCCATCTATCAGAAGGGTCATCTTAACATCTTCTACTGCAGCAGTTTTATTCAACGGAAAGCCTCTTACTCCTGATGTTACGGTTGATGAAACTTGGTTTCTGATCCGGCTTTTTGTGAGAAATCAAAGGTGTGTAGATGTGCTAACTGTTCACTTAAAATTTCAATCAATCAATATCGATGGCAGAAATTTTCTCATTCACTAAATAAGTAAATATTTGGTCTTTATCAGCTTTGGTATATGCTTGGGAAAACCTTAGCTGAGAAGGCTGCTTGGAAGTTTTCAGAAGAGAACCGAATCAATATGGTTGCTATAAATCCAAGCATGGTGATTGGTCCTCTCTTACAGCCAACACTAAACAAAAGTGTGAAGCCTATTCTGAATCTCGTAAAAGTTACTTTCGATCAACCAGCAGCAAGGATATTGTTCATCTCTATATATACATGTGAACATATTCTTAAATATGCTATTTTGTTTTGTGATGCAAGCTATGGAGGTCTGTTTGATGCAGGAGTGAAGATACCATGTGAGACTTATAGATGGGTTGATGTTAGAGATGTGGCGAAGGCACATATTCAAGCATTTGAGAATCCCACAGCGTGTGGTAGATACTGTCTGATTGAACGAGTTGTGAACCATTTTGGGATTTTTAAGATCTTACGCGGGCTTTATCCTGATTTAAATCCTCCCGAAGAGTAAGTATCTCAAAATTTCCGAGGTATCGCATGTTGGTTAACTTAAGTATCTTTAGTTGCAGTAAGAGACAGTTTTATGATCTAGAACATGCAATTCAACTTATAATTTCAAAACAATAAGTTCATGAATGCTTATATTATTTGTAACAGATACTCGGAAGAGAAAGCTTCCGAACCAACCCACCGGGTGTCCAAGGAGAGAAGGCAAAGTTTAGGCATCACCTATATTCCCCTTGAAGTGAGTTTGAAGGATACCGTTGAAAGCTTGAAGGAGAAAAACTTAATCAATGCGTGAAAATGGTAAACTTTTGGCAATTCAGGCTCCTTAATATTATTGAATATACCATACTAGTACTTCAAAAATGTTGATTAGAACATCAATTTTTCTTATGTTTGCAGGAGTACTTCATGGCCTATATCTTGTGATATGTAGTTGAAATTTGAAACCATTGTGTCACTTATATATATATATATATATATTTATATTTTGCCATCTAAGTGTACTGGTTATGAAGTTTTAGAAAATAAAACTTAACTACAATATGTAGATCATTTGAAGAGCCAAAAGCATTGGAATCATCAGATGCACAATTTCTAGACACACACACTCACAATCTTACAAAAATTAAATGAATAAACGTGGAGCAGTAGTACACTTATCGGGTCAATTTTCGGAATCTTCATGCAATCCGAAACATTTTTAATTATACTACCTAGCATGCTGCATCCAATTCTAATGCATTACAAAATCAAAGCAAAGGGTTTGGATGTGTTTTTAATCGGATTGTGAAACTCCAAGCGGATGATATCTAATCGATATGTTAAGTAGGATAAATTGTTGTAGTTTGGCATTCGATCAAAATGAATCTAAGTGAACTTTCTGTTATTACATTTCATATACAGGACTTGAATCTCAGGTTCCACACTTCAACAGCTTGTGATTGTCATGTATATATAATTATATAAAGTAAGTCAGTGGACCTTGCCTCTTGACGTTTTGTTATTGTCGTTTAATGTTTGATATTATTAAAATACTTTTTAATAAGTTCAACCGTTCATAATTCATTGAAATTGAATAATAAAAATGGATCTGTACTTGGCTTTGAGTCTTCACAACAAAAGCTCAAACCTGAATTCCTCTGCGAAGTTCACATAGAGAGTCAGAGAGAGAACAAATGAGTGGAGAAGGGAAGGTGGTGTGTGTAACAGGAGCTTCAGGTTACATTGTAGCTTCATGGCTGGTCAAGCTTTTACTTGAACATGGTTACACTGTCAAAGCCACTGTTGGTGACCCAAGTCAGTCCCTCTCCTTCTCTCTCCTTAAGTTTTTCCATATTTGGATGTTACTACTCGAAGTTATATCTCTTTTGAGTTCTGGGTTTTGTGTTTTTTATTTATTTAATTTCTCTTTGGTTGGTGAGTGACTTAGTTCTATCTGTATATTCTCTATTGATCCTAAGAAGACACAACATTTACTTGCACTTGATGCAGCAGAAGAAAGACTTCATACCTTCAAAGCAAGCTTGTCGGAAGAAGGATCTTTTGATTCTGCAATTGATGGATGTGATGGTGTTTTCCATACGGCCTCACCTGTAGTTTTCTCAACCAATGACCCTCAGGTTAACGATCCCATATACTTTTGTACCACTTGACTCAAAAACTTAAGAATCATGTCCGTTTTCGTGCAATTCAATTTGCCTTTCAACGTTTTCCATAACTAGAGCTAATTCCATGTTTTTGCCTACATTTTCAGGTTGATATAGTTGATGCTGCAGTGAATGGAACACTTAATGTTCTTAAATCATGCGCGAAAGTTCCATCAGTCAAGAGAGTGGTTTTTACATCTTCTATGGCTGCTGTTATGCACTGGAAAACCTCTCACCCCGCATACTGTAATCGATGAGACTTGGTTCTCAGATCCAGCTATATTTGATAGCTTGAAGGTTTTTGAAATGGTAATATTCAGTTTCACCATTAATGCTTCATTTTACCTACAAAAAATAATCACTATATGTCCAATCTGTTTTCAGATAAATTCTCATAATATAAGACATCTTTTAAGTTCTTTAATGCATTTGAAGACAGAGGCATTGACATATAATATGGTGAAGCTTTTCGGAATTGATCTCGATTATGCTTGTTGAATCTGTATTCTTTTTAAAAACTATTTCTTAATGTGTACAATATATAGGTGAATTTTAATTCTATCTTTGTCCTTCACAGAACTGGTATGTACTTTCAAAAATCTTTGCTGAAGATGCTACTTGGAAATTTGCACAAGAGAATGGAATTGACCTGGTTGTAATCAATCCGGGATTAGTCATAGGCCCTCTCTTACAGCCAACTCTTAATCTCTCCGTGGAGATTGTTTTGAAGCTTATCGTAAATGGTATTTCATCAACCCTTGTAACATCGTGTCTTTCTAGCGCAACATTCTATATATATGACAGTGGTTTTCGAATGCAGGAGATCAAACATTTCCTAGCCCTTACAGATTTTTTGACGTGAGAGATGTTGCATAAGCACATATTCGAGCATTTGAGGTTCCTACTGCCAGAGGTAGCTATTGTGTCGTTGGAAGAGTTACAACTTGTGCCGAGACACTAAACATTTCGCATGAACGTTTCCCAACTCTGCAACTTCCCAGAAAGTAAGTCATACATTCAAGTACTAATATCACTTGTAAGTTGTTGTATAGACCAGAAATACTTTGAAGAAGTATTTTTGTGCATTCGGGACAGGTTTGATGACGGCAAGCCATATGAGGCAACATATCAGGTATCGAGGGAAAAAGCGGAAAGTTTGGGGATCGATTTCATTTCTTGGGAGGCAAGTCTTGAGGAAACCATTGAAAGTTTGAAGGAGAAGGGCTTCCTTAGTTTCTAAATCCTCAATACTTGTAATTGTCGCAACGAAATTGTATTTGGTCAATTCTTGTAAGATGATTAAAACGAGTAATCGGGATGATGGAAAGAAAAAGGAATGTAAGGTGTTCCGGAGTGATTCGTTGAGTGATGAGAAGAAAAGGGATTTTCGAAAAGTGAAGATTGAAGAGCTTAAGAGACATTATAAGCTGTTACATTATGATTTGGCAGTGAAAGGAATATAAAACTTGGAAGTTTTGGGAGTGTTGTGATTGTGTCGAGAAGTTTGGTGATTATGAATTGTATAGAATTCATTTCTGGGAGAAGCACCGCATGAATCTTAAGTGGAAATTAACTTCTGATGTGGGAATTGGGAAAGAGTCAATTGATATGATAGTAGATGGTGTGTGGAAGCCTGTGGATATTGATGAGGTTATAAAGATTATTGTCAATCACACGAAATCAGAATCTAGCAATACTTAAAAGACATCAGGTTTGTTTTTTAGTTGGCTTGTTATCTATTGATCTTTCCCAAATGATGCAGGTGAATGCAGACTTCTCCAATAGATGGAAGTAAAGACAGATGCACTTACAATTGCTTTTCTTTTCACGCGAGAAATATTCTTCTGGACACATGCTTTGCGGTTGTGTTCCTCTCACCATTTGTTCTACGAATGGAAGCTTGACAGTTGACAAATATGTACTTGCTTTTGCATTTTCTTCTTCTACAAACTAAGATTTGGTAGCTGTTTATGTTAAATTTCATGGTGTATATAAGCAATGCATAAGAAGTGTTTCTTCCAAAATTGTATATTTTGCAGCAAGCGATGGTTTGGAGTTCAAGATGAAATGAACCATATATGATGTATATTAATTGCTTCTATAGCAAAGAAGACCGTTTTGCTTGATTATGCAATAAAATTTATACATTTACAGAACATTTTTTAATATGTGAATTCCTAATTTACTACATAAGGCATCTATACGAGGACATTCTCTCAAATGTAAATTCAATTTCTCAATACTTGTTTACCTTGTCGAAGGTGATGCTCCTCCTCATTTTGCGTTGAAGGATATGCAACTCTGCTTCGAAACTAGTTGCAGGTTCATATGTAGGTTTAAAATCAGCACATATTTCTTTTCAAAATCACTTTCAATTCTACCAAGACAAGACAGAAACTAAAGCTACATATGTTTCTGGTAACCAGAGTTGCATATCCTTCAGCACAAAATGAGGAGCATCCACCTTCGATCTCAAAAGGTGTAAAGTTTTCAAGCTTATGCAATCCCCACGACGAATAGGGCGTGAGTTTATGGCAAGAAATAATGCAAATTGAACTTAGGCCCAGTTTGGCATTGCTGTGCTGTGAGGGGAAGTGCTTTTGAAATTGCTGTGGGGGGAATTGCTTTTGGAATTGCTGTGGAAAGAATCAGCTACGTGTTTGGTAAACTGATTTTCAAAAGTGCTGTGAGAATCAAAAACAATTTCAATGTGTTTGGTAAACTAAAGTAAAAAGTGCTGTGAGTGTGTAAAATTACTAAAAAGACACAGACATCTAAATGGTGCTATACTTTACGTTTTTCTTGTTTATTTGTGTTTAGTGTTTAAGTGTTATGTAATTATGGTACTTCATTGAATTAATTAGCTCCATTTTTTTATTAGCCCCATTTCTTTATTTCTTTATTTCTTTTTTATTCTACTTTATTGAATTAATTAGCCCCATTTTTTTTTACAGCAATGTAAGCCCAAACAATTTTATACAGTAATGGTATAATTTTGTATGGTATAATTATAGTACAGTTATGGTATAATTTCGTTTATACATTATACAGTTATGGTATAATTTGTACAATATACCAAACATATCATTGAAAAATTTATATAAATTATACAAACCCAAAAGGATACATTATATAAACGAAAACTATCAAACATAACGTTAGGAACATATTACAAGAGTTTTTTTGTACGAATAATTGCAAATAATAGCTAAGTGCGTGCACTCATTAAACTTTGTGCAATTACATTTCTTAACATTTCCATTTCTCGTCTTCCCGGACCGTCTTCTTCACGTGTATCAGCTTTGGAGATTGCTACTGTTTCTCTGTTCCATTGCTTTAGAGTAAAAAAAAAAAAAAGGTTTAAGCCAGATAATGACACTTCTGCTTCACGAAACTATCATTTAAGTGTAACTTTTTAAAGTAAATAACCTCTCAAATAAAATTATTTAACAAACAAAAAAAGTAACAATAGATGATACAAAAAGGAATAAGATAAGACTCTATAGAATCGTAGTTCATGTCATAGACTATTAATAACAAATGATTGGTACAAGGCATGAAAAGTAAAACATGGAAATGTCTAGCTACTTTCAGCAACATTTGTAATATAAAAAAGATAAGAAATGATGAGGACCAAATGCTTGTTTTCTTCAAACAACAGCCCTCCTAATCAGGAAATCAAATGTATGAGCATTAACCATAAAATCATAGCAGCAACCTGTTGGAATCAATAAAAAAAAAGGGACCACAAAGAGAACATTGACAACCTGTCAAACAAGCTTCTTCTATCTCATTCAAGTATATTATAATACAATCTTAGGACAAAAAAAATTAATAACACTAGAAAAATTTGATGATGATAAATTTAACTTTGATTACAAAATAACTTATTATTCTCCTCAAAAATCAGAAAAACTAACCAATGGGAAACCAAGCAAATAAATTAAGAAAAGAAAAAGAAACTCTCACAATTACAAGCAAATCTATTCAAAGAAAATGACACCATCATCTCCCTGTTCTCTAAACCAAACCAAACCATATGCCGTTTTACTCTGTTTACATGCTAACAACATTTCTTTTTCTAATTTCTTTTACTACTAATCCTGCAAATTGAAAACCAACATAGATAAATGGATGATAGACTCTGAATTGGCATGCTCAGAGAGTCTCACTATCAGAAAATTCATGTTACAATCCTTTCAATGAATATATATATATATATATATATATATATATATATATATATAGTGAGAAAATTCATGTTACAATCCTTTCAATGAATATATATATATATGTGTGTGTGTACACACACAGTGAAAATTTCATGATCCCAGATCAAGTTTCTTACATCAAATCAACCATATTCGACAACATGCAACTCAGAACAATCATTGTCAATTTGTACAACAACATATTCAACAACATGTAACTCATAATTTGGTGATTCAACAACAACATGCAACTCAGAACAATCATTATAAAAAACATTGTCAATTTTTACAACCTTGAAAAGTAAAAGTTTCAAAAAGTACAGAATTTTAAAGAGCTCTACATGTATTCAGTTTTTGAATGATTAAAAAATTTAACATATACAAGTAAAAATTTAATATTGCAATGTATCCAGTCCAGAGCAGGTCAATGAAGACCATATCTATCCACTTTCTACCACATAAGTCATGTTCATTTAATTTGATTACTGAAGAAATGTACAAATCTTTTTTTTAATCACTATCACATAACCCTCCCAGAATATTAAGAAAAAAAAAAAAATTTGAATCAAAGACCAATAAACTGGTCACCTAAACATACAACTGATGTACAAATTAAAAGACTGCATCTGTTACTGGATTTTTTATTTATTTATTTATTTATTTTTTGAAATAGCTATTTTATTATACAAGCCATAGAAGGCAAATGAAAACCAACATCCAGTACAAACCAGGGGGGATTCGAAACCACCCAAACAACCAGAAAATCATAACCAAAATGAAAATACAGCCTAGCAAAACACCTCATCAGACCAAAACAATCATAAAACCATACATAAACATAAAACCCAAAGAAACAGCGGCTGCAGATGGAGACAGAACAGAGAGAAACCACACAAAAAACACATCAGACACCCCATAAGCAAAAGAAAAAGAAATATGAACACATTACATGGCCAAGAGATTGAAAACGAAAAAAGAAAAAATGAAATACCCTTTTGGCTGCGCAATGCAAGGCCGAGAGAAAACAAGAACCGAGAACTGATTGAGATGGAGGGATGGAGGGATCCTCAACCTGCAATGAACGAAATTAACCCTAAAATTAGATAAAAATCCCAAAAATCCAATTCAAAATCAAACCCTAAAACATGAACGAAGGAGAAGGATGCAATAACGAAGGAGAATGAGAGAAATCGTACCTGAAAGCGAGAGAAATCGAAGGAGAAGGGCTGCTTTCTGATCGAAGCGAGAGAGGAGAGAAATCGAAGGAGAAGGAGAGGCTGTCTGAAGTCTGAAGAGAATGATTTTGGTGAAAGGAAAGGGTAAAATGGAAAGTTTGTAAAATTTCATTAAAAAAACACTGTAGCGCGTTTTGGAGAAGCAGAAGCTGAAATCCAAAAGCACGTATTTGTAGCTTCTCAAAAACTCAGTTGGGAGAAGCTAAAAGTGACTAAAAGCACTTCCCCATGATTTTACCAAACACCCTATTTTTGGTCCAGAATCACTTTTGGCCTCAAAAGCAGCTGGGGAAGCAATGCCAAACTGGGCCTTAGACTGTTGAAATCCTCCAACAACAGAAGCTGTGCTTAAAAAATACATATACAACAAAACTTTCTATAGTTTCAATGCTGAAGAAATATGATCTTTTCCATCAACAATGTTTACCAAGTCATATAAAGAAACATCAAGGATTGGACAACATATATATAATTCATATTTCTTCATAACACTGTTATCAGAAGCCATTCTCCAGTTCTCCTTGAGGCTTTCAATGGTGTCCTTTAGACTCACCTCCCAAGAAATAAAGTTGATGTCCATCGACGAATTTGAATCGAACCGTGGACTGGTTCATCTATGGAGAACGCTTGCGAATCAATTTCGATCAGCAGCCGAGTCAAAACCGAGTTGGAACTGCTTCGAAAATAATGATTGATGATCTTTGAGGAATCTGCATGTTGTTGTTCGGACAGGAAGACATGAGACATGGTATTGTTGGCTGATGCTGCCTTGTCGCCATTTTCGAACTCGACTTCCATTTCTCTGTCGCTCTTTGTTTTCAATCAAAGTAATAATTTTTCATTCTCCAAAACAAATTCTTCTGTAAATGTGTTGATAGTCGGTTAGTTGTTCAATCAATTCGAAGCCATCGTCGTCAATTTCGAACCTTTCTTCCATCTACTAAGCTCTCTCTCACTCCTCCTCTGGTGTATGAAAATGGTGGTTCCTCCAAAACGCAAGGCAAAGAGCATCTCGTGAGCACGTCATTGCCATTTGACGACGTGGCAATGCACGTGATCAGCCATCACCTCACGTGCACAGTAAAGTATGCCAAATTATAACGTGTTTAGACACGTTACCGCACCACCATGTCCGAACACGTCATTCCAAACTGACGATGTCTGTGACGTGGCTTTAGGGTGACGTACTCGGACACATCAACAAAACTGGTAAAGTGGACATGACAGTGTACGGCCACATCACCCCAAACCGATGTCGCTGGTGGACTACGCTTCTTCTTCCGACAAAGACGAACAACAATAACCACCTCTTCCACCTATTATTAAGTATTAACCAGTAATCTCTGTTTTTCTCTCTTAATTTCGTTTTCTTCAAAAATCATGATTTTACTTCATTAACAAAACTTTTTTTTTTTTTGTTTTGGGATTTTACTTCAAAAATAAAGATTAAGCAGTAAATATCTCTGTTTTGAGATTTTTTTTTTTTGATGAATTTTTCAAGATGTTTTAACTATTAAAGTTCTAAAATTTATGGTGCAAAGTTAAACTTTTTTATTGGGCTAATTCATATGAAAATTTCGTTTTTTTTCTTTCTTTTTGGTTATTAAGACCGTTAAGGTTGCGTTTGGTAATAACCCTAGCTATAAAAGCCCAACTATAAAATCCCTTCTTATTTTTGACCTAACTCACGCAGCCAACTTCACTTTTTCAAACTTCCTTCTCTCTTCAAAAACAACCACACGAATCCTCTACCTTCTCTCTACCATTTCTCCATCCAAATCACACCATAATCCACACTCCTCCTTCACCAAACAACTACAAATTCTTCTAAATCTGCAACTTAACACTCTTTTTTCTCCTTTCTCTGTTAGCAGTGGACAAAAAATTGAATCTTCCCCATCTCTTTCTCTTCTTTCTCTATTACCACGGTAGCCGAAGTTGAAGGTGTGGAAGATCTGGTTGTGGGTGGAACAAAATTTTTTTGTGGTTGATGATGGAGTTGGCTGGTGAAGGAGATGAATCAGTGATGGGATAAAATAATCCCATCGATTTGGAGAGGATTATTTTATCCTCTTTTGGCAGGACAAAAATGAATGTGGGATAAAAATAATCCCGGCAGCCTGGACTCACCAAACATGGGATTGGACTCCTATCAAACAAACACACCCTTATATTGCTGACATATAAGCTTGACAACCGGACATTCCTGTTTGTGTTCCACCACCTCAAAATACCCACATGTTAAAAGTTAAGTCGACTTTCCACCACAAAAACTCAGACTTTACCTTATCTTTTCCTCTGCAAAATTCACAGAGAGAGAAAATGAGTGGAGAAGGGAAAGTGGTGTGTGTAACAGGAGCTTCAGGTTACATAGCTTCATGGCTGGTCAAGCAATTACTCCAACTTGGTTACACTGTCAAAGCCACTGTTCGTGACCCAAGTAATTGTTTTTTGGGATATAATCTAGGTGTTTGAGTTTAACCAAAGCAGAACAAGGTTTGTAGTCCGTGGACAAAACTGAACACGGTGGGAGATAAGAAGAGGAACCTTGGATCCTAGGTACTTTACATTACATCACACATGTCATCAGATTCAAAGTATGAGTTCTATTCCATTTTGTTTTAAAAACAAACATAACGTTACAGTCGTCAGTCAAAGAAAAGGTTTGTTTGAGCATGTCTACTTTGTAATCACGTTTAAAAAATGGTTAATATATTAAGTTAAGGAACTGGGTTTTGTAATCAATGTATATATGAATTCTTTTCCTTATCCATGTCATTATTGAGTGGACGTTTGTTACCATTGATGTACAGACTTAAAATGGTGAAAAAAGTAATTCTTGAAAAGAAGAAAGGTGGTTCCGATCAAACAACATCCATGAATAAGTTGTCAAAACCGAAGATTGGAAGGATGGCATAGATTAATTATTTGTATGTAAACCTTATCATATGCTTTACTTTAGTTTGTGAACTTGCTATCTTGTCTATGTAAAATAAACATCTGGCTGTTATCTATACAGCACATTGGAATGCAAAAAGAAAGATGCTAATGGGAACTCAAATGTTATATACATTTACAACAAGTAATGCTATTAATTTTCTTTGTTGATATTATGACCATCAATATAACATTATATCTTGTTATGCTATTGTAGTCACGAAGCGAAATTGGAAAAACATGGAATTTGTTACCATATGAAGAGAAGGCCAAATTTCAAGGATCGGATGTGGTTCAAGTTGCAGCCAGAAATATACAGCTGAGCAACCTCAGCATCGCGATAATGACATCCCCAACAACTCTGACTTGCCTCCAATGGATAAAGAAATCCGTGGCACAACAAATCATCTGGGCCATGAAGATCAAACCATCGATGTACGCCCTCTCAGTGGTGTCGGATAGTGAAGAAACTATCCGAAGAGCAGAAACAGGTTGTTCGTGCGTTAGTGTTTGGAAACCTACTCGCCTTTAACTGTGGACGCCTAAGGTTGAAGATCTGTTGATGGCTTGTTGATAACTTCGACACAAAAGCTTGTGCAATTGATATCCATGGGCGGAGGTTTGCCATAAACTCTTCCGTATTTTCTCGAGTTTTGGGGATATCTGACCAAGGAGATCAGATTTGTATATCTGGAGATGTCCCCAACTTTGATTTCTGGAAATCAAAGTTTGCCATCACATCTCGTGGCATCTTCCTGAAAGACATAGAACATAGCCTGGAGGAGATGACCACGGCTGATGATGAATTCAAGGTCACATTGTGCTTATTTTTATTGGGCACCATCCTCTGTCCTTCAGCTATCGATTATGTTCAGACGGGTTACTTGATTCCTTTAGGGGATGTTGGAAGTATTGGTACGAAAAATTGGTCAAGTTGGTGTTTCTCTGCACTTTGTGAAGGGATTGAGAAGTTTCAGAAGAACCGGCAACGGTTGAAGACATGTTGCATTTCTGGGTGTGTGTTGTTTCTTGAGGTACTAAATATTCATTCCATTTATTATTTGTTATTATGAATTTCATTGTACCATATCATATTGAACTTATTCTTAACCTTCTTTCTTTGGTACAGCTGTTTTACTTGCATTCACTGCAATGGGACTCTCTGATGGTGGATAAATCACTTATACATGTCGTATGTTGGACGAATGTGAAGATAAGGAAGTGCGTGACCCGGTTGCACACCGAAGGAGGTGTTGGAACTAACCAGGTACTCATTCTGTCATTTATCTACCCAATTTCTATGTAAATTAAGTAACTTTAAGTGAATTCATCATGACAAATATATTTTCATAAAATGATGCAGATTTCAGTTGATGATTTTTTCAAACAACCAGCACTAGCAGAAGGTCAATATGATGCTGCTGCACATGGAGAAACCAGTCATGCTAATCAACAACCTGGTACAGTCAATAATGCGCACATAAAAGGTATGCAAGTGGTCAAAGATATTCAGGCGACATTGAAGACCGAACTGAGTGATATCCAAACAAAGGTAAATTTCCTATATGCGAAATACAGTTCGGCGAAAGACAAGAATTCGGAGAAGGACTTACATAATACAAACAGCCATCAGAAATCCAAACATCACAGCCCTCCAAATCCTAGCCCAAATTCTCCACCCCCATTACCATCACGACCTCTTATTATTCCTACAATACAACATCCAATTGTTGAGGTATCATCAAATAACACCCGAACATTACCCCAACATCAACAAAACATTTCCAAATCCACCCCAAGTTCGATTAATGCACCTGATTTACATATGGAAGATCAGCGAATTGATGACCTTTATCATGTACCTGCAGTCCTTACCGTTCCTTCGTTAGTAGATGAGGTTTGATCCTTTTATTTTTTTTTACTATTCTATATTTCCTATATATTCAAATCTTATTTATTAACACTTCCACAACAATTTAAATTCATTATCAACTGTTTTGTAGGATACCTTGAATGATGATAATCGCGAACTTGAGTCGCTATCTTCTAACAAGCGAAGAATTATCCAAACAAGATCAACCTCCAAATGAAAGCCGAGCCACTATCAAATTTCACCGTACATTGCTGGACCTGTTCATGCGTCCACAAAGTACCGATATGGCCCTTTCCGAATAGGCATTCAACTGAATATATATGATGTGCAATTGATAACCTACATTTTTGACAAAAAGCTACCATCATCGTAAGTATGCATTCACTATCGTTTAATCCTCAATTTACATGTTACTGTGCAATTATGTTGAGTTGTTATTATCCACTATTGGATGTTTACCATGTTCGTGTACTTGTTGTTCTTAAAATTGTAGAGAGGTTATTGTCGATATTGGCAATTTACGTGTAACCCGGAAAAGCTTCAGAACATTAGAACCTACCAAGTTTCTTGATAGTGAGGTTGATTGCTAATCACCTTCTTAACTTATAGCCTATCACTTGTATACATTGTATAGAGTGCACGGTGTTTTATTGTTAGTAATTTACCAGTACTGATGCACAATTTTCTAAAATCAGATTATTAATCTTATTCTTGAGTACAAAACAATGATTTTGAAGTTAAAAAGTTCACAACTTAGCTGGTTCTTGCCTACCAACTATGCGGTATACTTCAGTTGATTTGTTTGATTATATGTTTAAAGTTTCCCATTATTTATGATATGGAAGTTGTAACCAATATATTTCTCACGTTTTGCATACGCAGTACATTGTTTTCACTTGTGCAGATGGGCAACAATAATCTTTGCAGAAATCTCTGTCCAAATTGCGGGAGTCTTACATGTCCGATCTTCATAGATGTCAAAAGGTGACATATAATTACCCTTGTTATTTATTTTCTCGTGCAACTTTATTAGTTCATGTTAAAACTGTGTAATATGTATACTTTTAATGATATTTTCCTGCACATATTAGATTTACATTCCTATCAATGATCTACGCAACCATTGGTATCTAGCGGTATTCGACCTTATCAACCGAGACTGCCAGATTTGGGACTCCATTCCACCTCGTAGGAAGGAAGATCTGACGTGATTGAACCAAGTTCGTAAATTGGTATGTCCCTAACATTTGTTGTTTTACCACCTTACTGATCCCCATTTTTTCCACTCTCATGATGAGATGCATTAATGTCCACTTCAAATTTCATTTAGATGCAGTCGCTTGACATTGTCCTTGCTGATGACATTGATGTTGCCTTCCCAACATCCTTCTCCTTCACGGCCTTTAGTATCTCATATGCGGAAGCACCCAATCAACCCAATGGCTATAATTGTGGCCTTTTTGTTTGCATGTTCATGGATGATAACTGCCCTACATCGGTTCAGATGAAATAGGTATGTTAACCAACATATTTTGATAGCTGTTTGTACGACAGCCCTATATTTGGGTTTACATATCCATGACAATTCTCACTTGTTTTACAGTTCCAGTCTGAGTGTCAATGTTTGTTTTAGGCTCGATTCCTTAAACTTTTTCCTAGCAACACTAACCTTTTGACACTGAAGAAAAATTCCCAAGAGCACTATAACAAATTAGTCTCCAACAATGAAGTTGTGCCCAGACTGAAGATGAGACCGCCACCTATGAAGAAGTTGAAAGGTAAAGCGGTAGCTCTCATGGAGTGAATGTTGTAACTGAAGTTGCAGGCGATGGACTTTGTAAATTTTTTGTAAATGACCTATTCATCTGTTGGGTTGTGTCCATGGAATGATGTTAAACAAATTTTTTTATGTTTGAAATTGTGTGTGGCTCTTACGAAACCCTGCAAAAATGAAAATGTAAGTTTTCCTTTTTTTAGTACAAGACTGATATAACCATAAACTTTACTGTACATGGCACTAGTTCGGTATAAATGCAAGATAACAAGAATGTTCTTATTTTCCAACATCCTCTACTTTCTCTATGCTCAGTTTCCACCCGGTTCATTGTGTCTAACTATGGTAACTGACGTCAATCCTGAACAGTATTAATTTCACCTAATTTAACTTAAGTTACTTATTTACAAATAGAACCCAATTTCCATTAAGTTACTCTTCATATAATAGCAATATAACCCAACTGAGTTGGGCAAACATTACAATGGATAATGTGATAGTAGAAATCCATCCAAACAGGCAAGAAGATAGCGATTCCAGGGCGACCTCACAAGGTCGCCCCGAGATTGCCCAAGTATTGTAGACATTCTTTCAAACTGCCGAGAAGTTAGCTACCCCAGGGCGAGCTCACCAAGGTCGCCCTGAGGTTGCCCAAGTGATGTTCATATTTTGGGTTTGCAGCCGAGAAGTTAGCGAGCCCAGGGCGACCTGACGAAGTTCGCACCGAGGTCGCCCAAGTGTTGAACACATTTTTGGGGTTGCAGCAGAGAAGTTAGCAATCCTAAGGCGAGCTGACCAAGGTCACCCTAAGCCCGCCCAAGTGTTGTACACATGTTTGGTTTGCAGCCGAGAGTTTAGCGAGCCCAGGGCGACCTGATCAAGGTCGCCCTGAGGTCGCCCAAGTGATGTACACATTTTGGGTTTGCAGTCGAGAAGTTAGCGAGCCCAGGGAGAACTAACGAAGCACTGAGCTCACCCAAGTGCTGCACACATCCTTTCAAATAACCGAGATGTTAGCGATGCTAGGGCAAGTTCACCAAGATCACCTGATTGCTCTAATACTACACATAATGTAGCCCCAATTCCATATCATTTTGTGTTTGTTTCTTAGGTAAAACCTGGTATTTAATATATTAAAATAAGTTTTTCAGGTATTTGTGGAGTTTAGGGGAATTGAAGTAATTTTGAAGAACCAGGGGTGAAAGTGAAAAATTTGGAGACATTATTGAAGATTCTGTAATTAAGGAAGAGTTAGGGGGTACCTTTTGTAATTTGCCAGGAAACGCACCAGAAAGCGCCACGTGTATTAGTGAAACGGTGCGTTTTAGTGTTGGGCCTGACCCGACCAGGCCCGGCCCAGATCCGGTTCGCCCAAGGAAGACAAGACCCATCTACTGAGTGCACCCTAGCCTAACGCTAAGTGCACCCCACACATCAGCGTGACGTCACGTCGTCTTCTACCTGCAGCTGACCTGGTCGGGTCTGCACCGGGTCGACTTGACCCGGTTCACGACCCGACCTTTGACCCGCCTGTTTCGACCGGTTTTCGACGCTGATTCCGGCGGTTTTCCACCTAGATCTCTTTCCGGTGACCTTCTCGTCCGTTTGGCACCACTTTGGGACCCCCATGCGCACTTGTTCCCAATCCTCCAAGTCTCCCAACTTCCATGGCTTGTAAGCTCTTCTAAGCTTCGTTTCTCTCAAACCGCGGCATGCAAGCGGCGTCCCGAGCGACAGAAACTCCCATTCGTCGCCGCGGTTTCAGTGCCGCGGTCTCCAAACCGCGGCAGTCGAGCGACAGAGACATTCTGCGCTTGCAGCGGTTCAACCGCCGTAACCCCAGACCGTGGCAGTCCGTCTTGGGGTCGTTTTGGGTGAGATTCTTGCCCTATTTTGAGCCTATATAAATACAACTTATGTTCTTTCATAAGAGGGAGAGCCACACATAACAAAATCCGAAAATCAAACCCAAAACCTCTCCTTTTTCTCCATATCTTCCACACACTACCACATCCACCATTCCCATTCTCCATTCCACCTTTTGGGCAAAAAGAGTTGAAGATTGAAGGAAGAAGAGGAAGCTCTCCAATTTGTTTTCTCTAAACTTTCTCTCTTTTAATTCTTTTATGATAGCTATGTACTCATTGGAACTTATTTATTGTATGGCTACTCTTGATAATATTATAAGCTAAATACATATTGTTAGGATTTGATGAAACCCCACCCATGACTTGTATTATGTATTGACTCTTGTTTATCTATTTTATGCAAGTGTGAATTTTTATGGGTATTTTTGTGTGCTTAAAGCTTTCAAGTGATTGATCTCCATTTGATTGATTTATTGTGGTGTGTTACGTACCGACCGGAGACGCACACCACGTGTTCGTTAAAATGCCCTCTATGCATGTCTAGAAAAGTAGACCTACTTAGGCTAGCGTATAGGATTCGTTTAGTGCGCCAATAAACTTAATGAACTCGTTCGTATATTCCGGGTAATCGAGAGATAAGCTTGGGTGCATTTCGGGTGTAACTTACTTTGCTTGACCAAGATTGTAGGTTAATATTAGGGTGCATGAATCTACAAATTGCATTTGTATGTTTTGGATGAGTAATTGAGTCTAAAACGGGCTTTAAATATTGGGTGGGGTGGATTCAACTTCTAGCATATTTCTCTTTATTATCACATTCGGGTTTAATTTCTTGTTATTTCATTCTTGCTTTAGAATTAATCATTTAGTTTAATTTAGTTTAAGTTGATTAGTTGAAAACCTTTTTTTCGATTGTTTGAATAGCAATTAGGCTAATCGATTTCGGTAATCGATCACTCAATCCCTGTGGGAACGAATCTTATTTACCGTTGTGCTACTCTTCGACCTCGTACTATTGCGAGAGTCCTAAAAGAGGATAGTCATCACCCTGAGCTCATCGAAGTCAGTATGGGTTTTATGTTTTTATTTCTATTCTGATGTACTGTAGGTTTTCAGATAAAGGTCTGGACTTTAGCTTTGGTTAAATGGGGTTCTCTCAAGATGTCGTTGTACATAATACTTATACGAAAAAGTAATACTTTGGTGAAAAAGGGTTTGTTTACTTTTATCTTGTAATTAACTTAATGCAAATGGTCAAATTTATCTTAACGCTTGATTGGTTATGTATTTGCCTCTCATCAGTGTTTTTCTTTACCCCTCTGTACAATATTTTCATGAATGTTAGGACAACTATTATGTATAATAATGGGAGGAAAAGTCAGAAATAGAATACATATTTATAAGTTTAATATTTAAGAAGTTTACATTTTGGACATTTCAAATTTAAGTCGAGATATCATAATGGTGCAAGTTTTTGGGTTTTCCAAAATCACGTACTTTATATCTTTGTGCATACATTACCGTCCAAAATGAGCAAGGCATAACAGTGTTTCAAATGACTGCCAACAAAATAAAAGTGGGTGTAAACTTTTTATACAACTACATTTACGCCTACTACCACGTTACAAAATCAGCTATTTTTGGAAGCAGAAATTACCCTTTTCATACGAGTCACATAACGTAGCTCATGACACCGTGATTACAGAATTGAAATTGTACAAATAAATATATCACATCAAGTTATGCGGCCTCCACCATTGAGGTTGTTGCATGTACATCGCTTGTGTTGAGTCATGGAGAAAACATTGTTAGGACTTTGGTTGCTCAAGTTTCCCATTGGAACTTCAAAATTGTGAAAAGCAAATGGTTGACAACGTCCATCAATGTCCACAATATATTTAGAGTAGCAAGACTGCACTAAGTCTGCATACGCAGTTGGTTGTAATGTGGACCCCGTTGTTGTAGCTCCATTGCTTGCCATTGCATTGATGTTATTTTTAACATGGGCATGGCAAGTCGTTTTTGTGTGCCCAAGTTGTCCACAGTTCCCACATTTATGAGCCTTCCCACTGGATTTTGTTTTCTGTTTAATCGACCCCTTTGTTGCCGCTATGACTGGATCTTTAACTTGAACACTCGATTCCGTTTTTGATTGATGTACATTTTCTTCCCTTGCTATACTTGACGATGGAAGTAATCCCTTCATTTGAATTGTTAACTTATCAATCGCCACATTTACTTCTTTGTAGCCTTCAGTTGACATTGATGCAAAATAGCTCATTTTGCTACACTTTGAACTCAAGGCCCCATATCTACATCAACATAAAATTGGAAATTAAAATCCTACATTTCACGCACAAGCATAGTGAAAGTATACAAACGTAGTTAAATTGCTTAAGACATACCTAGAGGGGAGGGGGGGTGAATAGGTTTTTATGCCTTTTTCAATCCCTTGAAGAAACTTTCGTTTGTCCCTCAAGGTTACCTTACATACAACAAATATACTAAGAAAAGACAACTTACATAGACAATATGAATAGGTAATCATATAAGCATGGTCTACATACATCATCAAGTTGTATGAGGTAAACAAACAAATAAGTATAACAACAAAGAATACTTGTATTTCACTATATGTTCAATGAGTTACAAGAGTGATCAAATATCACTATACACAAATACAATATACAAAAGAATCAAAGAAATAAAATTGATCAATAAAATGAATTCACTAATCACACTATACAAAGTCTTCACAATATATCATAAGTGAATACTATGAAACAAGATAATAAAAATATACAATTAAAATATAAGAGATAGAGATAGAGATAGGAAGAATTAACACAAGAGATTTTTTAACGTGGTAAAACCTCCAAGGAGGAAACATCCACGGGTTGAACTACAACCATTGGGTACTATATTATTGGAAAGTAAACATAGAACATTCACAAAGTGACCAATCTTTAGCTCACCCAACCTAGTGAAGTCTAAGCCTACCCAACCCTATTGGAAAGTGTGAAATCCCTCAATGATGCGAAACCACCATATATTGGACACCACACAAAACCAACATCGATGGTAGATTAGAAATTCCTCAAGAGTGCATACACCTCCCGTGTACCCCGCTCTATCGGAGTCTATGTTTAACCATACGCCTAGGCCTACCAATACAATAGCCAACTCCCTATCCAAGGCACTCTTGCCTCTGGGGAGCCTCCCATGCATGACTATCCGAGTCCTCCCGACTCTAGCCATGACTTCTTGCTTACCTATCCGAGTCATCCCGACTCTAGGCAAGTCTTCTTGCTTGGCTATCCGAGTCACCCCGACTCTAACCAAGACTTCATGCCTTTCACAAGGACTTCCTAGTGTGATCATGTGAATGCAAATGATGCAAACAATCAAATCAACATAGAGCATGTGATCAATACATTCTATGGTACAAATAGACCTAAACATGTGATAACACATTCAATAAAAGTCTAGATGCAAAATACAATAATAAAACCTAAAGCATGTAAAACATCAAACACATAAATATATTCATGAAGTACAAGTTCAAGATGCAATTAACATACAATAAAATGCTAGATATATGAGATTTAATCAATCAATATTCTAGCAAAAAATATAGAGCAAGGATTTGAGATATACATCAATCAAAACCTAGATTTCTCTAAATCACATACAAATAAAATAATCCTTGATTTCATCAATCAAAATGATCAAAACAAATCTCAAAGTCATTTATCACAAAATTTATTCAATCAAGTCACAAACAACCTAAGATATCATTCTAATCACAATACAACTCACAAACATGTGAAAAACCTAGAATCATAGAAACTAGTCCACATTTGTCTATAAATTGACTTTCAATTGGAATGATTATGAAGCTACCTTTCTCAATAGCTTTTACCAAACATAATCATACATATAGAAGAAGAAACCCCAAGCAAATTGAAGGTTGAAAAGAAAGAAATCCCAAAGATTAGTCCAATACCTTTGATTCAACAGCTGGTTCGGATTTCAGTGTGTAACCACTAGAAAACTCAATCAATCAGCTACCAAACCACTTGGAAATGATAGAGGACTCAATTACGAACGTTCTCCAATTTGAATCACTCAAATCCAACTCCAGATGAGGGAGATATGATGTTTGGAAGATGAGAAAATTCAGAGGAGAGGACTGACGGGAAACTTGCAATTTTCTTCTTAAAAAAAATCAAATGAAGAAAGAGGAGGGAAACAAAAGAAGGAGAGAGAAGGGATTCCGGGCCAATCAGGTGAGGCCACGTCATCCCAGGCCGTGGGCACGGCCTCCCTCACGGCTGGGCCAAGTGGCCTCACGGCATGCTGCCTCTCTCTCGCGCTCCCTCAGTTCTTCAGCCGTATCTTGGGTATCCGAACTTCGATTTTGAATCCGCTTTTGGATTACGAACCATGACTCTCTTACGCACAACGAAGACTACACAACTTTGAAAAATGGTTGAGAAATCATCTCAGAAAATGACGATGAAGTCAACTTAACGAATGAGAACGAAAAGTAGCGTAGCTACATCGTTTGGACTCGAAACTACATGAATGAGTAACCAAAATGATCGGAACTCAATAAGACATCAAATAAGAACATGTTCAAGTCCACGTACAAAAATACGAAAACATACAAGCACAAATACACACACATATGCTAATTTCCAGACATAGTCCTAGAAAATGCAATAAACAAAATATTACAAATATAGTATGAATACATGAGCATATTTTGTCAAGTGTGTGAAAGTGATACATAAGTGATGTTTAATCATGAAGGAACACACAAGAATGCTATGTGTGAGTGTGTGCCTAGCCTTGTAAGAGATATGAGGTCCTTTATTACCTTTGTTGAACAATGATGCACAAATCTCTTAAAAGCCAGCTTCTTGAATGAATTGTGGTTGAGACATCCTTCGTCTTCTTAATTCTTCAATATACGAACCACTAAATATTACAAGAGAAACACATTTTGATATGGAATTTATGCCAACACAAACTATAAACCTTACACATAGTACTAGGTATAATTGATACGAACTGATAAATCATTTGTAACCAAGAATCAATAACGGAAATATGTTCTTTGTTTGCTATAATAACAATGACAGGATGCAGATCTGGCAAGTTGCATTATGTCTGGAGTAGTTGTTAGGATTATGCTCAATAGCAAGAGTGTAATATTGTAATTAACAATCTTTTTCATATTAATAAAGTGATTTCTAGTTTAACAAATCTTATAGCATTTATAGTTTAATATTATAATTGTCAAAGTAAATAATCATAAGGTCTAAAGACTATGAGAAAAGAAGAATTGTTCGTACATCTGGATATGTATGTGGTAGACACAATTCTTTAGTTAGTCTTGAATATTGTTCACAACTTAAGTTAAAGGTTGGGCACCTTTATCTTGTTAAAGTTGTAGAATTCTTTTGCTAGCATTTGAGTGGGATCAAATGAGATATGATGAGTCTAAAATCATCAGAGTGTCTTCGAGCAAAAGAATCTAGTGCATTAGGTGCAATGAACTGGATCACAATGAAAAACTTTATTTAGAACCGTCAATAGATAATAGTCTTTTCATTATCAGGACAATCGGAGAGTCTATCTTAATCCTGAGATAAATGATGGACTTATGGTTGCAAGTGATATCATTTGAGTTATCAATGAGTACGATTATATAACATAGTCTATCCTCGATAGTTTGGTGATATTCATTTGTTAATCGATAGAGGACTTCATTTATAGATATAGACATCGTGGGTCCATTTATTAAATGAGAGTATAATATCATCATATGGATGTTTTGAGGTAATTGGATATTAAATCTCAACGTTGAGTTTTCGATAGTGACTATTGAAAACATGGCTTCTGGACAAGTCAAAATATCCAAGTTCAAAACGTGGTCATATGAGTAAATATGGTAACTTGGAGAGTTATAGGCGGTCTATGAACTCTTGGCGATTACTGATATTAATCACGAGGATACACTATCTCCAATATGATTTTTAGGGTTATGAAAGAGGAACATCTTCCTTTTCTATCTTTATTTAAGAGTTCAATTTTAGCTCTTTAGTGGAATGAGTTAAAATTAATGGATCGGACCTAAGTAAATCATTTGTAAATTGTGATTAGGTTGTGTCTATTGAAGCTTAAATTTAGATAGCCCGCCAAGATCCCCAATTCACACGGACTTGCATGGATCACTTGATATATTCTACCGGACCAATTTAAGGGTCCATCTAGAATTGCATTTAATATATTAAGAATATAATCTGCACATTAATTATTTAATGGGCTGCTCAATTATATTTATATATTAATGAATGGCATGTGGGCTTGTTTCTTTTAGTAAGAATGGGTCTGGTTCACATGTGGGCTTTTTATTTAAAGTCCAATGGATTAAATGAAATAAGAAAATAATATATGGCCCAATTTTATACATGTGGGGCGGCAAGGTTAATAGATTAGCCTAATATATTATTTTGTTTCATTGTTTAATTAAATAAGAATTAATTAATTGTTTAATTAATTGTTTAATTAAGAAACAAATCTTTTTCTGATCAGGAAATATATTTCCTAGAGATATACTATTGGTAGTAGTATATTAAAAGTAAAAGACTTATTTGGAAAGAAAATAAATAATAAGTTTTATTTATTTAATCAAATAGGAAAGTCTTTTATTAAGTCAATAAAAGAATAAAAATACTTATGAGTTGAATTAGGGTTAAGAGTCTAATTAACATGTGAATTAGGGTACAACACAAATCCTTTTTTGTAGAGGAAATTTGGCAACCCTAATTGGACCGCATGGAGATTTCGGCCAACCCTAAAAGGAAGAGGAGAAAAATTTCGGCCACCCTATATAACACTTGTTATAGAATTCGGCCACCCTACTTGTTGATTGATTCAATTTTCTTCTTCTTCTAAACTCATAGAAAAGTATTAGATTTTATTCTACTAAAACATAAAAGAAAAGAAAAAGATTATTCTTTTGATGGTACACTAATTGCTTGTTCATCAATAAGCTTGTGTGTACATCATCGAATTAGGTTCACGTGAGTTTCGATCATTAGATTGAGAACTCAAAAGTGACCGGAATAATCTTTGTATTCTTTTGATTGTTTTGTGACTAACAAAAGAAAAAAGAAAAGTTTGTTTGTCCATTCTCAGGTTTGCAATTCAAAGAAAAGGGAGACCAAGCTCCTAGGTGATTCACGTTCGTGCTAGGATTGAAAATCTTGCGGATTACCATCGACGTAAGTCAATCGGATAACGCGACAAAAGGTATTCAACTTTTGTTACTTTATATATGGTTAATTAATTTAAAGGGTTAAGGTTCATAAAAAGGAAAAATTTTAAAACATACTAAATCTATTTTTAGTCTCGCTTCTGCTGCATGTACTACGGTATTTTTCCCTACAGTAGTAACGGTAGAAGACGAGTCCAGTTCTGAAACATCCTTCACATTCTTTGTCCAACGCTACATTATGAGTGTCTCAGGGATGTGGTGTTGGTTCATGGCTTTCATGACACTAAATGCATGACAACACGGAATACCCATTGTCTGAAACATTTTGCATGAGCATTTGAAAATATTTGTAAATAGGGTGTACCTCACATTCCATGTTTTATCACCAACAGCAAATTTCTTGAATGTATACATGACACTGTCCATATCATCAACGCAATTCACTATGCTTAGTTTTGCCTCTGACTTGATTTCATCTCGAACCCAAGCAAATGTGTTGTGAGTATAAACTTCGGCAACATGTTTTTCCAGTTGCAATAGATGGGTTACTAGGACTGGGTGCTCATTAATGGTATCAAAATCATCCTTTATCTCGTTGTTTCGTAGGCGCGACATTGATTTGTCGATATGGTTCATGAACTCATACAATTTCAACCTTCTATGCAAAAATCAATTAAGGAAAGAATTAATACTCTCGGACCGTTGAGTGCTCTGCAAACCACCAAAGAAAGTATTTCGTAAGAAGGTTTCTGCCCATAGCTTCCGTTTACAGTATATCATTTTCACCCATTCATTCTGTTGAACACCAAACGTCTCAATGGCTTTCAACCACTGAGTCTCGAACTCTGATTCTGTCATGTAGGTCAACATGCAATGGGTAAATGCTTGAGTAAATCCGCTATCACCTACGTTCGTCTGCACATTTCGCTCAAGGTGCCAAGAACAAAGTCGGTGTACGGCGGAAGGCATAACTAAACTTATGGCCTTACCCATAGCTCTATCACTATCAGTAACTACCGAAATTGGACATTTCCCATGCATAGCTTCTAAGAATGTTTGCAATATCCAAGTATAAGTTTCGATCATCTCATCCACCAACAACCCGAACCCAAAAATTGTCGTCTTCGTATGATTGTTTACACCAACAAATATCACAAGCGGCCGATTATAGCAATTAGTTCGGTACGTTGAGTTGAATGAAATTACATCACCAAAGTATTTGTAGTCGCATTGTGACATTGAGTCGGACCAAAATAAGTTACACATGCTACCATCTTCCATAATTGTGTACCGAAAGAAGAATCGTTGATCCATTTCCGATTTCGCAGTCATATAAGAGATAATTGAATTAGCATCGGAATTATGGGAAGCGGACCTGCGTATGGCGTCGAGCCGGTTCTGTAAGTCTTTCCCGGTGTGTCCAACACCCGTATAACTACCAGCCTGATCCACAAGTTAGTCCATCACCTGGGACGTTTTCATTCTAACTGATCTGAGTGATTGTACTTGTGCTAAATCAGAATCTTTTACATTTCTATGAGAACGAAGGAATTGGCTGTGATTGCCAGGTGATAACATATGACTATGCTCAGTGACAAACTCTGTAACAACCCATAACATTTTATCCCTGTCCAAATATATTCTGAATGATGCCCGACAACCTTCCCGTGTTTGCCCTCTAGGTTCCCATACCCTATCAGTTATGTCAACATTTGTTTTTTGGATCTATACCCTTCTTTTGAACATACCCACCTCCGAATTGTAATTAATCCATGTGTGTCCCGAGACACCCTGTCCTTACGCATGCTGAACCCCATAAAATATGAATATTTCTTGTAAAACTCCTCAGCATCAGTAACAGATATAAACTCTTTCCCCATAATATCTGTTGCTTGTAAACTTACAAGTTCACTATGTAACAGATCATCGATCGGTTGCACCAAATTGTAATCAAACATCACTGGGGTTGTGGAAACATGACCTTGTGCAAACGGCACATGAAATTTGCAATCACTGTTGTTGTAAATGTCATTTGGATTGTACTCATCATTGAGTGTTTGTGTTTGTGTTGTGTCTGCCTCATGCCACCTTGAGTGTCCTTCATTGTTCAAATCCAGATGGCTAGTTCCGTTGGTAAACATTCCATGACTCATATTCATTTTACTACATACAAGCCATGAACATTTTAAATTTTCAGTCAACATTTATTCACCAAACCAAAAATACAATCCTATTTTCAATTTTATGAACATAATGTCAGGATGCAGATAGTTATAAAAAACTACACAATTTGTTAAGAATATCACTCACTTGGAAAAGGTTCAGAGGTAGGTCAAATGTTAGCTGCTTCAGAATCAAGTACTAAAGGGTTGAACAATGGCATTTAGTTCCATATGATTGTGGTGGAAAAATCGTTACTTGAATGTGTAATGTCAGTGTAAGAAGAAGAGTGATTATGCACAGACTTGGATTGAATATCGGTTAAAAGTGTGGAAAATTTTATTGGTGAAAAGGTTGGTGGACGATATTAATTATTGGGCGACCCCAACCCGATCTCACGCAGGTCGCCTTAGGGTCGCATTTAGAATGATAAAACAACATCGAATCCGACTGCTAGCGACCCCCAAGCGATCTTACTAAAGTCGCCCCGAGGTCGCCCTTTGCACTGACAAATCCACCACCAAACCGAGAGGTTAGCGACCCCATGGCGATCTCACTGACTTCGCCTCAAGATCGCCCTTATTATGCAATATTGGTATGAACAGACCACCATACCGAGAAGATAGCGACTCCAAGGCGACCTCAATGAAGTAGCCCCTAGGTCGCCCTTATTAGTCTGGTTGTCCACCCCCAAACCGAGAGGTTAACGACCCCATGGCGATCTCACTGAAATCATCTCAAGGTCGCTCTGATAAAAAAATAATAATTTTAAAACCGACATGATAGCGATCCCAGAGCGATCTCATTCAGATCACCCTAAGGTCGCCTATCGAACTTCAAGTTGAATGATGTCGTTATGAGAAGGCGACCTCAAAAAGCGATCTGAACAAGATCGCCCCAAAGTCTCCTTGATGCGATTTGTGGTTAAAACCTGCTAGGTCGTGGAAGATGAAACAAAACACAATATTTTCTCCATAAAACCTCTCTCCATGGCTGCAGCAACTATGGGTCTCTCTCCAAGGTAATCATAACCCTAATCTTTTCCATTTATGTTGAAAACAAGCATCTAGGTTGAAAAAGTATATACATTATATTTTTGGATCACTTCATAAGGATTATAGAGGATATTGAGGATGATTTGCATTATGTTCCAAGTGATTTTTTTGATAAATTGATGATTGGGTATTGGTAAGAGGATCAAAGGAAGATTGATTTTTATTGTTTTGAACATTTTATGTTAGATTAAGTATGGTGTGGCATTTGTGGTTAGAGATTAAATGTGGTGTGGCAATTGTGGTTAGAGATTAAGTGTGGTGTGATATTTTGTGTGGGGTTTCAATAAGACAATGGCATGTGGCAAGAAAACCAATAGAAAGTTTAGTAAAGGGCAATCCTCTAGAGATTTGGATCCCTTCATGTTACCTCCTCCCTCGGGGAAAGGAAATGGTGAAATAGTCTCACCACCCCCAGACCCGGATAACCCAAAAAAATGGGTATGTATGGTAACATGAGGGTCTGGCCGGAAAGGGAAATTAATTTGAAGGTTTTTGGGTCGACTTTCATTCCTACGGCTGTGAGAGCGTTGAATTGGGTTGGCTATGTTAGGACTCCTAACGTGGCGGTACTAGATTTGGTTAAAGAATTTTACTACGCCATGGTCCCTCACCGTTTCAGTCAAGGGATTCCCGTGATGCTTCGGGGAAGGGAGGTACTCATTACAGCCACCAAGATCAACAAGTGGTTTGGGACTTCATAGGAACTAAGCGACTATGTTGACGGGGTTCCCACCCATGAATACTTCGAGCCGTATAATAGATATTTGGCCGCTGACTTAAGGATGGATGAAAGCCTGCTTTGGAATGAATACCGTGAACCTTTGTTGCTCAACCAACTGAAGCTAGATGCGGCTTTCTGGATTATGTTCTTTGACTACTCATTGACTCCAAAGACCCACCGCTCCGAACTAAGTTTTGACACTGCACGCCATCTGTTTTGTGCGAGAAACATGCTTGAAATGGACATTGGCCAGATCATTGTGCAGAGCATACATAAGGGTGCGAAGACAAAAGGGCCACTACCTTTCCCTTGCCTTATCACCCATTTTTGTGAGGAGGCTGACATTGAATGGAATAGTGAAGAAGGCAACCTCATTACTCCTACAGATGACATTGGGAAGAAGACATACAATGAACTTGCAAGACGTAGGATGGTTAGGCCAATCGGGGCTAATGTACTCGATAATGATGACATGGGCTTGAATGAAGATAACCTTCTTGGGGATGATTCGGATGATGCAGATTATAATGACCAGGACCTCGAGGGTGATCAAGATGCGGACACAGGTAATCAAAACCCCACCATGGCTCAGTTGATGGAGAGGATGAATTTGCAACTAGAAGCCAACACCCTGTACCTTCAGGCAATGACCCAGCAGATGAACTCCAACCACCAAGCCTATATGAGTGAATTCTCGAACATAAATCAGAGGTTGGATGCTTTCCAAAGGGGTTTGGTCAGCCATGGCGTTGATATCCCATTTATGTACCGAAGGGAAAATAGACGTTCTTCCAGAGGACCATGGAGCAGTTCACAACAACCACCACCAGACCCAAACATGCCATCTCATGGCCCATAGTCGCCAATCACCCACTTTTGCTTTGTTTTCTTTTATTTGCTTCTGTTAGACTATTATCTTTAAACTACTTTCACTATTTAAGTATTGCTACATTATTACTGTTGTATTGCTTTATGGACATATATGTTTATTTTCGTTTAATTTTTATTTGTTTTTATTTTCTCTTTTTTTTTTTTTATATATATATATATTTTATATTAAGAGTGCGGATGATCTTTGTGCATAATTTTATTGTTGTCGGTTGTGCTACTTAAAGCTACACAACATTGCTTGCACGCACCATTAGTGGAGAGTACCTACATGAGGCCAGAGCCTGTATAGCGTCTTGATGATTGAAATTTCTGCAAAGAATGAGGTTCCAAAATATATTAAAAAAATAAAAGTGTTGAAAAGAAAAAAGAATAGCACAAAAACCCATTTACTCTTTAAAAGTGTAAAAGTTGCCATAATGTAAAGCAACTTCAAATTTAGCACAAAATGATTAATCGAATAATTCATGCCTGTACAAAGTATAAAATTTAGCACAAAGTTTCAAAAAAAAAATTATTTATAAATTTTTTTTATAGAAGATTTACGTTGATTTGTTCAGCGAACGAGTTTAACATTAACAAGTTTAACGTTAGGATATACGTTAAACTCATTCAATCTACGTTGAACTTGTTCATGAAGAAGTTTCATCAATTTCATAAAATTTTGTAAAAAAAATTATTTTTCTTAAAGATTTACGTTGACTTGTTCACCGAACAAGTTTAACGTTAAGATGTATGTTAAACTCGTTCAACCTACGTTGAATTGTTCATGAAGATTTTTCATAAATAAATTTCATAATTTTTTTTTAATATTTTTTTTCTACGTTGACTTGTTCAGAAAACAAGTTTAACATAAAGACGAACGTTAATCTCGTTCGATCTACGATGAACTTGTTCAAGAATGAAGGTTTACGTTGAATTGTTCATTGAACATGTTTAACGTTACATGAACGTTAAACTCATTTAACCTACATTGAAATTGTTCATGAATAATTTTCATAATTTTCAATAATTTTTAAAAAAAAAAATTATTTTTCTTGAAGATTTAAGTTGACTTGTTCAGCAAACATGTTTAACATTAGAATGTACGTTAAACTCGTTCAACCTACGTTGAACTTGTTCAATGATAAAGGTTTACGTTATCTTGTTCATCGAACAGGTTTAACGTTACGATAAACGTTAAACTCGTTCCACATACGTTGAACTTATTCATAAATAATTTTCATAAATTTCTAAAAATTTTGAAAATAAAATTATTTTTCTTGAAGATTTACGTTGAATTGTTCATAGAACAAGTTTAACGTTAGGATGCACGTTATACTCGTTCAACATATGATGAACTTGTTCAAGAATGAACTTTATGTTAACTTCTTTATGGAACAGATTTAACGTTAGGATGAACATTAAACTCGTTCAACATACGTTTAACTTGTTCATGATTAATTTTCCATAAATTTGAATAATTTTTAAAAAAAAAATTATTTTTCTTGAAGATTTACGTTGACTTGTACATCGAACGAGTTTACGTTAAACTCGTTCAATCTACGTTAAATCTGTTCAAGAATGAAGTTTACGTTGACTTGTTCATCGAACAGGTTTTACGTTAATATGAACGTTAAACTCGTTCAACCTACATTGAACTTGTTCATTGAGATTTTTCATGAATTTCAATAATTTAAAAAAAAAAAACGTATTTTCCTTGAACATTTACGTTGACTTGTATAGCGAATAAGTTTAACGTTACCTACGTTGAACTTGTTCAATAAAAACGTTTACGTTGACTTGTTCATCGATCAGGTTTAACGTTAGGATAAACATTAAACTCGTTCAACCTACGTTGAACTTGTTCATGAATAATTTTCATTAATTTCAATAATTTTTTTTAAAAAATTATTTTTCTTGAAGATTTACGTTGACTTGTTCAGCAAATAAGTTTAACATTAGAATGAACGTTAAACTCGTTCAACCTACGTTGAACTTGTACAAGAATGAAGGTTTACGTTCACTTGTTCATTGAACAGATTTAACGTTCAACCGAACGTTAAACTTGTTCAACCTACGTTGAACTCGTTTTTAAAATTCAAATTTTCAAAAATATTTTATTAATTATATTTATTTTATATAAAATAAATATAATTATCATGAATTTTAAATTAATTTTTTTATTAAAAATTATTTTTTATTAATTAATATTACTATAAATATATATAATATAATAATAAAAACATATATAATAAAAATTATTTTGTGAGCTGTAAAACCACTTCTTCTTTTTTATTATTATTATTTTTATTACTTTTTGTTGGTTTGTACGGTACAACACACTTTCTTACTTGTACCATAGCAAGTCCCCCTTTTCAAACATTTAAAGGACAAAATGTTTTTACTTTATTATTAAAAAGACTCCATATATAGAGATTGTGGTTTCCACGTATTAAAAGTTAAGTCGATTTTCCGTGCCCTCCGTCTGTGGAGCGGTTGGTTCTGGCCGACTGGCTGGATTAGTTTGTTTTCTGTTTCTGGTTCCTTTTATTGTCAAAAACAAAAGAAAAAAACAAAAACAAAAAGTCAGACTTTACCTTAGCTTTTCTTTTGCAAAATTCACAGAGAGAGAGAATGAGCGGAGAAGGGAAAGTGGTGTGTGTAACAGGAGCTTCAGGTTACATAGCTTCATGGCTGGTCAAGCAATTACTCCAACTTGGTTACACTGTCAAAGCCACTGTTCGTGACCCAAGTCAGTGTTTTTCTTATATATTTGTTAACTTTATAAGATTTGAAGCTATATCTCTTCATGTTCTATGATTCCAAATTTATAGTATTGAATTTTTCTATTGATTATAAGTTCAATTTGTGTGTATGCCTCTAGATGATCCCAAGAAGAGAGAACATTTACTTGCACTTGATGGGGCTAAAGAAAGACTTCATTTTTTCAAAGCAAGCTTGTTGGAAGAAGGATCTTTTGATTTTGCATTTGACGGTTGTGATGGTGTTTTCCATACAGCCTCCCCTGTCCTTCTATTCTCCAATGTCTCTAAGGTTTCTTCCATATATCTATCTATTAACTTCTGTGTTTTCTTCATTTATTTATATATTTTGTCACTATTTAGAATTTTCAATTTGTGCAATATAATTGAACTTTCTATATAAAAGTTGCTGTGTGATGTTAATATAATAATTTCATCTTCATTTTTTATGTAGTTAACTTTCCTTTGAACAATTTCATATATATAGAGCTGTTTATGTGAGACTCAATTTCATGTTTTTGATTGCATTTTCAGGCAGATGTAGTTGACCCTGCATTGAAAGGAACACTTAACGTTCTTAGATCATGTGCTAAAGTTCCATCTATCAGAAGGGTCATCTTAACATCTTCTATGGCAGCAGTTTCATTCAACGGAAAACCTCTTACTCCTGATGTTACGGTTGATGAAACTTGGTTTTCTGATCTGGCTTTTTGTGAGAAATCAAAGGTGTGTAGATGTGCTAAGTGTTCACTTAAAATTTCAATCAATCAATATCGATGGCAGAAATTTTCTCATTCACTAAGTAAATATTTGGTCTTTATCAGCTTTGGTATATGCTTGGGAAAACCTTAGCTGAGAAGGCTGCTTGGAAGTTTTCAAAAGAGAACCGAATCAATATGGTTGCTATAAATCCAGGCATGGTGATTGGTCCTCTCTTACAGCCGACACTTAACGAAAGTGTGGAGCTTATTCTGAAACTCGTAAAAGGTACTTTCGATCAACCAGCAGCAAGGATATTGTTCATCTCTATATATGCATGTGAACATATTCTTAAATATGCAATTTTGTTTTGTGATGCAAGCTATGGAGGTCTGTTTGATGCAGGAGTACCTTGTGAGACTTATGGATGGGTTGATGTTAGAGATGTGGCGAAGGCACATATTCAAGCGTTTGAGAATCCCATAGCGTGTGGTAGATACTGTCTGGTTGAACAAATTGTTAACCATTTTGGGATTTTTAAGATCTTACGCGGGCTTTATTCTGATTTAAATCCTCCCGAAGAGTAAGTATCTCAAAATTTTCGAGGTATCGCATGTTGGTTAACTTAAGTATCTTTAATTCCAGTGAGAGACAGTTTTATGATCTAGAACATGCAATTCAACTTATAGTTTCAAAACAATAAGTTCATGAATGCATATATTATCTATAACAGATACTTGGAAGAGAAAGCTTCCGAACCAACCTGCCAGGTGTCCAAGGAGAGAGCGCAAAGTCTAGGCATCACCTATATTCCCCTTGAAGTGAGTTTGAAGGATACCGTTGAAAGCTTGAAGGAGAAAAACTTAATCAATGCCTAAAAATGGTAAACTTTTGGCAATTCAGGCTCCTTAATATTGAATATACCATGCTAGCACTTCAAAAATGTTGATTAGAACATCAATTTTTCTTATGTTTGCAGGAGTACTTCATGGCCTATATCTTGTGATATGTAGTTGAAATTTGAAACTCATATATATTGTTTGAAATATGAAACTTTTCTTAAATACTTTATGGTTATGATTTAACTATGGTTGAGTTATTGTATGGATTATGGTTTAATTATGGTTAAGTTATGATGTAACTATGGTTATGTTAGTTTAGTTCAAATTGAATTGATTGTACTATTTAGATTCTTTTAGATTGCTTTGGTATGTGCTAGATTTACTTTTAGATTTTTCAGATACTGTCGGCGGCTGTGCCAGTCCTTATGTCTGTAAATCATGTCTGGCAGAGTGCAAGTTCATTGTAGCACATCGACCGTTGGATGACAATGTGTTAGTGCGATCTAATGGTAGCACATTGCTCTGTATTTTGTATACAAACCCCCCTTCGGGCATTGTAAATTGTAAAAGAGAGAAACATGGAATGGGATGTATGGTTAATGGAAAGAAGTAATTTTTCATGTAAATATTTTGTAAACTCTCTTCTATTATTTTCATTTTCATGTTTATGGTTATTTATGTTTATTAATGGTTTTTATGGTATGGTTATAGTTATTTATGGATGGTTTATGGTCTGATACTTCAGCGGAAGTATCAGAATATGGATGTTTATGGTTTTATGGATATTAATCTTTTTTATGGTTTTATGTTATTTTGAAATGGTATTTCATGGAGTCAATTTTTATTTTTTATTTTTTTTTAATTTTTTTTTAATTTTCAACATATATATATATTGCCATCTAAGTGTCCTGTTTATGAAGTTTTAGAAAATAAAACTACAATAAGTAGATCATTTGAAGAGCCAAAAGCATTGGAATCATCAGATGCACAATTTCTACACACAGACTCACAATCTTACAAAAATTAAATGAATAAATGTAGAGCAGTAGTACACTTATCGGGTCCATTTTCGGAATCTTCATGCAATCCGAAACATTTTTAATTATACTACCTAGCATGCTGCATCCAATTCTAATTCATTACAAAATCAAAGCAAAGGGTTTGGATGTTTGTTTTAATCGGATCGTGAAGCTCCAAGCGGATGATATCTAATCGATATGTTAAGTAGGATAAATTGTTGTAGTTTGGCATTCAATCCAAATGAATCTAAGTGAACTTTCTGTTATTACAATTCATGTACAGGACCTGAATGATCATCAGGTTCCACACTTCAACAGCTTGTGATTGTCATGTATATATATATTAATTATATAAAGTATGTCAGTGGACCTTGCCTCTTGACGTTTTGTTATTATCGTTTAATGTTTGATATTATTAGAATACTTTTTAATAAGTTCAACTATTCATAATTCGTTGAAATTGAATAATAAAAATGGATCTGTACTTGGCTTTGAGTCTTCACAACAAAAGCTCAAACCTGAATTCCTCTGAGAAGTTCACATAGAGAGTCAGAGAGAGAAAACAAATGAGTGGAGAAGGGAAGGTGGTGTGTGTAACAGGAGCTTCAGGTTACAAAGCTTCATGGTTGGTCAAGCTTTTACTTGAACATGGTTACCCTGTCAAAGCCACCGTTCGTGACCCAAGTCAGTCCCACTCCTCTCTCTTTAAGTTTTTCCATATTTGGATGTTACTACTAGAAGTTGTATCTCTTTTGAATTCTGGGTTTTGTGTTTTTTATTTTATTTAATTTCTCTTTGGTTAGTGAGTGTATTCAATTAGGATTAATTAGGATTCTTGAAAACATTTAAAGACATTTTTTAAGTGGCAAATTTTCATGAATTTCTACAGACTTTTATAAATCCACATGGACTTTCATTGATTTGTTTAGACATCCATCTCAGACTTTTATGGATTTGTTTAGACATCTATCTCAGACTTTTATGGATTTGTTTAGACATCCAAGGATTTTCATGGATTTGTTATCTCTGACTTATCAATAGTAAGCTAATTATAGCTAATTATAAAAAAAAAAACCTTTGAAGTTGGAATGAGCAAAATTTGATACACCAGTCAATCTATATTTGCGTATATATATATTCTGAGGTTGTTGCTGATGCAAACAAAGCGATTGAATAGAATCCAAAATTGGCTAAGGTTTTCATGAATTTGTTATCTCTGATTTATCAATAGTAAGCTAATTATAGCTAATTATAAAAAAAAAAAAAAAAAACCTTTGAAGTTGGAATGATTTGATACACCAGTCAATCTATATTTGCGTATATATATAGTCTGAGGTTGTTGCTGATGCAAACAAAGCGATTGAATTGAACCCAAAATTGGCTAAGGCTTATTTGCGTAAAGGCACTGCTTGCATGAAGTGCAGATTAATTATTTTTCTTTAAAATAAAATGCTAATAAAGAGTTTTTCAAAAAAAAAAAAAAAAGCTAATAAAGAGTGAGCATTTTGGTGTTTGATTGAAGGCTCTACAGATTAATTTGGTATTGTTTTGTGCAGTTCTGGCACGTAGTGAGTTTTGTACTTGTTATATATAATTATGTGACTGCAACATATTCTCACATATATAATAATGTGCAATTTTTTTTTTCCTTTTTAATTCACAGAACATGCTGGGGATGGAAGCTTATTATTCTCAAATGCATCGGTTTTTTTAATTTTTACATATTAGTGATTTTCGTTTCTGTTTTGAGAGAGAGAGGGAAAGCAAAATCCACCAAAATCTTTGGGGAGAAGGCCGGACATGTTATGACATTTGATATTTATATCTCTCACCATCAAGTCCACCAAAATCCATCAAAATCCATGACTTAAGAAAATCCTTTAAAATCCAGTCATAATTGAATACACCTTGATTCTTGTAGACATTTTTAAAGTCCCAATTCAATACACCTGGATTTGAAAGGATTCTTTAAAAGTCCATATAAATCCTAATTGAATACCACTAGATTCATATGGACTCTTTTAAAGTCTTTAAATGTCCAAATTGAATACACCATAATTTATAATGTCTTTAAATGTCCTCAAGAATCCTAATTGAATACACCCCCCTTAGTTCTCTATGTATTCTCCATAGATGATCCTAAGAAGACACAACGTTTACTTGCACTAGATGGAGCTGAAGAAAGACTTCATATCTTCAAAGCAAGCTTGTCGGAAGAAGGATCTTTTGATTCTGCAATTGATGGATGTGACGGTGTTTTCCATACGGCCTCCCCTGTTGTTTTCTCAACCAATGACCCTCAGGTTAATGATCCCATATACTTTTGTACAACTTGACTCAAAAACTTAAGAATCATGTCCGTTTTCGTGCAATTCAATTTGCCTTTCAACGTTTTCCATAACTAGAGCTAATTCCATGTTTTTGCCTACATTTTCAGGTTGATGCTGCAGTGGATGGAACACTTACTGTTCTTAAATCATGCGCGAAAGTTCCATCAGTCAAGAGAGTGGTTTTTATATCTTCATGCACCGAAGGGAAAATTGTTAAAAATAACCTTATCAAATTATTTTTTTAATGGATAGAATTTAATCTCTTTTATCTTTTCTTATTTAATGGATATTGTCTCTCACCTATTTAATATTTTTATCTTTCCAAAATATTATTATTTTATTAAATTCTCTTACCTTATTTAATTGTCTTTTATTTATTTTTTCTTTTCTTTTCATTTTTCATTTACACGTTTTTGGTTCTTTTTTTTACTTTACCTGAAACTAAAAAATCATGGTGTGTCTTTCACTCTCACTTTTTAATATTTAAAATCCTTTTATTCTTTTTTTTTTCTTTCTCTTGTTTTTTACTATTCTTATTTCTCAATTTACTTCATCTAAAACCAGAAATTTTATATATGTAATCACTTGCTCATTTACACTCTCCTCTTTTGTTTTATTAATTTTATAGATCAAGTCATGTATTTATTGGTAGTTTTTCATTGAAAACTAAAGGAAAAATGAAATGAAAAGAAAGATAAATAAAAGTCCATTAAATAAGGTGAGAAAATTTAATAAAATAATAATATTTTGGAGAGATAAAAGTATTAAATAGGTGAGAGACAATGTTTGCATTAAATAAGCTAAGATAAAAGAGATTAAATCTTTTCCATAGATATCCCTTCATTTTTAAAAGATAAAAGAGATTAAATAAGAAAGAGATAAAAGAATAATTTGATAAGGTTATTTTTAACAATTTTCCCTTTTGCTTCTTCTAAAATGCCATAGATATCCCTTCATTAGCGAGAGGGGTTATACTGTATCACCATTTTAATTTAGGAGTACATATATCCAACATAAATATTTCTCATCGGTGTTTGTGGGAGTAAATATCTCCGGTTATGATATAGATTTTTGGACCGCCTATGTATCAGTTAATTTCATCAGGTCACGACAAATCTTGGCCCTTTGAATGTCAAATTAAATAAATAAATGTGGGATATCTTTCTTCTTTTGTGGGTTCCCTAAATCTTGTACAATATAATCTAGTTAGATTTTGATAGACCTCTGACCCACAATGATGGTGTAAATTTATAGTACAAATTGTTTCAAATTATTTTAGAATATGTAGATTAACAGGGGCCATCTCAATTCCTATGTACATAATCAAGACTAACACATTACTTTATTTATGTAACAACTCAACATAATACTATGCTAAGACACAAATGGTGACATAAAAACAAACAGAAATAATTCGAAAAACAATAAAGCAGTACTGATTATTGATTAATAATATCATAGTTGCGAGAGAAGGGTGGACATGGAGTGGCGTGATTTGCAAATAGCCTCCAATGGCTTGGCTTTAGGCATGGTAATACCAGTTCCTTGGCTCATGTCCACTTCCTCTTCACTAATTCTCTCCCATTCGAAGCATTGAATTAAAGCAGCCAACGACAACCCCATTACTCTGTTGGCAAGGCCAGCGCCAGGGCAAGCTCGTCTTCCCAATCCAAACGGTACAAACTTATAATTATATGCCTCATGACCACCTTCCGTTAACCCTTCAAATCTTTCGGGCTTGAAACTTGTAGGGTCATCCCAGACCTTGGGGTCCCTGTGAATGGCCCACGCGTTCACCATTAACATTGTTTGTCGCGGTACATGGTACCCTCCGATGGTGGTGTCATCCGATGATTCATGTGGCACTAGAAGTGGTGCTACTGGATACAATCTCAGGGTCTCGTTTATTATGCTTTGGATATAAGGTAGCTTGGCAAGATCATGGTCGTCTACTAAACGGTCATGGCCAACATAATTGTCAACCTCCGCTCTGGCCTTCTTTAGCACAGCAGGATGGTTGAGGAGAAGTGACATAGCCCACTCTATAGTTGCAGCAGATGTGTCTGTGCCCGCAGATAGCAGTGTCTGCATATATATACAGGTATCATTAATTATCAAGGTGCATTTCAAGACGGTTAAAGTGAAAAAACTAAAAAAAATTAATCTCAGCGGATCTGTTGAAGTTGGGACAAAGATCAGATCAATCGATACTAAGAATTGTACATACCAATATCATGCCTTTGATGATTTCATCTGTGTAGTAATTTGGTTCTGATTCTTGTAAAGAAAGCATAGAGTCGATCATTGTTCTAGTTTTTTCTTCTTGATCATCACCTGGACCGATCTTTCTGGTTCGAATTCGCTTCTCATCATCTATCAAACTCTGCATGAATGAATCAGCTTTTTTATGTAGTATCTTCATTCTTTTCTCAATACTATGATAATTCAACCAACGTAGAGCTGGTATAAAATTCCCTGGATCCGATGCTCCACTGACTTCAAAAAACTCCTTAATAATATCCCGAAAGAGCTTAGCTTCATCAGAATCAGCTTCATCTACACCAAAATACCTCTTCCCTGCAACCATCCTCATGATCACATTAAAAGACTGCTCGGATAACTTTGATTTCATCTCCACTTTCTGGCTTGAACTCTTATGAAGATTTTTGAGTAACAGTCTAACCTCGTCTTCTCTAATACTCTGAAATGTTTTAAGACGGCTTGTTGAGAAGATTTCAAGTGCCATAAGACGGCGGAGATTGCGCCAATGTTGACCGTACGAGGAAGCTCCTACTGCGGTGTAGTTATAGCCTAGGTACTTGCTAGCAAGAAGACGAGGCCTATTCGCAAAGACGACATCGTTTTTCGAAAAGACTTCTTCGATGGCTGCTGGGGAGGATAAGAGTAGCACATTTCGGTTGCCGAAAGAAAGCTTCAAGATTGAACCGTATTTGTTTGACAGGTTTTGTAATTCACTGTGGATGGGTTCTTTCAAGAGATGGAGATGGCCAACTATGGGTAATGAATTTGGTGGGCTTGGTGGGAGATTCTTGTATTGTGTTTGTTTATGAAAAAGATGCTTCAAAGTGAGAAGAAAAAAGAGAAAAGATGTTGCAGAAACGATGAGTAACCATGTTTCCTCCATGACCATGAAAATATGTAAGATGAGTAGTGTTTGAATCTGATGCTAGTTTATATAGGAAAGATTGAGTGACGCCCAAGCTCATTTGGAACACGTAATTCCATTTTTATTGTATTTTTTTTGTTTGTTTGTAGAATTCTCAGCTGCTATCTTCCTAGTTTATTTACATACGTAAGCCTAATACATGCACATGTAGACCATACTAGTCATCAAACTAGTCAACTAGACAATAATATTTAATTTGAAGGTTTTGCAACCTTGTTTAAGATTACTGAATAGTTATGTAAGAGACAATTCGTTAATTTTTGTTTTAATTTTTTAAAATTTTTAAATCTTTAATTTTATATACCCTTGGATTGAAATCTAAAGACTAAAATTGATTCAGTAACCTTACTTTTAACAACAACTTAGCCAAACCCTTAATTTGATTATGCGAAGGTACCTTTTACACTGGAATTTTCCTTGTCTTCCAAGCAGACGTTCAAGGTTGGCGGCATCCCTCAACCTTAAACAGTTAAACGTCATGTGGACGTGTGTCATATGGTTGTAGGCTAATAGTTATTTGACAGCCTCAAAGTTTGACATCTGGGTTCATTTAGAATCGGTCCTATCTGCATAATATCACCAATTCAAATCATATCATCCAAAGATGAGCTAAGTGATGATGATTTCACTTGCTTTGACCATGAAGGCCTTGTGTGGTAAACATATTTGATCCGATTAAATAATTTGGTGTATAATTTAATCCGGCCCACATAGTATACTATTTAATCCACCCAATAGAGGTATGATTGGGCCAGACGTGAGTGGCGCTTTTTTTTTTTTTTTTTTTTTTTTTTAAATGGATGGATTGCATTGCATTCAATTTAATATATATATATATATATATATATAATATCAAATAAAATAAAAACAATAACATATTCAAAAACCCAACACATTATTAAAATCATTGTATAAAAAAAAAACATTAAAATTAAAAAAAAAAATCAATATACAATATTTTTCAATTTAAATTTTAGAAGATAAAAAAAATTAATACTATATATCTAAAATTATACTTGTGGCACATGAGATCTTTCTAGACAACTCACATATCATATCATTTAAACATGATTTTTGACAAATATTTTGGACAACCTAACATTACTATCAATAAAATGAGTATCTAAAGAAGATAATGTCGTATATATAATAATAATAATATTTTTATCTACACATTTATTTAACAAAATATTTTTAAATCTTTTTAACGAATAATATCTTTTATTAATAAAATAATTTACAATAATAATATTAATTTTTAATTTAAAATAATATAATATAATGCAGTCTAGTACGATGTAGTACTGCAATGGAGCACCAAATATGGGATCGTACGTCCGTACCAAACACAATCTGATCAGTCCATTCCACTGTAGTACAGTAAGGCGTGCCAAACACGGCCGAAGAGGATTGGTATAGTCGGCAATCAGCAAATTAACAATCAGATTAAGCTCCAAAATCATTTTCATAACAACTACCTTTTTATGCATAAGAAAATCGTCGAATAGTTTATATGGATAACGAAAATCATATACACATCATATTCACCGTTCAAGTGAAGAACATAACCAAGCATATGTAATACAAGCATCTTAGCATACATCAAAGCTGAGCAAGCACCTTAGCAAGTGCTTCACGGGGTCGAAATATGATCTTCACATGCCTTTTTTCTGCCTTTTTCGGGTTGGTTTTAACAGGAGCTTGGCTGTGATCTTCTTTAACCTCTTCCCAGTCAAAACACTGTATCAGTGTCCCAAGATACAATGCCATGACTCTCAGAGAGAAAACCATAACTAGCCATCCAACTTATCATACTTTTGTTTTTAACCACTTTTGAATTTTTAATTATTAATAACCACTTTTTTTAAAAAAATTTAGTTTAGTACCATGAATTACCAGAGTACCCCTGAAAATAGTATTCTTTAAACCTCGAAACAAACTTGAAATCACGACTAAATTGAAATACACAAACTTGAAATCACGCCTAAATGGAAATATCCAAACTTGAAATCATGCCTAAAATAGAAATATTCAAACTTGAAATCTGGACTAAATTGAAATTATGATAAGTTTTTTTTTTCCCCTCTTTCTTCTTCCTCTTCTTCTTCCCCAAATTCAAATTAGGTTTAGGTTTTTTGTTTGTTTTGCAGATCTATTCGCCGGCGATCGCGAAGCACAACGAGCCGCCGGGCGTCGTCGACCAAGCGCAATCCCGTCGCCGGCGAAGCAGTAGCCGTCGCACGAACCAGCAGTCGTCGCACGAAGCAACTGCCGTCGCACGAAAGCATCGCCATCCCGTCGCACGAAGTGCCACCGGACGTGGCCCAGAAGGTCGCCGGCGCTCAACGACACCTTCGTCGACGCTCGGCGACCCTCAAAAGCTTGCCGGCGAGGGAGATCGTGGGGAGAGAGAGAGAGATCGTGAGAGAGAGACCAGAAGAGAAAAGAGAGAGAGAGGGTGTTTGGGGACCCTTTTTATATGAGGGCTTTCTAGTAATTTCTCAAAAAAGTAGTTAAAAACAATTAAAAGTATGGATGTGGTTAAAAAAGAAAATCCCATAATTAGATGGGTTAGTTTTGGCAATTTCCACTGACTCTCATCCCTATGCCTTCTCCAGGGCATACCCTTCTGCCCAAACCAGATGGAATGAATTTACACCCTCCCTTTTCTTGTACTTCACTCTGTAGGAACCTCTCAGGCTTGAATCTATCAGGTTCTATCCACAACTCTGGGTCACTATGAACAGCCCAAGCGTTCACCAACAATTGTGTCCCCTTTAGAATGTGGTAGCCTCCTACCATGCAATCCTCCGAGGACTCGTGTGCTGGTAGAACTTTCACAAGAACTAATCGAAGTGTTTCACTGATGGCACCGTGAAGGTATGCAAGTTTAGCTAGATCAGCATCATTTAGTAGCCTTGAGTCTCCAACCTAATTGTTAATCTCGTCCCTTGCTTTTTTGAAGGCCTCTGGATGCACAATCAGCTGTGAAACAACCGAATCCAATGTGATCACTGTGGTATGTGTTCCTGCTATCAATATTGCTTGAATAATTCCACTGACAACATCATTAGTGTAAAATTCAGGTTCACTTTCCTGTAGATTCAGCAGAACATCAATAATGGGTCGACTAGTCTCTCCACCTGAACTATTATTATTTTGATATGTATCAAGCAGAGCCTGAATGAAAGCATCTCTCATTTTGTGAATTTTTATCTCCTGCTTCTCAACACCATAGTGAGTCAACCATCTCTAGTACGGAAAATAATCACCCAAGTCCATGTTCACAGAAGGACCAAAGTTCTGCTCCAGATCAACCAACTTGCCTTTCGTAATTTTGTCAAAGTCTAGCTTCTCCTCTTCGAAGCACTTTTTACCTGCAACCATCTTCATCATGATACTAAAATCCAGCATGGAAAAAAATGATTTCACATCGACTTTCCTGATCCCTTCAAGGCATCGTTTGTACAAGTGCTTGATCATGAATTTGACTTCTTCAGCACGAATTTCTGAAGACATTTGGAGACGTTTTGCTGAGAAAATTTCAAGAGCAATGAACCTTCGAAGGTTGCGCCAGTGGTGACCATAGGGAGCTCCCAGAGTAGAGTATTATATTGTACTGTGAAATCCTTTTAGAAGGCCAAGAGTGTGAAATCCTTTTAAAATAACAATACAGTCCAAAATTATATCTAATTTACAAAAGGTGGCCCACACCAAAATCAACCCAAAAATCCTAGGTTCTTACGCCGTCGCCGACCTTGCTCCGTCGACCAGCAAAACGGCGGCAACAATAGCCGGAAAAGCAGCGACAAGCCGCCCCCTTTACTGTTCCAAACATTAGATCCGCAAACAATCGCGAATCTAAACCACCCACTACACATCCGCGATCGTGCGGATCTCCTCAACAATGGGTACCCACGCCGTCACCGGAAAAGCGACGACCGGCACTCGCCGTCACCAGAAAATCGACGGCGGTGGTTACACAACCAGACCCACATCAGGAAACAGGGCTGTAGATCGAACTGCACCTGGGTTTGGTGCGTGATCCATCGACCCATGTTCTAACATACGATTAAATTTTCATCTACCCACTAAAACCACAACCACAACTGATTTCCAAACTTAATCTTTAGACATAATTATTTATTTATTATCAGTCTTTTATGGATTTAAATCTTACACGTCACAAACAATATAGAATACAAACATGGATTTTAATATGCCAGTTCGTGACAAACAACTAATCCATGTGATCTAATCGAAACAAAATCCAATTTTGATGCTTCACAGTTCACACAATCAGATGCATCTGTGTGTATTAGTTCATGGCAACTAATCCATTTAAATACGGTACCTTATTTAATTACCGCATAACAATCAAAGTGTATAAACCTACACTCGAACATGGATTTAATTAATAGCAAGTTAGCAACAATAATCAGGGTATAAAACAAAAAACACTAGATATCAAAATCATTCCAACTATGTAACAATACGATCGGCTTTGATACCACCGTAATCATTATATAAAGATAATTAAATCTAGTATTGTATGTATAAGTATGAAAAGACGCGTACCTAGAAACCATCTAAGTTATAGAGAGTCTTCTACTCTCTCCTCATCTTACTTCAGATAACCTAATGGGGAGGCTACTTTATACTGAATCACTGTGTGATACATGAACAAGAGTAGGGACCCCCTATATATATTGTTACTTACTTGAATCCTAACCCGATAATTCACAACCTTAATATGATGGCTAGTCCCAAAAGGATTACTAGACCCACACAATATACAGTAGCCCATCACATACCATATCCTACATAAATAATGTAGCTAAGGTGCACCAAGCCCAACAATATTGATCACATTAATAACGGGTTTTATCCGGTCAACTCTCTCTTACTTAAACATTCCAATCAATTCGGTTTTTCATAAACTCAAAATATAATGTCATATGTTGCTTACAATTTTATAAAAATCATTGTTAGAAAAATTTGTTTCAAAATATGAAATGTGTACCTTTATCTGAAGTAGTTCGCTGACTCTGTAAAATTGTTTGAACCAAATTGTTGTCTGTAGAAAACAAAAATCACTGCAGTAATATCAAATGTGGGCTTCAAGGCACGTTACAGAAGTCGCTTTCCTTAAGACACTATTTGCCCCCAACCAACTGAGTGATGCACCGGGTTATGCAAATGTGCCTCCAAGATACAATGAAGCCTCAATTGTTTAACATCATTGTGCACTAACGATTTAAACCACGTACGAACACTGTTGATAACAAACCCGCCACTATGGACCCAATGAATGTGTGAATGTAGTTGGACGTCTTGAAATTATAAAGTCAGGACCATCCTAATTATATATATATATATATATATTAATTATATAAATTAAGTCAGTGGACCTCACCTCTGATTATTAGAATACTTTTTAATATGTTCAGCTGTTCATAATTCGTTGAAATTGAATAATATAAATGGAGCTTTACTTGGCTTTGAGTCTCACAACAAAAGCTCAAACCTGAATTCCTCTGAGAAGTTCACATAGAGAGTTAGAGAGAGAACAGATGAGTGGAGAAGGGAAGGTGGTGTGTGTAACAGGAGCTTCAGGTTACATAGCTTCATGGCTGGTTAAGCTTTTACTTGAACATGGTTACACCGTCAGAGCCACTGTTCGTGACCCAAGTCAGTCCCTCTCTTTCCCTCTTGCTTTAATTATTATTATTTTTTCCTTCCATATTTTGATGTTACTACTTGAAGTTATATCTCTTTTGAATTCTGGGTTTTGTGTTTTTTATTTATTTATTTAATTTCTTTTTGGTTGGTGAGTGACTTAGTTCTATCTGTATATTCCATAGATGATCCTAAGAAGACAGAACATTTACTTGCACTTGATGGAGCTAAAGAAAGACTTGATATCTTCAAAGCAAGCTTGTTAGAAGAAGGATCTTTTGATTCTGCAATTGATGGATGTGATGGTGTTTTCCATACGGCCTCCCCTGTAGTTTTGTCAACCAATGACCCTCAGGTTAACGATCCCACATACTTTTGTACCACTTGACTCAAAAACTTAAGAATCATGTCCGTTTTCATACAATTCAATTTGCCTTTCAACGTTTTCCAATAACTAGAGCTAATTCCATGTTTTTGCCTACATTTTCAGGCTGATATAGTTGATGCTGCAGTGAATGGAACACTTAATGTTCTTAAATCATGCGCAAAAGTTCCATCAGTCAAGAGAGTGGTTTTTACATCTTCTATGGCTGCTGTTATGCACACTGGAAAACCTCTCACCCCGCATACTGTAATCGATGAGACTTGGTTCTCAGATCCAGCTATATGTGATAGCTTGAAGGTTTTTGAAATGGCTATATTCAGTTTCACCATTAATGCTTCATTTTTCCTACAAAAATTTGAAAATAGCTTCACTATATGTCCAATCTGTTTTCTGATAAATTCTCATAATATAAGACATGCATCTTTTAAGTTCTTTAATGCATTTGAGGACAGAGGCAATGACATATAATATGGTGAAGCTTTTCGGAATTGGTCTTGGTTATGCTTGTTGAATCTGTATTCTTTATAAAAACTATTGCTTAATGTGTGACAATATATGGGTGAATTTTAATTCTATCTTTGTTCTTCTCAGAATTGGTATGTGCTTTCAAAAATCTTAACCGAAGATGCTGCTTGGAAATTCGCAGCAGAGAATGGAATTGACTTGGTTGCAATAAATCCAGGATTAGTCATAGCCTCATAGGTCCTCTCTTACAGCCAACTCTTAATCTCTCCGTGGAGATTGTTTTGAAGCTTATCGTAAATGGTATTTCATCAACCCTTATAACATCATGTCTTTCTTGCCCAACATTCTATATATATGACAATGGTTTTCGAATGCAGGAGATCGAACATTTCCTGGCCCTTACAGATTTGTTGACGTGAGAGATGTTGCGTATGCACATATTCGAGCATTCGAGGTTCCTACTGCCAGAGGCAGATATTGTGTCGTTGGAAGAGTTACAATTAGTGCCGAGACACTGAACATTTCGCATGAACGTTTCCCAACTCTGCCACTGCCTGGAAAGCAAGTCATATATTCAAGTACTAATATCACTTGTAAGTTGTTGTATAGACCAGAAACACTCTGAAGAAGTATTTTTGTGCATTTGTGGCAGGTTTGATGACGGTAAGCCATACGAGGCAACGCATCAGGTATCGAGGGAGAAAGCGAAAGGTTTGGGGATCGATTTCATTTCTTGGGAGGCAAGTCTTGAGGAAACCATTGAAAGTTTGAAGGAGAAGGGCTTCCTTAGTTTCTAAATCCTCAATACTTGTAATTGTCGCAACGAAATTGTATGTGGTCAATTCTTGTAAGATGATTATATTCAGGCTTTCTATATAATCCATTGTTCACTATGTAGTGTTTCATCATAAATCTATCTTTCAAATCTTCAACGAATGTATACAAAATAAGCTGGACGTCATCGGATGGCATACTTCAATTACATATATACAGAGGGTTTATCTTTGTGAAAAACACAAATATACTAAGTGAGCTTCACTTCAATGGAAGTTGATAACCATTATTTTTGCTTTAATCGTAGTGGAAGAAGTATGACTTCTAGATGTGCGACATTGATATTCTGCTATGCAATCACGTATGAATGCACAGTAGTAAAGTTTCCGTTCTATCCTTATTGTAGGCTTGTAGCTTTAATTTTCAAAGAAAATTATTGATTGCTTGAGTTGATGTTGCATGCTTTATTTATTTGTTTTTTTTCCTTTTTGATTTCTGCTTCGGAAGTGTTGGTTTATTTCAGGTTATCAATTCTATAACATGGTTGCCTTGAATTTTGCATTATCTTAATTTATATATGCATGGAAAGTTTTTCACTTTGAGACTTGATGACTTAGATCATTTGATGTATTTTGCAATTAATTGAGTTGTATTTTGGAGATATGTTAGAATTTGTAGTTTGTAGTGGTCGATGATGATAAATTCTAGGCTTGTTTCCCAAAACATTCGCAGTGGCTGTCTAAGAGCTTTCGCCTTCGCTAGGCTTTTATCCTTGGATGTCCTAGATGATTTTCTCACTAAATAATTAAATGTGTCTACATTAAATTATTTTTTTCAAACTTAAAATTGATTGGGTAGTCAAAATTTCGCTGTAAATCTTCAAGAAACTGGAACAGTTCACCGGTTACGACAGATACAAGCTTCGTTTTCATTTTTTAATTAATTTTTCAAAATGTTTTAACTTTTATAGTTCTAAAATTTATGGAGGAAAGTCAAAAAAAATTATTGGGCTAATTTATATGAAAAATTCGTAAGCTTGACAACTGGACATTGATAAAGAACTTGTTTGTGTGTTCAGTCTTGTCACTACCTCAAAATACCCGCATGTTAAAAGTTAAGTCGACTTTCCACCACAAAAACTCAGACTTTACCTTATCTTTTCCTTTGCAAAATTCACAGAGAGAGAGAGAATGAGTGTAGGGAAAGTGGTGTGTGTAACAGGAGCTTCAGGTTACATAGCTTCATGTCTGGTCAAGCAATTACTCCAACTTGGTTACACTGTCAAAGCCACTGTTCGTGACCCAAGTCCCTTTTTTTCTTATATATTTGTTAACTATAAGATTTAAAACTACATCTCTTCATGTTCTATGATTCCAAATTTATGGTACTGAATTTTTCTATTGATTATAAGTTCAATTTGTGTGTATGACTCTAGATGATCCCAAGAAGATAGAACATTTACTTGCACTTGATGCTTGTGATGGTGTTTTCCATACAGCCTCCCCTGTCCCTCTATGAGCATACCCTTCCTTTTTTCTTCTTACTAGGATGATTGAAGATCCAAATATTCCTACGGCCTTATTTTAACAATGTGTTGCTCCTATTCCTTTATATTATAACAATGTAATTGTATTTTATGAGAATTTGGTTAATAATACAATCATTATATTTCAATTCATCATGTAAAATTGCTAGTCCTTTTCAAACATTTCCAGCTGCTTGTCACAGGTTTAAAGTTTACGTAGCCAACCCGTGCGGCACTTAGACAACTTTAGGGCAATGTTGCTAAATAAGCCTTGTTTGTCACTCTCACACACACAAGAGAGACTAGAGAAAAAGGAATAAGGAGAGCTTGGTTGGAAATAAGGCAAGTTGTATTGCTTGTAAGAATGCTTTTACAATGCTTTGTATGCTTGAAGGCTTAGATGCCTTACAGATGAGAGGTGCTACCCTATTTATAGTGAGCCACTTCCTCAATGAACGGCTAGGATCATTTTGATCCAACGGTGGAGGTTTTGCCTCCAAAAATATCTACAGGATTCTAGAATTCTCTACATGTATTTACATGCCTCTAGAATTCTATACAAATATCTACACTAATCTAGAACATTCCTACATGTATCTAGATATGTACATGTATCTAGATCCTTCCTACAAGTATGTGCAAGAATGATCTAGAATGCTTTGTATAGCTAGAGACTTCTGGAAGTATCCATGGCTAAAACTATTCGGAAATCTCTAGAATCTTCCATCAACTAGAGGCTTCCATTAACAAAACATGTTTGAAGTGTGTGGAAATCTCTAGAGCCTTTTGAGAGCTTGGCCTTGGCCTTGTTGTAGGCCTTTTTGGGCTCCTCGTCTGAAATCCAGACTTTGGATTTAGCGGGCTGTGACATGCTGCTGCTTTTGATTTTAAAGAATCATTACACAGTTAAAAGTTAGAAGTTAGAAGTTAAAAGTTAAGTCAAGTCCACATGTTAAAAGTTAAAAATTAGGTCAAGTCCTCCACAACAAAAGCTCAAACTTTACCTTATCCTTTCCGCTGCAAAATTCACAGAGAGAGAGAGAGAATGAGTGGAGAAGGGAAAGTGGTGTGCGTAACAGGAGCTTCAGGTTACATAGCTTCATGTCTGGTCAAGCAATTACTCCAACTTGGCTACACTGTCAAAGCCACTGTTCGTGACCCAAGTCAGTGTTTTTCTTATATATTTGTTAACTATATAAGATTTAAAGCTATATCTCTTCATGTTCTATGATTCCAAATTTATGGTGCTGAGTTTTTCTATTGATTGTGTGTATGACTCTAGATGATCCCAAGAAGACAGAACATTTACTTGCACTTGATGGGGCTAAAGAAAGACTTCAAATCTTCAAAGCAAGCTTGTTGGAAGAAGGATCTTTTGATTCTGCAATTGATGCTTGTGATGGTGTTTTCCATACAGCCTCCCATGTCCCTCTATTCTCCAATGTCTCTAAGGTTTCTTCCATATATCTATCTATCAACTTCTTTGTTTTCTTCTTTTATTTATATATTTTGCCCTTGTGTTACTATATAACACAATAGAGGGTAATAGATTCTACAAATCTTGTCACTATTTGGCATTTTCAATTTGTGCAATATAATTGAACTGTCTGTTTAATAGCTGCTGTAGTGTAATATCCCTTTGAACTATTTCGTATATAGAGCTGTTTCTGTGAGAGTCGATTCCATGTTTTTCATTGCATTTTCTGTTGGCGGATAATCCTATAATACCGATGAACACGGAAACGCCGTGCCTAATATATGCCCATAACTCATAGCAAATAATAACGTCAATAAGCAGAAAAATAGATGAGAAAGAATAAAACAATCACAACACAAGATATACGTGGAAAACCCAAATCGGGTAAAAAACCACGGGCCATTAGGACGACAGAGAAAGTTCCACTATATGATAAATTGTTACAACCATATACTTCAGAATTCTCTCTCACACCTAACCCCAAACCCTACTCACAAAATCCTCACCAAGAACCCCACAATATCCCCTAGGTCTCCCCTAAATATCACCCACGGATCTCTAACTTGATCCACCGATATTCCCTTGGATCCCTCCTCGGATATTCCCTTTGGGTCTCCCCGGATCTCACTCACACTCTCTGATGTTTACATGGTGTTTAACTCACACATCAACCTAATTACAAGGTTCTATTTATACTAGTTACAGGGAGTATAATATAAAAGTAAATCCTACTCCTAAACGTACAAGACTTACTTGTTCCACATAAATACTATTTCCTTTTATGACAAGTCTTCTTGTAGGGAGCAAATCCTTTTTCTTCAAGCACAAGAACTTCCAGAAGAATACATTTTCCTATTATGCGTAACATTCCCCGATCTCAGCAATACATTGTCTTCGCCATATTGGTTACGGTGTGCACCCCGCTTCCAACACGTTGAAAAACACATCAGCTCTTTTGACCGCTCTTATTGCCGCTGTCCACCACGACCGCTGCCGATACCGCTGCCATGACCACAGCGGTACAAACTGGAATTGGACCGCTGCCTTTGCGCTGTTGAACAATTGGCAGCGGTGTCCTACCGCTGCCATGACCGCTGCCAAAGCCACAACGGCTTGGCAGCGGTTTCGGCTGTTCTCCGCTTCTTCAGTTCGTCTTCAATTTCAACCTCCCTCAGACACCATAATTCAACTTCCAAACGTATCCCACGTCTCCAGGAAGCTCCATATCAGTTGAGTCTTATTTGGTTCACATCGGGTTCATTTGAGAATACGAGCCAAAACCTAACATTTTCAGGCAGATGTAGTTGACCCTGCATTAAAAGGAACACTTAACGTTCTTAGATCATGTGCTAAAGTTCCATCTATCAGAAGGGTCATCTTAACATCTTCTATTGGAGCAGTTTTATTCAATGGAAAGCCTCTTACTTTTGATGTTACGGTAGATGAAACTTGGTTTTCTGATCCAGAATTTTGTGAGAAATCAAAGGTTTGTAGATGTGCTAATTGTTCACTTAAAATTTCATCGCTTGAGTAGTATGAGTGTATTAACAGTCCAAGTAGGGATAAAAAGATTATGGTGATCAATTCATATCGATGGCAGAAATTTTTAGATTCACTAGATATTTGGTCTTTATCAGCTTTGGTATATGCTTGGGAAAACCTTAGCTGAGGAGGCTACTTGGAAGTTTTCAGAAGAGAACAGAATCAATATGGTTGCTATAAATCCAGGCATGGTAATCGGTCCTCTCTTACAGCCAACACTTAACGCAAGTGTGAAGCCTGTTCTGAATCTCGTAGAAGGTACTTTCGATCAACCAAGGATATTGTTCATCTCTATATATACATGTGAACATAATCTTAAATATGCAATTTTATTTTGTGATGCAAGCAATGGAGGTCTGTTTGATGCAGGGGTGAAGATACCATGTGGGACTTATAGATGGGTTGATGTTAGAGATGTGGCGAAGGCACATATTCAAGCATTTGATAATCCCACAGCGTGTGGAAGATACTGTCTAGTTGAATGACTTACAAACCATTTTGGGATTTTTAAGATCTTACACGGACTTTATCCTGATTTAAATCCTCCCGAAGAGTAAGTATCTCAAGATTTCGGAGGTATCGCATGTTGGTTAACTTAAGTATCTTTAATTGCAGTAAGAGATGATTTTCACTTTTCTAATCTAGAACATGCAATTCAATTTATAGTTTCAAAACAATAAGTTAATGAATGCATATATCATTTGCAACAGATACACAGAAGAGAAAGCTTCCGAACCAACCTACCGTGTGTCCAAAGAGAGAGCGCGGAGTCTAGGCATCACCTATATTCCCCTTGAAGTGAGTTTGAAGGATACTGTTGAAAGCTTGAAGGAGAAAAACTTAATCAATGCCCGAAAATGGTAAACTTTTAGCAATTCAAGCTCCTTAATATTGAATATTCCATGCTAGAACTTCAAAAATGTTGATCAGAACATCAATTTAGGAGTAGTTCATGGCCTATATCTTGTAATATGTAGTTGAAAGTTGAAACCATTGTGTCACTTTATATATTTTGCTATCTAAGTGTCCTGTTTATGAAGTTTTAGACTATGTTTGGTAAGAGGGAGGGAGAGTATGAGGGATGGATGAATTAAGAGGGAGAGAGAGTAGGAGAGATGGAGAGGATAACATCTATCCTTTAGGATTGGTATTTAATTTGTAAAATTACTATATTACCCTTAAAAAAATTGGAGGGCAATGAAAAATTGGAGGGCATTATAGTAATTCCCCTCCAATCCTCTCTCCCTCCTCTCATCCGCCCATCATTGGACGGATCCAATATGGTGGGCCCGGATGGATCTTCTCTCCCTTTCTTCTCCTCTCCTTCCTCTCCTCCCTCTCATCCCTCCAAACCAAACAAAGGATTAGACCTTCCCCTCCAATCCTCTCTCCCTCCTCTCATCCGCCCATCATTGGACGGATCCAATATGGTGGGCCCGGATGGATCTTCTCTCCCTTTCTTCTCCTCTCCTTCCTCTCCTCCCTCTCATCCCTCCAAACCAAACAAAGGATTAGACCTCTCCCTCCAACCCTCTCCCTCCCTCCATCCATCTTTCCCTCATACCAAACACAGTGTTAGAAAATAAAACTTGACTACAATATGTAGGTCATTGAAGAGCCAGAATCACTGGAATCATCACATGCACAATTTCTACACACATTCACAATATTACAAAAATTAAATGAATAAATCAGCAAAAGAATCTCTTGGACCAAGCTTTTACATTGATTCCAACTGGTTGGAATTATTGATCCCGCACGAAAAATTCGTGTAGGATCCTGCACTTGATAATCTCTCTCTCTCTCTCTCTCTCTCTCTCTCTCTCTCTCTCTCTCTCTCTCTCTCTCTCTCTCTATATATATATATATATATATATATATATATATATATATATATTACCGAAATTAAAATAAGACATCCTCATGAGAGACTTACTATATATATATATATATTAAGGGTGCGGATATTGACACCCATAAATATGATAAACACACCCATATTTATAAGTAAACCAATGTCTAAAATTTAAAATTAAAACATTACTATAAACACTCATCTTAATGCCAATAATACCCTTATTTAAATGAATGTTTTAATTGTAATACAATTTATTTATAAACTGAGATACAAAGGAACTAACTGTAGTCATTACAACAAGAAGAATGTGATTAGTATTCAGGGTCTTTCTCTAGTTAGGATAATCAGTTAAACATTAATTTATGAGACAGTACTAAAAATTTCAGGTCTATCTAGGAGAATTATATATATATATATATATATATATATATATATATATATATATATATATATATTTATTGGTCAAGATAATTGGACTTACTTGGTTTCCAAATCCAATGCCTACACCTAGCAAGATTCGTCATATGATGAGCATCAATGTGTTGACTGCAGATGCATTGAAGATTGCTCCAAGAAAGAAGCTGATCGATCCTACGATTATACTGATTCTCCGGCCATAGTTTTTGGTGACATAGGAGGCTGCAAATGTGGAGACAAGACCAGCAAAGTAGAGTGAGGAAGTAAAGAGTGTTAGAATCTGATCATCATATTTACAGTAATCTGTCTCATGTAAATGTTCTTGCTTCCTTCTGTACACTTTTGGGAAGAATTCTATCAAGAAATCGTCCATGGAAGTCACTCCACCTGAAATCAAAATCTACCATTACTAATTTGAAACAACTATACAATTAATTCTCTATTTAACTTGGATAGAATTTTTATGATTTTAACCATTGTTGACAGAAATAGTGAAGTTTCTATTTTTTTTTTTTTTTTTAAATAGAGAGAGACATGGAGTGAGAAACTTTTCTTTAAAAAAAAAATTGTGTTGGTAGTAGGTGAGATTGGAAGTCATTGAACAATATTTGATACTTATATTGAACATACGTAATTCAATTTATTATTTAACATATGTAATTGAATTGAATGTTGTCTGAAATTGAAATTTTTCCTGAACTTACATTATAAACATTACTACATTATAAAAATTACAGTATGCAGAATTTTTTTTTTTAATAAAGTGATATAGTTGTAGATATGAGTGTAATTAATGGGTGTACATAGTATTTGGTTTATTTTTAATTAAATTAATTTGTCTTTATTAGTAAATTCCTATTGGATATTTTTGTAATTAAATTTTTTATTAAAGAGAGCTTCTTTTGGCAATCCAATTTTTTCTTTTTACATTTCTTTTCTAAAGACACTCCATTCTCAAAATTTAAATTTTAAAAAATTCTAAAAACACTTTCTTTTGTTCCGAGATTATCCTTTTTATCTTTTAACACTCCTATTCTAAAGACACTCCATTTTAAAAAATAAATTTCTAAAGACACTCAATTTTATTTTAATAAAAGTTAGGACTAACCATCGTATCATTTGAATTCATCCGAAGAGTAATCTTTTTTGAATTAAATTATTAAAAAAAGAAATTATCTCCCCAAAACCATTAGATTAAATATTACATATTAAACACTCACTCTTAAATTTTTAATTACCATATTAAACTTTTTCTCCTCCAATACATATCTCTAATTTTCTATCTCTATTCCTTCTCAAGCAAGACCAACGGTTTTTTTAAAAAAATTAAAAATTAAAAATTAAAAATTAAAAAAAGACAAGTGCCTTGTTTTTAATTATTTCATTAGTCTTAGAAATTATGAGTGTAATCGAATCTAGTTGTAACAAATCAAGTTTTCATATATCTAATTTTTTTTTTTTAAATTGACTTTTTAATATATATACTGTTAGTAAAAAACAAAAAATATTCATAAGTTTTTTTTTTTTTCTTTAACTATTAATCGAGAAAGTATGGAGATAGGATATTTTTTTTTTTTTAAATATGGAGAGATAGTAATTAGGAGAAAGTAATTAGGAGAGTGTTTAATATGGTAATAATAGATTTAGGAAAGAGAGTTTAATACATAATATTTAATATAATGATTTAAGAGAGAGATTTTTTTTTTTAATAATTTAATTAGTTTATAGTGTCTTTAGAATTTTTTTGTCTTGATTAGTAATTTTAGTTCAGGTTAAAATTGTTATTAATAAAAAAAAAAATTAATTGGAGTGTAAATAAATAATTTGTGGATTGTAAGGAGAAACTCTCTTTATTAAAATATGAGTGTACTTATCATATCTATGAGTATCTATTTCGACATCCATATATTAATTATATTAATTATATAAATTAAGTCAGTGGACCCCACCTCTTGACATTTTGTTATTGTCGTTTAATGTTTGAGATTATTAGAATACTTTTTAATATAATATGTTCAGCTGTTCAACTTGAATAATAAAAATGGAGCTTTACTTGGCTTTGAGTCTCACAACAAAAGCTCAAACCTGAATTCCTCTGAGAAGTTCACATAGAGAGTCAGAGAGAGAACAGATGAGTGGAGAAGGGAAGGTGGTGTGTGTAACAGGAGCTTCAGGTTACATAGCTTCATGGCTGGTTAAGCTTTTACTTGAACATGGTTACACTGTCAGAGCCACTGTCCGTGACCCAAGTCAGTCCCTCTCTTTCCCTCTTGCGTTAATTTTTTTTTTTTTCTCTCCATATTTTGATGTTACTACTTGAAGTTGTATCTGTTTTGAGTTCTGGGTTTTGTGTTTTTTATTTATTTATTTAATTTCTTTTTGGTTGGTGAGTGACTTAGTTCTATCTGTATATTCTCCATAGATGATCCTAAGAAGACACAACATTTACTTTCACTTGATGGAGCTAAAGAAAGACTTGATATCTTCAAAGCAAGCTTGTTGGAAGAAGGATCTTTTGATTCTGCAATTGATGGATGTGATTGTGTTTTCCATACAGCCTCCCCTGTAGTTTTCTCAACCAATGACCCTCAGGTTAACGATCCCACATACGTTTGTACCACTTGACTCAAAAACTTAAGAATCATGTCCGTTTTCATGCAATTCAATTTGCCTTTCAACGTTTTCCAATAACTAGAGCTAATTCCATGTTTTTGCCTACATTTTCAGGCTGATATAGTTGATGCTGCAGTGAATGGAACACTTAATGTTCTTAAATCATGCGCAAAAGTTTCATCAGTCAAGAGAGTGGTTTTTACATCTTCTATGGCTGCTGTTATGCACACCGGAAAACCTCTCACCCCGCATACCGTAATCAATGAGACTTGGTTCTCAGATCCAGCTATATGTGATAGCTTGAAGGTTTTTGAAACGGTAATATTCAGTTTCACCATTAATGCTTCATTTTTCCTACAAAAAATAGCTTCACTATATGTCCAATCTGTTTTCTGATAAATTCTCATAACATAAGACATCTTTTAAGTTGTTTAATGCATTTAAAGACAGAGGCAATGACATAGGATATGGTGAGGCTTTTTGGCCTTGGTTCTGCTTGTTTAATCTGTTCTTTATCAAAACTATTGCCTAATGGGTGACAATATAGGTGAATTTTAATTCTATCTTTGTCCTTGTCAGAACTGGTATGTACTTTCGAAAATCTCAGCCGAAGATGCTGCTTGGAAATTTGCACAAGAGAATGGAATTGACTTGGTTGCAATAAATCCGGGATTAGTCATAGGTCCTCTTTTACAGCCAACTCTTAATCTTTCTGTGGAGATTGTTTTGAAACTTATCGCAAATGGTATTTCCTCAATTTCATCCGGTACATACCAAACATCATGTCTTTCTTTCTAGCGCAGCTTACTATATATATGACAGTGGTTTTCAAATGCAGGAGATCGAACATTTCCTAGCCCATACAGATTCGTTGATGTGAGAGATGTTGCATATGCACATATTCGAGCATTCGAGGTTCCTACTGCCAGAGGCAGATATTGTGTTGTTGAAAGAGTTACAACTAGTGCCGAGACACTGAACATTTCGCGTGAACGTTTCCCAACTCTGCAACTTCCCGGAAAGTAAGTCATACATTCAAGTACTACTATCACTTTTAAGTTGTTGTATAGACCAGAAACACCCTGAAGAAGTATTTTTGTGCATTCGTGGCAGGTTTGATGATGGCAAGTCATATGAGGCAACGTATCAGGTATCGAGGGAGAAAGCGGAAAGTTTGGGGCTCGATTTCATTTCTTGGGAGGCAAGTCTTGAGGAAACCATTGAAAGTTTGAAGGAGAAGGGCTTCCTCAGTTTCTAATCCTCAATACTTGTAATTGTCACAACGAAATTGTATTTGGTCAATTCTTATGATGATATTCAGGGTTTCTATGTCATTGTTCACTATGTAGTGTTTCATCATGAATCTATGATTTATCTTTCAAATCTTCAACGGACGTCATCAGATGGCATACTTCAATTACATATATACAGAGCTTTTCATCCAAACCTAATTCCATGGTTTTTCTACATTTTAGAAGAAAAGTCAAGTACTAGACACTGTTCAAGACACTGAAATGGGAAAAGTTTCAACTTTTGCTTTTAACATTTTCTTCTTCGACAAAATGATTTCTCACACACAAAAACACAGAGAACTTGCATAATTCAATTTGAATATAGGTTAATCTTATTTCAGTTATATTATATTCTTCACAGAAGAACTGGTGTGCACTTTCAAAGACTTTAGCTGAAGATGTTTGAAAATCTACAGAAGATAATGGAATTGACCAGGAGTGGTCATTGACTTGGTTAAATTTACGGTTGTCATGTGATGTGACCAACTCAAAATACCCAAAAAGGAAACTTAAGTCGATTCTTCACCACAAAAGCTCAAAAAGGAAACTTTAGCTTATCCTTTCCTCTGCAAAATTCAGAAAGAGAGAGAGAGAGAGAGAGAGAGAGAGAGAGAGAGAGAGAGAGAGAGAGAGAGAATGAGTGGAGAAGGGAAAGTGGTGTGTGTAACAGGAGCTTCAGGTTACATAGCTTCATGGCTGGTCAAGCAATTACTCCAACTTGGTTACACTGTCAAAGCCACTGTTCGTGACCCAAGTCAGTGTTTTTCTTCTATATTTGTTAACTATATAAGATTTAAAGCTATATCTCTTCATGTTCTATGATTCCAAATTTATGGTATTGAATTTTTCTATTGATTATAAGTTCAATTTGTGTGTATGCCTCTAGATGATCCCAAGAAGACAGAACATTTACTTGCACTTGATGGGGCTAAAGAAAGACTTCATTTTTTCAAAGCTTTGCAGTTGATGGTTGTGATGGTGTTTTCCATACAGCCTCCCCTGTACTTTTCTCAGCCAATGACCCTCAGGTTAATCATCCAAATATGACATCATGTTCTTTTTTTTTTTCTTCATTTATAGAGTTGTTTATATAAGAGCCTAATCCTATGATTTTCCTTGCATTTCAGGTAGATATAGTTGATACTGCAGTAAAGGGAACACTTAATGTTCTTAAATCATGTGTCAAATCTCCTTCTGTCAAGAGAGTGATTTATACATCTTCTATGGCTGCTGTTATGTGCAATGAAAAACCTCTCACCCCCGATACTGTAGTCGATGAAACTTGGTTTTCTGATCCAGCATTTTGCAAGAAAACGAAGGTTCTGATAACATGCTAATACCAGAATTCATATTAATCCTATAGTTAAATTCAATATAAGTTAATCTTAATTCTGTACTCGTCACAGAATTGGTATGCACTTTCAAAAACCTTAGCTGAAGATGCTGCTTGGAAATTCGCTGAAGAGAATGCAATCGACTTGGTTATATTGAATTCAGGAATAACCATCGGTACTCTCTTACAGCCGACTCTTAATCTTTCTGTGGAGATCATTCTCAAACTTGTAAATGGTAAGATTTTCTATTAATGCTTTCTCTCAAATTTCTTCAATAATTTCTGCTGTTTCATTTAGTTTTTGCTTTTGAAGAGCAATTGTGTTTGCTTTTGCTCTTAACATTTTAAAAGGCAATGCTTTAATTAGCTTCAATCTCATGATGATTTTGATGGTTTTTTTTTTTTTTTTTGTATATGTTGTGATCATATGGCTTGGCTTGGTGATCAATAAGCAAATTGTACATATGTGACTTTTATGGATGGTTTGACAATTAACGCTTGACGCCATCTTTGTCTCAAACTCTCAATCACAGAATTCAATAAGATTGTGATTTTTGAATGCAGGAGAAAAATCATATCCTAGCCCTTACAAACTTGTTGATGTTAAAGATGTTGCAAATGCACATATTCAAGCACTTGAGCTTCCTAGTGCTAGTGGCAGATATTGTATAGTTGAAAGTATTAGAAGCTCAACCGAAACTCTTGAGATTTTGCGACAACTTTTTCCTACTCTGCACCTTCCTACAAAGTAAGTGATCATATTAAGCTATGGACATCAAATATATAACTGCATCCAACAAACAATTATCTTTAGAGTTTGCTTCCATTACAAGGCATCAAGTTCTTTTACAAACCATAAATAGTCATATAGGTGTGTTTCTTGATTTGGGGCAGGTTGGAAGATGACAAACCAAATGAGCCAACTTACAAGGTATCCAGGAAGAAAGCAGAAAGTTTGGGAATCAACTTTATTTGCTGGGAGGTGAGTCTAAAGGACACCATTGAAAGCTTCAAGGAAAAGGGTTTCCTCACTTTCTGAAACAGGCTACTGATCACAAAGTGTTATGAAAAAATATGAATTATATGTTATCCAATTCTTAGTGTTTATTTTCATGACTTGGTTGTAAATCTTGTTGATGTTTGAACATTGTTGATTGAAAAGATCATATTTTTATGCAGCATTGAAATGTTAATGTCAACGTACAGTCCAGAAATTAAAAACAAACTAGAGATGCTCCTCTGTTAGGGCCAACAGAACACATTTCATTTTTTATTTTATTTTTTAAATTCATCAAGTCAACATGTACCCGTTGAGACCGCCATTGTTGAATTCTAGCCAACAGAACAGCTTAGTCCCACCATGTCACCTGACACCTAATGGGGTTTGATTCAATAAAGCTCCTGGATTCTTCATAAATCATCAATCATTATGTTTCGAAGGAGTACAAACTCACCAATTCAGTTCTGACTGGGCTGCTTATGGTAACTGATTCGCAAGTGTTCTCCATAGATGAACCAGTCCAAGGTTCGACGGAAGATGATGCTGTGTGTTATGTTGTTTAATTATATATATATATATATTAAGGGCTTGAGTTTATCAACTTTGATTTACACAGCAATCAGGATTCACAGGTTAGAAGATAAGAAAAGTACTAGACACTAAAATGGGAAAAGTTTTGCCTTGCTAAAATTTTCCATTTTTGTATTCAAAAGTGACTTATTAGAATATTTTAACTTTTTTACCCAGACCCTTAATGCTCCATTACAATTCACACCACACTAGCTCCAACTTTTGCTTTAACATTTTCTGCTTGAACAAAATTCTCTCTCACACAGAGAAAGAGAGAGAAAGAGAAAATGAGTGGAGAAGGGAAGGTGGTGTGTGTAACAGGAGGTGCAGGCTACATAGCTTCATGGCTAGTCAAGAAATTACTCCAACATGGTTACACTGTCAAAGCCACTGTTCTAGACCCGAGTCAGTCTCTCTCTCTCTCTCTCTCTCTCTCTCTCTCTCCTGTTTAACCTTTATTTATAGTACTAGGTTTCTGTATATGTTTGTTTTGGTTGTTATTGTCTTCGTGATGGACAATCAAATTGTATATATAGATCACTCAACACTCCTTTGTGACTTGTAATAATCAATTATTCAATTTACTGGTCCTGTTTATATATATGGCATAGATGATCCTAAGGAGACAGAACATTTACTTGCACTTGATGGGGCTAAAGAGAGACTTGAAATCTTTAAAGCAAACTTGTTGGAAGAAGGATCTTTTGATTCTGCTGTTGATGCTTGTGATGGTGTTTTCCATACAGCCTCCCCTGTACTTTTCTCAGCCAATGACCCTCAGGTTAGTGAGATCCCATATACTTTCTTTCTTTTATCCAAAAGTTATTGTTTAATCCAAAAGTTTAAGCTTTTAGGTAATAGTCAAGACACTAAAATTTAACTCTAGCAGAATGAATCAAAGCACTACAATGGGATGCAAATAGGCTTTTTAACATTTTCATTTATAGAATTGTTTATATAAGAGCCTAATTATATGAATTTCAGGCAGATATAGTTGACACTGCAGTAAAGGGAACACTTAATGTTCTTAAATCATGTGCCAAATCTCCTTCTGTCAAGAGAGTGATTTATACATCTTCTATGGCTGCTGTTATGTGCAACAGAAAACCTTTCACCCTGGATACTGTTGTCGATGAGACTTGGTTTTCGGATCAAGCTGTTTGTGAGGAAATGAAGGTTCTGCTAACATGATAATATCAGAATTCATCTTAATCCAGATAGTTAAATTGATAATGTTTAAAAAGTATTGCTAGAGAAGAGCCTAATATACTTCAATTTCAATATAGGTTAATCTTAATTCTGTTTTATTCTTAACAGAACTGGTAGCACTTTCAAAAACATTAGCTGAAGGTGCTGCTTGGAAATTCACAGAAGAGAATGGAATTGACTTGGTTACATTAAATCCAGGAATGGTAATTGGTACACTCTTACAGCCGATTCTTAATCTTTCTGTCGAGATCATTCTGAAACTTGTTAATGGTAATTACTTTATCTCAAATTTCTTAGATAATTTTCTTCTGTTTTGAATAGTTTTTACTTTTGAAGAAAAATTAGTTCTGAATATTGTAAAAGGTAGGATATAAGCTTAAACCAAGTCATGACGATTTTGATGTTTTTTTTGTATATGTTGTGATTGTGATCATATGGCTTGGCTTGGTGATCAATAAGTGAATTTTGCAAGTGTAACTTTTATGGATGTTTGACACTTGACACCATCTTGTTGAATGCAGGAGATCAATCATTTCCTAGCCCTTACAGACTTGTTGATGTGAGAGATGTTGCAAATGCACATATTCAAGCACTTGAGCTTCCTAGTGCTAGTGGCAGATATTGCATAGTTGAAAGTATTAGAAGCTCAACTGAGACTTTGAAGATTTTGCAAAAAAATTTCCCTACTCTGCACCTTCCTGCAAAGTAAGTTATCATATTGAGCTATTGACATCACATATTGCCATTCATTTATGAGTCTAGTTACACTTTTCAAGATTTGTCTGTTAACAAAGAATGATGGTTCTGCATATTTATCTGAAGAATAATCGGAACTTCATATATACTGCATCCAACAAACAATTATCTTTAGAGTTTGCTTTCATTACAAGGCATCAAGTTCTTTTACAAACCATAAAGGTGTTTGTGGATTTGGGGCAGGTTGGAAGATGAGAAGCCAAATGAGCCAACTTACAAGGTATCCAGGGAGAGAGCAGAAAGTTTGGGCATCAACTTTATTTCTTGGGAGGTGAGTCTAAAGGACACCATTGAAAGCTTCAAGGAGAAGGGTTTCCTCACTTTCTGAAACAGGCTACTCACAAAGTGGTACTAAGAAACACAAATCATATGCTTATTGCCATGATTTGGTAAATCTTGTTGATATTTGAACATTGTTGATTGAAAATATCATTATTAATGCAGCATTGTATTGTTCACGTCAACTTTACATCCCGGAAATTAAAAACAACTAGAGATGCTCTTCCACAAAAACTATTTTATGGCAAATAATATTACAGGTGTTATATATTTGCAACACTTACTCATCTGACACAACACAGGTAGACTTAGAGCTATATCATTCCATAACCTCAGTATGGTAGAAAGGCGAACCCAAACTGTCAAAAATTCTATAAAATACCAACATTTCCCACAAACCACTCTGGACATAGCACACTCGTTCTCTAATTCCCAGTTCTTGTGCCGTTGAGTGTAGGAAAGTGTAATAAGGTATTGGCAGAGATGAACCAAACTGGTTGCTGTCGATGGATATTTGTGAAACTGCCGTCTTGTTTGAAATGTCAAACATATAATTTCACGTGTGCATCTTTGTTTATTCTGATTAGTCTATCCCATCCATAACTTCAAAACTCTATCCTTACCACCGGATGCAACTTTCTCACCATCTGGACTCCAATCAACAGCAAAGACCTTCCCAAAAGAAAATCACAGATTATTTACAAGCATATCAGGGATGAAATGTATTTTAAATGACCCTAAGTTTAGAGTGGAAGCATACCTCATCTGCATGGCCTGGGAGGTCTTGTTTCAGCTTCTGTGTCCGGATATCCCAAACCTGAAAAAGTTAACAAACTTCAATTCAAAAGCACAACACGTTCTTAAGCTTTTAATTATTATCAAAAAGGAACATTGAAAACTATTAACAAGAAAATTAGAGTTGAAACTGCCAAATGTGTGGTAAATAAAGATACAAATGCAATCTAAATCCAACAACCTTAACCAGTTACTAGGAAACCAGTGTGTAAAAATACCTTCAGTGTGGAATCTTTGCTCCCACTTAGAAGAAGCCTACTGTCTGCAGACCAGCTGTAGAGTGAAGCATGCAACATCATCATCAGCCGCACAAAATAAGTTAATGGAGATAGAATAACCAGAGATTAGCTCAAACCTTATCTGATAAACAGGCCCAACATGACCCCGAAAAGCAGCAACAAATTTCCCTGTTGCACCATTCTCAGCTGCGGGCTGCCTCACCCATGTGCTTCACCATGTATTGAGAGTTTCATCCATGTGCTCCGAGTGCCCCACCATGTGCTCTCTCATGTGTATTCTAAGGATATTAGTTGGCTAACAAGTACTGTTTCTGTTAACATCAGATTCCTCTCCCTTTCCTACCCAATTCCATTCTTCTTTGCTCAATGAAAATAGGAGCATATCACTAGTTTGAAGAACTTGGTTCCAAGCAAGTGTTCTTCTTCTTCTTATGTATTATTTTCATGTCATAGACTTTCTAGCTATAGTTGGCTGTTCTTGGGTGAATCATTTATACTTTACCGTTTTATTTAATGTTTTATGATTTAAGAATATGATAGAATATGATTTCAAGTTTTGCTTCAACCGTTTTATTGATATTTAAGTATGTAAATTGTATTAAATACAAATTCTGTTTTTATTAAATAATACATTGTTGGGATATTTTCCGAAAAGTTTATTAGCAAGGTTTTGTACGCAAAGGTTTTACGAAGGCTATTTATGGCTGCAAAAAGAAATAAATACCTGTTGATGACCTTTCATGCGAGTTTTTGGGTGTTTGCTCACAGCAGGTTCCCAGAGGAACATAGTAAAATCATCAGATCCTGAAACCAATCTTTCAGGAGCATTCCCTTTCAATTCACGAATCAGCCTGGGAGCTGCAACAGTAGAGATGAGGTGTTAGTAATTTGGATAGTAATTGTTAAACCATAGACGTCTGATAATACTGGATGGTGACTGTCAATAGCCCAATGATGAGAGTGACTGGTCTTCATAATAGGCCAGGGATTTTTGGACACACAGGTTAAAACCTTTATATAATTATTGGCCGATTCATGTGTTTATAATTATTGGTGACAGTGACTTCAATATGAAACCTGAATATATTGATTCAATGAACCCAGGGGCGGAATTGGGCCTGGCTATGATGGGCTTTAGCCCACCTTAATGACGATATTTGTACCTGAAAAATTATATGTGCACCCAAAATTAATATATTTTAAAATTTTCAATATTACCCTTAAATAAAATTATTAAATTGATTAAAATAAATGTATAGCTCATACAACATATTAATACAATATTAAAATGATTAAAATAAATATTTCTCTTTAAAATATATATATATATATATATATATATATATATATATATATATATATATATATATATATCTTTTTTAATCACAGAGGTAATAAGTTTATTTTTTTATTATTTTTTTCGAAAGTGTTTGCTAGTCCTAAGCGGTGCTCAGGTTGACTGGATTTCAATCTTCAAGAAACTACAAGTTCTCATGTTAATTACATAACATGTACTACTATTTTCAATAAAAATTTTAAATGAAAAAGAATTCATAAAATTATTATATTAAATAGTCCCTCCTAATTCTGGGAGGAGGAGGAGCTAGGCGGCTCTTGTGTGTGTATATATATATATTCGTTTTTTTAATACTTTATAACATATTTATTTAGTATTTTTTTTTTTTTCAAAAATTAATAGAAATGTCATATTTTATGTAAAAAAAGAAAGTAAGGACATATTTGTAATATGTGGGGTGTTGTTATGAATTATAACATTTTAAAAAAAGATTAATGGGGTGTACGTACAAAAGGGGTGTACATACGGTTTTTAAAGGGTGTAAAAACCGCCACTCTTTTTTTTTTTTAATATTAAGTTTTTTTAATAGTTCTATATACATCCCATTCAATTCTAAGTACACCCCAGTCCAATTATAATTCTAGCTTAACTTACCATATTTTTCCTTTATCTTAATAATAGTCCAATAACTTAAAATTTATGCATCAAACCTATTCAAGCCCATTGGATTTCTTTTACCAAGTTAAAAATCAAATTGGAAATTTTAACCCTTTAATAACTCAAAAATCAAATTGTAATAGAATATGTATTGAAGGATAATGTTCATTATGTCCCTTGACTAGATGTATTTTTTTTTTTTAATTTTAATTAATGAAAATTCTCTTGCATCGTCAAGATTCGCAATAAAAATGATTTTTTTTGTTATATATAGTATAAATTTTTATCTATATGAAATTATCCACATCCCACCCATAAAAAAAATTCTGGTTTTGCCCCTGAATGAACCATCTTGGAAATGTATATAAATGGAACTAAAATGGTATCTTCCACCACACCCCAAATCACTCATGCCAATGCTACTATTTTGATTGAAAAATATGAAATATAAGGGCCCATCCTGTAACGTTTTTCAAAGGGTGTTTTTGTTTTTGGATTACGAAAATAAAAATGAGAATGAAAACAGTGTTTTTGGTTTCAGTTTCGAAATCTAAATACGCGTCTGGTAGCAAATCTTGGAAGTTGTATTCCGAATATGAAAACGTAAAAAAACGCGTTCGGTAGGTTATCCAAAATATATCAAAAATTATAAAAAGTTGATTTTATTTAATTTTGTATTTTGGGTCAGTATTTGCAACTGACAGCACCAGGTGGCGCCACCGCAGCTCGGCCAAGTCAACGGTGCCGGTGAGGTCGTCGGGATGTGCGACGGCTAGGGCTGGTGGCGAGAAGGGCCGGCGGTGGCTAGATCAGCGGAAGGAAGAAGAAAAAGCTATCGGGGAAGAAGAAGAAGATGGTGGAGCAGTCGGCGCGTGAGGCTGAATCCAACGTCGTTCGGCAACGACACTACATGGGTTTTGTAGATCGGCCTCTGAGGATCCAATCTATGGTGGTCTCGGCCTCTGAAGAAGAAGAAGAAGAAGATTCAGACCAGAAGAAGATTTCGGCCAGAAGAAGAAGAGCAAGAAGAAAAGAAGAAGAAGAAGAAGATTCCGGCGAGAAGAAGAAGAAGAAGATGTCGAGCAAGAAGGAAGAAGAAGCTGTCGAGCAAAGAAGGAAGAAGAAAAAAAGAAAAAAAAATTAGTTTTTTATTTAGATTGAAAAACAAAACGAAAAACAAAATGAAAAACATCAAAAAGTTGTTTTGGAAATTTTTCACTTTTAACACTGATGTTGTTTTTGTTTTGCAAATAAAATGAAAAACAAAATGGAAAACGATAACGAATGCGTATTCGAAATTGGATTTGGAAAACAAAAACAAAAACAAAAACAGCCTTGTAAAACGATACAGGACAGGCCCTAAAATACCTTCTTCATTTCCTCAGGAGACGTTCCGGTGCGTAGAACATATTCAGTGCATAATGCAAGAGAATTAACCCAATGTCCATGACCCTAACATTAACATCATAAATACAAGATCATGAAACAAATTCAAAGCATCAACAAGTCAAGATAATGATTACGAACTATAAGATCATGATATACAATTTGGCAGCTAGTCATATGGCTTTATCTGAGCATTGAATTTTGGTTCCATGTATTGGTTTTGCAATCAGAAGATCTTGGTGGGATGCTTACATTGATTATGTTGAAACAATTGTTGACAGATTGTCATATTGGGGTTACAAACTGGTTGTACATTGCAGGAATAAATTGTAATAATCACTATCAGCACCCATTTTATCAACTCTACACCTTACAACACTCATGTCATTGTCTCACAAACCCTAACCCCTCTCTTTATCTCTCTCTATTGCAGACATTTTATTTGCATGAAAAAAAAAAAAAAAAAAAAGTGTTTCTGAAACAACCCTTTGATTTGTAATGTGATTTGGATGGTTTTGATGATGATTTTGTATACATCCCCAATGATGAAAAGTTTAGTAATCTGAAAATGTGCATGAAGGAGAACTGGTGGTGTCTGGTGCTCTCGAATTGAAAATCTGAAAGTTTACAAACACATTGTTCAAAGTTTTCTGCTTGAAGATTTCAAAGTTAGATTTGATGAAAAAGCTCTCGAATTGAAGCTTGAAACGATGTCGTACCAACACATTGTTCATCGGATGGGCGCCGGTGTGACTAACCGACCGGTCACGTCGCTGAATAGGTGGTGACGTGCTCAGGACATTGCTAAAGAACTTGTTTGTGTTGACATTAAGACTGTTAGATCGCTGACATACAAGCTTGACAACTTGACATTACTGAAGAACTTGTCTGTGTTGTGACCACTTCAAAATACCCACATGTTAAACGTCAAGTCCAGTTTCCACCACAAAAGCTCAGACTTTACCTTATCCTTTCCTCTGCAAAATTCAGAGAGAGAGAGAGAATGAGTGGAGAAGGGAAGGTGGTGTGTGTAACAGGAGCTTCTAAGAGCACTGTAATCCTATTTAAAACACATTAGATTGTTTTGATTTCAAGATGTTTTAAAGTTGTAAAATTTATGGAAAGTTCTTAACTTTTTTGTTGGGCTAATTTATCTGAAATTTTTTGGTTTTTTCTTAAGGCTGTTAGATTGCTGACATACAAGCTTCACAACTGGACATTGCTAAAGTACTTCTCTTTGTGTTAAATCACCACCTAAAACAACCCAGACCTGAACATCACATGTTAAAACTTAAGTGGATCAAGTCTTCACTCTTCACTTATCCTTTCCTCTGCAAAATTCACAGAGAGAGAGAAAATGGGTGGAGAAGGGAAAGTGGTGTGTGTAACAGGAGCTTCAGGTTACATAGCTTCATGGCTGGTCAAGCAATTACTCCAACTTGGTTACACTGTCAAAGCCACTGTTCGTGACCCAAGTCAGTGTTTTTCTTCTATATTTGTTAACTTTATAAGATTTGAAGCTATATCTCTTCATGTTCTATGATTCCAAATTTACGGTATTGAATTATTCTATTGATTATAAGTTCAATTTGTGTGTATGCCTCTAGATGATCCCAAGAAGACAGAACATTTACTTGCACTTGATGGGGCTAAAGAAAGACTTCATTTTTTCAAAGCAAGCTTGTTGGAAGAAGGATCTTTTGATTTTGCAGTTGATGGTTGTGATGGTGTTTTCCATACAGCCTCCCCTGTACTTTTCTCAACCAATGACCCTCAGGTTAGTGAGATCCCATATACTTTCTTTCTTTTATCTTTTTTGGCTTTCTAAATCACCTTTAAGTTATTGTATAATCCAAAAGTTTGAGCTTTTAGGTAATAATCTAGACACTCTAGCAGAAAAAGAATCCAAGAAGTGCTACAATGTGATGCAAATATGATATCATGTTCATTTTTTTTTTTCTTCATTTATAGAGTAGTTTACATAAAAGCTTAATCCTATGATTTTCCTTGCATTTCAGGTAGATATAGTTGATACCGCAGTAAAGGGAACACTTAATGTTCTTAAATCATGTGCCAAATCTCCTTCTGTCAAGAGAGTGATTTATACATCTTCTATAGCTGCTGTTATGTACAATGAAAAACCTATCACCTCCGATACTGTAGTCGATGAGACTTGGTTTTCTGATCCAGCAGTTTGCAAGAAAGCTAAGGTTCTGATAACATGCTAATATCAGAATTCATCTTAATCCTATAGTTAAATTCAATATATGTTAATCTTAATTCTGTTTTTCTCTTCACAGAAATGGTATGCACTTTCAAAAACCTTAGCTGAATCTGCTGCTTGGAAATTCACTGAAGAGAATGGAATCGACTTGGTTACATTGAATTCAGGATTAACCATCGGTACTCTCTTACAGCCGACTCTTAATATTTCTGTGGAGATCATTCTCAAACTTGTAAATGGTAAGATTTTCTATTAATGCTTTCTCTCAAATTTCTTCAATAATTTCTGCTGTTTCATTTAGTTTTTGCTTTTGAAGAACAATTGTGTTTGCTTTTGCTCTTAACATTTGAAAAGGCAATGCTTTAATTAGCTTCAATCTCATGATGATTTTGATGTTTTTTTGTATATGTTGTGATCATATAGCTTGGCTTGGTGATCAATAAGCAAATTGTACATATGTGACTTTTATGGATGGTTTGACAATTAACACTTGACACCATCTTTGTCTCGATCACAAAATTCGATAAGATTGTGATTTTTGAATGCAGGAGATCAATCATATCCTAGCCCTTACAAACTTGTTGATGTTAAAGATGTTTCACATGCACATATTCAAGCACTTGAGCTTCCTAGTGCTAGTGGCAGATATTGTATAGTTGAAAGTATTAGAAGCTCAACCGAAACTTTGAAGATTTTGCAAAAACTTTTCCCTACTCTGCACCTTCCGACAAAGTAAGTGATCATATTAAGCTATGGACATCACATATATAATTGCATCCAACAAACAATTATCTTTAGAGTTTGCTTTCATTACAAGGCATCAAGTTCTTTTTCAAACCATAAAGGTGTGTTTGTGGATTTGGGGCAGGTTGGAAGATAAGAAGCCAAATGAGCCAACTTACAAGGTATCCAGGGAGAGAGCAGAAAGTTTGGGCATCAACTTTATTTCTTGGGAGGTGAGTCTAAAGGACACCATTGAAAGCTTCAAGGAGAAGGGTTTCCTCACTTTCTGAAACAGGCTACTCACAAAGTGGTACTAAGAAACACAAATCATATGCTTATTGCCATGATTTGGTAAATCTTGTTGATATTTGAACATTGTTGATTGAAAATATCATTATTAATGCAGCATTGTATTGTTCACGTCAACTTTACATCCCGGAAATTAAAAACAACTAGAGATGCTCTTCCACAAAAACTATTTTATGGCAAATAATATTACAGGTGTTATATATTTGCAACACTTACTCATCTGACACAACACAGGTAGACTTAGAGCTATATCATTCCATAACCTCAGTATGGTAGAAAGGCGAACCCAAACTGTCAAAAATTCTATAAAATACCAACATTTCCCACAAACCACTCTGGACATAGGACACTCGTTCTCTATTTCCCGGTTCTTGTGCCGTTGAGTGTAGGAAAGTGTAATAAGGTATTGGCAGAGACGAACCAAACTGGTTGCTGTCGATGGATATTTGTGAAACTGCCGTCTCGTTTGAAATGTCAAACATATAATTTCACGTGTGCATCTTTGTTTATTCTGATTAGTCTATCCCATCCATAACTTCAAAACTCTATCCTTACCACCGGATGCAACTTTCTCACCATCTGGACTCCAATCAACAGCAAAGACCTTCCCAAAAGAAAATCACAGATTATTTACAAGCATATCAGGGAAGAAATGTATTTTAAATGACCCTAAGTTTAGAGTGGAAGCATACCTCATCTGCATGGCCTGGGAGGTCTTGTTTCAGCTTCTGTGTCCGGATATCCCAAACCTGAAAAATGTTGACAAACTTCAATTCAAAAAGCACAACATGCTCTTACGCTTTTTCTTATGGTCAAAAAGGGAACATTTGAAAACCATTTACAAGAAAATTATACTTGAAACTGCAAAATGTGTGCATTCTTTGTGGTAAGTAATGATACAAATGCAATCTGAAGCGAACAATCTTAACCAGTTACTAGGAAACTGTTTTGTAAAAATTACCTTCAGTGTGGAATCTTTGCTCCCACTTAGAAGAAGCCTACTGTCTGCAGACCAGCTGTAGAGTGAAGCATGTAACATCATCATCAACTGCACTAAATAAGTTAATGCAGATGGAATAACAATAACCAGAGATTAGCTCAAACCTTATCTGATAAACAGGCCCAACATGACCCCGAAAAGCAGCAACAAATTTCCCTGTCGCACCATTCCACAACTTGACAGACTTATCGAATGAGGCACTTGCTATCCATTGCCCATCCGGTGAGAAATAAACATGGTTTACAAGCTGTAATTAAGCAACATAGAGTTCAAGTCAATCTTTTGGCTTGAACGGTATATCTTACCAACAATAACATAGAAGAAGGGTGCTATATATGGCTACAAAAAGAAATAGATACCTGTTGATGACCTGTCATCCGAGTTTTTGGGTGTTTGCTCACAGCAGGTTCCCAAAGGAACATAGTAAAATCGTCAGATCCTGAAACCAATCTTTCAGGAGCATTCCCTTTCATTTTGTTATACCTCTCCAGAGCAACCTGAATAAATTGATTCAATTAACCATCTTGGAAATGTATGTAAATCGAACTTAAGTGATATCTTCCACCACACCCCAAATCACTTGTGCTAATGCTATCATTTGGATTGAAAAAAGAAAACAAATACCTTCTTCATTTCCTCAGGAGACGAATACTGTTTGCCAGTATGGTCAAAAGCTCCGGTGCGCAGAACATATTCAGTGCTCAATGCAAGAGAGTTAACCCAATGTCCATGACCCTAAAATTAACATCATAAATACAAGATCATGCAACGATTCAAAAGTAGAACAAATTCAAAGCATCAACCCGTCAAGATAATGATTACGAACTATAAGATCATGATATACAATGCAAATTTGCAGCTAGTCACATGAATGTTGCCTTCTTAGTTTTATAGATTACATGAAACATATATGTAGCTATTATTGATTTGGAAATGTAAAGGAGGAATTAACTAGAGAAGATTCTCAAAAATTATTACCTTCAATTCACGAATCAGCTTCCCTTGTGTTGTTTCCCAGACTTTTATAGTACAATCCTGGGAGCTGCAACAGTAGAGATGAGGTGTTAGTAATTTAGATAGTAGTTGTTAAACAACAGAAATCTGATAATACTGGATGGTGACTGTCAATAGCCCAATGATGCATTCACGGTCTTCATAGTTGACCAGGGAGTTTTTGGCCACACAGAAGTTAAAAGTTAAAACCTTTTTATATTTCCAAGTTTAGAAAAGATAACAAATGGATTAAAAATATGTAATTATGTATATCTATCAGAGTTTTAAGAGTATATTATATACCCCGTATATATCACTCCATCTCCACCCCATTTCACACAAGTCACAGCAAGAGTGTGTCCACTAAGGCAAATAACACTCTTCCTCAACGTAACATCCCATATCCGTGCATCACCATCTTTGCTAGAACTTACAAAACGACGGCAAGGAGCGTTCAGGTGAGCTGGTTCCCAAGAGATACCAGTAATCCATTTCTTGTGACCCTAAGACATAGCAGATTCCAAATATTAGTGTCCAAGAATATTTTGTTTAGAAGACAATGAAAGCACCAAACAGATTAACAGCATATTCAGTGAATATCTTCCAACTTCAAATAGGCAAATTGAAAATAAGAAACAAAGTGAATAACAGTTGCAATGATGTGGGACCATATTAGCTTGTTTTTTTACTCAATACAATCATCGATAGTGGGATGACTTTCTAGAATCCACCAAAACATACAATTCTAGTACTCAGATTTAATGATTCCTATAAGAAACCAAGCTGTATTATAGCATACAGCAATTAAATCTTGACAGGTTAAGAGACAAATAAGACTTACAGTGAGTGGATTGCCTGATGGCTTTCCCGTCTGCGGATCCCAACATAGAATCTCTCCAGCCTTGCTCCCACTTACAAGATGTTTACCATCAGGTGACCATGCTATACAAAGAACCCAATTCTTGTGTCCTGAAAATAGTGTAAAACGTTTGTTATTACAAAAAATGCAGTGGCAGTAAATGTGGGGAGTAAACACAAATTACGTTCAATAGCCCACCCTATAAAAAGTCACCCAAAAAAAGAATGTAAAGAACCAAGAAAGACCAAACTTTTAAACTTTAAATGTGGCGCCCAACAATCAACACATGTTCATAATCATTATAATTTATCAGATGTCGATATTGTCCAATTTCTTAAGATAATCAGTCTGTAGAAAAATTTGAAAGGATATAAATAAATTTTGGCAATTAAAAATACTACGACTAAATTATAAAAAAGACAGAATTTCAACCTGTACATGTGAACATTGGTGTCTGAGTGTTGAGGTCCCATATTCGGACAGTTGTATCACCCGAACCACTAGCCAACTGACGACCATCAGGACTGAAGGCTACTGAGAGTACAGCTTCTGTGTGACCTACAGTGTCAAAACAATGAATAGTTGTAAGAAGACCGGTTTTATTATCCTCAACATATGCTATTTCAGTTGATGAGTCAATCCAAAGACTAACAATAAACAACAAACTATCAAACATAGCACACACCAGCAATTGTTGCCGAACATCTATTAACCGGTCGAATCCTGAAAACAGCTTGCGCCTGATAAACTATCGACAACACCTTCTCCACAGAAACTGATAGAAGTTGTAGATACAACAAAATCAGGAACAAAAATTATTTTCTAACGAAAATCATATAAATTCCAAATATTTGAAGCTGAAATGTATAAAAGTCTCTGCTTTCTCAATTTTCAAACACTAAAAACAAAAACCTTTGTGCTTCTCTAAGTAAGTTCCAAGCGGCACAAGCAGCTCTTGATCAGTTATATAAAATGCATATGGTAACTTCTCCTCCTAAACAAAACCCAAAACACAAAATTAAAACAATCTTCAATCAAATCAAAAAATACCCTCCAAACATTCTCCATAAAAATAACAACTTGGACCTTAAATTCATCAAACAAGTCAAAACATGCAACAATAACAAAATCAAAACTTCATCAGTTTTGGATGTGCAAAACAACCAAAAGTACGCAAATTTCTCGAAAAGCAGAGCACTTACATTGCTGAGAAGCTTGTTGACGATTTGTTGAAGCTGCTGTGGACCTGCGTTTTGAGGGAGATACATGGGAGCTCCCAGAGGAGTCCCTTCTGGGTCTGTCAACAGACACATCACGTTGTTAGTCGTCTCCGTTTCCACCTCCATTTTCGTCTCTAGTGCTTGATTTCAACTGGGTTTGTTGTCTTTCTCTCTCTACAGAGTCTGTAGTCTGTACCAGCGTAAGAGAAAACGATGACCAAATTAGGGTTTTAGATGGGTTTTACAATTAAGAGAGGAGCGGGCGAGGTTTTTGGAGCGAATATAGTTGATGCATACGTGGCGCATTTTGTACCCTTTGATTAAAAAACTCAAAAACGGTCAACATTAGAAACAAAAGCCAGCGCCGTTTTGATATCAGTGTCTTTTGTGCTAACCAAACCGGGGTCGGTTAGCGTCGGTTAAGATTAGTTACTAACCGACCGACCCGGTTCACTTTAGCTAAACAAAGACAGTTAAAACTTAAAACCAAACCCAGTTCAGTGTTCATTCATAATCACTCAAAAAGTCAAAAAATTTCTCGACAAGTATCAGACAAGACAAGAACCCAGAACCCAGAAGCGAAACCCATGTCTGGTTTGAATTCTATGTACTTAATTTTGATTTTGACATTGACACTGCTGATAGCACATGCAGTAGTTTCATCGAAACTGGAAGCAATCGATGTTTTGCTTGATCGTTTGGATTCTCAACGCTCGTCTCCATCAGTTCAAGAGTCAGCAGCTAGAGCTGTCTTGAAAAGACTGCTTCCTGCGCATGTGAACAGCTTTGAATTCAAGATTGTCTCCAAGGTAACTCTTTTGGTTCTTCAAAAGTTTCTGTTTTTATTACTAAAAAGTTTTCATTTTTCAGTATTTAAGTTTTATTTTCTGCTTTGTTTCAACTGGGTTTGGTTCGGTTTTGTTAAAATGTGGTGTTATCTGTTTGGTTGCTGAGAAAATAATCAGAAAAGTATTTCATTTCATTGTACCAGCATAATCTGTTCGGTTCTGCTATGTTGTTTCATTTTTGTGTTTTTTGATCATTCAATGTTGAGCGTGATTTATCAATGCCGTTTTTTGTACTCTTTCCTTTGTTTTTATGCTTTTTGAACATGTTCTGTTTTGTTGCTAAAGAAAATTCAGAAGTAGCTGTTTTTTCCTATTATAACCGGGGACAGACAGAGAGTCTCCTGTCGATATGTTTCGCCATCATTCAATTATGAAGTTCACTTTGTTTACTGTTTGAGTTATTGCCTGATAAGATCTCAAGTCCTTTTCATTTGGTACGAAGTCATTGGTTATGTTTCATTTCTGGTCCCTCTGCCACTTTGTTATAAAAGTGATGGTAGAGAAAATTACAAGTATAGTTTTTAATTGCAATCTCTCTATGCATGGTGCAATTAACTATTTTCAAAGATTGAGTCCTTATTTTGCCGAATCTTTTAATCAACGATCGTGCATGGAATTGAAAACACTTGTTAGAAGCAGCATCATTCTCTATTTATGTTTTCGTGCACTCATGCATAGGTCTTGCTTAGAAAGGTGTTGTTGTAGCTTCATCTGTTTCTTTTGAACATAGCAAATGGTATACATATTTGTATGTCTCTTGTCATTGTAAATAACTAAATAATGACACTAACACTTTCGCTTTCATATATCAGGATGTTTGTGGGGGACACAGTTGCTTTTTGATAGAGAATTATATACAACCTAGCAAGAATGAGCCCGAGATAGTGTATGTAGAATTTTTTCTTGTTGGAAAGTAGAAGTGCATAATTTTTCTTTTTCAATTTTCAACCTTCTGCAAACTCGTTGCTTATGAATTTGTTAATCATCTCTGTAATGATATTAAATGGATTTTAAGCATCAACTTTTCCGAAATTCATCTTTCGATATTTTATGGGAAAACTTTTCATTACTTGCATATTAGATTAATTACGGTCATAAACATCATTCAACATGTACAAAGTGACTCTAAAACTCTTTCTATTTCCTTAATGAACTTTTGTAAACTTGTTTTCTGACAGAAATGTTAATATGTGTGTCTATAGGAGGTAAGATTTTTATTGTATTTTTAGTAGAAAAGGAATTGAAGTTTATGTTGCACATTGGTTAAATTTTTCTTTTAGGATTAAAGGAAGCACAGCAGTTGAAATCGCATCTGGCCTCCACTGGTATATCAAATATTGGTGTGGTGCTCATATTTCTTGGGACAAGACTGGTGGCATTCAGATAGCATCCATTCCCAACCCAGGATCACTGCCTCTTGTAAAAGATGAGGGTGTGATGATTCATCGACCAGTCCCATGGAACTATTACCAAAATGTTGTAACAGCCAGTTGTAAGTACCAAGTCTTAATCCCTCTCTTATACTTTGTGCATTTCATTATTCTTTTTCCCAGGTGTTATCCATCATCACTGCCAAGTTATTAAAGGTCCAATTTTGCTCATTTTTTATGGAACATAAAAGGAAAAAGCATGTGGGTTAAAGGCTCGATTCTTCCCATGGTACAGGAAAACTGAATAATAGAGAAGTCTAGATATATTTTGATTTCACTGCAGTCCATTTAACGGTTCTTATCTTACTATTGTGATAACATAAATAATTAAAAAAATGTATCCATCTTGATTTGTTTGAGATGCTTTGCTCGAAGTAAAAAGGCACAGCTACAATCACTTTATTTAAGATGATATCTTGTGGGGAAGTACGGAATTGTCTTTAATAACTGCCATTATCACATCCTTCCATGCAGATTCATATGTCTGGTGGGATTGGGAGAGATGGGAGAAAGAGATAGACTGGATGGCTCTGCAAGGGATTAATCTGCCTTTGGCATTCAATGGACAAGAAACCATTTGGCAGAAAGTTTTTATGGTGAATGAATCTTTATAAATCAACCAGTGTGTTTTTTTTTTTCCTCTAATTTTGATGCAAGCCATATAGAGTTCCCAAAGGTTTGATGTGGCTTTCATGTGATGAAATGCCATTTAACACCTAGCGTGTGTGGTACTGGATATATGTAGAGTCAACATCCGTATGTTGAGCTACAACTAATGCATGTGTGTACGCTCAGTTTTATGCCCTTAATACTTGTGCATTGTAGCTACAGTTTTATGCAATAGCAGGAGATAACAAGAACCTGCAAATATATATTGGTTTTTAAAGTTTGAACTTACACCTTTAACCCATTCAAAAATTGGTTTTGATTGCTAATTACTAACGTCGAATTAATTGTTAGAAGCCGCATTTTGAGTAAGATGTATCACTTCCATATTTACTGTCTAATATGTTTTCTTAATTAGTTTTATTTGACTGATTTTTGTATAGCAGAATTTTAACATTAGCATGGAAGATTTGAATGATTTCTTTGGTGGACCTGCCTTCCTTGCTTGGGCCCGCATGGGAAACTTACATGGGTGGGTAATTATACTGTCCCACCTGCTTTCTAGAGTATATGAACTGTGAATGAGAGAGTGATATGAAGTTACTAATGCTCTCGTTCACTTGTAACCGCCATTTTAATCATATTGCACATTTTCCCGTCATATAGAATCATCATTGTTGATAATGAGTTTTTTTATGCCAGCCCTTTTCTTTTAGGCGTTGCTAATTCATCTTAATGGATTCTACTTATTATGTGTGGAATGTATAATATTTACAGATGGGGTGGGCCGTTATCACAAAATTGGTTAAATCAGCAACTGATTTTGCAGAAACAAATACTATCTCGGATGCTAGAGTTGGGCATGACTCCAGGTAAAGAATTAGATAGAGAAATATACTAGTTATATATTTCGAGGTCAATTCCTTGATGCAGTTGATCAAACATAATGTCTTCGCTGTTGCAGTGCTACCATCATTCTCTGGGAATGTTCCAGCTGCCTTGAAGAAGATTTTTCCTTCTGCAAATATAACAAGACTTGGAGACTGGTATATCATTTCTTGTATATGTATATCAAAAAATTTCCCTTTTACATACGCTATGTAGTCTATATACATAGATTAAAGTTTTCAATTTCTTTGTTCTTATTAGGAACACTGTGGATCGTAATCCTCGTTGGTGCTGTACTTACCTACTTGATCCTACTGATCCCTTATTCATTGAAATTGGGGAGGCCTTTATTAGGCAACAAATTGCAGGTAAGCTTTATGCCTCTAATCGTTGGTGCTGTAGTTACTAAGAATCTTACTTTAATGACTTACACGGTTATGAACAGTACCTTCACTTTTTTATTATGTTCACCTTTTAACTTACTTTCAATGGTTCACTTTTGTTTGCAAATATTTCAGAATATGGAGATGTGACAGACATCTACAATTGGTATTGTCACTCATCTATATTTAAAATAATACACATCTTTCCCTTCTCTTTATTGTGTTCATAACCATTCTTGCTGAATTTTATCTTTAACGCAGTGACACATTCAATGAAAATTCTCCACCTACCAATGACCCAACATTCATTTCATCACTTGGAGCTGCTGTGTATAAAGCAATGTCCAAGGGTGATAAAGATGCTGTGTGGTTAATGCAAGTATGCACTTCATTTCTTCTCGAAGATATTATCTCCATAGAACTTATCCGTTAATCATATCTACATGAAAAGAGTTCTTTTGGTGCTCCATACTACATTGAATGATTTCAAGTTGATATTTCTATCATTGTGCAGGGTTGGCTCTTCTACTCGGACTCTGCTTTCTGGCAGCCACCCCAAATGGAAGTATGTATGATATTAATTTTCATCATCCTCTTACATTGAGGTACATATGCTAATGTGCTTAATTGTTAGTTAATTTCAAAAGTTTTGTTAGGCTTAAAACCAGTAATATCTTCAGGCACTTTTACACTCAGTTCCACTCGGGAAAATGATAGTTCTTGATCTATTTGCTGATGTCAAACCAATATGGAGGACTTCCTCTCAATTTTACGGCACCCCTTATGTCTGGTAATCACTGTTTCTTATGTCATTGACGATATCTTCGTCGTCAGCTCTTCTATCAAGCACATTTGCTACCTTATTCTTATGTTTGAATTCTGACGTTGGTTTTTTACTCTTTTAGTAATATGTTCAATTCTGATCAAATTTGTACATGTATCAGGTGTATGTTGCATAATTTTGGGGGAAATATTGAAATGTATGGCATACTGGATGCAATTTCTAACGGTCCAGTTGATGCTCGTATTAGTGAAAATTCAACCATGGTATGCTAAGGCTCTTATAAATTTATATATCTTTGATTTTTACTGCTCTATTTATTCACATAAGAGAACTTTGGTTGTGTAATATTATATAGTCAATGTTTTTTGGCCATTAGTTCTCTTACGCCAAAGGCAGGTTTCCTCGTGTAACTTCTTGTTAATGATCACACACAGGTCGGTGTTGGCATGTGCATGGAAGGAATAGAGCACAACCCAGTTGTTTATGAGTTAATGTCTGAAATGGCATTCCGCAATGAAAAAGTTCGAGTCCCGGTAATTGTTATTCGATACTTGAAATAGTTTTACAAGCATCGAGTTTTTTTATAGGCATCTTTGTTTGTTTTTTTTTTTCTTTTCTGGTTAGGATAAGCATATTATATATCAGCTATATGTGACGAAAACACCCTGCAGAAGTGCTGGTGTACTGCTGTGTTGAAGTCTTAAAAAGCAACAAGCTGTGTAACTGTTGATTATCGTAGATAGTTAACCATACAGTGTTCTCTTGTACATTTATATGAATAAAGCAATATATGATCGTATTTTAATTTTAATTCTTTTGTAGGAATGGCTGAAGACATATGCTCATAGGCGCTATGGTAAAGCAATTCCTCAAGTTGAGGCGGCTTGGGAAATTCTTTATCACACAGTTTACAATTGTACTGATGGGATCGCTGTATGTGTTTGAATTTATAAATTGTTTGTAAAAAGGAAAAATTATTGGAAGCGAAAGCTAGTGTAGACGGATGCTGCCTTTTGCGTTAATCCCTAACTAATATGGATTTGTCCCTGGTACAGGACCATAACACCGATTTCATAGTTAAATTTCCAGATTGGGACGCGTCACCAAAGTCTATATCTGGCATATCGAAGCAAAACCATCTGCTCCACACACTACCAGGATCGAGAAGATTCTTGTTTCAAGATACAAGCTCTAGCTTACCTCAGGCTCATCTGTGGTATTCTACCGAGGAGGTCGTTAATGCTTTAAAACTATTCCTTGATGCCGGAAATGATCTAGCTGGAAGTGCCACATATAGGTAAAATGTCAAACTCATATAATGATACAAGGTTGATATTCTCTTATACATGCTTACGATTTTCGACAGATACGACTTGGTGGACTTAACACGACAAGTATTGTCTAAGCTATCAAACCAAGTATATTTGGACGCGGTGATCGCTTTCCAAAGGAAGGATGCGAAAGCTTTGAATCATCACAGCCAAAAATTTCTCCAACTCATCAAGGATATCGATGTATTGCTTGCTTCTGATGATAATTTTCTACTCGGAACATGGCTTGAAAGTGCGAAAAAGTTGGCAGTAAATCCAAGTGAAATGAAGCAGGTAAGATCAGTTACTTCTTTCCCTTTTTTTCGTAGTGGTCCTCCTATGCGATGGGGAAGTTGATTTTCCTTACGATTTTTCTTCTTCAGTATGAGTGGAATGCAAGAACGCAAGTAACAATGTGGTATGATACGAACAAAACTATGCAGAGCCAGCTTCATGATTATGGTAATGTTACTTTACTGCTATCGTTATCATGTTATATTTGTATGAATCTTCATCGTTTCTGTAACATAAAGAGTCTTTCCTTGTGCAAATTAGCAAACAAATTTTGGAGTGGATTGCTCGAAGACTACTATCTTCCCCGAGCTTCGACCTATTTTAACCAATTGTCGAAAAACTTGAGAGACAATGAAAAGTTCAAGCTGGAGGAATGGAGGAAAGAGTGGATATCGTTTTCGAACAATTGGCAAGCAGCAACGAAACTCTACCCAGTCAAGGCCAGAGGAGACTCCCTTGCTATTTCAAAGGCATTGTATGGCAAGTATTTTGGTCATTAATCAAGTCAGTTCATCATAATAAATAAGAGATGATTCAAGTACTCTTGGTTGATCTCTAGGGTGTGTTTTCTATCTGCGTTTTACGTTTTCTAAGAGAACGCATTTGGTAAGCATTTCCGAAAAAACGCCCTATAGATACATAAAAGTGAAAACCAGTTTTAACCATTTTCATCAGTTGGCTTTTATTGAAAATTTTGTGAATTCAGAGAGACAACAATGTTCGAAGACATTACTGATTTTCGACACCAAACTAGTTTCTGAGGAGGGTTTTTTTCCTTCTTTTTTCCTCTGTACCCAGTACAACTTTGAATCGAATCGAGTATTGCTTCGTTCTTTCACCAACTAGCAACCATTGAATGGTAATGCCTAAAGTGAATTACTTCACTTCAAATCCAAAACCAGGCACCTCCATTAGCAGCAGCTTGCACTTTGGAGGGTAAATTCATCAACCCCCTTTAGCGTCTTTTTTCTATTTTCCGGCATTTATAGTTGTTCCCATCATCATGTTACCTTGCAGATATGGCTTCGATGGCTCGATCACTAGATCCGAATCCATCTGCCCCTCTGTCGTGGTCTTCTTTTCATCATCATCATCATCATCGTAGTCATAGTCATCATCGTGATCATCCTTAAGTTTAGGTCCATCTAGTCATAATATTGCCTCCGGAAGGCCAAGCTTGCCACTAAGATACAATTGTGTAGGGATATCACATTTGTGCAGACTTGACGACACTGCCTCTGTCTGTGTCAAAGTCAATGCTAACAAGGGCTCTAGCAAAAAGTTTTGATTCTGATTCTCACTATCTCTTTCTTTTTCCTTATTCATTTTCTCTACTAATGTCTTTCCAGTATCTATACCTGTAAACAAAATTTGTAGTGAGACATCAAAACCATACACACAACAATGGACACAAAAAGCCATCTATATATATATTACCTGCAAGGTATCCACCATGGACGTAGCCATTAAATTTTTCACTTGTATGTTCACCGGTAAAGAATATACGTCCAACCGGGGCCTGTCAAATACGCATCAAAGATGTGTTAATATCTACTTTCTTGGAATGCCAATATGATATTCCATGAGACGAGTACAAAATAATGTACCTTAATACTATTAACAACTTGATTATCGGAGATGATGGGGTAGTTGCTGTAGCTGCCACGTTGGAATCTATTGTTCCACCAGCGGGGCACAAGAATATCGGTAGCGTTTGGTATGCTGGGCCCAAAGATGTCCCTGAGTACTTCCATGGCCTCTTCCAGTGTCTCCTCGTCGGATTGAGCCTCTACACGTTTCGATTCGCCATTGGTCAACGTCACAACAAGGATATTGGAACCAGGGTATGCATTCTCCATGTGCTGATGACATTGAAACAGATCAGCAGACAGCTTGGATGGCTACTCTTAAAAAGATGATTAATAATAATAATTGATAAATATATCACTCTATAAAATATATGTATTTTATGTGTCATGATGCAAAAGTAAAGAATCTACAAAGATATAATAAAAATTCATAGAAAAGATGGAGTCAGCAAGATCCAACAATGCCTCCACATTCCACAAGAAGCCAAGTACATGATCATTTATATATAATTTATCATCCCCTAATCAAGCAAACAAATTGATTAAGATTTCATTAAACATTTTTTTAAAAATCTCCCTATAAGAATAAACAATGGGTGAGATAATTATTTATACAATAGTGCAACTAATGCTCAGACAGCTCTAGGTCACTGACAACAACATCAGATACATCAAGCCCAATAATGCAAGAGATTTTTTTAGTTGTTTATCTTAACAGGAAAAAGGTTAAAACTTTGATCACATCATATATATAGACCGGTCACAAATATAATTTGTGCGTGCAGTAATTGTGTATAAACTCATTGAGCAGTATTTGCCGTATCAAACAAAAAGAACATAATCATCGGTGATGATTCTACTGTATATCAATATAATATACATGACGCAACATTTAATATGGTTCGTGAAAAATAAACTATAAAAAAGTTGAAGAGTTTCATTATAACGTGAATGTAAATATATCATTAGAACGAGACATAAAATTGAAATCTCCTTGTGTGATAGAAAACTATTAACTAAATAATTCAATATTAAAAGACATTGTAGAGAGACTAACATAATATATTCAGTTGTTGTATTAAAATAAAATTTATAAAAAGATCAAACTTGGTTGGCAACACAAACTTAAAAAATGAAAAACCAACCTGCCAAAACGTGTAATAGCCTCGCCGCTCGTGGGCATAGATGAAAAACTCTTTTTCAGGACCACATGGCCAGAACTTATATGGAAACTTCAAGAAGATCTTCGTGTACACCATTACATCACACTTCTCTATGGCCTCTGTTTTCCATCTCTGCTTCATTGGTTTTTTTTTTTTTAATTAGATACTTGAAATATGTGTACTCACGAAGTACAAAACTAGAATATGATCGAGAAGTATAATGAAGAATCAATAGACTAATTGTTTAACAACAAACCTATCTTCTTACACATTATGATATGGACCATGTGCACAGATTAGATCTTAATTTTACAGTTTTACATTGCATAACATTCTTTTGACATTACATTTTGAATCACAAAAGATCAACAATTTTAACCATATTTGTGGCTTATGTAACGAGCTACACATGTATCGTGGTAAGATCACAATGGAAGACGCATGAAACATCATACTACCTACCTTTGTTTCATTATTTTCCAGGAAAATTTAACAACAAAAGAAAAAAGGAAAAAAAAAACAAAGAGTTGTCACTATATAAAAATCCAAATTGCCATTTTTTGGACGCTACCAAGTACCAACAAACAATGAAAAAGAAAATCCACCAAACAAAGAGAATCCAATCAATGATTTAGTGATTCTATGGACTATTATTCAAAAAAAAAAAAAAAAAAAAAAAAACAAGAAAAGTGATTCTATGGACTACAAAAAAAGAATCCTGTGGATCCTCCTCCCATTGTATTTGCATATATTTAAAAGAAACTAAAAGACAACCTCGAGAACTTATATGCTCTTCGTCATCTAACAGTAAATAACATTCAATAAGTAGGAGGAGGGAGGCCTAACACTATCTATCTACCATAAAAGTCTGACTTGTTTTACTTCACAATGTATTTAATATTTGTGGGGCAGACTGTTCTAAATGGAGCATCTCCTACTCTCCTAGTCCTCCTATCCTATCTATATAACATAGGGAGCCATTGCCTAGGATTTGTCCTTTGTAGGTTCCACTATGTTTATTAGTTTATACACCAAATAATTTAACCTACATTGAAAGGTCAACACCTCCCTCCCAATCAATGCCCCCCAAAAAAGAAATGGTAAAGTAAAACATCCAAACATATGATTTCCTTTACCTTCCTGTACCTTCTGAAGACCCCAAATAATGATTTATCGCTTTCGATCATTGAATTGACACTAATTGTATAACATTATTAAAATGAGATAATTAGTAGAAGAGACGTACGGGCAAGGGTGGTTTGAAGGAGATGAGATCACTCTGTAGAACACCAATGCTAGCAGACAAAATCACATAATTAGCTTCGTAAACGCAACCATCCTCTGTTTTCACTACTACTACGCCGTTTCTCGAGTGTTGTATTTCTCTAACAACCTGTCACAAATCCATGGGGGACAACGACAACCAAATCATTCATACATACTATATTAAAAAATTAGTGAAATTTTTTTGACTTCGATGAAACTCATTATATAAATTATCGATTGTTTAGATCCTCCCCCCACCCCCCCCACCACACAATAATTTTCCTTTCATGAAAGGAGAGGACCCTTATGATTTTCCCAACTATTTTTTATTTATTTATAGCAAATGGTTAAGTATATCTGAGCAGTCAAACCAAGGAAATGTGTGCAAATTCAGAATTCAGAGGCAGGAAATGGGAAAAGATTTATTGAGAGAGAATCTATGCAGGAGTTAAGAGGTTTACATAGAGCCCATGACCTCCATTAATGGTAGACTTGGTAATCTATTTAACAAAGAAAATAAAAATAAAAAGAAATCAAAGTAAACGGTTGAGGCAAACAGGTCCATTGATTTCTGATCTTCTGGTTAGCAAAATGAAGTAGTGTGAAACATTTATTACAACGACCAAACACTATTAAATGGGGAGAAAATGACAAGACTCCCGATTTGCATGTCCTCATTTGAATGAGGCATCTGATATGACATCTCACCTCTTTGTTATTGTTCTTTGGTCACCATGGACAGTAGTATATGCAAGGTGGTGGTGGTGCAATATTGCAAACAAGGAATTTGGGTCCTACTGTTAACTGTTTTGATCAAAGTTTTTAAGAAAAAAATTATAACAAGAAGATTTGATTCATGGATTATGATGATTGAAATTAAAAAAGATGTCAATGAATCAAATTGTGAGACCCCAACCAGGGGCCCCTCTCCTCATGCCTCAACTCAACTCAAACAGTTTCTTTCATTGCTCAGCTTCATTGAAACTGTATGCATATTATAAGTAACAGAGTTTTGAATCTCTTTGTGTAAAAACAAAAACAAAAACAAAAACAAAAAACAAGATAAAATATGAACCCAGAAAACAGTAGTTGACTCCAGATGATTAAGAGAGAAGGTGTATCTATCTAGCACTAGCAGATATATTATAATAAAACAATAGAGAAATGTATAAAAAATGAATTCATTAATATAAAAAAAAAACGTCATTATCTGCAAACTCCCAAAGGTGGGTCAATCAATCTCAACAATGAAAGAAACCAGTGTAGAAACAGAGTTTGAGATTTTTTATATTTTATATTCTTATTATTTTGCATACTTTTTTTCTCATCTTTCTCTTTTCCCTTTATTCAACTAACTCTGCCCCTTTGTTTTCAATCCCATGATTGGGTGATAATTTAAGCGAAACAGACATATCATGTAGAGAGCAAAAAAAAAAAAGAACAAACAAAGAAGAGAGAAACAAAATCAAAATCAAAATCAACAACAAAAAGATTATTATTTATTCTACCTTGTTGAGCTGTAGACGACTGTCCATGATTTTACCATCAGAGGTAAAAAGAAACTCCTCTGCCATTTTATGAAGCAAATGCACATACCCTCTCTCATCTGCCACCAGAAACTCTCTCTCCCCAAAATCAACATATGTTGATATTGGCTCAACCTCTGTTTATCAATAAAGTAACAGAATTCACAACCCAGAAAAACAAATTTTCTCAGCAGCCAAACAGATAAATAAATAAAACTCACCAGCCATTTCAAAATCATGGAGTATGAAGTCAATGGCAAGCTCTATAGGCGTCTTGGGTGCTCTAAAAAAAACATAAACACAATCAAATGAATCTTTTTAATCACAAGAAAGAAAGAAAATCCAAAATGAGCTTCAAAAATAAAAATAAAAAACTCACGAATGATGTTCTGATGTGACATTGATGGAGTCATCATTATCTTCTAAGTTTTTCAGATTTTGAATCGCTGAGTCAACCGCTTTCTTGTACGAGTCAGCTGCAACTCCACTCGGGAAAATCTTCCCACTAAAAAATTGTAAAATCAAACAAAAAAACAAAAGAATGGATCAAAAACAGAGTTTCACTAAATCATTTCAAAATCCAACGAGAAAGAAAAAAAAAAATCAATCATTCAAAGAGTTGGTTGGATGGATTTGAAAAGAAAGTTTGATGTATTGATGTTACAGTCAAAAGAAAAAAATGTTCCTGAATTTAGACACACAAAAGGACCAGGATAACTTGACATGATTTTTAAACGTGACACTAAAAAACAAAATAACAGATACAGAAAAACGGAAAAAAACAGAGAGAGAGTTTTCAAATAACGAACCTGCGATCGTAGATGTTGTATCGGGCATTGCTATAGTCCGAAAAGCAAGTTCGGAGCCCCGACTGAGAGGCAAGCTCCCAAACCGGATTCGCCTCCTTTCCACCGACTCCAGCAATCCAACCGGCACCGAGCTCCGCCGACACGCCTCCGAACCGCTCATTCCGGATCCTCCCTCCAATCCGATCCGACGCCTCCAGAATCACCAAATCTTCGACTCCGTTCTCCGCCAATACCTTCGCCGCCGAAATGCCTGCCACCACCACCGCCACAACAATAACAACAAAAAATAAAACAGACGTCAATCACAACCGATAACAACGACGTAACAAAACGACTCCGTTTCGCATAAAAAATAAATTGATTGATTGATTTATGGCGGGAGTGAGTGAGTGAGTAGGTGAATGTACCGGAGACGCCGGCGCCGATGACGATGACGGAGGAGCGACGACGAGAGGACTCCATCAAAAGCGGAGAGGAAAATAAATTAATTACAAAAAACCGTTATTACGTGCGTTTAAGCGGTGATTGTGTTAAGAGTGCGTGACTTCTCTTTGACGAAGAGGAGCCAGAAATAGCGGGAGGAGTCGGTTTTTATAGCCGATTTTTTTTCCTTTTTTTTTTTTTATATATAAACAGGGGCACTTTCGGGATTTCAACAATGGTACACATACCAAATTCGATAGATTTTGAATTGCTGTGGCTGTCATTTGCTTCTCTCGGATGGCAATGGCGGGATGTTCATCCCTGATCCGTTTAAAATATATATCATCATCCCCGATTATAAATGAGTATGGTGCATTTGGATAATTCTTGAATTGAGGTAGAGATATCCATCCCCGTTATGTCTATATCCGTATTCGATGAAAAATTATATAAATTTTTATAGTTTACAAGAAAAATAATATAACTAAAATGTGTAATTGTACATCTTATCGTATTTAAAAGGAGAAACAAATACATCCAATAAAATTCAAATAACATAAATTCAATGAATACTATAATGACATCCATCCCCGCTTCGTGTATAAAATAATAGTATATTAGTATCCATCCTTTTTTTTAAAAGGAACGGATTCTTACAGATATATGTACCTGTTGATATTTTTGCTGGAGATTTTTTTTTTAACCGTTACAAATAATTTGGATTTCAAATCCATAATTTCAATGAGGTAGACATGAAAAGCATATCATTGAGTCAATTTCATCTTATCCTTTATGTACCACATCTGCTAGTGATGACTTGAACATGGAAGTCATTTGGTCCAAAATAATTTAGTGCGGCCATGTCGCATATGCTAAATAAGTTAGGTTGAAATTTTGTACAAGTTGTGCTACTATACAAGTGATTACAAGACTCGAACACGAATCATTAACGTGGGCCAAGAGAAAACAATCATTTACTAACACTGTGTTTGGATTGATAGAAAAGAAAGGAAAAGAAATGATAAGTTAGAAAGGAAAAAAAAAAAAAAAAGAGAAAGGGGAGGAAAGGATAATGCTTGTAGTGATGGTTATTTATATGGTTATGAATGGAAAGGAAAGAAAACAAATGAGGTTAGTTTTGGAATATTGAAAAAATCCATTAACTTTTAATTCATTTCCCTCATTTTCCGTCTAATTTTAGAGATAAACCAAATTGGATAAAAAATAAATTAAATTAAATTAAATTAAAATATATATATATATATATATTCCCTTTCTTACCCTTCTTATCCTTTTATTTCCTTCTTATTTAATAATTCAAATAAGAAATAAGAAATCGACAAATTTCCTTTTGTTTTTTATTTTCTCTCATATTCCATTAAACCAAACAAAGTGAAACAAAAATATATATTTTAGTATAAGATAAATTCAAGGAAAATAGACTTAATTTGAATTACCTTTATGAACCAAAAATAAAGCAAAGAAAGCATAGTTGACATTGAATTCAAAATATACCAACTAGGGGAATCTAGGCTTCTTTTTTTTTTTTTTTTTTTTTAACAAATTAAGTACAATTTGATATAGTTCTTGTAATAAATTTGGATTCCTAATTGGGCACGTTGGGTATGCTAACATATAATATTATGTTTGTTATTGCTCTCCTGTTCAACACATTAGAAAGCAAAGTTGTGCAATGCAACTATGCAAGTACTTAGAAATTGCTTAGTCGGCAAATCATGCCATTTCACTATTTTTCCCATTTTTTTCACAATTTTTTTTTTCTGATAATGAACAAAACATGAGTACTTATATATAGCACCAATCTTTTGAAACATTATATTATTTCACGTTACTAAACTCAATCGAAGAGTGTCCTCGTCAACGGTAGGGTTCGAGTCCCATCATATGGATAGTTTTCAATATCTTCTAATAGCGAAAATAGATATCGAGTCAGCATATATTGACCGATACAAAAAACATAGGTTAAGGGGCAATTTAGGAAATTCAATTAGTGGCAAATTGTCTTATTTGGATAAGGATTTTACAAATGGGGTGACAAATGTATCCTCCTACTGTCCATGTTGTGACAGTCACAATAGCAAAAGATGGCCACACACGGCACGTGCGAAGTTGAATCCACACGTGTGAGAGATCTATTAGGCGGCTAGTACAAACTAGTTTGTTTACTGCAAAATGTGACTGTGAGTGACAGCTATATCGGAAGTCTCTGATTGTGTGGTGGTCATACATTGTCAACTCTCTGACTGTGTGGTGGTCAACGGTCAATATTCAATCGGAAGTCTCTCATTAGTGTTGTCATTCCAGGAATGGCAACAGACTGTCATGATTCTAAAACCCTTTAGAAAACCAAGTTGGATTTTGGCCCCAAAATAATCTAGGTTCGGGGTAGTCGTCGATTTGGCATTATCAATTGATAAATATTATAATTTGGATTATTTTTTTTCCCACTATGATTTTGCAACAAAAAAAAAAGTAGCATGGTTATGAATTTTCATTACAGATGATAGTTACAAAACCCATTCAGATAATTTGATTGTAAATTAATTGACTCTTTTATCTGGATTGAAATCGACAATTGATTAATTGATTTATTTTTGCCATGTTATTTGTTGCATTAATGATTCAGAGATCATGTACATTTACTCTTAGCAAAACGATTGTGCACATTTCGTATTTCGCAGTTCGTATTTCACATCTCTAACATATGTGTTGTATTATGAATTGTAATCATAGATCCCATAATAATTTTCAAATATTTATCTACAGTTGATATGATAATTGATTTGTTGTATCATAATTAGTATTATTCATGATTATGATAGAATAATCATGGTTTTTAAATGATGATCAAAACATGATTCTAACTTTAAACACCCCCACGAAGACTCATCATTGGCCCTCTAAATAAGAACTTCTCACTCTATTTTAGAGAAATTATATTATTCATTTAGCTTGGGTTGAAAATGGGTCATTGTCACAAGCTTCATATATATGTGTAGTAAAAATTCTCAATTGTCTTGTCATAAGAATGATTTTGTTCAAGATAAAGTTGAGTAAGGTAATACTTGAAAAAAATGAAATAATGACATGCATGTGGAGATCACAATTAGTGGTATGATTTGAAACCTCCTTTATCTAAATATATCAACTTTCACAACTTTCTAAGGTCATGATGAATGAACATTCATAATAAGTCATGCAAAATCCCCTAGGACCCCTACCATACAAATTATATAAATCATCAACAATAACAAATAAGTTATCTAAAAAAAAAAAAAAATTTAAAATTACTTGATAGATGCATACATAGTTGATAATTCAAATTTAAATTTTGTAAAAATCAATGTATCATGTTATGAAATAAAGTTTATATATTGATTGAATGTTTATTCATTTTGATTCCGTCATTTATATTAATTTATCCATATAACCCCATAAATGAATATAAAGAAAAATAAATATGTGCACATTCATTTTGAATGATTGTTTATTTTCATCTTTGTATTTGTGACGAGTGTTCAAGTTTTACCTTATTTATAAAAGCAGCTATCCGAACTAGGATAATATTACTAAATCTTATCTAATTCCGATAGGTCTCAAAATCAGTTAATGTTCATTCTATGCTCTATATTCACTGATTAGTTTGCATTGACATATGATAAACTTTATTTTATAATTCTAAACTTGATCTAATTCAATGTTTTTATAATTATTAATTATAACAAAGTTATATAAAGATATGGATGAAAAAGCAAGAGAATTGAAAAAAAATAAAAAGGTTAGATCCAAGAAAAATGGGGTGTATACACAAGCCGACTTTTTAAAAAATAAAAATAAAAAAAGTTAACATTTTTAGGTCACTTAACTTGAACTATTGGCATGTCATATTTTAGTAGAGATGGTTGTACACCTCTCTTTCACACCTTGTGGTTAGTGATTCAAATCCCACCATACGCATTTTACAAGTATGTGTGGGGAGTTTTCTCCCAATTTGTGTGAGCAACCCTCTTTTCGGTTGTAAGAGTTGTAGTCCATATATAACCTCTCCCCAATAATGAGAGTAGTATTCTGGACCATGTTTGTATAGTCTAATTAATCTCATAAGGTCGTGGCAATAATTGTATTTAAAAAATAAATAAATAAATATAAAAATAAAAATAAAAAACAAAATAAATTGAATTAAATTAAATAATAAATAAAAAACCAATATTATTAATTTATTATGGTTGGGCCGCCTGACACATGATTTGATAACAAAACGTGCGTGTGCACGTGTCGATCATCTGACGGAAAATGACCTCAACTAAACCAAGTGTACGATGTTCCCGTGATCCTCCTCAACTTTGTTTGGTTCAACGGCCAGCCAATTGGTGTGAAACATCAAGGCGGTGAGTGGGTCCTCCTTTTTATGATGATATCAGAAGTTCAGAACCTAGTCAGCTTTTGTAATTATCCTACCCATTATTTAGAAATTATGACAATATTGAAAAAAAGAATATAAAGTAAAAACACTTTATTTTTTTAAGAAATTAAAATTATTACTAATTAGTAATTTACACCTTTTTTTTTTAAAGTAATTATTACTAAATAAGTAAATAACACTGATTTTAATCAAATTTTAGTTATAAAAAAAAATACAATGTTTAAGTTTTTTAAAAATTAGTTGTTATCATAATTATTTATCATTAGTTGAGCAGGTAATGCACTAACTTTTTTTTTCTGTCATTAAAAAAAAGAATGTCGAAAGACCTTTCTATTATTGTTAATATGTTTATTTTTAAAAAATAATATTGTCTGAAAACAAGTAATTTTACATTTATACTCATGTTAAATTAAAAAAGTAATTTAACATTTATATTCTTATGCAAACAAAGTTCAATTTAACAAAACAAAAAATGCATCAAAGAATATAATTCTGTATATTCTGCAAACAAAGTTCAAGTTTAATTTATTATAAAAAAAAAATCCAAGTTATTTTGCATGTTGTCTACATTTTCGATGTATATATTGAGGAAACTATTTTTATTTTATTTTTTTGTTTCCTAGATCATATGCATTGGAAACCAAATTAATAAAAAAAAGGATATTAATTTTTATTTTTATTTTTGTAATAGGTTTATGAATTATATGCATTAGTCTCTATGAGAAGTGATTAGGTTTTTTTTTTTTTTTTACTTTCTAAAAGCCGTTTAAAATAATAAATATGTTAAAAGAAAGATCTTTACACCATATCAAATTAAGATGAATTTGGAAATATATTTTTTGGGGAGGATAGACTTGGAAGAAAATATTTTAATTGTAATTCAGTTATTTGAAATTAAGTTAAAAGTCATGATTTCTTACTTTATTTTTTTAAGTTGTTTTTTGATATTTTTAAGTTGTTTGACCATTTAAAAAAAACAAAACAAAACAACTTAATGAATTCAATTCAAACCCATTAAATTTTAAGTGGAAAAAAACAAACGACTCTTAACTATTTCAGCCATGTTAATAATTTTAAAATTCAATAAATCCTTGTAAACCCACTTAAGTGTATATATATATATATTAAAGTCTTTTCTTATGTGATGTTAAGTGAAGTGGGCGTAGTGAGAGTAATTATTCAGATAACACTGATAATTGTGTGTTTGATCTCAACAAATTATGGCATTTTCATTGTTCACACTTGTAGAGGAATTTGAGAATTATTCCATAGAAATATTTTTGCACAACTTGAAGATATATAACAGTTGGTATCCAATATGGATATAATCCTATGAACAATAACAACTAAGAATATTACTGTAATAATAATAATAATAATAATAATAATAATAATAATAATAATAATAATAATAATAATATACTTGGTTGTAGTGTTTTTCAAATTTGACTTTCTGAAATAGCATTTTGAAAACCACACAATTAACATTTTATTTATTTTTAGTAAAGATATTTTTTTTATTTTTAGTAAAGATATATTCTACAAAACTCACAAACATGTTTCCAAATGATAATATTAGATAATAACAATTTTATACTCTTTAAATTTCAAATAATTCTAATTGTAAGTAAAATGGCTTTTTTTTTTTTTTTTTTTTTGAAGGAAACAGAGAAATTACAAGCAACCATGACGATCAGCTGCAACCAAAGAACTAACACACGGAGGAAATTCCTCCAACTAAAACATGTCATCAACGCAGGAGATATCGTTTTTAGCTAAACCATGGGTTACTTGATTAACCAATCTGGGAACGAAATTAACAGAGAAACAACTAACCTGCTCTAATAAGGCATGAATATCAGCAATGTAAACACCCGCATCAGAGCAGAGGGGTTTCCTGCTATTTATCCAACCAACAACTACCTCAGCATCGGAATCAATTCTACACGGGGTTAACCCCCCCTTGATTAGATAATTTGTATGGATACTAAGTTCATGTAAAAACAAAAAATTTATTCTTAAAGGGTTCCCTAAATATACACATTAACTTTTTTTTCATATTAAAAATATCATAAGAATATAATTCAGAACCTTTATCATATTTTATTTAGTTCTTGAAAACTTGATATCGCTATTAGGAATATTTTTACGAGAATTAAGAAAATGTCACTTCTCGAAGTGGTCATGATTGATAATAGACCAAACAAAACCATTATAAGCTTTTTAATAACTTCAAAAAAGAAAATATAGGAAGCAACAAGAAAACATATTTGTACGTCATATTTTAGTAGAACTAGTAGTGCACCTCCCTTTCACATTAGTGGTGAGGGTTTCAAACCCCACCATGCGTATTTTACAAGTATGTATAGAGAGTTTTCTTTCCGGGTTATGGGAGTAGTTATCTTCCGTTATAGGAGTAGTTATCCTGACTGTACATGTATTGTTTAATCTCAGTAAGTCCCGACAGTCCTATTGTAATATTTAAAATAAAATAAAATAAAATAAACATATGTGATTACATTGAATAATAATAATAATAATTTTTTTAAAAATGGAATCAAAACAGTTCCATTCTCCAATTCTTGATTCTACACTAGAAAGCACCAAATTATGCTTTGGTTCAAAGAGGCATTATTGGGGTGCTTGGAAAAGGAGAAAATTTGAAGAACAAATTTTCCAACTTGTCAAGAAAGTGGAGAACATGAACAAAGAAAGAGAGATGCATAGTTGGTTGTAATTGACAGAGAAACTGCTATAGCATATGCTTCAAAGATTGAATGCAATAATAATGGTAGTTGAGGGAAACAAAGGAATATAATAAAAGAAGTCAATTTATTGATGTTCTTAAATTCCATACCAAACTAGTTTTATTCTTCTTTATTGAAAATTATGATCTAATCTTAGAAAGTCTTCAATGTACCGAGATAAGTATCACATTTAAAATATTCCTTCTTTGTTATCTCAATTACTGTCTCAATTGGTAAACAGATGAATCATTTAAATATGATAACGTGATATGTTCGTTCTATTAAAGATTTTATCCTGAAATTTAAAAAGTGTAAAAACTAATAGTAATTATACAATACGAAGAAAATTTGGATTTTGTGGGTTCTTGTTTTGAGTTTGGTTAAAGAAATGTAAACTTGTATTAGAAGTCTCTGACTTTTTGGGGTATGCAATGATTGTTTTCTCTTTGGAAGAACATATTTTTGATGATTGAAGGGAAGTTTTTGACCTCCAACAAAATGCATTTTAGTCATATTCCACCATGTATATAAAAAGTTAAAAACTTTACTTTCAAGTTCAAATTTTACAACTATGAAAAAAATAATGATTGATTTGAGTTAATTAGAAGACTTTTAAAGCCCTTTTAATTGGTGAAACTTTTGAGAGTATGAACAAAACATCTAAATAATTTTGGTTGAATGTTCTAAATTTGAGCACAATTGTATTGTTGAAGACAATGGGAAAACAAAAAATCAAAGAGATTGATATTGTTGAATAAACCAATTCATTTGTACATCTAACAAAGTGGATATGAATGAGACCCCCAATAAAAAATTTCTAGTCTTGTCAAGTGACTTTTACCAAATCACTACTATCATGTTCTGATATTTGTTTCAGAAGAAGTAGGGTTGAGTTGGGTTGAGTTGATTATTGGCCGCAAAAATTTACCAAGTCCAAATTAAAAATTACCCTCCACTTCTCTAGTTCTAAAAAGCCAAAAAAAAATAAAATTGATTCAACATGTTTTTATCATCATAACTTCTTGATGGCTCCACTCCATTAGAAGCTTCTTGCTTTGGCAACGGAGGTCAACTTCCCATACGTTTCTTTCACTTAAAAGATCTTGGAGCTTCACAGTAAAAAGTGCTTTCACTTGAATGATTTTGGGTTTGAATTTTTTTTTCTTCCTGTTTTTGAATACTCTTGTACTTGTGCAATTCCTTTCACACATTGTTTCTTATCCATATAATTGCATTTGAACTTGAAAGTCTTTTATTTATTTTTTATTTATTTTATTTTAAATTTATTAAACATAGACAAAGATTCCCACCTATGACCTAACTAGGGATGGCAATGGATCGGATTGGGTATGGATAACCCAATATCCATCATTGCATCCGTTTGAGATATATATCTCTATCCACGCATCCATCCCCATTTCTAAGTGAGCATGACGGATTCGGATAATCCGCTAATTAAGATAAAGATATCCATCCCTGCTCCGCTTATATTCGTATCCGATGAAAAAACTTTAAATTTTTATAATTTACAAGAGAAAAATGTAACTAACATATGTAACAGTATATTTTATCCTATTTAAAGAGAAACAAATACATCCAATAAAATTCAAATATAAAAATTAATAATAACTAATATAATTAGAATTAACAATTACATAATAAATTTATATATTTTTAAAATATTAAAATCTATAATGGATCCGGACGGGGATGGATATTCATAGACGATATCCAACCCCATCCCCGAAAATAAAATGGATATTAGGATGACATCTATCCATGCTCCATCCCCGGAATAATAGAATCCATCCTCATTTTAAATAGAGCGGATTCTCATGAAATGGATATCCATATCCATTGATAATTTTGTCATCCCTAGACCTAACTAAACTTTTATATGTGCAAGGTTAAAGTTGCAATTTGTAGTAAACGAAAAATAAAATTGAAAAAGTGAATAAAAATTTTATTTGCAACTATAAAATATTGGGGTTAGCTGATATAAATTTATATAAAAATAAAAATTTCATTTCATCAAGACATGAAAATGTGTACAATTTTTGTTAATGTGATGAAAGATAAAAGCTATGCATAAATTACAGTACAAAATCTTGGAATACACTGAGAACAAAGAATACATTCATGCTCTATATTTATTAGAGTAAACTTTTGGTTTACATCACCCTTTTACATTACCTTTTTTTCTAACTGCTTTCGAAGGTTTTTCGGGAAGAGGCGCGCACAATTGCCAGAAACAAAGTTCGTATTTTTTGTGCACGTAAGCAAAATTACATGGCGAAATTGAACAAGACATGGCGGCATTCTTCAATGTTGAGGCGTAGCGTAAGAAAAGTTACCTTACCGAGAACTTAAGACAACCTGCATGAGTTTAGTTCAACTATTAATCTGGAAAGGTATAAGCACAGCAGACATCAGTTTTTTTTCTTTCTAATTTTGTTTCAATCTTTTCTGTAAAACACAACCAAAAAGTTTACGAATTTCATTCCATTCTGTTTTTCTCCACTTTATTTTATGGAAAGAGAATCAAACAGGATGTCAAATGACTATTATTCAAACTGTTGAGATCCCACCAGAAGGAAATAGAATTTTATCCAGACTTGATTACTCAATTAATCAGCATAGAGTTACACATTTCAAGCTCTAATGCACTATGCATGATTTTATATCGATCTACAGTAATTACCTTCCTTCCTCGACGAGGTTACAAGCAAAGCGAGCAATAAGTCTTTCAGAGTGATCACAAGCCAGCAAAACTTCTTTTCAAGCTCTTCCCGAGGTTGCTCGCTTGCTCATCTTCTATACCCGAATTATACTAGCATCCAATCATCCTTGTACCTATAAGAAGACAAATTCATTCATCACGAATAACGATTACTAAATGTGTCATCAAAATAAGCCTCTACAGGTTTATAACTTCTGCAAGTCCCCAATGAGCAAATAAATATGATTATCACGAAAAGGTAACTGGTTCAGTGGTGCTAATACGACGATTGACAATAACAAATTAATTGTAGTGAAGTCGTTGTATGAAGGATCCTTATAGACCAGCAAATAAATACAGTTACGAGAATGTAGAAGATAATGCAACTATGCAAGATACCTGGATTATCCTTCATACTAATCATCTTCTTTTCCAGAAGTTGAGCAACCTCAACCATGCCTTGGGCGTTGTAGGCTTGCATCATAGTAGCAAAGGTGATATTGTCGGGAATGCAATGTCTCTCTTCCATTTCCAAAAACAACTCACCCATCTTTTCTATATTACCAGCCTTACCATAGGCACTGATGATGCAGTTGAAGAACGGTGTATCAAGTATTACATCGGAATTCTCTACCTGCCTTAAAATTGAATCAATCATCTTTATAAGCCCAGCTTTACTGTAAGAATTGACAAGAGAGCAATAAGTAATAGAGTTAGGCTTCATCCCTTGATGCTTCATCTTCTTGAAGTATTCATCCATCTTTTCAAAATTCCTGGCCCTTCCAAATATCTCAATGACAATATTATATGTGACAACAGTAGGTTGGAAAAACCTATTTTCCATGAATTCCATAACAGATTTCATCTTCTCATACATGCCCGCTCTGCCATAAGATTTGATTAGGATATTGAATGTCTTAATGTCAGCCTTCACTCCCATAAGCTGAAATTCATCGTACCATTTCTCCATTTTCTCAATCTGTCCGCTATTCCCATAAGCGGAAACCACAGAATTCAATGTGAAAATATCTGGAAGGCAGCTGCCACTTTCGACCATACCAGTCAAGGATCTCTCCATTTCTTCAAACATTTTAGCCTTACCATATCCATCAATAATCGTATTGTATGTGACAGTGCTACATTCAATTCCCAAATAAGACATCTCAGCAAGCACTCTTCCAATCATATCAAACCGATGAAATTTAGAGCAACAATCTATGAGAACGGAATATGTATACACATCAGGTTTGCAGTCATAGACCAATTTCATATCATCAACAGTAGAAAACGCTTTTTCAAACAGGCCACTTTGCCCATAAGCACTTACAAGAGCAGTGTAAACATCAATAGTTGGTCTAAGCCCCTCAGACAACATGACCTCAAACAGCAAGCTTGCTTGCTCAGGTTGCCTGCACTTGCCAAGCATCATTAAAAGCTTTGTATATGTTTGGCATCTTGGTTCATACCAATGCTGCTGACGAAGAAGTCCAAAAATCTATCACACGAAACAGCTTCTTTTATCACAATGTAATCAAAGATTTCTCCACAAGTAATCAACTACATCCAACACTTAAAAACACATACAAAAACTTCATATTGATTAAACCAACCCAAAAAAAGTAAACACATTAACCTCCCACAAAGACATTACAAATGAGCATTGTCTATGGTGAAACAAGACAAGTAACCAACACAATGTAATTGAAGATTTTTCCACAAGCAATCAACCACACCAACACTTAAAAACACATACAAAACTTTATATAAACTAAACCAACCCAAAGACGTAAACACATTAACCTACATGACACCCACAAAGACATTACAAATGAGCATTGTCTATGGTGAAACAAGACAACCCTATAAAAACTGAAATAGCTTCTTATTATATCACAAAGAGCCTCTAAAATAAGTAACCAACACAATGTAATTGAAGATTTTTCCACAAGCAATGAACCACACCAACACTTAAAAACACATTCAAAACTTCATATAAACTAAACCAACCAAGAAAAGCAAACACAGTAACATATATGAAACTCACATAGACATTACAAATGAGCATTGCCTGTGACAAAACAAGACAACCCCAGAAAAATTGAAATAGCTTCTTATATCACAAAGAGCCTCTAAAGCAAATAAATAACTATCATATAAACTAAACCAACCCAGAATAGAAAACACAGTAACATACATGAAACTCACATAGACATTAAAAATGAGCATTGTTTGTGACAAATTAAGACAACCCCACAAAAAATTAGGAGAAAAAACTCAATAAAAAACAAACCTTGAGAGCAAGTTCCCATTTTTTCTCTTTTGTTGCTTCTTCAAGAGCCTCCAAAACAGCTTTAGGCCACAATTTCCTGTACTTCTTGGAATTCACTTTGTTTTCAATGTTTTTAATGGACAATTCAGTTCTCAATATCCTGGACAAGTTCTTCTTCGGCTCTCTCTGGAGCCCCGTCTGCTGGCTCGGGGCGGGGATCCGTTTCGATGAATGGATTATAAAAATCGGTTCTTTGTGGAGTTTTGGGTGGCGGGTGGTGCTAGGTGGTGCGGAGATTGATGTGGAGAGGCGCATTTTAGTGATGACAAGTGGGTTCTGCTAAACTGCGCCGGTTGTGGTGGTGGGGAGGTGGACGCGGCGGTTTATGGCGCGACGTAAGTTAGTGGACGAAATGGCGTGGTGATACGGTGGCGCTGGAGGTGGAGGATATGTTTGATTTGATGGGCCGATACTGGGCCAATGTTTGGTTTTTAATGGACTTTTTTATGGGCCTTGTACAGTTTGTTATTATTTTTTTAAAATAATAATAATTTTAAATTGTACAATTATTTTTATTGAATAATACTACTTTGGCCAAATTTGGTGTCCAAATCTGATGATGTGGCAATACTCTAATCTATTCGCTTAAATCATGCAAATATAATGCAATTTAAACAAATAGATTAGAGTGTTGCCACATCATTTGGACACCAGATTTGAACACCAAATTTAGACAAAGTAACATTATTATTATTTTATAACTAATAAAAATCTCTCCAAATATATATATATTTTTAATGCATGTGAAAGGAAAAACATAATCAATGTATTCAATTTTTATTTTATTTTTCAAATTTAGACTACATGGTAACTTGATTTTTGCTGACCTTTTTGATTTAATGAGATAGGACCCCTTAACTTGGAATTATTCCACTCAATTGAAAGACCACCCACAAACAATTTGCAAACTATACCAACTATTGGAGGTACCGACCAAATATTGATAGCAATTCCACACCATTTTTATTGACAATTTGACATTATAAAATACCCCAAATACAGATACAACGACTCAAATTTAAGACACCGTCAGACTAGATGAGTGTTTTTTATTATCATTTTACATTGTGCGGTGGTTATGTTATATTCATATTCGTTCAATAGAATTTTATAACGTATAGTTTCATATATAAAATCAAACTCATAAATACGATTCGAATTTACGCTTTCTCTAATGTGTGTGAAAGAAATTTATTAATGAATCACCTCGAGTCCTTGATTTTACGTTATCTCCTCCCAAGTTGTTTTATTTTGACAATTTATCATACCAAATTACCAACTCTAATTAAAGTCCAGTTTGAAGCTATTTTCTCATATTTTAGACAAGTAGCCGGAACAAGTCTAAAGAGAGAGAGGGAGATAGATTATTGTGATTAATCACAAAAATCAGGGGTATAATTGGTATTTTGCAGACAAAGCCAACCAATGATGACAAATGAACCCTAAGCGACCGGTACTACCGATCAACACGCGGCGAACATTTCACACATTTTTAGACTTTACGCGGCTTATTCTACCAACTTGAATAAATGTTTATTTGCATCAAAACCCCTACACATCCATTTATTTATTTATTAAATAAAGTTTTTTTTTTTATTTCATCTATTTTGTTTGTTGAATACTTTAATATAAATTTGTTTCTCTACCTTTCTATGTATATTCGATTCAAATTAACTTTAAGTTAGAATGGAGTTCCCGACTAATAGGTTATCACTATACCATATACGATTTTAAATAACACTATACAATAAGGAATTGATTAGTCATTGAAACAATTAACATCTATTAAAAAAGTGATTGATTTTAGTCAAATATTGAACCTTAAAAATCAAAGATGACAACTTCTTGAAAAAAGCAATACAAGTCCTCAATCCAACAAGAAATATTCAAACTCTTTTCATACCTTTGACTCCACAAACACAACATGTTTAGTTCCAAGTTCCAACCAACGATTGATGGAGGAGGAAAAGGACGATGATTAGTGGACTAGTATTATACATATCGAACTTCATTCACACACGAAATGTTAGAATAAAAGAGAAATAATGGGCATAAAATGAAATAAACCTTTATACAAGTACACAACTGCAAAACAACCTTAACCTACCTAAAAATAATAATAATTTGCAAAACGTGACCTCCTCATATGAGAAAACGTGAAAAACCTAAGAAAGGCATGTGTTTATATTCCACGTTTAGACAAACCTTTTCTTCTCAAAATCTTTCTTTTTTTCATCATTTCATGGGCTGCTCTCTCCTTTGGGACGTCTTCTAACACCTTTTCTTTGTTTCTGCCTCTCTCTCTCCCTTTCTCTCCTTCTCTTCCAAGAAAGTTTTTTTGTTGAGAGAGAAAAGAGGGAGAGATTTTTATTATTGATATTATTATGGGGAAGTATGCGGAGATTTTGGATGCTGGGGTGAGGATAGCGGCGAGGTTTCACTCCAAATGCCCACAAACGGGTCGGATGTATTACCACCCACCACCGGCCAACCACGACGGCGACGGAGATCTCCTCCGTCACGACGGGAGCGGAGGCAGAAATGTGTTGGGTGTGCCCACCAGCAACAACAATAACCGGATGGCGGGAGCGGCTAAGGGTGGTGTTGATGTGAAAGAGTTCATTTTTTATTCTTCCGTTTGATATTGGAAAAATAAATTAATGATTGAATTCTCATGAAATGGAAAAAAAAATTTAAAAATAATGGAATTTTTCTATGGTTTTAGTTATTTTTATTTTTACTTTTCTCTTAATTTGCTTAGTGTTTTTTTCCGATGAAAGTTATCTTTTTTTTAACTATTACATTAAATTCGGGTTTTGATAAGGGACACACTAACCATGTGCAAGTTCATCATATAAGATAGATCGTATGTGCAAGTTTGTCGTATAAGATAGATCGTGTGGACCACGGTCCAATTCATACAAGATGTTTATGTCTAGGTCATGTGATTTATTGTTCAAGTGGGCAATTCGCTGTTTAGGTTACATAACCTATTGATAGATCATCTAGATCGGGTTATTTGTTAGAGCAACTCCAATGTTGGATACCAAATTTTACATCAATTTGGTGTTAAAAAAGCATATTTAGGGAATATACTTATATCAAAAAAAAAAATCCACTCAAAAAGAGCATCTTTAAAGAAAATTCCCTCACTTAATCTTTAAAATTATTATAAAAGTTTAACATTAATAAATGTATAATTAATAAGTAGATTAAGTATGTATATCAATATTATTATAATTAAGTATGAGATGGTTAAATTAGGAATTTTAAAAAGTTTATATAGTATGATGTGACGTTTAAAATATATAAAATAAAAAAAAAATGTTTTGGTGTATCTAAAGTTACACAACAAATTTGGTGTGTTGTTGTAGCTACGCCAAAAATTTGATTTTAAGGAGGTGTGAATTGATGTATTTGTTGGATTCGATTTTTACACCAATTTGATGTTTTGGTGTCTTCATTGGAGTTGCTCTTAATTCCCATTAGGTTACATTTTAGGTTGCGTGATAATTGATAAATTAATTGCACTTAGATTTCAAAATCTTGATCCCAATGAAATTGATGGAGTGACAAGAATTAATAGAGTGTTTTTGCAACAATTTAATCTAATTCTCCATTATTATATGGGGGAATTGTACAAACATCTCTCGAGATTTGATAAAATTAGATGGATATGGCAGTTTTGGCCATATACACACAAACTTCCCTCAACATTTAAAAATTGTTGCACAAACATTCCCTACCGTTAGATGGATTTGTTAGTCAATGTTCAAATGTGTAAGAATTCTAAAATACCCTATATTTTTATTTTAAATAAACTAAAAAAAAATTAAAATATGATAAAAAATATATATTTAAAAAAACTTTTAGAAAACATAAATATATCTTAAATCTTAAATTTAGAAATAAAAATTCATCTTCAAAAAAAAAATGTGCAATTCCCCCTTATTTTAAATAAATTTAAAATTTAAAATTTATTTATTATTAAATTGTTTAAAAAACTATTTTTTTAATTGTAAAGATGCATTTTTTTTTTCTAGGTTTCAGATTTAAGATTCATTAATGTTTTCTAAAATATATATATTTTTTATTATTATTATCTTATTTTTTAATTTTTTAGTTTATTTAAAAAAAAAAAAGGTATTTGATACTTTTTACACTTTTAATCATTGACTAACGGATTCATCTAACAGTAGAGGATATTTGTATAACAATTTTCAAATGTTGAGGAAAATTTGTGTGTATATAGTCAAAACTATCATATCCGTATAATTTTATCAAACCTCAAGGAATGTTTGTGCAATTCCCCCTTATTATATATGTTTTAGCTGTAAACGGCTGTAAGGAAAAGTAAATAAGAAGAATATTTCTTTGAAGAAAAAAATAACACTAATTTCAATAAAATTAATTTGATTCCATAGATACAATGTATCCAATCAGATCTACAGTGGATCTATAATCTTAATTATATATTGAAGTTAGTTGACCAAATTAATGAAATAATAATTAATTATATTGCAAAAACAATAAAAATAGAAAAAAAAATAAAATTAGAAATAATTGAATCTAACATTTAACATAGAAAAAAAAAAAAAAAAAAAATCATGTGGATCTCCGTCAACCAACCATTACCAAAATCTTGCTAGATTATTTGATCTGCCTCTCGGTTTCTTTTTATTTTTTCCACAAATTTCTAAAAGATTCAGCGAACTTAGCTACAATAGCTATAAATATTGTCTTTTTCTGTTTTGAACCGTCCAAATTGGTGTAATTTTCCTTCGACTTTAATTGTTAGATCCCACTTATTTTGACGTTGGTTGGTTTTTTTTTTTTTTTTTTCTCATCAAATTATTAATCTGTTACCTGTAATTTTAATATGGTTCATATTAGATCATGTTCAATGTCTAAAGTTTTTGATTCATCAAAATGGTTATGTCGTGAGCTAGTTTCAAATAAATAAATACCGTTTTATTACCACTTCACGCTTCAACGAGTGTGACATGAACCTCGATACAAACCCACAACCTCATTAATATGAATATAAGAAGCTTATACGGAAGAGAAAAACTAAATACAGTTGTAATTAATACAAAGGTAATTCTATTATTAATCGAAACGATAACACAACAGGACGAAATAACAAGCAACAAATTATTCTAACATAGGAAATGAATCATATTGAAACAGAGACACCACAACATTGAAAGAAATTGCCCAAACAAACAACAAAGTTAGAACAGATTGGAAGGAAACTGAGTACAGAGAAAGAAAGCAACAAGAAGAATCGGAAAAATATAAATATCCTAGGTCGGTCATATACCAATTTATAAAGTACATTTCTACTGGTCAACATCCTTAGGGCGGATTTGGTAAACGGTTTTCATTTTCTCATATTATTGACCGTCTGAGAGTGGCTTCCGGACCAAGAAGAAATACATTGGCGTGAAAATCTCTTTCCTGAAAGAATACGTTAATGTTGTCAAATTTTCATACCACCAGCCAATGTCTGTTTATGTAAGATGTGATTCAATTTATATAAGATGACATATTTTCTATATCTAGAAATTTCCCGACTTTTCTTTTATCACTGAGCTCTAACTAGAGACAACTGTCGGAAGGATTTGAACCCACGATCTCTTGGTTAGAAAGCGGATCTTTTATCTCTCAACCCACCACTTGGTCTTAGGGTTTTATAGATAGTGAAAATTAAAAGACCATTAATTTATTAAGTTCAATAAGGATCTGTGAAGGAAGTCGATATGTATGAATAAAGAAAACTGACCTTCCGCCTTCAACCAACCCTTCGGCAGCCTTCTCGAGAAAATCTTGAACCCTTTGACTTCCCTTCGGGGCTAGTCCAACGTATTCTAGAAACTTGACCTATAAAGAGGAAAAACGTACAATCAATAATTTGAAACTACTAGAAACGCAGAATTGACAGGAGATGCAGTATATACCAATTTCGAATAACCAAGTTATTCGCGAATATGGTTTTCCTATAATAACGTAACAGGAACACAGCAGCATTTAAACAATCTTACCAGGTTTCTAGTACAGAAACGTCCAACAGCTGTTAGGCGGAAGGTACTCAGTGAGAAGTGATTTGTATCCAAAGGCATGTACCATGTGACAGGTGACTCCGTGGCAAGATCCTTCTCCCATATGACCTTCATGGACAAAATAAATTATCCATCATACAGTCCAAATGTTTATTCCATTGAAAATTTATTAAAACTAATTTATAGTTAAAATGTTTTTTTTAAGAAAAAAATGGTTTTCATTTGAAAAAAAAGAAAGAAAGAGGATAATGTGCAACTCACCTCAAAACCAGCTTGTTTCAGAGCATCAAGGCATTGTCTGCTAAACCTGATGTCTGGAAGGCCATCCCCAATCTCAATTTCTGCCTGTGTAAGTTGAACTTAATTACATTCATAATCATATCGATCAGACTATCAAGCAAAAATTATATGATTACCAGCCATATTTTTCTTTAGATCATAAGATTTATACCTTAATCCTTTGATGTTCTTTATTTTGAGGATCGAAAGAATCAGTCATGCACCATTCGTATGCAGCAAAACATTGGCCGGGCTTTAATACTCTGTAGATCTCTTTGTAGCATCCATACTGTCCAGAACATAACCCAAGTTAAACAACCAGAAGAAAATGTGAAGACACATGGAAGGAAGCTGATATGCCATATTAGCAGAGGCAATAAAGTTGGGTGGAGAAAATTAATATGGATATACCGCATCTGGTGCATGGCAGGTAGCTTCAATTGCATATATTGCATCGAAACTGTTGTCAGGAAACGGCATTTTCATAAAGTCAGCCTGCATTATTAAAAAAAAAAAAGTAATGATGAAGCCCGTCACTGTAAAGTATAAACCATCTAATTGTAAAACATTTCCTTAACAAGTATCAAGGATTTTACTTAATAGAACAAAGAAAGATAATGGAGAAGCATGGAAAAGGACTTGACAATATATGGACAAGCTTGGCCAAGAATACTACCAACCTTTACAAAGTCGCAGGTCTTGTCAACTCCAACAATGCGGTTTAGTTCCTGTGAGGCAACAGAATCTTGTAATCTCAAAGACAATCTAATAAAATTTTAAGCAGTTTAAAAAAAAAAGGCTATAAGTGATTGGAAATCCATAGAGCTAATAAAGTCAACACTCAGGGATTGGTAGCAACACAAATATTGAAGCAAACAAGTAATAGTGCTTCAAATACTTGTCATATTGTGATTAGAGAAAGTATTTACCTTTCCTCTTGTTATCTGATATTCATTGTTGTTCAACCCAGTAACTGATGTTGAGCTGCAAAAATCATGCAGGGTTTAGTGCCCTTTCTTAGAAACAACTTTTCTAAATAAAACAAAAAGAAACGCTGAAAAACATCATTATGCTACATTTGGTTCTTAGATCCCACTTTAATAGAGATTAAAAAAAAAAAAATGCTATAAGAGTCAGATGTCAGTCAAAACAGTGATATCAAGGTTTCATCCTTAATAATTCCAATATCTATAAAAGGTATGTAGCATCAAATTTAACCCTATAAACAACTAAAACCAAATGAAATTTCCTTTTGAAAATACTTTATTACCCAACCGAATTTACAATATTATTAGTTGAGGCCAACTGTACATGCAGTATTCATCAAGAGAAAAAGGCAAAATCAAATCCTATGTAAAAGAACCAAATAATAATGAGAAATAACCTGAATCGAGCAATTTCTCTTAGTGGTCCACCAATTCCACATCCTACATCCAAAACCTATTTTGACACAAGTAAAACCTTATTTCAAATTTCATACCAAATGAAAGATGATAATAGCTATTAAATTTTTCCATATTGTATAAGAGTACACAAACCTTCTGCCCAGGTTTAAGGCCAAGTTGTAAAGCAAGGAAGTGCTCATGTCTCTTGATACTCTCCTTAAGAGACTCTCCTTTCCATCTGAAACCATAAAATTATGTTCACGATAGTTTATCAGCACCAGGTGCAAAAGCAACCATGTCGCATCAAACTAGCATAAACTTCAGAAGAAAAGAGAGGGTCACCTGTGTGCAAAATGGAAAGACTCCCCCCAACCAAACTCATAAAAGCTGGTAGAAAGATCATAATACTTGTTAACCTGAAATCCAAATCAAGCAATTAGATGTTGCTGTATGGATGGGCAATCAAGCTTCCATGTACATAGGAAATCAACAAGCTAATCACACTCGAGAAACAGAGGAACAACATCGAAAGAGGGAGAATCAACCAGCTTTATGGTCAAAGAAGTTGCTGGACAGGGCATTTTTATCTATAAATTCAAAAAACTTTCCAGTGCCATAGTTTAATAGGCAATCCTTTGCCAGCCCAAAATTAACTAATAACTACTATAGTTTGAGTACAACTTGTATGCTTCAAACACAGTTGACAAGAAGACACCTAATCATGAAAATATTATGAGACAATAATGAAACTGAATTCTAGCAACACAGTTGACAGGCAGTTGACCCCTAATCATGTCATAGCAAATAATATAGTAAATCTTTAAGAGCAAAAGCTCGTAATGACAACTAAATTTGTATCTCAGAGAAAGACAGACACCTAAAAGAAATTCAAAGCCAGATTTTTTTCACTGGCAGGAAATAGAAAAATACACCTGCATGGCAGGTGATATATATTAAGTTGGACAATGTTGAAGCAAAGGTTGTTCCATTTCAACTCTTCTTACCATATCAGTGTAGTTAGCTTTTCTCTCTTCTTCTTCCCCTCCAGTGCAGCCATGATACTTCTCATACCTGCATCATTTAGCTCAAACTTTTACCAAAAATTTGAAATCCAACTAAAATTCATGAGGCAGAAAAACTCAAACTACCATGTATGATGTATCCCATGCCAGGATATCTAGGAACTTCTCTCAAAAAAATTAACTCAAATCATTAATCAGCGTAGATAAATCATTCATGCAATGCAGCTACTTGGTTGGGCATATCTCACTCAATCCCCAACATGTTTTTATATATATTTAAACAAGAATAAGAAAATTTCAAAATTGGGCAAATCAAAATGTTTAGAATAATTTATATTAAAAGCAAGAGAAACAATTTTTCTCTCCTAGGCACACATTTTAAGCATAATTATAGCACAATAATACACATCACCACACTTTTTCCAAGTGTATTATTATGATTTAAGTTATGTTGCTTACATGGAAAAATTGTGGTGATGTGTATTATTATGGTATAAGTATGTCTAAAATGTGTACCTTGGCAAGAGAAATGATGTAGAATTTCAAATCTGAAAAACTCCTCCCCTTAATAAATGCTGCCTGGTGAGAATTATTATTGTTTAACAGAGATCTGATGACCCCATGTTCAACTAACACAAAACATAAGTCAAGAATGTTAGGTCAACATAATGAACATGGCATATTTATTTAAAGACTGCAATTTATTATGAACACTGTTTTTTTTCAGACCCCACACTACAGGAGATAGTATTTGATAAGCAAAGTTTTCGTCATTTTGTATAATTGTTGTGTCACAACTCTAGTGAAGTGGATATCATCCACCAACTAACCAACACATGCCTAGTTTAGTAACAAAGAAACACAACAACGATCACTGATTCACTAATTTTCTGCTTCTTTTGTAGTTTATTTTATTTTATTTCTTTGAGCTAGTTTGATCTAACGAGAAACATTCAAATAATCGACGACAGAGACAATTAAAATACCAAATATATAAATATATATATATGAGAATCAAAGTGAATCTACAAAATCAATGCATGCACCAAAAATTAAAAAATTAAAAAGCACTTTTGTTGAAATGAGATTTCAAACAAACATCATCATCATCGAAAAGAAGGGAAAAAAAAAAAAAAAGGAAAGTTTCAACGTACTGTTCGACTGCGGAGAGAACTTCGTCCTTCTCGATCTTCCCGCCAACACCGGAAGCCAGATCCAACGCGCCGGCCTTCGACATTCTAACGACTATCCCGATCTGAAAAAAAAAAAAAAAAAAAACAGCAACAGCATCAGAATCAGAATCAATTCCAAAACAAAACAAAACAAAAACTGTATCGGATTCTCAAACGGAAAAAGTTTTTGTAACTGTTTTCGAAAACAGAAAATAAAAATGCGAATGAGATTCGACTTACGTGAAAAATGAGAAAAAGATACAGAGAGAGAATCTGCCAAGGAGAGCTCCGGAGACGGATATTTTATCAGTGGCCGAAGTGGAGAGATATATAATGATTCATGAGAGACTGTATATTTATCGATTACCAAACAAAAAAATAATAATTAAAAATTTAAAAAAAAAAATTCTATTATTTATTAGTGATTAGACTTTAGAGACAAATATTCTCTCTCCTGAGATTTTTTTTTTAATAAATCTTGATAAAACTTATTATAAATAGTAAAACCAAAAAAATAAAAAATAAAAAAATAAAAAAAATACCGCACAACTAAACCAGATCCAGCGATGAAGACTCATTTTATACAGCAAAGAAATTGTGAGTTTGAGCAATGAATCATTGAATCTGTTTAAATAAAGAATTCTAGAAACTATAAGAAGGTTCTTATTTAATTATAAAATTATTGTAATTATAAGAGATTTGATGGATTAAGTTAATTGAGATATTCAAAGAATTTGTTTTTCAACTATTTCAAATTTAGAAAGAAAAAAAGTGTATTAATAGAATATTAATAATGTCGTTTAGTATTTTTTTATTATTATTCAAAATTACGTGTATTTATGATGATAAATGAAGAAAAATTGTAGGTGGCTTTAAATAGATTAAGAAAATCCTTTTGAGTTTGAGTAAAGTTGGCGGGACCAGACAGCACATTACAAAGTGTCGTTTTCCTTAAACGCAACGTGGGGTTAAGATTTTCAATGTTTCTCACGGCATATCTCATTTTCAATCATTATACGAGCGTAGGTATTCGGTTCACACATTAAAATTTCATTAAATGTAGATGTCAATGGCATGGAAAAAATATATATATAAAATAAAAACCAAAAATTAAGTGTAAGAATATTTATATATATATATATTATAATAATGAGTAATGCAACTTTGTCCAAATTTGGTGTCCAAATCTGGTGCCCAAATGACGTGGCAACACTCTTGTCCATTCATTTAAATTGTATTTGATTTGATTGATTTAAATGAATAGACGAGAGTGTTGCCACGTCATTTGGGCATCAGATTTGGGCACCAAATTTGGGCAAAATAACATTACTCTATAATAATTTGGGGTTTTATGGGAGATAGGGAGAGACTCAAACCCACAACCTCGTGATGTGTAGGGATAGCAACAGGTTGAGTTCGGAGGAATTCCAGTAAATCCAAACCTGCACCCGTAAAAATTTTCATCTCCTAATTAATAATTATTTTCATCTCTCGGAATTCTCAATTATAAAAATATTTATATTCGGTTCTTTAGCTCAGGTGTTTTTTTAATTAAAATTTATTTTTTCTAATTAATAAGTTAGAGTTTTGGATTTTTTATTTATAATTTTACTTTAGTATTTTGTTATTTTTTTATGAATTTATTTTCCGATTGCAATTTATTATTTCTAGTGTTATATTATACTTTATAAAGTATCGTTTTAACCAAATTATTTGATAATTTTAGGTTACAATGTCAAATAATTATAAATCAAAGCCACCAAAAAAAAAAAAAAAAAAAAAAAACCTATAATCAATCATCGGGTGGGAGTGGATCAAATTCTCTATGTAATGTCAGAGATGGGGGTTCAAGTTTGTCTTCTTCAACTCAAAGATTTGAAATTGAGAATGTTGACACTCCATCGGATATTAATACTTCCTATTATGAACGTGATTTTGGATTACATCGTAAGACAAAGCTTAAATAATGCTTATTTTTATATACATTTTTTTTTTCAAAGGAATAAAAAACAATGCATTTTTAAAGGTAATACTCATTGTGTCCATTTATCTAGCTAGGTGTATTTTTTTTTTTTCAATTAATGAAATTTTCTAGTACCGTCAAAGTTCACTTTATATATATAGTTTTGTTTTAGTCCACCCTAGTAAAAAATCATGGGTACGCCCCTCACCCGCGAACCTGCCAACCAATGCGGGTTCACAAGTGGGTGCTTCACCCGCGGGTTACCCACAAACCCGCAAACCTATGATTTGTCACTTGTAAATTCCCATATGTAATCAAGAGCGGACATATAGGTGGGCTGACCTGGGCTATAGCCGGGTCAGCATTTTGCAAAATATATATATATATTTATTTATTTATATAAAATTAAATGTATAAGTATTCTTATTGGAGGGTTTCCTCTCACCACACAACGAAGGACAATGTCAATTTAAAGTTTTAAACGCTAACATTACAACAACATTCTTATATTTATATCAATACCTACTATTTCTCTCTCCCTCCCTCTCACACACATGGTAAAAACTCTCTCTTTCTCTCTCTTGAATAACTTCCAAATCCCAATTCCCTTTTAGGTCCCAAATCCTAATTATCTCTCTTCTCCTAATTAATAATTATTTTTATCTCTCGGAATTCTCAATTATAAAAATATTTATATTCGGTTCTTTAGCTCAGGTGTTTTTTTAATTAAAATTTATTTTTTCTAATTAATAAGTTAGAGTTTTGGATTTTTTATTCATAATTTTACTTTAGTATTTTGTTATTTTTTTATGAATTTATTTTCCGATTGCAATTTATTATTTCTAGTGTTATATTATACTTTATAAAGTATCGTTTTAACCAAATTATTTGATAATTTTAGGTTACAATGTCAAATAATTATAAATCAAAGCCAAAAAAAAAAAAAAAAAAAAAAAAAAACTATAATCAATCATCGGGTGGGAGTGGATCAAATTCTCTATGTAATGTCAGAGATGGGGGTTCAAGTTTGTCTTCTTCAACTCAAAGATTTGAAATTGAGAATGTTGACACTCCATCGGATATTAATACTTCCTATTATGAACGTGATTTTGGATTACATCGTAAGACAAAGCTTAAATAATGCTTATTTTTATATACATTTTTTTTTCTTCAAAGGAATAAAAAACAATGCATTTTTAAAGGTAATACTCATTGTGTCCATTTATCTAGCTAGGTGTATTTTTTTTTTTTCAATTAATGAAATTTTCTAGTACCATCAAAGTTCACTTTATATATATAGTTTTGTTTTAGTCCATCCTAGTAAAAAATCATGGGTACACCCCTCACCCGCGAACCTGCCAACCAATGTGGGTTCACAAGTGGGTGCTTCACCCGCGGGTTACCCACAAACCCGCAAACCTGTGATTTGTCACTTGTAAATTCCCATATGTAATCAAGAGCAGACATATAGGTGGGCTGACCCAGGCTATAGCCGGGTCAGCATTTTGCAAAATATATATATATATATTTATTTATATAAAATTAAATGTATAAGTATTCTTATCGGAGGGTTTCCTCTCACCACACAACGAAGGACAATGTCAATTTAAAGTTTTAAACGCTAACATTACAACAACATTCTTATATTTATATCAATACCTACTATTTCTCTCTCCCTCCCTCTCACACACATGGTAAAAACTCTCTCTTTCTCTCTCTTGAATAACGTCCAAATCCCAATTCCCTTTCAGGTCCCAAATCCTAATTATCTCTCTTCTCCTAATTAATAATTATTTTTATCTCTCGAAATTCTCAATTATAAAAATATTTATATTCGGTTCTTTAGCTCAGGTGTTTTTTTAATTAAAATTTATTTTTTCTAATTAATAAGTTAGAGTTTTGGATTTTTTATTCATAATTTTACTTTAGTATTTTGTTATTTTTTTATGAATTTATTTTCCGATTGCAATTTATTATTTCTAGTGTTATATTATACTTTATAAAGTATCGTTTTAACCAAATTATTTGATAATTTTAGGTTACAATGTCAAATAATTATAAATCAAAGCCAAAAAAAAAAAAAAAAAAACTATAATCAATCATCGGGTGCGAGTGGATCAAATTCTCTATGTAATGTCAGAGATGGGGGTTCAAGTTTGTCTTCTTCAACTCAAAAATTTGAAATTGAGAATGTTGACACTCCATCGGATATTAATACTTCCTATTATGAACGTGATTTTGGATTACATCGTAAGACAAAGCTTAAATAATGCTTATTTTTATATACATTTCTTTTTTTTTTTCAAAGGAATAAAAAACAATGCATTTTTAAAGGTAATACTCATTGTGTCCATTTATCTAGCTAGGTGTATTTTTTTTTTTTTCAATTAATGAAATTTTCTAGTACCGTCAAAGTTCACTTTATATATATAGTTTTGTTTTAGTCCACCCTAGTAAAAAATCATGGGTACGCCCCTCACCCGCGAACCTGCCAACCAATGCGGGTTCACAAGTGGGTGCTTCACCCGCGGGTTACCCACAAACCCGCAAACCTGTGATTTGTCACTTGTAAATTCCCATATGTAATCAAGAGCGGACATATAGGTGGGCTGACCCGGGCTATAGCCGGGTCAGCATTTTGCAAAATATATATATATTTATTTATTTATATAAAATTAAATGTATAAGTATTCTTATCGGAGGGTTTCCTCTCACCACACAACGAAGGACAATGTCAATTTAAAGTTTTAAACGCTAACATTACAACAACATTCTTATATTTATATCAATACCTACTATTTCTCTCTCCCTCCCTCTCACACACATGGTAAAAACTCTCTCTTTCTCTCTCTTGAATAACGTCCAAATCCCAATTCCCTTTCAGGTCCCAAATCCTAATTATCTCTCTTCTCCTAATTAATAATTATTTTTATCTCTCGGAATTCTCAATTATAAAAATATTTATATTCGGTTCTTTAGCTCAGGTGTTTTTTTAATTAAAATTTATTTTTTCTAATTAATAAGTTAGAGTTTTGGATTTTTTATTCATAATTTTACTTTAGTATTTTGTTATTTTTTTATGAATTTATTTTCCGATTGCAATTTATTATTTCTAGTGTTATATTATACTTTATAAAGTATCGTTTTAACCAAATTATTTGATAATTTTAGGTTATAATGTCAAATAATTATAAATCAAAGCCAAAAAAAAAAAAAAATACTATAATCAATCATCGGGTGGGAGTGGATCAAATTCTCTATGTAATGTCAGAGATGGGGGTTCAAGTTTGTCTTCTTCAACTCAAAGATTTGAAATTGAGAATGTTGACACTCCATCGGATATTAATACTTCCTATTATGAACGTGATTTTGGATTACATCGTAAGACAAAGCTTAAATAATGCTTATTTTTATATACATTTCTTTTTTTTTTCAAAGGAATAAAAAACAATGCATTTTTAAAGGTAATACTCATTGTGTCCATTTATCTAGCTAGGTGTATTTTTTTTTTTCAATTAATGAAATTTTCTAGTACCATCAAAGTTCACTTTATATATATAGTTTTGTTTTAGTCCACCCTAGTAAAAAATCATGGGTACGCCCCTCACCCGCGAACCTGCCAACCAATGCGGGTTCACAAGTGGGTGCTTCACCCGCGGGTTACCCACAAACCCGCAAACCTGTGATTTGTCACTTGTAAATTCCCATATGTAATCAAGAGCGGACATATAGGTGGGCTGACCCGGGCTATAGCCGGGTCAGCATTTTGCAAAATATATATTTATTTATTTATTTATATAAAATTAAAGGGTGATTGCAAAAATGGCCTTCCTTGAAGATGAAAGAGCAAATATGTCCACTTTGTGAAAATCTTGTAAAAATGGCCTTACTTGATGTTACTTTTGCATGGAATAGCCCCTGAAGGACCAAAATACCCTTTCCAATTAAATATTACAAAATGACCGAACTGCCCATTCATATTTCTAATGGACCAAACTACCCTTTCACACTTGCAATCCAATCTACCCAGGTCGTTCATTTGTCTCTCCATTGTAAACCTAACCTAACGATCCTCTAACAAAGTAGCAGACATCAAAGAGCGAAATTCAATTGCAGGTTGAAAATCGGTGAGAGTAATTGACAACGATGAAAGTGGCGGTGGATGAGAATGACCTGAAAGCAGTCGGCGCCCAACCGTTACCCGATGGACGCCGAGGACTGCGAATTCACGATTGGGAGGTCGAATCTCACAAAGGTACTATTCTAAAATCCTCCACTTTTGAAAAGTACACACACTCTCTCGTCTCTTGTCTCTCGAGTGTATTTCAACAATTTTAATTATTGTTTTGCAATCGAAGTTTAACTATATGTTTAATCTATCAATCAATAATCAAAAAATCACTTTTAACAAAAATTGATTGTAGGTATTGTTAGTTTAGGATTATTGATAGTTAACATTGGGTGCAGGTGGGAGGAGAAGCTGGACATGACGCATTTGCCGGAGATGGTATTCGGTGAGAGTGGTTTAGTTCTTAAACATGATAAAACTAGTACTAAGATTCATATTAATGCATTTGATGCTCTTGGTGGCTGGAAGAAGGAAGGTTTTCCGTCCATTGAAGTTCTTGCAGCCGCGCAATGGAAATTTAGAAGGTAATTGACATAAACATATAACAAAAATCTTTTATCAGAGTGTTATGATGATGGTTTGTGATAGGCGTAGTATTGTTCTTGTAAGTAATGTTTAGAACGTGAATTATGGGACCTTTGTTTATAATTTTTGGCTTTTCAATTAATTTTAAGAATTGTGCTAAATTTTGGTTAATAGTTATTATGTGCTCACTTGATTGGGTGGGTGGAAAACCCATCATGAAGTTTGTATTGTTTTGTACTGGGAAACTTGTAGTTGGTCCAAACTCCAATGAGCACTGTGATGTTCTTTTTAGGGTTTGACTGTTTGAGAGTGAAGATAGACATATGTGAAAACAAGGGAAACCGAGGGCCATAAAGTTATGGGGTGGGTCTCTTTACTTTTAAAGACATTGTATGCAAATGAAGATTAGTGCATGCCACTTTCTTTCCTCTCTATCTTGTCTTGTAATTATATGTCCTCCTCTTCTATTAATGGAAGTCATTTTTCTGTCTTGCAACTTGTTTTTTCGTTCTCATAAATGGATTTAAAACATTACTCGAAGCTAGGTAGAGGATCTGTTTCGTTGTGCAACGGCTTATGTTGATGGTATGGATATTGTTGCAATTTAAGTTTATTGGCCAGAGCTCTACCTAATGAGCCGTAGGTTCAAACTCGTTATACCATGCACCAACTAAATGATGCTTTCCTCTTAATGTACAATTATATCATCAATAGAAGAGTGATGAAAAGTCAGTGCTCGATTAAAATTTATGCATATGGATTTCACATACTCTTAATGTGCTTTACCAATCAATCTTTAGTTTATTAAAAAGGACTAGGTACTTGTTTCTGCACCATCCAATGTGGTATATGTATCAATATGGGAACATGTAATTGGAAGGATGTCTTTTCTTCTTTTAAAAATATTTTTGTCATATAGTGTTTGAAGTTCTTTTGTAACCTAGCCAACTGCAACTCTTTCGCTGATATGCTAGCTAAAAAGGGGTCTGGTATGGAAGGGGTTAGTCTGATCTGGGAGGTTCACTGAGCTTTGCTTAGCTTAGTTGTTGTGTTTTGTTTGCCGGCTTGTTTTGCTTCTCGTCGTTTGCTCTGTTTTAATGGCTCTCTGTTTTGCCTGGTCTTTTTGTCTCTCTTGGCTGTTTTTTGTTTGTTTGGATGTTGCCTGTTTTTGGCTTCTGTTCTTGGCTTGGTGGGTTTCCCGCCTGTGTTTGTGTTTTGTTTTTTGGCCTTTTGAGGCTGATCAATAATATAGCCATTCAAAAAAAAAAAAAAAAGAGTCAAAGAACTCTTTTCACTTTGGAAATTGTTATGATTCGTATAGTTTGTCTTCGCCGTCATCTGTGTAAACATTACTTATTACAATTGCTAAATATGGTTCACTGTTAAGATACTTGTTTGACTTCATCTCAAGAGTCAAGATTAACTTCATTCCAAGATTATTTGAGGAGGCACAATTGGTGTGTATATATATATATATATATATCTTATAACTTGTTATTAATTGCTTATGGATAGATTTCTCCATTTCATTGATAATTTTCTTATCAAATTATTTTCAATTTTTTTATGGCTTGCATTCTTTGGTAGGTTTCTCTGGTACTTAAAGATATCAGCACGTGGCATTGAAAAGACCCCAGTTCTTGCCCTTAAAAGAAAAGCTCTTATGTTGAAGCGTGAAGGAAAGCTTGCAGAAGCCAAGGAAAACTTATCTTGGACAGTTAATTTGAGTTTGTAGCATATTAATATCCATTTGTGAAGATATATTAAGTTTATTTGATGTACACATTATAACTGTTTTGAGGAGGTTCTGTCTTGTATTGTTAACATGAGTTTGTAGCACATTGATTTTTTTTTATTTTTTAAAGAAAAATAATTTCAAAATATAATTCTTCATTTCTGAAGCCCGGGAATCCTTACTTCGAAACACGGGAAATAGTTTTTGAGCCATGGGAATCGTGAAATATCAGGCCTCAAAGAATCCCTTTTTCATTTAATTACAATTTTTTCAGATTTTTAATAATTATTCGGGCACCAAAAATGGTAATTACAAGCGGCAACCATTCCATTGGAAAAGGATCCCGGTCCCGAAACCTACATCAAAAGACCATATCCTTGGTAGGTTGGGACTTGGGATTGGAGGTGAGAGTAGAAGGTTTTAGTTGGAAGATGGAATGCTGAAGTTTGGGTGTAATTGTGTTTTTAGTGATTGTTAGAATATGGTTGCAAAAATAATAAATAAATGAAAGGAAATTGGTATGGTGAAGTTTACAACTTCTTAATATTATTTAAAAAATCAAGAAAAATATTTTAAAAATAAAATTGTCCATTTCCAAAGCCTAGGATTCCTTACTTTGAAGCATGGGGATCATATTTGAAGCACGGGAATCGTCAAATACCGGGCTTCAAAGAAACCGTTTTCCATTTAATTACATTTTTCAAGATTTTTATTTATTATTCGGCCACCAAAAATGGTGACTGCATGCGGCGGCCTTTCCAACGGACATGGATCCCAGTCCCGAAACCTACTTCAAAGACCATGTCCTTGGTAGGTTGGGATTGGAGGTGAGAATGGAAGGTTTTAGTTGGAAGATGGAATGGTGAAGTGTGGGTGTAATTGTGTTTTTAGTGTTTGTTAGAATATGGTTGCAAAAATAATAAATAAATGAAGGGAAATTGGTATGGTGAAGTTTCCCACTTTTTAATATTTTTTTAAAAATCAAGAAAAATATTTTTAAAATAAAATTGTCCATTTCCAAAGCCCGGGATTCCTTACTTTGAAGCACAGAAATCGTCAAATACCGGGCTTCAAAGAAACCCTTTTCCATTTAATTACATTTTTCAAGATTTTTATTTATTATTCGGCCACCAAAAATGGTGACTGCATACGGCGGCCTTTCCAACGGACATGGATCCCGGTCCCGAAACCTACTTCAAAAGACCATGTCCTTGGTAGGTTGGGATTGAAGGTGAGAATGGAAGGTTTTAGTTGGAAGATGGAATGGTGAAGTGTGGGTGTAATTGTGTTTTTAGTGTTTGTTAGAATATGGTTGCAAAACTAATAAATAAATGAAGGGAAATTGGTATGGTGAAGTTTCCCACTTTTAATATTTTTTAAAAAATCAAGAAAAATATTTTAAAAATAAAATTGTCCATTTTCGAAGCCCGGGATTCTATACATTGAGTTTCTGTAAATGTGATTTGAAAAATAAAGTAAATGTGATTTGAGTTTCTGTAAGTGTATGGCTGCAAAACTAGTAATGAAAGGGAGGGAAACCGGTATGGTGAAGTTTAACACTTATTTAATTTTTTTTTTTAAATATGGAAAAATATTTTTAAAATAATATAGTCCATACCTGAAGCCCGGGATTCCTTACTTTGAGGCACGTGAATCGTCAGATACGGGCCTCGAGGAAACAAATTTTCATTTAACTACATTTTTTAAAGATTTTTATTAATTATTTGCCCACCAAAAATGGGTGACAACATGCTGTGGCCTTCCGTTGGACATGGATCCAGGTCTTGAAACCAACGTCAAAAGACCATGTCCTTGGTAGGCTAGGAATGTGGGTGAGAGTGGAGGGTTTTAGTTGGAAAGTGGAATGGTGGAGTGTGGGTGTAAACCAACGTCAAAAGACCATGTCCTTGGTAGGCTTGGAGTGTGGCTCAAAACAACATGTTTTCTCGTTTTTTGTTAATTCTATCTGTGTATCAAGTTACACTTACTAATCCCGCTATATGTAAACTAATCGATGATGCTTGTCATTATTATATTATTAACAAAATTAAACTTGTAAACTTATCGGCATTGGTGTTTGTTGATTATTGTGATCATAAAAGTTTGAATGTATTTAACATGAGTTCAGCGAATTAAAGACCATTATGTTGTAGCAGTTTCACTTTGGTAGTTGTGGTGATGGTGTTGTATTTGAAAGCACTTAAAAAAAAGCAATTGTATGATGTTAGGTTGTGTACATATGCCTAAATGAATTTAATGTTAGCAGGGAACCAATTCACATGAGGCAGTGGAGATGGAGAGATGGGCAAGAGAAGGATATGGAGATTGTTACAGTTGCTACCACTCAACATGGTCCCTTTGACTCTACTTTTTTGGCCCCTTTATTCTCAATTGCTACACATCACATGTATATGCTTCATATATGCCTCTTTCAGGCATATCAGAGATGTGTTTCCAAATTATATTGAAAATGTTACAAAGATATGGCCATTGCTTCACTAATGGGTTGAGATATAAAGTACACAAGTTTTTATAGCTATTTTTTTTTCTTTGTCCAATTAAAGGGCTGATTCTTTCTTCTAATATATGATCTGAAATAATCTTAAATTTGTGGCATCCTATGTATTGATGCTGCCAAGTCGACAAGAGAAGTTAAGGAGAAAATTAATGGGACTTGGCTTGCATATATAATGGGTTTTGAAGTTTCCCACTTTTTAATATTTTTAAAAAAATCAAGAAAAATATATTAAAAATAAAATTGTCCATTTCCGAAGCCCGGGATTCCTTTCTTTGAAGCACGGGGATCATATTTTTTGAAGCCCGGGAATCGTCAAATACCGGGCTTCACAGAAACCGTTTTCCATTTAATTACAATTTTTCAAGATTTTTAGTTATTATTTGGCCACCAAAAATGGTGACTACATGCGGCGGCCTTTCCATTGGACATGGATCCCTGACCCAAAACCTACTTCAAAAGACCATGTCCTTGGTAGGTTGGGATTGGAGGTGAGAGTGGAAGGTTTTAGTTGGAAGATGGAATGGTGAAGTGTGGGTGTAATTGTGTTTTTAGTGTTTGTTAGAATATGGTTGCAAAAATAATAAATAAATGAAGGGAAATTGGTATGGTGAAGTTTCCCACTTTTTAATATTTTTAAAAAAATCAAGAAAAATATTTAAAAAATAAAATTATCCATTTCCAAAGCCCGGGATTCCTTACTTTGAAGCACGGGGATCATATTTTGAAGCCCGGGAATCGTCAAATACCGGGCTTCACAGAAACCCTTTTCCATTTAATTACAATTTTTCAAGATTTTTAGTTATTATTTGGCCACCAAAAATGGTGACTACATGCGGCGGCCTTTCCATTGGACATGGATCCCGGACCCAAAACCTACTTCAAAAGACCATGTCCTTGGTAGGTTGGGATTGGAGGTGAGAGTGGAAGGTTTTAGTTGGAAGATGGAATGGTGAAGTGTGGGTGTAATTGTGTTTTTAGTGTTTGTTAGAATATGGTTGCAAAAATAATAAATAAATGAAGGGAAATTGGTATGGTGAAGTTTCCCACTTTTTAATATTTTTAAAAAATCAAGAAAAATATTTTAAAAATAAAATTGTCCATTTCCGAAGCCCGGGATTCCTTTCTTTGAAGCACGGGGATCATATTTTTTGAAGCCCGGGAATCGTCAAATACCGGGCTTCACAGAAACCGTTTTCCATTTAATTACAATTTTTCAAGATTTTTAGTTATTATTTGGCCACCAAAAATGGTGACTACATGCGGCGGCCTTTCCATTGGACATGGATCCCTGACCCAAAACCTACTTCAAAAGACCATGTCCTTGGTAGGTTGGGATTGGAGGTGAGAGTGGAAGGTTTTAGTTGGAAGATGGAATGGTGAAGTGTGGGTGTAATTGTGTTTTTAGTGTTTGTTAGAATATGGTTGCAAAAATAATAAATAAATGAAGGGAAATTGGTATGGTGAAGTTTCCCACTTTTTAATATTTTTAAAAAAATCAAGAAAAATATTTTTAAAATAAAATTGTCCATTTCTGAAGCCCGGGATTCCATACTTTGAGGCACGGGGATCATATTTTGAAGCCCGGGAATCGTCAAATACCGGGCTTCACAGAAACCCTTTTCCATTTAATTACAAATTTTCAAGATTTTTAGTTATTATTTGGCCACCAAAAATGGTGACTAAATGCAACGGCCTTTCCATTGGACATGGATCCTGGACCCAAAACCTACTTCAAAAGACCATGTCCTTGGTAGGTTGGGATTGGAGGTGAGAGTGGAAGGTTTTAGTTGGAAGATGGAATAGTGAAGTGTGGGTGTAATTGTGTTTTTAGTGTTTGTTAGAATATGGTTGCAAAAATAATAAATAAATGAAGGGAAATTGGTATGGTGAAGTTTCCCACTTTTTAATATTTTTAAAAAAGTCAATAAAAATATTTTAAAAATAAAATTGTCCATTTTCGAAGCCCGGGATTTCATACTTTGAGGCACGGGGATCATATTTTGAAGCCCGGGAATCGTCAAATACCGGGCTTCACAGAAACCCTTTTCCATTTAATTACAATTGAAAATATATATAAACGTGTCCTAAAGTAATCTAGAGGGGGGGTGAATAGATTTTAAACATTTTTACCCAATTTTCGAGATTAGTCAAATTTACGAAAATGCCCCAATCTAGTCAATATACAAAACAAGCATATAAGTACGGAAATTAAAGGACACACAATATTTACGTGGAAACCCACACGGGAAAAAACCACGGGCTGTTATGTGCGCCACACGAGAACCTCGAATCCACTATTTGCAAATACGATTACAATTTAGGTTGACCACATCACACCTAAAATTACTAATCCGTCTTTGCTACCCGCGGGCCTTTAATAGTGACTCTAGTCCCTTGCTTGCAAACTACCTAAGAGGTAAATACAAGACTTGTCTCTAAGGTGAAGAGATAGCACAACCTAAGGTGAATATATGAAATACTCAAGATGCTTAAAAATGCAAGGTTAGACATTCAAGCTTATCTAGGGATGGATGAACATGTTAGACATTCCTAGATATCATATCACTAGATGACATGCATATAACAACACTAAATAAGCAACCAAAATCCTATATGCATAATCTATCACAAAACAACTCACAAACCACAATAAAACAATTTTGAAACTAAGTCAAGTCATAAAGATGCAATCTTGAATCAATTCAAGTGATAAAGAAGCTATCTTGTAAAGCAAGAACATATAGATATGAGAATGATGTTCTAAATACAAGTCATGTGAGCAAAACTAAAAACCCTAAATGAAATCAACCTAGAATTATGCTAGATGATGAATGAAAGATGCAAGATGAAGGGTTTTGTGATTTGGAAGCTTAAAGATGAAGTCTTGATACCTTAGCTTGAAGATACTCAATCATGCTCTCAAAAGTGTAATTTTTGCTCTAGAAAACGAGCCAAGACTATCAAGACATATATAAATGGGATCCAAGTGAAGTGACATCGTTTTGAAAAAATGGCCTGAAAATGCCTTGGGCGCTGTACGTAGAGCGACTTGAACAACGCCTTCAGAAGAAGATGAAGGGTCTTCTACATGGGCGCTGTTCAGAACAGCGCCGAAATTCTGATCTGCTCAACCAAGGAAGGGCGCTGTACGTACATCACTTTCGTACAACGCTCGTACAGCGCCTACACAAAAATGCATCAGGTCTGATGCAAAAAAAATGACCCATTCTCATCAGGTCTGAAGGGGCGCTGTTCGAACAGCGCCTTGTAGAGCGCTTTGAACAGCGCCCTTTGCAACAAATGTACTCCTAGACCTAATGCATGACAAGGCTTTGGGAATACAAAATGCAATCAACAAAACATGCAAATAATGTGAGTGTGTGCAACTACATCTCTTCAAAATAGAGTTAAGTCAAGAGAGCTACCTTCCTTGAAGCTCTTGATCACACAATGAGGTTTTCTTCCATTCTAAGCTACCCTTACAAATAGAACCCCATTGTGATTTTGCCAACGAAATACGCCAATCAAAAGTGAGACACTTACAACAATTTTTCAAGATTTTTAGTTATTATTTGGCCACCAAAAATGGTGACTACATGCGGCGGCTTTTCCATTGGACATGGATCCCGGACCCAAAACCTACTTCAAAAGACCATGTCCTTGGTAGGTTGGGATGGAGGTGAGAGTGGAAGGTTTTAGTTGGAAGATGGAATGGTAAAGTGTGGGTGTAATTGTGTTTTTATTGTTTGTTAGAATATGGTTGCAAAAATAATAAATAAAGGAAGGAAATTGGTATGGTGAAGTTTCCCACTTTTTAATATTTTTAAAAAAATCAAGAAAAATATTTTTAAAATAATATAGTCCATTCACAAAGCTCAGAATTCCTTACTTTGAGGCATGAGAATCATGTTTTGAAGCACGGGAATCGCCAGATACCGGGCCTCAAGGAAACAAATTTTCATTTAATTACATTTTTTCAAGATTTTTATTAATTATTCGGCCACCAAAAATGGGTGACTACATGATGTGGCCTTCCGTTGGACATAGATCCAGGTCCCGAAACCAACGTCAAAAGACCATGTCCTTGTTAGGCTAGGATTGGGGGTGAGAGTGGAGGGTTTTAATTGGAAAGTGGAATGGTAGAGTGTGGATGTAAATGTGATTTGAGTTTTTTGTAAGAGTATGGCTGCAAAACTAATAACGAAAAGGAGGGAAACCGGTATGGTGAAGTTTAACACTTGTTTATATTTTTTATAAAAATATGGAAAAATATTTTTAAAATAATATAGTCCATTCATGAAGCCCGGGATTCCTTACTTTGAGGCATGGGAATCATGTTTTGAAGCACGGGAATCGTCAGATACCGGGCCTCAAGGAAACAAATTTTCATTTAATTACATTTTTTCAAGATTTTTATTAATTATTCGCCAACAAAAAATGGGTGACAACATGCTGCGGCCATCCTTGGACATGGATCCAGGTCCCGAAACCAACGTCAAAAGACCATGTCCTTGGTAGGCTAGGAATGTGGGTGAGAGTGGAGGGTTTTCGTTGGAATGTGGAATGGTGGAGTGTGGGTGTAAATATGATTTGAGCTTTTGTAAGTGTATGGCTGCAAAACTAGTAACAAATGGGAGGGAAACTGGTATGGTGAAGTTTAACACTTGTTTATTTTTTTTTTTAAATAAGGAAAAATATTGTTAAAATAATATAGTCCATTCACGAAGCCCGGGATTCCTTACTTTGAGGCACGAGAATCATGTTTTGAAGCATGGGAATTGTCGGATACCGGGCCTCAAGGAAACAAATTTTCATTTAATTACGTTTTTTCAAGATTTTTATTAATTATCTAGCCATCAAAAATGGGTGACTACATGTTGTGGCCATCCATTGGACATGGATCCAGGTCCTGAAACCAACGTCAAAAGTCCATGTCCTTGGTAGGCTAGGAATGTGGGTGAGAGTGGAGGGTTTTAGTTGGAATGTGGAATGGTGGAGTGTCGGTGTAAATGTGACTTGAGTTTATGTAAGAGTATGGCTGCAAAACTAATAACGAAAGGGAGGGAAACCGGTATGGTGAAGTTTAACACTTGATTATATTTTTTATAAAAATATGGAAAAACATTTTAAAAATAATATAGTCCATTCATGAAGCCCAGGATTTCTTACTTTGAGGCACGGGAATCATGTTTTGAAGCACGGGAATCGTCAGATACCGGGCCTCAAGGAAACAAATTTTCATTTAATTACGTTTTTTTAAGGTTTTTATTTATTATTCGCCAACCAAAAATGGGTGACAATATGCTGCGGCCATCCTTGGACATGGATCCAGGTCTCGAAACCAACGTCAAAAGACCATGTCCTTGGTAGGCTAGGAATGTGGGTGAGAGTGGAGGGTTTTAGTTGGAATGTGGAATGGTGGAGTGTGGGTGTAAATATGATTTGAGTTTTTGTAAGTGTATGGCTGCAAAACTAGTAACAAATGGGAGGGAAAGTGGTATGGTGAAGTTTAACACTTGTTTATTTTTTTTTTTTAAATAAGGAAAAATATTTTTAAAATAATATAGTCCATTCACGAAGCCCGGGATTCCTTACTTTGAGGCATGGGAATCATGTTTTGAAGCACGGGAATTGTCGGCAACTTTGCGGCGGACATATTTATTATTCGGCCACCAAAAATGGTGACTACATGCGGCGACTTTGCATTGGACATGGATCCCGGTTTCGAAACCTACTTCAAAAGACCATGTCCTTGGTAGGTTAGGATTGGAGGTGAAAATGGAAGGTTTTAGTTGGAGGATGGAATGGTGAAGTGTGGGTGTAATTGTGATTTCAGTTTTTGTAAGAATATAGCTGCACAAATAATAAATAAATGAAGCAAAATTGGTATAGTGAAGTTTCCCACTTCTTAATATTTTTTAAGAAATCAAGAAAAATATTTTAAAAATAATATTGTCCATTTGCGAAGCCCGAGATTCTTTACTTTGAAGCACGGGGATCATATTTTGAAGCATGGGAATCAGAAAATACCGGGCTTTACAAAACCCCCTTTTCATTTAATTACATTTTTTCAAGATTTTTATTTATTATTCGGCCACAAAAAATGGGGACTACATGCGGCGGCCTTTCATTGGACATGGGTCCCTGTCCCATAACCTGCCTCAAAAGACCATGTCCTTGGTAGGTTGGTATTGGAGATGAGAGTGAAAGGTTTTAGTTGGAAGATGGAATGGTGAAGTGTGGGTGTAATTGTGTTTTAAGTGTTTGTAAGAATATGGCTGCAAAAATAATAAATAAATGAAAGGAAATTGGTAGGGTGAAGTTTCCCACTTCTTCATTTTATTTTAAAAATTCAGAAAATATTTTAAAAATAATATTGTCCATTTTCGAAGCCCGGGATTCCTTACTTTGAAGCACGGGAATCGTCAAATACCGAGCTTCAAAGAACCCCTTTTTCATTTAATTACATTTTTTCAATATTTTTATTTATTATCCGGCCACCTAAAATGGCAATTATATGCGGTGGCCTTCCATTGCATATGGATCCCGATCCCGAAACCTACTTCAAAAGATCATGTCCTTGGTATGTTGAGAGACCGAGACAACAACCCCAGTTTAGAAGATGGAATGGTTAAGTTTCCCATTTCTTCATTTTTTTTAATAAATTCAGGAAAAATATTTAAAAAATAATATTGTCAATTTCCGAAGCCCGGGATTCCTTACTTTGAAGCATGGGGATCAGATTTTGAAGCATGGGAATCGTCAAATACAGGGCTTCTAAGAGCCCCTTTTTCATTTAATTATATTTTTTCAAGATTTTTATTTATTATTCGGCCACACAAAATGGTGACTACATGCAGCGGCCTTCCATTGGACATAGGTCCCGGTCCTGAAACCTATTTCAAAAGACCATATCCTTGGTAGGTTGGGATTGGAGGTGAGAGTGGAAGGTTTTAGTTGGAAGATGGAATGGTGAAATATGAGTGTAATTGCGTTTTTAGTGTTTGTTAGAATATGGTTGGAAAAATTATAAATAAAGGAAGGGAAATTGGTATGGTGAAGTTTCCTACTTCTTAATATTTTTTAAAAAAACCAAGAATTTTTTTTTTTTTTTTTAAATTGTCCATTTCCGAAGCCCTGGATTCCTTACTTTGAAGCACGTGGATCATATTTTGAAGAACGGGAATCGTCAAATGCCGGGGTTCACATAAACCCTTTTCCATTTAATTACATTTTTTCAAGATTTTTATTTATTATTCGGCCACCAAAAATGGTGACTACATGCGGTGGCCTTTCCATTGGACATGGATCCCGATCCCGAAACCTACTTTAAAAGACCATGTCCTTGGTCGGTTGGGATTAGAGGTGGGAGTGGAAGGTTTTAGTTGGAAAACGGAATGGTGAAGTGTGGGTGTAATTGTGTTTTAAGTGTTTGTAAGAATATGGCTGCAAATATAATAAATAAATGAAGGAAAATCGGTATGGTGAAGTTTCCCACTTGTTGATATTTTTTTAAAAAAAAATTTCTTGATTTTTAAAATAATATAGTCAATTTCCGAAGCCCGGGATTCCTTACTTTGAAGCACGGGGATCATTTTTTGAAGCATGGGAATCATGAATTACCGGGCTTCACAGAACCCTTTTTTCATTTAATTATATTTTTTCAAGATTTTTATTTATTATTCGGCCACCAAAAATGGTGACTACATGCGGCGGCCTTCCGTTGGACATGGGTCCCAATCCTGAAACCTATTTCAAAAGACCATGTCATTGGTAGTTTGGGATTGGAGGTGAGAGTGGAAGGTTTTAGTTGGAGGTTGGAATGGTGAAGTGTGGGTGTAAATGTGATTTCAGTTTTTGTAAGAGTATAGTATAGCTGCAAGACTAATAAACAAATGAAGGGAAATCGGTATGGTGAAGTTTCCCACTTGTCAATATTTAAATGAAAAAGTCAGGAAAAACATTATAAAAATAATATAGTCCAATTCCGAAGCCCGGGATTCCTTACTTTGAAGCACAAGGATCATGTTTTGAAGCACGGGAAACAATTTTCGAGCACGGGAAATGTGAATTACCGGGCTTCAAAAATAAAAATAAAAATGAAAAGAAATTGATATGGGCTTATGAAATTAATCATTCCATTATGAAATTAATCATGAAAATAACAAAATGAAATCTCACAACTAACGTCATATGATAAAAACTAACAAAAAAGTTTGAGAACGACAACCAAAGCATAAACTAAAAATGATCATGGGTGGCCACAATCTATGGTCCGGGAATCGCCAGAGTTTTCCGTTTGGATTAACAGGCATCTGTTTAATAACAAAAAAAAAATTAAAAAAACATCAATACTTAAGGCGCAAATTTTTATATCATAAATGTAAAGAGAAAAAGAGACAATTGAATAGGAAAACTAAGTATTCATATTTATACAAGCTATACAAAAGAAGAATACCACAATTGACAATAATTATTTTCAAGTCATTATATATTTTAAATATCTCTATAAATGTGCTAGCAAACAACAATATATGCACTTTCCAAACTCAGCCAAGTTAAGAAAATACTAGATAAAAACAACCAATTTTAAATTCCCGGAATAAGATTCCAAGCTCGGGGAATCCTTACTTTCCTGCCCGGGAATTATAATTCAAGCCTGGGAATTATATTTCCAGCCCAGGATTCCTTACTTTCACGCCCGGGAATTGGACTTCCATGCCTTACTTTCAAGCCTAGGAATTGGACTTCAAAGAACGGGAATTTTACTTTTAGGCACGAGAATTTTACTTTCATTCCCGGGAATTGAAAATCATGTTAATGTAACATGACAACATAACGATAATTCAAACCAAAATAGAGCTTCCCAGTTCCCCACATCCCTACTAAAAAACATAGTAATGGGGAAACAACATTCAAAAACAATCATCTAGCTCCCAAACACCTCTATTTCAAACAAATGGCTGATATCCAAATGGTCAAAGTTTTACATCTATCATGTGAAAAGATGTTCAAAGTTTCCTATCTATCATGTAAAAGATGTTCCGAGTTTCCTATCTATCATGCAAAAGGATGTTCGAAGTTGGAAGATTAATTCCTCTGATTTCTAGATTGTAGAATTTTGACATAATCAACTAATTCATACAAGATTCTACTAATATAAAACAAACCATATATAACCATCAAGTCTCACGACAATATATGCATAAACAAGCAATTACATGAACAAGGATTTCAAGCCATATCCGGAGATGATTTCAGGCCATGTCTAGTAATGTGAATAAGCAACATAAAATGACATTGACAATGCAACATGTAACATGACAACACAACGACAATACAACCTCATCAATAGACATTTTGCTTAAAATTAAGCTTAAGTAAACTTTTTCTTTTATTCTTAAGACCACGACATCATAATTTCAAAACAAAATCCACCTTGACCAAAATTAAAATCAAAATATAACTAAAAAGGCAATAGTTTTAAAGTTTTGGTCCCCTAAAATTTAGTTAATTAGACTTTAAAGCCCGGTAATTTTACTTTCAATCTCGGCATTCTCGGGAATTGGTTCAAAGCCCGGGAATTTTACTTTCAAGCCAGGGAATTGGATTTCAAGCCTGAGAATTGTATTTCAAGCCTAGGAATTGGACTTGAAAACCCGGAAATTTTACTTTCAAGCTATGGAATTGGAAATCATGCTAATGTAAAATGACAACACAACGACAATGCAACCCCAAAACAATGCTTCATCCCCACCAAAAAAACATGAGAAACAAAAGAACATTCAACAATAATTATCTAGCTCAAACACCTCTACTTCAAACAAATAGTCAAAGTTTTCCATCTATCTTGTAAAAGATGTTCCAAGTTTCCTATCTATCATGCAAAGTCACTAGCACAAAACATAAATGATCAAAAAGGTGATGCAATGTATAGTCCAAATATTCTTATAACTTTTGACAAAAAGTCATTACTTTTGCAATAGAATCGTTTTTTATTTATTAATTATTACAAACACACAATATTTTCAGACCAAAACAAAACCACTAAGGTTCACAAACAAATGCACTGATTCAACTTTATGTTCATAAATAATTGTTGAAAAGGATCAGGACAAAAAAAATATAAATAAAAACTATATGATTGATCAATTTATTCAACAAACAAAGATCAAGTTACTTTTAAAATATAAACAAAAACTATATGACTGATCAATTTATGCAACAAACAAAGATCAAGTTACTTTTAACAGCTCACTCCACTGATGTGATTACATCTTCTTCAAGGTAATTGCATCCATTAAAGTATCAAAGCTATAATTCCCCATATATATATATATATATATTATAAACCTTAACGTAAAGCTACCAATTGACTGCTGAAAACTTATTTCTACCACGAAAGAGAATCCACAAAACTCCTTAATGGCAACTATTATACAACATTTATTAATTTCCCAAGTTTCCAAACAACCAGCCTTGTTGTCCCAAACACAAACAATCCAACCACATGCTAATTCCATATCCCGATAGAAAATTAAGATCAAAATCCTATAATCTTCAATAACCCCGAAAAAAGTCATTGTCCCTTTGAAATTTAAAAAATAAAACATAAATATCAAATACACATTACATATATGCTATGACTAAACAATCCATTTACACAAGCAATGACTTTAGGCTATTAAGATTGCATTGATGACTTCAAAAGTGTAAAATGTACCATATGAACAACTCCTTATACCAATAACAAAGCAATTACTTATATAATCGTACAAGTTGAAATAAAACTTCACTTTTATAGTAAATATATTTTAGAGTTGACAAGTCATGTACTTGATCACTTCTAAAATTCAATTGCTAAAATAATAATAAATAAAAAGTGTAAATTCCATTCTCTTAGATGTTGAACACAACATCATGTGCCCAGGAAAAATATTTGATCAAATATTATAAAATTTTATCAATCAGTACAATTTCAACACAATGACATATTGACATGAACAAAAATCTCAAGCATGAAGCAAAGCGGAATTGAAAAGCAATAAGAATCCATTTACATCCATACAAACCAATTACTTAAATCACAACAAAAACAACTCAAATCTATGCACTACACATCACTGTTAACAACAAAACAAACCCTAAACTAACAAATCGAATATCAACACCCAAAACTAAAGTGATTTTGGTTCGTTATTGGGTTTTCAACAAAAATATAAAGTGAAACCCTTATATATGCATGTAGTAACACATTCAACCTTAGAAAACTACAATGATAGTCCAGAAGCAGTAGTGAATCAAAGTATTGAACAAAAATAGCGATAGAACAGAAGAAGTACCTGGCCTTATTCGACAGATTCGGATTTGGCTATCATCTTTGGTGGGTCTTCGGCATTTCTTCTTCGACTTCTTCAGCGTTCTTCTTCGACTGATTCAGATTCCTCTTCGGCGTTCTTCTTCGACTGATTCAGATTCTTCTTCGACTGCTCTGGGTTTGGGTTTTGGATTCTTCTTCGACGGCTCTTCTTCAACTGATTAAGTTTCTTTGCTGTTTTGGGTTTTGGATTCTTCTTCTTCGGCCTTCGATTCTTCTTCTTTGGTTTCCTTTGTATATTGTTTTGGGTTAGGGTTTTGGGGTTTATGTTTTGACTTGTCATTGGTGGTAAATAGAAGGACGAGGAGTAAATGGGTAATATTGCTTAAAATCAGATAAATGATGGAAAATCATTTTAAAGGGCTCTTTGGTAACTTCATCTCATTTTTGGACATTTTTGCTCTTTTTTCAGAAAGTGGACATTTTTGCTCTTTTGCTCTTTGGAGAGACTATTTTCTCCTATTCCCACAAAATTAAATGTATAAGTATTCTTATTGGAGGGTTTCCTCTCACCACACAACGAAGGACAATGTCAATTTAAAGTTTTAAACACTAACATTACATAAACATTCTTATATTTATATCAATATCTACTATTTCTCTCTCCCTCCCTCTCACACACACGGTAAAAACTCTCCCTTTCTCTCTCTTGAATAACGTCCAAATCCCAATTCCCTTTCAGGTCCCAAATCCTAATTATCTCTCTTCTCCTAATTAATAATTATTTTCATCTCTCGAAATTCTCAATTATAAAAATATTTATATTCGGTTCTTTAGCTCAGGTTTTTTTTTAGTTAAAATTTATTTTTTCTAATTAATAAATTAGAGTTTTGGATTTTTTTATTCATAATTTTACTTTAGTATTTTGTTATTTTTTTATGAATTTATTTTCCGATTGCAATTTATTATTTCTAGTGTTATATTATACTTTATAAAGTATCGTTTTAACCAAATTATTTGATAATTTTATGTTACAATGTCAAATAATTATAAATCAAAGCCAAAAAAAAAAAAAACTATAATCAATCATCGGGTGGGAGTGGATCAAATTCTCTATGCAATGTCAGAGATGGGGGTTCAAGTTTGTCTTCTTAATCTCAAAGATTTGAAATTGAGAATGTTGACACTCCATCGGATATTAATACTTCCTATTATGAACGTGATTCTGGATTACATCGTAAGACAAAGCTTAAATAATGCTTATTTTTATTTACGTTTTTTTTTTTCAAAGGAATAAAAAACAATGCATTTTTTAAAGGTAAGACTCACTGTGTCCATTTATCTAGCTAGGTGTATTTTTTTTTTCAATTAATGAAATTTTCTAGTACTGTCAAAGTTCACTTTATATATATAGTTTTGTTTTAGTTCACCCTAGTAAAAAATCCTGGGTACGCCCCTCACCCGCGAACCTGCCAACCAATGCGGGTTCACAAGTGGGTGCTTCACCCGCGGGTTACCCACAAACCCGTAAACCTGTGATTTGTCACTTGTAAATTCCCATATGTAATCAAGGGCGGACATATAGGTGCGCTGACCCGTGCTATAGCCGGGTCAGCATTATGCATATATATATATATATATATATATATATACAATCTTTCTATTATCAATTCGAACTGACAAAAGTTATATCAGTTCCTTGTATGTGGGCCACTGGATTTAAATACTTTGACTGACAAGTGCATACAGCCAAGTCAAAGTATTTAAATCCAATGGTCCACATGTAAGGAACTGATATAACTTTTGTTAGTTCGAACTGATAATAGGATTTATGTATATATATATATAATTAAATATATAAGTATTCTTATTGGAGGGTTTCCTCTCACCACACAACGAAGGACAATGTCAATTTAAAGTTTTAAACACTAACATTACATAAACATTCTTATATTTATATCAATATCTACTATTTCTCTCTTCCTCCCTCACACACACGGCAAAAACTCTCTCTTTCTCTCTCTTGAATAACGTCCAAATCCCAATTCCTTTTCAGGTCCCAAATCCTAACTATCTCTCTTCTCCTGATTAATAATTATTTTCATCTCTCGGAATTCTCAATTATAAAAATATTTATATTCGGTTCTTTAGCTCAAGTATTTTTTTAGTTAAAATTTATTTTTTCTAATTAATAAGTTAGAGTTTTGGATTTTTTTATTCAAAATTTTACTTTAGTATTTTGTTATTTATTTATGAATTTATTTTCCGATTGCAATTTATTATTTTTAGTGTTATATTATACTTTATAAAGTATTGTTTTAACCAAATTATTTGATAATTTTAGGTTACAATGTCAAATAATTATAAATCAAAGCCAAAATAAAAAAATTTAAAAAAAAAAAAAAAAAAAAAAAACTATAATCAATCATCGAGTGGGAGTGGATCAAATTCTCTATGTAATGTCAGAGATGGGGGTTTAAGTTTGTCTTCTTCATCTCAAAGATTTGAAATTGAGAATGTTGACATTCCATCGGATATTAATACTTCCTATTATGAACGTGATTTTGGATTACATCGTAAGACAAAGCTTAAATAATGCTTATTTTTATTTACGTTTCTTTTTTTTTTTCAAAGGAATAAAAACCAATGCATTTTTAAAGGTAATACTCATTGTGTCAATTTATCTAGCTAGGTGTATTTTTTTTTTTCAATTAATGAAATTTTCTAGTACCGTCAAAGTTCACTTTTATATATATAGTTTTGTTTTAGTCCACCCTAGTAAAAAATCCTAGGTACGCCCCTCACCCGCGAACCTGCCAACCAATGCGGGTTCACAAGTGGGTGCTTCACCCGCGGGTTACCCACAAACCCGCAATCCTGTGATTTGTCACTTGTAAATTCCCATATGTAATCAAGAGCGGACATATAGGTGGGCTGACCCGGGCTATAGCCGGGTCAGCATTTTGCAAAATATATATATATATAATTAAATGTATAAGTATTCTTATTGGAGGGTTTCCTCTCACCACACAACGAAGGACAATGTCAATTTAAAGTTTTAAACACTAACATTACATAAACATTCTTATATTTATATCAATATCTACTATTTCTCTCTCCCTCCCTCTCACACACACGGTAAAAACTCTATCTTTCTCTCTCTTGAATAACGTCCAAATCCCAATTCCCTTTCAGGTCCCAAATCCTAATTATCTCTCTTCCCCTAATTAATAATTATTTTCATCTCTCGGAATTCTCAATTATAAAAATATTTATATTCGGTTCTTTAGCTCAGGTATTTTTTTAGTTAAAATTTATTTTTCTAATTAATAAGTTAGAGTTTTGGATTTTTTTTATTCATAATTTTACTTTAGTATTTTGTTATTTTTTTATGAATTTATTTTCCGATTGCAATTTATTATTTATAGTGTTATATTATACTTTATAAAGTATCGTTTTAACCAAATTATTTGATAATTTTATGTTACAATGTCAAATAATTATAAATCAAAGCCAAAAATATATATATATATATATATATATATATATATAAAATCAATCATCGGGTGGGAGTGGATCAAATTCTCTATGTAATGTCAGAGATGGGGGTTCAAGTTTGTCTTATTAATCTCAAAGATTTGAAATTGAGAATGTTGACACTCCATCGGATATTAATACTTCCTATTATGAACGTGATTCTGGATTACATCATAAGACAAAGCTTAAATAATGCTTATTTTTATTTACGTTTTTTTTTTTTCAAAGGAATAAAAAACAATGCATTTTTAAAGGTAAGACTCATTGTGTCAATTTATCTAGCTAGGTGTATTTTTTTTTTTCAATTAATGAAATTTTCTAGTACTATCAAAGTTCACTTTATATATATAGTTTTGTTTTAGTTCACCCTAGTATAAAATCCTGGGTACGCCCCTCACCCACGAACCTGCCAACCAATGCGGGTTCACAAGTGGTTGCTTCACCCGCGGGTTACCTACAAACCCGCAATCCTGTGATTTGTCACTTGTAAATTCCCATATGTAATCAAGGGCGGACATATAGGTGGGCTGACCCGGGCTATAGCCAGGTCAGCATTTTGCAAATATATATATACAATCTTTCTATTATCAGTTCGAACTGACAAAAGTTATATCAGTTCCTTGTATGTGGGCCACTAGATTTAAATACTTTGACTGACAAGTGCATACAGCCAAGTCAAAGTATTTAAATCCAATGGCCCACATGTAAGGAACTGATAATAGAATTTATGTATATATATATAATTAAATATATAAGTATTCTTATCGGAGGGTTTCCTCTCACCACACAACGAAGGACAGTGTCAATTTAAAGTTTTAAACACTAACATTACATAAACATTCTTATATTTATATCAATATCTACTATTTCTCTCTCCCTCCCTCTCACACACACGGCAAAAACTCTCTCTTTCTCTCTCTTGAATAACGTCCAAATCCCAATTCCCTTTCAGGTCCCAAATCCTAATTATCTCTCTTCTCCTGATTAATAATTATTTTCATCTCTCGGAATTCTCAATTATAAAAATATTTATATTCGGTTCTTTAGCTCAGGTATTTTTTTAGTTAAAATTTATTTTTTCTAATTAATAAGTTAGAGTTTTGGATTTTTTTATTCATAATTTTACTTTAGTATTTTGTTATTGTTTTATGAATTTATTTTCCGATTGCAATTTTTTATTTCTAGTGTTATATTATACTTTATAAAGTATCGTTTTAACCAAATTATTTGATAATTTTAGGTTACAATGTCAAATAATTATAAATCAAAGCCAAAAAAAAAAAAAAAAAAAAAACACTATAATCAATCATCGGGTGGGAGTGGATCATATTCTCTATGTAATGTCAGAGATGGGGGTTCAAGTTTGTCTTCTTCATCTCAAAGATTTGAAATTGAGAATGTTGACACTCCGTCGGATATTAATACTTCCTATTATGAACGTGATTCTGGATTACATCATAAGACAAAGCTTAAATAATGCTTATTTTTATTTACGTTTTTTTTTTTCAAAGGAATAAAAAACAATTCATTTTTAAAGGTAAGACTCATTGTGTCCATTTATCTAGCTTGGTGTGTTTTTATTTTTCAATTAATGAAATTTTCTAGTACCGTCAAAGTTCACTTTATATATATAGTTTTGTTTTAATCCACCCTAGTAAAAAATCCTGGGTACACCCCTGTATGTAATCACCTGATACTTGATTAATTGAATTAAATTTCCATATCTAATTCCCTACTTGATACATTACAAAACAGTAATAACCATAAAAATAAACAGGGTAATTACCCTGCTAGCCATCAACTTATGCCACCAGTATCAAAATGGCTACCAGATGAGGAATTAGTTTCAAAATGACCATTTTTAACAAACACTGTTACACTAATAGTCATTTCATCCAATTCCATCCAATTAGTGGCATTTTGGTAAATAAAGGGATGACTTAATTTATTTTAGATATTTTTTGAAAATCAATTTTTTCTTTTGTTTTTTGAAACAAATAATTATATTTAGTGTGTGTATATACGTATAGCATATTTCAAATATATATATATATATATTTTATAATTTTTAGATTTTGTAGCCTTAATCTTATCAAAAAATAATATATATATATATATATATATATATACATTTTTTTTTTCTTTTCAATTTATCTCAAATATAATTTTTAGAATTTTTAGATTTTTTAGCCATATGGGTCATTTGTTTTTTCCACTTAAAACTTAATGGGTCTGAATTGAACTCATTAAGTTGTTTTTTTTTTTTTTTTTAAGTTGTCAAACAACTTAAAATTATTAAAAAACAACTTTTTAAAAAAAACGAGTAAGAAATCCTGACTTTTAACTTAAGAGAGCTTCTCCTTACAATTCATAAATTATCTAGGGAGAATTGCATTTTAGTCCCTGTAGTTTGCCTTATTCTGTGTTTAGTCCACGGTTTTTTTTAATTGTAACTTTTAATTCTTCAGTGACAGAAAAGACAGATTCTGCCATGTCAGTCGGCCGAAATGACTGTAATACCCCTTTGACTTTCTAATACCCCTTGAAAGACCGTTTTACCCTTCATTAAAAATTTATATATATAATAAATTAAAAAAAAAAACAAATAAATATATATAAATATATATAAAAAAACAAAACAAACAAAAATAAAAATAAAAAATCTTCATCTCTCTCACCGGTATACAATACAATCATCAGATCATAAGAAAAATTCTTTCTCACCGGTGTACAACACAATCATCACTCATATGAAAAAAATCAAATTAACATCACAAAATCATTAAACATATCATCTTCATCAATCCAGAAAAAAATTTAAAAAAGAAAAACTTCCAGAATTTCCAGATTTCTGCCCACCAAATTAAAATCCCCAAATCAAAAACCCCAAAAATCCCTAAATCAAAAACACACCACCACCACCGTCACTCCCAAACCATCGACCATCACCCCCAAACCATCGACCATCACCACTGTCACTCCCCAAACACACTCCCAAACCATAGCCACCCACAAACACACCACCACCACTTCAACCACCCCATCACCACTGTCCACGAAAAAATCTAAACCCAGAACTCTCCACGAAAAAAATAAAAATAAAAAATAAAGTCGATGAAGACTGGCACTCGACTTTTTCTCTTATTGAAAAAACAAAAACTCATCTTCATCCCTAGTCACCACCTGCAGCTTTTTCCACATTTACATCTCTCCTTAATCCTTGGAAAAATTATCAAGTAAATCAACGTCCACAGAAACAATATACATACTCCAAGTCTCCAAACCACACCAGAAAGCTCTCGAATCCCACACACAAGCTCTCCATCCCTCTCAAATCCCTCTTTGCAAATCGAAACAACCCAGATCTGGGTTTCTGCTCCATCACACCAGATCCTTCAACGGCAGAAAATGTGAGGAAGTAGTAAAGATCGGCGGTGACTCTTCTCTTCATTCGCTTCAAAGGCCTTCCGTTAACAACCATGTCGTAGGTGGTGGTGGTGGAGGCGGCGTGTGGATTCAGATTTGGATGAGGATAACTAGTTAAAGAGAAAAGGATGAATTATGGGTTTGTATTTTTGGAGGTAAAATAAAATAAAATAAATAAATAAAAGAGAAAAGGAACGAGAGATCGAGAGAGATTTTGGGTATGACTGTTTGCGTATGGTGGATGTTGATGATTTTGATGATTTGGTGCTGATGATTTGGTTCGGTGCTGATGGATAGAGAGATTTGGTTTGTTTTTAATTATCTTTTAGTTTTTATTTATTTATTTATTAAATATAAATTATTATTTTTGATAAATTATACTATTCAATTTTTTTTAATATTTTATTTTTTTGATATTTAGTAGAATGACGTGGCATGATCTCCTCCACTCATTTGTTTTTTATTTAATATATTATTAATTATATATATCAAATTACCTAATTACCCTTCAGCCCTAATTACCCTTTCTGTCCTCACTGATGAATTTACCTATTTACCCTCGTTGACCCTCGTTGACTTGACGAAACCCTAACAGAATTGGATGGTAGGGACTGGAATTCATATAGTCAGAATACAAATGGACTGAAAGTTACAATACCAAAAAACCGTGGACTAAACCCAGATTAAGGTAAACTACAGGGACTAAAATACGATTTTCCCAATTATCTATTTACACTCCAATTTAATCTTTTTTATTAATGACAATTTTAACCTAAACTAAAATTACTAATAAAGACAAAAAAAATTCTAAAGACACTCCAAACTAATTAAATTATTAAAAAAAAAAAATTCTCTCTCCTAAATTATTAGATTAAATATTACCTATTAAACTCTCTCTTCTAAATCTATTATTACCATATTAAATAATCTCTCATAATTACTCTCCCCTAATTACTATCTCTTCATTTTTTAAATAAATAAATAAAATCATATCTCTATACTTTCTCGATTAATAGTTAAAGAAAAAAAAAACTTATGAATATTTTTGGCTTTTTACTAACAGTAATATATATATATATATATTAAAAAGTCATTTAAAAAAAAAAATACATGAAAACTTGATTTTTTGCAACTAGATTCTATTAAACTCATAATTTTTAAGACTAATGAAAGAATTAAAAACAAAGTACTTGTTTTTTGAGTTTTATTTTTTATTTTTTTTTAATATATACATATATACAATTCCTACAAATCAAGCTTATTCGTAAGTTTTTTTTTTTTTTTTTTTTTTAATTTTTTTTTTAACTGTTAATCTTGCTTGAGAAGGAATTGAGATAGAAAAGTAGATATATGTATTGGAGGAGAAAGAGTTTAATATAGTAATTAAAAATTTAGAAGAGAGTATTTAATATGTAATATTTAATCTAATGGTTTAAGAGAGATAATTTCTTTTTTTAATAATTTAATTAAAAAAAATTACTTCTCAGATGAATCCAAAGGCTACGATGGTTCGTCCTAACTTTTATTAAAAAAAAATGGAATGTTTTTAGAAATTTATTTTTTTAAATGGACTGTCTTTAGAATAGGAGTGTTAAAAGATAAAAAGGATAATCTTAGAACAAAAGAAAATGTCTTTAGAATTTTATAAAATTTAAATTTTGAGAATGGAGTGTCTTTAGAAAAGAAGTGTAAAAAGAAAAAATTGGATTGTCAAAAGAAGCTCTTTTAACTTAATTCCAAATCACTGAATTACAATTAAAATATTTTTTTCCAAGTCTATCCTTACATGATATTGTGAAAGTAATATCTGAAAGTAGTTTTGTTTCTCATTGCTATTGCAGAAGACAGTGTTGGAACGACCATGCGTATGGAATGGTATCAGACGACCATGTTACTTATTTGCAAGGAAATTCTACCCAGACACCCTTGATAACTTGTTAAACCTTTTCTCAAATTATACAACACTTTGAGTGAAATATTTTTGACTATAAATTCTTTGGTCGGATCAACAGTCCCGTTCGACCCCTTCTCTCCATCTGGGTTTTTCTCACATATCTTGCAAAGTTGTAAAGCGCCACATTATAAGGTTGGAATGTCCCCTTCCACAATTCTTGAAGTACAACAGGCAGCATGGAGAGCAGTTAGGTTGTTACTTGAGTCAGGCCGGAGGCTAACAAGTTAGTGTTTGTTTCCTTTAGGCTGTGTAATTGTTGTTCTTTTTTTTTTTTCTTCCCTTTTTACCTCCATTTGGGCTAGTAATGTTCTATTTTTACATGACAAAAAAATATTGGGGGATTTGTTTTAGTTGTAATTTATGTTTGAATTTTTTGTAAAACTTGATAACATGAAGTTTAAAACAACATTGAAGTGCAATCTGTTTCCAGGAAATATCAGGCTTAAAATTCAAATTTCAATTGCAAGTCTAAAATGTTGACATGTACTTTTTTCTTTCTTTCATTCTTTCTGTCTTAACTCTTAACATCTCTCTATATGCTTTTTTGATTTTTAAAGTAAAAGAAAGTACACACAATATTGAGTATATCGAAGGAGATGAAAAGCATAATAAGATTAATTGAAGAAGTTATGTTTTTTTTTTTTAGTTGATCATAAATTTCTTAGAAATTTCAGTATTAGAAATTTTAAAACATAATCGAGAATGATAATTTATTATGATTGTCATAGTTGCTGTTATATAATTTATCAAATATTCTTTTGGTGGTTGCATTCGATATTGAGTAGATTTCGTGGCTTAAATAAATTATAGAATAATTCTTTATATATATATGTATATGTACCGGTGTATATAATTTTTTTTTTTAACAATAAATTGAACTTGAACTTGAACTTTGTTTGTAGAACAACATGTAAAATTATATTCTTTGATGAATTTTTTAAAGAGTGGTGCATGTTAAATTACTTCTTTTAATTAGTATGGGTATAGATGTAAAATTACTTCTTTTCAGACAATTTTATTTTTAAAAAACAAACATGTTGATAGTACATTCAGATGTGAGGAAAATAAAAACAAACATGTCATTCAGATTCAGGTTTCAGTCACTATTCAGTCTTCAGTAAAATTCAGAACTATTCAGTCTTCAGACAAAAAAACAAACGACCCCTTAATCTTCTCAAAAAAGAATATATATTTCTTTTCAACTTATCTCAAATATAAGAAAAAATTGATTTCCAAATCATATCTAAAATAAATTAATGTCATCCACTTATTTACCAAAATGCCACTCATTGGATGGAATTGGATGTAATGGTCATTAGTGTAACAGTGTTTGCCAAAAATGGCAATTTTGAAATCAATTCCTCGTATGGTGGCCATTTTGATAGTGGTGGCATAAGTTGATAGCCACTAGGATAATTACTCCAAAATAAAATGACAAAAAAAATTCAAAAGTCCATAATCCACGGGTTCTTAATCCATAAGTAGTTAAGTGCATAATCTACAAATTCATAATACATATGTCCATGAAAATATCAAAAGTACATAGAAAACAAATAAATAAAAAGACAAGTACATGTGGGTTCGCGGGTTCACCAGTGGGTTCGTTTTCCCAACCCGCACCCACAACCAAACCCGCTAGGTTTTTATAATGCGGGTTCGTGGGTTCACGGCCGTAAATTCACCACCCAAATTTGACCCTACAAGGTCGGGTTCGGGCAGGTGCGGGTCAAATTGTCATCCCTAAATTGATGTAGGTATGAAAAGTTTTACCACCGGACTAGCTTCATCTTATCAATTAAGTGTAAATTTTTTAAAAAAAAATTTAACAATACCATTGATATTGACGCGTCTCAATAAATTATAAATTTCTATCACAATTCATGTAAATGGTTATTTTCATTAATGTCAAACGTTGTTTTCGACTCTTGTTGTGGATTTATTATCCAAATACGCCATTTATTAATCAGATATGCTAGATAACTCAATTTCTTCTTTTTGATTACATTAGTTTCTAAAAATGATTTGAAATCAAGTATTCAAATTATTAGGAAAATTGCTTTGCAAGATATCCGTAGACTATATCCGTAATCCCACATTCTCCAACCTTTCAAGATGAAAAGTGCCGGTCCAGGATTGTTGCCTGATGTGTAAGAAGTCGGGTGAGTCAACCCTCCATGCTCTGTGGGGGTGCGAGAAGCTCAAGAAGGTCCGAATGTCTTGGCTTCCCAGTAATTTTCCTGTTCCTGGTAAGTTTTGTGATTTTTTTGATCTTATCCTTTTCTGCTTCTCTCTTCTCTGAGCCTAGAGGATTTGGAGTTGTTTTGCGTTATCTTGTGGAGGGTTTGGTTCCTGCGTAACAAAGGAATCCGTGGAGCCTCTATGGCAGATTTTGATAATGTGGCAGAATGGGCTGCAATCTTTATTTTTGAGATTAAAGGTTGTAGTTCTGATAGGCTGCATTGTGAGTCTACTAGTTTGCCTGTGCGATGGTCACCGCCTAATATTGGTGTTTATAAAATTAATTGTGATGCGGCCATTGATAGTGTGGGGAGGAAAGTGGGGTTCGGTATGGTGATTAGGAACGAAACTGGTGCTGTTATGGCTTGCAGCTCGCAAGTGTTGACGGCGTCCTTCACTGCTCAACATGCTGAACTCTTGGCAATTGGCAGGGCAATTATGTTCAGCCGGGACTGTGGGTTGTTTCCCTGTGTTCTTGAGTCTGATGCAGCTATGGTGATAAAATGGATTGTGGATGGGAGTCATATGCTTTCTGATGCAGGTGCTATTCTTGAGGATATTGCTGAGTTGAGAAACAGTTGTGATGATATGTGTGTTCAGTTTAGTCCAAGGAACACCAACCAAGTCGCCCATGTGCTGGCTAAGCAGGCGTTGAAGAATGTCAATGATTTTTTCTGGTTGGAAGAGTTCCCGCTCTGTGTTGCTCTTGTTATCCAGGCTGATATGCCTGTTTAATGTTTGTTTCTGTGTTGGTGCTGCCCTTGGTTGTTCCTATGTGTGGCGCTTTTATTCAAAATAAAAAAAAATAAAAAAAATTTATTTTTTCAATAAAATGTCCACATGTAGTTAAAATATATATACCACATGTAGTGTGGGACTAGAGACATTCTCAGACGAGTGAATTACATTTATAGCTAAACTACTTGCTGGCGGTTTAATTTCGTTCATTCTTAAGAGTTTGCTGTTGATTTGCCGATTTGGGAAGTTTTTTTTTCCTCTTTGTACTCCTCTTTAATTTTTCTAATAATATTCTCCGGCATTTATTATTTCTATTTTTAGAAAAGAGTTGATAACTTATCAAATTCAAATATTTGCAAATTTTAAAAAATATTTTTTGCAAAACATCATCAGTGGACTCTTTCTTCTTGTGTGAACAAAAAATCCTAAACATAAAATTAAAAAAACCACACGATCTCATCTCAAATCTGCCTACCTTTTGTTTTGAATTTTGTCTTGATGTCAGATGTCACGTGACTCACGTGCACACGTGAAATTGTTTAATTTAATTTATTTTATTTTTATAAAAAACAATTGATATCTTTGACCGGGAAAAACAATTGATAATTCACCGGATTTATATATATATATATATATATATATATATATATATATTCAGTCTTTCTATTATCAGTTCGAACTGACAATAAATATATCAGGACGAAGAATGTGGACCACAGATTATGGAGAAGTTTTGACAAGTGCATACACTTTGAGTCAAAGTATGTAAATCTAATGGTCCACATTTTTCGTCCTGATATATTTATTGTTAGTTCAAACTGATAATAGAAAATCTGTATATATATGATCCAAATATATTTCTACAAAGATACATCCTAGTACGGTCCGAATATATACTCCTCCAGTCGAGAGATGTTTATTAATTATTCATGCAACACATATGGAGAAAACTCTTCGAAAATATATATAGAAAGAGAATGATCGACTTGAACCCTTATCACCGAGGGAAAGTGTACACCCCTAAACTAAAATGTCATTATTATTATTATTTTTTTTTATCCTTTTAGATCAATAATTGTGTTGTGAAATAGTATATTAAAACAGTGTTAACAATAACATGTAAATTTAATAATTTAAATATATGATTGAAGTCTTGAAAGAACAAATTTAAATATTTTTATTCAATCTGCAGATCTTTAAAGTGTGTTTCATTAGTCAAGAGCAACTAATCAAGTGAAGACTATATTGATATAATCAATTTGTCAAATTAAATTATCTTTTATAAAACTTGAAAGCAAGGTCCAATGTTATAAAAGTAACAATCATTTAAAATCTAAATTAACTTATGAGAGCTTCTCCTTACAATCCACAAATTATCTATTCACACTCCAATTTAATTTTTTTTTATTAATGACAATTTTAACCTAAATTAAAATTACTAAACAAGACAACAAAATTTAAAGACATTCCAAACTAATTAAATTATTAAATAAAAAATTCTCTCTCCTAAATCATTAGATTAAATATTACGTATTAAACTCTCCATCCTAAATATGTTATTACCATTTTAAACACTCTTTCGTAATTAATCTCTCTCCATTTTTCAAAAAATATATATATATATTTCCATACTTTCTCCATCAATCTCTGATTAATAGTTATAAAAATAAAATTAAAATAATAATAATAATAATAATAAACTTATGACTATGTATATATATATATATATATATATATATATATATATATATATATATATATATATATATATAGTCCCGATCTGGTCAATGCATCATGATATAATTTTATCAAGATATTGAATGTGAGCCATTAGTTTTAACAAGTGCATACACACTTGAGTCAATGTATGTAAAACGAGTGGCTCACATTCAATATCCTCACGAAATTATATTATGATGTACTGACTTGAAAATTTTTCTATATATATACACATATATATAATAAAAAGTCAATTTAAAAAATATATATATATATATATGTGTGTGTGTGTGTGTGTGTGTGTGTGTGCGTGTGTGTGTGTGAAAGCTTGAATTGTTTCAACTAGATTCGATTAAACTCAGAATTTATAAGACTAATGAAAGAATTAAAGTTATATAGACAATTACAATCAAATACCTACAAGAGTAACAAAAATCATTTTCATATTTCGATTTTTTTTATAAAAAAAAAAAAAAAAGGTACTCGTGTTTTTTATTATTATTATTATTATTTTTTAATATATACATACATATGGTTTCTAAAAATCAAGTTTATTAGTAAGTTTTTTTTTTCCTTAACTGTTAATCTTGCTTGAGAAATAATGAAGATAGAAAATTAGAGATATGTATTGGAGGAGAGAGTTTAATATGGTAATTAAAAATTTAGGAGAGAGTATTTAATATGTAATAATTAATTTAATGATTTAGTAGAGATAATTTATTTTTTTAATAATTTAATTCAAAAAATATAAAAAGGATAATTTTGTAGTAAAATGAAGTGTCTTTATAATTTTTTAAAATTTAAATTTTGAGAATGGAGTGTTTTTAGAAAAGAAAAAATTGGATTGTCAAAAGAAGCTCTCTTAACTTATTTAGATGGATCAATTCTGTTCAAACTTCAAACAATACAAGTTTGTTTAGTGAATGATGTTGAATCTCAAATTTGAAAATGCCGTCCAATAAATCCAATTGCTAACTTTTACATAAATAGATAATAATAAAATCACACAAATGTGCCATTAATATTTAATGAGTTTGGAGTTTATTGGGATATAATATGTGTAGGGGGTCGACCTACGGTTGATGTGGATCGGGTCGGATTTGTGTTAGGCCCAAGGCAACTTGGTCGAATTGGTCGAATGAGGGTTGTCGTCTTCTCCAGGAATCTGTGATGGAGTTTGTCGTTCGACTTCGTGTAGAACCTGCAAAAAAATAATAATAGAGAAAAGTACAAAGATGAAGAGAACAAAAAAATGAGGGTCAGATTGTTATAGCCTTAGGTGCGCTTGGGCTGAGCGTTTATCATACTTGAAGTTAAATTCTGGTGGACGAAATGACATCAAGCAGAGTTTCAAGATGCTTAAGAGCTTTGTTGGTTGTTGAGATTATCTCCCACCCCTTGTTGTGGTTTTGCCCTTCTTATTTATAGGGAAAAAACCTGGTAGTGACTTGATTGTAGGAGAGATTTTAGGAGTGGTTTACTCCTATTCAAGTCGGTTGTTACAACCGTTTGCCATTGAATGGGGTAACTGCCCATTGAATGTTGTAACTGCCCATTGAATGCTGTAACTGCCATGTTGACTGAGTTAATTGCCATTTTAGCTGATTTGGAGCTTTGGGTCGACCCAAAATATGTGGGTCTGGACCATTTTCAGCATGAAGACTTGGGCCTTTTTACGTTTGGGCCCATGGACCATTTTTGGCTACCACAGTTAGCCCCCCACTATCTGAGTTGAAGCCTTCAAGTCAAGAGAGTAGTTTGTTTCAATCGAACTCTTGCATCAAACAACATACAAATTTATCGAATAGAGCGTAGGGGTCGATCGACCATCTGCTATTGTCACATTGAATTCGCGCACATGCGTTATGGGTCGACATGACCATTTCTTTTAGAAAATCGCGTACATGCATTATGAGGTCGATCAACCATCTCAATTATAAAATCGCGTACATGCATTGTGGGGTCGATCGATCATGTCTTTTGATAATTCACGTACATGCGTTATTGGGTCGATCGACCATTTCATTCACAAAATCGCGTACATGTGTTGTGTGGTCGATTGACCTTTTTCATTTGATAAGTCGCGTACATGCGTCATGGGGTCGATTGATCATGTCTTTTGATAATTCGCGTACATGCGTTATTGGGTCGATCGACCATTTCATTCACAAAATCGCGTACATGCGTTATGTGGTCGATCGACCATCTCAATTATAAAATCGCGTACATGCGTTGTGGGGTCGATCGATCATTTCATTCACAAAATCGCGTACATGTGTTGTGGGGTCGGTACGACCTTTTCATTCACAAATTTCGCATACATGAGTTGTGTGGTCGGTACGACCTTTTCATTCACAAATTTCGCATACATGAGTTGTGTGGTCGATTGACCTTTTCTTAAATAATGTAGAAGTAAAACGCGATAATCGTAACAAAAGATGAAATAGATAAGGGTTAGAAATGATACTATTTTAAGTGGGATGTTCCAGCTGTCGTGTATTTCTCGACCGTCGTGGTCTGTCAACTTGTACGCTCCTCGTCTTTCTCCCATTTGATTTGGGCCCATGCTTTTGCCAGTACATCTTCCATTGTCTACATGGATATTTGGTGAGCTCTTTGTAGAGGTCAGAGTCGAATCAAAGCCCTCTTCTGAAGGTGGAGATCGTGGTAGCCTGGTTGCAGTGTGGGATCTGTACCTTTTCCTTGTTAAAGCGTCCGACATGTGCTCTTAGGTTTTCATCACGCTTTTGTGTTATTGTGTAGAGGTCGTCCGATTGTTTTTCAAGCTTTCGACTGCTCGCGAATTGCTCCAAGAATGTATCTGTAAGTTGTGCAAAAGAAATAATAGAGTTATTGGGCAAATTAGTATACCATTGTAGAGCCGGACCACTAAGGCTGGATCCAAAGGCTTTGCACATGCACGCTTCTCTTAGGTCGCGTGGGATTGCAATAGTGAACATCCTTTGTTTGTACTGCGCTATGTGGTCGTCCGGATCTGTCGTGCCCTCGAATTGCTTCATGTTTGGGAAGCTGAACTTTCTTGGCATCTCGATCAGGGCGATCGAATCGACGAAGGGTGAGTCGGCGAAGCTACTCGCTCTGCTTTTCTTGATTGGAGTTGGGACTCTTGGAATCCTTTGGATGAGGGCTTCCATTTCTACAAACCTGCGTGAAAGTTCGGGGTCAGCGAATAAATGTAGATCAGACCCAGTTTTTACCAATCCTGGTGTCGGCCGAATCGACACGGGTGCTCTAAGAGCATTCTCTGGTCGTCGACCCATGTTTGTAGGTGTGACTAGAGCTATCCTGTCGACCTTCTGTTCGCCGTTTGGAGTTGGGATTGGGAGTCCAGGTGCAATGTTGTTGGGTACCCCATTGATCAAGGCTCGTAGCACGTCATTTGTCGCTCTGATCTCTACATTTTCTGCTTCGAGCGCCCTCAACTTCTCTGTGTCTGTAGCCATCTGGGCTGTCAACGCGGCGATCTGCTCTTCGACAGTTGGTGCATCTCCATATCTAGACATGTTGAGAAGAATTCCAATTGATTCGACTAGCTCGCCTGTAAAGTTGCGATGGGCCCCACGATGGGCGCCAAACTGTAGGGGGTCAACCTACGGTTGATGTGGATCGGGTCGGATTTGTGTTAGGCCCAAGGCAACTTGGTCGAATTGGTCGAATGAGGGTTGTCGTCTTCTCCAGGAATCTGTGATGGAGTTTGTCGTTCGACTTCGTGTAGAACCTGCAAAAGAATAATAATAGAGAAAAGTTCAAAGATGAAGAGAACAAAGAAATGAGGGTCAGATTGTTATAGCCTTAGGTGCGCTTGGGCTGAGCGTTTATCATACTTGAAGTTAAATTCTGGTGGACAAAATGACATCAAGCAGAGTTTCAAGATGCTTAAGAGCTTTGTTGGTTGTTGAGATTATCTCCCACCCCTTGTTGTGGTTTTGCCCTTCTTATTTATAGGGAAAAAACCTGGTAGTGACTTGATTGTAGGAGAGATTTTAGGAGTGGTTTACTCCTATTCAAGTCGGCTGTTACAACCGTTTGCCATTGAATGGGGTAACTGCCCATTGAATGTTGTAACTGCCCATTGAATGCTGTAACTGCCATGTTGACTGAGTTAATTGCCATTTCAAATGATTTGAAGCTTTGGGTCGACCCAAAATATGTGGGTCTGGACCATTTTCAGCATGAAGACTTGGGCCTTTTTACGTTTGGGCCCATAGACCATTTTTTGCTACCACAATACGATACTAACATCAATCACCATATGTGCGGATCCAATACTACACATATGGTGAAGACGTCTAAAACGATATTATTTTATCAAAATTTAGGGATCAAAGTGAAATTGTCCTAAAAATAGAGACTTTGTAATTCAATTTCAAAATCCCCAATCGTTAAAACCCTAATTTATCTACATTTGATCGATTCTTCCTCTCAGGAATCCCCTGCACCGAAAGCCGTGAAACAAGATGGATAATGATAACGATTTCACATTTTGTCAGGCAAGTTATCAAAATATCATTTTATATTTTGTCTTTTGAATTGAATGTGAACTGTTTGATCAAATTTCATGTTTACTCGATCGATCATGAAATTTTATATTTTTTAGGTCGAGAAGAATCCAGATATTGATATTGATGGTAGTAATAAAAATCCAGATAGTGGGATTTTGTGGAATAACAATTCGGCTTCGAAGAAACAAGAAAAAATCGGGTCTTTGACGTTTAATGTTTTCGATGCATCATCATCACCATCATCAGCTGGTTCTGGTGGTGAATTGTTGTCAAAACAAGCTGTGAAATTTGCTGCTGATGCTGAAGCTTCTCCGGTCAAGAATTCAGCCCGGGTCCGGGCCAAGGTTCCTTTTGAGAAGGGTTATAGTCCAGTGGACTGGCTCAAGCTTACTCGGACCCATCCCGATCTTGCAGGTACACAGCGAAATGATGTCCAAGTAGAATCATTTTATTGTTTGTGTTTTCGGCTATAAAGGTTTCGATATTTCTGTTAGTTTTCGATACTGTTTTTGTGTATATGTTGCATTGTGTCTGATTTGGTTTAGTCTGCACTATATACACATTTTCGAAAAGTAAAGAGTTTTGTTATCAATTTGACGTTAGGGTGGTTTGGTACTAGTGTATCGTGTGTTGAGGTTTTGCTGGCTGGTCTGCATGATCACTTCATTTCTCTTAGACTTTGCACGCGAATAATGTTCTTGTTCAAATTTTTAGTTTTTTAGTTTGCTTTCACGTCTTGGTGCATACTAGTCCTAAATCATGGAGAGGCTTACTTCTCCACTTTACTGCTTTTCGGTCTTGAAAATTCAGGGTCTTGTTCATTTCGAAAAATAAAATAAAAATTCATTTAGATGGTTCTTGATTGTTGTTGCCAGTGGACCTAGTTTTCTTATACGGTTCTCTGCTTCACTCTTATTTGTGTTTGCTACATACTTTCAGTAATATCATTGTATGATATATTGATATACTACATTAGTGCAAACTCTGCTTATGGTTGGACACAAGTAATTATCAGTTATCAATGGAACCTCTACAAAATCAAGCATAACTAACTTCCATAGTTCCATTTAAACTCTTCAACCACTTTTTTGTAATAATTCACATTTCTAGAACTTAAATACCTTAGTAGAATAATCTAAGGAGCAGAGAATGAAATTTAAGTAAAGAACTTGGTGCCTGCAACCTGTTTAGTCAGGTGATAAAGTAACATTTTATTTGTTATTTTGTGATCTCAGCAGTAACTGTATATATATCTTGTTCCAGGTTTGAAGGGACAGTCAAATAGGAGGCTTATTACCATGGGTGAAGTTAAACAAAATCAAACAGAAGGTGCCATGTGGACCGTCTTTAAAGGCCGTGTGTACAATATATCTCCATACATGAAGTTTCACCCAGGAGGTATGTACATAACTTTATGCTGATAGAATTCCATGTTTTTGATGGACCAAATTGTATATTGAATGCAGCTCCTCCACTTGCATATAATGATGTATGTTATGCCATAATATGGGAAAACCACGTATTCATAGTTTTTGCTCTAATGGTCACTGCATGTTATATTGATTCAAAATGATAAAGACTGGTTACTTTTTTTTTTTACCAAATACTTTTCAGGTGTTGATATGCTGATGAAGGGAGTGGGTAAAGACTGTACAGCTCTATTCAGTATCCTTTTTTACTAGTTTACTCATGTTCAGGGGATTATAGAAGTCATAATAGTAACATATAAAATTTTCTTGAACTCAGTCGTTAACCTCTCTCAGTTGTTTTTTTTTTTTTTTTTTTGATCGCTCAATACATCCTGGTTTTGCATAAAGATCACAACATCACTTGTGGATATGCCACTCCAATTTGACACTATTATTTTAGGTTATTATTGTTATTTTGGCCTTGTTAACACCAACAATCTTACAGTTTAGCGATAAGCACAAGAATGATCGAACAATACAATAATGAGTCAGTTCGATGTGTTTGTGCATGCATGTCAAACTTGTGGTTCAAGTACTTCTTGCTTCTCCTGTTTGAACTAGCTACACACCAACGCAATCCTTAATGCTTTATTTTAGATAAATACCATGCATGGGTAAACGCCGAGGTCTTACTGGAGAAGTGTCTCGTGGGCACTTTGGATGAAAGCAGTAGGTCAAGGCAGTGATACTCTCACACTCAGATAACATAGAAGTGATTCTTTGTCACAGTCTTCACGCGAGACCTCAGCAATTCAATCATTCAACTTTTATGGCTATACATAAAACATTATTTCTACCCCTTTTTCCGCGGTTAGGGGCAGCTTCTTTTCACCATTTGTGTGTTTGATTTATACAAGAATAAGATTGTGACTGAATGGCAATAAAATTGTATACTCACAGATGAATTGTTGTATTCATTTATTAAGACTGTATAAACAACAAAATTTATGAAATGAAACTACCATCAACTTGTGTTTTCTTGTTGAACAGTGATGCTGATATGAGTTTCTGTCAAAATTTGAATGGATAAAAGTCCAACAATTCATGTGTCATCAATTATTTAGAGAGCTCAATAGAAATTGAGCTTGAGCTGTCACAGATAGACAACCTGATTGACCCACCCATCATGCTCACCACCACCAAAAAAGACATTTATCTTTCAATTAGATTTCCGCAATTAGCTGTACTTAGTCAAATATAAAATCGGTGACAGTCTCTTCTATTATTATTATCCATATAGAATCCTCTTTCTACTAACATCACTACTAGAAAACAGAGAAGATTTCCAAATACCTTTTAGACTAATACAAGCCATAGCATGAGCCTCATAGTAATGGGCCCAAAATATACAAAAAGTGTGATCAAATAACAGTTGAAAAATCTCTATAATTCAATACCAGGTACTTGAAGAGATGATGTATATCACCATCTAAGCTAACTTGGAAACCTTAACGTCGTCGAGAATGGGGCCGCAGAGAGATCCAAAGTCATCATTCTTGGTGTGGTAGTAGGAGCTGTAGAATGTGATTCTTGTTCTTGGTTCTATTGCTTTGAACTTGAAACTTGCAGTCTTGAACTCACCCTTTCCTTTCGATTCGAATGGGACCTTCAAGGTTTCTTTAGCGGCAAATGCTTCGACCATCATTGATCCGTGGCATCCGTTCTTTGCATCTCCAACTGTGAATGTGAGGGTATAGACTGTGTTGGGAGTTGTTCTGAGGATTTGGGCAATGGCACTCTCTCTACCTGCGACAAGCTCAACTGCAGAGCGGCCAGAGGGTACGTTGAAGTGCTTGGCGCCTATGAACTTGACAGCTTTAAGTGATTCGATCATCCACCCGGGAAGTGGGGATGTCCTATCTTCTTGTTTTGGTGGGAGGAGGACACCATTGGTTGAGTTCATCAACCTATGTGGACCCTCTTCGAAACCAGGATTCTTGACCAAGTTATCTGCAAGAGAGAGCAGTAATTAAGCCTTTCTAATCAACTAAATCATCCATGTCCTTCCTAGCTTGGTTTGAAGAAGCAAACACACAACTTCAAACAAATTGGAGTTCAAACCTCATTAAGGAGATCACTTCAACACAAATTGAGGAGTACATAGCTTAGGCAAGCACACACAATCAAGAATTCCCAAAGAATGTTTTTGACTATATACTATTATCAAGCTATAAAGGCAAGGCTAAATCAAAACCACCAATCAAATTCCCTACCATTGAATTGTCTAACACAAAAATCATAAACCAAAAAAAGAATTGTGTTGTGTTACCTCTTGTGGGCATTGGAGGAAAGAGCTCCTTAATAGCAACAGCATCAATAAGTGGGCCACAAGCAGGATCCTCTTGAACCCCAGGATTGTGGAATGTCACTGTGACACTTTTAGATTTGGCTATGAAACCCCAAGCATAAACATCACCACCATCACTACTATAAAGTGTTTGCAGAGGTAGGTCTCCTGACTGAGTAGGCACAGAGACCCTCAAAACCTCCTCTTGTGCACAAGTTCTTGATGCACCAAATGTCAATGCATACAAGGACCCTGGCTTGACTGGTACGGTTTGAGAGATTGAAGCTTCATTTCCAAGCCTGACCGCATGGACCCCATGAGACACAGCAAAGAACATGCCTCCTGGTTGAGGTCCACCATGGATGTACTCAACCAAGCCTTTGGTTACCCATTTGGGGAGTCCATGTTCTCCTACTAGTTTTGTGCCTTTAAGGTTGCTTGGTTTTGGCTGTTCTTCAAAGTTTCCATTTTCAAGGTACCCTGAAGAAGAAAAACAGGAAAAAAAATCAGATATGCAAACAAATCAGTAGATCAACTTCAAAAAAGTCTGGATTTTTAACACAAGAAAACAATAAAAATCCCAACTTTGTAGAACATAAGAGCTCAACTCAAAGAACAGATCTAAATTTGAAGAAATGTATAGCTAAAAAAAACCAAACGGGTATTGTTAGCTAAAACTGTTGAAATTTAAAACTACCTTCAAAGTACTTGGCAGCAGAAGCAGAAGCAGAACCAATGAACACCAACAATGTCAAAGCAAGCAGAAACCGAGCAAATGCAGGCATTTTCACAGAGAGAATAAAGAGAGGTGGGTGTGAAGAGTGAAGTGGGTTTGGTGCAGTAGAGAAACTGAACTATAAACAGCTAAAATTTATAGAAATTTGAGAATATATTGGTCCAATTGGAAGAGAAAAAGTAAGATAATGAGAGAGAAAAGAGAAACTTTTTTATTTTTAATTTGAGCAGAAATCACATTGTGAGCCCCACCCCACAGAGTGCTCAAACCAAGCAACCCTACTGATGCATCTGTCTGCTTGTCTCTATGGTTCTCGATATCCGATTTTTTCTCCATAATTCATGGTACTTCTGGTTCTTGTAAAGTTGTAATTTATCCACCACATTTGAACCATATTTTGCATAGCTGGTTTTCACAATTTTTTGTCCTTGTCGGTTGGGTTTTTAATTGCTGCTCTCTACGTATTTTAGACACAAATTTTCAAAGAAGCAACAGCAGTTTAGGTATTTATATTCTAAGGAGACTTTCTGGAGTTACTTATATGTACGGTTTGGATATCTACTTTTACAACCGCTACATGTGTGTTTATATATCTACTCCGTTACCATCGAAGAGAAAACTTCTCGTATACGGTAGTAAGATGCGTACGATGGAATCGAAACCCCAATAATTAAAGTGTTAGGAACTGTGCCTTAGTATTTTTTTAATAATTTTATTTTATATTAAATACACGACAAATAATGAGTCGTTATGCATTCATTCATTTTACCATACATTGTTGCTTTAACATATGATTCCAAGACTAAAAATAAAATAAATATATGCATGCATGCATGAGAGTTGTGTGATGTGTGATGTATGGTATACATAATCATGCCATCTGCATGTGCAGCTTGCGGTGGTGGGTCAGATGTATTATGTATGCCACGTGCACTGTGCTGCCTAGAACATCATTGATCATGCATAGGTATATAAAATTGCATTCCATTATTATCTCCTCGGAATTTGCTATCCGTCCCGGTATGTCGATTCTTGATTGAGTAGTTGTATACATTTCCATCCTGTAACGGTGATGGAGACCATACAAAGAGGAAGACTCGAAGATATCTAGTCTCATGAATATTAATAGTTATATTAAATAATGTTTGATATCGGTAAATCAATAATTTAGTTTCAGTAGGACTAGTTGTTTTTACGGGATTAACATTAAACTATAGAGATTATGAAAATTATGGGTGTTTGGCACATGTAGAAAATCAAATTGTTATATTATCTACCATACATTCATTAATTCATTACGATAGTTGCACAAATTCACCATTTCACTAAACTCCATAAATTGTCGGTAGATTCTTAATTAATGATTTAATTCAAAGTCATTACTGGCAAAAAAAAAAAAAAAAAAAAAAAAATACAGTCAAACCCAAATAAATTTCCTAACCACCTCACCATTACTCTGTCTAGAAATAATAACCTAACTATTCTCTATTACATAACTATCTCAACTATTCTCTATTACGTAAAATTTTGATTATTAAACACGTTAAAATATCACATGTTTGTAGATGGTTTCGGGTTTGGGTTTGGGTTTATGTCATGTATGACTTTATAAACTAAGCTTCAAATATAACACAAGACATTTTATTTATTTATTTTGTAGTACATATACTTTTTTTTTTTTTTTATGTATACGTACATACATGATTTAGAGTTTAGACAATATACACTTAAATACATAATTAATTAATTATGCACCGGTCCCAGAGGCGTAGCTTTAGTGATAGATGGACGGAAAAAAAAAAATATGAACCCTTGTTTTTTAATTTAAAATGCTAGTCAAAGAAATGGATTAGAATATTAATTAGTGCATGTGCTGATTGGCCCACGAGTAGGCCCATAATGTGGATAGGTAGGATTTGGGATTAGATTGGGCTAAGTGGAGAACGAGAAAGGGTAGTGGGCCCATTATTTAATTCATTGAACTGGACTCCATTTGACTTTGGGTCCACACGATCTTCAATTTAGATCCACATCCATTCAAGATCAAATATGGGATTGCCACAGTAAATGGACTATTAAAATATGGATAATGTCTGGTTAGTACTCAAGATACTGACCCACTAATGGGATGTTGGCACGTAACATTTTTTCTTTCACTTTTTACATTTATCTCCTTACATTCTTCCAAAATGGGTCGCGTATATAATGTTTACAATAATTCGAGGTTTTAAGGGAAGGGATAGACTCGAACCCATAATCTCCTAGTGTAGGTGTGGGGAGCATACCAACGGGTCAACCTCATATTATCCTGTGCATATACTGTTTAATATTAGTAAATCTTAACAAATTATTGAGTTGTTTTGACAAGATGAGGTTGACACAACACATTAAGGTTTATGGGTACAACTTTCAAGTCGCTTCCTCCACTCCAAACCATCAACTCCACTATCTAAATAATTATATTCACGATTTTTGGATTTAGATCATTTCCTCACATTTTGTATCCTCACCTAAATTAATGGTCTGGAATAATTATATCTTCTTGTAGTGTAAAGACATAAAAATTAATAGAAATAATTCACACAATTGATTTGTTATATTAGACACGTAACAATAGATTATGAATGCGAGGACACAAAAGGTGAAGAAATGATCCTGATCCACGATTTTTATTTCGTTTAAGAAATTATATAAATCGTAATCATATTGTTTTCAATTTTAAGGAACCTACTTTTAACTAACGTAATCAAACACACTTTCATTTTTAATTTAGATTTTTTAATTTTTTTTCTTCCAAAACTAAAAAATAATAATTAATAGTTGTTTTCTTTAGAATTTAATTTAATTGTTTTTATTTTGTGAAAGGAATAATTTAATAATTTTCAAAAAATAGAAAAAACATATTTTTAAACGTTACCAAACACGCTCGCTCCCATTCTCTTCTCCACGCAGGCACGCGCACGCTCACGTGACCCAATCAGGACCATCTAGAACCGTACGATCCTCCAACACCCAATCTCAGCCCTTCAATCTAAAAATTCCCTCTCAAATTTCAATTTCAAATTTCAAATTTCAAATTTGTCCAACTCTACCGTTAGCTCTCTCTTTTTCCCTTCTATATCTCCGATTAAAAGCCCTAACTTTTCTTCACTCTCTCATGTCTGCAAAATTCTAGACACCATCTCTGTGTCTCTCTCTCTAATTCGGTTTTTCTCTCCAAAACCCTAACAAAGTTCTCTCTCATTTTTTCATATGCTGTTTCTTGTTTCGGTTTCGATTTGATCATTCATAGATTAGATTATAATAAAAAAAACAAAAAAAAGTCGAATCTCAGTTTTCACGACGATGGAGAAGAGGCTTCCTTTAACGAGCAGCAACAATGTGAATGTTGGACCGAAGACGATCGAAGAGATGTACCAGAAGAAGAGCCAGCTGGAGCACATCCTTCTCCGACCCGACACCTACATCGGATCCATTGAGAAGCACACGCAAATGCTCTGGATCTACGATGAGGAAGCAAAGACGATGGTCCACCGTTCAATCTCTTACGTCCCGGGGCTCTACAAGATCTTCGACGAGATACTGGTCAATGCCGCCGACAACAAGCAGAGAGACCCGAAAATGGACTCGCTCAAGGTGGTGATCGACCAGGAGCAGAATTTCATCAGCGTCTACAACAACGGAGACGGGGTCCCTGTAGAGATCCACCAGGAGGAGGGCGTCTACGTGCCGGAGATGATATTCGGGCACTTGCTTACTAGTAGTAACTACAACGATAACGAGAAGAAGACGACCGGAGGGAGAAACGGGTACGGTGCTAAGCTTACCAATATCTTTTCGACCGAGTTTGTCATCGAGACTGCTGATGGCAAGAGGCTGAAGAAGTATAAGCAGGTATAATTATAATATTGCCTCTTTATGGTCATGTTGTTGTTTTGATTTGGTCATTTTGTTTTAAACTTTGGTTCTCATTAGGGTTTTAGCTGGACGATTTTTAGCATTTTTATGATCATTGTAATTATTTTTTTCTGATTTGGGGTTTTTGGAGATTGTTTGTTGGGTTTTGATTAGGGTTCTCTGCAACTGTTTTGGGCATTTAACTGCATTTGTTTTGAAAGATAGATAATTGACTACATTTCATCTGTTTCCTTGTAATTTTTGTTCTGTTTTGTTAGATTTTTGTTGTAATAGTTAGAGTTATGTAAAGAGGAGCATGAATTGGTGTTTTGGTTATTTGTGATAATAATATTGAGAACCAATTTGTTATGGGTACTTTCTGTCTAGGTTAATTTAAAATTTCAATCCTTTAAACTCGTCTCATATCTATGTTGGCTCTGCTTATATTTGAAGGTTTTCTCCAACAACATGGGGAAGAAATCCGAGCCTGCCATAACCAAATGCAAGCAGGGTGAGAATTGGACCAAGGTTTCATTTAAGCCAGACTTAGGCAAGTTTAACATGACCCACCTAGAAGATGATGTCCTTGGCCTGATGAAAAAGAGGGTGGTTGACATGGCTGGCTGTCTTGGAAAGACTGTGAAGGTTGAACTGAATGGGCAACGAGTCCCCGTGAAATCTTTTGAAGACTATGTTGATCTGTATCCGAAATCTAATGCAAGGTAATTTCCACGAACTTTCAGTTTATTATCTGAAATTCCTTGTATGTTTGTGTGTGGAAATTGGCTTATTTGTTTCATTGATTTGATTAGGTTTCATGAGAAAGTGAATGATAGGTGGGAGATATGCGTGAGCCTTAGTGAAGGACAGTTTCAGCAGGTATATATGAATTTGTTAATCTAAGTAGTCCCTATGTTGCACTTGTTAGGTGTGAAGCTTATGCTTATGTGTTTTGTTTGTCCAATAGGTCAGCTTTGTGAATTCGATCGCGACAATCAAAGGTGGCACTCATGTAGATTATGTTGCCAATCAGATTGCTAACCATGTGATGAATGTTGTGAATAAGAAGAACAAAAATGCTAACGTCAAAGCACATAATGTGAAGAACCATTTATGGGTATTTGTCAATGCTCTTATTGACAACCCTGCTTTCGATTCTCAAACCAAGGAGGCATTGACTCTTCGCCAGAGCAGTTTTGGTTCTAAATGTGAACTTAAGGAAGAATTTTTGAAGAAAGGTTTGCTACATTACATCATCTGTCGGCTGTAGAAACTAGGATTCAGAAAATGATGACTGCCAATTTTAAGATTATGAATTTTGATTCTGGTGCTCTGATTGTATTGCAGTTACAACAAAGTCTGGCATTGTGGATACTCTACTTTCGTGGGCGAATTTCAAGCAGAGCAAAGATCTTAAGAAAACTGATGGAACTAAGACAGAAGATGTACGTGGGATTACCAAGCTGGAGGATGCTAACTTTGCGGGAGGGAAGAACTCAGATCAATGTACCTTGATTTTAACCGAAGGAGATTCAGCCAAGGCTCTTGCAGTAAGTTCTCTTGCTATGTCTTGTGATCCATGTTGAGCAATCCATGACTGCAAAATTGTTACTTGTTCTGGTTATATTTTTAAATTTCAATAAGTCTAACAGATTTAAATGTACAAATAGATGGCTGGGCTATCTGTTGTGGGTCGAGATCGCTTTGGTGTTTTCCCGTTGAGAGGTAAACTACTCAATGTGAGGGAAGCCAGCAGCAATCAGGTTACAAATAATGCTGAAATTGGGAACATCAAGAAGATTCTTGGACTGAAGCAAGGTGTGGAATACAGCAGTGTCAAGGCTTTGAGATATGGTCATATGATGATAATGACTGATCAGGTTCTTAATTACTTTCACTTTTGTTTTCTCTCTGTTCTCTATTTTTTATCTTGTCAGAATGCTAATGGGCGTGTGATTTGCTGTAAACTTTATGCTTGCGCAGGATCATGATGGTTCACACATCAAAGGGTTGTTGATTAATTTCATTCATTCTTTCTGGCCATCATTGCTGAAGGTTCCATCTTTCTTAGTTGAGTTTATTACGCCAATTGTGAAGGTACACTTAACCTTTAATTATTACTTACACGGTGGAAGTTTTCTCAAAGAATTTGTCTAATTGTAGTAGTTATTGTCCGTATAGGCAACCAACAAAAATGGAAAAGTGTTATCTTTTTACTCCATGCCCGAGTATGAGTCATGGAAGGAAAGCTTGGTGGGGAATGCAAGTGCCTGGTCCATTAAGTATTATAAGGTTTGTTTGATTGATTTCATAAGTAAGGAAACAATTAAAGTATTTTGAATTTGCATTATCAACCATCAACCATCAGCTTTAATTCTAATCCATGCCTTATTACTATAGGGGCTGGGAACAAGTACATCGAAGGAAGGGAAGGAGTACTTTGAAAAGATTGATTTGCACAAAAAAGATTTTGTATGGGAAGATGAGGAAGACGGGGAAGCAATTGAGCTTGCTTTCAGCAAGAAGAAGATAGAAGCAAGAAAGAAATGGCTCTTGCAATTTGAGGTTTGACAAAATTAAAATTTAGACCAAAAAGTTTTAATTTCCATAAGAACTTCGTGAAATCTTTACCTTTCTGGATTTGCAGCCTGGTACTCACCTTGATCAGAAAGAGAAATACATTAAATACAGTGACTTCGTCAACAAGGAGCTTATCTTGTTTTCCATGGCGGATCTCCAGAGGTCAATTCCTTCAATGGTTGATGGCTTGAAGCCTGGTCAAAGGAAGATCCTTTTCTGCTCTTTCAAGAGAAACTTTGTTAAAGAAGCAAAGGTTGCCCAATTTATTGGTTATGTTTCTGAGCATTCTGCTTACCATCATGGTGAGCAGAGTCTTTCTAGTACAGTCGTAGGAATGGCACAGGATTTTGTGGGCAGCAACAACATAAACCTTCTTCAACCTAATGGCCAATTTGGCACACGTAACCAGGTGAGATATAGTACCTCTCAATTACAATTTGCTAAATTTTGTTGCTTTTATTGTTATTTACTTGCTTCATTTATGTATACTAATTTCGATTCTTACAGGGAGGCAAAGATGCTGCGAGTGCTAGGTATATTTATACCAAGCTTTCTCCTATTACAAGGTTTCTCTTTCCGAAGGATGATGACAGGCTTCTGGATTATTTGAATGAAGATGGGCAAACTATTGAACCTTCTTGGTAATTATTTTTTGTTACGTCTGTAGAAGCTATTTTAGGAAATGTTGACAAATCAAGCTTACTAATTTGCTTTGTATGTAGGTACGTGCCAATCATTCCAACAGTCCTTGTCAATGGAAGTGAAGGAATTGGGACTGGATGGAGTTCTTACGTCCCTAATTACAACCCAAGAGACATAGTCGCAAATGTGAGGGCCTTGTTGAATGGTGAAATGATGGAACCCATGCATCCCTGGTACAGAGGCTTCAGAGGAACTATTGAGAAAACTGCCTCAAAGGAAGCTGGGGCCACCTACACTGTTACTGGAATTATTGAGGAAGTTAATGACAAAACACTCAGGATCAAAGAGCTCCCAGTCCGTAGGTGGACTCAAGACTATAGGGAATTCTTGGAGTCTATAACTCAACAGAGTGATTCCTTCATTGATGTAAGTATAATTACACGCCAAAAGGTTTTGCTGAGTGTTTCCATTTTCTTTCTTATTTTGATGATTCTTTTTCTGGTTTTTCAGGGATTCAGACAGTACAGTGATGATACAACAGTACATTTCGAAGTTTTCTTGTCTGAGGAGAAGATGATGCTAGCCAAGCAAGAGGGTTTGCTGAAGAAATTTAAACTCACCACTACAATAAGCACAAGTAACATGCACCTGTTTGATTCAAGCGGAGTTATTAAGAAATATGATGTCCCAGAACAAAGTACGAGTTAGAATAACTCGAATAACTCTATTTACTATAAGTTATTATAAATGTCGCTGTACTTACTCTTTCCAACTTTCCATCTGCAGTTCTGGAGGACTTTTTCCACCTAAGGCTTGAATTTTACATAAAAAGAAAGGTAAGAACATTCTGGTCATGGTATATACCAGATATTTAGATATTATATTTCAGCCACTTTACAATGGGATACAGCTCTTAACTCGGAATTTCTTTATAACGCGTGCAGAAAGTTCTACTGGAGAACCTTGAACTGGACTTGTTGAAATTGGAAAACAGGGTTAGGTTTATCCTTGGGGTTGTGAGTGGAGAGATTATTGTGAACAACAGGAAGAAAGCTGATCTGTTCCTTGAGTTGCAACAAAAAGGTTTCACTCCTTTTCCGAAGAATTCTAAATCTGTTGAACCGCCTGTTGCTGGGGCAATTGATGAAACAGAAGAAACTGAAGAGAATGCTGAGGCTGTCAGCTCCAATGGAGTAGTGAAGGCCGGTGATTATGACTATCTGCTTTCCATGTCTATTGCAACCTTGACCCTTGAGAAGGTTCAGGAGTTATTGGCTGATAGGGATAAAGTCAATAAGGAGGTTGATGAATTAAGAAAATCAACTCCAGAGTCCTTGTGGCTGAAAGATCTCGATGCTCTCGAGATACAACTTGATGTATGAATTATGGATTCACTTTTCCTTTTGCAATGCTTTTGTTATATTTGATTCCTTGCTCTTTCTTATCTCTGATTATTCCGTGCATAATTCAGGAGCTCGATCAAGCAGATGCTCGAGCAGAGGAGGAAGGAAGGAAAATGCAGAGCAAGATAAGACCTGACGGTGGTAAGGTTCCTGCTAGACGAGCACCCAAAAACCCAAGGAAGAATGACAAAAAGGCCAACAATGCGAAAGCAGTTTCTTCTGATACCACTTCTGCTATGGAAACAGGTGGAGACTGGAATGCTTCTTTGTTATTTTGTTTTACTTTTGATGTTTGAAATCGAAACACCTTGTCTGAACTTTGGTTGTTTCATTTCTTGCTTTGTCAGAAAAAGTTAGCAAGGCGGTGAAACCTAAAGGCAGAGCAGCATCAAAGAAGGCTCCTGTCCAAAAGGTCTGTATTTTTTTTTTTCTTTCCATATTCCACTCTCTTTCCTCCTGCAACTCTATATAACATACTGATTTTATTTTTTCCTATTTTATCAGATTGATGAGGAGGATGAGGATGACGATGATATTCCCGATTTAAATCAAAGGCTTGCTAAATTAAATCAACAAATGGCTTCAACTAACCTTGAATCTTCTCCGGAACAGTCCACTGGTATGCTCTTCACATACCAAAATGACTAATTACATTTCTGTTCTGCCGCAACTGTATTGTTTTTAACTTCTGTTATTTTGTTTCTCACAGTCATGGAAACTGAAGTACCCCAAGTGGCAGCAAGCAAAAGGGGGGCTGCTGCTCGGAAAAAGACAGTGACAATATCAGATTCTTCTGAAAGTGAGGTTGAAATTGTTGCAGCTAAGAAGGGAGGAAGAAAACCTGCAGCAGCTAAGCCGCCTGCAGCAGCAAAGAAGAGAGGGCCAACAAAGAAGCAGCAGCAGGAGGCTCAGGGATTATTAGGCCAGAAGCTGTTAACAGAAATGCTGAAGCCAACGGAAGTCTCACCAGAAAAGAAAGTGAGGAAGATGAGGGCTTCCCCATTCAACAAGAAGAGCGGTTCAGTGTTAGGCAGGATTGCAGCTACTACTAGCAGCAGCATTCAAGATGATGAATCAACTGAAAGTGCACAACTCTCAGGTTCCCCTTCTACATCAGAAGAAGTTGCTGAAGTTGTTCTGACAAAGGAAAGACCGAAGAGAGCCAACCGTAAGCAGACAAGGTATGTGCTGAGTGACTCCGAGAGTGAGCCTGACTCTGAGAGCGAGCCTGAATCCGAGAGTGAGCCTATCGATGATTCTGATTTCGATGAATGAAGATTAGATTATGTTGGATGGGGTGTGTTGTAGTGAGAAATTAGAGCACAATTTTCACCCCTATTTGTAAAAACTTGATGTTGTTTTGAGTACTAATTGCTGACTCTTAAATGCTGTCCATTTCTCGTTGTGCAGCAAGTGAATAATTAGACATTGTACTGCTAGAATGGTTTTTCTATAATTCTGTGATGGAATGAACCCTCATTTCCTGTCCAATTTAATTTGTTTCTATTGTAATTTGATTTTGCAATTTATCATAATTACGGTTCGAGTCGCTAAAACCGTATTTAGTATTAGAAAAATCCATGAAATAATAAATTGTTACATGATGAAAGGACCATTCAAATAAGGGAAAACTTCAAATTTTCCGAAAACCTGCTTAAGACCATTCAAATAAATATCGGGGTGATCTGATAGAATCTTTAAATTGTTTCGAAGATGTTCAAAATGATTCTATCTCAGCTTCAACCATCACTTATAGCTCATAAAAATGACTCATTTACAAAATTAAAAGCATACATTTTGATAATTTATTTCATATTACATACAACTAATATATCATTCAACTGATACAAATGACTCCATGTATGTAAAGTTAACATCCAGAAAAAATGAATATAGTGGTCCAAACCCATGTCTCCGGCATTGTTGAGATTGTAGCACCCTTAAGATTAGACAAGAGGTAGTACATAAAAGGAACAGTCTATAAATAACAAAAAATAATTAGTTAAAAAGTCCAGGGAACACTCTCATCTATTTTTCACGAATTTGGAAACGAAGAACAAAAATACTTTATAGATTCTAGGGGACTAAAATTCTTTGTAATAGTGAATGAACTCCTCATTTGTTATACACACTTGTAACACTTCTTTCCAATGTTAACATTATCAAGAAGAGTTGAAGCCCTATGAATTCATTCTTGTCAGCTAGCTATAATGCTATATGAGTAGCTGCTTCAATGGATTCATGATAGAACCATTGCTTAATTTGTTTTTGCTTTGTGTGTGTCTCTCTTTTCATTAACAAAGCTTGTGTGAGTGAGTTGACTCAACCGAGTTGACTCGACAATTTAGTGTTAAGATAAACGAGTTGACTCAGTTATATATATATATATATATATTTTTCTGTTTAAATTTCTTATTTATTTCTTTTTATTTTATTATTAATGATGTCTATTTTAGTAATTTTGTTCAATACATTTTCCGTCCTTTTAAAAGTTAAAACAATTTTAAAATTTAGTTTACTAAACACTTACCAACTTTTTCTTAAATTAATTATTTTTTAAGTGAAGCTATAAGTAGATTTTTTTCTTAAACAAAGCAATCCCAAACATAGCCTTAGGGTGTTAGCATTCTTTTGGAAAGAAAATGACGATGAAAACCTTGAAAGGAGAGACACACAAAGTAAAAACAAATTAAGTTTTGGTTCTATCGTGAATTCATTGAAGCAACTACTCATATAGCATTATAGCTAGCTGACAAGAATGAATTCATTGGGCTTCAACTCTTCTTGATAATGTTAACATTGGAAAAAAGTGTTACAAATGTGTATAACAAATGAGGAGTTCATTCACTTTTAAAAAGAATTTTAGTCCCTAGAATCTATAAAGTATTTTTCTATAAAGTATTTTTGTTCTTGTTTCCAAATTCGTGAAAAATGCAGGAGAGTGCTCCTTGGACTTTTTAACTCCGGCGAGGCGATGGCTGCGAGGGAGGCGAGGCGGCGTCGATGGTGGACATGGAGGGATTTCCTCTGGCCTCCAACTATGGTGGTGGCCACCACCATTGTTCAATTTCTGTTTTTCTATATTTTCATATTTTTAGTTTTTTAGTTTTTTATTATATTATTATTAAATATAAGAGTAATATTGTCTTTTAATAAAATAGTGAGGATATTTTAGACATTGCATAAGCAATAAGCTAACTTAGGGCGGAGAAGACTCACCACTCACCACTCACCGGTAGGTGTTAAAAGGAGAAAGAGTAAACACTGGATTGGAAGTGAAAAGATTATCCATTGAATAAGAACAGGTGAGGTGGTAGATATGCAATTAATCAAAGGCATTAATTAATTGATTGATTGATGGTTTCTCAATTTCCCAAGTATTCCCGATCGACGGCTCACAACACTCCCTTCAGATCAATCAGAGATCCAACGGTAGATATTGGTTGCTCTACCACCATTAACACACGTCAGTGTCTCCAAGGTCTCTTTAATTCTTTTCTTACTTTTGCTTTTATAATTATTAACTGTAGATGAAATTAAAATATTCAATTGCAATCTAGTTGAACGAATGGGTTGTGGGTGCAATATTTTTCATTCAGGAGATCGATGCAATTCAAATTTCAACATATAACTCAATAGTCAATATTCAAGTATTCAAGTATTCAACTATCATAATGCATACATCAGACTAGAGGTGGTCATCGTTTCGGTTAAACCGACAGTTTCTATCGATTTCATATCGAAACCGTACGGTTAAAACCGTGATCAAAACCAGCGGTTAGAAAATCTGTTGGGAACCAATTTGAACATAGTTCGGTTACGGTTAGGCTTAAAAAAAAAACCGCCTAGACACTATTATATATGATCTAATATATTCATAACCTTCAATTCAAATTTCAAAGTAAAGTATGACAAGTCCTTAATTTACAAACCACGATGCTTGAAAATCAATGAAAAATCCGTATGATTCTTTTGAGTTTTGGCTCTTGACTCTGAATTCAATCAATATCATTTACTTTTTTACCAGGTTAAAAATTTTCTATGAAAGTTTTGAATTTAGAATTTTGTAAGTGAAATATAATAAATGGTTGGGTGGTAAGACTTGAATAAATCAGTAAAACTTAAAATAAAAGAAGAAAAGATGTTGATGGGATAGAGAAAATCATGTACAAAAGAATCAAAATCTTTCACAAGATCAAAATCATGTATTAGAGAATTAAAATATTTGACAAGAAAATCCAAATCATTTTAAAGCATTAGGTGTTGAATGTGAGTGGTTTGGATGTCTGATATTTAATGGAGTTATTCATTTACAAAAATAAAAAACAAATAGAGAAAGTATATATGTTTATTCCTCGGGTTTTCTTGTTATATCCTTCGAAAATGGGATTAGATTATGTTCTTGGTCAAATTAGACCAAGGCTGATAAAAAACCAATCAAATTGGACCAGTTAGGTTCGGTTCGGTTCGGTTCGGTTTTTTCGGTTTTGGTCCTACTAGACCAAATTCATGGGCTTTAATTAGTACACATATTTTCATATTTTAATCATTTTGTGGCTTTGACCAAATTAAATTATGTGTTTGAACAAATTAAAAATACTAGTTTAAAATAATATTTAGCAAAAGAAATAAAGAAAAAATATATATTATGTGACACACTTTTATAATTTTATAGTTTTATGGACTGTTGAACATTAAACTATGATTTTATATATATATATATAAGTTGGATCTCAGTTCGGTTATCCGGTTTGGGATAACGAACCAGAAAAAAAACTGATCAAATCAGTTTTCAAAAAAATAAACCGAAATGAACCGATCAACATTAGAAAACCGAAAAAAAAAAATAAACCAATTTGATCGGTTCGGTTCGGTTTATTGGTTTTTTGCTCACCCCTACTATATTTGTTTTTTAAAAGACATCATTTCCATACCCCATTATAACCAAAACCGACAATGTGAAGACTTTTTTTTTTTTTTTAACCAACGTTTCACTTCCGATTACTTATGCATATATTAAAGTCCCCAACAACAACAATTTTAATGAATTTTGAATTTTCTTATATATCTCACATGTTTCCGATGCTCTTATATTTAACAAAATCGGGTTAAATAGTTCTAGTGTTTAAAAATTCTCAAATTTTATTTATATGTATATTTCAATGAACTTATCATCCACAAAAAAATTCATACAAATCAATATCATTCCATACAGGTGTAAACTGAAATTAAATCATCTCTCACTTGAAAGTTACACTATATATATACGAGTAAGGTTGTTGGACCCAAAAAACCAACCCAAATTTCCAACCCAAATCCATGTGGCAACATCACATGGGATCTTGGAAAGAGTGACGTGGGCCCATATTGTGTGTGTTGCTGCCACATAGCATTTTGGTTGGAATTTAGGTTGGTTTTTTGGGTCCAATAGCATTACTCTCTCTCTCTCTCTCTCTCTCTCTATATATATATATATATATATATATATATATATATATATATATACATAAATTCTATTATCAGTTTGAACTAACAAAAGTTATATCAGTTCCTTGCATGTGGGCCACTGGATTTAAATATTTTGACTTGGCTGTATGGCTGTATGGCTGTATGCACTTGTCAGTCAAAGTATTTAAATCCAGTGACCCACATACAAGAAACTGATATAACTTTTGTCAGCTCGAACTGATAATAGAAACACTGTATATATATATAATCATAACCAGACAAGTTTACAATGTCAAAATAGTAAAAGTTGTAATCATTAAAGTTCAACTAAGGTTACTTTTTCCAACCGGGGTTACTTTAAGAACAAACCAGAGTTCATTCCTTCGATATGAAGAGAACTCAGACCATTTGTAATTAGGCTTTTCTTTTAAGTCTTTTCCTCCATCTTTCTTTTCTCACATAAAAACAAATATGTGTACACTTTTGTATCATCAACCATCTGTGATGACCATGGCTACTCTGCTTTCAGTTTGTTGAAAGCTTTGACAATCTTTGTAAGTTTTTATAAAGTTCAAAAATTTACGATCTTTCTTCAATTTCTTCGATTGCTTTAAGATTTACAATTTCTTTGAATTCCTGATTTGAATCATTGTTTTTATTCATTGCTTTAAAATATTGTCTTTCTGCATATGGTTCGTATTTTGGTTCATTAAGATATGGAAGTTTGTGTAATTTTTTTATTTTTATTTAGATTTATACCGATACAAATATTTTCATTAAGATCTAAATGAATATAACTATGATGACATTGGTGGTAGTTCATCTCAACGGTCCGTTAGGGTGAAGAAAGCAAAATTGAAAAGAAGGGCCGATGAAGAAAGTGCAAAAATGATTGGAACTGTGATAGAAGGACAACAACAACTCCTTGAAGTTTTTTTAAAAAAGCTGTAAGGATAGGCAAAGATATTACGCAATCATGGAGAGAAAATTGGACCCGGAGGAATGTAAAATTGTAATGCTCGATTTGAATACCATAACTAATCCAAACCGACGCATGTTTATGCATCAACAACAATTAAGAATGATGGCAAAACAAGCTCAACAACGAGGCAAGGAATCTCAAAATACATCCGGGTCTTTTGGTGAGTTTTTCAATAATCTCGGAGGATCTGGAAATGGTCTTCCAGACTACTAAATCGTTGTTGTATTTTTCATTAATTTTAATCTCTTCTAATTAGTGGTAATTTATTTATCGCTGGAACGTTTTTTTTTTTTTTTTTTTTTTATTTATTTTTATTTTACTTTTCCTATATATCTCACATGTTTCCAATGCCTTAATATTTAACAAAAAGCGAGATAAATAGTTTTAGTATTTTCAAATTTTTCAAATTTTATTTATAGGTATATTTCAATGAACTTATCATCCACAAAACAATTCATATCAAAATTCATACAAATCAATGTGATTTTATCGAGGTGTAGATTAAAATTAAAGTAAGGGATCTCTCACTTGAAAGTTACTATACATATATAATCATAACCAGACAAGTTACTATTTCACAATAGTAAAAGTTGTAATCATTAAAGTTAAACTAAAGTTACTCCATTGCGAGACCTGAGTTCTAGCCTCCTAATTCTAATCCTAATGTTTTTTCTATGGATCCATGTCCAGATATGTCGAGAGCCATGTGTGCATGTCAAGGTGGCAGAGCCGCCGCCGGGTCTTCTTCGTACATAGAGCTAAAGATCCCTTCTCAGCGGCTAAAAATTGAGGAAGTTCCTAGAAATCGTCAACCACACTTGTTGACATTTACTGCCGTTGAACCGTGTGCGTTTGACACCGAAGTGAATGTGGTTGCCGATCGGGAGATTGAAAAGTATGCTGAGAGATTCGACATTCCTAAGGCGGTGGTGCCATTTTTGAGTGATCAACGCGCTGTCTGGAACCCTCCTAAGGGCGCTGTTGCTATCTACGGGACCATGCTCACCTCAGGGGTGACTCTCCCCCTACAACCTTTCATTTCCAGATTTTTGGCGGCAGTTGGGATTGCTCCCGCTCAGTTAGCTCCCAACTCGTATAGGACTTTGTTCAGTTTATGGCATCTGTGGAAACTGATCGGGGCTAAGGAACCACCAACCCCCCAGGAGATTCGTAACTTTTATACCCTTGGTCGATCAGATAATGGAGGCACTTTCTACCTCCAATTTACCTCCTCTAGTCATTGGATTCCTCGCGAGTTTGCAGAAAGGGTCCCTCCTCCGTTTTCCAAAGATCACAAGGGCTTAATTTGGGGGTTCCCGTCTTCAAACAAATACTGGAAGAACAGCTGGTTCTTTGTTAGAGGAGATTGGGGTGAAACCGTGACAGCCGACCCTCACCAAAATTTGAACAAGGACCGCGTCCCGAGACACTTTTGCAGTCCTGATGTTTGGAATAAAACTCCTGCTGGGCTAACCAAAGATCAAGCTAAGAACGTGGTCCGTGCCGCACAAAAGTCTTGGGAATCCCGGGACTGTCGGGAATTATTTGTTGAGAGCAATTTGATTCGTTTGGGGCTTTTCATGACTCTTTCAAGGCATCGGAGGCGATGTAAGTTCATACTTCTTCCTCTTTTGTTTCTCCTCATTGCGCTCTCGTTTACTTGATATTTGCTTGTATTATTTCCTCAGTGTATGGGGTCGATGTGGTTGTTGGTGACCAAGCCAAGAAGGCTAAAGGCGTAGATAGGGTGAGCCAGAAGGAAGCTGCTGCCAAACTGGCTCAAGGAATTGCTTATCTCGACCAGGACCCTGTGGAGCATGTCTACGAACCCGACCTCAACGTTTCCTCTGAACCATCTGTTCAAGGGCAGGAGGATAGCCTAGCTTGTCCGAGGGATCCAAAAAGGAAACCTTCGAGGGGAACTTCCACTAGGAGGGTTGCCAAGGAAACTGTTGGCAGAAAGGTCGTTAAGACAGTTGCTGGGTCTTCTGCCCCCGAGGCTTCTCGCGCCCAGAAGGCTATTACGATCGAGGTTGGCCCAGAGGCTCATCATGTGCGGGTTATGGTGGAGGACCTTGATGGGGAGGGTGAGGATCATGAGACGTTGAGTGACCTGATTTTTAGGGAACATCGTTCGAAGAGCAAGTCTGACCGTCCCGCTGCCATACACACTCCTCTATCATTTGATCCAGTTCAATGTGGAGATCAGGATCCCCGACCATTTTCTGCAGCTATGGCTCAGGCTACCCAAATCCCTGCGCGAGCCCTTTTTGATCTTCCCGTCAAGCCCCTTGCCAATCCTCCAACAAAGCTCACAGTGAGTCAACAACTCGTTCTTACTGATTCTGATGAGGAAGCAAACAATGAGGATGTTCCACCAAAGTGCCCCGTTGATCAAGTTGACAAAATCCCTATGGATTCGAGCTGGCGACCCCCTTTGATTGAGGGCGATGTCACCCAGGTAAGGGGAGTTAAAGTACCTCTTACAGGGGAAGTTGCTGCAACTGTCAGTCCAGTTGGATCGACTAGTGCTGGTATGCTACATGTTGATCTTGCAAGGTTAGATCAGATATCCCCTCGATCTAGGGGTCAGAGAGGAATATCTTCGCCTATCTCTCGTTCTACGAGGGGGAGAACTAATTTGAGTCGACATCAAACCCTTATCCCAAGCAGAGCTCATTCCGAGTCGAGGGTGCCTTCGAGTTCTCGTAAGTCATCCGTTGATCCCCTAGACATGTTACAGTGCATGTCTGCTGGCAGAGGTTATGTCGGGGAGGGATACTGGAATGATTCCAGAGTTCCCAGTAGTACTGAGCGGATCCGCGCTGTTTTCAATAATGGGGTGTATGTAAGTATCCAGAGTTTTCTATTTTCATAATTAACCAGCGCTATACTATCATCTTATGTAATTTACTATGACTTTTGCAGGCCGTGGAGGAGTTGACCCGGGCCCTGATTTCCCAAGAAAGGCAAGCCTCAGAGATCTCTCGGTTAAGAAGGGAACTCGCTGAGAAGAATGATGTACTCAAATCTGCCTCAGTCAGCGAGTCAAAGATAAAGCAGGGTTTTGAGGAAAGGTTGAGACAGTGGGAAGTCACAGAGGATGCTCTGAGGAAGACTCTAGCAATTGCCGAAAATAAAGCCTCCACCGCTACTGAAAGCCTAAAGGAGCTTTCTTTAAGGAATAGCCAACTGGAGGCGAGTACTGCCAATGCGGAATTGCGAAGTGCTGAGCTTGAATCGAAGGCCATCTTAGCTGAACAAAAAGCTGCCAAGTCTGTGGGAGAAGCCAAGACTGCAAATGAGTCCCTTATTGCTGCCCAATGCTTGATACTCGAGTCACAGCAGAAGGTTGAGGAAGCCAAACTGCATTTCGAGAAACTGATTGAAGAATTGAGTAATCAGCAGGTCAGCATGGAGATGCTTTCAGAGGAAGCCCAGCTGGCTCGTGAGATCCAAGCTATTGATCGGTATAAAAGGTCTCTTGCTTTTGACGCTGTTATGCTGAGAGAGTTGGAACGTGGGCTGAGTACTGCTCAGGTGTTCTTCGGCAGCAGGGAGAGGTCCACGGAGGATGCCCGTCGGAGATGGGATAGGGCGATCACGAAGCACAAGGCTAATTCCCTAGAGGCCATTAAAAATCAGAGGATAAGGTGGCGAGCCTATTGTCGATCGATCGGGAAAGTGCCTCATGCTATGCACCTAGAGTTGCCATCCGTCTCTTCTCTGATGACTTTTCATGCTCATGATAAAGTCACCCCCTCAGGTGAAATGGTTGACATTGGGCCTCTTCCAGATGCAGACTACTCTCTTTTCATGACCGATGACCTAGATGAAATCAGTTGGCCAGATTTTGGTGACCTCTCTAAAGGCTACGGAGATGGTCCTCTTGGCACATCTGATCCCGGAGGACCCTCAGACACCTCACAAGGTTAATCTACAGTCTCATCACCCTTTTTTTTTTTGTATTTATTTTCGATCCATTGTATGCACCCTTGCAATTATTCTGTGAATATAATTTATAGATTTTTCCTTCGGTTGTTCTGCTTTATCTCGTTTGCCAGTTCAGGCTTTGTAATCCGTATGAATGTCTGGTTGGTTGGCATATTTATTCGGTTATCTTTCAGCCCAAACTAATTGCGTTATGGATATGCACAGGAACTTGCTCAATTGGCCAAATCTATCTTTAACCAACTATTTCGTTAACTAGTTGTTTTGTAACCGATCGTAACTTGATCTGATCAGTTACTTCACCGACTTGTCACGTGTTATCCTGACCAACTACCTTATAAGCTTGTTGTATTTTGATTTGATCAATGATAGATCTTGGTGTTTGCCAAGCCGTGTTTCAGGAAGATGACAGTTTAAATCGAACAAGGAGAAAAATCCAAGAAATAATAAATTGTTATATAATTATTACATGATGAAAGGATTTCATCATGTATTCGTAAAGTTAAAACAATATAATTATTTGGCATATAGGTTATATTAATTTATACTAATATGAAAACATATAGTCAACTAGGTTATGGGCCAGTTTGATATTGTTTTTGAAAAGTTAAAATCATATTATTTTATAAATTTGATATAAAATGATGTTTTGTGAAATTTCTAAAAGTGATTAATTAATAATCTGACATTGAAAGTGATTATTGGATATTTGGATGGATTACTTTTTGAAAGTGATTATTAAATAATCTATTTCAGTATTTAGTGAATCTTTTAAGATATCATTATTATCCATATGAAATCAAGCTAAAATCATTTATAAACTTTATTTCATCTCAAAATTAAATATTCTATTTAAATATTGATTTGATTTATAAAATCTTTTAAAAATACTTTAATTATTCTTATGGAATTTTTCTTTTTCTAATTTAAATATTCTATTTAAGTATTGATTTAATATATATAATAAATAAATAAAAAATGAAATTGGGTTCTAAACTCATGTATATTTTAATTATTTTAACTAATCTCAGTATATTTATAATAAAATTACCAAATATATGTATACTGCTTTTGAGCTATAAAGTAATTTAAAAAATACAATTAACCAAATATCTACCGATTAACTTGACAATTGATTAAACTTTCAGCACAACTAATAGTGATTATTATATGGATTAGTATACATTTAGTGTTTAAAATCATTGTATGATGTGATTCCAAACAAATCAGTGATTTACGGAAATTTTTGTGGAATCGATTCATTTAATTTTACAACTTTTTTATATGATATATTTATCTAATGTAATATAAAGATGGTTCATTATGATCACATTTAATTTATAAATGGATCTTTAGTAATTAATGAATTATATCATAAGAAATTGAGAAGAATGCCATGAACAAAAAGAGAAGACTGCAAGATACTACTAAAGAAATTGAGAGACCAAACCAAGAAGCCCCATTGAAGTGGCTTCGATTGTCAATTGTTTGATGAAAAATTTACATCCAAAAAACGAACACAATCTTAAACGAAAAGAAAATACCAATACGGGGAATAATTAGAGAAGAGTTGATCATAACACTAATTTAGAATATTAAACTATCATTGCTTCTACTACAAGTCTAAACTTTACCGATGGCATCTAGCAGATACCTACATTGTTGAGATTGTAGCACCCTTAAGATTAGACATATCACGAACAGTCGAGAAATAACCAAAAACTAAAAAACATTTTTTAGTTTTTACAACAATTGAGCATGGTAGAGATCCCAGGAATCATTTTTTTTTTCGTGAATATATAATTTAATTTCGTTAAATATTTGAACAATTTCGTGAAATACTAAGATTATTTTTGTAAATAACTTATTTTTTGGTGAAAAATAAATTATTTTTTCTTGAAAAAACACAGTTTTTAATTTTAATTTTCGTAAAAAATCATTTTTACCTCGAAAAAAAAAAGTTTATTTCAATTCGTTAGAATTTTTTTTTTTTTTGACAAATAAATTAATATTTAGAAAATTCATTTATTTTCGTGAAAATTAAATTATTATTTTTGTTTAAAATCATTATGTGACAAATAAATAATCTTTGTGAAAAATCATTTTTATTTTTAGTGACAAATAAATAGTTTTGTTAGAAATAAAAAGCCCCGTGATAAATAAACATTTTCGTGAAAAATAAATATTTCCTTGACAAATCTAAATATTTCCGTGACAAATAAAAAGTTTAATGACAAATCATGACAAATAATAAATTTCGTGACAAATCTCATTACAAATAAATATTATCGTGACAAATAATCGTTTTCGTGACATATAAAAAGATATTTTCGTGACAAATCAAAACATTATCGTGACAAATAGAAGAATAAAGCTTATCTATTTTCGTGACAAAAAAAATATGTCGTGACAAATAGAAAAGAAAAATATTTTCGTAATAAATAAATATTTCAAAAAAAAAATCGTGACAAATAAATATTATCTATTTTCGTGAAAAGTAATTATTTCGAAAAAAAAAGTTCGTGACAAAAAGAAAAAATAAAAAAAATCGTGACAAATAGAAAAGAAAAATATTTTCGTGACAAATAAATATTATCTATTTTCGTGACAAGTAATTATTTCGAAAAAATAAAAATTTCGTGACAAATAAAAATAAAAAAAAATAAAAAAAAAATCGTGACAAATAGAAAAGAAAAATATTTTTGTGACAAATAAATATTTCAAAAAAATAAAAACAAATTCGTGACAAATAGAAAAGAAAAATATTTTCGTGATAAATAAGTATTTCGAAAAAAAAAAATCGTGACAAATAGAAAAGAAAAATATTTTGAAAAAAAAATCGTGACAAATAAATATTATCTATTTTCGTGACAAGTAATTATTTCGAAAAAATAAAAATTTCGTGACAAATAAAAATAAAAAAAAATAAAAAAAAATCGTGACAAATAGAAAAGAAAAATATTTTTGTGACAAATAAATATTTCGAAAAAAATTTGCGTGACAAATAGAAAAGAAAAAAAATTTCGTGACAAATAAATATTTCGAAAAAAAAAATCGTGACAAATAGGGAAAAAAAAATCGTGACCAATAAATATTATTTATTTTCGTGACAAATATTTCGAAAAAATAAAAGATCTCGTGACAAATAGAAAAGAAAAAATATTTCTGAAAAACAAATTCGTGAAAAATAAATATTTTCTATTTTCGTGACAAATAAATATTTCGAAAACATAAAAATCTCGTGACAAACAGAAAAAAAAAAAAAAAAAAAAACCAAATTTTCGTGACAAATACATTTTTTCTATTTTCGTGACAAATAAATGAAAAATAAAAAATTTCGCGATAAAAATCGAACTGTACTAAAAAAAAAATAAAGAAGAAAACTTGAGGGTGGTATAAAAGAGAAATAAATGGAAAGTAGAGGAAATGAGTAGGAAAATAAATACCAGGAATTTTGAGGAAGATAACTACAGTAGCTTCTGCCTTCTTCGCTTGCTTGGAGTACGAATCGGAGGAGATGGTGGAGAAGAGTCACCGGTGTTACCGGTGTTAGAGAGAGAGAGAGAGAGAGAAGAGGCGTGTAATTATATTTATACTTGGTTTGAATAGAGGGAAGTGAAAAGATTATCCATTGAATAAGAACAGTTGAGGTGGTAGATATGCAATTAATCAAAGGCATTAATTAATTGATTGATTGATGGTTTCTCAATTTCCCAAGTATTCCCGATCGACGGCTCACAACCCTCCCTTCGGATCAATCAGAGATCCAACGGTAGATATTGGTTGCTCTACCACCATTAACACACGTCAGTGTCTCCAAGGTCTCTTTAATTCTTTTCTTACTTTTGCTTTTATAATTCAAAACAAAAACAGTCAACGATGGTTATCACCCTCCACCAGCTCCGATATGCAACCAGGGCATTCCTCCATCCAAAAGCCATCAGTTGAAATCTTCAGAGAATGACAAGCTAAAGTATTGGCCACCAAATTAGCTTTTTTTGGGCAATGGCAAAACTTCACAATTCTGAGTTGCCTGCTAAGAGAGCTGATATCATTCAGCAAAACACCATTTTCCGATGAGTAGTTTCACAACCGTAGCATCTTCACCTTCGAACACACAAGGCTCCAAACCGCAATCAGTAACAAATTGAATACTCTTCACAAAAGCAGTAAGCTTAGCAGCTTTGGTAGTTAAGTTACCTGATGAACCAATTCAAGCGAATGACCTTCACAAATTCCATTCGTTTTGACTCCCCTGCGAGCAATATTGGATTTAGTGGGAATCCAGTTGTGGAAGGCTTTCCAAATAAAAACCTTAATTTTCAAAAATCGAGGTGACGAACCACAAAATGGGGAAACAAGCCAATCCAACCGCGGTTATAGAGGCTACGATCCAATCTTTCCATAATCATAGCCGGGCCTTCCCTTCTATTACTCCACGTGAATTTTGGACCAACAAAACTCATGTCTTTTAATTCACAATCTTCCAAAGCTTCTCTAAAATCAGACATAGCTCTCCAACTTCTCTCGTTACCTCCAAGCTTCTCAGAATCATTCAAAACTTCATTAAAGTCCCCCATACAAACCCACGGCATCCTAACCAAATTCGAAAGACGCCGCAAAGGGTCCATGAATGACACGTTTGGCTTATATCCGGGTGTACGTAAAAACCCGTAAATCTTAAAATATTCAATTGCAATCTGGTTTTAATCTACCAGCATAAACAGTTGCTGATCGATTGATAATTGATACTTAATCTTCTAATTGATGTAAAATTATTCCAGTAATAATTACAATTAAATGTTGTGGAAATTATACTTATTCTTTTAATTATTAATTACTTTTATAATTAATTATTTATTAACATTTTTTTTTTCTTTGGGTACATATATTAAAAGTTCATTATGATAAACAACATAAAAAATATTTTTAAATAATATTTAGTTACTTAAGCAAAATAATTTATAATAGAAAAAGAAAACAATCAAGATGAAAGGTAAAAAAAACAAAAAAAACCCCTTGTTCAACAAAAGGTAATGCCTAACATTATTATCAATCAACATATATAATTGGTTGAAAAATTGAAGTATATTAATACGTAATATTTTGTTTGAGATATACTATACGTATATACACAAATCATAAAGAATTATTAATTTATTAAAAAGAATTATTATTTTAACACAATAATTAGGGTACACATTAATTTAATTATGTACCTTTATACCATATGAACAGAAGAAATCAAGAAGCATAAAAAGAATTTCAAATAACAAAACCCCAAAATATATTGATCTCCTTTACAGATTACTTTCCCAAATGGGGAAATTTTTTACAGCATAAAGAGATGTTGCAGTTTCTATACAGATTTTTTGTTAGCAGCAACAAGGCCAGGAGCCAAGAGGACATGAAAATGAAAGCCACCCTACTAATCAGAAACCCTACATCATATTTAAAAGATACTACTACTTACTGACATTCAAATTTTCTGCACTATTATGGCAAATATTACCTGCCAGACAATCAATCAATCAATCTTACAAGGCAAGATTCCTTCTTGTAGTTTCCATTTTCATTAAGAGGTCTTTGATATCGTTTTCCATCCTCATCTTCATAGTGAAATATTCCCGGTATGCTCTTTCCAGACCCTGGAATTCTTCGAGTTTCTGTTTTCGCATTTCCTCAGCTTCAACTAGGCGTAACTTTGAGATTCTACTATTAAATTCTTCTTCGATTTTCTCGTTCTTTGTAACGGCGATTCGTTTCAGGCCCTCAGCTTCTCTTCTTGCATCATCTGCGCGTGCTTGGAACATCTTGGCCTCTGCCTGTTTGATTCTCACTATGCTCTCCAGTTCATCAAAAAGTGGTGGTTCCTTTTGAGCACTTTTATGCATTTCTGACTCCATAGAGGGGAGTTTATCATTCTGGTTCTGGTCGACATGGATGCTAGGAAGTAGGCTGGCTGATCTTTCCAGTTGAGGAGATTTATCTGAATAAACCGATTTCAGCCACATGGGATTGTCATGGCTAGGCCCTGCCGCAATTCTGTTACTTCCTTTTACTTGTTCCTTTTCAGAGAAAACAAGAGAGTTGCTGAACTTGGAAGATTCACTATCTGCACAATAACGACGAGGAATCAAAGCTTAGACGGCAGACCTCAATGGAGCCAAACATGGAAATTAGAAAACATGCATCAAACAAGCTTATAAATGTATTCTCAAGAGTAGAACATAAGTACTGAAATATCCCTAAAACATAAGTCCTCCGCGATAAAGTAATAAGGTCCAATGAAAGCAAATATGAGTTGTGTGACTCGCATATTGTCTTAAAATGAATTAAATGAAAAATATAGCTAGGGAATATGGAGCAGTCCATTTTGAGGTTGTTACAAAAGGATGCATTATATCTTTTCGGAAAGCAAGCTTCGACATACACAAAGGAATCACACTGTTAAGTAAAAATTTGCTTCTGTTACTAATAACACTTTACCAAACCATCCTATTTTTTCACTTCTACCATATATATGCACTAAATGATTAATCTATTCCTAGAATGATCCGAAAAATATATGAATAGCATTCACAGTTATACAAATAAATAAAGAGAACTTACCAGTTAGGAAACCAACGATATGATTCAAAACCTCTGAAAAGTCAGACTTATTTGACAGTCTCACAAGCATCTGACCAGCGATTTCATGCAGCCGTTTGCCTCTCAGATCCTTACTGCCACGAAAAATTCTCTTGACATATTCAAGTTCCCTGGACATTGTCTCAGCTGACCATTCCTTGGCAAAGTTAAGAAAAACCTCCTTCACAAAACCGAACATCTCGGAAGGATGATCACAGGCAACACAATGAAACTGCATCTCAGTCAACCCTTGAGCCCCGGTTGCGCTACGTCCATTTCTGATAAAAGATTCCCGTAATGCACAATCCGCATGGCACCAATGAAGACAAACATCACAACCTACCCAACTACATGTATTAGATGCCATGTCGAATTTTGAACACACAAGACACATACAGCCACTGCAAAAGCCATCCTTCTTCGCACAAACCTTGCAGTCACACTCATCCACAGGCAAAGGACTACGGCATGTCAGATTTCGACATCTTAGGTTTAAGAAAATCTCAGCCAAATCAGTAGATGAATTACTGCTGTTAGGCTGAAGATACTCTAGTAGGCCAGTTTTCAAAGCAACCAAGATCACTAATTGAGCTCGATGAGATTTTAATAGCACCTCCATGTTTATGTCAGACCTGCGTTGCAAAGCATTCTGATATGCACATAGTTGGGCCTTCTTGTCTGGATTTAATATGATGTCACGGATGCTATTCTTAAGAGACACCATAGACTGTGCAGTCATTTCATGAAATTTCCTAGCCATAACATGAATAGGATCTGAAACTATCCTCCCGATGACCGTCTCAACAAATTCAGCTCCACCCATCGGATGTTCTTCTTGTTCTTTCTGGCTACTACTCCTATATAACCTAACACCACCCTGTTTCTCTCTCATTGGCCGCTTCTTCTCAAAACTATAACTTGAACCAATTTCATGAGATCCAGCACTATGAGTAGGGGACCGCACATCATTTTGTTTATTGAAACTCAACTGCCTATCAAGTCCATTAGGCGTTTTTGTGCTTCCTTCTGCAACCCAAACATGTTGTCCTTGTGCAACTTGACCATTTGGAATACCCTGTAATGATGTTTGAGACTGATGAATTGAGCCATTTCCATTCATCAAAATCCTTTGATACAAGGGGATCTCTTTATGCCTACTGGACTCATTCTGAGACAGTCCCTGCCAATCGACTCCCTTAAATATTGGATGGCTGTGAACCGATTGTTCAAAGTTATCCGTAGAATTTTGCCCCGTCAATGAACAGCTTGGATTATGAAAAAATGACTGAGAGCCTGAAAAAGACATTGATGCGGTAAACCCATCAGAATTCGTACAAAATGTGTTAGTCATGGATACACTCCTCCCATGGCTCGGAGAACCAGGAGCCTGGGTTGCATCTCGAGCACCAATAGGTAACAAAATATTTGGTAAACTAAGAGAAAGATCAAGTGATTCCATTGCCATCTTATCATCCTTGTCCTTGTTATTAACACCTGGTTCTGCTTTCGCTTCTGTTTTTCTAACAGGAGAGCTAGTAAACAGCTCGAAGCCCCTAGAACTTGGTCCTTCCATATCATCAGCCTTCCATGATGCAGTAACCATTGATTCTCTTTCGATCCATACACTGTTTTCTGCAGAGTCAGCATCATGGGTTGGCGTAACAGCCACACCTTTGCCTTTATCCTTGAAATTACGGCTCAAACCTTCCGTTTCCATATGCACATTCACTTCACCTCCTCCATTGTCCTCTGCAGTTTGGTCCATATTAGACTCAAGCACTTCAATCTCCTCCTCTGCCTTAAACTCAAGATCAATCCCCTTCTCTTCCTTACTTTCCTCTTCCAGCGACTTCTCGTCAACTGAATCCTTATTTCCCTCCTCCTTATCGTCACTACTACGATCCCCAAAAACCTCTTCTTGCTCCTTGTCACCCTCTTCAGCACACGCATTCCCTTTCTCATCTTGGCTATCACTACTTTCCACATTCAAGTTCTCACCCTCTGGCAATTCACCAACTTCCTCCAAACCATCATTTTTCGCTTCACTAACATTTTCTTTATTCCCCTCTTTCTCCACATCCTCCACAACTTTCCCAACATCCTCAACTTCTTTATCATCATCACCATCAACCCTAGTATCACTCTCCTTCGCTTCATTCCCATTCCCCGCTTCATCAGCAGCCAAACCAATCTCACCCTCACAACCCACCTCAGGTTCAAGCTCACCTTCCTCCATCTCACTACTACTACTACTTCCTCCACCACTCTCAATCTTAACCTCCACACTCTTCTTCGCCACCTCCAAACTCTTCGTTTGCTCACTCCCCACTGAATCCTTCGACCACGTTGGTGAAGACCTAGACTTCGACTTAGACTTGGACCTCGAATCCCCCAATCCTCTTGCCCTCGATTGCTCGCTCCCTGAATCCCTAGACCAACTCGGCGACTTCATCAAATCCCTCAATGCCTTCCCACTCCCTCCTCCTACTCTCTCATCTCTACCACTACCGCCTTTATTAATCTCCTCAAATTCCTTATTTCCGCCTCCAAATTCTTTCCTTTCAACTCCAAAATCTTTTCTTTCGCTCCCAAATCTCCTCCAAGAGGAAACAGACCCCTCTCTCCGTGTTCGATCCCTCTCAGATCGAACCCCTTTTGGGAACTCTCTTCTAGACCCAGAAAAGCTCTCTGATCTATGAACACCTCTATCACTACCACTACCATCTCTGTTATTATATCTATCAAACCCACTTTTTCTCCTATCAAACGACTCGAAATCGTGGTCGGGTCGTTTGCGCACAATTCTGTTATCGTCCTCTAAAGATCGGTCACGATCGTACCTGGATGACGATGATGACGGAGAGACCAAGCTCTTGCGTCCATTATCAGACTTGTAGTAAAAGCCACGATGCGAAGACGAAGACGACAACACCGCGCGATTAGGGTTAGGGTTCGACGATGAATCCTTTCCAGTGATTTTATCGCTATACGAAGATTCGAGATCGTCGCTCGATCTCAATCTCTTCATTTCTTTACTTTCAAGAAATCCAATCCCAAAAACTGTAAAAAAAAAAACAAAAACAACGAAATAAAAAGAAGAAATTTTTTTAACTGTTACCAAACATGATACGACTTTGAATATAAGAACCCTAACTTTTTCACCGAAAAATCATAATTAATTTACCACAAGTACCCCAAATCAAGGGATTTGTATTTCCAAAACTAAAAATGATTTTTTTTTTTTAAATAATACCAAATTTAGCTATTAGATTCGCAATTAGACTAAGAAGCAAGCAAACATTTCCCCGAAAAAATCAGCTGAAAATTTACTAACTTGCCTGGAAAAAAGAAAAGAAAAGAAGAAGCTAAATTTATCAAGCTGAGATGACACGAAACCGGAGGAGAGAAGTAGAGGATGGACGGCGGAGATGAGTCGGTGAGCGGCGGAGAAAATGACAGAGTTGTGGGGGTGGTGGTCAAAAGATGAGAATAATAAAATGTGAAAAAATATTAAAAATGAGAGATTTATTTGAGTCAACACTTTGGTGAACAGAGAGAGAAGAGAGAGAAGGTTAGGCACGCAATGTGCGCGAGTTTAGTGACTTTGAGTGCAACTTAAGGGAACAACTTAACTGGTTGGCTTCGTGTTCCGGATTTTGTTTATCTAATGGGTCATGCTCCTCTGTTTTTCACTATAGAGTGGACTTTTTTTTTTTTATATTTGACATTTAAATTCTATTCTATAAGACTTTTACTCGAACTTGAACCAAGAGATAATCTAATTCATAACTATGATTATATTATTTATTAAAAATAAATAGGAAATGTGGAAAAGAATCAAATTCATAATTTGTAATTAGAGTGTTTACTTAAATAGTTAAGAAAAATAAAAAAGAATCTAATTCATAATTTATTATTATAGTCTTTACTTAAAATAATTAAGAAAAGATACGCGAACACCACGTACAAATCAAAAATTCTTTAATAACAATCTTTTTGATATGCATTCGAACGATGTACTACCAATTTAATTTTTTCGGTTGCTAAAAATAGATAATTTGTGTATTTTTAAACTTACTTAATTGCTTCCGACCATCAAATTAATATGAAAACAACTTATAACTTAAGGCGGCTCTATTGCCACCCATAAAATGTCTCCTCACACCTAATTCCTCAACACACCCATCATAAAAATTCAAAACTCAATATTTTCTTAATACACCTGCCAAAAATTCAAAAATAACTTTATTTCCTTCCATATTAACTATTCTCTTTTAATCCCCCCCTTTTTTTTTTCTTTTTTTTTTTTGTCTTTTTTTAGAAACATTTTTTGTTTTGTTCTTTAGTCTTTTAATTTTCTTTTATTATGTTTCTAACTTTTAATTTCTTTATTATGTTTCGAAAGATGCATTTTTAAGGGTTCAAGCCCGACAAGTGCATACTTTTGAGTGTTCTTAATATTTTCGATGTTGGAGACTTGAAGATTTTGAACATTGGCTCCAGGTTTATGATGATGTGAATGTGATCAAGCAAGGTATGCATGGGAAGGCATTCCATTGCTATTCTATAAGAATTGGAATATGGAATGATATTTTTGTACCTAGTGCAGTTGATATGTATGAAAAGTGTGGAAGGACTCATGTACTGTTTTGATTTCTTTTTAATAAGATTGTGAGTATTGAATAATTGATTGAAGCAAAAAAAGAAAAAAATTCCAGTTGCGGTTGATGAAGACGATGATAATGGGTTTATGTTGTTTCGGTATTAAAGTAATTTTACTATTGATTATTTTAATAATAAAATATTTAAAAAAAAATAGATGTGGGAAGACATTTTATGGGCGGCAATAAAGCCACCCTTTAACTTAGGTTTTAATCAAATTAAATTTAGACATCTTAACTAAAAAAAAACTATATGATAATATATATAAAAATATATTTAGGATATTAAATCGTTTGATGTTATATCAATATTGAATTTTATTATTTAAATGTAGATTTTAATATCAAACTGTTTATTTTGATGACAATGTAAATGTTAAAGAGAAAATTATGAAATTATTTTTTGTTTTCTTTTTAAGTTTGGTTGATAACAAAATGCAAATCCTAGATTTTGATTTTGATTTTATTGATTAAAACAAAGATTAAGAACTAAAATCAATGTGTAAAAAATAATAATAACAATACTTTAAGTCCTAACTTCCTTACGTGGCGCAATACGATTGGTATTCTCATCTGTACTGCGATACAGCATACAACTAGCTCTCGATATAAATAAGGTTCCGTGATTGGCCCAGCTCAACAGTTAGAGTTGCTAAGTCCGTATTTGCTTTCAAAACCAAAATCACACACCCACTCCAAGGCGTATACAAATGAACCAAAATCGCGATCTTGAACGTACACGTGTTGCTCTTGCATGTCTCAGAAACTAAAGGGCAAGATGGTAATTTTACAATCTCTAATCTCGACTGACACAAAGACAGAGGACGGTTTGACTCTTTTGTATGACTTTTGACGTCATAACATCTACTGTTGTTTTTGACTCTTTGGATTTCGTGTCAGCCGTTGATTTTTATTTACTTTGGGTAGTGGGGTCCCTTGATTTTGATGATGATATTTTTCAAAGTGGACCACACATTTCAGATATCAAGAAGAGAGTTTTAAAATGTCCATATCAAAATAATTTTTTGAAGGAAAATAATGCTAACCAGAGGTTTCCTCAGATTAAGGATCCGACCCGACCTGTATTCAAGCCCTGTAATCGGATAGGGTTTGACTAGCTAGACTTCAGAAGGGTCAGGTTTGAAAGCAAGATATATATATATATATATTTTCTATTAGTTCGTTATGACAATTAGGAATAGGCGTTTTCCCATGAGGCCCCATCCCCCATGGGCTCCCATAAGGTTTTGGAGGCAAATTTTGCCCCAAATGAATTTTGGGGGTGGGGGCAAACTTTGCCCTCAAATAGATTTTGGGGGAGGTGGTGGGGGTACCCACCCGGCCACCCCCAAACCCAAAACCCCATTTCCTTAAAAACAAAAAAATATATATTATTTTATTTTTATTTATATATATATAATTTATTCTGTATTGTATTTTGGGTTTTGTATTATATTTTTATTACTTTTTAGATTGAATATTTTAATAGTGTTAAATTACAGATTGGAATGTCTGGATTCTAAATTTCAAATTCCAATTTTCGGATTGAAAATTAAAAATTTAGAATTGAAATTGAAAAGAAACAGGTGAAATGGGTTTTGGGTGTGGGGGAGGGGGGACCTACCCCCAAAACGCCCCCACCCCCAGTCCCCCCAAATAGGTTTTGGGGGAGGTGGTGGGGGAAGGTTTGAAGAATAGGAATGGGGGTGGGGGCACCCCATTGGGCCCCCATGCCCATCCCAACAGACAATAAATATATCAGGACGAAGAATGTGGGCCACTAGATTTACATACTTTAACTCAAAGTGTATACACTTGTCAAAACTTCTCCATAATCTGTAGTTCACATTATTCGTCCTGATATATTTATTGTCAAGACAAACTGATAATAGAAAGACTGTATATATACAAGTATTATAGGAACTATTATAATAGGGCTATTAAGACCTACCGAGATCAAATAATACACGTGCGGCCCGGATATCTGCTCCTATAACAGGAGATAATTACTCCCATAATTCGAGAAGAAAACTCCCCACATATGCTTGTAAAATATGCATGGTGGGATTATAACCCCTCACCACTTATGTGGGAAGGAGGTGCACTACCAGCTCTGCCAAAAAAACAAGTTTACTTGCAAACATAGGCGAAGCTCTTCATGGGCTTGGCTGGGCTACAGGCCTACAGCCCTACCAAGCTTTGGGGAAAAAAAATTATATATGTCCAAAATTTTGGAAAAATAAAAATACATTGATTTTGTTTATATTTTTTTTTTCTGAAAAAATTAAGATTTAGGTTTAGTTGACACCAAATATTTGATCTAGTAATAAAAGTGAGTAATATTTAATATCGATAATATATATATATACCTAATATAAAATATATCATGATGAAGAATACGGACCATAGATTAAGGAGAAATTTTGACAAGTGCATACACTTTGAGTCAAAGTATGTAAATCTAATGATCTACATTCTTCGTCCTGATATATTTTATATCAAGATGAACTGATAATAGAAAAATTGTATATATATATTCAATATATAAATTTCCCATTTTTTTAAAAAAATTTATATGTTTCTCATTTTTTTTTTTTTTTTTTTTTTATAAATGGTTTAGCTTAAAAAATTTAGATTAAATAGTCCCCAAACTCCAAAAATTTTGATTTTTTTTTCTATAATTTTATTTCACTTTTCTGTAATGTTATTCATTAATTAATTTCAATATTTCATGATGGTGTCGGTGGTTTGGACATAAAATGATTTTCATGTGAGATTTTTTTTCTTTTAATTTTTGTAATGAAATGAATTCTATTTTGTAAATAGAATTTGAATTTTTGTTAGAACACTATAACTTTTTTTTTTTTTTTCATTTTTCATTTTTTTTTTGTGTCATTATGATGCTCAAAATTAAAAAAAAGTCGGAAAATATAATTATAGTGTTCGAAAAAATTTCAAATTTTGTTTACAAGAAAATTTTATTGAACTTATCAACCGCAAAAAATTATATCAAAATTAATATATATATATATATATATAATTATTTAGATAAACTTTTGATCAAATAAGAAAAATTGATTAGCTTAGCCTGAGAAAATTCTCTGGCTACACCTCTACTTGCAAAATAAGTTAAAGCTTAGATTCGTTTACTAATCGGAAGTAAAATAAAAGGTAATCAGGTTGTATGGAAAGGGAATATGATTTCGTTTCCAATAACAAGAACTTAATTCATGATTTGCGTACAAGGTCTCTTTTTAGTAGGAATTTAATTCATGATTTATGTATAGAATCCATATAATTTGATTTTTAACTGAATTTAATAAACACAATAATCACAAATCATTAAATAAACTATATTTCTTTCATTAAAATTCCTGATTAGTATACGTGTAGCGGACCATCTATCCGCACGCGCATAACAACTTTAGCTAAGGATGAGTCTAAGAAAAACATTGAAGGCCGGGTTTGTGAAGGTCGGGGCGTAGCCCGGTGTTAAAAATAAAAAATAAACTAAGAAACTCCTTTCAGAAAACCAAAAAGAGAAAGAATTAAACTATTTCATTAAGAAATGTATATATTTTTTTTAACAGAAAAAAAAAAAAAGCATGTTAATAATAATAATTGACTTGACATGAATCCAAGATGGACAAATGATACACACACAAAATTTGGAGTCTTATCCCCTCTCTCTCAAGATATTTTATTTTAATGTCTCTATAAAGTGATCAAAACACAACAACTTTGCTTTCTCTCTATCAAAATTCAAAATAATCCATGACCAGAATCATCATCATCATCATCATTTTATAAGCTTACTATTATTATTGTCTTTTATAAATCAATGGCTACTCTCTCAACTGGTCATTCATTTTTCACCAACAACAACACTAGTACTAGTTCAAATCAAGAGCTGAGGAGGAGGAGGAGGAGCAGAAACTGCCCAAGATTTCTAGTCCTTGTAGCTTGTCAAAGCCAGAAACCAGTAGATGACAAATCATCAACCCCAAAAACCAAGAAAGAAAAGAAGAAACTGTTTTCACAAATTTTCTCTGGTGTTGACAAGTTTGGCAATAGCTTGAAGGAGATGTTGAGCCCAAAACAAAAGGGTGATTGGAAAGATTTGGTTTTGATGAGCCTATCATTTGCTGTTTATGTGTACATATCTCAACAGATTGTTTGTGCTTACTTTGCTTGGACGTACATGCCACAACAGTCTTGGTAGAGATACTGGTTTGGTTTTTTGTATATACAATTCTTCTTTGTTTATATATGATGTTGGAATCAGATCCTGAGATGGATTGGATCATAGAATCATAGTTTGATCTTTGTCTTTTTTTTAGCTTTTTAATTCTGTTAATGGATCTTTTTGCTATAAGAAAAGTTACTACTTCACCAAGCAAGCAAATAACAGTTCTGATTTTTGTTATATAAGATTTGTTGTGTTACTTGGGGTTGATAATATAATCACACATGAAAAAAAAGGTGCAAATGATCTACAGAGATGTCTAGACGTATACGCTCAATCCACTTATATTATACGGCATGCATCTCTTGTATGATTGATTATTCATATTATATTACTGAATTAGTCGTATACGTCATATGATTGATTGTTATTCATATTACATTACATGATTTGAGTGGATTGAATGTATATGCCAGATGGACCGTACCATTTCTCGAAGCTAAGAGATTTGATTGTACTTGAGTAAAAGCTAGGATCAATTTGAGAATATTGTTCATTTTCTTTCAATAATGTGTTTCCAAGTACATGATCAAGTGAAGAAACCCACGTTTATGCAAGTAAATTCATATTTCAAGAGTAATATATAATTAAGCCTTTTGAAAGAGTTAACTCAATACATAGAAAGAGCCAGTCACTGCCACTGTATCTCAAAACCTTAAAATAAACATACACAGAAGCATGAAAGGTTAACCAAGAGTTTGAGCAACACCAGGAAGTCACTAAATTTATTAAGATTACTGGCATCGTACAACGATTTTCTTCTAGCGGTATGGTTGTTCAGACCTCGTATTAATCATCTTTGGCTCTCTCGTGTTTGAAGAATGATACCAGCCACTGCCAGAAGAGGACTAGCAAATGGATTAACCGATTGTTTGTCTGTGGTTTAGGTTCTGGTCTTGGTCCGAAAATTCCTTTGTAGATCTCCCTTTGCTTCTTATAAATAGCCTTTTCATGTTCAGCAAGCAACCGCAGCTCCCTCACAATTGCTTTGTCTCCAGGTGAAAATTTACGTGCCTTTAGAAAGTCTTCCTTGGCTGCATCGGTTTGCCCAAGCTCCGCTCTAGCCTTTCCTCGTCTGAACAGGGCTTTCGCGTTATTTTCATCTTCTGTCAATACCTGTGATCCCATCATCCAATCAAATTAATTCAATGCTATCGCAAAGATATCAGTAGAAAGTTTATACGGTGTGCATGTGTATGTGTGGAAGACAAAGAGAATCAAGGTGAATTACAACTTGGTCGCAAAACAAGATGACCCAAAGTGATCTTAAAAACCACAAAGCAAGCAATACAAATAATGAATTGATGGAATATCCAAGGACACCTGAAACGCTGATCAAACTATATACTTACAATGCTGCATTGTCCGATGGCTTCTTCAAAACGCTTGAGCTTTATCAGACATGCTGCCGTGTTAAGGTGACATGGGTTTTTGACAGCCAAAGCCATGTCCCGATACTTCCCAAACAACTGAAACATGAAGTCATCACCCATATATGCTATTGCCTAAAAAGAACAAAAACCATCAGAACCTTATAGAGGCGAAAACCGAAATAATAGAAAAGAGCTGAAAAATGTGTACAGATGCAGCTCTCGATATTAAATGACGAGCAGTAAGAATGTAACCATTTCATACTGTTGAATGGCCTCCTCCAGTTTCTCCTCCTTAAATAAGGCATTGCCATCCATCTTTCTTCGGTCTGCTGCACCAATCCTTTCCTCCACAGTCATGTCACCACGAGTTTTACCCTATGAAATGCACAGAGATCAATCAACCCCAGAGAATTTCATAAAATAAAAAAAAGTATTTGGCAAGCCATTTGGGAGCAACTTACTTCTTTGGTTTCATCAAACCCGATAAGCTCAACCTCATATAATATGTCTGCCTTGGGAGGAACATTTGGGAAAGAGAAGCTTCCTTCTTCCCCATAGCCAAGTTCCCAACCCACATGTAATAGAGCACGTTCGCCAGACTTCATGCTGGACACACCAATAGCCAAGCCAGTCATTTCCTTTTTCTCTGTAGCAGAAATAAACTATCAAACTCGCGTAACATATTAGAGAAATTACTCAGAAACCTAGTTCCTCATAAGAAAAGTTTGATATGTAAGTACTTTTAAATGTATGAATGTAACACCATGCATCTGTATTTCCCCATAAATTTCCTGGTATTGTAAATTATGTTCTCAAGCTTCCAGATTCTGGACCTATTAAGACTCTACACACGTTTGCAATCCATATGCAATCACACAAAGAAGGATACACATAATGGAATGCCACCACCGCTTATTAACACATTATGTTACTAACAATCTTGAAAGGTCAAGAGGAAGAAAACTAACAAAAATCACGACTCTGTCAAAAACTAAAATATAGTCTTCCATGAAACATGAATTTGATGCAGATATTTGGGATAGAGTAAAAAGCTAAAAATTCAATACTCAAAAAATCAAGGAGGAAAATACCTTTCCCTAGAACCATTTCAAGCGGCTGTTGTTCATGTCGTGTATCTTCAAACTTGTGCCCGGTGCTTTCAGTCCATGCCCTGTAGTGCACTATTGCATATACACAATTCACTCAGACGCATATAGTGGAACTAATATGCCTTGATAAATAATAGTACTAAAAGTCCAGAATTCATCTTTGTGATCAAATGAGAATATCAATTATAAAGTTAATTGGCTGCTTAACATCTGATGTTGTCTGATTTTTATCCATCACTTCTGTCTTTAAATGCACTGTAGTTAGTCAGATGGCCCGACACTCTATAATGTTAGTATTCCTCCATATTATGATAAGAATCGTAGTCTTCTGAGGTGAGATGGTGAGACCTATACTGTCAATTCATCTCCACCATCTTCAGACCCTTAGATATCCTCAATCCATTACTAAATGCATGATCAAGTTTTAACAAGGTATTCTACTATGATACAAACGACATCTGTCACCGTGACAGAAATCCAGATCCTATTGTCATAGAACAGTGTAATATACCACTTGATCATTAGAATCGAGCAACAACCAAAAACCAGGAAAGCATAAAAACATAGATACTTACAGAAGCATGTTGAGTATTTGGATGGTTTTTGACCATGGCCTTCCTTGATAATCTGCTTAGTTACTTTCTCGTGCAGGATTTCTACCGGAGATTCTACTTTTGGAGGACCACTGTCATCTTGAGGAGGTTCAGGGTGTACAAACGCCGAATTCTCAGTAACGATTTCATTTTCATCATCTTTACCTACAAAAAAGAAAAAAACACACACCAGAGATTAAACTTCAACATCTTTCACCACATTTCTTTCCAAGTTCACATAACTTTCATTCAACATAACACGTATAGGTTGGCGATACAACCAACTTGAAATGACAGTCCTGTACAATAATCTCCGAATATCGAGCTACAAATACATACTTACTACATCAATCGGTCTTTACATCTATAAAAATTATTTCTACATCATCTTTAAAGTAAATACATTACAATCGCATCACAGAAGCAAAATTGCCTCTTAAACAACACCACAAACATAAAAGTTGTGCATAAAATTTCATGGTAACCAATAAAACACTGTAGATGACAGATTTAAATAAAATTGAAAACAAAACAAAACACAAAATTGACTCACCAACTGCTTGACTTTGCTGCTCTTCAGCTTCCACCACCATTGTTTATATATCACCTACTCGAATTTCAACAGAAACCCAGATGAAACCAAGCAAAAAATCAACCAATCAGTACATAATTCAATACAAATCACGAACATTGACTAACATTTTTCTTTTGCGCAACAAACTCAATCAATACAGCAAATAAATCAGCACAATTGATCGGTTGTCGATCAAAATATTTGATTTTGTTTCGTTTTTCGAACTGAAAGCTCTGATTTTTAATTTTATAAGCTGCTGAGAACATTTGGAGGAAAAAAAAAAAAAAAACATATATATGTACTTACCTTGAACTTGAACTGATAAAGATCTATACAAGTGAAGATGATCTAACCGAACTCAACTGAACTAAAATTGAAGTGTCACGTGTTTTGTTTTGTAAACAACGAAGAAGATTCTAGAGACACACAGAGAGTGAGAGAGTAGTTGGAGTTTGTATAAATATATGATGCTGGAGAAGACTACGAGAACGCAAGAGCAGTCATATTTTTCATGTTTTTATTTTATTTTTATTTTTATTTTTATTTTTATTTTTAATAGATATATATACACAGATTTTTTATAATCTATTATCAGTTCATCTCGACAATAAATATATCAGGACGAAAAATGTGGATTATTAGATTTATATACCTTGACTCGAAGTGTATGCACTTGTCAAAACTTCTTCATAATCTGTGGTCCACATTCTTCGTCATGATATATTTATTGTTAGAACGAACTGACAATAGAAAAATTGTATATATATATACGTTTCTTGATGCTATTGCTTGAGGATAGATCATGTGTTTCTCGTGGAAGAAAGCTAATATCAGTTTCCAAAAAATTATCGGGTTTCCAAAAATAATCAATTTTTAATTATTTGTTTTATTTTTGATGAACTTTATTGTAAATGCATATATATTATTATCATTTTGGTATTGTAATGACTAATGACTCTATTTTGAGTCGATTAGTTAAAACAATCCAAACTATAAATTTAAGGGTAAATTGCACTCAAACCCTTAAGGTTTGAGGCAAAGACACTTAGATGGAAAAGTTTAGTTATTCTACACTAACACCCCTGTATTGTCGAAAATGCCCTTATATAATAATAAAATATAAAAGTATTTTTACACTAACACCCAAGGGCATTTTGGACCTTACCATGGTCAAATAGGGGTGTGCGTGTAGAATAATTAAACTTTTCCATCTAAGTGTCTTTGCCTCAAACCTTAAGGGTGTGAGTGTAATTTACCCTAAATTTAAATGGTTTAAATTATAATAAGATAATTATAATTAGAGATGGCAACAGCGTTGATGTATATGTAAATCTTAGATGTGAAAAAGAAAATATACGGAATTCATCTCTGGGTATAAAAAAAAGAATAGGTTAGAAAAAAATAAATAGACTAGACATAAATTGATATGTTAAAATAGAATAATAAATAAGGGCCAAGAAATAATGAATCAAAAATAAAGTTCAGGTTCGAATTCCGTAAATAATATGACTGGTATCATCGGTAATGATAGATTGATAGAGAAATGAAATACTTTCTCAAAAAATTTATTCTTCCACTTGAGATTATGAAAATGTTAGTTGAACTTTAAAATTTCTTCATTAAAATTCCATGAATAAATGCATTCAGTTCGACAGTACCAACGAAATCAAGTCAATGATAAGCTTCTCACGTCCACCTTCAATGAGATAGTTGATTCCGCATATGAGCATAATAAAGCAAAGCATGTGAAAGAGGCACTACAAAGCATCCCAACAATTTCAATACAAGTAAAGATAGATACTAAGAACTGTGAACTTGGTATGTCTTCCTTTATTTACAAAATTGTCACTCACTTGATTGTATAACGCATAAAACGCCACTAGAAATGGCGGATGTAAACAGTATAAGCTCAATTCAATACAGGTGGGTTAGAACTTAAAAGTGAAGCTAACAAAGCTAACAAAAGGAGAAGAAAAGAAAAAAGAAAAACGAAAAAATAAAAATAAAATAAATACTTCCCTTGAAGGACCAAAAGAAAGAAAAGAAGAAGAAGAAAGAATCAATGAATGGATGGCATTTAAAGCTTGAATGACATCAAAAACATCACAAAAATGTTGATCTAATAACAGTAACAACACATGGGGAATTCTTCTGGCTTTTGTTACCTAAACGCGAGAGTCTACTATCATTCCTAAACTGATTGTTTGATTTCGAATGCATTAACAACCGGCAGCCTTTAGAAAGTTATCGTACGGGCTTGATGCTGGTAGCTGAAAGTGAGGCTGCAGCTGGTACTCTGTTGCACAAGGCACTGGATATGAGCAAGCAGACTGATTGTATAGAATAGCATTAAGCTTTTGGTCAAGGAATGGATTTTCTCCCTGCAATTTCAAAGATACATACAGCTAATAACTTTCGATTATCAGAATTTACGATCAAAGGTTAAAACAGCCAATTGAACGGTTTTAGAATTGGATCAATTTGCTGGCAATGCATCAAAAATGATAAAACTGATGTTTAAATTTTAATTATTTGTTTGTTGAACTTATGTATGATATGATTGTGCAAGGAAGTACCATAGACGAAACTGGCTCAACATGGGACGAAGATGGAGTATTCTCTGCCTGGTTGTTTTCGTAAGTAGATAAGTTAACTAAATTTTCTTGACTCTGAGGGAAACTCAATAAAGCAGACATCATCTTCTGCTTCTTTCCCGTTATAAGGGCCTCACAATTGCCGGCCATTTCCATGTAAGGCATGTCTGGTGGGGTTGAGACTGAACATCTTCCAAATTGATGTGTGGTCTCCAAAATCTGCACACGGTCAGAAATGGATTTAGTTTCAGTTAGCAGCTATGACATTTTCTTATCAAGATGGTGAATTCCACTTGATTTGCCTTTTTATATGAACTCGGGAGTTTAGTTTATAATATAGGTTGAGACTGACATGTTTATGTAGATTTATGTGCATGTATGTACATATTTATCATTTAAAAGGCTCACTTACCGCATCTAAAAGTTTATCGGCACCAAGGAAATTCTGATCTTCCTCAGTCAGCTGTGTATTAGTGTCAGCTTGACTTCTTAATGAATCGGGTAAAACATCGTCTCCTATCGTGAATAATGGAGACTCAACCTGCACATTCATGATATTATGTACAATATTAAAGTTTGACAAAGGAAATGAAAGAAGGAGAGACAGAACATGGTAGTTACCTTATCAGAAGATTCGTCGTCATCTGATCCATAACGATAGGTTTCCTCCAGTGTCTCCATGAACAACTGAGCTCCCAAAGGACATGCATCATCAGGCAAAAAATCCTTATGCAACTGCTTTCTTATACTAGATGCCTCTTGCTGCAAAAAATATTTCAAATGTCAGTATAGTGGTCCTATTAAAAGCCAAATTACTACTTTGAAGGTTGGTAATGCAAATGGAGGTTTACATCAGAAGATCTTGCAATAAACTTCACTATTATGGCAGCTAGTGATTCTTTAGACTGGTTTTCTGTTATTTCAACTGCCGATAGGGACTTCATAGCATCTTCATTATCTTCTTTTGATCCATAAACATTTCTAAGATGACCTCCGCCATTATTAACAACATGTAACTTGCAATCACCAACCAACCGTAGAAATGGATCGACCTGATTCAGAGTAATGAGAGTATAAGGATTAGTAGGAAGTTAGCTGAACTTTCAGAAACCGAAAACTTTCCCATATCAGACTTTTTTTTCTTTTCTTTTTTAATTAGGAAAATTAATATCCATAGAGAATGGTGCACTAAAAAATAAACCAAAGCAAACGAGGCCTAGCACACTGTTGCACCTACTGTTTTATCTGTAAGTGCAGTTTTCGCACAAAAAAGAAGAGGAGCAATGTTGTATGCCATTGCAGAGAAGATAATCATAGATGTGGCCAACATAAAGAGGGATCTGCGCCGTGAGGGTTGCAGTGGCCCTGAAACAAGGAAGAAAGATTCATCAGTTGAAAAGATACCTAGATCTCAAGTACAGTTAATTAGTTAATTAACTAAATTATTCATCTTAAAAGGAAATATCATTTCACTTAAAAGAACTATATTCTCAGTCTAGTTCTTCAATTGATCATCATTCATCATTGCCTTGGTAAGTACGGCCGTTTAACTAACCTCTAGTACAATTCTCTGACTTGATCCTTAGGGGGGTGTATTCAATTAGGATTCTTGAGGACATTTAAAGACATTATAAATCCTGGTGTATTCAATTTGGACATTTAAAGACTTTAAAAGAGTCCATATGAATCCAGTGGTATTCAATTAGGATTTATATGGACTTTTAAATAATCCTTCCAAATCCAGGTGTATTGAATTGGGACTTTAAAAATGTCTACAAGAATCAAGGTGTATTCAATTAGGACTGGATTTTAAAGGATTTTCTTAAGTGATGGATTTTGATGGATTTTTGTGGACTTGATAGTGAAAGATATAAATATCAAATATCATAACATGTCCAGCCTTCTCCCCAAAGATTTTGGTGGATTTTGCTTTCCCTCTCTCTCTCAAATCAAAAACGAAAAGCACTAATATGTAAAAATTAAAAAAACCGATGCATGTGAGAATAATAAGCTTCCATCCCCAATATGTTCTGTGAATTAAAAAAAAAAAAAAAAAAAACTGCACATAATTATATATGTGAGAATATGTTGCAGTCACATAATTATATACAGTATAACAAGTACAAAACTCACTACGTGCCAGAATTGCACAAAACAACACTAAATTAATCTGTAGAGCTTTCAATCAAACACCAAAATGCTCACTCTTTATTAGCTTTTATTTTATTTTATTTTATTTTTTTTTGAAAAACTCTTTATTAGCATTTTATTTTAAAGAAAAATAATTCATCTACACTTCATGCAAGCAGTGCCTTTATGCAGATAAGCCTTAGCTAATTTTGGGTTCAATTCAATTGCTTTGTTTGCATCAGAAACAACCTCAGACTATATATATATACAAATATAGATTGACTGGTGTATCAAATTTTGCTCATTCTAACTTCAAAGGTTTTTTTGATAATTAGCTATAATTAGCTTACAATTAATAAGTCAGAGATAACAAATTCATGAAAGCCTTAGCCAATTTTGGATTCAATTCAATCGCTTTGTTTTCATCAGCAACAACCTCAAAATATATATATACGCAAATATAGATTGACCGGTGTATCAAATTTTGCTCATTCCAACTTCAAAGGTTTTTTTTTTATAATTAGCTATAATTAGCTTACTATTGATATATAAGTTAGAGATAACAAATCCATGAAAATCCTTGGATGTCTAAACAAATCCATAAAAGTCTGAGATGGATGTCTAAACAAATCCATAAAAGTCTGAGATGGATGTCTAAACAAATCAATGAAAGTCCATGTGGATTTATAAAAGTCTGTAGAAATCCATGAAAATCTGTCACTTAAAAAATGTCTTTAAATGTCTTCAAGAATCCTAATTAATCCTAATTGAATACACCCCCCTTAGTTACACTACATTCAACAACCTAGATATATTTCCATCACCAACTTTCCATTCAACCATATCATATCACTGACATCACTACATGACAGAAATCCTCCAACTTGATCCCAATTATACCAGACACCCTGATGGAGTTAAATGTGATTCATCGATTTTCTAGAAAGGAAAAGTGTGATCACTCATTTTATGTTCTTCTATTTTTACAATATTATATTAGATTAGAACTCAACCTATTCATTGAATACTAAATTCTACCTATAGTTGAAAGATGCTTTCAACAAAGTCCAACTGCACAGACAAGTCAATAATTGGTAAAGCGATGCAGACTTAAGGGCCTACCTCCTTCTCCAAGTGCAAAACTCCTTAAGGATAATGCCAACTGAAAACTCCGAATCAGAGTCTCATTACAAGAGTTCTACAAGACAGAGAATTATAAGAAAATAAATCAAATGAAAGCAGGGGAGAACCTTGTCAAAAGTGACAAATGAGATGTTAGAATAAAATGATCAAGAAATATGTATCTTAAGTATGACATATGTGAGCATATCTAATAAGATCCCTATAGAAGATTTAAACCCAAAGAAGAGAGAGAGAGAGACGCTATAGGCATGCATTTGAGTGCATGACAATTTTTTATTTTTATTAAAAGGATTCAATTAAAGAGCAAGAGCAACCTCTAGGCCAAATAAACAATTTATTAGATTAATGATTGATCAATCTAACAATTAATACGCACAGCAGCAAACCCAGACACAATGTCAAAAAACTATTAGTTCTTGAAAACCATAATCCCCAAGAATGACAGCAATACCTTGCTCTGTGCAAATAGCAACACCAGGCCATAAGTATGAGCAATTGCTTCATAGTTTTGAGGTGTATTCAAAGGTGAGATGGATTGAGCCCAAATTGATGAAAGCAGAAGGGTAATCTGGCGACTGCTCAACCGGAGGGGTAATATCTGTCATGATTTAATCAGGGAAAAATTGGCCATATCAGATGATAACAAAGTAATAAGTTCAGATGTATTCTCAAATATACAATTCTTGCATCATAGGAATGTAAATACGTACATATGTTTTTTCAAAAAAAAAAAAAAAATACATACCATCGATTGTTGGACTAAATTATTCATATTAACTTCATCTTCTGCTACAGGTAACAGACTGTATCTTCTACTATAAACTTGGCTGTATGTTGACTTTAATCTGTTCATCATGGAAGGATTGTTGATCTGTTCATCCTCAGTTTCACCATCAATGGTCTTTTCTCTTCTTTCTTGAGAGATATTTTCTTCCGAGGAATGCTGGTTTGTCAACTTCTTAAAGAGTGCAGCTGAAGAAGAAAACACAGATACTGTTCTGGAGAGTGTCCTTTGGATGTTAGTGGCCTTTCCAAATGGAGTGTTGGCACAAGCACCGGGACAAACAGATGATGGGATGAGAACAACAGAAAATATACTGTGTGCCCCAATCCTGGATTCATGGTCTGGACGGACCATGGCTACGAGCAATTGATGAAATAAGGCCTCAGGAAAAGCCTACACAGTTGGAAATCAGAAGGAAAGAGAATGATAAATATTAGATGGGATAAATCATGCAAGCAAATGTTAAAAATTTTATTATAACTGAGAACTTAAGATGTGCTCTTGCCTGATTTTGATATGACAAATTTGGTATAAATGCCACAATCTGAGCAGTACGGTAAACAGCAGAAATCAAGGTCCGGGACATAACTGTAATATTTGACATGTTCTCAAGCATCACAGCCATCAAATCAAGGACAGGACCAGCATCTCCAATCTGTTTTCCATAGACCTCTTAGTTTTGGATTTTCTTTCAAAGGAAAATCAATAAAACAACTGTAGTGCATGTAGTATCAATCATGGATTCATGGCAACTCTCAGAAATCTAGATACAGAAAGAAAACTATACATGCATATATTTGGGCATTTATAAAATTACACACACATACCAAACTGATTTTTGTTTGCTTGCAAAAAAATCATAGAAATAAACAATTATCAAACTTGCAACTACGTGGATGTTTCATAATTTTTGTAATGCAACACCTATTTCAGGCAAATGATTGAGAAGTGTCCTACAGATAATAGGTAGTCAATAATATGCCTTGGAGAGAAAGCCACCTTATGTGATAACTGTACAAGGCACTCATCAACTGCTGCTCGAAATTTTCGGTTCCATTCAATTACTTCAGGCCCCAAATTTGCATCATCAAGACAACAGTGTATGCTTTTTCGCAAGTGTCTCATCATATCACTGAATGCACCAATTATAGCCACTGATAGCTGAACTTTTGATTGTCGAGCAAGAGCGGTGGAAACATTAACAATATCTAGTTGCATATTAGGTGTTTTAAGAATATTCTTGTGATCAAGGTGCTTGATTAAGATGGACAACAAAAAGTGTGAATTTTGCCCTGTAAATTGAATGAAAACAATAAGATAAATGAAAAGGGACAAGAAATAGGGCAGCAAATACTGCAAAAGACAACAGTTTCTGAGATTGTTGATAAAATTGAATACCAAATTTCTCTATTAGTAACTCCATGTCCAGCAAGACAGGAAGAGCAAGACCACATTGAGGCGACCACAGGTTGCCATTATCAAAATAGCGAAACAAAGATTCCAAGACACGTCGAACAGTTGTAGCTTCCTTGGCTAACTTCGCCACGTTACACAGGCAAACCCTTGACCAAAATCTGGGGTTCTTGGCATCCTCCCTGTCAGAAATGAAATATCTATTAGCCATGATCCATAGCACCAGACTATAATTGCAAGAAGTGAGTACTGTGACAAGAGGAATTACGCGGACACAAAAACTTCGCCTTTCTCACTCACAATCCTCCTCCAAGAAGAAATTCTTTTCAAGGCATCTGCCGAAGGAGAATCTTCTCCAACACTTTCATTCTGAGTACCTTGCTTCTCATGGGTAATGACATCTGAATTTTTATTAAATTCTCCATAGTTTTCCAAGACAACTGAAACAACCTGATTTTGAAACAAAAACAAAAGTAATTGGGTGCTGAACATGGGATTTGCTACATGTAGATGGTAGGATACAACTGAAGGTATTTTAGCAAGAACAGATTATAGTAAAAGAACAATTAATGATAACAAATCTAAAACAAAAATATTAAGTAAATGAAAGTCAGTAGGGGAGAATATAGAATATCACAAGCAGCAAGAACAGAAATTGTCTCCAAGGATGCAGTAAACAAACACTGTGTGAATATGATTCGCAAGACTTAGATCCATCAATAATCACTAACATGGGAAACAAAATACTAACGCTTGCTAAATAATTTGGAAAATAAGTCATTATATAATCTCAAGTAAACTTACATTATCGAATTCTGCTGGAATATGTGAGTTTTCACCCATGAACCAAACCTGTGCAACAAAAGATTAGTTAAGCATCCAACTGAATAGATTCTTTATGCATGGGATAAATTATTAAAAGAAAAGGTGACATACTTTAAAACAAATCAGATCTATGAAAAAACAGATACAAATAACGAGATCAACATGCATGTTAAATTCCTAGTGCAAAAACCTGAACATTAGAAATCGTTGATAATACTATCTCAGAAAACAAAGAGAAGATTATTCAAGTTTGAATTCTAATTCTTGGGTGTTAAGAATTTTGTCAGTTCTTTATAACTCAGGAAATACCAGATAACCCTCTTTTTTCTCAGTTTATGTCTTTGCAATGGCATGATGATCATAGTGCACACTCGAAGCTCACAATTTGTATACCGGTTAAAATGTCTAAACTCACACCACAGGTCTATACGTACACTATTGAATTCCTGTTCCTAATGTGAAAACACCAGGGCGGCTTAAAGAACAGATCTCACAAAATATTGAATTTCTAACTGCATTGGTTGATGTCCATACGTCTACTTAAGGTAAATGACCACAAGGATAAGAAGGAAAAGCAATAAACAATACACAAAAGAATAACTGCTATGGGATGAGAGTGATCACCATTGACGAGAGGGCCTGAAGCCCAGCTGAACGTAAAAGTTGTACCCTACCATCCTCTCCCATTTCTTGAGCTAAGCGACAAAGTTTTGAAATTAAACCATCTAAGTTGAACATATAAGTCCCATCCTTCTGCACAATTGAAAGACTGTTAAGAACAATCTTGAGTTATAGGATAAACTGCTCAAAAGTAAGTGCCTAAGAACTAAGTATTATGTGAAATAAAAAAATGACAATCTGAAATACAAAATCCTATCAACAATTCCTACCTGATTACTCACAAAGTCGAAAAGCGTTTGGCATCCTAAGACAAGTAAGTCATCGTTTTCTGTTTGATCTAGAAGAATGTGTATGATGCTAAGCAAGCTACTCGAAAACAGTGGCCTGCCATATACTGTTATTGATCAAACTAGCACAGGAACAAATCAAATATGTACAAGTCATTATGCATAAATTGCATTTAAACCTATTTTTAGTGGAATATGTTCGTTTTGAAAAAATTTCTCTTCAGATGAAACTTTTCTTTTTGTTGCAAATCTCAAGCAATCGGGTATAAGAAAACGCCATAAACAATGACCTTGATAGGTACTAACTACTCACATTTGCGACTTACAGGAAATCATCAACTTCCTGTATATACAGATGACAGCTTTTACAGATTGAAACTGCTCATTTCTCAACTCCTTGTAACATCTTTGCTCAAGATAATTTGTGATCTGACAATAACATTTATTTCCAGTCAATATATCAAACAGATTAGGATGAAAATTAGAATTTTAAGCACTATCGTAACACATCAAGCAAAAATGTATACACCATGTTCCAAAGCAAACTAAAAAAAAAAAAACTATTCAAAAAGAAACACTAAGCAACCATCCGAGAGAAGTTCACATCAAACACTGAGCTTGATAGCTTGTACCTTTGGAATGCGAAGTGGGTTTTTCGCAGCATATTCACATAACTTACTGATCATTCGTTCATTTGGTTCTTCATCCTGCAAAAATTACGAAGAAAATTTTTCAACTGTTAAACAACTTAAAAAGGCAAACACTTTCCAACATATGCACAATGAAATGAATAAACCCAATTGCAAATTCAGTTCAAGGATGGAATTTTTCTACCCAAAAAAAAAAACCCATCAACATCTATGAAGCTAAGAATTAAGAGAACCAAAAATCAAAACATCAGTTTGAATTCAAAGTGTTCACCAATTCACAATGATGCATTTCTCTACTAGTTCATACAAACTTTGAAAACATAAGCAGAACATTTTCAAGTTTTAAACTTTATAGCTTAGAATTCAACTAAGAAAAAATGAAAAAAAACAAAAAAATCTCCATTAAAAACTAAAACTATCCCAGGTTCAATTCAATCTATCTATCCTAAACATTAAAATTTAAAAAAACAAACCGGAGAGCGAGGAAAAATTTGAGCAAGAAGTCTCTTGTATCGTTTGACGGGCTGTCTCGATCTGGTTCTCAATGCAGGACAAAAGAAACACAAGCTCCCACAAACAGGCAACACTTTCCTGGAAATCAATCCCATTTAAAAAATTTCTTATCTTTTCATCAAAATTGAAAAGAATAGAGAAAAAAAAAAAAAAAATCAAAAACCACCCTCTTTGAATAATTTTGGTGACAGATGATGAAAATTGAGGGAGGTTTTTGGGTGGGGTTGCTTTGGAATCGGAGGAAAAGCTATTTATATATTTATACTCTTCGCTTGTTATTGGTTCAATTTCAAAGCTTTGAAAGAAAAAAAAAAGTTGACAAAATGAAAATGATCAATGTCGATTAAAGAATTTACAAAAGGTGGTCATGGTCATGGTCATGTTGTAATGTAATAACGGCTACGTTTGGCAAAGGAAATCAAAAGAAACTATTTTTATGGTAGTTTTTCAAATCAAATTTGTAAAGATTGGTTTTTTTTTTTTCCTTACTGATCCAAATATCCAAATCCAATTAGATTTTGTTATAAAGTTATATGGATTGTGTTAACGTGTGTTTCAAAAGAACGCGTAAATATAAGAATTCTTGTGTTGAGATGTCTGATTTCAAGAGAAAGTATAATATTATGGGTTCGAATTCACACGTTTTAAATAATCTTGAATTTATATAATACATTAAAAAAAAAAATTATAGATGTGTTTTTTTTTTTTTTTTTTTTTTCTTATGATTTCAAAATTTATTTTATTGGAAATGATATTACTAATAAAAATTACACTAAGGTATGACCATGCGCACGTATAATTAACAACTCTCACGATATACTATAATAAGTTCATTACTATATGCTGGTTTATTATGAATATCGCTTGATTGATGCTATTAATATGTTTATATAAATATTAGATTGAAATTTTTGCACATATAAAGCCTATATTAGGGTAGATTATGTGAAGATTATCATCAAATCTTGCAAATTATATAAGATAAATGGCATATTCTGATCATTAGTCATTCTTTTCGATCGATCAAACATTCGTACTTTTTTTTCGACGTTGAGTTATTTTATGTTTCGTGTTTTTCATAACCTGTATGAGTTATACTACAGAGGGAATGTGACCATAAATTTGTGATTTTCATCGAAAACGGGTACACGTGGCAAGTTGTAAGTGGTTCCTATGATATATATCTTGTGTTTGAGTTGCAATAGTAAAATTGTTGTGCTATGCTTTACCCCTTAGTGGGTCGACCCGGTGTGAGCCCGGATTAATCTAGTCGGGGTGTGGTCTGGGCTGATTGTACCGTATGGTGGATCCGTCCCACCCGAAAACCGGATGGTGTAAACCAAAAAAAAAATTGTTGTGCTATGGACAATAACAAAAGTGTTGATGATGAGTCTGTACATGGTCATTGTTTTTGTTACTCTAATTATATAATTGATTAGTATAATTAATGGATTTTATTTGTGTTTTAATTACTTTCTTCTAAACCTCTAAATCAACCACTTAGCTGGCATAATCTCCTCAACTTACTCCTCCATTTTCTCCTCAGACAAAGCAATCAATTACAACCATTCAAATATTCAATCAATCACAAAGCAACAAAAACAAAAAATTCAAAACTTGCATTGAAACTGTTTGACATTGATCATACCCACATCAAAAGAGAGAGAGAAAAAAAAAAAAAAAAAAAACATACCCCAAAAAAGGAGGAAGAATTTTTTTTACTATGTCAACATTCCTCTGCAATTTTTGAGAAGAAAACAACTACGAAGAAATAAGAAGAAAAAAAAAACAGAAACAATGGCAGTAAAAGATGATTCGAAAAACAAAACCCAGAAAAGATGCAAGGATTTCGTAGGTCTAACGTTCTCAAGAGGCGTTGCGGGGAAGATTATTGGCATTGCATTAGCATTTATATTGAGTCATCTTGCACATCACCTTCTAAAGCGTATAAATCAACCTCGTATAGCTTCGGATATTTTTGTAAGTAACAATTGTTTTTATCCAAACATATATAGTTTTCTAGTGTAGACAGTTCGTACGTTTTCTCTGAATATGTCTGTTTGTTGCATGCAGATAGGATTGTTTCTGGGAAGCATAAGACCCTTACGCGATTCGTTCGAGCCAGAGGTGATTCAAACCTTAGGTTTCATAGTTGAATTCGGGATGATCTGCTACATGTTTGTCCTTGGCCTGGAAATGAACCCTTACGTGATCTTCAAGCCACCAACTCGGGACGCAATAGTGGCTTATGCAGGAATGCTCTCCACATTCATTTTAGCTTGTGGACTCACACCATTCTTGCACTACTCAACAAAATCACACCATGACCTTGGCTTAACTCTCACCCTCTCAATAACCCTCTCAGGCAGTGGCTCTCACATCCTCACCCGGGTCATAACCAACCTAAAGATCGGAAAATCTGATATCGGAAAGCTTGGAATCGCCGCTGGAGTCCACTCCGATATGATCTCAATGCTTCTCTTCTCAATTGGCTACATCTTTTTCCCTCCTGGAGAAACTAACACCATAGAGAGGGTCAAAAAAGGTGCCATGATGGCTGCTGCATTGGTTGTTCAGTCCGTCATCGCAGCCAAGGTTTTCTTTTTATTCTTATTTATTCCACTTTCCTGGTTTTGATGTTTGTCTTGATTATTTTTTTTCGTGCGGGTACTATCTCATCATTCACATGTAATAATGTTTGAACCCTTACGAAAAAAATAGACCGACCTGATTAAAGAAAGAAAACCTGTGATTAAAAATAAACCCGTACCAAAGGTGTACAACTTGTGTAAAAAAAAACCAAGGCCACTGATCCTGGCCAATTTACTATAGTTCTAACAAGTGATATTTGATTGGATTCTGACAGGTTTCGCCGTTTATCATGAACTGGATCAACAACGAGAACCCGGAAGGGAAAACCCTGAAAGGGACACATTTGGTGCTGTCACTTGCATACATGGTTTTTGTGTGCAGTTGCTCAACATGGTATGGTTACAATACAATTCTCAGTGCATTCATGGCAGGGATTTTTTTCCCTTCTGAGGGAAGAATATCAAAGTGGACAGTCGGCAAAATCAACTATTTTTTGAATACAGTCTACTATCCAATCTTCTTCTTGTGGGTGGGATTTGTGGCTGATCTCAGTCACTTTGAAGCTGCAAATCTAGAGTCCTGGGCAAGGTTGTTCTTGCTTCTGATCATCTCCACTGTCGGGAAAGTCTTCGGAACGCTCATCTGCGGTGTCATGTTGGGGTTTCATTGGCCGGATTCTGTTGCATTGGGGCTCCTGTTGACTGCCAAGAGTCATTTTCACATTTACTTGGCTATTATTTCAACTGTGGTAAGCTCTCTCTCTCTCTCAGTCTCTCTATCTATTGTTTTTCGTCGAATTCAGACATGTTCAGACTTATTTTAACATCTGTTTTTTTTTTTTTCAATCAATTGCAGAATAAAGCCATAACTGCTACAACAGGATGTTCAATGGTGATTATGATCCTCCTCACCATAGTACACACCCCATTTGTGGTGGCACATATCATCGAACGAGCAAGGAAACGGGCACCAACTAGGCGTATGGCGGTCCAATGGCACGACCCATCAAGCCAGCTCCGAATCCTGTTGTGTCTTCATGGCTCTCACAATCTACCTTCCTCCATCAACTTGTTAGAGATCACCAGAGGACCATCTGACCCTGGAATCTTGGTCTATGTCACGGACATGATTGAACTCACGGACCAAATAGCTGCAACGCTTGTGCAGAACGAAGGGATTGAAACAGTGACAGTGACCGATAAGGCGGTGATGGAAATGAGAGATCAGATCACTAACACAGTCCAGGCTTATGTTGATGAGAGTGGAGAAGGAATTTCAGTCAAAAGAATGCTTGCTCTCTCAACCTTCAATGGAATGTCTCAAGATATCTGCCTTTTAGCAGAGGAGCTAATGGTTTCCCTCATCATATTGCCGTTCCACAAGAGACAGCACGAGGATGGTACACTAGACGGGGGCCATCCTGGGTTCCGATATGTGAACCGAAAGGTAAAATCTCAACCCTACAGACAAAATTCTGTACAAATCTTTAAAAGCTTGAATCAGCATAAGATTTTCTGATTCTCATATGATGTTTCTGGTTACGAACAGATGCTCAGGAATGCGATGTGCTCAGTGGGGATCCTGGTGGACCGAGGTTTTGGATTGATCGAAAGGACATCTGGATCACATATATCCGTCAATGTAGCAGTAATTTTTATAGGCGGCAGGGATGATAGAGAGGCACTGGCATATTCCGGTAAAGTGGCAAGACATCCCGGAGTGAGACTCACAGTGATAAGATTCCTAGTAGAAAACAATTCAGAGAATGCACAGAGAAGACCTGGAATGCACAAGGAAATCACTCCTGAGCAGGAAGAAGAGATGAGACTTGATGATGAATCCTTTGCTGGTTTCTATGAGAGACATATAGCAGGTGGGAGGGTAGCTTACACAGAGAAGCATCTGGCAAATTCATCTGAGACTTTTACTACTCTGCAATCATTGGAAGGACAGTATGCACTCATCATTGTAGGCCGAGGCATCGGGGTGAACTCGATATTAACGGTGGGGATGAACGACTGGCAGCAGTGTCCGGAATTGGGTCCAATCGGGGATGTTCTTTCCGGGTCCGATTTCTCAGCGAGGACCTCTGTTTTGATCATCAAACAACATGATTTCAAAGGAGAGCTAGATGGACTTGATGATGATTTCTCCATCATGTAAAACTTTTCAATCCCAGTCAGATTAGCTTAGGGTACCAAACATAGGAAAAGAAGCCAGATTGTTTGTAGAAATACAGTAGGTAGAACGAACAGAAAGGCAGCGATCTTGTGTATTGTGTAATTAACAGCATGAATGTAACTTATGATTCTTCACTTAATGAAAAAACGAGATATCAAGTTATGGATTCGTTCATTATCGTGGAAAACAAGCCATTTTGGAGACAATAATACCAAATAAAAGCTTCTATTACAAAAAACTTAAAGTTTCATTTACTGATAAGCCGTTAGTTCATTACAACCACCACAACTAAAAGCAAGTCTCTCATGCAACTCCAGTTCATTCTACTAACCGCCATCCGGCGACAAAAAAAAAAAAAAACCCTACGCTGTTGAAACACAAACTGCTTCTTCAAACGTACATCAGTAGTCCCTTGAATGCTTCGCCACCTCAGCCTACAAAGAGAAACTAAAATTTGTTAGAACTAAGATTCCACACGAGCATTCGTGTCCTTTAGAAATGAGAAAGAAGCACTACGAAGACTAGAACAGTTTGTTTCTTCTTCCTTAAAGCTATTAAAAGTTACAACAACACTTCAAATAACAAAACAGTCAAATTTTCTAAACAACTTACTAGGTTTCAGTCATGCTGGTTTTACATCATATGAATTCATATTAAGATGGCCAACAAGAAGTATCTGAACTACACATTTTGGAAGGTTAAAAAAGCAAGCACATTCTCTGATATGAAACCAATTGCCACTCAAAAGCAGCATTATGTTAGTTGGAAGTTTTTATTCTATACGAGTAGTTTACACTACCAGCTGCCACTAGAAAAAACCCATTACAACTTAAGATTAGTAGAGATACATTAGTTTTAGTTAGTACTTCCGTGGTGCAAGTTTCCACAGAGCGATTTTCCAAAGATCAAGACAATATTGTATAATATCTTACCAAGGGGACAATAATTTCTAAGAAATACTTAATCATATACTGTGCTGAAAGAGAGAGAAGACTTAAACGACTAAAAGCAGAATCACATATATATATATATATATATATATATATATATAGAGAGAGAGAGAGAGAGAGAGAGAGAGAGAAGCCACACCTCAAATGAGCTTTTCAGAGTGTCAAGTTCCTTATCCAGATCATTGATAGCCTGGTTATACGCTTGCATTGGTGAAGACTGGCTTGCTGTGTGAATCTACAAATAGCATAAATTGGTTAAGAGTTAAGACCGTGAAAATTTAACAAACCTAAACTTAGTCTTACAATGATAAATAAAATAAATAAAAAAAATACAAAATTCAATAACTAAAAATGAAAACGGGATAGCATCACTACTCATATAGTTCGTAGGACACACCAATTTCAAAGAACCCTTACGTGATTTTCGGATTTCTAGTGGTAATGACACCTAATATATCACTAAACTATTGGAATTCTTGTAATATCTTCGATAATCACACCAATAGATACCCATCAAAACCAATATTACTTCTTTGCATATATATACCTAAAATGTACCATGCTTTGCAATGACAACCTTTGGATAACATCTATAACCTATTGCTTCACTTAAACACACAAATTCATTTGACTATAAATACGAAAACGGAGACTACTGTATTGTGGATTGGTGAGCTAACATTCACGATAAAGCGCGAAAATTTTAAATTAAAAAACTAACCCTAACAATGATTTTGTACTGAAGAGGGTGAGGAAGCTTGTAACCAGCAAACAACACGTTCTCGTCTCTGTGCAATTGCCTGTGTCACCATTCACACACAATTAGGGATTTGTTTATTTTTTAATCAAAACCACAATCGATTAAAAATAAAAAACCGATTGATAAGTAAAAGTACATGCGAAGAATGTTGCCGACAGTGTGGTCCTCTCTCTCTATAGTGAACGACGCCGCGTTGATTATCTTCGTATCTCGCTCATACGAAACCCTAAAAAAAATTCGAATTTTAAAAACCAAAACAAAAGAAAAATAGAAACTTAACAGTGAGGGATATAGAGAAAGAGTGAAGTTTACTTTTTGGTTCCTTCCGGGACGACGAATCGCTCGTAACGGTCGGGGGCATTCATATCTTTTTTCTTCTTTGTCAGGAACAGAGGATTGAGGGACAAAATTGAGGAATCAGTTGGCGGTAGTGAGTTAGGGATTTGGAAGAAAGGAAATTGGGGATTTCATACAAGAGGTCGACAAAGGGAGGCGTTAAAAGGAGTAGCAGTGGGCTCGGCGGGCTCAGATCAGTACTGGGCCTATTGGGTCAACACAACAACTTATCCATCTTCAGCTTTAGGATATTTACAGGCCTCTACGAACAATAGGAGGTTGATCTCCAAGATCGACGAAGATCTTTTCTAGTAAGTAGGAGATCGTTAAAAATCTCTTATTTCCTTCGGCGGTGAAACTCCACTGCGGGTAGATTATTATTATTATTATTATTATTTGTAAAATAGAATTTTCGATTTAATTAAACATATATTTTATGTTTGAAATGATAGGGCAAATGTATATTTGGCTTTCCAATTGTCAATATTAGCCAACCGTTAAAGTTAACGGATTGACTTGATGGCATGTGATGTTTACATTAATTTAGGATTAAAATCTTACTGTATTTAATAAATTAAGGGAAGTTAGTGTAATTAACCCTTTTCACAGTTAACGAAACGCACCATCTCTAAAGTGGATGCCTAGTTTGGTTGTGAAAATTCAAGATTCCTTTTTATTTTTGTTTTCATGGAACAAAAATTTGTTGCATAAAACACTTTTAATTTCTTAAACATAAATAAGATTCCTAACTATTATCCCTAATATTAAAAATAAATAAAAAACTATTATCCCAATTTTTTGTCACCGATTATCCAAATAAGAAGAATAATAACAAGTAGTGGTAAATTTAAATAAATAATTATTTATTTACCGATATGTGTATGGAAATTTCCTTCGTAATGTGAGGTTGAAAGAAAAATGTCATGTTCTTTGAATTTTGTTACAAAGGCTTTAAATTTCGACCGCTGAACAAGTAGAGTCCACACAGTTTTACACGATTTTAAAGCTACAATTCAAAGGATTGAGATGATCTATTGTGCTGATCTTTGTATTTATGGTTTCAATAGATTTGGAAAATCAAAGGTTCAATTTTTTTTTTTTCACATTAATTATCTTCAAATGCAATGTAATATTTAATTGTTTTAGGTCAACACGCACAAAAGAAGATCTGGAATCTGAATTCCAATTGAAAAAGTTAGATTTCTTATGATGTGGAATTGGTGAAAAATGTCACCTTTTTAAACTGATTTGGTGACAATGTCAGTGCTTTAATAAGTTAAGTTTAAAAGGCACCTATTATGGTGAACGGACAAAAATACCCTTACTTTACATATTCTTTTTCTTACTTTGAAGTTTTCTGAGATTTAAAACAGACCTCCAATGGAGGTTGAAGACCATAACATTATCAACGCATCTTCATTAGATAATTTGTTTTGTGGCGCTACGCAAACGCATTCGAGGGTCGAGCTCCCCGCTGAGCTCGCGGTGGTCGAGCTGCCCGGTCAGCTCGTGGGGGTGTGGGGGCAACGCCCCTAAAGATTTTTTTTGGTTTTGAATATTCCATTGAAAAGGCTCGAAATGAAGTGTTCGAGCCTTTTTATTAGTGTATGAAAAGGCTCGAACACTTAATGAAAAGGCACGATTAGTGTATGAAAAGGCTCGAAATGAAGTTCGAGCCTTTTCATACACCAATCGAGCCTTTTCATTAAGTGTTCGAGCCTTTTCATACACTAATGAAAAGGCTCGAACACTTCATTAAAAGGCTCGAACTGTGTATTACATCGATTAACCTATGAATTTTCCTTGAAAAAGCTCGATTCATAAAGGTTCAAAAAGGCACGATTGCAGTACAAAAAGGCACGATTCATGTACAAAAAAGCTCGATTCATGTACAAAAAGGCACGATTACTGTACAAAAAGGCTCGATTCATGTACAAAAAGGCTCGATTCATAAAGGTTCAAAAAAGCACGATTGCAGTACAAAAAGGCACGATTCATGTACAAAAAGGCACGATTCATGTACAAAAAGGCTCGATTCATGTACAAAAGGCTCGAACACTTCATTTTGAGCCTTTTTTGAACTTTTTTTGAACTTTTTTCGAGCCTTTTCGAACCTTTTTCGAGCCTTTTTCGAACATTTTCAAACATTTTCGAGCCTTTTTAACCATCAATTTTTTTTTTTTTTTTTTGTATCTTTGAGACTTTCTATATAGTTCATGCTTCCCGAGCCTTTTTGTTCGTTGATTGGTCAGTATCATTGATTCATCGGTTCCACTTCCATTGATAGAGGATTTTGAAAGAAAAAAAGAAAACAAAATGGTGAAGAAGGTTACTGTGGGGGGCAATTTTGTCCGTTCACCATAAATGGTGCCTTTTAAACTTAAGTTAGTAAGTTGGTGCCTGTTCCCAAAAAAGCACCTCAAATAGTGCTATTTAATTTTTTAACCCTGATTATGATTCTATTTTTAGATCATTGTTGTGTAATTTCCATGCAATGGAAGCTTCAAATATTTCAGTATTAATCCTTCATTCTATATAAAGTTTTCTTTAGTTGGAGTTCATTGGTCATGCAGATAACTCTTTAATACAAGTGGGAACTAGAACAAAGTCCTCGGTTTTGGTGGTGGTCAGTGGTATGAGCCAAAACTCATACTATTATTGAGAAGTGATGGATTCCACAAGTAGGTTTGTAAAAGATCCAATTCATCACTTCTCAATAATAATTTTTGGATTCTTTCTTAACGGATGCTCATTGGGAGCAAAAACTTTGATTTCAATGAAAATATATTGTATAACGGTAACAGGACTACGGAAGATATATGGTGCATCTGTGCATCAAAGCTCCTCTCAATCATCTAATACTCGTTTGAAGACTAAAGAAATGATAAATCTTAATAAAAAATCTATAAGAGTTTGATTAAAAAACAAAATTCAAATTCAATTTATAGAAAGTTGGTATTCAAATTCAATTTAGTATTTAAATATATTATTTATATTATCTATAACAACAGGTACCAACATTAAAAGATTTAGGGGCCGTTTGATAACGTTTTCGTTTTTCGGTTTTTGTTTTCTTGTAATCTGAAGTTATCGAAAAACTGATTTTTGGATTTTTTGAATTCGAAAACGCGTTTGGTAGCAATGGTTGAAAATGATATTCAACATAAAAAACGTGTTTGGTATAATATTTTTAAAATCATTTTTAAAAGATTAATATTATAAATAATGAAAAAGTGATATTAAAATAATTAAACATTAAAACTAAAAAAATTAAAATTAAATAATAAATAAATTTAATTTTCATCATCAAACCTATCGAAATCATCATCATCTTTTTGGTATAGATCCATGAAGATCCAAAAGATGGATTTGGTTTGAGTAAATTTTATTGCTAAAAAAAAGTTTTCAAGAATATTGACAACAACAAATTGTTTTCAGAGTTCTCAATTTTTTGTTCATTAAAACTGAGAACTGTTCTCAATGTTTTATAAAACTGTTTTTTGAAATCATCCCACCAAACGGGTTTTTCCAGTTTTTGTGACTCAAAAAACAAAAAACAGTTTTTGAAAATGTTAACAAACTTGCCCTTATAAATTCAAATTTAATTATATAACTAGGGTTTAGTGGTGCAAAAAAAAAAATAGAAGTTTGGAGGCAGAGTGCAAATTTGCGAATATTTCAGGACATCTTTGCGATATCTAAGCCCATAATTAGGAGAAATAGTTGAGATTAAGCAGTGTATATATGCATAACTATGCCCATAATAGGTATTATGTATTCTCACTATAGGAGATTGATCTCCACACACTTTATGGTGATTGATCATAATTAATTTACTCGTATTTTATACATATGAATTTTCAAAAGGAAAATTACAAATTTTCAAAGCTTTCTTATTGATTATAAATTATGGATAATGTTAATATGTGCCTTAAAATTAACAACAATTTTATTTTTTAAAAAAGAAAATAAAAATATATACAGGTTAATTAGTGTATTTATTGTCTTGATATAATGTTTTTATTTTCTTTTATGAAAATAAAGTGGTTGTTATCCCGTGTCAGGTTAATGCTACCCATAGATTATTTTGAAACATCAATTTCTATATATATATATAACATTAATTTCCAATAAATAAGAGAGATTCCATCGTTTAAGAATTCTTTAGGACTTTATATAATTTAAACACGTGTTAGAATGTTGGTAGTTGCCGGAACTTGGAAGAGTTTCTATTCATAATTTTTAATTATTTGAAAAGAAGAAAGAAGCTTTTGGTTGTTGAGTTTAGGGTTGAAAAGTGTAAATGAAATAAAAAAGCCATTTATTTTTAACTTGGGTCTATGAAATCATAAGAATTCAAATTCTTTTTCCCTGTTAAACAACCGAGATTTAAATGATACTATTTATAATCTCTTTCTGGTATTAAAGCTACTACTCACTATTCCAAATCTGATTTACCTTGATTCTGATTTACCTTGATTTTTGAAAGATTTTTATTATTACTACTATATATTTATTTCTCTAAACTCTAACCACTGAATCAAATTAAATTTATACTCCTTTCACTGCTTTGCCGTAGGGTTATGACATCACACTTCTTATATTAAACAAATCTATGCAAATTGGTCGATAATGTTGGGTAAATATGTCATTTGAAATTTTTAGAATTCTTATGTTGAGATGTCTAATTTCAAGAGAAAGTACAAGATTGTGGGTTCAAGTTCACACCTTTTAAACAATCTCGAATTTATATAATACATAAATATATATATATATATATATATATATATATATATATATATATATATATAGAGGAAATTGCAAGAAATGATCAAAAAATTTATGAATTTATTGTTTCTAGCCAAAAGTTTATTTTTTATTATTCTTGTCATCTTTAGGCTTGAATTGCCGAAATCACCCTCTATTTTGTTTTTACTTGCCCCAAAATTTCCCTCTCTCTTCACCTGAAACTCTCCCATTTGTCTTTCTAAACTTTTCAAAATCATATATTCGACCCTCTCTCTCTCTCTCTCTCTCTCTCTCTCTCTCTCTCTCTCTCTCTCTCATACCGCCGGAATTCTTCCGACATTCGACTAACCCATTTCGTCGACCTCCAACATACAGATCGGAAACCCATTTCATCGGATCAACAGAAACCCATTTCATCTCTTCAACGAAGCTCCGAATCTGAGACTCCTCTCTGTTCAGGCCCAAATACCCGGATTCAACGGCTTCGGGTCCAATAAATCGGTGAATTTAACCGATAAGGAAGCTCCTATCGAGTCTTCCAGTTCGTCTACGTCTTCGGTAAAACATCCAATCTTCTCTCTTCACGAATTGTGATTCCCTGGATTATTATTATTATTTTTTTTTTTTTGAAGAAAAAAAAATGGTTTGAAATTTTTGTACAGGATGGTTGTTGGCATAAGCTAGTTCTGGTTCACGTCCCTCTTGTTCAAGAGATCTTTGGTTTGCGAAAGAAATAATTCAAGCCAAAATCATCTGGTCGCGGACGATTATCTAGATTCTATAACAACATTGATGCTTCTAATTCTTCTTGACTGGTACTTTTCTTTTTTTAGTCAATTTTTGAAACAAGTTCACAATTTTTTTCCTTCTGGTAATAAAATAAAACTTGTACATATTATAATAAATTTGGATTATGGTATGATATTGGTTTATGATTGTGCATTTAATTTGAGCTTAAAAAATCACGACTGGCATGCAATTGGTATGAATTTAGAATCATTCTGCTTTATTTACTTACAAGCATAGGTTAGATGATTGAGGATCCTTCGATATGATCTCAAGTTTGTCTTTGGATTTTAATGGATTGTTGAATGCAGTGTGATGTCAATTTCCAATTACACACTTGTCGTAATATTATGTTAATTAAGGGGTGAAAGTTAATTGTTGAGAAATAATAAAAGCTAGTTGAGATTATGTGGTTCCTCTCCTAAATCATGTTCAATCCAGTTGATGGATTTTGTTATTTGGCTTCCTATGATTTGTGGAAATGTAAAACAAAATGATGAAGAACAAGAAACTTGATGAAGCACACAAGGTGTTTGTTAGAATGTCACAAAGAGAAAGTATTTTGAAGATGCCATTAACGAGGCTCTCAATGATTTCTCTATATTTCACATTACATTTCTCAACAGAGAATATGTATATATAATACAAGAACACAAGACTATTTTCTCAATAAATGATTTCTAGCTAACTCCTGATAAGCAAGGAGAGAATCACTAACTGTGCCACATCAGATTCCTATTTGTAACAAACTGTGCCACGTCAGATTCTCTAACAACCTGCCTAACTAACTTTGTCACCCACTTTTCGTTTTCCAGGTTTGAGCTCATTGTGCTAGTTTTGTTGAGCTCACCTACGCTTGCACACAATGCAAGTCTAGCTTCATACTCTGTACCTTTTCTTTTTGGAACATAGCTCTCATCTGTGTTGCAAGCTATATGAGCATATGATGAATTGGTATAATCTCTTACATGATTATCCTTGATTACACGGCAGTTTTAGTTTGGCTTGGTGGATTATGTATAGCTTGGTTTAAATTCATGGTGTTTTTAGTATTCTATAAGAAATAATGAATTGGGCATGGTTTTTCGTAGTGTAACACAACTGTTTTGGTTAATGTCATTTTGTGAAGAGAGGATTGTTCAGAAGCAATTCCCTTGTACTGATTAGTAGTATAGATAAAAACATGATTTTGTTCAAAGATAAGGGGTTCGGCTGATTCTGATCTTCGGACTGAAGCTTGTAATTACATGTCTTTTGTTGCAGATGCTTTAAATTGTGAAAAGAAGCAAAAGGGAAGTGGGAGCATTGTACAGAGATGGAGTGCTCCTCCTATTGGATCTTTCTTAGTAATGTGGATGCAGAGTAAGTGCTGCACTTGTTTTTAAAGGAATTGTCTCTGTTGAAATCGCTGAAGCAAGAGCAGTTCTGGAAGGTCTTTTATGGGCTGTTGACAATGGGTGGTTTCCAGTTTTGATTGAGTCAGATGTTTTTGGTATTGTTAATTTTTGTACACGAAGATTTGATAGTTGGAGTGATGTGAATAACATTTCCTTTTTGATATTCTTTTGTCGATAGATAGATACAGGTATGTGATTATTTCTTTTAGCTAGGCATGCTATTAGTGTGGATAGGTTGTTATCGGGAAGATTTGTTCCCATGAATGATGATTTTAGCTTGTAACGAAGCTTGTTTTTCATGGCATGTAACTTTAAATACAACTATCAACTGGAATGTAACAGGTTCAAAAATATTGATTTTTGTGATAGATTAATTTGGGTGGATTTTGTGATGGGTAGGGAGGCTGGTAGCCTGGTAGGAGGTTTGTTGTGGCAGCCTGATTAGTTTGGCATGTAATCAAATGACATGTAATTTAGAAATCAATTGGCATGTAACTTGAACTTAACTATAATGTAATTTGAAAAATCAACTTGCATGTAACTTAAAAATCAAATGGCATGTAACTTGAAAAGTAATTGGCATGTAACTTGATTTTCAACTGACATGTAAGTTGGAAACTAATTGGCATGTAACTTCAAATTTAACTAATGGGCATGTTCATTGGTCTGTACGAATAGTGGTGTTGCTTGACCGATAATTGAGAATGACAATGAGGTGTCATGTATGACATACCATACTTGTTTCCCTACTTGAAAGACAATCAGTTAACAGATTAAATTCCAATATTGTTACATGTCAGTGTCTATTAACAAGTTATAAGCCAATTGTATTTTAAGTTACATGCCAGTTTATTTGTAATTTACATGCCAGTATAATTTTAAGTTACATGCCGGTAGGTTATTAAGTTACATGCCAGTTGGTTATAAAGTTACATGCCAGGCAATACTGATGTATCTATTTGAAAGACACTCAGTTGAAAGTAAACATTCCAGTAGTGTTACATGCCAGTGTCTATTAACAAGTTACAAGCCAATTGTATTTTAAGTTACATGTCAGTTGAATTTTAAGTTACATGCCAGTTTATTTGTAATTTACATGCCAATATAATTTTAAGTTACATGCCAGGCAATACTGATGTATCTATTTGAAAGACACTCAGTTGAAAGTAAACATTCCAGTAGTGTTACATGCCAGTGTCTGTTAACAAATTACATACTAGTTGGTTCTGAAGTTACATGCCAGTTGGTTTTGTGTTACATGCCAGTTTATTTTTAAGTTTCCCTATTTGAAAAACACTCACTGAGTTACAAACAAACATTCCAATAGACTAAACTTTAAAAAATACAGAACTTCATACAATCCAATTGATAGTTGTAATCATTCCATGTACATGACAGTTTTTAAGCTACAAAAACAAAGATGATGCATCAACAAAGTTATAAATCTGCCGGTACACTATTTGTAAAAATTTCTAGTGCCACGAATCTCATCTAATTCTCCAACTTTACGGAGAACCTTTACAATGTCTGGGAGACTATTCAAATTACGGTACACGTTGGTGGTGGATTTTTTTAGCCACGAATCCTTCGGTTTTATGAGGAAATCATCATAATTTATATTTTCCATCTACAAAATCACATTAAAAAAAAAACGCGTTAGTGTACAACAGACAACTTACATGCCAATAAAAAAAAGTTACATGCAAGTACAAACAAGTTACATGCCAATACAAGTTAAATTTTATGGTTCAAACAGGTTACATGCCAGTACAAAAGAGTTGCATGCCAATACATAACTTATATAGCAAGTTACATGCTTGGAAAATCCAATTCAAAGGACAACTGAAAACATTCAACTAGGTGTCCTATTTCAAAAGAATACAGAGTGTGTCCATCAGACAACAATTATCAAAAAACTAGACGGGAGGACATAGCTAAACATATCCATGTTTCTACATATATAATATTATTAAACATATAAACCATCTGTTTGCTAGCTTGCAAGTATGCCAAAATTGCGAAACAAAATCAGTATAGCAACATCAAAATCTTTTACATATATAAAGCAAATGAACCTTGATTCTTCTACAACCGTTCCTAGAATTTTCATGCACAGGTGATAGCATTATCCTCCCATGTTAGACTCACCAAATTTTCAATTCAAGTGCCTTCTAGACTCAGATCACTTACGAATTTCAGTTGTGGGAACCAGCAAGAAGAGTGGTTGATCCCAATTCAGGATTACAATGCAGCTATTTTCCAATTAAATTCACTACATTTCCATTTCATGTCATCTAATATTTCAATTCAAATGGCAAATCAAAACTTAAATATTCAAAAACCTCCTCTACACATAATTGAATTCAACCCAAAACATACTCACAAAATTTAACTCAAAACCCAAATTATCCTTCAAAAAAATATACATTGTCACCACTGTCAATTTCAAAGGAGGTGTCCTCTTGCAAAAGAATTCATGGTGAGGCCAGAGCTTATACTGGCTTATGAGATTAACAGCACTACCAAGCTCCCCAGGTCAAACAAAGTGCTTAAACTAAATTTATGAGGAAAGAACAAAAAAAAAAAAAAAAAAAACTAAATTGCTAAAGGACAATATTTTCCAAAAACATCTCGCCTGACTGATTGCCAGTCCATGAGAGAAACATTAAGGACCATAACATCCTTTAATCAAAAGAGATCATTATTGGCAACAAAAAATGATTACCACATGCCTCTTAAAGGTTAACACCGCCAGGATATTAGCAGCAATCTTTTGAATATTAATCCTGCACAATTCAGATGTTAATTCTAACAAGCTTGACCGCTAATGGCCATTGACAGTTCTATCAAAGTTGTGAACTAACAAATATTGCAGCAAACACTGAGTCGCCTCCATAATTTAAAATCTTAGTTAATCACAATGACCTAACAATCACTGATGTTGTCCTAATAAACTTGGTAGAACAGGAGAAATCTTGGCAAAACTACACCGAAACAAACACTTGCAACAACATGAATGCTTTGGCACCATTTTACTTTATCAAGGGCAACATCCACCTTCATTAAGTCCAAAATTCATACGTTAAATGTAAATGTAAAAGAATTAGCACTGATAGTGGGTCACTTATCAATGTTATCTTAAAGTAATAGAGCAAATGCAAAAAGCTCTCGGGCTCTCAGCTATAAGCATGAGTTTGAATACTTTTGAGCAAATGCAAATGCATTTGACTCTCGCTACTCAACCATGAGAAACAGAGGCCAAACTAACAAAAACCCCCCAACCAGGAAACTACAAATCATCCACTAGGCTAGATAAAGAGGAAGAAGAAAACACAAAACAGAAAAAAAAACAAAGCAGACCAACACTTCAAATTGCCTCCCAATCAACATACAAAAACTAGATAAAGAACAAACAAAAGCTAAATCAAACCTGAGAGGAGTGGCTTCAGCGACGGGGAGGCGAGCTGACGGGGAGAGGAGTGAGGCGACGGCGACGGCGAACTGCAGTTGTTTCTCTTCCGTTCTCTCTCTGCAGCGACGGCGAAGAAGTTCGACACGACGGCGAACGACAGCTTCTCCTTTCTCTCTCTGCAGCGACGGCGAAGAACTGCGACACGATGGCGAGGACAGCGATCGCGAACAGCAGCGACAGAGACCGGCAGCGACGGACGGCGATCTCTCTCTCTCTTCCCTTCTCTTTCTTTTCAATTTTTTACTTTTGCTCGTTTCCTTTACTGATGGGTGGGTTCCACCCTAACATTTGTTTTACTGATAGGTGGGTTCCACCCTGTCAGTTTGTTTTTTTTTTATTTATTTTTTTATGACAAATTTCAAATTTAAGGGTATTTATGTCCAAAAGTGGTAAAAATTGACTAAAACAATAAAAAATAAACTTGTGGTTAAAAATAATAAATCCATAAATTTTTTGGCTCCTTTTGAATTCACCCCATATATATATATATGTTTTTTTTTCCTTATGATTTCAAATTTAATTTTATTTGAAATGATATTACTAATAAAAATTACGTATGCCACGTATAATTAACAACTCTCACATGCGATATATTATAATAAATTCATTACTGTATGCTGGTTTATTATATATGGATATCGCTTATTGATGCTATTAATATATTTATATAAATATTATATTGAATTTTTTGCACATATAAAGCCTATATAGAGGTAGATTATGTGAAGATTATCATCAAATCTTGCAAATTATATAAGATAAATGGCATATTCCGATCATTAATCATTCTTTTCAATCGACCAAACATTCGTACTTTTTTTCGATATTGAGTTCTTTTCTGTTTCGTGTTTTTCATAACCTGTATGAGTTATACTACAGAGAGAATGTGAACATAAATTTATGATTTTCATCGAAAATGGGCACACGTGGCAAGTTGTAAGTGGTTCCTATGATATATATCTTGTGTTTGAGTTGCAATAGTAAAATTGTTGTGCTATGGACGATAACAACAGTGTTGATGATGAGTCTGTACATGGTCATGGTTTTTGTTACTCTAATCATATTTATTAGTATATTTAATGGATTTTTTTTTTTTTTTTTTTTTTTTTTTGTGTTTTAATTACTTTCTTCTAAACCTCTAAATCAACCACTTAGATGGCATAATCTCCTCAACTTACTCCTCCATTTTCTCCTAAGACAAAGCAATCAATTACAACCATTCAAATATTTAATCAATCACAAAGCAACAAAACAAAAAAAATACAAAAAAAAAAAAAAAAAATTCAAAACTTGCATTGAAACTGTTTGACATTGATCATACCCACATCAAACTTACAAAGAGAAAAGAAAAAAAAAATACCCCAAAAAAGGAGGAAGGAATTTTTTTACTATGTCAACATTCCTCTGCAATTTTTTAGAAGAAAACAACTACAAAGAAATAAGAAAAAGAAAAAGAAAAAGAAAAAGAAAAAACAGAAACAATGGCAGTAAAAGATGATTCGAAAAACAAAACCCAGAAAAGATGCAAGGATTTCGTAGGTCTAACGTTCTCAAGAGGCGTTGCGGGGAAGATTATTGGCATTGTATTAGCATTTATATTGAGTCATCTTGCACATCACCTTCTAAAGCGTATAAATCAACCTTGTATAGCTTCGGATATTTTTGTAAGTAACAATTGTTTTTATCTAAACATATATAATTTTCTAGTGTAGACAGTTCATACGTTTTCTTTGAATATGTCTGTTTGTTGCATACATGCAGATAGGATTGTTTCTGGGAAGCATAAGACCCTTACGCGATTCGTTCGAGCCAGAGGTGATTCAAACCTTAGGTTTCATAGTTGAATTCGGGATGATATGCTACATGTTTGTTCTTGGCCTGGAAATGAACCCTTACGTGATCTTCAAGCCACCAACTCGGGACGCAATAGTGGCTTATGCAGGAATGCTTTCCACATTCATTTTAGCTTGTGGACTCACACCATTCCTGCACTACTCAACAAAATCACACCATGACCTTGGCTTAACTCTCACCCTCTCAATAACCCTCTCAGGCAGTGGTTCTCACATCCTCACCCAGGTCATAACCAACCTAAAGATCGAAAAATATGATATCGAAAAGCTTGCTCCCACTATCAACTTCTCACTCAGAGGTACGTTTTCATTCTTTTCTTGTGTTTCGTTGAATGTTTCGCCTATTCACCGCTTTTGTTTATGTATTTATCATTTTACGCATGTAAAGATGGATGATTATGAGTTTGAATCTGAGAGTTATGAGGAGATGGAGGAGGAGGAGGATATCGGTCACGATGAGTCCTCTCAAGTTATTACAATTGTAACAGCACTTCCTTCTGTCGGGAGTCATAGGCCTCGCACTCGTCTTTCTTTTCCCGATTCGGGCTATGAAATAGACAATGTCTAATCTACTGCGTCCGCAAATATGCTCAAAATTTTGAAAAAAAACTTTTTCCATACCCAATACCGTTTTTCTTCATTTACCTCAGGATAATGACTTACCAAGTTTTCCCCCGGAAGACAAAGTAACTTTTTGTTCTGATTTTTTTAAGTTTGGTGTCCGACTCCCTCTCCATCCATTCATTAGTCGCTTACTTTGTCATTATAATCTCGCCCCCTCCCAGTTATGTCCCAACGGCTGGAGGATTTTGGTTAGTACTTTAGCTTTATTCAGGTCAATGTACAACGATGATCCTTCCTTAACTGAGTTTCAGTACTTAAACTGTTTAAAAGCCAGTGTTTATTCAGGATGGTATTATTTCCATCCCCGACCCAATGTGTCCAAATTGATACTAGACCTTCCTGATAATAACAAAAATTGGAAACAAAAATGGTTTCTTATTTCGGGAAGTTGAGGTGGGGAGCTATATGAGGATGAAGTCATAAGATCGGTGCCCACTCATTTTGGGATTCCAGGTCTAATCTTTGTTCTTTATGTGCACATATGTCCATATATATATTCGTCGTACGCGTCTTTACACGTATAGGTGTACTTTATTTATTTACCGACTATTGTGTTCCTGCAGTGTCAAATTCATCTATCACTATGCTCCGTGACCACGAAGCTGATTTAGTTAACACATTATTTTCCGTATCGGAGCAGGATCGGAATTATAGACTTTTGCTTGACCCAGAGCTTCTTTGTCGTCTTGGACTTTCGCCGTTCCTTTGCCCAAAGCAAGGTATCACGTACTCATGCATAATAATGCTATTATTGTTATTTTCCTGACTACTGTCTTGATTTTACTAGAGGAAATGTCTCGACCAAAAAGGAAAACCCCTGTCAATGCTCAGAGGGAACTTGTCCGTCTTACTTAAGAGAAAAAAACTAGCAAGAGTCCTTCCACGTCTCGAAAAACAACGGATCTTCCCCCTGTTTCTTCCACCGTCGCACCCTTCATTGTTTTAACCCCACAAATGACATTATTTCCACAATCCGTTCCTTTTGGACAGGTCTCCTCTTTCGGGCATCCTATCTCTTTTGGTCAGCCTATTTTTTTTTTTGTATCACTTCACAATCTTCTTCTCTAGGGGGCGCTCCGGACTTTTCCATACCTTTTCTGAAGAAGCCTAGGGTTGATGATGATATCCCCTCTGGGTATCTTCAATGTTACTCTCAGCGAGTCATGGGGATGGCAGGCGTCGAAGAAGATAGCCTGATGGCAGGGTTTGTGGACGAGGTCGTTGCCTCTTTTAATAAGATGCACCTCCAGGTATGAATTAATGTCTCCTTATTTTTTTATCGATGTTTTTCCTTCTAACGTTCTCGTTTGTTGGCAATATAGTTTCATGGCCTCACACTTTACTGACTCAGTTCGCAAGCTGGCAACTGAAGTCACGCATCATAAACAGAGGATATCGTTTCTTGATGACTCCATCAAAAATCTTAAGAATCAACTCCGAGAAAAGGATGCAAATTTCATGGACCGTGATAATTCTATTAGAGTACTTGAACTTGACCGTGAACTTACTGAGAAAACTGTTAGTGAGCTCAAGTTGGAAAAGGCTCAATTGGAGGCTCGGAATGCTTTTCTTGTGCGAAAGATGGAAAAGCGCGAACGTATGACGCAAAGGGAAAGAAAAAAGAATGCCAATGTATACCGTAGAGGATATATGGATGCTCAAGCAGAAGTGCGTGGGAGAGATCATTCCTATCCAATGGACTGGATGGCTTATCCATATAATCAAGAAGCGGCTCAAGTGCCTGATTCTCTCGGTTCAGCTGATTCTCCTGATTCTTCTGAGGGGAATGACATTTTCCCTTTGTAACATTGGGTTTTCATGTCTTTGATTATCTGTAATATGTATTGGTACTTTATTTTGCCTTCGTCGATCTTTTGCTCAAGTGTGTTGTAATATTTTGCATTTGTCGTAATTTATATTCTAGTGTTCCACCATTTTTACTCTTGATGAGAAGTGTATTTTTTTATGCTCGAACACTTCTTTTTAAAGCTTAACCGAGTTTCTTAAGATTTGTCTTTGAGCTTAAAGAAGAAATTATTGTGTGGTTCTCCTCCGTGGAGGTTTAAAAATACTTTTTTGAGGAACAATGGTACTACCTGTTATTGGTGGAGCTAAGAATGTTTACTTAGTCGATTTTACGGGTATTTGGCATTTAGTCTTCTATCCTTATTCTTGGATGTTTCCTCTGATCAACAATTAATGATGCAGGCCCAATTTCATTGTGTCTTCTAACTACTCTTTTTCCTTTGTCGTCATCAACCAGGCATGTTTAAGGAAATTTTTCCGAAAAGATATACTGAGGCAATAGACTAGGGCGATTTTATAATTATTGTCCCCCACTTATCCCACCTTCCCAACTACCTTTGTTTCTTAAATCAAACTTGTATAAATAGGGGCTCATTCTTCCTGTTGTTTTTCATACTGCACCTATTGATTTCTTACTTGGTTTGGAGCTATGTCAAGCTCAAACAGTGTTGAGTCTTTGGGCAAGGTGTTAGAGGATGAAAAGACAGTTAGAGGGCTCGCAATTGCTGAGAAAGATGCTCTGTCGACTAGGCTTAGGAAGGAAAAGCAGACCAGGATTGCGGCTGAAGTTGAGAGGGATGCTCTTAGGTCGATAAGGGCTGCCACCAATGCTGAGAAGGATGCTATTTTGAGTAACCTTAGTCGGGAAAAGGAGATGAGGACCAGTGCTGAGATTGAAAGGGATGCTCTAAGGGCAATGAGGGCCACTTCTAAGAATGAAAAAGTGGTTCTTTTAGGAATAAAGGCCATTGCCGAGGCGAAAAGGGATGCTCTGAGGGGAAGGCTTCCACTTGAATGGATTGACGGGTATCGTTAGGCCATGATTGACATGGGTGTCCATCCTCCGGACTGGGATAGCTTCTTCTACTGATCTTTATCTTTCCTTTTTCTTTTAGTCGAATAATAAAAGTGTGGTGTTCCATTTTGTTGGCACCAAGATTCTTATTAGCATTCGACTTAGGAGTTTGTTTTCTTTGTTTGTTGTTTAGGTATTGTCGCCTTGTCGACCCTCCCTTGTACTATACTTTGTTCGTTTCTTTTGTTTAATGCATGGGTGTCAAATTATCGTGTATTTTTTATGTTGCCATGCTACCACATGCATATGTATATGTGTACGTTATTATTATTATTATTATATATATGCATGTATTGAGATTACTTTAGCCTACGAGGAAGCAAAGTAAAATTATCATTGCAATTTTATTATGCAACTGAGTGTGCATTTTTGTGCTAACCGTATGCGCTTAGCACTACCCTACAATGATAATAGCATAACATTTCAACCAAAGATCTTGATTTGTACTTGGCTTATGGATCTTTCTTACTGGTAGTACTTTTGTAACATTTCCACATTCCAAGCATGTTTTATCTCAGTCCCATCAAGTCGCTCCAATTTGTAGTCACCCATCCTGAGCTTATTGGAAACACGATATGGTCCCTCCCAATTTGGCCCCATTGCTCCTTGATTGGGTACCTTTGTATTTTGGGTTACCCTTCTTAGCACCAAATCTCCGATTCTGAAACTTCGGCTTTTGACATTACCGTCATAATAACAGGCCACCCTTTGTTGGTACACAACAACTCTAATTTGAGCCTGGTCTCTTTGTTCTTCTACCAAGTCCAAATTTGTCCTCAAATTCTATAAATTTTCTTACTCATTGAAGTGGATGGTTCGATGAGTGGAAACGCCTATTTCGGCTGAGATTACTGCCTCTGATCCAAATGCTAGGGCGAATGGCATCTCACCAGTTCCTGATTTCTTGGTCGTTCTATGTGTCTAAAGCACACTCGATAATTCCTCGGCCCAAGTCCCTTTTTTGTTCTCGAGCTTAGTCTTCAACATATGTTTGATTGTTTTATTTCCGGCTTCTACCTGTCCATTGGCTTTGGGATGAGCTGGAGTTGAAAATAGATGATATATCCCCAATTCTTTACAAAATTATCTGAATTTTGCATTATCAAATTATTTTCCATTACCGGTGATGATTGCATATGGGATTCCAAATCTACACACAATGGCTTTCCACACAAAACCTGTAGTTTTCTTCTCAGTTATGGTGGCGAGTGGTTCAGCCTCGACCCATTTGGTAAAGAAGTCGATGGCAACTATAGCATATTTCACTCCCCCTTTACCAGTTGGCAACGGACCAATCAGATCTATCCCCCATTGAGCAAAGGGCCATGGGCTTTTCATCGTGGTTAATTTTTCTGGAGGCTGCCTTGGCACCTCAGCAAATTTTTGACATTCGTCGCATTTTATCGCCACATTCATGGAGTCTTGTTGCATCGTTGGCCAATAATACCCTTGACGCAGAGCCTTGTAAGCAAGTGCTCGCCCCCCTGAATGGTTCCCACATATTCCTTCATAAATCTCCCTAAGGACATAATTTGCTTGTTCAGGGTTCAAACACCTCAAATACGGGAGCGAAAATCCTCTTTTATAAAGCCTATCCTCAATGATCGTGTATCGAGCCGACCTATATCTTAATTTTCTTGTTTCATGTTTGTCTTCAGGGACCTCTCCGTTCTTCAAATATTTTATTATTGGGTCAATCCAACTTGACGGCTCCAATTCTGCCTCCATGACTCTCAAACATTCTTGGATGCTAGGTTTCTCTAAAATCTTAATTGGGATGACTCTTAGCAATTTTGCATCGACAGCCAAGGCAAGGTGAGCCAGTGTGTCTGCTCTGAAATTAGAGCTTCGTGGAATTTCAATCACTTGCACTTTCTCGAATTTGTCCACTCTTTCTTGGACAATCTTCAGATATTTGATCATTTTTCTTCTCTGGCTTGGTAATCCTCATTCACTTGCCTTACAATCAGTTGCGAGTCACTGCTAACTCGCAGTTGTTTCACTCCTAATGCTTCTGCAAGCCTTAATCTTGCGATCAGAGCTTCATACTCTGCCTCGTTATTTGTTGCTTTGAATCCAAACCTTACTGAATATTGGATTTCTTCCTCCTCTGGGCTTAATAAAAGAATTCCAGCCCCACTCTTATAATTGTTGGACGAGCCATCAATGAACAGATTCCATGTTTGCGAGGGGCTATCCCCTTTATGCTCAATCGTTGGGTCGGATGATCCGACTTCTACGATCTCCCTCTGTGGTTTGTCCGGATCCTCATCGCTCAAACCTTTTATTTCTTCCTCGGATTTAGTGAATTCGGCCAATACTTGTCCTTTTATTGCGGTTCGAGGACGGAATTTTAAATCGAATTCACTCAACTCCAAAGACCAACTAATCAATCGTTCTGACATCTCTAATTTCTGCAAAATCTGCTGCAATGGTTGATATGTTAGCACCGTGATAGTATGGGCCTGAAAGTATGGTCTCAATTTTCGAGAAGCTACTACCAATGCTAACGCCAATTTTCGGCTTTTGAATACCGTGTCTCAAGATCTGAAAACGCCTTACTTGAATAATAGATAGGTTTTTGTGCATTTTCCTCTTGCTTTATTAAAACTGAGCTGACGGCGGTGTCCAAAACTGGAAGATAGAGGAACAGTTCCTCTCCATTTCTAGGTTTTGCCAACAACGGAGAATTCATCAAGTAAACCTCCAATTGTTGAAAGGCATGTTCACATTCATTTGTCCATTCCATGTTCTTTCCTTGTTTCAGAGCTTTGAAAAAAGATTGACACTTATCGGTGGCTCGCGAAATGAATCGATTTAAGGTCGCAATTCGTCATGTGAGCCTCTGCATGTCTTTCAGGGTTTTTAATGACCTCATTTCCAACACGGCCCGGATCTTATCCGGGTTGGCTTAAATCCCTCTCTGATTGACCATAAATCTGAGAAATTTTCCAGACGATACTCCAAATACACATTTCTCCGGATTCAACTTCATCTTGTGCTTTTTTAGCACCTCAAATGTTTCTCGGAGATGTCTAATGTGTTCAGTCGATCTTAATGACTTTTGTTAACATGTCATTGATGTATACCTCCATTGTTTTCCCAAGTTGTTGATCAAAGATTTTATTCATCAACCTTTGATAGGTTACTCCTGCATTCTTCAGGCCGAATAGCATGACCCGATAACAATACAACCCTTTATCGGTGATAAAGGTGGTTTTTTCCTGGTCCAACGAGCACATGTTGATCTGGTTATAGCCTGAAAATGCGTCCATAAAACTTAGTGCTTCGTGCCCTGCAGTGGCATCCACAATTTGATCAATTATGGGGAGGGGGAAACTATCTTTAAGGCATGCTTTATCCAAGTCGGTGAAATCAACACACATTCTCCATTTCCCGTTGGCTTTTTTACCAACACCACATTAGCAATCCAATCCGGATACTCCACTTCTCGAATGAATTCTGCTTTTAACAATTTATCCACTTCTTGATGGATTGCTTCGTATCTCTCTTGGTTGAACAACCGTCTTTTCTATTTAATTGGCTTGAAGATCGGGTTAACATTTAAGCGGTGGGTCGCTGTTTTAGAATCGATACCTGGCATTTCTTCGTGAGACCATGCAAAAACCTCAGAGTTTTCTTTTAGGTATTTTTCTAGCTTTGTTTTCACGTTAGAAGGAAGTGTGGATCCAATTCTAACCACTTTTTTTTTTATCATCTGGCCTTATTTGGATGGGAATTAACTCTTCTATGGGTTTTGCTCTTTCTTGTAATGCCCTCATATTCACCCGTCGATTTTTTCATTGATGGAGATTCGTGGATCTAAATCTCCGACTTGAAAATTTTCTTTTACCGAGGTGGCATAGCATTTTCGGGCAGATTCTTGGTCCCCTCGGATGGTCTCGATTTTTTCTCCTGTAGGGATTTTCATCACATTGTGGTACAGGGAGACCCCTGCCTTAGTTGCAACTAGAAATGGTCTTCCGAGGATCACATAATATACACTAAGGGCATCGACCACCACATAAGTAATCATCGTAGGAAACTGGTCGGGATCTTCTCCGAAGGTTATCAGGAAGTCAATCGTTCCAACAGGCCAAATACTATCCCCGGTGAATCCGTACAAGGGAGTATTTACTTCTCTCAGTCTTGCTTTCTCAATTCCCAACTGATCTAGTGTTTTCTTGAACATGATGTCCACGAAACTTCCCGTGTCAATTAATATGTGAGGGATTATCTTTCCGGCGATAGTGAGGGATACTACGAGAGCATCATCGTGTGGATGTTATTACTCCCTTTGAGTCTTCGTCGGTAAAAATAATCAGTGTGGTGTGTATTTTCTGTCTCTTGGGAGTTTGAAATTGATTCACTTGCATGCATGCCCGGCTAGCCACAGTACTTCAGGAATACGCCTTTCTAGCTCGATTCGATTCTCCGGCTAGAGTTGGTCCTCCGGCTATGGTATGTACCACATGTTCCTTTCCCTTGTCACTCTGCCTGGGTGGATCTTTTTCCATTTTATCAGACACTTGTTGCCGAGCTTCTTGCATATTGTCAATAAATTCTTTTAAGTAGCTGTTTCGAATTAGGGTTTCAATGTGATCCTTCAGATGGAAGCATCCGGAAGTGGTATGACCGATATCATCATGGAAGTTGCAATATTTTACTTGATTTCTTCGGCTAAGATCTCCTTTCAAGGGTTTGGGTTTTGTCAAAAGTCCTGTTTCATGAAGAGTTGCGAGGACTTGTTCCCAAGTAGTATTCAGGGCATGATAGTTTTCATATTTTGAATTCCATGTCCGAGTCCGTTTAAAGGTCTCCAGGTGCATCTCGTTTGGAACATTCATCACAGGCTGAGGTTGAAGGATCGGTGCTTTCAGTTGGTCATGTCCTCGAGGTTGTAATCGAAGGATTCCACCGGTAATCATAGGGCGACTATTCCGATCCCCTTGGTTTTCTTCCCTTCTTTTTCCTTTTTCCTTTTTCCTTTTTCCTTTTTAGAACCATACTCGGCTCTTTCAGTGACTTTCTTTAGTCTTAGCTGCTCATCAGTCTCAATGAAACGTAAAGCGCGTTCATAAGCTTCGGTATAGTCTTTTGGTCGGAAGTCTTGAAAATTGAACCACAGCCGACATATCTGTATGTTTCTAATGAAGTCTTCAAGGGTGTTTTCTTCATTGTATGCTCCAAGGTTGATTACCTCCTTGTGGAATCTTTCGACATACTCTTTAAGGGTTTCTGATTCACCCTGTTTGATATCACGAAGAACGTTGGGTTTTCTATCCAGAGGACGGGGTCCTCTAAACCTCGTGATGAATTCTCGACACATTTGGGGGAAATTCTGGATGCTGCTTGGCTTGAGCTTGAGCTTGAGCTTGTTGAACCATTTCAAAGATGTTCCCCCTAAAGTGAGAAGAAATAACTTACACATCACGTCCTCACTAATCCCATCGATGGATCATAATATAATTTTCAATGATCAAAAGCTACCCTATCTACACATTGATCATGATATCATATATCGTTAAAAATAAATTTGTAGATATCAAATCATGTAATGATTTCATTGATTTGAACCTAAAGCACTAAGGGTGCGTTTGGCATGCAGATAGGATAGGACAACGTGGGATAGAATATGTTAATCTGTATTGTGTTTGGAAGATCTGGGACATGACTGTAAACTATACTGTTATGGGTTTGGTATGGTTCGGACAGGACAAGACAAAAGGTTCAAATGACCAAATTGCCCTATTGTCATTTTTTTTAGTGAAAGACTTATTTTATCATTTTTATTGTTTTAAAATTAATTTTAATTGCATAATATATATTTTTTTAACAAAGTTAAATATATTGGATATTGAATATTGAATTACTGATGAACTTCTTTGATTTGGACTAAAAACTCTACCATTAGTTTCAAATTATAAGAACTAGAATCAGAATTTTAGTGGTCAATTTTAATACTTAACTATAGTCAATTTTAATACAAAATCTCAACCCAAAAGCAAACCAACAATCATGCAAGGACACATTAGCTCCCACAAAACTACAACAGATACACAACAAAACTGGAAAAACACCCCTTCCAAATCTCTAAATCAAAATCCCAAAACTGGAAATCCCTAAACCCAAAATCGAAATCCCAAAATCCAAAATCAAGAACCCTAAATCGAAATCCCTAAACCCAAAATCAAAACCCCCAAATCCTTCCTCTCTTGGACTTTTTTTTTTCCTTTCCAAATTATTTTCCTTTCCAGATTTTCAACCCAGATTTTCTTTCCAAATCGAAAACCCAATCGAGAGAACAACATGAATAAGAAGAAGAAGAATAAGCTTTTGCACAAGAAGAAAAATCATAGATGGTGTGTTGAACGAACAAAGGGAGGGAGATGACCGGGTGATACGGCGGTGTGAGGGGGCGAACAAGGGAGGATTTTCTGAGATGGTGTGTTGAACGAACGAAGAACGAGAGAGAGATGATGATGAACGAAGGAGAGAGAGAGAGATGGCTTCAAGTGGTGTGTTGGATGAACGAACGAAGAGAGGAGAGAGAGAGATAGATAGAGAGAGAGAGAGAGAGAGAGAGAGAGAGAGATGGGATTCAGGTGGTTTATATATATACATATAGTTTGAAATTTTAAAAAAATATGAAGGGCAAAAGCGTCTTTTTGGCACTTGTCCCATGTCATGGGACAAGTTGGCCGAGGGTCTAGAGTGGGACAGTTTTTTGTGATTTTTGTCCCATTCATTCCGATGCTATGGGCACGTCAAACGAAGGACAAAAACAATTTGTCCCACGTTGTCATGTCCCGTCCCCATACCAAATGCACCCTAACTATGACATTTGTCAAAGTATGTGATTTCAAATAATTGAGCCCTAATTTTACAAGAGTAAACGATAAATTGATTGGCCAATCTTTGATAATTGATATGAGATTAGAAGATAATATATATCACATAGGTGTTAGTATTTTCGATATCTAATATGTCATTACTACTTTGCTAGTGATATTTCTTTATGGTTTTAATTACTATACATGATTTATCAAAAAAAAAAAAAAAAATTACTCTACATGAACTCTTTAGTCGATGTGTACTTTACGATATATCATTTTTTTAATTTACATTTTCCGTACGTCTTAAAACTTTAATGTTAATTGATCTTTATATTAGTTTTCAATAACTAGCTACCACTCCTATAACTATATAAACAAACTATTACATGCGGGGAATCAACTGAAATCCAAAACTCGTGGTGTGTAATTTTTGGATTTGTAATTTTTCTTTTTCTCACATCTTTAATGTTTGTCTATCTTTATATTCAGTATTTCTATTATCAGTTCGAAATAATATAAAATATATCAGTTGCTTTATATGTGGACCATTGGATTTTAAAGATACTTTGATAAATGCATGCAGTCAAGTCAAAGTATTTAAATCCAATGACCCACATATAAAGAACTGATATATCTATTATCAGTTCGAATTGATAATAGAAAAACTGTCTTTATATTAAAATTCAATAACTAGTTACCACCCCCTAAAACTATAGAAACCTTCTATTACATTTATGGTTATTGGGATCATTATCCGATTCTCATATAACGATAGTATAAAACTTAATAAACATGTCATTTATAAATAATATGGTGTGTTTTTCCATAATCACATCACATTACCTTTATTATTATTATTTTGATATACCATGATAGTGTAACAATTTGAAATCGAGAAATTACTAAACTGAATAACAAATTTATTCACCAAGCCACAAACATTACCATTATTATATTTCGTTAACAATTGACAATTATTTTAAAATGGTAAAAGAAATTATTCCATTACATTAAAATAAATCTTTTACTTTCCCATATACGAGTATTCATATGAACTTTATTTTATATTTTAAGTAAACGTATTAAGCATATATTTTAACACAAATTTTAATAAAAATAAACTTAGGGGTCGTTTGTTTTTTTATCTGAAGACTGAACAGTTCTGAATTTTTCTAAGGTTTATTTATACATCGGTCTTTATGAGAAATGATTTTTTTTCCTAGCCGTTTAAAATAAGAAATATGTTAAAAGAAAGATATCTACACTATATCAAATTAAGATAAATTTAAAAATATATTTTCTTTAGGAGGATAGACTTGGAAGAGAATATTTTAATTGTAATCCAGTTATTTGAAATTAAGTTAAAGGTCAAAATTTCTTACTTTATTTTTTAATTTGTTAAAAAAAAACACAAATAAAACAACATAATAAGTTCAATTCAGACACATTGAGTTTTAAGTGGAAAAAACAAACGTTCCCTTAATCTTTACCGGCGTTAATATTTGATATGTGTAGGTCTCGACATGGTTTCTACCATGTTTTGACTTTTAATGTCAAATTTTAATTAAATAAAAACTAAAAATAATTCCCCAACTCAGCAGTGTTGGGTGTTGACATGGCCGACTACCGTTCGCTAATCAACTTGACTTAAACAAATCCTAACGTGTCACTTTCCCATTGGTCTCCCATCTTAAACGTTGACCGTCAGATCCCATCTCATGAAACGACCGTGCGTTTAAAAGAATCAGAGAGAAACCTTAACATATCACAAACAGAGAGATAGAGAGAGACAGAGAGAGTGAAGAAGAGAGAGAGAGAGATGGTCGAAAAATAAAATTAAAAAAAAAAAGAAAAAAGAAAAAGAAAAATCCTTTTTAGTTTTACCCTCCAAAAAATAAAAAAATAGTTTTTTTATTTTATAATTAAAAAAAAGGAAAATCGAGGGATCTCAAAATTGTAATCTCCCCAAAAACTCGAAAATTCGAAAATCCAACGCAAAAATCAATCACTTCTCACTATGGCCTTTCACGTTGCTTGCCCAATTACATGGTATTTGTAGTAGTAGTAGTATTCTCTTTTCTATTTAATTATAATTATTATTCACTAAATAATTTCTTTAAAAAACTCCTTCGCTAAATATTTCTCTCTGGTTCTCTCTTCTCTTCTCTGCTCGTTTGTTCGTTTGTTCGCTCTCTCGCTGCTTCGAATTCTGTCTGATTATATTTGCGTGTTTTGTGTTTTTGTGTTTTCAGCAAGCGGATTTGCTTCTGCACGCTAGGGTTTCCGCGAAGCGCGCAGGACACGAAGGCTCGAAGCGGATTCTTCAACGAGGTCGTTTTGGTGGAGGAGTTCGTGAGGGATCCTTGGAGGACGGCTAGGGTTTCGAAAGGAAATGATGATGATACCGTTCAGGTTGCGGTTCCTGAGGTTGTACTGCCTCCTCCTCCGCCTGCGGTTGTTGTTGTTGTCCCTGCTGATGGAGGAGGCGGCGTCGGCGGCGGATGTTGTGGTGGTGCTACGGATGCCGCGGCGGAGGCAGCTGCTGTTGCGAACGCGCAGACTAAGCGAGTGGTCTTGCAACGGAAGGCTGCTGCTGCGATGGTCGCTGCTGAGGATTATGCTAGGCGGTTCGAGTCTGGTGACATTGCGGTCCGTTTCTTGCATTTTTATCATATATGATTTTACTTCAATGTGTGTGTGTGTGGGATACTTAGATTAACTGGATTGTTTATTATTATTATTATTTTTTTTTTTAAAGAAAATTGGTATTTAGGTTATTGAATTCCAAACATAAAATTGTTGTTTATTTTAATTGTAAAGAATGTGAATCTTGTTGTGTGTTTGCAAGTACCTGTTTGTCAGGGCATGAGTTGTGAAATAGTAGATTCTGCTCACTTAGATTTAGTTCTCTGTTACGTTATAGGAATTTGAATTTATGGATGCGTTATAAGATATGGATTCTTGCTTTTTTGTCGGCCATTGTTTGCAAAGATAACTCATGTTTATCGTGGGAGTCGAAAGAGGTCTCCACCACCACCACCCTATGGGTTTGTTATAGTGTCCGTTTATTGTTTAATTCTACAAAATCACTCATTTCCTGTTCTTTGTGCAGGTCTCCTCAAAAGATCTGGCTGGAGAAGAGGGTCAATCCAACATGAATGTATTTTGCCGGCTTTGTTGTGTGGGAGAAAATGAAGGAAGTGAAAGAGCTAGGAAGATGCTTTGTTGCAAAAGTTGTGGCAAGAAGTACCATAGAAACTGCTTGAAAAATTGGGCTCAAAATAGAGGTACTATATCATGGCTCAAAGTTGTGCTGCTGCAAGTTAATGTTTTTCTTATTTGGGGATTCTATTTGCAGATTTATTTCACTGGAGTTCATGGAAGTGCCCTTCTTGCCGAATTTGTGAGGTACACAGTGATGAACATTACTAGTCTATCACCACTCTATTTCTTTGGTGTGTGAATGATCAAACAAGCCCTTTTCCTTCATGCTCTAATTGCTACTGATAATTGCTGCTATGGAGCTACCCAATTTATTACAAACCTGACATATCTCACTCTTTCCCCCTTGTTTTTGTTTTTTAACTAGTTCTTTATATGGAAAAGGTTGCAGAAGAGTGACATATTTTTGAAGCCTATTTTCATTCAGTGTTGATTTTCTGATTTTAACTTTATAAGCATATTGGCGAATTGGAAGAGGATTTACAGGTAGTTAGGTATAGTATCTAGATGGAAATGAAGAGGAAGATGCTTCCAAATGGTGTTATTGATGCAGAAGAATTGAATTGGAAGGTCTATGTTGCAAGAAAACTTTAAAAGAAGCCTTGTTATATGATGGAGAAAAGTAGGAGTTTTATAGATTTGTTTCTCAATAGAATTGGCTTGACTTTATTGTTGACAACTTGCAGATAGAGTGATAGACAGATAAAGGAACTTTTAAGTGCTATACAGTTTTCTTTGTGTGGCTGCAGTGTCTTTTCACAACCTTGCTTTTTCTTTCATTTTTTTTTTTTCAAGTTCATTGACGTTGGATAATTACCCATTTAGGTTCTGCATTTATGATTGTGTTGTAACTTTGTGGGGCGAAGTTGGTTCTTATTATGTTTTCAATTAATCTAGCATTTCTCTTACATTTTAATGTCTTCTGCTTTCTTTAGATATGCCGAAGAACTGGAGATCCAAATAAGTTTATGTTCTGTAGAAGGTGTGATGGTGCTTATCATTGTTACTGTCAACATCCTCCTCACAAGGTAGAGTGTCAGTTGCTTATACCTGAGTTTCATGTCTTAGTTAAAATAGCAATGTGTTTATATTCATCTTTGGCTGGTGTAGAATGTGGGTTCCGGACCATATTTGTGCCCGAAGCATACAAGGTGTCATAGTTGTGGATCCAATGTCCCAGGAAATGGCCTAAGTGTGAGGTAATGATTGTTAACCTTTACTCATTTCATTTCCTAGTGTTTATAATTCAAATTCCAAAAATTATACCTTTTTCTTGCTTTTTTTTTTTTACTTAGAATTGAAATTTTGAAAACCATTTCTGTACCATTCTTCTGTAATTTAAACTATGAAGACACCTAACTGAAGTTTATAAGTAACTTAGGCTGTTTTTCTAAGCCTGCATACTCTGCCCTTATCCAGACTAAAATGCTAGAAATAAAATTATTTTTGTTTGCTATCTTAGCATTTGCAAAATGATGGCTGAACATTTTTTCATTACCTTGATCTGTATTTTCCGATAGCTCCTTTGCTATTTTAGCTGGTAGATTTACCTTTCACTCTTTAATCTTACAGGTGGTTTCTGGGATACACTTGTTGTGATGCTTGTGGAAGGTTGTTTGTGAAGGGTAATTATTGCCCCGTTTGCTTAAAGGTATCGTCTATTTTTATGAGGAACGTGGCTGTAGACAGGAATTGATGTTAAACGATTGAATACTCTTTTATTATGTTGAAATATCCTTCCAAATGTTAATGGTTTTAACAGTATATATATAATGTAATTATTCTTATTAATTATTTGTTGAACATGCGTTTCCAATATGTTATTTCCTGCTTTCTCTGGGTGTATGTGCGTGAGCAAGCGAGATTGTGTGTGGCTTTTGGAAACTTGTATGTGTCAATTTATTTATTTTTTATTTATGAATGAACTTGATTAGATGTTTTGGCCTAACCTTGTAGGTTTACAGAGATTCAGAGTCAACACCAATGGTTTGCTGTGATGTTTGCCAGCGCTGGGTGCATTGCCAATGTGATAGCATCAGGTTCATTGCTGCCCTTGTTCTTTAACAGATCCACTGAGATAATTTCTATCATGCTATCTATGTTTATGAGGGGGTTTGGATAGAATGTTGCGACAAGTAAAGTGTAATTATTTCTACTGTGCTGTTTTGTGTTTATGTGTTTTAAGACTGGTAATGATTGGACTGGTACAAAAGCACTATGAGTAAACCTCTAGTCTTTTGATGATTATTTCTTCTCTCTTTCTTGCTCTATTTCATTAATAGCTTCCGAGGGATTGATAGGCTTAGAGGATATAATGAATCTGCTCACAGGCCAAGTTTATCCTACTCTAGTGTAGGTTAGGCTTGTCTAAGTAATACATGAAGTTGTTTTTTCCATCTAAATGACTTCCATTTTAGCAAGTCAATTGACCTTTGTGAAAAACTAGTTCTTCTGACTTAAATGGGGTGGTCTTATGTTTCAAGTAAACGAGTACTTACGGAGCTCGTGTGGGAGGGAGGCTATTAGCATGCTGTTTTTATTTTATATTATTATAAATTGATGAGAACTTTTAAAGCTGTGTTGGCTATCAAGAATGATAGTGTTTCCATGTACGGCAGAAGAATTAGTGGACCTCTTACGTGAATTTCGTTTTTCCATTTTTTATTAAAAAAAATAAAATCCTTTTCCTTTTTATCACTGTTAGGAGTAGTGACCTCTTGTCTGAATTTATATTTTCCAGTTTATTGGTTGCTTAGAAAATTCAAGAGGTCAATCCATTGCCACAAATTCTTACTCAACATGATTAATCTGTGTGACCATTTTTTGAGTTTTAAAGTAGTTTAAATAGGTTATACCTTTCACATATAAAGATTCTTATTCTGTAAAGAACAATAAATTGTTTTGCAGTGATGAAAGATATCTGCAGTTTCAAGTAGATGGAAATCTTCAGTATAAATGTCCTACATGTCGTGGAGAATGCTACCAGGTTTGTTTAAAAGTGATAGTTTTCTTCTATTCTTTCTCTTTACGCAGCTGGGGAGAGTTGTAGTAGGACTCTTTCAGTGTGTTAAATTTATTTTTTTAACTTTTTTTCTCTTCTAATTAAATTGACATTACCAGGTCAGAGATCTTGAGGATGCAGTTCGTGAGCTATGGAGGAGGAAAGATATGGCTGATAAAGATCTTATCGCTAGCTTGAGGGCTGCTGCAGGGTTGCCAACTGAAGATGAAATATTTTCTATCTCACCATATTCAGATGATGATGAAAATGGTGCCATGATGTTAAAGAACGAATTTGGGCGTTCTTTAAGGCTCTCTCTTAAAGGGCTGGCTGATAAGTCGCCAAAAAAGCCCAAGGAATATGGAAAGAAATCATCAAATAAAAAGTACCCCAAGAAAAAAGGATATCAGACGTCTATAATCAATAAAATGGAACCGGATCAGAGTTTTGAAAGACATCACGATGTTCGATCACATGGACACAGTGATGACCTGCATTCACCGAAAAATGAAGGACCTGATATTTCTTCTGGTGTCGCTGGAGTTGTAACTCGTACTGAAGGGATTTATTCTGTCAATCAGCCAGGGGTTTTGAAACACAAGTTTGTGGACGAGGTGATGGTCAGTGATGAAGATAATAAGATATCTAGAGTAAAAGTCAAGAGTAGTAAACTTCATGATATGGATAGTGGAGAGGATACTGGAAAACATGGTAGCAAGTCTAAGACTGTAAAGGCAAAGAAGTTGGTTATAAATCTGCGGAAAATAAATGTTACCAACTCTCCTAGGTCTGATGCTTCCAGCTGCCAAAAAGAACAAGACTTGATGACATCCAATGGTATGCCATCCTTTTTTTTATTCTGGCTATTATTTTAACTTCTTTACTTATATGTTTATTTATTTTTTAATGGTTAAAAGAACCTAATTGCATGTCTCCATAACATATCAGTTTCAAATTGTCTCTGGGCGACTGTTAACTTTAATTTCTGAAAACTTGATATGCATACCATGAACAGGCATTGAAGATACAGGCGTTCAAAGAGCGAATAACAAGATTATGCTGGATAAACGTGATGGTAATTTATGCTTCATATAAATTTTTTATGGGAATTCTCTTTTCTCATGCTGCTATTGCTTAGGATTTCCTGATAGAGGATATTTACTATGGACTCTGGAGTTGCCGTTTAAATTTTTAATATTTATTTATTTTTCAAATTGCAGGAGACAGAGTTGATCATACTGGTCACTCAAAAGGTTTGAAAATTGGAGGAAGAGACGGAAATGTGATTAAACTTGGAAAAGTTAGGCAAGAAGTTCTTGACCCGGACACCAAATTTGGTAGAGGCAGCAGTGTTGATGGATCTGAAGAGCATGCCCGTGTATCATTAGGTAAAAGAAATGCTGATGGAAGCAGGGTTACTGCTGGGCCTGTGGGTGAGGTCGCTACATTAAGAGGCGACAAGGTGGTTTCGGGGAAACAAATGGAAGGCAGGCCTGATGCCTACGGGGAAAGCAATGATGATACTCCAGTTTTGCATTCGTTGCCAAAGCCCTCACTGAAACTTAAATTTAGGAAGCCTACTCTTGAAAGTCAGAATGCTCAGACTCCTCAGCCTGAGGAAGAAAGGAGTTCAATAAAGGGCCAAAGGTCGAAAAGAAAGAGACCGTCACCCCTCTTGGAGAAAGCATCCTTCAATGAAGGTGAAGACGTCTCACAATCAAATCAAGACAGTTTAATGGATGAGATGATGGATGCTAATTGGATTTTAAAAAGGTTGGGTAAAGACGCCATTGGAAAGATAGTTGAAGTTCATCAGCCATCTGAAAATACATGGTGAGTTTTTTCTTGAAGTTCATCAGCCATCTGAATTTACATGGCGAGTTTTATTCTTGAAGTTCATCAGCCATCTGAATTTACATGGCGAGTTTTTTTCTTGAGGTGCCATCTTAATTATGTATTTCTTTAAATTTTTTCTTCTTAATCCAGGCACAAAGGCATTGTTAGCGCTACTATCGATGGCACTTCCAATTTATCCGTCAAATTAGATGATGGTAGAGTGAAGACCTTGGAACTCGGGAAGCAAGGTGTTCGCTTTGTTTCTTTAAAGCAAAAGAGGTCGTCAATGACTTGAAAGGCTCAACTTCAGGCTTTATGATTGATTATTTCATCCAGGGACTTTGTTCGATGCAGCTGATAACGAGATAACCGAGACAATTCTCCATTCCCCAAAGCCCCAAGAAATTAGAATCCTGCTTTCCTGGTTGCTTGTGTTGCCGGCCAACTTTGCTCCACAGTGTGTTGTTTAACCAGGGCTGTTCATTCTTTCAGATGAAGAATCTATTCTCTTCAGTCGGGTTAAAATCCTAGACGAAGCACATGTATCTGTATGCAATGCTTGATTTGGAATGCAGCTCTGATTTGAGACATTGACTCCAAATTTAGATAATTCATATTGAAAGTTGGTAGTCCTTTTCATGTCTTTGTGTTGATAGATAGGTATTTTAACTATCGAGTTCATAGCACATTTAGTTTGTTAGAAATCGATGTGAAAATTGAGTAGTTTGAAAGATTTGTATGTCCATTATAAATTACAAATGCTTAGTTTTGGGTATCGACATTGTCGTCACTTGAATCAATTTCAGCCAAACATAGAGTGAAAATTTTCGAAAAGAAAACAAAAAAGATGTGAATTCAAGAACTCACTAGCCTTTAATTTTTGAAGGCAGTAACATTGAAATAGTAAAACATGAAAGAGAAATGGAATTATACAGGTGGAGGAGGCAAGTCAAGTAAGAGCCAAAATCCAACACAGTCATCAGAATCTAAGTCCTCTTGAATGGCAAGGAAATGTAAGCCTCCACTGGCCTTCTTTGCTGCTTCCCATGCTTCAGCTTCATTCGTTGTTTCCGGTTCTTTCTTATATGTAGCGTAAACATAGCGAGTCGAAATCCCAACGGATAGAATCAAGCTAGCTCGGGCAGTGTCGGCTTCAATCGAACATACTTCTAGTCCATTCATCCATGCTGTGATAGAACATGGAAAGGTTTCGATTGATTGAACATCGATGATATAAACAAAATGAACAATGGAATTGCATAGCTACTACACCTGCCAATGGCTGTGCACGCGACGTTGCAACAGCAAGTCCTGGAATCAATGTTTCATCATCTATTTCAATCCCCAGTAAGTCCAAATCTAGACTTGCACCAAAGAAGAACTTTGTTTCTAAGGATGAGATCTCCTCCCTAACAGCTGAGAACAGGAAGTAAAGTTAGTACATGCTAGGGAAATTATTTCGAAAATTTAACTTTCGTAATCTCTGAATCAATAAATATAGGTTAGTCGGAAACATGGTATTCTGGTATTAACCAATGTTCTACGGACGAAAAAGCTGATATATCTCTACCTGAAAAGGGCAACTGGACAAATGCCCATCTCTCTCCGAATAAGTTCTCCGGAAGTTCCATCGGGAAAGGGTTATCCAATGCCAGAAGCGGTTTAGATCCTTTCTGAAAACCAGGATGGCGCATATAGACTGTCTCATAGCGTTCTTCCAACCACAAAAGTAGTGATAGACACTGAAAAATGACCAAGCATTCATGAATATAAACAATGTATGTATTGAGCATATCTATCTATGTAGGAGCCACAATAAACTTCATTACTACTGACTAGAGCATATGTATGAATGACAGAATGCCCTTTATACCAAACAAGGGCACGCGATTTCTTCGAAGAAGAACAGTTAATTTTCCTTTCAATATCTGCTAGAAATTCAGCTGAGTCTCTCTACTATATTCAAGTATCATTTTCAATCCCAAAAGTCTTGAAATCCCAACATTGAAGGCCTTTTTTAGAGTAACACTTTCACTTACTTGCTTAATATAAAGACCACAGGAACTCAATTTTGTTTGTATTTCACATACACCAATTTCAATTACATGTATAAAAACTCAATCAAAATACAAAAGAAAAAGAACCCAAATTTTCAAAACATAACAAAACTCACTCTTTTACTTGGAATCTGCTTTATACCAAGCTCTTTACAAGCTTTTGTTATTATAGTTTGCATCTGTGACCTATAAAACCACAATCAAATCAATCAAACACACTTGTAAAAAAAGAACAATTAACACACAAATTTTCACAAAAAACAAGTACAAAACCTGAAGAATCGTATTTTCTCTGGTATAGGGACACCAAGATCATCACAAATGGTCACAATTGCATCCTTTAAAGTGATACTATTGATGACATTGTTAGGGAAATACTTTGTGTATTGAAGCGAAAGCGAATTATCACAAACAACAAGTTCCCACAACTTCTTTCCTCTGATATCAAGGATTGGCCTGGAGCAAAAATCCAGCTCCCACTCTGTGATGCTCTCTGGATCGGTTTCTTCATCGAGATAGCTCAGTTCTTGAGTTGGGTCGTCTTCAAAATCGTCTCTTTCAGCTTCGGCTTCTTTTGGCACCGAGACTGAGCTCTCTGATACTGATTTTATTGGCCCAAAATGGTGGAGTTTTGGTGGGGTTTTTGTTGAGAAATTGAATGAAATTTTTGTTGGTCTTGTGAAGGAACATGTTTTGGAGATGGGTTTGTGATGATGAAGAGCTGGGTTTCGGGTTCTTGAAGTATTGTTCAAGCTTAGAGTAGCCATTGATGAGCTCTGTGAAAGTGATAATGGAAGATTTAAAGATGGTCGTTTGTTTAGTTATTTATCAACCACAAAAAAGATACCAACAGTTGGTGACGATGGGCCGGATTCGGGTAAAATAACTTGGCCCATTAAATAATACAATGAGACGGTTTGTCCGTTAATAACCGTTATACCCGAAAGTTTTAAGCTACCGAGAAATGATCAACTTATAAGTTATAAGTAACCGTGTAATTCAAAAGTTTTTAACTAGTAGGAAATTATTCAAATAATGATATCTCTGCGACACTCACATGCAAAACCAATGGGCTTTTTAGGTAGACCAAACCCAAATATAAATACAGAATAAATATATAAATAGATACATGTGTGGCCACTCGAATCAAACATGGAATAAATATGGAAACAGATGCTTATAAGGGCATTCGAATCCAGGACTCCTCCAATAAGTGGCGATTGAAAATAATTATATAATCAATAAAGGGCCCAAATAATGATATAAATTCTAAGATCCAAGCCCAGCCCAGCCCAAGTTCGGCCCAGTAGCAGAGATGAGCTGCTTTATCTTTTTTTCTCAGGTCTGGGAAGCTCAACTGAGGTAGCTGAAAGCTTTCGTTTCCCGCCGCGAATTTCTTCCTCCACGTAAACCCTAATCTTTCTCTTGTTTGTTTAAATTGATACAAATGTTTTTCAATTCAATTTATACGTTTTTGTTTATGTATGTTTATAGGGTTTTGATATTCAAGTTTTTGCTTTTTTTTTATTCTACTTCTGCTTGGTTAGCTGTTTCTAGATTGATTGATTGGTTTATTTTTTTCGTTGTATGATTTCAGTTTCTTTAATGGGGTATCTGTGATTTATTAAAATATATCAAAAACCTCTTTTTTCTGTAATTTATGTTTGCTTCATGTGTTATTTATAGTATTTTTCTGTTTATTCTTTTTGTTGTGTGTTAAAATTAAATCTTTTCTGGAACCACTTTGCATGCATACATGTCGATTTTGGGTGATACTTAAATTGTTGCTGAGTTATTATGTTGAATTTTGTATCTGGGATTTTTTTTTGGTTGTATAAAACAGTTACTATAGCATTACACAAGTGCAGCTGTGCATTTGCTTGACACTATTAAGAAAGAAGATTACAAATAAAATAAAAATAAAAAAATCAACCGGGCATTGTCGTGTACATAAGTAGAAGATGAGGGGTGAAAGAGTCATGTGAAGATACATTAATGAACTTATTTGATGATCATGTTGTATTTCAGCATTAATAATTATGTGATAATTTGTAATGTATTTTAAGTGTCTGGTTTCTTATAGTAGATGGAATTAAAACATAGATCACTGAAAGGTTGGTGTGAGGGGAATTTGATCCCTAGATTTCTTGCTCCATTGCATGATATATAACCAATTAAGCTATCTTTTTGAGGATTCCAGCAGTTGATGATGTTAGTGAAAGATATACATATTTTTTAGTGTGCTAGCGTGCACTGGATTTAGCTAAGTGGTGGAAATTCAAGTACATCTTTTGTGTGCTGTGATGCCTGTGGTTAATTGCCCAGTTAATCACCTTTATACCGTGGACTCTTTTGGAAGCTTATAGATTCAGATGTAGTCAACTGTCCATGTGTGGCGATATCTATTTATATCTCCATAGGGACAGTAATATTCACAGATCACTTCTTCTGTGTTATATGTGACGTAGTTTCATTTAATGGATAGGTACCTAAAGGAGAAGCCTATGTATGATTAGAGGGATGGTGAAATTTTCAGGTTATTCTTTGATATCTTCATTTACTCCATTTCATTCTGTTATCGTGAAAAATCATCGCAGATTGTCATTAAATAAATGTTTCAAGAATTCAAATAATTCAAGGAGCATATCCACTTATACTCAAAAAGATACACTACATATAAAAGAGGAGATGGTTGCCGAGCGCTATCTACCTCCTTGGTTTAGGTGGGTATCAATTTATCTTTACTTCAACTGTTCTATGCAGTGACCGGTATGATCATATAAATCTGAATTTGCTTTGGTTTCTTTATTTCCAGTGTTGCTCCAATGATGGACTGGACGGATCATCATTATAGGACTCTTGCCCGTCTCATTTCAAAACATGCGTGGCTCTACACAGAGATGCTTGCGGCTGAAACAATTGTTTATCAGAAGGACAATTTGGTTAGTATTTGAAAAATCTGTCTTTTGAAGGAGCAAAAATAATAATCATCAGTATTGTGATCTTCCTTTCTTGTTAATAGTTAGATGTTTGTGTTTAGTGTGCTTATGGGTTTTGGACCCATTTATGTTGTAAACTGGAAATATTTAGTACTAGGAACATATGGACTTGGTTGTAACTATTGAGTTTGAAATTAGGGAACTTTGGATGAGACTTTTTCTTTTTCAAACTTTTAAGTCTGTCATCTTATATCATATGACTTATCGAAATTTCATTTCATCATAATTTGACTATTTTTCCAAATCAGAACAAATTGAGTTTCTTTGAGTTAATTGTTCCTTGTCAACAATGGTCTTTTTTACTTATGTAATGAGATAATGAAACATTTAATTGGTTGGTAATAGCTATTGTTGATTCTTTATATTATTTCGTTATGCTGCACAGGACAGATTCTTGGCATTTTCTCCTGAACAACATCCTATTGTCCTTCAAATTGGAGGGAATAATTTGGAGAACATAGCAAAAGCGACTGAACTTGCTAACCCATATGGCTATGATGAGATCAATTTCAAGTTTGCATAAATCTGCTTAGCTTCTTTTTGTCTTCCTTTTTTCTTCCTGTCACTGAGCTCAGGCCTTATTCTTTTCTTTCTTTTTCCTATCCAGTTGTGGATGTCCTAGTCCAAAAGTAGCTGGACATGGGTGCTTCGGTGTTAGTCTTATGCTTGATCCGAAGGTTGGATAGCTGACTAAGTTTTCATGTTCAAGCAGACTATTTAGTTATTTCTTTGCCAACTTAATCTTACATATAATTATTTGGTGTATACAAGGAAAGTTTGTTGGTGAGGCTATGTCAGTAATTGCTGCCAATACAAATGTCCCTGTCAGTGTTAAATGCCGAATTGGTGTCGATAACCGTGATTCATATAATGAGCTCTGTAAGTCCTTTTATTGACTTTCTCTCTGTCTGTATGAGGGCAAGATATATTTAGATTACTATTTCATCTAACTTAACATCTTTCCATATGAATGAATCATACATAAAACAGGTAGATATATGAAATTGAGAAAAGTATTTTCAATTTGCATCTCTTCACAGTTTTTTCATTAGATATTTGCTAGTGGGTTCCAGCTAAATTTTGTAAAGCATACGCGTGAAGTTGTTCATAAGGTGAGTTTAAAAACTTGTAAAATAGCTTGTTTGGTGGGATGGTGGATGAGTGATAAAGTGAAGGGGATAAATGGATAATAATGGTGGCTGTGGTGATATTGCAGCCTGCTTTATTATCTTATTAATTGGGGAATATTTTAATTGACAGTTCATTTATGTGAACATAACTGCAGAGCTTATTTTCTGGTTGAAGGTTGTGTTTGGAGAGGATAACTCACAAATTTTTAAGAATTCTATTTTGTCTAGTAGCTATGTGATTATCATCTTTGCATGATTCATCTCCAATGGATGGCTTTATTCTCAAGCTAGTTAAGCCAAATCTGTCTTAAAAACCTGCTTACCTATTACCTACATCGTTGTTGCTTATTTAACTTGGGAAATTGTGTATATGGTTACGTTAACTGCTGATTTCTTGTTGGGCATTGTGCTGAGGTTGCTGGTGTTATACTTATACCATGACCCTTCACTCATTGTTCCAGGTGATTTCATCTATAAGGTTTCTTCTCTATCCCCTACAAAGCATTTCATTATACATTCTCGGAAGGCACTTCTTAATGGCATTAGTCCAGCTGAAAATCGGTCAATTCCTCCCCTAAAGTATGTGGTTGAAAATTTTAATGTTTTGTTAAGCGCTCTTTAATTTACTTGAGAAGCTTGCTAAAAATAGTTCCGTTTCACTAGTCATTTAATTAGCTTTAAATATTTAATGCCCTTAGTTTTTTAACATATGTACATCAGTATGGATTTGCCATTATTAGTGTAATTTACGACTAACAAATTTTATTTTACTTGCTGCAGATATGAATACTATTATGCTCTCTTGCGTGACTTTCCAGACTTGACATTTACACTAAATGGAGGCATTACTACAGTTGATGAGGTGAACCTTTGTCTAACGAACTGTTATGTTGACTTATTACACCACAATCCGACCTTTCTTCTCCTAATTTACATAATAATTTTGTTGATTCCATTTTCACTTATTATTTATTGTCATTTCATATTATAGGTAAATACTGCACGGAGGGAAGGTGCACACTCTGTTATGTTAGGACGTGCTGCATACCATAAGTATGTATAATTCATAATTTTTACATTAAAAGAAAAAAAAAAAATCTAGTGTTTTTCATTTTATCCTTTTTCTATATGTCCCAATTTACAATGGAGGGAAACATGGTTTTCCTGATCTAAATGTTAAAGCAGGTCGGTATTTGGTATCATACCTGTAGAATTCCTTCCTAATATACCTCACCTATGACCTACTTGTATGATCATCCCCATCTGATATCTCACTTTGTTCACCCTTTTAATGATTTTCACTTGAGAGGTTGTGTTAATATTTTTTATATCAATCTTTCCCTCAGTTTACAATTATTAGCTGATACTTTTTGACTGAAATCTCTTGTACAATTCTGAACAGCCCTTGGTATACTTTGGGACATGTTGACACTGAAATTTATGGTGCACCAAGCAGTGGTCTGACACGCCGTCAGGTTCAATACTTGACTTGGCTCCTTATAAATGCATCTACTCAATTTCAGTTAACTTTTGACTTCATCTTTTGGTTTGCATTTTTGTGGTTTAGGTCCTTGAACAGTATCAAGTATATGGTGATGCTATTCTAGGAAGATATGGTAATAACAAACCCACTGTCCGGGATTTAATGAAGGTATGGATTTAAATTTGCGGCTTAACTGGATTGTTACTTCTTTATCATTTGTCATACATGAATTTTTCTCTAACAGCATTACGCTACTTTATGGTATTTTCATATGGCCTTTCATTCTCGAGAGATGATTTAATATTTAATAAACAGAACTCCTATCTACATGTATGTGCACCATTGTTATTTCACATACTGGATGGATTGTGGATATGGTCCTTCCCTCAATACACTGTGTTTTCCTCATTTCCATGCTAACGGAAATATTGAATTTAAGACTTCGTTTAGTAGAGTCTACATTTATTGAAAAGAGCATTTGTTGTGTCCATAACATGCCATAATATAGAAATTCTGTCTATTATTGGGATTAGCTTCAATATACTCGGTAGAATTTGTTATTAATACTCGGAAGACCATTACCATAGATATGAAGCTATAATTTGGGAATAGTTTTTATTTATTGTTTCATTTTTTTTTTCTTTTCATTTTTTAGAGTTTGTTGTTGCCTTGATGGATATATTTGGTTAATGCTTATTCAAATATATCTTTCTACTCCTCCATAACAGTTTTTACGTGATATTTTGCAGCCTTTACTCCACTTCTTTCACACGGAGCCAGGAAATGGTCCATTTAAGCGTAAAGCTGATACAGCTTTCCAGCATTGCACTGTATGTACTAATCCAATTGTAGTTAGCTCAAATTAGAATAGGTTCTTTTTGCTCTGTCCGGCGAAGTAACCAAATCAAAGATCTTGATGGTTCTGGTCACCAAGCAAATCCTACAAAACTCTATGCAAAATCTGTTTTCTTTCAAGATTTTTTAGCTTTATCGGAGCTTTAGCTTTTGACCCTTCACTCTAAATCTAACGATATCATTAACGTTCCCACATAATCTGCGTGCTTGCAGTTTTTAATCTTTGTGGTTCTTTTCAATTTGTTGGATGATACATGCAATCGATAATCTTTGAATTTAAAACTTTGGCAGCCATGGTGATATCCTAGTCGCAAAAGCTTAGGCTGAAAGTTTTTAAGTTTTTCATTATGCTATTTTCCTCGATAATTTTTCATGAGCACTTGAATCTGTTTCTTAGTAGCAGTGCAGTATTTCTCACATAGTTTTTGGATGTTGCAGACTGTCAAATCCTTTCTCGACGAAACCCTAGTAGCAATTCCCGACTATGTCTTGGATTCAACTGTTAAAGAGCCGCCATCTGGTCGTGAAAATCTTTTCGCCGACGTTCATAATTTGTTGCCTCCTCCTTATGATGCAAGAGAACCAGTGGTACTGTATGCTTAGGTTCCACAAGCATATTTGAAATCGCCATAGCTTTATACTCATCTTCAAATGTATTCTTTACGATTTTTTGAATTATACCCTAATTGGTCACTACTTGTAATAGTATGTATCAAAACACATTAGGGAAATAGTTCCAAATTCTTTAATCAGAACTGGTGATACAAACAATTTGATTGTAAAATGCATAAACCGTAAGTACAAATTCTGCCGATATATATTTAATTTAATCTCAGTATTTGAATGCAATCCGAAGGTACACTTTGGAAAACTATCTTCAACGACCACCTTAAAGTCAGCAAAACAGGCATCAGTAATGGCCAGATAATACCATAGCAAAGATTTCAAGAGAACCACTAGTTTCCACTTGGATAATACGATATTACGTGGCAATTCTTGATTGGTCCAAACTTATCTTCAAGAGATTTAACAGATAATGGTGGAAGCTCCTCCAAACATGAACCAATCAACCAACTCTTGTTCACTTTACTTCCACTCTTCAATACTTTTAACCAGCTTTGAAACCTTAAAAACTAAAAACCACACCACACACAAAAGAAACAACGCAACACAAGGGAATTTGCAGAGATGGCCTCAATGACAATGACATCCTCCTTCCTCGGCACCAACACCGTCGCCATGGTCAGCCATTCTCCGGCCACTTCTAGCCGGAGACTTGCTGTTGTTGCAAGTGCTTCAAAAGGGGTTGAAGGGGAGAAAGTTAAGTTGAACGTTGAAGCCAAAAAAGAGTCCAACAATGGGAGGAGGGACTTGATGTTTGCTGCCGCGGCAGCTGCCGTTTGCTCTGCTGCTGGTATTGCTGTGGCGGAGGTGCCAAAAGCAGGCACCGCAGAAGCCAGGAAATTCTATGCACCAATTTGTGTCACCATGCCCACTGCAAAAGTCTGCCACAAGTGAAGCTCTATGGTTTCATTTAATTGTTGTGGGTTGATTTGTAGTTATAAAAATGTAATGTAAAAGTTTCTGTTATTTTTCTAATGCAAAACTTTGTTTTTAATTGTTGGTTCTATTTTGTCAAGACAAAGATTTGGATTTTTCTTCATGTTCATATTCATTTCAGCAATCTATCATGTTGGTAAAAAAATAGTGTTTACAAAATTTTGAATGAAGAAAAAGGAAGACTTGATGGAAAGGGTAAGCCAATCAACCAAAAAAGTATATTGATTGAAGAGACAGATCCAAAAGTTATTACACAAGTCGATAAATAAATGGGTTAATTGCACTAACTTACTCTTACTTCAGTGGTTCTAACAAGATTTTAAAAAGATGTCATAAATTAATATAAACACCCCCTACCATCAAGTTAATCCGTTAACTTTAATGGTTGACTAACTTTGACCATTGGAAGCCAAATATACTCTTGCCATATCATCTCAAACATAAAATATATATTTTTTTAATTAAAATTGAATTATCAAATATTAAAAATTAAAAAAAAAAAAAACAAGATAATCTACCGACGATGGAGTATGAAACTATAGATCTTTGACGATCTCCTATTTACCGCAAGAGATCTTCACCAATCTTGGAGATCGACCTCCTGCAATTCGCAGAGGAAGCCCCTCTGTGAATTGAGAATGTTTTTGTAGGCGGTCGATATATTATCCTTTTTATAAAAAAAAAAATTATAATTTTTAATTAAAAATATTTTATATCTGGAATGATGTGGCAGGGGTATATTTGGTTTTTTCATTGGTCAAGGTTAGTCAACCGTTAAAGTTAACAAATTGATTTGATGGCAAGGGATATTTATGTTAATTTAGGATATCTTTTTGAAATCTTGTTAGATCTAATAAAGTTCGGGTAAATTAGTGCAATTAACCCTAAATAAATTAATCATATTTATTATAAATTAGATAAAAATGTACTAACATAACTTATCCTCAAAAGTCAAAACCATATTCAATCAATCATGTTCATTGTTATAGACTTATAAGGCATGTTTGGCGCTTGGGATTGGATTGAGATTGGACTAAAATAGTCCAAAGCCCATGTTTGGAAGCACACATGACTATTTGTCCAATCCTGTGGGCCCCAGCTTTTTAGTGAGTTAGTCCTACAAACGCTGGACTAAATAAACCTAGCAAATTGTTGGGATTATTTAGTTCTACGTTGGTCAGGACTATTTTCTTAAAAAAAAAATTAATAAAAAAAAATGAAAAACTTTCTTCAGGAAACAATCATCATCAAATATTTTCTTCAATCCAGAAAAAAAAAATCATTTCTTTAATCAAATTCACAAGAAAATAATTTCCAAATGTATACCAGATTTTTGAGTGCACAACACATGAACATAGAAAACCAGAAACCCAAATACAAAGAACAAATATCAAATACAGAACAAACACCAGATGAAAGAACACAGATTTTTGAGATCGATCAATGCAAAATAAAAAATAAAAAAATAAAAAAACTCCACCAGATGAAAGAACAAACACCAAATACAAAGAACAAATACACACCCACCAACTGAAACCCAGAAATATTTTGTCCAAAAAAATTAAAAACCCGGAAATTGAAGAAAAAAAAGCAGAAACTGAAAATAGAAAACCAGAAAATCAGAAATTGAAAACAAAAATCATCACCAAACCGCATCAAAACCCGATTTGTAAACCATCACCACTACCACCACCACATCGCCAAACACCCAAACCTCACCAAACCCAAAAGCCAACCCCTGCCGACGGCCAAACAAAACTCAAAATCGTCGACCTCCCCCCACCTCTACCTCTACTTCAATCAACCACCACCCAGAAATTGCTTGATGATTGAAAGTTGGATCTACAAATGGTTCTCTAATCAAACCCCAAGCTTCAGCAAGTCTTTGAACTGTATTCACCTAACAAAGCAACCCCATTTTTTTTTCTCACAATTAAAGCTAAAAATCAAGAGGAGATTTGGAGATGTGATCGAGAGAGAGAGAGAGAGAGATGATTGAAGACTTCGGTGATGAGAAGAGAGGAAAGAGGAGAAAGAAACTGATAGGGTTTTTTTTAAGTTTTTTTAATTAGTTTATATAATTTTTATTTAGTTTTTAATTAAATGATTTGTTTATTTCAGTTATAAAATTAAATTATTATATTTAATCCAATCCTATGTTTCACCAAACAAAACAAGGTATTGATTTAGTCCAGTCTCATGTTTTTCCAAATACAGTATAGTATTAATTTAGTCCAGTCTAGTCCAATCCCATCCCATCCCATCTAATCTAATCTCAGTCTCATTTCAATCCAATCCAATCCAATCCAATCTCATAAAATAGTCCAATCCAATCATGTGCACCAAACGGTGACATAGTGCTTAATTTAGACGGGTGTCCACCCGAAAAAAAGAAAAGACGAAGAAAAATGTATCTTTTACTTTATCCTTTAAAGCTTTTACAAAAATGGTTTGCTTTAGTTCTTTTTATTTGTCCCTCACTGTCTTTTCCTTCTCTAACAAGTAGTCAAGCTTTGATAACCAGTAACCAGACGACAAGTTACGAGATCACGATACCAAAAATCTCCTTAAATTTGGTCTAAAATTGCCATTTTGCCACTCACTTCCTCTGCTAAAAGCCTCTCTCCCCAATCCCCATATATCAGAACTCCAAGCAAAAACAATGCAAGGAGAAGCAGCACAAAAGAAACAACAGTGAACACAACCCAGTTCACGGAGCTCTTCAACGAACCCGGCTGTCTGCCTGCGAAGCCTGTCTAGTTAAATTATGTCATCTTACGGTCCCCTTTTGCTCCTATCAGGAATTGATCACAAGTGAGTGTGAAAAGTCCTTTTTTTCTTTTTTTAAAGTTGATACTTTGAATTATTAAAATTTCATTAGAATATATCATATATGCTTATTTGATGACTTTAATGTTATCGGAACAGCTGATAGTTATTAGATTACATTCGTGTAACTAAGTTAATGATGCTTTGAATCTGAAACATTCGATTTCGATTTCAATCTAATGAATGTTAATTAACTGTCCAGGAAGCTAGATATGGAACCTGTTTCCGTCACCAGTAACACTTTCAATGCTAATAAAAGACACAAGTCTCAGAAAACTGGCTTAAAAGCAACAAATGCTGGAAAAAGAAAAATTCGGAAGAAAAGAGATTCTGTGTCTGAAACCAAATCTCCACAAGCACAAGCTCCAGGAAATGAAAAGAACAACTACAAGCAAGATTTGTCAAGGGATCGTATCGAAAAAGTCCTGGAACAGCTTGTTTCAAGCTTCAGCAGAATAGAAGACCGCGTATCGAGTGTCGAAGAACACATGATGATCATGAAGAACCCCACTAGCAGCAGCATTGAAACAAGACTAAAGGAAGTAGAGCAACAACTTGAAAAACTGTCTGCTTCTCCAGGATTTTCTTGTAATCAAAACAAAGTGGTTGAACTTGAATCAGATTATGGTTTGGAGGGTCAAGAAAATGATGATCATGATTGTATTCGGCCTCCAGGTTTCATTATCACTGCTCCTGAATTTCCAGACTCTGATGATGAAGAAGAAGAATTAGCTAGTAAAGGCAGAGACAAAAGTGCTTCTCTAGAAAGCACTTGTGTTGTTGATAAATGTGAAACAGTGAACAATTTACCTGAACAATATTCTCAGGAAAATTCTGCAAAACGTTCTTGGATTCTCACTTGCTTCTTCTGCAGTGGATTGTGGAAATTAATAATATCCATTGTCCTTCTTGAATGTAAAAGTTGTTTCTCATGAAAGCACTTTTTTTAACAGTTGTGAAAGCACTTTTTTTTTAGTGGGTCCACCGTTTTAATTTGGGCCAATCCAGTCCAGGCCCAATTAACAGGGAAGTGTGATGATGTAACCAGACACGTCATGGGACTTTTTCCGCTGACGTGCCATGGCACGTCATGAGATAATTGATTATATAAAATTCCACATCATCCGTTCGTTGCCTCGTGATTAGCCACATAATGACATCCATTTGCACTGACGTGTCCCGACACGGCAGCACCTTGTTATAACGTGCACGTCATGGGATATTTGCTGATGTGGAATTCCACTACATGATCTTCATCCGATCACTGCCTCGTGATTAGCCACGTCATTACAGCCATTTACACTGACGTGCTCAGACACGTCAGCATCTTATTGTGACGTGCCAGGCGCGAAAATCGATAACCTTTAACAACACAGCAGAATACCATAAATCTCCTCAATAACTCTCTTGAATTACCAAATTGCCACTCTCCGTCCTCTGTAAGACTCTACTCCACCACCACCAGAGTCCCAAGAGGCCAAGACTCTCTCCAGAGACAGACGACACAAAAGCGAAAGCGAAAACGATGGAAGAACCAGCAGCAGCAGCGCAAAACGACACCAATTTCAGCCAATACGACACTTCGTTTATCTCAACATCGAACTGGACCGTCGCCGACGGCTCTCTCGCAGATTCGATCACTTTCGAGTCCTCTCTCTCTTTCGACGACGATGTTGACAACTCGACTCCTCCTAAATCTCCTCTTATCCTGTGCCCTCCCACACCCGATCCCGGCCCCTGCGATATCACGAGTGAGTCCTGAAAATCCTTGAATTTCGGTTTTTTTTGTTTGTTTGTTTGTTTATTTTCTACATACAAATTGAAAGGTTTTTCAATCATTGAAAAGTCCTTAAATTTTCGTTTTGTTAATTGTTTTATTGATTATCGGTAAAATCAAAGTATTAGTTTTGATTTAATATTTGGTTGATTGTTGATATGCTGTTCAATTCCAGAGATTTTGTTGTTTATGAGATCGATTATGAAGAAAATCAAATAGAGCGGAATAAGATTCGATGTTATTTTTTGAAACTAATACAATGGTCACTCTTTTTGTAATCTTGCACTAAGTGAAGTCAAAATCGATTGGATTATCTTGTAATTACTTTAAGAAAGTGATTATTTTAGAATTTATAGTAATTCCAAAAGCACTTTTTATTGTGGATTCAAGTCATAGATGATTGAAAATCCTTTGCTGCAGTTACTTTTGCGCAAAAACATGAGGTGCGGCAGGTTTATGTTCGGAGCAGTGCTCGAGTATATGAGATATACTGTGCACCTGTTCTTTGTGGAAGCAATGAGTATCTCTGTACTGTTCGCTGCAGCGTTGCTACTAGAGATGAAGAAGTGCTTTGCACCCCCAATGCTGAAGAAGCTGCTTCGGCAAATCTTAAGGGAGGTAGTAAAGAACTGGATGAAAAGAAAAGTGGAAGTAACAGTAGTTCGAGTACCAATGAAGATGGCTGGGTTGAAGTGAAAGCTGTTGATTCTCCTCAACATTATGGTGGAAACAGTCCTGCGCCATCAAATTTTAATGCAAGGCTAGTGGGGAGCTCTCAGGTATAGAATTTGTTTTCATGTAAATTTATCCAAGCAGAGAATATTTCGTGCTTTTCATAATGTTTTATTACTGTCTGGATTTCCAGTAGTTGGGTCTGTTTATTCTTTCTGTTTGAAGAATCTTATTGGATTGGTATAGTCCTTTGTGAGAGTAGCCATTTTGTCTGTTGTCGATTAGATGGTTGATGCAGTTTTTTTCCTAGGCAGGGGGAGTGGTTTTATAGAATATGATCTGGGAGCATAGCTGAAATTTTTCTTACTTTTTACGATGTTACTGATTTAAGAAATTTTCAGGATCTGTACAAGGCTACAGCAGAGATCAGTGATGCAGAGCCTTGCATGTTTTATTGCTGTGTGGATTTCCACTAGTTGGGTCTGTTTATTCTTTCTGTTTTAAGAGTCTTCTTGGATGGATCTGAATTATGACGGTCCTTAGGCTCAGAAAGTATTGTGCAGTGTGTGTTTGTTTCGGGGGTTGTTCTGGGTATAGTCCTTTGTGGGATTAGCCATTTTGTCTGTTGTCCATCATTAGTAGACGGTTGATGTGATTTTTGCCCTAGGCAGGAGGAGTGGTTTTATAGACTAAGATCTGGGAGCATAGTTGAAATTTTTCTTACTTTTTTACGACGATACTGATTTAAGAAATTATCAGGATCTATATGAGGCTACAGCAGAGATCAGTGATGCAGAGCCTTGCATGTCTATTACACTCAGGCTACTTTCACTTCAGAATAAAGGGTGTGTTTTCGTTGATGAAATCTTTGTGTTTGCCGATCCTGTTGAGCCAGATGATTCAGATAACCGAGTGGGTCAGATGGAAAACTCAGCTGGCACTTCACTTATGGCCATGTTTATGCCTACCCTTTTGCAGTTATCTAAAACAAGAAACGCAGGCCAAATACGAGATGATCACAGCTGCGATACTGGGGAAAAACAGAAGTCCCAGGGAATTTCCCCGGAGGCAATTGATTCAACTAATGTTTCAAACAACATTCAGCAGGAAGGAGATTCTGGTTTAGTTGATAAGCAGAAAGTTCAGATGCAGGAAACAGTCGGAAGTGCTGCCATACCAGCCCAGGTTGAGATGCCTCCACAAGTTTCAGATACGGAAAGTAAGTCTGATATGTCTTGCAGTCGAATTGAAAAGGCCCTGGACCAGCTTGTTTCTCGAGTGAGCAGAGTAGAAGATCTCTTTTTGAGGTTTGAAGAAAGCATGGTGAAGCCTATAAGCAGCATCGAAGCAAGGCTTCAGCAAATAGAACAGAAACTTGAAGAACTCACTAAGAAACCTCAGAATTCTGGATTACTACGTTGCACTAGATTTTCTGCGCCAGAATTTTCTTGCCCTGAATCAGATGACAACTTCATTTATAACAACAAAAATGCTACGGCTGAATCAGATGAGGTGAAGGAGTGTCTTTCCTCTATTCCACCTGATGACAGTGCTGATTTGGTAGATACTAATCAGTATCGTTCATGTCTCATAGTCACTGCTCCTGAGTTTTCAAATGGTGATGATGATAAAGAAAATGATGCACTGGAAGCAGCAACGGTGTCTTCAAAAGATAAAACAAAAAAGGCTTTGTCAGTTGACGATGCTTTAGCATATGCACTTGCTGGATTCTTGTCTTCAGCATCGCCTGAACCTCAGACATATACTCAAGCTCTTGCTATTAAGGCTCCCGACTTTTCAGGTGAAGAAGATAGTAACAGTGGCAAAACAGCTTCAACAGAAGTTGAAGGTGGAAGAGCCAACAGTCCAATCTGTTTCAGTGGTACTGTCGAAACAGAATGCATAAATGATTCCATGTCAAATTCCTCAGATAATTTCTGTTTAGAAAGTCAAGTTTACACAATGACATCTGATGATCACCACTTTGAGAAAACCGGTGAAGTAGTTGACAACCTATGCCATCATAATGAGGAAGGAGAAGGTGATTCACAGGACGGGAGCATTCAGTATACAGTTGCTCCAGCTGTACAGGAGGTGGCAGAAACTGATTTGTATCAGCAGATAACAGAGGACAAAACAACTGTAGAGAATCAGAACGATGATGGCTCTGATGCTTCCCAGGAAGTAGCTGTTGCGAATTCTGAATCTAGTGCTGCTACAGAAGAAACATCCGACAAAGATGTTCTTGAATTTCCACACACTTCTTCTGTAGTGAATTTTGAAATGCCAATCTTGGACGTAAAATTTGTCTCTCTGGAAAGCTCCAATTCCAACTATCTCCTCGAAACACTTTTGGATGAAATACCCGAGAATGAAATAGCAGAATCAAATGTCGAATCCCCTTTTCCCAAGGAAAATGACGATGGTTCTCAAATTGGTCAGCAACGTAACTTGATTTCAGTGGATGATCCAGAATCAGCAAGCGCTGCTGCAAGCGGTAACTGTTTCTTCATGGATACGGATTACTGCAGTTTATTAGAGACACCTTCAAACATGGAGGGTAATAAACTTCAGGATTGTTGTTCGACCAATGACAAGGTGTGTGCGGGAAGTCTCATATAAACTGCCTCTGTTTAACCGAGCTGGTGGGATTCAAAACAACATATTTGGAGTCGATAATGCCGTGGAAAGAAGCATGCCCGTAACTGGAACTTTCAAGTTTTTGTACATATTCTGGTTTAGATCAAGCAAGTAAGTAGTTTTTGGTGGATCAACTTTTTACTTTGATCTACTTAAAGTAGCTTTTATGGCAAACATTTTTAGAACTATGATAATTTCTATTGATTTCAGTAACAGTAGAACTTTGATTGAATGATCTCTTACATGTGACAACTCAATTGCAATAGTTTCCATAAACCACAAATTTATTACTCAAAAGTCATAAAAACCACAACTCTACCATCAAATTCAATAGAAGTCATAAAAATAAATCTTTTAGGGCAGTTCATGGATAATAGTAGTCTCCTGTATAATGGATCATGGGGTTCATACTTGGTGGAGGCCTTGACTGGAATGGGCCATATGGTGGCGGTGGAGGTTGTGAAAGCATTGACCCGTAACCATAACCGTAACCCTGAGAGGACGGAATCATCCCAGGGAACCCCATGGTCGGGTATTGGTGCATGTAATGTGGACTCACGCCATGAAATGGTGCAGCACCGTATGGTCCTGGAGGCCGATATCCAGGCATAGGCATAGGCATACCCGTTTGCGGAAAATGCCATTTGGTATTGGCTGCTGCTCCACCAATCTTGTTATTTATTTTCCTTGGTACCTTTTCTTTCTTGCCAAACAACCTACCAAATAATCCCTTGCACTTTTTTGCACTTTGCTTGTTCACTGGACTTTCTTTCGGTGGCGGTGATGATGATGATGGTGGTGGTGGTGATACTGATACCGGTGAGTTCTTCTCCACTAAACTTGGATGTACCCAGATGATGTTCTTGTCTTTGTGTTTCATAGGTGCATGTACATCAAATTTTCCTCCACAACCATCATGAACATCATGATGATCATGAATATGATGATGATCATCAAAGTCAGATGATGAATCATTCAACTTTTTATCTTGAATCTTGTTTTTGATTCCTTGACCTGTTTGAAAGGAATAAAGCTCTGCTTTTTTGCCCCATTCAGCAAACTTGTTTATCAGCACCATTGGATCCATGTTATTGTTTCCTGAAACTCTTAACATATATTTTTTTGCATCATAGCTCACAGAATCCACTCCTAGTCGAAAATAAAAAAATACCCCGTAAGAAAAATAAAAAAACGAAACAAATTCGATGAAACGGATATATTACAATTACAGACAGACTCGTCTAGTTTGGAGTATTCTCTACGGAAGTTCATGACTTGAAAGTTGAAACAATAAACTTACTTACCATCCATTTTTTTCAACTTCTTCATTGCTTTCTCAGGACAAGTTGTGCAACATTTGATTTCCACTTTCAATGTACAAGTCTGCAAAGATTTAAATATGAAATATATATATGTATCAGTATATCAATAAATCAAGATTATATAATAATAATAATACGTATATCAACCAAAAGAAATCATTACCGTGGTGGGTATTATATTGTGAGAATCCATTGAAATAACTTGGAAGAAGAAACCAAAAAAAGCTAAAGCAAATTTATCAGTTGAAAAAGACAGAAAAACAAGTGATTTTGCATAGGAAAAACAATCTTAAAATGGGGACATTGTGACTGTATTTGTAGGGAAAAAAAAAAATTATTTTGACATTTTGGGAAGTAGGAGAATTATTATATGGTGATAAAATCTTTAAACTTCCATAAATATTGTATGATGAATCTTGTGAGATATGGAGGGTTTAGGATTATTATGATTTGAGTAAGAGTAATGCTAATTTGCCCAAATTTGGTGCCCAAATGACGTGGCAACACTCACGTTCATTTATTTAGATTGTATTAGATTTGCTTGATTTAAATGAATGGACGAGAGTGTTGCCACGTCATTTGGGCACCAAATTTGGGCAATGTAGCATTACTCTGAGTAATGCTACATTGCCCAAATTTGGTGCCCAAATCTGGTGCCCAAATGACGTGGCAACACTGTAACCATTCATTTAAATTGTATTAGATTTATATGATTTAAATGAATGGACTAGAGTGTTGCCACATCATTTGAGCATCAAATTTGGGCAATATAGCATTACTCTAAATATATATTTTTTTGATGTATTTATGATATATACATATATCCCTTATATATTTTTTGATATAATAATTTTAGTTTCCAATAAATCGAAAATACCCGATTTATCAATTTATTTGATAAAATTACCTATTATGTGTATTATATGCATTTATTTACACTTAATTCAAGGTTCTCATATATATATATATATATATATATAATTTCAAATTTTCATGCTATTTTTTTAAAAAAAATATATTACACTTATACATAAAGTGGAGTTTTTTGGGGAGGGGAGGGGTAGGAGTCGAGTCCACAACCGCATGGTATAGATGTGAAGGGTTTTACCACTAACCAACTTCATCTCGTCATTTTTCATTTTCATGCTATTCAAAAAAAAAAAAAAATCACTTTTCACAAAAAATAAAAAATAAAATAAATACTCATCAAGTCTTTTTTTTTTATTTTTTATTTTTAGTTTTTAAATTTAACATATTACAAGACCATAATTTGTAATTTATTTTTTTTTAAACAAATAAGTTGCTTAAATTTCAATTCCTTTAAATCCGAATGATAATATTTTTTTTGGACAAAGAATAATAATGATTTAAATAATATCGATTTTAATTTTTAATTTAAAAATTGATTTTTTTTTTTTTTTTTTAGATATAAAAATTGATATTAGATTAAAGTTTGACTCGTCAGTCGTCAGTCGTCAGTCGTCACTCATATTCACAATTTATGCGACATAAAAACAGATTTCAAATTACAGAGCCCGCTAACGAAGAAGAACCAATGCAAGTCTCAACACATGAATTCAGATTGAGCTAGACCTAATAAACTGCAATAAACCCTTATCAAATCAAGAGGTTTTTTGTTGGCTTCTGCAGACTTCTTTTTTTATTTATCAAATCTAGGGTTTTGGGAGGTTTTTGGTGGGGTTTCATTTTTAGTAGCAAATGGAGGCTGCAGTGGTGGATGCTGGCTCGAGGCTACTCAAAGCGGGACCCGCCAGCCCAGATCAGGCTCCCGCCATGGTAAATATTCTTCAAGCTGTTTGGTTGCTAAGAAAATAATAAAACAATAAAAAGTTTGATACTTTATGGTTTTTTTGGTTCCAAGTTTGTGTTTTTATATGAAATTGAACTTTTTAATTATTATTTTTGCTTTCGGGTTTGTGTTTTTAGATGAAATTGAAACTTTTTAAATTGTTTTGGCTTCCAAGTTTGTGTTTTTAGATGAAGGGTATGATTGATTTAGTTTGGAACTGTGATTAGGTGATACCTACCCAGATGAAACGGATGGTCGAAGATGGCTCCTCTGTTGATAATTCTATTTTTGAGGATGTCACTGTCGAGCCTGTTGTTCGGGGTTTTACTAGAGATTGGGATGCTATGGAGGATTTGTTGCACCATGTTCTTTACACTGGACTTGGATGGGAAGTGGGCAACGAGGGACAGATATTGTTCACCGATCCGCTTTGCACTCCTAAGGTAAGCGAAAACTTAACGTTTTCATGCCTTTGAAGTTTGAACTTTGATTTTAAGTTTTTTCTTATGTTATGGAAAGAAGAATGAATGATGCATACTCTTGTCGTCGTTGTTAGTGTATAGGCAGGATAATTTCGTGGTAGTTTCTCGTTTACTTCGACTCATTAAATTCTGCAGTATTTAACCAGTGTTAATTGAATATAAGGGACGGAATAACGGTGACCATTCTTTGTATTTTACTGAAAGAGATTGGTGTGCCATCTTTTTCCTATTCTTATATTAGGTGAGGTAGGGAAGGAAGGATATTGTTTGTCTGTTTCATGTAAATATTCATTTGGTTTTGCCTCAATGTTTAAGTATCTTATAATACAGCTTTAATATACTTCTAAATCTCTATTCTATGAATTAATAAATTATTTTTTTCCAGACTGTCAGAGAACAACTGGTGCAGTTAATGTTTGAAACATTTAATATCTCGGGATTTTATGCTTCAGAACAAGCAGTATTATCCCTCTATGCTGTTGGACGTATCTCAGGATGCACTGTCGATATTGGCCATGGGAAAATCGGTATGTATTACACATGCCTCTCAGCTAATTTGGTTATGGCTCTTATTTGCATGTGTAGCATGTCACGCACCGAAATGCCTGCGTCTCTGAGATTGTCACGGTATTACAAATTTTGAATGCGATAGGATAAAGCTTGTTTGTACCTGTTTGCCCAATCATGTAGTCAATTTATTTGAGTTTTTTAGTTTTTTTCTCTTGAAGACAATTTTGAGCTCATTTGCTCTATTCAGTTGAATGGTTCACATATGTAAATTTTTTAATTATGCAATAAAGATAAAAGATTCATCATAATTCATAAGTTCAATATGGTATTAGATTGTAACAAACCGTTGCAACATGCAAAGCAATCAGGGAGCAGTAAATTAACTTCGTTTAGAGCCACTAGAGCCACCAATTCTAGATTATCTTAATACTGGTTAAGAGTACACCGTAAATAAAAATCTAATACCTGTTTAAAATTGACAACGTCTTGAAAATATTAGTTGAGATAAACTAATTTTTTATAAGGATTCCATCAATTGCTTATGTTAATGTGACAGCAAATATTTTAAAGATGTGCCAAACTTTATAGTCAGAAGGCAAGCATGTATTGAAAACCCTATCTTTGAGACATGGCACTCAGCTAGTTTCCTAAGAGCCTGTCCTTGCCTTGAGTTGAACTTGTAGCGTATTCATAAGCCTAAATATCCCCGGAAATTCTGCAAGTTAATGGTGTTTCATGCATTTAGCACAACTCCAGTGTCAGTTTTCTTTTATCTGATTCAGACATTTCCAGGCTCCAGCTGCCAAAGTCTTCTCATACCAATTTTAGCCCTTGAGATAGTTCACCCAATCATGATTCCTCTCGTGGTTTTTTTATCTCTATAGAAAATGTTGATAAGCTGTTACTGTATTGCCTAATTTGCAATCCTGCTGGTGAATTAAAAATGGAGTGGTTCTCCATTAATTGCAATTGCAGCCTGATGTATATGATTTCTCAGTTACATTGAAATTTTGTTTTGTGGTCACCAGATATTGCTCCAGTAATTGAAGGTGCAGTTCAGCACATTGCCTCTAGGAGATTCGAGATTGGAGGCAGTGATTTGACAAAGTTACTTGCTCAAGAACTTGGTAAATCTAATCCTTTGGTGAATCTTAGCATCTCTGATGTTGAGAAATTGAAAGAGCAGTATTCATGTTGTGCTGAAGATGAGCTCGCTTATGAGAAAACACAGCGGTCATGTGAGATAGAGCAGCATACCCTCCCCGATGGACAGGTGTGTCATACTGCTATTTACAGAACATGCGTGGTTGATTTGTAACTTAAACCATTTATTATTAAGATGCTCATATGCACAGATCCTGATTTTTGAAAGGCCTCGGAAGCTAGTTAAAAACAATTGCTACATTTGAATAGTTTTTTGTCTGTTAGACTATAATAAATAAGAATACCGGAAGTCCATTCTTTAGGTCCATAGTCTAAGCATGCAACCCAGCAATTTGTATTCACTTTTCCCTGTATTCTGTGGTGAGTTTTTTACATGTAAAATCTTTAATGTGTTAGATGTCTGATTATTTACCTTTTTTTCAAATGTGGCTTCAGGTGATAAGAATCGGAAGAGAAAGATATACTGTTGGTGAGGCTCTATTCCAGCCATCTATATTGGGTTTAGAGGCACATGGAATTGTTGAGCAGCTTGTTCGTTGTATTTCAACGGTTTCTTCTGAGAATCATCGGCAATTGCTGGAAAATACTGTACTATGTGGTGCCACTACTTCTATGGCTGGTGAGATTTGTTGACCTAAACTTGTCTTCATAAGTTACCTATTTTGCATTAAAATCTAGTTCTTTCTTTCAAAGTAATATATCCGCAGGGTTTCCTTATTTATTTATTGTAATTTGATCATCCCCTTCATGTAAATGAGACATTGGATGAATGAAAGACATTAAAATTTCAGATATCCCTGGCTATAAATGCTAAAAAGTTATTTTGCTTCCAACTACAGGATTCGAAGATAGGTTTCAAAAAGAATCTAACCTGTGTTCATCAGCTATCCGCCCTGCACTGGTAAAGGTAATCTTTTATATCCCAAGATTTGAATTGAATTTTCTAATTCTTTTACGAGATTCCAAACAGTTAGAAATAGTTCATTGGTTTTTAATTATATAAAGATTATTCAATGAATCAATGATCTTTACATGAAATGGGAAACCTATTTTTACGGCTAAGATGTAGTGCCATTCAGACATGAGTTAATTAATTACGTGCAATTTGGTTTATAGCATTTAGAAACCAAATGGTTAGTGGCCTATCAATAAATGGGTATATTCTGATGTACTTGATAAGTTACCATATAAATCATTAGTAAACAATATCGGCATATTAGATACGATGCATTAGTACTTATTGAAACAAGAGAGGCAATCACCGATGATTTCTTTCCTTCCTGCTCTGAAAGTTTCATATAATTTCTTTACCTTGTGTATACTATTTTGAGGAGTACTATAAGTTATGATTTTCGATTCATTACAGCCACCAGAATATATGCCGGAGAATCTGTCACTTTATTCAGCATGGATAGGAGGAGCAATACTCGCCAAAGTCGTGTTCCCCCAAAATCAGCATGTTACTAAGGCAGACTATGATGAAACTGGACCATCCGTTGTTCACCGAAAATGCTTCTGACTTCTCCAATTCGAGTGAGTTCTTAAAACGTATGGTCTCATTGTTCCTACTTGTATAATAATAGCATGGTAATGGCAGTAGAAACTGTAACTTAATCGAGTCTTTCAGTGCCAAAAAAAAAAGTTGCTTACTAACTTTAAGTCTTTAACTATATCATTGTAATTGACTCGTATTCGTTCCACCTTTTTGTATCTCATCATCGCACAGAATGGATCAAATGATTGATTGGAATTTGGAAATTCCTGTTCACTGTGTTTGTCTTTGATGGACCTGTTATTATATAATCTGCATGTGTTTGATTTTCTTCTTTGAACCAGTAGCCTTTAAATGCTGTTACTACTATTTTCTTTCTCTATATAACTAGCATGGCTCTCAATCTCACCCCTTGCAAGCCGCAGCAGTGCGTTGTAGGTTGCTTGGATATTGTATTGATCTAAGTTGTGTCAAGCTTTAAAGGATCTTGTGACACGTCAATATCGTTAATGCGTAAAAAAATTAGATAGATGAAAATGTTACGGATATTAACAACTCATAAGCACACTTTCTTTAATTTTAAAGCATGCTAGTAGCTGGAAAAGTGAGATGAATTATGGATGGTGTTGCTTTTGGTGAAATGAAAACAAGAAACCAATTTGGAAAAAAAAAATGAACTTGTGGTGATGATTACACTCGAAGAGATTTTGTTGCACTGCTAAAATTGTGAAAGACAGAACGAAGAAGTTGCAAAGGTACACTCACTCACACACACTAAGGAACAAAAGGTTCAATTATAGAGTTTGGAGGGAGAGGGGGGGGTCCAATACCACAGTTTTGGTCAGTGAATATCAAGCCAAAATCCAAAGGCTCCAATCCAAACATCACAGGACAACATCACAAGACAATTTTTGCCCCCACAGACAAAATGAGAAGGCAAGTGGACAAATCTCTTTGCCTCTTCTTAGCATCCCAACTCCAAAGGAAAAAAAAAATTAAAAAATTAAAAAATTAAAAAATTATCCCTATAAAGCCCAACCAATCTATCTCTTCTTCCTCTTTTGCCCACCCCCACCTTGTCCCAACTCTCAAGTCACATTTCTTGCTTTTTGAACTTAGTCAATGACCATCAATGACAGGCAACGAGAAAGAGAGAGTTTCGGAGAAGTTTCTAGGAATCTGTAATGTTGAATTCAACTAAGCGAGTTTACTAATCAATAGTTTCTTCAATGAGGGAAAAAGAACTTAGTTCCTGATTTGTGATTTACGTGGACTCTGTACACGAATCAAAAATTAAGTTCTTGACGGAAATTAAGTTCCTCCTTCCTCATCCTCATTAAGGATGAAACTACAGCATACCTGTCATCTTGACTATATAAATGAATGGTTAAGATTTGGTATCTTGAGAGTTGGAATTTGTCACTTAAAAAACTATAGAGAGAGAGAGAGAGAGATCTTTAGGTGACTTTTGCTTTTGATCATTGAAATGGGAATTAAACCACAACATAAAAATACATGGATATATTATCATATACAAATATTGATAGATATATATTCTTATTGGTGATTAAGATCTAAAGATCTTTTAGGGTTCCCCACTTGTAGCATTCTCTAATAATTGGTCCACTTCCCAACTTTGTTTGGGTGCAACCTTGTCATGAACTGGTGCATATTCCTGTAATTCAAATATATATATACAAATCAAAATATATAATAATAATAATAATAATATCAAAATCAAATCATTCTCTCAACCTTTGCTTTCTCATCCTCCTCTCCAATAATTCACCAACCTACCCTCCTCTTTCATTATTATTATTATGAATCAATTACCTCCATTTTATTGATGAGTTCTTCTGCATTGTCTGCCATAACTAGAATATTTCTTGCAGAATCATCAATGAAACCTTCTTCCACTCCTTTGTCAAATAATGCAAGCAAGCTGTTATAATATCCATCTACATTCAACAATCCCACCTACAATTTTCCAAAATTAATCACATAAAAAAAAAAAAAAAAAAAACCATGAATTTTTTTTTTATTAAAAAAAAGGCCAATAGTACTATTCTTACTGGTTTCTCATGTATTCCTAGCTGAGACCAAGTTATCACTTCTAACAATTCTTCCATGGTTCCATAACCACCTTAAATAAAACAAATAAAAAGAATATATATAAAAAAATTATGTATAAAAACAAACATAGAATAGTTTTAATTAAAAGTAGAAAAAACAAAAAGTAAATGAACAAAGTGGGTGTTTGTGTGTTTATGTATATATATCTATATATATATGTGTGTGTATGTATGTATGTATATAAATATACCAGGAAGTGCAATGAATGCATCAGCTTGTTTTGCCATTTCAGACTTCCTTTGATGCATGTCTGCAACTGTTTTCAATTCTCCAATGGTTTCTCCTGATATCTGCAATTTATATGTACTTACAATATAATTAAAAAGAATAATATATACTCAACAATTTTGGAAATTTATATATAATAGTATAGTACCTCATGAGACATGAGAGCTTTAGGAATCACTCTACAAAAATAATCAAAACATATATATCAAGATATATATGTAAATATTTCATTTATAAATATATATATTTCATCTAAAAAAATGACATGGATATTTACCCAAGAACATGACAACCTCCATTAAAAACAGTCTGAGAAATTAAACCCATTAGACCTACACTTCCTCCTCCATATACCAAACCAATCTTTCTCTCAACCTGATAAATGGATATATAATACAATACACAAACAAACAAAAATATAAGTTAAAAGTATTACATGTATAATTAGCTTCAATGAAAGAGGTATGTATATATATATATATATATATATATATATATATATATATATATATATATATATATATAGTCTTCTTTTGAATTACCAGCTGTTTACCAAGCTGAAGAGTAGCTTCACTAAAAGAAGGCTTGCAACCAGCTTTGCTACCACAGAAGACACATATTTTCTTGAACCTTGTTTTCTTTACAGAATTTGATGATGATGATGAAGATGTAATTGATCCTTCCATTGAAAATCAGAGAGACAGAGAGCACCAAATAGCAGCTAGGTAGAAGGAGATACTCAGCTTCTGTTTTGATATATATATATATATATATATATATAAATTCTCCGGTCAGACCTGATATTTTTTCGTGAGGGGATGGTCGTTTAAAAGTCTGTGAAGCTGATTATTACATGAGATAATTAGTGCCACACAAAAAATAAATAAATAATGACCTGTCACCTAACTAGAAAGACCTTTTATATATCTCTAACACTATCTCTCTCGACGAGATAAGGTTGGTATGGTGGTAAACTCATCACACCTGCATCACAAGGTTGTAGTTCGAGTCCCCCCACCCTAAAAAACCCTGATAATTTTTCATGAGAGGATGATCAGTGAAAAGTCTATAAAACTGATTATTACATGAGATAATTAGTGCCGCACAAAAAATAATAATAATAAGGGCATGTCATCTAACTAGGAAAGACCTTTTATATATCTCTAGCATTGTCTTTCTCGACGATATGAGGTTGGTCCGGTGGTAAACCACTCACACCTGCAGCACGAGGTTATATGTTCGAGTCCTCCCTCTCTTTAAAAAAAACCCCGAATTTATGTAATAATTGAAATGAAATGAGAAAAAAAAAAAAAAAAAAAAAAAATCTCTCTCCCTCCCTTCGGTAAGTTTTGTGAATCTACAATGAAATTGTAGGAGTGACCCCATAACCCTACCTATTAATTAGTCTATATGATGACCAATTGACCATCAACTTTTCTGTTATCAGTTTCTTGTCCTAAACCCTGATCATCATCATCATAATCATCATCTCTCTTTCCTCTTGATCAAGTGTGTATGTAATAAATAAATAAATATTTATTTATTTAATTTCCATTTCATTGATTTGTCACCCTTAATGTGCCTTAAAAATACTAACAAGTTTAATTATTGATAATATGTACTCATGTATGCCTTGTTAATGAGTCCATTTTTGCTCACCCTTTTTAAGGGGGGTAAGCATTACCCCCTCCCAAACACATGACATGTGTCCATAGAGAGGTAAAATTGTCTAAAAATATAACAGGGTTTGGATAAATTTACCCCATCTATAGACACATGTCTTGTTTTTAGGAGGGGGTAATGCTCACCCCCTACCCCTTCAAATGGGGTGAGCAAAAGTAAAGTCCTTGTTAATAGGAGAAATTGTGTGTGAATCTCTGATGTGTCCAAGTCAAACTTTTGTGCATCTTTTGATGAACAATAATTATGATTAAGCAATTTGTGGAAAAAAAAACAATACTCTCTTAACTCTTTTGCCATTTCATTCTTGCATTATGGTCCACAGAACAGTTGTTACTTAATATTATACTTTTACTTCTAGAAATCATATGTAAGCCATCTACTGCTACTTTTTGTCCAGATAAATAACTAGTATATATAATTGACATGTATGGTTTAGATATCCAAATAAAACTAAAATGGAGATGGTCTAACTAGAGAATGTGGTTATTTATACTTGTATGGTTATTCCAAATTAGTAGTACAAAAAAAAAAACAGACAATATGAATAACCGTTAATTAATTTAACCAAAAGATGCTTGATGATTAAATCAGGTAAGAACGGACAGAAATTGAGGTGGCTCTCAGTAATAAGCTCTCACACTATTCATGTTAATAAAATCTTCTCGTAAATTCTAGTCATATCATTATCTTTCGATCTCCAAATTTATAATAGTTCAAAAGATCAAGTAAGAACAAAAATTTAAACCTAAGAGGCTAAGAGTAAAATAAATCATGTTGTGACCATCTTCTCCGTAATTTTTTTATTATTCTAAACTCTATTGGCTTGTTAGTGCCTTAGTGGAAGAAGGGTCTTGAATATAAAATATTAATTATGTTTAAGATTACTTAATTTTTTTTCCCTTGTTAAATATATATTAATTAACAATTAACTAATCAGATCTTCAAATCTAAGCATATCCAAAAGATTCTGATTAATCCATAAAAATGGATGTATTATTGGTACAAAAACAATCTAAATTGAAGTATATCCAATGAAAAATTAAAAATATTCAATTTAAAATAAAATAAATGTGTAAGTCAAATAATATTCTCCAGCTAGCTAAGATATATATATTAATTGGGTATATGCATAGCTTATAAAACGACAATCTAAATGTTTTTTTTTCTTTCTATAAAAAGTCATTTTAATTAATTTTGTTATTTATTTAGTTATATATATATATATATATGAGTAATGCTAATTTATCCAAATTTGGTGCCCAAATCTGGTGCCCAAATGATGTGGCAACACTCTCATCCATTCATTTAAATCAAGCAAATCCAATACAATCTAAATGAATGGATGAGAGTGTTGCCACGTCATTTGGGCACCAGATTTGGACACCAAATTTGGGCAAAGTAGCATTACTCTATATATATACAGTCTTTTGATTGTCAATTCGTCTTGACAATAAATATATCACGACGAAGAATGTGGATCATAGATTATGAAGAAGTTTTGACAATTGCATACACTTTGAGCCAAAGTATGTAAATCTAGTAGTTCATATCCTTCGTCCTGATATATTTATTATCAAGACAAATTGATAGTAGAAAATCTAGATATATATATATATATATATATATATATATATATATATATATATATATATATATATATAGGGCATTATCCATGACCCCATTTTTTTACACAATATTTTACACAATTTATTGTCCATTAGATTTTCGTTGTTTAGATGGACAAGATTCAATGGTATTTAATCTTTCTTTCTCTTTCTTCATTTAATATTTGTTTTTTCTCTCCCCTATTTATTATTATCTCTCTTCTTTTTTTATTTTTCCTTTTCAACGTTTTTTTTTCTTTTTTATCTCTTTGTCTTTTCACATTTTTATTTTATTAATATCAACGTTGACCATTGATATCAAAGAAAATTTTGTAATAAATTATTATCATTTCTTTTATATTCTTTCAAAAGTCAGGAAAAAAAAGAAAAGAAGCTAATTACGAGGAAAAAAAAACTTCAATTAAAATTTATGAGTATGTACTACATTCAACTAATAATGAAAATTTATTGAACGGCATATTTTTACTTCTTTGATATTATTTCTATTGTAAATCATGGAGGTATTAAGTTTTCTTTTTCTAAATTTATGTCAAAATTATTGCATCTAATTGTTTTTTAACTTATTTAAAACAAAATTTGTTTATTAACTGTCATATCAAATATTAGTGAAAATAATACTGTTTGTTAGTTTTGAAAAATCACATAATAAGAGTATATGAAAAGATAAAACAAAAAAGTTTTTAAAAAAAAAATAGAAGAGGAGAGTGAAAAACCAACCAGTGATGCATCAATAAAATTTCTAGTTTTATGTCAAGGTAATAGGAGGGGAAAAAGGAAGTAAGATTATTATAGAAAGAGAGAAATAAAAAGAAATTAAAAAAAAATAAAAAAAGAGGGAAAAAAATAGGAAAAAAAAAAGTTGAAAGAGAGAAATTAAAAGAGGAGAAAGAATGGAATAAAATAATAAAATATAGGGGAGAGAATTGAATAAATAGAGGAAAGAAAATACAAATGTTAAATGAAGAAAGAGAAAAGAGATTAAAAATTATTGAATCTTGTCTGTAAGGATTCCCTTTTGTTGATTGGCTTATTTCGTGGTCAAACCACATGTTGGGGTTTGGTTGTAAGGGTAGTCTAGGTGATTGTTGAAGATCAAGACCCTTTCCAAGACCTCAAGAGGACAAGCACCAAAGGTATATATCTAGTGCTTACATTGGCTTGAAGAGATATAGTTGCACACACACAACATGCATAACTCTTATTCTTGAATGTTGTGTTTATATTTTGTGTGCATTGTGCTTTATTGATTTATTCAATATCTCTTCTTGCATGTTGAATTGATTGCATCTTGTTATATGATAATGCCATGACATGTTAGGCATTAGGATGCATTCAATACCCACACTTGCACTTCATGTATGTTAGCTTTTAGTGTGGTGTAATTCGTTTCCCTAAGGATGTTCGGAAACGTCCGCGCGTGCACGTTGATGTGCTTTGTTTTGCGCGATGATCGCCGGTGGAGATGCCTTTGGCTTCTCCTTGGTTTCACCATTTTTGGTGAATCGGCGGTTACGTTCGGCGGCCTGACCGACGTTCGAAACCGCCGAATCATACCTGATTGAAATATATCTCTCGGGTCCAAAACGGCGGTTGGGATCGGCGGTTTCCAAACCGCCGAACGAAGTCGCCGAAGTTCCCCTGTTCCACTCGGGAGCCATTCGGCGGTTCATTTCTGCGGCCTGGCCGCCGAATGAAACCACCGATCGGTGCGTTTCAAGGGCAAAATTGTATTTTCACCTGCCCTGTTTTTGGTCTCTATAAATACATCCTTATCTCTGGTTCAGAACACAAGTCTTTGATCATAAGAACCCTAGAGAGATATTTAGAGAGACTTGAGAGAGAAAGCTTAAATATCATATCTTTATCTCTCTAAACCCATTCCCACATGCATAAATCTTCATCTAAGCATCATCTAGGATCATCTAGCATATGCTAATGCATGGGACTTCTTCAACACACATGGTATGATTTGTTGAACACTTTTATCTTACATAATTAGTGTTTCTACTTATCAATTTTATCTCATATTTTACTTATATGTGTTTAGATTAATTTCTCCATATAAGATTGAGATTATGTGTTGATTGGGTTATTATTTATTAGCTAGGCTTTAATGTTCATATGCCATCTAGCTAATTGATCTCATTTGTTAATTGAGATTATTTTTCATAGCTTATTTGATTAGGTCATTATTGCCTAAAAGCTATGCCATGAACATTCTTGTGTGATGTATTGATAACTAGGTTGATAGATTGTTTTTTAATCAACTAGTTAATCCTTTGAATGTTTGTGGGTTTTATATGATAGCTTTGTATCTAGGATTGGTGATCCTTTACTTAGCTAAAGTTATATGTCATGTCATATAGCTATATGTCATGTCATATAGCTATATGTGATATCTAGGATTGATTATATTGTCATCTTATAATCCTAGGTAAGCATTTAGAGTACCCTAGCTCTTATTGCATTAATTGAATATTCATACATATTCACATAGGGTTGTGCATCTCTTTTGAGAGATTGAAGTCTTGGGGCTAAGTGTGCTTAGGCCTCAAGCAAATTGGATTAGAGCCGCTATAAAAGGCCCGCGTGGTAGATTAGAGGGTGCTCACGCCAAGAGTAGTGTATCAGGGGATATCACTAGGGATTGAACCAAGAGTGGCGATTGGTAGTGTCCATAGCCTGAGGTTATCTAGGGTGAGAGTCCGAGAATCACTTGAGGGTGTAACCGTCTTTTCATATAGTGGATTTCGAGGTCCGAGTGTGGCGCACTTAACAGCCCGTGGTTTTTCCCAGTGGTTGGGTTTTCCACGTAAACATCAAGTGTCATTTACTATTTCCGCATCTTATTACACTTGTATGTATTTTTGACTTGCTAGGGGTATTTTCGTAAAATTGACTTGCATGCGAAAATTGGGTAATAATTAGATAAAATCTATTCACCCCCCTCTAGCTTTATATTGATAAACACACCCCGAGTATTTGAGAACTTTCATTGTCTATCCAAACAACTAAAATCTAATGGACAAGAAATTGTGTGAAATCTTGTGTAAAAATAAACAGGATTTGACACACTTTTATGTCCCTTAGATCGTAGATGTTTGAATGGTCCAGTACTCCAGTTTAATACTCCCTAATCTTCTTTCTCTTTCTTCCATTAATGTTTTATTTATTTCCTATTTTCTCCATCCTCTCCTAAATTTTAATGTTATATTTCCTCATTTATTTTTTATCTTTCCGTTTTTCCCCCATCATTTCACTCTACGTGACTTCTTTCCTCACTGTCTTAAATTATTTTTTGTTTCCCTTTTTTCTTTCTTTATATTTCTTTAATATTTCACCCTTATCAAAATGTCTATATATATGGAATTGAAAGTGCTATATGCTATGATTTTGTTAATTGGTTTTTTTTTCCCTATATTTTTTAAATACTGAACAAGTTTTAATTTCTATTATAAAAGAAATTTAATTGGAATATTGATTTTAGTTTATGTAAGCTTTTTTATCAATTAAATTTATCATTTAAAAATATGGATTTATTTTCGTTATAAATAAATTTTAATATAATATTACGGAATATTTTTATTAGAAATTTAGATAACATTATCGATTGATAAACAGATAAAGTGAGAATTGAAAATACTTGTACATAAATAAAAATAAAAAAATAAAAAATATATAAAGTAAAAAGATAAAAAATAAAATAAAAAATGAAAAAATAAACATGTACTGTCTGTTGTTTGCTAAAAATAAAATAAAATAAATGTTGTATGCTGAGACTTGAGATGTAAAAGAAAAAAACAAGACAAGAGAGGATAGATGAAATTTAAATGAAGCGAGAGAATGAAATGAAATATTAAAATTTAGGTGAAATAAAAATAAAGGACAATGGTAGACATTCAACCATTTTTGTCCAACCCCTGATGTGTCAGTTGGTGAGTGGATATATGGATAAATCATTATTAATGTGCATCCACTCACCAACTGACACATCAGGGGTTGGACAAAAAGGTTGGACAAAAATGTTGGATGTGTAACATTATCCAAAATAAAAATATTAATAGGAAATAGGAAAGTGAATTAATAACCATTAAATCTGGACCATTCAAATACCTAGGATCTAATGAATCCCAGGATATAGATCCTGCCATATATATATATATATATATATATATATACAGTTTTTCTATTATCAGTTCGAACTGACAAAAGATATATCAGTTCCTTGTATGTAGACCATTGGATTTAAATACTTTGACTTGGCTGCATGCACTTGTCAAAACATCTTTTAAATCCAATGACTCACATGCAAGGAACTGATATATTTTTTGTCAGTTCGAACTGATAATAAAAAGACTGATATACAGTCTTTCTATTATCAATTTGAACTGACAAAAGTTATATCAGTTCCTTACATGTGGGCCACTGGATTTAAATACTTTGACTTGGCTGTATGCACTTGTCAGTCAAAGTATTTAAATCCAGTGGCCCACATGTAAAGAACTGATATAACTTTTGTCAGTTCGAACTGATAATAGAATTTATATATATATATATATATATATAAATCTTTAATCCTTTATGAAGCATTAAATTTTGAAGGAAAAAAAAAAAAAAAAAAAAACTATTGGATCAACTTGGTATACATTTTCTTGCTCACTGCATACTACGTGATAAATTTTGTAAATTTTATATCTTTATTATGTGATTTAATGTGATTTTTAAAATATATATATATATCATAATTCGACGTCATAGAAGTGACGTAATATATCTATGCCACCAAAATTTTCCTCCAAATTAATTTACATACTAATTTGATGGGTAGATTCTTAGCTTGCTTTTGTAATTCTTCCAAAATGTACAAAGAGATACTTTAATCACTGTTTGACAATACTTTACATTTATTTGTCTTTGTTGATAATATGAAAACACATTAAAAGTTTAGAATTCTAGACTCACGTAGTAGGATCTACAACATATATATATAGGTTTCAATTAAATTAATTACACCAATTAAGTCATCACTTTTGTCGGTTACCCATTAAAATATTTCCATGATTGTGATTTGTGAGAGAATAGGGATTCATTTTTACAAATTAGTTCAGTTACAATCAAATAATTAACATATTATATATTTTCTAGAGGAAATAGCCCTTTCCAACCATAAATATATAGCCCTATATTCTATACAAACATACATTAATAAAAATAAATAAAATAAAATAAAAAATCTTAGGTCACTTCCACTTACCATCATCATTATTCTCTATATATTAGGAGACAAGATATCATGCTTCGCATGTATCGTATATCTTCCGTTTAGGTTTCGCTATTAAAAGATTATGTGGAAAGTAAACCGAATAACAAGTGAGATTCACCAAATCTGATATCGCTAGTGAAAGTTTGGTAGTAAAAAATTGTGTCTAAATCGTACAATTATCAATACCATAATTATTTGGTTTCAAAATGGGTTGACCTTAACTTAAATGACCTCAGTGTGGATAATTACGTTCATTCAACCTGACAATGTGTCGGGTTCAAATCGTCGTCAAAACATTTGTCTAGTTTGGTCCATTTTCGTAAAATTGAAAAGCAAACTTTGTGTCAATTCAAGTATTTCATATATGCTTTTTGTTATATTGGATTGTTGTAGATGCTTTTGCAAATTATGATATTATTTATAGCATGCACTTTAAAGTCAAAAAAATGTAATGTATGACCCAAAAGTGATAAGATAATAATCAACCCATTAAACAAATAAAAGTTAATCATGATTAAGTAATTAAACAAGGATTTTATAATTGGTTATTGGTATGGTCTTCGATTTTAATATTTTGGTCAAATCTTATATAAGTATTGACAAGTCATTTTAAAATTTTAAAAAGAATTAGATCGTTCATGTTACCATCATAATTATTGTATTGTCAATAATTTGGGTTGGCTCCAAAGGGACCATGCTACAGAATAATTGGTTCTTTATTAAAAAATCCAACAACAAAAAAGGCCTCATTAAGCCCAATCTCCATTAAATAGCACAATTAGTACCCAAGTTAGATGGATTAGTTTGAAATAGAGATCCAGTATTGTGGGAGGAGACACATGTAGCGTTTGATCTCGACGAGTCCCGACAGACCCTGACCCGATTGGTTTCAGACTTCAAAAAAAAAAACAGATAACCATGAAAATATTTTTGTGTACACAGGCAGCAAAATTTGTGAAAATAAAAAGCAGACTTCATTGCCAAAAGAAGAAAATTCAATTCCAAAGTTTCATTTCTCATGGCACTTACAATACAAATAACAAAATACTGATATCTATCTATTTATACACAAATCACATAATCACTAACAATCCAAAGACTATTTCTTTGGATATCACTTCACTACTCTAGCTAGCTCACCAAGACGTTGATCTAAATTAAATTCTTCGTAATAAAATCGGTGAGAATAACATCACTTATCGATATATATCGTTTTTCGTTTAGCAACGCGGCGAGAAACTCCCAACGGTTTGTAACTTGACATTGACACATGAAGCTTGGGCAGAGTCCTCTTGTTGAGGAGCTAAGATTACATCTTGCACCAAAATCCCTTGACATGCAAAGTGCTTTGAGCAATCAAATTTGATGGCCAATTCAGAAGCACTTGTGCCTCTGATGTTCTTGTATGCAACATTGCTTACTTGCACAGCTGATCCCTGCAGCCATTGATTTGATCATGATCATCAATATGTTGGATTACTAGGAGTTATATGGATCGATTGATTGATAGATTATTAATTTTTACCTGATCTGGGCATGGACCATCTTGATCACAATAGTGTTGATCAATTATTATAGGATTGCTCACATTGTTCATTTCAATGTTTTGGAAAATTATGTTCTTGGCATAACCTGACCCACCCTGCAAATCAAGTAAAAAAATCAATATTTTCTTACCAATAAAATTATAATTGTGAATCAACTCATTTATATTTGAAATATATGCTATAAATTAAGATCTTGTACGAAAAGAATGTATGAAATCCCGCACTTGATAATTGTTTCGACTTTAATCGTAAATAAACAAAGTGTGGGTATATATATCTCTCTCATATGCTGTTACAGTAACTATAGACTCGGTAGTGTTTGATCTACCGGCAGTTTCGGCAATAAATTAAGTTTAAACAGTTAAAAAAATTAAATTTCAAACTTTATATAATCATTTTGAAGAAATTTTAACAATTTAACTCATATCTTATGGAGATAAATAAGAAATAAATGTCACTATCCTTGGTTGATTCTATTAATCTTTCTTCTACATGTGAGACTTCGTGTCTGTAAATATATATTATCTTTCAAACTCTTAACAAAATTGATTGAAATTACATGCATATTTTGCGGCTATAATTTTGGCAAATTATATACTGCAAAGTCTCACACTCTCACCCAAGTATTTACCTTTTTTTTAAAAAAAAAAAAAAAACAGTTTGGAATTTGGTAAAGTCAGTATAACAAATCAAAGTGAGTAAGTGACTAGGTGATTTTCAGTTTATCTATATTTTTTTTTTTCCTAATATATAATTAAAATTGAATTTGGTAAACCAACTAAATATATATAAACTCATCGTTTTCAATTTGGTGAAGCGGTATCTTTATATATATATATATATATATATATATATATATATATATATATATGGATCCCGCACGAGACATCGGTGTAAAATGCAGAAGAAAAAAAATTCAGTTTTCAGCGGTGTCAATTGAGATTTCGTACGAAAAAATGTGCTGAATTCGTACACTTTATAATTTTCATAATATAAAAATCAAAATTTCATCATATGATCTCACCTGCCAAGTCTTTATTCTAACTCCATTGGTGGTTCCTGAAAATTTTGCTCTATTCACCATCACATCTGACACTTCTGCTTCTGAATTTCCAGCTCCTAAACTTCCAATGCTGCACCAATTTTTTATTTTTTATTTTTGTTAAAAAAATAATTATAAATATGATTGTTACATGTACCTAAGATCAGAAATGATGTAGTTGAAAAATTAATCAGTTTAGTTTAAAAAAAAAATGGGTTAAGCTTGAATTAACTACCTGATTCCGTGACCCGGACCGCAAGTTATATCCGTTGCTCGAACATTTTTCGACCCGCTTACTATCGAAATACAGTCATCCCCTACATACAAAATAAAAAAATAAAAATATATATATAATTGATGATCGATAAATCTGTAATATCGAAATTTAATCATGGATTTATAGAATTAAATCTGTGATTTATTTATTTATTTTACCTGTCCTGATGACACAGTTTTTAATCAGAATATCTTGGGTTCCTGTAACATGAATGCCATCAGTGTTGGGGCTATTTCCTGGTGCAGTCACCAGGAGATTCAAAGCTCTAACATTCACACATTTTTGGAATGTTAGATGCATTTTTTGTGAATTTTTGAACCTCAAGCTAGCCACCATTAAATTGTTGCATTCATAGAATGTCACTGCCTGTATAATACAATATATTTTCAATGAAAAATTACGTAAATAATATCTATATTAATAGCAAAAATTAGAAATGAATTAATATGTCACGTCCTAAACCCTGGAGTGTGTATAATCCTTAGGATCGTATAGGGTTTTGGATGTTTCAATCGTAGAGTTCAAAAACCCTAATTTTTTTTTTTCACAGGGTTTTGGAACGTGACATGATTTGAACTTAAACGAGAGTAGGAACTCACCGTTGGTGCATCCTTGCAAGGCTGTAAAACAATTTAGGAAAAAAAAGAAAAAGAAAATATTGAAATTAATACAATGCCATTGAGTTGAAAAAAAATATAAATATACGGTACCAAAAAATTGAAGAACTAAATTAATATGAAAATTGATTGATTGGGCATACAAGGTTTTCGTTGATTTTGCAAGAGTTTTGCCACCAAAATCTTCCACTGCCATCGATGGTGCCACTACCATCCACTCTGAAATTGTTAACATTATCGAAAACAATCCAATGGTCCAGATCTTTTTGGTAGTCGGATAGCCGAACCGATGCTTTTATTGTTCCGTAAATCTACAATATCCGGACGTTAAATATTAACCGTTAGATTTCATTCGATGACTATTAGAAAGAAAAAAAAAAAAACATGTTACATATTTCGTTTTCAGTTTTGAAAAGAAATAAAAAATACAGACGCCCGCAGCACGTTAACTAACCTTCATTGTAAGAGAAGATTTGCAAGGTCCTGAGAATCTCAAAGGTTTGAGATAATAAATTTTGTTCTTTGGGACAACCAAAACGGCTTCCCTTGAAGAAGAACAAGCTTCCTGCCAAGCTCTCTTAAATGCCTATAATAAAAAAACAAAAAATGCCAACCATTTTAAAACTGATATATAAAATTAAATGAAAATAATTAATTATTTAATTAATATCTCTTTTGTGTGTTTTAACTACCTGAGAGTCATCCGTTCCATCACCTTTAGCTCCAAAACTATCCACATTCACAACCTTTGCAGACGATGGTGAAGAAGACGAGGCAAGAGGTCTCGTTTTGAAAAAGCTCCGTCTGAACGATGACGACGTCGTTCTAGACTTTGACTTGAGCGTTGCAGGGTTTGGATTATCATAATAATCTAAGTAACTCCCAAAAGTGGAGGAGGAAAATGAGACAAGAATGATGAGACAAAGAGTTATTAGACAACTTTTTGAAAACATGTTTTCTTCTATTTGTAGTAGTACCTGTGATTCTGAAAATAATGAATAATAAAAACTATATTGTTATGTGTTGTGGAGGGAATTGAAGAATTTGGAGATATATTTATAGCAGATCAAAGTGGGGTTTGATTTTGACAAGAAACAGAGAAAAATAGAGAATGTTTTGTCAATAGAGAGAGAAAGAGAGAGGTATGGACTATGGAGATTTTGATACAAGAGACTGAGACGAAATGATCACTTGGGTTTCTTCAAATTTCTCTCTCCATTGAAGAGAAAGCTTCTTATTATTATAATTATCAGATTTTTTATATTTTTTTTCTGGTGCTGGTTTACCAAAACATGCACATGCATGCATGAAAGTATGCAACAACAACTTGATCTGCTCTTTTGTTTTCATTCATATATGTGTATTATATTTATATAGGTAAATATACATCTATATATACATTAATTGATCACTTCCATACCTCTTGTGATGAGGTAGTTATACGGAACACACAAGTACCGATAATTTCAGTAGATCCCAACCCAGCCATTTGGTGTGAGAGAAATTCACTTTCATATATCAAATGGGGCTATGATAGTTTATTACCATATCTTTTTTTAATAATGCTAAACATCCCACCTACAATCCCATCATTTCCATCCTAATACACATGACAGTTGAGGTGTCACTTGGTGAATGGACAAACATTAATTGGTGAGTGAATACATAGGTAAAAGAGAGATAGTGGGATCAATTAATATGTGTCTACTCACCAAGTGACACCTCAGCTGCCACGTGTGTTGGGATGAAAATGGTGGGATTATAGGTAGGATGTGTCATGTGTATCATTACTGATCTTTTTTTGCATAATTAAGAAAGTTTAGAGTGAATCTGATGCACCAAATCAGAATTTGATCATACACTACATCTAATCTAATCGAATTTAATCTACGTCTAAAACTTCAATTTGTTTATCTTTTATTATTCTAGATATTGATCGGAATTTGATTAGATCATATGTATCGTACGATTTTCTTTCTTCGCTTTCCACATGAGATTCTGCACATGTTATACTATTTATGCATAATAAACTCAATCACTAATGCTAGACAACCCATGATTTGTGTAGTAATGACAACTCACTTGCCACATCATTTGAGTCAAATTTTAGGTTAATTATTTGAGTTATATAATATTAGTCTATATTGATATATACATTCATTCAACACACATGTATTGTTCTCGATTTTTTTTCCTATTTTAATTCAATAAATACATATATTAATACACATACATGATAATGGTTTCTCTTTTAAATACATATACATACATATATATTCTTTCTAGTTTCACATTTCTTTTTCTAAATTTATATCTAATAATAATGTTGCCTGCTGCATGTTCTGAGTACTTTTAAAAAGCTTAAGTGACCACTTATATAATATATATATAACAAAATTCATTTTTTTCGTTTTTCTTTTTCTATATTTAATCATGATCTACATTTAATCAATAAATGGAAACCGTATGATATTAATTATAAGTTGATTATAGACAGATTCACATACGCATGCATGTATACTTGTATAGTGTGTTAGGTATAATTTGGTATATTTTGATTATCATAAGTTTGATTATATTAGAATTTAATTTCTGGTAATGAATGATCATAACCTGAATTTTTGTTATTGAAAATTTCAACTGATATGATAAGTATAATTTGACATTTTTCTGGTCAGAGAATTTGTAATCTTGGAGTCAGAAACCGACTATCAAGTCATTCTTTGCAGTCCTTTTAGTGATCTTCAACCGAATTAAACAAATAAAAGAAAAAAAATTGTTATATAATAGTCAAATGGAAAGATGTGATCCCACTTAAAAATAAATAAATATTTTTTGTTTTGATCTGGTCATTTGTAAGTAATAAACTGGATTTAGTTAGTAAAAGTTTGGTTCATTTTAGATATAAAAAAACGTTTTTTTTTTTTTTTTTTAATAATATTTTCATTTGTGTAAATTAAAAATAAGAAACTTTTCTAGATATATATTTTTGGATGACCCAATCGGACATAATAATGTACAAGTAAATTACCGGCCTTCCTATATAGTTGCTTTCTTATTTATGATATCATAAATCATAATCATAACATTATCTTATGAATCTTAAGAGTCCGATAAAATCGGATAATATGAGATTGACTTAGTGGTTTACTCTTCACACATATATCTGTGGTTGTTGGTTCAAGTCTATCCTCATTCTCAAATCCCGAATTATTATAATATTTCAAAAAAAAGAAAAACAAAGTCTTGATTTTAACCCACTTTGTGAATTTACATACAAATGCATGTATACACGACGTGAGAGTCAATATAAACAGCTGAGGATTTAACGTCCGGATTTTAACATTAATCTAGAAATTTCCACCCAATATACGCGACGGGATCGACAAGTCATACAAGTATATATGTATATATGTAGATGATGTAAAGGAGAGAAATTTTGGAGGGATGTCATGAGTTTGGTAGAGTGGTATATATGATGATGATCGAGTTAGGGAAGTTAGCAGAATTGTTGGTGACTTTAGGAGAATGTGTGAAGTAAAAAAAGAAGAAGAAGAAGGTGAGATTATGGTGGAGATCGAGAATGGCATTTGCGTGTGTGTTTTGTGAAGAAACACAAGCAAGTAATAGTAGCATCACCCACGTCCTTCTTTCAACGATGGTGTGTTTGGGCAAGAACCAGAACAGAAGTATGGGCCGGGTTTTGATTAGAATTTGTGTTGTTTTTGATCATTTGTGACTTTTTGGTTTGTTGCCACCTTTAAGAAGACTTTCTTGTCTTTGTACATATGACATAATCAAAGACTTCTTTGTCTTGTTTTGGTTTGCAAGATTGGATGATTAGGTTTGTTTGTTTGATTGGGACTTTATATATATTGGATAAGATTTGAGTAATCAGTCGAGATGTGTATCTGTTAGGTTGTAGAGGGATAGTAGAATAGTTTTATGGGCACGTTTACTGATCGGTAATGATCAAAATGATTTAAGTTTTCTTACCGGTAGAAACTTGCTTCCTAATTTTTGTGTGAGTCTCCCATAACTTGATTCTCAAATCAGATATTAAGTTATCTTTTATCTCACTGGAATTCTTAATTAGTAAACTTGCAATAAAAAAAATAAAAAAAAAAGGAACGAAAAGAGACTTATTTCCTAGATTAGGATGAGGTTGGAAGTCATACTATTGTGAGAATGAAAAGAGACTTCTTTCCTAACGACTATTCTAAATTTTTAAGATTAGGATGAGATTGGACGTCATTCTATATATATATATCGACTGAGCATGTTTATTTATTGTAACACGGTATATATAATCATAATAAACTCCTATATATCATATCGATAAAATTATATATATTTTTTGAAGTATTACATTAATTCGGGTTTTTTTAGGAAAAGATGAGGACTTGAATCCTCAACTTCGTAGTGCAGGTATGGGGAGTTTATCATCGGATCAATCTCATCTCGTCTTTTTTATATATATAATTAGATTTTCTGACATTCCTCGACATTTTTTTTTCGTACATGTCGTATGTATTTTGGTTTCTCATTAGTCCTTGGACATAGTCTAAAATAATCATTGTAGTAGATCAAATTTAAAATGGAGACAGTGGTTAACGGAGCTGATTAAGATTGACCATACAATCTTTGTTATCATTATTTTTTTTTTTTCAGTTAGGTTAGTTGGATTAGTCTAAACGTTAGTTGGATTAATAGTCATTGTTCTATTACCCAATTTTGACATTTTTTCAACAGTTTGACAATTGTTTTCAAAAAGTCGATTTCTGGTTTTTTATCATAGCTTCACAAGACTATCAAACCAAGTAACCAACCCACTCCCCACAAATTAAGGCAAAATTTAATTAATTTTTTCCTACTTTGGTCAATATGACTCTAAACTAATTTACATTTATTTCTTATTAGTTATTAGTGTATTCGCTTACTTTTAGTTTTGTCTAAATGAAAATTGCAAGTCCGTTCATTTACGAGTCCCGGACGTTCGAATTTTGTTAAATATTTCAACGAAGTTGAGGTTGGTTCAGTCCTCACACTCACATCAATAAGATTGGAAGATTGTGGGTTATGTAAACTCTCATTTAGAGATGCACGTTTGGGAAATGAGGATGGATATAGGTCCCCCCATCCCCATCCCCACTTCCCATACCCTTCCCCCCTCCCCCCATTTGGGGAAAATGGGGATGGAGAATTTTGGGGGGACCTATATCCATCCCCATCCCCAATTCCCCATTTTTCCCGTTTTTTCTCATTTCCCCGTTTCCCCCGTTTCCCCATTTGATTAAAAATTACAAATTAAACTAAAAAAATAAACATCCCATTACAAATACAAAATAAAATTCATTAGTGCATTTTATATAAAATGTGTATATATCCTTAGGGAGTTAGGGTTTTCAAAGAATAAACAAAAAAATTAAAAATATATATTATAATTATATTTATATATGTTTGGGGGAAATGGGGAAATGGGAATGGGGAGGGGTCCCCCCATCCCCATCCCCATCCCCATTTCAATTTGGGGATGATTTTCATCCCCATCCCTCCCCATTTCCCCATTTTTCCCCAAAAAAAATCCCCAAATTAAATGGGGATGGGGACGCGGGGAATTGGGGCCCCGGGGAAAAATGTGCATCTCTACTCTCATTGACCTAGAGAAAAAAAATGATTGTTAATTCAAAGGTTAAGATTTAACATCTGAATTTTGTTAAAATCCGAACATTCGGGGCTAAATAATGATTGTTTTTCTTAGTCAGAACAGCTCGCTCATGTGAGCTGGGCTTGTGTTGGAAAGGAGCTAGAGTGGCGATATTTGCATCCTTCTAAAACTGTATGTGCAACCCATATTAGTGTTATTTTAAAATTCCAACTTTACCCTTTAATAAAGCTATTAAATGATTAAAATAATTATGAATATACCTTATATATTATTATAAATACAATATTTATTATTTTGAATATTTTAACAAATATACATATTATTTATCTTTTGATCATAATATTAACTATCTATCTATTTATTAAATATTGATTATTTCCAGTTCACAGTTTTTAAAAAAATCTCCAGTTAAGTTGTCGAGCATCAGAGATTCAGAGTGTTTGGTTTTTGTTTTTGTTTGAAATTACCTCTTCCATACAGCCAAGTTATCTAAATCCCTTTATTTATTTGTCTTACAAAATTATGATTTTGGGTTTGGTTTAAAACTAAAGGGATAAAATAATAATAATAATAAAGGATTTCTTGAAAGCCAAGTGTTTTGATAATGGTAATGGAGATCCAAGTTTTTGTTTTTTTTTTTTTTTTTTTTTTTTTTTTTTTGGTCCATGTAAATTAAGGCACATGCCGCACATCTTCCTTTGATACTTGAATAAGGTTGGAGGATACTTTTTAATATCCCTTCAAGAAACACTCTCAAATTCAACCTGGTGAGAAGATTTCGGCTTGGAATAAGGAATCTTCTCCTTTATTTTTTATATTTATTAATTTTGTTATAATCTATTAATGTATTGTATTTATAAATAAATTTAGAGAAAGGATATATTTGGTAAAATGTGGGGTTTAACTTACAAATTAGAATATTTAAAAAAATTTAATATGGGTGTGTAAATACAAAACGGGGTGTACATACAGTTTTAGAGAGATATAAATACCGCCACTCAAGGAGCTATCAGTCCAGGCCCATTAGGCCCAATAAGAACACAATATTGGGCCACAACCCGATCCATTAAATTGGGGGGATTCGTCATTTTGTGTATTTGGGCCCGCCAACTTGGATTGCTTACCTGATCGACACGTGTCCACTGTATAACCGTCATCCACAATCTCACTCACGCTCTCTGCGTGTCAATAGTAGTACAGTGTACAGACACACACACTCCATAGCTGATAAGCTGAATAACATTACAGTTTACGATGATAACGACGAATCATTTAGTGAGAATCCAGTGCTGCCTGACGAGAGACAACCAACGTCCAGTTTTCTCCAATTCAAGCAGAACAGGCACCAGCCGATCACTTAGAGCAGTACAAGACAGACCGGCGGAGACGGTCGTGGAGGCGGAGAAAAAGAATAACCTGAATTTCGGCGGCGGTGGAGGTGGAGGTGGAGGTGGAGGTGGAGGCGGGATAGTGGCGGTGAATCCTGAGCCACGGAAAGGATTGGCCGCGATAGCGATTGATTTCGCGGAAAATTTGATTGTCAAGTTGATCTACAATTCTTCGCAGCCTCTTCACTATCTCTCTGGTAATTTCGCTCCGGTCAGCGACGAAACTCCTCCCACCACTAGCCTTCCCGTCACTGGCCGTCTTCCTGTAAGTAACCGAATTAACCGAAATAACCGAATTTAATTTTTTTTAATCAAATATTGACTTGTTTGACCAAGCTGTGTGAAGTTTAAAATCATGATTTAATATTATTTTAAGTGCTATAATAAGTATATATACTTGTGTGTATTTCAGGATTGCTTGAATGGTGAATTTGTTAGGGTTGGTCCAAACTCAAAATTTGCGCCAGTAGCTGGATATCATTGGTGTGTCTTCATGATATATATACTTTTTTTTTTAAAGGATTCATGATATATATACTTAATTTTCTGTGGAGAAAATTTAGATCATTTTAGCTGTTAACTGTGTACAATTGTTTGGTAATTTGCCTTTTTGTTGGCCGCTGTGCAGGTTTGATGGAGATGGGTTAGTCAACATCTGATCTCTTACATCATTCTTCAATTACAGCAATCAAATAATGTTATATTTTTCGGTGGTGAAAGTGAATGTTTGAAGAGTAAAGTGTTGATCATTTGCTCTTGTTAAGTGCATTTTGTGTCTTTAATTAGCTCACAGTGACATGGTGTTGTTGTTGCTGCATTATGTTATTGCTGTAATGTTTAGTTCGGTGTCAATGATTCAATTTTATGAATTTGCAGCTTGATTCATGGTCTGCGCATTAAAGATGGAAAGGCTACGTATGTTTCCCGTTTTGTAAGGACATCACGTTTTAAACAGGAAGAGTTTTTTGGAGGTGTGAAATTTTTAAAGGTATACCAATGAATTACATGAGTATTATAGATATGTGTTTGCCTAATTTAAATGAGCGAAGTTGTTAGTTAATTTGTGTTACCATTTTATTCCTTTTCGCTTTCATGCTCGTTGGAAATTCCAAATCAATATAAATTTATGTGGATTTTTTGTTTGGAGTTATCATCATCCTGTTTTTGTATGTCTTCTACAGTTTGGAGATCTCAAGGGGCTGTTTGGATTACTCATGGTTAACATGCAAATTCTGAGAGAAAGCTTGAAAGTGTTGGATGTTTCATATGGAATTGGCACAGGTAGGTGTTTTTTAAATGCTAGTTCTGCTTTAATGCAAAAAAAATGTCCTAATCATCTGAAGTATCGCGCACTTCATGTCGTGTGGGCTCTTGTATGCTTTTTCTGCTGTTGTTTGCAACTTTGCATAGCATCTGATATAAATAGCCCCAAGCATTACCAAGAGAGAGGATTATCATTTCCGAGCAGTACTTAAGCTTCTACTGAACAGCAAGTTAGACTTCTTTGGGGACTCCAGCAAATTTGAACTCTTCCTCGCTTCCTCATTTGACATATCCATTGCTTATGTATCTGTCTGTAGGTCACGTACCATCTCATGTCTTCTATTCTTGTCATTTTGAAACTCAAACCTACAGTCACTTGACGGGTATTTAACTATTTATGTGTTCAGATAACATAATGAAAGGTTTTACTATCTTTCTTCCAGGCAATACAGCTCTTGTGTATCATGATGGTAAACTTCTAGCACTAATGGAGACAGATAAACCATGTAAGCTTGCTTCCTTTCAAGTGTCTTCTTGTTTACGTTTAGTGGAAATTAAATTTGTATCACTGTTGCTCTATGCAGATGTCCTAAAAGTTCTGGAAGATGGAGATCTGCAAACTCTCGGCATGCTGGATTATGACAATAGACTACAACATTCCTTCACCGCTCATCCAAAGATTGACCCATACACTGGTAAAATCCATCCTCTTGAAATGAACTCTGGGAACTAGATTCACCACCAAAGGAAAAAAATAATGATTTACATTATATGTACATGCAGGTGAGATGTTTACGTTTGGCTATTCACAAACTACCCCACCATATCTCACCTACAGAGTTATTTCGAAGGATGGCTTCATGCATGACCCAGTACCTATAACAATATCAGAACCCATGATGATGCATGACTTTGCAATCACTGAAAATTATGCAGTTTTCATGGATCTTCCTATGTATTTCAGACAAAAGGTATCTTAACTTTCTAGACTTCTAGTTCTAGCAGTTTTAAATTTTCACATGGTAAAAAAATACTCTTTAAGTACATATTTATTGAAGTGTCTATGAGATTTCATGAGTTTAAAAAGACATGAAAAAAGAAAATGGAATTCCAAGCATTAATGTGTGTGAAGAATCTTTTTAATTTTTCTGTGGAACATAGGTAGAAATCAACAGAAAAAAAATTCTGTTAATATTGTGTAATTGAGTTCAAGCTTTGGCTTCTGATTTCATATTTAATCATTATAGTGATCACCTATCATGTGGCTTGACATATACATAACATTTCTAATTTTTAGGAAATGGTGAAAGAAACTAAGCTGATATACTCATTTGACCCGACGATAAAAGCTCGTTTTGGTGTACTTCCACGGTATGCAAAGGATGCGCTTCAAATAAAATGGTTTGAGCTTCCAAATTGCTTCATCTTCCACAATGGTGCTTCTAACTTGCTCTCTTAAGTTTCTTAAATGGACATAATATTTCCATTTTCATCTAAGGTTTTCCAAAAATAAGTAGTTTCTTTTGTTTCGCAAAAATATTACTAAAGCTTTTCCTCCAGAAATGCTTGTGTTCTGAATTCTTTTATAACTCTCTCTTTCCAGCCAATGCTTGGGAGGAGGACGATGAAGTTGTTTTGATAACTTGCAGAATAGAAAATCCAGATCTCGAAATGCTCAATGGACCTCTCAAAGAAAAGCCTGAAAATTTTGTAATTGAACTGTAGGAGATCTATAACCAATTCTGTGTAAAAGTTTTTGTACTGCAAAGCTGCTTCTGATTTTGTTTTTCTTTTTTCTATTATAATCAGGTATGAGATGAAATTCAATATGAAAACTGGTCTAGCTTCACAAAAGAAACTGTCAGCACCTTCTGTTGATTTTCCCAGAGTACACGAGTGTTACACTGGCAGGTAAATATCTTCGATCAATGTTGATAGTTGCTATGATACATCGGCTGTATTATTAACTGAGAATCTCATACGCTCACAAGCAATTTTACGTACTGATAATCTTGTTCGAATGTAGGAAGCAGAGATATGTGTATGGATCTATTCTGGAAAACATTGCAAAGGTCACAGGGATTATCAAATTTGACCTTCAAGCTGAACCGGAGGCAGGAAAAACAAAGCTCGAAGTTGGAGGAAATGTTAAGGGCATCTTTGACTTGGGTCACGGCAGGTTTGGTTCGGAGGCTGTGTTTGTCCCTCGAGAATCTAGCGCTGCTGCTGCTGCTGCTGCTGAAGAAGATGATGGCTACTTAATATTCTTTGTACACGATGAGAATACCGGGTATACAATTGTACAACTCTCCCTTTCTCAAGCTAGTCTATAATAATATTCCATATCACTATCATCTATATATGTGTTGATAAATTACTAATTCATAAACTCTTTAACTGTGCAGAAAATCATCAGTAAATGTAATCGATGCAAAAACAATGTCGGCTGATCCTGTTGCTGTGGTGGAATTGCCTAACAGGGTTCCATACGGATTTCACGGCTTCTTTGTGACAGAGGTTTGTTTTTAACTTCAATGGTTGTTTTGAGCTTCAACTTCTATTTTCCTTTAATATCTGCTTTTATGGATGGTTGAACAGGAACAACTCCAAGAACTTACCAAATTATGATCTGTACAAAGTGAACCTGTGATCAAAGGCTTCGAATTCGACCATTCAAACGACAGAATCAGATATGTATAAAAACGTAAGAACTTGCCAACATTTAACAAGTATAGTGTATATAAATTTATAACCTTGTGAACATTATTTGTTCTTGTAAACTACACAAATCTCTCTGCAACTCTCAAAGATACAAGTGAAGACACAGAATGATATTATTATTATGAAGTACCTGTAAAATTTCTCGAAATTTTCGCTTCACGAGTTAATATTGAAGATCATCATCATAAGAGCATCTCCAATGCAAGCGTGGCTTGTGAAAAAAAGAAATGTCACGTAAGATAAATAGACGTTCCGTTAATAATTGTGTCTCCAATGCAGCTTTGCATATTCAACCTCAAGTTGACGTGACGAAAAAAATATTAGACATTGTCAACGTAACCGTCTACTTTCATACGGTCTATTGCACAGCTATTATTTAGGTTGACTCAGCAAACAATTAAAACTGACATTAATTTTTCATATATATTTTATAAGAAATTAAAATAAAAAATAAAACAGAAAAAAAAAAAAATGGACACGTCATTAAAAAAAAATTGTGTTTTAGATAGAAGCATTGGAGACCAAATTTTAAGTTGATTATCTATTAAGTCTATTTTTATGCCACATATGAAGCAAATCTCTTGACATTATTGTCATGTCAACGATTATTGGTATGCAATCCACTTTTGCATTGAAAAATGCTCTAATATTCTTGGTTGCCTTGCTTGCAATTTTCCCCAACTTAATTGGAACAATGAGTCATTGTTGTGTGCCCATTATTAGACTTTCTTGCACAAGTAATTTGACTCATGTATCAAATCTTCAAGTGTGACAATGCCCCTTGATGTGAGTTGCTTCTCATCTTTGGTTTTTCAGATTGACATAGCCACTATAAGAGGCTGTTCAGTAACGTTTTCGTTTTCTGTTTTCTTCTGTTTTTGTTTTTGGCTTCTGTTTTCTATTTTTCGAGTTTAAAAATGTGTCTGGTAAAAATTATTGAAAACGGTATTCAGATAATGAAAACATTGAAAACACGTCTGGTAGTATATTTAATATTAAAATAGTAAGTACAGAACAACAACAATAGTAAAAGATAATATTAATATTATAACAAAAAATAGTTATAACACCTAATAAATTATATTGATAATAACAATACAAACAAAGTTTAATTAATCATAATGTTTATCTATTATTATGGTCATTCCATCATTATAATATGATCTCATTCCTAATTGGGTTCAACATTTTTTTTTAATGTATTGTAAGAGTAAAAATAATGTCGTGATAGTTAACATATAATATCAAAAAATATATATATTTTTTTTTTATTTGTGTCATTTAAAAACATTATAATAAAAAATATATTTTACTAATTTTAAGAAGAAAAAAATATTAATTTGTGTCTTTTTTTTTTCCAAAAGCATTTATAATAAATAATTTATTTTACTAATTTTAAGAAAATTATATCAATATATATAATACCATATTTCCATTTAATAAAAGGAAATTGTTTGAGTACTAGTTAATGCCTTGGGTACTGACCTACCAATAAGGTTTTATTGACCCTATTAATGAGGTGTTACACATGGGTTTTTATCTTTTTAACTTTTTACATTTATCTCCGCATGGTAAAACCCCATTGGTAGGTGCCTAAGCATTGCCCTTAATAAAATGTTGATAATGGTAGATCATAAATGAAGTATTAAAGTTGATTTGATTTGTAGGGTCCACATAAGAAATGAAAACAAAAACAAAAAGTGAAGAACATCTATTTGACGTTTTCTATAATATTGTCTGACAAAGCATTAAAATTGAAAAATTGATTTTGCTGTTCTCATTAGTTTTTTATCCCAAAAACCATACCGAACGTGTTCTTTGTATTTTTTTAACCCAAAAAACAGAAAAACAAGATTTGGAAACATCAGCCGAACGCGGCCTAACTAACTTAATTGGATGATATTTTTGTAGTTTTGTCTCAACCTACTATACAAAAGTAGATTTTTCTGAGTTTTAACCAAATGAATCAATGTTTAAAAAAAAAAAAAAAAAAAGTTACTTTCTTATGTGGATGTTTTTTTTTTTTCTTTTTTTTTTAATTCATAATTCATTCAAATATTAAATTTTAGCCGTTAATGAAATCTTTATAAATCTATATTGAATACACCCGGAATCGAAACCTTTATTTATGTGAAATAGATATTTGAAAGTTGAAACTAATCCGTTTAATTTAAGTCTAGACAGACTCTTGATAGTGTTCCAAAGATTAATTGCATTTTTTGAGTAACAAGAGAGAGGATCTTGGTAAATTAAATCGAGAATCTAAACCATAAAAAAGTTAAAATAATTTTTAATTACTATATAATAATACAATAATGCTAAACATCCCACCTAAAATCCCATATTTTTTATCCCACTACATGTGGCATGTGAGGTGTCAAATTGTGAGTGGATACACATTAATGACATCTACCCCATGTATCCACTCACAATTTGACACCTCACATGCCACATGTAGTGGGATGAAAAAAATGAGATTTTAGGTGGGATGCGTAGCATTACTGATAATAATATTATATCAGTAATACTACACATTTCATCTAAAATCCCATCTTTTTTATCCCACTACATGTGGCATGTGAGGTGTCAAATTGTGAGTGGATACATGGGGTAGGTGTCATTAATATGTATCCACTCACAATTTGACACCTCATATGCCACATGTAGTGAGATGAAAAATGTGGGATTTTAGGTGGGATGTCTAGCATTATTGAAAAAGCTGTGGCTACTGTAACATAAGACACGTGTCGGAATCTCCTTCAACAACTGGCAACCGCACCGAGACAAATAAGTAGAAGAGACCCACACACTCATTCATTAGAGTCTCAAACTCTCGACTACGTAGTGGCCACAGAGCGAGATAGAGAGAGAGAGAGAGAAATGGCGAAGGATAAGACGGCGGAGTACGGCAACGGCGCCGGTGACGAAGTGATTGAGGTGAATCCGAAGCCGCAGAAAGGCCTGACTTCGAAAGTGATCGATTTCGTGGAGAAACTGGTCGTCAAGTTCATGTACGACTCTTCGCAGCCTCATCACTACCTCGCCGGTAACTTCGCTCCGGTTCACGAAACTCCTCCAACTAAGGACCTCCACGTTATCGGTCATCTTCCGGTAAGTTATCTGCCACTGTATTTCTTTTTGTTAATTCGATTAGTTTGATCGAGCTGAGCTACGAAAGCTAAGTATTTTTATGTTGCAATAAAATTGGATATCACAGATGGATTGAAATTATAAAAAAAAAACAAAAGAAAATCATATTTTTCACTTTTTTCTGAGCAATTGTAGTTTGTAGAAGTGAAAATCGAGTTTTTATTGAAGAAATAAATCATTTTATCTTTTTTGTTTTATTTTATTTTATGCTTTTAAATTTTTGTGTTTGACTGTAGTTTTTATAAGCAGAAAACTTGTCAGTGACAATGCAATATATATATATATATATATATATTGCATTTATAGGAGTATAAATTGAGTTTCCATTATGAAATTAATAGTTTATTTATTTATTTATTTATTCTATGCTGTGTATTTTAATACAATGGATTAAATTTTATTAATATTGTGTTTGAGAACAGTTTTTATAAGTAGGAATCTTATCAGTGACAATGCAATTTCTTATGGTGTTTCAGGAGTGCTTGAATGGTGAGTTTGTCAGGGTTGGTCCCAATCCAAAGTTTGGTCCGGTGGCTGGATATCACTGGTATGATGTTAAACATATATATATAAAAGTTCATTTTAATTGATTGAGAGGTTGATATATGTGTTTTAATTCTCTTCATTGGTCATTTTGCAGGTTTGATGGAGACGGGTACGTAAATCTCTCTTTGTTCCCTTTAGAGAAGATAGTGAAACATTTAGTTGGTTTCAAGTTTATATTGAAAAAAGTAAACAAAACATCACAATTAAGCGCATGATTGTCTTTTATGTGTGGTTGATTTAACGAAAATGGCATCCGTTTTGTTGAATTGAAATTTTCCAGTTGTAAAATGCTATATTGTGGTGCCAAAAGACTGTATTTTTAGATGGTATATGTGTAATCAGTTACTCTAGTAGATTGCTTTTCCTTTTTTTCGTTTTAATCTGTTTTAACTTCTGTTGCTCCAAGGCCTGCTGCAGTTGTTGCTTACAGCATATATCTAAATATCATTTCCATAAAACTTGCAGTATGATTCATGGTCTGCGCATTAAAGATGGAAAGGCAACATATGTCTCCCGTTACGTGAAGACATCGCGTCTTAAACAGGAAGAGTTTTTTGGAGGTTCTAAATTTATGAAGGTATGCTGGCAAACTTACTGATGGAGTGTGACTGCAGTTTGGAGATATAATTTAGTAAATAAGAGAATAAAAACGTTGTAAATTTCAGTTAACATTAGAAAAATGCTGTTTGCAGACTCCTTTATATCCTTTTTTTTTTTTTTGATGTTTCTGTAGATTGGAGATCTTAAGGGGATTTTTGGATTACTCATGGTGAACATGCAAATGCTTAGAACAAAACTGAAAGTATTGGATGTTACATATGGTTATGGGACAGGTACGCTTGTTATGTATGCATTTACTGCAAAAATCTTATGTTGTCTTCTGAGCTGAAGAGATCTGCATCTTTGGCAAAATTTTTAGATGCAGTTCCAGAAGCATTTATTGATGTATTGAGTTCGTGCATAATATAATGTTGCATGCGTGCTGGGTTGTAAACCCATATAATTTCTAGACGTTACAAAGCAAAGGCAGGGCTAGTGATTTGAGCATCAGATAATTTAGTCTATTCTTGACACCAATGGATAAAGAATGTCCAAAAAAATGAGTTGAATAGTCTTTATTCATTTCGATACATTTAGGAATTTAGTAATTAGTATATACTTATCCAAATTCATCCTTCAAACTCTTGGTAGATTAGAAAAATGTCCTCCCTTCATTAGATACATCAATTTCATATAAAGATGATTAAAAATTTAAGTATAAGTTAACTAACTAGCTGTCACCCTCTTCCAGGTAATACAGCTCTCATCTATCACCATGGGAAACTTCTAGCACTTTCAGAGGCTGACAAACCATGTAAGACTATCTTCTCTCTGTGCTTTTAGCTTTAAAAATAGATAGAGTGTAATATTTATGTTTCAGAAGCTGCTTCAATATCCGCATTTATGTGTTAATCTGTTATTGCATCACAGAATTACACCTAATGATGCAGCAGTGAGCACTATGAAATTGAGTTTTTTCCTCGGTTTTGCACAAAAAAAAAAAACAATAAATAAATAACTAAATAAAGCAACTCTAATATTATTTGTTCCTTCTTGCCGTGTAATCTTTTTCACCCCAATTTAATTGTGCAGATGCCATCAAAGTTCTGGAAGATGGAGATCTGCAAACACTTGGCTTTCTGGATTATGACAAGAGGCTAAAGCATTCCTTTACTGCCCATCCGAAGGTAGATCCGTACACCGGTAAGGTCATTCTCCTGAAAGAAACCCATATAACTAGTTTCATAAAAGGCTCTCTGATGTATAAGATTTCTACATGCAGGCGAGATGTTTACCTTTGGCTATGCACATGAACCACCATATATCACATACAGAGTAATTTCAAAGGATGGCTTCATGCATGATCCAGTACCCATAACAGTACCAGCCCCCATCATGATGCATGACTTTGCCATTACTGAGAATTATGCAATTTTCATGGATCTTCCTCTCTATTTTAGACCAAAGGTATGATAATTCTTAAAATTTTCACATTGTTTTGCCCTTAATATTAATTTGCCCTTAATATTAATTGCATCTTTCAGCATGAATGTGGAAAATGAAAAACAAAAAACCATGAATAGCTATTTTTAGGAACAATGATAATCCCATGGCCTTCAATCTTTTTTTTCTTTTCTTGGTGGGGTATATATTCAAGAAGTTCCAATTTTCAGGAAATGGTGAAGGAAAGCAAGTTTATTTTCTCATTTGATGAAACCAAAAAAGCTCGTTTTGGTGTACTTCATCGATATGCAAAGAATGAGGCTCAAATTAGATGGTTTGAGCTTCCAAACTGCTTTATATTCCATAATGGTGCGCCAACTTCTTTTCTTATTATTAATGTCTAAATGCCTATATTTTTTGTCCTTCGACTCTTATTCCGTTTTATAGACCAGGTTCACCTAGAAGTTCTTAGTTTATATGCTTGAACTTAATTATGTGGCTTAGGAAATTGGTCATCATGTTGCACCTATTTATATATCTAGAAAACAAGAAAGAAAACTAAATGGATGAGTATGATTCTTCCTTTGATATTCATCAGAAATCTAGAAAATTTCAGCAGTCTTGTATCGTGATTGAATCTGAAAATTCTTAAAGTTCTAATTATTTGATCTCTTTCTTTATGATAATCTGTATATATGTTTGCTATGTTGTTTATAAATCCAATGCTCAAAGTTTGTTCTGTCTTCATGCACTGTGACTGCTTTAATGACCATTTGTTTCTAGCTAATGCTTGGGAGGAGGGAGACGAAGTTGTTCTGATCACCTGTCGCTTAGAGAATCCAGATCTAGACATGGTTAATGGGGCTGTCAAAGAAAAGCTAGAGAATTTCACAAATGAGTTGTATGAGAACTGTGAACAGTTCTTCATTTTGTAAAAGTTTTTTGCACTTCAAAGGCATTTTCTGATTGTTATTTTCATAATCAGGTATGAGATGAGGTTCAACATGAAAACTGGTCTGGCTTCACAGAAGAAATTATCAGCACCTGCTGTTGATTTTCCCAGGGTGAATGAGTGCTACACTGGCAGGTATATAATATATATCTATCGTCGATGCTGGCATTTTGACTGAAGGCTTAAACTTTGGAAATGAAAATTTCATGCTTATTAAACCATTCCTAAGTTCATGGTATTTTTTTCATTTTATTTGGGGTGTTAAATGCATTAAAACTGAAAATCTTGTACTTTCGTGTGAATTCAGGAAACAAAGATACGTGTATGGAACCATTCTGGACAGCATTGCAAAGGTGATAGGAATTGTGAAATTTGATCTGCACGCTGAAGCAGAGGCAGGAAAAACAAAGCTTGAAGTTGGAGGAAACGTAAAAGGCATCTTTGACCTGGGCCCGGGAAGATTTGGTTCGGAGGCTGTTTATGTCCCTCGAGAGCCCGGTACCTCTTCTGAAGAAGATGATGGCTACCTAATATTCTTTTCCCATGATGAGAAGACCGGGTAATTCTTTTCCTTTCTCATGCCACTTACAATTATCATGGTTGAGATTGTGTCCCAAGACCACTATTGGATGACAATTGCCATTGAAGCATTAGCTGACGGTACCATTGTGGAATGCATTATGACAACCAGCCTCTAAAATGAGGATCATCCGTTAGGCTTAATCATAGTTTCGAGGCACCCGTCGTCTCCTTCCTAACCTTGAACATGTGTTGTGTTTAGTTTTGATTTGTATAGTTTACCTTGAAATTTAACCACTCCAATGACATAAACATGCGCAAAACTTATAACTCTCTTGTTTTCAACCATGCAGAAAGTCAGCAGTGATCGTAATCGATGCCAAAACAATGTCAGCGGATCCCGTTGCAGTCGTGGAATTACCGCACAGGGTTCCATACGGGTTCCATGCCTTCTTCGTTACAGAGGTCAGTTCACTAATCAAAATCTTTTCTTTTCTTTCGTACCATTCGTGCTTCCTTTTGCTGTAGTATTTGTGATCTAAAATACATACATGGGATCATTGAACAGGAACAACTTGAAGAACAAGCGAAATTGTGATAAAGAGACATGGCATTTTGAAGAAATACAAGTGTCTGAAGCGGATAAAATGTTGTTGTTTCTTTTGTGTAATAAATATATAACTGGTTATATCATAATCTGTCATATATATATGTAATTATGATAAAATTACTCCATTATTGCAATAATTTTCAAATCGAGAATGTTTACTATTATCAAGTCTCTTCTCTTCTCGTTTGTTTGTTCATTTGGCATGAAGAGGGTTCTCTGAAAATTTTGTTCTTGAAAATACTCTACCACTTCATTAGCCACCAAAACTGCATCAAAAGGCTTCGAATTCCATCATCATAATCATCGTAATATTCTTGGTTGCCTTTCTAGCAAATTTCTCCAGCTTAATTGAACAGTGGAGTCATTGTTGTGTGTCCAATATTAGACTTTCTTACACAAGTAATTTGTCTCATATATCAAATCTTCAACTGTGACAATGCCCCATAATATGAGTTGCTTCTCATCTTTGGTTTTTCTGATTGACATGCCCCATATGAGTTGCCTTTCTAGCAAATTTTCCGGCTTAAGGCGGTGTATTCAATCTAGCGTTTGTTGGAGTTTGATGGATTTCACGGATTTCATATAGAATTTTGTTAGAATTCTCTATAGAGTTTGTTGGATTTTTACATACAATTACATGGAATTGGATAGATTTTTACATGTACTTACATGGCATTGGATAGATTTTTAATGTTTGTTTTGAAAATATATAATAGTTTGAGTCTATCAATCATTAATACATTTATACGAAACTTTTATTTATATTCTTTGAACTATGATTTTCTAGCAAGAAAGTAAAAGAGAAAATGAAAGAAACTTTTCTGAGAAAAGAGAGAAATCTCTAAGAAACAATTTCTAATTTCTTCACACACTAAAAGTATGTACAATCATTATATATATATATATATATATATAAATGCTAAAGCTCCTACCAATGGCCTTTTGCCAATGTGGTTGGACTCTCCCTACTGAGTTTCCACCACCACGGTTTAATATCTTGGTGTTTATATATATATTTATATATTATTTGTTATTCCGGTCTGTGCTAGCAAAGTAAAAAAAAAAAAAAATAATAATGCTAAAGCTCCTGTTAACAGAGTTGTTAATAACAATTCTGTTATAATTGGCTCGTTCTGATTGGTTGTTAGAATAGTTGACATGGCAGCTTACATCACCAATGACATTATAGCTTAACAATTTCTAATTTTCCCCCTCTAACTTTCCCGCCAATATTTGCCAATAACTTAAGATCATATGTGTGCTTCCTCATGGACCAGCCGAAGATGATCAATCAGAAAACAGCTACATGTGGTCTGATTGATCACCATTCATAACATATATTAATCAAATTAATAAATTTTTGATATTATAAAAAGAATAATTGACTTGTAAAATTATTAAGACCGATTTATATTCTGATGAAAGACAAAAAAAAATGTCTATTTAAAAAAAAAGGGTAAATTGCAATGAGGTACCCTCACGTTTTGCCATACCACAACCAAATCGGTTTTTAATCTAAAATTGCAATGAGGTACCCTTGACCCATTTGACCAACCTTGGCTTTAACGGCAAGCTGTACCAGTGGTCTGGATCCGTACCAGTGGTCCATCGACGGTGTCGGTTAACTCCATTGATGGTCAGATATGGAAGATCGGACGGTGCTGAGTTCGTTGGCGTGATCGGTTTCGTTGGATTCACGACGGATAGGCGTAGATCTGGCGACGAAGCTTTGGCGATGGTGATGATGCAAGCGGCGGCGATGATTTCGAACGATGGTTTGACCACCAAAACGACTTCGTTTCGTGACGGTCCTTTTGAGAGATCAAACGGTCGATATTTCCCGCACCTTCTGGTGTAGGTGGTGTCGACTCACTCTCTCCGGTGGTCGGCGATCGGCGAAGGTAATGGTTGAGAGTAACGGCGTAGGTTGGTCAAATGGGTCAAGGGTACCTCATTGCAATTTTAGATTAAAAAACGATTTGGCTGTGGTATAGTAAAACATGAGGGTACTTCGTTGCAATTTACCCTTAAAAAAAAACAGCAATTAATATGAAACTTTTGATTATATTAATCCATCAAAATCACACCTAGATTTATTTTTATTTTTTTAAAAGTCTGAATTGAATACGGCTAGATTTCTACTTAATCTTTACAAATTTAGATTAAATATACACAAATTAAGGACTTTTATCGATATTAAATAGCTGTTTGAAACTAAACCAGCTATATGAAACTAAACCGTTCGATTTACATTTCGATAGACTCTTGATTTGTGTGTTCCAATGATTAATTTCATTTTTTTTAGTAACAAGAGAGAAGATCTTGGTAACCTCTCACACCTACTCTATGAGATTGTGTGTTCGAGTCTAAAATTATGTAATATTTCATAACAAAACAAAACACGAGAGAGAGGATCTTGGTAGATTAAATCGAGCATCTAATACATAAAAAAGTTAAAATAATTTTTTAATATGATATTATTATATAGTTGTGGCTTCTATAAAATAAGACACGTGGCGGTATATTCTTCCACCACCGAGACAACGAGACAAATAAATGGCGGAGGATAAGACGGCGGAGTACGGTAACGGCGCCGGCGACGGAGTAGTTGATGTGAATCCGAAGCCACAGAAAGGCCTGACTTCGAAAGTAATCGACTTCGTGGAGAAGCTGATCGTCAAGTACATGTACGACTCTTCGCAGCCTCATCACTACCTCGCCGGTAACTTCGCTCCGGTTCACGAAACTCCTCCAACTAAGGACCTCCACGTCGTCGGTCATCTTCCGGTAAGTTACCTGCCACTGTATTTCTTTTTGTTAAATCGATTAGTTTGATCGAGCTGAGATACGAAAGCTAAGTATTTTTATGTTTGCAGTAAAATTGGATTGAAATTATAAACAAACAAACGAAAATCTTTTTTTTTACTTTTTTTCTGAGCAATTGTAGTTTGTAGAAGTGAATATGGAATTTTTATTGAAGAAATAAATAATTTTATATTGTTTTTATTGTATTTTATGCAGTTTATTTATTTATTCTATGCTGTGTATTTTAATTTCCATGAATTAAATTTTATTAATATTGTTTTTTTATTACAGTTTTTATAAGTAGGAATCTTATCAGTGACAATGCAAATTTTTATGGTGTTTCAGGAGTGCTTGAATGGTGAGTTTGTCAGGGTTGGTTCCAATCCAAAGTTTGGTCCGGTGGCCGGATTTCACTGGTATGATGTTATAAACAGATATATATATATGTTCATTTTAATTGATTGAGAGGTTGATATATGTGTTTTAATTCTCTTCATCGGTCTTTTTGCAGGTTCGATGGAGACGGGTACGTGAATCTCTCTTTGTTCCCTTTAGATTAGATAGTGAAAAAGTAAAAAAACATCACAATTAAGTGCATGATTGTCTTTTATGTGTGGTTGATTTAACGAAAATGGCGTCTGGTTTGTTGAATTGAAATTTTCCAGTCGTAAAATGCTATATTGTGGTGCCAAAAGACTGTATTTTTAGATGGTATATGTGTAATCAGTTACTCTAGTAGATTGCTTTTCCTTTTTTTTTTTTTCTTTTTTTTTTTTAAATCTGTTTTAACTTCAGCTGCTCAAAGGCCTGCTGCAGTTGTTGCTTACAGCATATATCTAAATATCGTTTCCATAAAACTTGCAGTATGATTCATGGTCTGCGCATTAAAGATGGAAAAGCAACATATGTCTCCCGTTATGTGAAGACATCGCGTCTTAAACAGGAAGAGTTTTTTGGAGGTTCTAAATTTATGAAGGTATGCTGGCAAACTTACTGATGGAGTGTGACTGAAGTTTAGAGATATAATTTAGTAAATAAGAGAATAAGAACGTTTTAAATTTCAGTTAACATTGGAAAAATGCTGTTTGGAGACATTCTTTTATATCCTTTTTTTTTAAATGTTTGTGTAGATTGGAGACCTTAAGGGGATTTTTGGATTACTCATGTTGAACATACAAATGCTTAGAACAAAATTGAAAGTATTGGATGTTACATATGGTTATGGGACAGGTACGTTTGTTATGTATGCATTTACTTCAAAAATCCTGCATCTTTCCAATGCTTTTAGATGCAGTTCCAGAGGCATTTATTGATGTATTTAGTTCGTGCATAATATAGTGTTGCATGCGTGCTGGATTGTAAACCGATATAATCTCTGGACGTTACAAAGCAAAGGCAGGGCTAGTGATTTGAGCAACCGATAATTTGGTCTATTCTTGACACCAATGGATAAAGAATGTCTAAAAAAAATGAGTTGAACAGTCTTTATTCATTTTTATGCATTTAGGCATTTATTAGATAAATAACTAGATAAGTCATCCTTCAAACTCTTGATAGATTAGAAAATGTCTTCCTTTCATTAGATACATCAATTGCATATATAACTGATTAAAAAATTTAGTAGAAGGTAAATAACTAGCTGTCACCCTCTTCCAGGTAATACAGCTCTCATCTATCACCATGGGAAACTTCTAGCACTTTCAGAGGTTGACAAACCATGTAAGGCTATCTTCTCTCGTGTTTTTAGCTTTAAAAATAGACCGAGAGTGTAATATGTATGTGTATCAAAAGCTGCTTCAATATCCACATTTATGTGTTCATCTGTTATTGCATTTTGTTTGTTGCATTATAGAATTACACCTAATGATACAACAGTAAGCGCTATGAAATTGAGTATTTTCCTTGGTTTTGCACAAAAAAAACCCATAAATAAATAACTAAATAAAGCCACTCTAATATAATTTGGTACTTTTTGCTGTGTAATCTTTTTCATCCCAATTTAATTGTGCAGATGCCATCAAAGTTCTGGAAGATGGAGATCTGCAAACGCTTGGCTTGCTGGATTATGACAAGAGACTAAAGCATTCCTTTACTGCTCACCCGAAGGTTGATCCGTACACCGGTAAGGTCATTCTCTTGAAAGAACCCAAGATAACTAGTGTTTCATAAAGGGCCTTCTGATGTATAAGATCTTTACATGCAGGCGAAATGTTTACCTTTGGCTATGCACATGAGCCACCATATATCACATACAGAGTAATTTCAAAGGATGGTTTCATGCATGATCCAGTACCAATAACAGTACCAAACCCCATCATGATGCATGACTTTGCCATTACTGAGAATTATGCAATTTTCATGGATCTTCCTCTCTATTTTAGACCAAAGGTATGATAATTCTTAAAATTTTCACATTGTTTTTCCCTTAATATTCATTGCATCTTTCAGCATGAACGTGGAAAATGAAAAACAAAAAACCATGAATAGCTATTTTTAGGAACAATGATAATCCCATGGCCTTCAATCTTTTTTTTCTTTTCTTGGTGGGGTATATATTCAAGAAGTTCCAATTTTCAGGAAATGGTGAAGGAAAGCAAGTTTATTTTCACATTTGATGAAACCAAAAAAGCTCGTTTTGGTGTACTTCCTCGATATGCAAAGAATGAGGCTCAAATTAGATGGTTTGAGCTTCCAAACTGCTTTATATTCCATAATGGTGCGCCGACTTCTTTTCTTATTATTAATGTCTAAATGCCTATATTTTTTGTCCTTTGACTCTTATTCCGTTTTATAGACCAGGTTCACCTAGAAGTTCTTAGTTTATATGCTTGAACTTAATTATGTGGCTTAGGAAATTGGTCATCATGTTGCACCTATTTATATATCTAGAAAACAAGAAAGAAAACTAAATGGATGAGTATGATTCTTCCTTTGATATTCATCAGAAATCTAGAAAATTTCAGCTGTGGGTTCTTGTTTTTAGTCTTGTATCGTGATTGAATCTGAAAATTCTCTAAGTACTAATTATTTTTCTTTATGGTAATCTGTATTTATGTTTGCTATGTTGTTTATAAATCCAATGCTCAAAGTTTATTCTGTCTTAATGGCTATTTGTTTCTAGCTAATGCTTGGGAGGAGGGAGACGAAGTTGTTCTGATCACCTGTCGCTCAGAGAATCCAGATCTAGACATGGTTAATGGGGCTGTCAAAGAAAAGCTAGAGATCACAAATGAGTTGTACGAGAACTGTGAACAATTCTACATTTTGTACAAGTTTTTTGCACTTCAAAGGTGTTTTCTGATTGTTGGTTTCATAAATCAGGTATGAGATGAGGTTCAACATGGAAACTGGTCTGGCTTCACAGAAGAAATTATCAGCATCTGCTGTTGATTTTCCCAAGGTGAATGATTGCTACACTGGCAGGTATATATCTATCGTCCATGCTGATAATTTGACTGAAGGGTTAAATTTTGGAAATGAAAATGTTGAATTGCATTATTTTCCTTAGTTCATGGTATTTTTGTCATTTTATTTGGGTGTTAAATGAATTAAAACTGAAAATCTTGTACTTTCATGTGAATTTAGGAAACAAAGATACGTGTATGGAACCATTCTGGACAGCATTGCAAAGGTGATAGGAATTGTGAAATTTGATCTGCACTCTGAAGCAGAGGCAGGAAAAACAAAGCTTGAAGTTGGAGGAAACATAAAAGGCATCTTTGAACTGGGCCCGGGAAGATTTGGTTCGGAGGCTGTTTATGTCCCTCGAGAGCCTGGTACCTCTTCTGAAGAAGATGATGGCTACCTAATATTCTTTTCCCATGATGAGAAGACCGGGTATAATTCTCTTCCTTTATCATGCCACTTACGATTATCATGCTTCATTGAAGCATTAGCTGATGATATACCGGTCCACTAAAATGAGGATCATCCGTTAGGCTTAATCATAGTTTCGAGGCAACCGTCTCCTTCCTTACTACTTCCGGTAGAATAACCTTAAACTTGTCTTGTGTTTTGTTTTGATTTGTATAGTCATCCTCACTGATGCAGTAGTTAGTGGCTTTCATTTCCATAGTTTACCTTGAAATTTAACCACTCCAATGACATAAACATGCTCAAAACTTATAACTCTCTTGTTTTCAACCATGCAGAAAGTCAGCAGTGATCGTAATCGATGCAAAAACAATGTCAGCGGATCCCGTTGCTGTCGTGGAATTACCGCACAGGGTTCCATACGGGTTTCATGCCTTCTTCGTAACAGAGGTCAGTTCACAGATCAAAATCTTTTCTTTCCTTTCGTACCATACATGTTTCCTTTGCTGCAGTATTTGTAATCTAAAATACATACATGGGATCATTGAACAGGAACAACTCGAAGAACAAGCGAAATTGTGATAAAGAGATATGGCATTTTGAAGAAATACAAGTGTCTGAAGCAGATAAAATGTTGTTTCTTTTGTATAATAGATATATAACTGATTATATCATAATCTGTCATATATAATATGTAGTTTTGATAAAATTACTCTGTTATTGCAATAATTTTCAGATCAAGTCTCTTCTCTTCTCGTTTGTTTGTTCATTTGACATGAAGAAGGTCCTCTGAAAATTGTTCCACAGTTGATTGAATGTGAGTGTTTCAATGTTTCATCATAAATCCGACTTTCAAATCGATATGGTTTCATACTTCAATTCGACAGCTTCTTCATCAAATCTTCAGGCAGCAAACTTTGTAACCATTCACAAATCTAAACTCAAAAACAAAAAATTTCATAGAAACTTGGAAGATATAAAAATCCCTCAATTATCCATTTGATTATACACGAATTTACCAATACAATTTCGTAGCGACAATTATAAGTATTGAGGATTTGATAACATATGTTTCTCAAAATTTTTTACTTGATTTAGAAACTGAGGAAACCCTTCTCCTTCAAATTTTCAATGCTAGGTAGTATCATTGAAAATGTTTCAGACGAAGATTCCGAAAAATCGACATGATAAAGGGTACTGCTCCACATTAAATAAAAGTTTGGACTAAGAGATTCTTTTGCTGATTTATTTGTTTAATTTTGTAAGATTGAGTGTGTGTAGAGTAGAAATTCCAGTGCTTTTGGCTATTGAATGTTCTACACATTGTAGTCAAGTTTTGTTTTCTAAAACTTCATAAACAGGACTATTAGATGGCAAAATATATAAGGTGACACGATGGTTTCAACTACATATTACAATATAGGGTTAACAGCACCGGTGTTCCTGAATTTACAATATAGGGTCAACTACATATTCCCTGAACTATTATTGAATTTACAAGTTGCCCCCTCATTTTTTTTTTTTCTGGACAATTTACCCTTGAACTCTCTTCATTTGATAAAACAGTTATGTCCATTGCCCCCTAAACGCGTTTGAGAGGGCATCTACAGTCATATTTTGCCAAATGAAGAGAGTTCAAGGAGTAAATTATCCAAAAATAAAAGTGAGGGGGCAACTTGCAAATTTGCTAATAGTTCAAGGGCACCGGTGCTGTTAACCCTACAATATAACATAAGAAAAATTGATGTTCTGATCAACAATTTTCAAGTGCCAGTTTTTCTCCTTCAAGCTTTCAACTTCAACGGGAATATTGGTGATGCCTAATCTTCGCACTCTCTCCTTGGACGCCCGGTAGTTTGGTTCGAAAGCTTTCTCGTCTGTGTAACTGTTACAAATAATATATACGTTCATCGGACTTTTCGTTATATTATCAACAGAACAATTTTGAAGCTATAAGTTGCATTGAATGTTCTATATTATAAAACTATCTCTTACTGCAGTTAAAGACACTTAACCAACATGCAATACCTCGGAAATCTTGAGATACTTACTCTTCGGGAAGTTACCCAGAAGGTATCTGAACAGACAACCGCTTCTTGAATACAGTCACATTACCGAATACCATTTTGTCACCAGAATCTTCTTCTGTCCACGACCCGAACCAACCTCTGCATCAATTAGCATAGACCTTCTCCACCCGAGTGAAAAGTAAAACGGCAGACCATCTTCCAAGTCGGATCTGTTTGAGCGAAAAGCTATACGAAGGAGACTTGGAAGACGGTCGGCCGCTTTACTTCTTCACCGGCTCAAGAAGGTCTCCGCTAATGGTTCCAGAATCAGTAGGACGTGGGCAGGAGAAGATATCGATGAAAAAAATAGCCGATGAAGTGATGAACAATGGGGTACGACATGGTTTTACAGTTCAATTAGAGAGCTTCTTCATCAAATCTTCAAGCAGCAAACTTCGTAAAAATTCACCAATCTAAACTCAAAATCAAAGATTTTCATAAACAACAAAAAAATAAAAAGCTTGGAAGCTTTAAAAATCCCTCAAAAACGCTAGTATCAACCTTGGCATGAAAAAGCATGGATGGTTCCTCAACCTATTTTGAAAAAAACAAAAAAGAGAGCACCAGAAACCACTTCTTCTTTATGCCTATTTTCAGATTACTAAACTTTTCATCATGGGGATGTACAAAATCATCATCAAAACGATCCAAATCACATTACAAATCAAAGGGTTGTTTCAAAAACACTTCTTTTTTCTTGTAAATAAAATGTGTGCAACAGAGAGAGAGGGGGCTAGGGTTTGTGATTGTGAGACATGATAATGAGCGCAGAGCCGTAGTAGTAGAAAAAGAAGGCTTTTTTTCACTGTTTATTGGGCCTGGGCTGTTTGGTTGGCACAAAATTGTTACAGCCCAACCCAACGTGTTAACATTGGCTGCATGGAAAACACCATCACAAGCTTCAACAGCAGAATCAAAAGATCCATCATCCAACAAGTTTGCTTTGAAGATTTCAAGTCTCTCTCTAGCCCCATCAAGTGCAAGTTCCTTAGGATCATCTATGGCATATATACATATATATATATATATAAATAGAAGCAGTAAATTGAATGATTCCAGTGCTTTTGGCTCTTCAATGATCTACATATTGTATTCAAGTTTTATTTTCTAAAACTTCATAAACAGGACACTTAGATGGCAAAATATATAAAGTAACACAATGGTTTCAACTTCCAACTACATGTTACAAGATACGGACCATGAGAAGTACTCCTGAAAACATAAGAAAAATTGATGTTCTGATCAACAGTTTTGAAGTGCCAGCATGACAAATTCAATATTAAGGAGCCTGAATTGCCCAAAGGTGTACCATTTTCAGGCATTGATTAAGTTTTTCTCCTTCAAGCTTTCAACGGTATCCTTCAAACTCACTTCAAGGGGAATATAGGTGATGCCTAGACTTTGCGCTCTCTCCTTGGACACCTGGTAGTTTGGTTCAGAAGCTTTCTCTTCTGTGTATCTGTTACAAATAATATACGCGTTCATGAACTTATTGTTTTGAAACTATAAGTTGAATTGCATGTTCTAGATTAGAAAACCATCTATTACTGAAGTTAAAGACACTTAACCAGCATGCAATGCCTCAGAAACCTTGAGATACTTACTCTTCGGGAAGATTCAAATCAGGGTAAAGTTCATGTAAGATCTTAAAAATCCCGAAACTGTTTGCAACTCGTTCAGCCAGACAGTATCTTCCACATGCTGAGGGATTCTCGAATGCTTGAATATGTGCATTCGCCACATCTCTAACGTCAACCCATCTATAAGTCTTACAAGGTATCTTCACTCCTGCATCAAACAGACCACCATTGCTTGTTGCATCACAAAACAATTTGCATATTTAAGATTATATATGTTCACATTATATATAGAGATGAACAATATCCTCGCTGCTGGTTGATCGAAAGTACGTACCTTTTACAAGGTTCAGAACAGGCATCACACTTGAGCTCGAGTCAAGTGTCGGCTGTGACTGTAAGAGAGGACCAATCACCATACCGGGATTTATAGCAACCATATCGATTCTGTTCTCTTCCGAAAACTTCCAAGCAGCCTCCTCAGCTAAGGTCTTCCCAAGCATATACCAAAGCTGATAAAGACCAAATATTTAGTGAATCAAAGCTGTTAATACACGCAAACAATGAAATTTTAAGTGAACAATGAGGCACATCTACACACCTTTAATTTCTCACAAAAAGCTGGATCAGAAAACCAAGTTTCATCAACCGTAACATCAGGAGAAAGAGGTTTTCCGTTGAATGAAACTGCTGCCATAGAAGATGTTACAATGACCCTTCTGATGGATGGAACTTTAGCACATGATCTAAGAACGTTAAGGGTTCCTTTCAATGCAGGGTCAACTATATCTGCCTGAAAATGCAAGAAAAACCATGGAATTGACTCTCACATAAACAGCGCTATATATGAAACTGTTCAAAGGAAAATTACACTACATAAATATCACATAGCAGCTATTATACAGACAAAGCAGGAGTAAAATGAAACGATTGTTGATCAAATTACGTGTTCACGTAAATTCAGGTTCAATTATATTGCACAAATTTGAAACGAAGTAATGAAATTGGCTAACAAGAACATATAAAGTGATAGAGAGAATCATGGAGCCAAATCATCTGAATAATACTTGATTAATGTTGATTTTAAATTGATAAGAGAAAACTAGTAATACCTGAGGGTCATTGGAGGATAGAAGACAAGGGGAGGCTGTGTGGAAAACACCATCACAACCGTCAACAGCAGAATCAAAAGATCCTTCATCCAACAAGCTTGCTTTGAAAATTTGAAGTCTTTCTTTAGCCCCATCAAATGCAAGTAAATGTTCTGTCTTCTTGGGATTATCTAGAGGCATACACACAAATTGAACTCATAATCAATAGAAAAATTCAATACCATAAATTTGGAATCATAGAACATGAAGAGATATAGCTTTAAATCTTATAGTTAACAAATATAGAGGGAAAAAAAAAAAAAACACTGACTTGGGTCACGAACGGTGGCTTTGACAGTGTAACCAAGTTGGAGTAATTGCTTGACCAGCCATGAAGCTATGTAACCTGAAGCTCCTGTTACACACACCACCTTCCCTTCTCCACTCATTCTCTCTCTCTCTCTCTGTGAATTTCTCAGAGGAAAAGTTAAGTGAAGAGTGAAGACTTGACCCACTTAAGTTTAACATGTGATGTACGGTCTGGGTTGTTTTAGGTGGAGACTTAACACATGACAACACAAAGAGAAGTACTTCAGCAATGTCCAGTTGTCAAGCTTGTATGTCAGCAATCTAACAGTCTTAAGAAAAAAAACAAAACAAAAAACAAAATTTTTCATATAAATAAGCCCAATAAAATGGTTTTTACTTTCCTCCATAAGTTTTACAACTTTAAAAGTTGAAACATTTTGAAAAACTCATCAAAACAATCTAATGGGTTTAAAAAATGAAAACCAAGCTTGTGTTATCTGTCGTTATCGTAACTGGTGAACTGTTCTAGTTTCTTGAAGATTTACAGCGGAACAGAATGTGAGATAAATTGTGAATATCTTTTATCGGCTGTTCTAGACATGAACTGGATTCATGGATCATAAATAATCGACAACACACAAATGAAACACGTTATCGACAAAACCTGTCATCGTTTCTCTATCTAGTTTTCTCAGTAACCAAGCAAAATACTCTTTGACTCCCAAAAAAAATTAGTAGCTCGTATAGTAATCGAAGCTAACATATTCATTCCTTAGCTAACCTTCATTGAAAATAAATAAACTTCAACTGAAATTTAAACTTATTCAGTTTAAATTTTGTTTTCAAATTCTGGGAACTCAATTTCTGCTAATAAAAATACATGTCAAGTCGAAACCGACGATCGCTTACCTCTTGCATCCCAGGAAGTGAAAAAGAAAACTTTTTTAGGGTTTTTCTTTTTTTGGTTGAGAGAGAGAATGAGTGTAGATAGGAGCACCTGACTCGACCGGAGAATTGAGTGTCGATCGAATGTCGGTCTACAAACGATGGGGTGTAAATAGAAATATGGACTTTGGCTGCACGTTTTAATCACGTGAGTGAGCAAGAAGCAAGTTAAAAAAATTTGGAAGCTATATAAATCCCTCAAAAACGCCGTGTATCAATCTTGGCATGAAAAAGCATGGTTGGTTTGGTTCTTCAACCTTCTTTGAAAAACAAAAAAGGGAGCACCAGAAACCAGTTCTTCTTCAAGCACATTTTCAGATTACTAAACTTTTCATCATGGGGATGTATACAAAATCATCATCAAAACGATCCAAATCACATTACAAATAAAAGGGTTGTTTCAAAAACGCTTCTTTTTTCATGCAAATAAAAATGTCTGCAACACACACACACACACAGAGAATGAGAGAAGGGTAGGGTTTGTGATTGTGGGAGATGAATGGCTTTTTTCACAGTTGTTTTTTTTCTTTTTTTTTAACCAAGTAGGTATTAGACTAATAACACATGTTTTCATCTACTTAAAACTAACAAAAACAAAACATCAGTTTCAACTACCACAAAATGCTCAAAGAGAGAGAATGGGAGACCAACCCCCAACCTTTTGACATTATTAAAACTTGGTTGCAAACAACAGAAGTCTCTTCACACTTTTTTCCAGAATATTCAAATGTTTTATGGTTTTAATAAAAAAAAAAACCTCCACATCAAAACTAAAACTCTACTTGATAGATACATACATATAGCCTATAGCTATTCTTTTTTACAAATGAGGTTGAAACGAATGGAAGAGTGAAGGTTGACATGATTTCCATGCACATACATATATATTATTCTCCTTCCTCATCTGAACCCCAGCAAAGACAGGTTTTCAAAGCCAAGAATGATTTGCCTGAGGACCGCCACGTTAGTGAGCATATCCCCGACCCCCAAGTTTGAAGGGGAAACCATCTCCTGCTTTGCCTGTTCAAGAGAATATTCTGGTCAGAAACACATACTCGTAAATATATGGGTGTGGGTGTGTGTATGCACGAGTCAAGAGTTGAAAAAACCATACCGGCATAGCAATGCTGGAGAGTCCCCTTCACATCAAGGAGGAATTTCACTTCACGGGAAGGGCCCCTCGTGGCGCCCCATTCCCCTGCATGCTTTCCCTCGGCTGACCTAACAAGTCCCCCTTCATGCCATCAGTAGATGATGAATTATACATTGATAACAGACCATGGCCATTGCTGTTGCCATTGGAGGAAGACTGTGCTCTATGCATGTTCCCAACCACCAATCGTACTTGCTGGTCAAGGGAAGAATGCGAATTTCCAGTACCGTTGTTGGTTATGCATTCAGAACCAGATAGGCTGGCAGACTCTGTTGAAAGGTGTAAACCAGTATTCATGCTCTCTCCCGAAGTGGGATTTGCACCATTATTATCCGTCTTCTTTGTATTAAGAAAGCGGCCTCCACAACCTCTGGCCCTCCTCATGGCATGTTGGTGTCTAGACTCATGAAGATAAGGCTGCAGAGAATGCACCTGACCTTGCTTAAATTCTTTTATACGAAAATGTTATTCATTCCAAAGGATGAAAAGGTTATAAATACAAATTCTACCTTTCTAACTTTTATCGCTTTCTTTTCGAGCTCAGCCTTAGCACGTGACTGCCTGCGTCTCAGAATACCATGATATTGCTTTGCATTTACATAAACGGGCTCCTCTTCCATTTCAAGGGGTAAAGGCATTCTAGCATGATGCATTCCATATAGATGAGGAGGTATCTGACACCAAACAGAAAATTAGTAGAAGATTTTCTAGTCTCAAAACAAGAATTTGAAGGAACTCCCAACCCTAAGTTGAATGATCCTCCTTGTATGGTAGAAGATATACTAACACACAGCAAAGAATCCGGAACCTAAGCAGTATAAAAGCACGATCTCCCTCCCAAATGTTCCTAAACTAATTTTGCATATGTATATTTACCAAGGATATACCACAACAGTGCTTCATTAATACAACTAAATGAAATTGTATTCAAGGATCCATACAAAAGCATTTGACAACAAAAAACAAGGTTCTAACAGTGGTAGACCTTCACTTGAATTACTAATTAATTATCGCATAAGTTACAACTCAAAAGAGCAGCGGGGCAGTGATCAACACAATCAGATTAAGAAGTTGCTTCTCTGTCAAAGATTTGTAATAATTTGTATAGATGCTGATTTGTAAAAGAGCAGCGGGGCAGTGATCAACACAATCAGATTAGCAGAGGCTTTTCAAATTTACTATAGATGCTGATCGTTATGCTTAAAACTGAAGCAAATAGAAGACCACAACAGAAATAACACAGGAATAATTCATTTTTAACCCATATAATCTAATATACATTCAGATACAATTTGTAGTTCAATTATAAATTAATGCGCACAAAAGACGTTATCCTATTCCAACTACCATGGAAATGAACACATAGTATTTCAACTACTTTATTCTTTTTCAAACATTTAACATATACAAAAGGTCAAAGATTGCATACCATAGGTTGTGGCCCATATGGAGTCAATACTCCACCATACTGTGGATCCGAATATGGATATGATGTCAAAACCTGAAAATTTTACTCAGCTTATAATCATCACTGTTACACTGCAACAAATATGGCAAAGTCCTAGAGACTTGTCTAGATGCACAGCAGAAAGTACTCACAACTATATGCTTGTGTGTGTGTGTGTGTGTGTGTTTGTGGGAAGAGAGTGAGATGTCTTACAATAGAGTGACCAACAAGCTCCATTGGGGAATTTGGTTCAAGGTGTTCACCCATAGTAAGGGGGGTTGAGGATGGAATATGCTTGAGATGTCCGTGTTCTGGTCCACGACTCCCATCTGCTCCAGCAAAAGATTAAGATTTCCATCAATATTACTCTATCAGTGATACTAACAAGAAAAAGTTACTTTCACAAATTGGTAGAATACTACGACAATATTAGTATATTACACTGTACGTAATGCAACTATTACCTTGTGAATGGGTAGCTTCATTTGAGACAGAACCATTTGGTTGTTCCCTTGATGTTTTCGAAGCAGTGTCACCCAAGGAGCCACCAGCCCCAGATCCATGCCACCAAGGCTGGGGATAGATGGGCGATTGCAACACGTTATGAGCACCATGGTCTAATTGCCGAGCTTCATCAGGTTTTGCCGGCATTATTCACAACCTAATCCTCAAAGAATGTCAATAGCCTAATCCCCAAACAAATTGACCCAAAAGAAAATTGGGAGCTATAGAGAAAGCAGATCAAAACAGCTTGTTAGCTAGCCATCGCATTGTAGATAGATATTGCTATAAAATAAGATACGGAACAAAACCTTCAAACAAAAGACTTTTGTCGAACTTTTTACTAAGAAGGAAAACAATAATTTAAGTGCACATGACTATGGAAACAAAGCTTAACAATCCCTCCACCTACGCATGATATCCAAAACAAATATGTTTTAAACTTACAAGATTAAATATTCTAAAGGTCAAAGGCGACAGAGTGCAAGATTTAGTGTCCCAAGTACCGCAAGTTTAGACAATAAAATTCAACAAAAGAGGAATAAAAATAATTAAAAGAATACAATTGACATGCAAAGCTACAAAAATGTCCATTTTTTTCTTAGTGTCAACTTCAATATCCAGTTACATAAAAAGAAACCGATACAAAAAATTCAATCTCCACTTACATAAAACCTCCTGCGAAACTGAGCTCTAAAAAGCAGAAATCTAAACCGAAAAAGTACCATTGAATTTGCTCATAAAAGGTAAACAAAAACAACCAAAAACATAAAAATAAAAACTTTGCATGATTCGAGAACAAAAAACACAAAACCCCGCCTCAACTAAACTTAAAACAAGCTACTTTGTCCAAATTAAGCAAAAATTATCATCTGGGTATTGTTAATTCCACTCCAGAATCTACTATATCCACCCTTCTCACTTCAAACCCCCAAAAGTCCAAAGCTTCAAAATTTTCTTGTCTCCCAACTTTTTCAGCTACCAAACACAAAACCCTTGTGATAGAATTCAAAAAAAAAAAAAAAAAAAAAAAAAAACATGATCACAAGTCCAGCAAAGAATCTGAATTTGAATTCGAATCTAAAATTCACAAAGCAAGAGAACGAGAGAAAGAGAGACTTACAGTGGGATGCGAAGCAGAGAAAATAAACGTCAAACGTTAGACGAAAGTCATCGAGTTTGATTCATTTTCCGTTTCTCTCTGCAACCTTAAAGAGAGACACAGACACAGTGACATTTCTGATGGAGAGACAGAATTTATATCAGAGAAATTATTTTATTATTTTATTTTATTTTGTTGAGAGAAATAAATAAGCAATAACAATGTTTTTGTTTTTTTCTATTTTTTGTCAAGTTTTTTTTAATTTTTATAGCCCACCAAGCGAAGGTCATTTTCTGTGTCTATACTCTATACTAGGAAAAAAAAATTGTTAAATTATAGAATGTAATATGAGATGACCAAATTGACCTTAGAAATTAATTGATTTCTTTCTATAGATAAATTGTAGATACTTGAATTCTACATCATTTTCAAGTTATTAAACATTATATTATATTCCAAAAAATGATGGAACTGTGGAAGATATTATTATAGTAATAAGATATAAATTAGAACACAAAAAGAAATAATTAATTAAAGTGTTTTAAACTTTATTTTTGTTATCTTCAAATATGGTTTAAAATTAACTTTTGATAATGGTTGGTGAAAAATATATAAGAATATTTTGAAAAATTAGGTATTATAACTTTTTTCTTAAGATAAAAGGTTTAATCTTATCGGTATTTGATATGTAATTTTTCAAAGTACATGTTTACCTAAAATTACTTTTTACTTTAAAAAAATAAAATAAAATAAAGTATTCTAAAAAGCACACGTAAAGTTCTAAAAATATATTTAATAAATACTTTTTTTTTTCTCGTTATTGAAATCTAACTTATAATATAACTACATAGTACATGGCCTTGTTTTGTACTACATGCAAAGTATGATTGATTGTATTATGATAGGAAAAAATAAAAAAATTTAAGCACTTTTCTTCCTATAGTTGTGGAGTGTTTTTAAAAAATGCTTTTGGGAAAATTGCTTGTACAACAATCAAGATTATTAACAAGTAAAACCATCATATAACCTTGGTTGATGAGTAACTATCATGACCCCATTTCAATAAAGAAAACAAGTACAACATTTATTTGTCATCTTTAATATATATATATATATATATATATATATATATATATATATATATATATATTGCTTGCAAATCCAATGTTAACTCACTCCTCCATTCCCTTCACCAAATCACTTCCCCAACCATTAAAAAATAAAAAAATAAAAAAATAAAAAATATTTTCTATCATGATTTTAACACGTGTTTTATAAGTACTAAATATTAAAAACATTATAAAATAGATAGATTTGCAATTGGATATAAAATTTAAGTTCAAATACGATTTTTAACAGTTTATCAAACCATATTAGAAGAATATAGCTATATTTAATTATGAGAAAATTTGAATATATATATATATATATATATATATTAAGATATTAAAATTTAATAAATAGCTAGTAACTAGCCTATAACCATAGATATAATAACATGATACTATTTTTAAGTGTGATCAGAAATATATATTATAAATTTGTAACAAATAATTCAACTTGTATGCTTAAATGAATATTAATCAAGTATGTTTGCGTTACAAAATTACTAGAATATGTCATATATATATTCTCATATTACTTTATTGTTAATATGAATAAAGAGATTGAAAATAAGTAATTAAAAATTATTATTATTTTTAATCCTTGTCAACATATAAATCATATATATATACATATATAAACAATTCACGTTCTAAAAATTATAAGTACTAAATATTAAAAATATAAATGCATACATAGTTAATATGTAGTTAAGATGAATATATATATTTTTTAATATTTTTCAAGTCTTTCATTTTCTCGTATTATGATATTAAAATCTAACTACCATATAACTATAGATATAATAACATGACCCTAGTCATAATGTGTGATCAAAAATTTGAATTTGTAATAAATAATTCAATTTATATGCTTAGATGAATATTAAATCAAACATGTTTCCATTACAAAATTACTAGAATATGTCTGCTTTTGATGTGAGACAAGTAGACAGGAAGTTGAGCCTTGGCGAAGGACTGGATCTGCCTTAGAGAAGGTTGATGATCGGGTGGCAACGTGGCCAAGAGTTCTGGTGGGAATGAGTAATCAAGTATGGCTGGTGAGGATGACGAGGGACCAGCATGAGATGATGAGGGACCAGCAGGAGAAGTCATGAAGATAAGAGGATAATGACCTATGGGTGTAATGAGATGGGTGAGTGGAGGTCTTCTAATTTTTATTGGAAGAATTGAAGGGTAGGAAAAGTAAACAAAAGAAGAAACAGGGGCAATTTGGGAATGAGATTTCAGACACAGACAAGGTGGACCGTGGACCTAGTGTGAAATTAAATAATTTTTTGATTTCTTTTAACAAAAAAAAAATAATATATATATATATATAACTTAAAAGGAAAAAAAATAATTTAAATGAAAGGTTTGGTGTTCGTGGAGACGCCAGCGCTGACACATGTGCCGGACCCACGACGTGGCAGGATCACAACGAAACAGGTGGGCCCCAGGACTTTGCGAGCTTGACACGTCGTTAGTGCTATTCTTTGAGGGAGTCAACTTTTCGAGGTTAGTTGGCGCAGTAACGGTGTGATTACGCAAACTACTCTCCGTCTGATTACGTTGTCCGTGTCCTCATCCTAGGTAGCAACCCAAATCACGGCTACAGAGATTGAAAATAAGTATTTACAAATTATTATTATTATTATTAATCCTTGTAAACATATAAATCATATATATGGGTTTAGCAAATTTTTTTTTTTTTTTTTTTTTTAAAGAAGTATTACAAGAGTTATTACAATAGCACTGTCGAGACCTGCTGATATCAAACAATATATGTACGGCCCGGATATCTACCCTCATAATGAGAGATAATTACTCTAACAATTCGGGAAGAAATCTCCCTACACATGCTTGTAAAATGCTCATAGTGAGATTTGAACCCCTCACCACATATGTGGAACGGAGGTGCACTATCAGCTCTGCTAAGATGTGATGTGCTATGGCCTATGGGTTTAACACTTTAGCTACACGTTTTTATGTATTTTCAAAGAAGAAATATTAATGTTTCGTTCCATCAAAAAAAAAAAAAACAAACAAATAACAAATAAATGATTGTTTATTTTCTTCGATTATTATTATTTTAAGATTCATTTAATTCACGATATAAAATTAATAAATTTATCAATTTAAATTCAACATTCATGGGTCAATTTGCTTGTGATACAAGAATAAACAATGGATATCAAACCAACCACCTTAGATCAAAAGTAAATAAATAATTGAATGTTGAAATAAAAATAAAATCAAATATCAAACTTAAGTCTAACATCGGTATGTTTCTTCTAATTTATAATCAAATATATGTCAAAATTAGACTAAATTATCCACTACAAGCATGGTCGGATAAACAACTCGTTACAAAAGAGAGGTTTCCTTTTTTTTATGAATTTATAAATAATTATAAAATTCGTATCCCTATTAGTCTATCACGAATACCAACATGGAGATTTTATCGACTAAAAAATGCTTGCAAGATAAAATAATGGTGTAGTTGATGGTTAAAAGAAAATATCAAAGGATGCAAATGCAATATAGACTTATTCAACATGAATTCGTATGAACCCAATTTTTCTTTCTTTTTGACCTAATCGAGTGAAAAAAAATTGCATAAAATAAAGTGAAGTGTGAGGTTAATTAACGTGTAATTAGTGTAAAAAAAAAAAATACAAAAGAAAAGCAATCTATATCAAAGTAGGTGTCCGTATCGAGTCACGTGTGGACAGACTTGGTATCTCGAGCCACCAAGAAGAGACACGTGGAAGCAAAGAGAGCCTCTATACACACAGCTCAGTCCAGCAAGGCGGCTGGCTCACGGCTGCCTGTCGCTACAAAAAACATTGCATGGTGTTGACTCAGAGGCCACACCTGACAAAAAACTTGGATCAAATTACAATGTCTCTCTTAAATTCAATGAATGGTATTCAAATTCATATATACATGCACATTCAATTCATACAATTGAGTCAACGGTGAAGATGAAAACTACAACTATAATGACTGTAATGGCAGTGCGCCACGGTGCCGCTCGCATTATGACATGAACGGAAGGTATACATATACTAGTCCCGGAAACATTCCGCACATCACATTACGTGACTTATCACTTATATATGACATGAACGGAAGGTATACATATACTAGTCCCGGAAACATTCCCTCGAGAAATTCATCGAAGCTGTCGTTGTCGTTGAACAGAAGGTATATGTGTACGAGTCACGGAAACATTCCCTCGAGAAATTCATCGAAGCTGTCGTTGTCTTTATCAACATTATGAGTGGCAGCTGAGCTTGAAGCTTTTTTTCCTGCACAAACACATTTTAGAAACACAAACTCAATCGTTGATGATCAAAACATGAGACAAAATACAATTATTTGAATTAAAGTAGTACTCCAGCAATATCCATACAAACAATAGGAGCTTATATAGCTACTACGTTGATACACTAGTAGTCACTTCATGTCAATGATTAATCCGGTGCAGTATCAGTTTCCGATGACCAAACCAGACTTTCTCATCGTGTCCTCATTTAAGTACGAATTTTTCCACTACTAATTTTTATCAACATTGTCATTCTGATGCATGTGTAATAAGTACGATAATAACAAATGACCTTGTTCCGAAGATAATATCAACAAACTAGAAATTCAGAATTTGAACAGATGGAGGAGTGATGAAAAATGTACTTTTAAAAGAGAAGTAAAATTGCAAGTTATTATTTCAAAAGTAAACAAGAACTAACAGCATCAGATTCAGACTCCAAACCTTTTGTTTTCTCTTGGCTGCCCCTATACACCTTGTCTCTATCATTGTCATCACCGGATCCATCCCTGAAAGTAGAACAGGATGTCAGCTATCGAACAGCAAAAATTATCGAGAAAAATTCCGAACGCAGCTACGCAAGTCAGCACCTATTTCTTCTGAGGACTTCCTTTTCTATTCTTTCCGATGAACCTTTTCTCCTATCATATTCCTCGTCAGATGGAGTGCCATCGTCATCACTCCATGATTGTTCCCTGAAAGAAGTTTGAGTCAGCTCCTGAACAGCAGAAAATATTAAGGGATTTGTACTTCAAACGGTGGATAACAGTTCCCAAATGAAAAGCTCTCGAATTAAGTTGACACCTCTTCCTTTTGTGATCTCCTTTCTGTTTCCGTCCTGAACTTATTCTCCTCTCTTTGCCCTCCCCATAATCCTCATCTGAATCTTGGTCACTTCTTGAATGATCCCTGAAACAGACCGTCGATCAGCTACTAAAACAGCAAAAACAATTTCGGCACCTGCAATTCAATCGATAGAGATAGAAAAAGTTTCAAAATGACTCAGCACTCAAATTAGCACCTCATCCTTTTATAATAGTCTTCCTTCTCTCTACTTTCTAGTAGCTCCTTCTCTTTCCGTCTTTTGTAATGAAGCTTCTCAGCACATCTATTGAAATGGTCAACAAAAAGAAAAATGCAATTAGAAGGACATCAAAGTTCAAATTCAATATATTAAACCAGCACATTCTTGGTAAAAACTCCACTCACCTCTCACAAGTTACTAATTTCACAAGTGCTTGTTTGTTTTCTCCAGCTTCAACATAAGAAAAGTTCACCTGGAAATATATTGCCCACATGAGCAGTTAAGGAATTGTTGAACGATAAAGGTACTAAAAGATACAAACTTCTTATATCATCCACTACGGGATTTACATTAAAGAAAAACGCTGATAATCATTTGATACCCTATAAAATTTTAATAGAGGAAAGGTCAGCCTAGATTTCAATCACTGATCATAGTGCAACACTTGCCTCATAACTTGCTAAGCCATTTTTTTCATCGCATTGTTTGCTACCACATATGAACTGCCCTGACAGGAAAAGATAATAAGTTAATTTTAAACTCTCAATAGCATTTGAAAAAATAAAATATTCGTTAAAGACAATTAAGGAAAAAGATGGATAAATCAGAATACCAGATATTACAGCAATTGGAGAAACCAGTAAAGCAGGGTTAACTACAAGTTTTCCTAAATGCTATTGACGTGTTTACATACATCCTAACATCCCTTTTCTTTTCTTAAGGTAGAGCATTAAAATACATATATATATATATATTATATATTTCTCCCTTTGCTCGTAGGCATATCCATTGCCACAGCAGGAAGAAATGTAAAGGAACTGACATCTTACACATTTAAATGCCCAAATTGACTCCAATACGTTCTACCAATACCCCCATAGTTAGTAACTCCTTGGCGATGTATACTTCTAAGTTCTAACACATGGTCAAGAAGAGAATGGTGCCTAAATAGATATGATGTACATCAATAGTAATCAGACTAATTTAATCAGATGACATGGAAATTAGAAGAGCCATGACACAGCAAGGAAAATTAAGCATTCACTAAACAATTTGCAAAAACAAGATGAGAAAGAATGTAAGAGTAAGATGAACAGAGTCTCAAATCTACACAAATACATAATCAAAAAAAATAATACAGAACAAATATTTACTTGATTATATTCTGAAGTTACATATAATCCAATGAAGTCACTATGAGATCAAAAAAATCTTAACCCAAATAATTAATAAATGGTCTAATATTACCTTTTCCGGACATGACTTCCTTCTCTGTTCTCCATCTCAGACCAATCTACAAGTGAAAATGTAAAAAAGAGATCCCTTAAAATGTGATGCATAAAACTACAATAGAAGACACGATACAGAATAAACAGAAGATTCAGAATTTCGCTTCAGATATCCCTCAGAAACCAAACTAGTCTATTGTATCGCCAGCATCAGAGTTTAAGGTTCAAGCTGAAATAGAGACATTACATACCTTGCCACTCTTGTAATGTGACATGTCAGCTATGCAGTATCTTGAATAAGTTTAAGGCAATAAACAAGGAACAATAAAGATTTCATATATTCAATATTCAAATGCTTTACAAAGTTGGTTGTGAATATGCTAACAGAAATAACCAAATCAGTAATGACTAATGACAATGAATTGTAAGGCAAATTAAAAATGGCACTGATCAATTTAAATCTATATGGGTAAGAAGTCAGATCAATCCAGTAAAAATACAGTTCAAAGGCAAATGAAAAATAAACAAAACATAATTTCTAAAACTCATGAGTCATGACAAGTGTATTAAAAAGAACATGCAATTACTATAATTTTCATCTCTTCCTAGTTTCTACATATTAATAACTTAGGTCTGTAAACAGCATCTATTTGCGAAGGATACTCTTTGAAAAGCTTGTCATAATAACGCTTCACTAGCCTTTGCTCCCAAGATGAATCTTTGTCATCTTCCTCGGAACGTATGAACCTTAAAGATAATTATAAATAAATAAATAAAGGTAAGCTCGGATTAGGAAAGCAAACTTTACAAAAATATTGAGTACATAGAAAAGTAGAACACACAAACTATATTAAGAAGTTTCCCATAATTAATATCATTTTCCCCTTTAACTAGAAATATAGAGAACCCCTGCTCTTTGATCAGATATTTTGAAACTGCCAGAAATGAGACGACACATGTATAAGGTAATTATACAAAAGAAAACTGAATTGAAAAATACAATGCAGAGAAAATTCATCCATCAGATAAAATGTACCAGACAAGTAGCTAATGAGCATGTACAACAACTCATGGAATTGTACTTATATAAACATACCGATATCCTTCTCTTAGAGTATCTAGATCAGTTTTAACAGGCAACTTTGTGTTTGTAGATTTTTCTTTCCTGTAGATGGCAACTGCAACCAAAAAAAAAAAAAAAAGGAATTTATAAAAGAACTTCTATAACTACAAAAGAATATGTTGCGTTCTTTGATGTTAACTAAAGCTTAAATAAAATCTTAGCAAAACACTCATATCCTTTCCATTTCTACTTAAAAAAAGTACAAGGCAATCAAAATTTCTCACACAACAAGACCACAGAGTATGTAAACAGTGTATCCAGAAATTTTTCCAACAGAATATTAAAAGTATTTGGGCAGATGGCCCCAGAGACAATTCCAAGGTCATCAACCCTCGGAACTCATAAAGTTAACCTATCTTACCTTCAAAACATGCCTTTGGTCACCAAAACCACACCCAAGGAAAAACAAAAATGACTACCAAATCATTTTTCAGGGAAAACAAAATTGAAAATCCTAAAAATCAAACCAAGACTCCATATATTTCTAAAACATCACATTTTGCTCACTCAGACGACTATATTGCTGCACATAAACGATGACAGCAATACTTTCATCAGTTCATGGATAATGAAATTAAAATGTATGGATGACTGTAGCCTCCTTTCCTTCCTTGACGGAGGAGATTGTTCGCCAACCACTTGATTTTGGGACACCAAGTATCAGCAAATAAAACACTCACTATTTGCCCCATCCTTCGTGTCCCATTTTTATCAGCTAAAAAAAAACGAAATCAAATGCACACAAAAATCATCCCAAATACAAGTCAAATTGCACATGTCCCCTCCAATACCACACTTTGGTCACTCAAACGGCTATGTTAGTGCACATTAATAAACTACACCAACAATACTTTCGTGGATAATGAAAATAAAATGTATGGATGACTGTAGCCTCCTTTCCTTCCTTGACGGAGGAGATTGTTCGTCAACCATTCGATTTCAGGACACCAAGTATCAGCAAATAAATCACTCAATATTTGCACCATCCTTCATGTTCCATCTTATCAACTACGGAAAAAAATGAAATCAAATGCACACAAAATCATCCTAAATATACATCTCACATTGCAACATGTCCTCTTCAAGCATACAATACGTTAGTGTGTGTGTGTGTGTGCATGTATATATAAAAATAAAATTCAAAATTTCTAACTTTTTAGGACATCAAGAAGAATATCACGAGTCTACAAAAAAAACATCAAGAGCTGAAACAGATAGATTGTTGTAGCTAGCTCACCGTAATCGTTCAAGAACTTCTTGTGACGATCGTAGGCATTGAGTCCTCGAATGTGAGCTTGGTACTGCCTGTGTAAACAATCAAATTCAAAATTATCTACAAATCCAAAAAAACAAAACAACAAATTTGAACACAGAAATGAAACAAACAAAATCAAAACATTACTGTTTTCTCTCTTCTCTATCGAAGATTCTGGATTTGATAGAGCTAAAAGAGGCCATAGCTGCTCTTCGGCTTCGATCGATCGAACGAACCGCTCTGCTGCAGAGCGCTCTCTCTCTCTCTCTCTCTCGCGCCGCACCAGTGTTTCGCGAAAAAGCTCGAAACTTTTTTCACCGCCAGATAAAAGGTTTTATCTTTTTTTACTTTTTACTGATTGGTTGGTGAAGTGTAAATTAAAATATTAACAAAACATGTGTTAAAATTTAAACCTCGTTGAATCTCATCGAGTCATCGTCGGTCGGATAATATTATTGCCTTATTGGTGTATAATAAAACAAATATCAATAAATAAATAAACAAATATCTTGTGAAGAATTTTTTTAATTAATCAATTGCTGTATATAATAGGGACACCGACATCTACTTTGCTAACAACCCTTTTTTGAATTAGTATTATTATTGATATGACTATTATTATCAATATAATTAGTGTAATTGAGAGATTTACATAAACGATCAAAATGATATGATTTGATTGATAATATATTTTATTAAATATTGATCTAGACATTTCACTATGTTGAATGTTTTTGTTTTTGTACTATCAAGAAAGAGAATGACAACTATTTTTATAATATGTTATTATTTATATTAGAACATACTTGATTCGATAATTAAAACTAAAATTATGTAATTGGTTGAAATATATAAGTCATTTATGCCGCATGCACGTTTAATAATTGAAAATAAAAATTAAAAGAAACTAAGAAAGCCAAGTTTATTAAAAAATCAATTTAGTAATAATTGAAAAGAGTATAAAGAAAAGTGGGGTTAGCTTAGGTGAAAAGAAGAATTAAGTTTATACATTTGTGTGTTATACATCTAAATTGATTTTCAATAGTTTTTAATAAATACTGTTATCATAAATCACAAATTAAGTATCATTTTCTGACTATGATTCTGGGATTTGGATTCTCTTCTTACCTTATATTTTTTATGATATTACATAATCTCATGACACATGTTAAGATGTGATTGGTTTTCACAGCTACTTTATCAGCAACCAATCACATACTTTAAAAAAATCTGGAAAAAGATGAAATAAAGAGAGGATCCAAAACATGCTTCCATATCAATAAAGTTTTAGATTTTAGTAGGATTGTTTTTTGGTCGTATTGATTTTCTCCATTCTCAAATTATAATAATTTTAATAAAATTTTATATATTTTAAAACGGTTTCTCTAATCATAGACACAATTATTATTTACACTACCTAAAAAAATTATGAAAAAATAACTCAAATAATATATATATAGTCTTTCTATTATCAGTTCGAACTGATAAAAGTTATATCAGTTATTTGTATGTGGGCCACTGGATTTAAATACTTTGACTGACATGTGCATACAGTCAAGTCAAAGTATTTAAATCCAGTGGTCCACATGTAACTTTTGTTAGTTCGAAGTTCGAACTTCGAACTGATAATAGAATTTCTGTATATATATATATATATAAAGGCGGAATTCACTTCATAGATTCTTAAGACAACGTGGTAGAATTATATTGGCTGAATCAAACACAGTAAAAAGTCTCATTGTCCAAATTATAACACAACCGCAAAAAGTTACCGCCAGTGACAGATAAAATTTCACTCACACACTCTCCAGCTGTACGCATCTACTCCGGTATATACAAGTGACCAAAACCAACCAATACAAAATCAATTTTTTATTTTATTTAAAAAAGAAAAAAGAAAAAAGAAAGAGACTGTCTAACAAATTACCAACAGCAGCTAATAATAAATATATATAATTAAATAAAACAACGAAAAAAGAAAATGATTGATTGCGTCTCGTTTTAGATCGTCGTCTCTCCCACTCTCACTGTCGGTGGTGCATTTTGGAGACTTCAACACAGAAATATAGAGAGAGAGAGTTCCCTTGTAATGGTTGATGTGTCGTTTTCGTTCCTTTCAAGTCATCTCTCTATAATATCCAGCTAATTAACTTTATATAATAGATATATATTATTATAAATATATAGACAGAAATAGTGTGTGTGAGGGAGAGAGAGAGAGACTAGCTGTTGCTTTGCATTGCTCGTCGGCTCTGCTCTGCTCATTTTATATTTTATTTGGTCACTATCAATCCATCTATCTGCTGCCACTCTCATCGATCGATCGATCTTCGATTTCAAGGTTTGTATTTTTCAACTTTCGATTCTTGTGTTGTTTGATTTTGCAAATGGATTAATGATTGCTGATTGTGTGTGTGTGTGAGTGAGTGAGTGAGATCTGATTTGCTTATATTTGTTTAAGTTGTAAGAATTGGAGGATTTCGAATCGGTTTTTGATAATGTTCTGTTTTGTGGATGAGAAAATCGGAGAAAACAAGAGGAATTCAAAGTTTTGATTTGAGCTGTCATTTTTTGTTTCTTAAGTGAATTCAGTGAACTGTCTGTTTGTTTGCTGAGAGAACGGAGGAAAGTCAATTTATTCGACTGAATTACGTGACTGCTTCTTATATTTTGATGTAAAAATTTATTATGTTTATCTTCTTTTTGCTATAATTGAAATGAACAAGAGGAGAAACTTTGCAAATAGAGACTGATCTGATTTGTCTCTCACTTTTGCAGATCTAAGCTTTCACTTTTTAGACTTGTTCAACTATTAGGCATGCAGAGATCTTGTTGAGACGGAACCGAAAGTAATCTTGCTCAAATCCGGAAAAACAGAAGCGACCATGGAATCAGAAGGAGAAACTGGGGTAACTATCAAACGACTTGTTTTAATTTTGAAGTTTATGATTTATCATTCTTACTTTGTTGATTTGAAAATTGAGAAAATTACATATTGAAGGAATGGTGTTAAGTTGTGTTTCAGTTGTATAGTCAAATGTAGCATCCCATCGAGGTACTAAGTTGAGTGTAGACTATAGTTTTAGATTTGCCCCAAGGAACCAACTACCAAGTAGGGAATTGTATATATCTGGTGCCTCCACTTTGACTGTTTCGGTAGTTTGTGCATGTGTATGATGTTGGAGTTTCTAGTTTGGTTTTAGATTGTTTTGGTGTTGAATTAGTTGAAGTTGCATAATGGGGTCAATGAATTTGACTAGTTTTAATGATCGATTGGTCAGGCAAAGTCCATGAAGAACTTGGGCGGGCAGGTTTGCCAGATCTGCGGTGATAGTGTTGGAAAAACTATGGATGGTGAACCATTTGTTGCTTGCGATGTTTGTGCATTTCCTGTCTGCAGACCCTGCTATGAATACGAGAGGAAGGATGGCAATCAGTCTTGCCCTCAATGCAAAACCAGATACAAGAGGCACAAAGGTTTGTTAAACTATATGCTGTTAAATATTAATTAAATAACACTTTAGAGCATTCAGGTTTTTTTTTCTGTGGTATTGTTTCATTAGGTTTGTGACTCTCTATTCACAATACTTATCAATAGTTGGAATTTCCTATGAGTATTTGAAAAGTACTAATGTGGGTTCAAAAGCATTGCAAAATGACTAACTTTTCTAAACATCATAGAATGACAGAATGTAAGCACAAGAGAATTTTCTCCGATTAATTTATATTATGTCTTATTCCGTTGTTTGTTATTACTTTGTAACAAACTTCCTTCTATGGTATCTGACTGAACAATTTTATAGTTCTTGTAGTGAATGATTCCAAATCACATTTGTTATTTATTGTCTGGTGATTTCAGGTAGCCCTGCTATTGTAGGTGACCGAGAAGAAGATGGGGATGCTGATGATGGTACTAGTGATTTCAACTACCCTTCAGAAGATCAAAATCAGAAGCAGAAAATTTCTGAGCGCATGTTGAGCTGGCATATGACATATGGACGAGGGGAGGATGTTAGGGCTCCAAAGTATGATAATGAAGTTCCTCATAATCATATTCCTCTGCTCACTAATGGACAGGAGGTAATCAGTAAGCTTCTGGCATGCTTTTAATCTTTTTAACTGCATTGAAGTCAATTTAATCTTTGTACCAATCTTAACTCTTAGGTTTCTGGAGAATTGTCTGCTGCGTCACCTGAACGTCTTTCTATGGCATCACCTGGTATTGGCGCTGGCAAGCGTATCCACACCATTCCGTATTCAGGCGATATCAATCAATCACGTATGTTTCTCCTTTGACATAACACTGCTTTTTCTTTGTGTTAGAATTCTTCCTATTTGATATTGATTTTAGGTCCTTGGCAACTATCATTTTGCAGCTAATATTAGGGTTGTGGATCCAGTAAGGGAGTTTGGATCACCTGGTTTAGGTAATGTGGCCTGGAAAGAGAGAGTTGATGGCTGGAAGATGAAGCAAGAGAAGAATGTTGTTCCCATGAGCACTGGTCAAGCTACTTCTGAAAGGGGTGTTGGAGATATTGATGCTAGCACAGATGTGCTTGGAGACGACTCTTTACTGTGAGTTCCTACCTGATTAAATTCTGCAAAAAAAAAAATTCCTGTTACTTTGAGCTGTGTGTTAACTAAGTCTGACTGCTGAACAAGTGTCTCCCAAATTTAATATTCTTTATAGTTATATTTTCTTAAATTCCAGTTCAGTGAAGCGCTACTTTTCATGTCTAACCACCTTGTCTTGCAGGAATGATGAAGCTCGGCAACCTCTCTCAAGGAAGGTTTCCATTCCATCATCTAGGATAAATCCTTACAGGATGGTCATTGTTCTTCGTCTCGCTATTCTCTCCATTTTCTTGCATTACCGAATAACAAATCCCGTTCCCAATGCCTATGCTCTGTGGCTGATTTCTGTGATATGTGAGATCTGGTTTGCATTATCCTGGATATTGGATCAGTTCCCTAAGTGGCTTCCAGTAAATAGGGAGACATATCTGGACAGGCTTGCTTTAAGGTACTGCTCCATCCTGTCCAGCTTCATACATCTTGCCGAGTGTTAAATCCTTATTCACATGTTTAAGGAGCTGTGTTAATAAAATGTTGACATTTTCCTTCTACTTGAAGTTTAATATTTAATCCTATGAAAAACAGGTATGATCGTGAAGGAGAACCATCGCAGTTAGCTGCTGTTGACATTTTTGTCAGTACTGTCGACCCATTAAAGGAGCCTCCTCTTGTGACTGCCAATACTGTGCTCTCCATTCTTGCAGTTGACTACCCAGTTGACAAGGTCTCTTGCTATGTGTCTGATGATGGTGCAGCTATGTTGTCATTTGAAGCTTTATCTGAGACATCAGAATTTGCAAGAAAATGGGTACCTTTCAGCAAGAAATACAACATTGAGCCTCGGGCTCCAGAATGGTACTTTGCACAGAAAATCGACTACTTGAAGGATAAGGTTCAACCATCATTTGTTAAAGATCGTAGAGCTATGAAGGTATGGGTTTAATGCACAAGTGTACTTTGCTTCTTCATTCTTCCAGTTACTGAATATCACTTTTGTTTCTTTTGGTGTTGCAGAGAGAGTATGAAGAATTTAAAATCCGTATTAATGGGCTTGTTGCTAAGGCACAAAAGGTTCCTGAAGAAGGATGGGTAATGCAAGACGGTACCCCATGGCCTGGAAATAACATCAGAGACCATCCAGGAATGATCCAGGTAACTCAAGTTCTTCAATGCTGTTCTGTTTATGATGAACATGACTTGTTAGGGGTTCTTAGAAATAAGTGTTTGCGACTTGAAAATCTTTTATGTGAGATTATGTCATTGTCGCTAATGTTTTTGTTTGGTGTAGGTTTTCTTAGGGCAAAGTGGAGGTCTTGATGCTGAGGGGAACGAGCTGCCACGGTTGGTTTATGTTTCTCGTGAAAAGCGACCGGGTTTTCAACATCATAAGAAAGCTGGTGCTATGAATGCTCTGGTGAGTAGTTAACAACAATTTGACATATTTCTCTTTATCTCTGGCCTTATCTTACCTCTTATGACCCATTTAACTCTTATGCAGGTTCGTGTGTCAGCAGTCCTTACTAATGGTCCTTTCTTGTTGAATCTTGATTGTGATCACTACATTAACAACAGCAAGGCCTTGAGAGAAGCTATGTGTTTCATGATGGATCCCAATCTTGGGAAAAACGTTTGTTATGTTCAATTTCCTCAGAGATTTGATGGTATTGATAGGAACGATCGATATGCCAATCGGAATACTGTTTTCTTTGATGTAAGTTAGACATTTTTATTAGGCATACAATTATCCTTTCATGATTTTACTGAATGGTTTGCATTCTGCATGTGTTTGTTGGTGTCTTTTATAAGTATAGTGATTGCAGGCACAAAAGGAAACGTCTCAGAACTCTATCTGTTATCTTTTTCTCACTATTATTTGTGCACATTTCTTGTTGGTTGTAGATAAACTTGAGAGGTTTGGATGGTATTCAAGGTCCTGTTTATGTGGGTACTGGATGTGTCTTCAACAGAACAGCTTTGTATGGTTACGAACCTCCACTCAAACTCAAGCATAAGAAAGCTGGAGTTTTATCTTCACTCTGTGGTAGTTCTCGAAAGAAGGGTTCAAAATCAAGTAACAAGGGCTCAGACAAGAAGAAGTCCAGCAAGCATGTGGACCCCACTGTGCCAATATTCAGTCTAGAGGACATAGAGGAGGGGGTGGAAGGTACATCTCTTAATTCTTGCTTTTCAATACCACTGGTACATGATTTACATGCTGTTTTAGAGTGCCTTAACCCTCAAGGTTACATAATGTTTGATTTGTTAACCAATATACTCTCTTGTATCTTTTATCCTTCTCCCTTCTCCCTTCTCCTTTGTCTCGGTTCTGTACAGTGTAATCTAAACACCTAATGATATTCAAAGTTGATTGAGGCAGCCGAGATATTGCTTTTGACTGTCATTAATTTATTTACCTCTATCTTGAATCAATACATCCAGTTTACTGTGACTTTTAGGTTTGTCTTTGTGCTACCACGAATAGAGTTTTGACCTACGAATTCGTGTTCAGTTTAATTCTCGTAAAATTTGTATAATATTATTGTGTTACTAGTTGTACTCTCCTGGACATCTAGTATTGTTCAGACCTAAAAAGGCAAACTATTACGTTGTTTGTCAAACTGGTCTGCACAAGGCTTAGTCTTGTTGTGCCTTCTCAATTTTTCTTTTACTGGTGTCATTTTGTGCTACTATCCTTTTTTACTTTTTTCGTTACTGGTCGTTAAAGTCAGTACGCAATTGCCATGTACAACCTCTTTGCATCGGCCTGCTCCTTTTCAACTGAAGGAATCCATAGATCATGTTTTCAGTAGCACTAAAGTTTTATGATGTGCTATTCTCATCTCCCTTCTCAACATCTGCAAAATCAGGTGCTGGATTTGATGACGAAAAGTCACTGCTCATGTCACAAATGAGCCTGGAGAAGCGATTTGGTCAATCAGCTGTTTTCGTTGCCTCTACGCTTATGGAGAATGGTGGTGTTCCACAGTCTGCAACACCGGAAACTCTTCTTAAAGAGGCTATTCATGTCATCAGTTGTGGATATGAGGACAAATCAGATTGGGGAACAGAGGTATGTTGTTTACTGAACAGGCATTGTCAAGTTTGTATGGGTAAAACGTGATTTTATGTTGTCATACCTAGGTAACTAAGATGACTCGTTGTTCATATAAAACATATCTAGTAGTGAACTTGTTTAGAGGGAGAGATTTGACACCCTCCCCCAGGGCAGGGATAGTTTATTATCAGTTCATAAATTTCACTCTCTCTTAAGGAATACAATAGAGAATTGTATCCGTGATAGTACATGGTTTTCTGTCATACTTTTGGATTCTCTTAGTAATATCAACATTTATCTCATAATCTGCAGATAGGATGGATTTATGGTTCTGTTACAGAAGATATTCTTACAGGATTCAAAATGCACGCCCGTGGTTGGCGGTCAATTTACTGCATGCCCAAGCGCCCAGCCTTCAAAGGGTCTGCACCTATTAATCTTTCCGATCGTCTAAACCAAGTGCTTCGGTGGGCTCTAGGTTCTGTGGAAATTCTTCTCAGTCGGCATTGTCCTATGTGGTATGGTTACAGTGGTAGGTTGAAATGGCTCGAAAGATTTGCCTACGTAAACACCACCATCTATCCAATTACTTCCATTCCTCTACTCATGTACTGTACACTGCCGGCCGTCTGTCTACTGACTAACAAGTTCATTATTCCACAGGTTTGTTATATATCTACCTTTTATTTTCTACATAGCGAAATAGCGTCTCTATCTCCATTTCTGTCTAATACTTCGCGAATACCCTAAAATTGTTTCTGTTGGCTCATTTGTGTTGCGCAGATTAGTAACATTGCCAGTATATGGTTTATTTCTCTCTTTCTTTCCATTTTCGCAACCGGTATTCTAGAGATGAGGTGGAGTGGTGTCGGAATCGATGAGTGGTGGAGAAATGAACAATTTTGGGTCATTGGTGGTGTCTCAGCCCATCTGTTTGCTGTCTTCCAAGGTCTTCTCAAAGTACTAGCTGGAATTGACACCAACTTCACTGTCACCTCTAAGGCATCAGACGAAGATGGAGATTTTACTGAACTCTACATGTTCAAATGGACAACTCTACTCATCCCACCAACAACTCTTCTCATCATAAACTTGGTAGGGGTCGTTGCCGGAATATCATACGCCATTAACAGCGGTTATCAGTCTTGGGGACCCCTCTTCGGAAAGCTGTTTTTCGCCTTTTGGGTGATCGTCCATCTTTACCCCTTCCTTAAAGGTCTTATGGGTCGCCAGAACCGGACACCCACCATCGTTGTCGTGTGGTCGATTCTCCTTGCTTCCATCTTCTCTTTATTGTGGGTACGTGTTGATCCGTTTACTACCAGAGTCACCGGTCCTGACATCGAACAATGTGGAATCAACTGTTAGACGACAGACGCATTCTGGAATTTGGAAAATTCATTTTAGAAATCACGTAGAGTTCTGATGATTTTGCCTTTTTATTTTATTGTTTTTTACTCTTCTTTGGTCTTTGAACTTGTTTTGTGTATGTGAATTCACATAATGTGCAGAGTATAGGGTGGTGAAAACTAGAAAATCCATAATGTTGTTCCAATGTAACTTATGGAGACTACTGCTGGAAGATCTATCCATTGTAAGTTATATGTAATTTATGGAGATTATTGCTACTACTTCAAGATTTTTTTTTTAAGGTTTCAACGTGCCAAATTGGCCAAAGCAATCATGTATGAATTTTTTTCTTTCAAGGTTTCTTTATTTACACTTATTAACTTTCATTGACGGTTTAAGTAGTTTTGGTTACCAAAACCGTTGAAACTTGGTTTCTCATAGTTAGGTTACAAAAATTGAGTATAAATCGGATTAAGAATACAAATTTAATATAAATATAGTCAATAAAAACGATCAAATGTAAAAATATTAACAAAATTTGGATGTAAAAACCCATTTTTCTGGTTTCAACGGATTTGGTTTGAAACCGAATTCGTTGAATGTCTTGTGTTGACGGTGATTTTTTGTGGTCACCCAGTCAACGATCTAATTTCAGTTGTACTACTTTGTGAATGAAAACAATTGAAAGCAAGGAAGAATAATAAACGTAATTACGTGGTAAAACTCCGATGACCGGAGAAACATCCACGGGTTGTTGCCTAAGCAACGAAGTAGAATCCACTATGAAAAGCAGTTACAAAATATTGTGTTCCGATCACTCTTTCTAATTCTTGCGTACTCTTTCTTTTGTGTGTTACAGGGTATTTATACATAATGCTACTAGGGTTTGTGGGTGCTACTAGGGTTTGTGGGTGCTGCTAGGGTTTGGTGTCGTGGTGCCCAAGTTTTGGGCGGTTGTCCAGTCCTAAGCGGATTCTGTTTCCTTCTTGAGTGCAACATGTTTCCCGGTTTGAAAGAATCCGAGTTTGGATAGGATTCTTTCTCCTCTATTTGCGGAAAACCTGTTTGCTTCCTTGTTATACTCTAGGCAGCCACATCGTTGTTTATTGTGGGGATGCTGGTTACTGATTCTGCTCATGTTCGGAACGTGAATGCTAGCGACTATCTTTTTCATCGAATCCCGAGCATGCCCGAGCCGATTCTCTTCGTTTGTGGTCGGGTTGCTTTAGTTTTAGCCGAGTAAGTTACTTTAGGGACTTTCCTCTCCTTCGAGTTGACTTCTCTTGACTCCTGCTTACGTGGCTTCTTATGGTGATGACGTTTCCTTTATGACGATTTTTACCTATAACATCTTGAACTCGGGTTCTCATTGTTGAACTATAAAAAAAAAAAAATGAGTATAAATTGCTCTACTAATGAAAGTTTAACATAAATAGCCATTTCAAAAAAAATAAAAATATATAAATATAAACAACAAAAACTATCAAATGAAAAATGGTTACAATACTTGTATAAAAGAACCTGTTTTGTGGTTTTGATGGATTTGATTTCAAACCGAACCGTTGAAAAGGCCAAGACTTGGATTCTCATAGTTGTGCTACAAAAAAGAGTATAAATTAGTCTAAAAACGTAATGTAAATATAAACAATAAAATCTATCAAATGAAAAATGATTACAAATTACAATACTTATGTAAAAGAACACGTTTTGTGGTTTCGGCGGATTCGGTTTGAAACCGAACTAATGTAACACATGTCAAGTCTGCTGAGATTGGGCCGTTAACCGACCCGTTTGGTACCTCAATTCTGCTGAGATTGGGCCTACTAAAAACACATGACACGTGGTCATTTACTCCAATTGCAGCATTTAACGTGTCAACAGATCAGATAAGGATGCATCATGCATTGTATCACATTCTTATCACTATATCTTGATCATCAGACTCATAATCATGGGTCAGTAACACGTGTCATTTTCACTGAAATCGAAGCTCACGGATGCTGGACACGTGTTTACATGCAAATAATACAATATTCCCTCCATTATACGTGATCTCTCAACTTCCTTTAAAGAATCCTCTCTCTCTCTTTCTCTCTAAATCTCTCTCGGCCCAACCCAAAACCCATCATTTTTTTCCAATCTGAATTTGTCACTGTGAAAAAAAGAAGTAGCTAGCTAGAGATGACAATCAATGAAGCACCGATTCTCTCCAGATTGGATCGTATAGACAACGTGGTAAGTGCTTTTCGTTAAAGCACTTTTGTTCTGTCATGAATTCATTATTCTTTCTGTTCAATGTTGTAGCCAAACTATACTGTTGGAATATTATTTCAATGCTTTTTATCTCTTAAAAAGTATATATATAGTCATTGGTTGTGATAGTTACAAATATCCGTACTCATAATACATAAAATATTGGAATATATATATATAGAATATTGTCGATCTTCCTTCTTTATAATATAAAGTTTATAAAGTTGGTGTAATAGTTATAATCAATGTTATAATGATGGTGTGATAGTCCGAGATGGAGCTAGAAAATTTTGTTCCGAGATTAATACAGTAAAATACAATATTTTAAATAAATTATTTAGAGAACTTTTTTTTTTTGTTTTTGTTTCGGGTCATGTCTCTGTTAGCCCACTTGCCTCCGCCCCTTTGATCGATAATTCGTTATAATTAATGAAGTAAATATCGATTTCTGATATCGATCGTTATAATCAATGAAGTATTAATGAAGTAAATATTGGTTTCGATTAGAAAAAAAAAAAAACAATTTTTCGGTATATATAATATGAAGTTTTTGAAATAAGCTAGTATGAGGTTTGATAGTTTTGTGTGACCTGTGTGCATGAGAATAATAGTTGAGGCAGCTAGAGGAAATTAGAAGCTGTAACAGGTCACCAAAGAGCCCAAATGCATCTACTCCATCAAGTGGGACCCTAACAAGTGATGGGCATGTCTCGTCCGTCGATTTCTTCTCCCCAAAGAGTCTAGAGAAGCATTGCCGTCCGATTGAACATGTTGTCATGGAGACTGAAGTCAAAGGAACTCTCATTGAGAGGCTTGACCATGTGGAGGACCGTGTGATTAAGGTACTATATATTATATGATCAAATTAAGATCATGATGAAGTTTGATTTTGATTTGATGATGATGTGTGGCTCTGATGATGTGTTGAATTCTGATTTCTGATGTATTGTATCTCAGCTGTGTTTGCAGTTGGAAGAAGAGTTAGGAGCAGAGAAGCAAAGAGAAGAAAAAGTTGACAAAAAAGCCCATAAGAAGGGATTCAGGCAAATTGTTAAACAAATTCTCAAAGGAAAAAAGAAGCATAAATCAAGGACAAATTAGTCAATATATATACAAATTATGTTCAATAATTTTGTGTGTGAAACATCGCAACTCCTTTATTTTATTTTATTTTATTTTATTTTTTCTGTTTCAAACTGTTGATGGGAATTTTGTACACAACAACAAGAGTTTGTGATCACCTGTACTTTGTTCAATATTGTAATCCAGCCGTTTATTTTTTTGAATACAAGTTGGTTTGCACCAAGGAAATGTAATATTTTTGTTGTCGTGTAAATGTGTAATGTGTGTAATGTGAGTAGATTTGTCTCCCGTGCACTTTGGGGTCGCCTATAGTTCGTACCCTAAGGTAGGGTACGAACTATAGGGTGTAAATGTGTAATGTGAGTAGATTTGTCCCTTGTGCACTTTTGGGGTCGTCTATAGTTGGTACCCTACCGTTGACTTCGGTTGCCTATAGAACTATAGTGTACTACTTGATCTTCGATGAGATATTTAAGTCTACTTTACCTAATCTTAACAAATTTCGACAAATCTCGATCTACTTTCAATTCATTCAGTATTATATTAAATTATTAATTACAGTAAAAGTACTCGCTATTGTATTAGCTACGGTAACTTTCAAGTTTCAAGTGTCACAGCTCGTAACATTTATTGAAAGTTTTCGACAACAAAGGTGTGGTGTATATACAATAGTACTACTGCTGCCGTGGTTGTTGTTGTTGTATATTGCTATATATGTATTTTACTTCTTTGTCTATACAAACTTTAGAAAGTATTTCAATTGAAATTTGTATGATCATATGTCACACTTGTTCCAATATAATTTGGGTAGATGTGCTCATGTGTATGTCCCCACTGTTTCCTTTTTATACGTAACAGGGATGGGGGTTGAATTTCATTTCAATTATCAATTATGTTTATAGTTGTTGATTTTCATTGGATCTCAACGGACCTTAACTTAAGAGCGTCTCCCACCGTACTCTAAAATAGAGTATCGGTTGCTCCTATCGTACTCTAAATTTTTGTTTCCAAGAAGAAAAAAAATACTCTATACTTTATTTCCAACATTTTATATTCCATTTATATCCTTTTACCTTTTTTATTAAATTCAATTAATGTATAATATATTTTAAATTATAAATTTTATTAACATAAAAATTATATCATTAAAAATGTCTCATCTAGATCTTTAAAATGAATCCATTATTGAATATTAATTAATATTTTATTTATTTATTTACTCATTCTTACCATACTTCTATTATGCTTTCCTCATTTTCATTTTTTTGAGGTTTCACATAAATAATCCAATTTTAATTCTCAACTAGATTATGGTTGTCGTTGTTAATTAGTAGTTGTAATTAAAAAAAAAAAAAATTAAAAAAAAGGTTGCTCATTGACCAACCAAACCCCGTAAAAAAACCTTCCTTTTATTGTTATTCATTTTCTTATTTTGTTATAATTTTCTCTAAAAAAATTATTCTGTTATTTAAAAAAAAAAAAAAAAAAAAACACTTTTATTACAAATTAATAATTATAAGTAAGTAATAAAATAAAAATAAAAACAAAAACATAGTGACATTAAAGCTTCTAAATAAAAAGGGTTATTAGTGCCAGTCCCCCTAAACTTTTTTTAGGCGTTAAACCCCATGAACTCTCATTAATTTGCAACATGTGATGGAATGGAGACGAAAACCTGATTCAATCCCCATTCCGTCACATGTTGTCAATTAATGAGAGTTCAGAGGGTTTAAGTGTTTAACACCTAAAAAAAAGTTCATGGGGTAAAATGCAAACTCGCGTAATATTCAGGGGGGACTAGTGCTAATAACCCAAGTAAAAATTACAATAACATAATCATTCCACAAATTACGTTGACAATACGAGATAATATTATGAAGTAACCATCATGATTTTCGACTGCATTAACGATACGAAGGAATAAAGGTCGCCCCATTCAAAATCTTCTACGAAATATGGCATTGTTATATTGTGGATTGTCCGCAAAATAATCATTCCACTAAGCAATTTCACTAATAAAACATAATATTTTTTACAAAAAGTAATATATATATATATATTATTAACAATAATATTTGTTAAAATTTAGTTGAACAATAATTTATTAAAGGAAGTAAAAAATAATAATGTAAATATAAGTTATTTGAAGATATAAATAGAAATAGAAATAGAGATAGACCAATAGAGATAAAGATAGAGAGTCTGGTGGGAGTGAAATTTGTTTAGAGATGGAATCCTAGGGAAAATATTCTCTTTTGAAACTCTATTTTAGAGGCAGAGATAGAGTTTGGGTGAAAGATGCTTTAATCGGATAAACGTCATTTTGATCCGATTTTCTTTTAGATATATAAGAATCTTCAATCTTTCTTTTACATAGAAATGGAATTACGTGCAACGACGGTCCATCATGACTGTTCTTTGTTAAGGATTTAAGAAGTGCAAGTGAGGGGCCAAAATTTCTTGTAAGTGATGTAACTTTCCATTTCTTTTATTTTTATTTTTAAAAAAATAGTATATATACTCCACAGTCCACACACGTTATATTGTCACAATCAAGTACCGATTTTGATATTAATTGTGGAAAAATTAAATAAATAAACTTTATGGGAAAATTCACACCTTTTTTTTTTTTCCAATTCTGTCTTGTTTATTCTTTGTTGCTTTCAAAGAAAACTTTACCTTACTAATTTGGTAACCCTTTTCAAATTGCTTACAAGTGGGTTGAAAAAGAGAGAAAAACAAAAAATGCATATTTTGAATTATATATTAAAAAAAAAAAAAAACCATCATCAATACTTTAATGTTTGATGTATAATTATCTAAATTCAAGAAAGTAAATATCAATAATATTTTCGATATATTCATAATTTTAGAGGTGTTGATATAAAAAATATCGTCAAAATATCGAAATTTATGAAATTTAGATCAATAATACTATTCCACCCAAAAACTCCACTTAAATTGTGTTGACACTTCACATTTGGGTTGGAATTTAAGTGGAGTTTTTGGGTGGAGTAGCATTACTCAATTTAGATTCTCAATATATTCATTGCAATCGACATAGAGTTAGGATGTCATCACATCCGATGGGATACAAATCGGGACATAGAGTTAGGATGTTTAGTATTACTCTTCATAAAATGGATCCATATGTAATTATGTCAAACTTCTTAGAGAATTTTATTATTTTTTTATATATTACAATCTATATCATATTTAATACAAAGTAGAAAATTGTTAATAATTAATTACTACTTTTTTGTAGCTTTATTGACAAATACAAAGATTATGTGATTGACAAGATAGAGATGTGAGGATAATAGTCCGTTGGATTTTGTCAATCGTTTGCCAGAACTATATACAGTAAATGGGCCCTACATTTTGAAAATCATGGCCCATGATCAGTCACAACATAGAGGGGCCCATCTATTTGACAGCTTTGGTTCTGATAGTACAAATTGTTTAAATTACTTTGATGCCTAATCAACGGCTCTGATCATCCTCGTCTGGCCACAACTCAATGGGGAAGCTTTTTTCTTGATGTGGGACCCCACTGATTGACGATGATCTGAGTCCCAATCGATGCGCATGATCCCTCCACTACCGTGCACGAGCAACACATTCTCTATCAGATTCATAGGAGATAGTATATCATGCAACCGGAGTACCGGACGGCGGACGCATCACGCACGTCATGATCGTGTCACGTGACCAAGTGCATTTCACTAAAGGAAGTAAAATCGATATTTTGACTGATAACCTTACGATCCATAAATTATCTATTCATACTCCAAATTAATTTTTTTTATTAATGACAATTTTAACCTAAATTAAAATTACTAAACAAGACAACAAAATTTAAAGATATTCCAAACTAATTAAATTATTAAATAAAAAATTCTCTCTCCTAAATCATTAGATTAAATATTACGTATTAAACTCTCCCTCATAAATCTGTTATTACCATTTTAAACACTCTCTCCTAATTAATCCCTCTCCATTTAAAAAAAAAAAAAAAATCATATTTCCATACTTTCTCCATCAATTTATGATTAATAGTTATATATAAAAAAAAAAAACTTATGAATATTTTAGTTTTTTACTAATAGAATATATATATATATATACGATTTTTCTATTATCAGTTCGAACTGATAAAAAATATATCAGTTCCTTGTATGTGGGCCATTGGATTTAAATACTTTTGACTTGGATGTATGCATTTGTCAAAGCATCTTTTAAATCCAATGGCCCACATGCAATGAACTGATATATTTTATATCAGTTCGAACTGATAATAGAATGACTGTATATATATACACACATATATATAATAAAAAGTCAATTTTCAAAATATATATATATATGAAAGCTTGAATTACTTCAACTAGATTCGATTAAACTCAGAATTTCTAAGACTAATGAAAGAATTAAAGTTCTATAGACAATCAAATACCTACAAGAGTAACAAAAATTATTTTCATATTTTGATTTTTTTACATATGGTTCCTAAAAATCAAGTTTATTAATAAGTTTTTTTTTTTTTTTTTTTTTTTTTTTCTCTTAACTGTTAATCTTGCTTGAGAAATAATGGAGATAGAAAATTAGAGATATGTATTGGATGAGAGAGTTTAATATGGTAATTAAAAATTTAGGAGATAGTATTTAATATGTAATAATTAATTTAATGATTTAGTAGAGATTTTTTTTTTTAATAATTTAATTCAAAAAATATAAAAAGGATAATATTGTAATAAAATGAAGTGTCTTTATAATTTTTTAAAATTTAAATTTTGAGAATGGAGTATTTTTAGAAAAGAAGTGTAAAAAGAAAAAATTGGATTGTCAAAAGAAGCTCTCTATTTTTTTTAGAGATCCGATTTAAAAATTATCCATGAATACCCTCGCTATTTTGATAATATTATCAATATTTTTAAAATTTCTAAAATTTTAACCTCCTGATATTTTCACTAAAACCGATATTTACTTCATTGTGATTGTCACAACATCTTTATTTTATTATTTTTAAAATTCTGACACTAAACGTGTCGGAATCTATCGAGATCAATAACTATATAAACAGCCTGGATATTTACACAATACTGTAAAGAAAATTCTTCATACAAAAGTGAAAGGATTTTTGCAACCGTTACACCGATCTTCAACCAATTCTCTTAAAATAAATCAGACACTGAATATATTGGGAGCTACCATATCAAACATTATATGGACGGTCTAAATATTTTCACTAATCGAACGTATGAATAACTTGTTACGTCGGTTAGTAAAGCTTTTCTCTCCGAGTAGGCCACTGATTATAGATTTTCTTAAAGATAAGGTGCGAAATATAAAACTTTCAAAAGAGGAATAATTTATTTGGTCTGAAAATTGATGGATGAATGAATGTAAATGAAGAAACAGGAAACTCATCAACAAATTCGATCTTGTGATAAAGGACAAAACATGCCAAGTGTACGATGATGAGGGCATTGATCATACAATCTTTGATTGGGCTCCACCTTTTATTTGTTCCCAGTGGAGGGAGCCAAATGAATAGACCAAAGTTTGTGTCACCTTCGTGAAATTTAGATGCTAAGAATGAGATTAGATTGAGATTGAGAATCACATTGTAAGTGCTTTTTAATTTGGGACCGATTCTTATTTTTATTTTTCTCGATTTTTAGGAATATGATTCCTCTATACTTAAAAAAAAAAAATAATAATAAAATAAAATAAATCTATACAATGATAATAATTCGGTGGAGGATTCTCACATGTTTTTCGTGTGAGATTAACTCTTTAACATTAAAAAATGACCTGATCACTCTCCTAAAAATGATCATATCACTCTACAACATTATAAAATAATCTAATCACTCTTCTAAAAATTATCAGGTCATTCCACAACGTTATACAATAATCTAGCCACTCTCCCAAAAATATTAGATCATTCTGTAATATTATAAAATCAATATTGTACAAAAAAATATAGAGAATCCTACACCTAAAGTCTAGATGTATATCGAGCATTTTTTACTTAAAAGAGTATTTATCAACAAAGAATCTTTGAATTTTTTTATTTTTTCCTTAAAAAAAAAAAAAACATATCAAATTTTGTTATTATACAGGAATTGTCTATTTGAACCCAGTGTTATAAAATAAATATTAAAACTTTTATAAATATGTATTTTATAGCAATGTAAGATATTCTCCAATATTGATTATTAACCTTAATCAATAGGTTGCTTTCAAAATAGTTGAAAGGGAGTTATCAAAAGAACCCCTAAAACTCTAAAAGTGCTTTTTAACAAAAAAAAGTACTAGACTTACATTTAGATCCTTGTTTTTGTAGTTATCAATTTGTGGGTGTCATTCGGTCTTTGTAACAACTAGCATCAAATTCAAAGAACCTATATGTGGATATTAAATTAGGGTAGTATTAACCTATACTCTAAAGACACATGTTAAAAATATAAAAATTACTATAAAATAAAAGTTAATCAACATAATTTACCGTCTTGTTTCAATAAATGCGGTGGGTTGAGTTTCATATAAGTTATTAACCTGTGCACGACTATTAAATTATGTGAAAAAACACATATTATGAAGCTTTATGTATAATTATTAATACATTAAATCACACAAACATCTGGCCTATTAGCTCAGTTGGTTAGAGCGTCGTGCTAATAACGCGAAGGTCGCAGGTTCGAAACCTGCATGGGCCATTAATATTTTATTGAATTTTTTTATTTTTAAGTTTGTCAAACTATTTATTTCTTGCAAAGGTAGTTCATGAATTGTTGTCCGCTACTTAGTGTAAGGTAAGTTATTATGATACCAATTGTTATTTTCCATTTATGACAATTTCGTACACTTGTTTTTTTATTTCAAACGAGTTAAGAGTTGTCGAGATTACTTATTATTAGCGTAGTACGAATATTTATTCCGACAAAATAGAAAAATTATCTCCCACACTTGCGGTTTTATGAGTAAGAGGAGAGACTCAAACACAATCACCAATAAGAGAGAGTTAAGAATTTATGGAGACATACCAATAACGTTAACTACTAACATGGTCCGAATATATGTTCTTAGAAAATATAAAAGTGGTCTCCCATATTTACAGTTTCATAAGTAAGACGAGACTCAAACCCTATCACCAATAAAAGTTAAAGTGTAAACATTCAACCAAAAGTGAATATGTTTGACAAATACAATATCAAACTGGAATATATATAGTGTATACAAATATACAATTATAAATACATATATATATATATAGGGGCGGAGCCAGGATTTTGACTTTAGAGGGGCCAAGAGAAACTAATATTAAATGTCACGCGAGAAAAATATATTAATATATCCAAATATTATACCATTTATTTCTTTAAGGTAATTATACAAATTACGTATACACACTATGTAAAGTAAACCATAAGAACCAACTCAAAACAAGATAGACATTGCATAATAAAATAATTAAGAAAGTCTTAATTTATTTATTTATTTTAAATATTACATAAATTCAGGGGTTTTGAGGGAGGGGGATGACTCGATTCCATAACCCCATGGTGCAGGTGTAGTAAGGAGTTTACCACTGTACCAACCTCATATCTTCTAAAGAAAGTATGTTATAGTGAATACCTAATAAAAATAAAATAAAAAATACTTACATATATAGACGGGTTTAGCTACTATACCGTTAATGTATAACTGCGGGTGTAATTACGAGATAAGGTTATTTCCTTTTAGTTTTAATTTATTTTAAAATTTTAAATATTTGATTTTTGTAGACCTTTGGATTAAAATCCAATGATTGAAAATTAATCATGTAAGTATGTAACTATCGAATAACCGTGTAGCAGTACTTGAATCCATATATAGACTAGATTATAAATAATGTATGAAATCATAAGAAATTAAAATACTAAAAATGATTGATTTTGTCTTGGAAAAAAAATATATTGAAAAAATTATATTATTAATAACATGGGGGACCAAGTTACATTTGTCATCTACATATATACTATAGTATTATAAAATGCTGATAGGGAAAAATTCTTGAAATTTGATTGGCCGGAGGGCAATGGCCCCTATGGGCCCCCCTTGTATTCGCCTATGTATTTATATATCAGTCTTTCTATTGTCAGTTTTGACAAGTGCATAGAGTCAAAGTATATAAATCTAATGGCCTACATTCTTCGTCCTGATATGTTTTATATTATGACGAACTGACAATAGAAAAATTGAATATATATATATATACGGTTCCGTTCACATCAGTGCGCACTGATGTAACTACATCAGTACCAATGCATGTGGATCACTGATTATGGAGAAGTTTTGACAAGTGCATACACTTTGAATCAAAGTATGTAAATCTAATAGTCCACATTAAACGCACTGATGAAATTATATTAGTGCGCACTGACTTTGACATATATATATATATATATATATGCTCCTTTTGATTTAAAAAGAAAAAGAAAAAAAAAAAAAAACTTGTAAACCAGATCAATATCGGCACCGCATATTAGAGCACTAAATTTAAAAGAATTTTGAAACTTTCCGCGGTATTAGTATGAGGTACACCCTACTCATTAAAGAAACAGGTAGCGGGAACCTCTCTCTGATTATGGCAGTAGCTATTCGGACCTTACTCTCACGGTGTTTGATCAAAAAATTAAAAAATTATATTTTTCACAGTATTTTTTTTAAAATTTTTAAATTTTATATTTATTTTGAATTAGGATGTACTAAACTTATAGAACTTGAGAAGTCATTTTCATGTTACCGATTAAAGAAAACATGTATCTCTTTAGATGATGGGATTCTTATGCCAAAAGCATTGTCACTATTACATTATTTAAACTAACATGTTGGGTATGAAATAAATAAATTAATTAATTGCACCAAAAAAACATTATCTTAAAATGAAAATTTTGTCATAAACAGTACTGACCCACTCATCCATATTGATTAAATGGACAATTGTTATTATTATTATAGCATGGATAATGCAACTTTGATATTATATAATATTATATGTGGCATTAAATTAATATATATATATATATATATATATATATATAATTTTTCTATTGTTAGTTCGAACTGACAATAAATATATTAGGACGAAGAATGTGGACCACAGATTATGAAGAAGTTTTGACAAGTGCATATACTTTGAATCAAAGTATGTAAATCTAGTGATCCACATTTTTCGTCCTGATATATTTATTGTAAATTCGAACCGATAATAGAAAATTTATATATATATATATATTCATTCATTCAAGCTCATTTGTTGACATTCTACACTACAAATAATTACCCAACAAAGAATATATTGATTGGACTTGAGAATTGTTTATTTTGTAATTTGTATTGATCTATAATTATATTATCCAAGGTGTTTTTTTTTTTTTTTTGAAGAAATTATCCAAGGTGTTAAAATCTTGTTTTTAATTTATTTATTTTAATATAGAATGTGAGAAATTATTGGAATGAAAATGTAGACAATACTATTCATGCCTTTTGTTCTTTTTATTTTAAAATATTTATACATTTATATTTTGTTTCCAGCTATAGTCCCATGTGAAAAGGAAAAAATATAAAATAAATGAAAATTAAAGAACACCATGGATTATAATAAGACCGACATAGTTATTTTTATATATAAAAAATATTTAATGAAAGAATGATGTGGACATTGCAATAAAAAAGACAAATAGAAACTGGTATTACTATGGATTTTTTGATGTTTTAATGAACATATTTAATTAATTGAAAAGACTTGTCTATAAAACTTCACATAATTAATTAAGTGCAAATCTTAATAATTAATTAACTCCTCACCTATTATGCCTAACTTGATTAATATCATAACAAATGCTTTAGCCAATCAATCGTGATTATTAAGGGTGAAAAGTGGGTTATAAGGGTAAAACTACTTTTCGTAAAAGGTATGTCAAGATCAAACATATTAGCACATCCCGGTAACTACTCTCACGACATTTGAGAAATGTCTTGCTACACTTACTGTTACGAAGAATGGGAGACTCAAATCTCATTTATAAATACATAGAAAGTCATGTAAAATAATATATATTTGACGAAAAGTTCTTAAAAACGGTAAAAATATCGATTCTTTTGTATCATAATCGAGATAAATATACAATTACATGATTATAACACATTGTGTTAATATGGTTGTAACTTATCTTTCATATATATCAATATCTTTAGAAACTTTAGATCTAAATAGCTTAATTTCATTATTTATAAAAAATGTTAAAAGTTATTGTCAAGGTGGATGATAGTTAGATATTCATAATCCAATGCATACATATCTATCTAATGTGAAAAAGAGCAATCCAACTATCAATAAAAGGACTGATTTCATTGTATATATCATAATGTAATGATGATTTGTTTTTTTGCAAAAAAAAAGTAATATATACCACCTAATTTTGTTTATTTTCCCTTTGTAACTGAAAAAAAATAAAAATGTTGTAAAGGTAAAAGGGTTAAATAATCGACCTCTATAATTACTAGATTAAGACACTAATTTTCTGATCGAGATTGCATTTGACATGTGTTAGTGGATCTGATACGGTGACACCAAATTGAAATAAAAGAATAATATTACATTTCTTGCTCAATAAGATACCAAAGTGGATAAATGACTTGTTCCTTACTAGAATGTGAGAGTGGAAAAATCTCTTTACATACCTGTTAATATGCATTAAGATTTAAGAGATCTAGATGTTGAATGCAATATGTAAACCGGTTTGAGCTAAAAGTAAATTTACAATCCAAAAACGTATCGATCGACTTATGTCCAAATTTAACCATCATCTAATGTTACTTAATAGTAAAAAATGTTTATTCGGTTTGATAATATTACACGTGAAATATATCATATTTCACATTCTATATAAATATACACAAATATTTAAACAAAAATTTAAATTTATGATAATAGTAAGAGATAAGAGTCGGTGCACGTAGCAGAGCAGGTGGTGAATCTCCCTTCCACATAAGTGGTGAGGGGTTTAAATCCCACAATACGTTTTTTACAAGTATATGTAGGGAGTTTTTTTTCAGTATATGTAGGGAGTTTTTTTTCTCAATTGGTGGGAAATAGATATCTGGACCGAATATATATTATTTGATCTCGATAGATCCCGATAATTCTATTGTAACAATTTTTGTAATATTTCAAGATAAAAAAAAAGAGACAAGAGTCAAGAAGTCATCGGTTTCAAATTCTTTAAAATCTCCTTTTTTTCCCTCTGATTTGACTCAACATTTTTTTTTTACCATAATTGACCTCTCCTGAGTCCTGACACCACTCTTCCCCTTTAATTGGCGGACTCCAAATCTCCATTTCCAATCCACTTTTTTTCCAACAACTTCATGTCCGCACCCCCACTTTCACCGGCCAAACCAGTCACCCACTCCACTTCCTCCCCCACCATTTTAATATTTTTTTAATTTATTTACTTCAAAAGTAATTATTACAATTTTATTTAATTTAGAAGTCAATTTAACCCAATCTTACAAAATAAATTATTTCATTGTACCAAATAGAAGCTTAAATCTAATCCGCAACGCACTAAATAGGTGGGAGGTGGCAGTATCGTATCAAATTCAATCTAATCTAATCCAATCAAATCTGACATGAATGTGAATCGAATGTGTGTATTACATTCGGTTTATCTAGGTTTTTATCCGGTTTGGTCCGGTCGACAACCTCTTTCACCGGCCAAACCGGTTCCTCACTCCTCTCTTTCTCTCTTTCTCTCACCCCACCACCACCGCTTTAAATCTCACTCTCATTTCAATTTCATCTAACGTGCATTTCAACACCATTTCACTTCTTCTCTCAAACTTCAAATCTTTTTAAAATTCAACTTCAACCCCGCAAAAATCCGCATTTCATTTCGTCCTAATTCCAATTTCGTTTTCCAGAGACGTTAGTTCCTCTCTCTCTCTCTCCCTCTCTTTCGTTTTAGTTTGTTTATTGTTTCCTCGTTAGCATCGAAGTAGAAGAAAGATGTTAACTTCTTGTTGTTGTTGTTCTACTATCAAACACTCCATTGACATGTCTGGTTTTTGTGTATCATCGGATGCTGTTTTAGACTCTGCAGATCCATGAAGCTTCATGTTGCTGGTGATGCTGTTCACAATCTCTCTATTTAGATCCATTGACCTGCCTCGTTCTAGCTTTTCAAGCTCTCTAATTAGGTGAGTTCTTTTTTCATTTCCATATATATATTTTTCAAGTCTCTTTAATAAAATCATGTTTGTGAAAGTTGTGACTTTGATCGGAGGGTTTCATGAAATGGGGTTTTTTGTTTTGATTGTTTTGTGTTTGGTTGCTGAGAAGCTGGAGGATACTGAAGAAAAAAGTGAAGATTGGATTTTAATTCCAAGATATTGAGTTTATGATGCTGATATGAAGTATCTACTTGATATTTAGAAGCCTAAATTTTGAGAATAAAATTCAATGCTTTCACCAAAATTAAAGCTAGATTATTTTAGTTTAATTAGCTGTAAGGGTTGAGTATATTATTCTAGGAGAAACTCTTCCATGGTCCGTCTCATATCTGATGGTGGTGAGACGGACCCAATGAAAGTGTGCCATGTGGCATTGCTATTAAAACCAAATTTTTTTTATTTTTTTTTTGGTGGGTAGAGTTTGGTGCTTTTGATTTTAGTTTAGGGTTTGGGTGTTGGAGAAGAAGATGGGAAGATGAACGATGATGATGATGATGGATTTGGATGTTTTGAGTTTAGATTTGTTTTGTTATTATTATTATTAAATCTGATTTTTTTAAAAATGTAAAATCTGAATCTTTTATTGTAATATATTTTAAATTTTCTCCTTTTCCATTATCAGATGAAATTGAGATGTGAGAGCAAGAGAAGTAAATTAACTTGGATAAAAGTTGAGAAGAAAGTGAATGAAAAAACCGGGACAAAAACTGTTCTGGGAAGAGATGATTGCGGCTTGGGTTGGGTTGGGTTGGGAAGATAACAGTGATTCTATTCAATACAATGTTTTCCCCCTATTAGATTGAATTTTTATGAGTTTCCCCTGCAATTTTTTGTTTAATATATGTATATATTCTAATAAGTGATTCCTTTGATATTGTTGCGTATCCATTGCGGTAGTATTTTTTATTTCCTTTGATGTTGATATTGATGCATATTAAATGTTGCATACATCTGATTATAAAGAGTTTCGTATTTCGAATGGTTTCTTTTGTTCATTTGGTTTATGGGATTGTTAATGGGATCATTTATTTATTTTATTGTTTTTGACTGTTCGATTAGTGTATTATGTTTTTAGTTTTTTGATGTAGTCCTTAGTTTTCCTGATTTGTGAGTTTATTGATCATTTGCTTATTAGTTTTTCGTGTTTTCTCTTCGATGTCCAGTTAATCGAAGCATGTGTGGTGGTCCAGAGCAATTGAAATCTAGTACCAAAGACATGAATAATCTAACCGCTGAAGATTCCTTTTCAAGTGTTCTTGAACTCGCTGCTAACAATGACGTTGAAGGCTTCAAGAGATTGGTAGAGTGTGATGCTTCTTCTATTGATGAAGTTGGACTCTGGTATGGACGTCAAAAAGACTCAAAACAGATGGTTCTTGAGCCAAAAACTCCATTAATGGTTGCTGCTACCTATGGTAATGTTGAGGTTCTGAAACTTATACTGATGCTCTCTGAGGCTGACGTGAATCTTGCATGTGGCTCGGATAAAAGCACTGCCCTTCATTGTGCTGCTTCTGGAGGTTCTGTTAATGCAGTTGATGTTGTCAAGCTGCTTTTATCAACGGGTGCTGATCCAAATTTTGCTGATGCCAATGGTCATCGTCCTATCGATGTTATTGTTGTTCCACCGAAACTACAGAGCATGAGAGTGATTCTTGAAGATCTTCTTGGAAGCAATTGTTCTTCTGCCATCGGCTCTGATGTTGAGCACAATTTAACGGTGTCGATCAGCTCAGATTCTAGCTCACCGCTCCTGTCTGCATCCCCTACAAATGGGTCACCATCATCACCCTCAGAGTCGGCATCTTCACCAATGGCTCATAAGTTTAATGATGTAGCTGTTAGTGCTGTTGCCGAGAAGAAAGAGTACCCAATTGACCCTTCTCTCCCAGACATAAAAAACAGCATATATGCAACCGATGAGTTTCGCATGTTCTCATTTAAGGTCCGCCCTTGTTCCCGAGCATATTCTCATGATTGGACTGAGTGCCCTTTTGTACACCCCGGAGAGAATGCTCGCCGAAGAGATCCCAGGAAGTTCCACTATAGTTGTGTGCCGTGCCCTGACTTTAGAAAGGGTGCTTGTAGGCGTGGTGATATGTGCGAGTATGCTCATGGAGTGTTTGAGTGCTGGCTACACCCGGCTCAATACAAAACTCGACTTTGCAAAGATGGCACAAGTTGCAACAGGCGGGTTTGCTTTTTTGCTCATACAGCTGAGGAGCTTCGGCCCTTGTATGTCTCTAGTGGATCAGTAGTGCCATCACCTCGCTCATCTGTTTCTGGTGCTAGTGTCATGGACATGGCTGCTGCCTTGAGCTTTTTGCCTGGTTCTCCTTCATCGATGTCTGCTGTGTCACCAAACCCATTTAGCCAATCCATTTCTCCTTCAGGTAATGGGCACTCATCCGTTGCCTGGCCTCAGCCAAATGTACCCACGCTTCATCTCCCGGGAAGCAACATTCAATCAAGTCGCTTGAGGTCTTCCCTGAGTGCCCGAGATATCCCACCTGAGGATTTAAACATGTTGCCAGATTTTGATGCCCAGCAACATATCTTGAATGATTTATCTTGTTTTTCACAGATGCGGAACAATTCTGCATCTATGAGTCGTTCTATTAGGACTAAAACACTAACCCCTTCAAACCTCGAAGAGCTTTTTTCTGCTGAGATGTCTTTGTCACCTAGGTACTCTGATCAGGCTGTTTTCTCCCCAAGTCACAAATCAGCTGTTCTCAATCAATTCCAACAACAACAACAAAGCATGTTATCTCCTGTTAACACGAATGTTTTCTCTCCCCAAAATGTAGAGCATCCTCTATTGCAGGCTTCATTTGTTGTTGGTTCTCCCGGCAGAATGTCACCCAGAAGCATGGAGCCAATATCCCCAATGAGCTCTAGGCTAGCCGCATTTGCTCAGCGTGAGAAGCAGCACCAACAGCTACGTAGCCTCAGCTCGAGAGATCTTGGATCCAACAATCCTGTCTCCAATGTTGGATCTCCTGTGAATGTAAATTCTTGGTCAAAATGGGGATCTCCTAATGGAAAGCTAGACTGGTCTGTGAATGAGGATGAACTGAATCTGTTACGGAGATCATCTTCTTTTGATCATCGGACCAAAAATGGTGAGGAGCCTGATTTATCTTGGGTTCAATCTCTTGTCAAGGAATCACCACCTGAGATGTTAAAAGAGAAACTGGCAGTTCCTGCTGCCAGTGCTGCACCATCCGGTGAGGGTTTGAGTTCCGATTCCCAAGCTGGTTCCGCTGACCATTCTGTTATCGGGGCGTGGCTTGAGCAGATGCAGCTTGACCAGCTTGTAGTTTAGTGAAAATTGATTCCTTTTTAATATCTCAATTGAAGATAGGTAAAAGAATTTCTCAAGGTCCATATTTTCGGTTGGGAAGGTAAAGCAGTAGTGAAAGTGAAATTGATACATGAAGTGTTCGAGAACGTGTCTGGAAAGGTTCAGGGTAATTACTTCATTTTTTTTTTTACCATTTTATTGTTTACAACAGAAGCCAGCCTCTCTATGGGCATAGATTAAGAAAACTAGTCCAGGTTTGGTCGTTTTCTTCCAATATTTCTGTTCTTAGGATGATATTTTTTTCTGTTAATTTACTCTTCAAAGAAGCAGAGATACAATAACCTCTGTATCTTTTGTATCTTTTGATGTCTGATATTTTTTCTTGGATAAATCATTTTACTGTGATTGAACAAAGAAAGCTGAGGGTAGCAGGGCAGGGGAGAGGGTAAATTCTTTTGAGGGTTTTGAATTTTATGTAATCTGAATAATGTGTTTCCTTTTGAGAGAATGCATTGTTCTGGAATGAGACAGTGAAGGATATGTTGTGGAGGAGCCATTATGTTTCCTTTGATGATGTAAAACTCAAATCAAAAGTTACTGATATTTCAATACTTTTTATGTTTCTACCTTTTATCTTTTTCTTACCATCACTTCCTCTCTCTCTCTCTCTCTCTCTCTCTTCTCTGTTGTATATGATTGATTTTCATTTAATGTGTCCTATGTGTTCCCTTTGAGAGAATGCATTGTTGTGGGATGAGACAGTAGTGAAGAGGAGGAGCCATTATGTTTCCTTGGATGATCTAAAACTGAATCAAAAGGTTTTTACTGATATTTCAATACTTTTACCTTTAATAATATTATTGTTTTGGATTCTTTGTAGAGAAGATAATGACATGTGGGAAATGGGATTGAGATATGAGAAGTGAATATATATATATATGTTGCCTTGAATGATGAATGTGATCAAACTTTCTAAAGCTGATGGAGATGGTGATGGTGGGTATCCTGTAGCTTGTTTTTGATGCAAAATTCAATCCACTAAACCCATAAGAAAAAAGTATGGTGGGTGGGTAAGCAAAGCCACTAGTGGGAGTGATGTGTGGGACATGTTTAGGGACTTGTATGGCATTGCTTTTAATGGTCGGTGGATATACAACTTTGTTTAGTTTTGCTTTGCTTTGTTCCTAAGTTATAATGTTTTGGTTCAAAGCATCATCAATCATTTTTTCCAGTAATTTTTTCAAAAAAAGACCATGTATAATCATTACATTGCGTTCATGTGTATGTAAATACAACGTAATAGTCTTTAATATCTACCGGTGGATAGCGGGGTAAAGTTCCGATGAAGGTCGTGTGCTATTGTACGTATATAAATCCACGAAATCCCATTAACGGACCGAGAAATAGAGATGAGCCATCTGTAAACAAACACTTAGATTCAAGTTGGAAAATGTCTAGATCTACTGATCAAATGATTGTCATCATCATCATCATCATCGTCTGCAAACTAAATCATCTTGAATGAAATGCTAATTTGTGTTACCTTAGAACAAATTCTTTAACATATCCAGTGGATGTTCATCAAAAGTTGATGATCCCATAGAGAAGTTGGTGTTCATTATACCAAAGTTGATATGGGCCGAGCCCAATCCTAGAAACGACACCGTTTTCAGAAATGTGAAAATGCTGCTGCCACCGGTTTCAAAGCTTCTCCATCTCCAAACGCATCCATTGTTTTTCTTTTTCTCGACCATTTTCGATCCAAATTGCTATGATCCAGAGCCCACCGGTTGAATTAGCAGCTCAACCAGCCATTAATGAAGCTTATATATGTGAAGAATTGAACTGCAGACTACTTCGATTATTTGTTAGGTTAACTAAAATGGTGTAGAATTAACCAGATCCACCTTCATTGAACATTGACAGAGACGAGAATCGGTCTCGCCTGAAAAAATCCGCTCGAGATCGAGAAATATAATCGAACGACGACGACTCTGCAATTTGATGACGTGTGTGGGCGCGTCATCACCTTTTGCCGACGTGTCCTTACATATCTCCCCTACGGCTCCACGAAATGACGTGTCTACCAATTGGATGACATGTCAAGACATGTTGGCACACTTGTCATGATTGTGTGAGCACGTCATCATCTTTCGCCGACGTGGAAAGCATGTTGGCCCAGTGAGTGACGTGTCTGTACACATCATAACAAATTGTTTGACGTGCCAAGACCCGTCGGACACTTATCATGATTTGTTGTCTGTGCGCGTTATGGCCGTTAAATGACGTGACTGGCCCGTTATAACCCTTTGACGTGCCCACTCACGTCAACACCCTTCACTGTCTATTGGGCCTGGGCTGTTTGGTTGGCCCAAATCTTTTGTTTAAGGCCCAATTTCATCGATGGTCAGTTGGTCACGTGCATGTCTGGGCATTGAAGTGTTTTATCATGTGTACCAAATTTTTTTGAGCTTCCAATGATTTTGGGATTATTTATTTTTTTAAAACCAAAATTTACTAGAACCTTCGCTTCTTTCTCCAACAAAGCAGCTAGGGTTTTTCGAGGGTTTAATTTAATTACAAATCACAATCACCACCACTCAAAAAAAAAAAAAAAAAAATTCACAAGTTTTCCACACACACTCACGAAAGAAAAACCTAGTTTGAATCAAATGGTTCGCACTAACGGAACCAGACTTCTTCGCTTTCTCACTCGAAGTCTTCTCGATGATTCTCGAATTTCAGTACATCATCATTTTCTCCTCTATTTCTTTTGGTTTTTGATTTTGTGTTTAATTTTATACGTGATTGTTTTTTTGATGTTCATGTTATTAATTTCGTTGCAGATATTGAATAAGACGGTAAGTGGAGGAGGCTGTTGTCGGAGCTTCGTTACCGGGCCGGGTCACAATGTTAGGACCTGTGGCAATTTTGCTCCAAAAAATGGTAAATTTCAGATTCCACTTCTCTTGATTTTATTTTCAGACGTGAACAAATTCAAATTTCGATCGTTAGATCGTCTATTTATTGTTTTGGTGAACTGGGGTTGTTACGGTTGTTGATTGTTGTTGAAGATATAATATTTTTAACTAATCCTTTTGCTGAATTTGGAATGTTAAACAATTTATATAAAATCAGCTCGCATACAGTATTTTAACAATGTGTGTCCACCATTAATATCAAATCAGCTAGTAATTTTTAACAACGCGTATCCAATTTTTTTTTCCCTTTTTATTTATTTATTTATTTTTTTTACTGTTTATGTTTACTTGATTGAATTATCGCTCAAAGTGTAAATTTTGTATCTGTATTAAATTAATTTTGTAAGTTTGGAAATGCAGTTACTAACCAGAGAAACTGGTTGCTACTGGGTCTTCTGAATGCCAATTTGGGTGCAACGAGGCCAATTCATGGCACTGGTAAGTAATGAAGTTTCTTTTGTTTGTGTAAATTATAATCGACTATCGGATGCGAATCGAAATTTATTTATTTTTGTATTTTATTTTTAATTTTTAATTTGGGTTTCCAGCCTCTATGTCTGCAAAGGATTATTATGATATACTTGGTGTGACCAAAAATGCAACTGCAAATGACATAAAGAAAGCATATTATGGGGTAAGTTTTGTGCTTTTTGTTATTTGTTCCTATTTACTTGTTTTTTGTGAAGTTGCATGTAGAAAAAGGTGTTTTGAGTTTTATTCGAGAATCATTTAGTTGATTTCTCGTGTTTCTCAAATTAGTATTTACTTTGTATATTTTCTGCAGCTGGCAAAAAAGATCCATCCAGATACAAACAAAGAAGACCCTGAAGCTGAAAAGAAGTTCCAGGAGGTTTCAAAGGCATACGAAGTAAGTTTTTTTAATCAGGACCGTGAAATTGGAATAGTTATTCTGGTCGACATAATTGGACTAAAGATGTCTCTCTGTTTATATTTATTTTTTTAGGTTTTGAAAGATGATGAGAAGCGCAGTATGTATGATCAGGTACTCATCTTTTTCAACCTTTTGGATGAATTCATTTCTATTTTTCAGTTCAGTTTAAAAGTAGATTTTGGTCTGTTTATCTAGTTCTTTGGCTTCTACACTCTTTGAATGGTTGGAATTTCTTTTGCTCATCTTTATTGTTTTTCATCTGATTTCTAAATTATATAATTTATCAAGATTTTTATTATTTCTTTATTCAGCGGTGTATTTTGAATTATCTTGTGCAAATTTTTTGTTTTTGTTTTTTTGTGCTGTTAATATTTTTTTATATATATTTTTGTCATGGTTTCCTTTTTCTTATTTTGTATTAATGACTGTACTAATTGGTGTTATTGAAATCATATAGGTTGGCCATGAAGCATTTGTACACCAAGACACCAATGGGGGTCCAGGTGGTCCAGGCTATGGTGGTGGTTTTGGAAATCCATTCGAGGACTTCATCAATATGGAAAATGTAACGACCTTTATCTTCAGCATTTTCCGCTGGTTTTAATTCCTTAAAATGATCAGTTGTCACTTAATGATATCCCCATTTCTTGAATTTACGTTATTCTGTGTCGCTAGCATATTTTTTTGGGGAAACCAAAGTCTGACTTGATTTATCTGCATGATGTTGCAATGCCTACAATGATGATCAGATCTTCAACATGAAAGACTTCTTCAGAAACAGGATGAGCGGCCAAGATGTCAAGGTTATCATTCTTCATCCTTATTTCCCTTTGGTTATTCTTTTATTTGTTTTTTACAGTTGAGTTGCTGACTTACATTTTCTCATCATCATTGAATAGGTTGCCCTCGAGATATCCTTCATGGAAGCTGTTCAGGGATGTACTAAAACTGTCACATTCCAGACTGAGTTGCCTTGCCAAGCTTGTGGTATGCCTGTATTCTGTCAAACAACAATTTACATTGGAAGGAAAGTGTCATAGTTTAATTTCTTTTTCCTTTCTTTTTTTTGGTATTTATGCAGGTGGAGAAGGTGTCCCTCCTGGAGTTAAGCCTGAAAAATGTAGGCGCTGTAAGGGCTCTGGCATGGTCAGTTTTGATTGGATATGTGATTTACTTACACACTCACACACTTACATGATGATTTTCATGAATACATATGCATAAGTATGCATGTAACATGTGTCTGTATACGTTTCATAATCATCTTTATCTGATTATAGTAATTAAAACAGAAATAATATATTGGTGTTTCCTTGTTATGCTTCTGCTATTTTTTCAGGAGTATATACAATCTGGCTTTATGAGCATTAGTCAAACTTGTCGACAGTGTGGTGGAAGTGGTTATATTGTCTCGGTATGGTACCTGCTTCTCTGTTATCTCATGTTAAGAAAATTCCTATCTTTTTTTAAAAAAAAAAAAATTATTATTATTATTATTGTAGCCTAGGACTTCTACCTGTGTTTTTTGATTATATTTCTGCAGAAGAAAGATTTCATAAAAAAAAAAATTGAAAGATTTCATAAAAATAAAAAAAAATAAAAAAAAAATTCTACTTTCACTTCCCCCTAATCATCCCTCATATAGGTGGTAGAAATCTATGGATGCTATTATTTATCTCAGTGTCTGTGCTCAGATTTGTTTTACTATTTGATTTTTCAGTTTCTAAATTTTTTGTATATTTAAATTTTCCTTTGATATTCATAAAAGCCAAATAAAGTTATATTATAATATTGTAATGCCAATTACCAAGTGTTTACTTAGTTCTAGGCTTCTAGCTGTAGTGGAGACTGCTATGTGGCTTAAATTTTGAGATATTTTAGAATTTTGCGTTTCCTTGTTTATGGAGTGATTGTCTCTGCCTGAAAGCTTTTTTGCATTCTTAAGAAATTAAATGGTATTTATTATTTTATTTTTATTTCAAAGGCTTCTGCAGCCTAAGGAGTTATTTTATTCCAAAGAAATCAAATGGTTTTTGTTTAACCATTCCATCCTTTCAATACAACTATGTAAATGTTGTCTTAATGTCTGAATTCTGTAATAATGTTGTTGGCATCAGAGTTTGTGCAAGGCCTGCAAAGGAGGTAGAGTAGTGAGGGGACCAAAAACTGTGAAATTGGATATAATGCCAGGTATTATTCAAATTTTGAGGTATTTGTGGTTGCTTTGCTCGGCTATTTTATTCCTCGATAACTCTGGAATCATCTCATTTTGTGCTGGCATGCATGCAACACACATGCAACTTTTTATATGCAGCTGGGCAGAGGTGTATTATGACATTGAAATAGTACAATTGAGGATAAACTCTTGAACAACAAATATATTAGTTTTGGGCAACAATAAATATATTTGAAAAGATTAAATAAGACTATTTCAACTTGAGACTTCTTTTCTTTAAATAATATTATATTATATGTAAGCATATTCTCTTCATTCCCATTTTGTTGTGATTGTTGAGTCACATTCCTTCTATTTTATTTTGCAATCCATAGCAATCTGCATTTTTTTATAACTCGGTTGAATCAAATACGTTTTAAATATTCCGTCTGCAGGAGTGGACAACAATGAAACTTTAAAGGTTTTTAAAAGTGGTGGAGCAGATCCTGATGGAAATCAGCCTGGGGATCTTTATGTTACTATCAAGGTAACTTTCTAAGTTGATTCTGCTATTAATCATTCATTCAATTGGAATTGCCTCGTTTTCTATTCAAGTTAAAAATTACTATCAAGGTAACTTTCTAAGCTGATTCTTCAAATTTTTGTATTCTTTAGGTCAGGGAAGACCCTGTTTTCCGTAGAGAAGGCTCTAACATTCTTGTAGATTCTGTTCTGAGTGTCACTCAGGTAAATCTATTTTGTATATTGAGGTGTTGATTTGTTATGTCTTATACATGTGTTTAATAGATGGTTCTATGTAAAGATTTGCTCTCCCGGTTATATGTCAAGTACCTAAACATAAAAGTTCCATTTTCCATCTTCTTTCTGTTTTCAAAGATGAGTCAGTAAGCTTTCCTGAACACCTAATTGAAGTGATACTGCAATGTACAATGACGCCTCTGCAAACTTCACTATAGAAAACAACTCAGACCTCAAAAATGGAAAACCAAACCAACTCAAACTAGTAGACTTATTATGTCAGAATGACTGGTTAGTGTTTTCCTGATATTCCAATTTTTTACAAAGTCCTGTTTTATCAGACAACATGATCAGTATCTGATGACCAACTTTATTCCTAGCCAGAAGCATCCATAGTTTTATCCCTTTGTCATGCAGTCCCTTATTTCTTTGTACTTGTTAAGAATAGATATATATTCCCCAGCGAACTTTAAAAAGTAAAATGTCCTACAAGTTTTCATTTGGCTACCACAACTCCCATCCCAAATATTCTCAGTTCTTTAATTAAAACTGCAAAGAGCTATAATATGCTGCTAGTTATAACGGAAATGACCTCTGGTTTAACAAGCAGTTCTGTAATCACCTAAGGCTCCATTGTTCAAATTATATTGCTGGCTTATAGTGCATGTAGTCTTCAAATATATTAACTTCTTAAATGAAGATGTATTATAGTTGATAGAAAATTTATTCCTGGTACTAAAACTTGAGGTGTTATGCTTTTTGTTTCATCATGCATTGTATGATTGTTGAACTCCATACACACAATTATCCCTTCACCTGTTATCTGGAATTAATGGGGTTGTTTCTGTGCAGGCAATTTTGGGAGGAACCATCCAGGTCCCAACTCTGACAGGAGATGTTGTACTTAAGGTTTGTTGAATTTTTAGATACATATCATTGATGAAAACTAATACCGGTTCCCGGTACACGTTTTTATCCTTTTGTCCACAATGGTGTTAAAATGAATTAACTAATTATTTATTTCTGCAGGTTCGCCCGGGCACCCAACCTGGTCAGAAGGTTGTCCTGAAGGGCAAAGGTACATAACCTCACTAATGGATCCTATTTTTATTGCATCTAGTTTATATGATTTGTCATGCTCATCTCTTTTTGGTAAATATAAGAAATGTCTTGGGATTGGCGGTGTTCACATTTTCTTGGGTTCCCTTTGAAGATTGATTTTTTTTTTTAAATATATGTAAATATATTTATTTACCTGCTCTACTCAGAATATTATAGCCATGCAGTATATGTATGAAATCAGTTTGTAAAGCTGTAATAATGTATTTTTCAAGTTTTTCCGTAATTTAGGAATCTTACAAGGAGAAACTTATGTCATTGTTTATATTGGTTTTTGGTTTGGCATCTGTCCTTGTCTCCTTCATTTCATGGTTGAGTGTGTACAAGGTTCTTCGATTCTGATTGATTTCAAGATTGAAAAGTTTGTCCAGCTTACAACTTTCTCAACCACTACTTATATAAAATCTCAGTTGAGAATATCTTCTTGCAGAGAGAAAAGTTTGTCCGGCATAGAACTTTCTCAACCTCTATATTTACATAATCTCTTTTCATTGATGCTGATTGATTTCAAGATTGAAAAGTTTGTCTAGCTTACAACTTTCTCCACCTCTACTCATAATCTCAGTTGAGAATATCTTCTCGTAGAGTGAAAAGTTTGTCTAGCATAGAACTTTCCCAACCTCTATATACTAGCATAATCTCAGTTGAGAATATCTTCTCTTCCTAAATCATGAACTTTTGTTTTTTCAGGGATTAAAACAAGAAACTCTACCAAATTTGGCGACCAGTTTGTGCACTACAATGTCAGCATTCCAACGTATGTCTTTCTGTTCGCATGTTTTACACTTATAGTATCTTTAATTCTTTATTATTTTGTTGAACAGTTCAAAGAGATATTTGATGGCATTGCATCTCAGTAACATGAATAGCATGAACCTTGTTGAACTCTTAATGGTAGAAGTGAATTTTGGAACGTATAGCATAAACCAATGCCTCGTTCTTGTGGTCGGACATAATATTTTATTTTGGTAAATTTGAGTACACGATGACCTGATTTTTGAGAGTTTTGGCAGGAGTCTGACCCAAAGACAACGTGAATTGATTGAAGAGTTTGCCAAAGAAGAGCAAGGTGAATATGATAAGCGTGCTGCTGCCGGAGCATCCAGATGAAAAGACTCCAATCAATTAAATTAATTTGGCATAATTCCAAATTCTATTTCCTAAGCTGAAGGTCGTAGTTTTCACGTTATTGGTCTAAAATATCCTTTTTTAAAAGAACGAAAAATGGGTAAAGAGTAAGTAGTCTTAGTAATTAATAACCAATCTGCTTGGAAGTTTTGTAGGAGAAATTTTTTGGGTTGCATTTGACCTATTATTTATTTGTAACTTATGTAATATTGGTTCACAAATCACAGAAATATTTGCCATCTTGAGACTAGAAAACTATTGAACCAGAGTAGCTGTAATGTACATAAAAAATTGGCATTTTTCAATGTTTTCTGGATGAGATCTTATAAAAAGGAATGATTTTGAATTGTTATTAATATTATGATATCAAGTTTGTTAGTTTTTTGTTTTTTTGTTTTTTTGTTTTTTTTTTTGAATTATAACAATAACTGCCGGGATCTGACGAGATTAAACTCTACAAGCATAGCCTGGAATACTACTCCTACTATCAGGGAAAGGGTACAAATGGATTACAACTCTCACAACGGAGAGAGGGTTGCTCCCAATAGAACCGGGAGAGGGCACCCACACTTGGGATTTAATAGCCAAGGTGGGACAAATTATATACATACCAAGGCAAGGCTTGAACCTTGGTGGTGGAGCATCCCTTGGAAACTCTAACCACTAAGGCAAGGAGCCATTGGTTAGTATTTTTTTTAAAAACTAAATTGTGTGTGACTAGCTTTTTACAATAAGAATTATAGCAAAATTTCCCAATATGATCTGAAATGCTATTAAAGTTCACTTCTTTTTTGAAAACACAATTTATGATATTCTTAATTTCTAATTGTCCTCACTTATTTTTCTATATTGCACCCACATGGCCACATAACGTTAGATTTCTAGAGTTCTATTTTGATTTCTAAACGCACCCACTAAATGTAAGATTTATAATGTACATAACCTCAGATTTCTAAATATAGCCAACTGAATGTCATATTTAAAATGTAGCTAAATAAACGTTATATTTCAAAATATATCCGTATGAAAGTTAGATTTCAAAATATAGCCAAATTAAGGTTTTTGAAATAGCCAAAACAATGTAAGGAATCAAAAAATTAGCCAGATTCAATTTTCAATAATTCCCAAATTAATGTCACATTTCAAAATATAACCAATCATTGTTTTTTTTTTTTTTTTTGATGAAAACCAATCATTGTTTTAAAACAATAGCAAAATAATTTTTAAAAAATATCAAAATAAATGACAAGTTTTAAAATATAGCTAAAAAGTTTTGAAAATATCAGCATTATTGTTAAATTTATCCGATGCTTTTTAAAATAGCAAAATGAATGTCAAGTTTTAAAATAAAGCAAAATTATTTTTAAATAATAGCCACATTATTTTTTAAAATATCTAATTATTTATAATTATATCCACATTATTTTTTAATATAGCAGAATATTTTTATAATATCGACATTTTATTTTTAAAAGAGCTAAATAATTTTTTTAAAATAAGCTAAATATTTATAAAATCGACAAATTAATGTCAATTATTTATAAAATATCCAATTAATTTACAAAATAGTAAAATAATTTATAAAAAATATCAAATTTATGTGTAAAATGCTTAAATACTGATTGGTTAGTACCCAAGTATACTGACCACCCAATGGGATGTTGCCACGTTGCCAAAACTCTTTCACTTTTTACATTTTTCTCCTTACTTTGTGTTACATGGCAACCAACCATTGAGTTGATCAATACCTTTGGTACTGACCTGTCAACACTCAAGTGTTGTCCAATTTATGTCACGCTTTAAAATATAGCTAGATACTTTTTAAAAAATAGTAAAACTTCTGTTAATTTTCAAAATATAGCGAACTTAACGTCATGTTTAAACATATAGCTAAATTATTTTTAAAAAAAATTAGTTAACTTAATCTTATGTTTCAAAATATAGCCAACTTAATGTAATATTTTAAAATACAGCCAACTTAATGTAACGTTTTAAAATACAGCTAAATTATGGTTTCAAAAGATAACCAAATTGATGTCAGGTTTCAAAATATAGCCAACTTAATGTTATGTTTCAAATATAGACTACTATGTAATGTTTCGAAATATAGCATACAGTAAATGGAAATAAGAATATCTTCAAAATCAAACAAAGATGGTAATTAAAGATAATCTCAATTAAGGGAATAGTTTACATTCAAAACTGCAAGCATAAGAGCTATATAATATGCTTTAAAGCAAATGGACATCTTCCCAAAAATAATTAACAAAAAAGAAAACAATTAAGATTAGTCTTCTGTGTGCCTATATGAATGAATATATGAAGAGCCAAATTTATTGGGAAAATAACATACAAAATGGTTGGGCAGGCACAATCTCAATCTCAATACTCTCTTCTACCTTTGTCAGAAGGGTGGCTCATCACACGCTTGAAATCTCTTTTCCACAATAAATGGAAAAAAATAATTCCAGGATCTTCTTGTCGAAAAAAAAAAGAAGAGAAAATTTGAATATGGTAAATCTACCTTCTAAAACTTCAAGCTGCTGCTTTAGCTTTTGATTTCTGTTTCTTAGAATCCAATGAGGTTAAGCCCTTGCCCAATCCAACAGGAGCTTCACCTTCTTGCCCTGATAATGGTTGGTCCTTTTTGGCATCTGCCGGGTCATCAGAAGGATGGCCATTTGCTTCCTTGTTCGCGACATCAGTGGTCCCAGTAGCGTCGCTACCATTGGCATCAGGGGCCGCCCCTGTGTTGATGAGGTTAAAGAGCTGAGTTAATGGTGGCAAAGCTTGGGCTGGGAGGCCATGTGGGCGTTTCAAGAGGCCCTTTGCTGCAGCTTTCTTCCTAATTTCAGCTGCTGCACGAGCTGCCCTTTCATCAAATCCTCTTCCTCGAGGAAGGTTCTCGCCTACAGAATTGTTGACAGAAGAACCAGAACTTCCAGATCCTCCAGCCGCAGCAACAGCTTGGAAAGCATGTATCAGATCAGGATGGGCCTGTCAACACAAATTTCCAAATGAACTGCCATGATTGAATCATTCATCTTCAACGAGGATTTCATGATTTTTCAAGAAAGAGGGTGGTGGTTAAAGAATATACCTTCAAGATATCAATGGCCTTCTGAGTAGAAGCTGCATTAAAAGCCTGTCCTTTCTGCTTTTGTGCATTCATCTGTCAACAAGAAACTGACAAATTTAGAAATATAAAAGAGAAAAAGAATAATAGTGTTATGAAGCATTTTGAATTCTCTGTACTCGAAAATCCCTCTTTTTCAAGAATAAGTGCAAATCAGTTTAAGACAAATATCGGATATATGGACATAATTCAACAAAATTAATATTTCTGATATCTATTGCAATGGGACAATTACCTGAAGCTCTCGCATTTTAAATGTCTTCATCCAGTTTTGTGAGTCTTTTGTCCTCGAATCCTCCTCACCAAGTTGTTTGACAAGTATATCATAGGTTTTCTTTTCATGCTGCGCATACCAAAAGCTAATATCAGTTAAACACATTTTATAGCATCCTTTCTACACCACCACAAAAATTCCTACAATATCACACATACCTGATGAGAAAGCTTGAAGGCACCCATGCAATTGAATGCAATGGCAAGAGCATGATAGCAAACAGCAGTCTGTATGTGCTCCTCACCTAGTAGCCTCTCATTCTTTTTCAAGGCTTCTTGCAGATAACGGAGAGCTGTGTCCATCTTTCCAATATCCTGATACATCATCGCAACATTTATGAATGTTGCAGCCACATCAGGGTGATCTGGCCCGGATGAAAGACTCAGTAAGAGCAATGCCCGCGACATGTGTCGTAGTGCAAGTTCTGTTTGGTTAAGTCCATGATAGAAAAGGGCCATATTGCCATAGCTGCAGTAGATAGCAGATCAAGTGAGTCAATAATAAAGATTAGGAAAAGATAGAATCTTTGATTTGTTTTGAAGAAGTTCAAAACGGTTCCATCTCAGCTTCACCAATCACATTTACAGAGCATAAAAATAATTCATTTACATTTTAGCATACATTACTTTACCTTAGATATTTTATATCATATTACATACAAAATATAGCATTCAGTTGATACAACAAATTGATGTATTGATAAGTATAAAATTTCAAGCAATTCAAATGACTCCATGTAAAGTTAACATCCAGAAACAATGAATATAGTGGACAGGACTGGTACCTGTGAGCAGTATCAGGGTGGTCCAAACCCAAGCACCGTTCATTTATGATCAGTTCTTTGTGCTGTTGCATTATTGCCCCAGCCATGTCTCCAGCATGATACAAAACCATGGCAAGATACCTACATTGTTGAGAATGTAACACCCTTAAGATTAGACAAGAGGTAAGAGGTACATATAAGAACAGTTGATAAATAACAAAAAATAAATAAAAATAAACTTAATAAGTGTAATTTAGTTAAAAAGTCCAGGGAGCACTCTCCTCCATATGTCTACTCAAACATACCCAGGGCAACACCAAGCTCAAGACACAAACTAAGGCTTTGGGTTGGGATAAAGATCCAAGCTCAAATATTTGATATTCAGTTCACTCAATTCAGCTTGAAGTAAAACTAACTGATTTTAAAACAACTGATATAAGCAAACACGTCTAGAAGCAAAAGACTACACAATGAGTTAAATGATATGCTTACCGACAGCAGTTAGCAACCTCTCGATGCATCGGACCAGTAACCTGAAATCATTAAAAATGATAAATATATACCCCAAGAAAATCTGAAAAATCATATACAGAACATATTAATGACCCACCTGTTGAAGTATCGAAAATGCCTCGGAAAATAATGTGTAGGCTTCACTAAGCAGGCCCTGAAAACAGAATAGCAGAACTTAACCACATTTATCTCCAAAAAGATGATTCATATATATCATTTGGCTTTACTTGCACAATTCTAGCATTCCACGCAGTAGAAATTCTAAGTGAGATTACACCAATTCATATGACTCTAAGTCTTTACCATCATGCCTCCTCTAATACTCATACATAATGCAAATGTCATTAATTTTTCAGTAGTATAAACAGCCAAATGTGCATTTTTTTTTAAGAATGTGATGTGTGCAATCTGATCTTAAGCATAAATTTATCCAATTATAAGAAATTTATGGCTGAATTAATGTTCATACGTTTCCTAATTAAAATATTTCTAATTTCAAATATCCTTCGGTTCTTGAATATGGCGACATCATATATCCCTTTTCAAGGGTCATGGGTAAGATAATAAAGCACAATGCCTACCTCCGCTAATTGAACTTTGCCCATTTCAACAAGGTTCTTAGCTTCAGAACACACTGGGACTGAATGCTTCACCACAGGTTGAAGATTCAATATGTCTGATGTTTGGAAAGGAGTTGCTGCATTAAAATCGTATTTGCGAGCTGAAATGCTTATGCCCACCTGTTAAGGAAGCATATTTAAGATGGAAGCTCAAATGCAATTCAAGAGAAATGATATATTTTACAAAGTTACAAGCAAATGAAACATAATTGGTAACCAGAACAAAAGTATTTTTTCAAGGCAAAGCTACATTCATCTACAGCTCTTACTGGCTTAAATCCAAAACTAGTTTATCACACAGAACACACAACCCTTTGCATGCAATATATAATCAAGTAACAAACTGCACATGGTAAAAGTGGAGCTAATATGTCTTGTACATTTGTTGTTAGCAATTCAAGTAATTCAGTATCTTATTGTGTGTGAGTGAGTGGGTGTGTGTATCCTGAATGTGCCAGTTCAACAAGTATGGATCACAAAACCTAGTTTACGGTGCAGACTGGGCACCTAATAGTTTTAACGTGCTTGACCAATGACAATTTTATACAACTCTCAACTATTGCAAGTACAATGCATAACTATTTCACCAATACAGCAATACACACTGTGACCAAACATACATCTTTTCTGGTTATGTTACAATCGGTATCCAGATCCTATGATTAGCAGAGGTTTCACCACTAAAATCACAAAAGCAACTCAATAACTAGATTGAGTAAAAAAAAAAAAAGGATTTCTTCCAAGCATCTACTTCAGCTGAAAAACTTGCAAATAAGTCATGAATTACAAGAAGCAGTAATTACTCCCCACATCCCAATGATCACATATATCTCAGTACAGCATTGAACCACTGACACTGAGGCCCACATCCAAGGACCATTCCACTTTTTCAGGTTGCATTGTATAGTGAAACAAACAAACATGATTATAGAGACTATTATATGAATGATTGTACCTTTTGACCAAAGTTGCGCATGACTGAAACTTTCTTTACACGTGATCTTGCATCCTCTGGCAACTCAAACTATACCAAATAAAATTAATTTGAAACATACGTCAATGCACATCACTCGCAATAAAATAACAAAAGTGAGTATGGTAGGGGTCCCCAGGAATACAGATTCATCCATCATATTTCTATAGCATTATTACAAAGCAACTGCAAGTCCAGCAAGCATTGAAGACAGATACCATTCCTCACCACAAACGATATTACATTTAAAGATCATTGATGCATGTGTCCTAAAATGCCAAAAGTTGTTTTACGCAATTAGGGAAATGGAACTCAATGAACTTCCAAGGAATGTCTAATCTTCCTCATAAGCATCTTTGCGAGTAATGAAAATTATACCTGATATTTTGATTTCACAAATTCTTTGAGGTCAGACCATAGAGTTTCTGAGCTGACATTCATATAAGACGACTGCTGCTTTCTTGCAGATGCTCTGCCTTTCCACCTGGCTTGGCCCTTAGAAGACTTGCCTGGAGATTGATGCCCTGCTTGGTCCTGTAAGTACTTCAAACATTAATTACAAGATCACTCTCAAGGTCAACCAAGAAAACGTGTTCAAGACTTCGAGTGCAATGGTTATTTTACAAAAAAATAGAATTATAAAAGTCTTTCAAATATCTTGACATAACATGATTCCTACCAGGAAAGGCTTGGGTAAAAAGGTCTGGATTAATTCACCGTCAGAATTATAAAATCAGTACCCATGAGCTTTAAAAAACTATCTATAAAAGCCTAGTACTAAAAATGCACGATGAAAAAACTACAAAAATCGTGAAATCGTGCATATACAACACGTACTTTCTTTTGGGTTCTTGATTGCATATTATTAGCAGCATGTTTTCCCCCAAAAGCTTGACAACTTCCAAAGAAACAGTTGAAAAAATGAGCCATTGCCGGTCCCAGTTCATGATCCTCTGTATCCCTCAAAACATCCTGCATAATGAGAGAAAGGTAACAAAAAGGATAGATTTTGTTACAGATATAAAATAAAACAAATACTCAGAATAAAACACTCTCAAGGAATATGAGTCATTGAAGTGGATATTACCTTGAGCAAATGCTTTGCAGACCTGACTACAATTTCATTAGAACAAAGATCCCACAGATGAGGCAAATGTTTAGTTCCATCGGCTACCTGGTAAAATTATTAGCGTCAGAAAACAATATAGGAAAAGAGCATAAAATCATAAATGATTCTATATAAATCAACACAAACAGCTAAATGATGATAGTATCAACTGAAACAGATAACACTTACTTTGCCAATGTAGCGAATATTAATTCCATGAGCATGTAGTGCCTCAGTCAATGTCTGCCCATCCATAGGTGAAACTTCAAGGGAGCAAAGATCTTGTATAAACTTTGGAAGCACCACATTTGCAAGGTAAGTGCTAACTTTCTTTACATTCTCTTCATCTGCTGCTATCTCCTGGACAATTAGAAGAGAAAAAAAGTAAAAATAAGATTTAATAACATTGGCAAAAAGGAACACTATTAGGTAATTAACTCACCTCCTGGCTCCCAGCCAACTTAAATTCAGTAAAGACATTGGGGTTAAAGAGTAATTCATCGCATGAGTCAGAGCTTTCTACAGGAATAGAATCACATTCTTGGGCAGCAACCTCAACTTTCTCTTCTATCGTCTGTAAATGACACATAAATCAAAAAGCAACTTTTTATAAAATTATTACCTGGACAGATTGAAAGTACTATATGGGCATAATTTAATAAGTGTGATATCTTATTATGTGGATGGATATTCATAATTCCACAGACAAAACTGAACTACTTTATACATCAGACGTGCTTATACTTCTGTCAAGTGTCAACACCTCCAATACTGATATTAATGCCTTCAGTCTAGCTACTGCCACTACTTTAAACAGACAAGAATGATAACAGTTATATAGCTAACTTTCACAGGGTTTCCAAAGGGATCAGAAAACATTTTAAAGCAGAAGTGCCGAAACAAAACTAAATAAATAAAAAATTGACATGAAATTTCTTTGTTGTAAGGTTTGTCCATATGAAAAACTAAAATTTTAGAGTGCATAAGGAGTTGCTACAGATTCCTAACAGCAACACTGTTAGGAGGAAGGAAAAAAACACACAGAAGTTACATTTTCTTGATTTTGGTAAAGTCACCTAACAACGAGAAATAATGCCAATATCTAAACAATCGTTTGACAACAACAATTGTCTTTATATTAATAAATAAATGCCACGCTTCAGTAATGCTTCAGCAAAAAGACATGCCATTTTTCACAACATGTTATCACTACAATAGAGTTTTATCTTGATCATTCAGAGAGAAAATTGAAAAAGTATACATGCATAAAGCACAAATAATCAAAGAAACCCCAAGGGAAGTCGCATAACATATATGAGATCAGTTCATCAAGAGAAGCCCATATTAAATAAAAGAAATTTCAGCAACATAAACCTTCTAGAGAGCAACAAATGCCTGAATTTATGGATGAAATTAGGTTAAATAAAACTACTTACCTGACTGTCATCAGCAGTTGCAGCTACATTAGCCTCGTTTTTAACAGGCTCTTCAGCACCAACGACTTTAACAGAATCAGTGGTCACTTGAGGCTCTCCCTCCTCTTTAGGCTCACTTTTCGATTTTTCGGCAGCTTCGGACTTCTCCGATTAAAGCAAAATAACATAAGAAACAAAACATATGATACAAAACACAAAATAATGTTAATATTGTCAAATATCAAATACCTGGCAAAAGGCAGTAATTAGTTCTGGTCTCAAAATACAAAATCTGGATCCAGCTCCAGTATAGTTTGCATCACGAGGAGTTACTCTCATCAAGTCTAGAAGATAATGTCTGAATTGAATAAAAGATACACGTATATAAAATTGTTAAATAAGCATTTGAAATAGCTGTAACTAGAACCACAAATCAAGTGTTAATCTTTCAAGATCTGGCAAGACAATGATGAGCAGCAGAAATACAACAGATAAAAGAAATTACCTGTCATCACTGCCAACAATGCCCTTGCATTCCACAGGAGCAGCTAATTTGAAAACATTTCCTGATTCATCAACGACAGTGTGCTCCTTCAAATGAAGGCGTTTGGCAGCCTCTACAACCTACAGAAAAACAACGATAAGCACTCATGCCAAGAAATTAATTTCATATAGAGGATCTAAGAACCCAGAAAGTTTACAAACCAAAATCTTACTGTATATTACGAAAATATAAAGATACTGAAACAAATGAACCATTTACACAAAAAATTAGGTAACACATATATTGATGGGCTTTAAAAAAGAAACCAAGAAGTTTTTTTCAATTTAGCGTAGCAAGAAAGAAAGGCATTATTAGTCACTTGAGCTTCAAGGTCACCTTGGAATGAAAATCTTCATTCCAGCATATTTTCTTGCCATTATCAACAGAACCATACAGAAGGGAGTCTGATTTATCTCCTTGAAGGATGCCAGGTAAAACACTCTGCAACAGAATGTGTATAGAACTCAATAAGATGGTACATTGCATCAAAATAAATTTAAGCATGCACAAAAAGATAGAGAATTAGTCAACTATATTGATAAGAAAAAAGTCCGCAAAAATCAACTTCCTGAAAAAAGGTAAAGCAATGACATCTTAAATACACACCTGTGCTACAACTCTATGACCCCTGTAATCAATTATAGCCATAGCAAGATTATAAAGTCCAGGAACATCTGCTTCCTGGTATGCCTTGGTTCCTTTCAAATCATTATTTGCAGAAGCATATGTAGCCTGCTCACTCTCAGCCAACTGGGTTTCGGCAGACTCTTGACCAGATTCCACAACACGATCTGGTTCCCCTTTACTCTCATCATTGGAAACCTTTTCAGATGAATTGATAGAGGTGTTCAAATCAGTATCTGCTGCACGTTTCCTTGACAGCTGTTCAAGGTCCGCATCCACCGCAAAACTGAAGAATATATTGTTGTGCACATACCTAAAATGAAAAGACAATATGAAAAAAGATTTAATCACAAGTATATTTATATACACTACATAACCATAATATATATATCTATATCTATATCTATCTATATATATATAATGAAAACAATACATTAAGAAAAATTATATAGTTTAGAATCGAGCTAAAACTGTAGGGTAGCTAGCAAAATGTCCAGAATCAATGGGTAGAGTACACTTTCAGGCATCGTTATGGTCTTTTAACTCAAAAGTTCCAATATATGTCATTCTTCTTTCTAAATATCAACCAAGAGGCCGTGGTGTCATGGGGAATTTTTGTTCATTGTCTTTTTCTTTTTTTTGAAACTTTCATTGTCTTATGCTTACTAAGGACCTATCTAGTCAAATGCATAGTTTGAGGTGTGTGCCCTTTATAGATTTCCCTTCTGTGTGGAAAGCTGGTCCAGTCATTCTTTATATATGTCTTTCCATTATTAAAATTTTTGTTTTCCTATCAACAGAATGTTAAACTTGAAGCCTCTAAATTGCAGCAAGCAGACACCCCACATCCACCTTTATTTATGTGTGTGTGAGTACACAATAGGCTGGAAATATTGGTATAAAACACTGAATTATAAAAATGAAGAAATTTTATAGAAATAAGTCAGTTTTTATTAATAAACAACATTAAACAAACCATTCAAAATAAGAAGGTTATGAGGTATCCAATTATTTCAGGTACACTAACATGTGAAAGCACTCTGGATCAGTTGGATTTATGGGGGGTATACATCTGCTTATGACTCCGACAGCACCACTAATTGCAGCATCAACAAAATCAGAAGTCACTTTGTAGAGAGCCCTGTCGCGCAAAATCCTGCAATAAAATCATCTTCAGAGGTGAAGGGCAAGCTATAAATGAAAAAGCAAAAATCAGATGCTATAGCAGTTTACATAGAAGTTATATGAACTTAATGTATCATTAAAGTCATCAATAAATGAAAGCCACTAAATGACATTCATAAACAGAAACTTATCAGATATCAAATAAACCTTTCTTGAGGAGTTGTATGTGGAAACTCCCGACAAGATTGCAACTCCTCATTCCAATCTCTTTGCATGCCAATTAGTTCACTACCATAAGAAAGAGTCAGGGCATCCTCAGCTCTAGCTGCATCACGTCTATGATCTGACAACAGACACGAGAAAACCACAACATGAGATTAAAATCAATGTTTCACTCCATAGGGAAAGCAACTGACACACAGTATAAATTACTAAATTATCAGAAGCTTTGACAAATCTTCAATTTGCGCATTTTATATTCTCGCCAATTGACTTAGTGAATGAGAAACACTGATGTATACCAAAATTAACAAACAAATTAAATAAATAATTTCTTAATTGGTCTTTATCAAAAAATAGTGGAGGTTCAATTACAACTATCATCATCACTGATTGTAATTCATAACCTCTAGAAAACCCACCAGATTTCATGTAAATTGAATACAATTACATTTTTCTACACAAGATATAAAATGTCTAAAACATGTAAATGTCACAAGAGTTGAGAAAACATCCCAAAGTTATTCTTGACAAACAAATGTGCTCATTCACACATGCACATTTGGTGCTAGTCTTACGTTGTATAGATGATTGGCACTAATTAATAACAAGAACAACATTAAAGGCAAATACACTTAAAAACTTCAGCAATGAAGAAAAGGTGTCATGTGTTATACACACTTTTAGAGAATCTAATGCTATTTTTTGTTCAGTGTCTTACTTTGGCAATTAAGTCCCTCAACAACTCTATGTGCCAAAATTGAATCAATATACAGAGTAAAAAACATCAATTTAATTTCAGAAATGATGAACTTACCAGGAACAGGATATAATCCCAGCCATGAATTTGGTGGCAACAAAGATTGAACATTTTCAAAGGGATGGGCATTTGCTTTTCGCTCCAAAATTTCACGGAATGCTTCAAATAATGAAAAACACAAAGAAAACAACTATTAAAAACCAACATAAAAATACCAGACCACCTCAAAGCATTATCACACCATAAAATAAAAAATAAAAAATCAACCATTTTCATTTACCTTTCTTGAACTTGGAACTAATCTTTTGCAGAAGCCCAATAAGGGTGGTTGCTTCAGAAGTTGATTTACTCGGTCTAGGGTCTAGGACAGTCCCAGTACTCGAGTTGACATAAAACATCTTTGTGGTTCCAGTAATACAATACTTATTCCCTTCCAGTGTTACTACGTCCAAATAAATTAAATCCCCAACAAGTCTGGAGACAATAAAAGCAACATACGTTATATTCCTAATACCGATTCAACAAAATAGGTGAGAATCCATTTATGGAAGTTAGGGAAAAAAAACTCATAATGCCAAAAGAGTTTCAGGATCTACCTTCTATAGCTAGGCGGAGGATTGAAGGATGAAAAAACAATGCTCTCCACACATTTGATCTCTTGTGTTGAGGACGATAACAACTTTCCTAGAGAGCCAGAAACATCCTCCATAAAACCCAGACCATCAAGCTCGGGAACCTCAGTTTTAACCACATCTGGATCACATTGAAATCCCCAATCATTCTAGAGATGAATTCAAATACAAGGAAAATGAAATAAAGATCAATAATTGCAGGCTCAATATCCCAAACCTCCAGCACTTGAAACTTTGCTTTGTGCATTCTCATACTGCATTGCAAGTGATGTGGACAGTGAGGCATGAAGTGTGGATAGGGAAAGCAAATCCCTTGTGCGGTGAACATGAGCTCTGATAGATCTATCATCATAAAGTGCTGCAAAGAAGTCTTCAAATTAGAGCCCACAAGTATAATTACAATCAAAAAAAAGAAAACTAGCATTAGTGTTTACCAGCAACCATCTCCAAGGAGCAACCACCAGTAGTAATATCAGCTACTTCAGAGATTTCATTGTAATCTTCTAGATGATGAGTTGAACCATCCTTTGTTTGCAGCAATAAATCATAACATGTGAAGAAACATGTCTCTGGAGCATCAAGAAGAAATTGTCTTATGTCCATGACAGAATCTCCTGGGTTCAACTGCAAATGGAATTTGAGTCGATGATTCAGCAATTTCAAAACGAGACCAAAAGTGGATACTAGAATGTAACATAAGCAAATAATATGCCACAAAAGAAGAATTGAAATAACTTCCAAAAATGATGCACGAGAAGAGAAAATGCACCAAACAAGAATAAACTACAACTTGTGTGCACTGTTCTTCATTATATGATAGTTTCCAAAAGAGGAGGAAAACAAGAAGCAATTGTTTCCTAAATAAGTTAGCTCACTTGTAGTTCAAGCTTCTCACTGCTTTGCGTTTTAACAGATACCGGATAGAGATGAATATCACCTGCAAACCCATTAAGAAATAATAATAAGGCGTTAAATGGCACCGAAAACCACATCTTGTAAACCACTATGATAGAAAAGGATAATTTATCAGCATGGGACTTGGTTGAGCTAATTTAGATTTATGCATTTAAAAAACTAAAATCTATCCAAATTGAGAAACTTATATTAAATGAGCACACCTGAAATACATTAAAAATTAGGTGCTGGTTTTGAATAGCCCTCGCCCAATAGTAAAAGCTTACAATAAGATAGGGCTCAGTAGACAAGGAATTCATGTAATTTTCCCCGACTAGTTTGCAGTTGAGACTTATAGTAAAGTTGAGTTGGCTTATGAACATGTCTGATTCTGTTTTTTTTTAATCCTAACTTTCAGGGCCAAGAATTTCGGTAAATTTATTATCTTCTGCGAGTAATTTTCTGATACATTTAATTACAATAATGATTAAAGAAGACGACGAAGGTTTGAGATCATGCCAATTCAATGATCCACGTCATTCCTACTAAAACATACAATCAAATATTTACACAACTGACTTCACCTTGTTTTGGTTCGTTTGCTGAATTTGCTATTTCAGACTCCTTGACCTCTGGCTGGTCAACAGTTGATTCACCCTCCGCCACAACTCCATTAGCTGTAGCATCGATCTTGGCTGACTCCAAGGGGATCTTGTCATCTTTGGTGGGAGCATCAGATGAGACCACCTGTTCCGCAGGATTGCTAGCAGTGTGTGACCCTTTACGGTTCCTCCCTTTGTTCGATTTCCCCGCCATTCAGAAATTTCTAAATGGATATCAATAGACCTTCAATTATGATAAAGAAATCCCCAAAATCATTATCATCATATTCAATGATTTATACACACACACATGAAATACTTATTCAGAGATTATACACACACATTATGCACTCATAATCAGCAACTTTGAACAAAAGAATTATATATATATATATATTTCAATTAACAGTCTCTCAGTCAAAATTATCCAACTGCTCTGTTTCACAACTTCATTATCATATAAATTGCATCAGATAACATCACTTAAATGATTGGATAGCATTCTCACTTCTCAGACTGAGCAGGCAGGCAACAAAAGTTCCTCCTTGCTTCAACTTAAAACACACGAACTCATAAAAATAAAAATAAAAAAACAGAGAAATAGACAACAAATATGTAAAATCAATATTAATCCACATTGACAATAAACGCTATCAAAATAATACCTAAAACAAGCAAATGAAAACAATTCGAAATAAAAACAAAACAACAAAAGTTTCATCATAGAGAGTAACATCCAACTACAGCTATCAATCCTATCATACAAGAGGCAGACAAAAGCATCAACAGCCAGTTTGGTTAACAATAAAACAAAGTAGTAAAAAAGGCACAAAACTTTCACGGCCAAACAAACTAAAAACAAGAAGCCGATAATTTTCCCGGGAACCAAACAGAAGATAAACGATAAGAAGATATATTACCGGAGAGAGCTGTTAGAGAGGCAGATGTAGGGTTTTAGGAGGGTAATAGAGAATTGCAGAGAGAGAGAGACTGAGAGAGCGAGCTTAAAAGAGTGCGTGCGTGCGTGCGTGCGGGACTGCGGGCACATATGATGTGAGGCGGCGAAATTTCGATTAAATATATATCGTAAAGAGAGCTCGCAACTCTCATTCCATAATTGCCCACTCTCATTCCATAATTGCCTTTTGGGCTTGGGCTTGGGCTTGGGCTTGGGCTTAAACTTTGAGTTTGGGCTTCGTTTTGGGCTTTTTTCCTTCGTATAGATTATTTTTTTAGCAGCGATAATTTCACCCTTTAAAAACTGTATCTATCCCATTTTGTAATCACACGTTCGTACACATCTTCTCTTTGTTTCCCGAGCCTATGGTGAGTTACAGACAGAGTTCGAAAATGTCAAATCTTTGATGATTCCATCATACATGATTGAGTTGCGAAAACTTCTGGATATGTATCCCACATCTGAACGGAATTCTTTCTAGTTAACGAATCTTTGTCTAGTTGCTTTGGAACAATTAGGAGATTCTCTAGAAGAAATACGAGGTTCTGCTTTTGGCGGCAACATACTATGGGGTGGTGGTCCCGCTGATGGGGTTAAATCAATACGTTCTAAGACGAAATATTTGAATATCAATCTCATCAATATCATCGATCTCATAAGTCTCATACCAAATCCCATCAATCGAATCACTTTTTCGAGAAATACGAGACATCTAAGTCATATAAGTAAAGAGATCCATTCATTGATAAGAAAAAGAAAAAATGTGAGCGATGATTGGATTGATGATAAAATAGAATCCCGGGTCGCGAACGATGATTCGATTAATGATAAAGAAAGAGAATTCTTGGTTCAGTTCTCCACCTTAACGACAGAAAAAAAGATTGATCAAATTCTATTGAGTCTGACTCATAGTGATCATTTATCAAATAATGGTTCTGGTTATCAAATGATTGAACAGCCGGGAACAATTTACTTATGATACTTAGTTGACATTCATAAAAAACATTTAATGAATTATGAGTTCAATTCACCCTGTTTAGCAGAAAGATGGATATTCCTTGCTCATTATCAGACAATCACTTATTCACAAACTTCGTGTGGGGCTAATAGTTTTCATTTCTCATCTCATGGAAAAACCATTTTCGCTCCGCCTAGCCCTATCCCCCTCTAGGGGTATTTTAGTGATAGGTTCTATAGGAACCGGGCGCTCCCATTTAGTCAAATACCTAGCGACAAGCTCCTATGTTCCTTTCATTACAGTATTTCTGAACAAGTTCCTGGATACCAAGCCTAAAGGTTTTCTTATTGATGATATCGACATTGATGATAGTGACGATATTGATGCTAGTGACGATATCGATCGTGACCTTGATACAGAGTTGGAGCTTCTAACTATGATGAATGCGCTAACTATCGATATGATGTCGAAAATAGGCCGATTTTATATCACCCTTCAATTCGAATTAGCAAAAGCAATGTCTCCTTGCATAATATGGATTCCAAACATTCATGATTTGGATGTGAATGAGTCGAATGACTTATCCCTCGATCTATTAGTGAACTATCTCTCCAGGGATTGTGAAAGATGTTCTACCATAAATATTCTTGTTATTGCTTCGACTCATATTCCCCAAAAAGTGGATCCCGCTCTAATAGCCCCGAATAAATTAAATACATGCATTAAGATACGAAGGCTTCTTATTCCACAACAACGAAAGCACTTTTTCACTCTTTCATATATTAGGGGATTTCACTTGGAAAAGAAAACGTTCCATACTAATGGATTCGGGTCCATAACCATAGGTTCCAATGCACGAGATCTTGTAGCACTTACCAATGAGGCCCTATCGATTAATATTACACAGAAGAAATCAATTATAGACACTAATACAATTCGATCCGCTCTTCATAGACAAAAATACATTTCTTTAATTTGTAAATAAACCCTACTTAATGCCAAAAATATATTTCTTTAATTATACTGTATTGTATTTTTGTAAATACACACCACCTATAAGTATTATTATATTATTTAATCAACTTTATTATTATTTCAAATTTTGTTGTTATCTTTAATTCTCTTACTATTATTTCTCTTCTCGTTTTTCCAAATCAAACTTTATTTTTCGTTAAAAATCAATTTTAAGATTTTTTATTTTATTTTATTGGAGAACCACTTTCTTTTTGGTATAGTTTTAAGGATATAAGATTTGTGCCATGTCTCAATTGATGTGGAAGTAGATAGGTACTAAATGATATTTAAAAAATATATATATATAGGTGTTTAAAGAAATTGAAGAGCATCTAACATTTTTTTTAACAAGAAAGAACATCTAATATTGATAAATAAATAAAAGTCTAAAGTGTGTTTGAAATAATTAAAAATACATAGATAATATAGTTAATTTAAAAGTCTGTTTATATACATAATGATTTTGTTCTTCTAATAAAAACAATAAAAATTAATTAAAAACTTATTTTTTTACAACCAAATTTGTCTTATGATTTTGATTCATTTTCCATACTTTTACCAATCAATTTGTATTTCTTTAAAAGAGATTGAAAATATCATTAAAAGAAAATCTAGGGTTTATTAAAATGGAGAGGGTTTTTATGATATATGTTAATATCAAATCATTAATAGGAAAAAATTTACAAAAAATTAAAATAGGAAACTAATTAATAATTATCGATGGGTGTACTAACAATCAATTAGTCCTCTCAGTAATTTTACTCAAGGGTATTATTGGATTTTTTTTTTTAAATAATTAATTTTGGATGTACATACAGTTTTAAGGGGTGCAAATATCGTTACTTTTTTTCTTTCTTTCTATTTACAATGAGACTAAGTAAGTATGTGTATGGTATGGCTTTTATAAAGGCCAAAAACGCTTTTTTAATGCTAGAAGTTGTTTTTTTTTGTTTTTTGTTTTTTATTTTTGGCAAAAATCAAAATAGTTATTTTAATATATGAATTGTCACGACTATCATTGATAAAAGCTATTTTATGTGTACTAGCCTACTAGGAGAAGTGTGTGTTTGGTATGGCTAATGTCAAAAGCGTTTTTTTAATACTAGAAAATGCTTTGAATTTTTTATATATTTTTTTTTCACAAATTTTTAATAGATATTTCACCGTACAACTCTTTCATTATAAATACATTGTCAACGCATTTTTGTAATTTACACAACCAAAAACTATTTTTTTTTAAATACATTGTCAACACCATTTTTGTAATTTATACAACAAAAAACTTTTTTCGTTGAAAACTCTACTCAATAAAAGCTTCATTAGTAAAAGATCTACTCTAAAAGCTCTACTTGAAAAGCCATATCAAACATACCTAAAGCCCAAAATTTGGGATTTCCCAAAAAGCTTTTTTTTAGCTTTTTTAAAACATATAAATTATCTCAACTACCCCTTATAAATTTTAGATATTCCACCATACAACTCTTTCATTATAAATACATTGTCAACACTTTTTTTTTTTTTTTTTTTACACAATCAAAAGCTGTTTTTAAATATACATTATCTACACCTTTTTTGTAAATTATACAACCAAAAGCTCTTTTTTGTTAAAAACTCTAGTTAATAAAAGCTCTATTAGTAAAAGATCTACTTTAGAAGTTCTACTTAAAAGCCATACTAAACACACCCTAACTATAGAATAAATAGATCAACTTTGCTTTGCTTGAAAGATATTCATATTATTAGGTATATTATTATTTTTTGTGTAGAGTGGTATATTATTAATAAACGGGGGAACTTTAAAAGTAACCATAAAAATAGTGAGTTTATTGTTTTTAGCCAAGATTAGTATTTTTATTGTTTCTATCAAAATATCCACTTTTTGGATAAAATTGCCCTTCTTTATAAAATAAAATAAAAAATCTCTATTTTCTTCTTCTTCTTCTTCTTCTTCTTCTTCCCAGACCTCCATCTTCATCTTCATCTTCTTCTTCCCGGATGTGTTTAATTGTGTTAGACCTGGTGTGTTTAATTTGGTATTGCCCTGGTGTGTTTAATTGATTTTCCATGGTGTGTTTAATTGGTATGCCCTGGTGTGTTTAATTGGGTTGTCATGGTGTGTTTAATTGGGTTGCCTATATGTGTTTAATTGATTTACACCTTGTGTGTTTAATTGGTTTACACCTTGTGTGTTTAATTGGTTAGCCATGTTGTGCTTAATTGGTCAAAATCTGGAATTTTTTCAAAATAAAAAAACACCTGATTTTTTTTTTTAAACAAAACAAAATTTGATTTAAAAAAAAAAAAAAAAAAAAAACCCAAACTTAAGCACAACCACAACTACCCTTAAAATCAACAACTAACACTCAAATCTAAACCTTTTTAAAATTTGAAAAAATTTCAAAATAAATTTAAAAAAAAAAACTGATTTTTTTTTTCAATATGGAATTTTTTTAAATCTATAAATTTTTTTAAACAAAACAAAATCTGATATATATATATTTTTTTAAATAAGCAATACCCAAACTTAAACACAACCACAACCACAACCACCCTTAAAATCAACAACTAACACTCAAATCCAAACCTTCTGGCGTGAGATCTGCAAACCAAAGGAGAGAGAAGAGGAACAAAAAAAATATGCTTGGATTAAAGAGGAGAGAACGTGAGAGAGGAGATCTGGAGATGAGATTTGGGTTGCAAAAAAAATTTATGGTGGAGAGTGGAGAGTGGAGAGAGGAGAGAGGCGTGAGATCTGGTGGAGGTGGAGAGAGAGAGAGAGAGAAGAGATTAAAGAGAGAAAGAAGGAAGAGAGAGAAAGAAGAAAAGAAAATATTCTGACCAAATGGAGAGAAAAGGAGAGAAGAGGTAAATAAAATAATGAGGGGCATTTAAGTCTTCACAGCCAATTGTTAGCTAAAAACGATAAAAATTATAATCTTGGATAAAAACAATAATCCTCCTATTTTTTATTTATTTATTTTTTTACTAAAAAGGGGTATTTCCTATTAATAAACATTATATTTCTAAGGGATAATATCATTTTAGTCCCTATGGTTTACCATATTATCCATTTCGGTCCTCGTCGTTCCAGTATTGGCTATGCAGGTCCCTGTTGTTTCAATTAATCCCTATTTTAGTCCCTACTGTCCAATTCTATTAGGGTTTCTCAAAATTTCGTTAGGTCAACGAGGGTAAGACGGTAATTCAAGTCAGAGTTTCTAGAAGCATGTCTAATGAAAGGGCATAATGGTAGTTTTAAAATTAATTAAAAAAAATGAAAAAAATAAATAAAACTAATTAAATATTAACAACCCTAATTTTAAAAATTAAAAATTAAAAATTATATAAAACTAATTAAAAACAATAATAAAAATCTTTCATAAAAAATGAAAAAAATTAAATTAAATTAAAAAACCAATCGATTATTAAACCCTAACTTTCTCTTCTCTCTCCCCATTCTCTCATCTCTTCTTCCCCATTCTCTCTTCATACGCCGCCGCCAAAACATCCAAACCGTCACCGGAAAGTCGACGGACGGCTGCAGCACAAACGAAAAGTCACCCAGGCTGTCTCATCGCCACCGTCGACCTCTGCCTGAGCGCGGAGACAGATCCGCATTCGCGTGGCTCTCTTTCTCTTCTCCGTTTCTCTCCCCGACGGTTTGTGGTTGTTTTTTGGGTGGTTTGTGTTTGTGTTTGTGTTTGTGGGTTTTCGGGTTTGATTGGTAGAGTAGAATGTTTTTTTTTAAAGATGGGTTCTATTTCAAGTTCGAATTTTTTCTTCGATGGTGGTGGTGTTTGAGAGGTTGATGTTTGTGTGATTGTGGATCTAATGAGGATGAGGTTGGGTGATGATTGTGATGTTTGTATTGTGTTGGATTTAGTTGTGAATGAAAAAAAGATGGAGAAATACGTTTTTTTTTTAGTTTTTTTTTTTTAGGGGGTGGCTAGGGTTGGTGGTGGTGGTGGTGTAGATGATGAAGAGATGGTCAGATGGGTGGTGGTGAACCGTGAATCTGGTGAATCTGTTTGGGTTCAAATTTATTTAACATAGATGAGGAAGAGTTTGGGTTTTGGGTTCGCGAGAGAGAGAGATAGAGGAAGAGTGGGTTTTGGGTTTCTAGGTGTGTGTGTGTGTTGGTGAATGGTGAGAGGTGTTGACCGGTGAGAGGTGGTGTTGACCGGTGAGAGACTGAGAGGTGTTGGTGAGAGGTTTCTGGGTAGTTTTATGAATGTGTGGTGTTAATTTTAAACTATTTTTAAATTTAATTAGTTTTATTTTTAAATTTAATTAATTATAAATTCTAATTAATTTTATTTTAAATTCTAATTAGTTTTAATTATTAAATTTAATTATATTTATTAATTTAAATACATTTAATACTGTATTAGTTTTTTTTAATTATTTTTAATATTAATATTTTATTAAACATATCATATGGTTAGTTGGGGGCAAAATTGTCATTGCATGCCCCTCAGACATTTTAAGGGGCATAACGGTCATTTTGTCTTTTGAACTTGTCAGATGGTTTGTTTTAAACGGAAAACGTAAGAGAAGGACTAAACGGGCCAATACTGGAACGACGGGGACCAAAACAGATAATAGGGTAAACCATAGGGACGAAAACAATATTTTCCCTATTTCAAAATAGTAATACTCAATATTCCATATATATATATATATATATATATATAGTCTTTCTATTATCAGTTCGAACTGATATAAAATATATCAGTTCCTCACATATGGACCATTAGATTTAAAAAATATTTTGATAAGTGCATATAGCCAAGTCAAAGTATTTAAATCTAATGGCCCACAGGCAAGGAACTGATATATCTTTTGTCAGTTCAAACTGACAATAGAAAAATTATATATATATATAAGTATTTGAGAAGAGTAAGAAAGTACTTTGTGTGTACAAGCTTTGCAAGCAAGATCATTCCCAAATGATTCATCAATCGAATAATTTTGAAGATTAAAAAAAAAAAAAAAAAGTGAAGATCATTTTAGACAAAGCATTTGTAAACAAATATAAGGATTAATTCATCAAATTAATTTAAATTTTTTTGTTTTTTTTAAACAAAACTACAAACAGGGAAAAATAGACCTAAGGTAAATATCTTGCCACAAAAGACCTCATTAGAGGAAAAAGCAAAGGAAGTAAGGTTATGAGTAACTCAATCTTAATTTATTGATTTGGACACATTATTTTTCATTGGGATGATTAATTTTCTCATAACTTATTATCATGTACAATATAGTTATATATTTTCATTAAAATTTATATTTTCTACAATTTAACATATTGTGAGAATAACTATTTAAGCAATAGAATCGGTGACGTCAATTTAAAGAAATTATATATTATATATATTTATAAAAATCCGATCTTTATGATCCTATTCAAGAAGTGTAACAAAATAATGAAATATCATGTTAACACCATAAATGTGTAAAATAAATTTCCTACCGTATACAGAACAATAACAAATATATAATATTCTAAAAATATTATGGAAACGGTAAAAATATCTGATTTGATCCGTATTAATTTCAATTTTTACTTTTTGAAGTAATTGATTTCAATTTCCAATCTAATTAAGTAAAAATATCAAATAAAAGATTCTCGAGGTACAAGCATCAACAGCGACGCTAACGCTAACGTGCGCCGTCCTATCGTATTACAAATACGTAACTCCCGCCACCAAAAAAAGGCAAAAAGTCTTTTCATTTTCTCTGCTCTCTGATTCTCTAAAGAAACAAACAAATTTATAACTTACCAAAAAAAAAAGAAGAGAATTATTCCATGGAGCTACCGGTGATAGATCTGGCGCCGTATTTATCGATCGACGGCGGTGACGACGGGTCGATGGTTGGGAGCGAACTCGGAGGCGGACTCAGTGAGTTGTGTCGGGAAGTGAGCCAGATCCTGAAGGAGACGGGGGCGCTGTTGGTGAAGGATCCCAGATGTACGGTGGAGGACAACGATCGGTTCATCGACATGATGGAGAAGTACTTCGAGAGTCCATCGGAGTTCAAGCGGTTGCAGGAGAGGCCCAATCTGCATTATCAGGTTTGAGAGATGTTTTTTTTTTTTTTTAACAAAAAGTTGTTGTTTTTAGAGAGGGTTTTTTGTGGGTGGTTTTGCTTTTGTTTTGTTTGGATGGCGAGAAGGTGTGGGAAAGTGGAAGCTTTAGTTTGCTTATTGAGAAATGCTGGAAAAAAATTGACTAAAAATTGGAGGAGAAATGAAAAAAATTGAAACTTTGAAAGTGAATTGAACTTGCTTTGTCAGGTGAGGGTTAATGAGTGATGCGGTTTTCTTGATTTTGTTTGGTTGCTTAGAAAATGTAGGCAAAGAAGGGAAAATTTTGATGTGACATGTAAAATTGACTTTGGGATATTTTAGTCTCATGCATTTTAAGATAATTTTTTTTTAAAAAAAATAATGTAATTCAGTGTAATCGTTGGCCAAAAGTTGATAGAACTTGATGTAACAAAATCGTTGGATATTTAATTGAGTTTTTGTTGTTAGGTAAGAATAAGGATCTATGGCCCTCTGTTGAAACTTGAAACAATTGTAAATCCATTTGTACTCTTCTTTTTGTGTATTTCGCATGAGAGAATGGCAGAATGCTTACTGTCTTACGAGGTGGTGTCTTTGAATTCGGTTCAATAGGGAGAATGCCTCAGTTTTGTATGTATCAACTAAGAAATATGTTAAGAAGGTTTTCTTTTGTGATAAATTATCAGGTTGGCGTGACACCGGAAGGTGTTGAAGTTCCAAGAAGTCTGGTTGATGATGAAATGCAAGCAAAACTAAACGCAATGCCCAAAGAGTCTCAACCATCCTTGCCCAAGGGACCAGATTGCAAGTGGAGGTACATGTGGAGAGCGGGTCCTCGGCCATCAAAAACCCGTTTTCAGGTTTCATTACGCTCCTTTGCTTTCAATCATAATAATTTATTTTGACTTTCGTGTTCTAATTTTCCATATCTCTCTCTCACAGGAACTTAATTCAGAGCCTGTCATCCCTGAAGGTTTTCCAGAATGGAAAGAAACCATGGACTCCTGGGGATACAAAATGATATCTGCAGTAGAGGTGAGTTGACACAGCAGTTTGATTTGCCTTTAATGGTCATTACGCTATCATATTATGGTATCATGTATCCTGATATTTTTTTTCAGGTTGTTGCTGAAATGGCAGCAATCGGGTTTGGTTTGCCAAAGGATGCATTCACTTCTCTAATGAAGCAGGTGAGAACTGTTTGCCAGTTCAAGTTCAGCTAGTATTATCATTTAATATCTTTGTGTCTGTCTCCAACTGATTTCTGCCAATTAGTTTTTGAGACTAAGAGTTGGATGCACAACAAAGTAAGATATCGATACTGTCGGTGTCTAATAAAACAGCTTTTAAGATTGCTTTAATTGCAAATTTACTTGCATTTTATCACTTCTCAGGACAATTTATGCTTTATCTTGGAAGTAGGAACATTTCATTTATGTTATATCAGATAACTTCTCTCTTTGTTTACTTTATGCTCTTCGTTACAAGTTTTTTTCCATTTTAAATCCAGGGACCACATCTCCTCGCTCCAACTGGGAGTGACCTTAGCCGTTATGGACAGGAGGGCATTGTGTTTGCAGGATATCACTATGACCTTAACTTTCTAACAATTCACGGCAGAAGTAGATTCCCTGGTCTAAACATCTGGCTAAGCAATGGTCAAAAAGTTGAAGTGAAGGTTCCTGTAGGATGTCTTTTAATTCAGGCAGGAAAGCAGGTAAGAGCACTATTACCTAGTGAGGATAATTGTGGCATGAACTGGTAGCTAATCACTCTATGTGCTGGCTTCCATTGGAAATCAATCAAAATGATAATATCACACTCTTAGATGCCCTACTATTATAAATATTTTCAACCAAAATAGTAGTTATATGTGTTAAGAGTATCATTATTAGCCTTGATTTTAGGGATTGCTTTGACCCTCAATCCTAGCCAATCATATCTAATCCCTTAATCATAGTCAATCATGTATAATTCCCCAATTATAGGCGAATCATGTATTTTATTTGTTATTTGCATATGGTCGACATAGAATCTCTGTTAATTAACTTGATTATGGAGAAATCAAGCACTGGCCTCGCCCTGGTGGGTAAAAGAATGAGAGTAATGAGCTCATCATAAATGGTTTAGTGCTTCAAATTAATAAAACTGTTTATGCATACGTAGACCAATTAAGAAATCAGTTGTCTTAGCGTAGGACTTCTAGCAGTTAATTCCTTTTTTTTTTTGGCAACATGCTTCAATTTCCGTTGATTTTGTTTTGAAGCATGTGGACAATGAACTATTGCAGTTCTTAAAGTGATTCATCAACTAATCACAACATATTGTAACCAATATTAAGTTATTAACACAATAACACCAATCTCTCCCTTTTGCTCTGCGTGCAGATAGAATGGCTGACTGCAGGAGAATGCCAAGCTGGTATGCATGAAGTGATCGTCACAAATAGGACAACCGAGGCAATCAAACTAGCGTCAGCTCAAAATCGCAGCTTATGGAGAGTATCATCAACAGTGAGTGCAGTCCACCATATTGTTATCAACACCATCATCATCTTTGCTAACTCATTTATAGTTGTTTGCAACTGACTAATCTCGAAGCATATTACGCTAATTTGTGTCCATTTCTTTGTCTTATGTAGTTGTTTGCTCACATCGCTTCAGATGCTACGTTGAAGCCTTTAGGCCACTTTGCAGAATCCCCTCTTGCCGGCAAATATCCGTCCATGTGTGCTGGAGAGTTTGTTGAACAAGAGCTTGCAGTAATCAATTTAAAAGGAAACAAAGAGGAACCTTGATTTTACTTGTAACAGTTAAAATCCCTAGTTGTTTGTGATAACTTGCAAAACAGCTTTATTGTATGAAATGACTTCCGATGAAGAAGAAAAATTTAATAATATTTCAGTTGTTCTGTGGCCAGACAAATAGAATCATTTCAATATTTTAATTAGGGCATTATTGAACCCCTTGTATACTTATGGTTTTTAATTAATTTTTTTATAAATCCACAAAACATAAAATACAGCTTTCCTAATTTCTATGATTACAAATCAAATGCTCCCCTCAATATTGTTTTGGAGCAATAAATTTGATATTTTTTTTAATATATAAATGATGAAATGAAATTAATTTACTCTTCCACATTTCTGGATATTCTTCTGCAAATGCAGTTGATGGGCAGAACCAAACCAGTTTTTACTCCAAACAAATATCAGTAAATTGAAAGAGAGTCATGAAATTTGAGTTCTCAACTGTTTCAAAACATGCCACCAATCAAGTTTAAGGTTAGTTTAGTGGATGTAAAAATCAGATCAGAAGCAGGCAGGGTAGTCAAATTGCATGATCCTGAGTTAGGACAGAAGCACAACACAACACAGCATGAGTGGTGGTCCATATTCCCATATATATATATATATACACATGTATTGTATTGATCTCTTGTGACTAAACAAGCAAGAATTCATTGAAGAAACACACAATTCAATTCAGTTTTAATGAAGATGATGATGAAGGCTTTGCCAATGTTGATGATTGTTTTGGTAATGACAAGTTTGGTGGAGAAAGGTAGAAGCCATCCTTGTGGAAGCACTTATTTCTCAGCACTTGTCCAACTGATACCTTGTAGATCATCAGTTGCTCCTTTTAGCCCCATCCCACCAAGTGAAACTTGCTGCAATGCTGTCAAGTCTCTAGGCCAGAATTGCTTGTGTGAGATTGTAAATGGCCCTCCCATCACTGGCATTGACCGCAACATGGCCTTGCAGCTCCCCGATAAGTGCACCGCCAACTTCGAACAATGTAACTCTCTCTCTCTCTCTCTTTATCTCTCTCATACACACACGTACGTACCCGTTTAATTTTTTTTTGGAATATCTTCTCTTGTGCAGGTGATTTTCTGAAGTAGAAGTATGATTAACAGGAGTGTAGTTAGTGGCGAAGTTTCAAGAATAAATATGTTGGAGAGAGCTCCATGGAGAGCCTTGTCCTAGTAACGACATAGTGATGATGTTACTGATTATGATTTAAGAATAAATTAGTGTTAAAGTTTACGTAATTCTATTATATTATGTGGGTCTGAGCTTTTGATTTGTAATTTGTTATTATATATTATAATTACCAGAATGAAGGAAACAAATACTTCTACTTTCCATTTCCTGCAAGCAAATGCATAATTTACTACTTCACTGGTTTTGTTTTCTTCATTTGTTAGTTTCTCTGGGTGTTGTTTGATTGTAGCCCAATGGGCAGTTTGTTTTCTGGTGCTGGGGTCCCTTTTGACCCGTTAATAAAATAGCAGTTTCAAAAATAAATAAATAATAATTTACTACTTCACAGTTATTCCCGGTAAATGTTAGATTTCAACCCGGTAAATGATGACTGCCTTATAAGTTATTCCTAGCCAAGGAAGTAGAATAGTAGATATTGGTTTTGGTGAAAATATCTGGGTTCAAAGTTATGGAAATATCGATAACTTTAAAATATCAATAACTTTATCGATATTTACTTCCTTGTTCCTTAGCATGGTCTAGATAAAAGGCAATATATCTTTAAAATAACACTAAACTCCAATGTTGCAGCTGTATGCAACATCGCTGACATTCAAGCAATAATTTAATAGATCAGTGCACATGGAAAGTGAGCACCACTAATTCAACCCTTCTAGGCCTGGCTGCCATGGCAGTCACAGTTGACAAGGATCAATACTATTTGATCTTCTTCTTCTTCATCCTCCTGATCTGCTTGATCTCATCAAAACTATATCAACAGATTTTCCAACTACTCATCTCAATCTCCCTCCAAGCCCACCAGCCCTGCCAATCATTGGTCACCTCCACCTTCTCACACCAGCTTTGTACAATTCCTTCTTCAATCTCTCATCTAAATATGGTCCTCTCCTCTACCTCCGCCTTGGCGCTGCTCGTTGCCTGCTTGTTTCATCAGCTTCAATGGCCTCAGAAGTCTTCAAAACTCATGATCTTGCCTTTTCATCGCGCCCCTTATTTACCTTTGCAGACAAGTTACTCTATGGCACTTCAGGGTTTGTCACAGCACCTTATGGAGACTACTGGAGGTTCATGAAGAAGCTTTGTGTCACAGAGTTGCTTGGTGTGAAACAACTTGAAAGGTCAAGGACTATTAGGCGCGAAGAACTGAGGAAACTTGTCGCGAAAGTGATTAAAAAAGCCACCAGCAAAGATCAAGTTCTTGATGTGGATGGTGAGCTAATGAGATTGACAAATAATGTGACTTGCAGGATGGTGATGAGCACAAGGTGTTCAGGGGATGATGATGATGGGGAAGCTGAGAGGTGCAAAGAGCTGGTGAAGAAGTCATTTGAATTGGCTGCAAAGTTGTGTTTTGGGGATGTTTTGGGGCCTTTGAAGAAGTTAGGTTCTGGATTTATGGGAAACAAGCATTGAATTTGAGCAAGAGGTCTGATGAGTTGTTGGAGAAGGTCTTGAAGGAGCATGAAGAAAGAGATGGTGAGAGAGAAGAAGATGAGGACCTGATGGATATTCTCTTGAAGGTTTATAAAGATAAGAAAGCTGAGGTCAAAATTACCAGGATCCACATCAAGGCCTTTTTTCTGGTAAGATTTATCTGATCTCATTGTATTTATTATATACAACAACAATTTGTTTTAAAGTCGTGTAATGCTTCTATGGCCTGCAACAACATCAATAACATTATCAGAGATTCTTAGGTGTGGACGTCTGCATCTTTTTTAATATTATGATATGATGATCGATAGTGGTTTCGAAACAATTTTTGTGGTTGGAATTAGTTGTGTATGTGAGGGATCGTGAATGATTGTGAAGCAAGCTATCATGGTCTTAATCACAACCTCTAACATTTACTTCCTACTATAAAAGGGATGTGGACGTCTGTACTAGAGAGACAGAGAACATAATATCTTATAAATTTACTAATGCCCCGGTGTCTGCTCCTGCATCAGGATCTCTTTATTGCAGGAACTGACACCACAGCTGAAGCCATGCAATGGACAATTGCAGAGCTCCTCAACCATCCTGATGCATTCAAGAAGGTCAGACAGGAGATTGAATCAGTAATCGGAAGAACTAGACTTGTCAAAGAAACTGATATCCCAAGCCTACCGTATTTACAGGCTGTCGTGAAGGAAACACTAAGACTGTACCCACCAGCTCCAGTGACAACCAGAGAATGCAGACAGAACTGTAGAATCAAAGGCTTTGACATACCTGAAAAAACTGCTGTTTCTATCAATCTATATGCCATAATGAGGGATCCTGATGCATGGGACAATCCTGAAGAATTTCACCCGGAAAGGTTTCTGATTCCTTCCAGAGATCAAGAGCAGAAATGTTCAATTTTGTTCCTTTCGGGGCAGGGAGGAGAGGATGTCCAGGGTCAATGCTAGCATTTGCTGTGATGAACACTGTGATTGCAGCCATGGTTCAATGCTTTGATTGGAATGTTAATGGAGATAAAATCGATATGCAACCCGGACCAGGCATGTCAATAAGCATGGTTCATCCACTTTTATGTCAACCTGTGGTTCACTTCAACCCATTTGCAGCTTGAAAATATATTCTAGTATGCATCTATGTTACATTAAAGAGTTCAGAATAAAGAGATTAATATTCTAAATTAGATTCGAGAAAATTTCATTTCACCTCTCTTAAAGCATCTGTTAAAATACCAATGGATCTAATTGGTTTTGAAATTCGTCAGAAACTTTCAACGAGGACAAAAACCCCCCTTTGGAAATCCTAGAAATTGTCATAAGCCTCTCTTACAACATTATCTCCTATTACAACAAAAACCCCCTTTTCCGACACATTTCTCCAAACTCTTCAAGGCTTCTTGTCCGGTAGCCTATAGTTATGCATATGATGATGCCACAAGCACATTTACATGCCAAGGAGCTAATTACTTGATTAGGTTCTGTTGAAGTTCATGTCACAACACTATCAAACACTCAGTTCATCAAGAAGCAGCTTTAAAACATAAAACAGGACACAATATAAACATCCGGGAAGTTGCAACACAGACCCAGAACAATGCAAAACAAAGTAACATATGACCATAATACAAATCCACACAAGCAATGCATTCCATCAAATCAAATCAAAATTTATGTTCATTCAATGGAAATGCCACCAATTTGGTATTCAATTTTCAGAAAAATATTGCAATTTGGCAGACATTCATGTATAACTGAGAAAGAACTTTTCTGTTTCCGCTGCAGAATGCAGCTAAAATTCATTGACAAGATCAGTTAGTTTTGCCGTACAAGTATGTGCTTCCGCATTAAATTCAGCAAATTGTTACAAGTCTCAGCTCTTCATAATTTATATCCCCCAACTAACCGGCAACTCCTGATAAACAAAAGATCTTTGTCAAGGTGAAACCTGAAAAATTCCTATGATGATGTGCAACAGTTGAAGCTCCTTCCTCCAGATACCGGCTCTTGCCCAGGGACAATAATCTCGGTTCCCTTGAGAAGAGACGAACTTCCACCAGATTCAGTTTCTTCATTGGCCATGAGAGACTTTTTGCTAACAATTCGATAAATCTCTGTCAAGACTGTGAGAAAAGCTGATTCAACATTAGTGCAATCGAGGGCTGACGTCTCCATAAAGAACAGGCTTTCCTTTTCGGCAAACTCCCTTGCATCCTCAGTGGGTACAGCTCGAAGGGTTGCCAGGTCAGACTTGTTGCCAACAAGCATGATGACGATATTTTTATCCGCATGTCCCCGCAGTTCCTCCAACCACTTTGCCACATGATCGAAAGTTTGACGCTTACTTATGTCATAAACCAGCATAGCACCCACTGAACCTCTGTAGTAAGCACTTGTTACAGCCCGATACCTGATACCAAAACCAACAGAGTACACAGAACAACACAAAACATAAACATACTAGTTGTTAGGACATTGTGCCAAAACAACCGGAGTGAAATTTAAACTACCGGTTCAAGAAAAGGAACAAAGGGAAAAAAGCGAAAATCCAGCACTCCTTCAAAATTGTAATAAATAGGTTCCAACCAATCAGACATAATAAATACAACTACAAAAGTATCGAAGTAACAATTTCTGTCTCGCCAGTATATATGGTAATCCAAGCAATTGTAGATAGTTTTCAACAATGATATAAATGATTAATTTGTTCAGAGTGCCTAGTCCAACCATTCTTGTTTACCGATAAGCACCACGAGTAATAAAAGAACATAGAAAGATGGTAAAGAAACGGAAAGGAGGAATCCCAGTATCACTACAACGAATCCAATATCATCTACCCTGATCCACCTACAATTGGTTCAATTCCACGACAATGTTTTTTCGTAATTCACTATATTTTTACCCTGAATCCATGGCTAACATCACTTCACCTCCGACTCACCTACACTAAAGACCTATTAACGGTTATAAGATAACAATAATTGAAGCATAATGATAACTGTTAAAAAAACTGGCCTATAGATACTATATCGTATAACTAAAAGCTCCTTTCATTGTGGCATACTTTCCTTAACCAAGTTATAGTCACTAAATCAATTGAATTCATCGCATACTTTGCCATTGTGGTTAATATTTGATTCTAAGGTCATATCGAGTTGTCTCATATGCAGTATCAGCTCGGGCACCACATCAGTAAGCATTCGATTTGTGTTTTGCATCCAAATTGGTCACTTACTGATATACCAAGCTTTAAAGATCAGTCCAAGGCACGTGGGATCGGTAGTTCTAGACTCGGAGATTACTCTCAACAATCAACAAAACAGAAATGTCAATAGAACACCTCATTCATTCAATCACCACTATGAATACAGCTTCTTTGTTGTCTTCATCAAAATTCAAAAAAACCAAACTTCAAATCATCTAATGAATAGAAACAAGAAGATTTGCATTCAAAAACAAAAATTTTATGAGCTTCACTGGATTCTATCAAATCAAAACAAATCAAGAATGAGTCTTCAAAACCATGTCAAACATTAACATGTCAACAGCAGCAAGCAAGAGACATATATGAGCTTCACGGGATCAGAGATCTCTTCAACATTGATCCGTTAAAACAATCAATCTCAAAATCCACAGCAAACCCAAATCAGCAAAAGCTCTAAAGATTCAAAATTGACCAAAAAAAAAAAAAAAGTACCGTTCTTGACCAGCAGTGTCCCAAATCTGAGCCTTGACAGTTTTGTGATCCATGTTAACAGTTTTTGTCTGAAACTCAACGCCGATCGTGGCCTTGGAATCTATATTGAACTCGTCCCTCGCAAAACGAGCCAGAAGCTGAGATTTTCCAACCGCAGAGTCACCGATCAACACTACTTTGAAAACGTAATCGATTTTGCTGTTGAAGTTGCCTTGATAGTTCGACATCGCAAAGCTAGCTTTTTAAAAAGTTTAGTCTACACTTTCATTTAAAAAAGAACACGAGAAAAAGAACAAAAAAAAAAATGAAAATTTTGAATCAAAGACTGCTTTTTGAGAGGCTTTTGATTCAAGTATGGAGAGATCAGAGAAGGGTTTTTCTGTTCATGAAATTTAGAGATGGTTTTTTTTTGGACATGAACAAGGAGAAAAACACCCGCGTCCGAAACACGATCACCAACGGCTGCGTGGACTTGTCAAACTGTTTCTTTAGTACTGTTCGTGGAAAAAGTGAATTTGACTTATAATTAAAAGGAAAAATGCAAAAAAAAAAAAAGACTTTTTTGTTTTTTGTTGTCTAAAAAATAACTAAACAAATTTTAACATAAATGAGTTTAACATAAAAGATTTTCTATAAGAACAATCCAAGAAAAACAATACTTGAAAGAGAAAAACAATTAGGGGTACCCCAGTGTTGTACTAGTAGTTGAAGAGTTATTATTAGAAAATGCAGATCTTCTCTAATGAAGGTTAATTGTTTGGAGTCATTTTAGACAGGAGAGATGAAAGTTATTGTTTGTAAACAATAGAGCCTTAAAATAAAAATAAGATTTCAGAGGAAGAATTTCGGATGTCGAAAGACTTTAGATCAACCTTATTCTAATCTTGTCAAAATTAAAGAGGAAACCGGTTGAGAACTGACCATAAAAGATGCGAGAAGATTACCGGAATGGTGTGGGAAGACGATATAAGAAATTTTTTAGAATTTATTTGCTTATGTTGACTTAGGTTTGGTTTTAAAACAAAACAGTGTAGTTTTAAATTTTACTTAAAAAATAAATTAGAAAATCAATCTCAACCGCACTTTTGTTTTAAAGCCACGTGTCATTAGATCTTTAAAAGGATAACATGATTCAGTAGAGGATCCTTGTCCAATTTCTTATGGGGAAATTTTTGTTCTCGAAACCTGTTATGACCAATTACTATACATATATTTCGAATATAAGTAAATATACATTAATATGATTTGAACCTCCTTACTAACATGTAGACGAAGAGGTAAACACCACCTAAACTAAAAGCATCAAGTGTATATCATTAATGATAAAATAAACAACCAATCATGACTATACTAACTCATTCCATGAATCCAGTGGTGTCAAAACAGGCCGGTCCGACCTGTTAGGGAGACAGGCCGTGTCAAGCCGGCCTGTTTGGGGGGAGGGTGGGCCTGGCCTGGGCACGTGGCCTGTGTCGGGGCTTGCCAGGGCGTGCCTAGGCGAGACTTGTGGCGGCTCGGCCCGTTAAGGCCTTAAAGGGCCTTTAACGGGCTTTGAATTAAAAAAAAAAAATGAAAATTTGAATTCTGGCGAGCCCTAATAGGCCGACCCGCTGGCAGGCCTGTTAGGGCCCACTAGAATTCATTTTTTCAAAAACAAAATTAAGCCCACAGGCATGGTGGGCCATGCCACCTAGGCCCATCACGACACATCGACCCGGGCCTGCGACCGAAACAGGCCAGGTCGAGCGGGCCGCCAGGGCCTGGCCCGTTTTGCCAACTCTAATGAACCGTCAGCAACATTTCATGATTCTTTTTGTAGCTAACATAATCTCCCCCACGAAGTCCATGAGTTATTCATTTGTTATATATATATATATATATATATATATATATATATATATATATATACAGAATTTCTATTATCAGTTCGTCCTGACAATAAATATATCAGGACGAAGAATGTGGACCACTAGATTTACATAATTTGACTCAAAGTGTATACACTTGTCAAAACTTCTCTATAATCTGTGGTCCACATTCTTCGTCCTGATATATTTATTGTTAGGACGAACTGAGAATAGAAAGACTATATATATATATATATATATATATACAGATTTTCTATTATCAGTTCGAACTGACAATAAATATATCAGGACGAAGAATGTGGACCACTAGATTTACATACTTTGACTCAAAGTGTATGCACTTGTCAAAACTTCTCCATAATCTGTGGTCCACATTCTTCGTCCTGATATATTTATTGTCAGTTCGAACTGATAATAGAAAGACTGTATATATATATATATATAAATATTTAAGTCAGTGCACATTGATATAACTTCGTTAGTGCGTTAAATGTGGACTATTAGATTTACATACTTTGACTCAAAGTGTATGCACTTGTCAAAACTTCTCTATAATCAGTGGTCCACATGCATTGATACCGATGTAGTTACATCAATACGTACAGATGTGAACGGGACCGTATATATATATATATCCACATTGCACTTAGCAAGTTGCATCTTAATTCTAGTTATTGATCATGAAAAGCATAACCTTGAAACTCACAAGGATCTCAATGGGTATAATTTTGAAGGATAGTATAGTAGGATGAACTAGTCATTGTTTAATTGACAACATAAAAAATGGGTTATGTTATGGTTACGTGATCCGTGATCAATCTTAACCGTTAAATTTTTCTAAAACAAGATCTAAATCGGGAATTTAGCATTTCCCCATAAAATAATATTAATAACTAGATAAAAAATTGCCTTTACACTAGTCTTTGCCTTTCAACCAAACCAATTCTAGGATTTACCAAAGTCTTTTCACAATTAAAAAGAATTTAGAAATGTAAAACAAAACTAATGTTGCTAACACAATTCTCTTTCTTTCTATTTCTTGTCCAATATTAGACTATTAAAACTATGATTTGCATACAAGAAATCGTTAATTGAGAAGACTATACAATCAATCTACTTGAAAGGTAACAACTTCATAGAAAATTAGACCATCTACAGCGATGGCAGCAACTCGAACCCAAGATATTACCATACTAAATGAGCGCTCTTTAACCACCAACTGAAATACTGATATGATTTGAAACTTACAATAAATTACAACACCATTTTTCTTCAAACTCACAACCTCTCTCTCTCTCACTATCCTTTTCAGCATTTCCCAACTTCTTCGTACTCCTATGATCTGTACAGAAACAAATCAGGCAGCTCACAACCAACCTCAGAATATATATTTCAATATTATTTCTGTTTAATTACTTCAACAAATGCACTTTGCTTTCTTATCCGTGAGAGTCTGCAAGAAAAACACAAAAATTGGTGAGGGAATTAGATGGTGTTGGTTAGAAATTCATGTGATGAGTTTGATCAAAGGGTTGTGTTGTGTTGTGTTTACCTTGACTTGTTTTTGAAGATCTTTAATGTATTCAACTGCCAAATCTAACATATCAGCTGTGTTTGTTTGCTGCCAAGAAGAAAAATATTGCAAACACATAATTAATTTTGAGTTTCAATAGACAATATTATTTTCGGAGGACTAAAATAAGTAGTCTCAACTACTACCTTGTCCATGTTTGGAAAAAGATCTTGCAATTTCCTCATTCTTTCACTGATCCTTGTTCTTCTCACCTGATCAAAAAATAAATTTACATATATGTAGACAGAAACAAATTAAAGAATCGTGTGTAACGGATGAGATTTATTTAATTACGCGTACCCTCTCAGCAATACTACGCGGGTGTGTGGCGCAACCTCTTTTGGCCCGAATCTTGCAAGGAATAGAGCCTTGAAAATGCAGAAACTTCTCAACAGCAGCAATCTCAGAAGAAGTTTTGGGCAAGCTCAAGTGGTGAGTCAAGCCATTAGACCGGCTTCCTCCAGAGCTCCTCCCATTCTGATCAATTTATGATACCAGAATCAGTAACTAGACACAGAGATATGTATATTAAACAGAACAAAGCAAAAATTATGATGCTACCTGACTAATATCCATAGAGTTCAAATCAAAACACATGTTGTTGCCATCATTTTCTCTAGCTCCCTTTAGGCCATTGAATGGAATGTCATCCCAAGAATCACTATTGAAATTATTGGACATGTTGTACTGTCTATTACTGCCCCCCAAACCTTTCTCGGGGCTACGAGTCCCCGTGTTCTGGTTCCCAATTTCAGCAATCTGATGAGGCATAAGTCTCGAAGGTTGTCCCGACGAAAAGTTTATATGATTATGCAACCTGCTGCTGCTAGTTGATGGACCAGCTGCTCCATTAGTAGTACTATTATTCCCAGCTCTCATCACAGCAAATCCTGTTATTCATCAAGAAAAGTTAGAGATTCTATATGGGACAGTTTCAGATATTACAAAAGTAAAAAAGAAGAAGAATTTTTATTTGTTCCTTCTTCAAAAATTCTTCTCTATATTCTCTTTTTCTTTCATTCTATATTCCCACTAAATGATCATCAATTTCAGTAAAAAAAAAAAAGCTAAGTAAAAAAGGGGACAAAAACTTTTATCAACTAGTCAACTCTCTTCATGTTTACTGTATATTACTATTATTATTAGTCTACTTCTGACTTCAAAATGTTTCATAAATTGCAACTTGAGTAATTGAACACATGGTTAGTACTTGAACAACATAATTGAAATCACTTGATTCATGAATTTTCAGGAAAATTATAAACACAAGTTGACATAAAAGAAAGCAGAAATATATAAATATATGTACCATTGTCAACGCCTAGGTTGGAGAAAAGACCAGCTGGAGAGCTGTTTTGCCTGATGAGATTGGAGCCATTTCCGGTAGCCATTTTCGCCTGCAACGAATATTTCTCCAACACCATTGAATTGGCAGCAACACCAAATGAAATGTCCATTGTATTGTTAGTGTTGTTTCCAGGACCTTGCACTTGTAGAGTTTGGTACATCATCTGTGATGAGCCATTAGTCTCTACTACCTCTTCTTGCTTCATAATAGATTTCTCTCCAAATTCTTCTTGCATATGATCATGATCAGAACTACCCGAATCACCATATTTGGCTAGGAGGGTGTCGATTTCAGGACTTGAAGATCGAAAATATCGATAGTCCTCCTGATCACCAGTACCACTGCTGCTACCATTGACAAGGTTCTCAAAGAAAGAGCTTGGAGCAGAGCGGTACCGCATTAGGCCAGAATTATTCTGCTGCTGCTGCTGCTGCTGCTGAGTGTTTTGTTGTAGTTGTTGTAGTTGTTGTTGTTGTTGATGATGTTGACGATGATGATAATGTTGACTTGAATCCATGAATATTTCCTGGTTCTTCCTCAAGTTTCCCTCTGGATAGTTGAAATTAGAAGAGTACAAAAGGCTCATATTTCCTGATGAAAGAATCCTGAAAACCATTAATTTTTTATTTTATTTTTGCTAAGCTTAAATTCTTGACAAAAACTATAATCATGAATAATAATACTATTACATACCCGAAAGATTTGCTCTATTGAATTCAACTTCCAACAATTAATTGCTACTTCTTCACAATTTGTTCAAAAGAGTCACTATAGATTCTCTTTTTCTTCACACAGAAGCTGAAAAATAAAAAGAGAGAGAGAGAGAGAGACAAATTTAAAGTTATTTTTCAGGAACACCCCAGATCACACAACAAAAAAAAAAATGAACTTGACTGCTTGTGAGTGCTTGAGCACACAATTCAGACTTCAGAGCTCAAAATCAGCTCATCAAAAAACATATAGAATCTTTCTAGATTTTTGTTCCTTTGCCATGAAAAGTAGCTTCAAGACAAAAGAATCAACAGAGAAAAAAAACTGACATATATTCACACGGAATACTAAAATATGATCATCATCATAAGATGATATAGTTGAAAAAGATTGATGTTTTGATGAATTATAGTACCTTCTCTCTTTCTTTATCTTAACTTTCTGGGGTCTGAATCCAAATTCCAAATCCAACCCACTGTTTGTTTTTTTTTGCTTCTCAATGAAAACACTGAAATCAAGAGAGCCAAAATAGACCAAAGAAGACAACACAGGTGAGACAAGAAGACTGAAAGAGAGAGATATAGAGATGGAGAAACTCAGAACTCAAGAGCCCAACAAATTTTGTGTCTCCATTAGGCACATATATCTAAGCATGTAGTTTCATAAACACCCTTGATCTTGCAATTAACTCAACCTCTTGCCATTCATGATGTCATGTGGTCCAAAGACCATGAGTCATGACATGTATGTTAACCCATCTAGTGCATTTACTAAAATACCCTCATTTTCATTAATGAAAAAAAAAATAAAAAATTTACTATTAAAATCCTTCTCAACACACCTGCTCACCTAAGTAAATGATTTTTATATGACCGACATGTTGAATATTATTCGATAAACGACTGAGATTCAACGTCCGAATGAAAATAAAATATTGTATTGTTTCGTAAACACTCTTATATGACCGGCGTTGTTGAATAGTATTTAATGAACGACCGAGATTTAACGTTTCAACGAAAAGAAAATATTGTATTGCTTCGTTAACGGTCTTAATCTTACTAATAACTAATTACTGACCGCATCACCTAACTATCATATTGGAATCGACTAAACTATATCCTGGATTTACTAATGAAATTACTAAGATATGGGTTAAATTAAATGAATATGACTCGGATTCATTGTCTCATTAACATAAATGTGTGGGGTTTAGTACCGGACCAACTCAACTTCTGTCTAGAGCGTTCTAATTAACTTTAAGTTAATGTTTAATGTTTATTTAATTATGAGTTTTGAGTGAAAGGAAGATAGAAGAAGATGTTTTGTGTTTTTTATGCTTTTGAAAACAACCTTATCCAAGCTTGAAAGCATATTATTATTACTAATGATGCTTTGCTTCTGGGTCATGTGTCTTTCATCCAACGTGGAGAGTTGAATGTGCTGTGTGTGGGGACTACAAAAAACGTAGCGTATCGGGTGGTGGTGGCTGCGGCGGCCCCGGTGGTCGTGATCTTTGGCCCCATGGAAGAGGCAACTGTTGTTAGGTGCATGCAATATTGAATTCTTTTGTTTTCTTCTATGAAATTTTTTTTTTTTTTCATTATTTTAATTTTAATTTTTTTTTCTAAGTACTCTGATATTTGCAACCTAATCTCTAGAAGTCTAGCAACAGTTCATGTATCAACTTCATATATAGTTTTGTTAAACGTTTGTCTTCTTCGTGTAAACTTTTCAAGTCTTTATCACTTGATTATTTATAAAAGACAATTGTGTGCGTTTCTATGGAAGTTAGATTTTAAATTTAATTTTATATTAAATGATTAGTTTAATTACTTGTAAGATTATGCTATGTTTATTTATTTTTTAAATATATATATATATATGTATGATCTATAATAATAATAATAATAATAAAATAGGATTTCACAACTTTATGTAACCTCAATCTTGTAAAAAAAAACCGACTAGAGAAGTACTAAATATATATATATATATATATATATATATATATATATATATATATATTTAAGTCAGTCGTCAATGTATCCTGATATAACTTCGTGAGGATATTGAATATGTACCACTATTTTTACATGGTTTGACTTAAGTGTATATGCACTCGTCAAAACTTTTCTATAATGAATGATTCACATTCAATATCCTGATGAAGTTATATCAGGACGTCCTGACCAGATCAGGACTATATATATATATATATAACTATCCACAATAAAGTCATTAGCGTGTTAAAGGTAGATTCAAACAATTAAATTGAATGAATCAATGTTTTCTTTCTTATTATAGTGTGAAAATCATTTGATAATTCAATGGAGTCATCTTAACTATTCCCAACATATCAATTTGGTCAAAACCAAACACGTGCAAATGGTGTACATGTTCATGTACTATGAAGATTCCATTATTGCACATGTAAGTCAATTACATTGTTAATTTAAATTGACTCATTAATCCAATAATATGTTCATTGAAAATATATATATTATATCTATCAATTTTATGGCCTCCATACAAGTTTATTAATGTTTCTAAGCTGTTTATATCCATCAGCTTCAATCCAGTATTCAAAGAAGTCCAGAGATAAATGGGAGAATTCTTCAAAAAGAGAGTCCGACAACTATATAGTTGTTGTATATATACATAAAAAAAAATGTGGAGATTTCATATTAATAATTAATTAGTAGAATACTGTAGTTAGATTATTAGGGGCAAGAATGAAATCATCATTGTTTTGATCCATTTCTAGCCGAAAAAGGAACAGTACATTTTGGATCATATCTAGCTCCTCTTTTTACCTAATTTTTTTTGAAACTTTCTTGGACTTGAAAATGATTTTTTTTTTCTTAAATGTTGTTAATTGATATTATATTAATTATATATCTATGGCGATTAATTCTACAAAGACATTCAACGAAGGAAGTAAAAAAAAAAAGACAAAAGAAAGGCTGGTTGTGAACTTGTGATGTTGTGGTCAAGAAACTATCCTTCCATAAAGTTAATAGTTTTCTTTATCTCCTAATTATGCAAAACCGGTGTTGTTATATGTTTCATTAATGACAATGGACTTTGGTTAAAAAATAATTATTCTAATATGTATTCACATCCCGATAATTGATCCTTCGAAAAGGATACTCTCTTAATCTGAATCTTATTCACATATATATATATATAATCATGAGTTAATGATAATAACAATACATTTTATAAAATCTTTCAAAAACTTAAAAGAGTTTCAGACGATCTTTATAATCCTATTGATTGTTCAAGGAAGTATATTTTGCAACATTTTTAGTTTTTTAGTGGTACGTATATCAAATATACGGTGAAATTAATGAAAATTTAATGATAATTTCGATATTTTTACAATATTTACATCACTGTCTATAATCTTTGATGTTTGATTGATCAATTATGTTAATTTGATGTTTCATCTACAATCAGTTGACTTTGGATCAAAAGTCAACTGAATCCAATGAGAAAAAAAAAAGTCAACACAATTTTTGAGTAGATAGCTCTGGCCTATTGAGTCTCGACAATCTTTTACCATTCAAAGTCAATGGTTTTGGTCAACTCTACTTACAAGGAGGCTACTGTTATTGACCACTCAATAGTTCTTCAAATCATTGGTTTACAAAAATTTTATATTGAAATAAATTATAAAAAAAAAACAATTTGGCATGTGCTTGAAATTTAAGTCCATGAACTCAACTAAATTATAAGGCAATTCACATTTACAAGATATCTTCAACAACAAATATTGAAAACTTAATACAAGTTGAAAGCAACTCTCTTAATTGTCTCATCAATAATATTAATTAAATTAAAATTTGAAATTATAATGGCTAATTAAAGAAAACTCATATATGCCCTACATTTTGATCAATCCTAATTTCATTTACTAAATTCCTTTTTTTTTTTTTTTTTTTTCTCTCATGAAATGATTAAGTGTCTTCTTTCTTTTGTCCAATTAATCAATTTTTTCTTTTAATTTGATTCAAAATTGACCATGCATGCAAAAACCCCCCACATTTAATTAGACAAAGATTCAGCCAACTTGATTGGACTAAAATCTCCTATTTTTTCCAACATTTTCAGGTGACAATTTTTTTTCTTTATTTTATAATATATATATATATATATTCTATTGAGATGCAAAAGCATGCAATTTGTTATTTAATATAAATTAACACATCTTAATTAATATATCCTTTTTGTTACCTTAAAAAAAATCCCTCCACAAAAGTGAAACTGTGAAAGGATACAATACTATTCCAATGGATAAAAAGCCACACAATTTCTTATTATGCTTTTGTGCATCCCAGTTGCCCACATGTCACCTTTTTTTTTTTTTTCTCTTCGTTTTTTATCTTCTTCTAATCCTTAATTAATATTGTTTAATATGATATAATATCTAGATTAACGAAGGTTCGACGGTAGTGTATATTCAGATATTTATTACTTCTTAAAATATCATAAATATTTTACAAGATAAATGTACATAAAGTACGGTACCTGTATTCGAGAAAATATTTGTTAATTAAAGTATCTCTAGAGCATTTCCAATGAGCTCTCTAAATCCCCTCCTTAGCTAAAATAGAGAGTCATTTTGGTTTTAGAGCACTTAAAGGGGCTCCCTAAATGGCTCTCTATTTTAGAGAGCCTCTTGGTGGCTCTCCAAATGTAGGGAGCTCCCTATTTTCTCTCTCTTATGTTTTTAATATTTTTAAATTGATTTTGTTATTAAAAAAATGATATCATGAGAGCATGGTTATTAAATACAATTTAAAACAAAATAAATTTATTTATATTTTAAATTTAAAAAATATTAAAATATTAATGACTAGCTATAATAGAGAGCATGGTTGGAGTAACCTCATGAGAAGTTGCTAACTAAAATAGCTAAAATTTAGCAAAAATTTAAGGAGCATGGTTGGAATTGTTCTAAGGGGGCTCCCTAAACCAACTCCTTAGCTGAAATAGCTAGTGGGGATGATTTTAAAGCACTCAAAGGGGCTCTCTAAGAACATCTCCAAATGTACTCTCTAAAATTTAGCTATTTTAGTTAACAACTTTTCATGGGGTCACTCCAACCATCCTCTCTATTATAGCTAGTCATTAATATTTTAATATTTTTTGAATTTAAAATATAAATAAATTTATTTTGTTTTAAATTGTAAGAAAAAGAACAATCAACTTAAAAATATTAAAAAAAATGAGAGAGAGAAGATAGGGAGCTTGAAATAGCTCCATACATTTAGAGAGTCTCTTGGTGGTTCTCTAAAATAAGGAGCAGAGAGCCCCTTTGAGTGCTCTAAAACCATTCTCACTAGCTATTTTAGCTAAGGAGTGGGTTTAGGGAGCCCTCTTTGAGATGCGCTAAATGGCTCCCTATTTTAAAGAACCACCAAGAGACTCTCCAAATGTAAAGAGCCATTTCAAACTCCCTGTCTTCTCTCTCTTATTTTTAATTGATTAATCTTCTCTCTCTTATTTTTACAATTTAAAACAAAAAAAGAAAAATTATATAAAAGATCAAAACTTTTTCGAACCTATATATAATATATATTTTAATGACTCTCCAACAATAGCAAACAAAAAAAAAAAAAAAAGCATTGTGAGGAGAGTTAGAAAAATACATGATAATTGTTCTCACCAAAAACCTACCTAATGGTGGCATTTAGAATACTAGTGATTGGAGAATCCACCGCATGCACTTTATATTTTAATAAAATTCCTTTCATTCGATGAGGTTAGTTAGGTCATCTTCTTAATAAAAAGAGTTAAACTTTTTATTGATTTTAAGAGATTATATCACGGAAAGTCCTTGTTGCACTCGTTATTGTTATTTATTTATTTTTATTTTTTTCTATCTAGATATGATTGTAAATTAATGATGATTATAGATACAACAGCTTGTTAAGTTGTTATGTACTTATGTACGACCATTTAGAGTTTTTTGTTTTTTGTTTTTTTTTGAAATTACAACAACTATCGGGACTCTGTGAGAATTGGACTCTACTAGCACAGTGACACAGTCCGAACAACTACTCCCACAAGGGGGAGAGGGCACCCACACATGAGGTGGGACAAGGAATGAAATTGTATATATATATACATGCCGGGCGTTGAACCGTGGTGGTGGAATCTCCCATTGGAGAGTCACACCACATTGGCTACGACCATTTAGAGTTACGACTCCTCATTCATAATTCAATTGATTACGATAAGAAATATATTGTTTCACAATCACACATAACTACATTCAAATAGAAAAAATATCATTAACAACCCCTCATGATGATGATTACGATCCATACATATCATTTCACAATCACACACAAACCACATTCGAATAGGATAAAAGACCATTAACGACACCTCATGATTTAGTTGATATGTTTACAATCAAAACATATTGTTTCACAGTCATACACAACTATAACCACATTCGGATATAAAAATGATGCGGTACTTGAGAATTTTATATTATATGCATGGAATCTTTAAGGAAAAAAGAGAAAGGAAATTATGCCACATATGTATTGCTTACGAATATACCAAATTGATGGTAGAAAAAGCACATTATAAGTAGAAAAAAAAAAAGAAAAAAAAAGAATGAAAGTTGTTAAATATTCTTGTATCTGATAAGCACTTTTTTTTTTTAAGCTATAAAAGACCAATAATTTGGCACGCCATAGATAGATGATTTCCTAAAAATAGAGACACAAGTCTCAATCAAAAAAGTAATTGATTTTATTGATTTTATGGATCTTAAGTAAGTGCTTTTGTGATAAGCTGATTAGCTGTAACCCTTTACAAGAAGTGGGTATGTGGGTTGTGTTTGGCTACCATGACAGTGGGAATGAATTCAATTGAAGGGACTTTTGTGGGCAAATTCCCACTAGAAGACATATTGCAACGGTGGAATCATATGATAAACAAATTAAAATGTGATAAATTTAATTAAGAAATCTGAAACATGTGTAAGCTAATCTCCTGCCAAAACCCTTGATTGGTGACCCCTTTAGATTTGGTTCTCACTTTTAGAGTCATATGATTGGCTAATTATATATTTTATTGTATGGGTAATAGATAAGAGAGAAATAAATAATATCCACGGATTAGATCAAAAATTAGTCTACACAACTAATGCGGTCCGAATAATTACTTCCTCACAACCTTACACTTTTTTTTTTTTTTTTTTTGAGAACCTTTCCGACACTTGTTAGCGAGACTTGAAACCCCATCACAAATACAAAAAGAGGATACACAAGCACTTAAACTCGTCAAAGTCAAATGCAAGGTAACACAATCGGTCGAAATTAAACACAACTAGCACGGTCCGAACAGTTGCTTCCACAAGGCGGTAACATAAAAGAGGCTTTCGTACACTTGTTAGCAAGATGCCAAGACTTGAACAAGAGTTAATGTTCTAATTTAAACAAACTTATCTTTGCTCAGATATTTTTCATAAAAACTATAATAATAATAAGAGAGGTTCCAGTAAGTCACAAATAGGGGATGCACGAACACTCAAACAAGAGTTGAAGAGATTCTTGGGTGCATCCGATGCACGGTGCATCCCGTTGCACCCAAGTTTTAGTCCAAGAGTTGATGTTCAATTTTAAACAAACTTATCATTGTCTCAGATATTTTTCATAAAAACTATAATAATAAGAGGAAATAATAAGAGAGGTTCCAATCAAACTTTGAGGACGACTTTTCAACCAATTTCGAATTAGAAGAATGGAGAAATTTGTTGTACCCTAAAATGCTGAGATGATGATAACATTAATAAGTGATTTTCACTACTTGCATAAACAGTACATATTCTTTGGTTTCTTCCCAAAATTCTCGATTGATATAACATAATATTCTTAGTAATATAAGAAGAATCTTGTGTTGTATGAGAGTGGTATAAAGAGGAAACAAAGCTTTCACAGATTATCACCACTAAAATTTATATAAAAGTTTTTGTAGATGTTTGTGTGGAGTGAAACACACGTCACAAGATGTTTTTCAAGCACAAACATATCTAAATTCCTCTTAAAATTCCCAATCCATTATTGTAAATTGAGTGAAGAAGAAGATGCTGCCTTGTATATAATCCTGATTGTTCAAAAAAGTAATTTAAATAATGACGACAATAACACAAAAAAAAAAAAAAAAAAAAGCCAAATCATTCTCTACCACAAAACAATATCTCACTCTAATTTTTCTTTCATCAAGATAATAAACAGTTTTAACTTGGTAGTTATTCTTTGAATCTTCAAGTCTCTGATAGGAAGACAGGTTACTATACTCTAGTCGAAAGTCGAAAGCTGCCACTCAGTAGTATGCCTTTCGGGGATTGTTCTGTAAAAATAAAAATGGTGATTAGTGAGGTTCCAAGAGAAAATATAGCAAATACTTTTGAATGAATCACCCGCAGCAAATATATATATATACCAGAGGATTGGGTCTGTGTTTGTAACCGAGCATCATCCGCTTCTTATATTGCTCGTATATATCATCCTCAGGAGTCACCTCACCAGGTTTGTGAGCACCAACCCCCAAGTGGTCCTTCTTTACATCACCTGCTTTGATCGGATCTGCTATACCACTTTTAGAACTCCCCAGACCCTCACCTGCAATCCAAACAGCCAGGCATATCAGGCAAAGCAAGCAGAAAATGATAAAACTTGAAACATGTTTGTTTCGAAACTGCTGGATACAATCAGTTGAACGGGAAATGTTTTGGTTTTTCCATGCACAACATGAACGAGAAAGCACTAGCTTAATCCCTTGAGATTTCTTAGCAGGACCACAATTTACAACAATATCATCCAAGTGTGGAAGATCGTGCTAATAGTCTATAAGCATACAAATGCAGTTTGAGCGTGTACTAATGGAGGTGTAATATTTCCATCAATCATGATTTATATTTAGTCATTTAACTTTTCATGCTATAACTTCACTTGGATCAAATTTAATATGCGGAAGGAAAGCGAAAGGAAAAGCACCTTCTTTCCAACCCATTTTAGACAAGAGTCTATGCCCAATATTGTCTGCCTGGATTCTTGCCCTATCTGCAGCCTCTTGTGCAGCTTTCTGAGCAGATACATCATTACAGGTAGACATGAACTTCTCAAGCTCCTCTAGTGGAATGTAATCACCCATATGATGTCCTCTTTTTGAAGATGACCCCCCTGTGATTAAAGAATTGTTGACATATGTTCATTGTATGGTAAGTAAATAAAGGAAGACACGAAAAATCTAATTCCCACACAAGGACTTTAACAAAAATGTAGCCCAGGAACCCAATGGAAATTTTGCTTCAATAAGGATCAGATACCAACCTAGTAGTGAAGGAGGAGGGGGCATCTCATCCTTTGAATGTTTAGGCTGTCTCCTTCTCTCTTCCTGAGCAGCTTTTTTCACGTAAAACTCCATCATAGCTATAGGATCTGCACTATTTGGTCCACTCGATTCAACTGCAATTTAAGCAATAGTGTAAAATACAGCAGCAAATACTGAGTACCAATAAATGTTATATTATGGATTTAGTGATATAATATGCCCCAAAACAAAGTGACAAATTGATAATGAACAAAAGAAATTCCATTATAATGTGAAGAATAAATGAAAATGTAATTGCTAAAACCAAAGGGAAGTCTACAACAATGACGATCATATGGAGCTTGGCTCTAAAAGAAACACTGCAGATCATACAGAAGGACCACTCATGTTATAAACTCTATTCCTTTATTCTCAATACGGATGGAAACAAAAACTTCCATTTATGGGAAAAAATAAAGAAAACTAAACTCTCACATAAATCCCATGATAAAATGACAGAAAGATATACCATTACCAGCCCTTCCTGCAGACGCTGTTGGACCTGAAGCTGAAGAAGATCCAAGCTCTTCAGTGGTTTCATACAAAGCAGATGCAGGGGTTTGATAATTTTGCTGCGGCATTGACCTTTGAGGAGCACTGGTTGATTTGGAGGATGAAGTGCCCATGCCACCTAAGGGAACAAAGTGCCCAACATTACAACTACTTTTCCAAGATGAGATCATGATTTGAAAAAATAAAAATAAGGTAGCAAGGCAAATTAGAACATAAAATTCCAACGATAACTTAGTTATATTTAATCTATTTATGCACGTCTCTAGTTTGCCACAGCAGAAATAAAGATTTACAAGTTCTCACCACTGTGAGGTGTTTGAACCTCCCTGCTCTGTGAAAGAGCTTTTTCCTCTTCAGCAAGTAGATATTCATAATACTTGTAGTCTGCGCAACTCTCATCAAAAAGAAATCTACAGACCAAATTAAACATCATATATCAAACTCATAAACATAAGTTCATACCGAAACAAGGACGTCCTACACAGTATGGAACTTAATTTACTCCGGTCACTATGCTCAAAATCAAACCAAGCCAAAAAAAAAAAAAAAAAAAAACTCAAGGGGGAAAGAGAAAGAACCAAGCAGATAGAAAGCATACTATTGTAAAAAAATTGCTTGAAAAGGTATTACATGGAGAGCTTACTTAAACGGTGTGTCTCCAGGATTCTTTTCACGAGTAATATACTCAAACTGCCTTCCATTTTTGGCAACAAAACTTGCTAGTTTTTCTGCAACTTTCTTCACAGTAGGATCGCTTGGGGAAGGTGGTGGTGCTGCATATCACTTATAAAACTGATTAATACCGAGAGCATGAACAAGGGAATGCAAATTACTCTTGTAGCAGGCCTGCCACATATTCCAAATCTTTCATTGAACATCTCTTTCCACCAATGTTGATTGGTACTTAAGGTATAAACTGCATTCATGAGACAGAAATATTCAAGAATGTTTTGTCCTTTTCATTAACCAGTTCAAGATCATTGAAGACATATGCCTAGTTCATTTCCTCTAATGCAGCGTACTCAACGAAGGGGACAAAAATATTAATTCAAACTAGTAAAAGTATATCTTTCTGCATAAGTGAATATAATAGTTTTAAAATCAATGATTACTTGAAGTTGAAGTGAGCATACAAGACAGCTAAAAGTGTTTGACCTCATAGAGCATAAAGTAGAAAGATATATACGCTTAATGGCATGAACAGCTATTAGACCATCAAAACTAAATGCATAAGTTAAATATCTTTCCAAGACATCTGGTCCCAATGAATCAAAATACGAGAAGTTCCACAAAGATCCCCAAAGACCCACTAAAAGCCAACCAATTAAGATAATGATCACATATAAACAGTAATTACCAATGCTAACTTGGTTTGATGATTGCTCAGACGCTCCTGGTTGACCCAACTTCTGCCTTTTCACTGGCGCATTAACTGAGCCATTTTCAGCATCTGTTTCATCTTCATCCTCGTCTGCACCCAATTTAACAGGAGGTGCTACAAGCTTCGACTTCGATTTCAAGCTGAATGCAAGTTTGCCACCTGAAGTTGCCAGGTTAGTCTTTTGTGCATCCACAGTTGGTTTTCTCATGGATAGTTTAGGGGTTGAAGTCCCTGATACAATTTTGATGGGTTTAGACTCCTCTACTGATATGGAGCCTTTATCGCTCTCCTTTTCCTTGTCTTTGTTTTGTTGAAGCTGTTTAAACCTCTCCATGAACGATCCATCATTCACAAAAAGGCTAGTGGGTGTTCCTTTGTCCATTGGCTACGAATCAAAAGTACTTAGCCTGTTCTAGAGGAAGAGTCACTGTTCAACAAGCAAGCTTCCAAGCCATTTAGATATTGAACTGCATCTACATATTCTATCTATCTATATATTGATCAAGCAAACACCAATCAATCACATTAAAAAAAACCTCAGCGAGACAACCAAACTGATCACGAAATCGAATACCAATATCTTAAAATCACAAACACTGCATCTACTGCAGTACAATTCATTTAGAACAGAATTCCTTTCAAAACAAATCGAAAACTTCAAAATCTCAAAATCCCACGACATCTTTGAGTTCAAACTCTAACACATTACAAGAATCCCATTATTTAGGATATACCTACTAGCATCAAACCACTCAACGAGAAAAAAAAGTTGAATAAAATAAAATTCTCAACCTGGAAACATATATAATCCAACTTCTAAGCTTTTTTAAATCGAACAAAATATTTATAAACAATTAGTTTCAAAATTCTCATGCGATCGATAATAACAGCATACATCCTAATCAATACCCAAAAACGAATAAATCAACAACGAAATTTAAAAAACAAAACAAAACAAAAAAACAATTCAAACCCTAAAACACGATCAAATCACAATTCTGAATCCAAACCAGGAACCGTAAATCTAAACCAATAAAAATAAAAAATCATACCAACGAGGCAACGACAACAAAAATCAAATAGAGAATCAATAAAACAAAAAATATATATATATATGTTACCTGACCAGAGATTGATCAAGATCGGGACTGATTGGATTAGTCTTGTCAAAAATATATATACATATACATATATTTCTCAGCTGATAAATTTTTTGATTTCATGAGACGAGATAGAGAAAATCTCGATCGTCCGTTGGTCCGATTTTGTGGAATCTGAAGAGGAGACTTACGCGACTTATTATTATTTTTTATTTTTTTTAATGAGAAGCGACGAGAGCCAATTATAAATAAAGGTGGGGGACACGTGGCCTTCTGTTTAGGGTTTACTCACTTTACGGCTTTGTTGTATTGAAGAAGGGATTTTATTTTATTTTTACGATTGTGGGCTTGTTCTTTAGTGATATTAGTTTTGAGCCGCTCCGGGAACGTAGCTCGGTTGGTAAATAGAGGAGTTTAGGGTTTGGACAAATGACTCACAAGTCGTCGACTCGAATTCTGGTGACTCGAATCCTACCAATGGTAAAAGCTTCAAAAAATACATGGTCTAAATAAGTGAACAGATAAATACTATCAAAAAAAAAAAAAACAGATATTAGTTTGAGCCCCTAAATTTCATTTAATTGTGTTATATTACTACTTGCTTTAACAATTTCAACATTTATCAAAAAGTGTATCTTCCAACTAATGTCGTATAAGTTTCTGAGTGCCTTTAATAAATAAATAAATAAAGGAAAATATGAAAGAAAATAATTTTAAATGTTGAAACCATTTTTTCAAAAAAAGAAACTTTGAATTTGTCCATAATACCGTAAAGTGTAGGGAAATCTCTCTCCTAAATGAGAGTTGTATTCCAGAATGTGCTTATATAACTCAATCTCGTTCGGTTACTCCTGACCCACAATGGTATTCACTTTCAAAATAATAATAATAAACAACTTTCGAATTCATGAAAAATAACTAAAGTGGAAGGACTTGGGTGCAAAAACAAAACTACAACCAAATCACCACCACCAACCCAACACAGTGACCCTCGTTTTGGTCCTCTGCAATTCAATCCCAGATAGAGAGAATGGATTTAATGAGTCTTAGAACCTTAAACGCAATAACGCCTTTGCATTTCCGTTCAAGGGTCTCTGTCTTTCTTCCTTTTTTATGTTTCACTCGATACAAGAACAAGTTTTCATCAACTCCTCTCTCCTTCTCTTCCTCTTCATCATTGCGCTTCTCTCCTCCTCTATGCTCCCTGTGTAATCTTTTTTCCTTCAAACCCTGCTTTTGTTTTCACATTCGAATGATATAAATTAGCTTTCATGGTCTTGATTGTTGTTATTTTCATGTGGGTTCAGCTGAAAGAGAAAATGGAAGCTCTCTCCCAAATGGGGTTGGCGAGGGAATCAATGGTTTCTCTCAAAATAAGTTCCTGCAAGTTGTTTTAGTTTCTCCTCAGGTATGAATACGATGATAACATAGAAACTATCAATTGGTCAAGTTTGTTTCAATTGTGTTGTGTTTTGTATGGCTTTTATTGGGTGGCATTTGCTTTCTTGCTTGCTTTTTAGTGCTAAATGTGATGTAGTTATTCCAATAGTTCAACTTTTTTAGTTATTATGTTGACAGTTGTTTTTTGGCAGTTCATTATGTCAATTATGTACAAAGGACTCTCTTTTATTGATGAATTTTTTTGTGGTGTTGATTAAAACTGTCGATAAATTCGTGTATATAGAGATGTGATTTCAATGATTACTAGTAGTCTTGTGAGTAGATGATTAGATATTTTCATTATTGAGATTAGTTGTGAGTCTTTAAGTGTTGCTCAACATGAAAAAGAACAAAGTTTATATCTGCACCAATGTGATTTGCGTTCCATCCGATTCTTACAAGGTTTTTAGAAGTAGTAGAGAGATCTTTTGCAGGAGCTTATGGTCGGATTGTAAGAGATGGCAAATTGGTGCTAAGGCCATAAGTTTAGCAACAATCTGCTTAACGATGCTCCAAGGGGGATACACATTAAGCATTTAATTTTGGAGAGAAATTTTGATGATGATATGATAATAGATAGGTGTGGTTGGTCCACCTGGTTCCACACTTCCACTTTCAGAGTTAGAATTGTGACATATGCAATGTTGAATGCTAGAAGCATGTGATTGACATAAAATTCATGGTAAATTTGTTTTTTGCTGGATTGGATGCCAGTAGTGGCTATTGAGCTCAATAGTTATAATGGTTTGTGTTGATTCACAACTATCTGTAGGTGGTATCCGAATTGTATAACTGAAGACTATTTTCTGTTTGGATGTGGGATTATGAATTGCTCCGACTTTGCTCACCATTGGTCCACAGCGATTAACAAAATGTTGGTTGGCTGTTTGGGTCGTGTTCCCCCTCTCAAATTTTTCATTACATGAAAATTCAACAAATATTTAACCATTTTGCATGAAAACTTTCATCAAGTCGACAAAAAAAAAAAAAGAATCTTGCATGGTGTTTTGTTTTCGTTCCTTGCTATCAAATTTTTTTCCTAGTAATAGACAACAATACATCAAGCATTCCAGAATTTGGTGACTCTAAAATCACAATTTCCTTATGTTTCTTTTGGGTTGCAGACAACCTCAATTTCTCAAGGCTGGCTCTGAGATTTCTATTGTCCTTGGCAGATTCCTGGAAACACAGGTTGCATTGCAAGAACATGTGCGGCATCAGCTGTTGGGTTACACTTAGTTGGGGTTGATATAACCAGTTATTTTAATCAACTCTTTTTTCAAGATTTTCTTCCACTTTTTTCTCATTACCTGCTAACTATGGTCGTTTAATATGCTTTCAGCCATTAGGATTCCAAGTCGATGATGCAAAACTGAAGCGTGCGGGACTGGATTACTGGCCGTATCCAAGCATAAGTGTTCTGTCTGTGCAGCTATATATTCATAATTAACTTTCAAGTATACCACAAATAATGCAAGAAAGTAAAGATACAAAGACATCTTTTTAGGCCTTTCATATTCAAATTAAACAGGAGACTTGAGAAAACACATCATGTGCTTTTATTCAATTGTTGATGGTCGTATTTGATGCTTTACTCAACATTAAACACCAGACCAAAGAGATTTTCATTATCTGAAGTCGGTTATAATATAAACTTATCGGTTCTTCCTTTCGGTTTTACACATTTTGGATATCCATTTTACATTATCAATTTTCTTTGTTCTTTGTACTTTGTATGAAGATGGTTCTTGTTTTCAAAAACTAATTCTCAAAATTAGATATGTGGTTGTCAAAGTTCACGGTTCATGGGCTGAGTTTCGAGACTATTACAAGCAACAGGTATCTTTCATTCCCGTAATAAATTTTGAGACCAGCTTCATTCGCGCAACTTCTTCTTTAACTCCTTGTGACTTTTTTCCTTTGATGCAGGAAGGGGAAAAACGGTTGCTGGCATTTACTAAAAGAGGGACGGAAACTCATTCAGTAAGTTTGCTGATCATTTAATCCCTTTTGGGTGATCAATACCTATTCCTGATTGATATTTGTTATCTTCGTATGTGTAACGCATCCCCGCTTCAATAACTTAATAAATTGTTTCCAAAATCGGCTTTGATCTTTGCAGGAATTTTCCTACAAAAGAGGTGATTATCTTGTATTTGGCTCAGAAACTAGTGGTCTACCTCCCGAAGCATTGCTAGACTGCAAAAGCGAAACACTTGGTGGCGGGACCCTTCGGATTCCAATGGTAGAAACTTATGTTAGATGTCTGAATCTCTCTGTCAGTGTTGGTATCGCATTGTATGAAGCTTCCAGACAGCTAAACTACGAACAGCTTGAAATCCCATCAGAAACTTGTAACGACAGAGAACAATTGTTTATCGCTGAAGATATTTTTGCTTAGTTCAAAAGAATTTGTATATTAGGGTGCAATTTCGAGCAGGATTACCAATTGTTCGGACAACTTTTTATACCATTTACAAACAGGATTCATGCTTGTATGATTGTTTAATCCCATTTGGGTAATGAACAACGTCAAAACGTCTGCATTTGTTTGAACCGGCAAATGTTGATGATGTCTTACAAAATCTGAATTATCTTCTCTTCAAGTCTAGCATATTTTTCAGATACAAATGTATCATGATGGAGTTCTATTTTTTTGCACTTGTAACTATTACAAATTTGGGAGTTGAGAAGATAAACGTGTGGCTTGAACCCGCAATCTCATTAACTTAGGTGTGATGGCTTACCAGTTACCACTGTATCACCTCAACTTTTGCCGATACCATTGTAGTTTTTCTCCAATGATAGTGAAATAAATATTGGTTTATATATATATATATAAACTAAATGCAGTCGCCGGTGATTCAAACATAGGATATTGACAGATTGAATGAGCATCATTCACTACCAAGCCACATTGGGCGGTGGAGATTGTTGTAGATGATTTACAAAAAGTCTATGGAGCCCAGTAAAGCTAAATGCAGTCGCGGTGATTCGAACATAGGATATTGACAGACTGAATGAGCGTCATTCACTGTCAAACTATATTGGACGGTGGAGATTATTGTGGATGATTTTCAAAAAAGTCTATGGAGCCCAGTAGAGGTGGGCTCTTTTAAGGTGTTGGACCCAATGACAATCTGGGCAGTCTTGCTGGTCCAAACTCCAGTAGGTGTGGGCTCTTTAATTAAAATGTAAATTCATGTCTTGTTTGTCAAAACATGAATTCAAGAATGTAAGATAGTAAATTCAGTCAGCCACATCAATCTACAACATTTTTTAAGTCCTGAAAAATTGGGACCCTTGATCTTATTCAAAACAAACTGTCAACTGTCACAACTGACTTGTAAATTTTTTTAATTAATAATATTTTTAATAATTAACTAATCCCAAAAAAATAAAAAATGTGTTTGTTCCCTAACAAGTTAATGTGAGGTAGGTCAATTAATAAGAGTGTTGAGAGTTGGACCCTTTTCTCATGTGATGACTTTGAATGATGTTCTAATGACGACAACACAAACCCATGTTATAATCTTGACCAATTTGTCAGTGGTTAGATCTCTTACAATTCACCAATTTTATTATTTTATTTTCTTTTATTTTTGGTGATATTTATTTAATTTGATTATAATTATGATATTTATGTCTCTTCAAAGCTTTTAATTGATTCTTCAAAATCTCAATTATAAAAAACCACATTCCTTCTCTTGTTCAGCAATGATTCTGGAAAACTGCTGATCAAATTTAAATTTAAATTTAATTTGCAGAAAAATTTATGTGATAATTAGAAATTGACCATTTAATTGTTTAAACAACAGAAACTTTGATTTTTAATATGGTTGCCAGTAGTAAAAGTTAAGTTTATAATTATTGTTACTATTTACATTATTGATTGTCTATCATTTGCCTCAAGAAAGTTGATCCGATAATATTTTTCTTTTAAAAAAATATATTATTTTAGTGTATTAAATGGGTCACACTTATTAATTTCCTAGGCTAAATGTTAAATTGAATTTAGATTATTTGAAAAATAACAAAACCAAATTATACAAATTTTTTGGATAAAAAAAAATTAGGTTATATATTATTTTTAAAAAATTAAAAATAATAATACTTTATTAACATATATGAGAATAAGTTCAAATTATTCCTTTCATTTTTAAAGTAATTATTTTATCACAATCCTTAAAATATCATGTTTTAAGCTAGGCAATGACGAAGGACACATATTTATATATATTCTTTCTTTTAAAAAACTTTGGACTTAATATTATATATTCACTCAATAAAATTTTGTTATATAATAATTCTTCAGTTACCGAAATTTGCATGACTTTAATTTATTTTTATTTTTTAAATGGCATGACTAATTATTATTTCATAAAAAGAAATGATTTTTTTTAATATACCATCTATACATAAAGTGACTCGAACATGAAATATTACCAGATTAAATGAACGTTTCAGACAAAAAATGAATTAGTGTTTGTTTGATTAAGCTTTCTACTACCTCAAAAGGTCTACAAACGTCTATTTTTCAGTTTAAACCTCTGCTGGTCAAAAGCCCATGGGTGATGATTCTCCAAGTAGATTTTTTCTATAAAAAAAAAATCTACCTACCAAACAATTATAATTAAAAAAAAAAAAAAAAAAAACTATATTTCTAATAAATTTACTGCAGGTAAATATTTTAACAATAGAGGTTTTAAAAAGTTCAACCAAACAAGCTCTTATACGAAATTAGGAATGACATAACATGTTCATGAAAAGCTTTTATATGTTAAATTAAGTGAAAAAAAAAAAAAAAAAGTGATGGTGAATCTTTGTGAAGAAAAGTATGCAAATCCACTTGATGAAACTATCATGTTTCTGTTTTACTTTTGATCTCAAAATCACATGGTAGACATGAAAGTAGATCATGGTAGGGTCACTATTTATCATGCACTTTAGAGCTGACCCCACCACATTTCATTCTCCACTAGAAAATTAAATCATCTTAATAATTATTAATTAAATTTCTAACGGCATTAACTTCATCACTAATCCACATCGATATTTTAAGCTAATTAATTAAGTGTACAAATTCTCCATGTCAATCATGAATATCAGGATATGTGTAATTATTAAAAATAAATAAAAATAAATAAATAAATCATGCAATAATATTGCTCTATATGTATCTTAATAATAATAATAATTGATTGATTGGTTTTGAAATTTGATTGAAATGGACTTTAAATCTTGCTCTATATTCATGGTCATCTTGTTTTCAACTCTCAAATTCATGTCATTTCAATTTTATTTTGTTCTTATATGGAGACAAGAGCTTTGGACCAAAAATACATTTGAGCTGGAAAACTAATCAAAAAGGAATCAAATCAAAGGTTTAAACAATAGTAGGTAGGGTAAATTTTATGTCACGCTCGTATCAAATAGTATATAGATTAGAGATCTTGAAATAGTATAAAGATTATAGATTTTCTTGATTATCCGATGTTATGAGCGTCACATAAATTACTATATAAAATGCTTGATTATCGGCCTAAGGTTTTTCGAAAAGTAAGTTTGAGACCCATCTTGGTGTGTCGAAAAATCTTTAAAAAGCTAATAACAAGTCGACAACATACATTTTATAAATCTAATGAAATAATAGTAAAAGTAAAGAACAATAATTCAAGTCCCAATAAATAATAATAAAAGAAATCAAAGAACATTTTCAAAAAATATATATTTTTCAATCATGGTTAGATAAGATTTTTGACATAATTACAATAGAGTCTCTTGCTCATGTGTGATTTAAGATTTCACGTCTAAACTATGATATTATAAATATAATTTCACATTTGCTAATTTGATCAGAAAGTACGGGAAGAGCACACTCATGAGACAGGAGTTGTATTGAGCTAAATCTCATTAGGTTCCGACAGAACTCTAATCCACCATGTATTCGATAGAAAATTGGATATTACCCGAAGACTCCAAAACCAAAACCGACCTATTTTATGATAAATAATGCAACGTAATAACTATTAACAAAGATCTTCTCTTTCGTCTCAAAACTCCGTATATAAAAACCAAAACCAAAACCAAAACCAAAACCAAGACACAAACTCCACTTCTCTCCATTACACTAAAACACACACACACTTCTACTTCTGTCCTGTCATCTCTACTCATATCTTCTTCTTTCATCAACCAATCTTTATCACCCACAACACGAAACACATTATATTCTCTCACACACACTCACAGAGAAACAGAGAGTGATGGGGGTGGTGGTGCTGTTAAACTTGCTCGCCGTTTTCCTCGCTGTGATATCAGCCGTCAGCGGCTGCTCGCCGTCGGACAGGGCGGCGCTCCTGGCGTTCAGGTCCTCACTGACAGAACCCTACTTGGGGATCTTCAACACGTGGTCGGGGGACAACTGCTGCCAGAACTGGTATGGTGTCAGCTGCGACCCGACCTCTCAACGGGTCACTGATATTTCGCTCCGGGGAGAGTCCGAAGACCCCATCTTCGAAAAAGCCGGCCGGACCGGGTACATGACCGGTTCGATCAACCCGACTATCTGTAAGCTGGATAGTCTCAGTAATGTTGTCATTGCCGACTGGAAAGGGATCTCTGGTGAGCTTCCGGCTTGTTTGACTTCGATTCCGTCTTTACGTGTTTTGGATGTTGTCGGTAATAAAATATCGGGCGAGATTCCGGAAAATATCGGAAATCTCCAAAAGCTAACCGTTTTGAACTTGGCCGATAATGCCATTTCGGGCGGTATACCCGGTTCACTGGTTCAGCTTTCGAATTTAAAGCATTTAGATCTCAGTAACAACCAACTTTCCGGCGAAATCCCAAAAGATTTTGGGAAGCTCAAGATGCTGAGTCGTGCTTTGCTCGCGCGAAACAAGCTAACTGGATCCATACCGGCTTCTATCGGGAACCTGTATCGGCTTGCTGATTTGGATTTATCCAGGAACCAACTCTCGGGTCTGATTCCGGAGCAACTAGGCAAAATGCAGGTCTTGTCAACTCTTAACTTGGATAGCAACCTGTTATCGGGTCAAATACCATCCACATTGTTGAGCTACACGGGTATGGGTATCTTAAACTTGAGCCGAAACTCGTTGGAGGGACGCATACCAGACGTTTTCGGGGCAAAATCCTACTTTATGGTGTTGGATCTATCGTACAACAATTTGAAAGGTCCGATACCCAGCTCGCTCTCATCGGCAGTGTTTATCGGGCATCTAGATTTGAGCCATAATCATCTTTGTGGGGCCATCCCCATCGGATCACCGTTCGATCACCTCGCAGCGCCATCGTTTGATAACAACGATTGCTTGTGTGGCAACCCATTAAAGACTTGTTAGTGAAATCGGCTGATAATATCAGTTGAATCGTGGATTTTAGTTCTTGTGTCTGAAATATCGGGTACTTATAAGTGTTGTTCTTGTAATGTTTTATAAATATTGTTATTTACATCAGTTTTATTTCAATAAATTTCATATTGAAAGTTTCAAAAAAAAATACCTGTCCTGAATTAATAGATATTGTAAAAAAAAAAACAAAAAAACAAAAAAAAATATATAAATTAAACGTTTAATTTCAAAATTTGAGACATGATGTGAGTACCGAATATCCGAATATAAAAGTTCAATATTAGTTCAATTGGACAAAGATCAGGCAGATGTAATGGTAACATGCATGCACGTGAAAAGAAAAAAAAGAAAAAAAGAAAAAAAAGGTACAAATTTGATAGAGATTCGATGTGGTGATATTAATAAAATTAAATTCCATTTAAGGGTGTGCTTTCTTCTCTTCTTGGGATGGAGAAAGCAAGATTTTTAACTTTGTTAAATCGAAATAATGGGAATTGAAATAAGTGGGTAATATATTTTAGAAGGTTGTTAATTTTGAGTTACAATGGACAAAACAAAGAGGTGGCATGCACGTGATAAACAATCACGATCAAAGTTTTTGTTAGTTTGTTTTTATGCGTCGGTTCATACACCACACCCTTTTCTGTATTGAAAAGATCGCATACTTTCGTTTGGATTCACAATACATAATTAAAAACCACATTTTTCCTATTACATAATTACGTGATTGTTTATCCATAATTAATAAGAAGAAGAAAACTGGTTTTTGTGGGGGTGTAAATCGAATCGAATCCAATATTCGAGATTTGAATCCTCTTATGTCTTATGGGTACCAACCCATGATTAAAAACCACATTTTTCCTACTTTTCAAAGATTACTAGGTTCGACAAGGGCCTTCAATTTGGATCTCAAGTCACTAAATGGGTTCAGGAAATTTATGGATTATCAATAAATATAATCATGAATCAGATACAACACACAAACCTAAATAAAATACAGAAATCAATGTTTGAAACTTTTTTCACCAGAGAGAGGGAGTCTTAATTTCAGATAAGCAATTATTTATTACAAATAGAAAGATAACTATGAACCCACACATTTCTTGTGAGCATTTATTAGAGGGAACGATTTTAAATATTTTAAAAAATGTCGCTAGCATTTATTCTATGTTGGAGTAAAAGCAGAGGTCAATAGACTAACACAGCGATGCATGCATATGCATAATGCATGTCCTCCTAGTGAGTCCCACTCCACTGCTACCCCACCACTACCACCGTACCCACATTTAATTTAAGAGAGACGTTGCCACTCTGACGTTGCCACATGACTTCTCTAGCAAATTAGCTACAGTTTTACTATCATGCACATTATTACACAGCACATATATATACTTTTACCACTAACCTGTGTAGTGGGATGCGATATACATTTTCTATTGCGATCATATTACGTGATATATTTGCATCCCGGTAGACTTTTTGGTGACCAAGGCTCATATATGCCGGATCTAGAAGTACCATTAATGCTAAACATCTCACATTTTATAATACCATTATCTCAACTAATGATGTGTCAATTTTTAAGCAGATATACAATAATAACAATTTATCTCACCTACCATATATATCCGCTTACTAATTGTCATGGTATTAGTTGAGATGGAAATGGATTACAAAGGTGAGAAGTCTGGCAAATAGCAATACTCTGAATTATACATGATAATCCTGTTTTATAAGATTTCAATTCGGTAATTTAAATAAATCAATAATTCAATAACTTACCCGGTTCTGTTCTGCATAGTAGCAAAATCCTGTATTTGTACCGATTCTCGAAACCATAATTGGAGAATTGATGCTACAATAAGTGCCAGACAGGAGCAACCTGTCCATGGTCCTTCAATAAATCCACCGACCCCCAACCGAGACTTCCTCTAAGTCACACATATCTTCGTGCTTTCTTAACAGTTTCTGGCTATTGTTTTTTTTCCTTTTAACCACAGACAGTCTGTAATTGATAAGCCATTCGGGTCCTGTCAACTGTTTTGAGTCTATATAATTTAAGTCACACACCAACCATATTGAATGGAAAAGCATTGGCACACATATATTCCAAGCTCTAAATGACTAAAGAATCCAAAATTGGGGTACTCAGATTCATCGTCAGAAAATTACCCTAGCTGATAAACTGACATATACAACAACAAAGGACTTGTGGAGCCACCTAAACAATAATTGTGCAAGTACCAATGCAAACAAACTTTGATCAAAGAAAGTAAAAAGTATTAAATTTATTTGCATTATTAAATTTTAAGGTACTAAAAAAAGGAATATCAATCTTGTCTTTTCTAAGATAAACAAAACTTATGGTTGAAAAAATAGAGCTCTCTTTCTTTCTCTATTGCTTGAAATTGAAGTTTTATTGTTTATTGGTCTCAGTAGAAATGCACAATCCTTTCTTCCAGCATCTAAGCAACCAAAAATAAGTGAATCTACCATTTCACAAGATTATAAAAGCTTAATTTGTTTAAGGGGAGTTCTTCCGAAAGGTCATGCGAAATACAATACAAGTTTGCAAGTTCAAGATGAGGTGGAAGTCGAAACTCTATTATGTGTGAAAATCGATACAGCTTGAGGAACAGCTAAATATATAATCACCAAATACCAATGATAGGATAGGTACGAAGTAGATACAATGCTTGTTATCTCTTCAAATTAATACATACATACCTGTTTATGTGCGTGTAAGATGACAAGCGATCAAGTCCAGAGATGGATGAGCTGAGGTTGAGCACAACATCATATCATCTACAATCACAAGGGGAAAAAAAAACAAGAGATAAAAATTACAAGTAATGATGTACAAATTACAATCATCCCTGCATATGACAGGAAGACATTCTATAGATGCTTAAAAGATCGTCCATAGTGGTCGAAAGAGTACTCTTATTCCACGGTTTTTATAATGTTTACAATTAGGTTTCTTTTAACACTAAAGAGCACCTAAATGAAATTATATATCAAAAGCAATGCAATATTATTGACAATATTTAATTTAAAACTAAAAAAAAATCACATTTCAAATTCAAATCCAATGTTCCAAAAACCCACGAGAGTCAGAGGAGGGATATACTTAGACCGATGCCTAGAAACACCCTGATGATGTTCACAGCGGAAATTTTGCTTTTTACCATCAATGTCCTGACCTCCATTATTGTGAAGAACAGGTGTCATAGAATTTTTTGCATTGCTTGCATTCAATTCCTTTCAAATTTTGCCGCTCAGCCTTCTTTCTTACTGGTTCCACATACTTGAATCCTCTTTTTCCAGCCTCTGGGCCAGGAATCTGTTGTTTTTGAGGGCCAGGATCAACATTCATATCCCGTGTTTCGTTATTTGAACTATCAACATTCTTGTATTTTGGAGCTGCGACTGGAAGATCACGAACTTCTTCCTTCGTGGCTTTGTTTAAGTTTCCCCTGATGTTCTCCAAGGGAGTATCAAGAAAATCACCATAAGGGTCAGCACCACCTGGTATCTCTCCAAGAGGATGCAGGCCGCTTTGAACCAGCTGCTGGAGCATGCTTCCCACTTGAGAGACACTTTGGTGCAACAAAGAACTTGGAAGTAGGAGAGTAGAAGCATGTGTTCTGATCTGATTTTGACTCCTTTCTCATCATCCAAGTCCGCACTAAAACTTATTTCTTGCTTAACTTTTTTTGTGTCACAATCAACCGTTGAATTACATGGATTTTTTGTCTTCAAGGTCTGCAAAACGCCAAGAAACAGATAAACAGATAAAACTGAGCATAGCAGCAGAGATTCAATCCTGATGCAATATCTGGCCTGGGGATAGCGTGTGCATTGTATATTGCACATAAGTGGATGCAGTTTTGAGATTCGGTTCAGTTCAAGAGCAATCATCAATTTGAACAAAACCATGACAAATCTATGACAAAACCCAATCTCAATCAGATAGAATCATAAGGATATTTGAGCCTTCATTTTCATGCCAGTATTAGGATAGCTAAAATAAGAAAAACAAACGAAAATTTTTACCAGGGTAAGTTATTGGCTTCTGTTGATGACTCAATAAATTACTTACGTCTTCTAATTTGTGTTGGGGGAGAATATTCTCTGTTGTAAGACCGAACTTCATGCAGAGAAAATTGTATTGAGATTACAACCTTTTCTAAGCATCAAAACATCCCTTGTTTTCTTCTTCTCAGACATTAACTCAGAGGCTTTAAGTTCAATCTGTTGAAGTATCGTTTTATTCATATTCCCTCCTCCAGCTGCCTCATCCCTTCTTTCTCTGAGATCCATCTGTAGCTTAATAATATTCTTGTCCAAAACTTCTACTTTACCAAGATGCAGTTTCAACATTTCAAAGGAGTTCAAGTCAACTTTTTGAAGCAACAGTTCATGCAATTTTCTTCCCTCCAAAACTTCTTCTTTCTTTTTCCTGAGCTCCTCTTGCAGTCTACCAACATTCTCTTTGAAACCTCCCAATTTAGCAGTAAGTAATTTCTTATCGTGCATTTGATTGGTCAATAACTGTCCACTATTTGAAATATCTGAGATTAGCATTTCAGTTTTTTGCACTAGATTCTCAGACAGCTCATTTTTTCTGGCTATTTCTTCATTCTTTTCTCTTAGCTCCTGTTGGAGTTCATCAACTTTTTTCTTCCAACAATTCAGTTCAGCTACAAGTTTGGTAGTCTTTTCCCCATGTTCTTTCTGTTGTTTGTATTTATCCCGTAACACAGAGGCTTTTGACTGAACCAAATGGAGTAACTTATTCTGCAACGCCATTCCCTCATCAACTTCTTTAGACTTCTGCACAAACTCCTGCTAAAGCTCATTAATTTTGAGTTGCTGACTTTCTAATATGGCAAGCAGTGGACTTGTCTTCCCATCTTGAACCTTCGCTGGTTCCACCTTCTCAAGCATAAGAGACCGGTTCTCTTCAAGAGTCTGCCACTTTTCAATCTGAAGCTGTTCTATTTTAAGTAAGAGAACATTTTCCTTTTCTTTCCACACATCTTCAGCAGTTTCTTGGCCTCAGAATAAATTTTCTGCAAGCATTTGGATTTAGATTGGAAATTTGGGTAGATTTGGCTGCAGAAAATGTACTCTATTGGTAAAATCCTTTCCTTTGCTTCATGAATTGTGGCAACCAGTATAGTACTATGCCCAGAGATGTACTTTGCATCAAAGTTGTCTACAGGACACAGCCTAGTTTTGGAGAGTTTTGAAGGTTCCCCACCATATCTGAAATTAAAGAAAACAAACAGCAGCACACACATTAACGCCATAAGATTTTGAGAAAACAGTGTCCAAGTATTATATGATCCATCTAGTAGCATTGAATATAGTAAGCAGGCATATAAAATGAAGCCAAATCAAGAATTTCAACAATAATTTGTATCTAGTAGCTCTATCCAGTTGGAACAATTACATGACATATGCTCAATAATTCGAAATCGCTTCCCTAACTTTTGGGACAAAAAGATTATGTTGGTTTAAAAGTGTCAGACAGCATGAAGCAGTTTGAAAACCAACTATAAGTTCGCATACTAGAAACTAAAGAACCAGGAACTACTTCACGCCTAATTGCACAAACGAAATCTGCAGATCCCAAAATTGCAGAAATCATAATTTGCAGAGCCCTAAAACTGCATACTATAAGCTACAATAGACCCAATTATCGAACCAGAAACACAAAAGAGCTTGAAAACTCCAAAAATCATAGCGTAAACATTGGATAGTAACTCTATCGGTAAACATCAACAAAAAAAAAAGGTACAAGTAAACCCTAATTTGATCAAAGTACAAGTAAAACAAAGTTGGGTACTAAGATTCATCTTCAGAAAGATACCCTAGCTGATAAACTAACACATACAACAACAAAAGGACTTGTGGAGCCACCTAAACAATAATTGTGCAAGTACCAATGCATCAACTTTGATCAAAGAAGAGTATTGAATTTATTTGCATTATTTAAATTTGAAGGTACTAAAGAAAAGGAATATCAGTCTTGTCTTTTCTAAGATAAACAAAACCTATGGCTGAACAACAAGAGCTCTCCTTTGTCTATTGCTTGAAATTGAAGTGTTATTGGTCTCAGTAGAAATGCACAATCCTGTCTTCCAGTATCAAAGCAACCAAAAAGGATGTAAATCTACCATTTCACAAGATTATAAAAGATTTAAGGGGAGTTCTTTTGAAAGGTCATGCGAAATACAATACAAGTTGGCAAGTTCAAGATAAGGTGGAAGTCAAACTCTATTATGTGTGAAAATGATACAACTGGGGGAACAGAAAAAGGTATAATTACCAATGATAGGGTAGGTAGGAAGCAGATACAATGCTTGTTATCTCTTCAAATTAATACATGTGTACCTGTTTACTTGTGTAAGATGACAAGCAATCATATCCAGAGAAGGATGAGCTGAGGTTGTGCACAACATCATATGATCTACAATTACAAGAGATATACATGACAAGTAATGATGTATTATCATCCCTGAATAAGACAGGAAGTCAGTCTGCAGATGGTTAAAAGATCGTCCAAGTGGTCAAAATATTACTCTTATTCCACCATTTTTATAATGTTTACAATTATGATTCATTTAAGACTAAAGAGCAGCTAAATGAAATTTAATATCAAATGCAGTGCAATATTATTGACAATATTTAAATTCAAACTAAAATAAAATCACATTTCAGATTCAAATCCAATATTCCAAAAACCCTCGGGAGTCAGAGGAGGGATATACTTATACCGATGCCTAGAAACACCCTCATGATGTTCACAGCGGAAATTTTGCTTTTTACCATCACTGTCCTGACCTCCATTATCGGGAAGAACAGCGTCGTAGAATTTTTTGCATTGCTTGCATTCAATTCCTTTCAAATTTTGCCGCTCAGCCTTCTTTCTTACTGGTTCCACATACTTGAAACCTCTTTTTCCAGCCATTGGGCCTGGCATCTGCTGTTTTTGAGGGCCAGGATCAACATTCATATCCTGTGTTTCATCATCTGAACTATCAACAGTCACGTCTTTTGGAGCTGTGACTAGAAGAACTTCTTTCTTCGTGACTTTGTTTAAGTTTCCCCTGATGTTCTCCAAAGGAGTATCAAGAAAATCATCATGAGGATCAGCACCGCCTGGGGATTGACGAGACCTGGTATCTCTCCAAGAGGATGCTGGCCGCTTTGAACCAGCTGCTGGGGCAGACTTTCCAATTGAGGGACACTTTGGTGCAACAAAGAACTTGGAAGTAGGAGAGTGGTAACATGTGTTCTGATCTGATTTGACTCCTTTCTCATCATCCAAGTCCTCACTAAAACTTATTTCTTGCTTCACCTTTTTTGTGTCACAATCAACCGTTGAATTACTTGGATTTTTGTCTTCAAGGTCTGCAACGCCAAAAAAACAGAAAAACAGTTAAAACTGAGCATAGCAGCAGATGCAATCTGATGAAATATCTGGCCTGGGGATAGTGTGTGCATTGTGTATTGCACATAAGTGGATGCAGTTGTGATTCAGTTCAATTCAAGTGCAATCAGATAGAATCATAAGGATACTTGAGCCTTAATTTTCATGGAATAATTTGGATAGCCGAAATAAGAAAAGCAAGGGAATTTATTTTACCAGGGGAAGTTATTGGCTGCTGTTGATGACTCAATAAATTACTTTCGTCGTCTAATTTGTTTTGGGGGAGCATATTCTCTGTTGTAAGACCGAACTTCATGCAGAGAAAATTGTATTGAGATTTCAGCCTTTTGTAAGCATCCAAAACATCCCTTCTTTTCTTCTTCTCAGACATTAACTCAGAGGCTTTAAGTTCAATCTGTTGAAGTAACGTTTTATTCATATCCCTTCCTCCAGTTGCCTCATCACTTCTTTCTCTGAGATCCATCTGTAGCTTAATAATATTCTCCTCCAAAACTTCTACTTTACCAAGAAGCATTTTCTTCTCTTTTTCACACTCTTCCAACTGCGGTTCAGACTTCAACATTTCAAAGGAGTTCAAATCAACTTTTTGAAGCAACTGTTCATGCAATTTTCTTCCCTCCACAACTTCATCTGTCTTTTTCCTGAGCTCCTCTTGCAGTCTACCAACATTCTCTTCGAAACCTTCCAATTTAGAAGTAAGTAATTTCTTATCGTGTATTTGATTGGTCAATAGCTGTCTACTATTTGAAATATCTGAGATTAGCATTTCAGTTTTTTGCACTAGATTCTCTAACAACTCATTTTTTCTGGCTATTTCTTCATTCTTTTCTCTGAGCTCCTGTTGGACCTCATCAACTTTTTTCTTCCAACAATTCAGTTCAGCTACAAGTTTGGTAGTCTTTTCTTCATGTTCTTTCCGTTGTTTGTCTTTATCCGCTAATACAGAGGCTTTTGACTGAACCAAATGGAGTAACTTATTCTGCAACTCCATTCCCTCGTCAACGTCTTTAGACTTCTGCATAAGCTCCAGCTCAAGCTCATTAATTTTGAGTTGCTGACTTTCTAATATGGCAAGTAGTTGACTTGTCTTCCCATCTTGAACCTTCGCTGGTTTCTCCTTCTCAAACATAAGAGACCGGTTCTCTTCAAGAACCTGCTGCTTTTCAAGCTGAAGCTGTTCTATTTTAAGTAAGAGAACATTTTCCTTTTCTTTCCACACATCTTCAGCAGCTTTCTTGGCCTCAGAATAAATTTTTTGCAAGCTTTTGGATTTAGATTGGAAATTTGGGTAGATTTGGCTGCAGAAAATGTACTCTATCTGTGAAATCCTGTCCTTTGCTTCCTGAATTGTGGCAACCAGTATAGTACTAAGCCCAGAGATGTACTTTGCATCAAAGTTGTCTACAGGACAGCCTAGTTTTGGTGAGTTTTGAAGGGAACCCTCCATATCTGAAATTAAAGAAAACAAACAGCCGCACTTAGGTGTAAATTAACCAACACATTAACGCCATGAGATTTTGAGAAAACAGTGTCCAAATATTATATGATCCATCATCCATCTAGTAGCATTGAATATAGTAGGCAGGCATATAAAATGAAGCCGAATCGAGAATTTCAACTATAATTCGTATCTAGTAGCTCTATCTAGTTCGGACAATTACATGACATATACTCAATAATTCAAAATCGTTTCCCTGACTTTTGGGACAAAAAGATTATGTTGGTTTAAAAGTTTCGGACAGCATGAAGTAGTTTGAAAATCAACTATAAGTTCACAGATAGAAACGAAAGAACCAGGAACTGCTTCACACCTAATTGCACAAATGAAATCTGCAGATCCCGAAATTGCAGAAAAATTTGCAGCGCCCAGAAACTGCATACTATAAGCTACAAAAGACACAGTTGACAAACCAGAAACACAAAAGAGCTTGAAAACTGCAAAAATCATGGTGTAAACATTGGATGGTAACTCTATCAGTCAACACATCAAAAAAAGTACAAGTAAACCCTAATTTCACGAGCTGCCTAACAATAGCAATAGCAACAGCAACAACAACTACATAACTAAAATTGCAATGCATATCAAAACCAACTAGCCATAATCAAACAGAGAGAACTTTATCTGATTCAAGCATACAATCAAATCAAACGACTGAAAATCAAACAATGATTATTGCCAATCTGCTTGTCTGCTCGCTATCGATTTCGAGAACGAGAATCTAATCAAAAATATACATATATAATCGAACAGTAAAGAGCTCAACAATTGATTATTGGAATACGACTATCCGAGGAAGCAAAGACGCGATCAATTTTTATTTTTAAAAAAATATATATAATCGAGCTGCAACGTATATTGCAAATCTCAGCATTAGATAATCTATGATTATCAAGAGAAAATCGATTTCACTATTTCAGGATCTGGAAGTACTTCATTTCTCGTACTTTCCTCTCGTTTTCTCGAGCACCAAACAGAGGCTTATGATGAAAACGAATTTAAAGAAACAGAAGAAAATGAGAGAGAAGTACCTCACAAGAGAAACTAAAATTGCGTTTGACTTCTTCGATTCGTCAAAAATAGTCAAATGCATATGCATTCGTCGATCAAACCTCTCCCTCTCTCTCTCTATCGTCGTCTTCGCTTTGAGTGAATTCCCGCCGATTTTTTACCAAATTAGAAAAAACTTCGCGGGCAAGCTTCTCGTCACGTGGCGTGAGCACTGTAGTGGGGGAGCTGGGGCCCACTATTTGGAGTAGTGGGCCTGACCTCTCTTTGGGCCCATATTCACTGGATTATATTTTGGGCCAGAAGAAGTGCTTTTAAAAATTTCGTTAATTTTTTTCGTATTTTGCATTGTTACTATTTCCGTCTATGCTTTAATTGTGAATTAAAATCGAATTTATTTTGATACTAGTGTTTCAACAAAATACTTTTTATAGTTTGTGATGATAAGAGAGAGGTTATACAATAAAATTTTTGTGACATTGTGATGTACAGTACTAGCATTTCATTAGACTTGTGATTGTAGCATTGCATTAGACTTGTGATGTACTAGATCTTGGACATTCACAGACTAAGTTAGCCTCATTTTTCACTAACCCATATTGGACGGTAATGAGAAGAGAAAAGAATCACAAACAAAACAGACAATTTCATGCTTCAATGTTTTATCAGATATCTTAAACAGGCTAAATGCATAAAACCAAAATAAGTCCTCAACATATTTTGTCATCCAAAGATGTTCCTAAGACAAGACAAAAAGGAAACAAAAATGTAAACGAAAATATAACCAATATTTAGAAGTTCATTTAACTAAGCAGAAATTCAATCTTCCTCCTCATCAATGACCTTTGTCCCGAGTCCCTTAAATCCTTCGGTAACCTCAGTGACAGTGACGAGAGAGTAGAATTCTTCCTTTGCATCCTCCTCATCGTTTCTCTTTCTAGCGATACGGACACGCACTCTCCTTGGAACGCTGCGGATTCCGCGGCTCCAGATGTGCTTGTTGAGCTTCACGTCCACTCTCACATCTGTCGTCCCCATAGCCTTTTGGGCAAACTTCCTAATCTCTTTTATGGCTTTAGGGGCCTTCTTCTTGAAAGTGCTGCAAACAATTTAAAAAACGTGGTTATGCAAAATTCAACATTACATTGTGTAAACGTAGAGAGAAGCAGTGATATTGCATCACTTGCAAGTGCAATATAACTCAGATGTAAAAGCTCAACGCAATTGCCAATAACAAGGTGGAAAACGAAACTGAAGGGGATCTTAAAACATGTTAAAATGGTCTATGAAATTCAACTAAATCAAATGATTCAATATGCATATAATACACACACACACACACACATATATATATTCTCCTCTTGCAACTTCAACAGTACAAACACACTAGAAACCTCCAACAAATATAAAATAACTCGCACAGTAACAGAAAGATTTTACCACAAGACAAATGAGTTTGCAAAATACAATTCCTAGTCTAAAACCACTACTTTTTACAGAAAAGAGTGAGAATCATTCAAAAAAGGCACATAACAGTAGAAAATAACCTATACACACGTATGAAGGTAAAAAATACAGAGTGGGATTCATTCAAAAAAGGCACATACCACTAGATAATAACCGATAAACACATATAAAAGTAAATAATATGACAGTGATTACTCTGGGTTCCTTACTTCGTTACCAAGAAAATGATAAATTCCCAAAAAAGTTCCTTACTTGTATACGCCTAAAATACTACAAAACTCCATCTTCAACAATTATACAAAGCAAAGAACACTCTGAATTTAATTAAAACACTAGCTGGGACTAATACATTGAACTGTAATTTTCTGATAGCTTTAAACAAAAGAGATAATCCGGACAAAGAAAAACCACAACATATATTGTGCAGCACAATTCATGACTGTCCTATGGAATTATCGTGTTCAAGCTGTTGGCATATTGTAATTAATAAACGGGACACCACAGTACATTGACACAAAATTTTAATCACACTCTTATAATACAATGAGCTATGATTTTATCATAGAGCCGAATCATGAAAGAGTCTCTTAGACAGATTGAACTGTTAGAGCCTACCATAGTTTCACTGTCTGTTCAACATTACAATGTCCAGAACAAGAAGTTATAAAGACAACAAATAATACTCTACTTGCTTACAGGAAATCATTTTATCGATATTATTTTCGCAAACAAAACTAATCACCACAAACAAAACACCAGTTACTATATCCAATATCACTAATCGATCATCACACAAGATATTTACAACCAAAGTTCCAATATAAACACGTCAACAAAAACACAAAACAAGGTCAACACAAAAAAAATACCTTTCTAGAACCAGATCTAGACAAATCACAAACACGAAAACACACATCAATATACATATGCACATATATACATATATATTTTGTCTACACATCTGTCGACGTAAGCGAAGAGATGGTAAATCTTACCATCCATGAAGTCTCTTGTGTAGGTTGATGGTGTACTCACGAGTGACGACCTCCTCCTTCCTTCCTTTGCTGCCCTTCTCAACCATTTTCGTTCCTTTGAGCTCCGACTCCTACAAGCTGCTTCTTCTTCTTCGCGGCTGCTTCTAAAAAGAACCCTAAATAAACCTCCCCAACTCGATAAATATAGGGTTTTTTCGCTCTTCTTATATAATGCCCTTCGATTTTCGAGAAAATTACGTCTATGCCTTCTTCGTCGAGGCTATTTTTGTAAATTACTATTTGTTTCACATATAATATAGTATTTAACACATATGACTAACATTGTTTTTTCTAACTTTAATAAAAATAAAATTTCATCCATCAATATGACTTTATTTTATAATGAAATTTTGAAAATTCCATTTGTTTAAATTTTTAATCTCCCTATACTTTAAATATAACATCAATAAATAGTTCTAATTTTACAAATTTTATGCACATCTACTTCTGAATTTGTGGTTGTATATATACACCAGAATTTTGTATTTAAGATAATTTTGGAGTCTCAACCTAATCATAAAATCAAGTGTAAGATTTAGTTTCTGAGGTTATGCCGGTAGTTTATAAATAGACTCCTTAATCAAGCTTTAATTTTAATTTAAAACAAAAAAAAAAAAAAAAATTGAATCCAACAAATTTTTATCTTTCAAAAAAAAAATCCACCTAATAAGAGAGGTGTTTTAAATTGAACATATATTAATCTAAATAAAATAATTAAATAAAAATCAGGAATTTATTTCCATCTTGGATCAAAACTATACTCAAATACAATATTTTCATCTTCTTTTCATTAATTTCACAGAAAATAAACAAATTTTTTTTATTTATCTGTAGTAAATAAATATATATTATTTGATTTTAATAAACATGAAGGATTTACTTTCAAAAAAACATGAAAAAAATGACAAATGAAAAATGAAAAATAATAGAATAAGCCCGTTTAAATTTTGATTTCTTTCATGTGGTCCATTTGAGATTGGAGTCCAATTTGATTTAACTATCCTTTGGGTCGACGCAAAATTGGGCTCAAGCCCAAGTCAAAATCGACGCTTCTCTTCTTCTTCTTCTTCTTCTTCAACAAAGGGTACGTTTCAATTCACGCATTGGTGGTGTCTGTATTTTGTTGTGTGTTTCTTCAAGTGAAATTCTGACTCAGAGCTCCGAAAAGTTCAAAAAAGATGGTAACTTTTAACTCAATAAACTTCTATTTTAGCTCAAACTTACCCACCTAGAAAAAAAGATTGGATCTTTGTTTTGATTTTTATTTATTTTCATTGATTTTTATTACAAGTAGTGTTTGTTTATTTATTTATGATATTATTTTACAGGCAGGAAGGAAAGAAACTGTTTTGGATTTGGCAAAGTTTGTAGACAAGGGTGTTCAAGTCAAGCTCACTGGTGGCAGACAAGGTTTTGTACTGCAACTTCTGTTGTTTTTTGGCTTTTGTTTTGTTTAAGATGGTTATTGTATAGTCATGCAATTCAATCTGAGACTCTGTGTAGAATTGTGTTAGCTGAAACCCAATTAAACAGAAGAGAAACTTATTTTGTGAGAATCATCTTAATGTGAACATGTTTAATTATCAAAATCAAGATACCCGAAAGGACTAAATAGGTAGTTAAGACGACGTGCAACGCTGTAGTTTGGATTTATCTTGATTTGGGTATGCTGAAGAGTGGCCATATTAACCAAATTTTAGTGTGCATCAGCTTATTACAGTGTGGAATATGTCAATAGTTTTGAATTTTGATGGTGGTTTTTGTTGGTTGTATGTGCCGTTCATTAGTTTCCTTGAGGGGCTTTTAGTGGAACAATATCATTATTGTTTTTTTTTTTTGGTTAAATGTGGTGGAATGACATGACATTTTTACTCCTGGTTACAGTGACGGGGACGCTGAAAGGATATGATCAGTTGCTAAATCTTGTACTCGATGAAGCTGTAGAGTTTTTGAGAGGTATTCACTGATATGGCACATTTGTCTCTGTGTTTGTATTTGCGTGGTTTCACGCCAATATGAAACCATAGTTATCTAGATTTGGTTTTATCTCCTGGAATTCTCTGATACTAAATTGAGTTCAAAACAATTTCTCTTTTAAGAATATTAGATTTACTATATCTCAGCAAGACAAAACCATCTCATTATCTTCTAAAATCTAAACTGAAAAGATGGCTAAAACTTCATTATGCCTTTTAGAGTACTATTGAGTCATGCTCATTATGAAGTAGTCTTGCATGTCTTTTAGGTTTGAATAATGGGATCGAAACTTTTCCTACTTAACGGTTGCTCAAAACCCCCATGATTTGCAATTGAGTCATTCAAGATATGTTAATACGACATAAGGAATGAATCTGCCATGTCATGTATATATGCACATGTTCTCCCCTCTATTAATATGTGCTTGTGGATGTGTTCTAAGCACTAACACCAAGTGAAGGATGACAAGCTAATTGACTTGCCTTTTGGTAGTATTTAGTGGTATACTTGTTGTGATAAAAGGACATATATAATAAAGCTCCATTTTGAACGTCATTTTCCTTGATCCGGCATTCTGATTAGTCCTCGTTGCTAGATGCTAGTTATAGCTGCATATATTTTTTTCCGCTGTTTTGGCTAAAGGATATCTGAATGAGTGTTTGATAGAATATAAGCAGTAAAATGGATCCTAGAGTGTACCTTACTCTAAAACTACTCATTAATTTCTTTTAGGTGCTGCTTTGATTACTATAAACAATATATATTTTGACTAGGAAGGAATTTAAGCACCATATGAATTTGTCTTCTATTTGCTTCTGAATAACTCCTTTAGCTGAGGTTTATATGGAACTGCTTTCAGTATTTGCAAGTTACTATTGCCATTTCCGGATTGATGAAATCCTTAGAAAACTCTTTCGATGTCAATTCTTTTATCATTTTTGTAAAGTATAGCTTTTGAGTATTGACCTGGAATTGTTAATCTGTGCTGCAGATGGCGATGATCCGTTGAAGACTACTGATCAGACTAGGCGTCTTGGCCTAATAGTATGTTTCTTCTTTTCTCTTTTCCTGGTTTTGAGTATTTTTATTCATTATATTTGTCTAGAGAATGCGGCAAACTTGTGCATGTATTTCAAATCTGGACAGGAGTTAACGAAAGTGATGGGGCAGTAATGTGTCATTGCTTGATCTATTTGTCAATTATCTATGAAATAATTTGGCATGCAATTTTTTATATAAAAATAAAATAAAAAAACAAACAAATTTTGTAACACGTATTTTTACAAATTACAACAGTCCTATATCAGGTTATCGATAGGTACAACTCCTATACCGATGTGATCCAATCCTAACTCATTCTCAAACTATATGGTTGATCTACAATTTAATATTTCATTGACTAGTTAACATGACAAATTTTCCCTTGCATTTTTAAAGCATTTAAAATTTCTGGTGTTATACCAAATATCAACAAGGAATCAAGAACAATTTTTCTCTCATACTGATAATAATTTGACAGCATCGTAATTTTTTGCTGCAGGTATGTAGGGGAACTGCTGTGATGCTTGTGTCGCCAACTGATGGCACAGACGAGATTGCCAACCCTTTCACCCAGCCAGATGGGGCATAAATGTAACGTTGATTTGTTTTTCTTCACAGATCACCGACTTTGAATCAGTATGCCCTTGTCTATCGCTTCACCAACTTCTGGAAATTTATCTTCTAGTACTTGTATCTCACTATTGATGGATGAACTAAACTGATCAAATAGTAATCTCACTATGCTTTTCTTCTATCGATGGATGTTTATGTCGATAAAACGTCTTCTATGTGGGATTCCAGTCCTCTTGTATTTTATGTATACTTGAGAAATCATTGTAACATCCCTAGCTGACATTTTATTAGTTGAACAAAGAAACAAGTTGTTTGGAACATCTTTTGTGTCTTTTATATGATAGGTAAATGCAGGTGTTCTGTTTGATAATTGATATAAAATTGTTGAATTCGAAAAATAAATTCATTCGTGCCCCCCATATCTTAGGCAGCATTTGATTTTCCACGATTGAACCGAAATTATAGTTCAATGGTGATGAGTCGTGTTAAGCTGTGAACGATCATAGCTACTGTTTAGTCATCGTTACACCCAAAAGTTTAAAATCACAAAACGTTCGAAAAACTAGTATAGTAGTATTCGACCACCCTCCTATTTCTTTTTGTGGACGGGAGGAATTGCTGCTAAATTATTGACATTGAAGAGTGCAAATACAATGTATCATTTCTATTGTGAGTGGTTGGATAAAGTAGGGAAAACATTTGCAATAATTTATGATTTTATTTATTTTTATGCATTTAAAAAGGTGTTTTCAAGTTGGTGAAGGATTCTGTCCAATGAAACTTTTTATAGAGGTTTGGGCTAATGGTGGGGAAAACCTTGCAGAAACTTTCGGTCCTTTGACAGCTATTTTTCTTTTTCATTTTTAATTAAGAATTGTTTTGTGCTTATTTTTCTAGATAAATAGGAAGTTGAGGTCGTCCGGCAATAGATCTTTCATGTCCAAGTCAATGAGATTATAAGTTCGAATTGCATACTCTTCCATCAATTTTTTAATTTGTAATAATTACAAAATAATAATAATTTTTCTTTTGAATTCTAAAAGTTTTCATAATCTCTTTAAAAAAAAAAAAAAAAACTCTTAGTTTTAACTAGCGAGGATTTGAAAGTTAGGAAAATAGAACATGAGTCGGATTCAGAATCTCGTTGATGAAGATGCGAGAGATTTATCATTTACCACTAAGCTATCTCTCATCTTCCATCAAACTGAAAAGTTTTTTTTAACTACTTTAAATCAAACTAATATGTTTATAATTTGACCTAACTTTGGAGGGTTTAATGGAGCTTATCTTTTAAAAGGGTATGTTTAATAAAATAAATTTGACTTTTTTTCAATAAATAAAAATTTCAGCTTTGTGGGTTTGTTGAGAGGTATCGGGTTTGTGCACAAAGAGTCACATGCAAGAATTGAGAATTGGTCCAAATTGTTGGATGGATAAACAACTTGGTAATGACAAAAAACTATTTAAAAAATTCATTTTATTTCCCAAACCTTTTATTTATTAATTGAATCAATTATGAAATAAAATTATTTTATTGTTGGTGATATGCTTGAAATTGTCTTGGTTAGCCGTTACCTAGCTGACTTTAAGATTAACAAAAACGACTTTCCTTTCAAAATACGTAAAAAGTGTGATTAGGATTGCTATTGACATTGTTAAAAACGTTTTCAATATTTGTATAGTGAGCGATACGTTGTTAGTTGAGAATTGAGAGTGAGATAACATGACTCGATTCCACAACTTTTATGGTGTCGGAAACATTATTATTGACTCATTTCAATTTTCTCAAAAAAGGTGCTTACTGCTTGGTGAATGGTGACCTAAAAAAGGAAAAGTGTCTTGCTTTGGTACTAAGCTTGGGCCAATTATTTTGTTATTTTGTTATTTTAACTGTATTTATTTAACATTCCAATACCCAAAACAAGGAAGATATATCACAAAATAACAACAAAATGAAATAAAAAATCGATAGACAACAAGTCGGCAACTTGGAAATTTATGGACAAAAATGAATATGATCCCATACTTGGCATGTTCCATTAATCAATCGTACAGACAGTAGAACAATTATTATTATTATTATTATTATTATTATTATATATAAACCTAAAATAACTTAAAAGAAAAATGTTTTTATGATATATAGTAATCGACATGCATCAACTTTGTTACATTTTATTATTTTCTTTACCCTCATAAAATGCAAGCTATATCCTGGTTTGTAGAGTTGATATCAAAGTAATGTAGGTTTCGACAGAGTTAAAAGGAAAATATTAGGACGGACAACAACATTTTAACAAATAAATGTTTAAAAATGTTTGTAGTACATTTATTTATAAGGTATTCACAATTCATTTTAAATGTAAAATGATTATCGTGATTGATATTTATATAAAAAAATAAAAATAAAAAATAAAAAATAAAAACCAGCATTTAAAATATAGTATGATTTTATTGAATAATATACTAACGATAGCGTAGCAATTCATAACATTAAAGTTAATAATAATTTCTAATATTTTCTTGGGATATTTCTTGAGAAACAAAATTGTCAAATCAAGCACTTTTATGATAAAATCACACTAAAAATACTCATAATTTGTCTTTTTGAATGGAGGGCATGGCCAAAATGACAACAACAAAAAAATATATATATATGACTAGATTTTGATTCTTTGAACTCCTTTTTATTGGGTCATGTCTAGAATGGCACAAGTGGGAATATTAGATGGACCCATATTTGATGATAAAATTGATAATTATCTATTAATTTAGGAGGTCCCTGCCCTTGATGTTGACCCTAAAAAAAAACCCAACTACAAAAATCCAATTCTTGTTGTGACAACATATGGCATTAACTATATGATTAAAAATGGAAACAATTTGATATCTATGTTTTGATTCACAATTTAATGGTCCTGGTTATGATTTGATCCATGATATTTGAGGTTCGAATCCCGTCATGGGTCATAGGTATTTATAGGGTCAAAAACTAAAGTTCCATATTTCATAAAAATTGTATAGTTCAACAAAAGTTGCGGTTTCAGAGGATTTATGGGTTATCAAACAAATATAAAAACGGTTATCTAAGATATTGATTGAATAGGATCTTAAAAAACAGTTTAAATTCAATGTTAAAAATCATGTTAATGAATAAAGATAAAGATAATAAAAAATTGCCATTGTTATTTATCAAATAAAATTATAATCCATAACATATTATTTGTTATATATGTATGGTGGATATAGTTTTTTTGCTACTTTTATTTTATTTTATTGATTTTGTTATTCCTTGAAATTTGTAATCAGAATTCTTAATACAATATGGTGTCATTTGAGAGCAATAATATCATCTTTAATAAAAACAATAATATTATCATTTCTTTATTTGTTTATTCCACCAATGAGGTGGATTCCCATCATTGGCTATCATATTCCACCTATTATTTTTCCTTATTTAATTTAAAATAAACAGGCCAATGTACTGTGGTCCAATTTGATGTGTAAATGTTCTTTATTGTGCTTGGAATATAATTAATTATCAATTCCAATTCATAACCCCCTATTATCTGTATTCTTATTTTTAGATTTCATTTTCACTATTTGCGGAGTAGCTCCCCATCTTCCCCTCCATATTTGTAACAAGGGTTCAAATCGTAAATAACTAATTGAAAATTAAACAAAAGTGGGAACACTGTTCCCCATTATTGTATGAATAATTATTCAATACGTGATAATAGTACTTGATATCGACAGACTCTGAATCTTAATAGACCAGTTATCCTATTTTGATGTCGATATAGAATATGCGGTCTATCATATTTATGTGGACGTAATTATTCTTTTAAGGATGCATATTTATGTGCCATCATATTCCACTAAAGGGTGCTAATTTCATTATAATTCCTTTTCAATTAGGTGACCCAACAAATCAAATCAAAATTTCTTCCACCCAAGCAAAGTATTGTGCAATTACATATGCATTCCCTTCATGGCATTAAAACTTCATATTTTCCATGTCAATCACTACCATCTAAATAGAATTATCTAATATTCATTGATTTTGTACTTAAAATAAATCCTAATTCACGTCAACATCGAATATCTTATAACTTTCGTAACCATGTTTGGTAATGATTTAAATCTACAAACTCATTGATACAGATTCAAAGAACTTATCACCAAATTATCTTCGTTTTGAAAATTCTTAATTAACTATTACTACATAGTTACACAATGTCTACATTAACATGACCCAAATATTTAGAATTTAATATATCATTTAATGCAATTATATTCTAATATATTTAGTAACTTTAATTATTTTAATTATTTATTAAAAAAAACAAAGAAAAGTTTTGATTGGCTTAACTCAGCTGAACTGAGTTCACTCGGCTTGTTCAAATTAGTTAACTCATCTCTGACAGCTTTTCGAGAAGTTGAAAGGACACATCGATTTTTTACAACCTGTAACACGCGCCAGAGAATACATCATTCCTGACGCACTTGCTCTACCAGCCGTTGGATTCAGCCCACTTCTTCAGATCTCCACTGCTGTCCTCAACACCAAGCAACCAATTACCTTACGCAAATGTTCCCGTCACACCCAATTCCAGCCCACATATTTTTTATGCTATCCGTGACGTGGCTTCGTCCCATTGGACCATGCATATCGGCGACATTTTGTCAATTTGCTTAATAAATAATTTCGCGATTAAATTAAAAATCACATGTCCTCTGTGGGTCCCACATCCACTTTGGTAAACTTTTTTTTTTTTTTTTTTTTTCCAACAAAAGTTTCCAGTTGCACATATGGCGAAATGACGATAGAACCTAGATATGTTCATCGAATTTACATACACATGCCATTGACGACTTCGAAGCTCGACTATGATCTTCAAAACAACAATCAAATTAAAATAAAACAGAAAAGAGAAAAATTAAGATCTGAACATGAGGTACAAATTCATCTTAAAACACAATAATAATTTTTCATTTCTCATAAAACAAGTCTAATAATTTAAAAAAAAAAAAATTATAGATGGACTGGACTGAAACGCAACAATCTTTTCGTGTTCTCTCTCTAATCTCTTGTGTGTCGATCGATCAGTCACCAATATTTCTGAGGATGAGATCTGGTGAAATCGAAAGTTTGACGTCTTTGAAACGTTTCGAATTTTGAGGATGATTTTTTTTTTTTTTTTAAATCAAGCTCAAACTCTAACGATCTTAGCAGCTTTGACGACAGGATTTTCCCTGGCGATCGCGTCGCGACCGGCTGATTTGTAATCGTAGCTGCAGTCGTGACGATCGGAGTACCGATGCTCGCCGCAGAAGAGCTCTCCGCACCGACATCGAAAACCGGTTAACCCGACCTTTCTCCTACATCCGGAGCACCGGTTCACCACTCTTTTCTCCATCGCTACCGCCGCCTCGTTCCCTCCCCGATCCGTCGGTTTACATACGCCGGATGTGACAGCGGTGTCGGAGGATCGGTCAATAGACCGAGATCTGGACGTCTTTTGGCTAGAAAACTTCATGATCGCTCCACCTCCAACAACGCCAACGCTGCTCTTGCTCGAAACGGCTACGTTACTGGCGCTACCGGAGGTCGTCGTCGACACCGTCGTCGTGGCGGTGACGGCGTTGAAACATTTCTGGCACATGTTGTTGGTAGCCGGATTCCCGGTAAAACCACAATTATTGACACATAGCGACAAGGTCTCAGGTACTACCTTGAACTCCGTCTCTTCTTTTTCTGTTTTCTGAGCCATTTTTTGTTCGATCTTTTTACCTCCGATTTCGATTTCGATTTCGAATTATAGAGAGAGAAAACGAAAGTTATGATAAGATTCTAGAGAGCGAAGAGAGAATTTTTTGTTTTTTTTTTTTGAGGGAGGTGTTTGGGTGTTGGAGAGGAGAGTGGGGGATTTTGAAGGGATTGAAAGGTCGGTAATGGCGATGGAATATGGACCTCATAGAGACGCGTATCAAACATTTTGTTTCCATGAACTTACTGAAATACCCTTGCTAGTTTCGGTATTTTACTGTGCCCGTCCTTCTTTTTTTTTTATAATTTTTTTGCGTTGCTTGTTCTAGATTGAATCTGACGTGTCTATCGTCATTATCGAGAAAGTATACAATGTCCATGAGCTTATTTTAGTTATCATGTGGGACCCCCCAAGCCATCACAATACTACCCATCACAAAACAACCCATGCCGTGAAATGTGAATGATTCTTCTTTTTATTTTATAAAGTTGATATTGGTTTCGGATTACCGGTCGGTTGGAATCTATCGTAAATCAAATGCTATTAGCGCGAACCAGATATATTGTATAATTTGGTATCGGTATTTTGGCTTCAATCTTATCTGAATCTAGTAAGTTAAAATTGTATGATCGATTATTCAAGTCGTGAAATCTAGTAAAACTTATATAGACGGAATCAAATATCCAAACTTGAGACTTGGTTTTACTTATATCCAAAATTCTATGTTATTCCCTTTCCTCTCTATGTGGATTAAAAGGGATAATTTTTTTCAATTGTCTTCTTTTGTATGGATCTAACATAACATAAGAGATTTCTATTTATAGATATGAAAATTTTGGTTATATTGTTGTAATGCAAATTTCCTCTTTCCACTTATGAAGGCAAAATTGAACGGTAAGTAAATTATTCCTAAATTATATTAAAAAGTATTTTTGAACTGTGATTACCACTCTAAATTTTACGTAATTTTGAAATTCAACCTTGTTTGCGATGAATTGTTAAGGAATCAAATAATTTTGTGTGGTTAATTTATTATGTACATTTACTTTATTTGAGTAATAGCTAAAGCAAAACAAAATTAATAACTAAAAATCTAATTTCATAAGGAAAAAATAATGATTATTTGTATGAAATTCATGAAAAGTAGGTCTAGAATCTACTATCTAGTGGAATTTTTTTAAAAGCTGCATTAGATAGCTTGAAAAGTGAAAAAATCTAGCTAGCTTGATTTTCAAGCAATCTTGTCTACAAGATTTACTTTGGTTTTTGCAGGCAATCAATCATGTACCGATGTTTCATTATATAAATTGTACTGTAAAATCCCACTAGAATCTCATATTAGCTTCAATATAAATAACACCAAAAATTGCCGAAAACTTGGACCGAGTTCATGTACAAATAGATATTAATAATATTTTTTTCCACCTCCATATCCTATCTCACCCCTTTCATTCTTTATATGTCCTTTTCAAATGATATATTCAGCATTTCTTAATTCTTAATCGGTGTGATTTAAATAGATTAAAATTAATTATTAATGTCAAAATTTTACCCATATAAGTACGAGGCTGCCACCTATTGGATCGTATGGTCGTGTTCTTAAAACGATTTTTACGTGGTTAAAGTTAATATTGTTTATTTTTATATTAATTAGTCTTGATTTCATTCAACACGGAAGAAACCCCTAACAACAAATCATATCGTTGCGTTATCGAGAGAAATTACAAATTTTGATATTAAAACGTGTAAAAAAAACAAGAAAGTTTTACTGGTTGGTAATATATAGTGAGAATGTAGGGGCAATATTGGAGTTTGGGCAGTTGATAGACCCCACAAGAGGGCAATAGGGACAGGGAGGAGTCAGATGAGCTATACCTTTTTAAGCCGCCCAATCTGACTGCCTCCCCATCCACTCTCGCACACACGGACCAAAACTTTCCATTTCTACGACGTCGCTTTCGTCTCCTCGACGTGACGTACACGTGTTCACTACACGTGTCTGCTTCACCTGTTGACGCTTGTGCCTGCTGTCACTGCCACCTCATCACTCCCCACATCGGATTTCTATATTCCATATTTGCTTTTCTTTTTGAAACTAGTACCATAATAGGTCATATGTTAGTGAAATTAGAGGTCTCAAGGCCCGAGTCGAGTTCAACCCTTAAATTAAAGGTATGATTCGTGGTCCAAGCTACATAATCGGGAGGGCTAGACTTGATTATTAAGGCCCATGAGTCAGCAGGGCTGAGCGTGAGAGTAAGATCGGTCTCAAATAATGGAAAAAATTGATAAGTTTACTTACAGAATAAGTTAAAGGGTATTGATATTTACACCTCTAAAAAATTGTTTGTATACCTCCTCCAATAATTTTTTTTTTAAATATTAAAACTTGTAAGAACACCCCATATTTTACCAATAATGTCCTTTCTGTACGGTTTTTTATAAATATCATAGATTAATAAATTATAAAATGAAAAAAAAAAAGATATTAATACTTTTAATATTTTGATCAAAAGATTTTTTTTTTTTTTTTTAAAGCTATGATCAAAAGACAATTAATTATGTAATTTTTTAAAACTAATTATGTAAATTGTTAAAGTGTTCAAAATATCGATTATTTTTAAATAATAATATACAAGGTATATTTACAATTATTTGAATAGCTTAATTCAAGGGTAATATTGAAATTTAAAAAAAAATTATTAGTATGGAGTGTACATACAGTTTTAAAAGGTGCAAATATTGTTACTCTAAGCTAAAACCCAATCACAAGTCCGAATACGCACGGACAAACCTACTCTATATAAGATTCATAAGTAGGGTCGGGCCTAACAAAACTATTGACAGTCTGATCCGAACCTAGCGCCCAAGGCCGATTGAATTTAAAAATTACAATTTGGTCCGACTTGACCCATTTGACATTTATTGGCAAGGTTGATCACTATTAGCGTAACCTGAATAGTTACTCTCAAATCTCATCATATTGATACCAGTAAATCTTGACAAACTCTTCGGACAATAAAATTGACTATATATTTTCATTAGACTAGTGTTAGACATTTCATCTTTTTATCTTATCTTATCTTAATTTGAATCAATTATTTGACATTAGATAGTTAATAAATAGATATACGAACAGTTTTTTAATTCACTTACCATATATTATATAAGTATAATTGTTACATCATTGACAGACTATACAAGGAACTTAAAATCGACGTATCCACCGATATATCTATATTTTGGGGGGACCGATATTGAAACAGGGACCGATATATCCACCGATAGAGAAGAAATTGGTGTAGATCGTGGATCTACTGTTAGCAAATCATTTTTTAAATTTTTTACCGAATATCCACCGATATCGATAATATCCCCGATATATCCATAAATTTAAAAGCCCGATATCGATACCGATACCGATATTTTATTCCTTGAGACTATATATATAAATAAGTGAATATATAGCATTACTCATTCATTTATTTATCATACATTCATACTATATTATTTTTTTTATTACAAATTTATTTTGATAAATTTTGGTAGCTCAAAATCTCAAAATTTTGAACTTTGACCTGCCATCTAATTTGATTAGACTGTCGCACGGGTAATATTGGTAATGCCAAATATTTGTAAGCACATCAAATTGCACTTGAATTCTCCTTAATCCTTATAAACCACGCCTGTCAAACTGGTTACCGTCCGTGGTGGAGCTTCAGACTTCAGTGCATGTTGGACGGTCACTGGTGGGTCCACCACTTTGACTGGGTCCGACGATGTGATTTTTTATCAAGATGTCAAAAACGCGGACGCGTAGAGATATCAGGACAACCCGACTCGATACAATCTGATATCCGACCCGACTCGATACAAGCTCGTACGTGGCGACTGTGCAGCGTGGTATGGTCCGTATGGAGAGTGCTTTCGTCAAAATCAAATTGACATTGACGATTGTGGGTCCAATCACCCCCATGTAGGCATGTACCGTACGTGTGTGATTTCGCTTTCATCAACTTGATTCATGAAAGCATGTCAAATTGAACAATATGGTTCGTTTAGTTCAATTAATCGTGTCTAAATCCATAATTTTCTCCAACTAATTTCGCTTTTTGTTCTTATCATTTCATTAGTCAGAGTAAAAAGAAAAATACGAGTATGACATTTTATTTTTCGTTAACATTAATGAAATCAATTTCCAATATGGTTTGATGATAAAAAACGTTCATTCAGCAATATCTCAGGTTAGAGTAATCATATAGTATGTGGTATATTATATATATATATATATATATCAGGATTTTCTGGGTCCGAGGTGAATTATAGAAAATGAATTTACAAGGTCTTGAGATTTCAAGTTGAGATTTTGTATCTGAATTATGAATTTTCGTAGCAAGATTTAAGAGAGTTTTGAAGAACCCTAATTTGACTTTTGATTTTTTGATTTTTTTTTTCGATGTCTGCTTCTGGTTATATGATAAGTGATATAAATAGTGTTGTACTATTGTTTTCTTGTTTTAGATATATAAAAAACAATTAGTGTTAGGAATAGGATTCAACCCACTTTTGAATTGGTATAAGAACTTGAGATGATAATTGAGTTTTATAATTTGTGGGTCTTTTTAAAAAAAAAAAAAAATGTTTAGTGGGCTTATTTTAAATTCATTTATGAATTTGTTAGTTTTAAAAAAGAGTGACGATATTTACATCCTCAAAAACTGTATCTACACCCCTTTTGTAAGTGCACCCTATTAAAAAATTAGAAAAATATATGTAATTTGTAAATAAACCTCACTTAAAACCTAAAATACCCTTGATTTAATTTTATTCTATTATATTTTTATAAGTACACCCATCTATCTTTATTTTATTATCCAATCAATTTTATAAACTTTATTATTATTCAGTTTTTTTTTTTTAAATAAATAATTTTTAATATATATATCAGGTATAACTTATAAGCACTCATGTGCACGATATATTGCATATTTACATTATCTTCTTTTCATTATTTTTATCTACCTGTTAAATAAATTTGTTCAAAACTCAATTCATTTTGGTATACTCTCTTTTATATAAATGTTGTGAAACTTAATAAAATATTATAGATAAATAAGCTTAAATATCCACACAAAAAAATCCAAACAATTTTACCAGGTACAGAATGGCTCATTCTCTAGCTAAGGTAGCCATATTTAGTAATCAAATCACTTTTTTTTTTTTTATCTTTTTTTTATAATCTTTTTTGTTGAGACTTTAGTTCGTTTGAATACAACAGTCTAATGTAATTGTGTTTTAGTTTTGGAATGATAATCTTACATTTTAAAAAATTTAGGAAACTAATTAATAATTTGTGGGTGTACAGTATTTATAAACTATTTTGTTCTTTTAGTATTTTACTAAAGGGTAATATTGGATTTTCAAAAAATACACTAATTAAGGGTGTAAATACAATTTTTGAGGGGTGTAAATAGTAACACTCTTAAAAAATTATATGTTTGATGGGCCTATTTAAACTCATTTATGAGTTTGTTAGTTTAAAATCATACATGAGTTATATTTAAAATCAATTTTTTTTTTTACTTACAATTTGGGGGTTCTTAAAGATCGGGAGCCCTAGTCGGCTGCCTCATTAGGCTCCCCCCTCGGGACGGGCCTGATATATATATATATATAAAGAAGAATGAATATTGCATATTTAATTAATGTGTAAGGTACTTCCCACACATACTTGTAAAATGCGTATAGTGAGATTTGAACCCCTCACCATTTATGTGGAAGGGAGATGCATTACCAATTCTGCTAAGAGGTGATGTGCTATTTCTAGTAGAAAATTTACTATTGATTTATGTGTGTGGTCAATGTAACTAGATTCTCAAGAAAACAATGTAGGCACAATTTAGGAATCAAGGGCATATTTATTAATGGAGAATGCAAATAAAAGGAAATCAAGTTCCATCTCATTAGGAAGGAAATCACGAAAGGGAACTTGATTCCTTTTTTCGAAAGGAACTTATCAATTCCTTGGTTGTGTATGGGGTCCACGTAACTTGATTTCCAACATAATTCTGTAAACATTTTAATCACAAATCATTAATTAAGTTTCATTTCCCACATTAGGATTTCTAATTTAGAAACACATCTTAACCTCATTTTCCCTCGTTTAGATTCATAATTTGAGTGGTTGTACATATATACTTTGTATTTTTTATTGGAGTTTGAATCGCACTCTGCTCATCAGCTCATGTAAAAACAAGCGTAGAGAAACATTTATACGTATTGTGAGAGTAGCTATATGGATTACGTCTTCGATTCATTTTCGATATAAAAAGAAAAGGAAAGGAAAAACCTAAACAACAGTCAACTCTATTAAAATTTTCTTCTATGATTTTTGGTGGCCCTACGAGCCCAGTACAGAACAACAATCCATGAATAGCTTAACAGTGTCGGCCTAAAATGGAATGAGCACATAATCCAGCCCATTTGCTTCAAACTTTTTTTGTAGGTTTGTTTAAAATTGTGTGAATTTAAATCAAGCATGCATGTGATTTTAAATTTCCAAAATTAAGTGTGGAAAATTCGAAAAATATAAGGCTGAATCCACGTCGTGGGATTCTCTATAAATTTCTCATTTCTCGCACCGGACAAACAAAAATCCGGGGGGTTTTTGGTTTTTTTTCTTTCTATGAAACTCAATCACACGAAAACGAAAACCCAAGCAAATCCCAATCTGATTATCATTCGACGAAACATTTCTCGTCAATCTTCGCTTTCGTCTTCGGCGAGTGAATCCCCGGACCCTCCTCCTCCTCCGTGCACCGTACCCACATTAGGATTTTGAAATTAGGGTTTATTTTTTGTTGCTGAGGATCGCGTTTTGAAGGAAGGCGAGCGATTGATTGGTCTCTGTTAGTTTTTAATTTCTAGGTTATTTATTTTTGTTTTTTGAGTGTGGTGAGTATTAGGGTTTTTGGGAGGAGATGGGAAGCATGGATGATCAGACATTTAAGGCCAATTTTAGCGGCGATGGAGTGTTGAAGTTGAGGGAGAAAGTCAAAGATAAGTTGAAGGAGTTCATGGGCGATTACACCGACGACACACTTGTGGTACTTTTTTGTTGTTGTTGTTGTTGGGTCTTTTGTTTAATTATGTGTATGTGTAGAATTCGAGTGAACTACTATTGCTGTTTTTCGTTCTCTTATTGGAAGCGTTTTCGTATTAGGAGAATTTAGAATTTTGAGAATGTATAAGAGTTTCATTTGTCTTATTGGTTCTGAATTCTTCTGTGTGGTTTGTGCTATTGGGTTGTTGCATGAACTAAAAATGTTTCTGTGAATGCCAATTGGATGGGAGCTGGTGGTTATGGAGAATTGTTATTGTTACTGAATTTCTATTGATTAGAAATGGAAATAGCCATTGTTATTGAATTAAGTATTTTCAATGACGCATTATGGAAAATGGCACGTGATTGAGTGCAGGAATTTTCAGCTTTATAATTATTATCATCATCAAATAAAAATTCACTTGGGAGATAAAATTGGAGCTAATGGCTCAATGCCTGAAGTGCAGCGGTGATTTTGGGCCATCTTGAATGAAACTTGTGAAAGAAAGGGGTTTTCACGCATTGATGCACTAGGAAACATGGATTTGATGATTAAGAAACTTGCTGTCATATCCTGTGGTATTCCGTGTGGAAATAATGGATGGAGTATGGGGACTGGGAAATTACCTTGAAGCCGTTGAAGGATGTTGTTATGACATCCTTTGTGGTATTTATTTATGGTATTGCTTTCTGGTTATGTATCTTATTGCTGAGATAAGAAAGCAGCAGTAATTGGGTCTGTTTCATACTTTCATTGGAATTCCAGGATAGTAAGGGCTTTTGGTTATAGGGTGGCTTTGTCTGGTTTGTAGTTGGAATTGCAAGGTTGTGGTTTAGCAGTTGTTAAGATTTGTTGGAAGTTCAGTACTAGTCAGTCCTTTGAAGACTAGTTGTCTTATAATTGTTGACTGAAAAAAGAGAGAGTTCTTTTTTCCTGGAAGATTATTTTGGTGGATGGGGATGAGTGAATTTTTTCCTTTTGGATTGTTTGTTTGCTGGTGAGCTTTAGTGCCATGTACGTTTGTGTGTGGGTGATGCCTTGATTAAAGCCTTTGGCTGGTTGACATGGAATTGGGGATAGGGCTCTAGTAATTTGGTATAGTTCTAGCTTGCCTATTGTCGGGTGTATCATTTTTTAGTTTATGTACCAGAGATAATGATAAGTTTTACTTTTGGAATCTATTTTCAATGTTAACAGGCTTGTGTGGTGCAAGTTGATGTCACATTATTGAATTCATGTCTTGGACGTGATGATTTTATGTTATCAAACAAATGTTTTAAAGATTTTGTTTTCAATACGTGGAGTGTGAGCCTTATGAATTTGTAAATGCTATGAATAATCCTCACTAATTGATTTACATTGACAGGAATACGTTATTGTCCTACTGAGAAATGGCAGGCGCAAAGAAGAAGCAAAGAACGAGCTGAATGTGTTTCTGGGGGATGACAGCGATTCTTTTGTTTCTTGGTATCTTGATTTTTATATAAATTTTAATTGGAGAAATTCAGTCTATTAATTAACATGTCAGCTATTTAGCTTTAAGTCACATTTGTTGCCGATTTTTTTAATTATTTATAATCATACTTTTTGAACAGGCTATGGGATCATCTGGCTTCAAATCTATACTTGTATGTTGATCCCGAGGGGTCTCACACGAATGAAGCAGCAAAAGTGATACCTACATCAGATGTTAAGGCTGAGTGCAACGATTCTCCTCATTTGGATTCTGAATCTGAAGTAGGAAAGTCAAATAAGTTGTTAAGGACTCGGCACAATAGGGAATGGAAAGGATTAGTGAGAGATGTAGCTGAACCTCCACCTCTTCGGAGCTCTGAAGTTGATGATATTCATTTTGAGGACAAAACACATCGCGAAGTTGGACGTGGCCGGAGATCTCCTTCTCCCCCTCGACCTAAAGGTCAAAAGAAAAGGAGCAGGACTGATGAGCGACAGCACTCAAAGGTTTGAGAATTTCCAAATTATTGTTCTTAATCTTTTGGAAATGAGATTGCACATCTGATAAAAACAAACCACCTCTTACTACTGTAGGTTGGATAGCCAGAATATATGTTTGTTGATTCAGTAAAAGTGTGATGTAGCTTGGGTATTAGATTTTAGTTCTCTTTGTGTTTACTTTAGAGTTTAGTCAAGAAGATTTAGATTTCTTAAGCTGTTTTGTTTCTCATTTCTGGAATTACAGAATATTTATACTGCTTTTGCTTTGAAGTTTTTTCTACTTTATGCTTGTAATTGATCTTTGCCGATCCCCAACCTTCCAACCACTATCACTTAACCTAGCTGAATAATTTCAAGTTTTCTTTGGTTTGTGGTTTAGATAACATTCACCATTTCCTCTTGCCTATACATCCAATTTTGGTATATTTTTTATGGGAAGTTGATTATTTAGTGTGTCGAGTCTTTATACAGTGCAGCGCTGCAACTGATGAACTAGAATAGTCAATGTTTTAAAAAGCATGAGGCGGTTTGTTCTAGTGAGGCGAGGTGGCCGTCTCAATTTAGAAATATTAAATAATACAAAACAAATTAAAAGCACAAAACTAAAATAGTGCATAATCCATACATTAATAAAAGGTCCACAGTCAACATCAATGATAGATTCTAGATAAACATTTCAAAATGGAAAGTGCATAAAAAATCTGATGTTTGAAACAATATTAGTTTAGTGGTCAATGACCACTATATATTGAAGTGACTATCATTAGTTGAGTGTGAGAGGCTCTGAGATTTGAGTGAGGTGTTGTTAGGGTGTTGTTGGGGGGGAGGGGGTGGGCGGTGGTGCTGTGCATGGCTGATTTTAGGGTTTTGAGTCAAATGAAAAGCTCAAAACTAATGCCAAAACTCACCGTTTCAAATCTAATGGCATCGCCTTAAGGCGTCTGCCTCGGCCGAGTTTTGAAATATTGAAAATAGTTATTTTTTTATTTTTTAAAGCTGAGAATAGTTATTTTATTATTATTATTTTGTTAAATACAATATCTTTGTCATTCCATGTGAATCATATAATGTACTAATTTTCTAATCCATTAATGAACTTTCTGGCAGAGGGAGGTGGGTCAACAGACCATTGATGCGCCTCGACGGCTTCTTCAATTTGCAGTTCGAGATGCAGTGGGAACTACAAGGCCATCTACTTCAGGAGCAGAACCCTCGTCGAAGCGTCTTCGTTCTGTTGTATCTGCATCAACTGGAAACACAGAATTGGTTGAACGTCCCCGAAGGATTCGATCAGTTGCAACAGTGCCAAATTCTTTGGCAACCGTAATCAAAGCTGTGGCAGAAGCTGCTGAAGATGTAACAAGAGTCAAATCTGGAGGAAATGTGTTTGATCGACTTGGTCGTGGTATGGATAGACCTACAGAATTGAGAGAAGCTGCTATCGAAGATGAAGAATACAAAAATTTTAACCAAATTCAGCAGCAAACTGGTCCAGCATATCTTGATAGACTTGACTACCGTGGACAATATGATGGGGACATGACAATGTTGGAAAGTGAAACTGTGTTGCCTTTTGACTCTATATCTGATAATGAAGGGTATGAGGATGTTAGAGTTACGGGTCGCATGGTCACAGATATTCCTCAGTCCAGACCATATGTTGGAAACAAGGGTGAAGATTCTCTGGTGCAGTACAGTGTAGCTAAGAACACTGATGACTTGGTGCAAATAGCACGGAACAAAGATCAGCATCAGCCTGTTGCACCAATGAGTTCTTCTCGTAAGGTAGTGAACACTTCTATGAATGTGAACACCTGGAAACCTCCTCATTATCAGGAGACGAGAGAAGTCACAGAATTGGATAGTCGAATTTCTAATCAAGACAGTGAGCCACGTGCTGGAAAATCTGCCGTGCAATTAATGAAGGAGAATAGCAACCCTACTACTGTTGGTAATGGGAATGTAAGATATTCTAACTTTGTGCTAGTATGCTAAATTTTTTTATTTGTTTGTCAGTTCATCACTTCATCGTGCCATTACTTATCTATCTTTGTTCTCTTTTGATGAGGTTCTGAAATTAAACTGGCACTGCTGATTGTTAACAGGCAAAACCTGCTGCAGATACTCAAGTGGAATCTCCGAAGGCCCTTCCATCTGCTCCTGGTGGGTTTTGATCTCTCTTATGAATTATGATATATTCGTTTACAGTTCTCCTATTCCTCAATTAGATGCTTCTTGGCTATGTTGTGGAAGGGATTTTTGTTTTTGTTTATTTGTTGCTGTTTTCTTATAATATATTGTTAAATATTATTTTGAATGGTATTTGCAGGTCTATATACTGCTGGTCGTCCTTCAGAGGATGCTGATTCTCGAACCATTTTTGTTAGCAATGTAATAGCTTATACTTGTGTCTATATGATATAAAATGTATGTTATTTTCTTTGTGACATCGTATTGTTTGTTCTTGTAAAGGTTCATTTTGCTGCTACCAAAGACAGTCTTTCACGGCATTTTAATAAGTTTGGCGAAGTTCTAAAAGTGGTTATAGTTACTGACGCTGCAACAGGGCAACCAAAAGGGTAAGGTGTTTCAGATGTTGATTCTGCTATGCTTTTTCACCTACAATATTCTTTCTGTTTTACCTCATCTGCATCTTGTCAAATATATTCCTTCTTTTATTATATTATGAGACACTCTTTACAAGGTACTAAATCATAATGGTTTACCAGGTCAGCATTTGTGGAGTTCACGCGGAAAGAGGCGGCAGACAATGCTTTAACTCTTGACGGCACTTCCTTCATGTCACGGATTCTTAAGGTATTAATTTTAGATATTGGGTATCCTGACTTGTGAAATGTGGTTTTTTTTTTTTTTTTTTTTTTTTTTTTGGCTGTACTTGTGTTATATAGGTTTATTTCATTTTGAGGAATTTTTTTTTTCCTTCTCATATGATTGTAGGGGGAACATGTCTCATCGGTTATGGTCTTGAAAGCTGAGTGGTTTACTAATTCTAGTGTATTGGATTTACTGCCAACTTGTTTTGATGACTTATAATAGGGAAGTTAGGAAAGCTGCAAAGTTAGGCTGTTGTAAACTTAACATTTATTTTTGGTTTGAAACATATGTTGAGATCTCATGATTTTCTCTGTTGAGTGGTGTTGACGCTAGAACAAATACCTTCTCATGGGGGTTTTGGAAATATTCGTGGAGGTTGAAATTGAAGTTGTATCAATTTATATATTGACTTTATGTAGAGTGCTAAGTTTGTATCAATGCGCTTGGTCATTCCACAATTGATCATGATTGGATTGGTAATAACTGTTTGGAAGTTGTAACTTGGGAGTTTGTTTTAAATTATGACGTAGCTACTGGACCTGAACCGTGTTTTCGATATTTTTCTTTCAGGTTGTGAAGAGAAACGCTGCTCATCAAGATGCTGCTCCTCTCATGACCTGGCCTCGTATTTCAAGGGGATCTCCATATGCTGCAGCTAGGTTTTCCAGAGCTCCTTTCCCTAGAGGCATTCAAGGGTCATTTAGGCCTCGTCTACCAATTATACCCGGTGCTAGGAGTATGCAGTGGAAGCGGGATGGTCAGGCTACTCCAGCCGAGGCTGGTGCTCAAGTTCCTGGGAACACCGTACATTCCCCAACTGCCCGTAGCCTTACCTATGTCAGAACAGAGGCCAAGACAGATGGAAATCCAGGTTCCACCTAGTCCCAATAGTTGAACACGTTCCTCCTATACCCCCACATCAACAAACATCCATTGCAGAGGCAACAAGTATTATGTTCACTTGTGAACAGACAAATCCTATAAATTCTCTCGAACAGAGTATACGATTTTTCTGTACATGGGGACATCTTCCAGAATAACGAAATGTCTGAAGATATATATGTAGTGGACTGACTGGAAGGTTTTTGGTTACTCTGGTTCGTTTCTAAGAAAAAAGAAGAAGCGGAGAAAGGGGGAGAAGGGTTTGATTCCTTTTTTCGCGCCATGTTTCTGCCCCCAAATTATATAGACTGTTAGATTAAATTTTGTGAATAGGGAGGATGGATGGATAATTGGATAATTGGTTTCTATTTTTGATGGATTACATTACATATCTTCTTTTCGACGGTTTGTTTTTATTTTTTGCTTCCTATTGTTTAATGAAAAAGACAATGAAACAGAAGAAAATAATATATATAAAAAAAAAAAAAAAAAAAAAAAATGAATAGAATTTGTTTAGTTGCCTCGCATATGTATTGGTAAATTTTTAGATTTTTAATGGTGTTTTGCTCTATTACTTGTTTGTTTGTTGAAATAACAAGGGAATTACAATTGTGTTAGCTTGGTGGGCATTGTAGGCTAGTAGTCGTATATTGATGAGATTTTTTATTGCTTCTCTTGTTCACAGTTCACTGATCAAAAAACTAATAAAAAAAGTTATATTTAGTTTTTTAAAAATAAAGAAAATTTTAAATCATTCTTATATAAATAAAATCGTGTATTTTCATTTAAAAGACAGCACAATAGCTCCGGTTGAGTGTGCAAAGCTGACTTTTGGTTGATTTGATTTGAAATCGTGGAAGATCTAAACCAGCTTCTTCAACCAAGCCCTAATCAATCCTCTGGTTGTTTTTTTCTTTTTTCTCCAATCAGATCAAAAAATGGCAGCTGCTATTTCCCGCCGATCGACTCTCAGGCTTCTCAAACAGTTTCAATCTTCTTCTTCCTCTTCATCTTCTCTATCCTCTGTCAACTCCTTTATCTCTCAAAACCCTAACCCTAGCTCCTTCAATTCCAACATCTCCGATTACACTTCATCTCCATCGAATCCCATTTTAGAACCCCAATCACTTCTAGAACCAAAACCCATCATCAATCTCCATCTAAATCATCTTATTAGATCACACCCAACTTCATCATGTACCAACCTCAACTCTCAATTTATGCATCAACATGTGTTTCGTTTTCAAAACCCCAGATTTTTCTCATCCTCAGATTCTTCTGATAAGAATCCGCAACAGCAACAACAAGAAGAACACCACGCTGAGCAGCCCCCAACAAGTCAAAACCCTGAATTCAAGCACCAGGAAATCGAAGGACCCACTGTCGAACGTGACTTGTCTGCTCTGGCTAACGAGACCAGAGATGTTCTTGAAGATATGATGAAGAAGATATATAGCCTGAGTAAAGCTGTTGCTTTCATGGGTCTGTTTCAATTAGGCCTAGGAGGTTGGATTTCCTACATTACCCAATCATCACCGATAATGGAGGTCTCGATACAGAGCTTCGTGGCTTTCGGATTCCCATTCACACTGGCGTTGATGCTGAGGCGATCTTTGAAGCCAATGTACTTCTTCAAGAAGATGGAGGAGCTAGGTAGGCTGCAGATTCTCACTTTGACACTTCAGATTGCTAAGAATTTGAATGTCTTATTCGCTCGGGTTCGTGGGGTCTCCTACTTGTGCACTGCTGGGATGTCTTTTGGTTTGTTGTATACTCTGCTGCTATCTAGATGACTTGAATTTCCAATTTTTTTGACTTGAATTATATTTTGATTTTATGCCTCACTTTCTATGCACCAAAGTGCGTTTAAATTTTATAAGCAATAAGTCTATTTACAGAATTTTGACACTGTTTATGAGTATAAAGTTTTGGCATTGTTTAAATTTTGTGAAATTAAACTTGAGCATGACATATTTTTGAATCTAGAATGTTAGATCATATAAATTTGTGTATATCTTCTTGTAAAATGGTCAAATAGTATTTGTAGTAGATAGAAGATATGGGGGTTATTATTGATTAAGTTAAGAGTTAGCCAGGTTTGTTGAGAATAAGGAGATTTGAACTTTTATCGAGATTGAATCTTTCAAATGGAATCGTTTGGTGGTTAAGATTTTGGATGATAAACTAGAAAGACATCGGGACATAACTAACTTGGTATAAAGAAAAATGTGGAGTATTAGAGTATTACTATTAGGCAACCCCCACAAGCATCAAGTGGATATATATATATATATATATATATATATATATATATATATATATATATATATATATATGGAGTTATAGACACACACACACACTCTGACACTCACCTGATATTTCTCCAAACTCTGGTTGACTACAACCGAAGCTGGAGTTGCCGAAGAACTGAACCCCCTTCTTCAGCCATGTATTTAGATCCTAACCAGAGTTTTGACCATAAGCAGAATTGATCTTAGGACACACTAAAATGGCTGATGTTATATCTTGTAGATCCGCTTTTAGACTACTTAAACAGACTCTTATCTTCTTTTTCATTTTCTTTAATCTCCACCACTTCCTTTGTTTTTCATAAGTCATAATCTTAATTAGATTATACTTGAGTTCATGTACATACCCAGAAATTCTGACTTCATCTGCTTATCAAAAGAAAAACGGCCATCCAATTTGAACTATGGTTCACCATCTTATGTTAGGAACACTAGAAACATCCCGGATTTTTTTCACGGTCTGATTCTGAGAAACTGCAACAAAATTATGGTGAGTACCCTAGCCAAAGTCCTGATTTTGAGCTCAATCATATCAGCTTTGGCCTATGAGACCAGAGAAGTTCTTGTAGATATGATGAAGAAGATTTATAGGCTTAGCAGAGTTGTTTTTCTTCTGAGTCTGTTACAATTAGGCCTAGCAGCTTGGAATTCATACATTATCCGAGCATCACTGGTAATCGAGGTTTTGATACAGAATTTTATGGCTTTCTGCTCTCCATTTACATTGAGGAGATCTTTGATGCCAATGTGTTACTTCAAGATGGAAGAACAAGGTAGGTTGCAGATTCTGACCTTGACACTAGATTGATAATCTTTTATTTGCCCGATTTCACGGTGTCTGTTACTTGTACACTACATGGATGTCTTTTACTCTCACTATATTGATTTCATGCTGCTTGCACTTTAAGGGGGAGTGGGTACCTCTACATTTCATTCTAGATGACCAAATGCCATGGTTTCCCCTTTTTTTTCCGAAGATTGTAGCCTTGTAGGGTTAATTTCCCGTTTTCCAAAGAAAAAAAAAAAGGATTCATTTACTGTATGTAATTGTTTTAATCAACTTGACATTTTTTTTTTCTTTATGTGAACATCCAACGTTGAGACAAACTAACTCATAGATAAATAGACAAACCAGCTCATTCGCTGAAAAATATTGAAATGCTTTAATGAGATAATAAATTGGATTCTGACGTTCTTGTGTATTTTCTCTGCTCTGTGCATTGAACAGAGCCTCATATATGTTGACTTACATTTATCATCTTTACAGGCATCACTGTTGTGTTTTCAATTAATATATTGCATAAACTAGAATAGCACTAGTGTCGTTCAATCAAAAGACTGCAAATTTTCAAGTGGGTGTGACATATAATTTAAGCATTTTCTACTCCAACAAAGCATAGTTGCAGTGTTTAATTTTTAATTTTTTCCAGGATTGGCAAGAGATAGACTCGAACCCACAATCGTGTAGATGTGAATTACATATCGTCTCTAATGTTTTAATCTATCATACATCACAATGCATGTCTTTAAAATTTTATAAAATTTTATAAAGTTTTAAAAAAGATCATATAAACACTAATAAACATTAGTTAGTAGTACTAGCCGATATATATATAACACAAAACCATCGCATGAAAGTGACATTCTAGTAGTAATTACTTGTACAATAACAGCTTGAACACAAAACAGAACAGCAATCACTGTAATGGTCACTGAAGCTGAAGAAGGAGAAGCAAGAGCCGATCCGGTCGCTGTCATCGGCATCCCTGGCGACGGAGCGATCTCATCTTCATAAGCACAAACCGCCAAGTTCAACACCAACACCAGCATTGCCTGAAACAAGAGAAATGCAACAAGAGAGACCTTCATAGAAGCCATAACTGTTGTCAACTTAACTGAAGACTTTGACAAATTAAAGTTGAAAACATTTGAAAGTTTGTTCAAATGGGATGGTGGTTTTGTGGGTGGTGGGCCACCGGAGATGGTCCAATGCATGGACTACGTGTGGCGGGCGACACTCGGTCCTGGTGACAGCAGCTCCTCGTTAATGTAAATGCGTGGTGCTGCCACTAGCTATTTGTCATGCTTCAAATGACTACAAAAGATTCCTTTAAACTTTGTGAATTGTGAGTGGCAATTTTTGAAAGGATCCGTAATAAACAAATTTATTGGGTTAATATTATGAATTTTAAAAGTTGATTTTAACGGAAACCATTGTAAAACAAGATGAGGTGAGTCTAATGTATGTTCAAAAGAAGGTAGAAAATTTGGTGCAGTGTGGTCTCACTATAGACCCGTAATACCCGATATCAATTAGAGTAATTAGGCATCAATGCCCCCTGGAGTATACGTGAATTCGCATGTTGGCCTTTAAACTTTTTTTTTTTTAGGCATTAAACCCCCTGAACTATCATTTATTGGCAAAACATGAATATAGATGTCCCCTCTCGGGAGGAATAAACCCAACTGTTTACCAATAAATGATAGTTCGGGGGGTTTAATACTTAAAAAAAAAAAGTTTAGGGGGCAACATGCGAATTCACGTACACTCTCGGGGGCATTGGTTCCAATTATTCTATCAATTATTACACATTATTTACCTTAAGTTTGTGTTTTTAATCCAGTTTATACTTATTTTTTGTAGTTAAATTATGAGAACATAATTTTTGGAAATTTTTACCGTTTCAACGTATTGTGGCCATTTTTTTTTTTTTTTTTCATTTTTATTGATTATATTTGTATGAACTTGCGTTCTTAGTTCAATTTATATTCATTAAACCCAAGTTTCCCGTGGAAACCACACAAATGAGTTTTTATATGCAAGTATTGTAGCAATGTAGCCATTTTTAATTTGAAATTTTTTGTTGCATATATTTACATTAAACTTGTGTTCTTAATCCATTTTATATTTATTTTTTCTAGCTTAACTATAAGAACATAGTTTTCGACAATTTTGGCTGTTGCTCCAGATTCAGTTTTAAACAAATATGTCGAAACCTTTAAAACTTGTTCTCATATCAAAGTATTATGACTATTTTTTTTTCATTATTTTCAATTTTGTTACTTATTTTTACATGGATTTATGTTCTTAGTTCAATTTATACTATTAAACCCGAGTTTCAATGGATTCAGTTAAAACTTTAAAAATGAGTTTTTTTAAAATGCAAATATTTATTGTAGACATTTTTAATTTGAACTTTTTTTATTCTATATATTTACATTAAACTTGTGTTATTAATCTATTTTATATTTATTTTTTCTAGCTTAACTATAAGAACACAATTTTCTAGTGGTTTAGTGTACGATGTGGTAGCCAAAAACAGGCTCTAGGCCCACTCTTCAAGCCCATGACTTGTCCAACAATTAATATGGGTCAGGCCCACGCTCCATGGGTCGACCCGAAAACCAGTTTACTAAAATAACAACTGTTTGACTTGGTCTAGCTTTAGTTATCATCAGATAATAGCAGAAGCAACAGTTGGACTGAAATTCAAACCGTTATCCCTAAAAATATGTATGTGATAGTGGAGATTCGATCCTCCATGAACCACTAACTCCCATTTTTGGGAGCCTATAAATAGATCCCTCTTGTCAATGAGGGGATTCTATTTTTCTCTCTCAACTAAAAGCTTCTTGGCATGTTGAAACTCTGACTACCTAAATCTTTGAATTCCCACATTCTATACATTCGATTCTCCAGTTACATCCCTTGAATCCTCGCTTTAACGATACCACGCACAGCCCAAGCAAAATAAGGTCAAATTCAGGGATCAACAGATTATTTTCACATTATTTTCTTCTTGCAGGTTAACGGAGCAGTCAACAAGCTGATTCGACCAGCTTTTATCAACAAGTTGCTTGGACCTATTTTACACCCATTCCAGTCTACATCAATTTTAGATCGACCATCTACATACGCCTTGCCTTGGTAAGTTTCGAAGTAGCAGTCCATAATGTCTGCAAAAGTACGAAACTTTCAAGTTATTTGAACTCAAACTTAATTTGATTCGATATCATCTTAGCTGATGTAAGTTATACCATACTTTATATGCACACATTAATTATTATATAAAAAAAAAAAATCAGAATGAATCTTGTTGACTTATAATTATGGGTTAATATTAAAAATCTCTCCTCACCTTTGAACTATTATTGGATGTATAGTTACATATGCTTTTATTTTAGAAACCTCCCATGTGGACTAACACTGTTAGCATTCCGTTTGTGTTGACTGAGTTTGATTGTTAAACCGTTTAAAATGTCCTATTTAAGCTTCAATTGTTTAAATTGACCATTATGCCCTCATACTTTTACCAAATAATTTAATAAAATGATACAAAAGGCTATAATGTTAACTTGTAAAGGATAAGTTATTTTGTGAACAATTTTATCCCTAAAATTAACAAAATTACAAATGAACCAAAAGCATTGAAAATATTATGTCTTTTTTATAAATCCAAGCAAATACTCATTTTCAATGTTTTTGATTCATCTATAATTTTGTTGTTTTTACTTTTTAGGGAGAAAATTGTCGATAAAATAACTTCTCCTTTGCAAGTTAACATTTTCGCATTTTGTATTATTTTATTAATTTATTTGGTAAAAGTATGAGGGTATAATGGTCAATCCATACAATTGAAGCTTAAATAGGGACATTTTAGACTTTTTAATAGTTAAACTCAGTCAACACAAACAAAATACTAACGGAGTTAGTTCATAGGGGAGGTTTATAAAATAAAAGCATTTGTAGCTAGACATTCAATAATAGTTCAAAAGTGAGGGGAGGTTTGTAATATTAACCCTATAATTATATACAAAATAATAATTATAAAAAAAAGAACACGAGGAAAACAAACAAACACGTGAAGAATTTTGAAATCGAATAAGAGATCGAACCTTCGTGACACACGAACCAATTAAATATATATATATATATATATAATTGATCGATTATGATGACCACATATCAGCACAGTATATATCTTGAAAAATTTAAGAAACCTTCTATCAAAACATAACTACACATGCAATAATTAATCATATAAAATCATACACACACACAGACATCTCATGATCATCATAAACACTCTAAATTTCAGCGTCCAATAACGTTCATTTAGTATGATAATTACCGGTTCGAGTTGTTATATATTAGTATGTGTTGTATAAAACACTAAATTTTCAAGTGTATCAGCCATCTCTCTCTCTCTCTCTTTGTCTTCTTCCATGGCTATACACTCTACAATCAAAGTTCTTGAACACTGCAAAATCTCTCCACCGCCAACCACCTCCTCACCACCGCCACCGACAACCTCCGTTCCCTTAACATTCTTCGACCTTCCATGGCTGTTCTTCTCACCAAATCAACCACTATTCTTCTACGAATACCACCACCCAACCTCTCACTTCCTCTCCAAATCTCTCCCAACTCTCAAACACTCTCTCTCTCTCACTCTCCAACTATTCTTCCCCTTCTCAGCCAATCTCTCTCTCCCGCCAAAACCCCACAAACCCTACTTCACCTGCTCCCAAAACGACCACGTTTCGCTCATCGTCGCCGAGTCCTCCGCCGCCGCCGACGACGGCGAATTCCGCGGCCGGACTCAGTATCACCCCCGAAGTGTCTCCGAGTTCCATCCCCTCGTGCCCGAGTTGAAAACAAGCGTCTCCGGTCACGATCAACGTGACCTTCCTCTTCTGTCCGTACAAGTCACCATTTTTTCCGGCTCTGGTTTTTGCTTGGGATTCGCGTACCACCACGTGGCAGCTGATGGGAGGACGTTCGATAACTTCATCAAGACTTGGTCGTCGTTGTGCAGAGACTCCGATAATTCTCTATTGATCAAGAAATTGCCGACTTTTGATCGGACGGCGATCGTTGACCGAGATGGGCTTGAAGAGATTTTCTTGAAGGAATGGTTTCAAAGGAATCGAAAATCTTCTTCTGATGATGAAGAAGAAGAAGAAGAAAAGTTGACTATAGGTTCAGAGACCGAAACAGAGTTTTCAGGTATGGTTCGGGCCACTTTTGTTTTTGATTTGACCCATATGGATCGGATCAAAAAATGGATCGTCACTCACTGCGTGACAAAAAATCAAGCCCTACCAGTACATTTATCACCTTATGTACTAACTTGTTCTTTTGTGTGGGTTTGTTTGGTGAAAACATTTTTTCAAAACGGGAACTATTTTGGTGAGGATCCGAGTTATTTCGGGTTCAATGCTGGTGGGATTAACCGCTTGGACTACCTGGTGCCTGCTTCGTATCTCGGAAACTGTGTCGGGTTCGGTCTGTCCGTGGTGGTCATGGAGGAGTTGTTAGGAGAGGATGGGATAGTTGTGGCGGCAAATGCAATAGGAAACACAATCAAAAGGTTGGATAAGGCATTATTTGATGGAGCAGAGAAATGGATTTCGGATTGGGAGGTGTTTTTCGGGTCGGATAATCATGTTATGGTTTCCGGGTCACCGAAAGTGGGTCTATATAAGACTGATTTCGGGTGGGGTAGGCCTAAGAAAATAGAGGAAATTTCAATTGATAAAAAGAGAGGAATTTCACTTATTGAAAGTAGAGATTTTGAAGGTGGAATTGAAGTTGGATTGGCTCTTCCTAAAGTTCACATGGATGCTTTTATTTCCGTCTTCAATCAAGGTCTCAAGGTACTACAATAAGTGTGTATGTCTTTATATTTACAATATCGAATTTATAGATTTATTTTATAGTGCAATGTCATGACAAGACAACATTATTTTGTTTCAATAATTCATGATTTTAATATGGATTTTATAGAGACAAGAAAATCTTCGGCACAATAACTTGGCTTCTTTTTTTTTTTTCTTTTTAAAAAGCTAACAACGATTTGGGTTAGTGATTTATCGAGAATATGCTCTATAAATACGGTTTGAAATGCAATCCCCATCTAAAGGAAGTGGTCTCCCCACATTTTCCGGTTTAATCTCGGTGGTCTCCAACCTCTAATGCAAACATGCAACTGACCATTTTTTTTATAGACCCTTGGTTTATGCGTGGATGGTTGATCATTACTTTAATTTTTTTTAATCACTTAAAAGGTAAAATCACTCATTTAGGCTACCTAACTTGGTGGGTAATGGCTCCATTCTCCATTATTGTAGTGGTATGCTAATAAATACATTAGTGTGGTTGGTGGTAGAACAGATCATGGATCAAGTTGAGACTGGTAAGGAAGCCCAATATCGGCCCAAATATGATTATATTGGCCCGGAATATATCCATAAAGGTCCAAGCGCATTAATATTTAGAAGGCCTTGGTCTATCCAAAACTAAGCTCTACCACGGACTCCACCGACGTAAGGTTAGTTTGGGCTTTGTGACCCATGACCTGTTCTCAAATTAAGGGCAGGCCTACTTACAAGCCCTAAGGTTTGGTGGGCCGAGCTTGACTTTCAAGGCTTGTGACTTTGTGAGTTTCGAGAGGGCAGAATCGAGCTTAAAGAAAGAAAAAAAAAAAAAAATCAATAATATTACATAAAAATCAGGCCATCCAAACTTGTTCTGGACAGGCACATGGGCTGATGGGCAAGGCTACTTGTGTATGAAATTTTAAATAATATAGTAGGATTTGAACCTTGAATCGTTTTGCAAAAATCAATTTTACGTGTTCGAATAATATTTGTGCTATGAGATTAGCTAACCGACCTATCACCAGTGCCGGCTCTGGAGGGGTGCACCGAGTGCAACAGTCCCAGGCCCCAATATTTTTTTTTATTAAAGTCATTATATATTATTGGGTTTTGAGGGTCCAAAGAAAATAGAATTGTAATGAATGATCCAATTCATTTTTGTTTTAAATTATATGTATAGAATATATTTATAAAATGGGCCCAATTGATTTTTTATATAATATGTATAGAATATATTTATCATCCGCTTTCAAGCTGAAGGATAAACTGAAATAGATAGAGCGAGGAAAGTTTGAATATCTAGTAAGTAGTGAGAAGCAAAGCAAATACATTCCCGACCTCATTTAGTCAGGTAGGGAAATTCAAATATCTAGTAAGTTCGGAATCAAGTAGTCTACTTTGACCAAGCTGTTTCAGTACTGTTGGTAAATATCCTTTTATCCTTTCTATGACCGTGAAGGAAGGGCCCAATTTTTTTTATTATTATTTTTTTAAATTATATGTATGGAATATATTAAAAAAAAAAAAAAAAAATCAGATTTCTAAATAAAGGGGACAAATTTTGTTCAAGAGGGACCCATTTCAGATTTCTCGCCCCGGGCCTCAAATACATCAAGACCGGCCTTGCCTATCACATAACGTAAGTATGAAAAGTACGTATTAGCAATTTGCATGTCATCTCTTAATACACGTGATTGTATACCTCTTTTCCACATCAGTTGTCAGAGATTTGAGTCCCACTATGTACATTTTGAAAGTATGTATGAGGAGTTTTCTCCCAATTTGTATGAGTAAATATTCGAACCATACATATATTATTTAATCTTGATAGGTCCTAATAGTGCTAATATATATAGAGTGAGTCTCTCATGAGGAATCCCTTATTTTAATTTCGGTAAGGACCATGATGAAAACACATCGATTTTAATGAATTTTAATCTGAAATTTTTTGTGGATGATGAGTTCATTGAAATCTACCTATGAAATTTTTTTGAGAATTTTCTGAACACTTTAATTATTTATCCAAATTTTATTAAATATGAAGGCATCGGAAAATATGTGAAATATAGGAAAATTCAAGAAAAATAGTTTTAATATTTGAAAAATTCTTAAATTTTGTTCATAGGTAGATTTCAATGAATTCATCATTTAGAAAAAAATTCAGATTAAAATTCATTAAAATCGATTTGTTTTCATCATGGTCTTTACTGAAATTAAAATAAGGGATCGTTCATGAGAGACCCATTCAATATATATATATATATATATATAAAAGAGTTTTACCGTAAGGACCAATCTTATTTCTATATATATACATGATAGCTATTTGAAAAAGATCTTTCAACGGATCCCGACCGGGTCTCGATGTCAATTTGGAAAAGTCTGTCTGTGAGGATGTTACTCAGTTACTATCGACCAAGTAATAGTTAGGTTAACGGTAAAACTCAAAAAAGAGCCAATTAGTCAAAAGAAGCCTACTACCAAGCACCAATTTCCAAAATGCCCAAAAAGAAAAAATCAACACAACAACGTTCACTTGATCAAACACTTCGAACACAGCAGCCGTTATTTTCTTTCTTTGATTTTTAATTAAGTTAAACTAAAATTATTTGAAAAATATCTCATTAACGTGTCTTTTTTGATGTCTTTCTCTCAATAACGTGGCCAGTTCCCACCGCCAGCTGTCCACGTTCTGTCTGGGTCTAATCCAACGCGCTCTCTTCCACCCACCGCCACCACCTTATATAAATACCCTCTTAAACACTCTCCAATTACAACAAATCACAAACACAAACACAAACACAAACACTTACTCTCTCTACATTGATCCCAAAAAAAACTCTGTTTCTTTATAAGCTTGTTTGTTTTTTGTTGTTGCGAAAAATGGCATCATCATCATCATATGCTTTGGTCTTGGCAACAATAATGGCAGTGTTTTCAGCTGCCGCCGTTATGAGTGTTTCAGCTCAAGAAATTTCTCCGGCGCCGGCTCCCAGCATCGGAGATGGTTACTCTTTGAGCGTGTCTGGTGCTGTCATCTGCTCTTCTTTGTTCGTGTCCATGCTTGCCTTGTTGAAGCACTAGATGATCTTTATTGATCAATACATATATATATATATATATATATATATATAATTAATTAATGGACGGCTGAGATCTTTCTGGGGTTGCTTCTGTTTTTATAAATATATTTGGAGGGACATAAATATCATTCATATATGTATTACTGTATTATTGTTATGTATACTTTTGTTTTGAGAGTTATTTTTTCGATGGATTACTGATCTGAGTTCGAGAGGATATTTTATTTTTATTATTTGTATCGATTCATCATTGTATACTGTTATTATACATATTTGTTCATTTTATACAATGGAATAAAAGAGATTTATCTGTTTATATATGTTATTCTCTCTCTCTCTCTCTAATTTCGATTTATGTTCTTTATTAAATTTAAGTACTAAATTTGTTTGGAGCAATCTGGTGTCAATTTTGAAGAAATAAACAAGAATATATAATATACCAAGCTATAAAACTTTGATTAATTGATTATTACTCTTAAAAACAATTTCTATTTTCAGAATAAAGGGTACATATAGTTATTATATATATTAATTTTTTCAGTAGTAGTAGTAGAAAATAGTAATGCTTAGAACAATCTAAGCATTGATTATTCTTCAATCAGCAAGAGATTTTAGGACCAATTATTGGTAGATATGTCATATGAACGAGAAAATCTTCAATGGGACGGTCTCATTGTCACTTGGTGAGACCGTCCCAATCAGATTGCATCAAGAACATAAATATATATTTTTAAACTATATTTGGTACAATCTGATTGGGACGGTCTCACCAAGTGGCAATGGGACCGTCTCATTGAAGATTTTCTCCATATGAATATGGTTTGCAATAAATATTAGACCATACATGTTTTTCTATCACATATTAATTAAAGCCAATTTTATCAATGAAAAACATCAAAGAATTTTTCTTGATGTTGCCATAAACATTAAACAAAAACTAGGTAGTTTACATTCATCTCCTAGTTTCACCAATTGAATATGATTTATATGAAACCAAGAAATCTTATTAAACTCCAAATTGTGATCATGACACGTAGCAGAACTGTTCTATTAATTTTTTATTTTATTTTATTTATAATAACAATAATAATAATAAAATAAGACCCTTCCAGCTTTGATGAGCTTTCATGTTAAGTAAAGTCCTTGGAACGAAAGCAGCTGTTCAACAAACAAAAATCAATATAGAAGCAAACATGACCTAACAAATAATTTATCCTTCTTGGACTTCAACTTCTCTAACCTCTACTTCAATGTGAAAACAACTTCCCTTTTATTTTACTTCATAACTTAAATCTATTAACTATATAAAAACAACCCTTCAAGTTTCTCATTTTATTTTCTTTTAGTTTCTTTAAAAGTAAAATTACAATTACAACCCTTCAAGTTTCTCATTTTATTTTCTTTTAGTTTCTTTAAAAGTAAAATTACAATTACAACCCTTCAAGTTAGGGATGGCATTGGGGTGGGTTCGGGGCGGGGTGGCCTTCCCCGCACCCCACCCCATTTATTTTTCGAAATCCCATCCCCTCATAAAACCCCACCATAGATGGAGTGGGTTGGGTTGGGGCGGGGCAGGGTATAACGGGGAGTGCTTTCCCCATCCCCACCCATTTACCCCAATTATAATTTTTTTTTTATTTAAATAACAAATATATAATCATCGAATATGATATAATATATAAAGTAGTAAATAATTCCAAGAAACTATTAAAAAACATCTCATAAACATAATTCTCACAAGTAAATTCAATCATTTTCAAACATAAACATAAAGTATGGAGTCAAAATGTTTGAAAATCATAACGCTAATCATCTAATAGTTGCATTTATTTCTCTATTTCTCTATTCTTTAGCTTGTTTCCACCCCATGTTGTTCTTGTATGTTTACACAATTTTCTCTTGATGACACTAGTATTGGGTCTTCACTTTCTAGTGCATATGTAGACATATTTGTGCCTACCTGAAGTAGTGATAAACGAATTAAATTTAATTCAAGATTTGAGATTTATTAAAGTAATAAACTTGAAAAAAAAAAAAAAAAACTGTTGTTATTAAACTTTTAATTTTAAAAGTTATTTGAGAAAGAAAATTACTGTATGTCCTCTTGCGTTTGAGGTTAAAGCTTGAACAGTAAACTTCGAGTTATTTGAGGATTAGAGACTTAGAAGTGAAGTTAGCGGCTAGGGTTTTTTTAATAGTTTTTTGTTTTGTCACTTTATGTTAAATAACGGTAAAGATATGTAAAGTTAGGGTTAATGTATTTATACAGATTTTCTATTATCAGTTCGAACTGATAATAAATATATCAGTTCCTTGCACGTGGGCCGTTGGATTTAAATACTTTGATTTGGCTGCATGCACTTGTCAAAGTATCTTTTAAATCCAATGGCACCCATGCAAGGAACTGATATATTTATTGTCAGTTCGAACTGATAATAGAAAGAATGTGTATTTACACACACACACACACACACACACATATATGTATATATATATATATATATATATATATATATATATATATATATATATATATATATATATATATATATATATATATATATATATATATATATATATCTTCTTTTTTTTAGATATATTTATTTTCTTTAAAACTACGTAGTTTAACTAAGTATTATTTTAAGCGGGGCGGGGCGGGGCGGGGCGGGGTGGGGTGGGGAGTATAAAACCCATCACCGCCCCATACCTATTGCGGGTTAGACTATCTATCCCCATCCCCACCAAATTGAAACCCATCCCCACCCTAAAAGTGCGGGTCCCAGCGGGGCCTCGTCCCCACGGGGAATTTTGCCATCCCTACTTCAAGTTTATAATATGTACTAAATGGACAGGGTTCAATAAGATTTTAATTGTTGCGTTCCTTGTATTTGCGTTGAACGTCGAACGACAATTATAATAACTCTTTGAGTTAGTAGGATTACTTAATAGATAGGTCTTAGTAATAATAACACAGCATGGACTGTATAATAAGGATTTTTTATTATTTTAAATTGTAAAATAGGACTGAGGATGAAAAATATAATTTTCTATGTATTTAATGTGTTGAAAAAGAAAAGGAAATTATACAGGGGTGGAAATGTGATTTGTGTGAAACTTTATGACTTGTGGATTATACAATGGACGTGTGTAAAGTGGAAGGCAGTAAATTCATTTTTTAAAAAAGTCCAAGCGGTGGTTTCTGGTCAAATAGAAAAATAATTAAATCATCCACATGTCATCATGGGACACGTGGGAATGCATGATGCAATGAGGTGGTAAAGAAAATTGGAGGTGTCAAAAGCTGGTGAGAGGTGGCAATAATATAGAATAAAATAAGAATAAAATAAGAAGAGAAGAATGTGGCAAGCTATTGGATAAAGAGAAGAAAAGGAAATAAAAGAAAGAAAATTGAAGAGGAGAGAGAGAAGGGTCATTCAACCAAAACAAAAAAGAAAGAAAGAAGAATAAATTGAGAGAGAGAGAGAGAACTGAGAGATTGAAAATTAGAATAAGAGAGACCAAGATTCAGATAGAGAAGGAGATCTGTTTTGAGGGACAAAACAGAGGAAGAAAAAAGTAAATAGAAATAAAAGAAAACAGAGAGGTACGGGCAAATAGAAGAAAAGAAGAAGAAGAAGAAGCAGAGAGAAATAATTAGAGAGAAAAAGAAAGAATAGCCTAAGGAAGAAGAAATAAAGTTATAGATGAAGAAATGTGCATTGGATATATACCAGATAAGTGATTTCAGTTTGGCCTCTAAGTTTGGGATACAATAAAGTTTATTGAATTATCTCAATAGATACTAAATTAAGTTTCATGTATTTTAAGGTGGATCCATAAATACATGAATTCAGGAACGAACCAGTCCTAGAACAGATTTGAGTGCATGAGTTACGTGGGTGGATACTTTTATTAAAGTTATTTGGCAGTGAATGATCAAAGTTACCAATAGAGTGCTGCTGGTTTTGTTCTCGAAGATGTTAAGATTCTTATTCAAGGAGGTTAGGGTTTTAAAATACCAAGCTATTTCCTGCAATGCAAACGGGGTGGCCCATAACCCTACCTCCATGGTTTTGTCCTTTAGAAGGAATGGAGGATTCAGATTTGGAAAGATGACTTTCCCAGTTGTTTTGTTTCTTAGTTTGTTTGTTTTGTTTGTTTTGTTTTAGTCATGTTTATATGAAGAAAAAAAGAAAAAAAGAAAAAAAACAATTTACTATGTGATTTGTGTTTTTAGAATTGATTTTTGTTTTGTGGGTGTTGAATTGTATTGTAGGCTTGGTTTTAGGGAAATTCATTCAGGACAGTTCCAGGACCTTTCAAGCTCTTTTGGCTATGTATGAGATCTAAACCTGGGTATGTAGTGTTTAATATCTGATTCCGAGATTCTTCTTTGATAAATTTATCATAAAATTTTCCTAACTCTCAATTTAGTTTACTAATTGGTAATTGGCGTTAATGACTAACAACCTCTTAAATTGTTTTATTTTTCTGATTGATTGCGTAAGACACCTAAAGTAACATAATATTTACGTGGATTAGCAATGATATATATATATATTGATTGTATCTTAGTTATATTAAATAAGCTACACAAAATATGTTATTTTGGTTCTTCATAATTTCTATAGTAAATAAATTATTCAATTTTGTTGTATTTTCATTATTATATTCACATGTTTAATTGGGATGATTTCTTTTATAAATTTATGGAGTATCTTTTTTCTAGAAAAATTGTTTGGTTTTCATTCAAATACATCTATCTTTGTTAATTATTATTGTTAACATAATACAAGAGCATAGACGCATAGTTGTAGAGGTATGTAAAATTGTTTCACTTTATTGAATATAAAAGCCTTAAATAACTTATAAACTGAAAAAAAAAAAAAAAAAAAAAAAAAAAACCACAAAAATTATAATTATAAATATAAATGAAAAAAAAATTTATAAATATAAATGCAAGATATGCCACCAAACCTAGTAACTAGTAAGTAAATAAAAGTGTGAGATTCTGCATCCGATAATTTTCAACCTCTTTTACTTTTACAGACAAAAACACGTCAACACGAGCTAGAAGAAATTGACAAATTACTATACACAAGGAATCTTCAATATGCATAGTATTCAAAAGATCAAGCATGAGAAAGTGTAATCCCCATCCATATATCATTTCACTCCACACTATTTGTTGTAATAAATCACAGTTTCTAAATATATACAATTCTCAGTTTCTCATTTTTGGGGACAGAGAGGCCAATTGGGTTAGAAAAACTGCGATCTGCGAGCGAGATCGACACAATACTTGTATCTGGGCAAGTATTGGAATTATTGAAACCCTAAAAAATATGTATCATCCATCCATCAGTCTTATTTAGTTCGGAAAAAATATTAAATGCAATTTTATTAGCAAACCCAGCATCCTCCAGCTTTCTGTAGTAAGAAACCCTATCTGGCAAACAATCCTGCATTTGACAAGATTTCAATGAGTTTAAAAACAACACGGAAATTACTGTATTGGCATCCTTATAATATTCATACTATCATTTACGATTATTGATTTATTTGGTTTTATTTGTCAGTTACCATTTTAAATTGGCAAGATTCAACTTAACAAAAACAGTGTACTGTGATTAGAAATGTTAATGAGCTCATAACACATGGATTTGGACAGGGAAGCATTTGAGTTTCTGATTACAACAATTTGAATCCAACTGATGTATGTTATCACAGATTTGCAGGATGAAGACATAAGATCTAGGATAATAGCACCTTACCTCACCAAAAACTAGAGTACGAAACTCGCAAAAGAAGAGAACTCCCACAACAAAGTAGCAAATATATCTTGACATTATTGGACATCCTGTATACATGAATATGGGGTTTAGATGAGCAAGCGACAAGCCAATGATGCTTCACTATCGTAAGAGACTACTCATCATCCAGTCACCATGCATAGAAAATCTATATGACTATATCACAACATTATATGCCAAACATCAACTCGTCACAACGAGAACCTTCTGTACACCGATGCGCACTGAGAGTATCAACTAGAAAACTCTAAGAGTAAATAACTAGAGAACCAAGTTCCATTTGAACAACAGTATCCGTATCGAGTCATATCCAAATACGTAATTAAGTGGGATCAGGGCCTAATGCACATGTAAATATGTGTAGCTGACGTGGATGTGCATGTATGAATGAGTTATAAATCATAAATTGTAGAAAAACCCAAAGTAGTGAGGATTCTTGAAACTTACACTGGATTACTTAAAGAGTTCCTTCACGGCGTCACCTTAAGTTCATATTACTAAGAAAGTCCGACAACCTGAATGCAACCCAAATCTGTCAGTCAGATTTCTTTTAATAGACCAAGGAAAAATACTGCTGCTAATAATTAATAGTACATAGTAAGACCTGATATCTTTAGCTATCACAGTGTCTCCATCTTCAGCGCCAAGGTGACGCAGAACTACCTCCTCCAAACGACCATCTCTGTATGCATGCTGCAAAGATGGAACACCCAAAAACACAAACCTAATTACAGTCTAAAGTTAACCAGAACACAATAATTGACGGATTATTAGGAACATGCAGCACAGAATCATACACAATAAAATATTGTTTCAAAATAAGAGCATTAAAACAAAAGGGTGTGCCATCAGAAACAGCCCATCTTTGCAAACAATACAATAAATTCCAAGGATAAAATAATACTGGCATGCACATCAATAACAAAATCTGCTCCGTAAGAAAATAATTATTCCAATCAGCCAACAAAATGATCTCTAAAATCCATGTCAACCAATAGAGAACCTTTCCAGAATGTTCCACGAAACCATTGAACGTCAATGGAAAAAAGAAATCAAAACCATATTAAACTAGGTTTCATTATAATAAACATTTACACATACTAAAAACCAAATGACTGTGTCAAGAAACCACAAGTTTCATCTTTTTCCAAGGTTCAATAAGTAATAGGCAACCAAAAAGCCAAAATGGCTACAACAAAAGTCCAACACAGAATGGACTGGCTGTAGGTAGCATGGCTAGATCTAATAGTTTAAAAGGGATAGTCCTCATAATCACTTGAGTCACTTGATTCACAATCCAGTTGTGTAAGTAACAAAGCCATCTCCAAATCCAAAGACATTCTAACGTCATTATCAGTATCAAAATCAACATCAAACATATCCGGCTCATCGTCCCTAATTAAGTGCTCGAATGCATCAAGGAAAGAATCCATATCAACAAAATTGGATCTGCGTGCAGTTGGCCTGCGCGGAGGTGGCCTGTGATACTTCCACATGTATGAGCCTGGCTTGACCATATGCTGGAACACAACACAAAATTGCATCCATTAAAGGAGTCAAAAAGCCAACTCTCTCCTCTACGAACTATGCAAGTACATCACATAAAAAAGGTGCACAATACTTCGAACAGAGAAGACACAGTATTCATAATATCCATTTTAATAGTATTTCTAGGAACATCATCAAATCCAAGTGATGATCTTCAACCTTCACACTCTAAACTAACGCAAATGCCTGAAGATCTAATACTCAATAATTCTCCATAAATATTTAATAGTTACTTTTAGCGAAGATAGCCGTCTTGCATATGTTACCTGAAAGCTTGGTACATATATGCTCTTTTCTTTTCCTTAATATCTTGAAAGTTATCTATACTAATCATAGTTTCGATTTTCAGATGATATGTAATTCTGGATTTCACGTTTAGAAGTATTTACTTGTTGATTTTTCATATTTTTATTTCCAGAAATATTCTGATATCAATTAACCATCATACAGTTCTAATAATTTCCCTTCCCCTACAAGCAACACTAGTTTATTTGCTAGTGCTAACAGCATATACTTCAGAAAGACAAGATAACAAACATAGACATTCAACGCTTTACAGAAAAGAGAAAATGCGGCCCACAAAATGAAGAGCTGCTGTAGTTGCATAGACTTCAGCAAGCAAGCATATATAACAGAATCAAAGATGCTCAAGTTTCTACAAGATCTCAATATAACCAGCTTCATACAACTTAAGAAAAAGACGAAATCTATAATTAAGCAATTGCAGTTCATATTGACACTTAACAGTTAAATTTACCTTGTAAAAGCAGCTAGTTCCAAATGGGCAGTTCCCATTACCAAAGTTGAAGTGCTTGCAATCGATTGACCTGTAGAAAAGGAAACACAATTATTCCCAAAACCCAGACTAATAAACCCTAATGTAAGAATTCTTTAACTATCAAAAATCTCTATATGACTTTATAATGTCCCATCACAATTCTCAAGGTCTTCATAATAAATTATCTCCACGACAAGGATTGATTGGAAATAGATTACCTTTTTTTCTTCCCATTTGTTAAGAACTACAACCTACCATCTATGTTTCCAAATCATTACATACAATTTACATTCTATCTTAGGTTATGGAAATATCTAAATCATTGACTTATAACTTAAATCTAGAATTATTTTTTCATAAATCACATGGCTCAACAGTATCCAAAATCAACTTTCTCAAAGTCCTTCTAGATTCGTATGGTTTTTTTTTCTTTACCGGGGTAAAGATTCTATATTCCTATGATATGAAGCAACTGAAATAAATAAACCTCTTATTCTCACTATATGTCAAAATATATGTATGTTGAACAATTTACTGAAGAAAATCAAGAATTCAATTGAAGATATAGTGGATAGCATGAGTCAATATCTAGAAACATACCTGAGTTTCCCCTTGTAGCTATCAACAATTTCCATTTTCTCTTCTGGTGTATAATACCAAATGACACTTGGAATGACAAAGTATGATAGCTTACGGCAAATTGGACAAGTCCTCAATGCAGTATTGACATCCACTCCAGAGGTACCGGAACTATTACGCCAGTTCCTGATACAGGATATACAGAATGGATGATCACATTCTGAAAGCAACCCAAACTTTCGTTCAGCTGCTGTGGGCTTTGATAATACACGATCCAAGCACACACTACATTCTATTTCTTGGCTGCGTCTTAAAGACTCAAGGTGCTTTTGCTTTTTCTCACATGTTTTAATATGCTCTTCTCTTTCTTCAGGTTTGAAAGGATGCAAGCAATGTTTCCCACAAGTAGGACACAACTCTCCATGAACATGAGGACATTTTCCTCCACGGGGGCAATTACCAGCAGCAGCAAAGGAACAGATAGGACGATCAGCTGGTTTAAGATCCCTAAGCTCCCCAAAATCGCTATCCTCTAAAGAATCATCATGTCCAGAGTCTCCAGACTCCAAATTCCATGCTGGATTATTGGGAGGAAGATAAGGTCTACTCAAAGCAGAAAGCTCCGGTAGCACACCAGGAACTGTAGTTACCCCAACACTCGATTCAGCTGTTGGAGGAAGTGAAACTGTTGAGGAGGATGAAGCGGATGACTCAGGTCGAGAAGGTTTGACATGTTCATATCTGCATCGGCTACCATAAGAGCAGACTCCTTTCTGATAGTAAGTGCATATCTATGATAATAAAGCAATAAAATAAAATCAATTATGAGAAGACCAAATGCATCACTTTATCAATATTACAGAAAACACAAGAACACATAGAACTAAATCGTCTTACATTATTTGGCGGATCCTTCCAGTCATGAGAAAACTCGCAATGCTCGCCTTTTAGGCATGCTCCATGAGCAAAGAACTTGCAGAGGACCCTACAAGAATAAAAAAAAATAAGATTATCATAACATCGATAATATTGTAAATGAATAAAGACCGAACATAATAGCCAAGAAGCTTGAGGCAATAAAATCATTGTCAAGAAACATGCATCTCAAAACTATCTAATAAATAAGTCACAAAAATCGACAAACTTGATCCATAGTATACTTCAACAAAAAACATAATTCGCAATTACAACGAATCAATGCATAAAAATGAACTTCAAAAAACGAATTCCACAATTTACATAAAAAAAAAAAAGTCAGAAAAAATCAACAAAGTAAATATAAACAGCAACACATCCATACAAAAGATCAAATCCACTAAAAAAACATCTAGAAATTCACGATCACAAACCGCAATCGATGATCTTCCACATCTTCCATCACTATCATCATCATCGTCGCAAATAAACAACACGAAAACGAAATCGCAACAAATAAAATTACAATTACAGGAAACTGGAAATTGAATTAAAAAGAGGCATCGAAAATCACCTTTTAGCCATGAGAGGATTCTTGGCTTTGTCCTTTGCTTGCAACAAAAGAATAAATTGAAACCCTAGAGAGCTTGTAATTTGATTGATTTAACGAGAATCTAAAGAGAGCGAGGGAGGGAGAGACGCAGCGAAAATAAAGGAGGCACGTGAAATTCAATTTTATGTAAGAAAACACGAAGAGGAGGTAGGGTTTTTGGCGGTCTATATCTTGTTTTGGACTTGAAATTACATCAATACCCCTACCCCCGAATTTAGTGCAATTTTGCACAATTTTGTGGACTTATTTAAATCATAAATCTATTAAATTGTGATTGTTATTCAATTTAAAATCATTCAAATTTTGTATTTTTTAAGGAAATATAATAAATTCATTATTCAATAATCACACATGTTTCATGTTGATGTTCAATAGCATGAATCACATATTATTTGCGAGAATAAATAGTTGGTTAAATTTTCAAAAAAAATCCCTATTCATGAATTAATAGATATTATTAAAAATAAAATAATTGGTTAAATATATGATTATAATTATTATTATATAACCTTGGCTTTCGCTATAAACCGATGTTAACATCAATATTACTTAATTAGTTATTAAAAGTAAATATTTTATTTATTTATTTTTATTTTATAAAACTTTGATTTTTACGTGCCTTTCATTAAAATTTAATGTCTAATTTTCACTTAAACAATTATATAATTATTGTATTATAACTAGATTCATACAACCTTAAAAGTTAATTTATTTACATGAAAAATAAATAAATTTTATATACACTAATATAAATTTAATGTTTTACCATATACAAAATGTCCTAACACAAGGACAATCGTTAACGATACAAGATATTATGGATCCATAACCAAAAAAAAGAAAATAAAAAGCCAAACAAACTCCCGTAATCGATTTTTGTTTTGATAAGTTTTACGTCTTTTTTTTTTTGAAGTTTAAAAATTTCGTGTATTAAAATCACATAATGTGGAATGATTATTTGATCACAACAAATCATTGGTCCATGTATCGAAGATTTTCTCCAAAATTTTCCTCATAAATTAATAATCTAATAAAGTTTTTAATGCAAGTAAAAATATATAAAAGAGTTTTTGATGGTATTAAAAAAAAAAAAAAAAAAAGGGGGTTTTCCATGGTATGATGACATGGCGGGTTTCTATTGGCCGAACAACTTTTTCCCTCCAAAACATTGGATAAGGAAAATCTTCCTTTCATATCACCAGTTCACCAATAAATAAATCGCAAAAATAAAAAACCAAATCCACTTAGCCAAATCCAATGGCCACCATATTCTCGCCGTCACCAATCCTCTCCTCCTCCACAACCACCACCACCACCACCACCAAAACCTCACAAAAACAACCACACCCACCACTCTTTCCCGCCACCAAGCCTCCATCTCTCACCGCCCTCATAACAACCACCTTAGCAGCCACCACCCTCCTGACTTCATCTCCTCCTTCCTCCTTGGCGGCGGACACCTACAACATCTACTACGGCACCGCCGCCAGCGCCGCGAACTACGGTGGGTACGGTGGAAACTCCGACAAGAAAGCCTCCGCCGAGTACGTCTACGACGTCCCTGACGGGTGGAAAGAGCGGTTGGTCTCGAAGGTCGAGAAGGGAACTAACGGGACCGATAGCGAGTTCTACAACCCGAAGAAGAGGACCGAGAAGGAGTACTTGACTTTTCTATCTGGGTTCCGGCAACTGGCACCAAAAGATGTGATTTTGAACAACCTGGCCCTGAGTGACGTGGATTTACAGGACCTGATAGCGAGCGCTGACAATGTGGCGTCTGAAGAAAAGAAGGACGACAAGGGACAGCTTTATTATGAGTACGAGATTGATGGTGTCGGGGCACATAGTTTGATTACTGTTACTTGCGCTAATAACAAGCTTTACGCGCATTTCGTTAACGCGCCGGCGCCGGAGTGGACTCGCGATGAAGAGATGTTGAGGCATGTTCATGAGTCTTTTAAGACAGTTGGGTCGTTTTAATTAGTAGAGCACATGCACCCGATTCACTGAATAGAGTGCGATTTTCTCTTTAGTGAGAGAGTGATATATATAATTATCTTTCTATATTGAGTGTATTTTGTTTTGATCTTCAATTGTACATTTGAAGGGAGATTTTGATGTAACTCAATGTACATTTGTCACTCATTTGAGTCGTGTTTTGAAGCTTTACAATATTTTGGTTGAGTTGGGGTACTATAATTCAGTTAAATTGATGAAATTTGATTGTTGATTGTTGTGATGATAAGAAAGCTAAAGAGATTGCAAAGTGTTTGATAGAAAAACAAACGTGTTTGATGAAAGTACTAAGAGAAAAACAGAGGGTAAACCTATGAACTTTACTGTTGTGATAGCTTGCTTGATTGGGAAGCTCATATAGATCTTCAATTCTTGAAGCTCTGTTACTTTTATGATTTTTTTTTTTTTCATGGTTTTAATCTAAAACTTTACAAATGAAGAGCAAAGGATCATGACTAGATAATGAATGCTCAAGTGGGGACTGAAGACAAGTGCTTCGCATGATTTCGGGTAATGGGTTTGTACATTTGAGAATTCTTTTTAAAAAAAAAACCATTGAAGATAAAGGACATCGATCCACATTGAACTTGTTGATATCTAGCCGCCAAATCTATAATTTTTGAAATTAAATCCTGGAGGTTTCTCTTTCATTTGCATTATATAGTAGAGCTTTCGTTAATTTGGCATGCTTACTTCAATCCTGCTTGAGTAACTCATCTCTCTTAGAGCCATTATTGCAAGCTCTGTCAAAAATATGGCCAACTCAACTCTATGAAGATTTCTGTTCTAATCGGAAGCACGTGGCTATCAATGGCGTAAAAGTGTAAAACTATGCATAAAAGAATTGACAGCCGTTCCATTTTACTTGAATTAGTGTATGATTTGTCTAAGTTGAAGAGAAATCCTGACAGATGCCGCAGTAACTAAACTTCCACCGGGAGGGACCGGATCCTGAACATCACTTTAAATCAACAGCATTTCCCTGAATACCACTAAGATGGTGTGGACGATTCTCTGCTTCCTTAGAAAACATATTAAACTTTAGATGCAAGGAAAATGTGCCTCTAATACATAACTCGCTAAAGATACAACAACTGGGAATCAAGCCGCAACCTGATCATCAAATTAACTTGTGCAATATACACCGAGTTTAACAATTTTCTTTTCTGTCAACTTGTATTATTTCTGTAGTTACAGTTTAAATGCAGCAGCCAAGCCAGTCTATCAGAATCGTCGGTGTTGGTGAAGGCAAAATAAAACATTTTTCAGTTAGCACCGATACACATCAAAATTTGCAGGTAAAAATCCGAGCAAGTAGTGCAGATGAAACAAGATTTTCCGATCAAAATGTGCAACACAGGCAGGCATTCAGATAATGAAAATGCAAGAATTCAACAGAAGGGTGTCTGTATCATAAATCTATGTAAATTACAAATAAAATTTTCATTTATATTTCAACATCTAATGGCACCATAGAGAGCAAATCTACTGAGAATTCACAACACTTAGTACAGAGTGAATCCATCATCATAGCAAACATGCCTGCCACGTCGACACGGCGGCGCATTCTCGTCATACTCAGAGCAGCAACCCCATCTCTTCTTCCAATTAGCTCTTCCAGCATTCGGCCTCTCACCCTTCTCATTCCACTTGTACACTATCACTCCAGAACCGTCGCTCCACTCTCCATCGATCCCCTGGTGCGGCGGCGCCAGCGAAAACAATCCTTTCTCTCCTGCATATTATTTTTATATCAATCCAACTTTTCAAAAGAATTGAGAAAAAAAAAAAAATTAAAGTGATGAAATATATATACCAGTGGTGTGGCCATGGAAGGAGCAAGCAATCGGAGAATTTTCCTTGTCAAGATAGAGAGTGTTGCATCTCAAGCATCGCTTCTTCTTTGTTTGGATTTGAGTCGATTTGATTTTCAAAGAATTTGATTGTTTGCAGAGAAGAAGATTGTGGAAGGAATTATTACAAGCCAAAGCCATAAGGTTTTTTTTTTTTTTTTTTTTTTTTCCTTCTGGTCGATACATACGGTGGCAAGGCTCTAGAGTTGTGATTTTGGAAACTTCCCAAAATGACCTTTGACGTTTCGAAACAAGTAAGGGTAAATTGGTAAATTGGTAAAATGGGGCCTCAAGTTAAATTAATGATAAAGAATAATCAGATGTTATTTTGATTTTCTTTTACTTCACATCTCTCATTGCTCTATCTCTCTCTTTCTCCTCGCCGGCGGTGTCGTCAGCGGCACCGATATTCTCACCGACGGTCTCCTCAGCGGCACCGATCTCCTCACCGAAAGTCTCCACAGCAGCGTCGATCTTCTCAGCGGTGCCAATCTCCTCGATTTTGTTTTTTGACAGTGAAGTTTGGGTTTAAGATTTGGAGATTGAGCTTGGGTTTCAAATCCAGAGGTCAGGTACTGTAGTCCGTACGTACAACAATGGAGTCACTTTTTTTTTTAATCTTCAATTTAATCATGTTATCACAAGTTACTGCAATTCGTTAGTTAAGTTGTTTTTTTTTTTTTTTTTGTTCTTATTTTGTTGTAATGTATGATTCTGTATGGTTAGTTTTCTTTTTCTATGCATTGAGCTCAATCATTTATTTGTTTTGCTTTTCTGGTTTTCACTTGTGCTTATTCATGACCAAACTCGGTTTGATACGATGATGATATGCTCTGTTTTCTAATCTGGTTGGAAATATTAAGTGGGTGATTAAAGAAGGAAAGCAAGATAAATTTAGAATTGCTTTCAAAAAAAAAAAAAAAGATAAATGAAAACCGAACATATGTTTTCATTTTCTTTTAGATTTTATTAGCAGTCAAGTAAAATTTATACTTTAATAGGATTTCGTGGCAAATAGTGATTTAAGATAGCGAAATTTCGAGAATTGTGTGACTCTAAAATTTTCATGTTTTTGTGTTCGTAGGAGAGTTTTGATTATGGAGTTATTTTGATCACCTGTGAGACTATCATGAGGTGAAGATGAGAAGACAATGTAGGATTTGGTGGCCAAAACAGCTCTCGTTGACTGAACCATCTTCGTGTTCTTTCTTGTTTGGGTGGTTTGTCTCCTGTGCACCGAATTCTTTTGACCTCGTGGTAGCATTTGCATGTGATGAAGCTGCACTTTGTCGTTGTCAATCGAGTCTTAAGGTATAAACTTTGGAATAGTAATTATAAAGAGAGTTTTCGAAAGGCAGAACACTCTAATTGAATTTATTTTATTCATTAATTTATTGCCTTATTTGAGGTTTTGAACTGATGTCATGGGTTACACCACCTGGTTTTCGTGGGTATCGGTCTACTGGGGTGGGTAAATAATCTGTAACGTTAATTCGGTTTTATTCTCATGCATGCTACAGGCTTTTATGAAGAGTATATTCTAGCATTTATCTTACAGGGTACATTATTTCTTGTCATCAGGGGATCCTCTCTGAGACAAATGGAAGTATGTCTGCATATTTACAGGACAAATCGATGTTTTCTTTACTGGGTCAGTGTGCTGCATATCCCAGCGGTAATGATCAGCTGTTGAAAATTAAAACAGAAGATGATGACCAAAGGAAGTCCTGCAATCATGGAACTGCTTGTGCATGGAACATGCAGGATATGTCTAGAGAGAGAAATGAACAATGGAGCTGTGGGTGCTACAAAGTCAATGGCTCACTAGAAAAGCATAGGCGAACTGCAGCTGAAAGCAACCACTGGATCCAGATGATATGTGATTCTCATAGAATTTATGGTAGAAATATTAATTGGATCCCTAAATTGCACCACATTCACTGGAACGGGAAAATAGTGTCTCAATGTGATGTCCACGTATGTAAGTCATGATTACTTCACTGCATGATTCTATTTTAAGTTGCATTTTTCGTTGGTGGTCAGTCCCCTCATTTTTGTTTGAACAATTTAGGTAGTAATTTATGACGCTCCAAGATATGGTACACACCATTTTTCCGTAAGATCTTGGAATTCTTCTAAACAAGTGAGGCCTCTTCTCAAGAAACCCAAGTGGGTCACTGAACTTCAACAGAAGCAACCTCTCAATGACTTGGTAAAATAATTTGCAAGATTTCTTTTTTTATTCAGATTTACCACATTCTTGTTCTTTTATTCTGAAATTTGCTTCTTTTTTTCCGAATCCAGGATGCAGTCATTCTAGCAACGAACAGTGCCACTGCTTCTAAAATAATCTTTGAGAGACGTCTAGACTCCAAGAGATTTTGTTCTAAGTTTTCTCTTATTTGCATGTATTCTTCTAGACTTTGGTGTTTAGACTACCATGTTTTCATCTGCACTTTCTAATGGCCTGTGTTGTGGTTTTAGGTTTATCGCCCTGGTGTGCCAATTATTGGCTGTGACCATGGCATCATTGTCAACTGTGTTATATATTTTGCTTCAGTTTCTCCATTGCCTTTTGAGTTTCGGATCAAAAGGATGGATGTACACCATATTGGCGAGGGTATTCAAAACTGCATGGATAAATATCCAAATCCGCTGTTGTCAAATCTTGTATTGGCCAGTCTTTCTTCAGAACAACAATTTCAGGTGACAAGCAGGTCTTTGTATTAGGGAGTGTTTTTTTTTTTTTTTTTTGGCAAGGGTTTCATTTAATTTCAACGTTTTCTCATCTACAATAGGAGTTCGGATTTCTTACACAGACAAATTCTTTTTTTGAATTTTTTGTTCTAGGTTGTTTAGCGAATAGGGAATTAACACCATTTCATTTTTTCCACTGGCTTTGTACTATATTCTACTTAAATCTGTTGAAGAGCTTCAGTTAAATTGTCAGATTATTTGGCCCAACCTGAATTGATTCGAGGTCATGATCTTAAGCTCATTACGTTTGATCTTTTTCTGTCTTCAATTTTCAGAACAAGATACTATTATCTCATTCCTCATCAATCTGATTTTTTTTTTTTTTATCTGTAAGGTCTCAGTCATGTGTGGAATATGCGGAGAAAGCTGCATTACATAAGCATTCCATGTGGTCAAGCTTAGTTGTTGATATTCTTTTGGGAAACTTGATTGGTTCAACACTGTTAGTTCATTCTGAATCGGTTTGCTTATGTGTTATGAACTTTGCCAATGACAGTACAAACGAGTTGCGTTCAGGTTGTGTATGGTTGATGGGAGTGCCGGCAGGTTTCAAGTTGAATACGGAATTGGCAGAAGTTCTTGGCATGATTTCCCTTAATGCTATCCAGATATGGTCTACCCTCTGGATCATTGTAGGTTCCCTCTCTATTTATTTGGTGAAGGGACTTGCTATATTTGGAATACTTTTTGGGATAACCGTGCCTGCTGCCTTGGTTATAGACATGATTGCGATAGTGACGCTACATATTTCGACTCTTCATTGGATGATCTCACTCGTGTATTCACAGCAAATACAGGCATTAGCAGCGTTGTGGCGTCTTTTCAGGTAGAAGTTCACCAAACCATGTTACTGATTAATTATTATTTTTCAAGATTCTGATTTTTGCTTGCCGATAGAACTTTTGTTAGTGCCAAATCCTATAAATAAATAAAACAAAAGAAACTTGTGATAGTGCCAAATACTTTTATCAAATTTATCGAAGTTGTGAGATATCGAATTGCATTGTTGTTGTTGTTTTTTTTCCCCAAGTTATTCATAGAGTTGCTGAATTATTGGCAGGGGTCGTAAGTGGAATCCTCTTCGACAAAGATTAGATAGCTATGATTACACTGTGAAGCAGCATATTGTTGGATCTCTTGTGTTTACACCACTTCTACTTCTGTTGCCGACAACTTCTGTTTTCTACATTTTCTTCACCATGAACAACTTATCCATCATCCTCATTTGTATACTGATTGAAGTCACTATATCAGTTATCCATGCCACACCATATATCGATATTCTCCTTTGGTTGGTTAGGCGAAGAAGATTTCCATCCGGGATTTGGTTTGAAATTAATTCTTGTCACAGTAAAAGCATTCATTCTCCAAATGGTGTCTGTCTTGAGAAAATCAGTTCAAAGAATTCACTACAAGAAGACAATCCAAGTGGAAGGTCTAACGTTCTTGTCTCGATTCTGCACAGCAACTTTCTGAGTATAGGTGAGGCCTTGAGCAAATAATCTATGAAACTTTCCTCTCTTTTTTTTTATGTATTTCTTTGTGATTTTGTGCTAATTGTGGAAGATGTCATTCAGGAGAAATAGTCTTGCCTCACTATAGAAAGGTTTTTTCCGGGGTTTCTCGATCATTTGTTGGTAGATCAGCTTATGGAATTCTTACTGGTAAAAGGTGGGTTCTTCCCCAATGCTTCTATATCCGTTTAATTGCTCCCTTTTCATGTTTGTTTATTTGTACATGTTTTTTTGCTCATGCATGATTAGAGATTTTTAAAAAAACTTAATTTCTTGCTCTTTCTCTACCCTTTTTTCAGGATTGCATCTACATTGGGGACCAAGCTTCCTTCGACAATGCCATGGATGTCCATTCCGTACAAAGACTACTGGTGCCTTTGCTGGAAATCGATCCTTGCATGCATGCCGGAATGTAGCTGTCATGAATGCGAATATGTAATTCATTGATTGACCTAATTTTCGGGTTTCTCCTATCGTTATAATCACACCCCTATAGCTTCTTGTTGATGATATTGAGAAGTTCTGGCCATTCATTATTAATCGGTCTCGAATTTTATTGTTTTTTATTGGGGTTTTTATGCACAATTTATTAATCAATTGCAATTTCTGAAAATATTATTTCTTGCTAATTGTTTACTTTGAAAAGATGTAGAAGCACTTTAATGCTTATATTCTTATGTTTATTTAAATTCATGGAAACACAATTTAAGAAGTACTTGTGGTGAGAAGTGCTTATAAAAGTGTTTTTTTTTTTTTTTTCAGAAATGTTTACAAAAACACTCATGGATTCACCATTTTTATTTGTTACTAATGGTCGACATTTAAACTCGTGAGGTGTCGTTTTAATTCGATTGATATGTAGCAAGTGAGATAGTGTTATATAATTAATGTTGATTAATAAAAGAAATGATACTTTCAACTAAAAGAAGTTCCAGTGGGTAAAGACCAGCATACCAAATACAGTACATGTCAAATAAAATTAACATGTGTATAGGAGTTGAAATAATGTCTAATATTTTAATTGAATAATTTTTCAAAAAAAATAAAAATTAATTGAATAAAAATTTTGAAAAAAGAAAAGAAAAAAGTTTTTAATTAGATTATACATATCTAAGAATTCTGGATGCTATATTAAAAAAAGTATTATTTCAAAATAAAATAAAAAATAGAAAATAATTATTTTAGTTGTCTTTTTCGTTGACATTTTGTCTAAAATATTTTTCAGATATTTAAATTAAATTAAAATTTATAAACTATTTTTAAATCATAATTTATTTTTACTTTTTTGATAATATCTATTAATCCGGGACTATGTATTTTTTTAAAGCTTTCGTCATTGATAAGATTCGAGCTGCTAATATGAGAGTCATTTGCCCAAACTCATCCATCTACCACATTAAATCATAAGTCATAACCTTGTAACCTGTAAATATCACATTAACAAACCAATTGTTTTCATTCTCAATCCTTTTTTTTTTCCTCTAATTAATTTGATATATATTTGGGATTTTAGACTTTCAAGTTGCATCTCTCATTTATATACAATACGCTCTCTGTCTAATTAATCTAAAAAACACATCCTTTACATTAATTATACATATTTCATTAATTCAAATCACTTCTATATATAAATTTCGTAGATTTCCCAGCTATCCAGTCAAAAAAAAAAGTGCATAAGATAGATAACAAATTAGTTCTTAAAAAGTTAAATATAAACTTTCAAAAAAAAGAAGAGGTTAAATATAAAACTAATTAAACATCTTGAAGAGATCTCACTTCTTAGAAGTTAATTAATTAAAAACCAATATTTTTGCAGTCATTCTAATTATCATCATCATCATGTTCAATTTCAGAAGCTGCTTCTTCTTCTTCCTCTTCTTCCAAGCAACAACAATGACGACGATCATCACCACCACCGCCACCACCACCCACCAGAGGTGCATGGCCATATCCAAAGGCTTTGATGTGATCTTTTAGGGACCTTTTGTGTTTGAAATCAGACCCACAAATGCAATACCAAATCCTGCCACAATTCTTCTCATGTGTTCTCCAATCACCTTTGACTGCAAATGTCTTGCTACATTTTCTACACATGAAGGGCTTGATTCCATGCTTTCTCTTGTAGTGTGTTTGGAGAGTCCTGAAGTCCTTTAATGGCTTCGCTCTCGGATGATCGATGTTGTGTTTGCATCCAACTGCACAGCAATAGCAAGGGAGTCTCAGCATTGCTGTTGGTTGTGTTCCTCGCAATGAGTCTGGACCTTTTCTGTATTGTGATCCATGCCCCCACATGTGCATCTGTCATGTTTTTCGAAAGCAGCAGCGGTACGAGTTTAGGTTTTTGAGTTTAACAGTTACGCTACTTAATGTGATATCAAGATCATTGCTATATGTTATGTGAATTTGTTTAATACAAGGAGAGATGAGCTAGAGAGATATGTGCATGCAATGAACACAGATTATAAGGAAAAGATTGAGAGAACAAACAATTAAAAAGTTGTAACTTGATGTGCAAGGACCCTAATTAAATTGATAAAATAACCCTTATAAAGACCGAAACTTTTATTTTCTTTTGATATATCATCTGCAATTATGGTGACTCTCGAAATATTGTTAATCTGAATGAACACTCTTTATCTCTAAACCACATTAATTTCACGGCGGTTAAAGATAGTAATTTGACATCCAAATATATATGTATAATAATCTTGAAAATCAGTGAACAAATGAAGAAGAGTACAACTTCTGTCAAGCTGAAAATCCTTTTTTTTTTTTTGGCATATATAGATATCTATGTGTCAATAACATGTACAACTTGTGCTGTTCTACTGTGTCTTATGATGGTCTTATGAGGAAAAAGCTGGCTGGTCATCAAAATGCAAATGAAGAGAAATCATGTTGGAATCTCAAAAAATGAAATGATGTCTTTGCATGCCCTACACTGTTGAGAGCCCTTTTACAGGCTGGGATGTGTCAGATATAGAAAAAAAAATTATGTTTCTTGGAGCAAAAACATCTGAATTCAGAGTTAATATGACTCTTGTGATGAATTTCACTTTGCAATACAAGTAGTACTTAAAATGAAAAACAAGGAACAGCTAGCAAACTGATGAATACATACCTGCAAGTTGTTGTATCTGTTGAAGTTCTTAAAGCAAACAGGACATGGAAACTGAGTAGGGCCAATGAGAATCTGAGAAGGTGAAGGAATCCAGTACTGACCCTTGTTTAATCTATCCAAAGGGTACTCAGAAACCACACTATTCAATCCTCCAAATCTCTTATGATTATCCATAGATGAAGACAGCCTAGAGGAGGAGCCCAAATCAGCAGAGCTAGGGCTATGGAGGCCTATGTGTAGGGCTACAGTTACAGTTTCAGGATCATGATCATCAACTGTAGTACTAGTGCTTGGATAGAACATCAGACTCTCGTGATGGTCTTTGTTCATGATGTTCTTATTGTCTGTTGCTTGATCTTGATCTGTTGAACAGCTGGTGGTACTGGAGGGCAGTTCATGGTCTTCTCCGTGAGCAGCTTGTACTCTTCTATGGCTCAAACAGTTGATCAGAGGAAGAGCTTCTTTGAGTGGAGGAGATGGAGGAGGAGAGGGGTAGTTTTGAAAATATTGGATGAAATTAGAGTTGTTGGTTAACGTGTTGTTGTTGTTGTTTGTGTAAGGATGTGGTGATTGAAGAAGAAGTGTTGGTGAGTTACAGTGAGGATGGAGACTACTACTAGGCTTGAAGTTGAAGAAACCAGTGAAGAGATTTGAGTAGGGATCTGCCATACTGAAATCTGAAGAAGAAAAGAAGAAGTGATAGCTCTTCTCAATTATCTAGAGGCAAATCTTTGGCTAGCTAGTTGTGCTCCCACCGGAGTCTCTCTCTCTATATATAAACAAACATACATGAATCTGAACATGTTTATAGATCCGGATAGAGAGAGAAAGAGAGAGAGGGGACGAAGAAGGAAGGTATAGTTATAAGTAGCGACAATATATTCATCTATACGTTTATCTAATAAAATCTTATCCTATTAACGTGTTACGTTGATATCTAAAAAAACAAAATTTTCATTTATGTTAAGAAGTGTTAATAGAAAGATTAATGGTCATTTAATATTTGAGATTTAAGAGCATAGGTAAGGTGAATTTTGTTAAAGACAAAATAAAGAAGAAAAGGTTGAGAGGTAAAATAAAAAGAGTGTGGAAAGTACGTCAAGATTAAAGAAATTACCCTCCTGCTGCAAACAAAGAAAAAAGATAGGAAATTGAATAGAGAGAGTTGATATAATTAATAATAATAATAAAGGAAAGAAAGTAAAATACCTAAGAGAAAGTCAGAGATATTGGCCGGACTTGCATGCAGGTTGTCTCCCAAGAGATTTAATTTGTTGTTTGTTGCACCCACACATTAAGAGAGAGAGAAAGAGACATTCTTTTGTATTATATTATATATTTTTGTTAGTTAATTAGTTTAAGATTTGCTGTTTGAAGTAATCATAAACAATTGGTAGTTTTGAAATATCTAACCTAATTAATTAAGTCCAATCCAATCTCCAGCATTTGCTTTGGCGGGCGTGTTCAATGTTCCATTTTTCATGCACATTCTTCTGCGCACACTGCCTCTAGCAGTAGTCAACAAATACCATTGTAAAATAAATATAACTCGAACTCACGATCTTCTTCGTTAATGCGAGTGTTAATCGAAGGAGAGCTGCTACATACACTCTCTCAACTCATCCTCTCTTCTTATGTTGACGTTTGACACATATCAACTTTTTACTTTTTATCATTATAAAAAAAAAAAAAAAAAAAGTTAAACTTGTAGTAAAAAAAATCAGAAAGTTCATTTAACAAAAAAAAAATCAAAATGATTTTTAAAAATAATTAGATGAAAGATATTACCAATTATATTTGGTAAAAAGAAAGGGCAATTTGGGAAGAGGTTGGCTGGTCTGAATTGAAACAATAATACATTCATTCTACTCCAATTTTTATGTCAAAAAGCAAAAAATTAACTTGTGTCAACATAAGAAGAGAGAGTGGGTTGAGAGAGTGTATGTTGGCATCCCTCTAATCGAAATCACCAAAATTTCTCAACTTCCATTGTTGGAGAAGTAATGTTGGTGCAAGCTTTTTCACTCTGGGTCTCTTTTTCCCTTCTCATGGTGAAACGATTTTCACATTTATTGTATGATATATCTGTCAATTAGTCAGTCACATTATTTAGTTACAGATTTGCAGTATTGTCATCAATTGACAGCAGAGATTAGATATATATTTAGCTTTTAAAAATTAACCTCATTTCCCATTTCAATTCACTTGGAGTTCGAAAGGTTTAAGCTAATAAATAAAAGTCAAACGTCAGATACACGTATATATGTTAGAACACATAGAAGTTTATTATTTGGGTAACATGTACATGTCGGTAACCACTAAATATAAAAGGTAAAGATAATATATAAGACATTAATTAGTTGATATGATTTAATTAATATGTTAACAAATTAACTAAACAAATCACTTGATGAAGAATTGGAGTTATTTAGACAATAACATATCATCAGATCATTGCCTTGGTCTCTTCATTAATTTGTCCAAATTATATAACCTGGAGAAGTTTCGAGTAGTACTCGATCACATGAGATGATATATATGGACATATACGTGGAACTAAAATCAATAACGTACGAAAATGATGAGATGCAAGTGGGGTTTCATTTTTATTTAATTCTGGTAATCTGTCGGCATGCATCAACAAAATTAAATAAAAAATAAAATAAATTAAAATAGAAGACTGATAGGGAAATGCAAAACGCTAGTGGGATATTAGAAATCGATGGCAATGAATAGAGCCGGCAAGGACAGTGATATAGACTAAAGCTACTCATCGAAATGGACAGTTACACTGAACGAAGAAAAATCGGTGTCAGGATCCTCTGTTAATCCGAACTCTTAACTTGTTAACATTTTTCAACTATATATGAATGGTTCAAGACTTGTAACAAAATCGATATAGCTAGGAAACATCTTCCTGCAAGCTTATTGATTGTTTCTTGGTAACATATAGTGGAACCTAGAATATATATCCTTCCAAGTCATATATATTTGCATGGCATTTTCACAATGAGAGGGAGGGCCCTCTTGAATATGCAGAAATGAAGCAGTAGTGAGAGAGAAGAAGGAATCATTTTGAAAGTTTGGATAGGCAAAAGAGAATAGAGACAAAGTTAGAGACAATTTGAATTATTGGTGCAAAAGAATATAAACAAAAATAAATAATTATTGGACCCTTATTTTAGTGGTTCTCTTATAAGGGATCCCTTATTTTAATTTCGGTAAGGACCTTGATGAAATCATGTTGATTTCTATGAATTTTGATCTAAATTTTTTTTATGGATGATAAGTTCAATTAAATCTACCTACCAATAAAATTTAAGAATTTTTCAAACACTACAACTATTTATCCCGATTTTATTAATATGAAGGCATCAAAAAATGGACGAAATATAGAAAAATTATTAAAAAAAAAAAAAAAGTAGTTGTGGTGCTTGAAAAATTCTTAAATTTTATTCGTAGGTAGATTTCATTGAATATATCATCCACACAAAAATTCAGATTAAAATTCATAAAAATTGATATGATTTCATTTAAGTTCTTACAGAAATTAAAATAAAAGATTTCTTATGAGAGAACCATTTATATACATTGTTTGACTCTACTTTTTACTGTTCAATATATCTACTTTTCACTGTTCAATATATCTGTTGTAAATATAACATGGACTCCGATCCAAAATGCATAGAACTTTTCATGATCACTTGCCAAAAAGATGTAAGAAAAATATATCAATGTACCTTTCAAAATCTTAAATTTCACTCTGAAAATTTTCATTCATGTCAAAGGGAAAAAGAACAGTACCTACACATATTGATAACAAAGATTTATTTATTTATTTTTATATAGCACATGCGTGTATATATGTAAGGGTGAAGCCATAGATTTAGCTTTTGAGGGGCCAACACAAAAATTAATATTCAACATCACGCGAGACAAATATATTAATATTCAAGATATAAGTTGTTAAAAAAATATGATACCCTTTAAGAATTAAAGACAATGTCACAAAAAAAAAATAGTAATTTTAAGAATTAAAATAGAACTTATCATTTTTTTATATCTCGGAAATCATTTAGAATCAAATATATATATTTTTTATGTAATTAACAAACAATGTAGAATAAAACTCAAAGAATTATTATCAAGATATAATGAATATTGTAGAATAAGAAAGTATGCCTTCAATGTTTACTTGGTTTTTTTCAGTGAAAATATATTAAATAATGATGTATATTAGACAATAATGTATGAAATAACAGAAAATTATTTATTATTATTATTATTATTATTATTATTATTATATTTTGATTGGAAAATAAAATTATGAAAGGAAAAGAGATTGATTTTGTATCTTACAATCATGGGCAATAAAATAAGAAATATATCTATTAATTAATTTATATTATTAAAATAATAGGATAAATCAGGCTAAAAGCATCTTTAATGCTGTGCCAAATTATTGTGTAAATACTAAAATTAAGCACAACGTGCAAAACCATCCTCCAATACAGTGCCAAATGATGTTATAGTATATACCAAATTTAGCATAACAGCCAAAAAATGTATGGAGTTATAGTTTTCAGCCACAAATTTATTTTTTATTGTTTTCGTTACTTTTTACCGTTTTTGGACTGAAATACCCTCAATTTTGAAATTTGAAAAAATTCTGAAATGAAGCTGACATGGTGGGACCCACCCATTAGTAAAACAATTGTTAGGGTGGAACCCACCCATCAGTAAAAGCAAAAGAGAAAAAGTAAAAAAAAGGAAGAGAGAGAGAGAGAGAGAGAGAGAGAGAGAGAGATCCCGACAATCCGCCGTTCGCCGTTCGTCGTTCGTCTCCGAGAGAGAGAGATCATCGTCGTTGCTGGTCGCCGTCGCCGTCTTGTCGCACCTATTCGCCTTCACTACAGACAAAGAAAAAAGAGAGAGAGAGATCGCCGACAGTCTAGATCGCCTAGCCGTTCGCCGTCCGTCGCTGTGTGAGAGAGAGAGAGAGAGAGAGAGAGAGAGAGAGAGATCGCCGTCGGTGGTGCTTGCCGTCGTGTCGCACCTCTTCGCCTTCGCTGCAGACAGAGAAAGGAAGAGGAGAGAAGCTCCGCTCGCCGTCGCCTCGCCCGTCAGCCTCTTTCGCCGTCGACCATCAATTAGTAAAGGTACTAGTTTTTCAGAAATTGACTTGATGACGATGCTAAGCTGTGCCAGATGCTAAGTGACTTTCAAAATTGTAGCTTAAGAACCATGAGAATTTGTAAAAGACAAATGATTGTGGCCGAATATCTTCAATCAGACATTTGTAGTTGCTGCATTCTCAGTTAATCAACAATGTCTACTTTATGAAGTTTTCTTGTTTTTGTTTTAATAAAAATCATTAGAAGTACTAGTTCAACCCAGTAGAAAATATTGCTAGCACAAGTATTAAGTAAATACACATTCAATGTTTTTATATTTTTATTTTATCATTGCCTCCTTGAAGTAAATAGAAGGTGGAGAAGTGGAGTTTGTCTTGATTGTGGGGGTTGTTGTCTTGTTTGTTTGCTGCGGGTTGTGTTTGTTTCTGCTGCTGCGGCTGCCAGCTGCTGTTGTTGTTGCTGCGGGTTGTGTTTGTTGCTGTGGGTTGTTCTGTTTTCTGTCTGTGCTGGTGTGGTGTTGTTATGCTGGTTTTGTGCGCTTGGGTTGGTCTTTGTTTTTCAGGCCTTTTGTTTTTCTGAGTGGTGTTGTGTTTTGTGTGTCTAATGTTAGCGACAGGGGTTCGGTCTGTGCACCCTTATCGCAGGTTTTAGACTTTGTGTGTCTAATGTTGGCATGTAACTTCTTCAGGTCTTGGCATGTAAAAATACTGGAATGTTTTTTTTTTTTTTTTTTAAACTTAGCGGTTTTTATATTTTTCTTTTATCATTGCCTCCTTTTGTGAGGTTTTGGATAATTTTTGTTTCAGAATGCTAGTAGATGGTTGCTGTTCTGTCTTGGAATATTTTCAAATATCATGGCATGTAACTTCAGAATAGACCTGGCACGGTTCCGGTTGGAACCGGCGGAACCGGAACCGGAACCTGAACCGGCGGAGACCGGTTCCGGTTCCGGTTCAAGAGTTTGGTCGAACCTCCGGTTCGAACCGGATTGGAACCGGCGGTTCGACGAATTAAATATTTATTTATTTATTTATTTATTTATTTATTTTGTTGGGCTGCCGTTGGAGCCCAACGGTCGGCTGACGTCAGCCGACCGTTGGGCCCAACGGTCTGCTGACGTCAGCAGGCCGTTGGGGTCCAACGGCTACCCCTTTATTTATTTATTTATTATTTTATTTTTTTTCTTTTCTATAAACCACCCCCCCCTTTCATTTTTCCTCACACCAATTTCTTCTCAATTCTCTCTAATTTCTCTCCAACACTCTCTCAACTCTCAACTCTCAACTCTCAAGTTATAAGTCTCTCAATCTCCAAGTTTCCAAGGTTTTTAATATTTATTTCATTTTTTAATTATTTTATTTGAAATTAATTTTATTTCCAATTTCCAATTTATTTTATTTGCAATTTATTTTATTCCCAATATATTTTATTTTCAATTAATTTTATATCCAATTTATTTTATTTGCAATTTATTTTATTTCCAAATTCCAATATATTTTATTTTCAATTAATTTTATATCCAATTTATTTTATTTGTAATTTATTTTATTTTCAATTAATTTTATTTCCAATTAATTTTATTTGCAATTTATCTTATTTCCAATTTATTTAATTTCCAATTAGTCAATTATTCTTCTAAGTTCTAAGTTTCCAATTCTCTCCCAAATTTATTTTTAAATGGCAAGTGGAAGTGGTGGAAATGGAAAGGGTCACGGCTGTGACGGTCCTAGGCATTCGATTTCAATGAAAGGTAAGGGTACTATGATCAATAATCTCGATCATAACAACCCCATCTATCATGAATATCTGCAACGTCGGACCTATGCTGAAGACCTAGGCCTAAATATTCCTGATCCCCCTCTTACAATTTATGAACCCGATCCCAATGAAACCACCCCCAACAATTTGACAAGCCAGTCAGAAAATATGTCTGATATTGATACACCTCCGGATTTTGGTTTTGATACACCGGAAGTGGATCTAGAAAGGGAGGAAGATCTGATACAGAAGCAGAACAAATCTGATCTCTTCGTTAAACATATGAAGAAAATTAGGAATGAAGATGGAAGCTTTACAGCAGCTTGCAATTACTGCAACATAGTATATAAATGGAGCAAATCCGGAGGATATGGCACTTGTTGGAAGCATATTGAAGTCAAACATCCAGACGCAGTGGTCAGAATGAGGTCACAAACACAAATTCCCAGGTACGCTACTCCTAACCAACAATTATTTCGTTATAATGATGAACAAAATAGAGAAGAATTAGCTAGGATGGTAGCAGTAGAACATTTATCATTCAGTTTTGGTGAGAGGGTTGGCTTTATTAACTATTGTCGACGAGCATTAAACCCTGCTGCATGCCGTGTCCCTAGATCCACGCCCACACAAATACTTGAAAAGATTTATGTGAGAGACAAAAAAAAAGTTAGAAAAATATTTTGAAAAATATAATGGTCGTGTTACCGTATGTGCCGACATATGGACTGACCATTGGCAATCGCATTCATACTTGGGTGTCACTTGCCATTTTATGGATAATGCATGGACAATCCAAAAAAGAATTCTTGCTTTTAGAGTTTTTGATGATTCACACAATGCTCAAAATATTTTTAGACAGCTTAGAATTATTTTTTCAGAGTATAATATTGAAAATAAAATTTTTGCAATTGGTTTTGATAATGCTTCTGCCAATACCGCTGCTATTCCACTTTTAATTGATTTATGCAAACCCTTTCTTGGTGGTACATTTTTTCATCAAAGATGTGCATGCCATGTTTTAAATATATGTGTTCAAAAAGGATTAGAAACTCTTCAATGTTTTATTGAACCTATTAAAAAAGCCCTAATGTTTTTATGGAGAAATCCTTCTACAATGAAAGCATGGGCAAGATATTGTAAACAAAATGGTAGACGTGCCATTAAATTTGCTCGTGATGTTCCAACACGTTGGAATTCTACTTATAAATTGCTTGCTCAAAGTTATGAGTATAGGGATTTATTAGTTTCTTTTATTCAATTTCATGTTCCTAACATTCAACTTTTTGAATCTCATTGGGATGCTTGTTACAATGTTTTCAATTTGTTAAGAGTTTTTTATAATGCTACACAAAATTTTTCTAAAATTTATTTTCCTACAACACATTTATTTGTTATTGAGAGTATTAATATTGATGGTGCATTTTTTTATTGTGAATCTGACCAAGCAATAAAGGAAGCCGTTAGTTCTATGAAGCAAAAATGGTTAAATTATTATACGGAATTTCCAAATATTTATTTGATTGGTATGGTTTTTGATCCACGACACAAATTACAATCTTTGTTTTATTATCTAGATGGTTATTATGGCAAAGAAGGTTTAAATATTGAATATGATATTGAAGCATGTTGTGGTAGAGTTAAGAAATTATTGTATGATTTATATGATGAATATGTTATATTTTATGGATCCGGTACTCCGAACGTAGATGTTGCACGAACAAAAACTGCATCTCAGCCTCCATCCTCCTCCTCTGGATTTATGAATTTAGGGTATAGTATGTTCTAAAAAAAAAAAAAAAAAACCAAGATGTTCTTCATCAAGCTCCGATTCGCATGCCGAGCTTGAATCTTATCTAGCTTCTTCTTGTGATTTTCCTGAAGAATTTGACCTCTTAAAATATTGGAATGATGCTACGAAGTACTATCCAATTTTGGCTATGATAGCCAAAAATATTTTTTCAACACCGGTTTCTACTGTGGCGGTGGAACAAGAGTTCAGCGCCGGGGGCAATATTTTGGATGAAAAACATTGGTGCTTGACTCTAAAAGCACTAAAGATACAGGTTTGTGTTGACGACTGGACGAAAGCGGAATACAGACAACAAGAAATCCAACAAGAACCGACATATGATTTCTTTAAAAGCGACGAACCCGAAGCGGGCGAAGGCTCTGGAGTAAGCTAAGCACCGGAACCGTAAATCTGTAAATCTGTAATAAAAGGTATGAGAACTACGTGACCTTTGATTCCTCTAAACCCCCCTAAGAGGATACGTAGGCAACTTAATTGTGGTAAAAATTAAGTGCAAGGCTAATAACTTTACATTTTTTTTAGTTTTATTTTATTTTAATTTAATTTTGTAATTTGTCATTTATTTATTTTATGTTATTTTTGAAATTCGGGTGACTCAATTTCCAAATACCCAATGAAATGTAAATTGTAATTTTGTTTACTTTTATTTTAATTTAATTTTGTAATTTGTCATTTGTTTATTTTATTTTCGGTTGGATACTCGGATGACGATGATCTAACTTCCAACATCCAATGAACTTATGAACCCAATGAATTTTATTTTGTAATTTGTCATTTATATATTTTATTTTATTCAATTACAATCTACAACTTATAAGTTACAAGTTAGAACTTAGAATTTTTTATTTTTTTTTGTTAAAAATATATATATAAAAAAAAAAAAAAAATCCGGTTCCGGTTCCGGTTCCACTAAACCTTGGAACCAGAACCGAAACCGGACCAGAACCGTGCCACCACTACTTCAGAATAGCCTGGCATGTAACTTCTTCAAGTCTTGGCATGTAAAAATACTGGAATGTTTTTTTTTTTTTTTTTAAACTTAGTGGTTTTTATATTTTTCTTTTATCATTGCCTCCTTTTGTGAGGTTTTGGATAATTTTTGTTTTAGAATGCTAGTAGATGGTTGCTGTTCTGTCTTGAAATATTTTCAAATATCATGGCATGTAACTTCAGAATAGCCTGACATGTAACTTCTTCTGGTCTTGGCATGTAAAAATACTGGAATGTTTTTTTTTCATTGGAGTCTTTCAAATAGATAAATCATTCCTAACTTGTTAGCAGACCTGGCATGTAACAATACTAAAATTTGATCATTTAAGTGAGTGTCTTTCAACTACGGAAACAAGAATATCCTGGCATGTAACTTCAAAAAACACTGGCATGTAACCTCAAAATACACGGGCATGTAACTTGTTAAGGTCTTGGCATGTAAAAATACTGGAATTTGATCTGAAAAATACATGAATTCATTACTGTTATGTAACTTCAAAATGTCTGTAGTATCAAATATAGTATTTCACCAATACATTTAAGAATTAAAACATCATTGCTAATAACTAAGTTGTACCACCAACTTCCGGTGTCAATGGACATTTTTGTGAATTGTGGCCTTCTTCTCCACATTTCCTGCACCTGTATGGTCTACGTGGTCGCTTCGATGTTGCAGTTGTTGCAGATGTTGCTGACGTTGCTGATGGTACAGGAATCTGACATGGCTGTGCATTCCGACAATTTTGTCGGTTGTGACCGGATTTACCACAAATCGTGCAATGTCTTGTCTTACCATTTCTATGTTTCCCGGCAGATTTGTATCTCTTCTTTTTTGGCCTTCCAGCTTGCGCACGAAAAGGAGGCGGATAAACAACCATTGATCTCACACCTTCAGGAATAGTCCATTCACTAGGATGACCGACAGGGAAGATGTTCCCGGAATATGCTTCAACCCAACTAGTAGTTTTGTAGCAATCCCCACAAAAGTCTCCAAAAGGCTTCTTCGCGAACCTACGAAATTAAAGTGTATGAGTAATTAAATGAATCACAATTGGTAAGAAGGTAAGATACAATGGAACAAGAGGATAATAACCTTATTGCGGCTAATGCGTGGCGATATGTAATAAAAGAATAACTGATGACATGTAACATAACTTATAAAATAAACTTGCATGTAAAGTCTACATCTAAAGTCTACAACAACTGGCATGTAACTTTAAAACAAACGGGCATGTAAATTTAAAACACAAACGGGCATGTAACTTCGGTACAGAAAATTACAAAATCTGGGTTTCACTAAATATGGAAAATACTCTTTTTTTTTTTTTTCATATCAAACATTATGATATTTGTAAAAAACAACTGGGAAAGGGATACAAACCTTTTCGAAGGTCGTTCGGCTCCGGATCTATCTCGGTTTCGATGGAAGAAACGGAATGGGGTGGAAGAGACGAGTTGGAGATCGAGTAAATGAAGAGAATGGCGTGGAAGAGAGGACTTCACCGGAAAAGAGAGAGGAGTTCGCCGGAAAAGAGAGAAGAGTGAGAGATAAAGAGAGAGAGAGAGAGAGAGAGAGAGAGAGAGAGAGAGAGAGAGAGGAGTGAGATTCTGATTTTGAGATACATAGGGGGGAATTTTTGGGAGGGAAAATGTTTGCCAAGTAAAACAAAAGTGTGGGCAATTTTGGCAATTCAAGGCTAAAGATGATGAAAACAATAAAAAATAAATTTTTGGCTGAAAACAATCACTCCATAAATTTTTTGGTTGTTTCTTGCAATTTCCTCATATATATATATATATACAGTCTTTCTATTATCAGTTCGAACTGATAAAAGTTATATCAGTTCCTTGTATGTGGACCACTGGATTTAAATACTTTGACTGACAGGTGCATACAGCCAAGTCAAAGTATTTAAATTCAGTGGCCTACATGCAAGGAACTGACATAACTTTTGTCAGTTCGAACTGATAATAGAATTTCTGTATATATATATATATATATTAAATGAAATAATAAATGTATTAATGGAACTTTGCATCGGAGAATTAAAAGAAATAATAAATGAATTAATGGTAAGTACTTACTTTTATAATTTTAATTAATAAAATAATAAAAATAGTATTTTAAATAGAATTATGCATTGGAGTACAATGCTAAATTGATGTGCCAAATATATCATTTTACTCATTTTTGTGCCAAATTTGACATTGGAGATGGTCTAATATTATCATCTACATATTATAATTTTCTATTATTCAAACTTGGTGCATTTTCAAAATCATTTTCCTCCCTAATTTCGCCATTGCGTGTATGTCAACTTGAATCTGAGATATTATTGGGATAATTTACATCTCTAGATTTGAAACTCATTTTGTGGTTAGAATATTATAAAAATCTACTAGTGGAAACAAGTTTTTAGTTTTGCTCAAAACCATAATAACTACTATATTTATATATATAGTCCTCGACTAATAACACCATTGTGCTTGTGATGAGTTTTAGTTGACCATCAAAACCCACCCACCCATCCACCCACCTCTTGCAATGAACAAAGCAAAACTCCATAGAAGAAATGAAAAACCTAGTTTCTAACAAAAGGAATTGTGGAAACAAATTTTTATTTTATTAATTTCACATCTCCAAAGATAGTATTCATGTTTTCTATATGCAAGTAAACTTGGGTTTGGGACAATTAAATGCATCCACACATTTGAAGATTTCATTCTCGAATTTCTAAGATATTACATTACATTATGTGTGAAAGGTCAATTCCTTCACAATTTACTCATTTGTTTTGGGGTTATGAGCATTTTCAATCTTAATTATTAATTTATAAGAACCTATAAATATGTGTTTAATATTTTTTCTGTATTACAATAATTGATTTTCGGAACCACTTTCCAATAAAATCAAAGTAATTAAATCTCAAATGAGCAAGGATGGTTTCTTTATTTTATAAACTAATTGTTATTTTAATTTTGAAACAATTTTTAATGATATACGAACGTCAGTAAGATTTTTTAAAGTTTAGAAGAGCTAAGATCAAAAAGACGTATACTCAAATCAAACTCATACTACAAGATTACAATTTTTCCCACTCTCATCAATCTATCTAACAATTATCAGGTGTGAAATCTTGACTTTATAATGTGAAAGACATAATCTTGAATTTGTAACTTTATAAAGTTAAATCCCGTACCACGAAACATATGGGATCTCGTACCAAATCAAGTATCCTTCATCAACCCAACTTATCGAGAGAGGTTTACTATTCCCATATAAGTAATATGTTCCGTACATATACATGATAAATTTTCATATGTTATTTATGATCATCCATATTTAAGAGTCTTAAATATGTTTTGACCAAAAGTCCATGCATCCCCGTAATTTAATTTACTAATTTATTTAAGGTTATTCACGAAGAATTAGTTTCCTTTTGAGTTTTGAGTCTTTTGACCATGGACTATGACCTCAACCACTATCTATAATTTATTTAATGTTTCCAAGATTGCACGAGTGTGTGTGTGTTAGGGACTTGAGCTTTTGAGAGATGGAGAGAGTTGTTTGAGTTTTTTTTTTTTAGTCTCCATGTCCAAGACTTGTTTTGATATTTCCCAAACAATTCTGCCTCCCAAATTGCAACCCGCATAAAGACTTGATGAATTCAAATCACTGTTTTTATTATTATTATTATTATTATTATTATTATTTATTTTTCCAAATTGTTTTTTGTTCTTTACCTAAACTAACAAACCGACCCTGGTCAAGAAAGTCTTCATGGCTTCATGCTTCGCTTTCCACGGTTGTAAACATTATGTTAGAGACAACAATGCCCTTCTAGTTTCTGCTTAATTAAAAGCTAAAAAGCATTTCCAGTGATTATATATATATATAGAGCACGATATCGATATCGATATCATAATTGGTTTTATATTCACTTACATTTACTTAATATGGGTGTTGTTTAACACCGTTCAATATTATTTGATTGAGTTTTATATTCGATTACATATACTTAATATGGATATTGTTTATCACCGTTCAATATTACTTGTTAGTAAATGACACTCATTTAGTATAATAATATATGCCGCACCACATGTGATATATATAAAAAAACCATGTAGTATTGCAAACTTTCTCTGGTAGGTCCTTCCTTAACTGTATCTATGGAAAATTCTCTTAATAAGTTCGAAAGTGATTGGGTGAAGTAGGGAATAATGAAGAGAAAATCTTGAATGAAACAATCTCAAAATGTTATTAGTGGCTCATTCAATCAAGATATCCAATGGAGAAACACGTATACCATGTTTTAATTGACGGTCACAATGAGACTGTCCCATATGAAATTTTTCTTTCTTAGAAGACGTGTCAGTACATGTGTGGAGGTGACAGCAGGATCAGTGAGTGACCTGCATGGAGTGCAACAACTCGGAAGAGATAAGTTAAGCCCATATGTGATATATATATAGGTACATACATGATACATATTCATGATTGGAACTCACTGTTCACATACAAAGGTGATGTCATTCTTCATTACCAAGAAATTGTTCGTTTGTTGGCTTCCTCTCTGGATGATAGCGAAATATGCTTCTCTTTGGATCTATTTGGAAACCACCCAATACCATCACTATTTCATCCACTCACTCAACATCTATCATATGTTTCAGCTTCTTTCAAGCTGTTTGTCATGAGTATATCCTGTTTGGTTACTCAGAAAATCTCTTTCTTCAAATATTTTTTATGTTCAAACTGTACTCCCGGTGGTAAAACTATACTCCTATATATACCATATTAGTAATAGTACGAAAAGGTTCAACAGTAGATTTTAACAAACAACATGTTACATGTACATATATCGAAACTTTGAGAGAAGTCGTTGAAGTTAACTCTAATTAAATAGGCTACAGTTAACAAGTGGCACGTGCAGTTTGTTTTTTGTTGATCAATATTGACTGTTCAATTAATGTTACTGATCAACCACAAGTATATATAAATGGTGCACAGCCACACATTCAAATTGGGTGTTAGTATTTGTTAATGTAGGACTATGAACCCATTTAAAACATGTGGCCGTAGAAGGTAGTCATAAAATTGTTATTTCAATTCAAAACCATCTGACAGGAGAAGGATTATATATATATATATATATATGCTTGGTTCTCGATCTGCCATCATAAAGAGCTCAAAAAGTCAGTTCTTGGGTCCTACAATTATTGCATGCCCTGCTGTGAAAAATCAGAAATCTGGGTCCAGTAAAGAGAAAAAAATTGTCACCATATTCAAAACCATATATATGGCACTTTTCTCTAAATTAAATGATCATCAGATCGATTACTTCTAAGTATTGTTTTCTCCTCTTTACACAACTATATATATATACACGTATATATATGTGCATTGCTAACTAGCTAAGCTTGAAACCCAGAAACACGTACAAAAAAGTCAGGTTTAATTAATTATATATGTAAGTATATTATCCCAGGTGTGGACCATCTTTATGAATAAATTAAACACACGTGGATCATATAAAAACTCACACTTTTTATGAAAAACGCTAAACTTAATATTATGTACGTTCGCTCGTAATTATAATCTGCATCATAAAATATGCTCTAGCGAATAATTAACTATACATTACAGGCACCAATAAATAATGTACTCTTTAATTGTATACATGACCTGATAGAATTTATTGTGATGCACTCTAGCAAGTAAGAACTTTCTTCTACCACCATAGAAACATGAAGACATGGAAGAGCTAGCTAGCTAGCAACATTAAATCATGATAAGTATATAAAGATTAAAAAACTCAAAAAGAAGACACGATGATTTTGTGTGAAATTAATTAATAGAGTACTACTGCTATATTAGCTAGACAGCGACTGTAGTACTTTGCCTACAAAGCAGACAGAGCAAGTTATAAGCTAGCTTGAACGGATATTGTGGCAGAAAATTAAAGAGATATCTGATGAATGTATGAACACCCATTATATATTATGCTACTAATTGAGAAAAGATGATAGAGACTGATTTTCCATGCAAGACTGTATATATATGAGTGAGTAAATATATCATGTTATTGTCAACTAAAACCCCATTATAGCATCTTGGCCCCGTGCTTGATTATCAACCCGGAATCCTTGCAAAACTGTCTGATCACACCAAATCGAGAAGTTCTGGGGTGCATCCGATGCACCATGCATTCCCCACCCAGACTTATGTGGCAACATCTGGGTGGGGAATGCATGGTGCATCGGATACACTCATACACCTAAGTTTTTGTCCACCAAATCACCAATATAAATTGAAGTTTACTTGAAGATTTGTCGTTTTGTTTGGAGTGCAAACAAGAGAAAGCGTGAGAACTGAGAAGTGAAAAGAGTACAAATATATAAATTTAAGAGGAGGTCTTCCAGTATTTGCTAGATGTTTTAACGGGTAATGTGAGATAGACGTGCATGTCAACCAAAACTCCACTGTATCATCTTGGCCCCTTGCTTGATTATCAACCCGGAATCCTTGCAAAATTGTCTCACCACTAATAAATATATATCTGTCATATAGCTAGCCAGTAGAATTCATATTGAAGTTTAATTATTTGAATGTACATTTGTCAGTTTGTTTGGAGAGAAATTAAACAAAGTGTGAGAAAGTGAAAAGAGAACATTAAAACCCTAAGAGAATCATGAAACTAGCTTGTTTACTTCTATTAATTTCAATTATGTAGAATTGTACTATAGCTATATATATATAGATTTCTATAACTAGGTCGATATAATCACGATATAGGAGATCAAACACTACAAGCGTGATTCAAGTGGTTACACCCGGCCACAACACAAAGAAGCGAGATTTTTTTATTTTTTATTTTTTAAGTATTGCAACTATTGCAACGATATCTACTCCCATAAATCAGGAGAAAACTCCTCACACATACTTCTAAAATGCATGGCGGGACTTGAACCCCTTACCATTCATTTGGAAGGGAGGTGCACAATCACATGTGCTAAGAGGTGATGTGCAAAGAAGCGAGATTTGTATTACTCTAATAATAAATGTAGAAAGAGACGTGCACGACTATTCAATTAAGAGATATGTAAAATAATTGATACACTAATAATTTTTTTTTATGAGAGAAAAATAATGTGTGTATTTTATGCACAAAACCATACAAGAATTGTGTGTCTCTTTCGTTGAATTTATATTTATTGGCATGTGAATAAATACGATTTTTAAATTATTTTACATAGTATAAATTGAACAGTATTATCACATGTATTTTAGATGAATAAGACTAACAAAACAACATAATTGAACAAGTACTATAATTCCAAATTGAGTATCAAAAGCTGGGGATGTAGCTCAAAAGGTAGAGCCTCGCTTTGCATGCGAGAGGCACGGCCGCACGGGGTTCGATCCCCCGCATCTCCATTTTTATGCTTTTTGTTCTTCTATTTTTAACTCTCTCTCTTTCTGATTTATACATAACTAATTTTGGGCTTTGTGTGTTAAGGCTATGAAACCCACAAGAGAACTAACTGATAGACCAAAATTGGATCAATACAAGCTTCTACTATTAATAGCTGGGCCTGGCCTTTTAAGAAGTACTTTTTCAAAGTACATCACAACTTTTGATTTTTCAAAAAGTGCTTCTTAAAGGTCAATTGATATTAACAAGAAGTGAATATTTCAATCCGACGGTGAGTCCCTAGGGGCGTAGCTCAGCTGCTAGATGGACGAGTTTGAGGTTTGGGCAAATGACTTCTAGATGGACGAGTTTGGAACTTGGGTAAATGACTTCCAAAAATAATGTGTGTATTTTATGCACAAAACCATACAAGAATTGTGTGTCTCTTTCGTTGAATTTATATTTATTGGCATGTGAATAAATACGATTTTTAAATTATTTTACATAGTATAAAGTGAACAGTATTATCACATGTATTTTAGATGAATAAGACTAAACAAAACAACATAATTGAACAAGTACTATAATTCCAAATTGAGTATCAAAAGCTGGGGATGTAGCTCAAACGGTAGAGCCTCGCTTTGCATGCGAGAGGCACGGCCGCACGGGGTTCGATCCCCCTCATCTCCATTTTTATGCTTTTTGTTCTTCTATTTTTAACTCTCTCTCTTTCTGATTTATACATAACTAATTTTGGGCTTTGTGTGTTAAGGCTATGAAACCCACAAGAGAACTAACTGATAGACCAAAATTGGAACAATACAAGCTTCTGCTATTAATAGCTGGGCCTGGCCTTTTAAGAAGTACTTTTTCAAAGTACATCACAACTTTTGATTTTTCAAAAAGTGCTTCTTAAAGGTCAATTGATATTAACAAGAAGTGAATATTTCAATCCGACGGTGAGTCACTAGGGGCGTAGCTCAGCTGCTAGATGGACGAGTTTGAGGTTTGGGCAAATGACTTCTAGATGGACGAGTTTGGAACTTGGGTAAATGACTTCCAAATTAGCGACTTGAATCTTACCCATGGTAAAAAAAAACTTAAAAAAAATACATGATTTATATAGGGAGATAGATAGTGTTTTTTTTTTTTTTTTTTAAATCCGATGTTGATGCACATAATACATTTCTTTGTGGTGTTACATATTGTGGTAGCCAAAAATGGCCCAAAGGCCCAAGGTGATAAAGCCAACCTCGTGATGGGAAAGATCCTACCCAGGTCCGTCGGATTGATCGATCTAGCATATGCATCAGCAACAACCTGACTTGGTCTTTGAAAGACCAAGTCAAACTGACAGTTATTCACAGTGGATAGATAATGGAGGAGAAAATCCCTCCAAATCCCACCAAAACCTCTTCCACAATGGCGGACTCTCAGGAGACGTTGGGACCATATTTTTCACTATAAATAAAGTGGCTCACACATTGAAAAGGTGCTGGATTCTCTCTCAACTAAAGCTTAATAGTGTACTGAAACTCTGCCTCGAAGAACATTCCGGTCACCGGAAATCAACCATTGCCACCTTCACGATATACCGCTCAGCTCAAACGCACATAAGGCTATAATCCGACCCCCACCTTTCCATATTTTTTACATTATATTTCTGTTTTAAGTTCTTTTGCAGGTTCCATGAAGTTCAGTCGACCATACGCAAACGACGATCGACGTCGACCAATCAACTTCCAGCCTAGTTGCTTTGGGCCTGATACAACCCAACCCATTTGACGTACCAAATCGTTCGACCACCTACACATATATTATACACATGTATGGAGCCTGAAATTCAAGTTTGAGAGGATTATTATACCCAACAAAAAAAAAAAAAAAAAAAAATTAAGGGGCCAAAGTATAAAGTAAAAAATTAAGGGGGCCAAAGTTTAATACAACACGATCTAACTGGTATAATAAACAAGTTGGGCGTGTCGTGTTTGTGTTGACCCATATTTAATCGTGTTGTGTTCATATTTAGGGAGTTTGACCTGTTTAATAATCTAGTCGTGTTCGGATCGTGTCAAAAATAATCGTATCAAGTTCGGGTTGACCACTTGACCCAAACATGTCCCGCCAACCGTTTTGCCATCCCTGTCTTGAGTGAGGATAATAAAGAAGTTGGGCTCATTCAGAAATTTAAAGGGGGCCAAATAGTGTATCTCTATCGATGGATTGTCGGGTCGGGTTCGAGCTTAAACCCTAACCTGAAACTAAAACCTTCAAAATCAAATTGGCCAAAATTTTGCATTTTGTGAGGGGAAATGTCTTTCAGTCTCAGATATGCACGCCTCAGACAATTTTCTAGGTTTCTGCCACACATTTCCTCAGGTGCTGATACAACTTTCATTTGCTTTTCTAATTCTTTTTTTTTTAAACTCGCTTTTTGTTTATTGATGTTGTTTGTAATTGTTAGGCAATTATTCTCGACAAACTACACCTACTATCAACACTTTAGCTTCCTCTGTTTCTCCACTGTATCGCGAATGTGATCAAATTGCTAGAAATGGAGGTAGGATCTTACGCAGATGCTGTTTTCTCTAACTTGTTTGCTTTTTTTTTTTGGTTTTTCTGTACAAGTTCATTAACTTATAAATCGACAGTCACTTTCAGTTTCTCAACAATTTCACAAATGCCATGTAATGAGTCTACTTCTCCGCAAGTTGATATATTGTCCTTCATTGAAGCCGCACTTGATGAGCTTCAAGGTAAGCTGATCTTGCTTTTGATTTTGATATCGATTGGTGCCTGGCTTATTAAACTTATGAAATGAATGCACAGGCCCGCATCATTGTTGGTTTAATGTAGTCGAGGGTAATACAGATTTTTTCAAGAGAGATGGAGCTGTTTTAGTTCTTGTCGGTTCTCAAGTAGATGGATGTGACCTGATTACTATGTTTGAGAAAGTAAAGTTAATTCAGCAAAGGTATGGAATGGAAGACTTAAATATACGTTCTCATACAGTTCTTAGATTTGGAGGATTAGTAGTAATAAACATTTACTCATTTAGTTTATGCCAAAAAGGTTATTTATGTACTGTTGTAGGTTTCCTCAGCTCAGTGTTATGGGGTTTTTACCTGGCAATTTGATGGGCTCTGATGCTGATAGAAGTTGTCTAGTTGAAATGGTGATGAAGGAGTACATAACGTTTCCCATTTTATTGTCAAACAAGAAGTTTCCGGATGTGAGGTTCTTATACTTGTTTTTTTCTTTGATATATCTTATACTTGGTCTAACTTTTGAAATTTGATTAATAAGATATTTTGGCCCAGAAAAACATGTAGTCTTGACCACAAGGATCCATTTGTTTATATGAGATTCGAATGAATATTGTTATAGTTGTGGAATGATTCTAAAAATCAGCCCAAATACTTTATTTTTTATTTTTCATCATAGTTCTTTTAATGCTGTGAAATGTGAATATAGATGTTTTGGATAAATATCTGTCAGAAATGAATGGATTATATATTTAGCAATGAATACAACAATCTTTTGTTACGTTATAATTTTTATATCAACGATTTTGTTGATAATTTAAGTAATAGTAATATGTGTTGCTGTATCTAGATGGGAAATAAAGGAAGCTGCATCTTGTTTAAAGATTTTAGAAATCCTAGTGTTTACCACGAGGAAGGACTGGATCTTGGCATGCTTCAGAAAGGTATGTGTAGTTCTAATATATAAATTGGTCAGTTATGATTCTTTGTTGTTTGTGATTTTTCTTTGTAGTTTAAGCACCCTAAATACAGTATTCCTCTCCTTATAGACTAGACTATTATTAGTTTCAATCTTCATTTTACGGTTCAGTGAAGTTTAGATTTTGTAAAGACAGCGTTTAAGCTTAATTTCTTTCTGTTAAGCTTGGGAGATATCAGATATCTTATGAATGTAAACTATCGTTTGGATTGAGGATTATTGATTCTTGTCCAAAATCCTATCACATTACAATAACGTATTTTTCATAATTATTCTTCTTCAGTTTGATGTTATCAAGAGAAAAATCTCTTGAATGCATTTTAAGGATGTGTCATATGGATCGGTTTGTTTAACTGCAAGATGTTGCAATCAAATAATATTCGTCAAACTAATTGCGCTTTCTTTCTCTCTGATGGTTGGAATAAAAAACTATCTTTTTCTCTCTGGTATTCATTCCCCTCTGTCCTGCCAAGTATTTAAATATTTTTCTCTTAATTGTATTCAATATTTTGGTAATAAGGTTCAAGTGGAAAAGGTCTCTTTAATGAAATTATGCTTCATTTTCAAATGTAATTATTTCAGTTGTTGAAATATTTCCTCCTTTATGGCATTTTTCCCTCTTCTATTACCGTCTTTGTTTTGTTTACTATTTTATTTGTTGATGTGAGTAGATTCTATGAATTTTGGCCTTGAATCAAAGATATGTTTGTATCTGCTTATATCTGCATCATTGCTCATTTCAATGTCCTTTTGCAGCTGTTGAGGAGTTAAATGTGCAACAGAATGGGAATTGTAGTTCACTTGATAACCCGAAAAGCACTTGGGTCAAACCAAACGAGGTCAATAAAGATCCATATTTATGTTCTTCTGTGAGAAACCTACTTCTTCACTTCCCAGGTACAGCATCCTGTGAATGGTTTGTTGTTGACTACCATGTTGCTGCAATTTGTTTTAAGTTTACCAGAAATAAGTGTTCAAATTTGTTTGTTTTCTATGCATATTCTGACATGTACTCATAAGGCCTGTTTGTTGACTTTGAAGAGGAAAAACTTGAGCTAATAAGAAACCAGCTACACATCACCAAATTTTACCTGTGAATCCAGCTTAAATATTAATTTATGACAGTAATATGAATAACCTGATTTGTAAAGCTTCAAAGAAGAAACTTAGATTAATGCTACATCTTTGATTGATCTGATAGCAAATGATTATTGGTCTATTTGATATTATTTGTCTGATGTAAAATCTCATACATCTTACTTTTAATCTTCTTTGAGTATTGTGATAGGATATTAATATAGTTTTTTCCCCCTCAAATTTGTTATCCCTTTTACAGGCTGCATCAGTGCAGATGAAAGTGGCAATCGGCTGTTCCTTTCTGACAGTAATCATCACCGGATTATCATTTTTGATGGCAATGGGAAGATTCTGGACTGTGTATGTACAAGTTTTATCTGTTGAGTTTGAAATGGCAATGCAATTTTTGAACCTTGTCTAGCCTGTAGTCTATAATGGTTAAATCATAAATGAGTGGACAATGGAAATCCTGTTGCCTTGGTATTGTCATCTTGTTATTCATGTCCTATCAGAATTACCATTGTCATGGTATTGATTTGTCTTGATTGTTCTAATCTTTTCTAAATCAAAGATTTACAAGTATCCCTGCTACCTTAGTGAATTCTCCTATAATTTGTCAGTAGATGAAATAAAATAAAGCTTAGGTACCACTTATACTTTTTATATGTCAGATTGGTTCTTGCCCAGGTTTTGAGGATGGAGAATTTGAATCTGCCAAGCTGGTGCGTCCTGCAGCTTCCTTTTATGACGAGGATGAGGACTGCCTATATATTGTAGATTCAGAGGTATGCATTCATATACTTTTCTTGGTGATTTTATGCAGTAATGAAGGAATACAATTTTCAAACATCTAAAGCCATAAGCAAAGTTAGATAGCAACTTATTTTCTGCTCAATTTTATGGGTAGAAAAGAAAAAGAAAAAAAGATAAAAGAAGAAGATAAATTCCAATTCGATCAGTGATTTATGGTCTGTATTTCCGTGAGATATAAGGTATAAAAGCTGGTAATTAATCAGCCAAAAAGCTATGTGAATTCGATTTGGACATGCATTTTTCACTTTCTCCATCCTTTCTAATTGTTTTGTCAATTTCCTTGTAATTATCTTGTAGATTGTAGAATATAGATGAGTTTAGAAAAATAAGGTAATTAGTAAATTCTTCTAGATACAGCTCGTCATATCATCCTTCAAAGATCAATTTTGGAATTTTAGTGTCTAAAATATACGTGCATTCATTCATGCATGGATACAAAATACACACGCAGAAACAAACATGTTTCGATATGCACGCCCACGTGTTTTTATGTTTGTTTGTTAGGATTTAGGAATATGATTGTTATGGCTGTCTTGCCTACTCTCTCTTCACCATTTCGTAGTTCTGTTTTTTGTTGGAATGGATTTCTTCTTGTTTTGTTTGATACATTCTGTTATATTTTTGTGTATATTTTAATATTTTTTACTTATGTTAATGCTATTTTTATAAATATTCATGTCACTTACTTATTTACCCTGTTATGGTGCCTATATACTAAGAACCATGCCATCAGGAGAGCTGATATGGGGAGGCGGGTTTTGGAGACACTCTATCCAACATGTAGCATCAGTAAGAAAAATAATAGTTTATGGACTTGGATTGTTAACAATCTGGGTTTTGGGAGGGATAATGATACAAAGTCTGAAGAGTTTGATCTCCAATCGCTGATGTTCCCTTGGCATCTGATAAATTCAGTGGATAATAGTTTCCTACTTTTAAACCGCAGGTAAATGATGGTTTTGATTAATTATTGATCAATAAAAGTATTCAATTTCAAAGTGAATTGTTTCCTGAAAATGACCTCTTGTTATTTTGAGTATTGTGCTGGAAATGGATAATTTGTGTTTGGTTTCTGATATGCCTAAATCCACTGCACATGTAACTCACAAGACCCTTGTGAAAGGGGTTCTAAAAGCAAGTATAAATATTTCTTTCCAGTTGACAAAGACAATAGGCATGAAATGAAAATGGAAGCTCCCTGTTGTGGTCACTGGTCACATATTTAAAGTTCAGTTATCAAGGGTTCTTGTATTTGGGTGCAGCTCCAGAAGGGATGTATAACAAACAAGAGATACATATAAGAAAGTCCATGCAGCAATAGTACTTACTACCATCAAGGCCATGTTTGGTTTGCTGACCTAGGATGACATTGGGTGTGTCCAGGAATGAGCCATTGTACTGCTTTAACTACTTTATGACTTATCTTTTTTTCCACACATTTTTCTTGCCTCACCAGTTGATTGCTCATAACTTTTTGAAGGACTCACCAGTTGCGATTGTTTTCTTATTAGTAAGAAAAAAGGAGTTGTGTTGCGCTAGTAGTGTTGAGACCTTTTTACTTATTGGACCAAAAATAAATGGAAAGACAGGTTGTTTTTTTAGCACCATCTAAATCATACCCACTATTTTAAAGGAATGCAAAACTTTTATTACCTCATTGAAAGTCCTCAAAAAATGGGAAAATAAGTACTAAAGAAGTTTGAAATGTAGTACTTTTTTGATCTTAAAATCAACAGGAGATGTGCTTTATGATTCCAAACGTTTAGTTGGATTGTGCTGATAATGTTCCTTTATTGCTCCAGGTTATTCAATTTGTATAACGTCTTAAATGTAGCAAACTTGTAACTTCCATTTTAAACGCTTGATCAGATTCCATTTTTGTAATTCGAGGATCGGTTTCATAATTTGGTTTCAATTGCAGCTTTGAAACTTTGTGGATTATGGATTCGGCTTCAGGAGAAATAAAGGAAGTTGTTAGAGGTATAAAATTGTTTTTTTTTTTTAATGCTTTCTTTTATCCCTTCTGTTATATGTCAACTAACTTTCCCTAATATTAATTTATTTCATTTGAAAGGATTTCCAAAGATATTGGAAATTTGTGGACAGTTGATCATGGAGAATGTATCCCTCTTGGAACAGATACCACATGATCAGTTGCCAAAACAAATTGATTCTAGTGGTTCACTCAAGGGGCTTCCATATGCTGGTCTCATATCATCTGTAACAGCCTTTCAAGATCACATAATCATGTGTGACACAGGTACCAAATTATATATAACTTTATTGGTTTAATGTGTCCTTTCTTTGGCTCATGTCCAATTACTCATTTTATTCATTTATTTTTAAGTTGGACAGAGGATTATGAAACTGAGTAGAGAATCTGGAGTCTATTCAAACTTCCAGCTTTCAAATTTTGGGATCCTTGGATTACCTTATTGGTTACCCTTCCCTTTGGAGAGAGTTTATGCTACGTGAGTAGGTTTATACTTTTAACATTGATGATTTGTACCCTTATTTAAGTCTGAAAGTTACATGACCTTTATTCTTCCCTCTATTCTTTGACTTGTTTACAAAGGTGATTCATGCAATATCTCCTCCTAAACTTAAGCATGATGTCAATATTGTTCCATTGTATGCCTGATGTGTGATGGTGATTGGCAAATGTTTTTGTTCAGGGCCCTAATTATATTCAATTTTCCAATTTTCTGGCTGATTTGACAGTGCTGATGGACTTCAGGGAGCATGGACTGATCACCTTCAACAATTTAAATTGTTACCAGGTGCTTGATTATTTAGTTTGAAAAATCTTTCATTTGCATATTTCTCACATAACATAATGTTTGGTTTCTTCATTTTAATTTTTAATGACATAAGTCAACATTTTGTCTGCACACTTTGATGTGTAATTGGATCCTTTTTTGCCTCCATAACTTTTTTAATTGTTTGCAATCATGGGTGAGAAGAAAAGCCCACATTGAAAGGGCAAACATAAGAAGAATGGTTAATGTACAATGGACTTGCAACCTAATAAGATAGTTTCTTGGGTTGTATATTGATCCAATAGATATTAGCCTGATTCAAAATATTACTTCCTAACATTACTAACTCAATCTTCTATAAAATAATAATAATAATAATAATATAAACAACTGAATATAGATTTGATGATTTAATTTAGTTATTTCATGCAAAGCAGAAGCCAGCATATTTTCAGACACTCCGGCAATGTCATATTACACTAGCATTTTAATTTGGTGAAGTATGTTTATAATTTGTGATCTTAGCTTTCTGTTAATAACTGTCTGCAATTTATGCACAGTTAACTGTGATGATCCTAGAATTGTGCTGTTGTGTAACAGGTAGGATTGACATCCAATTAAGTGTAGACATCCCCTCGGATACTGTGCTTGTTGAACCAGTACAAGAAGGCTGCATATGGCGACAGGCCAGAGGAGCTGCTACAGAAGTGTCCGGGGCAGAGGGTGTAGCAGGTTCCTTGGAGAAGGTTACTGCAAATGCAAATCTTTTTATTTTTCTTTCTTTGCTTTCGTTCGACATTATTTCGCTTAAGAGTTCATTATATGGGTTCCTGCAGGTTGGTGCTGCCCAGCAGTGGTACGATGATTTGGATAACCTTGCCTTTTCAACAACTGAATCAGAATTGACTGTTGAAGATAATAATGAGACTTCAGATTTGAGATCTCAAGATGAGAGAGTTCACATTGGTTGTGCTGTCAATACAAGTCCTGGAACAAGTGAAGTAAGCTTAATCTCTCCTTCTCTCTCTGCTTTGTCTGATATGCCTTTTGTTTTGGACTTTTGAAGAGGGGATTACCTTTTTCATTGAAACAATGATATAACCTTATACTCTTAGATTCATAAACAAACAAGATCACACACACCTTAATTAGTTGTAGATTAGCAAATTATTATTATAATTTACATGAAACTTAGAAAATCTCCAAAGCAGCTAGAGGATACACAAGCGTGCACGTATTTAATTATGTAGATTATCGAATTAATATATATTTTTTCTTTGAATAATTTGTCAGGTCATTGTTTATGCGGCCCTGTACGTGAAACTTAGAAAATCTCCAGATCAGCCAGAGGACAGCCGGGAGAAATATGCAGCAAGAATAGCAGATATATTGAACCCGGAGAGAAGGGGAGGGATAGGGAGAGATTCATTCATCCGATTCTTGTTGAAATCTAACAGAGATTTGAGAGATTTCGCCTTTATTAAACCTTTACATGTGAGGATAAAATTGGATACTCTTGATCATCCAAAAGTGGATAATTCGAAAGAAATCATCTTAACCGATTCCAAAATCGAAGTCAATGTATCACTTAACTCATAATTTGGGTGTATTGACTGCAAGTCTTATATCATTTTTATAACTACTGTGTTATTGATTTATTGACACTTTAGGATATAAAAAGGCTTTGATAGTTTTTCTTTTTAAATACTTTTTAGGACATGACTTTGAACTGTGAAAGAATGCTTATCAATGAGTCAATGACAATGTTAAAATTAATTAACAGTTTTATATTTTTTCTTAAGTGATAAAAAATTAGAGGGTCCCCTTCCTCCGGCCCTCGCTTTACATGCTCATATTTCTATGACAGATGTTGAAGATAATTGATTTGTAGTTTTGACAGACCTCTCTCGTGTATTATGGGAGAAGCTATCCAGACTGTTCGCAACGCTTGTTCTTGGCAGGTCTTGATAAACTTCGGAATTATATCGATATTAGTTTTGAAAAATAAGGAAAGAACAGTTTGCGTAGAGGTGCAGCAAAAAAATCATTGGGCCAGGTATTGGGCTCCGATCGGCCCGAATCTGATTCAACAAATTTGTCATATATTTTTTAATTTTTTTGAATCTTTTTTGGACGTAAAAGTGACAAATTGGGAAACAGCAACATATTAGCTCAATCACGTGGGGTCCAGCCATCATTAAAACGCAACCGTTTAATCATCATCGAATTATCTCCAAGATCATACGGTAAATATTACGCTTCCCAGGAAGATCAGATTCAGATTCAACGCACCTGCAAAATGACGCGTGAGCCTGCAACCACACTGAATCATAGCCCATTTTCCCACCCAACCACTTGCGATGCGCCATATAGAGCCAATAAAAAGAGAGTTAAGTCTCTCTACGCTCATTTCAACGCACGCCGTCCTCCAAATATCTCTCTCTCGCTCGTCTTTGCTTTCCTTTCAAAGCAGAGCGAAAGGCGGAGACGATCAATCACAGCCACCAAATCTTCTCAGGTAATCAATCTCTCACACTCTTCTTACAAGTAACTGTTCGCGTTCTGATTATTTTGATGTCGATTCCAGTTAGATCTGTTTTTTGACTCTTTTTTACGTCTCAGATCTAAGTTTCAGTGTGATTGTCGTTTTACTCGTTAGATCTGTTAGTTTGTTCAAAGGTCGGTTGAGATTATTTGTTTGGATCTGATTTTTTAGTTATTTTTTTGTTAGATCTATTTATTATTATTAAAATATCTATGTTTTATGTTTGATTTATATTTTGTCAGTTGAATATCTACTGTGTCTGATGTTGATGCTTTTCCTTAATACATTTTTTTAGATCTATTTGTTCTTATTTATTTTCATTTCTGTATTTGAATAAAATATTTTCGTGGTTGACTTAGCGAGTATTGGATGTTTGGCTTGAGATTTTTCAGATTGAAGATTTAGAGATTGTTTTGTTCAATTAGATTGTGTTTCGTACCTGGTGTTTGGCCTTGCGATTCATGCCAATCAATTGCTGTAGGTGTCAGGACTTTTGAGTTATACTATTGACTAATCTCATTGTCGATATTTTTTTTTACACTGTTGTTTTACTGCCTAAAACTTAGTGTTGTTAACTTGTTGCTTACCATGGTTCTGTTTTCGTACAGATGATTTTGTTTTTTGTTAGCTTTTTAGTTTGCGTTTTGTTGCTGCTTTCATATGATGTGTATATATATCAGTCTTTCTATTATCAGTTCGAACTGACAAAAGTTATATCAGTTCCTTGCATGTGGGCCACTGGATTTAAATACTTTGACTGACAAGTGCATACAGCCAAGTCAAAGTATTTAAATCCTGTGGCCCACATGCAAGGAACTGATATAACTTTTGTCAGTTCGAACTGATAATAGAATTTCTGTATATATATATATATATATATATATATATCTTTGGTGATTATATTGTATGTGCTGGTTTTTTGATTAATGAATGGCTTTTTAATTTGTGTTTTGGCCTTTTTAGCATCTCTGGCTTTTGAATTTGTTTTGCCACCTTTCCTTGTCATATATCTTGCATTAGCTTTTATAGTTTGAGAACACATTGCAAGTTTAAGTGTTTCTTTCACAATATGTTGGATTTTTGCATTAGTATATCTGTATCCAATCAACGTAGTAACATGCACATAGTTTCTAATGATTTTGTTTTCCTCTAATATAAGCTGACTTCAAAAGTGTGCAGTTCCGCAGGTAAAGTTGCAATGGATCAGGTTCAACACCCTTCCGTAATGCAGAAGGTAGCTGGCCAGCTCCTTCAGTCCAGTTTTTCTCGTGACATTCAGGGCTGTGACGGAGCTTTCAACAGACCTGCCATGTACCAAAGGCACGCATATGGGAATTACTCCAATGCTGCATTCCAACACCCCATGATGCGTGCATGTGGTGCTACCAGTGATTTATCTATGGTATCATCAACTGCATCTCCCGTATTTGTTCAAGCCCCATCTGAGAAAGGAGCTGCTGGATTTGCCATTGATTTTCTTATGGGAGGAGTTTCTGCTGCTGTATCTAAAACTGCTGCTGCTCCCATCGAGCGTGTTAAGCTCTTGATTCAGAACCAGGATGAGATGATCAAGACTGGCAGGCTCTCTGAACCCTACAAGGGCATTGGAGAATGTTTTAAGCGTACAATCAAGGAAGAGGGATTTGGTTCTTTGTGGAGAGGGAATACTGCTAATGTCATCCGTTACTTCCCCACTCAGGTTCGGTTATTCTTTTTTATTCTCCAATTGTTTATCAAAATGTATATTGGATTCACTGTGTGCTCATTTTTGTTTCAAATTTGTACAGGCTCTGAACTTTGCATTCAAGGATTACTTCAAGAGGCTATTCAACTTCAAGAAGGACAGGGATGGTTACTGGAAATGGTTTGCTGGCAACTTGGGATCAGGAGGTGCTGCTGGTGCCTCATCCCTCCTCTTTGTGTACTCCTTGGACTATGCTCGTACCCGTTTGGCCAATGATGCCAAGGCTGCAAAGAAAGGAGGAGAGAGGCAGTTCAATGGTCTGGTTGATGTTTACAAGAAGACGTTGAAATCCGATGGTGTTGCCGGGCTTTACCGTGGATTCAACATTTCATGTGTCGGAATCATCGTGTACCGTGGACTTTACTTTGGAATGTACGATTCTCTGAAGCCAGTACTCTTGACCGGTTCATTGCAGGTCAGTATATTATTTAGTTTTAATTTGTTCATGAATTAATGATGATCATGTGATTCTGTTAGCAAATATGGATTTGTTTGGTGTCACATTACACGACTTTGTTTGAATATGTAACCATCAGATTTAATTCCCCAATTGTTATTGAAATTTATTTGCTACCTCAAAATACCAGTGCTTTAATTGAATGTCTATTTTTATTGGGTCACTGATATGTGTAAAAAACTTTTTCTTTTCGATTTTAATCTTTTTTTGCTATATGAGATTTACTGAAGTTCAGTTTTCTTTGCATGCCATTTATATTCACAGTTGAAGGATCTAAGTTGCTGCATGAGTGGAATTTTTTGAACAGTTTTCATCTTTGTGACATCTTGTTTTCTGTTTTTGGTTATTTCAGGATAGTTTCTTTGCTAGCTTTGCCTTGGGTTGGCTCATCACCAATGGTGCTGGTCTTGCTTCCTACCCAATTGACACTGTCCGTAGAAGAATGATGATGACTTCCGGAGAAGCAGTCAAGTACAAGAGCTCACTCGATGCATTCCAACAGATCCTGAAGAATGAGGGTGCCAAGTCTCTCTTCAAGGGTGCAGGTGCTAACATCCTCCGTGCCGTCGCTGGTGCTGGTGTGCTTGCCGGTTACGACAAGTTGCAGTTAATCGTGTTCGGCAAGAAGTTCGGTTCCGGTGGTGCTTAAATGGTGGTAATCCTTTGCTGTTTAGCTTTAGATGGTGATGAAAATCAGATATTCGAGAATTTATCGTCGGCGGAGTTTTCTTAAATAATTCACATTTTGAGGGAGGCACTCCACTCCCTGAACCAATATTTATTTTTGGACCGAAGTTTTGATTTCATAAACCGAGATTTATAAGTGTTGTGGTAAACGCCACATCTGCTCTTGGAGCTCAGCGATATGATTCGAGGGATTTTTTACCTTGTACTAGTAATTTTTTTTGTTTCATGATTAGTTAACATTATGCATCAATCATATCTGCTTGAGCGTGCATACCAGATTTATCTGTCTCCTAGCATTTCACATTTTTACAGGAAGCACTTATGCTATCCATGGTTTTGTCTTTGTGTTCTAAATAAGTTTGTCATTCAAAAATCCAAAGAGTAATTTTGCTCATACAATGATCTTATTCATTATTGTTGAAAAGACTTATGTGATCCCTCACCTAAAATTGATTTTGATATCGGGGAATGTTTGTTCGAACTTATTTTTAGATATAGTAATTTTGTTACAATGGTTTTAGCCATAGGATTGTATCTTACAAGTTTTCGATTACTTCTAGTCTTCCTGGTTCTTGACAATTTTTTAGTGTGGGTATATGCTAGGATGTGCTTTTTGATGATTGCGGGGATTCGGGCAAGTTAAGTTATTGATCCGTAAGGACCGTAACTAGGAAAAGTTTGCCATTGAACAACTGCTTTTGGCGCCAAATTTAATCTTAATTGTTCTTATAAACTGGTTTAGTTCGACGATATCTACAATAAGTGGTTGTTCTCTTTAACAGTAAATTCTTTACCTTAAAATTAGTATTAGTTTAAAAAAATTGGTTGAATTAAATTGAAATTTGATGTTTGTTTTCTATTGTGGACGGCAGTAAGAACAAAAATCAGAATAGTGAGTTTTTATTTTTTATTTTTGTTCTGCAATTCTCCTTCGGTGGTGTGGTGTGGGTTCGAGTTTCACATAATTCAGTTTTTAAGTATAGATAGAGAGTTATGGCTCGTAATCGGTTAGCCAATATGCTTTTCGATGATGATTGTTAGCAATAACAGTCATTAAAGAAGAAGAAGAAATGGCAAATGAGGGTTGAACTTCACGACGTTATTACAATCTTCTTCGACTGAAAAGTTGTGGGACCGTTGACCTTTCTTGCTTGTGGATTCGGTTTCAACATGAATTTGAGATGGTAATGTGGATTGGCTAGGATAATGATTCCTAAATACTTGATCATCAATTTCTATTTCTCCACGAAGAAGTTTTGTACAATAGGAATCATTTTTCAGAATCTATAACTATTGAAATTAAAAGGGTTAATTGCACTAACTGACCCTAACTTTATTGGATCTAGCAATATTTCAAAAGATGCCTTAAATTAACATAAACATCCCTTGCCATCAAGTTAATCCGTTAACTATAATAGTTGACTATCTTTGACCAATGAAAAACCAAATATACCTCTACCACATCATCCCAGACATAAATATTTGTAATTAAAAATGATATCTTTTTTTTATTTTTTTTAAATGATAATATATCGGCCGTCTACGAAAATATCCTCAATTCGCGGATGAGCCTCCTTTGCAAATTGTAGAAGAAGGTCGATCTCCAAGATTGGTGAAGATCTCTTGCGGTAAGTAGGGGATCGTCAAAGATCTATTTTTTCATACTCCATTGCCAGTAGATTATCTTTTTTTATTTTTTATTATTATTATTTTTTTAATATTTGATGTTTCAATTTTAATTAAAAATATATTTTATGTTTGAGATGATGTGGCAATGGTATATTTGGCTTTCCAATGGTCAAAGTTAGTCAACCGTTAAAGTTAACGGATTGACTTGATGGTAAGGGGTGTTTGTGTTAATTTATGGAATCTTTTTAAAATCTTGCTAGAACCACTAAAGTAAGGGTAAGTTAGTGCAGTTAACCCAAATTAAAATAACAAAAAAGGGAAAAAAAAAAAAAATACTCAAACCATCAATATTTATAAAGAAAAAAAAAAAAAAAAAAAAAACATGACTGTTTCAAACATGTAAAAAATAAATTGCCTAGCATTCAATTCTTTTTTACTTGTCAACCATCAAAAATTTTGCTACCGTTGTCAACCCATTCAATTGAAGGAGACTTGTTGAGTTGTTGTTGACCTTATGAGAATTGATGAGAGTAGTGTCCTATTTTAATGAGAATTGATGATAATTGTTGTTGGCCTGTTGAGTTGTTGACACGACCAACACATTTAGATTTTTTGACCATTGCTACAAGCCTACTTCAAATTTTTTAATTAAAAATAATTCAAAAATGAGTTTTAAAATAATAAAATAATAGGAAAGAAAAAATAGCTAGCAAGAAATGGCTCGCTACATTTAGAGAGTTCCTTAGTAGTTCTCTAAAATAGGGAGCCGTAATAGAGAGTTGTTGGAGTGTAAAAAAACCATCCCCACTAGCTATTTTGGCTATGAAATGGCTTTAGGGAACATGGTTGGAGATGCTCTAAGAGATGCAAAGTTATTTGTTAATATAATACAACAAAAATTTGCACAAACTTCCATTACAACAAAAATTTTCCTTTTGTTCAAACTTCTTATACAGGTAGTTGCTAAGAACGTTAAGAGGATTCGAATACTAATTTTCTTCCCAACTCAGATTGAAACATGACATAGAGAAGTTGGAAATACCAATCTCCATCCTCTAAAGAAGAATCAAGTATGTGTTTGGTCATGAGTCATGACAGTTTGATGTGAATATGATTAATCTAAATAGCTTTTTCTATGCTGAAATGGAATCCAATTTTTTTGCACTTCCATGTGCTTTCTGGTTAGTTATGACTTATGACTCACTCTCTATGTCCTTTATTTTTTGAGATTGAATCTCTTCTGCATAAAAGAAGGTGATGATGAGAAATTATTATGTGCTTTTTTAGTGGGGGTGGGTGTATGGCCCATTTAAGCTGGTTGAATTTTATCATTTATATTCTTCTTCTTCTTAGATAAATAAAAATAATCTTTGCTTTAATCAAGTTGACTGAGAACACATCACATTTTGCTCATTTTTGACTATCTTTTTGAAGTTCCATTTTTTTTTTTCCTCCTTGTTTTGTGACTTCTCTCAACTCATATAATGTGGGTTTGTTTGTGTGAAAGAGAAAAACAAAAAATTAAAATTAAAATCAAATCAAATTCCTTGCTTGCAAGAAGAGCTTCTTTGGACCCATATATTAGCATCTACACCATCCAATTGGATTGAGTTTTTAGTTCTTAATTAAAGTGCTTCTCTTTATTTATTTGAATTTTTATACAAACTGAGAGTATCTTAGCAGTGTTTCTTTCTTGTTGATTTTTATCTTTATATTTTATTTTATGTATTTGGTGGTCCCTAATCCTGCATTGTCGTAGTTTTGGTTTAGTTGATGAGCCACCCTTTCCTCTAAGATTAATGTTAGACGTTCCAATTTTTTTTTCCCAAATTCTGTTATAAATGATGTGGTATGTGAGGTGTCACCGTGTCAGCATCTTATAAATCATGAGATTAAATAGTAACTGATATGATGTTGACATCTCACGTGCCATAACATTTGGGAAAAAAAATTGGAATGTCTAGCATTACTCTTTCTATAAATCTATCAATTCATTTGGTTACTTCAAAATTCATGACTCTTTAAATGAACATCAAATTATTAATTTTTAACAAAAAAAGAAACTCATTGAAATCCTTTCAAGTTGTCAACCTTGTTTGGTGGTCTGTTTTTCAAACTGCCACTCTTTATTTCAAAGATCACTAACAAGAATTGAATTCAGAAACCTACCCAAAGATTTATCATTTTTTTTTTTCACACATTTCAAGCACCTCTTGCCCAACAAAAAAAAAAAAAAAACACAGTTCTTTCTCTCTGATAGGAAAAAAAAGAAGATGATAAATACTGCAACATAAAAACAAAGAAATCTTGGCAGTTTCTCTTAAACTTTATTGTATATTTGTATGTGGTGGCCGGTGATATACAAAAATGTGATCAAATCTGAATTGGGGCCATTTTTTTGTATCCAGGTGTATGTTCTGTTCAGTAGTGTACCATTATTGTCTCTATGATTATTTACCTGTACAATGCTTTGGAGAGACAGCTAATACCTACTAAGTGTAGTTTGTTCATTTCTGGTGAATCCTCAATTACTGGTTATGGTCTTGGAAGTTGTTTGTTTGGTGGGAAAATTCTACCCATCAAGCAAAAAACATTATTGATCATTAATATAACCATGCACATTCTAATAAATCCTTGTAAGTATTTGTGAAATGGGAAATTTTTCTTTATTTGAATAATCAAAAGTTTTTCTTTGTCTTATGTATATATATTTGCCTTAAATTCCCCCCAACCTAATATTACTTAACACTAACCACTTGAATCTAATTTCCAACAATATCCAAGTGGGTTATTTATATCAACTTATTTTAGCCCGTTAGATATGCCATCGTCCAATCTAATTTGATAGTAAATAACATTCATTCAAAACTAACTATTCAAACGTTAAAATCTATTTATTTTTACAATATAAATCTTATCTTGTTTTTTTTTACTTTAAAGCTGCTAGTTTGGTTGGGGACCAACTTTGTATAATAATAATTTATTATTAATAGGATTTATAATTATTATAGGTGAACAATTTGTAGAGATCAGGTCCATCAGGATCAGATATCAGAAATCAGAAGTAGCAGATGTACGATTAAGATTTGCTCAGACATATCTTTGGTCAATGCAATGCGGCTGCCACCAGCTGTGGAAATGGCTTTTTTACTTTCTGTTTCTCAAATCTCATTTTCATGCTTAAAAAATACATCAATTACAAAATTTATCACTTTAAAATATGCGAATTTGAATGTAAAATTTACAGTTTTACTTTAATATTTATTAGTATAGATAAATTTACACGAATTAATATTATAGTTTAGAAAATGGAAAATGTTAAACGGATACATATCATCCAAAATAAATCTCAAAAATAGTGTCGTACTATCGTGAAACTTGTAAAAAAAAAATTGGACAATTAACAATTATTATATATATTTTTTAATTTTAAGTTGTTTGCGATTTTTATAAAAGTGACTAAATTGGTCCTTACATTACCAAATTAGTCCTCTAACTAAGTTCTATCAGTCAACTTTAACTATGTAGAGGTAAAAATATATTTTACTCATAAACAATATAATAATGACACATGCACAGTTTTTTTTTTTTTTTTTAACACATGAATATTTTGTTTATTTTATTTGTTGGTTTTGATTTTTGAATAATTTTGATAACATTGCTAGTATAATATTAACAAAACAATAAAAACAATTATATAAAAATAATAAAAGACTAAACCGAAAATGAATAGTAACTTTGTTTATAAAATAAGTTTATAATTGACAATGTCTTATTACAATATTTTAAGATTTTTTTATAAAATTTTGATTAAAAAAGACACAAATGATGTTTCATTAATAATATTTTAAGATTTTGTTGTAATTATAATGGTGAATTTAATACATGAAAGACGAAACAACTTTGCTCTAAAATGACAAATAAAAGGTATTTACGTGCTTTAATTAAAATTGTTAATGTCAAATGTTATATTTAACACTGTTAAACCGTTGGAGAGGCCAATTTGGCCACTTCTGAAAAGTGAGGGACTAATTTGGCACTTGGAAAAAATATGAGGACCAATTTGATCACGTTTGTAAAAATCGCCTACAACTTGGAAATTAAAAAAAAAGGAGGATCAAATTGGTAATTGCCCTAACAAAAATGAAGAGTTATGTTTATACAGGGAAAATAATTAATTATAGAAATATAAAATAAAATAAAACAAAAACGAGCATCAAAAGCGCCACAAAAACGCCACAAAAACAGAGAGAGAAGAAAACAAAACAAAAACAATGGAGTAGAGAGAGAATTAAACATAAACCAAACACTCTCAGACTTTCACTTTCACTTTTACGCTCTCTCTCGCTCTACACGCAGAGAGAGAGAGACGCACACTCTCGAGCTCTCTCGATCTTCTTCTTCTTCTTCTTCGTCGTCATTGTCTCTTCTCAGCTTCTTACTCGCTCTTCCATGTCGGTTATCTCTCTCTCTCTCTCTCTCTCTCTCTCTCTCTCTCTCTCTTTTGTTCTGCATTTTCGACGTTAGATTGAATTTTTTTTTTACATGAATGTGATTGAAGAATCTGTGGATAAAATTTGAAATTCGTTTGTTTTGTTTTTTTTTTTTTCTTCTCTCTTTATCTGTCTTTCTCGTTTCTGTTTTTTTTTTTCGATGTTAATTGACGGAGTGATGTGAATGTTGAACGGAATTCGTGAGCAAAAACGCTGTCGTACTAGCTCATTTAATTTGTTTCAATTTAGTTGTTTGTTGATGTAATGTTTTGTGAAGCTCTACAATTTAGCTTGTTTTGATCTTTTTTAGCTCACTCGCACTCTGTGTTGTTTCTATTTGAAGTGGTTTGACGATTTTATTTGTTATTTTGTTGATAAATTTAGCTGGTTTTTGCGTTTAACGTAGCTCGAATTGGTAGTATTTTTTTTTTTGGTTACTGAGAAAACTGAGGAGACATGAAAAGAAAATTTATGAATTTTTATATTATTTTAATTGTTAGTAGCCGAAACAGAGAGTGAATGATTGCAGATATATATATATATATATATTTTGGTTTGAAAAATTTCAAGGAGCTTTAGAGAGCTGTGAATGTGGTTTCAAGCTTGTGAATTTTTAGCTATTGTTTGCCCTGAATTCGACAAATTTTTAGCATGTAATTATGATTAATCATCACGAATCATAGTTGAATTAGTTATCCGTTTTGATTTAGTTTCATTTTTTGGATTGAATTTGATGATTCGATTATATATTTTTATGTTGTGATTTGGAAATAGTGTTATTGTCTGGTCTTAATACTTGATTTCTATTTTTATTTTTTTTTGTTGCTGTTGCTGTTTTTGCAGTTACATTGAAAATTAGCTGGCATTGTCATTGGATGAGCTCGAATTCTCATTAATGTAAGAAATATGGAATCATATGTCTTTCTATTTTCAGATTTATTTTTTGGTGTTTGGAGGTGCTAATTTGTCTTTGTTTTTGCAGCTTGTCGTTTGTGAATTGAAGTTAGAATTGTTTTGGTTCAAAATGAACGGGAATGGACAAATGGAGGTGCATTATATAGACACTGGATTTCCTTACACTGTTACCGAAAGTTTCATGGATTTCTTCGAAGGTCTAACACACGTTCCGATGTGTTACCCCCAGACAGTACCAATTCATGATCAGGTAGTTTCTCGTTTTATCCTTAAAAATGAACATTTTCGCATTACATAATTGTTGAAGATAATTCATTAGGTTGTTCATGCTTTTGACATTGATTTTGATGCAAGGGTTATCAGATCCATGCTTGTCATGAATGGGGGGATATTGTTAATTGCACTGTTACATTTATGACTTTATGCGTCTCTTCAAAAATTGAAAGTAACACGGTTTGAGGTACTTTCTGGAATTGACGGGCATCATTGATCATTCTGCATCAAAGTGAACTCCATTTTTCTACATTGTTTTCAGAGGATTTATAGCAGAACATGTTATCATGTCTAGAGACTAGAGTCGCTCTTGAATACTTATGCAGCTTATATATTATAATTTATGATATCTCTTAGTTTCAATATGTAAAGTTTAATAAAAGCAATTTGCTATATAATATTAATTACAATATCTTTACACAAATGTATCTATGCTCTTGCTGCCCAGGAAAATATGTACTGGTCGATGAATATGAATCCATACAAGTTTGGATTTTCTGGTCAGGAGAGTTCTTACTACTATAGTATGTATGAGGTAAATGATCATTTACCCAGAATGGATGTGAGCAGGAGGACTTGGGACTATGCTACAACAATGAACAATGAAGAACCCGCAACCACAGATGCAGAAGCGCAACCTGAAGTAGAAGCAGTCATGGGTGTGCAAGCTGTACCTGAAGAATGTTAGTAGATATTTAAATGAGTTTTTCCTGTTAAAAGTGTATTAACAGATAGGAGTTGCTAAGAAAATTTTATTCTTGGGCTCTGGTAGCAGAGTTTTGTGGTCATTTCTTAACAACTCATTTGATTTCTGAGTGAGATCTTTTGTCTTGCTTAATTGTTGTGAACTTCTGTCCCTTTAGAGATCATAATACTTTATCACTTTTTTAGTCTCTAAGAATTTTCTTTTGCTTTTGCAGGCAGTCCAAATCATCATCAAAATACTAACACTAACAGTTCTCAGGTACTTGCAGTTGCACCCTATTGGTGGTAATTTACTTTTAGCTATAAATTTCCAGGTTCCATTTTCAAGCATTTGTATACTTACACAAGCAACACAATACTGCAAATGTCTTGAACATGATCTAATCCAAAATATTGATCACAATTTTAACTTTGTTGTTTTTTTTTTCTTTCTAATTTCTGAATGCTGTAAAATCACTCATCAGAGGCTATTTGTCTTACATCTTATTCATTGACCCCTTCTATGCTTTATTTCAACTAAATCAATCTCCTATAAATAAGAGATACATTTCAAGAGGTTTTTTTTTTATAAATATAGTCTGGTTTCAAGTTTTGGCATCATATGCTCACACATATGAAATTGTGTTTGCTAGTTTTAGTTGTAGGATGTACATTGTTTGCTGATGAAAATGATCTACATTATATTGTCACAGGTCGTTTGGCAAGACAATGTTGATTTGGATAACATGACCTATGAGGTTTGTGTTATATGGCATATCCTATTTTCTTGCTTACAATGTAGTGCATTTTCAAATTTTCATTTCTTCATGACTCATAGAAAGTGTCATTTGCATTTCTTTATGATACCAACCTTGTGTCATATATCAGAAAAAACTTCTGTTAACTATTTCTCTTCTTTTGTTCAGCCCTAGCATTTGTCCAACATATTGAAGATTACCTATTTATTGTGCAGCATAGCACCATCCCATTTGAAGTATACTAATATTTATTATGGTCTTCTTCCTTTAGTAGTAATCATCTCATTTTAAGTATACCTGATTTTTCAAATGAATAATAGAACTGATACATACCACTGTTAGGAGAATTGACTTGGTTTATAGTTGCCTAAACACTAGAATTTTGTGATTAAAAGTCGGAACAAACAAGTTATCTAATTCCCCTTAAATATGGGGTTGTCTTTTGGTTATTGGTGGTTTCAATTGAGAATCTTGCTATTACACATGAGTTATTGATTTTTATATTATTTCCATATGCAGGAATTACTAGACTTAGGCGACACGGTTGGAACTCAAAGTCGAGGTCTTTCCCAGGAACATATTAATTTGCTTCCAACTTCAAAATGCAAGTTTGGGAATCTATTCTCAAGAAAAAAATCTGGGGAGAGGTAACATTCTGACCTGTCATTCTTTCTGACCCATCTTTCCATTTTGCTTTTCTTGTCTTTATGTTTACAAGCTTAGTTAACAATTAGACGGTTGTCGGCTTTTAATCAGAATATGTTAGAATCATATTTTTAGTTTATATAAAGCATTTTGTGCTTTTCTCTCTTCTAGAGATTTAATGTAGTTTTTGTCTTAAATGATGCCCTGAACGTTGAAGAAGATAATGTGCTTGATTATCGTTTGAGATTTAAAAATTCTAATATAGTCCTGGATATTGGACTAGATGGCATTGACATTGCTTGAACAGTCTTATTACATGCAGTGATGCAGTTATAGTTATCATGTCAAGCCATGTTTAACCACGGACTTATGGTTATATACTGTGCTTGTATTGCTTTCTCGAGTCACATATGAGGGTAGTCTTCTTCAGACTGAGTGAATTAAATTTATCGAGGGATGGCTACTCTTATATCTATGACAATTCATGGCCTGTATCTCCTAATTAGATGTGCAAGAAGCAGCGACAAAGGTTTTGTAGAAGAATATGAATTAAAATGAGTACTTAAATAGAAAATACATATACTACAAATGAAATATATTTTGAGAGTTTGGTTTCCTAATTGGAGTGTTCATCATGACCATGTTTTCCTTTTACAATATGTATATTCTAGACATGTTCTGATAACTCATACCCCAATTTTCAGTGTTGATCAGAGTTTATTTCCGAGCAACTCAATTTTTAGTGATAATTATATGTTATTATTCACAAAACAGGTGTGTGATCTGCCAAATGAGGTACAAAAGAGGAGACCGGCAGATGAAATTACCGTGCAAGCATGTGTACCACTCTCAATGCATCAGCAAATGGCTCAGCATAAACAAGGTCAGTGTCCATGCTAGAATTTCTTCAAAACTCTCATTTTCGGTCTTCAATTTCTCTGTTCAATAACTGATCTTAACATTTCGTATCAGATATGCCCGATCTGCAACAATGAAGTATTCGTCGAGGATTCGAGGCATTAGAGTATCAAACTGAACAAAGTTTTTTATTTTTAAAAGAAAGAAAAGAAATTCAGTGTTCTCACCTTTTTTTTTTTTCCTTTTAATTTTTGTACACATAGGGCTGGTCAAGAACTATGATGATATTTCCTGGTTTATATACGTTTCATTTAGTAGAAAATCATCACATATCAATCCATCCTCCTTTCTATAGTAAGAGAATGTGAATTTCAATTTCAGTCTCGTAGATTCTATAGTGCGGATGTTCGGATTTTATCATTTATACGGACTTTAAATTTCATTTGTCGGATACATCTAACAGTTAAGTTTTGAAATTCAGGCAAAGATAAACATCAGAATGTGTACAATAGAGTTTATCAGACTCCGTAGATGTCTTTGAACAGTTGTGGTTTTTTTTTTCTCTAGCAAAATAATCAATTAAGCAGGTCCTCTGGCTTAATGGTGCTTAATAGAAATTTGGACTTATATAACGGAAAAAAAAATAAAAATGGTAACATATTTGGAAAAGAAATAACATTTTCACACAATTATTCCAATATTGCGAAAACTACTTGTTATAGTCATATTATTACTTGTTTTAGATAGAAATATAGAACTAAAAGAAGCCAATTTTTAAAGAACCATGTTGATATATATGTTGTAAAGAATAAAAGCAAGTTAATAATAAATCTAAATAACATATTTCTGTTGGTAGATGGACGAGCTTAGGGTTTGGCCAAATGATTCCCAAATTAACTGCCTGAATCTTAATAATGGCAAAAAAAGATTAAAAAAAATAATATCTGGTTTAGATAGCTGGATATATAGATATTGTAAAAAAAAATCAAATAGGGTTTAATAGGGGTTCAGGTTTCACATTTGTTTATCGGGATTCAGATCCCGCCCGAATAGAAAAAATAAATACATTAAAAAAAAATTGTAACTCATCATTTATTTATTTTTTTAATTTTTTTAAGTTTTCGCCATTGGTAGGGTTCAAACTGTTGACCTAGGAGTCATTTGGCTAAGCCCCAAGCTCGTCCATCTACAAGTTGAGCTACGTCCCTGCTGGCAAAATTGTAACTCATTCTATATTTATCTAGTATTATTATTGGAACACCCAATAAATCAAAATTATTTTACTTTGACTTTTTCTATAAAAAAAAAAAAAAAACACTGCTTGGTGTTGATCGGTTAGCACCCAAGCATATTGATCAACCAGTGGTTAGTTGCCACGTAACCCAAAGCAATGAGAAAAATGTAAAAAGTGAAAGAGTTTGGGCCACGTGGCAACACCCCATTGGGTGGTTAGCACCCAAGCATTTTCTTAAAAAAATATATTTTACTTGAATTAACTAACCAATGATGTTCAAGTGCATAGGATGCTTTTTAGTCTCTCACTACGTTGATTAATTAATCAATTAATAAATCACCAAATACTCCAACGGGCAAATACTTCACAAGCCCCACCAACGGTCTCTTCTCTCTCTCACTCTCTCTCTCTCTCTACTAACCGTTACCTCTCTGATCTCTCTTCTCTGCTTTTCTCAACATTACAGCTTAGCTCGATTTCTGGGTCTGTGTGGATCACTGTTTTTCTCTCACATTTTCTCTCCAAAGAATCCAAATCTTTTCCCATAACTTCACTTCATTTCTGGGTTTCTTTTATTTTCTCTAATCTTTCTCACTCTTGCTTGCTCTGTTGTGTGAGTAGTGTGTGTAATGGAACCAGCGAAGATTGACTGGAAGAGAATAGAATCAGTGTTCGTGGAAGACAAACTCTACGAGAACATCAATGCGCCCAAATGGGTTGATTTCTCTAGTCCTGAACAACACTCAGTCAATGACGAAACTTGGTTCTGCAGACCTGGTAAGTCATCACTCACCTCATTCTTTTTTCTTTTTTGTTCTATTTGAAGTCTCATTGAATCAAGCAATTTAGCTGATATTTTATTCATTTGTTGTTATAGATTGTAAGCATCCAAAGACAGCTGAGGATTTCCTTAAAACACCACCAACTTCAAAGGTTTTTTTATTTCTTTCTTTGAATTCACTTTAATGATCTTGTTCTATAATGGATTCAAGATTTGATTTTTATTTTTGTTTGTTCATTTGTTTATGGGGTTTTCTCAATTTTGTTTTGTTTTGTTCTGGTGAAGCTTCCAAGATTGATTGAAAGGCTTCCATTTGGAGACAGGAGTCAAAGGTACCAATTCAAAGTTTCAAACCCTTTTAGCTTTGAACTGTTTTATGAATTCAAATGAGTTCAGACTTTTCAATTCATTTATTTGTTGGGTGTATAGAGATGCAAGATTGAAGAGAAGAGGACAGAACCAACCTTTATTTTCATCAAATGAGAAATCCAAATTCAATGAAGATGGTGAAAATCAGAACCCAAATTCACCAACTCCCAACAATCCTCAAGTTAAGTCCTTGAAAGAAGCTATCAAATCGAGTAGCGAAAAGAACAAACTGATCAATGACACTTCAAAAAACGATGATCAGGTGTTGCCAAGGCTAAAAAGCACACTCTCAGCTAGGAATTTGTTCGCGGGTCGAGATATACTGGGTCATATAACTGATTTCTGCAATGAGTTGAAGAAATTGGCATCGAGGGCGAGGGATAGGGAGGAGAAAGTGGAGAAGTTGAATGAGAAGAAGAGTGAAGTGGGTGTGAAAAAAGAGGAGGTGGTGGTGACTGTTAGTGAGAGTTGTTGTGAGGTTTTGGGTGAGTTGAATGCAAAAGAGAATGAGAGGAGGAAGCCATTGCTTGATGTTGTGAAGGAGAAATCAGAAAGTATTGAGAAGCAAATAAAGAAGTAAGTCAAATTGATTCCCACTTTTATGTTTATCTTTTCATGTATGTTCAGATTCATTTGATTCTCTTGAAAGACTTTTGTGATGCTAAATTTGTATATGAGTAGGCTTGCTTTTTGTTTGCATAGAGATTCTCTAGTGCTTGATTTCGACAAGCATCCTAGAATTCAGGTTTGGGTGAATGTAAAAAATGCCGACTTTTGCACTAGACTAGGACTACTTTGAGTTTGCCTAATCCGAAAACAGTTGTTGTATATAAGTGACTGAATTGTGATGGCTATATTGGGCAGAAGATTTGATGATAATGCAGAGAACAGGCCAATCCGTTTGAAGTTGGAGAATGTAAAGCATAAAGGAGAGCAACGCGTACTGCAAATTCGAACTAATCCTCCCTCTCCTCAATGCTTTTCCGCCACTCATCCAGCCCCTAAAACCACCACCACCACCACCCCTTTGAAGGCATCTGTATCCAGGCCAATGGTATGTAAAACTATCTAGAGATGCTTCATTCTGTTTGTCATAGGAAAGTTCAAAAGAATTTGATTAACAAAGACTAATTGAACATTGTGAACATCATTGAAAGCCATGGTAGGGACTAAATGACTAATTTCACATAAATCTAGTGATTGTTTTGAATGTGTTTTCTTGATTGATTGTTACACTAAAATGGTGATGTTGGGTTGAGCACAGGAGAGGATAATGTTTCAAGAAATGGAGCAGAACAAGGTGGTGAGAAAGGAAGAACCACCAGCAGAGAAAGTCAAAAGTGTTTCAAATGTTGTTGATGGAAGAGGAGGAGCTCTGGATGTATTTTGGTTCCTGAAGCCTTGCACACTATCTACCTAAAATGGTTTTGAACCAGTGTGTTGCCATATATGATTCATTTCATAGTTTCAATTCTTCATTATTCTTTATTGATTCATTTGTTGTTATAAAAGAAACTGTAATTAAGTACTCTCAATATTATTTGTACTGAATCCATTTTCAGTGAATAAAATTTCTGTACTCTATTTGCCTCCATTCATTTTCAGTTGAGAATTTTAAAGAAAAAGAGATAGGAAATGGTCAACCCTTACATAAAATGAGAAAAAGATCATTGAACATTAAAACTCATATGCTAGAAAAAACATTGGTCAACCTTGCATAAAATGAGAAGATCATTAATTGAACATTATTATAAAACTTATATGCAATAATATGATCCCTCAACGACAAGAACAAAAATAAATATATAAACAGAACATGAGACTGATCCAATCCAGCCCAAATTCAATAATATGAATCTATAGTAAAGTTGCAAAACATGAAATTCAAGAGGGTGGTCCAGAGGAACCTCATACGAGGATGGAGCAAAGTGGGTTGGAGATTTCTGATAAACTCCTCCAATCTCTCCACAATCGTATTCAAGTTTCTGACAGGAGGAACGTACTGAGCCAATGGAAGGGTAGAGAAACCCACCAACAGCAAGAACTCTAACACCATTTGTGTATCAAGATAAAGGGGCGTGTGTTTTGGATTTTGTAGAGAGAGAGAGAGTTTCTGGGAATCAAAAGAAACAACACACAGATCAAAGAAAGGTCCTTTTATTGAGTGAAAAATAAAAAAGGTCTTTTAGCTGTTGCGCTGTAATTTAATTATAAGAGATTGACCGGTAGTTGAGAAAAACTTGTGGTCCGAAAAAATTGCTCAAATAGATATCGAAATCAGGTTAGGGTAGAGGTGGCCACGGTTATGGTTAAACCGTCGGTTTTGTCCGCGGTTTAATTGAAACCGTACGGACCAAACCGTAACCGAAACTATGACTAAAACCGGCGGTTTGAAAACCGGTTTCCTATGATTTGATTACAGTTTGGGGTTTAAAAAAACCGTCTAAAACCAATGGTTAAACCGGCAGTTTAATCGCTGGTTTTCTAAAAATTAAATAAAAATTAGACGAATCAGAAGCTGTCACGTGACGCATTGTTTGAATTTTTTTTTGAAAAACTGCCCGAAACCGAAACCGCCAAACCGGCGGTTACAAACCGGTTGACCGGTTACGGTTACGGTTTTGGTCTCCCCGAAACCGAAACAGTAACCGTGGTCACCTCTAGGTTAAGGTTTGTCGAAATGTACGAGATTCGAATAAAGTGGTATGACATTTTTACGAAGTAATTGGATTGTGACGGTTCATCCTAAGAATGTCACGTGACATGATTGTAAACGTTATTTTTATTTACATGTTATACTTATGATACGTGATATATGATATATCATTGAGACTGTCAATATGTTACCTTATATAACTATAGTCTTTATTCTTTATTGATTCATTTGTTGTAATAAAAGAAACTGTAATCAAGTATTCAATGATTGTACTAATCCATTTTCAGTGAATAAAATTTCAGTTGATAATTTCGAAGAGAAAGAGATAGGAAATGGTCAACCTTTTTGCATAAAGTGAGAAAAGATCATTGAAAATTAAAATTCATATACAATAACATTATTTTATTCCTCATATGATTATGATCCCTCAACAACAATAATAGAAACCAACAAGAACAAAAAATATAATAAAAAACATAAGAAGAGAGTTATAGATCAGATCAGAGGAACCACATACGACTACGAGGATGGTGGTGTCTGATAAGCTCCTCCATTCTCTCAACTAACGTAGTCAAGTTTCTGATAGGAGGAACGTACTGAACCCATGGAAGTACAGAGAAACTTACCATTACCAACAACTCTACCACCACCATTTCTATATCACCAATTCCCCACAAGACAAGAAAATCAGCTGTGTGTGTGTGTGTTTTGGATTTTGAAGAGAGAAAGAGAGTTTCTGGAAATCAAAAGAAACAACACAGATCCCAGAAAGGTCTTTTAGTTTGAGGAAAAAAAAAAAGTCTCTTTTAATTGCTGGGCTGAAACTTATACAAGATTGACTTGATTGGTAGTTATATACTTGTTTCGTATTAGAAAAACTTGTGTGGGACGGTCTCACACTATAATAACTCAAATAGATACAGAAATCGGATTAGGGTTGGTCGAAATCTACGAGAATAGAACAAAGTAGCAGGACATTTACAAAGTAATAACTTCACGTGATACGAATATAAACCTTATTTTAATTCCATGTTATACTTATTATATTTGATGTATAGATTCATTATTTGTTCTTATAAAATAAACTGTAATTAGGTACACAATAATTGTAGTATTGTACTGAGATCCATTTTTACCAATTTGCCTCCACTGTTTTGGAGTGAAGCAGAACATTGTAACAAGTGAGTTATCATCTTATATGGGAGAAAATCTTGGCTGGGACGGTCCCATATACGTGGCCATGGGACCGTCCAATCAGAGTGTGCCACGTATACATTGGGAGTGTATATGCAGAGTATGTGGCACACTCTGATTGGACGGTCCTATGGCCACGTATATGGGACCGTCCCAGCCAAGATTTTCTCCTTATATGGAGCTAATAAGACGGTTGAGATGTTAAAGTCAAAATTTAAGTCGTGTTGAAAAATAAAATCCGGACGGACATCCGTACCTGAAATTGAAGTGTTGAACAGATTTGAAGACAGAACAAGAACATCAACAATAACAGACCGCCAAACTATGCTAAGTTCTCGAATGTGCTTATGCAGATGCAAAAATGCTTTTTGCTTTAATTCTCTTCTTATCTAACAGATAATGATAAAGATAGATAAGGGACAAAAAAAAAAAAAAAAAAAACATTTAAACCCTAAAATAAAATATTATAATATCATCATGATCCTTATCTCACATAAGTCAAAAACAGACCCAGATTACAAAATTAAAAAAATAAACAAAAACTTGCTTCATTTTCAGTTGTGGATTCAAAGAGAAAGAGATCGTAGAACATTAAAACTAAAAAAAAAATTAAAAAACTAAAAATTAAAAAAAACAAAAAAAAAAAAACTTAAGAAACAGAGTAATTGATTGATCAGATATTCAGACATCAGAGAGATCCAGAGTTGCAGCAGAGGATGATACTGAAGAAGGTAGAGCTGATGCGGCGGAGGCGTGGATAGAGCACACGAGTAGTTTCTGTGGAGTCTCTAATGAAATCTTCCATTTTCTCCACAAACAGAGTCAATCTTCTTATAGGAGGCACGTACAGAGTCAATGGAATAGCAGAGAAACCCACTGTTATAAACAACTGCAACGCCATTTTTTCTCTATATATATATATATATCACCAGAACAGAGAAGAAAATGAGACCGGGTATATTATATATAAACGGTTTCTGGGAAATAAATTAATAAATAAAAGGATCAGATTAGTTAGAGTGAGGGAGTTTCTGGAAATCAAAAGAAGAAACTTCTTTTTTTTTTTTCTTTTTATGAATACTCTGAAACGTGTTCGACAATTGACCGGTAGTTGTGTTGTGGTAAGGGCTGTCTAGTTGTGTCTATTTTTTATTTTTTACTTAGATCAGTCCAGATGAGGTTAGTCCGGTCGTAAATGTTTTTTTTTTTAAAGGAAACTTTACTAAAAACCAGCAAAAAGGATAAAACTAGACCGGATATTCATCCAGAATGAACTTCTCCAGCGAAGCCTGCCTTAACCAAATTACCCAAAGCGTCCGTCTCAACCACAAAAGGCATCAATCTCGTCTCGATAACACCTCGCAAAACAGCAACTGCTTCCGCAACTAGAGGACTGTAGCTAACATGAATACGTTTAAGTACTTGTGGCCATTACCATCCTTTGATGATCACGAATCACCAACCCAATTCCCACCGCCTGCTTGTCTTTATTGCCAACTAACAGCCCCAACCCTATTTAAACTCTTTCCAGAAACATCTTCATAATTAGCGGCTCTATAACCTGACAAAAACTCCACAGACCAAGCATAGACGAGATCATAATTTGGTTGGGTAGTCCCATGAACCTTCTGGTTACGAAGAAACCAAATCAAATTCGCCATCAATTAATGCTCGCAAGAGCCATCTCATCAATTACCGGGGTTGCGATTTCGAGTTTTTTCCTTTTCTAAAAAAATCCCGAATTTTTATAACAGTGTAATGCTTATTTTATTATATTAGATTAGTGTTATAAAGCTAAAGATAAACTCAAAATTCAACAAAAATAAAAAATGGTGAGGAGTGTTATTTTAGTTATATGTTGTACTTATGGCACATGATTATTCTTGAATTTGATCAATCTGGTGTGGTGAACTTGGATGTGGCAGTGCACACAATATATGACATTGTTAAACCTAATCAAATAATAAAATAAATCACGAGAAGAATCATTTTTCAGCTGAGAATTTCACAGAGAAACAGATAGAAAATTGTCAACTTTGCATAAATAAGAAGATTATACATAGTACATTAAAAGTTAAAACACATATACAATAACACTATTGCTCATATGAACCCTCAACAACAAGAACAACATAAGAACATAGTTATTGATTGACGACGGAGATGGAGATAGAGATAGAGATAGAGATAGAGATCCAGTCCAATTCAATACTCAGCGGGTATAGTAAAGTTGCAAAACATGAAATTGGGGAGGGAAGTCCAGAAGAGCCGAATACATCGATGGAGAAAAGTGTTTTCTCTCCACAGTCTCATAAGCTCATCCATTATCTCCGCAATCATATTCAAGTTTTTCAAAGGAGGAACGCATAGACTCGTTGGTGAGACATAGATAGCCATTATGAACAACAACTCCATCATCAGTTTTGTGTATGAGCAAACCCCACCCGGGTGAAAACAAAAACAAAAAATGACTGTATATGTTTATATAAAGAGTTTCTGGAAATCAAAAGAAAGAAAATAGAGATTCCAATGAAGTTTTTTTTTTTGCTAAGCTGTTGTATGTATCCAAGAATGACCGGTAGACTGGTAGATTTGGACTTGTGGGGGCTCGTGTTTGTGTCTCTAATATCTTTTTTCTTCCTCTGATAAGTCCGATTAGATGTTTACTATTTTTTTTTTTTGAAATCTTACATGAACTAATATCTTTCTTCTTCCTCCGGTTAGGTGTTTACTTTTTTGTTGAAATATTACAATAACAATTAAAATAGAACTGTCGAGAGGTACACTACCAGCATTATTAAGAGGTGATGTACGATTAGATGTTCATTTGTATTATTATTATTATTATTTTAGAGTAAATGATATGCAATCCGAAAAGATGATTTTAAAAGTTAATGTGTATTTAATTCAGATTTGTAAAGATTCCAATAAAATCCAAATAGATTTAAATGTATTCAATTCAGACTTTAGAAAAAATCTAGATGTATTCAAAAAATCATTAACTTTAAAGGATTTGGTTGAGTTATAAAATTTGATAGAATAGGATGAATTTTAAATTTAGATAAATGATTTTTATAACAAATCTTGCCTAATCCGTTTAGCAATTTTTCTTTGATGGACACACAACTGTAAGCATATTTTGAGCATGCTAATACGCATCACCACACTATTGATAAGTCAACAAAATAACATTAATAATAATAATATATTAATACATATGACAAAAGTGTGGTGATGTTTATTACTATACTCAAGATATGCTCATAAGAGAAAAATTGATCCTTTTAGATTTTGATGGATTTAACTTTTATAATGTGTTGAAATTAAAAAAAAAATAAGGTAAAAGACAAGAGTGGTTGCTGACTGAGCCAACAAGACGGTCGTCCAACAGACCGTCTGAAATCAGAGAGTCATGTTGACAGCCTCTAAAAAAAAAGTTGCCACCTCATCTTGAAGTTGTACTAGAGATGTTGCATTGGAGATGGATTTTTTAACAAAATGGATGTTCATCCTACGTGGCAACTAATTTTTTCACAACCCACATTAGCATTGGAGATGCTCTTAGTGATCGAATATTGATATCGTATTTAGTGTGACGTGTCTAGACACATCAGCTTGGAAATTTGAAATTGTTGGTGGATCAAACTTGAAGTGGATTGGGCTCTTCAACGGCCCAGATTGGTTATCGCCTATCGTCCCAAGATTAGTCAGAAAAATACGTTTTTTGTGATGTTTAATCTTGGCTACTTTGGGCCGTGTTATTGGATTCAAGTGGGCCTAGTCCAAGACTCCATCAAATTGTTTTACTAATTTACGATCGCACACGTGTCAAGATCTGGTCACGGTCTCACGAACAAGCTAGTAAAACCAGCAACACTCGAGCAAGTCTCCCTCGAATTCATTCTCTGTCTTCTCTTTCCGGTTTTTATTTTCAGTCTCTACAGCGAAAAACCTAAACGAAAGAGATTTAGGGTTTGTTGAGTCCGCGAAATCGAAAAATGGCAGCGACTGGTCGTCTCCGATCGAGCCTCTCTCTCCTCACCAAGTCTCTTAGATCCGACTCTTTCGCTTCTTCTCAGAGATCAGCTCTTCAGCTGGAGGTATCTTCCAAAAACACACACACAAAAAGTTACCTTCGTTTCCAATATTTTACAAATCCGATCTGTGAATTGTTATCTTATGTTTGGTTGATGATCGGAAAAATATTAAAAATATATTGTCAGTGACCAATTGTTGGCTTAGAATATTTTGATACCAAATTTATCGACGAAGTTAGTTCAAAATTCGTTATTTTGAATACATTTTAGTTTTTTTTTTTTTTTTGTTGTCGCAGTCGTTGAGAAATTTTGCCACTGCACCAGGACAAAAGGAGAAGAAAGTCAAGGTATTCGGTCGAGATAATATTTGTTGTTTGTGAGTTTATTCTATGAAGTGAACGTTTTCGATTTCGTTGATTGTGTTCGAATTTCAATTTTTAAGTAGGACGGAGGCTTTTGAGCTTATTATTAATCATTTTTTCAAATGTCTTGAGTTTGCTATTCGTTTCATTTTAGTTGCCTCTGGCGTTGTTTGGGGCTTCCGGCAACTATGCTTCAGCATTGTACATTGCGGCGGTGAAAGCTAATGCATTGGAGAAGATCGAGTCTGAGCTTCTTGACCTTGTTCAGGCTTCAAAGAAGGCTTCTATGTTTTCTCAGTTCACGAAGGACTTGTCTGTGCCTACAGAGACAAGAGTTAAGGCCATCACTGAAATTTGTGCTCAAGCCAAATTTTCAGATCTTACAAGGAACTTCTTGGGTATGTTACTAATTGATATTTGGTTTTTAAAAATTGGAAACTGTTCTCTAGAGAATTCAACATTTGGTGATCAAATTTTCAGAAAGGTATAGGATTGATTATGATTTTATTAAGATTACACTTTGGAGCATTTCTTTTGTTCATTAATCCTTCTCTTCAAGCTCATATGAGTAGTTTCAATTTTAGTTTAGGTGAGGTGTTTTTGGTCTGATAGGTTGCATGATATTATTACTATTTCTGTTTTCATTATGTTATTGTTATTGTAATTGTCAATGTTTATATTATAGTTGTTATGTAATTTTCCATATGGTTTGCTTTGGATAATTTTACAAGGTTAGGCCATTACATTAAATCATTTTTATAAGTACACTGGCAGCATAAACTGTTATAAAAGCTCTCTGACTGTTTTCTATAGCTTTGAGCTATTTTACATCAGCTCTGTTTCCTGATTCTTGTGGACTTCTGCATAACTATTGTATCTTTATCTTTTTCTTCAACAATTAAATTTATTCAGTTTCCTTGAAAAAAACAATTATGCCTTTGTATGGTTACTCTTTCTTCGTACCTTATATTCTGAGACCTGTTGTGATTACTGCTTTTCTTTCAACATTAGATATTTAGATGTCTATATCTGTTACTTAGGATTATCAATTAGCCTGTCATAACCAGTTCATGGTTGGAGTTGGACGCTTATTATTTTGTGTAGTCTGTTGTCTTTCCCCTGATTGATATTTTTTGCTGCTTTTTTATTTTTATTTTTTTACTTATTAATTTATTATTATTAGTGTCGGTTGTCTGATTTCGCTTCATTCTTTTCTCTAAATGTTAAAAGCTGATACATTGTGTACATATGCTTGGAAATTTTCTACCAGTTATATTGGCTGAGAATGGGAGGTTGAGACACATAGACCTCATAACAAAGAGATTTTTGGAGTTGACAATGGCTCACAAGGGTGAAGTTAAAGCAATTGTCACAACTGTCATGGTAAGTTTAGTCTGGTTACAACCATTTTGGAAGAGTATATCACTCTGGTTTCGTACTCGTATGGATACTCTTTGACGCTTAATCTCCCTCTCTGATTAGATTAGTTTCTGTTTAATCATGTATTATAGGATTTCAAGATGGTTCTACCATGATTGAGACTGGTTCTCTTGTCTTCACTTCTTTGTGGATGCCATTACTTGAGGGGGTCTAATCATTTTCCTTTCCTTTTCTTTTCCTTGGGGTCAGAAAGTTTTTCATTTTGGCAGGGACAGAATACCATTACTTGGAGCTGGTCTAACCATTTTCATTTTTATTCTTACAAAATGGAACTTTCAAATCACATTTCCACAAAAATTTCATAGAGTATTGTTAATCTTTGCTTGCTTGCTTTTTGACGAGCTTGTCTTTGTTTATATGGGATTTCTGCCATTGCTTTTGTGTACCGTATCAGTTAAGGCATTGATATGGCACGATATTACTGGCAATTAGTTCATTAGTTATATGATGTGATATGCTATTACGTAAAATAAATCTACAGCATATGATGTGATTAAAGAAAATAATTTGCTTTGCTATTGGAATAATCTTACTGTCGGGGATATATTTTTTATGAATTGGCTGCTATGCACTATACCATTTTAACGTAGAAAAGCAACTTTCATGGGTGGTTCTTTGACTAGAAATGTGGATTGTTTTCAAATAAACTTTCATGGACTTGATATATATATACCATATTATGTTCTATACTGTACCATCTTCCATCGCCTAATTCCTTTGTAACCCTATCATCTAGTATATTTGACATTTACTTGTTTGCTTCTTGAATTTGAGAATCTCGCTGAGCCATCATTAGTCATTACTTCCAATTTTCCCATTTTTGATTGATATAATTTTGTACCAGCCACTCCCTCCACAAGAGGAGAAAGATTTGAAGGAGACACTTCAAGAAATACTTGGAAAAGGGAAAAAGGTGAAGCTTGAACAAAAGGTAATCGTTATCTCTCACGATGGCCAATCTTGATGTGAAACCCGGTTTACCGGGAAAACATATCTAATCTAAATTTCTCTTGTTTATGCCACAGATTGATCCTAGTATTCTTGGTGGGCTCGTGGTAGAGTTTGGGCAAAAGGTTTTCGACATGTCCATTCAGACTAGGGCCAAGCAAATGGAGAGGTTCCTGCGTGAGCCTGTTAACCTTGGCATCCTCTAAGTGGTGTCAGATTTTCAGGTTACTTCTGCTCCGATTGGGATGCCTCAAGAAAGAAAAGAAGTATTTGTGTTCTTGTTTGGTTCTCTGTTCGCTGGTGCTCTGCCTTCTCCTGCGATTGGCAAATAAAAGTTTTACTTCTTAGTTCTTGTTCACATTTGGCAAACACAACCAAATGACCTACACCTTTTTTTTGTATGGATTTCTGTTTATGTTACCTTTGAGGTTATAATTTGTTCCTAGTACTGTTCGAATAAGTACTTTTTGTTACTGAATACAGTTTTTTACAGATAGATGCTCTTTTCATTTATTGTGTATTGCTTTCTATGTTTTTTTCTTGCATATAAGATCCTTCAAGAGTCTTGCATGTTTTTTAGTGATCCTTGTTGGGGGCAACCCCATATAAAATCCATAGAGACTTGCGTATTGTGTGGTATCAAATAGGATACGGGTGTGTTAACCGAATAAACTTAACCCCTGAATCCTATTAAACGAACTTACTGAATTAAGGAAATGTGACAGAATCAATTGAACCCTCTTGTTTAAAGATCTATGAATCGAAACCTAATATCTAAGGAAATGCAACTATATCTTGCATGACACCATCATGAAAATGGTTCATCCAGATGTTGAAGTTTTTCTCCGTTAGCTGAATACTAAATCTAGCCACTAGCCAATTTATATTACTAAGATAGGGAAAGAAGTTGCTATATATATATATATTTTTATTTTATTTTTGGTCTTTTAATTTCTTGGTATTGATTTCTTGATCTTCCAGTTTGCTTTTGTATTGAATTGATGAACCTCTCTCACTTAGTATAATGTATTATTCCATGAATCTGACAGTGCTCACTTTTCATGTCATTATTTCTTGAACCAATGTACATGGATTTGCTATATTTCTTGACTAAAAATTAAGAACAAAATTCAACATTCAACTTCTTAAATTTAGAGTTTACGTTAACTGTACTAATCCTACGATGGGACAGACAGAAACCCACAAAATCTGTATAAAAAAATAAAAAATAAATAAAATTGTAGAATCACTAGTACAAAAGTGCAACAACTGTCTGATCTTAGTTGGTTTTTTCTTGTCTTTTTAACCAAGTACCCCCCATGTTGCTTGGTTCATCCATGGGAGGACAGCTGTTGATAAAAGGAGATCAAATGAGAATGCTTTTGTAGCATTTGAGTAGCTTTACAGTTTCCTACTCATCACCACTTTTTTTTTTGCCCCCAGAAATTTGTGGCAGTCTCTATCACCACATATTACATTTACAGGGAATAATATATACTAATATTTTTGATATTGGACAATGACTGAGAATTGTTAATATTTATGATGATATACGTGAATATATTCTTGTTTGGCACGTACAGATAGATGGATGAGAAGAATTAGGTGAATGAAAAGATAACTATATATATAAATGACAGCGCATTAGACAATGAATATTACTGTGTGTGGAGTTTCTATCAATCTATGAAAGCTCTGTAAAATTAATGATCTTTGCAGATCATTTGATTCAAATGAATGAATATATATTTATGTGGCCTGATCATGTGTATAAGTGTTTGATATATTTCGGTTGTATTTCATATTGACTACAGCAGTGCTGCATATATATACAGGGAAGAGACTTTAAGAAGTCTGAAGTAAATAAGCTATTTGAATCCTAAACTAATTAGACTATATGAATCCTAAACTAATTAGACTACCGTATCTGCTATGGACAAGGAAATACAAATATAGTAATTTACAAGGAGAGCAAGTGTGACTAAACTACACTTCCTTAACACGCCCCCGCAAGACAGTGGGCATTTCAGAGACACTGATCTTGGACCGTAATAGACAGAACCTTGTCCTGGAGAGCGGCTTAGTGAGAGAGTCAGCCAATTGGTCAGCAGAGGACACATGTGATATGCGGAGTTGATTGCTTTGGACCTTTTCTCTGACAAAATGGAAATCAATGGCAATGTGTTTCATTCTTGAGTGAAAAACGGGATTAGAGCAGAGGTATGTCGCACCGATATTGTCACAATAGATGGTTGGGGGACCGGCCATAGGGATCATTAGTTCCCGCAGAAGAGACGTGAGCCAAATGACTTCAGAGGCAGTGGTGGCAACGGCCCTGTACTCAGCTTCTGTCGAGGATCTAGCAACCGAGCGCTGCTTGCGAGAGCACCAAGAGATGGCATTTGACCCAAGAAAGACAACATAGGCACTAGTTGAGGTCCGATCATCTTGATTTCCTGCCCAGTCAGCGTCTGAGAACGCATGCAACAGCAATGGGGAGTCACGGCGCACCACCAGGCCATGACTAATTGTTCCATGTAAGTAACGCAACAGGCGTTTTGCAATAGCCCAGTGACCAGTTGTTGGACGATGCATGAACTGAGCAAGTTTATTCACAGCAAAAGCAATGTCAGGGCGAGTAAAAGATAGATACTGCAGGGCACCAATTACCTGACGAAATTCAGTGACATCTGTGAGAGAGGTGCCATCAAGAAGCTTGAGTTCACGATCGGTTGGAAGAGGAGTAGAGACCGGTTTGGAGTCAAGCATTTTGGTGCGAGTTAGAAGTTCAGTCACATATTTCTTTTGAGAAAGAAACAATCCAGATGCGCACGGCAGAACCTCGACTCCAAGGAAATAGGATAGGGCTCCAAGATCCTTGATTGAAAAACGACGAGCAAGAGACGTAATGAACTCGTTAACAAGGTTCCCGTCACTACCAGTGACAATGATGTCATCAACATAAACTAGCAGAAAAATCACACACTCATTAGCATTGAAAATAAATAAAGAGGTGTCGGAACGAGAGTTGACAAACCCTTTTTGAATAAGAAATTGCCGAAGTTCATTGTACCACGCCCGAGGGGCTTGCTTGAGACCATAGATGGCACGCTGAAGGCGGCATACATGCGATGGAAAAGCCGGATCCACAAACCCAGGTGGTTGTGCCATGAACACATCTTCAGTTAGATGTCCCTGAAGAAAAGCATTGTTTACATCAAGTTGCCGCAAATGCCACCCTTTTGTAACCGCCAAACATAGTAACACACGGATTGTTGTTGTTTTCACGACAGGGCTGAATGTGTCTGTGTAGTCAAGGCCCGGGCGTTGATGAAACCCCTTTGCAACCAAACGCGCCTTAAAGCGAGAGATGGACCCATCTGGTGATCGTTTAATCCGAAACACCCACTTGCACCCAACAATATTCTGTGACGTATTAGGAGGAACCAGAACCCATGTTCCATTGTGAATGAGGGCATCAAATTCTTCCGACATTGCGTGCCTCCACTCAGGAAATTTTAGAGCCTGAGACGCGCATGTGGGCTCAGATGGAGCTGATGATAGGAGGCTGGTCATGGACAGTTTGGTGAGAGGTTTGTGGATATGGTTCTTGGATCGGGTGATCATTGGGTGGTCATTTGTGTGGTCGGGTATGGGTGGAGGCCGAGATGGTGATGGATCATGAGGAACAGGTGCAGCGGTGTTGGGAAGGACCTCGGTAATGGGCTGGGACATCACAGGAGCTGGCTGGACAGGTGCTGGTTCAAGTGTGGGTCGGTGCAGATCTGATGTGGGGTAGTGGGGCTGTGTGGTAGACGAGCTGGTGTGTGGTAGGCGGGCAGTTGTGGTAGGCGAGCTGGGTGCAATAGCGCACGGTACTGCTGTGGTGACAGGTGGGGATGAATTTTGAGGTGTGGACAGTGGGACCGCAGCCCTTGCTCGAGAAGAAGATGGTGGCAGACGGTGTGTCTCATGCGAAGCCGAACCAGAGGTGGAGTGAGAGTGTATGACCGGAACCACTAAACTTGGAGGTTCATGAGATAACCATTGGGAGCAGGTGTTTGCGGAGGACCTAGGAAGACTCGTGTGAAGTGTTTCGTATGGAAAAACTGATTCAACAAAGTTCACATGCCTAGAGACAAATACGCGATCCGTTTCCGGATCCAGACAATGATAGGCACTTTGTGACAGAGAGTACCCTATAAAGATACAGGCTCTAGACCTAGACTCAAGTTTGTGAACGTTGTATGGCTTGACCCATGGATAGCAAAGACATCCGAATACTCGGAGCTTGGCATATGAGGGACGCGTGTTGAAAATTTTCTCAAAGGGAGATAACATGTGCAAAAGCGGCGTGGGCATCCTATTAATTAGGTACACAGCCGTGGTGAATGCATAAGACCAAAAGGTGAGAGGTAGGGAGGCATGAGTGAGAAGAGATAGACCCGTCTCAACAATGTGCCTATGACGACGCTCAGAGACACCATTGTGCTCTGGTGTGTGCGGTGGTGTGGTGAAGTGAGATATACCATGATGAGCAAGAGTGTGCCTTAGAGCTATGTATTCGCCACCATTGTCACTGTAAAGTGAAATAATAGTGTGTTTAAAAAACTTTTCAACCAAGGTTTTGAAGCGAATAAATACTGCATGGACTTCAGATTTTTGTTTTAAAGGATACATCCACATGTATTTCGTAAAGTGGTCAACAAACAACACATAATATTTGAAACCATCTTTAGATAAAATAGGAGAACTCCAGACATCAGAGTAAATAATTTCTAGAGGTTTAGAACTGATAACAGTAGAAACAGAAAAAGGCAATTTATGCGTTTTATTTCTTAAACATGCACTACATGGATTGCTAGAACTATCAGAAGAGATGACAGACAATGCCTGGGACCCTACTAAATTTGAAACTATTTTTGACGACGGATGACCTAGACGGTGGTGCCAGTTAGGGAGAGCGGCTTTAATACTGGAAAAGGCGATGACAGGTGATGTGTCAGGCTCGGCATGAGATGGCCACTCGTAGACACCATTCTTAGTCCGTCCTTGCATGAGCTGCGCCCCCGTATGGAGATCCTTCACAATAAATGAAAAGGGTGAAAATTCAATTGCAACTTGGTTAGATAAACAAAATTTAGAGACTGAAATCAGATTTTGTTTCATCGTAGGCACACATAATACATCAGATAATAAAAAGGATGAAGATTTAGTGGGGAGATGTAGAGAACCAGAATGTGTTATGGGTAAGCTTGAACCATCACCAATCATTATATCATCTGAGCCAGAGTAAGGAGAGTGCAGGGATAGGTTGTTCAGATCTAAGGTTACATGATGTGAAGCACCAGAGTCAAGCAACCATTCAGGCGTAGTGGAGTGAGGTGCCGCAAAATTCGCTCGAGGTTGCCATTGTGGTCTTGATGGAGCCGGCTGAGATTGAGCAAGAGTTGGAGAGACACTGAAGGTGGCACACCGTTTAGCAGTATGTCCCTGTTCACCACAGAGCTGGCAAAAACCACGGTACGGTCTGGGACCTGACCTGGACGCCGAATTGGACAAGTTTGGAGCAGTTTGGGAACGAGAAAACTGACCTGCAGCTACTGAACCTGGTCTGGCCGAATGTTGAGGGCTGTTCCGACTGTAGTTCCGATTTTGATTTGGTTGATATGGTTTGGTTGCATAATTTGCAGTGATGGGGAGTTGATGGATCCTTGTTGATTCTTGTTTCAGGAGAGCCTCGGAATTGAGAAGTTTCTCATGCAATTCTTCAAAGGAAATTGCAGAGTCACGAGCACGGACAGCCGATGATATATCTTTAAATTCGTCACCCAGACCATTCAGAATTTTTACTGTTAAGTCTTCAGAATTTTCAGGAGCGTCAAGCATTGCTAACTCATCAGCGATACTTTTTGCGTGTTGCAAGTACTCCGTAATAGATTGGGTTCCTTTGGTGATGTTGGTGAGCACGCTCTTTAGGTGCATGATATGTCCTCTGGATGGTTTCGCATAGGTATTGGCAAGCGCGACCCATGCATCATGAGCAGTTTTAGCGGAAGCGATGAACGGAATAATGGAGGGAGACCGTGATCCAAGTATTGCGTTGAGTAAAAGTTGGTCTTGTCTGAGCCATAGGCGATGGGCGGGATTTGGCATGGTTGCGTCACCTGTTGTGATAGTTTCCATCGGACATGGGTGTTTGCCGTCGACAAAACCCATGAGATCAAAACCTACTAGAAGGGTGTGGAATTGTAATTTCCAAGAGCGGTAGTTTGTCGCTGTTAGTTTCAGAGGTGCTTGGGCAGCAATATTAATGGAGATAATAGTGTTTCCAGTTGAGGTAGCATCATGTGATGAGGAGGAGGATGAGATTACGGTTACAGAATTTGAGGAAGAGGAGGTGGTGTTAACCATTGTTGGATCTTTGACTCTTTTGAGTTGTTATTGCTCTGATACCATATAAGTGTTTGATATATTTCGGTTGTATTTCATATTGACTACAGCAGTGCTGCATATATATACAGGGAAGAGACTTTAAGAAGTCTGAAGTAAATAAGCTATTTGAATCCTAAACTAATTAGACTATATGAATCCTAAACTAATTAGACTATCGTATCTGCTATGGACAAGGAAATACAAATATAGTAATTTACAAGGAGAGCAAGTGTGACTAAACTACACTTCCTTAACAATGTGGACCTGCTACACCAGGGACCAGGCTAGCTAGGCAATTCCTTTCTCTTTATTTTTAGGTGACAGAATTGAATATCTAACACTACCCAAGAATTGAAAAAAGTTTTTGGAATGATGAAAAGACATGACAAGTACTTGATATATATATATATGTAAAATAAATTAGGAGAAACTTTCCAAATATATATATACTGACAACATTATTGATAAAACATGAAAAGATGTAATATTGGTTTTTCATTTTTGGATAAGATCGAATACAAAGACTACTGATATAGACAAGTAATTATCTTTGTTTTAAAGTTTAATAACCTTCAAGAGTCATATAATATAATGTAAGATTATTAACTGCATAAATTTATGACGTTTCTTAATCTGATTTCGATATTGATATTCATCATCATTTTCAAGTACTGTTTGACTATCTAATTAATGACATTTTTGTTCCTAATTATTTTTACTTGCTTTTGAAACAATCACAAATCTTCTGATCATATATGCATGAGAAGTACTCCTTTTTTTTTTTCTGGTGAATAATTGTCCTTTAAGTTTGATAAATTCAGAGAGTTGTAAGGTAATATTTTATATATATTACATATGTTCATTATATCTTTAACAGAATCATAACTTGAAGAAAAAGAATGCATTAGTTTGACCAAAAGAGAAATGGGGTTGTTTTGTTTTTGTTTAATGTCTTCTGTGTTTTTTTAAATCTCTATGAATTGCTTGAGAAAGCTGTTAACTCAGCTACCAGACATAAAATGTTAAAGAATGTTTTCACGTTTATTCCCCAGAAACCAGAACCTGAACCATCCATATTAATTAATTAAATGTGTAACAAAAGTACTTTTGTACTCCCATGATGATCTCTCTCTCTCTAGTCTCTAGGTTTATTCTTCTAATACACGTGTGGTTAGAGAGAGCGGCAGAGAGAGAAAGAGAGTATTATGTGAAGTGGAAGCAAAATACTAGTTGTGTCTCATAGACATATGATGATTACCTTGTGAGTGAAGAAATAAAAATGAATCAAAAAAAGACAAGATAGAGTCAAAGACAAGAAGACCAACCATCTCTCTCTCTCTCTATATCTCTCTGTCCATGGAGGTCCCCCTCCAATCCGTTTTCCACTCTACCCATCAACCAACAACAAACACATCCAGCTCTCTCTCTCTCTCTCTCTAGGTCTCTCTCTCTCTAGATTTCTCTCTCTATTTCTCTATAGTTCAAATTCTAAGCAAACCCCACAACCATCACCATCATCATCACCATTACCACCCCATGAAGCCTTCTCTTTCTCTCACATAAACAAACAAACTTCATTTACCTATATAGCTTTCTCTCATCCCCATCAAACCAGTTAAAAGAAGAAAAGGCTCCACTCTGATTTTGATACAGTCCAATCCAATTCTAGAAAATTAGCAAAATGAGGAAGCCGGATCTAATGGGGAAAGATAGAGTAGTAGTACTACCAAATAACAACAACAAAATCAATATTAAGCTTAGAAAGGGGTTGTGGTCACCAGAAGAAGATGAGAAGCTCATGAAATACATGCTGACAAATGGACAAGGTTGCTGGAGTGACATTGCTAGAAATGCAGCTCTTCAGAGATGTGGCAAGAGTTGTCGTCTCCGTTGGATCAATTACTTGAGACCTGACCTCAAACGCGGTGCCTTTTCGCCTCAGGAAGAGGAGCTCATCGTTCATTTGCATTCCATCCTTGGTAACAGGTAAATTATAGTCATATTAATGCAATTATGCACTACACACAATATAAGGCAAATTTATTGTTTTTTTTATTTATTTTTTATTTTTAAAATTAGTATATATATAAGTTCTATATAACAATATGCTTTCTCTTCTATTTAATTAATTAGCAACCCAATCAATTAATGATCATGAGAATACAATATTTTTCTGAAATGATTTATGTTTTGGAACATTATATGAACTATATTGCACATTGTGATCATTGCATTATCTTCTTTTCTGTTTTAATAATATTTTTCCTTCTTTTAGTATGAAACTAATTGCTAAGGCAATTAGCTCCAGACCCTGAACTTGATTTTTTGATAGATGATTTTTTTTTTTTTAAGAAAAAAAAAAAAAAAAAAAAAAAACCTTTTTGATTCTGGAAATCTTCAGACAAGTTGTTTATTTTAGTTTGTGTCTCAAATTTCCAAAATTTTATAAAAGTCTTTGATCTTTTTTCCGAAATCTTTGGTCCTACACTTACTTACCCAGCAATTGTCATTTAAACTTTAAAGAGATACATGAACCGAAATGTCTGCATTTCGAAAATTCTTGTTCTTCTAGATGGTCCAAGCTTTGAACTTTCAGGCTATCAAATTCATCGCATATTTAGATCAAGATAATTATTAATTTATTTTGTATCTAATAAAGTGAAATTTCACTTTGAAGAGTATTATAATAATATAATCTTCTCCTTTTTGGTCTAAAATGGAAAATCTTCTTCATTCAAACAATGAAACATTTAAAAGCCTAGGTGTTCACTTCCTGATCAAGCAAGCTTTTTCTCTTTAGTTGTAGAACTCAAGCATCCATGCAAAGCATGCATATATTTTATAAAATATTTATATATAAGATACCTAATTAACCTTTTAATTAATTTAATTTTTATATATAAATAGATTTGATTAAGTATTTTTAATTATTCTTATTGTCTCAAATAATTCAGGTGGTCTCAAATTGCGGCTCGTCTTCCAGGAAGAACTGATAATGAAATAAAAAACTTCTGGAACTCCACATTAAAGAAGAGGTTGAAAAACAACAACACAGCTGCAAATCCCACATCTTCTTCTTCACCAAACGACAGTGATTCATCAGAGCTGATCAATAGAGGTCATCATGTAAATAATAATATTGGAGGCATCATCATGAACATGTGCATGGACTCTTCATCATCATCAACATCATCAGCATCCATGCAAACCATGGCCACTACTGCTGCTGCTGCTGCAGGCAACATAGTACTTAATGACCCTTTCTCGATGCTCGAAACCCGCTTCGACATGACAGGTGTCCCTTGTTTATTCAATAGTAATGTTCCTGCTTTGTCTCATCATCATGATCATGATCATCAAGTTGATGATGTGGGAGACCATGGGTTAGCGTTTTATGGGGATCATTATTATGGGGTTTTTGAGCAGAATAAAATGGGGTTAGAAGCAGATTTCTCTCTGTTGCCTCCATTAGAGAGTACTACTAGCAGAAGTGTTGAAGAGAACACTAATGGTGCCAACATCAGCAACAACAACAACAAAGGAATGGATCAAATGAAAAGCAATAACAACCACCACTACAATAATAATTCTTGCTTCAATAATAATACAGCTGATGAGAATAATAATCTTCATGAGGGATTTAAAGTAGGGGACATGTTTGGGTTAGAAAATAATCATAATTGGCAAGGAGAAAACTTAAGAGTTGGTGAATGGGATTTTGAGGGTTTCATGGACAATATTTCTTCCTTTCCTTTTCTTGATTTTCAACTTGAATAATTAACCCAAAACATCTTTGACCATCTCTCTCTCTCTCTCTCGCTTCCACACTTCAAATTAAGCTACCCAAAGACATTTCCTAGGAAACTATTCCTTTCAAAAAGCACTTTGAGATCTTTTTTTCTTTTCTAGCTAGTTTGCTATTGTTTCTTCTTTGTATACTCTCAAAAACACTTTCTTTTTGGCCTTTGTCTTTTCTATTCTTTTGGCTCTCTCAAAACCCTTTTGTTTCTTCTTAAAATTGCTTCCTTCACATATACTTGGAGAAATTCTGCAATAAAAAAGTTGCAAAGCGGAGATTAGCCTCGATGATCATCACACATGGAGATTTGAGTTTCTTTGTATGTAACATTGTGTAAAGGCAATATTTTCGTAAATTTTTTTCGGGGGACAGGTTAGTACAAATTAGCAGTCGTGTACGTAGTTTCCTGAAAAGAGAAATGTGAATACTGGTACTATAGAAGATGAGGATCAAGTGTAGAAAATCAAATAAAGAGAAAGAGTTGGTGAGTTCATGTAGTTTTTATATATGTACAAAATGTAATAATTTGGAGGTTGTGGGGGTTGTTATTAGTGGGAAATGAAAAGGATGTAAAACACACCCTTTAAGTAAACAAGTACATGTCAATAAAAAATCAAATTCAAATCAATTATGTCTCTCTGTGTGTGTTTGTTTTATATATGTAAATGCAAAGATTATATACTTCTCCATAATAATGATGTTTTTATCGTTTGGTCTCATCTCAAGTAAATATTCTTCTATATGAACGTGTTCGAATTTTTAATTATTAGATGTATTTTATAACCGATGGCGAGTTCAAGTTTAGATGAATGTTAAAATTTGGATACCTTCACAATAGGTTCTTTGAATATCATAAAATGATTACGTTATTAATTTATTTATACAATTCATGGGACTGATCAAGAATTAAATGGAACAAATGATTTTATACCATAACCTTTTATATGATCTGAAATCTCTTTTGATCACCGAGAGAGGGTTCATAGAAAATGAGGTTTGAGCAAACATTAAAGCAATTCTATGGCCATTAATTATTGTAGGGCAACAAGAAAAGTCTGGCTGGTTTAGCATCTTTTTAAAGACTAATAACTACACACAAGAATCCAATTTGAAGAAATGAACACAATATCTCTCTCTCTCTCTTTTTTCTTAAAAAAAAGTCAAAAGAGAGAAAAAAAAACAAAAAGAACGACGCCTGAGAGATTCGAACTCTCGCGGGGAAACCCCATGTACTTAGCAGGCACACGCCTTAACCACTCGGCCAAAGCGTCGATGTTGAAGGAGGTTGGAGAACCTCAGTATTTAGACATATATACATAATCGCAGACAGTGCTTAAAGGCTTTATAACACAAGACCAGCCCACTTTTGTTTCTATTCAGTGATGATACTGGGCTGGGCCTATGCATTTTGACCCCACATGAAATGACGTGGCTGTACACGTTGTAACCCTTAACTGTCTATTGGGCTTGGGCTGTTTGGTTGGCCAAAGGATGACGATAAAAACACCTCTTAAAAACTGTATGTACACCTCTTTTATAATCACACCCATCAAATTTTTTTAAGAACTTCTAATTTGTAAATAAACCCCACTTAATACCAAAAATATCAATTTTTTTAATTATACTGCATTATATTTTTGTAAGACCGTATGTATACAACATCTACACGTATTATTATGTTATTTAATCAAATTTATTATTATCTTTATTTATATCGTTGTTCTTTCTCTTCCCTCATTCTTCTCTTTTCTTTTTTCTTTCCATAAAATCAGATTCCATTTTTCATTCTTTTTTTCTCTCTTCTCGTGTCAAGCAACTCTTTCTATTTGTTTTCATCTTGACTGTGTTTCTGTCTACAAAATCACTATAATTTGAAGTTTTTCCGGTTGAAGATCTATTGTATGTTTGTGAAAGTTGTAGGGATGTAAAATTTGTGTCATGCTCCAATTGATTTGGAAGTAGAAAAGTATTTGACAAAATTGAAAAACAACTAATATTGATAAATAAATAAAAAAGTCTAAAGCATGTTTGAAAGAAAAAAAATTAGAGAAAACAATATATAATGATTTTGTTCCTCTAATAAATATAATAAAATTTAATTTAAAACTTATTTTTTTCACAACCAACTTTAGATGATTTTGATTTATTCTCCATACTTAGCAATCAATTTGTATTTCCTTGAAAGAAATTTAAAATATCTTTGAAATAATTAGTGTATACAAGAGAATCTAGGATTTAAGAAAATGGAAAGAGTTTTTAATGATATATGTTAATATCAAATTATTAATAGGAATTCTTCAAAATTATATATATATATTAATAGGAACCTTTTTTTTTCCCAAAAGATTAAAATACGAAACTAATTAATAATTACTCGTGGGTGTACTTACAAACTATTTAGCCTTTTTAGTAATTTTATTTAAGGGTATTATTAGATTTTTAAAAACATACTAATTTGAGGTATACATATAATTTTTAAGGGGTGCAAATATCACCACTCTTGGCCAAAACTCTCCTGCTACAGACCTGATGTCTCAATGAGTTATCTTGTGGCGTCGTGATGAGGTACACCGTATTGTCCGTACATCTTCGCTTGATAGATGTTTTGTTTTTTTTTTCTACTTATTTTTTTAATTATGAAATGCCTCTACATCTTTCCAAATCAACTTTTATAAATATAAATATTATCAATTTGTTCCCAAGCTCTTCTAAATGGGCACCGCCTTAAACATGCCTAATCACTACATACATTTATATTTTTATTTGTAAAGTGAGATTCGAATCTTGTTCACCTGAAGGGAGAGTAAAGTGTACAAACAAATAAATTAAGAAGCAGTGTCTAAAAAGCAAAAAGAGATCAGAATCATACGGTGATATATATATATATACAGAAATGTTTAAGCCAGTGCGCACCGATATAATTTCATCAGTACATTGGATGTGGACCATTAGATTTACATACTTTGACTCAAAGTGTATGCATTTATCGAAGCGTCTCCATAATCAGTGATCCACATGCATTGACACTGATGTGAACGGGACCGTATATATATAAATAAATAAATAAATAAATAAATATATATATATAGTAGAACCCCTCTAAACTAATATTCTTGGGACCCATCATTGTGTATTAATTTAGAGGGGTTATTAATTTGAACTTTGAAGGGTGTTACATTGTAAAGTGTTATTTTGTTTTAGAAAATGTGTGGAAGTCGGTTTTTTTAATTTAGGGAAAGTTCCTTTTCAGGATTCCTTGTTCAGTCGGTTTTCTTCTTCAAGGAAAGTTCTTTTATTTTTTATTTTAATTTTTTTTTTCAGGATTCCTTTTTTAGGAAAGATTTATTAAGAAAATTTCCAATTCCTATTGGGAATGTGATTACTTAGTGACCAAGGATACTCACCCAAAAAAATAGTGAGGCTTATTTTTTGGTTGTATACTTGTATATAACAAGAGAGATTTCATGATATACCTAAAAATTCTATTCCTAACGGCTCTTAAAAATTCTCTATTTTCTATATTCTTTGTTATAACTTATAACAAGAGGACAATTCAAAAGATGAAGGATAAAGTCAAAAATATCAAGCATGGTAGCCTTATGCAAACTAGCATCTTGAAGTACTTTTCTAGTTCTTGATTATTTTGTAATATATTTTGTAATTTTATGGAATTATTAATTTATACGATAGTTGGGACCGAAATTTTACACTGGGTTTTAAAAAGAAATTATTAATTATTACGATAGTGGGGTTTATTAATTTTTTACACTGGCCCGAGTCGGGACCGAGATTTGTTATTAATTTAGAGATGATATTAATTTATAGGAGTTCTACTGTATGTATATATATAGACAACGACATTTAGCATTTTACAACAACCTTTTAACATAAATCTATATAAAATCTTTGTTCCTAGTGTTCAACATTGTTCACTATAACAATGCAAATGCATTGCCAAAATTAACTTGAAAATACTCCAAATGGGTTTGGCTAAGTTGCTGTTAACATCAATATTACAGGCAGTTGTATGCACTTGTCGAAGCTACTCAATAATCAGTGGTCCACATGCATTGGCATTGATGTGACATTAGTGCGCACTGATGTGAATTGGACCGTATATATATATCTTGGGTTATGAACTTGTTACACTCATCGATCCTTTTTTAGACAACGACATTTAGCATTTTACAACAACCTTTTAACATAAATCTGTATAAAATCTTTGTTCCTGGTGTTCAACATTGTTCACTGTAACACTACAAATGCATTGCCAAAATTAACTTGAAAATACCTCAAATGGGGTTAAGTTGCTGTTAACAACAATATTACAGACAGTTATAATATGTAACACTAGAAACTGTCCAATAACATTGTTGTTAATAGCAACTTAGCCAAACCCCTACCTGAAATAAATATGAAGGAATAATATACATTAATTACAGGAGCCTCTCCATGAACGCATGATCGGATCTAGTTTTGAGTAAGTAGAAAAGAGATAGTATAATATTTAGTAATGATGATACTAGTGAGAAGTGTAATTCATTATGTCTTGGTATGAAAGCAAAAGCTGATCCCATTTAATTATTTATGATTTATTATTATTAATTTTCTCATCACTATACACATCTTCAATCATTACTATATATGGAGTAGTAGTCTCTTCTATTTCAATCCATCATCTCTTCAAAAGCAAGCAATATTCAAGAATAATATATATATATATATTAAAATACATCTCATAAAAGCCATCAAATTAATTAAGGCTTGCAATTAAGAGAAATTAATTATATAATAACAATATTATTATTATTATTATTATAATAGGGATTTGTTCCTATTATTATTATTATTATTATTATGCTTCACGCATACATTTTCTAAACCCACCTTTGGTAATCATGCATGTAATTTATTTTAATCAATCACTTTGATGATCCAACCATGTTTATGCCAAAAACTTTAACCTGATCAAATTTCTCATAATATGATATACTATATGTCTATATCTCTTTTGTCAAACGAGTACTCAGATTTGATTACAAAATATGTTTATATTTTCATAAAATGTCTCATTAACACTATTTTTTTTTTTTGAAGTACTCACTGACACTAACTAACACGAATATATATTTTGTAAAAATATCATTGATTTTGAATAATTGTAGTAAAAATATGATGCTATACTTTTATAAATGTGTATGAATGCAATTAATATACATTTGTATATATCAATTACTAAGAACATAATAATGTGAGAGGGGTCACTATAATTAAACATTGTATGGTCACATGCATGCCTTGTTAAAAATACCTTTTTGAATCCTTTTTGGCCGAGACCACATTAATTAAAGAGGAAATGCAAATGCTAAAGCGTGCTTACTTTGTTATCATTCCTAGATGTTATAAAAAAAAGATAAAAAGACAATTCGGTGTAAAGCTATAGCAAATGCTAGGGCTTTTGAATTTTGATACCCTCGAGAAGAGCTATCCCGAAATTCTCGGTCCCAATTTTTGATTATTTTTTTTGTGTCTCGTCATGTCTCTCATTGCCCCCTAAAAAGATATAATAGTATAAGAATGGTATATATAAATCTTAGGAATTCTCATAACTATATAAGAATAATTGATTTTAACATTCATCTATAGCTTGATTTTCGAGACCCAAATAATTATTGGATTGATTTTACCGGTCTCAATCTCAAATTTATGATATCGCCGGACTGAATGAACGTTATTTACCATCCAGTCACATGCTCACATGCTCACATTGAGTAGTGATTCCCATGTCTATCATTTGATCATATATAAGAAGCTTAGCCAAAAACCAAACCAACATATCAACTTCACTCTTCAAGAAAACAGTAACATCTCTCTCTCTCTCTCTCTGTGTTTCTCTCCATGTCTTGCGCTCACATTCGAAGATCGTCGTCAATGGACTGTGAGGATCAAGATACTCTAATGTTCCACTCGTACCCTTGTGCATACTATGTTCAGAGCCCCTCTACTCTTTCTTATGCAAACAGCGCCGCCGATATCCGAAACATCAACACCACCATCGAATCGGATTTCCACTCCCCGACGCGGTCCGAAACCACCACCGCCATCGGCGCCACAACCTTCCTCAACAAAGGCAACCTTGAAGCCTCAAGAATGATCACACTCTCTCGTTACTCTTCCTCTCGTGGATCCAATAATAACTCTAATTTCTTGCATGAGAACAAGAAGGTTGTCAATATCACTGATGTGGATGATCATGATGGGCCCGCTGTGTCGGAGATGAGTGGCCAGAACCGTCTGATTATCGTTGATCGTCGTCATGATGATCGCGAAAAGGATGATGATGATGATCATGACGACGACGATGAGGATTGGTATTATGGGAGTGGTAAAAAGGGATTGTGGTGGAGGTATTTTTCTTTTAAGAGGTCAAATTCTTGTGCTTGGATTTCTCTTCAAATCAGTTGGAGGCTTTTCTTGAGTTTGGGAGTTTCATTGCTTGTATTTTACATGGCTACAAAGCCTCCACCACCAATGGTTTCTATCAAGGTACAATATTCTCTATAGTGTTTTATTTACTCGATTAAGGCATATTTTTAGTACTTTTCGTAAATTGAAGTTTCATAAATTGATCAATTTCCGAAAACTGGTAATGGTATTAATTAGTGATAATAGGTATTTGATTTACAAGTTAATTATATTGCATTTGTTTTTTGGGGTCGAGATCGAACTTGATCAGTACTGTTTTCTATTATTTGGGCCTCTTGTTGAGACTCAGATTGGGCTCAACATGAAGGCTTCGAACTATAAATGGGCCCGTAATGGGCTTTGAAATTGGTATTATAAATTCAAGTATCACTAAGTACACCCCTTCTGTTCCTAAATATATCCCTCTCGAAAGATGCGATAGATCCTTAAATGATTTGAACTCAAAATCTTATTAACATGGGCTTGAGAGGCTTACCATCGGATTACTTCAACTTTCGTTGAGAGATCTTGAGTTTATTAATTGATTTCAAAAACTCATTATTGGGTTACAAATTCCGATCACATATATACCCTCAAAATTGCATAAAATATATATAATTATTGTTGCAGATGGCAGGAATTCGGCAATTTGGATTAGGAGAAGGAGTTGATGGGACAGGTGTAACAACCAAAATCCTCACCTGCAATTGCTCCATCGATCTCTTAATTGACAACAATTCCAAGCTCTTTGGCCTCCATATTCAACCTCCAATCTTGGAAATGTCCTTCAGTCGCCTCCCTTTTGCATTGTCACATGTAAGCACATATAATTTGTTGAGATTCCGCACTTTTTTCATACGAGATCCTAGATTAATAATCCTTATAAAAGGGATTATTAGGTCTGTTAATCTAAGTTCAGCACGGAAAAACGGAATCCCACGTCTGATAATTTCTATTATGTTAATTGTGATCGAGTGTGATGATCAGATCAACTATTTGATGATGATGATGTTGCAGGGTCCAAAACTATATGCAGAGAGCCATGGTTCAACAGTATTCCAATTATACGTGGGGACGACAAATAAGCCGATGTATGGAGCGGGGAGGAACATGCAAGACATGCTAGAGTCGGGGATGGGACTGCCATTGATGATTCGGATGAGCTTCAAATCGACTTACAGGGTTGTTTGGGACCTGATAAACCCAAAGTTCCACCATCAAGCTGAGTGTTTGATAGTTCTCCATAGCAAATATGATAAGAAACATCGAACCCAATCTTATAATAGTACTTGCACTATTAATACTTCTTAATAACCTTTAATATTGTTAAGAAGTGTGATATATATATATAATTCGGACGACAAGACAAAAATTCACGCATATGTCACGGTTACAAAGCTACTATCATATATAGAGAAGGTATATATATATACAATTTGTTGAAGTGTTTTGGGTTTTGATATTTATATGGTGATTAAATCTTTGCTTGTAATATATATGTAGAGAATACTTTTCATTTGTGGAACAAATTAGATGATATTGTAATTATGATTTCTCCTAAGACAATTAATGTGCAAAATCTATCTGAATAAAGCTACCTTAGATGATGATCTAATATAGTTTTCGATCGTCTTTGATGTTTTAGGTAGTAATAGTCTGGTACAATTAATATTGTTTTCATATACACTTAACGATCAGAATTATATAAATAATCGAACACCATTGCGATCTAATCCTGTTGGAAAATTTTGTGATAAACATGTGTTTAGAGAGTTTTTATTTGAGTATGATCGATTTCATGAAAATGGAAGATCAATGTATTCAAATTCTCCTCCGTGAGAGCATCGAATTGGTATACGCAAACTCCCAAAATGATTATTGGGTAAATGAGAAATTGAATCTCAAAGTAAGCCCATTGTGTAGGGAAAAATATGAATCCCACATTGGTTAGGGAAAACAATTATATATAGTATATAATTGATTGGATGATAGTAGCTTATCAATATGTGTAGCATAGAGGCTCTCTCTCGTGTGCAGCGATGCAAATGACCGACCTTGAACCTTCGGTTGGACGACTCGTGTGTGGGCGCGTCCTGCGTACACAAATGTTGCTCCTTTTGCTTTAATGTGATTATCAAGTATTTCCATATCAATCCTCTTCTTCAAAGAATTTTTGAACTTGATCGATTTGAGTTTGCTAAAAGTGGTTTGTGCTTCGCACTTCCGCCGTTGAATCGTTTCTTAGCTTCCAAGGGCATTCTGCCAAAGAAAGAAGAAGTTTGGGGCAAATATGAAATTCTTGGAAAATTAGAAGGCAAAACCGCCCTATACCTGCCCTACATACAACGGTTTCACTCTAGAGGACCACCGCTTCTTACTCGCCCAAATGTCGCTGTTCAGTAAAACAAGAAGAACAAATGTACACTCGCCCTACATACAGCGGGTAAACAGCAGTTAGGTCATTTTCTGGAAAGAATACCTAGGGTTTCATGTCCTAATTCCAAACATATAAATACCCCATTTCAGCCATTCATTACCACCTCTTGCTTGATCTTTGACATCCCAAACACTCTAAGAACACATTTTACCTTCAAAATCCACAAAATCACTACATCAAACCCTCAATCCTTCATCCAAACCTCAAATCCACTTCACCAAACACTTAACCTCCATCTTCTCCACCTAAACCCATCATCAAAACCCAAACTTGAACAACAAGAGGAGAGCATCAAGAGAAGAAGTCTAGCACAACCAAGCAAGAGAGGAGTTCTTCAACTTTGTTTACTCTTATCCTTTCTCTCATTACATCTATTTGTATTCCTTTATGGCTTATACTCATTACATATCTTGTATGGCCATTTCTTGTAATATGAACTAAACTCATCTTGGCTAGGGACAAGATGAAACCTTTCCCATGAATCTCCAATAAAAACCATCACTTTATTTCTAATGCTTGTGTTATGTATGTGTATTTCAATTGCTTAATGCTTCTAGGTATCTAGCTAACACTTAGTTGATACTTGGTTGTTGTGTGATGAACTGAGAGGAGAAGCATACAACGTGCTCAATGAAATGCCCACTCAAGTCTAGTAAGATAGATATATGCGATGCTAGCTTGTAGGATTCCATTTGTGTGCTATTATGCTTAATGAATTTATGTGTAGTTCGGATAACCATTGAGAAATAGGTTGTTGATGTGCATATGAATGTTGTCTTTATCACTTGAGAGAGGTTAGAGACTAATTAAGGGTACACTGGTCTACATTCACACTTGCATAATTTATCCATATGGTGTGTCTATAAATTGGTGAGAATTGGTTAGGTGGATTCACGGTCTTAGCCTAATTTCCTATTAGTAATTAGGACTTTGCTTTGTTTGCTTGCTTATTTAGTTTCAATTATTGTATCATAGTTGTAGTTTAATTTAGTTTATTTTGAGTAATGTAATTCAATCATCAAATCCTTACTTGTCTAAATAGTAGTTCAATTAATCAATTGTGGTAATCAATTCATTATTCCTCGTGGAACGAATCTTATTTATCATTGTGTTATTCCCACAGCTCCGTATTATCGCGGGTGCTCATTTAGGAGTGGTAAATTCCCAATCAATAATACATCAAAAGATTTCAGAAGGCAACTGATTCAATGCTCCAAGATGTACTACTGAAGTGTATATATATATATCTTCCTCTGATATCTTGGAAGCCAAGATATATAACAAAATGGAAGTGAAGACTGTGAAGGTCCAAGCAAGATTTAGACACAAAAACATGGTACACATGCAGACACGTGATAAAAAACCTATATATAGTAAATTCAAATAGCTTTTGTAAACTGTAGTTATTGAAAATCTAGGTGTAAGGACACAAATCGAACATGATCAAGCTCCCACGATCGGTACTTATAAATATTGAGAGCCTGAAAGAAAAAAGAGTTGGTTTGACAGGATATATAAAGTGCTCTATCGTTTAAAAAGTTAGCATTCTGTCAAATCATCACATGCTATATAGTATATAGGCTTATTATTTGTTCAGGCATGCGTATGTGTGACTTATATTATGTTGTGTTTCCTATATTGATTGCACCATTTATTTTATTTTATTTTTGATGAAATTCAAATAAGCTATAAGACAGTAGCTAGGGGTGGGGCAGCTGACAAAATTAATTTCTTAAAGTTAAATTAATTAATCTAGCATTTTTATGTTTCAACTTTCAATTAGTATATGTATGTTTGATCAAAGAAAGAAAATTGTCAAGCTTTTGAATTCAACCACTCTTGAGGTCTTTGACTTAGTGATCGATTCCATTGTGTTATTGCTGCTGAGAGCACTGAGAGGTTTTGGTGAGATTTAACAACTATATATATTCAATCAATGCTAAAATAATTACTCATACCTAAACATTGATGAAGCCTTAGCTAATGCAAACTCCATTCAAATTTATACTTAAACATGATTATGGCCAATCACTTATAAGTGATTGTTCCATAATCATGTTTGGTTTGAATGGAGTAATTAAGCGCCTCCTTAGCTAATGCAAACTCCAACCATACCACCCCCAAACCCAAATTTATACTTAAAATAAAAAATAAAAAATAAAAAATCAATTCCTATAAGTGACTGTTCCATAATCACCACATTAATTACCATTCCTTTGTTCACGATATAATTTAAACAATGTAGATGGAAGAAAATTGCTGTCAACATCTTCATATATAACTTAAACTGATTTTTTTTGTTTGAAATATTACAATAATTTAGGATTTAGAGAAGGGTGATATTCTCATATTCTCGAACCCACAACCTCATGGTGTAGTACGGGGCACATCACTGGACCAACCTTATATTGTCTAACTTAAACTGAATTAGAGCAATATGAAATCAATATTGTCTAAAGTGGCAAGCTAGCTCCCAGAAGTACGTATTCAAGACATATCTTTCTTTGAAATCTCCTGGAAGCTGAGATATGTAGCAAAATATGGAAGTGGAGGATGGAGGTCCTAGCAAAATCTCATCAGACACATAAATTGGGTGCACATTAGATATCATAGACCTTGATCGGTGCATCATGTTAGAAAACCAACATACAAACACACGTCATGAAAAGAAGAAACGTACAAACACACGTGATGAAAAGAAGAACCTGTACGTTCCAATAGATCTTGTATAATATATATGCTTGGATATAGTTGGATGATCAATATCATGTACAGTTATTGCAAAATCAAGCAGGACATGAATCGAAGAAATACCGCATGCACGGTGGCAGTGACTCTAATTAACTTAGAACATTGTCATTTTGAATAAGTGTTTTTACTGTTAAGACACATTGAGTGGTGACGGTAGTATCGAACATTAATTAATGCATATTGATCTCCAACAATTGGTACTTGTATAGTTTTGCAAGACATTGAGATTTGAGAGCCTAAAAGAGAGAAGAGTACTTAGTGTGGAACTTCCATATTGTTAGCGAACAAACGTCACTATACACGCGGAAGCGTTGCCGGATAGAACACAAACAAACACAATAACAAAGAAAAGATAAGATGAAGAGAAGTAATTAAATTCAATCACATACAACACAAGAATTTACGTGGAAACCCAAATCAGGGAAAAAACCACGGCCGTCAGGACGACAAGAGAAAGTTCCAATATGTAGTAAATTGTTACAACCACACACTCAGGTTCTTTCTCTAAATAATACCCCAAACCCAATTACACTCAATGCTCACTTTGAGATCTCTCTAGTATTTGCTATTTTGCTCCACACTAATAACCTAGTTATTAGGGTCTATTTATATGAATTACATGGAGTTTAAGCTAAAAGGAAATCCTACTCCTATACATACAAGAATTACTTGTTCCACATAAATACTATTTCCTATTTATGACAAGTATTCTTTTAAGGAGAAATCATTTTCCTATTAGAACTTCTAGAAACAACCTATTTCCTCTTCCATGAATATTTCCTGATTTAACACATGTTTGTGGTTGACTACGATTCAAGTTGCAGTTGGCCACCCGCTTCCTAAACCGTATTGAACTTGATCACTCAGAAAACCGTGATCTCTATGCGCCATCATCGTCGACCGCTGTGAGAGCCACATCGCCACCCACAGCGTGAAGCACTGGAATTGGACCGCTCTCGCTTGCGCTGCCGAAATTCGCAGCGATGGCTTACCGCTGCCATTACCGCTGTCAAAGCCACAGCGGCAGTGACAGCGGTTTCACTTGTTCTTCGTTCCTCCAGTTCGTTTCGTCCTCCAAACCTCCCTCAAACATAACCTCATACTCCCAAACGCTCTCACGTCTCCAGGAAGTCTCCGCATTAGTAAATCATATTTGGTAACCATTGGAGAATTCAAGCCATATCCAACACATATTGCATATTAAAAGAAAGAAGAGCCTGATCGAAAGATCAATTGTATATTAGTTAAGTTTTATTTCTTGATTCCCTTTTCCGGTGAAACTTGATTTTCTCCCTGATGATCGGTACATACTAGGATTGGGGCGGCTGGAAATTTTATTACATAAACTTATTAAATTAATCAAGGATTCATCAATTGGTTTCAATTAATATGTGTATGTGTTTCATCAAGCAACTCTGACTCCATTGTGTTACTGCTGAGAGCACTGGATTCTTAGTGAGATTTAACAACAATAATATTGTTATTCAAATTTTATAAAAAAATAAATACATAACTCATAAATGAACATTGATTGGATATGCAAACCTCAACAAATTAAAGTTGAATTATTTGATTAAAAATTATAGATTCTAAAATTCTCTTAATTTAATAATCATGAAATATACGTAGTAGTGTAAATTGGGTTGTTTATTCAAAAGGAAAGATGATATATAGTTCTACTTATACAAAATTAATTATGCTCAGCTCCTTTTTGAACAAATTAAAATTAATTAATTAGTTTGTGGGGTCTAATTAAAATGGTGATCGATTGGAGATGGAAGAAAAAATTGCTGTCGATATCTTCACCATAAAGGAGTACATATTAATTAGTGTTTGTTTGGTTGAGCTTTCTACGGCCTCAAAATGTCTACAAACGTCTATTTGAATTTTTTTGAGTTGTTTGGTAGGGTTTTTGAAACTGTCTATTTTAAATTGAGTAGAAACCAGTAGAGTTTAAACCTCTACTAGGTAAAAGCTTATGAGGAAGTGCTTATTTAAATAGATAATTTTTTATAAAAAAGGTCTATCAACCAAACAAGTATAATTTTTTTTTTTTTTCAAAAACTTTATTTATAATAGATCTACTACACGTAGATCTTTTATCAATAGAAGTTTTTCAAAAGTCCAACCAAACAAGCTCTTAGTCACCAAATAAGAATAATTAATTGAAGAGCAAATTGACTACAGAATGTAAAGCATTAACCAGCATATTTTTGAAGTATAATATATATTGTATGATTAATATTGATATGGAAATTAAAGTAAATATTATTATATATCATCTATAACATGAAGCAATGTTAGTGGACTGAGAAGCTTGAGGCATTTCCAGGCACTAAGATATATATATATATAAACTTGTATATAGTAATGTTGACAGTTCTTTGACACTGTTCTTTTGATAATTATATAATGGTTTTAATTTGTTGATCATGAAGAAGCACTAATTTCTCCAAGCAGTACTCAGGCTAGCTACTTCAGAGTAATTCAGGCAAACGTACTGTAGGTATATTTGCATGCACTTACAATTATAAGGGTGTCTATTTTTTTACGAGATCCCACTGCAAGCTAGAGATATGAAAATGGAACAAATTTAGTGTGCAGGTTATGATTGTAGGTTCTGAAATGATAATTAATTAATTATATATATATGGGTTGTATTCAGAAATATTATCTAAATTTAATAGATTGACACAATTACACAAATTGTGATTCCATTTGTGCGATTCTCGATTGAGTGATCAGAGTGGCATCTTTTGACAATGACACCATGAGAAAGACATGAAAATGAAGCAAATTTAGTGGGTTATAGCACTGGTGGTTCTTATAAGATAATATTATATATATAAAATACTAGCTAGCATGACGACATTTCGTCCATTGGTTGGTTGTGTTAGTATTTTATATGTTAGATTATTATGTGCCAAATTAAGAAAGCTCCAAACGGCACTCTTGTTCAATTAAGTGACAAATTAAGTCAGCGTTTATTAATTCAGGACGTTTCTCATCAACCGATCATTTAATATAATCGGTTATTCCATCAAAATATATATATATATATATATATAATCGGTTATTATTCCAAATTTTGTTATCTTTTTTTTTATTTTTTATTTTTTTAATATATTTTTAATATCTATTAATTCGGGACCAGATATTTCTTTTTAAAGCTGTTCTGTTGCTAGGATTCGAACCGCTGACCTGGGAGTCATTTGCCTAAGCCCTAAGCTCGTCCATCTACTAACTGAGCTACGCCCCTGTTGGCTTCAAATTTTGTTATCTAATTAATCACATATATATAATAGGTGCAGATATTGGCACCTATAAAAGTTATTAGTACACCCATTTTTATAAGTACACCCATGTCTAAAATTTTAAAAATAAAAGCTCGTCTATCTACTAACTGAGCTACGGCCCTATTGGCTCCAAATTTTGTTATCTAATTAATCACATATATATAATGGGTGCGGATATTGGCACCTATAAAAGTCATTAGTACACCCATGTCTAAAATTTTAAAAATAAATATTACTATAAGCACCCATCCTAATACCAATGGTACCCTCATTGAAATAAGTATATTCATTTTAATACATATTATTTATAAATACTCTTAAATTATTATCACACCCAATTTATAAAAAAAAAAAAAAATCATATTATTTTTATAATCAAATCCTCTTTTAATGATAGTCCAATTTACTTTTGAAAATATCTCGAAAGTATGAGCCTTATAAAAGGGAATATGTGGAACCGTATATGAGGTCGAGATTTTCAATCTGGAATTTTCTTGTTTATTTAGCTATCTAAAAAAAACTTATTGATATCTACAGCTATCATAAAAAAGAAAAAAAAAAAAAAAAAAAACTTGTTGACATCAACAACTATCATTAAAAAAAGAAAAATTGTTTATTGATAGAGTTCATTATAACTATACATAAAAGAAAGACAAAAACAATATGATAATCATGTGATGATGAAAAAGTTTGATACTTGAAATAAAATTAGAGTTTAATTAGGAATTATCATAAGTTATTCTTTTTTTGAAAGGTAAGTTTTTTTTTAATAAATAAATATAGTTGAACATATTAGTATAATTAATGAGTGTATATATATAGTATTTGGTTTATTTTTAATTAAAGTAATTTGTCCTTATTGGTAAATTTCTATTGGAATATTTTTATAATTAAATTTTTTTATAAAATATAAATATACTAATAAGTTTTATGGGTGTCAATATCAACACCCATATATAATATATATATAATTTATTTAGAGGATCTAATAATATACATATGGCAATACAGTACTGTGGCTTCCACACGAAAGTGGATTCCATCTTGTTTATTTAATCGAACTTTTATTTGGGACATCGTGGCTTCCACACGAAAGTGGAACTCCATCTTCATATTTAAACCATTTCATTTTGTCTGTTTTCTTTATAGTGGATGTCAAACAACAACCAATAATACGATCATCATCCAACTTTATATATCCCAAAAAATGCCTCTAATTTATGTCTTAACTTATGCTCTAAAAAATACACATCAAAATCAATTTTTTTGTGCAATATTCATTCAAATTTTAATCTGTAGTTTGATATAAAATTAAGTCTATACAATTATATCCTTCTTTTTTTTTTTTTTTTTAGTTTGTTGAAAATAAGCATTGAGTCCAGGGCAAAACCTTGAAGGAATTTATAAGAAGAAGACAAGAGAGTTTGATAGACATGTATAGTTTATAGAGAAGCAAAAAAGTTGGGAGCATTAAGTTTTAATTTACATCATAATAGTACATAATAAATTATCATATCATATATACATTCAATTCAAACGTGAAATTGGGTCCCTCCATTATATATAAATTTTGGCATGCAGCCGTTGTACTATAATATAAAATATAAAGATTTACATACTTTTGGTCACTATAATGAATAGCTTTTAACAAACAAGTTGTATTATTATTCAGGAAACCATGCGCTCTCATTCATTTGTTGAATTTTACAAAAACAAATGTACCATTTCATGTACTTCTTCCTCTTCCTCTAATCCTCTCTCTCTCAACAAATTAATGGTTGTGCTTTATCATCTCATCAACAAAAGAAGCACTATATCAAACACAATCATATAGATCAGTCTAATACATTGAAATTTATAACATCAAGGTGTAATATATATATATATATATATATATATATATATATATATATATATATATATATATATATATATATATATAGTTCTCCTATCAAGTCGTCATGAAATTATAATTTCAGGACGATCAACCACAGTCAATGTTTTAATAAATTCAAATGTTTATTAAAAAAAAAGATTAGCCTTTTATTAAAACATGTGGCTGTGATTGGTTGTCCTGATAGAAGAACTGTCATATATATATATATATATATATATATATATATATATATATATATATAGAGAGAGAGAGAGAGAGAGAGAGAGAGAGAGAGAGAGAGAGAGAGAGAGAGAGAGAGAGAGAGAGAGAGAGAGAGGACCCGCCCCGACTCTTATCTTGAGTCCGAGAGAATCCTATGAAAACCCAATCTTTCTAACATATAATTCTAAAATAAATAACTTGAATCTGAAAATCTGGAAATCTGTCTGAAAATACTAAAAATCTAGAAATCTGAAATTCATTCTGAAAATCTATTTGAAAATCTATCTGAAAATGCTTGTACAATAGTTGACAAGACCCGCTCGGCCGACTCCTCTCTTGAGTCTGAGTGAATCCTGTGGAAACTCAATCTTCTAACTGAAATCTGTTATATTTTTTTGATGGGCCATAACCCACAGATTTGAATTGTATTTATAAATTACAAGGTGGAAAAGTTTGTAAAGCCAAGTGATTCATTAAAGTTTTTGTTAGAAGCCACCTTGAGATGCATAAGGTTTATAAAAAGATAATAGATTTTAGTTAGAAGATCGAGTTTCCATAGGATTAACTCGGACTCAAGAGAGGAGTTGGGGCGGGTCTTGTTGGAGAGAGAGAGAGAGAGAGTAATTTTTCAATGAGGATCTTTTACAATGCACACTTTAAGCACTTTTGATGAATTGTATGGAATATATTGAATCTTGATTTGAATTTTTGTATGGATGGTGAAAACATTGAAACACATTTATGGAAAAAAAAATTAAAAAAATTCGGGTGCAAGAACTAATTTTTTCCGATTTTTTTGAAGATAAAACATTTAAAAATAGGGAAATATAAGAAAAAATAGTTCTCAAATAAAAAAAAAAAATTCAAATTTTTACCAAATGTGTATTTTAATTTTCTTAGGATGCATACAAAAAATCGCATCGAAAAACATTTGATTACATTTAATTTCATCAAAGGTGCTTAAAGTGTACATTGTAAAAGTCTTCATTGGAAAATTTCTCTCTCTCTCTCTCTCTCTCTCTCTCTCTCTCTCTCTCTCTCTCTCTCTCTCTATATATATATATATATATATATATATATATATATATATATATATATACATAAATATTAATCTTCAAATGAGAGATCCCTTACTTTAATTTCGGTAAGAATTTTGATGAAATCGCATAGATTTTTATGAATTTTAATTTGAAATTTTTTGTACACTAAAACTATTTAATTTCCCCAGTTTTATGTTATATATTCCCCTTTTTCTTAATGCTTTATATTCAAAATATTGGGAAATATAGATTTTATTGCCTGGAAAATTTTCAAAAAAAATTCACTAGAATATTTTTTTGTTATTACCATCTAGAAAAAAAAAATTATAATTCAATGAATACGTATTATCAATTCTATTTTCATTCTTGAAAAGCTGTTTTTAAAATGCTTACATTATCAGATACATTCTTGGCTTAAAAAGGATGAAATCCAGTTTCTTGTATTTGTTTTCCAAAAACAATTGTGCATGAATATATTAATAATAATTATATTCTATGAAAATTGAAAACCAAAATATATGTAGATCAGGAATGACACTTAGAAAAAAAAAATTGGGCATAAGAAGTGATCGAAAATGCCAATGAGAATGGGGTGTTGGAAATCCTACGCACATCCCACTTTAGAAAAAAGCAGTCTAATGCTACCTACTAATAGCACTTAATTTTCTACCGAAAAGTTTGAACACCATATATATATAGACACTTGCTTAAACATAGCTTACATTACATTGATGGTGGAATTCCACCTTTTCACAAACTTTTTAAAATAACCTCCCACTCCATATATATATATATATATATATATATATATATGCTCATGCAATCATAACTTGTCAGCTTCACATTGGTAGTGATCTATTATAGTATTATTTAATTAGATTTCAAGTAATTTTACAATTAATCACTCAAAAATGCTTTATATTTAGATTTTCACAGAGAAAAAAAAAAAAAAAAAAAAAAACCTGAGATGATAAGACCAATCACCAATCATAAGATTGTCAATTAAACCCGTAATTACAATATAATTATATTTTCTAAAAATGTCCTTGTATGATGAGAAATAGTGGCGAACGCTTGGAAGGGCTGCCCTGGGCTGTAGCCAATAATAATAAAAATTACATATAATCAATCATAATTGATAAAAGTATTATTTATGCTTGTTTTACATATAATATTCTCTTGAGTTTATTTCGATCGTTTAATTACACAATTTAAGTTCACTTCAATTTGTTCTATTTGTGTTTGTTCTTTCTGGTTGGGGCCTGCTTTTTGGTTGTTTTTTGCTTTGTTTTTCTGCGGCTCTGGTTGGGGTTTTTAGCTTTGCGTTGCTTCCCTTTGTTTCTGGTGTGCCCTCTTTAGGTTTCGCCTCTTTCTAAGGTGTTTTCTGGTGGCCTCCTTGGCCCTTAATAATAATTCAGCTGTTCAAAAAAATTTCCCTTGAGGTTGTGGCTGGGGTCTGTTTCGCTGGCTTCGTTTTGTAGGGGTTGCAGTCTTTCCCGGCTGCTTTTGTGCTCTGCTTTTTCTTGTGGTCTGTGTGTTTTGTTTTTTTGGTTGCTGTTCTTCTCTGGTTTGTGCCTGTTTGTAGTCGGTTCGGGTTGCCCTTCAATAAATTTGCTGTTAAAAAAATATATATATATATAGTAAAATTTCATAATATGTACGTTGGATCCATTTATAATCATGATATATATTGACTAAACAATTCAATGTGAGAGTTAATAAGTCATTAATTAAACATTAAAATATATTGATTAAACAATTGAATGTGAGAATTTGTGAGCCATTAATTCAGTGTGTTCTGAGAATTTTTTTTTATCTATATATATAATTTATCCCGGATTGTAAATATTTCCTGAATCTGCTTTGGTACACTACTAAGTGGTGCATACAAGAAAACATGAAGGATGCACATATGTCATATCTAACACTGTCATCATCTGTCATATCTTCAGTGATCGAGTGCACCACTCAGTAGTATGTACTCCCATAGCACTCACGATTTTCTCCTTTTTATTTATTTTTTTTATTTTTTTATTTTTAAGATATCGTGCGATTTTAGACCCAAAAAAGATGAAAAGGTTGTGCTATGTGAGAGTGTGTGTGTGATGAATTTTTTAAATAATAGTAGAGGAGAGGTGGGAGGGAGAGAAGGGTATTTAAAGAGAAGTGGAGTCGAGCATTTTGGGGTATGCAAAACAGACGAAGTTGGTGGGAAAAAAAAAAAAAGGCTTTGCATTCTCAGACATATCAGAAAAAGAGACCAGACACGTAGTTAAGGTAAGCAAACTCATCATCTTCAGCCTAGCTTCATGAAGACATGAACTCATCATCATCATCATCATCATCATCATTTATAAAACAATATTTCAGATCACTATTCACTCACTCATTTATGCATGTTCGATCTATTGATGATGACTTGATTTAATTTCTTTGCATTTCTGCTTCCAATAAATCTCTCACTGTGCATTATGCCATCATCTTTGCCATTGATTTATATATTGTAGGTTGCTTACAAAACTTACATTAAATTATGTAAACTAAATTTACGTCCAGTTTATAAATTGTACAATATATTCGTAAAGTACTATACGTTAAAATTATGAAGTCTTAAGTCTCAACGTTAGGGTTATTGAGTGAAGTTTTGTTTTACTCATCATGGTTATCGATTTATCATAATATCATTCACCCTCATATAGCATATAAATGATTATATATATTAACTTCATATTTATATTTTAATGAAAATCTTGAATTAAGGATATTGGTTTGGTTATTTGGGATATTAATTAAGGATCGTCTCTCCGGGGCAATGAGTCAGGATTGGTTTCTTTTATTCCCATAAAGACGAATATTGTTGCTCATGAGCTTTCAAAATTGGCTTTAATGATGATCTTTTTTGATAAAATCTTACCCTCCCATGTATGGAGAGGTTTGTTCAAGATGATTGTCCTACGTAGTTTGTTTGTTCTGTTTCTGTTTCTATGAAGTTTATCTTTAAAAAAAAAAATCTTTTATATATATATATATATATATAACTTGTGAAAATAAATATGATTTTGGAAAATAAATTTTATTTATATGTGTATATATATATATATGATGAACATTGTACAAGTTTATATATAAAATATGATTTCACATTACTTTGAAAAATAATAAACTAATTAATTCCAACATATTTTTTAAAAATAATATTATTGGTGATCAAAATCAGTACGTGCAACGGTTTATCCCAACTAAACTGAAACCTCCTAATTAACACCCTCATCATCCACCATATCCGTAAACTTTCAATCTTTTTTTCTTCTTAAATTATTAGTCACTTGAAATTAAAATGCTTATCCTTTAAAAAAAATTATTTTTTTTGAAAGAAAAGAAATTAAAAGTGATTATATTATATATGTGTTTTCTTAATGCGGCTGTGGGGTCTACACTTCTCACTTAATTTTACAATATTGACCCTGCAAAGATGTCCTATCTTGGTAAGCAGTACCCATCTCTGACACTGCAAACAATATACATAATATAATTGTTCCTAACACAAGATTGATCAATCAATGAACATACATGGAAAGTTCTTGGAATCGACCAAGAAAGAATAATGCTTGAGTACTGATTGGTCAGTATCTAAAATATTGACCTCATCAATAGGAGTGTAGTACGTAGTTTTTTTTCTTTTACTTTTTACATTTATCTCAAAAATTGGATTACGTGTTACATTCTCATTGATGGGATCAGTATTTTGGATACTGATTGGTTAGTACTCAAGCATTATTAACCAAGAAGAATAAAATTGCCATTTCCTCGTGTCTCTTTATTAGTGATCCTCCAAATCTGTTGATTTTACTTAACTTTTAAGAAAATTTATGATTTACTTTCTTCTGATTTTTCGTTATCAACAACTAATCATAAACATACCACCGCCCCAATGTCTCAATTTCAAACCGCACCGCATTTCGAATCACTACTAATTGATTTGAAATGTAATTTATTGAAAGCAGCTTGACTACTTGTTTTGATCTGTTCTTTGACGTTTAATTATTTTTGGGGGGTCACGATGCATGCTTGACTTCTGATAGATACACGTCTTGAGCTTTATATAATATAATTAAAGTTGTTGTATTATTGGTGCTTTATCTGGGGAAGAACTGTGGATGGAATCTAGCTTTTTAATGTTAGTTCAAACACACATGGACATTTTTACGACTTTTAATTTTGACAATATCTGCATGATTTCTTCGAATTTTAATCGTAAAAATACATGGAAAGATATCGAATAATATATAAATATGTTTTGTTCGGACATGAAATAGAGACTCTTTTTTGGATGATTTTATTTGGGATGCAAAGAACTGAGGAAGGTATATGTAATATGTATATAACAAGTACTGACCACACCCTATACCCTTATAGATTAAGAAATTAATTAACTATGTCGTGAAAAATAAAATGTTAATTAACATGTACCTCTTAAAACGTCAATTAAAGGTTGAAAAAATAAATAAGTAAATTATAATTATATTTTCGAGACATGTTAAGTTATGTAGTGATGTATTGAATTAATATATAAAAATTATTTATTTACATTTTGAATTGTCAACACGTGGTTAAGGCCATATGTTAACATGATTTATGAAAAAAATTCAAAAAAAAATTTATAGGTAGATTTCATTAAACCTATAATCCATAAAAAAAATCCAGATCAAAATTTATTAAAATCAAAATTTTAAGACGATCCTTATTTTATGTTAATTACACAAATTTACCCTATTTAAATGTATAATTACACAAAAATCGACCAAAAAATAATAATAACACTTGGTGTTTGTTCATGTGTGTGGCGTGTGGTTTTGCACTTGTGCGTGTGTTGTGTGTGTGTTTTGTGTGTGTGCTTTGTTGTGTGTGTGTGTTGTTGCCAGCTTTTGCAGACTCTACACATGTTTCATATTGATGACTTTGCCTCGATAGCCTCCATATTTTATGGCACCATGCATGAAACTCATCGAAAAGCAAAAGGAATCGATTAGTATTAACGCCATTAGTAAACTTTGGCCAGCTTCCAGTCTCATAATTTGAACAAGTATATCCAGAGAGTCCCAGGGGTAGCTATTTCCATACTCTTTTCACATTTGAGTCCAATTTTGCTCTTTATCAAATTGTTAAAGCACCTAATTATTTGATCTTAATTCGAATTTGATCAGTTTCAAAAGCATTTGATGATCTCCACTAGAGGAGATATAGAACCATATCTCCTCCTATGGAGATCCGCTTCGAAGATCGCCAATCTCTATATTTCTTTTCTTAATTTTTATTGATTGTGTTTTTGGGTTAGTTTGCGACGGTAGAGAATGATGAAGAAGATGGTGGTTAGGATTTAGGAGATAGATGAGTTTTGGTTGTTCTGGTTTTTGAGTAGCGACTGTTATTATGCTTTTTTTCTCCTGTTTCAATTTAATTATACATATATTCAGAGTAAGTTTATGTAATTTGCTTTTATTTTAATAATGTATCACGGATGTCTCGGATTTGAGAAATAAACAAACAACCAAACAGTAGGATTTAGGATGCCTTATTCATTATATATATATTTTCATGTTTCTATAAAATGTCTGCTAAAATGTGCTTTAGTGAAGCAGTTAGGGTATTTACAAGAAAGTCGGCAAAGTTAATAAAAATGTATTGTCAAAGAGACATTTGTTGACTGATTTTCCATTAATATCAAGTACAGCTGAGGAAGGTTCAACTATTTTTTTCTTTTAAAATTCTCTTTCACTATCAACTTTTCTTTGATTTATTTGGCTTTGGCTTTGGCTTTTCTATATAAGTGACCAAACTTGATAAGTCACTTAATTTATAGATTCTTTGAGTTTTGACACACTAGCTAAGCTAGTCGTATACGTTACAACTTCTCTTGTTGCTTCTGCAGATTTTTTGAGCTGAATTTCCTTGTGAGAAGCAGTGAATTTCTTTGTGATCAATCAACATTTGAACTTGGAGAAATCATCATCAGCAGTTTGATTAACTTATTATATTAGATATTGTCTTCTCTTCTCTTCCTTTGGTGCATTGGATTATCATCATATTATGGGTGATATTATTTCAAATTCAGATAGCAAATTTTGGAAGATCCCTCTCTTTGTTCTCTTCAAAGATGCAAGGTACGTACGTTACACTAGTTAGTTTTGGTGTATTACTTCAAATAAATTTGCTGCATGCATTCTTTGATCTAATTATACATAAATATTATAAATCTCATCAGTCGTGTCTTCAAGATGGATTCACTTGGTTTAGAGATACTAAGGATTGCATTCCCTGCTGCCCTTGCTTTGGCTGCTGACCCCATAGCTTCTCTCATCGACACAGCTTTCATCGGTCGTTTAGGTATGCTAGTGAGCTCTCTTTTATATTCTGGCCAATTATTTATATATATTTCCTGAGAGGTTCTTTCAATGTAGACATTTCTTTTATATTCTTGTCGATTTTATATATATCATGTGAGCTTTTTTCAATGTAGATATGTTTCTTTTATATTCTTGTCGATTTTATATATATCCCGTGAGCTTCTTTCAATGCAAACGTCTCTTTTATATTCTTGTCGATTTTATATATATCCCGTGAGCTTCTTTCAAATTTAGACGTGTACTTCTATACTATTAAAAAAGACGGTCAATGTAAAGTAGACGATAGTTACAGTATATTGAAGGTGATTTGTTTGATGTTTATAGGACCGGTGGAGATTGCAGCAGTGGGAGTTTCAATAGCAATATTCAACCAAGCTTCAAAGATTACAATATTCCCATTGGTGAGTATCACCACTTCATTCGTTGCTGAAGAAGATACTATTGGAAGAGTCAGCTACATTGAAGAACCAAAACCTGGTCAACAACAACAGAACTTGGAAAAGGTCAACAACAACAACAACAACAATAATGATAAATCAGCTAAAAACAGCAGTGAAGTGAAAGATTCATCATCAAAACCAGCAGAAGATAACAATGATCACAGTGACATGCTTGAGAACTTGGAAAAAGGAGCAGCAGCAGCCACTAATGTTCCTGAAACAAAAGATCAGTCAATAATAATCCCAGAAGACGGTGCGAATAATTCGGCTAATAATAATAAGGCAGGATTGAGTATTAAAAAGGGGAAGAGAAACATCCCTTCAGCATCAACAGCATTGATTATAGGGTCAATTCTTGGTATCTTACAAGCTATATTTCTCATATTTGGAGCAAAGCCTCTCTTGAAAATTATGGGTGTCAAATCTGTAAGTTGTTGGTGATTTTTTGTTTTTGTTGCCATTTTCATTTCCTTGTGTTGAATATATAGAAGTACTCATTGTGGCTTTTAAATTATAATTTGATCATTAGGGATCCCCAATGATGGCCTCAGCTCTAAAATACCTGACTTTGAGATCACTTGGATCTCCTGCAGTTCTTTTATCTTTGGCAATGCAAGGTGTCTTTAGAGGGTTTAAAGATACCAAAACTCCTTTATATGCCACAGGTACATAATTTCCTTCTCTTTCGGTTCTATAAAAATTATTAGGTACTGACTGTCGGTATACTATTTATATATAAATAAAAAAACCAATATACAGTGAACATCTAGACCAAAGATTGATCAAATAATACAAATACTAATTTCCTATTAATGTTTTATTCATTGTTTCATTGGATTAAAACAGTTGCAGGAGATGTAACAAATATCATTTTGGACCCAATATTCATATTTGTCTTCAAGCTTGGTGTTAGTGGAGCAGCCATTGCTCATGTTCTTTCTCAGTAAGTGGTGCCTCAAAAATTCTTACAATGATTCTGTTTTTACTCATTTGAATTTCCCTCTAATCGAAATTTATTCTAAATTCAATCGACCAATATCTATATAGGTACTTGATTTCGGTGATCCTGTTATTGAAGTTGATGAAACAAGTTTATCTCTTACCTCCAAGTTTCAAAGATTTACAATTTAGTCGGTTTCTGAAAAATGGTACGGGAATTAATGTAGTAGTGACTTAAAATCTGTCTTGAACGTTACATAGCCAGTCTTGAATTTATTTTTTTCAGGACCGTCCTGATCAAAGAATGACCTTGATTTATGATATATTATACATGTTAATTTCCCTTTGGTTTTAGTCTAACAAATGTTATTGTATTTGGGCACAGGTTTTATGTTGCTAACAAGAACAGTAGCTGTTACAATCTGTGTCACTCTGGCAGCATCAAAGGCTGCCAGGCTTGGAACTACGCCCATGGCCGCCTTCCAGATTTGCTTACAGGTCTGGCTCACATCTTCACTTCTAGCAGATGGCTTGGCTGTGGCTGGACAGGTAATAAAATCAACCTTTCTTTTGCATGGTTAAAAGAATTTGTTACTAGAACATCTAATTGAAGACTATATATATGTGTTTTCTCCTCGCTGTTTCAGGCAATTCTCGCCTCTTCATTCGCTGAGAAAGACTACAAGAAGGCGACAAAGGCTGCAACCCGAGTACTACAGGTATATAACAGTTTTCATAATCTTAGTAAAAAAATATCTTGCGAATTTAGAAACCAGTGAGATTTAATTATCTGTCTTTTAGCCGACCCTCAAAAGTTAACGAAAGTTTTCGTTTGTTTTGCAGATGGGTTTTGTTCTAGGCTTGGGGCTTGCAGTTCTTGTTGGAGCTGGTTTATACTTTGGATCCGGAATCTTTTCGAGTGATATCAATGTCATACACCTAATACATATTGGCGTTCCGGTAACTAAATAGCATTTTTCGGGTACCTGTTTTTTGTGTTTTATTAACTGTACACTGAATTTTCTATTGCCTCTCCTCCAGTTTGTTGCAGCAACTCAACCCATCAATTCATTAGCATTTGTTTTCGATGGTGTAAATTTTGGAGCTTCTGATTTTGCATATGCTGCATACTCCATGGTAAGTGTACAAGCTCTGTTTCAATTTCTTCCACATCATTTGTTTTATTAATTTTTTATCTTTTCATAAAATGTAAATTTTTCCTGAAAATTTTCTCTTTCTTCAGGTTCTGGTATCCATAGCAAGCATAGCATTCTTATTTGTTCTCTTTAAAAGCAATGGTTTTATTGGAATTTGGATTGCCTTAACTATTTACATGTTTATGAGAACCTTTGCTGGTGTATGGAGGTAATAATTCTACTTTCAAGAAAATTAAAACTCAATAATATGAACTAATCAGCATTTTAATAAACGTATTACGTAAGTAATTCACTAAAAGTCAAACTCTGCATTTACAATTACAGGATGGGAACTGGAACCGGACCATGGCGTTTCTTGAAAGGTTGATTGTTGTCATAGAGGAGCTATAGCATCCAAGAATATATAACCAGTTACTAAGATAAATGTTATAATGTTTTTGTAGGGCATTATTTGCCTCAACTTTGTATTGTTTGACTATAAATATGTTATAATGTATTTGTTGTCATTGTTTGCCTCAACCAGTTACTAAGATAATGTTATAATGTTTTTGTTAATATGTTCTGCTTGGATACTTTTGTAACATATAGCTTCTCTATTAGAAAATGAGATCTAAATCCGCTGCTGTAATGATTTTATACCGATCTAAAATATTTGAAGATCTCTGTATTTAATGATATTGAAAGCGAATAAATAAAAGAAGGGATAATTACCTCGGTAGCCATCAATTTGATGACATATTATCAAAATGGCCACTAGATTGGGAATTGGTTTCCAAAATGACTATTTTTGGCGAAAAGTGTGACACTAATGGCCATTCCATCCAATTCCATCCAATGAGTGGCATTTTAGTAAATAAGGGGATGACATTATTTTATTTTAGATTTTTTTTGGAATCCAATGAGTGGTATTTTGGTAAATAAGAGGATAACATTAATTTATTATATATATATATATATATATATACATATTTTCTATTATTAATTCGTTCTAATAATAAAAATATCAGGACGAAGAATATGGATCACTAGATTTACATACTTTGACTCAAAGTGTATGCACTTGTCAAAACTTCTCCATAATCTGTGATCCACATTCTTCGTCATAATATATTTATTGTCAGGGCGAACTGATAATAGAAAGACTATATATATATATTTGAGATATGTTATACATATATACACACTAAATATAATTATTCATTTCAAAAATCAAAAGAAAAAATTGATAGTATGTCATCAAATTGATGGCCACCAGGTAATTATCCCATGAAAGGAATAAATCTTAATCATTGATTACACTTATTCAGCAGAGGATCTCAGTCCTAGAAACTAAAATAATCTAATTTCTACACATTTAGCCACTGCTTCATAAATATTATATATGTAATGTCTAGAAAAACATAAATACATATTCTAGAACTTCAGATACAGTCAATACTGAAATTGTCCGAGTTTGGAAGCTGAAGAAGCAAACAATGAGAAGAAAAAATGTCCTATATTAATGGCCTAATTGAAATTAGCCCATTTTCTTCATATTATATATATATTCTTGTATTGTTGAACTGTCCCAACGACATGGACTGCTTTGCCTAACCATGACTCCATCAAAACACCAAAATCGCTCTTCCATGTCATTGAACTCCATGACTTCAACTTCTGCATCTAAATGGATATGATAAGATGTGAATTTTCCCTGATAAATTACAATTTATTCGTGTTAGTTAATTTTCCCAAGAAAAAGAAAAGAAAAGAAATGTTATTCATTTAAATGCTTGTTTACTAATCAGGAATCCTCCCTTGGAAAGGGAATTAAGTTCATGATTTTCAAATTCATGTGTTTACTAATTTTTTGGGGAATTAAGTTCTATGGACCCCCCACACATATCAGGAATTAAGTTCCTGATTGAAAGGGAACTTGATTCCCCTCACTCACCCTAAGAATCAAGTTCCCTTTCCTCATCGAAAAGGGAATTCATATATTTGTACTAAAATATCCCCCACTTATTTTTTTTAAAATAACTATATTTATATAAATGACTATACCGGGTTAAAAAATTAAATAGCACTATTTGAGACTCTTTTTTGGGAACAGGCACCAACTTACTAACTTAAGTTTAAAAGGCACCATTTATGGTGAACGGACAAAATTGCCCCCCACAGTAACCTTCTTCACCATAATATATTGATAGTTAAAAAGGCTCGAAAATGTTTAAAAATGTTCGAAAAAGGCTCGAAAAAGGCTCGAAAAAGGTTCGAAAAAAGTTCGGAAAAGGCTCGAAATGATTTCGTGCCTTTTTGAAATATTTTCGTGCCTTTTTACACTGTCATCGTGCCTTTTGAAGTTGTTATCGAGCCTTTTGGAAAAGTTATCGAGCCTTTTAGAAAGGTTATCGAGCCTTTTGGAAAAGTTATCGAGCCTTTTAGAAAGGTTATCGAGCCTTTTTGGAAAAGTCTCGATAACTTTTCCAAAAGGCTCGATAACCTTTCTCATCGTGCCTTTTGAAGTTGTTATCGAGCCTTTTGAAAAAGTTATCGAGCCTTTTAGAAAAGTTATCGAGCCTTTTGGAAAAGTTATCGAGCCTTTTTGGAAAAGTCTCGATAACTTTTCCAAAAGGCTCGATAACTTTTCCAAAAGGCTCGATAACCTTTCTAAAAGGCTCGATAACTTTTCCAAAAGGCTCGATAACTTTTCAAAAAGGCTCGATAACTTTTCAAAAAGGCTCGATAACTTTTCAAAAAGGCTCGATTAAAAGATTAAAAAATTAAAAAATATTTCGAGCCTTTTTGAACAAAGTTTCCAGCCTTTTTGTACAGTAATCGTGCCTTTTTGTACATGAAAAGGCACGATTGGTGTATGAAAAGGCACGATTGTACAGTAATCGTGCATTTTCATTAAGTGTTCGAGCATTTTCATACACTAATGAAAAGGCACGATTGGTGTATGAAAAGGCACGATTGTACAGTAATCGTGCATTTTCATTAAGTGTTCGAGCATTTTCATACACTAATGAAAAGGCACGATTGGTGTATGAAAAGGCTCGAACACTTCATTTCGAGCCTTTTCAATGGAAGATTCAAAACCAAAAAAAATCGACCCCCGAATGCGTTTGCGTAGAGCCACAAAACTAATTATCCATTGGAGGTCTGTTTTTAATCTCAGAAAACTTCAAAGTAAGAAAAGAATGTGTAAAGTAAGGGTATTTTTGTCCGTTCACCATAATAGGTGCCTTTTAAACTTAACTTATTAAAGCAGTGACATTGTCACCAAATCAGTTTAAAAAGGTGACATTTCTCACCAATTCCACTATATACATATATAGATATATAAATACAGTATTTCTATTATCAGTTCGAACTGATAAAAGTTATATCAGTTCCTTGTATATGGTTTACTGGATTTAAATACTTTGATTGACAAGTGCATACAGCCAAGTCAAAGTATTTAAATCCAGTGGCCCACATATGCAAGGAACTGATATAACTTTTGTCAGTTATCAGTTCGAACTGATAATAGAATTTCTGATATAAATAACTATATATATATATATTTATATACTTTGCATTTGATTGTGAATTGTTAATAAAAAAAAAATTAAAAAAAAATTGTTTGATTAAAACCAAAACACTAAACTACGGCAAAAATAAAATAAAAATTAATTGACATGAATTCATATTGCTTTTGCTTTGGATTTCTATTGTTTTTTCTTTAAATATAAACCTTTTTTATTAGTTACAGCCATACATCTCATATATATATATACAGAAATTCTATTATCAGTTCGAACTGACAAAAGTTATATCAGTTCCTTGCATGTGGGCCACTGGATTTAAATACTTTGACTTGGCTGTATCAGTTCGAACTGACAAAAGTTATATCAGTTCCTTGTATGTGGGCCACTGGATTTAAATACTTTGACTTGGCTGTATGCACTTATCAGTCAAAGTATTTAAATCCAATGACCCACATACAAGGAACTGATATAACTTTTGTCAGTAATCAGTTCGAACTGATAATAGAAAGACTATATATATATATATATATTGTCCACAAGGGTTTTTTTGTAATCAATTTTGTATAAATTTGATTTCATCTCAAATTCTAAGAAAGTTAGTAAACATAGTAATGGAATTTAGTAACTTAATTCCGATTCCCTTCCATTCCCTTTCCGGTGGAACTTGTTTCCGATTCTTCTCATTCCCGATTAGTAAACGCTTAAAGTTAAAAACGAATAATAACATATATAATTACCCTGGAAAATTTCAATGCCCAGAGTGAGGCATATCGGTTGAATGATCCACTTTGATCATTGGTGAACATCATATCCAAAATGTATCGTCGATTCCAGTCACATCTTTGTCGCCACACAATGCATAAATATTCACTTCCTCTGAACAGTTTTCAAGTCTTAATTGCACAGTATCTACCCAAATAGATAACTCAAATTCAAAGAATTTGAGTCTTGGGGATGATATGATCACTATCTTTCTATCATTTTCTCCCTGATCATCTCTTTGGTGGTGGTAATGTTCATAATCTCCCCAGCACGACCAGTAGTCTATTGATATGGTTAAATGAAGTAGCCGCAGAGCTTTGATGTTGAGTCTCCAAGTTTTTAATTCCAAATTCGGTTAACTCTAACTTCTCCAAGTTGAAGCAATTAACCAGAGAAGAGATCACAAATACGAAGATCCTTCTTCTTACGATGATAACCATACTCTATAGATGTTCCGGAAAGTTTAAGATTTGTCAATGATTTGAATCCTAATGAGAGAGATGAAAGAATCCTGAATGAGCAAGGACCCTTTAGTGTGAGAGTCTTCAGAGTTTCATACTTCAAAAGCTTTGGAAGAACAATACTGTAATCGAAGTCAATATCATCAATAGCCAATAGGTATAAGATATTCACCGTGAGTAATTAACCCTCCAAATTCAAATTCAATCTCTTCAGAATTGTCAATGATTTCAGGTATATTCTTGACCTTAGATTCGTTCAATTGGTTTATGTCAAGAAACTTGAGTTGACGGATCATAAGCAAGAAATTTTGTTGCTGCAACAATGACATAAAAGAGAATAACATTGGATATAAATAAAATTCTATATATGCAATAATATCTCAAAAAATGATTAACAATAATATCATACAATATATATATATATATATATATATAACATTTCAGATGCGGGATCCCGTATTGTTTTCATACAAAATCAATGTTTATTGTATTTGAAAATCAATTTTATAATTATGAAACTGATTGCGATAAACCGTACCTTATGCTGCTCTTCCAACTTAATTTCTCGATCAAAAGCATTAGTGAACCTTATAATTGCCCGGGGCTGAAAAGTTACCGAAATCGTTAGAATCATCAATTAAGCAATAATTAGTGAAAGAGCAAAAACATGTACATTAATTGATGAATTATTGAACTTAATTACCTCCATAAATTGCAGTGACATATGTTAGGTTTTGACTTGTATTCCTAAGCAAACCAAATGTGAACCAAACAAGACTCAACTGATGTGGTACTTCCTGAAAGATGTGGGATAACGTTTGGAAGTTGAAGACAGTGTTTTAAGGAGGTTTGAAGATCATGAAGAACTGAAGAAGTGGTTCGTTTCATCGTATGGATCGCGGTTTTCTGAGCGATATAATTTAAGGTGACTTGTAACGGTTTAGGAAGCGGGTGTACAACCGTGACCCGAATCGTAGTCAATAATAAGCATATGTGAAACGGGAAATCTTCAACGGAAAAGGAAGTAGTTTATTTCTGGAAGTTCTTGTGCTTGAAGAAAAATAATTTACTCCTTACAAGAAGACTTGTAATAAAAGGAAATAGTATTTATGTGGAACAAGTAAGTCTTGTACGTTTAGGAGTAGGATTTCCTTTTATATTATACTCCCTGTAACTAGTATAAATAGACCTTGTATTTAGGTTATTTTGTGTGGGAAAAAGAACACCATGTAAACATCAGAGAGTGTGAGTGAGATCCGGAGAGACCCAATGTGAATATCCAAGGAGGGATCCAAGGGAATATCGGTGGATCAAGTTAGAGATCCGTGAGTGATATTTAGGGGAGACCTAGGGGATATTGTGGGGTTCTTGGTGAGGATCTTGTGAGTACGGTTTGGGGTTAGGTGTGAGAGAGAATCCTGGAGTATATAGTTGTAATAATTTATCATATAGTGGAATTTTCTCTGTCGTCCTGACGGCCCGTGGTTTTTTACCCGATTTGGGTTTTCCACGTATATCTTGTGTTGTGATTGTTTATTCTCTTTCATCTATTTTTTTGCTTACTAACGTTATTAATTACTATGAGTTATGGGCGTATATTAGGCACGACGTTTCCGCGTTCATCGGTTTAGAGGATTATCCCCAACAACATAGTCAAGGATTTTGCATGAGAGAGCCGTTTTGCAATGAACATCATGTGTGAAAGATGCTCCTCCTTCCATTTGTGGAACAAAGTATCAAGTTTCACTTCTTCAAGAATTGGACAATTCTCCATATTCAATCCTGCCAGAGGGCTGCTGGAATAATAATGATCACTACTCAACTCGAAAGATTTGAGCCTAGGTGTCGATATCTCGAACATGTCAACGTTACATCTTAAATGCGATATGATCAAATTAACTAACCTGGGAAGATTAATGATAAAAGTCTTGAACCGCGAATCCAAATGACAGTCGTGTAACTCTAAGTTCTCCAAGTCCAAGCAATTGGAGAAGAGACTCTGATCAATATTCTCATCAGAAATATAAACATGCCCAAGTTTCAAAGTTTTCAATGATGCAAACTCTAATGTCTTTGACAGTAAAGTATTATGCCGTTCGAGTAGTTCAGTCCCAGTTTGAGAATCTTGAGAGTTTGACACTTGAAAAAGCTTGAAGTAAGATCAGGGACGAAATTGACTTTAAGCTCTTGGAGTTCCTGAGTGAGAGCATAGTCAAATAGATTGTTCATCATCTGCTTAGGCATGTTGCTCACGAAATAGTAATCATCATATCTGAGTAGAATTCGATTGAGATTACAAGGGATGGTGGCGCCGCAACACATGGAGAACAAAGTTTTCCAAGTACTCTGGATTGCTATGTGCAAAATTGCAATCGAGATGGAGAATGAGAGCGTGAGTGTGTGTCCAGTGGTACTTCCAGGTCTTGGACAAAACACAGGTTTTTACAGCTTCTCTGGTGGGCAACTGAGACAGGATTTCATGGATTATAGTATCCGGCAAGTTGCTTAGTCTGTCCATGGCCATCTCGGCCATTAACAGGTACCCAAAGCAAATAGTAAACCTGCACTCAACTTTTATTATCAAATTGGTGTTTACAATAGTGCTAATTCAACTTGCAACAAGGTTGAATTCTGGAAGCTGTAGTTTGTGTGTGCTTGTGATTTCACCAAATAAGGAAGTAAGTATAAAATTGCAATTCTTTCTACAGCTACGCAATCATTTTTCCTTCTCATTTAATACTTTTCAAGACATTTTTACCAAATGTATATTTTATTAGAAACTATTTTTTTTATATAAAAAAAATTGTGCTAGGGTAATCATGATTACAGTAAATAATTTATTAAATTAAGCACAAATGATATATTATATGATGATATGAGAAACTGGAGAAGAAAAAAAAAACGACCTAGTAGTAGGTGCATGATATCATTAACGAGAGGACCACCCATGTGAAATATTAAAATCAAACATTGCTAGAGGAGTTGCATAAATGAACTTGTAATAAAACATTTACATCTCTACATATTTTTCTTTTCTATTTTTTATCAATTTGTTCTCTATTAAAGTTTGTAGATTCTTGTGAACTTTTAGGGACGTTTTGATTTGGAACGTTCAGGGAATGAAGAATAGTGTGGTTTAGATTACAAAGCAATTGATCAGGCTAAGTAAATTAGGCAGATACAACCATGATAAATAAGGTTAAAGTAAGAAGAGAATAAAAAAAAGGAGAGGGAAAAGCACTTCTGGCCATAGATCACAAACCCTTGAGAGCTTTTAGGTTTGTGCTTTTGCTTTTCTTTCAGCTAGAACTCTGCCTTGTTTTCTGGCTTCCTTTCTTCATATTGGTATTGCAGCCAACAAAAGAAAGGAATTTCACAAATCACTAAAATAGTGAAATCTCAACCATCCTGAAAACATGTTTTATCACTTGATTCCAAACACATTAATGTAATCTAATGACTATCGACTGTCATGATATTATCGTGTCAATAAATAATGTTTTACTTAATCTATTTAATGTTTTAACTTATTCATTAACATGAATATATGGGGACAAAATCAGATTATAAAAGGACTAATGAAATATTGATTTATAATATTGTCCAAATTTTAATGAAACATAAGAAGAAAAAAAATTAAAACCCTTTAAAATAATCGACAAACTTCACCGAAAATTCTCTATTGCGAACGTCTGCATGAAAAAAATTCATAACAACTTGTTCTGGAATTTTTTAATGCTGACGTCCGCAGCAGAGAAGCTCTCCAAGCTTCACTTTCCCACTTGAAAAAGTTGATACTTTCCCTCCATTTTCTTCTAGCTCATCTTTGGATCTCTACAGAGCTCACACACACACACACACACACACACACACAGCTTCTTCTTCAAAGCATTCCTTGCTTGAAACACAAAAAACCAGTAAGCAGGCGCCAATAATTATTCTGCCTTGTTGAGTGGAAACTTCTAATTTGCTTCAGAATCTGTGTTTTTTGAGGTTTCTTGTGCAATGCAGCTTCCTAAAAGCAGTGTGAAGCTGGTGGTGGAAGTGGTGGATGCTTGTGATCTTATGCCAAAAGACGGTGAAGGGTCAGCCAGTACATTTGTGCAAGTTGATTTCTTGAATCAGTCTAGCAAAACCAAAACCATCCCAAAGAATCTCAACCCTGTTTGGAATCAAAAACTTGTCTTTGATTTCGACCAGACACAGAATCACAACAATCACTTGTTCATTGAAGTGTCTGTTTACAACGAGAGAAGGCCGATTCCAGGTAGGAATTTTCTTGGCAGAGTGAGGATTCCATGCTCAAATTTTGTCAAGAGAGGTGAGGAAGTTTCTCAGAGATTTCAATTAGAAAAGAATTGGTTTTTTTCATCAGTTAAAGGTCAGATTGGCCTAAAAGTCTATGTTTCCAAACAACCTGAGAAAAAATCAAACCCAAATTCTGTTCAAGAAAACACCAATCTTGATACTAAAACTTTATATACTCTTCCCAAATCAGAGCCTGAAAAAGAAATCTCTACAGTTTCTCTGAACCAAAACTTTGTTACTCCATCGGAGTACAGAGTTGAAGAACCAATTAAAGAGCCTTTCAAAGCAACAGTGGAGACAATCCAGCACATACACAACCACAAAGTTCAACAGCAAGGAGTACCATTCACAATGCAAGGAGTCATTTTGCAGAGCCGGAGAAGGAATTCGAGTGATCCGGAGGACTACAATCTGAAGGACATGACCAATTCCCAGCTGGGGGAGCGGTGGCCGAGTGGTGGAGGAGGATTTGGAGGGAGAGGGTGGATGAGTGGTGAAAGATTTGCAAGCACTTTTGACCTTGTTGAGCAGATGTATTATCTGTATGTTCGCGTCGTGAAGGCCAAAGATCTCCCTCCAAGCTCCATCACTGGGAGCTGTGATCCTTATGTGGAAGTGAAGCTAGGGAACTACAAGGGAAGGACAAAGCATTTTGAGAAGAAAATGAATCCGGAGTGGCACCAGGTGTTTGCTTTCTCGAAAGAACGTGTTCAATCATCAGTGCTCGAGGTTTTTGTGAAGGATAAAGAGATGTTGGGCAGAGATGATCATCTGGGCAGAGTTGTTTTTGATTTGAATGAAGTTCCCACTAGAGTTCCACCAGATAGTGCTCTTGCTCCTCAGTGGTATAGGCTTGAAGACAGACGCGGACAAGGGAAGGTTCGAGGAGAGATCATGGTTGCAGTTTGGATGGGAACTCAAGCTGATGAAGCCTTCTCGGAGGCTTGGCATTCAGATGCTTCCGCAGCCTATGGAGAAGGCGTTTTCAATATGAGATCAAAGGTTTATGTGTCACCAAAACTTTGGTATCTTCGGGTTAATGTAATTGAAGCTCAAGATGTAGTGCCTAATGACAGAAACCGCCTCCCGGAGGTGTTGGTGAAAGTTCAGGTTGGAAATCAAGTACTCAAAACAAAGATTTGTTCGAATCCAACCACGAACCCGCTTTGGAATGAAGATTTGGTATTTGTAGTAGCTGAGCCTTTTGAAGAGCAGCTGTTTCTCACGGTTGAGGACCGAGTTCATCCCTCCAAAGATGATGTTTTGGGGAAGATAGGCCTACCACTTGGCGCATTTGAGAAGAGGCTAGACCACAGGCCTGTACATTCTCGGTGGTTCAATCTTGAGAAGTTCGGATTCGGTGCCTTGGAAGCTGACAGGAGGAGAGAGCTCAAGTTTTCTAGCAGAGTTCATTTAAGAGTTTGTCTTGAAGGTGGATATCATGTGCTTGATGAATCAACAATGTATATAAGTGATCAGAGGCCAACGGCGAAGCAGCTCTGGAAACAGCCTGTTGGGATATTAGAAGTGGGGATTTTGGGTGCACAAGGACTTCTTCCAATGAAGATGAGAGATAGCAGAGGGAGCACAGATGCCTATTGTGTGGCTAAGTACGGGCAGAAATGGGTTCGAACACGAACGATTTTCGACACATTCAATCCCAAGTGGAACGAGCAGTACACGTGGGAGGTTTACGATCCTTGCACGGTGATCACGTTGGGAGTTTTTGACAATTGCCACTTGGGTGGAAGCGAGAAACCAAATGGAACCAGTGGCAGCGGAGCAAGAGATTCTAGGATCGGAAAGGTACGGATAAGGCTATCGACGCTTGAAGCTCATCGAATTTACACACATTCTTATCCACTGCTTGCTCTTCATCCTCATGGAGTGAAGAAAATGGGTGAGCTTCAACTAGCAGTTAGATTCACTACCCTCTCTTTAGCTAATATGATTTACGTTTACGGGCATCCTTTGTTGCCCAAAATGCATTATCTTCATCCTTTCACTGTGAACCAAGTAGACAATTTAAGGTACCAAGCCATGAATATAGTGGCAGTGAGGCTTGGAAGAGCTGAACCACCTCTGAGAAAAGAAGTTGTGGAGTACATGTTGGATGTGGATTCTCATATGTGGAGCATGAGAAGAAGCAAAGCTAATTTCTTTCGAATTATGTCGCTTCTTTCGGGCTTGTTTTCTGTAAGCCGATGGTTCAGTGATGTATGCAACTGGAGGAACCCAATGACATCAGTTTTGGTTCACATTCTGTTCCTGATATTGATTTGGTACCCGGAGTTGATTCTCCCAACTCTGTTTCTGTACATGTTCCTCATCGGATTGTGGAACTACAGGTTCCGCCCAAGGCACCCACCTAACATGGACACCAAACTTTCATGGGCAGAAGCAGTGAACCCAGATGAGCTAGACGAAGAATTCGATACGTTTCCCACTTCGAAACCCCATGATATAGTTCGACTGAGGTACGACAGGCTGAGAAGTGTTGCAGGGAGGATCCAAACGGTGGTGGGTGATATTGCAACACAGGGTGAGAGGTTTCAGTCATTGCTAAGCTGGAGAGATCCGAGAGCCACAGCTCTTTTCATTGTGTTCTGTCTTTGTGCAGCTGTTGTGCTATATACAACACCGTTCAGGGTTGTGGCTCTACTCGGCGGATTGTATTATATACGACACCCCAGGTTCCGAAGCAAGATGCCATCTGTGCCCAGCAACTTCTTCAAGAGAATGCCTGCTCAAACCGACAGCTTACTGTGATACTAACCTATGGCTAGTCTAGCTAAATTGAGAGTATACAACATAGCTTGACCTCTTTCATGTACGACTTCCAATAAATGTACTCTATAGAGATTATCGTATAACATATTTGATGATAAGGCTTGTACAAGGAATTTCCTGCTTCTCAGTGTATGATAATGTAATCCTGCAGATGTTTTTGCAAAAATATAACCATTTCAATTCAAATAATCAAATTTAGCAGTAACCATATGCATAGAAACAGGAATCTCCAACATGATTAGATGAGAATACAATATCACATTATATATGAATAACAATCAATTGTGCTCGATGAAAATAAGTAAATTCTTGCACATTAAATTGCCTAAAACAATACCAAAATTTTGAAGTCTGATACCGATGAAACTGAAAGAGTACAATTGCTAAAATTGAGTTCAAACAAAACATAACAAGTAGCAAAAGCAGCACAATCCTATAACTTTTCAACATGTTCACTCTAGAAGACAAGCTCGTGAGGTTTCATGCCGGCCCTGAGTGAAAACCTTGATCCCAGATAAGCCTTCAATTCTGGAACAGCCTCGATAGATTTGATCAATGGTGTGTCGACTGCCTTCTGATTGTCCTTCTTCTCTTGTGGAAGTGACTTCTTCTCCTACAAATTTCAAGAATAGACAATTAAAATAGGGTCGAAAAGAACATGATATGCTGCAGAAGCAAATATATGCAAGGAACCAACCTCTTTCTTTTCCTCAAAGAACTCGGTCTCTCCCTTCTTTTTCTTCATCTCAGATTCCTTGGCAAAGTACTTGTCGTCGAACTTTTCCACATTCACCCCAGAGATGTTGACCTTGGTAGAAGTTCCAATCACGTACGACTGGTTAACACGTCTTAGAGGGACACCATTGAACTTAAATGGTCCTGAACAGTATAGCAACATACAAGCATATTCAGTAACCATAGACAAAACATAACAATAAACCATCTAATGCCGTACATAACTAGAAGCCATAACATAAGTAAACAGCAGTTTATAATGCACATACAAATATACAATCAGAACACATAAAACATAATTACACAAACACTGAACAAATTGATAGTTAAGCATAGTATTGGAATAGATCATGCATATAATTACACTAACATCAAACACTTGCCAAATTGACATGCACTGTCTTCAATGTAACAGCTCTCGTAATAGCATTGCAAACTGCAAAGAGAACAAATCAAAAGATATACAAAAAAAACAACCAAGGTTACCTAACACCGTTTTCAAATGGCACAAATGGAAATTATCTGGGGTCATACATCAATCAACCAAAACAGACAAACAATTTACTTACAATCAAGTAAAATATACAATAGTAGTGACAAATATACAACAAATCAGTTTCATTAAACACAAAAGTATCAAAATTTTCAATGCGTAAATGGAGTAGAACTAACCGGTAACGAGAAGCAACCCAGATGGAAGCTGCTTGAGGAACACAACTCTCTTTCCCTTGAACCTTCCGGCAAGGATAATCAGTACGGAACCTGGAGTAATACTAGCTCTACAATCATTGAAAACAAAACAAGTTTCAGATACCCAATAACATTAAATGTTGAAAGTTTCTAACTTTCTCAATAAATCACGAAAACGAGCAACATAATATAAATACGTAAGCTGAGAAATCGTAATCGAAGATCGAAATGGAAAACAAAAAACGACGAAGTAGATAAGAAAGAGAGGGACCTGAGCTTGGTGGGTTTAGGCTTGCGCTTGTTTGCGAGGGGTTTCTTGACGTCGTCGGCGGGGTAGAACTTAGGGGCCTTCTCGGCTGCGGCGGCAGGCTTTGGTTTGGCGTCGTGGCGGGGGAAAACGCCGCCGTTTTTGGCCTTGATGGCCCAGAGACCTCTCTTGTGATACATCTTGGAGCGAGAGTACTTGCCGATTCCACGGATCAGCTCCGGGTTGCGGCTAACTCTTGGCTTTCCCTGCTTCGGCGCCATTGGTGGTGTGTGTGCCTCTCTCTCTCTCTCTCTGAAGTTAGAGTTTGTGTGCGAAGAAGTGAACCCTAGAGACTAGATCGTGGTGGCTGTATATATATTCCAAAGTAAAAACCCTAGAGACCCCGCTGGCCTTTTCGGGCTTGGGCTTTATTATTGGGCTTTGTTTAACTCGGTTGGGCTTTGTTTGTTTAATTAAATAATTTTTGGCTTTTTTGTTGAACAAAAATGGTGTGGGCGTATAAATTATTTTTTTATATTAAACAAAATAATTTAATTGACATATCTCGTATTAATTATTTGTATGTATTTTTATTTTTTAATAATACAGTAGAACCCCTCTAAATTAATATTCTTGGGACCTACCATTGAGTATTAATTTATAGGGGTTATTAATTTGAAGGGTTTGATCTTGTAAAGTGTTATTTTGTCTTAAAAAACGTGTAGAAGTCAGTGTTCTTGTTTAAGGAAAGTTTCTTTTCAGGATTCCTGGTTTAGTCGGTTTTCTTCTTTATGGGAAGTTCCTTTTTTTTTGGATTCCTAATCTCAATGGCACTGTCCATGGCAAATCGAAATGTTTGTTTCTCCTTGACAATTGCACTGCCCATGTTCCACTTATAGAGCTACCTAATCACATCCAACTCAGGAACATCACAGTGCACTATCTACTACCAAATTTGAAGAAGTGTGTTCATTCCAACTAAAGAGGTTATCATCAATGATATCACAAGGCATAATAATGATGATGTGGTTGAGATAGATAACGACGACGATCATAAGATATCTAAAATCTCTACAAGTAAGGTTAAGTTGTTGGAATGCTAAATTTAACTGAAACATTTTGACTACAACAAGAAGGTGATGATAATAGTTTCTTGAGGACAATTCAAAAAATGAAGGATGAAGTCAAAAATATCAAACATAGTGACTTAGTGCAAATTAGTATCTTGAAATACTTTTCTAGTTCTTGAATAATTTATAATATATTTTGTACTTTTATGAAATTATTAATTTATGCGACAGTCGGGACCGAAATTTTACATTAGGTTTCAAAAAGAAATTATTAATTATTACGATAGAAGGGTTTATTAATTTTTTACACTGACCCGAGTTGGGACCAAGATTTTTTATTAATTTAGAGAGGATATTAATTTATAGGAGATTAATTTATAGGGGGAAGATTTATATGGTCATTCAAACTTATAAATTACATAGTTGTTTATGAGTTAATTACTGAAACTTAGGGCAATTTTATCAGCTCTCGATTAAGACATCACTAATCTCCCTATAATCACTATGATCTAACACTTTTTACGAATAACATTGCAAATGATATATCACTACCCTATAAATTATATAATGATGTTCTGATATGATAAAGATATCCTAGATTATCATCCTAAACCAAGTTATTCGATCATTACTGATTAATTAAATTCATTAATTAGGGTAGTAGGTGTTTATATAGTTGGCTTTTAATTAAGAAAACAAGTAGCTAACGAATATATAACATTACAATTGTTTATTATAACACTAATTTTGTTTGAACTATATTATAACACTAATTGACTTAATTAAAGAAAGACTAGTCAAGCTTCACATAAACATGTACAAATCACAATATAAGTATTGTAAATCCATTAATCACTTTCTAGATTTTTTTTTTCTTTCTTACATATGTACCATATGCGGTGCCGTTTTACACGTTGAACGAGCGCTTTATAACACCGAAGTACCGAACAACATTGTGGTAATCACTACGTAGAATTGTTACTATGTTATCCCCACGAATTTTAATTTATCAAATTTCTAGTTTTCCAAACGCTTCATTAGTTCCCTTATATAGCACGGATATGGATACGGGATACGGATATGGCACGATATGGGGATACGGTAAATCTTTAAAAACTAGGATACGGATACGGATACGGCAGGATACGTTAATTAAAATAATATATATTTATATTTAAAAAATAATAATAATATTTAAAAACATATTTGATAATTCATTCAAAATCAAAACATTTCATAATCTAAATAAAACATGTCACATAATTACATAAGTCATAACACGGATACGGATACGGCAGGATACGTCAATTAAAATAATATATATTTATATTTAAAAAATAATAATAATATTTAAAAACATATTTGATAATTCATTCAAAATCAAAACATTTCATAATCTAAAGTCGAACATATTACAGGATTCAAATAAAACATGTCACATAAGTCGAACATATTACAAAATCTAAATAAAACATACGTCACATAAGCCATAACATATTATAAAATCCAAATAATACATTAAAAAAACTAATAAAACATATTTTAAATTCCTAATTAACTTCATTATCATCATTCACATTGTTAAATGATCTAAATAATTCGGCATCTAACTCTGGTTCATCAAGAGAAAAGTTTACAATCTCAAGTATCCCGGTATTCTCCATGTCAATGGAATCAAAGATAAAATTTCCTTACAATTTCATTTTGACCCCTAATATTTTGAAATTATAATTTGACCCCGTTTTATACTAAAATAATTATAATATTGCCCCAAATGTATCCTTCAAGTATCCCCTAAGTATTCTCCAAGTATCCCCCAAGTATCCTCTAGTCAAACTTGTGAAAAAGTTCATGGATACGCCATTTGGCGTATCGGATACATATCCTGGAGTATCCGAACTGGATACGAGTTCGATACCAATTACCTCCACCAAATGGAGTATCCGTGCTTCCTAGGTTCCCTTCCATTTCTCCTTTCTTGGTAGTTATTGGCCTACTTCAATCCATGAACAATTTGCTTAAACCCTAACCTGAAACTATAACCTTCAAAATCAAATTGGCCAAAATTTTGCATTTTGTGAGGGGAAATGGCTTTCAGTCTCAGATATGCACGCCTCAGACAATTTTCTAGGTTTCTGCCACACATTTCCTCAGGTGGCTGATACAACTTCATTTGCTTTTCTAATTCCTTTTTTTTTTTTTTTTTTTTAACTCGCTTTTTGTTTATTAATGTTGTTTGTAATTTTTAGGCAATTATTCTCGACAAACTACACCTACTATCAACACTTTAGCTCCCTCTGTATCTCCACTGTATCGCGAATGTGATCAAATTGCTAGAAATGGAGGTAGGATCTTATGCAGATGCTGTTTTCTCTAACTTGTTTGCTTTTTTTTTTTTTTTTTTCTGGTTTTTCTGTATAAGTTCATTAACTTATAAATCGACAGTCACTTTCAGTTTCAACAATTTCACAAATGTCATGTAATGAGTATACTTCTCCTCAAGTTGATATATTGTCCTTCATTGAAGCCGCACTCGATGAGCTTCAAGGTAAGCTGATCTTGCTTTTGATTTTGATATCGATTGGTGCCTGGCTTATTAAACTTATGGAATGAATGTACAGGTCCGCATCATTGTTGTTATTAAACTTATGGGGTTTTTACCTGGCAATTCGATCGGCTCTGATGCTGATAGAAGTTGTCTTGTTGAAAAATGTCTCATAAGATAATAGATTTCATCACTAATTTTGATCATGAAAAAGTTAAAAAAAAAAAAAACAACAAATGATATGCATGGCGTTATTATAACAACATATCTGCTCTAGCAGGCAGTCTCCTGAAGAAGTTTTGTGGCAAAGCAGGAATGTCAATGCGGAATCTCGGATGCCTCAACACAAAAACTCCGGAAAAAAGCAACAAATAGTTGGGAGGAATCATGAAAATCACAACAGCAGCCACCAGACAGAACATCAGGAACATAAAAGTGGCTCTTTGGTCCCTCCAGCTCAGGAGAGACTGGATTCTCTCAAGCTGTGTTGCCAGGTCACCAATCAGCATCACAAGCCTCCCTCCTATGCTTCTCAATATGTCGTATCTAGCCGTCAGGATTTGCCCATGTTTGGATGATGGGAAAGTGTCGAATTCTTCCTCCAAGTCACTAGGATTCGCTGTGTCAGCTTTGGATAGTTTTATATCCATGTGTGGGGGATTTCTTGGTCTATTCCTGAAATTCATAATCCCTGAGCCGAATATGATTAACAAGACTGAGGGGATTATCATTTGTGGGTTAAAAATCACAAAAACGTATAGTATGAAAACCGAGATTGTTAATTTGGGATTCTTCCACTGTCTGATTTTATCAAACCATACCCCAACAGCCAGAATTCCTTGTGAAAACCCCATGAGCCTTGAAACATTTGCTTTGCCTCTTCTCAGGCTCCACATTTGTGAACCCACATCAAGCAAGTACTCTACAACTTCTTGTCTTAACGGGGGCTCAGCACGACTCAGCCTCATGGAGAGCAATCGAGTAGACTGGTGTCGTAAACTGTCAATCTGTAAAGGCGATAGCGGGTGAATGTAGTGCATTTTAGGCAAGAGAGGCTGTGTGTAAGTTTGGAGAAGATTGAAGAAAGATGAGCAAGTAAACCTCACAGCCAACTGAATTTCTCCCATTTTTTTCACCCCGGTTGGTTGTAAAGCTATAAGAGGATAGGAATGTGTGTAAATCCTATCAGTTTCGAGCGTCGATAACCGGATTCTTACCTTTCCAATCTTTGTATCTGTTCCTCCATTAGGGTGCAAATGACAATTATCAAACACTACTAGTGTAATGACTGTACAAGGATCATAAACCTCCCAAGTGTACTGCTCATTAAATTTTGGATCAAAACTGTCAACAACTGTTCTTGTTCTCACCCACTTATTCGCATATTTGGCCACACAATAAGCATCAGTAGTCCCTCTTCCATCTTTAGATTTCATTGGCAACAACCCTTTAGCACTCAAAATCCCCAGTTCAAGAACCCCAATTGTACCTGGCCACAACTGCTTCATTGTTGCTCTGAAATCGCTACTATAAGCAGTCGCTTCATCGAAAACATGATACCCACCATCCAATGAGAATCTCATACACAACCTGCTAGCAAATTTCACATTCTTCTTGTCTGCAACATCATCACTCATACTAGTATCAAGATTGTACCACTTCGCACCGACAGGTGAGGGCAGAAATCGCTTATCAGCTTTTGATAATGGCATCACTAATCTCCCTAAACACTCCTCTTTGTTAGGAGCAAGCACATTCTCAATAGTCAAGATCAATGGATCATCAAAAGGCTCAGCTGCTACAAACATCAAGTCTTCATTCCAAGTTGGGTTCAAATTCTTGTTCTGTGAAATTCTAGTCTTCAAAATCACACTACCAAGAACAGCCTTGACTCGAACTTCAGGGTTCTTGTTCTTTATTTTGGTCACCAAATCCTGAGCTTCAATAACATTGACTCTAACATACCAAAGTTTAGGTGAAACATACACTTTTGAACGGCAATTCATGATACTTTCACCACTAACAGCTGCTGCATCAGAATGCCAAGCATCCGAAAAGGCTTCGTCCGCTTGAGACCCCCACCAAATAGCAAACATCAGCTCTCCTCTAGCTCTTGTACCATTGCTAGCCTCCAATCTATACCACTGCGGTGCCAATGGACTATCCGGGGGCACACGTGTTGGGATATCAGGCATGTCAATTGTAATCTTACCAATAATCTGATCACCACCACCACCACCATTGACAACAACAATCTTGTCCTTCAAACAAATTTCCACAGAGGTGGCCTGAATTCGACCTTTCGCGAAAGCAAACACTTGGTTCCATTCAGGGTCTGGTTTCTTCTCAAAGTGAATTGTTGTTCCCTTGTAGTTTCCAATCTTGACTTCAACATAAGGATCACAAGTGTTGGTCACAGTGTTGCCTGGCAAATCTCTGGCTCTCACTATTCTGACATACAAAAACTCCATGTGTTCAACGAGGTCGAAAGAGGATGTGAGTTTATCACTGCCGGAGACTCTCCCTCCACCGATTTTCGGTGAGGTCTCCTTCAGTGAAAAGTCTTCTTTTTGTTCTGGTGGCGCCATTGTCAAAGTCCTGAAAAATGGAACATAATAATTTTAAGTACATGTAACAGAGAAAAAGTGAATCCTATATGATAAAAAATATATATATAGTAAAATGTGATTGTAGTATACAAAAACAAAGAAAGGAAGAGCCGCGTGAACAGCGCAGCAACAGGAGGCTACCAACAAAATGAAAACAAGAGGGAGTGATGATGTTAATTAGACTATTAGAGTGAGTGTGGAGTGTGGAGTGTGGAGTGTGGAGTGTGGTGGTATCGCATCGCTAGCATGTGGCTTGATAATACAACTCTAACGTCTATAACTGGATCAGAAGTTTGCTCATAGTACTATATGCATAGTCTTGATATTTACACTCATAATTAAGAGGTATAGTCCGTTTACTCTCACAACATCGAGAAGAAAACTCCACCACACATGCTTGTAAAATACGTATGATTAATCCAACTTTTTCACTTCTCATTTCACAATCACAACTTGTATTTTTTTATTTTTTTTTCATACGATATGTATATTATGTTCACCACAATATCACAAATATGAAAAATAATTAATTAAACAAGGAATTATATGAAGGTTTTGTTGACTACCAAACATAAATATATATATATATATAAAATAAAAAACTGAACATAATAATTTGAAGTATATGTGACACTTTAAAACTTGTGTTTGGTTGCTGAGAAAAAGTGAAAGGATGATGAAGAGACTTTTTTGATCTCACTGTTTTGATGAAAAAAAAAAAAACCGATTCAAGTGGAGCTACATTATAGTGAAATTCACATCCCCAAACTATTACCTTCTTTGCTTGTCCAGAAAATTTTCTCAACTACCAAACAGAAAAAAAAACATGGAGATCAAAGAACGAGGAACGCTCTGTATACTTCTACACATACACCTAGACAATTTTTTTTTGCAATGTCTTTCTCTATATTTGTATATAAACAACCCAAAAAACAAACAAACAAAAAACTGCAAAAAAATATATATATATATCCACAACGAGAACACCACAACAACACTAAAAAAACAACTTAAAAAAAAAATAAAGTTGGTTACCTGAGAGAGAGAAAGAGAATGTGAAGCAGAGGAGTCTGGTAACAAGGAGCAGAGAACCCTAAAACTGAATTTTATAATAAGTTTCAATTGTAAATAAACAAAAAGAAAAGGGAAATAATTAAAACAGGAAAAAGAATTTAGATGTAAATGTGAAGAGCTAAGTTAGGAAATCTTTTTTAAAGAGGAAATAATGAAGGAGGAAGAAGAACAGAGAGGGAAATTAGGAGAGCATTCAAAACTTGGAGGAGTTACTCCCACGTAGTGTAACTATTGTTTTTTTATTAGTTACTCATTGTTATTAATTATTCATTATTATTATAATTTATAATTACAATTATTATCATTATTAACACCATTATTAGAATTAATATTACTGTATTAATATTGTTGATTTGGTTATTGTATTATCATTATTAAAACCATTATTAGAATTATGTAGAGTTTCTTATTTTTATAATTTTTAAAAACGTATTAAAACAAATATGAAAATAGAGAAAACAAAATCAATGAAAAAGAGAGATAAAATTAAGAGAATGATATGATCAAGTAAGAATTAATATAAATGTACGCTAATAAACATAAGTTGAGGCAGTTAAATAGTAAAATATCACATTTACTTAAATGAAACAGTAAATTTGATTTGTACGTCCTCTCTATCTTTTAAATTTGTAATGATTTAAAAAATGAAAAATGAAATTTAAATGCAAAATTATCATATTAATAAATAAAAAGGTATAATCATTATCTTGATTTCCATAATCACATGACATCGATTTAGTCGGAGTTTACAGTACCTCTCTATTTGTATTTGTGTCGATGTTCGAGTGTCACATTCTTCAATTTGAGTCGACCTCTCATGTATTTCATTGGATAATTATCTAAACCGTGCTAATAGTGTTTGATTTCAATAATCACATGATATCAAATTTGGTTGGAGTTTATAGTACATGATCTCAGTTAAAGACCTTTTATAAATGTCAAACTTTTTTTTTTTTTTTTTAAGTATTACATTATTACATAAATTTAGGTTTTTTTTAGAGGGAAAGACTCGAATCCACAACTTTACCGTGCAAGTGTGGAGGGTTTACCACTGGATCAATCTCATCTCGTCAATTCTGGACCAATTTATGTCGTATAAGAGGAAAAAAAAAAACATTTACTATTATTGGTACCCGCGGGTGAGTAACAGCCAAAGCCCTGGTCACCAGTGGATAAAGTGATAAAAACCCCTCTTCTTCAGTTTCCACTCTCGCTCCCTGCAATTATTCAACAATCAAAAATGGCTTCAATCTCATCATCTCTCATAATCTCACCACAAAACCTCTTCTCAACAAAAGCCCACCTCACATTCCAATCTAAACAACCCAATCTCGTCACCTTTAAACAGACCGGCTCGTACAATCACCTCAAGCTGACCAACAATGGTTGCTCCACCACAAGACTCTTCGCGGCGGTGGCAGAAGAAGCATCCGTCGACACGTCTTCGGAGGCCGCCAGGAGGCTCTATATAGGGAACATCCCGAGAACAGTTGACAATGATGAGCTTACAAAGATTGTCGAAGAACATGGAGCTGTGGAGAAAGCTGAGGTTTCTTTTCATTTATTTGATTTTTTTTTTTAAAGTTTGGATTTTTTTTCAAAGTTGCTTTGGTGGGTGATTTGTGGTGGTGCATTGATGTGAAATGATTATTGGGGTTGGTTCAATTAGTGTGAATTGTCTCAATTTGTGAAAATTGAATTCATTTTTTTTTTTTTATATATAATTTCTTGTGGTTGTTTACTTGGACTTATTGGTATAATTTGTAATTTTATAGGATTTATAGATTTATCTCAACAAAATTTGATTTTTTTTTTCATAATATGGTGAAATATGAGAGCTGGCTCTGAGTTAGAGGTGTTTGGATAATGAGAAAATTTGATTTTTTTCATAAGTGGGAGTATTGCGAGCTTAATTGTTCAAAATTAGGTCATTTTTGCTCGGAGTTATGCTGATGTTTTAGAAAAACGTGCTCTTTGTACTATAATGTGGAGAAGATCTACATTGTAGGCACACGATATGAATTAAGTGCTTTAATGTCAATGCTCCTCATTAATCCTATCGATTTAACGGTTAGAATGAAACAACGAGAAATCAGAAATCGTACATAGAGGAACTCAGTCAACAAATTTCTCTCAATTTGGTTGAGAGCCCAGTGTTCAACCAAGAAGTAAAATGGTTTCTCATTTTCTACATTCTCTGCATCTTCTCTGATTCATGTAGAAGTAAAAGGAATTGTTATGCTTCGTGTCTTTGTCTAATGCTTCAACATTGAGTGTATAGGAGTCTGTCGAAAGAGCAAATCTTGCGAACTCCTAATAGGGAGACATGGCTGAGTAAGATAAGGCTAGATTAGTAAAGGGTGTCTCTACTCTCTTACTACATCGTTACATTTATAGGTATGTTCTGAGATCTGACATAACATCTTTCTCGTTTTTTTCTTCGTAGGTGATGTATGATAAGTACAGTGGCAGGAGTCGCCGATTTGCCTTTGTTACTATGAAAACTGTTGAGGATGCAAATGCAGTAATTGAGAAATTGAATGGCACTGTAAGCTTTTTATTTTATTTATTTTTAACAAAAATGCAAGATTAGTTTGCATATACCATTTCATGGTGCACTTTGTTTAACTCACGTCTTTTTTTTTTTTTTTTTTTTTTGCAGGAAATCGGTGGACGTGAGGTCAAAGTAAACATCACAGATAAACCTTTGACATCAGTGGATTTATCTCTCCTCCAAGCAGAGGACTCTCAATTCAGTGACAGCCCTCATAAAGTTTATGTGGGAAATCTTGCAAAGACAGTAACCTCGGAATCACTGGAGAGCTTCTTTTCCGATAAGGGAAAGGTTGTTAGTGCAAAGGTTTCACGGGTTCCTGGGACCTCAAAATCAAGTGGATTTGGGTTTGTTACATTCTCATCAGAAGAGGAGGCCGAAGCTGCCATCTCTTCATCCAACAATTCAGTAAGTAGAGTTTGCTACCCTTGCCTCTTCCTGGTTTGTATGTTTAAATACACAAATTTTTGCTCGAACTGATTAGACCCATATATTCCACGAAAATGCATGTAGTCAGGATTCTTTTTTCTTTCTTCATGTTGTTAAATCACTACATATGCAATTTGTTGATATCTATAGGATCTCGGTTTCTTCCTTATTGAACCTTATTGATCATTTATCGATACTTATTGTTCATTACAGTTGCTGGAAGGTCAGAAAATCCGCGTAAACAAGGCGTAGTAAGGTTGGCAGCAGCATATATAGAGAGGGTTTGGGAGAGTAGTCTAGTTGTATCCATAGATATTCCATTGTATGTGAAATGTAAAACACAATGAATTAGTAATGTTATTTTTTGTCCTGCTTGTAAAATCTTCTTGGTTGTTCACTTATTAGAGAAGAGAGATGCAAAAACTTGGGGCTATAAAATGGTGCCTGCCATGCTATTCAACTTTATTTCTGGGCTTGTTCATCAGTTCATGTATCATTGAATTTGGTTAACCATCCATGACCTTATTTTAATCTTAATGTTGCTCATTTTAGTAAACACTATATATTTAAGACCCATCCAATGTGGCTTTTGGTGGTGAAGACCGAAGAGCATTCATTTTGTCTGACAATGTCCTAGATTCGAGTCGCTGTGTAAAAACCCTCTAATTTACTTACTTTGGTTATTTGGATATCAACATTATTGATATCCTTCTACAAAGAATCTTGTGAATTAAATTAATAATATATGATTAAGATTTGTTTATTTTATTAATTTTACAAAATTTATATATGCTATGTTAAAATTCATATTAGTAGAGAATTTTTGCCTTGTTACACCAAATTACTTTATAATAAATATCGAAGATCATTAGATAATATAAAAGGAATGGTGATATATTTTTCTTAAAAATAATAGAGGTGAGTTTCCTTCTTAATAAATAAATAAATAATAATTGAATGCATATATTTTTTTACAAAGACAACTTTGTTTTGAATTTTGAAATTAGAATCTCAGTCTAGCTGGCTGTGACCAAAAACATTATAATTTATTAATAACGTGTGATTTGGATGTGATTAAATTGATCCAACAATTAAATACCTCACAAAAATAGATAAAAAAATTACCCAAAATTCGGAAATCAACCGTCGAAAAAGGCATTAACTCAGTGGCAAAAGCCGTAAATATCTCAGAACATAAAGGGTATTTCCAAAACCAAAAATAATAATTAGAGAGCAAAATTTTGGCGCCTCAACTTGGTTTCCCGCGCCAATTGACACTAAAATTGCAGAGTCCTAATTTAAACACAATCACATCAATAAAACCCTAAAAATCTTCCAAATCGATTAATGGAGAGAGAACGCAAGTGAAGACTGAAGAGAAGCGAAAAAGAAACATAGAGATAAAGAGAGAGTGACGAGATGTTTTACTCGCAGACGTTTCTTGCTCGGAAGGGCGCACTGGGTACGGTGTGGTGCGCCGCTCATCTGCAGCACCGCCTCAAGAAGTCTCACTACACCTCCACAGACATCCCCTCCTCCGTCGGTCTGTGTTTTACTTTTCTTTTATATTTTTGTGTTTTTGGTGACGGATTTGGACCGCATTGTGTTGATTTTCCAATAAATGTGTCATCTTTGTGTTTGGTTTATATGTAAAGGCATTTCACCGCTTTTCGTTTTTTTTTTTTTTTTAAGTATTTTTTATAACACTTCCCGAGTTGGTGTTTGGTGGGTTGTTTTTATTTTGTTTAATCAAAATTTGTTAATTTTAATTATGTATTATGTGTGTAAAATGTACTATGATTGGTTTTGATTTTTTAAAGTTTTGGTTATTTATAGTGTTCTTCCAAACATATGATGCAAGAACGATTGTTTATAGAGAAACACATTTTTTTTTGGGGGGGTGATGTTTCTGATCAATTGTTGTTGATTTGTATGTTTCAGATCGAATTATGTTCCCTGAAGTCCCAATTGCATTGAGAATGTCAGGGCACCTTCTGTTAGGTGTGGTTCGTATATATTCGAAGAAAGTTGATTATCTTCATCATGACTGCAGAGTTGTCTTGATCAGCTTGAGAAAAGCTTTCACAAACCTTCATCTTAATTTGCCTGAGCATGCCGCTCAGGCACCCATTCATTCTATCACATTGCCTGAAAGGTTTGACCTTGATGCCTTGGAATTGGATGATTACATGTATGATGATGGACATGATTATCATCTTAGGAGTCATGAGGATATAACGCTTACAGGTTATTTATTCGATTGATATTTGTTTGCATTATGTTTTTCTTGTAAATGTCAAGTGCCTAAGTTGCATATTTTCGATGTGTACAGATCAAATACCTACTGGAGGAGATGTTTATGTTGCTATACCCGTCGATAAAGTTCAACCAGGAGTCAGTCCTATGGAAGAAGAGTACGTGCCTAGTTGTTTTTGGAAATTCTATTGTGAATTATGTTAGATTGTTTTACCTCTCTGGTTGAGGAACTGGTTTAAGATATTTTGCTTCAATAATTACAGCACATTACCTCCATTTCAAGGCATCGTTTCTAATGAGACAGAGGTGATTAATAAAACTGTGGATGCCCAAGATCCTGGTGCAAACAATCAGAGTGAAGTATCTACTAATACTGTGGGCTCCCAAGATCCTGGTGCAAGTAATCAGACGGGAGAACAAACTGCAATTGTGGATTTCTCGGAACCTGGTCCGAGCAATCAGACAGAAGTTCCTAATGTGGGGACAACTGATTATTCTTCTCCTCAAAATGTTCCAGATATTGAATATCCTGTCCATGATATTAGCCCTGGAAACATTCCTCTGCCGTTTCCGGAACATGTTGCAACTGAGCCAGTTGAATCTGTGGACCAGATTTTTTCAAATGAGAAGGAAATTCATAGTCCAATTGTAGATTCTGGAGAGCATTCCTTTGAATTTCAGCAACATTCAGAAGCACCACCTTCTGCTATTTCACATGAGGTTCCTATTTCACATGAGGTTCCTGAGATGTCATTTGGTATGTTCTTGTTTCTTATCATTTGATATATTGGTCTGGGACAATCATGGCCCATCTTTGTTTTTCCTTCTAATGAAAGATGACTTATTACTTCATTTTGGTGTATCAGCATCACCTCAGTTTGCCGTTCAGTCGACTCCTCCTTTACAGCAGCAAAATCCAAGAAGGCGGAAGAGAAAGTTTTTTGATGAGTCCATAGTGTTGTCAAATGCGTATGACTTGATCATATAATTCATATTAATCTTTTACTTCTTATGGTACCACTTACTCATTTGAGGATGTGAACAGGGTAATAAAGAAGGGGCTTGAAGATGCTAGTGATTTCTCACGGAAGAGGAGAAGCATGCCTAACACTGCTTTGGGATTGTGGAAGTTCAACAATTTCTTACGAAAGGAGCGAGTTTTTCAAGAACCTTTATTAACTGGTGTGTTGGTCTTTCATTTTGTGGATTTTTTTATTGTTGCTTGATTTCCTGGTTAAGGAATTGACTTTGCAAGAATAATGGTGTCTGCCTATTCACAGGGTTGTCTGCAGATATCTGTAATATTTTTGATAAGGACTGCATCTCTTCAAAACCTCATTTCGTTGTCTTAGAGGATGTAATCACAGACCCTATGATTGTAGACGAGTCTGCTCCTGAAACTGAAGCTGTCCCAGGTGATAGGATTTTCCAACCTCCCAGTCACGCAACTGAAAATATTGCAGAATCTGCCAATGGCACAACTGAAAATGTTGCAGAAACTCCCAGTCGTATAACTAAAGATATTGCAGAATCTCCCAGTCTCGCTACTAAAAACATTGCAGAATCTTCCAGCCCTGCAACTGAAGTTATCCCAATGTCTGCAAGTGCAGAGCCTTCTTCTCCAGTGCCTGAATTTGATATGGCATTTGAACAAATTAGAGCTGGAAGCAATATTGGACATCATGATATACCTGAATTCGTGCATTCTCCATTGCCTACAGTTGCAGAGTCTTCTTCTCCAGTAACTAAAACCACTGTTGGAACTGATGCACTGCCCACACCAGATATTGCACCGTTCACTGGAACTCATGGTTCTGAGTTTGGAACACCAAAGACACCTTCAGCGGAACAACTAGACCAAGGGTACACTGGGCCGTCTGATATTCCTGAGTTGGCAAATTCCGTGGAAGCAGAAGTAAGTGCATGTCTGTTTATTAAAGCTTTTGTTTTGAGCACTTCATAACTTATAGTTTATCATCTGTCTATTTTAACAAATATTAAATGCAATGTGTTAATATTTAAAAGCCATTTGTTTAATCAGCTTACAATTTGAGGCACAGGCTGTTACCTTGCAGTAAGCTCAATAAAACAATTTAGAGCCTAATGTAAGAGGCTATCCAAAGTGTGCAGCATATACATATGCTTGCCTCACAAATTGAAGATATTATGTATTGTGTGTACATACATATATTCTTAAACACTTCTAACATTTTGCCTTCTTCATGTTAACTGTTTATGTTGATTTTATATTCACACATTTACTTAATTACCCTTCTGACTCCATGAACTTTAATGCTGTAGGATCTTAATTTTCTGGAAGCGGATAACAGTACACCGCCAGGTAAGCTGAATTGCTTCAAATATCTATTTTCATTTCGGTTGATTTGGTGAACTTCAGACTTTGCTTCTTGGTTTCTGACTTTCTTCAATGGCATCCAAGTATATAGAACTACAATTTCATATTCCTGTTTTCTATATGGTCTATAGATAACACATTTGTTTATAGCAGGATCCCATGCAAGTGCTAGTGGAAGTCAAGGAGTTGATTCATTGTCTGTGAGATCCAGGTAATGCCATTTCATTATTTTTATTTTTATAAATATGTGAAACTTGCCTAATGGCTTATTAACTTTTGTGTTCCGTTAGTTTATTGTATATTACTGTTGTGCAGGGCTGTGGCTCGGTTTCTGATAAGACAGTCTCAGGATCCACCTGGTCGTCTCAGTTTGAAAAATATCTTAGCAGATAAAACAAGGAAGTTATGTGCTCGAATGTTTTTTGAGACATTGGTAGGTTTCTTAAGTGCTATGTTTGACATATTGGATAGTAAATATTGTCATTTAATTTAATACACACTGTTTTCTGTAACAGGAAATGCTTTAAGTTTTAGCATGTCTTTATGAGTTATCTTTTCTTGTGAATTGTATAGTATTAAGTATGTTCATGAATTGTCAATTTAGCATGTCTTTACGTGTTATCACCAGGCTAATGAATGTGATGTTCATGGTCAATTACAGGTTTTGAAGAGTCATGGATTCATTGATGTGCAACAAGAACAGCCTTATGGTGATATTACTATAAGTTTGACTCATAAACTTTCAAAAGCTGATATATGAGGCTATACATTAGTTATCACGTGTGCTTGGTGGGTCTTAATTTGTATAGAGGTGAGAATCAACCCTGTCACCATTGACCACAACCTTTTAGACAAGCTATCTTTTCATTTGCATTTTGCAATGAGATTCTCCAGTGTTTATATTTCTGTCGGACCTGCTTTCAAAGACAGTTACTTCAGTGATTATGTTATTGCTAGAGTTGGCTTAGTATGAAGTATGAACTTCTCCACTCACATTATGGATCAGAGGGAGTAGTGAAAATTTAATATACATATCGACATAAATTTTTTTACTCATCAAATGTAATCTCTCAATTTGATGCCCTCTTTTATGTTTGTACATGCATGCTCATTCATGTGTTTTGTGGGGTAGAATTTGAGATCCTGTTGATTCCTCAGACTAAACATTGTTTTATGTGTTATGAAATGCAGTTTTGGTACTCGAAGTAAAGAGGATATATAGCAGGGTTTTGTCTGTAGCAGCAGTACAGATTTTGCAGGCAACGAAGGGAAAAGGATATTTATTTGAATGGTCTTGCGGGTTTTTTGAAAATCTGAAGTTCCCATATTTATTGATATAACCATGACTGCTAGATGCCATCGGTAATTATCGAAGTTCAAGTTGGTGGTGGTGGTTGGAAACATTTTTGTACCATCTGTAAAAATTTAGACTTGTAGAAGCGATGCTAGTTTAATATACTAACTAGGTGGTTCTAAATTATTGTAATGATCAACTCTTCTCTTTATTATTCAATGTAGATAACTTTACTAACTTAAGGTTATAAAAGTATTAGTTTTTTCATTTCGTTTATGATTGTGTTTGTTTTGGATGTAAATTGTCTTCACTTTCATCCTAGATGATCCACTTAGGCAAACAATTGACAATCCAAGCCAACAAAATGTAAGCTTTTTCAATGGGGCTTCTTGGCTTTGCTTTGTTTTGCAATTATGTAGAGACTATAAATAGATACTTTATTTCATTTGCTTGCTAAATACATCATTTAGCCATATTTAAAATTCATAACCTGACAAAAACTGTCAAGAAAGACTTTTTGATCAATACAGACTTCCCATCCATCTAAACATATTGAAAATTATTAAAAGTTAGAGACTTAATCGGTGGAAAGAAGGCCATTGATTTTGTGTTCATGGTGGGCTTCATGGTCTTCAAGGCGACCTTTGACTGTGTCGTTTTCCCAGCGGATCAGAGTTGGAACTCCTGTAAGCTTGAACTTTGAGTCAACTCTCCACGGGTGGTGGGGATTCCTCCATGTTGGTCTATCTCCAACGTAAGCTTGCAGAAGTGCAATATCATCGGTTGATGCTTCCAGAGTTTTGTATATAACCGGTTCAGCTCTCACACAATCTATGGGATAAAAAGGGAACATATATGTTGGAACGTGAAAAAAGAAACAAGCTATAATTATAGTTTTGAGTTATATTTCATTCTATTTCTAAGTTGTTTGCAGCATACTTTAAAAAGTTTATGCAACTACAAGAATGACAATTGCTATCCTACTCCATACATGTTTATGCACACGAAGTTTGAATGAATGCCTTATCTATTTCTCTCAAATGAATTCTTTTTAAAAAATGCCAATGAAAGAAGCAGAAAGATAGCAATTCTACCAACAGTTTCAACTGTATACAAAAACTCTGAAACATTCCCAATTGTGTCCCCTCACATCAAGTTTGAATCCTTACATATAATTTCTACTGAAATACTTCTCTAAATCCAAAATACACACACTCTCTCTCCCTGCCCCCTAACTAAACAAAACCAAAACAGACAATCATTCTCGCTCCAATTAGTTGCTATGTATAATTCTCTAAGGTTGGAGAATCCAATGGTTGTGTAAAATCTAGAGAGTCAGTGTTTCAGCAACTGCTTGCCAAATTAAGTCCACAAATTTCTTGGAAAACAAACGAACAATCATTACTTTTGAGTCATTTCTGCAAAATCATTCCACAGCTAGTCCCATAAAAATTATCAAAGTTGACTCCTAAATATATACTGCAAGCACCTCAACACTCAATCTTTCTTTCAATTAAGTACAATTTCACTTCTTTTTCTTCTTCTCATTCATGTCTACAGTCATTGTGAAGTAAAGCAAAAACAGCTTTGATGACATGTTCTGATATTCACCGATGGCTAAAACAGCAATCGCAAAACTTTTATTATGAATATGTTTTTGTTTTACAACACAATTATCACATCATGAATATATCATTGACGTAATTCAAAAAAAAAAAAAAAGAATATATCATTGACAAAATTAAATAAAGAAACATGATAACCAAATTATAAATAAATAAATAAATACCCAAATGCAAAAAAAATACTGGCAGCTCAGGATCACACATGACCAGGAGTATAATAATCAATAAATCATCACCAGAACCCCCATAAAAATCCACAAAAAAATTTGCAAAAGATGAAAACTTGATAACAACTCTTTAATGGGTAAGTCTAGATTTAATAAAAGATATACAAAAAATCAGATTAAAAATGCTCTATAAACTTCAAAAAATAAATTTACCAGGGCACCAGCTGAGAGAAGTGGAGGGATCTTTGTCAGCCAAAAAGAGAATGAAGTTGGCTTTGTGATTGGGCGATTCTGTTCTAAACTTTTCGAAGACACTGTCGAAGGTTGTTGTGGTTGCATCCGACAATTTGAGAGGCATGTTTTCGATGTTTTTCCAAACAAACTTATGAAAAACTTGGCTTCTTTTCGACGCAGCTGCTGTTATCTCTTATAGCCGGTGTCTGCTCTATTGAATTCCTGAAATACCCTCGACGCCAGGTAGAAATTATCGGATTAGTATTTTGTTTATGGGCCTTTAAAATGAGAGGCTATTGTCAACATTTGGGCCGGGCCCAAATAAACACCATTTTTGGGTCCAATCGCAAACTGAGTGGGCACGTCATGGGTATTTGCCGACGTGTCAAAACAAACAAGTCCGATTGTGACGGCATAACTCATTTGACGATGTGGCAACTATACGATGATGTGTTTTGACACGTCGGTAAATTGCCATGACGTACCCACCCAGATTGAGTTCAGGGCGGGTTTCATCTGACCCATCTTAGCTTCCTTCGTCTTCGTCATTTCATCATTCATTGGAATCTCCTTCCACATAATTTGCATCGTGTGTTTGACTCTCTCTGTATTCATTTGTCCTCTCTATTAATTTCACCATTCATTGAATCTCCTCCTTCATTTGCTTCATCATTCGTTTTGAGAAAATGGTCGAGACTCCAAGCCCTTCCGTCTGTCTCTCTCTGTGTGTTGCAGAGATTTTTGGATGGGTTTCTTCAAAAGCTCTTCTGGTCCAATTAGCATATTAAAAAGAAGTGTTTTTGAAATGACCCCTTTACTTGTATCCGTGAGTTTTGATTGTTTTGATGCTGATTTTCTACATCCCCTTCAACAGGATTAAAAATTTAGTAATCTGAATAAAGATGAGCCATGAAGCATAACCATACATAATGGACAATAAAGCATAAACTAACAAGACAAAGTAAACGAACAAAATTCACAATTGGTTTGTTTTGAATGCCTGTTGATGCACAAAATCAAAACTTTTGTGGTCTGTCCATGATATAACAGCTGTAAGTAAATCGGCTGTAACTATCATGGTTCAGCCAACAGAAATGTCCAAACTTCACATAAATCCTTTTTCGTGACAAACCCATAGTAAAATAAATAATTTATGAGACAAAATTATTCATTTGTCACGAAAAAAATCTAAACTCGTGACAAATCAATTTGTCATGTAAATGATTAAAGCTCATGACAAATCAAAGATTTTTTCGTGACAAATCAATGAAATGTAAATAAAAACTTTGAAATTCATTTGTCACGAAAATATTCGAGGCTTGTGACAAACAGAGAAAACAGAGAAATAAATAAAACCTTTGAAATTCATTTGTCACGAAAATAATCAGGTTTCGTGACAAATCAAGGAAATAAATAAAAAATTTGAAATTCATTTGTCACGAAAATAATCTAGTGACAAATCAATGAAAAGTAAATAAAACCGTTAAAATTCATTTGTCACGAAAATATTCAAGGCTCGTGACAAATCAAAGATATTTCGTGAGAAATAAATAAAACCGTTGAAATTCATTTGTCACGAAAATAATCAAGTCTCGTGACAAATCATTGAAATAAATAAAATCTTTAAAATTCATTTGTCATGAAAATATTCAAGGCTCGTGACAAATCAAGGATATTTTCGTGACAAACAGTGAAATAAATAAAACCGTTGAAATTCATTTGTCACGGAAATAATCAAGTCTCGTGACAAATCAGTGAAGTAAATAAAATCTTTGAAATTCATTTGTCACGAGATTAATCAAGGCTCGTGACAAATCCTTGAAATTTCGTGACAAATCAATGAAATAAATAGAAACAATGAAAATCATTCGTCACGAAATTAATCAAGGCTCGTGACAAATCAAAGATTTTTTTCGTGACAAATCAGGGAAAATAAATAAAAAAAATTAAAATCAAATTGTGAATATTATATATATATACAAATTAAATCATTTGACACGTAAATGATTAAAGCTCGTGACAAATCAAGGATTTTTTCGTGACAAACCTTTGAAATTTCGTTACAAATCCTAAGCTCATGACAAATCAAAGATTTTTTTTCGTAACAAAACCTTGAAATTTCGTGACAAATGAGTGAAAAATAAATAAAAACTTTAATAATAATTTTAAATTTTGAAATAAAATATCATTTGTCTTGGAAAAAAATAAAGATTTGTCACGAAAAAAATCAGTTTTCGGGGATTTGTCACGAAATAGTAAACTTAATGTCTTTGATTTGTCACGAAAAAATCCATTTTCGTGACAAATCAGTTGCTTTGAAATCAATTTTTGAAGAAATATTTAAATTACATTTCGTGTAAATAAAGTAAATCGTGAAAAAATGTAGGGAAATGAAATTAAAGTAGAGAAACAGAGTAGGAAAATACCAGGTATTCAGAGGTGGAGGACAAGCCTTTCTAAGGAGACGGTGGGATTGTTGTGTAACAGACAGAGTGAGTGAGAGAGAGAGAGAGAGAGAGAGAGCGATGTTGAAATGAGAGAGAGAGGCGTGAGAAAAGTGATTTATACTTGGTTTGTGTTCGGGTAAGTTTGTCGAGTTCGATTTATAGAACCCGACTCGACCCGAGACGAAATCGGGTTATATTTTTTTAACCCTATTACTGTTATTTCCTGATGTCATTCCGACTTGATCCGACAGTTTCGGGTTTATCGGGTCGGGTCAGTATGTGACTAGAAGGGGGGAGAGAGAGAGAGTTAGAGTGAGAAAGCACCTGATTTTCTAGGGTTTATAAAATTAGAAATCAAAATTCTAAATGAAAAAAGTCTCCAAAAATTTACAATATACAATGTACCTCATATTTATGGGTGATATGATTACCCGATCCACATCAAACGATTTAACAATACACCCTCACCTGTCACCTTGAGAAATGCACACAGCAGAAATTTAAAATGGTGCATTAATTTGTGCACTTTCCCAAAAACACCTTTCCTGTCAGTCATTAATTTGTGCACTTTCCCAAACAAAATTTAAAAACAAAAAACAGTTCAACATTTCAACCAGATGCATTGGCCCTGTAACCTGAAATCCATTAAAAATGATAAATATATATATACTTTAAAAAAAAAATCTGCAGAATCGTAAATAGAATAACTTATGTGATGTCATATATAATATATGCTTTAAATTTTGTAAATGAGTAATTTTTATGTGGGTTAATTGCACACACATACCCTCTATTTATCTAATAAAGCAAATTTTCAAACAAATACCGTATTCAAACACAAACATCCCAATTGAAATGTGCTTGGGGTATGGAAAGTCGATAGTGCCCTTGGGTAAAAGGGAAAGATTATTTTGGTAGGTAAATTTCACAAACAACCCTGAATTTAAGTGTAATTGTATAAATATTCATTTTTTCTAATAATTACATAAATATACCTTATCGTCATTTAACTTTTGTTAACTTTAACCTTTAACCACATTTGTATCCCGAAATGACTTAACTACACTTGAAAACTTATTTATCTTTTCTTTTATTATTTAATTATATTAAAAAATATTTACGTAAAAAATTAAAAAAATTGGTACAATTTTTTTATTACTTTCTTTCTATCATTTTTTTTAATACAATCAGAACCCACAAAACTGAAAAAATGGCTATATTTAGTGGGTTTTGATTATATTTAGTGAGTTTTGTGGGTTTTGATTCTGTTGATTAAATGTAATTATTGGTGGGTTTTGATTGTGTTGATGAAATGAAATTGTTTGTGGGCTGATGAATATGAAATTGAATGTTTTGGTGATAAAGTTGATTTTGAAATCTGAAAATTTGGTATTTGGGGACATGGAAAATGTAAAAAAAAAAAAATGATAGAAAGAAAAAGAAAATAACAGCAAAAAAAAAAAAAAAAATTGTACTAATTTTTTTAATTTTTTAAGTAAATATTTTTTAATAATAAAAGAAAAGATAAATAAGTTTTCAATGATAGTTTAGTCATTTCAGAATACAAATGTGATTAAAGGTTAAAGTTAACAAAAGTCAAATGACGATAAGGTATATTTATGTAATTATTAGAAAAAAATGAATATTTATACAATTACACCAAAATTCAGGGTTGTTTGTGAAATTTGCCCACCAAAATAATCTCCCCCTTTTACCCAAGGGCACTATTGACTTTCCATACCCCAAACACATTCCAATTTGGATGTTTGTGTTTGAATAGGGCATTTGTTTGAAAATTTGCTTTATTAGATAAATGAAGGGTGTGTTTGTGCAATTAACCCTTTTTATGTTTTGTAAGTGTGAGTGTGTGATAGACTGATAGGTGAAGCTGAGATAGAATCATTTTGAAATTCTTCGAAACAGATCAAAGATTCTATCTTCTCCTGATCTTTATTATTGACCCAAACAATTTGACAATCCAAGCCAAAAAAAGGTCAGCTTCTTGGTTTTGAAAATTTATAGACAGTATTAAATATATACTTTATTTCATTTGTCTGCTAAATGCAATATATATTAGCCATATTTAAAATTCATAACTTGGCAAACTGTCAAGATGGACTTTTGATCAATACAGGCTTTCATCCGTTTAACATATGGTAAACTATCGAAACTTAATTGGTGGAAAGAAGGCCATTGATTTTGTGTTCATGGTGGGCTTCATGGTCTTCAAGGTGACCTTTGACTGTGTCGTTCTCCCAGTGGATCAGAGTTGGAACTCCTGTAAGCTTAAACTTTGAGTCAACTCTCCACGGGTGGTGGGGATTCCTCCATGTTGGTCTATCTCCAACGTAAGCTTGCAGAAGTGCAATATCATCGGTTGATGCTTCCAGAGTTTTGTATATAACCGGTTCAGCTCTCACACAATCTACATGGATAAAAAGAAAACATATGAGTTTATTGCTAATTGTAGGAACGGAAAAGAAACGAACTATAACCATAGTTTTGTATTGTCATGCCCCTCATAATCAAATTAAATGGACCTTTTATACCATCTCAAATTGTTTACAGCTGACTTTAACTTGAACAAGTTTATGCAACTACAGGAATGATAATTGCTATACTACTCCATACATGTTTATGCACAAGAAATTTTAAAGAAAGTTTTTTCTACTCCAATAGTAGGCATAAACTATGTAATTCCAAATTGTGTCCCCTCATCAAGATCTTTGCATATAATTTCTCCTGAAATACTTTTCTAAATTCCAAAATACTCTCTCACTCCCTTCCCCCCAACTAAACAAAACCAAAACGTGCAAAAATCATTCTTGCACCCGTTAGTTGCTTTGCAGAATTCTCCAAGTTTAGAGAATCCTATGGTTGTGTAAAATCCAGGGAGCCAGTGTTTCAGAAACTACTTGCCAAATTAAGTAAAACAAATGAACAAGCATTACTTGTGAGTCATTTCAGCAAAATAATTCCACAACTACACTCCTAAAAAATTATCAAAGTTGACTGACTTAACACTCAAAACAATTCGAATAGAACATATCTTCCCAGTCTTTGTTTCAATTAAGTACAATTCAAATAGAACACTCATTGTGTGTAGTAATCTCCTCAAAAGCAAAAAAGCAGCTTTGATCATATTCACCAATAGGAATGCACTTCAATAAAGTAGTATTTATAGAAAAAGAAAGGGTTTTATTGATAACTAACCCTTTGATGAGGCTCCTATTGAAATCTAACCCATTTTTGAAAAAATTGCACAACTAACTCATTTAAGACGTTATTGCCCTTATTAAATTTTAAAATTACAATCCTACCTTAATGCCCTAAATCCTAACCTCTGTCAAACACGAACAAAATCCTAACCTCTCTCAAACAAAATCCCTAACCTCTCTCAAACAAAATCCCTCTCAAACAAAATCCCTAACCTCTCTCAAACAAAATCCCTAACCACCAGCACGACCACCAGTCGACGGCGCAGCAGCGACGACCACGAGTCGACGGCGCAGCAGCCACGACCACCAGTCGACGACGCAGCAGCCACGACCACCAGTCGACGGCGCAGCAGCGACGACCGCGAGTCGACGACGCAGCAGCGACGACCACCAGTCGACGGCGCAGCAGCCACGACCATATTGTCTCTTCTCATTCTTTGGTTTCATCGATCCCTCTCTCTCAGGTACTCCTCTTAATCTTTTCTTGCTTTTATTGTTTCTAATTGATCTCAGATTTTTATTTTAATTTAAATTTTTTTTTTTATATTTTTACAATGGAAATCTGAGAAGAGATTATGTATATTATGTGTAATGTTTTAGTAGATTATGTACAAGTTAAAATTATTAACCGAATCCAGTTTGGGAGAAAAATTGGTTCTAATGTATTGTTTTGTTGATTCGATAAGTCTAGTTTCGTTGATGGTGTGAGATTGTGTTTTTGTGCAAGTTTATTATGTCTATTTTGGTTCTTTAGCTGTTTTTTTGATTGAGAAGGACTAGAAATTGAATTTTTGAAGATGAGTGATTTAGTTCTTGAGTAGGGAACTGTCATATAAGTTAAGATGTATTCATTTGCTTAATGAATGCATGACCATTTTTTTTGTTTATGTGAACAATGTAAGAAAAGAACTTAAAATAAATAATCAGTTCTAAGAGAATAATGTTACCAGTTTTCTTAGTGCATTTTTGAAGATGAGTGATTTAGTTCTTGCCCAATTGTTGTTACAAAAATTGGCTTGTTATACTTTGGATGCATTTGAAGTTGGACTTGGAGTTGGGGAGATTATAGAGTAAATATATGTTGGATGAATGAATATAAGATTTGAATTTCTTCTTGTAAAAACTAACCCGATATATTTACTATATACTGTGGTTGAGTTCCTATATTACTAGGTTCAATGATGTTTATTTGTTTGGATTAGATTTTGTAGTGGTTGTGTACTCTTCTTAGGTTTGGTATTCTGAGTAGCATTTTGGTTTCCTTACGGGTGTTAGGAAATTCTTAACATATGTTAGGAAATTCTTAACAAATGTTAGGAATTCCTAACACCCGTTAGGAATCCCAAACGGGTGTTAGGAAATTCGAAACTGGTGTTAGGAATTTCCTAACACTCGTTAGGAATTCCTAACAGTTGATAGGAAATTCTAAACGGGTGTTAGGAAATTCCAAACGGGTGTTAGGAAATTCCAAACGGGTGTTAGGGAATTCCAAATAGATGTTAGGGAATTCAAAACAGATGTTAGGGAATTCGTAATGGATGTTAGGGAATTCCCAACCCCTGTTAGGAATTTCCTAACATCCGTTAGGAATTTCCCAACTAGGAATTTCCCAACGTCCGTTAAGAATTTCCTAACATCTGTTTGGAATTTCCTAACACCTGTTTGGAATTTTCTAACACCCGTTTGGATTTCCTAACACCCGTTTGGAATTTCCTAACACCCGTTTGGAATTCTCAATAGTAGTTTAGAACTCTCAACTGCTGCCAATACCGTTTTCAATTCTGAACTACAACAACTAATATCACATTTAATTGCTTATTCGGTTAAAACATTTGTACTAATTTAAATATTTTATGGTTTTATGTTATATTTCAGGATAATTAAATGGGAGAAAAGGTGGAATTGTTAGTAAAGGCTGCAGAACATTTCCCGGCAAAGATAAACAACACTTCGTCAGTGGCTGCTGTAAAGTGCATTAAGGAAAAGTTGACGGAGGCGCAACTATCCCTCTTCCGCACAACATGCTTTGGGAAACTTCTAGAGATGAATGACCTTAAGTTTTCCGGGCAGCTGGTACATAATCTCTTACTTAGACAAATACAGTCTCCTGTTAAATTTGAGATGTGGTTTGCAGTAGGTGGCAAGAGACTTAGGTTTTCTATTCAAGAATTTTGCCTGATCACGGGTTTAGAGTGTGGCCCTGAACCGTCGGTGCTAAGTAAGGAAAAAGGGGATGGTAGTGGGAGTTTTCGGTCGTCAATGTTGAATGGGGAAGTGCGATTCAATAACAAAACTTTGGAGGCAATGTTCAGAGCTGCTTCTTCAGATAATGATGAAGACATGGTGAAGCTTGCTTTACTTTACTTTATTTTTTAGAGACGGTTTTGTTTGGCAAGGATCAGAAAGTACATATCGGGGCCCATCATGTTGAACTGTTGGAAGATTTAGAAACCTTTAACAAGTACCCGTGGGGTCAAAAGTGCTATGAGACAACTTTGAATAGTCTTCAGAGGGATTTGAGAAGAATGTCTCAGGAGTATCATACAACCTCGAGAGAGATAGTATCAGGGAAAAAAAGGAAGCGTCAGACCAGCAAGGAAAAGGAATGTATCAGACAATATCCATTGCATGGGTTTCCTTATGTATTTCAGGTTAGTGCATCTAAAATGTAAACTACGCAATGCTTTTATTTGTAATTGTTACTTTTATTGACAGTTTGTTTTTAATAATTAGATTTGGGCGTGTGAGGCAATTCCTGCCGTTGGAGTTGCGATTGCTATAAAATCCGGTTGTTTGCTTCCGCGGATTATAAATTGGATTACCCCCGGAACACCTGATGCAACATATGTCATGAAGTTGTTGGACCAAAAAAATGTAAGTTTAAAGAATGTAATTGTAAAACTAATTTCGAACATTGAAGTTCATGCACACTAACCCATACTACTATTTATCTATGGTAGACTCAGGTTTTGCAGAAGCTGCAACACACTCCTCGAGAGAGTGGAGAGGAGTATGTGAAATTCCTACTCAGCCCTGAATGCGCGTTAGAACCACCCGAGATCGATGGTGAAGGCCAAGAGGATATGTTAGCCTCTAATGAGTCTGAAAATGTTGCTCGTGAAAGGGCTGAAGAAAAGCGTCCAATAAATGTATCTACATGCCACCAGCAACAGTCAAAACGTGTTTGTCTGGTGAGCTAACAATTAATATCCATTTGTCTGTTTTTTTAAACTTATTGCATATATGACTAATATAATCTAATATTTATGGAAATCATAGGATTGTAAAGCTAACAATGAGGAGAGCAAGAGGAAATTGGATACACTTGGACAGCGCATGGATGCAATGGACAAGAAACTAGATTTCATAATCACCTTATTAGGAGGCGAAGGACAGACTCCCAAGAAAGATGCAGATTATTGTAGGGAAAAAATGGAGAATGAAATGGAAGTGGTTAGAAAAAAAAAAAAGAATGATATGGAAGTGGATGGTAAAAATATGGAGAATGATATGGAAGTGGAAGATAAAAATTTGGACAAGAAAGTTGTCTTGGATATACCGGAAGAAGAATTCCATGTGGATGTTTGGATGGGTGAAGAGAAAGGTGTCCAAGAACACTTTGAATCACAATTGCATGTGGATGATCTAAGTGATGATGAAGGAAACACACCTACTGAGAGGGTAATAAACAATTTCTACATATTGGTATTCTTATTACTTAATTTCATATTGCTATTCTTATTACTTAATTTCATATTGCTATTCTTAATTGCATAATCTTGAATATTAACAGTGTTCGGGTGATTTTATTTGTTCATTCACAGGTAGAGGATAAATGCAACACAACCCTCGAAATCACTAGCCCCAATACCTCCCAAGAGAGGAGTATCATTGTTTACGAACATCCACCCATACCTCCCAAGAGACGATCTAGAAAGGCTGCTGTGTTGAAGTCTCCTTATGCAGAGACCGAGGTAAAAAAGCCAAAAAAATTGCTCAAATTCAAACCGTTTCCTAAGCTGCCACAGTCAGAGTTGACCAAATTCATGTCATGGCTAGAAGAAGACGATTCTGTAGATTTCAGGTATATTATGTTCTTCATTTTGTTCTAACAACCCAATACGTAGCTAGCGATTACCTAATTGCATAATCTTGAATATTAACTGTGTGCATCTAACAATGATTTTTTGATATTTCAACAAGAATGTTATACAGCTACCACTGTGTCGGGCTACCCGGGCTTGGTTCAAAACCCTTTATACGCCTGAACTTGGACGCAAGGTTTGGACGGTATAAGAATAAAGAAGATTTGTGGCAACCTCGAGACAGATTGTTTGATTATGCTAATGGCCTATCACCACAGTTCGCAACTCCATGGGTTGAAACTGATAAAGTAAGTTTTATGTGGTGTGAATTGATTGAATAAATATTTTTTTGATTGCTAAAGAACTATCTAAGTTGTTGTGATGTTAGTTTGGCTGTTGTGGCAGCTTTGCTTTGTTATGAACAATTGGTTTGTTGTGGCAGCTTTGAACAATGTCTGCACTTTCAAAAGCTATGTTGTAATTATTATGCATGTTTCGATGTTATAGGTGTATATCCCTTTGAATTATGAGAGCAACCATTGGATCTTAGCTGAAGTAGACTTCATTGCAAGGAAGATCATTGTGTATGACTCTGAAAAAAACTTCATAAGATCAGGGAAGAAATTAAATAAGTTTATGGAACCGTTATCTACTCTGCTTCCTCTATTGCTTCATGCCATTGAGTTTTTCTCAAAGAGGCCCGAAATTCACCACAGGGAAGATATGACGCCTTGGTCAGTTGAGCGTTGTGAGAATGTGCCGCAACAGGAAAAGAGTGATTGTGGAGTTTTTGTCATCAAGTTTGCGGAGCATTTGATACATGGCATAGACATAGACATGGACATGGTCAAAGCAGAAAAAGCGCAGTATTTCAGACAACAATTGTGTTTAAACCTTTGGCGATCAAGAAAAACCGTATGAACACTTTGAAATTGTAATATTCGACTGTCTAGTATTGTAGACAGCTGAGTAGTAGTCTTGAGCAAACCGTATTGTAGACGACTGTCTAGTATTCGACTGTCTAATATTCGGCTGTTTTTGTAGTCTTTTGATGTAAATGATATTGAAAGTTCTATATCATATAGCCAACAAGAATCTTGAATTTAGGGGCTGTTTTTGTTGTGATATTGCAGGGGCTGTTTTTGTTATTAAAATATATGGGCTGTTTTCAGTAAATTTAGGGACTGTTTTGGGTGTGAAAATGTTAAAATTTATGCCTTTTATGGATGTGTAAGACATGGTTTGTTTGTTAAAATGCAGGGGATGTTTTCATTATATTTAGGGACTGTTATTGTGGTGAAAATGCAGAAATGTCTTGCCTTCTATAGATTTTGTTTGTTTGTTAAAATGTAAAGGCTGTTTTCGTTAAATATTGCAGTGGCTGTTTTCGTTTTTCAAATGTATGGGCTGTTTAAAATGTTAAAATTTAGGGGCTGTTTTTGTTGTTCAATTTAGGGTTTGTTTTGATTATACAATGTAGGGGCTGTTTATTACACAACAACTGTTTATTACACAACACTGTGAAATAATAATATAGCAATTAAATTGAACTTTATAACAACACTGTCAAACTTCATTTAAACCAATTATATCCATAACAACAACCTTCATACCAACACTATCAAAAAACACTTAAATCCCATAAAACAAAATATATAAATTCTGTCAACAAACTTCATAGCAATAAAATCCATAACAACAACCAATAAAATTGTGTGAAATGTTTTACACAACACTGTCAAACATTACAATTTTAACGAAGCATAAGAAAAACAACAATAGCCACAACGGCTCCCATAACCAACGTCCCGAGACATCCATCCACCTACAAATAAACATGTAAAATTAATAAGAAAAATATATGATAGAACATAAGAATACATAGTTAATCATTTCACAAAATTAAGTAGCAACTATCAACAACTGTCAACTACAATATAAAACATGTGTATTATACCTTACGGGTTTCCATTTTGATCGGATAAAGGAATTGGTGCCTTACATTTCTGCCTATTGTGTCCCATTCCTCCACATCTACCACACTTCCGCTGTACAATTTCTTCACCTTTCGATGGCTTGCGTTTTTTTGCTGGACGCCCCCGAGGTTTACAGCCTTTTGGTGGTAGAACAACACGAGTTTGTACTTCATCGGGAACATCCCACTCTTCCATAGGCCCAACGGGGTAAATGGAACTACCATAAGCTGTAGCCAATGTTTCCTTGTGGTAATAATGGGAGCAAAAATCATAACATGAAGAACGACGAAGGTTACAAGCAGCAAGTGCATGTCTACAAGGGAGTTGGTCCAACTGAAATTTTCGACAAGTACAAGTCTTCTCAATTAAGTTAACAAATCCATTTAAGTATCCGTCAATGACGTGGTGTTCGTATAGATTGATAGGATGCACACGGTAACAACGTGATTTATTACTCCTACGACGTAGCTTTTTCTCCGCCCACTTTGTCATTGGAGTACTCATTTTTGCAGCAGCTTCACGCCTTTCCCAAAACCACTTTTGTAGTAAACCACGTATATGTTCAACTAATTTTGTGATCGGTAGCTCTCGTGCATCCTTTAAAATGCCATTCAAACACTCTGCAATATTTGTTGTCATTATGCAATATCTTCTTCCATCAAAGTGACTTCTAGCCCACTTTGAAGGATCTGCCTCATTCAAATAAAGTGCAACACTCGCATCTATACCCCTTATTTGGCGCATAATCTGATTAAACTCAACAACACGATAAGCTTTTGAACACTTGTAAAATATATCATGGACTTCAACACCTTTAAATTTTGCCTTCATATTTTGACCAAGATGATACATACATATGTCATGCAGTGAATTAGGGAACACACCTGCAGCTGCCTTTGCAATGCTTGAGTTTCGGTCAGAGATAAATACAAGATCACTCATTTCACCAATCAACTCATGTAACTTTGTAAAAAACCAATGCCATGATTGGTCGTTTTCTGAATCACCAATACCAAAGGCCAATGGGTAGACTTGGTTATTTCCATCCAAACTTGTTGCAATAAACAAGGTACCCTGATGCTTGCATTTCAAGAAAGTTCCATCGACAGCTACCACTGGACGAATACAACTTTTAAACCCTTCAATGGAAGGTCCTAATGCCATAAAAAAATACTTGAAGCGATTTAAAGCATCAGTGTCAATAAATGTAACTGTCCCTGGATTTTTCATTTCAAGCATGTGACAATATGAAGAAAGAATGGTGAATGACTCATCTGGTGAACCTCTAGCTAAACCCATGGCGACCTCTCTAGCCCTCCATGCTTTGTTATAACCCAAAGTCATTCCACACTGCTTTTTCATATCATCAATTATGTCGTTCGGTCTATAAGACTGTGAAGTTCCCTCAAACTTTGATTTTATGCAATATCCAATCAATTTGCTACTTGCTTGTCGATGATCAAAGTGGAGGGCGTCAAGAGAGCAAGTGTGATCCGGCAAGTATTTTCGTACACGAAATGATTCACAATCCTCAAGCTTTGTTGCACGGATACGCCATTTGCAATCTTCGACAATGCATGACATAACCAACAAAGTTTTGGTGGATTTCTTGACTTTGAACTCAAAATGATTAGCAATTGACAACAATTGCATCTTCATTTGTAACTCTTCCTTACTAGGAAATAAATCACCAACCCCAACTTCTTTAACATTATTGACTACACTCTCCAATGATGAGTAACTTCCATGTATTGTTGATGATTTTGACCTAATTCCCTGAGAACTCACAACCCTTGATCTTCTTGAGGGTACCTCTGAGGTTGATGGCCGACTATCTCTAACTTCATCATCATTGTCCACCCCAATAGAAAATACATTAGCATTATGAAAGTCATTTGGACTCAATAGACTTTCATGTATATTATCAAGACCAACTCCATTGCCATTATCCGATTCAAAAACATTGGCAAAGTCTTCGTTCACAAGTTCATTGTCAAGACCTTGTGTGTTTGGAATTATTCCACTTTTCCGTTCAATAGTGACACATAAAGAGGTTCTTGTATGCACATCGGAATTTTCACACAAAAATACTTGCACATCATCATCATTCAAAACTTCAATTGGTGGTAAAACCTCAGGTGAATTAAAGATGAACTTCATTTTGATGGAAGACTCGCTTGGATTGGCTTCAGCAAGATGAGATACCATGTCAAGTAATGACTCATATGATGTTTCCCTTGAAACTGAAATTACTTTATACATTCCATATTGATATTTGAACTTCCCACCACTGTTACTCTATTCACCGCCATATAAAACAACAAATCGAACTTTATCCATGCAAGCCACCTTTCAAATGCACAGGAAATTTATAATCAAATTCCTAAAAAAATATTATAAATTCATGGTACATTGAATCTATAAAATATTATGAATCCACACTGTTTGGAATTTCCTAACGGCGTTAGGAATATCCTAACGGTGTTAGGAATTCCCTAACGGGAGTTAGAAATTCCCTAACGCCGTTAAGGAATTCCTAACTCCCGTTAGGGAATTCCTAACGCAGTTAAGAAATTCCTAACATAGTTAAGAAATTCCTAACATCTGTTAGGAAATTCCTAACTGGTGTTAGGAAATTCCTAACTCCCGTTAGGAAATCCTAACGCACGTTAGGAAATCCTAACTGGTGTTAGGAATTTCCTAACATATGTTAGGAATTTCCTAACAGCTGTTAGGAATTCTGTGCTGGACACATTCGAAAAAAATTGTTCAATTCACTAGATTTAATACTATAATGGAAAATCAACCATAACAACATCAAATTCAACCAAGACCCATGCTCTATTACATTCATGTAAGCTATTTGCACAAAAATAAAGAACCCTAATAAACAAATCTATGTAAATAACATATTTTACCAAGAAATAAACTAAAAATTTAGCTTGTGAACTTTGAATTGACCACAACAACATCAAATTCAACCAAGACCCATGATTTATTATGTAAATGTAAACTATTTTCACCAAAATATTACACAAATTCATGAAATTCGGACAGAGTTGAGAAGAAATTCGGACATGGGTATAACACTATTATAAAAGTTCAAAAAAAATTATAAAAACTCACCTAAAAGCTTCAATGGAAGGAACCCTTGTGGAATTGTTCAATTGTGGAGTTGCTTAATTTGTATTTGCAAGAGAGAACAAAAGAAAAAAAAAATGGAGAAGGAGAGCCTAGAGTTTCGCACGTCTGAATTGTGAGGAGAGGAAGAACTGAAGAAGTGAGGAAAAGAAGGCAAAAAATGTTTATAAAGAATAAAAGAGAAAAGTTAGTAAGTGAGGGTAAAATGGTACTTACGCATGAAAAAAGAGTTAGTTGTGCAATTTTTTCAAAAATGGGTTAGATTTCAATAGGAGCCTCATCAAAGGGTTAGTTATCAATAAAACCCAAAAAGAAATGTAGAACTATAATTACAATGCAATTGCAAAAGCTAAAACAGCAATCAAAAAACTTTATCACGAGTATGTTTTTGTTTTACACATCATGGATATATCAATGACACAATTAAAATAAAGAAACTTGATAGCCAAATAATAAATAAATAAATATATACAAATGCAAGAAAACATTAGCAACCCAGAATCACACATGACCAGGAGTCTAATTGTCACAAAAACATCCTAAAAATCCACAATTTTTTTTTTTTTTTTTTTTTTTGGCAAAAGATGAAAACTTGATAACAACTCTGTAATGGGTAAAGTCTAGATTTGATAAAAGATAAGAGAAATTACCGGGGCACCAACTAAGAGAAGTGGAGGGATCTTTGTCGGCCAAAAAGAGAATGAAGTTGGCTTTGTGATTGGGCGCTTCTGTTCTAAACTTGTCGAAGACACTGTCGAAGGTTGTTGTGGTTGCATCCGACAATTTGAGAGGCATGTTTTCGATGTTTTTCACAACTCTGCAAAACAAACTACGAAAAAGAAAAATGAAAATGAAAATGAAAACAGTGTTTTTGGTTTCATTTTTGAATTCCGAATATGCGTCTGGTAGCATTTACTGGAATCCGTATTTTAAAAATAAAAACGGAAAAAACGCGTCTGGTAGGATAATCGAAAACTTTCGAAAATTGAAATATCAATTTTTTTAATTTTTGTTTAATATAATAACAATTATAAATAAATTATTAAATAATTAATAAAAAAACATTTTTTAATTTAATTTAGGGTTTACCAAATTTAATAGTAGAATAGGAACATGAAGGAGAAGAAGACCGATCGGCCCAGAGAGGAAGAAGAAGAAGACCGATCGACCCAGATCGGCGGCGGAAGGAGGAGGAGGAGGAAGAAGAAGAAGAAGAAGAAGAAGAAGAGGACCGATCGACCCAGATCGGCGGCGGAAGGAAGAGGAAGAAGAAGAAGAGGACTGATCGACCCAGATCGACGGCGGAAGGAGGAGGAAGAAGTCGACAGCGGAAGGAGGAGGAAGAAGAGGAAGAGGACCGACTGATCGACCCAGATCGGCGGCGGTGGGAAGGAGGAAGAAGGAGAAGAAGGAAGAAGAAGTCAGTAAAAAAAAAATTATTAAAATAAAATATATATTAATAATATGGGACCCACAACATTTGGAAAACAAAACCAAAAACAAAAACAAAAACGAAAACAGTTTTTTTTTTGTATTTCAAAATTTCCACTTTTAACACTTGGCTTTGTTTTTGTTTTTGTTTTTGATTTCTGAAAATAAAATGAAAAACGGTTTACAGGACACGAATTCGAAATTATTTTTGGAAAATAAAAACAAAAACAGCCTGCAGGACGGGGGCTTAGCTTCTCTTCGACGCAGAAGATGAAAAAATTCTTATAGCCACTGTCTACTCTATTGTGTTTTGTTTATGGGCTTTTAACCTGAGAGACTATGGTCTACATTTGGGCCGGGCCCAAAATAAGTACCATTGTTGGGTCCAAACTCAAACTGAGTGAGCACGTCATCGCTTTTTGCCGACGTGTCAAAATACATCATCGTCTAATTGTCACGGTATCACACATGCTCGGGCAGGTCAACACACGTGTTATGACGTGGACGTTCACGTCATCAAATGGATGATGACACGACAATCAGACGGTGACATGTTTTAACACGTCGGCAAATAACGATGACGTGCTCACTCAGATTGAATTTTGGGGCGGTTTTTATCCGACCCATCTTGGCTTCCATCGTCTTCATCATTTCAGCGTTGGAATCTCCTCCTTCCACATAATTTGGCTTGGTGTGAATTTGTTTGTCTTCTCTTTTCACCTTTCATTGAATCTCCCCATCTCCTTCTTCCTCTTCTTCTTCTTATTTGCTCGAGAAAAATGGTGGAAACTGTCTCTGTTATCGAGACACAACAGAGGGTGCAACTGCAAGCAAGCTCTTCTGTTTCTGTTTCTGTGTTTCCGAAATTTTTTAATGGGTATCTTCAAAAGCACTTCTGATCCAATTTCAATTAAAATGAAGTGTTTTTGGAATTACCCATTTTATTTGTACAAGTGATTTTTGATTGTTTTGATGCTGATTTTCTGCATCCCCATGACCTAGATGAAAAATTTAGTAAATCTGAATGAAGATGTGCCATGAATAATATTTCAAAGATTATCAATCTCCTCGATTGGTTTGGTCTCTCATTTTCATTAGTTGAGTTAAAAAAACATGGATCAAAGTTACATATTGCAGCAACTTTTGTTAAAGGTATTCTTTTCGGTCATTTGCAATTGTTTCAAGCCCTCATCTTCATCATAGTCTCCATTAATGATGTTAATGAATCAAATGTAACGAAGGCTTCTTCTAATCCGGAGAAACAAATAATCAAAAGCTTCAATTATATACTGTAGTTTCTTACTTCCTATTAATTCCTAGATGTCTTTGCTGCTTGTAGTCAAGTAAACTTCATTAATGGAATTTATGGAGCCTGAAGCCGATATGACGACTGGGCTGGACTGGAGAGGGCAACATCGATCAATTAGTTATAATCTCATGATGATCATGGAGTTTATTCTTCTCACTTTTCTTGATTGATTACACATTTTGAATGTTGATTTCTGTATATATGTAATATATTACGGTACCATATATTATGAAAAATCAAGACTTCAATACCTATATATCTACTTGAAATATCCTTAAATTAATTAGTTGACCTAAATATCCTGAATGTTGAAATATTCTTATTTCTTAATAGACTTCGATTAAGACTTTTTATTTTTTTTGGTTCTTGTTTATAGAGAGATAAGGATAATAACCTAGTTATTATCTTTGAACAGGTTAATCATATGAAACTTGTAAATATTTGTCATCACTGCGATATTACTTCTCACTTTCTATATAAGCATTTAGAAATCACATAAGTCAATCTTAAAAACTCTCTCTCTATATATATAATAATGGTCTAAATTTGACTCATTAAAAACTATTATAATACTATCAAATTCAACATGTGATGAAACATACATAATATGAACAGGTTCATACAATCATACATGTCGCACTTACTTGGGAGTTGGCCTTATCAAAGAAGCCCCACCTACCAGAGGACCATCTTATGTGACGACCTATTGAAAAGATACCTATTGACAATCATATATGTCCTTACTCCTTCCTCAATCCTCATTATTTCCTGTAAGCTAATGTTAAACTAATATTGTCTAATTTGACCCATTAAAAGCTATTCTAATAATAATGATACTTATTAATAAGTATTTGACTTTGTAGGAATCTACTTGGCGACAGTTGAAAAGAGTGAGTGCTTTACAAGCCAGACCCAGTCATTGTACATATGTTGCAAGCCGTGTACGGTGGTGTATCATATATATATGTAATATTCCAGGAAACTAGCCCTGCGTGTATACCTTGCTCTCCAAGCCAACAGACAAACTTCCCATCTCTCATCCCAATATATATAACAACACAAGTCTCAACTTAAAAAAACTAACATATATCAATCTGCTACACTTGTGTTCTGTCTCTCTCCCTCTCAACTTTTCGCTTTACTGATCACTTGCAAATTAATTACGATCTCGATCTATATATAAAACCCCAACAGATACAGATATGTTTCTTTGGTCAACCATTTTCGATTACTTCATGCTCAAATCGTCTTCACGTGTTTCCATGATGAAAAACTGCTCTCCGAAACTAAACCAGCTACATCTGATAAAACAAAAGGCAAAAGCAAATCATCAAAGCCATCAAGTACTGCCCCTACAGTAGTGCATCACTTCCCCGTTAATGCAATGCTCTCTCGCTTGTAGCAAGTGACATGATCATCAATATACTGTAAATTGGAAGAGAATTTGTGGCTGATTATGATTAACATCCACATATGGAGAATGTTCATCCCAAGCAAGCACATGATTTCTTAAACGACCGATCAATCAGTTATATTTATGTGTTAATTGTAGTTCTAGGAGCTTTTGATTGTTGTTAACAAGCTTGCTAGTGACTTGTATTTGATGTATTTTGGTTGATTGTAATGTAATAATACAAGCATAAGTGAGATCGAGCATATTTCAATATTTGCCCTGTAAATGAAGATATTACTCTAGAAATTGAATTCGATTCATTGAAGTTATTCATTTCATAGAATTAAACGTATTGTTTATAGAAGAAATACAGTTTCTTGGATCTTTTTGTTTTAAATCAATACTTTGGTCCAAATAATTAACTAACTTATCTAAGAGACTCAAAAAAACTACTTGAAAAACTATAAAAAGGTTTTTCTCATGAGTCATGACAATAATTAAGATAATATAAATTCATAGATGCTATATAAATAATGAAGATCTTATTCTCAAGCGATATGGGAAATTTTCCGATACTCGGTCAAAGTTTCAAAGCAATCTATCCAAACGTGGGGAGACCGGAGACATATAATACTAGGAATCTAACATATAGATTCATTTCTTGAGTTGATTAACAATGATATTGAATTGTCAAAAATTATATAAAAAAATGCAGTCAAACAAGTAGAGAGTTGGTGACATTGGAATCTGAAACATTCTTGGGAGTTAGCTTTATCAAAGAAGCCCCACCTACCAGAGGACCATCTTAGAAGATACCTATTGAAAAAACACAGTATTTTATATGTGGTCTTTCCTTGCTTAGCAAGTTTATTGACCTCCATTGATTTATTGTTCTCACACCTTGACTTGATGACACTACTATAAATAACTCATCCTCATACACAAAACTCATCAACCACTACTCTCTTTCAATTTTGTATTTCATTTGCTTATAGTTCACTAAAAACAAACAACTCACAAATAATTCCTCCCTCGCATTTGGATCATCATCAACTTGTTAGTTCGAACAAAGAGAAGCCAACTGCATACATATACACAATAATAATGGCATTATTTTCGGTGATTAGCAATTGTTTCAAGCCTTCATCGTCATCATCGTCCCGAGTCTCCAACATGATTGAAGTAAGTGATGACTCAGATGTGAAGAAGATTTCATCTAGTTCGGAGAAACAACACCCCAAAAGCAAATCATCAAATAAATCTCTGATTGTAGTTTCTTATTTCCCTATTAATTCTTACGTGTCTCCTTTGTAATTGTGTTTGTATATAAATTTGATGATCTCTTGTTTTTATGTATTTGTGTATATTACTAAATATTAGTATTTAAAAGAGAAAATAGGCTTTTTTAACCAAAAATTAAGGGCCTTGATTGTTTTTGGCCTGAATTAGTAAAGTGATTGTATTTATCAAAAAATCCATTGTAGACACATAATTGTCCCTATTTTTTTTTTCAAAACCTCTTTTCTCTCCTTTTCTCTCTCATTTTCACCAGATTTTTTTTTTCTCTTTCTCTCTCTCTCCTTTCTCTGATCTCACGCCTCCTTCTTCTTCTCTCTTTCTTCTCTCTTTCTCTCCTCCTCTCTCCTCCTCTTTCCTTCTTCTTTCACGCCTTCTTTTTCTTTTTCTTCTTCTTCTTCTTCTTCTTCTTCTCCTCTTTCTCTTTCTCTTTTTTTTTTTCCAGATTTTAAAAACAAATCAGATTTATTAAAAGCAAAAATTTTTAGATCGGACGACCGGCGTCCGATCGTCGGTCGTCTGATCTTCCCTCCTTCTTCTTCTCTTTCTCTTTGACGTTTTTTCCAGATTTTTTTTTTAAATTTCAGTTTTTTTTTTATTTTGAATTTTTTTTCAGATTTTGTTTTTCTTTAAAATTATTTCCAGATTTTTAAAAAAAATTTCAGGTTTTTTTATTTTGAAAAAATTCCATATTTTTTCAAAAAATTTCAGATTATGGGCCAGTTTGGTATTGCTTTTGAGAAGTTAAAATCAGCTTATTTCATAATTTTGACATAAAATGATGTTTGGTAAAACTTCCAAAAGTGATTAATTGATAATCTAGCAAATTTTGACAGTGATTTTGAGAAGTAGGTGGATGGTTACTTTTTAAAAGTGATTATGGAATAATCTATTTCAGCATTTAATGAATCTTTTAAAATATCATTATTATCCTTATGAAATTAAATTAAAATCATTTATATCCTTATTTCATCTTAAAAGTAAAGATTATAATTAAATATTGATTTGATTTATAAAATCTTTTAAAATATTTTTATTATTCTTATGGAATTTTTTTTTCTAATTTAAATATTCTACTTAAATATTGATTTAATATATATAATTAATGAAAAAAATAAAATAAGGTTATAAAATTATGTCTATTTTAGCCATTGGAACTAATTTCAGCACTTTTAAAATAAAATTACCAAACATATGTATACTGCTTTTGAGCTATACAGTAGTTTTAAAAGTATAATTAACCAAACATCTGCTGATTAACTTCACAGCTGATTATTTCTTCAGCACAGCTAACAGTGATTATTATAAAAGTTACAGCAATACCAAACAGCTAACAGTGATTATTTCCAAATTATTTTTAAAAAAAAAAAATTTCCAGATTATTTAAAAAAATTGAGTTTTTTTTTTTTTTTTTTGAAAAATTTTCAGATTTAAAAAAGGTTTGCATTTGAAATTGTGAATGTGGTTGTGGTTGTGAATGTAGTTGATTTTAAGGGTGGTTGTAATTGTGAATGTTTGGATTTGACTGAATACACTAGGGAAAAACGACTAAACACACTCAGGCAAAAAACCACTAAACACACCAGGCAAAAACCACTAAACACACCAGGCAAAAACGACTAAACACACCAGACAAAAAGGAATTAAACACATGCACTAGGCAAAAACGACTAAACACACTAAGCAAAAACGACTAAACACACAAGACAAAATTTCTGAATGAAGGGCATTTTTGTCCGAAAAGTGGATTTTTTGACAAAAACAATCAAAATACTAATTCAGGCTAAAAACAATAAACCTCCTTAATTTTTGGCTAGTTTCCATTTTCACCCATATAAAATCTATTTCGTTGTGTATATATATGATGAAAAGTTAAGTAATCTGAAAATATATATGAGGTTGAGGTTTGATGCCAGATTAATAGAACACATTTCATACGAAAGGAAATATGCCCATCGAGTCAAGGAAATGGCAACATGATTCGTTACTTTAATCCATTCTTCTATTTAATTTTTTAAATTCATTTTGGGAAGTACTTGTTAGTTATGTAATTATATGGTTTTTTTTTTTTTTACAATATGAAGGAAATTAAAGAATGAATCAATACAAATACTTGTCATTGTTTTTTATCAATATCATATTATCATATATGAAATATTGTGCAAAAATAATATATATATATATATAGTTCTTCTATTAATTAATTTCAGGACGACCAATCACAGCCATAAATTTTAATAAGTTCAAATGTTTATAAAAAAAAAATCAACATTTATTAAAACATGTGGTTATAGTTGGTCATCCTGTAATTATAATTTCAGGACCATTTGATAGGAGAACTATCCTATATATCATATATGAAACTAGAATACATTTTGATTGTGTTTCACTACACTTTCTGTGTAAGCACTTGGAAATCACCCAAATTAATGTCAAATTATATACCTATAATTTGATAAACCCTATATATAAACTATTTGATGTAGGACAGTTGGCTCTAGAGTTTGAAGAAGAGATGGACAGGAAATTGTCCAAAAGAGGTGCTCCAAAGAAACAGGCATAACTTTTGACTCGGTTGTCAGATTTCCTATTATAATATGTTTTCAGAAAGGGTTTTCAGAGTTCTATAGCATGGCAACCCGGGTTCCCCGGTTGACGTCATTTGCATCCTCATCGGAGCTGTTTAAGTTAGGTTGTCGGGCAGCCGAAGTTTTTAGTGTTTTTAATTGTTTTCTGTTTTTTGTTTAGTTTGAGGATATTTTAGTATTTTTGCTTATTTTAGGGTTTCCAGATCCTATTTAAGGATCTTTTTGTTTTCAGTTTCCATTATTCAATAATATTATCAATTTTCGGTTTATATACAATCGTTCTTTTCTGGTGGATTCCAGTTTATGTTACTTTAAGGTTTACGCTGGTAACCCTAGAACTTCCGTTTTGTGTCACTATTCTAATGATAATGATTTTTTTTACAAATATTTGCAGCTAGGAAACTACTTGGCCGGCCACACAAGTCTGACCAAACCAAACAAATGGAAAACATTTTTTGTTTTTCTTCTTTCTCATCGTGACAAGAGGGCTGGCTTTACAAGTAAGTTGATGACTTTTTCTTGGTGGGTTCTGGCTTGGACAAAATTTTCAATTCCCTCGTTTTTCAGGTTTTGACCCACTTGACAAAAGGTAACAAAAAAACTATAAATTGTTTGTCAGGTAGTCAAAAGCAGCCACAGATGAGATGATGACACTTTTGTTGTTCCTTGCCTGACAAGGTAAAATTAGTAGAATTTCATTATTGATGACCCCAATCTCATAGTTGATAGACAATTTCAAGTGTTCAACACAACATATATGGTCTATATGCAGAGAACTAGACAACTCTAGTCTCTCTAGGCAGCTAAGATGAAGAAACTAGCTACTAAGATAATAATAAAAATTGTTATTGGCCCTACTACTTATATATCATCTCACTATAAATACACAAGCACCTTACTTGAAATCTCTCATCTACAACTACAACTTGGTTGGTTCTAATTTTTTTGTTAGCTTAAAGATAAGGTTTTTGATAAAAAAAAAATGGCAATCTTGTCTGCTCTTTTGGGCTGCTTCATGCCTTCTTTGGTGACATCTCGAGTGTCCAACAATGATGGTGGTGACTTCGTCGTGAAAGTGGCTTCACCGGAGAAATCCAAATGCAAATCAAAATCGTCTGGATCTACTATAGTCGTACCTTACTTTCCTACTACTCTTCAGCTCTCTCGATTATAGAACATGAAACTCTAGATATCAATTGGATTCCAACAGAGGGAAGAAAAAGCTTCAACGTGTCGTATATCACAATCATCTCTTATGTGTTTGAGAGGGCATTTAATTTGTTTATATAGTCTGATGTACAATGGTTATATTCAGAATTGAATTAAAAATAAAAGAGTGATTACATAAAAAGTACTTTTAATTTTATTTGCAATGTTATTACCAACTTAGCTATATTAAAAACGCACAAAAACACCAAGCAGTTGCAACCCACACAGCATCCACAGAGAAATCAAAAAACTGTAATGGGCTGAATCCAAAAAACCCACACAGCATCCACAGAGAAATTATCGGATTGGTATTTTGTTTATGGGCTTTTAAAAATGAGAGACTATTGTCTATATTTGGGTCGGGTCTAAATAAGTACCATTTTTGGGTCCAAACTCAAACTGAGTGAGCACGTCATAGCTATATGCCGACGTGTGAAACCACGTCATCGTCTGACTGTGACGTCTTCACCAATGCCTGGACATGTCACCACTCGGTTATCACGTGACTAGGCACGTCATCAAATGAGTGATGACGTGACAATTCAGACGATGACGTTTATTGACACGTCGGCAAATACCCATGACGTGCCCACACAGTTTGAGTTTGGGGTGGTTTTCATCCGACCCATCTTAGCTTCCTTCGTCTTCATCATTTTAGCGTTCATTTGAATCTTCTCCTTCCATATAATTCGCAGTGTGTATTTGTTTGTCTTCTCTTTTCAGTTTTCACCATTCATTGAATCTCATTCTTCTTCTTCTTCATTTATTTGAACTAGCTCGAGTAAAAGGTCGAGATTGTCCATGTCTCTATCTGTGTTGCAGAGATTTTTGGACGGGTATCTAGAAAAGCTCTTGGGTATCTTCAAAAGCACTTCTGGTTCAATTTGCACTGTAAAGAAGTGTTTTTGAAATGACCCTTTTATTTGTTTATGCAATTTTTGATTGTTTTGATGCTGATTTTCTATATCCCCAAGACCATGATGAAAATTTTAGTGATCTGAATGAAGATGTGCCATGAATATTTCAGATATTATCAATTTCTTTGATCGTGTTTGGTTTGGTCTCTCATACTAGAACAAAAAAAAAAAAAAAACATGGATCAAAGTCATATCTTGCAGCCACTTTTGAATTACCAAAACGAAAGCCAGATAATGAATGGGTTATGGGTCGCTTGCCAAGTCATTTAAAGTTGCATCTACTGCTATCTTCATTGAAAATCAAAATCATCATCATCGGATGCACACATTCTAGTGTGTCTAAATTTGACCCAATAAAAACTATTCTAATAATGATGAATCAAATTCAACATGTGATCATTTCAACAGGTCCATATATGTCACTTAGATGGGAGTTGGCCTTGTCAAAGGAGCCACCTTAACCTACCTGTAGACCATCTAAGAAGATACCTATCTAGTCTTTCCTTACACAGCAAGTTCATTGACCTCCAATATTAGTACATTTATTCTCACAACATGATATGATGACACTATAAATAACTCAACACGATTGAATGGCACCTGTTTCCAGTTCCAGCTACTGTCCTTCTTCAGCTCAAGAAATGGAAGTGAGCAGAGAGATAATTGACAAGGCAGAGAATCTGGTGGAAAGAAGCATGAAAGGCAACGACCCCTCGCACGACCCTCCTCACGTTTGGAGGGTGAGAGACTTGGCTCTCTCTCTTGCTCGTGATCAACGCCTCTCTTCCAACCCCGACTCCATGCTTGTCATAGAGCTTGCTGCACTTCTCCATGATATAGGTGATTACAAGTACTTGAAAGATCCATCGGAGGAGAATATTGTTGAGAATTTTCTTGAGGAAGTGGGTTTAGAGGAACACAAGAAGATGAGAATATTAAGTATCATTAAGAGAATGGGTTTCAAAGATGAACTTGCAGGACTTGCAACTGGTGAAAATTCTCTGGAATTTGGGATAGTGCAAGATGCTGATCGCCTTGATGCAATTGGTGCTATTGGAATTGCTCGCTGCTTTGCTTTTGGTGGAAGTAGGAACATAGTGCTTCATAATCCTGCTATTCTTCCACGTTCGGATTTATCCAAGGATCAGTACATGAAGAAAGAGGATCAGACAGTGGTGAACCATTTTCATGAGAAACTTCTCAAGCTCAAAGATTTTATGAAAACAGAGGCTGGCAGGAAAAGGGCTGAGAAAAGGCACAAGTTCATGGAGGAATTCTTGAAGGAGTTCTACCAAGAGTGGCATGGGTGATGGGACGGGAGAGCTTGAATACTAATAATGGCATTATTTTCAGTGATCGATCAGCAGTTGTTTCAAGCCTTCGAGTCTCCAACATTAATCAGACATTAGCAGACGGTTGGATTCAGACATATAGACAAATAGTAGTTGAAGCTAGAGTACTTAACTTTCATGCTATTCTTATCAATAATATTATTATAAGTTAAATATGTTTCCAATTAAGTTTGTGATCTTCACTAGTCTTCTATAAATCAATGATGATTCTATATTCATTCTTCAGTGATCAATTCCATTTGAGTAGCTAGCCACATTTACAACCTCTATATTCAAAACATGGGTCTCTTATGGTTGCTTCATGCATGTCCAATTCACAATATTGAAGATGACAGTGGCAGTAACAAATGCAATATCTGAAATATCAAAATCTTGGGAGGAATCATTCTACTTCCTTATTTCCCTTATAATCTTCACCTCTATCGCTTAGACTAATTTTCAATGCCCACGTTATTCTGGCTTTGACCCACTTAACAAAACAAAACTATATATTGTTGTTGTCAGGTAGTCCACCTATCCAGCTCATATAGTCAAAAACAGCCACAGAAGATTAGATTATGACACTTGTGTTCTTCCTTGCCCTACAAGGTAAAGCACATAGTTGATTAGAGCAATTCAACAGAAGATATATGGTCTAAATGCAGTCAAAGCAGCCACAAGCTTCTAGTCTCTCTAGGCAGGTGAAGTAAAGAAACTACTTCAAAAAAAATAAAAATTTGAAGTTAGACATAGTTATGTATCATCTCACTATAAATACACAACCACTTTACTTGAAATCTTTCATCTATAACTTAAACTTGGTTGGGTTGAATTTTTTGTTAGCTTCAAGAGAAGGTGTATACAGAGTTTCTTGATCAAAAAATGGCAATCTTGTCTGCTCTTTTGGGCTGCTTCATGCCTTGTTTGGTGACATCTCGAGTGTCCAACAAGGATGGTATTGACTTGGTCGAGAAAGTGGCTTCACCGGAGAAATCCAAAAGCAAATCAAAATCGTTTGGATCTACTATAATCGTATCTTACTTTTCTACTGCTCCTCAGCTCTCTCGATTGTAGAACATGAAACCCTGGATATTGATTGGATTCCAAGAGAGTGAAGAAAAAGCTTCAATGTAATGGAAATATCACGTCATCTCTCATAGTCTTATGTATTTGAGAGGGTAATTGTTTGTTTTATTTATATATAATCTGATAGATGTATAATGGTTGAATTCAGAATTGGGTTACATGTTGCAGCCACTTTTGAGTTACAAAAAAGAAATCCAGATAATGAAAATGGGTGTCTTGACAACCCATTTAAAGTTGCATCTCCTGTCTTCATGGAATGAAAATCAAAATCATCATCATCATATATTTATATTAGTGTCTTAATACTTTCCGCTTAATTAAATCCTCTCATATCACTGCAAATGACTTATTTGACATAAATTTATTGAAGCATAATATATTTATATTCCTAGCTATTAAATGGAAGATAAGTGGCAGGTCCAGGGCAGTAACAACTGCAATACTTGAAAGGACATCAAAAAATTTCAGTCATTTGCAGTTGTTTCAAGCCCTCATCTTCATCATCTTCATAATGAATCTCCAGTAACAATGTAAATGAATCAAATATGTATCGAAGGCTTCTTCTAATCCAGATAAACAACTCAAAAACAAATCATCAAAAGCTCCAATTATTGTAGTTTCTTACTTCATATTAATTCCTACATGTCTTTGCTTGTAGTCGAGTAAACTTCATCAATGGTGTCTGAAGCCAACTCAAGCAACAAAATTGAGGACTGGAGTACTGGATCATGATCATGATCAAGTAAACTTCAGTAATCTCATGAATCATGATCATGGAGTTTATTCTTGACACTTTTGTTGATTGAGATCATGGAGTAATCTCATGTTGATCTATATGTAATATATTCTTCTGGGTGTCATGTTGTAAATAACAACACTGTATATTATGAAAAAACAAGACCTCTATACCTATATGGACTGCTTGAAACATCCTTTGATTAATTAGTTGGCCTAAATATATTTCAAACTTCTAGCATATTAAATATCTGAATCTATATTGTAAAAACTTTTTTACTACTTTTTTTGGTTCTCCATTATAGAGATGTACAACAGCAAAGTCATATACTGTCTTTGACCAAGATGATCACATGAATTCATTAGTAGTGATGTTGCTTCACACTTTCTATATTAGCACTTGGAAATCACCCTAGTCAATCTTATTAAACTCTGTAAATATATCTAATAATGTTCTAAATTTGACTCACTAATAACTATTCTAATATTTTTTTTGACGGTATCTATCTATCCATCTATCTAAACCAGACAACTATTTATTTTTATTTTTTGAAGCTTTTGTTATTGGTAGGATTTAAGCCACTGACTTGAGAGTCATTTACCTAAACCCTAAACTCGTTCATCTACTGGCTGAGCTACGTCCCTGAAGACAAAAAAAACTATTCTAATAATAATGGTGAATCAAATTAAACATGTGATGAAACATATATAATTTGAACAGGTTCATATAACTTGGGAGTTGGCCTTGTCAAAGAAGTCCCACCTACCAGAGAACCATCTTAGAAAGATACCCATTGAAAAAACACAATATTTTACACGTGGTCTTTCCTTGCTTAGCAAGTTTATTGACCTCCATTAATATTGATCACACTATAAATAACTCCTCATACACAAAAGTACTCAACAATCTCTGCTCTCTTTTAATTTTGCATTTCATTTGCTTATAGTTCACTAAAAATCAAACCACCAACAAATATTAACTCTTGGATCATCAGCAACAACTTGTTAGTTCAAACAAAGAGAAGGCAGCATACACAGACTAATAATGGCATTATTTTCAGTCATTAGCGGTTGTTTCAAGCCTTCATCGTCATCCTCCCAAGTCTCCAACATTAATGAAGTAAGCGATGACTCGAATGTGAAGAAGATTTCACCTAGTTCAGAGAAACAACGCCCCAAAAGCAAATCATCAAATAAATCTCCAATTGTAGTTTCTTATTTCCCTGTTAATTCATACATGTCTCCCTTGTAACTGTATTTCTATATAAATTTAAGCATCTCTGGTCTTTTGTACTTGTGTATATAACTACAGTTTAATAAAATCTATCTCATTCAATTCCTTTTTTGTCTTGTTATGATTTTGTACATATAAATGATAAAAATTTAAGTAATATGAAAATGTACATGACTGCTGACAGAAAATGATCCGATTACAAAATCAGAATAGAAATTGTCTAAATTTGGGCCCAATCAGTTTGATTCTGGAGCTGTTTTCGTGTGAGTGATGGTAGCTTCGTATATATTTGTCGTCTTAATCATTTCAATGGAATCTCCTTCTGCAGTGTGTTGAATTGAATCTGTTTTGTGATTACTGAGTTATTAGAACAAAAAACATGATCAAAGTTGCATCTTCAAATCCCTCCTCCTCTGTCTTCAAGTTCAACGATGCAAACAGAGCTCTCTGTGACTCTGCCTCTCACAAACTCAAACTCATCGGACAGTGTCTTCAAAACTCTCAGAATTCTAGTGACTTTTTCTTGCTGGGTTATGGCTTTGACCCACCAAGAACAAGTGGCTTTTCTTGTTCTTCTTGGAGGGTTCTGCCTAGCTTAGACTAATTTTCAACTCCCTCGTTTTTCAGGCTTTGACCCACTTGACAAAAGATAACAAAAAAACTATAAATTGTTGTCAGATAGTCAAAAGCAGCCACAGATGAGATGATGACACTTTTGTTGTTCCTTGCCTGACAAGGTAAAATTAGTAGAATTCCATTATTGCTGACCCCAATCTCATAGTTGATAGACAAGTTCAAGTGTTCAACACAATATATATAGTCTATATACAGAGAACTGGACTTTGAGCTCTTTCCCTGCTGAGCTTGTGCTGAACTTCATAATCGGGTGACATTTGGCTTTAAAACAAATGAGTGGTCCAGATTTAAACTCTTTTATGTTTTTTTGTTTTTATGAAAAACTTTTTTATTCTATTTTATTGATTACTTTATCACACTCAAGATTGCATTTCGCTAGATTGATCATGAAACGAAACGAAACTACACAGAGTTGTCAATGTTTATTTTTTCAATGAATTAAAATTTAAGAACTAAATCAATTTGACTTAAATTCACAAGTTCATCTCTAATTCTTACATCTGACTTCATTTTACAAGCTCCTCTTTAAGATGTCCCATTTGGACATTAATTCACAACACAGAGAAGTCCAAGTTTTGAGAAACCCAATTCTTCAAAACACCCACGAAGATCGTAACTTGAGTCGATCTTTCTTTGTTTTCTGCAATTTGAAGAGGTTTAAGTTTGAGAGGAAAGAAAAGAGATTTGAGTTTGGATTGGAAAATTCTGGAAAGTGAGAGAAAGTGGGTAGATACTTAGAGAATTAAAACGTCACCGTTTTAAACTTGCATAAATGGGAATAATTTAAATAACAAAATCTGGACCACTCAATTGTTTTAATGCCAGATGTCATCAGATTATGAAGCTCAGCACAAGCTCAGTCCGTCGGTCAAAGCACCCAATCTCATACTTTATGCAAAGTATTAATTTTATTTGCAATGTTAATAGTTTATTACCAACTTGGTTATATTAAACACTCACAAGCAGTTGCAACTTGGGCCAAACAAAGCATAAAATTAGTCACGAAATCAAAAAACTGTAATGGGCCGAATCCAAAAAACACACACAGCAATGCAGCTTGACTCAAATCTACAGTACAAAAGTAGATTCTAACTTAAGGGCATTCTCGTACTTTACTTCATATCAAATAAAACTAAAAAAAAAACCATCAAAGTCCACGAAAGAACATGTCCCTCTCCAAACCCAAAAAGCTTTGTTGCCTCCTCAGCTTCCCCAAAAGTACACAACACAACCCAACTTGAACTCAAACTCTCCCTCTCTCTATGTACATAGACGCATATATATCTATATTCTTTCACTCCTTTTTATATATGTAAATTTATATTCCTCTCTCTCATGCTCGCTCTTGCAAAATCTGAAATGGCCCTTGTTAACAAACTCTCACTCTCTTCATTTTCATCATCAAACACCAAATCAATCAACCCCATCAACCCAAAAACCGTAATTTGTTCTTTACATTTCAAGACCTCCTCTTTTTCTTCTTCTTCTCCATTCACTGAAAAACACTCGTTGGAGAGGTACCAGAGAGACCAATGGATTTACAGTAACCTGCAGCAGCAGAAACCATTCGAACCCACCTCGTGTTCTGTATCCGAGGACAACGAGGACTCCATAAGACAAGATGACATCGAATTGCAGTTGCCGGAGCTGAAGAAGCTGCTTCAAGTGTTGAGAGAGAAGAGGGAAAGCAAGTGTTGTGGTGATGGTAGAGAAGACAAGTGTGGGCCAGGGGACGTGTACTTGGTGGGGACAGGACCTGGAGACCCTGAATTGTTGACTTTAAAGGCAATGAGAGTGATACAAAAAGCTGATCTTTTGTTGTATGATAGATTGGTCTCCAATGATGTGCTTGATTTGGTTAGTCAAAATGCTAGGCTTCTATATGTTGGCAAGACTGCTGGCTACCACAGCAGAACCCAGGTAACAAAAATTATAACTTTTTCTGAATTTTTTGTTTTATATGCCGAATTTGTGGATTGGAGCTTTGATCCTTCAATTGGGTTTCTGTTGTGGATTGGTTTCATTTGATTTTGAGCTGGGATTGTGATGTGGATTGAAAATTTCGAAATTTTGGATTTTTTTTCTCTGGGTTAGTGTCAGATTGAGGAAAAAGTTTATATTTATATATCATTTTTTTTGGGTGTTGTTGCAGGAGGAAATACATGAATTGCTTCTGAGTTTTGCTGAAGCTGGAGCTACTGTTGTGAGACTTAAAGGAGGAGATCCACTGGTGAGTTTCTGCATACAAATGACAATGATAGAAATGTTTGAAATTTATTGAAATTAGCTTTGGAATGCAATGTCATATGCTCTTTAGTAGAACTTACAATGAAGGATATTGTTGAAATGATAGGTATTTGGGCGGGGCGGAGAAGAGATGGATTTTCTGCAACAGCAAGGGATCCAAGTGAAGGTTATCCCAGGTAAAGTACATTAGTCTCACAAATCATTACGAAGTTAATCGGGTGGATTTTAATTGTCTCCTAGATATAAATAGTTTTGAATTTGAAAGTTTTTCGTTATCTAGGATGGAATCGTTATAGGAAAACGATTGTCATTTTATGAAAATGTAAATAGGACAGTGAATTTCTCTATTTTGAGTTTCCCTTATCTTTGACAATCGTATGGATTGCTAGATAATAGATTCATTGCTTAGCTTTCTCTTTCTTAGGCACTCTTGATGTTTCATTGGTATTAGGAATTCTTCATTGAAAATTCTATCCAAATCGTCCGTTAGGTTGGGAAGGAAACTGAGATGCACTGCACAACCCCTTATCTGTGATTTTTTAGGAAATGTAACATCTAGGGTGTTAGATACATGCATGGTATAACAGTGAGATGCAGAATGTAAATGTTAAGGTTTTGATGTCCTCCTTAGTTTTTCAAAAAAAAAAATCGTTGTCAATGGAAGCAAGTGGAAACTATGGGAGTGTCAATCGAATTCTCTCTGCCAGAGAAATGGTCACTAACACTCATCCTAGTCTAGAATCAAGAACTGTCTAATATAGCAAGAACTCTCACCATGTCTTTGTCTAGAATCCATGCCTTCCCACACTATACAAGATCTCAAACTAAAATACAAGTCATCCAAACTCTGGATTCTTGTCAATTGAAAATGCTATGGAAGGGAGGACGGGAGTGAAATATTGCTTAAAACAAGTGACACTTCATATGCACATGCAAAGCTTTGACTCTGGAATATGTCAAAATGTACTAGACAGCCTCAAACATACTGATTTTTTTTCACAAACAATGCACTTAATGATAATAAGTGGTGCTATAAACATTACTTATACCTCTTTTCTTTTCATTACTAACTATATTTAGCTTATCTTGTGGGGAACTAATTTTCTTTAAGCAAATGAACCTTTTCTGTGGTTCAATAGTTGATTGCATTTTTGTTGCTTTGCAGGTATAACAGCTGCCTCAGGAATTGCAGCAGAGCTGGGGATTCCCTTAACTCATCGAGGTGTTGCAAATAGTGTGAGATTTCTCACAGGGCACTCAAGAAAAGGCGGAACGGATCCACTGTTCGTTGCTGAGAATGCAGCTGACCCTGATTCGACCTTGGTTGTGTATATGGGCTTATCAACCCTCCCTTCCCTTGCACTGAAGTTGATGCACCATGGTCTGCCACCGAATACACCAGCTGCTGCAATTGAGAGAGGGACAACTCCTCAACAGCGTGTGGTAAGCTTGATCCTCATACTGAGGCAAAATTTTGTGAAGTACCTTAAAAAACTGTAAGAAATTGTTTCCATATCTGGTTCTCATGTATACACATTTGAAATCATGCAGGTTTTTGCAGAACTGAAGGATCTTACTGATAAAATTTCATCAGCAGAATTGATTTCTCCAACATTAATCGTCATCGGGAAGGTTGTGTCACTTTCACCATTTTGGCCATATTCTTCTAAAGAAGCTCCCTGTATGGCTGAGGCTAAATAGACATATTTGAGGCGCACAAATTATTCATCATCCGGCTGAAGAATGGTTTTTTGGTCATTTAGACCTTCCATTTGATCAAATCATAATGACAAGTCGTCATGAGGTATAGACGCACACCTTGCTTTGATATTTGCCACTTTTGTTAAATAGAGACTGAGTTACGAACAAGCTGCATGTAGAGCTTGCCGGGATCAATTGACTTCAATTTTCAGACAGAAGCCATGATAAAATTTAAAAGTTCCAGGAGAATAAGAGAATTCTTGATCTTTCTGCTCACAAGAAGCTAACAAGCAAGCCTGCCATTTCGACCAATTGTGTGGGATTTGTTTTAATCAAGGATGATGGAACTGTGATCACAGAGTGAAACTTTTTTAACATGAGCCTGGTTTTGTAATGCAGCTAATCAATTTATTAATGAGATTCTTCACAATTATGGTTCAATTCATCCAATAAATTGCTTTGTATCTGTACCTCTTCAGTTTTTGCACAAGATCCTTGCTCATCAATAATTTACAGACATGCTTTTGGTCTTGGCTGAGACCTGATCTCTATTTATTTCTTGCAATTTATCTTGTCTTATTTTACTCTGATTTTTGTCATTAACCTTCCCATGGTAATCACCTCCCTCATTATTTCTTTACTAATTATATGCTAAATTCAATATTTCTTTGGTACTTGCATGCTAAATTGCTGAGAAAGCTGTTTAGCAGAAGCTTTTGACCTCAAAAGCAGAACACTTGGAAGGAGACAATTCATGTGCATTGGCATTTGCAAACACTTTTGTATTTTGTATTTTTTATTTTATTTTGAAAAGGGCATTTGCAAACACTAGTTCACATATGGATTTTTTTTTTTTTTTTCCCACCTTACGTTAAATGTAAACCAAAGCAAACCCCACAAATCCTTATAAAGAGGCTTTATTGGTTGAAAGAGCTAATATCTATTGTGGTTATTATTATTATTTTTTGGCAAAAGTGTTGTCTTCCTAATTCCATATATGATTTATACGGCAATGGACATTTTTGCCAAGTAAGCAATGAAACATTAGATGACTCTTTGGACTATTCATAGGCATGGAAAAGGAAGTGAACAGGCTGTAAATGAAGTGACTTGTTGGCAATCCAGCAGAGCATAATTGAAAACAGCTGTGAGACCTTTCACTTTCTTCAACATTTTCTTACTCTTTCCCACTCAACTCATATTCCTATACATATTTTCTATTCATTCAATACTTCCAATTCAAGTGTCAAGATGCTTTGCCCCCACTTGACCCTTCCATGATTTTCACACAGGAGCCATGGTATTAGTATATATACAAGTAAAACTGTACTACAGTTCATAGCTTAAAATGAATTAGCAAGCTGACAGTAATCGATTTTCGATAAAATAGCTTTATTATATTGGTATATACATATAAACCTGTGGTACATAGATACAATACAAAGAATGAAATGAAGAAGTAACTATTCTTGATGGAAACAATCCTATATAAAGAATTAAAAAATGGTATCCTATGGTATTTATATGCAAGAAAAATATGCGCGTGTAGTTGCAAAGGAGCAGCTGGTCACAGTTCATCTTCAAAATTGTGCTCCCGAAGAACCCTCATTGCTCAGAAAACCATCAGTATAGAGTTTTCACGAGGGCTCAAATTCGTGTTACTTTCCAAAAAAAGCTTTTAACTTCTGCATGAAGCAATCTGCTGCGGTTTGATCATATCATTTTAGAAGCCTTCAGCAATAGATCACGAGGAATGAGCATGCGAATTATTGCACATACACTCGGGGACAGGATACTTCGTAACATCCCTTCCAGCCTTAATAGCACGGAGTTCAGGCTGTCCTAAGGATTCACTATGCAACTCTTTTATGATGTTGTTGAACTCTGCTTCAGGGAGAGAGGAGTTCAGGAAGTAAGGAAGCATGTGTCTTTTGTTCGGGGTTATGTACTTCTTGTGTCCTGCATACGCCCGGTGTCCCTGCATCAACGATAAATATAAGCATCTTTGATATCATTTTATAAGGTCGTTTAAGTTTGACAACTATGTTCAAGCATTCCGTATTTGTAACTTCCTAACTTGGCTACAATTAATAGAACTATATTCTATACATGGTAATTGCTGAGGAAAAGTGACTATACCTGGATTGCATGGCCCATATTTCCTCCGTGAGATGGCATGAAAACGTCACTCTTCTCCGAAATTATATAGTCAACGGCAGCCATTAATGAAGCTTTTTTCGCAAATGGTTCTAGCTCGCCAGGCAAGGCAAGATCTTCCTTATTGTATAAATGGGGAAATTCTCGGGTTAGTGGCAATAGCGCTTCTTTCCCACCCAATGGCTGCCCTCCTGCCCAAAATATTTTCGCACTCTGTGGAGCTCCGAGCGCCTTAAGCAGCCTAAATAAAAACAGAACCAAAATTCAGTCAGTAAAACTGATAGATATGAAAAAGGAATACTACACTACTAAGATTGATATATAGCACATATGCATATTCAAATTTAGATTTTCACCTGGTCACCTCCATAGCATTTAACGGGCAGAGACCAGCAAGCTTCCGTTCATGGTAAGTCATGTTTGATCTACCAGTTAAAAGCTCTGGTCGTCGTTTCCTCTCGTTGTTTATCATCTCATCATTCTCAGGGCTCAAACCAGGAAGGCAACCAGTCCTTACCCACACATCCTTCTCCATTCGGAGATGGAGAGCAAGATAGGATCCCTTGTTCCGCATCCTATCAGCAAGCTTGTTACCAAGTTCCAAAATTGGTGGTGCAAACCTCAATGCGTGAAATGCCACCTGAAGTCAAACGAAAAGGAATTTAGAATATGCAATGTCAAGTAGCTTGGATGAATTTGGAAGAAAAACAATAGGCCAAAATCTCAACCACAAACAAGGAACAGAAGAGTACACATGAACAATTAATGTCTACAAATGATATACATAGAGAGAGGGAGAGAGGGAGAGAGATTCTATATACCTTGCAGCGAAGCTTCTGAAGATCAGAAGGAAGGTCTTTAGAGAGCCTTGAATCCAGACCACGTAAGAGCAAAACTCCTTCCCTATTAAGCTGCAGAAAGAAAGAAAACACATGAATAAGATTCGCTGATCAAATGGCATCCACTCGGACACTTGTCTTTAAAGTTTAACCATACAGAATGGACAATAAAGCATATGAACAAAACTAACAAGACAAAGTAAACGAACAAAATTCACAATAGGTTTGTTTTGAATGCTTGCTCAAACTAAATTAGTCATAAACTTGTAACTTTTAAGACAGTTTGTTAAGTTCATTGGCAACATATACGGATAAAACAACCAGGCCACTCAAGTACTCAACATGGATTATTTAGTATTAATGTGTTTGCAGCCACTGAATCAACCATGAATGGCACTCTAGTTGAGTGGCCCAAGCACAATAATGGAACTGATGCACAAAACAAAACTTTTGTGGTCTGTCCATGATATAACAGCTGTAAGTAAACCGGCTGTTGGCATGTTCTTTAGAAGCTTATCCAACTATCATGGTTCAGCCAACAGAAAAGTCCAAACTTCACAAAACCAATTACAGCTTGCAGGCCATTGAAGAATTCCAAGTTTCCAACACAGAGCTTAAAAATTCTCTTGTTTATTTACTAATTCAACCAATCTAGTACGAAATTGCAAGAGGAAGTTAGCAATTTACCCGCTTGAGATAACGCGAACGAATCCATTGTGGGGAGACATGAAGTGGAGTCCGTTTCTCCTCCACTGGCCTCGTCATTATATGAGTTGAAGGCAATGATGAAACTACCCTCACATCATTTGCAAGAACACTCTTGAAGTGCTCCAAATCAAATATATCAGAAAATTCACTGCAACCACCAAAAAAAAAAAACATATTCAATCAACTATAGAGCAAAAGAACACCCAAGTTAAGGAATCATTAACAAGAAATGAACTCTTAATCTTTTGTGAAAATGTAACTACCAGTCAATCTTATTGTGCCATTTCTTTTACCTTTCATCGCCCCAAATGACATTGACTTGCAAAATGGGAACAACAAGAGCAGCACCAAGGATTCTAGCAATGACAACAGCATCAACAATCTGATTCCTCTGCTGATTCATGCCACCAGACACCACCACCAATAAATATTTTCTTCTGTCCTTGACAACCTCTTCACTTTGCCTCCTGTAATCCCTAGTGAAGACCAGACATGGCTTGTACCCCATCCCATCTGGTTGCTTCCAAAACTCACTCTCCTCCCCTGGCTCTGCATACCCTTTTGTGATCAATGGTTGTGATTGATTGACACCCTTCAAAATCTCATCTTTCCCACTTTTTGACTCACCGCCCACCTCTGATTTTGCATTCAAAATCTCATCTTTCTCAACATGTTCCTCACTCTTTGTCTTTGCAGCAAAACCCAGTTGGGAGTCTGTGTTTTTGACCATAAACGAGTCTTGAAGTTGGCTTGTGAGACACGGGTAGGGAGAGAAAGGGATCAAAGGATCAAGATTGAAGCCAAACCTCAACATACCACAAAGACCAAAGAGAAAGAGAGTGAAGAACCAGATCCTTGTACTCCTGTAGAAGTTGAGAGAAAAGAACCTCTTGAAACCGTTGTTCTTAGAAGATTTCTTCGGCGAGACAAGGAGAGATTGAAGTGAAGAAGATGATAAAGTGTTTATTATCTGGGATGGAACTGAAATGTAAGAGAGCTTCCTCGTGTAGTTCTTTGATTTCGCCATTACAAGAAGCTTAAAACTCAATAACCCTTTTATAGAGGTTAAATCTTTCGCTTCCTGGTTCGTGGTTTTTGAATGTAGAAGATGAAGAGAAGAGAAGAAGAGAATCAGAGTTAACAGAGAAGAAGAAAATCGTGCGTTTAGGGAGAGAAAGAAAGAGAACGGGCGGCGGGAACGCGAATTCTGACCATCTCTGTACGCGTTCTTAAAAAGGAGAGAGAAACAGGCACGTACTTTCTTTTATTTTATTATTAATGAAGTGATTACGTGGATCAGATAAATTAATTAGTGTGATAATGTAAAAGACAAGACTCTTTGTGCAAAATAGTCTCAAATCTAGTTACTAAATGCATGGTAAGGATTTCTAATTTCAATTTTCAAATCATGAGATTTGTTTTTATAGAAATCGTGAGATTTATTTATATATATATTTTTTTAAAATCTTAAAAATTCAAAATGGTTTTTGAATTAATTCACATTTTCTATAAGGGTAGACAAGTTAAAAACATAAAAGTTTCTTTTATAAGAAACTTGATCACCGTATTTATTGTAACAATATAATAAATACTGTAATTAACTTTCCTCATATAATAACTTTCATGTTTTTAAGCTGTGTCATGCCCTAAGGACACCGATTAACACTATAATAAATCAGCACCCAAGTATTATGCCTTAGCTAATACTCCTTCAACTTGTTATGGTGTTATGTGTCCTTAGGGCAGGACACAGCTTAATCGAATGAGTGTAGAACGTGGTATTTTTTATTTTATTTTTTATATTTATCTCATTGTATTATTCATAAATTGGACTACGTGCTACACTTCAATTGGTGGGTGAGTATTTTGAGTGCTGACCGGTCAGCACTCAAGTATTATCCTTAGTTAAGGGTTGGTTAATTACTTAATTATAATGAATAACATAATTAATGAAGGGAAAAAAATGGAAAGAAAGTCAATAATTACTTAAATCAGTGCATTTATTGTGCTGTAATATTCTTGTGCTAGCTGTTCTGATTTTTCTTTAACAAGATTTGTGCTTGGACTTGGACTAGGACTAGTTAAGCTCAACTTTTTTATTCAAAGTTTTTATTGAATGGCATGAGAGTGAATATTGGGTTTGCGTTTATCATTACACTTGTAATAAATTAATTGAAAAACAACGTGTGATTATTGTTGGATGTAAATAGAAATGGTTAATAAAGTTGGTAGTAAATACTTAAGCATGAGATGAGATTGATTGCTTTCTTAAGTATGTAGAAAAAAAATCCATCTATATCTAAAACAATCACACCAGATAGTTAAAGACCCATTGCCTTCTACGGTAAGAGAGACTTGTAATCTTCATCGACCCTTATAATCTTTATCAACCCATTAAGCTTAAAACTATGATATATTGTATATATATTATTCCGTTATTTATAGTAGAACTGCAATAAATATAAAGGGACATCCTAATAATGGAAGTTAACTTCTTTCAATTATAGAAGTAGACATATAAGTCGCACGATAATGTTGTTTGATCTCTGTAAATCCTAATATATGTATTTTTATATATTAAAAAGAAAAAAAAGAAAAAAAATCAATTGTGATTAGGCAAATATAGATAAAGTGAATGAAATTAATTAATTTAAAAAAAAAAAAAACAAACATGGCTATGAGCCTATGAGAGTTTGGTTTGTAAGAATGAAACTATTGGGAGAGAGGGGTAAAATGGGAATATTGTTGTTTGAATTTGAAATAATTGGAAGCTTTGAAAGCAATAGAAATGGAAGTACTGACTGAGTCAATACGACATGCATCTCGATAAAGAATTTGTCGTTTAGTCGACAAAGCCAGTTGTCCCAATAAACAGCTTATCAGTAATTCAGCATGTGATTCTCTGCCTTGTCCCACAATCCACACACCCCGTGTCTCTCCTTGAAAAGAACATGACGTACGTATCACGATCATCCGAATATTCGTTCCTAACTTATCCGATAAAGTTTTATCGGAATAGACATATCACGATCATCCGATGAAATTTCATTGGATTGGACGAACGTATAAATGACGTGATACCATGTGTATCCGAAGCTAGTACTGTATAATGTATATCACATTCTTCTGCATGCCCTGGATAATCCCCTAAAACCCGTAAGTGAAGAAAAGGCCAGCTGGCGTCCACTGACAAGCTGACACTTTGTGCTGACATGGCAGAAAATGACTTCTCAACCTTTGCCACGTGGGTCTGTTAATGTGGGGTCAATTCAAACTACATAGTCCTAGGTTTGGCTTATTCAGGTAGGGTGCAGTTACTTTACCCCTCCATTTGTTCCCTGTAATACACTTTTTCTCCTATTAAATCAAAAAACTTGTAGCCTACACTTGTATAGTTGTATTCAAATTCAATGGTTTGTCTATGGTCCCCATAGTTCCCAAGCAAAGGGCCATTTGTTTTTTTCACTATAAGATTTATTAGATCTTATATCTTAAATTAGGACAAATCGGTTTATTTATTTTTTCAACTTATATCTTATTTTAAAATATATATATCTTTTAGAATTTTTTTTTTTTTTTTTTTTTTTTTTTTAACTTTTATCCTATTTAAAAAGTGTTACAATAGAGTTTTTTTTAGTTAATTTCCACAAATGTCCTATAACAATCGATATATTTACAATTTTATCCGCACATAATAAAACCTGAAAAATCAATTTTTTAAAAATTTCCAATTTTTAAGAAACCCTAACACAATCTAATCAATTTTACATTTGTAATAAATCATCCAAAATGAAAAAAAAAAAAAAAAAAAAAAAACATATTATAGTATCTTAATTTGTAAGATTTATCCATATGTCTAACAAATTAAGGTATTATAAGATATTAGATAAAAAAAAATAAAAAAAAACAGTCCCTAAGATAAGGATCGATGACTCAATTCAATATTATATATTTTGTCGTTAAATTATACATATATTATGGTAAATTTTATTATTGTAACTTTATTATTGTAACGTTTAACTTTATAAGTTAATGTTAATTATATATATACTAATTATGTATAAGATATCACAAGTTTAATGTCATGTTTTACACACTTGATGTGACTATTGATTCCTGATAATTAAAGATCAAAACAAAAACTAAATTTGATGTAAATCATCGTAATACTATATGATTGTTTATGTAGATTTTGGTATGTATAAGGTTTATCCATTTCAAAACGATTAAAATCCGATTATCGAATATTGACAATTATTTATAATTGATTCACGCATCAAACAAGGAATCTTGAGTAGAATTTAGGCATACCAAACTCTTTTTTCTAAGTTGGGTTGGTTTGAATAAATCTTTTTTGAAATCAAAGTGACACTTGATTAAATCCACTAATTATATAGATAGAAAGGGTCTAAAAGTGGCACAGTAATTACCAAATATTTGGACACTAACTTTTCATATATATTTTACTTGTGATAGTGAAGTTACAAGATTGTTGGGTCCCCCACAACACAAAATCAAATAAAAACCATTTGATTGTGATAATAATTATGTGGTTGATTATGATGATGCTTGGTGGTGAAGTGATTAATCAGAGAAGTGTTGATTTATGATTTGATAAAATAAAATCTTGGAATTTACTTGAAAGAAGTTGTGTGGTTGTCAAAAAAAAAAAAAAAAAATTAAAAAAAAAAAAAGAAGTTGTGTGTTAATGGTAGCGTTTGGGTTACGCTAATATGTGCGTGTGGTACACATAGTCATATAGTCATATGTGTAGTCGATTATTGAGTAGTGAGTCAGTTTATTTTATATAAAATTCTTTCTTTTATTCTCATCATTCATTGGCTGCTCTGGTGCTCCTTTCTTTTCTTTGTTCAACTTTCAACTTTCAACCACTTTCTCTCTCGATCCCTTTCCAAATCATCAATGTCCAGTTGGGCCCCTACTTTTGTTTCTTTTATACGTGTGTATATATATATATATATAATTTTTCTATCGTTAGATTTACATACTTTGACTCAAAATGTATGTATTTATTAAAACTTCTTCATAATCTATGGTCCACATTCTTCGTCCTGACATATTTTATATCATGACATACTAACATTAGAAAGGCTACATATAAGTATATATATATATTAATTATTGCAGTATATATATATAACTTAACATAACCCATAATCTCCTAGATTAAGGTGTAAGAAGTTTAATATTATCACTTAATCAATTTCATATTGTATTTTCGTATACCTATGGATCGTTATTAAGTCCATTTTCTATAGGTTTAAATTACAATGAGTTTGTTTCTGGCCTCCCCAAGGTAAAGATTTCATTATGGATAAATTATATGTTACTTCCCAAGTTTTTTCGACATTTTTTAATGGATTTTTACAAAAAAAATTGTTGAACCTAAAAGAAATAAATAAATAAATAACTAGACAAATTACCAAATAAATATGACTTGTCTATAATTTTTACCAAATCCAACCGAAAATTAACAAAACCAAAGAAATTGAGATGCTAAGTTATAAATTTTAATTATTTATTATTTAAAGAGAGTCGTAGAAGAGTTGAATTTGAGCATATAAATATTGGTCAACGTTTAGCGGTTAAGATTTATTTATTTATTATTTATTTATTTATTTTAAAGCAACTTGAAATAAGAATGAAGATGACAAGCCAACCACTGAATAGTGATATAATATTCCTGGGCAAATACCTTGAGCCAACCAATGTTACATAAGCAACGAAAGAGACTTCATTTTTATTATAGTTCTTGTTTTATTTATATAAATCTCAATCAAGGTTGGTGTGTGGTTTTTTAGTACATTAATTTTCTTGCTGATTTTTTTTTTGATAGTAAAATCTTTGATATGATGTTTACTTACTTCAATAGTTCAATTATATACATATGGATGTTGAAATTTTATGTACGTAGTAATAAATTTGATTACTCAAGGACTAATTAAATTAATTAAATTCAATCAAAGGAAGACTCTTATCTTATCTTTTCTTTTCTTTATTGTTAAAAGATAGCAATCGGTGTTTTATTAAATTATTTGTAAGTACCATAAGTCATATGTATACTATGAAGAAAACGATTGAACTTACGATACAATATCAAATTTATACATTAAAAGATATATATAAATATATGAGTAATGCTAGACATCCCAATTTTTTTTCTTCCAAATTCTGTCTTAAATGATGTGGCACGTGAAGTGTCAACATCACATCAATCACCGTATAATTTCAAAATTCATAAGATACTGACATATCAAGTGCCACATCATTTAAGACAGAATTTGAAAAAAAAAAATTTGGACGTCTACTATTACTCTAAATATATATATATTTAATTAAAAATAATAATAAATACATACAGGTGTTTAGAAAACGCACATATTATTAATTGGAGATGATGATGTATATCTGCATACCGAGTAAGGTAGTTGAAATGTGAGTATCATATGACAATTTTAATAGTCTTTGATCAAGTAAGATGACATACTTATCGACATAATTAAATATATTCGGTTCATAATCTATTAGTGATTATTCTTATAGAATCCACTGTAAGGTGTGATCACTAGATGTGCTTGCAAGTCATCACCAATTAGTTGTTGTCTATTAAAATTGATATGCATGGGGTGAAATTAGATTAAATTTAAATTGATGAATTCGGTGGTCTTTCTGATGTAAATTAATGAAGTCATGAGAGGAAGAAAATCTAGGTTCAAAAATTAAATGGCACTATTTGAAGTTGGCTTTTCAAGACTATCTTCACTTTAAAAACTTATGTTTAAAAGGCACATATTATGGTGAACGGACAAAAATACCCCCAAAAGTATTTCCACGTCAGCTATTTTGAAAACTTATGTTTCATTTTTAGTTTTTTACTTTTTTACTTTTCATTTAACAGAAAGAGTAGAAAGAGAAGTTACGCGATTTGATTGTGTTTTGTAACTTCAACGATTTGATTTTGAATACCGATTTGAATGTGTTTTGTTGGGTTATACATTCGTTTTGTATTTTTGCATTGTTAGATCTTGTTTCTAGGGGTTTTAGTTATAGATCTGGTTTCTAGTTTCTAGAGTTAGATTGGGGAAGACGATGAACAGTAAATAGGTTAGTGAAAGTCTAGGCAGTTCATTAAAAGGCTCGAGCAGTTAAGTAAAAGGCTCGGGCAATTCATTAAAAGGTTCGAACAGTTAAGTAAAAGACTCGGGGAGTTCATTAAAAGGCTCGGACAGTTAAGTAAAAGGCTCGAGCAGTTCATTAAAAGACTCGGGCACTATATAGAAAGTTTCGGAGATACAAAATTAACAAAACAAAAAAAAAAAAAAAAAAAAAAAAACGATTGTTAAAAAGGCTCGGAAATAACCCACAAAAGCTCGGACATTACTCACAAAGGCTCAGATACAACTAACAAAGGCTTGGATATAAAAAAAGTTTAGTGTTCATACAAAATGCTCGGGCAATTCATGAAAAAGTTTAGGAACTGATTAAAAAGGCTCGGAAACTATTTATAAAGGCTCGAAGATTCAAATTTAACAAACCTAATATTCAAAAAAAAAAAGCTCGGAAAACATACAAAAGTCTCAGAAGGTTTATGAAAAGTCTCGGAAACTAACCTAAGTCTTTAAAACTAAGTTATTGTTCATCGTCCACCGCGAGCTCAGCGGGGAGCTCGACCCCCAAGTGCGTCAGCGTAACGCCACTAAACTAATCCAATGAAGATGCATTGATAGTGTTATGAATTTGATTTTTTTTTTTTTTTTTTTTTTGAGTTTGACTTGGAAACAACTATACAGAGCTTAAACTTCAATGTTAGAGAGAGAAGTAGATCTCAAACAAAGAGAAAAGTTAAAGTCAAAATAATAATTAAAAAATGTGTAAAGTATGTGCATTTTTGGAAATCATTTACTTTGATGTCTTTTAAACATAAGTTATTAAAATTGTGATAGTCTTAAAACACCAACTCAAAAAGTGACAAAACCTCCTATTTCCTCGAAAATCTAAATATATTATTAATTCATCATCCATCCATCCATATATATATATATATATATATGAACTATTATTAATTCTTCGTTTTTCTTCTCGGTGCTGTGGGAATAGATTCGGATCGAACATGTACTTTCATCAAGTTCTGACAAACCCCTTATCTAATCATTTGGTGTCAGAAGTTACAATCATTCTTTTTGTAATAATTAAAAAAAAATGTTATAATTGACATTTATGTTAATCAATTGTTGTTTTATATTAATGTATATATATATACAGTCTTCCTATTATCAGTTCGAACTGATATAAAAATATATCAGTTCCTTACATGTGGACCATTATATTTAAAATATGCTTTAACAATTGTATATAGCCAAGTCAAAACATTTAAATCCAATAGCTCACATGCAAGGAACTGATATATCTTATATCAGTTCGAACTGACAATAGAAAAATTGTATATATATAATACCCATAAACACCATTATAAGTGTCCCATAGATTATTGTAAGAAAAAAAAAAAAAAAAAAAAAAGTGTCCCATAGATTAGGCCTTATTAGGTGGTTTAAGATTAAAATAGAGAGTCATGTATGGTTGAAGTGTTATTTTTTTGACCTTAAAAAAACAGATGTTACATAATAAGAATAGCAATTAGAAGAAAGATTGATCAGTTGGTTCAAAATATTCCAACTTCTAATATCATTAATTCAATTATTATACTTTATTTATTATGAAAGTGGCAATTCAATATAGGGAAAAGATCGGTTTCCCCCCTACTGTTCACCATATTATTAAAGTGAGGACAGGGTTTCCCAAAAATTGCCGGTCTACCCCCTGTAACGAAAATAATATTCAAACACCCCCTTCTGTTAACTTTTTAAAAGCAAAAGCTAGTACAGTGGGTTAAAAGACGATTTTACCCTCCATTACCTTAAAGAAAAAGAAAATTAAAAAGAAAATAAAAAATCATAATTAAAAAACAATCTTTTCCCTAATAATAATAATAATAATAATAATATATTAAAAAATTCAAAAAAAAAAAGATTGATCTCCACCGTCCATCTCAAAGATGAATGGTGGAGATTTTTTTATTTAAATTTAAAAAAATTAAAAACAATTTTTTAAAAAATAATAATAATAATAATAAAATATTAAAAAAAGAAAAAAATTAAAAAATTAAAAAAAAAGATTGATCTCCACCGTCCATCTCAAAGATGAACGGTGGAGATATTTTTTTATTTAAATTTAAAATTAAAAAAAAAAATTAAAAACAAAAAAATTAAAAAAAATTAATAACAATAATAATAAAAGAAATTAAAAACAAAATTAATTGAAAAGAATTTAAAAAAAAAAAAAATTTGTGGATTTTGTGGAAGTCCAGATTGGATCTCCACCGTCCATCTCTCATGATGGACGGTGGAGATCCAATCTGGACTTCCACAAATCCCAAATCTGAAAATCATTCCCAAATCACTTCAACCTAAATTCATTATTCATCTCTTTTAACCCAAATCACAAACACACCATCAACCACCACATCATCTTCAACATCTCTCTTTCTCTTGGCCGCCGGCGACTTCTCACCATCACCAACCCAGTTTTCTTCTTCTTCAACAGTTCAACTTCCCTTGGCCGCCGGCGACTTCTCTCTTTCGTCTTTCTCATCCATTAGACGGCGATCTCCATCTCGATCACCCATCTATTCTCCCGTTTGAATCCCTCTCTCGATCTACAAAAAAAAAATATGCCTCTCGATCTCACCCGTCTCCATCGTCGCGAAAATGGAAAGTCTTTACGGTGGCCGTGGGATTTGAGTGGTGATGGGGTTTTTGTCTGGTGAATGGATGTGGTTTGGGTCGGTGGTTGATGTTGGTTGACGAGGAGGAATATTAAGTGGCGGTGGCTGGGAAGGTTTTTATTTTATTTTTATTTTTTTTAAAACTGATATGGATTATGGGTTAGGAGTTTTGTGATGATGATGATGATGATGATGAAGAATCGATGATAATGGTTTCGTTTTAAATTGATTTTGGCATATGGTTTGAATTTGATTAATTGGCGTTGGCTTTGAATTTTTTTTTTTTTTTTTTTTTAACAGATCTGGATTATGGGTTTGGAGTTTTGTGATGATGATGATGATGAAGAATCGATGATAATGGTGTCGTTTTAAATTGATTTTGGCATATGGTTTGAATTTGGTTTGGTTTGATAATAGTGATGAAGATGAAGATGGTGGTTGATGGACTGGTGTTGGTGTTTGGTCGTGGACAAGAAGAATTGAAGAAGATGATGAAGATGATATTATTATTATTATTATTGTTATTTTTTAATGGTGGTTTTTAAAAATTTTAATTTGTTTAGATATTATTAATTATAAATATCAAATGACTTTAATAACCCTCAGTACAAATTGGAGTTTACGAAATTGCCCCCCAATAGTAACGGTCAACCCTCACTGTTGATGATTTTTCTGACAGAGGTGGGTGTTTGTTAAATAAGTTTGTTTTTGGGGGGTCACCTTTCTAAAGTCGAGAAACCCTGTCCTCACCTTTCTAATATAGTGAACAGTAGGGGGGAAAATGATAATATCCCTTCAATATATATGGAACTATCATACACATTAACAACTTCTTCAATTATATAATGTTGTTGTGTTCATATATGTGTTTAATTAAAAGATTATTGGGTAGATGGTGACATTAATCATTTCTAAGTTCTAACAACCCTAGTTTAACAAATAAATACTTTTATGATATATTTTTTGGGTGATAGTTGGTGTACTACTTTTAATAGCTGGCCATTTTTGCCATTTCTGCTGGTTGGTTTTTATGTTTTAGCCAATGAAATGGAGGTCCTAAGATCATTTGATTTGAAGAAAAAATATATATATATATAAAATTTTATGAAAAAAAGTAAGAGTGCAGGTACAATTATTGATTAATTCTAGTAATTTATTGCCCCCACCACACCAAAGATTAGTTAAGAACAAGAACTACTACAAACTTGTATGCATGCAGAGATTAACCTAATTATATATTTTGGATTATAATAAGTCAATTAAGCTTTTGCACTAATTAACCCTCTTGAAGGGCTTTGATTGTGATAAGGATTTTTGCCTTCATTTTAGTTTCAGCTAATTAATTTCTATGTATTCAAATATTATTCATCAAAATCATTGAACCAGTGATATAATTATATAATATTTATAGCTTGCTCAATTGGTTATATGTAAGAATCAATATAGCGCGCAGTTGGATAATTAAGATTGAAAACAACAAGGAGTTGATCAACAACCATGATTTGTTTTTCCACAATAAAAGAAAAGGACAATGAATGATTAGTGACGATAAGAATTTGTGATGTATAAGAAACTTGATTAAATTATATATATATATATATGGAGCTGTCTAATTTCGAATAATAATTACACAAATTTGAAGGATAAAACAAGATTTTCGATCTTGTCAAACTGTCAGTGATCAAACTACATCCTCTCTTGATCTGAACTCTTCTAATATATATTAACTTATTTGTTAAATTTTCCTTTTTTTAAAACCATTTATAAGTTTATATTCGATGAAGTAGGAGATCAAATCAAAAGATATTTTTCCTTAAATAAATTTGTTTAACAATGTAGAATTCATTTTCAAGAAAATTTTGTGCCGTTGGGTTCATAACCCATGTGCCCTGTGTCAAACTCCTGCATGCAGCCAATTAATTAAGATTTAGTTTTGGAAAATCCCCAGAAATTAATATATTTGAAGCCATGTTAATTGGATATTTATAAGTACAGAGAATCCAGTGACCGGTTTAATTTTTGTGAAGATAATATCTAAGTGAGATCGAGGTTACAGAATTAATGTATAGAGAAGCTGTTAATAATTAAGTTGCACCCAGTTTGGAGGACATGAAAAGAACCACAAATTTCTTCATAGATTTGAGAGCTTTTGTTGATCTTAAGATTATTAATGCCCAATCATGAAATGGTGGGCAAAGACATGATTCATGTTTGTGGGGATAAGACAAAATGAAGCAGCATGAAGTGGATTGCATCTGTTGCCACTTTTTAATATATGAACAAACATATATACAGTACCAAAAAACTTTCCTTGGAAAATACCATTTTATCCCTTCAATATCTTCCTCTTATTTGTTCATTGGAAATGTTTGGGATGAAGAAGTTTTTTGTGTTTCATTTTAGGAACAGAAAACTTCACAATGATCATATAGTTTTGTTCTAAAAAGATTCATCTGGAGTGAAATTATATTGATATATCAAGTTTATGACATCAAAATATGAAAAAACATACAGTTTTTACAAAACAAAAAGTATCAAAATATGAAGAATTTGAGATGTATTTATCGATAACGAAGGTAAATTGGGGTACAATGATTCATTAAATAGCTTTCATTTGATCATTATATATTATATTATATACAGTATCTTGGAAAATAAACAAATAAATGCTTTCGAAATACATTAATTCTTTCAAAGATATCATCACTTGACTTGAAAATCAAGAAACATAATTATAATTTACCTAAAGTATGAAAGAAGAAATTAAAAGAATTTTTGGGACTACAACCATTAAAGTTGCAGTAACATTGAAGAATCAATGGTACAATATATATCCTGCTTTGGTACTGACTCCTCTCACATGACATAAACACATTTTGATACAATTAATTTCAACAAATAATTTTCTGTCAAAGTTCTTATCCATCTCCCATGTGATGATCGATCACTGTGGAAAATAATAGTACAAAATTTAAGTTTTTTAAATGCTAACCACAGCACCATGTGTATATATATATATATATAGTAAGAGACATATTTTTATTTATATATATAAATTCATAGATAATAAGTAAATGGAATCCAATGAGTGATCATCTGCATCTCTGATAATCTTGCTAGCTGTGTGTGTTTTATATTACTATTATTATTAAAACCCTAGTTGCTCCCAGCTTGGTAGACAAGCACTAAATATAAGTACAATATATAAGTTGATTCAAGTTAATAAGCTCTAGTTTTTCGATTAGTAGTGGCAAGCATGGAATGGGCACGTTTTGCTGATGATAAGGAGGAAAACATGCAATAATGTGTCACTTGTGTGGTCTTTTTATTGTCTTGTTTTGCTCAACCAATTGAACCAGCAAATTATAACTTCTTCAAATTTCACTATCATGAGCCAATATATATGAAGAGCTTGGCCAACTTGCAAATAATTGTTTGATCAATAATGTAGGTGAAAGGATAAGGAACCAAATTCAATAATGTTTTTAATTATTTTTTCAAATTTTGATGAAGGGTTTTGCTTTTGAGAGAGAAAAATTAATATAAATATATGTTAATCTAAAAGTAGAGTACTTGTGACTTTCAAAAACTTAGAAAAGAGAGACCGAATTCAACTTTTCAAGAGCATTTGTTAATAATTAAGATAATTTTTTAAACAATTCAATTGCTATCAAAATCAATTATCTTTCTCAAGTAAATTAAACTATATGCTTCTCCAACACATTTGATACCTTGACACCTCTTTTAACTTCAAAATGAAGAAACATTATTATAGTTTACCATAAAGTATGAAAGAAGAAATATATATTGGACAACAACATTCACAATATCCATTTTTATTGTAGCATTGAAGATTTTTTTTTTTTTTTTTTTTGGTTGATAATTGTGGCATTGAAGAATTAATGGCCCACACACCTTAATTTCATGGTCACAAGTTGATGTGTAACCCTTTAATTATTTACAACATTTTTTTTTTCACTCATTTTATGGAAAAACTTTGCTCAAAAAAGTTTTGGGCCATCACCCATGTGATGACTGAAATTGAGGTTTTTTTTTAATATCAAATCTGACGTTATTAATTATTATATAATTAAGATGGACAAGGTCTAGTTTTTAGTAATTTTTCAAATCTAATCTATGTTGAGGATGTGATCTAGTTTTGTAGATCAGAAAATTATTGAAACGAAACCCCAGTTGTGGCTAGTTTTGTGGACATGCAACAAAGCACATGTTGTTGAATAGATTGAAGAGCTTTGCTTATTGTTGATTAATATGCCAATCATGCATGGGATCGACATGTTTGTGCTGATAAGTCATGACCAAAATCATGCACGATGTGGGTCAATTGGATACACAGCCTAACCCACCTGTTTGAATAAAATACCCAATCCATCCATTTGATAGAGGGCATAGTTAAGAGGGTTTGGTTTTTCTCTGTGTTCTTTCTAATGGGGTCCTCCTCCCCATTAATGGCTCACTTGAAGTTAACGGTATTTTTGTCCATGGTCCTATATATTAATATGTGTTTTAAGACATATATTAAAGTCAGTTACGGATAGTTAATTTTAATTACATGTTACTTAAAGATATACATTAACGTAATCCTTTATTCAATAACGAATTGAAACTTTTTTTCATATCAAATAATTGTTTACTAAGAGGATAAGATGATGAGTGGATTAAAAGTACTACAAAACATGAAACCAAACAGAAATTGTTTGAAAATGAGGAAGCAATGCACATGTTTCTTTCATGTGAGTATTGTCTCCCTCCCATGTGCATTTATTTTCCTCTTTATTTTGGTAGACATTTTCATTCAATTCAGCATTCCTTTTTTTTCTTTTTCTTTTGGCTAATTAATTTGTAGTATAATTTCTCTTCATGGAAACATGACTTTTAGGTATTGTCATACAGTTTAGGATTGTGTAAATGTATATACTCTTAAAGACTCAAACCATATATTAAAGATTGAAGAAAAAAAAAAAAAAAAGGAATATATATATATATATTTTTCTAAACACAAAAAATTATGTTTTGATATAGTAAAAGAATAAATACAATTATTTCCTTAAATTTTTAGATCTAAGAGGTCCCACATTTCATTGAGTCAAAATTTACAATTTCATGCTCAATCGGTCAATCCTATTATTATAAAATGAGATAATCGAATTCTTGCAACGAATATATATATATATATATATATATATATATTTTTCTATTTTCTTTTACATATAGAATTTATGATTATTTTTTTCCCTTTTTAAATAATTATAAAATTTGATGTGGACTTGGGCCATCTAGTCAACATTTTTCCAAAGTACTCTTACTCAAAGTTATGGGCCTCAGTTTGGGATCAGGCCCATTTATACTGTATTACTGTTGGCCCTTTGACCTGTTCAAATAATGAGTTTGACCTAATACTAATTTTTTTTCCCTCCCGTTTAATTTATCTTTAAGATAAGCTAAAAAAATAATAATAGACGATTACCAAATAGGTCATGGACATTTTTTAAAATTCTAAGTAGTTTACGACTTTAGTAAAAGTGACTAAATTGGTCCTAAACTTTTTATGTTGTGCCATTTTAGTCTCTAATTTTTTTTTTTTTAAATAACAGAGAAAGTTTTTTCCCTTCAAGTTAGTTTGACCATAATTTAATATTAAAAGATAAAAATACTCTTTAAAAGTTAGATACTTATTTAAATTAAAAATATATATAATTTTTAATATTTAATATAATATTACAAACGACAAAAAATCTATAAGATATTTCATATTTATTTTTCTTTAAAAAAAATTCATTTTATACGACAAACCCCATGAATGAGTCATTTCTCACCTAAGAATAAGATATTCAAAAGCAATCAATAAAATAAATAAATAAATTCGTAGAAATTAAAAACTTGTTAGAATTCTCTGTTTCTCGAAAAATACCAAGAATTTTTGGAGAAAAAAAAACAGAAATTAAATAAAATAACAATGGCAGAGAGCCAGAGAACATCTATCTAAGAAGACCCAAAAATGAAATCAAACAAATAAAAAACAAAAGTACTTCAAGAAAAACAATAATAAAAAACAAAAGATTCACAAATGAAACGAACCCAAAAACAACATCCAACGAAATCACACAACAAATCCCATCTATAAACTACTCCATTATCTCCAAATCTACCATTGCCTCTCTCTTCAACCCTCCACCACCATCCTTAAGAAGTTTCGCAACAACTTTACCCATAAAACAATTTAGAGATACTGTTCACAAATGATTTAAGTTTTCTTATTGATTTTTTTTATTTTTAATTTAGTTTGTACAAGTTAAAAAGACTAAGATATCCATTGACCATTAGGTTTGACTGACAGAAGGGTAATTAAAGGACGAAATTGATACAATTTAAAATGTTAGAGACTAATTTAGTCACTTTTGTAAAAGTCACAAACTACTTTGAATTTTAAAAAGGGTTTTATTGATAACTAACCCTTTGATGAGGCTCCTATTGAAATCTAACCCATTTTTGAAAAAATTGCACAACTAACTCATTTAAGACGTTATTGCCCTTATTAAATTTTAAAATTACAATCCTACCTTAATGCCCTAAATCCTAACCTTTGTCAAACACGAACAAAATCCTAACCTCTCTCAAACAAAATCCCTAACCTCTCTCAAACAAAATCCCTAACCACCAGCACGACCACGAGTCGACGGCGCAGCAGCGACGACCACGAGTCGACAGCGCAGCAGCCACGACCACGAGTCGACGACGCAGCAGCCACGACCACGAGTCGACGGCGCAGCAGCCACGACCACGAGTCGACGGCGCAGTAGCCACGACCACGAGTCGACGGCGTAGCAGCCACGACCACCAGTCGACGGCGCAGCAGCCACGACCATATTGTCTCTTCTCATTCTTTGGTTTCATCGATCCCTCTCTCTCAGGTACTCCTCTTAATCTTTTCTTGCTTTTATTGTTTCTAATTGATCTCAGATTTTTATTTTAATTTAATTTTTTTTTTTATATTTTTACAATGGAAATCTGAGAAGAGAATATGTATGTTATGTGTAATGTTTTAGTAGATTATGTACAAGTTAAAATTATTAACCGAATCCAGTTTGGGAGAAAAAATTGGTTCTAATGTATTGTTTTGTTGATTCGATAAGTCTAGTTTCGTTGATGGTGTGAGATTGTGTTTTTGTGCAAGTTTATTATGTCTATTTTGGTTCTTTAGCTGTTTTTTTGATTGAGAAGGACTAGAAATTGAATTTTTGAAGATGAGTGATTTAGTTCTTGAGTAGGGAACTGTCATATAAGTTAAGATGTATTCATTTGCTTAATGAATGCATGACCATTTTTTTTGTTTATGTGAACAATGTAAGAAAAGAACTTAAAATAAATAATCAGTTCTAAGAGAATAATGTTACCAGTTTTCTTAGTGCATTTTTGAAGATGAGTGATTTAGTTCTTGCCCAATTGTTGTTACAAAAATTGGCTTGTTATACTTTGGATGCATTTGAAGTTGGACTTGGAGTTGGGGAGATTATAGAGTAAATATATGTTGGATGAATGAATATAAGATTTGAATTTCTTCTTGTAAAAACTAACCCGATATATTTACTATATACTGTGGTTGAGTTCCTATATTGCTAGGTTCAATGATGTTTATTTGTTTGGATTAGATTTTGTAGTGGTTGTGTACTCTTCTTAGGTTTGGTATTCTGAGTAGCATTTTGGTTTCCTTACGGGTGTTAGGAAATTCTTAACATATGTTAGGAAATTCCTAACACCCGTTAGGAATCCCAAACGGGTGTTAGGAAATTCGAAACTGGTGTTAGGAATTTCCTAACACTCGTTAGGAATTCCTAACAGTTGATAGGAAATTCTAAACGGGTGTTAGGAAATTCCAAACGGGTGGTAGGAAATTCCAAATAGATGTTAGGGAATTCAAAACAGATGTTAGGGAATTCGTAATGGATGTTAGGAATTCCCAACCCCCATTAGGAATTTCCTAACATCCGTTAGGAATTTCCCAACGTCTGTTAAGAATTTCCTAACATCTGTTTGGAATTTCCTAACACCCGTTTGGATTTCCTAACACCCGTTTGGAATTCTCAATAGTAGTTTAGAACTCTCAACTGCTGCCAATACCGTTTTCAATTCTGAACTACAACAACTAATATCACATTTAATTGCTTATTCGGTTAAAACATTTGTACTAATTTAAATATTTTATGGTTTTATGTTATATTTCAGGATAATTAAATGGGAGAAAAGGTGGAATTGTTAGTAAAGGCTGCAGAACATTTCCCGGCAAAGATAAACAGCACTTCGTCAGTGGCTGCTGTAAAGTGCATTAAGGAAAAGTTGACGGAGGCGCAACTATCCCTCTTCCGCACAACATGCTTTGGGAAACTTCTAGAGATGAATGACCTTAAGTTTTCCGGGCAGCTGGTACATAATCTCTTACTTAGACAAATACAGTCTCCTGTTAAATCTGAGATGTGGTTTGCAGTAGGTGGCAAGAGACTTAGGTTTTCTATTCAAGAATTTTGCCTGATCACGGGTTTAAAGTGTGGCCCTGAACCGTCGGTGCTAAGTAAGGAAAAAGGGGATGGTAGTGGGAGTTTTCGGTCGTCAATGTTGAATGGGGAAGTGCGATTCAATAACAAAACTTTGGAGGCAATGTTCAGAGCTGCTTCTTCAGATAATGATGAAGACATGGTGAAGCTTGCTTTACTTTATTTTTTAGAGACGGTTTTGTTTGGCAAGGATCAGAAAGTACATATCGGGGCCCATCATGTTGAACTATTGGAAGATTTAGAAACCTTTAACAAGTACCCGTGGGGTCAAAAGTGCTATGAGACAACTTTGAATAGTCTTCAGAGGGATTTGAGAAGAATGTCTCAGGAGTATCATACAACCTCGAGAGAGATAGTATCAGGGAAAAAAAGGAAGCGTCAGGCCAGCAAGGAAAAGGAATGTATCAGACAATAACCATTGCATGGGTTTCCTTATGTATTTCAGGTTAGTGCATCTAAAATGTAAACTACGCAATGCTTTTATTTGTAATTATTACTTTTATTGACAGTTTGTTTTTAATAATTAGATTTGGGCGTGTGAGGCAATTCCTGCCGTTGGAGTTGCGATTGCTATAAAATCCGGTTGTTTGCTTCCGCGGATTGTAAATTGGATTACCCCCGGAACACCTGATGCAACATATGTCATGAAGTTGTTGGACCAAAAAAATGTAAGTTTAAAGAATGTAATTGTAAAACTAATTTCGAACATTGAAGTTCATGCACACTAACCCATACTACTATTTATCTATGGTAGACTCAGGTTTTGCAGAAGCTGCAACCCACTCCTAGAGAGAGTGGAGAGGAGTATGTGAAATTCCTACTCAGCCCTGAATGCGCGTTAGAACCACCCGAGATCAATGGTGAAGGCCAAGAGGATATGTTAGCCTCTAATGAGTCTGAAAATGTTGCTCGTGAAAGGGCTGAAGAAAAGCGTCCAATAAATGTATCTACATGCCACCAGCAACAGTCAAAACGTGTTTGTCTGGTGAGCTAACAATTAATATCCATTTGTCTGTTTTTTTAAACTTATTGCATATATGACTAATATAATCTAATATTTATGGAAATCATAGGATTGTAAAGCTAACAATGAGGAGAGCAAGATGAAATTGGATACACTTGGACAGCGCATGGATGCAATGGACAAGAAACTAGATTTCATAATCACCTTATTAGGAGGCGAAGGACAGACTCCCAAGAAAGATGCAGATTATTGTAGGGAAAAAATGGAGAATGAAATGGAAGTGGTTAGAAAAAAAAAAGAGAATGATATGGAAGTGGATGGTAAAAATATGGAGAATGATATGGAAGTGGAAGATAAAAATTTGGACAAGAAAGTTGTCTTGGATATACCGGAAGAAGAATTCCATGTGGATGTTTGGATGGGGGAAGAGAAAGGTGTCCAAGAACACTTTGAATCACAATTGCATGTGGATGATCTAAGTGATGATGAAGGAAACATACCTACTGAGAGGGTAATAAACAATTTCTACATATTGGTATTCTTATTACTTAATTTCATATTGCTATTCTTATTACTTAATTTCATATTGCTATTCTTAATTGCATAATCTTGAATATTAACAGTGTTCGGGTGATTTTTTTTGTTCATTCACAGGTAGAGGATAAATGCAACACAACCCTCGAAATCACTAGCCCCAATACCTCCCAAGAGAGGAGTATCATTGTTTACGAACATCCATCCATACCTCCCAAGAGACGATCTAGAAAGGCTGCTGTGTTGAAGTCTCCTTATGCAGAGACCGAGGTAAAAAAGCCAAAAAAATTGCTCAAATTCAAACCGTTTCCTAAGCTGCCACAGTCAGAGTTGACCAAATTCATGTCATGGCTAGAAGAAGACGATTCTGTAGATTTCAGGTATATTATGTTCTTCATTTTGTTCTAACAACCCAATACGTAGCTAGCGATTACCTAATTGCATAATCTTGAATATTAACTGTGTGCATCTAACAATGATTTTTTGATATTTCAGCAAGAATGTTGTACAGCTACCACTGTGTCGGGCTACCCGGGCTTGGTTCAAAACCCTTTATACGCCTGACAAATGGTTGAATGACGAGGTATGTATTACATGAAAACATAACATATGGATTATGCTATTTTTTTTGGCTTTTTTTCCCTAAATCAGAACCTTCACTGCCTGTATCAGCATATAGATTCTGCATTGTATTGGATTCGTGAAGTCAAATCTAACTCTCCCACCACTAAAATGGAGATTTGTACGACGACGGATGTACTTTTCCAGGTAAAAATGAGTTGTTTATTGTCTTATATGTACTATGTCCTTTATTGAAATAATAACTTTACCATGTTAATTTTAATGTTTTAAAAAATAAAACAAACAGCAAAACTTGGACGCAAGGTTTGGACGGTATAAGAATAAAGAAGATTTGTGGCAACCTCGAGACAGATTGTTTGATTATGCTAATGGCCTATCACCACAGTTCGCAACTCCATGGGTTGAAACTGATAAAGTAAGTTTTATGTGGTGTGAATTGATTGAATAAATATTTTTTTGATTGCTAAAGAACTATCTAAGTTGTTGTGATGTTAGTTTGGCTGTTGTGGCAGCTTTGCTTTGTTATGAACAATTGGTTTGTTGTGGCAGCTTTGAACAATGTCTGCACTTTCAAAAGCTATGTTATAATTATTATGCATGTTTCGATGTTATAGGTGTATATCTCTTTGAATTATGAGAGCAACCATTGGATCTTAGCTGAAGTAGACTTCATTGCAAGGAAGATCATTGTGTATGACTCTGAAAAAAACTTCATAAGATCAGGGAAGAAATTAAATAAGTTTATGGAACCGTTATCTACTCTGCTTCCTCTATTGCTTCATGCCATTGAGTTTTTCTCAAAGAGGCCCGAAATTCACCACAGGGAAGATATGACGCCTTGGTCAGTTGAGCGTTGTGAGAATGTGCCGCAACAGGAAAAGAGTGATTGTGGAGTTTTTGTCATCAAGTTTGCGGAGCATTTGATACATGGCATAGACATAGACATGGTCAAAGCAGAAAAAGCGCAGTATTTCAGACAACAATTGTGTTTAAACCTTTGGCGATCAAGAAAAACCGTATGAACACTTTGAAATTGTAATATTCGACTGTCTAGTATTGTAGACAGCTGAGTAGTAGTCTTGAGCAAACCGTATTGTAGACGACTGTCTAGTATTCGACTGTCTAATATTCGGCTGTTTTTGTAGTCTTTTGATGTAAATGATATTGAAAGTTCTATATCATATAGCCAACAAGAATCTTGAATTTAGGGGCTGTTTTTGTTGTGATATTGCAGGGGCTGTTTTTGTTATTAAAATATATGGGCTGTTTTCAGTAAATTTAGGGGCTGTTTTGGGTGTGAAAATGTTAAAATTTATGCCTTTTATGGATGTGTAAGACATGGTTTGTTTGTTAAAATGCAGGGGATGTTTTCATTATATTTAGGGACTGTTATTATGGTGAAAATGCAGAAATGTCTTGCCTTCTATAGATTTTGTTTGTTTGTTAAAATGTAGAGGCTGTTTTCGTTAAATATTGCAGTGGCTGTTTTCGTTTTTCAAATGTATGGGCTGTTTAAAATGTTAAAATTTAGGGGCTGTTTTTGTTGTTCAATTTAGGGCTTGTTTTGATTATGCAATGTAGGGGCTGTTTATTACACAACAACTATTTATTACACAACACTGTGAAACAATAATATAGCAATTAAATTGAACTTTATAACAACACTGTCAAACTTCATTTAAACCAATTATATCCATAACAACAACCTTCATACCAACACTATCAAAAAACACTTAAATCCCATAAAACAAAATATATAAATTCTGTCAACAAACTTCATAGCAATAAAATCCATAACAACAACCAATAAAATTGTATGAAATGTTTTACACAACACTGTCAAACATTACAATTTTAACGAAGCATAAGAAAAACAACAATAGCCACAACGGCTCCCATAACCAACGTCCCGAGACATCCATCCACCTACAAATAAACATGTAAAATTAATAAGAAAAATATATGATAGAACATAAGAATACATAGTTAATCATTTCACAAAATTAAGTAGCAACTATCAACAACTGTCAACTACAATATAAAACATGTGTATTATACCTTACGGGTTTCCATTTTGATCGGATAAAGGAATTGGTGCCTTACATTTCTGCCTATTGTGTCCCATTCCTCCACATCTACCACACTTCCGCTGTACAATTTCTTCACCTTTCGATGGCTTGCGTTTTTTTGCTGGACGCCCCCGAGGTTTACGGCCTTTTGGTGGTAGAACAACACGAGTTTGTACTTCATCGGGAACATCCCACTCTTCCATAGGCCCAACGGGGTAAATGGAACTACCATAAGCTGTAGCCAATGTTTCCTTGTGGTAATAATGGGAGCAAAAATCATAACATGAAGAACGACGAAGGTTACAAGCAGCAAGTGCATGTCTACAAGGGAGTTGGTCCAACTGAAATTTTCGACAAGTACAAGTCTTCTCAATTAAGTTAACAAATCCATTTAAGTATCCGTCAATGACGTGGTGTTCGTATAGATTGATAGGATGCACACGGTAACAACGTGATTTATTACTCCTACGACGTAGCTTTTTCTCCGCCCACTTTGTCATTGGAGTACTCATTTTTGCAGCAGCTTCACGCCTTTCCCAAAACCACTTTTGTAGTAAACCACGTATATGTTCAACTAATTTTGTGATCGGTAGCTCTCGTGCATCCTTTAAAATGCCATTCAAACACTCTGCAATATTTGTTGTCATTATGCAATATCTTCTTCCATCAAAGTGACTTCTAGCCCACTTTGAAGGATCTGCCTCATTCAAATAAAGTGCAACACTCGCATCTATACCCCTTATTTGGCGCATAATCTGATTAAACTCAACAACACGATAAGCTTTTGAACACTTGTAAAATATATCATGGACTTCAACACCTTTAAATTTTGCCTTCATGTTTTGACCAAGATGATACATACATATGCCATGCAGTGAATTAGGGAACACACCTGCAGCTGCCTTTGCAATGCTTGAGTTTCGGTCAGAGATAAATACAAGATCACTCATTTCACCAATCAACTCATGTAACTTTGTAAAAAACCAATGCCATGATTGGTCGTTTTCTGAATCACCAATACCAAAGGCCAATGGGTAGACTTGGTTATTTCCATCCAAACTTGTTGCAATAAACAAGGTACCCTGATGCTTGCATTTCAAGAAAGTTCCATCGACAGCTACCACTGGACGAATACAACTTTTAAACCCTTCAATGGAAGGTCCTAATGCCATAAAAAAATACTTGAAGCAATTTAAAGCATCAGTGTCAATAAATGTAACTGTCCCTGGATTTTTCATTTCAAGCATGTGACAATATGAAGGAAGAATGGTGAATGACTCATCTGGTGAACCTCTAGCTAAACCCATGGCGACCTCTCTAGCCCTCCATGCTTTGTTATAACCCAAAGTCATTCCACACTGCTTTTTCATATCATCAATTATGTCGTTCGGTCTATAAGACTGTGAAGTTCCCTCAAACTTTGATTTTATGCAATGTCCAATCAATTTGCTACTTGCTTGTCGATGATCAAAGTGGAGGGCGTCAAGAGAGCAAGTGTGATCCGGCAAGTATTTTCGTACACGAAATGATTCACAATCCTCAAGCTTTGTTGCACGGATACGCCATTTGCAATCTTCGACAATACATGACATAACCAACAAAGTTTTGGTGGATTTCTTGACTTTGAACTCAAAATGATTAGCAATTGACAACAATTGCATCTTCATTTGTAACTCTTCCTTACTAGGAAATAAATCACCAACCCCAACTTCTTTAACATTATTGACTACACTCTCCAATGATGAGTAACTTTCATGTATTGTTGATGATTTTGACCTAATTCCCTGAGAACTCACAACCCTTGATCTTCTTGAGGGTACCTCTGAGGTTGATGGCCGACTATCTCTAACTTCATCATCATTGTCCACCCCAATAGAAAATACATTAGCATTATGAAAGTCATTTGGACTCAATAGACTTTCATGTATATTATCAAGACCAACTCCATTGCCATTATCCGATTCAAAAACATTGGCAAAGTCTTCGTTCACAAGTTCATTGTCAAGACCTTGTGTGTTTGGAATTATTCCACTTTTTCGTTCAATAGTGACACATAAAGAGGTTCTTGTATGCACATCGGAATTTTCACACAAAAATACTTGCACATCATCATCATTCAAAACTTCAATTGGTGGTAAAACCTCAGGTGAATTAAAGATGAACTTCATTTTCATGGAAGACTCGCTTGGATTGGCTTCAGCAAGACGAGATACCATGTCAAGTAATGACTCATATGATGTTTCCCTTGAAACTGAAATTACTTTATACATTCCATATTGATATTTGAACTTCCCACCACTGTTACTCCATTCACCGCCATATAAAACAACAAATCGAACTTTATCCATGCAAGCCACCTTTCAAATGCACAGGAAATTTATAATCAAATTCCTAAAAAAATATTATAAATTCATGGTACATTGAATCTATAAAATATTATGAATCCACACTGTTTGGAATTTCCTAACGGCGTTAGGAATATCCTAACGGTGTTAGGAATTCCCTAACGGGAGTTAGGAATTCCCTAACACCGTTAAGGAATTCCTAACTCCCGTTAGGGAATTCCTAACGCAGTTAAGAAATTCCTAACATAGTTAAGAAATTCCTAACATCTGTTAGGAAATTCCTAACTGGTGTTAGGAAATCCTAACGCACGTTAGGAAATCCTAACTGGTGTTAGGAATTTCCTAACATATGTTAGGAATTTCCTAACAGCTGTTAGGAATTCTGTGCTGGACACATTCGAAAAAAATTGTTCAATTCACTAGATTTAATACTATAATGGAAAATCAACCATAACAACATCAAATTCAACCAAGACCCATGCTCTATTACATTCATGTAAGCTATTTGCACAAAAATAAAGAACCCTAATAAACAAATCTATGTAAATAACATATTTTACCAAGAAATAAACTAAAAATTTAGCTTGTGAACTTTGAATTGACCACAACAACATCAAATTCAACCAAGACCCATGATTTATTATGTAAATGTAAACTATTTTCACCAAAATATTACACAAATTCATGAAATTCGGACAGAGTTGAGAAGAAATTCGAACATGGGTATAACACTGTTATAAAAGTTCAAAAAAAATTATAAAAACTCACCTAAAAGCTTCAATGGAAGGAACCCTTGTGGAATTGTTCAATTGTGGAGTTGCTTAATTTGTATTTGCAAGAGAGAACAAAAGAAAAAAAAAATGGAGAAGGAGAGCCTAGAGTTTCGCACGTCTGAATTGTGAGGAGAGGAAGAACTGAAGAAGTGAGGAAAAGAAGGCAAAAAATGTTTATAAAGAATAAAAGAGAAAAGTTAGTAAGTGAGGGTAAAATGGTACTTACGCATGAAAAAAGAGTTAGTTGTGCAATTTTTTCAAAAATGGGTTAGATTTCAATAGGAGCCTCATCAAAGGGTTAGTTATCAATAAAACCCTTTTAAAAAAAGTTTAGGACTCATTTGGTAAGAAGACCAATTTGAAATTTAATGAAATCAAATCTCTACAGTCAAATGCAATCAATCACACCATTTTTCTCACCTACATTTATGTATGTTCACATTTTTTTACGTGAATATGGGCTAATTGATACTAATGTGAAGTAAATTTCGATAATCTCTCTGATATATTTTTAATATATGTATATATATTTTTAAAATTTGGATATCAATATTATTAATAATATCTTCGGAATATTTTTCATATTTTCACTGATATTATCATTAATTCGGACCCCTAATGTATCCACCTAAATCCAAATTTACTTCCTTAGTTATAATTCACAAATTAAATGTAGTTTCCTACTTTCCTTTAATGCGAAATCATATTCCCTTTATAACTTTATTAATTTGAAAGTTTACATTTCTAAGGAAGAATTTAATTTCACACCTACAAACATGCTAACTCAGTAATATCATCCATGTCATATCTTCATATAATTTCCATAAATAAATCTAGAAAGAGCTGTATCATCATCTACATTTATAAATTCCTTTAAAAAAATATAGATGATGCAAACTATATTTTTTCTCCATTAATTTTCTTCTCTTTTGTACTCTACTGTCAATCTCCTTGGGTTTGCAGGTTGTCGGTGCCAGTTCCGAATCAATGGCGGTTTTAGGGTTTATTTTGTTTTTCATGGGACTACTATCGGTTTCTGCTTCCATCCAATTAACCAAAAACTCAACACCCTTAACGTTTGATGAAGCCTTTTCCAGACTTTATGGAGATCAAAACTTGATGTTCCTCGATGAACCAGGGACTTGTGTCCAAATCAGTCTCAATGAACACAGTGGTAGTGGCTTCAAATCACAGAAGCCATATCTCTACTCTCTCTTTAGTGCTTCCATCAAACTCCCTGCAAATAATTACACGGCAGGAGTTGTGGTTACCTTTTACACATCAAACAATGAAGCGTTTAGAGATTCCCACGACGAGATCGATTTCGAGTTCCTAGGGCATGCTGATGGTACTAATTGGGTGCTACAAACTAATGTCTACGGTAATGGAAGCGTCTCTAGAGGGCGCGAGGAGAGGTACGAGCTCAACTGGTTCGATCCAACGGAAGATTTCCATCGTTATAGCATTCTCTGGACGGAAAATTGGATCTTATTTTACGTGGATGATGTAGCCATTAGAGAGGTCAAAAGGGTTGATGGCATGAGAGGGGATTATCCTGCTAAACCTATGAATTTGTACGCAACAATTTGGGATGGGTCCGGTTGGGCAACAAAAGGTGGCAAATACAAGATTAATTACACTTATGCCCCCTTTTCAGCTCAGTATTCTGATTTGGTCATCAATGGATGCTCCATCTCCATGGATCCGACTCATCAACAGCAACCAGATTGTTTGAATGCCCCGAGATTTGTCACGAATTTTAATGGTTTGATGCCTGAGGAAATTCAAAAAATGAGGGACTTTAGGACAAAGTATATGACCTATTCTTATTGCCATAACCCGAGTAGATATCCAACTCCTTTGCCCGAGTGCACGATCGACCCGTAAGTAGTTGGGCAATACAAACGGGTCAACCCATTCAAGTAATTTATTTTTTATTGTTTGGTTTACATTAATGATTATTCTATTTATAATTTTCTTGATTGTAATAAAGTGTTAGGTTTTGGAGAAAGGATTCTTTTATTTTGTTTAGGAATAAAGTGCTCGTCTTTCTCTATTAATTAAGCAAGCTCTCATGGAATCAAGGAATTTATTGTTTTTGCTTTGTTGTATATTCTTTGGAAACGCCGAATATACATATATTTGATTGAATTATATATGTAGAGAGATTCAACAAAATCCTCTTGAAAGAATAATAATTTCTATAAAATGAGTATCAAAGTGGGAATTCTTGATTACAATCAAAGGTCATTGAGAATACAACATAGTAGGTTTAGTTGTATTTTCCTTGTGGAGGAAATTTTTGAACCATAAAGCAGAGTGTTTGAGGTATCTTTTCAACTTGTCATTGTAATCTACAAAAGTGATGCCAAACCGATAAGTATAACCGGAATCCCATTCAAAGTTATCGAGAAACGACCATATATAATACCCTCTCACATTTACGCCCTCCCTGCATAAAAAATTACATTATCAATTATTAATTAGTCAGTAAGTTACGAGTGACGTTTGATTTCAAAACCTTTTACACAACAACGAAAATTAAATCGGGAGATTTTACAAGTTGAATTAACAAACATGTATGAAATATTACTCACTTGATAGTTCTTAAGAGAGATGATAGATGTAGGCTGTGGTATTTAATCCGTAAACTATCATTAATGGCCTTGTTAATTGGCCATGAGGTACTATTTACATCTCCTAATCCTGAAAAACAAAGACCAATTAATTTATAGAAATATGATAATAATGATTTTAAATTATTTAATAATTACCATTCTCGGTGATGTAAATGGAAGGAGGGTTATATTTTCTCTTTATATATAGCAACATTTCTCGAAGTCCATCTGGATAAATGTAAAGCCAGCTAGATCCAGTCTGCAAAATCATATAATATCGATTAATTTACTTATTGATCAAATAAACATCAATCTTTTTAAAATCTATTTGGAATTTTTTTTCAAGGAGGGTTTGTACCGATTGACCAATTGGAATCCCATTTTTCTCCGCTGTGACACAAATTAGAAATATCACTTGTATCAGTTGATGAATAATTATACAGTAATTCAATAAAATCAGAAAATCTAATATATATATTTTTAAATACTTACAGGTGAGATTGACATGGCTGTCTGTTGTGTAACTTAGGTTGACAGTGCTATAGGAGGTCACGTCGTCCGCATAAAATGCTGTATAATAATTCACACCAAGGAAATCAATGGAGCCTTTCACCATCTCGGACTCATATTTTGTGAATTTGGGCAGTCGATTACCCACCATAGATCTCATGATTTTCGGATAGTTTCCGTATGTGATTGGATGAAAAATCCTGCATTATTCATTTATTAGTTTCATCATCTTTGTAGTACATGCAGGTTCAATAACATTATTGGACAATTACATGTTTAATTAATTAAAAATGGTTTGATTTTAATTATTTAGAAACCTTTCAAGTACTTTTACTTGATGTCATTTACTCACCATCCGAACATAAAATCAAGAACTCTAGAAGCAGCCATGTTGCTAGCAACCGTGTCGTATTTCGGCACTGCCCAAAACGTGTATATTGAAATCCCAATGAGGCCCTTTTGAGTTGCCTGTATAAACTCAAATTGGTGTTAATTAATCATATATATCCCGGATAATGTTCACGTCTTTTTTCTATCAGGATATGACATTGAACGGTCATAATTGAACACGTGAGGGGATTTTGGATCTTCAATGTTAGTTTATTTCACAATCAGTCACTCATGAGTTACGACTATATTTACCTGATAGTTTTTCCGGTACAATTTGACGGCATATGCATGGCAAAGAATGAGGTGATGGGCGGCGACATATGGTTCTGTAGCAGAGTTTCCTTCTGGACAATTTCCCATATAGTTTGAACATCGACCAGGGGCCTCAGTGCCTGTTGAATACCCAGTTGCACTAAATAAATTTGCCTCGTTCACAGTCACCCAATGTTTAACTCTATCACCAAATTCCTTGAAGCAGAAATCCACATAGTCACCAAAATCTTTCCTAATTTAATCATAAAAAAATTGATTACTCGTTTAATGGTTTAGGCTTGAGTCGCCGCATCACATGTGTTTGTACAAAATGAAAAATTTGAACTTACACAACTTTAGGGCTTAAGAATCCACCATACTCATCTTGAAGAGTTTGTGGAAGATCCCAATGGAATAAAGTCACAAAGGGTTCTATACCTGCACAATTGAAGAAATATATGTTGAATTAGATATAATTATGAGAGGACACGTGTAAGTATATTAGAGGTGGGATGATTAACAATGGTTAGATTGGAAGTTGACCGTTAGATATGAGCTGGTTGATGAGATAATTGTAGAAATCAACACCTTCCTGGTTTACTCCCCCACTAATTTTTCCCTCTATATGCAAATATATAAAATAAAATTTCAATTAGAGAAAAAGTAAATACATATTAATTACTTGAATATATAATATGATAAAAATATGAACTTACGAGGGAAAATTCTGGGCCATGATATGGAGAATCTGAAGGAGTCCAAACCAATTTTCTTCATTAAAGCAATGTCCTCCTACGTACAATAATATGAAATTTTCACTATAATTTTATTTTTTCAATAAAATTAAACTACTGAGGAAAATAAATTCTCTCTAAAACTCTCTTTAACTTCAATTATATATATATAGTTTTAGGTTATATATATGTACCTCATAACGATAATAAAAGTTGTCGGCCACATTCCCGTTACTGTGATCCAAAATTTTCTCTGTAATTAATGGCACAACAAAATGACTGATATTTAAGTTGTTTTGTTGGATCAAATATATATACTTAATTTTTCTAGCTTTGTTTTCTTCAAAAGAAAAAAAAAAAAAAAAAAAAAGGAAGCAAACCTGGGATCGATCCTTCTTTGCATTAGATTTTATTTTTGAAACAATTCTTTGCATTAGATTTTAATCAAAATATTTACAGAACAAATCAATTGATACTTTTTAATCCTATAGCTATGGTAAAATATGTAAAGTAATAAAAAAAAGAAATTTATAAATAACAAGCGGCAAAGTTTCAAGTACTCTAAAGCTAGCTTCTGCTTATACGACAAGAAACCGCATACTATAATAACAATAGTCAAATAAGTGGATTAGGTTTTTTTTTTTTTTTTTCTTCTTCTTCTTCTTCTTCTTCTTTTAACTTGAAGCATCTCAACTATGTTAGTACTCAACAAGTTTACTTATCCTGTGCACGCACACTTTCAAACTGACTCAAATAAGTGGATTAGTTTGAATTGAATTAAATTATATATATAGTCAGATGATAGACATAGACCTGGCTGATCCTTGGTGAAAGTGTCCCATATGCTTGGTTTCCTGCCATCTATGTGTGCCGCTCCTTCGTACTGACAAAAATATCAAATTATAATTATATATAAGAAGAAGCTATCTTACTATAATTATTTCAAAACATTGTATTGATTACATAAAAATTAATTATATATAAATTTGTTAGTTTAATTGTATTACCTGGTAAGCACTTGATCCTGCTCCGAAGATAAAGCCGGCCGGAAAGCTACTCCGATTAATATTGATCGGAGGATGATCATGAGTAGAAGAATGACATGGTTCAATGCTTAATAGTGATAATAAACATATCGAGACTAGTAGGTGGTGGCAATAGGTTAAGATAGCATGACTTTGACCTTCAGCTTTCATTTTTCCAACTCGGCTGCTGATGATCATATATAGGTTAAGATAACCAAAACTAATCCCTGTAATTACACATAATAGTACAAGTTAATTAGAAATATATATAACATGTAAAAGAACATATAAAAACGCCCTCTTCGCCCTTCTTCTTCTATAAAGAGATCGATTACTAAACGAAGACGAAGACGGCTTCATTGTGGTACGCGGTGATCGAGTTGCAGCTTTTTTTTTCTTCCATATCATGATCAAGTTCAAAAGAGATAAATATTAATACCTTGGCTTGGCTTGGCTTGGCTTGGCTTAATGAGGTTAAAATCAGACCTTCAAGCAATGTTTATAATGAACGATGATCAAATCAATTTCTAAATTCACAAAAACAAAGAAGAAAGGATAATATTGGTGAATGGAGAATGGAGAGACAGGTATATATACCGAATGAATGTATGACAACTAGATTTTTTTTTGTCTATTTGTTCCTCTATTAATAAAAGAAAAAAAGAGCAACTTTTCAAAAACAAGAAAAGAAAAAAGCAACCGTCAGAGACTTTTCAACCTTCCATTATTATTATTATATTATCTTGTGTATTTTGTGATTAAGCAATTTTCCATCCAACACTTATTTACCTAACTCAATGCGTTGTCTTCACATAGATACGAGTGTTATCCAAATCCATATATATCTTCAAAGCAAGGAAGCACGGATACTCCGTTTGGTGGAGGTAACCCTTATCGAACTCGTATCCAGTTCGGATACACCCCGGATACACTAGGATACGTATCCGATACGCCAAATGGCGTATCCGTTGACTTTTTGACAAGTTTGACTGGCGGATACTTGGGGGATACGGCTCGGATACTTGGGGGATACGGCTCGGATACGCAAGGGATACGTTTGGGGCAAAATCATAAATATTTTAGTACAAAACGGGGTCAAATTATAATTTTAAAAATGTATGGGTCAAAACGAAAGTTTAAAGAAATATATCAGGTTAGGTCAATTACTCAATTGCAATTAGGGCTCGTTTCAATTTCATTCAGCAGCCGCTTGAAAGAAAAATCAGAAAGGTGCTTCCAATTTTTTGGCTGATTTTCTGGCTAAAAAAGGTGCCGGTGGTGAGGTTGATGTGCTGAATTGGAGTTTCTCTTGATCGTGGCTTCGGTGGGCTGTGGTTCTTGTTCTTTTTTCTTCTCTTGTGAGCTTGCTTTCTCTGTTTCTGGGCAGTGGTTGGCTGTGTTGTTGTGTTTTGTTTTTGCTTGGATTTCTTTCTGCGTCTCTTTTCTCCTGTTTGGCTTCCGTTGGCTATAGTAGTTTTGCTAAAGTTTTGCTAAAGATTGGCTTCCGTCTCTTCCGTTGGCTGCGTCTCTTTTCTCGAGTCATCTTCCTCCTAAAGATTGCCTTTCAAAAAAAAAAAAAAAAAATCAGAAAGAAGAAAAGAAGAAGGAGAAGAAAAGAGGAAGAAGAAGAAAGAGTTTTGTGAACTGGGCACAAAACAGAGCACAAAAACTTAATTTGGATATTGTAATATGTTACATTTATTTAGATGATTGGATATGAATATGTTTTGATTTTTGAATGAATTATCAAATATCCTTTTATATATTCTTATTTTAAATAAAATATAAATATATATTATTTTAATAAACGTATCCCTACCGTATCCGTATCCTAGTTTTTTGAGATTTGCCGTATCCCCGTATCGTACCGTATCCGTATCCGTATCCGTATCCCGTATCCGTATCGGTATCCGTGCTTCCTTGCTTCAAAGCCGTTTTTATCAAAGTAATTTTCTCTTCTTATTCAACTCCAATTTGCAATATATTAATTATGGTCAAATATTTAGTTACGTGAATTCTGGAAAGTGAAGGAGATTTGGTGACGCGGTCTATCTTGGTAGACTGTCAACATTGAATGTTTCACTTTTACAAGAATAGATGAAGTTGTTTTTTTTTTAAAAATAATACTACTTTATCTAAATTTAATGTTTAAATATAATATCTAAATGATATGGTAACACTATAATCCATTCATTTAAATTTTATACATATAATTAAATTTAAATGAATAGATTATAATATTGTTATATCATTTGGGTATCGGATTTAGATATAAAATTTGAATAAAGTAATATTATTATTTTTAGAATGGGATGAAGTTTAAATGAAGAAAATTATCTTCAACAAATTCAATATGTCGTAGGCTAAAATAACACACAATATGAAAAAGTAAGAGAGAGAAATGATTTGTAGACCCATGAGTCTGACAAGGAGTGAGAGGAAGAGAAATGGATATTGATTGTCTGGTGGGCTCTCCGTAATAGAGAAGAAAAAGAATTTGGATATGATCTTTATCTTAACCTGTATAGATTTAGTGACATGTTAATCGATGACTGCTGAGATTTATTTGTTAGTTTTTTTAATTTCATTTATCTACAAGTGGGCTGCGACAGAGGAAAAATAGGAGAATTTATGGCATGTGAGCCTTGCTTTTTTATAAAAATATTATTTATTTGATATTCATTTTGGCAGTTGTATAGTTGAAAGTAAGTATATATAGAAATGTTCAAGTCAGTGCGTACTGATGTAAATATGGATTTGAATTCTCTACTGATCTGATCTTTTTTCTGACCTCACATAATCTCATAACACAGAAGCCTTGTAGTGAATGTGTGGTTAAGATGTGATTGGCTTCAATAACCACTTTATCAACAACCAAATCCTGTAAATATATGAGGACATTGAATGTGAGCTACTCATTTTCCATGCTTTGATTTAGTGTGTATGCACTTGTCAAAACTTCTTTATAATGAGTGGCTCACATTCAATGTCTTTATATATTTACATCATTGTACACTAATGTGAACGGGACCGTAAGTGTATATATATATATATATTTCAATTAGTTGGTAGCATGTGTATGCATTATGCATATCGGAGTAAACAAGAAAAATATATGGTTTGGATTTGTAGACAACAACTTGAAATGCATGAGGACCATAATGAAAGAGGAAGAGATTAGCTTTGTCAGCATGGAAAGACCTGTTTCAACAAAACGCCGTTGGACAGTCACAGTCTCACAGAGGCAACATTCTGAGATGTACAGGGTGGATAAACAACGACTTAGATTTATAAGTTTTCAACTATAAGTTTAAATTTGGAGAAAATTAAGAAAATATTAGATTTATTTGTCATTGGATTTGTAGAATGATGGATGAAGATGACGAGATAAGGTTGATTTAGTGATAAACAACTTACACCTGAACCACGAGGTTGCGGGTTCGAGTCTTCCCCCTCCCCAAAAAACCCCCCTGAATTAATGTAACATAATAAGAATATTTATTTTTTTAATTATGTTATATGGTCAAAACAACCTAGCTATATATAAAGCTTTTAGGGGCAATATTGAGATCGATTGGTTTGAATGATAGTTGTATACTTGTATCTGTCACAAACAATAGTATTCACCAATTCCCTCTTCAATATATATTCATTTAAATTAGACAGTATACGTCTATTTCTTCAAGACTCTCTTTTGAAACGGAACCATATACGACTATGCACATAGACATATCTATATAGCTAATCAATTTAATGATGAATAGAAAAAGTAACAAGTTTTACACAAAATATTTGGTACAACAGAAACGCTATACATTTGTTTTTATTGTTTTGAAATCTGAGTTTTGGTTAGGTGAAGTAATCAATTAGGTGCTGTTTGGAACCATTTTAATGCTGTTTGTTTATACGTTTTATAAAACTGTTTTTGAAAATAAAAAATTACTTTTTATTGTTTTTCATAATTTTCAAAAACATCATTTCAAAACAAATCAATTTTTTCCTCCAAACAACAACTTTACCAATTTTAAAAACAACAACCAAATATTTTTATATCATTTTCTGTTTAAAAAAATTACTTTTAAAAAACACATTACATTTTTAAAAACATCATTTTTAAAACATGATTTCCATTTTAAAAAAAAAGTTTTCAAAAACACCATTTTAAAAACGATACCAAACGTGCCCTAGATTCTCGTATTCTACAGACGAATTAGGTGTTTGTTTTACACCCGCGACAACAAAATATTCATAAGCATTCCATTAATAATTCTCAGGTGTGTAGCATCCCAACTTCAACAGAGGGAAGTCTATAACATTTACAGAGTCTAATTCTATAATTAACAATAACGCTACTTTATAATGGGGAGTCCATATTAATATATTATCTTCATTTTCTTCTTATTTATTTATTTATTTATTTTTGCGTGGAGATATATCATGTACTATAAATCTTTGTCTTTGAAATCAATTATAGCTTATTTTATCCTTTTGTTTCCTCTTAGGTACCTAACGAGGCCATTTCAAAATGTATGGCATGCCTATGGATACAGACTTTGGAGCTTAGAATTTTTTTTTAATAAGTTATAAAATAAATAAGATAAAAAAAAATGAAAAACAAAATCTCGATCTCCATTCAGAAACCTGAAACCTTCTCTGTATTTTTTATTTCTTTATTTCTTTTAGTTTATTTATTTTTAATTAAATCCAATTATTTAATCTTTTTTAATTTTTTTATAATTTTAAATAATCACTATCTAAATTTAATTAATAAAATTAATATTCTAATAAAAAAACATATTGTAATTTTCTTTTTAACTAATTATAATGTTTGTTAAAATGTTCAGAATATTAAATATTGTAATAACATGATATATGAGATATAATTATTTTCATCATTTTAATAAGTTTAATTAAGGGTAATTTTGGAATTTATAAAAATATATTGATTTGGGTTGCAAATATACGATTTTCAAAAGTTGCAAATATCGCCACTAAAAAAACTAGCATGTTGAATGTAAACATGAGGTCCAAATTAGTACCATTTGGGCACACATAAAAATTGTATGAGTGATGATATTTACACTCTTCTAAAACTGTATTTACACCCCAAATTTATATATTTTTGAAATGCCAAAATTATCCACTAATTAAATTATTAATATTTTAATCAAAAGATATTATAATTGTTTTTTAAAATTTCACTAACTAATCTAAATTTAAGGGTCGCGCGCTGCTATATAAATTCTCAAAAGATAAGAAAAAATTAGGAAAAGAGAAAAAGTTGTGATTATATATGTAGTTAATTAGTATTCCACATTCTGATGATGGTCTGTTTCTTCATGATATCTTGTCCTTACTGGAAGGTTCTCCTTCTTGTGTGGTTAGCTTTGTTCCTAGGAAGGCTAATATGGCTGCCCATTCTCTTGCCAAGCTTGGCTTGTCGCTTGAGTCTGATAGGTTTTGGTTGGAAGAGGTTACATCTGTTGTGGTCCCTTTTGTTTTGGCTGATGCCCAAGGTTGCTGTATTCCTCCTTTGTGTTAATGGAATTTCCTTTTCAAAAAAAAAAAAAAAGTATTAATTAATTAGGTCATGCCTTATATCGATGGTAACAGTTATTCGCCACGGATCAGGATCCTCTGCTATGCTGATCTTTTTCCTGATCTAAAACACTTAAGAATATGACTTTGTATTTAAATGAAATAAATAAAAGAAATAAATGACAACCATTGATTACACATGTCAACAGATCTATATAGGACAGGACAAAGATCAGCTCAGCAGAGGATCCAGATTCTATTGGCCACATCCCCGTTACTGTGGTCCAATATTTTTTCTGACATCAAGAAAATTCCTAATCAATATATATATATAAATTTGGGATTTAGAGAAAGAAAATAGATTTGAACTCACAATTTCATGGTTTAGGTGTGAGGGGTAAACCAATACATATTTTCAAATATCTTCTAATCATAGCATACTCACTCAATTATAATTCACAGACCATGTGAATTGACACATATTTAATTAATCAATGAGATTGGATTATATTCGATACAAGTTATATAAAATATGCTCATGATCATTTAACCTATACAGCATTGAAAGCTCCTTCACATTTGCCAAATAATTCCTTTATTTAATTATTTGTTAAAGAGAATAAAATTTGGTTGGTGATTTTTTTTCTTTCTTTCTTTTGTTTATGAAAATATAGGAGATAGACCTGATTGATCCATGATCACTCTTAAATGAGCACCCGCAATAGTACGGAGCCGTGGGAATAGCATAATGATGAATAAGATTCGTTCCACAAGGATTGATAAATTGATTACCATAATTGATTGATTAAATTACTATCTAGACAATGAAAAATTTGATGATTGAATTACACTACTCTAATTTAAACTAGAACAAGCCACAACTATAATGCAATTAATTTTGTTCATGACAATTATTGCTAGGAGATATGCATTTTTATATACTGGGTCCTGCAATGTGTAAGCTTATGCATGTGCAAAACGTTTCGTTCTAAAGAAACAAGTTGCTGATACTTAAATATATCAATATTAGATGGATAATATATATATATTCGATATGTGTTACTTTTGTAACATATACGAGACCTCAGACCCCATCGTTTTAGTCTTTTGATAATGTTTCCTTTTTGGTTTTAATTATTTAATTTTCTGACTAATATTTTTCTTTAGAATATAAAATCCATGATCGCCAAATTTCAAATAATTGGTATTTGTGTTATTAGGAATTTGAACCGATGAACGTGGAAATGATATGCCTAATATTCGCCCATAACTTATAGCAATTAACATTTGTAATAGAAAAATAAGATGAGAGAAAATAAACAATCACACAACACAACATATACGTGGAAAACCTTAAATCAGGGAAAAAACCATAGGCCGTCAAGACGACAGAGAAAGTTCCACTATATGGTAAATTAGTACAACCATATACTCCAGGATTCTCTCTCACACCTCAACCCCAAACGCTAGAGCCATAGGGATCTCTAACTTGATCCACTAATATTTCCCGAATCCTTCCTCGGATATTCCCTCGGGTCTCCCCTGGATCTCACAACTTTCTGATGTTACATGTGATCTTTTGCTCCACACAAATAACCTAGTTACAAGGTTCTATTTATTCTACTTACAAGGAGTTTAAACCTATAAGGAAATCCGTCTCATATACGTACAAGATTTTCTTGTTTCATATAAATACTACTTTCTTTTATGCACAAGTCTTTTTGTAAAGAGAAATCATTTTTCTTCAAGCACAAGAACTTCTCAAAAAGAAATAACTTCCTTTTCCGTTGAAAATTTCCCGTTCCGCACGAATCTCCTCCAAACCGCTGTTTGCAGCACAACGTTTCCCACAACATGAATCTCTGGCATTGGACCATTGTCTTTACCACTCAAGTATAGGAGATTTGGTGTGTCTTGTGTAATTATGTTAATTATATGAGAAATTAATAGAATTTCCATATTGTACATAATTGATGATTTCCTGTAATTTCTTTAGTGATTTCCTGTAATTGATGTAATTAGATCCCAATAGTTTCTCTTCCTAAAATAGTTTATGCTTGTATCTTTATATGTGTTTTTTCCTCCATTGAGAGATGAATAACAAGAAAACTTTTCCAATATCCTTTTATTTGTCAATCAGCATTCCATTAATAATTCTCAGGTACATAGGATCCAAATTCTGTAACATTAATATTCAATAGAGTGAATTTTGTAAAGGAATCAAAATTTGTATTGCTATAAAATGGAATTCCTGGAGAAAAAATCTATGGGATCCTGCAACATACAAATCTCATCATTTCATTAAATTTCATGATAAATTTTAAGGATGTCAAAGATACAATTGGTGGGGTGCCAATAACATGGCCTTGTAATAAAGGGTTTAAATTTGGGGGAAAAAAAAACCTGCTTACTTAAACACGTGTTCCAAATTAGTACCATCTGGGCCCATAAAAAATTGTATTATGGCTTTAATGATAATTTGTATTGTGATTTCGTCATCAGATCCCGGTGGTGATTGGTGGTGCACTGAAGTTTTTATCGTGTTAAAAACTTTATATATTGACTAATGTATTTACCAAACACTTACAGAAGTCAACCTAGCTACCATGGACATCATTGTTGGGTTGAATGATAGTTGTAATTGGGACAAATTTATTTATTATTATTATTATTATTATACTTGTGTCTTTCCAAACCAACTACATACATTTTCATTATAATAATATACAACAGATAAAGATTTATATTGAATTGATCAGAATCAAAAAGGAAAATCATAAATAACAAAAAAAAAAAAAAAAGGTTATTGATCAGAATACAGGAAATTGGAAGGCTGATGATGAGTGGTTGTATTTTTGTTTAGGAGAAAATTTTGGAACCACAAAGCTGAATTTTTAAGGTATCTTTTAAAGCCATGTTTATAGTCCACATAAGTGATGCCAAATCGGTAAGTGTAACCAGAACTCCACTCGAAATTATCAAGAAACGTCCATGCATGATACCCTCTCACGTCCACACCATCCCTGCATATATATAATATATGCCACAATAAATCAATATTGATTTAATGGCTGCTTTACTATTAATTTTGTATAAAAATAAAAATAAAAACATTAAAATATGTATAGCTTCAAGTACTCACTTTATGGCTTTTAAGAGATAAAATAGATGTAAACTGTGGTATTTAATCCGCAAGCTATCGTTGAGAGCCTTGTCGATTGGCCATAAGCTACTATTTACATCACCCATTCCTGAAAAACAAAATCGAAATAAACAATTAAAAAGTAATTAATTATATTTTTAACATAAAAGAAGAAATTAATATAAAGTTTTATTACCATTTTCAGTGATGTAAATGGATGGAGGGTTGTATTTTCTCTTTGTGTAAAGCAAGAGTTTTCGAATTCCTTTTGGGTAAATGTAAAGCCAGCTAGAGTTGGTCTACAAAAAAAACATACATAAAATACACATTAATCACTTTAATTTGCTTAATTAGTACTATATAATTTACAAATAATTTGGTTTTACACATGACTTTAATGTATAATTTTTGTGTGTGAGAGAGAGAGATTATCCTACCGATTGTCCGATCGGAATCCCATTTTTCTCATCTATAGATGACAACAAAATTAAGTCAATATGATATGATAATTTATGAAATCATATGGAAATTAAAAGATACATACAAGTGAGATTAACGTGGTTGTCTGTTAAATAACTTAATAAGTCGATGCTGCTGCTAGAAGATGTTAAGTTGTCTGCATAAGTTGCTGTATAGTAATTCAAGCCAATGAAATCCATGGAGCTTTTCACAAACTCCGACTCTGATTCTGTGAACTTGGGCAGTCGATTGCCCACCAAAATTTGCATGCTTTTCGGATAATTGCCATTTGTTATTGGATCCATGATCCTGCAATTAATTAATATTTGTTAATTAGTATATACAACTAAGAAGATACATATATGTTGAAATATTCTTAAATGCTACACAAATTTTAAACTATTTTGGTGTTATATAATTTCATTTTAATAAAACTCACCATCCAATCTTAAAATCAAGAGCTCTGGAGGCAGCCTTCTTACTAGCAATTGTTTGAAATTTTGGCACTATCCACTGCGTGTGGATTGAGATCCCAATCAGGCCCTTTTGAGATATCTACACAAACTAAAATTTAGTTATAATCATAATATAATATCTTAAATTTAAGGGTTGCGCACTGCTATATAAATTCTCAAAGAGTAATGCTATACAACTCAAATAATTAACCCAAATGATGTGGTAAGTGAGTTGTTATTACCATACACAACATGGGATGATATGGTTAATGAAAAAACCATTTGCCATATCATTTGAGCTAAATTTTTGGGTTGTCTAGTATCAGTGATTCTCAAAAGATAGAAAAAATTAGGAAAAGAGAAAAAGTTGTGATTATATAAACATGTTCTTATGAATACAAACCTGATACTTTTCGCGATATAATTTTACAGCAGTTGCGTGAGAAAGAATAAGGTAATGTGTAACGACATATGGTTCAGTGGCAGAATTTCCCGTCGAACAGTTTCCAATGTATTTGGAACATCGACCAGGTGCCATTAGGCCGGTTGCATACCCATATTCACTGAATATATTTGGCTCATTCACAGTCAACCAATATTTAACTCTATCACCAAATTCTTTGAAGCAGAAATCCGCATACTCACCAAAATCTTTCCTGATTGTCAGAATAGATTGATACCAAATTACAAATCCAATTTATTAGGTTGGAACATTAACATCAGAAAAAAAAAAATAGAGATTGATAGAATATATATAAGTTTACAAGTATTATATATATATATATATGGAATTGATAACATTGATTGATATATCTCATATCAAACTTACACAATTTTAGGGCTTAAAAATCCACCATATTCATCTTCCAGAGCTTGTGGAAGATCCCAGTGGAATAAAGTTACAAAGGGCTTTATACCTGCTCAAAATATAAACAAATATGGTGAGACAACTATATGCGATCGAGGACACGTTAAATGAATTGTATTTGGTTAGATGTTGAGTGGGAGATTGAATCTTGACCGTTTGATATGAGCTCGTTGATGAGATGATTGTAGAAATCAACACCTTTTTGGTTCACTCCCCCACTAATTCTACCCTCTAAATGAAAATTAAATTTCCAATTAGATCATATGAGTAAATTTACTTGAAGAGCTAAAAAATATATTTATTCAAGTTTTGAACATATATAATCTTACGAGGTAAAATTCTTGGCCACGATACAGAGAATCTGAAGGAGTCCAAACCAATTTTCTTCATCAGAGCAATATCCTCCTACAACGTTAATTTATATCTCAATATATAATTTTCTATATAAATCAAAGAATAATACTAATTAGAAATATTCTTTATTTTTTTTCTTCAAATATAAAATTAGAAACCAACAAATTATTATATATGTAGTTAATTAGTATTAATTAATTAGGTCATACTACCTTATATCGATGATAAAAGTTGTCGGCCACATCCCCGTTACTGTGGTCCAATATTTTTTCTGACAACAAGAAAATTCCTAATCAATATATATATATAATTCGGGATTTGGTGAGAGAAAACATAATCAAACCCACAACTACATAGTTTAAGTGTGAGGGGTAAACCAATACATATTTTCAAATATCTTCTAATCATAGCATACTCAATTATAATTCACAGACCATGTGCATCGACACATATTTAATTAATCAATGAGATCGGATTATATTCGATACAAGTTATATAAAATATGCTCATGATCATTTAACCTAGACAGCATTGAAAGCTCCTTCACATTTGCCAAATAATTACTTTATTTAATTATTTGTTAAAGAGAATTAAATTTGGTTGGTGATTTTTTTTTTTTTTTCTTTTGTTTATGAAAATAAAGGAGATAGACCTGATTGATCCATGGCGAAAGTATCCCATATGCTTGGTCTTCTGCCATCTATATGTGCTGCTCCTTCATACTGGAAATTAATTATAAGAATTGAACGAAACAAAATGTCGTGAATGGATATGATTTCATCAAAACTGCTAGTAATCGCTCAACCCAAATTAACTTTGTAACGTGGCCAATAACAGGAAACAAAAAATCAAGAGAGAATTAGGGAGGGGACGAATTTGAAACCAGGGATCAGATGGCTTTCTAATACCATGTTAATAATCACACTCAACCTAAAAGATCGATTAAGCTGTTAATAAATGACCCAATTACAATAATATTTATGGCGTAGGATTAATTGATATGTCAACAAAAAACATTAGTTGCATTATCATTAAAATTAACTTATAAACATGTACTTGCTTTGATTAATTAGGTACCTGGTAAGCACTTGATCCAGCTCCAAATACAAAACCAGCTGGAAAACTACTCCGGTTGATGAGAAGATTAGAAGAACGACAGTGTATCAGAGCATCAATGCATGTTAATAAATTTATCGAGACTAGTAGTAGGTATAAGAGAATATGATTTTGAACTTGATCAACTTTCATTTTTCATTTAGTACAATTGGCTTGGCTGCTCAAGATCACCACCTCTCCAGAGAACTCTCTGTAATAGTGTTTAGACATAAAACATATAAAGGAAAATGTAAAAAACATACAAGATTTCAAGAATACTAGCTGCATACCTTTGCTTAGCCGATCTTCAATATTCAGGGCTTTTATGGAATCACTGTTGAAGCCTTTCAATCTTTCACAAAGAACAACTTGCATCAATTGTGTTTCATCACTTTGACTATATAGTATATATATAAAAGGTGTGTTGGTACCTACCCGAATATAGTAAGAAACGAGAGAGAAAGGCACAACTAATTGACTTCTGACTATTATTTTTTATCTTTTCAATGTGGTATTTATTCAATTCCATCTTATTTGCTTCACAAGTTGATACTCTAACACGATCTTTCAAAATCTTCTTACAATCATAGGTCCACAACAAACGTGCCTACCTCAAAGTACAAGATAAATTGTTGTCGAGATTACCCACAAATTATAAAATCAATTTTGTTCATGACAATTATTGCTAGGAGATATGCATTTTTATATACTGGGTCCTGCAATGTGTAAGCTATGCATATATATATATATATATATATATATATATATATATATATATATATATATATATATATATATATATATATATATATATTTGACAAAAGATGATATATATATATATATATTTGTTACTTTTGTAACATATATGAGACCTCAGACCCCATCGTTTTAGTCTTTTGATAATGTTTCCTTTTTGGTTTTAATTATTTAATTTTCTGACTAATATTTTTCTTTAGAATATAAAATCCATGCTCGCCAAATTTCAAATAATTGGTGTTCGTGTTTCAATTATAGTCTTTCTTGTTGGTCAGAATTGTAAAGGATAGTGAGCCTGTTGAGGTCCCTGGTGGTAGCTCAACTCACCTAATTAATTAATTGGTATATCATATGGGGTAATAGAGCATATGCACACTGTAATTATTTAAGATTATACTAAAAAATAATTATTAAAAGGTTATAGAGTTCAAGAAAGAGAAATAAATTACAGAAATAATAATACCTAAGCAGTCTAAATTTTTTACCCAAAACACATCTTAATTAAATTAAATTACTCACATATTGAATAATATATTTATTCAGACTTCAGTAGTTAGCTAGCTAGAGACCAACAAAGAAGAATCGGTGGTAGCATTTTCCATTTGGAGGAAATTTTTGAACCAGAAAGCTGATTTCTTGAGATATCTTTTCAACCCATTTTTGTAATCTACATAAGTTAAGCCGAATCGAAGGGTATAGCCAGAGTTCCACTCAAAGTCATCCATAACTGACCATATGGAGTATCCTCTTACGTCAGCTCCCACCCTGATAAAGTCACATGATCCGTTCGTTAATATACGATAGTCTCTTGTGAGATTTGTTCATTCACGTCTCAAATATATATATATATATATATATTTAATGAATAAAGTCAAACAAGAGAATTTTTCTTTTCAATGAATAAAGTCAAACAGAAGAGCAGTTGCATCAAATAAAACTTGAAGCATCCCAATTCCTAACTATGTTAGCACCTAACAAGCATACCTATCATGTGCCCACACACCCTCATACTGACTTAATATATGGATTATAATATCGAGAAAATAAGGAAACAAAAAAGGTATAGGATATATATAACTCACTTGATAGCTTGTAAGAGATATGACAAGTGAAGATGGTGATATTTTATTCTTAAGTCATCATCAAGGGCTTCATCAATTGGTAAGGAATTGTTATTGTTATCAGCCATTCCTGAAATTGAAGCGAAATTACTTAGCAATGTGATATTAATTAGAATCTACAGACAGTAATTAATAGTTTTTTAATTACCATTCTCAGTGATATAAATTGGAAGACCGCTATATTTTCGCTTCACATACAAAACAAATTCTCTAATTCCTTTTGGGTACATGTAAAGCCAGTTACCTCCGGCCTATAAACATTGTAACTTAATTTATATATGCTTAGGCAATTTCTTCGAATGTTCATTAAATCTGATAATGTAAAAAAAAAAAAAAAAAAAAAAACAAAAAAGAATGTATTAAACTATACCAGTTCACCAATAGGAATCCCATTTTTCTCCGCTACAGTGATAAAGAAATTTGTAAGATCATGTAACTATATATACTTGGCAATTAAATATAATAACAAATTCATCAAAAATTTCGAGCTTACCGGTATCATTAACATGACTATCTGTGGTGTAACTGAGGAAGACACTACTGTATGATGTTGCATCATCTGCATATAATGAGGTGTAGTAATTTAATCCAACAAAATCCAGGGTTCCTTTTATCAAAATGGATTCTTCGTTTGTGAAATTGGGCAATCGATTCCCAACTAAACATCTCATGGTTTTCGGGTAATCACCATTTGTCATTGGATGAACAACCCTAATGAATTATTATTAAAAGCAAATCACAAATCATTAATAGTTTAATCTAATTTCGAAACAATTTAATGTCAATGAAAATGGCATATGATCTAAAACTCACCAACCAAACTCAAAATCAAGAGCTCTGAAGGCAGCTTTTCTGCTAGAAACTGTTTGGAATTTAGGTACTTGCCATCTGCAGTCTACTGTAATCCCAACTATTCCCTTTTGAGAAGTCTTAAAATTAAAATCCAAAAAAAAAAAAAAATTCGAAATCAAAAACTACATATCATAGTAATTGATAATGATGAGCAGAAATTAGTAGTAAGATTCGATAATGATGAGCAGAAATTAATTAGTAGTAATTAACCTGATACTTGTCCCTATATAATTTAACAGCATATGCATGAGAAAGAATGAGGTGGTGGGTGACCAAATAGGGTTCGGTTGCTGAGTTGCCTCGGCTGCAATTTCCGATATAGTTGGAGCATCGACCAGGTGCATATATTCCACTAGCATACCCTCTACTACTAAATAAATTTGGCTCATTCAAAGTGATCCAGTACTTGACTCTATCACCAAATTCTTGAAAGCAGAAATCGGCATAATCACGATAATCATCCCTATATATAATTTCACAAATTAATTGCATGACGTGCTATTAGATGTGGCCAGAGCTCTAGTTTGAGTACTTACACAATTTTGGGACTTAAAAATCCGCCATACTCATCTTCCAGGGCTTGTGGAAGATCCCAATGAAATATTGTTACAAAGGGCTGAATACCTACAACAACAAAATAAAATAAAATAAAAATAAAAAAATTGAATTATTGAATGGAATTTTATTAAATTATTGGGATGGGAGATGATCATCAATAGCCGACCATTTGATAGGAGTTCATTGATGAGAGAATTGTAGAAATTGACACCTTTCCAGTTCACCCCCCCACTGATTTTTCCCTCTGAAAACAGAAACCAAATTTATTAGATTCAAAAGTTAAAGGACCACTTGCAAGTTGCAACTACAAAATTTATATAAACTTTTTTTGATTGTTTAATATTATTTTCTAAGGATAATTTTAGTTATTATATGTGGCTCTGATTTATAACTTACGTGGCAATACTCTAGGCCATGAGATGGAGAATCTGAATGTGTCCAAACCAATGTTTTTCATCCGAGCAATGTCCTCCTGCAACATTTTACGATAATTTTTTTCCGGAGGAAAACAATTAAATTAACTACTTGTTTGATCTGCGATTCAAAATATTGGACAATATATAGACTATATAGTGATAATAATTGACTGTGCAAAAAAAATAATTGACTGTGCAATGTACCTTATAGAGATAATAGAATTCATCAGCTACATTCCCAGTGCTATGGTCAGAAATTTTTTCTGGCATTACAATGTAAAATGTCACAGGTTGATCATATATAAAATGTCAATGCAAAGAGTGAAAATGTCAATGCAGTTTCATAAATTACATCAGATATAGAAAGAAGAGAGACCTGGATATTTGGTAACAAAAGTATCCCAGATACTTGGTTTTCTGCCATCTATACTTGTGGCTCCTTCGTACTTGAAATGGAACAAATAATAATAATTTTTTTTTTGAAACAGCAGCTTTATTGAAAGGAAACCAGAAACAAAACAACCACACCACAACAAAGAAAGCAGAAACAGGGCAGCCACAAAACACAAAACACCCTGACAGAAAACAAGACAGCGAAGTGTAGGGGTCGTTTGGTGTTGATAAAGGCAGTTTTATCTAGCATTCCTAACTACTTTATGTCTATCTTTAAAGTTCCCGTTAACGTGGCACAAGCCATAGAAAAGCTGCAAAGAAGTTTTTTCTGGGGAGACGAAGCTGAGAAAAGGATATTGCATGTGGTGGATTGGCTGACAGTGTGTAAGAGCAAGAGAAAAGGAGGTCTTGGGATAGATAGAATCATGGACAAGAACAAAAGTTTGTTGATGAAATGGGTGTGGAGATTTAGAAAGGAAGAAGCGTCTTTATGGAAAAGGGTGATATGTGCTAAATATGATATTAGAGAATCTAGTCTTCTGTGGGAGTGGCCGGCTCCGGCCTCAGCCTCTGCATATATATAAGCTTATAAATCTGGACTTCAAAATTTTATAAAATTCTTGAAGATAGCTTGTACCTGGTAAGCGCTTGATCCTGCTCCGAATAGAAAACCAGCCGGAAAGCTACTCCGATTTAGTTCAGTCGAGTAAAAATCATCATGACAAGGCTTCAAACTTTGAGTGTATTCCAGGAAAAAGCTGGTCAGTGCTAGGAGGTAGTAGTTGATGAATATAAGATTTCGAATCTTCATTTTAATATATTAGACGTACTGTAAATTTGTTGCTCTGATTAGCTGCTGATAAGCCTATACAATTTGATGGATCTTCTGGAAATCCAATTAGTATGGTGAGCTACTGAGCTTCAAAGCCAGCTCTAGAAGGAATGTTGAGCACAACTCAGATATCAAATGTCACTCTGTTTCTACACACCATAACGAGCAGGCATCACCGTCTGATAATCACACCATGACTGGTGGTTAGATTTTGGTTAGCATTAGTTAGTTAACTAGGAAGCTTGGTTAATTAACTAATGTTAGAATAACATAATGCTGATGTCATATAAAACTATAAAAGGATGATGAAATCACTCTTGACACATTCTGTGAATTCAGAGATCACGTTTTATGTGTGTTAGATTTTCTCTCAGAAATTTTTTTAAAAAAAAAAAAAACTCTCTGAGGTTTTTCCTCTCCATTAATGAAGTCTTGAGAAGTTTAGCTTAGATTTTCTTTCTCTCTCAGAACTTTAATCAAAAACTTATCTGTTTCAATCAAACACCTTTTACACTCTTTTAGCTGCCTCTTATCCTTCCGACGTCGAAGTACAATAATTGAGTGACACTAGCACGTTCACCTAAATTTCTCTCCTTTCATTATTTTTCAACGTTTGAATCGTTGGAATTGAAGGTTTTGCTGGCAGGTGCGAATGCGTGATTGGGACAATGTACTGCCAACTGCGGTCAGTGCTAGGAGGTAGTAGTTGATGAATAGAATATTTCGAATCTTCATTTTTATATATTAGACGTACTGTAAATTAATTTATTTTGTTGCTCTGACCAGCTGCCTCTTATCGACTTATCCTTCCGACGTCGAAGTACAATAATTGAGTGACACTAGTAATGTATTTCACGTTCACCTAAATTTCTCTCCTTTCATTATTTTTCCACGTTTGAGTCGATATATATCAATAAATCAATAAATTTTTTGATTACTTCATACAATTTCCTCTCTCTCTCCCTCTCTCTCTATATATAAAGGAAATTGCATGAGGTAATCAAAAAATTATAGAGAGAGAAGGAGAGAGAGAGGAAATTGCATGAAGTAATCAAAAATTTTATTGATTTATTGTTTTAGCCATAAATTTATATTTTATTATGCTTATCTCATTTAGCATTGAACAGACAAGATTGCCCTTCATTTTGTCTTTGCTTCACCCACCTAATAATTTGGAAATCAACTGGTATGTAACTTGAAAATCATTGACATGTAAGTTGAAAGTCAATTGACGTGTAATTTAAAACTTAACTGACATATAACTTGAAAAATCAACTCGCATGTAACCAAGTTACATATCAGGTGAAGTAAAATTTAGGGGTAATTTTATCCAAAAGTGGTCAAAAGTTATAAAAACAATAAAATATAAATTTGTGGTTAAAAACAATAAACCAATAATTTTTTTGGCTCTTTATGAATTCACCCCTATAAATAAATATATAAATATATATATATAGTAATTTTCCAATGATGACTTTTACAATACACACTTTAAGCACCTTAAAAGAAATTACATGTAATCAAATGTTTTTCAATGAAATTTTTTGTATGCATCCTAAGAAAATTAAAATACACATTTTGTACAAATTTGGAATTTTTTTTAGATTTGAGAACTATTTTTTCTTATATTTCCTTATTTTTAAATGTTTTATCTTCAAATAGGAAAAAAATAATTCTTATACCCGATTTTTTTAAAAAAAATTTTCATAAATGTATTTCAATGTTTTCACCATCCATACAAAAAATCAAATCAAGATTCAATATATTCCATATAATTTCATCAAAGGTGCTTAAAGTGTGCATCGTAAAAAACAAACAAAACAACTTAATAATAATGATTCAGACCCATTAAGTTTTAAATGGAAAAAACAAACGACTCTTTACTTAAGATGAACTAAATAATCTTACATTTAAAAATAAAAAACACAACATTAAAAAATAAATAATAACAAGAAAAACAACATAAACAAATAAAAATTATAATATTTATTCTTAAAATAATAAATTACAATATAATTTTATAATAAGAAATTTATTTTGTATTTATAATTAATTCACTTTAAATTTATATAAAAATAATTGATTAATAAATATTACTAGACATGTTTTTGAAATTAAAAGAATGAATACGACTTATTTTAATAAAATATATATATATATATATATATATATATATATATATATATATATATATATATATAATTTTTCTATTGTCAATTCGAATTTATATAAAATATATCAATACCTTACATATCAGCCAATCGAATGTATAACAAAATTTCAATAGAAAGCATGTGTTCCGATCACTTCTTATTTAATTAACTGCTGAGCAAAGTTTATTGACTTTATTCCTATAAAAAGACGTGGGCATTCATCTTAGAGATATTCTGTCCCTCAATGATCTTATCGAATTAATTAATTTCTTATAGTCAACAAAATCAAACTTAGTTTATTATAAACATTATAAATAATATAAGCACATGTGGTACGCTATAGATGATTTTTTTTAATCAACAAAGAACGGCCGGTAGCAATTAATTTCCATTATTGACCAATAAATTTCTGTCCCGTCCCTCTATGTTTACAATTTTATGAAATAGCATGATCGCTCTCGCTTCAGTATCCTATACATCCTCCAAAATTTTGTTTAATTTTTTTTTAAAGTATTACAATTTACAACTATTAAAATAGAATAGTCGAGACATGCTAAACAATACATGTGTGATCCAGATATCTACTCCTATAAATCGAAAAAAAACTTTCTACACATACTTCTAAAATACGTATGATGAGACTTGAACTTCTGACCATCAATATGGAAGGGAGGTGCACAACCACCTGTGTTAGGATGTGATGTGCTTGTTTATGTTTTTATTAATCTTGTAATTAGTAGGGGTGGCAAAAATACCCGCCCCGCCCCGGTCTGTTTGGGGCGGGTTTGGGGCTAAGAGAATGGTTAACGGGGCGGGTTTGGGACACATTTTGTGACCCGGCCGGGTTACCGGGTCGGGTTTGGGGCGGTTCATTTTGACCCGACCCGCCCCGTTTGACCCGGAATATATATATTTTAAATATAAAAGGAAAGACAAGAAATCCTAGGTGAAAAAAAAAAAATTGAAAGAAAAAAATTCAAAGTCCATTGCATTCAAACCCTAGGTGAAGAGGTAATGATATAATTAATATTGTACATTAATAATGTCAATTAATTAATTTTACTAATTTTTTTTTTCTACAGATTCGTGCTTGAAAAAATCATGCTTGTTTTTAAGAAGATAGAGTGATGGTGAAGATATTGGATGGATTTTGTTATTGAAATTTTGTGTTTAAACTATTTTAGTGAGTTTATTGATACCGAAAATGTTTTATGTATTTTGTATTTTTGTTTAAGTTATTTTGGAATTTGTATGTTATACTTTACCTATGAATTTAGTGTTTATTAAACTTAGTTATTGTGCTATGTTAAAATTAAATTTACTAGCAATTTTTTTTTTTTTTTTTTTATGAAACGAGTCAAACGGGGCGGGTTTGGGGCACCCCTGTCCCAATTGGGGCGGGTTTGGGGCGAAAGTTTTTGACCCGACCGGGTCATGGGTCGGGTTTGGGGCAACCTTTGAAAACCGGGTTACGGGTTTGGGGCGGCCTCGACCCGCCCCGACCCGCCCCATTGCCACCCCTAGTAATTAGTGACTAATTATGAAAAAAGAAACAAATAAATTTAACCTATCAATTTTAAAAATAGGCCTTGTAAATTGGCCCTAGAAATCAAAATCCGTAAAAGATCATACTTTCGAAAAATAAAATAACTCTAATGTGGCTTGTCGACCTGATGGTAAATGACGCTTTTTCAATCTGACATTATCCTAGGTTCAAGTCCCACAATAATAATAATTAGAACAAATTTAATTAGCTTAAATTTATATGGTTTGGTTGATATTATATAAGATCCAGAAGGAAAAAAAAAAAAAGTCTTAGATAAGATGAGGTTGACCAATGGTTTACCTCTCACATTTACACCATAAGGTTTAAAAAAAAAAAAAAAAAAAAAAAAAAAAAAAGAAGAAAGAAAGGTCTTTCTCATTTCTAAAACGTTCAAACAACTTCATGAGTGACATATTGATGACTCTTAATTTAGGAGGAACCTCTTGTACCAAAAAGCAGAATCTTTGAGGTGTCGAGTCAGATTATTCTTGAAATCAACATAAGTGAGGCCAAATCGAGCAGTATAACCAGAATCCCATTCAAAATCATCCAAAAATGACCACACGTAGTACGCTTTCCTGTAAAATTCCATGAACACTTAATTAATATTATTATTTTTCTTTAGATCGAGTATCAATGGTTAATTAATCAATTATAAATTAATTAATTAAACTGGTTTCAAAAGTACTCACTTCATTGCTTTTAAAAGATATTTTAAGTGGCCATCAAGGTATATGATCCTCAATTTGTCGTTTACTCCTACTTTAAGTGGCACTGAGCCATTGTCTGCCATTCCTGAATTTTTTTTTTTTTTTTTGTAAATATTATAATTTGAGTCTTAAATCATAATAGAATATTTAATTTACAATTTTTATAAGGGATTTAATTATTTTCCCCCCTACTGTTTACTATATTAGAAACTTGAGGACACAGTTTGTCATTATTAGACGTAAACCCCCTCGAAACAAAGTTTTTTATCAAAGACCCCCTTCTGTAACAGAAACCATCCAAATTGGATGTTAACCGTTACTGTTGAGGGGTAAAATCGTAATCTCTGCATGGTATCAAGAGAGGTGATATGTACTGAAGGGTATGGAAGTCATTTTACATATAAAATTAATAATATAATTAAAATTAAAGAATTGAGTGGAAGACATGAAGCCACGTCATATCTCTTTTAAACGATCTGTGTGAAACAAAATGGTGGTGGTCCCAAACGAACCTTCCATAGTATTCTGATTTCCCTTTCTCACTTTTTCTCTCTACTGCTCGTAATCTCCAAACCTTCGCGCCAAAATCCAACCTACCATCAGCAAATCCTTAAAAAAAAACTTGATTTCGTTTTTTCATTGATCGATTTAGACAACGGTTAGCTTTTTTTCGATTACAGAAGAGGGGTTTTGGAAGCAGCAAGACTCAAAGACGCAATCTGTTTCGTTTGAAGCAAAGGTTTGTATATTCAACCTAGCTTTCTTTTTTCACTGATTGCATGGTGATTTTGCATGCATGGTTGCAGTTGGTAGGGTTTTTTTTTATTATCGTCGACGAGTTAGGGTTTCTATGTTAAAAAAATTAGGGGTTTTTTGTTGGTGGTTGATGGTAGTTTCTATTTGTAACATTTATGGTATAAGGGAAGAGTTTATTGTTGTTATACATGAATTTACATGCATGGTTGCATTTGACAGAGTTTTTTGTGTTTATCGTTCTTGATTTAGGGTTTGTATGTAAAGAAATTCGGGGTTTTTGCGTTTGTGGTTGTCACCTGTCAAATTGATGGTGCAATTTACTTGTTGATGGTACTTATACATGCAATATGGTGTAATCAGGGTTTTATATGGTGTAATCACGTTAGTTGCTTTGCTTTTGTGTAACTGATGTTAATGTTTTGTGATATTTATGTATATATTTTCGATTACATATCATATGTTTAAGTTCTGATATTGATGTATATATTCATGTCTGATATATATGATATATTCATGTCTGCTGTCTGATATGTCTGTTATATATATGATATATTCATGTCTGATGTCTGATATGTCTGTTATATATATGATATATTCATGTCTAATGTTGGTTCCTCATAGCCCACAGAAGTTCAAAATCAGACTCAAACAAAATCCCAGCTGACACAGGATCTTAACTATTAGTGTGTTATTGTGGTAATGTTGCAAGTATTTTTGTAGCTACTATTTGTGTTGGTAGCAACTCTGAACTGTTAGTATGTTGGTTATATTTATGAACTGTTAGTATGTTGGTACTGTTAGGTGAACAATTCTCAACTGATATTAATTAGTATTATGATACTGTTAGTATTATGGTAATGTTAGTATTATGGAACTGTCAAGCATATCCTGCAATTTGTAGTGCTTTTGTACTCAATTTTGCATTATGTATGTAGCTGTGATAAAGGATAATTTATATTACATAGGATAGGTCAAGTGCATTATATGTTCATCAAACTAACATAAAACACATATATGGAGAGACCAAATAGTAGCATATTAGCAAGCATTATCATCTCTGATTGAAACTTGTATCCATAATTCCCCTCTAGGTTTTGCATCCTCTGATTTAAACTTCTTTCCAGGTTTTGCATGGATCCATTTAGACTAGATTCCAGTCTATGCATCCTTGCATTTAGCAATCCAATTTCTGTTGAATTTCTGTTGCGGTCTTCATGAGATTGCAAACTTCCCATAAATTCTGTTTCATCTGGCTGCCACCATTTTAAAAATTTGCATTGCCTTTTTTCGCAGAAAAAAAATAACTTACCTGGATTTTGACTTGACTCAGAGATTCTAACCCCAGCCTTCATACCACATCTGCATAATTTGTTTTTGAATATCACAATGCTACCATTGATGTTGCTTTCTTCGCTTATCGTGTTTGAACTTCCTTCCATATGAGTTGTGTGAATGGTGTTTGAAATGTATGATTTTGTGTTTCAGATGTGTGTGAAAACAATGTTTCAATTGGTTATTGTGTGTAAAAAGAATGAGAATGGAGGAATGGAAATGTGTTGTGAATGTTGATGAACGTGGAATATATATATATTTGCAGGTTTATTACCGTTTATATATGAGGTCTATATGTGTTGTGTGAAAACAGTGTTTCAAATGGATTGCATGAATATAGCCGTTGACACTCAGCGGTACTAATTAGAGGGTAAATTAGTAATTTTATATTTACAGGGCATTTTCATCTTTTTACAAACTATAACTGGTTGCATCACGTGCAATCTGATTTTAAAAGGTACAGGAGGGCATTTTGGACAATTTACACGCAAATTGATGTCAGAGTTGTTTTCTAGCAACAAAAAGCTAACAGAAGGGGTAGTTTTAATAATATTTTCATTTCAGGGGGCAGACCGGCTAATTTCGTGAAACTCTGTCCTCACTTTAATAATATGGTAAACAGTAGGGGGGAAAACGATCTTTTCCCTTTTTTTATAAATAAAAAAATGGGATAGTTGTTTTACCGTTCTCAGTAACATAAATAATTGGATGGTTGTACTTTTCCTTTACATATACCAAAAACTCTCGAAATCCCTCCGGATAGATGAAAAGCCAACTCAAAGCAGTCTACAAATAAAACCATTTACACCAAAATTTTACTCCAATAATTAAACTTCATATATATTCAATTTTCAATTCTATACTATATGTAGTGCATGGCACGCAGGCTGCAGGGAATAGCAATTCATTTTTTATTTATTCAAATTTTGTATGGTTGGATGATGCACTTTCTAGTCTAGGAAACCGGGTGAGGGGCCAATTTGAAAAACTATTATAATTCTAATAAAAAATGTAAATAACAAAAAATATTAAGATAAAATTTAAATAAATATGGCCATAGCCTCCTCATGCCATAAAGTGGCATCACATATTATATTCCTTGTACATAATATAAAATCACGGATATATAAATATAAGAGGGCTGCTACATACAACCGGGGTCGCGGCATTGCCGCGGCCCCGTAGTGTAAAAAAATGAAAAAACATGTGGGATCCGCGTAATAAATACATGGGACCTATGTGTTTTTTTTTTCTTTTTTACACTACGGGGCCGCGGTGGTGCCGCGACCTCGGTTGTACAAAGTGTTTCTCTAAATATAATTTAAGGTAAATTAGAGAGGGAGAGGGATGAAATTAATTACCGGTGTGCCAATAGGGACTCCATTTTTCTCAGCTGTGGCAACAAATTAAGTGTATAACAATGAATTAATTTAGCAAATTAATTAAAAAATAATAATGGAGTAAACTCATTTGCAAAAATGAAATGGGCATACTAGAGGCATTGACTTGTCTGTCAGCAGTATAACTGAGATTGAAATGGTTTAAATCAATAAACATGTCTCTTCTTTTGTTTTTTAGATTTTGTAGCCTTAATATATATATATATATATATATATATATACATACTAAATATAATTATTCGTTTCAAAAAACAAAAGAAAAAATTGATTTCCAAAAAATAATCTAAAAAAAATCTAAAAAATCTAAAATAAATCTTCATTTCAGTTTTTAACTTTGTTGACAAAGTCACAAAACACAACAAAGAGAAGTAATTACAAAAATTCCTACGTCAATCAAGCTCATATAAACATGTGGTGCTCTAAAATGAATATGGCATAATTGGGTGGCTCTAAAATGAAGATTGAGCTATCTTTAATTTGGCTCGTATTAGAGTTGATGATGCGTATGTGAAGAAGACTTAAAGATGAACCAGAATAAAATAAAAAATAAATAAATAAATAAATAAAATAAAATAAAATAAAACTTGATACTTAAAATAAAATTAGGGTTTAAATGTTGGTGTCATTGATGGGGAAAGTATTTTGATTTATTTAATTTTAATCAAGTTATTTATTCTTTTAATCATTTTATTTAAGGTTATTTTATTAATAATTTATTTTGAATAAAATATAAATCATATCTTTGGATGACAGTAGTTACTCTTAAATAAATATCTCTCGATTAAATTGATAAGAATAGTCAATGAGATAGAAGATTAAACGAAATATATATTAAAAAATATACAAGTGAGCTAGAAAGAAGAATAATTTAGGCCAAAATGTTATCTTAATATAATTTTAATCTCTTCCGTCTGAATTTAAACAAAATATCTTATATTTAGTGTGTATACATATACACACACTAAATATAATTATTCGTTTCAAAAAACAAAAGAAAAAATTGATTTTAAATAAAAAATCTAAAATAAATTAATGTCATCCCCTTATTTACCAAAATGTCACTCATTGTATGGAATTAGATGGAATGGTCATTAGTGTCACAAAGTTCGCCAAAAAAGACCATTTTGGAACAACTTCCCAATCAAGTGGCTATTTTAATAGTGTGTTATCAATTCGATGGCCATCAGGGTAATTATCCCTAAAATATATTATGTTTCTATCCTGATCGAAATATATATGCTGAGTATTTTAATTATTTCAGAAGATTCGAAGAAAGGTCAAGAGAAGACCTAAATTTATTTTATAAACTTCGGATGTACTTGTTATCATAAAGAATGATTACTGATTAGCATTTTTTTCTCCACGAGATTAATTTATTACACGAATCTTCCCTTCGTGATAATAGATTTTGAGACCACACACATACGGTTCAATCTCGGCAAATACTGGTACACATACTATCATACTTCAAAGTTTTTTTTTTTTTTTTTTTTGAAAGGGAAAACTTCTTATAAAAACAAAAGAGTTACACCAGACTGGGACAATCGCCCAGAACCATTGGAATCACACTAGGAGGACAATCCTCCATCCAGATACCATCGACAACTAAAGACAAACCAAAGGGAAAACTTCTTATAAAAACAAAAGAGTTACACCAAACTGGGACAATCGCCCAGAACCACTGGAATCACACTAGGAGGACAATCCTCCATCCAGATACCATCTACAACTAAAGACAAACCAAGCTTGGCCAAACAATGTGCAATCATATTAGCTTTTCTAGAAACAAAATTAATAGAACAACCAGGGTGTGCCTTCATAAAAAGAGCAATGTCCTCTAAAATCAAACCCACATCAGAGCAAGGAAAAGCATTAGATTTTAGAAAGTTGACAGCCACCTAGGCATCAGATTCAAGCACATAAGGAAACAAACCAGTGTCGAGGGCGAAACGGAGGCCTCAGAGGATCGCAATCACTTCGGCCACCTGAGGAGAATAAACAACTGTAATAGGTTGAGCACTCGAAGCTAACACAAGACCATCCTTATCTCGGAAAATGATTCCAATCCCCACCTTCAAACATGCAATGTTAATCGCAACGTCAACATTCCCTTTAAAGAGGCCCTCATCCGGTGGTCTCCACGAGTTAGGCACTCAAACCACAGAGGACGAAGAATTGTCACACCTCAGGTTAGAACCACGATAATCATCAATGAAACCAACCACCCAAGGCAAGAACTCAGAATCGCCAATAGTATGGGAGCCATGAACAAGGTTATTACGTCGGGACCATGTCCTCCAAAGGTAGACACATAGGAGTTCCATTTCATCAATCCGTAAGTTATCCATACAAAACAGTAAGAAATCAATAAGCTGGGTGTCATCCCTACCAGGGACACCAAACATAAAGGACAGCTCAGAATGGAGAATGTTTAGCGAAGAACAGCACCATACATCGTGCATAATGGTTTCTGGCCGAGAGTTACAAATAAGACATGTAGGATCAATTTTCATACCACGTTGAACCAAATTAAACTGGGCTGGAATCCAGTTTTGGGAAGCTCTCCAAACAAAAATTTTGATCTTTGGCGGAAGCTTGAGACGCCATAAAAAATTCCACCAAAAACCCAAACCATTCAAACCCGACGAGCTTGAAGCATCCTTCATAGTACACCCAAAATTAGCCGCTTTTAACCGAATAGGATTCGAGCTTATCAAAATGCCACAAGAGAGAGTCTCTATGATAGCTAGAAGAACAAGGGACACTCAAGATCATTTTTGCATCATCTGGAAGAAAGGAGTCCGCAATCAGTCTCTCATTCCAATTACCATAAGGTAGTTTCAAATCAGCAACCTTAGTCGCATTAGCAAGGATAGAGGGGGAAATGATTTTAAAGATAGAGGGCCGAGCTATCCAGCGATCCTGATAGACGGTGGCAGTCTCCCCATTCTTAATACGCTATCGAGATCCAGCCTCTAAAAGATCATGATCCCATAAGAAGCTTTTCCAAAGGAAAGAGCTCGAAGCAGAAGGGCCAGCAGTTAACACCGATGAGTCCAAAAAATAGCAGTGTTTTAGAACCTTGGCAGCTAAAGTGTTAGGATGCTGAATCAACCACCAACATTGCTTGGCCAAGAGAGCTTTGTTAAACATGGAAAGATCACGAAATCCTAGCCCACACATGCCTTTACCGGCGCAGAGTCTCTTCCAACTACACCAATGGATCTTGCGCTTCTTATCGTTAGAACCCCACCAAAACCTGGCACTGAGCCTATAAAGGTCATTAATTAAACACTGAGGGAGTCGAAAAAGAGACATAGAGTACATGGGGATAGATTGGACCACTGCTTTCAAAAGAACTTCTTTGCCATCAATCGAGAAAAGCTTTCTTTGCCAATCCTTAACTCTGTCCCAGACGCAATCCTAAATACTAGTAAACAAAGCTCTTTTATTCTTACCAGCAAAACTAGGTAGGCCTAAGTACCGCTCATGGCAACGAACTAATTGGACATCCATAATTTGTGCCAAACACGTCGCCCTAAAGAGACTGACACGTTTACTAACACATAAGGCTGATTTTTGAAAGTTGACAACCTGACCAGAGGCTTTAGCATAAGCATCAAGAATCTGTTTAATCACCCAAAAATCCTTCTCCAACGCCTGGGTAAACAACATACTGTCGTCAGCAAAGAACAGATGAGAGATTTTTGGGCCCCATCAGCTACACCTAAAGCCAGCCAAATAACCACGCCTTTCCGTATTAAAAAAGAGCCTAGACAGACCTTCCGCATAAATAAATAAAAAGATATGGTGACAAAGGGTCACCCTGACGAAGACCCTTGGAAGGCTTTAGGGAGCCGCAAATGGAACCATTCATTAAGAACGAAAGGTAATGCATCTCATAATACGCTCAATCCAAGCCCCTGAGAACCCGAGCTTGCTCATCATATACCCTCCAAAAAGTTCCATTCCACTTTGCCGTAAGCTTTGGACATGTCAAGTTTCAGAGCCATCACCCTTTTTTTCCCATTTTTCCGTCTACGAAGAGCATACATACATTCGAACCCCACAATCGCATTATTGGATATGAGACGATCGTCATACTTAAAAGTTAAAAAACAAAATGATAGCATTTATTTTATTTTTGTGTAATTTGATAAATGTGTTTTCCATTCTAGCACTAACAGTTGGCGGTGGGTTACTATTCTGGCTTTTCACGGTTATCCTTCTATAGTAATGATAAAAGGCAAGATCAGTCTTTGCTTTACAGACAATTATTTATAAGTTTTATTTAAGTTTTTATGAAATTTATGATTATTTAGGATTATAAATGATAAAAAGAAACAATAAATAAATATATAGATTACCGTCCAACCAGGGGCGTAACCAGGATTGAATGATAGAGTGGGCTAGAATAAAATTCTCTAAACCTCGACACTCGATAAAATTTTACTAATTGAGAAAAAAAAATACATATTTCTAAATAGATAGATCAACTAAAAGAGACCATCATTCTTAATTTGTAATCAAATGATGAAATATCGTTTTTCATTGAATTATGATATATATATATATATATATAGTTAAGTCATAAAAGACACCAAAAGATGATAGAAAATTATATAGTTAAATTTTTATTCCCTAATTATGCACTTGATTTTTATATCTTAACTTTAAAATTAATATGATAGTTATAAATAATATTCATAACTGTTGTCTAACGAACAGTACTTTGTTTGTTGTTTGAATTTTTTTAATTTTATTTTTAACTGTTACAATTTTTGAAGTTCTTGGGGAGGTGGAAATCAGACTCATTGAGCTTTATCATTGTCCTTTTACATTATAATATTCATACCAATTATAGGGTTGCAATACTTATATATGAAACTACACAGTTTGTTGTTCACTTGATCTCCACTTAGCTTCCCACCTGTTTTAAGACAACTAGCTAGAATTAAAACATCCTAAATGTAAAACCTAATTAATAACTATAGATAACACATAAATTAAAAGCTCATAATCATATTATGTCCTAGAATTTGATGATTTATATTTTTTTCAGTTGTATCAAAATGATGAAAGAGTGGTGCATTGGCACACCCCCTAATGATCTATTTATGCCCCTTTTTTAAATTTTGATTATCTTACGGGGTAATATTCTTGACTAGGAAATGGAAAATCGGAAAGCATCCATGTTCCTGTTCTTCATTATTTGTACATCTTCCTGTCACAATAATATTACAAATTATATATCATCAAGCCAAAAATAAATGTGGTACTTTTCAGAAAGTGAATAAAATTATGATTACATACTTCGATCGGGTTAGAAATTAAGGGAAAAAATAAATCATAATACTACTTTTCTTTTTTTAGACGAAAAGGAATTCATTAAACGAAAGGATTACAAATGAGCTGAGCGGTCACTCAGCACAACCGGAACCACACAATGCGGAACCTCTTCCATCCAGAACAACTCATACTCACTCAAGAGGCCAAGTTTAGCAAGGCCATGGGCCACCAAATTGGCCTTCCTAGAAGAGAAAATAACATTACAACCTGAATGGAAATCCAAAAAAATGAACAATATCACCGACGATAGTCCCTATATTTGACAAGGGGACACTGCCAGAATCAATAATCTTAATCACCACTTGGGCATCCGTCTCTATCATACAAGGAAGAAGACCAGAGTCACGCGCAAAAACCAAGCCTCTATTAACAGCCAAAGCTTCCGCAAGAACAGAGGAGAGAAGAGCCATGACGGGCTGAGAACTAGAAGCTAGGACATCTCCCAAGTTATCCCTAATAATAACACCAATGCATGCCCACCTTACCATTAACCAAATCCACAGCTGCGTCCGTATTAACTTTGAATCTACCTTCATCCGGTGGACGCTAGGAGATATCAGCCACCCTGCTCGCAACAGCAATATGCTCAATCACCAACAGAAGTTGCCTTCCTGTAATCTGATAGAAACGAATCAACCCACGGGACAACATCCTTGTCACTTTGTCAGGAAGGGTGGCCGAATTATGAACCTTACAATTCCTATGAAACCAAATTCTCCAAATGACCACACATAGCAACTCAAATTAATCCGCGGAAGTGAGACAGTTCTTGCATGAAATCATGAAGTCCATAAAACATTTTAAATGAGATGGTAAGTGAGTTGATGAACAAATCACTTGCAAGTTGCTAACATCAATGATATATGTATATATTGTCATTCTTGATACGGACAATTAGTGTTTTATATTTCATTTTCCATATTGCTTGCTTATATATTATTGAATAGCCTTAACATCTAAAGATTAGTATATTGGGGTCTTCCGTTTTTAGGGATTTAGTCTCACTATCAAACTTTTCTAGCCTGGCGTGTAGATTATATAAAAATGAGAGCATACATATATGATTTATATTAACCCGGTCGAGAATCTCCATATAATTAAATATTAATTAGAGAGAAACTGGAATTGTGAGAATTAAAGAGAAACCTTGGAAATTATGTGAGAAGGTATCCCATATATGATATATTAGGTCCCCTGCCATCTTCATTTGCAGCACCTTCATACTGAAAATCATAAATTTAATTTTCAAGGAACATTTCTTTTAAATATTAATTAGGTACACTCGGAGAGACATATATACCTGGTAAGAAGCAGAGGCTGAACCAAAAATGAAGTGTTCCGGGAAACTGCTACGATTGAAGGTAGACACTAGACAGGACTTGAGGATCATCAGCAGCACTTGCAATGACATACTGGGTTAACCAGAGATGTGTAAAAACAATGACAAGTTTGTGACTAACCTAATCATGTATTCATGTTCTAGGGGATAACCATGAACCATCCTTCTAATTTACAGTTTTCAATCCTTGATTCCACTGAAAGTGCTTGGGTCTTCATATCTCTTGTACGACTTAGACGTCCAACCTACCTTCTCTAACCTCACATAATCCATGTGAAATAATGTTAATGTAGAGTTTTCTCTTCGGTACGTATCCATGTGAAGATTGTGAAAAATATACAAATCAAAATAATCTGCAGAATTTTGTATGCTCTGTTCTGATAGAAATTGAAACACATGCTTTTTATTTTTTACCCGAACCCAGGCGTAGTGTAGCGAGCCCAAAACTAAAATACAATCCCTTTGAAAGCCCACCAAGAGCCCAATAACAGCTATAATCTTGTATATTTTTAGCCAACTATTTCTTATAATTTGCTGGTTCATTTCTTTGATTTTTCATTTATTTATTTAAAATGAACTTTGATTTCTAATTCTCAATTAGTTTTATTTTTTTGGTGTTTATTTATTATTTTTTTGAAGTATTTTTTTTTAGTGTTTATTGATTTCATATAAAGATAAAAGTAAATAAATTAATGATCACCTGAAAAATATCTTTAAAAGTTTAGTAGAGCTCAAATTAGTAATTACTTACTATTGTTCAAAAATATATTGTTATATAGGATTTGGCCAAATGAAAACTATTTTAGCCAACGGAGCGGCTGGCGTACATCGCGCCATTCTCTCCGGGATAAACATAAACATAAACAGGTTTCTAAACAAGCCAGGAATTGGATTTCCCAGCCCGCGGACGCTCCTCCAGTCCTACTTCCTTATCAGGAATGCTGATCAGGAATACGGACTTCACGGGTGCTTAAATTTTTCGATGTAGGTGTAGGAGATTTACCACTAACTCAACTTCATATTATATAATTACTAGAATTGCACCTCATATATCACTAAGTCCATTCTTGGAACCCAGCATGCAAAGCATGGATATTATTGTTATTATTTTGAAGATGAAGGCACAAAACACTACAAACATAAAAGATATCCAGATTCCCTCATCATTATTATCGAACTTTCACTCACTCACTCACGCAAACTCAACATTAATGGTAGGTCATCAGCTCATGATCAGTGACTAGCTAGCTAAGTTGCTAATCAGTGTAGGAGGAACCTCTGGAACCAGTAAGCTGAGTATTTGAGATATCTTTTCAAGTTATTCTTGTAATCAACATAAATCATTCCAAATCGAACTGTGTATCCAGCATCCCATTCGAAGTCATCGAAAAACGACCATCCATAGTATCCCTTCACATTTACACCCTCCCTGCAAATTAAAATCTCATTAATTTTTAAAACTTATAATTTGATTCAATTTCTACCATCCCATGGGGGATGTAGCTCAGATGGTAGAGCGCTCGCTTAGCATGCGAGAGGTACGGGGATCGATACCCCGCATCTCCAATGTTTTTAATTTTTTTTTTTGACATTTCAGTTTAGATACTGATAAATGAATGAATGAATGAATTAATTAATTAGCACTCACTTGATGGCATCCAAAAGATTAGATAGATGCAAGTGATAATATTTGATCCTCAAACCATCCTTACGGGCCTCTTCAATTGACAATGATTCATTATTTGCATCAGCAAGACCTGCAAATTAAATTAAAAAACACCATTATTATTATTTTAATTATTTCATAGTGTGAAGATCAACAATTACAATTATATATAATAAGGAAACTAAACTAATTATGATCTTATATTAAGTAACATACCATTCTCAGTAATATAAATAGGAGGGTTGTTGTACTTGTCCTTTATATATAGCATAAGCTCTTTGATTCCCTTTGGATAGATGAAAAGCCATGACAAAGGTGTCTGTAAAATAATCATGACCAATTATTAAGACTAATCTCAAAATTATATATGTATGTTCATGCATGAGGGTTGAAAAGAGAGAAAGTTGACAAGATATGAGATTGGCGATGAGTAATATTTATAAAAAAAAAGAGAGAAAAAATGTACCGGTGTACCGATTGGAATTCCATTTAACGCAGCTGCAGCAACAAATTATGTCATCGTGTTAGCACGTATAAAATAAGATGTTATTATATATATACGTACGTAGTCGGATATCAAAATGTTCAAATATAAATATATAGAATGATCAATTAATTGCTTACTGGAGGGAGTAACTTGGGGATCTGTGGAGTAACTCATGTTGACTTTAACGGCGTGTAGAGTGTGTGCTGCATAATTTGTGGTGTAGTAATTTACGCCGAGAAAATCGATGGACCCTTTTAGCATATTTGACTGAGCTGCAGTGAACTTTGGTAATCGATTGCCTACTAAAGTTCTCATAGTCTTTGGATAATCCCCATGAATAATTGGATCAGCGAACCTGCAAAAATTGATTCAGATAAAAGCTAGTATATATCAGTATAATATTCAAATTCAAAGAATATGAAATCAATCAAGGTTTTCTCACCATCCAAACAGAAAATCAAGCATTCTGTAGACTGCCTTTTGGTCAGCAACTGAGTTGGCCGATTTTGGAATAAACCAGTTGGTTACTATTGTGATCCCAATTTGTCCCTTTTGATAAGCCTGAACATATATGTTTAACTTTTTAATAATATTGTTTGAAATTAGCTAATAATAATATATACTAATTAATTAACCTGGTATTTGGTTTTGTAAATTTTGACAGCAACTGCATGGGACAGAAGCAAATTATGAGCCACAATGTAAGGCTCAGTGGAAGAGTCACCGGCGGTGCAATTTCCCATATAGCTAGAACATCGACCGGGGGCGAAGGTGCCTCCATTGTAGCCATTGTTACTATATGAATAGGGTTCATTCATTGTCGCCCAGTGCTTCACTCTGTCACCGAAAGTTTTGAAGCAAAAATCTGAATAGTCTTGGAAATCTTTCCTGTTGTTGATCACCAAAAATATATATATATATATATATATTATTCATTCAATTTCTTTGAACCTTCACCACACAATATATACTTAATTTTTTCTGTGTATTTTAGGACTACTTACACAATCTTAGAGCTCAAAAATCCACCATACTCATCTTCTAGTGCTTGTGGAAGATCCCAGTGAAATAGAGTCACAAATGGTGTCATTCCTGAGCATATATAATAATTAATATAATTAAGTTATAATTCATATGAGATAAAGGTCATTGAAGGGAGATTAATTTAATTTTGGAAAAAATAAATAAATAATTAATTACCATTGGCAAGAAGCTCATTGATGACATTATTGTAGAATTTGACTCCTAGTGGGTTCACTCCCCCACTAAGTTTTCCCTCTAAAACAAGGAGAAACCGAAAGAAAAACTTAATTATCAACACCATATATATAAATTTATATTATTTGTGATTTAGTGCGAATTAATGGTAGTGATAGATTGAGTGAGATCTTCATATCTTACTGGGTAATAATCTAGACCATGACATAGAGAATCTGAAGGAGTTCAATCCAAGTCTTTTCATTATTTGAATGTCATCCTGAAACATTTCGTATGCAATTAATTAATTAAAAGAATATATAGATATATTTGCAAAATTAATTCAAGAATGATCTTCCTCTTGGTGATTATTATATATCATCATCACTTCACACCAATTCATTTGATATACCTTGTAGCGATGATAAAAGTCATCGGCTACTTCTCCGCTCTTACGATCCCAGATTTTTTCTGTCAACAATAAGATCTCACTTGTCAATATCCTTTAATTTTAAAGGGAAAAAAAAAAATTTAAAGATAAATAAATAATAGTTGGAAGAAAACAAGTTCAATATCCACCTATCTAGACCGGATATTTTTTTTAAAGCTTTTTTGCCATTGGTAAGTTAATCAACAATATTCCTCACATATTAGTCAAGCATAATTGAGACATTAACCGTTCCATTCATCCCTCTTCTTGCTTATATATCTAATTTAATTAAGGATGATTCCAATTAAAATGTTGAGTATCGATGGATGTAACTAGGGTTTGGAGAGATTCAATAGAGACCTGGGTGGTTCTTAGTGAAAGTGTCCCATATACTTGGACCTCTGCCATCTATGGATGCAGCTCCTTCGGACTGAAATACGTACACCATCAAAATATATATGACATCTGAAGCAATTAATTTAGTAGATATATATATATAACTAAAATGCATAACATTAATTAATTGTATATACCTGGTAGGCAGCAGAACCAGCTCCAAAAGTAAAACCGGCCGGAAACAAGCTCCGGTTGAATGGCATTGAATAATGCATCGGTTTTACAGCATCAGAGCGAGTTAAAATGGCTAAGAATATGCAAAAGAGAAAAAGAAAACATTCTTGAATTGCCATGGCCGGCTAGCTGCTTATGTTGCTACACAATGTTGTTGCCTCTAGAGCCCCTATATATAACCTCGGATCGATGTACTATATGATATATATGATAGCAGCAATAGCCGTAGAGATTCACTTGGAGTAATGATACTCTATTCAAAATTCCAACCCAAATGTAAGGTGTCATCACCACACAAAATTTTGGACTTGGACCACACACAACATGGGCCCACGTCATGATTTCTAAGATTTTGTATGGTGATGACACCTCATATTTGGGTTGAAATTTTGGGTAGAGTAACATTACTCATTCACTTGACATCAAATAGTCGTATTTCCATGTTTATCTAGGTTTAATTACTTTTCCTATTGTGTATAAATATCAGAACATATCAATGAATACATGTGATGAATTATTTCCACAAATATTAGACTCTATTAAATTATTAGTTCATGAAATTTCAAATTAAATTATTAATTATATGTTCTAACTGATCTTCATGCCAATCACATCGTATAATTAAACTGAAAGAAATCCCTCACCAACCTACTTACATTTCTCTTATATAAATTCAATTAATCATAAATTGAAACTTGTCAGGAATCCAGATTATATAAACAAACAAGCATGGAGTGACAGAAATAATTAAATTATGGCAGGAGGCAGATTAGAAAAAAATGAGCTGTATTCAATGATTTCTTTGTTTTCTTATCTGTGAAAAATCTTATCTTTCTAGCTTGTGATCAAGAAGGGTCCCAATAAAAGTAAATTCAATAATTAAAAATAAAAAAAGGAAATACCGATCTTATATATTATCTGCAAGCAGCTTTGATTTATGCTGCTTGTCTATATATACAGTACACATGCATATATTGCCAGTTGAAATTAATAATATTTAGTTTGATCCTTTCAAAAAAAAGAAAAATTATATTTTTGGTTTCTGACACGTGATTTTGATGGATCGATTCCAATAAGGCAATAACTCATTAATTCAAATGACCATATTTGTCTGGTTTTGCAGTAAGGATTGATTATATATATAGCTAGCATGAAAGAGACAGCTTACATAATAGGAGCTAGGCACAAAAAACTGGAATAATTCAATGCTTCAAGAACCTTCATTGAAGTCCTGACTGAGCTGGACTACCCATGTGGCCATGTGTGAAAAATCTCTATAGGCCTCTGTTTTTCAGAAGTTATAATATTTGCAGTTAAAAAAAAAAAAAAAAAAAAATCTTTTTTTCTTTTAGAGTAGTATTCCGGGCTCTACTTATAGAGTCTAATTAATCTCACCAGTTTCTGACAATAGTTGTATTTCTTTTAAAAAATAATAATAAATAAATTCTATCATAATTCCATTATTTCTTTTTTCTTTAATTGAAACAATTTTCTCATTATTTTGCATTTTCCTTTCAACGTGACTCCGTGAGAACTCTCTAGTGTCTAGAGTATAGATTTGGATCCTCTCCTTAATTACCTCATCTTTTTCATGACCTTATCTAATCTTATGAAATATAAACATTGTAATGAATGTGTAATTAAGATGAGGTAAGGAGAGGATCCAAATCCCTATAGAGTATAGACTCTAGTATAGTGACAACACCAAGCTTGTAAATGTTAATATATATGCGTGTAGTTAATGACATATATTATGATAGTTACGAAGAATTAATTAGTTGCTAGCTATATCATTTAAGATAGAACTTAGCATTACGATATATATTTTCTGAAAATATAGGTTATAAAAGCCATTTTTCTTTGCTGATCAAATCCAGAAATCCTAGTTACATTTTAAGCTAATGAAATCGATGAATCAAGCTTCTATTATTAAAATCCCAGAGAAGCTGCCCCCCCCCACCCCCAAGAGAAACCTGAAAAGCAGAAGAAGCTGCCCCCCAGAGAAATTCCAGAGGAAAACTGCTTCGGTTTAACGAATCTACTAGTTCACCTTCATGACCTTTGGCAACAGCTAGTGATAATTAAAATTGTAAGTAACACAAGGGATTTTTCAAAATCCATGATTAACAGATTGTTTTTTTTTTTTTTTTTTTTTTTTTTTTTTAATATATATATCCAAAGACCCTTAGAATTTTTCATGTATTGCCAACCTTTTAGCCAAGATATGAATTTTTGAATTAGATACAAGGCGCTGTGATCATGTTGGATCGAAGTATCAAATTGTTAGAGAACTCACATTTGAAGCTCAAGAAAATGGGATGAATCCCACATTGAAAACACGTATATAAGATAAGGGTATATATACTGGATGCATGGATGTTACAACCCATTAGACTGGTTTTTTGGGATCTAAGACTATACATTTCGTGAAAATGTAAGAAGATCTACAAATGAATATGGTATCTATCGTCAATGATGTAACTATGCATGGGCTAGGGTGGGCTCCACCCAAGCCAATTTTGAATTTTGAATTTTTTTTTTCAATAAATCTTGGTGTATTGAATTTTATCAAAATACCCATGCATTAACATTTTTTTTCCAAACCGAATAATACTTGTAACAAACTTGTCAAATTAATTGAATACGTCCCGCCTCAATCTTGAAAACATCCTTTTTTATTTACTTATTTTATCAAAATTGGATCAATTTCTTTGTCAAGATAAAAAATTAGCCTTCAAATTACGTATGTTATGGTATATTATATGAATTTGATTTATTTATTTTTCATTATTTTTTTGAAATTCTAGCCTATCCTGACTTTCAATCCTGGTTATGTCTATATTGACATATTGTGGATACTAGCTAGCTTAGTTTATAATGTCTCATGCTATTACACCCGCTCACACTAACTTTTTTTTTTTAAATGTCGATTTCATATAATTAATATTGCCATGAATACAGTTGTACATAGGGCGCGGGTGAGATGGAAAGGAGAGGCTGTTTCTCCTTACACTGTAACATACTAAATATATATAAGCCATCCTATAGCTAGTATCACTCGTGAAGCAATCTTGATTTGCTTTTTTTTTTTTTTTTTTTTGTTGTCAATATATGTGACCAGATTTGCACCAAAATTGCCTTATTTGGCTTGTTATTTCCATATTAGTTATTGTTATTTGTCTTTAATTGCCTCAAAATTGCACCAAAAATGCTTTCATGTACAGTTGAAGAAGAGAGTACTCATGAAGGTAGCTCTAGCCTCTAGGTTTCTTATTATTATTATTCATGGAGCAAATCCTTGAACCACAAAGCTGATTTTTTTGGATACCTTTTGAAACCATCCTCATAATCCACATAAACAGTTCCAAAACGAACCGTATAGCCATTGCTCCATTCGAAGTTGTCGAGAAATGACCATGCAAAGTAACCCCTCACATTGACCCCTTCCCTGTACATATATATGTAATTATGTACACCACAATATATCAAAACTGGTTAATTTAAATCTTTTTAAAATTTTCAATCCTATCAAATAAATGTGTATATGAAGCATGTATTTATGTATATACTCACATAATACCACTTTGAACGTATGAAAGATGACTCTTATAATATTCTATCCTCATGTTGTCCTCGAGCGATAATTTACCGTCATTAATCTCATCAACACCTGTATAAAATAATTAGATTGTTATAATAAAACAAATATAATGAAGATATATGTATAATTTTAATCAGATAATTAATTTGTTGTACCATTCTCAGTTATATAGATGACTGGATTGTTCAACTTGTTCTTTGTGTAGAGCAAAAGGTGTCGAATTCCTTCTGGATAAACATATAGCCAATCAGAGGCAGCCTGCATATATTCATATATATAGGTAAGAATTTTCTGCTGATTTGAAAATTTGAATTTGTTATACTTGAACAAATATAATATGTAATTAGAAATACTTTTATCTTCCTACCTTTGGACCAATAGCAACGCCGTTTCGCTTGGCTGATTAAGGAAAATAAATATCGAATTGTATATGCAAGTGTGAGATCACAAAGAAATTAAATTACTAATTAAATTAAATTGCAGGTGAAATGTAGCTCGATCATGAGAAGAAGTTTTCATCTTACTTGTAAGGTTAACACAAGAATCTGTCAAGTAGCTCGGATTTTGATTATTTTTGCAAGGAGTATTAATATTGGTTGCATAATTGGATGTGTAATAGTTTAATCCCAAGAAATCAAAAGATCCTTGAACCATCGAAGATTGCTCTTTATTGAATCTTGGCAATCTTTCTCCGACATTGTTAACCATGTCAGCTGGATATGAACCCGACTTCAATGGTTCCAAAAACCTATATATATATATAAATTGAAATCAGATTCACGTACTTTCAATGAAATTTAATACTAAAATTAACCGTATAGTTAGTTTATAATTAAAAATAAATTAAACTATTGAAATAACAATGTATATGCTTACCAATCATAAGAGAAAGATAGGGACCGAGAGGCCGCTTGATGGTCTGTTTCGCTCTCAATATTCAAGGGTACTATCCAAGCACAATTTAGTGCAATCCCAATTTGACCCTTTTGTGACATCTAAACAAACCAAGTACTCTAATTACTAATTAGTTGAATCATTCAATTTATATATGCTGAAGAACGAAGATTATTAGATCAACATCACATATTTAAGTATTCTTAATACTGATCGAGTTTTTAAAGATGTTAAGATACGACAACATAATTAATAATCCATATAAGAATTTTAAACCTGCAATGACCTGATATTTGTCCCGATAAAGTTTGACCGCGGCTGCATGAGCAAGAAGCAGGTGGTGGCTAACAATATAGGGCTCCGTCCCAGAGTTTCCCCCACTGCAATTAGAACATCTGCCTGGTGCAAATGCTCCATTTGCATATCCCAAACTTGCAAAGGTCAGTGGCTCATTTACAGTAATCCACTGCTTCACTCTGTCACCAAAATTTCTGTAGCAAAGCTCCACATAATCTTGAAAATCATTCCTGTGATTCACAACTTGGGATAGCTAAATTAGATTTTGTTTGTTATCACTTACGTACCACCAAATTCAAAATTTGAAGTTGTTACTGCATAATATATAGGTCTCAATATCGCAGTATGTATTTAAAATATGATATTTGTTACGTTAATATATAGTTTAATCTGGTTACAGATACTAACACAATCTGAGGATGGAGAAAACCACCATACTCATCTTCAAGGGCTTGTGGAAGATCCCAGTGGAATAGAGTCACAAATGGCTGCAATCCTGAAATCAATGTACAATTGTTTGTAATTAATTGATTAAATTTTAGAGAAAAATAATAATAGATTGAATTTTATTAGATACCATTTGATAGGAGTTGGTTGATGAGATTGTTGTAATATGTGATGCCTTGTGGGTTCACTCCTCCACTTAGATTTCCATCTAAAACACAGTATTTAAAAACATTAATCATCATCTATTTTAAAATCAGGATAATTAATTAATTAAAATCTATTTAATTTGATCATCTTACAAGGTAGAATTCTAGACCAAGAGATGGAAAATCTATAGGCATCAAATCCGATATCTTTCATCAAAGCCACGTCTTCCTGTCAATTTTTTCAATTAATTATATGCACTAATTAATTGAAATGAAAGTTAAAATATATCATGAATACTAATTAAAGGATATATTATACAGAATACAAAATAAATTAAGTTTTTTTGTCGAAGATTTTTCATATCATCAAGAATATATACCTTATAACGATGGTACGAGTCAACAGCAACCACTCCACTACTACCATTCTTGATCTTATCTGCAGTTAATTAATAATTTACAGTAATTAGATCGAGATATAATTAGATTTTGTTTCTTTTACTTCATCCGGGAATGAAGAGCACCCACTTGTCTTTCTCAAGTGAATGCATGCATCAGCATATTTTAATGGGAAGTTTAAATTTAAACACACAATGAAAATGATAACTGCCCATCTTTAATTTAAGTAGTGGAATATAACTGTACTGATAAGGCACACCATTTTTGTTACCATATATGCTTCGTACATATACGTATATCGACCACTTAAATTATGTTATGTAATATGAAAATCGTTTTTAATTTATATCACAAGATATGATATTATTAAATAGAATACATATATCTCAATTAGAGAAAAGATCGAGACCTGGATGTTTTTGAGTTAAGGTGTCCCAAATACTTGGTCCTCTACCATCATCATTTGCCGCACCTTCATACTGTAAAATACGATAACAAGCACAGGTCTTTATATGATTAGCTTTAATTTACGAGAATCATCCCCGAAATGATATTAGAGATCACTGGATTGTATTTAATTAGTTGCACGATAACTACTAGCTATCCTAATAAAATTACCGTGAAGATCGATGATTCAATATGTATATATACTTGGAACAAATCCATTTAAGTGTACATAAAGAAATTAAGTGGAGATGATGAAATAATTAACCTGGTATGCAGATGATGCTGTCCCAAATACGAAACCTGCCGGAAAACTGCTTCGGTTGAGCGAAGCCGGTCCGTGATTCTGTGTAGAACATTCACCAGAAGCCATTGAATGAATAAGGACAATGAGAAGTAGGAGAAAAGAACGTTGAATATTACTCATCATCATCATCTTTGCTTTGCAGTTTGATTTCAGAGTTTTCTCTCCTAATTAACTTGTCTTTATATTATATATATAGTGGACTAACAGAGTCATGAAATGGGTCAACTTTACTTTTTAAATTATTCATGAGGCCCTATTATCAAAAAAAAAAAAATTATGAGGCCCACTATGTCAATTTTGGAGGATAATCCAATTTATATAAATTTCTCTTCTTCTTTTTTTTTTTCAATAGAATTTATATAAATTTCTAGATTATATATATATATATATATATATTGTTGAAATATCACAATATTCGGGATTTTGGGGTAGGAGGTAGACTCGAACCCACAGTCTCTTATGGTGTAGGTGTGAGGGACAAACCACAAGGTCAACCTCATCTTGTCTGGATTTATATATTCATACAATGAAATATTTATTTTCTTTTTGATATTTTAGTATATATATATATATAATTATCTTTAAAACTCATTACAGTATTAGAATATTAGGAAGAAATACAGCAGTTTATAATAATCAATTATTCTTAATTTCCAAAACTGTATAATCTATTCATACATACAATTTAGTTGCCATATCTAGTTTGCAGCTTTGGAAAGAAGATAAATTTTCAGAGTTAATTAGGTAAGAAAAGATAAGAATATATATTTATTTGGAGTAGTATTATTTGACCTTTAATGGTATCTTTTGTCTTTTCATGGAAATTAACCACAATTAGGTAGAGAGAGTTTATAGTATACATTCATAATATGTAAATGAATCATATTATACTTGTAATATAATAGAGGTTGGTTGGAAGTCCTTTTAATTAGTCTCTCTAAAATGAAGATAATTAATTAGTTCAGTTCAACAAATCAAGGAAATTATGGCAGTTGACAAGTAATTAGCATGGAGAGAAGTTGGAAGGAAACTGCCTTTTGAACTATATATGCTTTTGAGTTCTTCAAGTAATCCCTCCCATGATTAAAATATTAAAATTAATCTCAAAAGACTAATCCGAAGCCCTATAATGTTTTTAGTTTGGACTAAACTAGACTAGATCGATGCGAACACGAATTTAAATTTCAGATTTTGTTTGTCTTTTCTTGTTTTCAGTAAATTTATAAAAAGAGTAATTAAATTTTATTCATCATATAAATCTTAACGGTGAGGGAAGTACATATAAGATTCATGATTTTTACGAAGGTTTGTGATTTTTTTGACAAATTAAGTTATCCGTTTTTTATCACATCATTAATATGCCAACGAACCAAGTATATATGGCAAATAGACTTTGTCTTCAATTGTTGTAAATTTTATTTATCCTATATATCTTAAAAGGTTAAGGGGTGTATTCAATTAAGATTCTTGATGCCATTTAAAGACATTTTTTAAATGACAGATTTTCATGGATTTTTACGGACTTTTAAAGCTTCAAAATTTTATTTAAAGCTCTAAGCTCTAATTTGATGATAAATTTAAGTTGTTTAAGTTGTTTAAGTTGTTATATCATTAATATATGCCAACAAATACAGTATATATATTTCAAACAAGGTAACATTGCCTCTACTTGGGTTGGCATGCATGGAGACCTCTGCTGTATCACTAGTCACCTTAGGGGGGTGTATTCAACTATAATTCTTGAGAACATTTAAAGACATTATAAATCCCGGTGTATTCAATTCGGACATTTAAAGATTTTAAAATAGTCTATATTAATCCGGTGGTATTCAATTCAGATTTCTATGGACTTTTAAAGAATCCTTCAAAATCCGGGTATATTGAATTGAGACTTTAAAAATGTCTACAAGAATCAATGTGTATTCAATTAAGACTATATTTTAAAGGATTTTCTTAGGTCATGGATTTTGGTGGACTTGATGGTGAGAGGTATAAATATCAAAGTCCATAACAAGTCCAGCTTTCTCCCAAAGATTTTGGTGGACTTTGCTCTTTCTCTCTTTCTCTCTTAAAACAGAAACATTTTGCTTCTTCTCACTTCTTCCCTACTCAAATCAAAAACCATTTCTTTTTCTTCCTTCAATTGTTATCCAACAGTTAACGGACTTCGTTTGTTTCTTCCTTCGTTAATGTCATACTCATACTAGTGTTTGTTTTTTGCTTCTTTGAATTGAACATTGAATAACAACAGTGTCTTCGAATGAGAGAAGAAGAAGAACAAATAATCAATAATAATAATAATAAAAAGCAAAGTTCTATCAAAAAAAAAAAAAAAGAAAAAAAAAAAGCAAAGCTTCAGTTCATGACAAATTCAATGGTTGCCAGAAGATGTACTTTTAACATGTACACCGTAACAACACGCGTCGCCAACTCTGTTTTGATTGAGGTTGGGTCTTCTTTCGACATACTTGAATTCTAATTGCAATTATTTATTTATTTTTTGTCCAAAAGATGATAAAATTGTTAGAGGAAATGTGAATTTTATTCCAATTCCAATTACAATGTTTATTCATACGTGAAGTTTTACGTATTCATATGTTATTTTTTGGGTTTATCATGAAAGTTGAGGGTGCGTTTGGTACGGACATGGGATGGGACGGGACGGGACGGGACAGGTTATTCTATATTGTGTTTGGAAGGCCTGGGACAGAACTGTTGACTGTACTATTATGCGTTTGGAATGGCTGAGACAGGACAGGACAAGAGGTTCAAATGACCAGAGTGCCCCTCCTGTCCTTTCCAATGTTTATAACAATTTTATTAAGTTTGAAAAAAAAAATATTTGAAAAATATCAAATATTATTGAATTAAAATTAATTAAAAATTATACAAAATTAATATTTTCTTTCATTTTCTCACCTCCCAAACACTAGTTTCAGATTTCAAAATCATATTTCATCATCCAACTTCATCTTCATCCTCCATACATCACCGATCTTCATCAATAATCACCCAAACATATCCGTACAAAAAGAAGAACAAATAATTAAAAAAAGGGTTAATTGCAATAAAGTACCCTCACGTTTTGCCATACAACAGCCAAATCGTTTTTTTTTCTAAAATTGCAATGAGGTACCCTTGACTTTTTCTAAAATAACAATGAGGTACCCTTGACCATTGACCGACCATTGACCGACCTTGGCTTTAACACCGTCCGGTACCGGCAGTCTATCAACGGCGTCGGTTAACTCAGCCGATGGTCGGATCTGGAAGATCGAACGGTGCTGAGTTCGTCGGCGTGATCGGTTTCGTCAGATTCACGACGGATAAGCGCAAATCTGGCGACGAAGCTTCGGCGGCGGCGATGTGTGGCGGGGCGATGATTTTCGAACGGTGGTTTGACCACCCAAACGATTTCGTTTTGTGACGGTTCTTTTGAGAGATCGAACGGTTGGCATCCCCAGCACCTTCTGGTGTAGACGGTGTCGACCCACTCTCTCCGGCGGTCGGCGAACGGCTGAGAGTAACGGTGAGATAACGGTCAAACGGTCAAGGGTACCTCATTACAATTTTAGAAAAAAAAAAGAGTTGGCTGTTGTATGGCAAAACTTGAGGGTACTTTATTGCAATTAACCCTTAAAAAAAATAATTGTGAATCATTTTGAAGATCATCCAACCCATACCATTTTGAAAAAATTCCCAGAAAAATGATCAGTTTATCAATCATCACTTCATCATCTTCACGGCTAAAAGATGATGATCAGTTCATCATCTTCACGGTTAAACCTCATCAACCCCAAATACAACATAATCCCTCATCACCCAAGAAAATCATACCCATGTCTGTCAAAAAAAAAAAAAAATCAAACCGAAATCCCCTATTGGAAACCCTAAATCGAAAACCTAAAAGAAAATTCAAACTGAAATCCCCAATTCAAACCAAAACCCATTACCATTATCAAACCATCGAAGCCTAATCGAAAACCCCCAATTGAAAACCCTAAATCGAAATCAACCACCGCTGAATCTACTTCTACAGTGCGCCCGCGTCGTTCGTCGGTGTCCGCTCCTCGCCGTTTGTCAGCGTTCGTCGTCAGTGTTCGTTGAGAGAAAGAAGGAAGAGAGAGAGAGAGATTAGGATCGACGACGAAGATGGATCGACGCCGCTGCCGGCTTTGAAGAAAGAAGACAAAAGCTGCTGCTAGCGACGAGTTCAAGCGACCTGCGAGGATGGATCGACGACGATGGATCTGCGGCTGGTGGGTGTGAGAGAGAGAGAGGAACGGCTGATGATGAAGAGTGAAGAAGAAACCTGATTTCAAGATTAGGTTTTTTTTTTTATAGTTGATATTTTTGTAATATTTTGAAGTTTTAAGGGTAAAATTGTCTTTTCCAGACTTGTCCCATGCATGGGACAGGTCTGGCCGAGGGTCTGAGGTGGGACAATTTTTGGTGAATTTTGTCCCACCTTGTCCCGTCCCGTCCCATCCCAAGCTAATGGCGCGCCAAACGCGGGACAAGAGAAAATTGTCCCGTCCTGTCCCGTCCCGTCCCGCATACCAAACACACCCTGAGATCTTTGTGAAAATGGAGCTTCTCTTCGACTGACCGATTGGGCCATGTACTTGTATAATTCATCCATCTATGATATAAGTCTGAGATAACAAATCCATGAAAGTCTGAGATAGATGTCTAAACAAATTCATAAAAATCTGAAATAGATGTCTAAACAAATCAATGCAAATCCATGTGGATTTAGAAAAGTCTATAGAAATCCATGAAAATCCGTCACTTAAAAAATGTCTTTAAATGTCATTAAAAATCCTAATAATTGAATACACCCTCCTAATATATACAAATATTTCCATAAACAAGAATCATAGATTATATTTAGTTTGTAGAGCAGATCGAGAAGAATTTTGAATCAAAATTTCACTGAAAATAATGCCGAAGAAGAAGATCAGTTCATATGTGGAGTTCCTTCTAAAGCTCATCAACTCCATTTTCTTGCTGTTAGCCCTAGCCACATTGTTCTATGGCATATATTTTCTGTTCAAGTGAAACCCCATCCTCACAAACCATAGGATCAGGCCCCGCCGCCTGCTCTAATATTGCTTGCTTTTTGCTGCATCAAAATGGTTGTTTGAGGAATTTCCCACACCTTGGTAAGTATTATATATATTTTAAGGGTTCTGAATTAATCTGATGATCTTTGATTATTTTTGTGATTTATGTGGTTTTCTTCTTGCAAATCTGTGCAGGTTTGTTTACTTTATAATGGCAATTGGTGCAACCCTGGTTTCTTTTAAATTTCTTAACATTATTATTAGTATTCTATACTTTTGGTTGCATTTATCCTAGCAAAAATAGGAAATGCTGCTTTGGTGTTGTTTGGTCATGACTCGTTGAAGGTAATAATTTTTCCAATGCTTTTATATTATAAATTATTGCTTCAAGATGATGAAAGAGAATCGCCATAACCAACAAGTTTTTAGTGATTCTGAGTTATTTATTTGGTATCCAAATCACTCGTAGCTTTCTATTTGGCCAAACCATTTTCAGGATTTGCCGAGAGATAAAACTGGTGCTTTGCATTCTATCTACAAGTTTTTGAACGAGAACTCGAAAATCATCAGATGGGTTGCTCTTGCTATACTCACTTTAGAGGTACTAAATCAATTTTTATTGTTTTTCCAATTTCAAAGAAATGGGTACCTTCTAAACTTTATCTTATTGATTACTGTAAATTATTTGATATTGAGATGTAGTCCTGACTGGTTGTGGAATAAGTGAATACGACTGACTGTCACTCGCAGGTCATTGCGTTGTTCCTAGCTCTGTATCTACGATTTGTGTACCAAAGATTTAATCACTGGGATTATCTCAGAGAGAGTATAATCCGTCATGATTCTCTACGACGAACAACTGCTAGGGGGAGCTATACTAAAACCCCTGCACCACCCTCCACCGGTGGAGGAGTGCAGACATGACCAAGGAATACCCCGAGTTAGCATGCATTCATCTAAATTCTTGAATGTGGAATGCTACATTATTTAAAGGCAAAGGGCACAGTTGATTATTCAAAGGTTAAGATTTATGATGGCATTCTTGAAATGGTTGTTATAGCTTAGTCTCTCTATACATGCATTGTTTTTAATGATGAACATACAAGAGTTTGAATTGGCTTTATTGCAACTGCGACAATCATAGCTCCAATGCACATGAACAATTTGCATTCAAAATAGTAAGCAAAAACTCTTGGAAGATGTTCCTTTCATACTCCATTGTTTTCATGTGATCATCAACTACAGTATTCACTATTCAGCAATCTCTCATCCGTATATATATATATATTTGTGAACCACAACACCAACCAGTAACTGATATCTTAGACTCAACAATGCAGTATTCACACAAGTGGACACAACACAAAACAAGCAGGAAGAGGAATTAGGGGTCCCCATTGCCTGCATTATTACCACCATCACACATAGCATCAACAAAATACAGATAAAAAATGAATATTTTCTTCCCAACAACTGAGACATGAGGAAAGTATACATTTGTAGTTTTCTCTTTAGTCCAGAGAAGCATGTGCAAATGTTCAATTGCATTAGAGGATCTACAAAACACAACCACTTGACAGAACAAAACAAGATGACCGAGCCATAAGTTTTTGGCTTTCCCTTATATTTTCCAGCCACGAGCACATAAAAAGAAATCTTACTTCTCACCAAGTACCTCCCAGATTGGTCCGGCTAGAAACCAGCCCATCCAGCAGGTTGAATTGACGACTGCTTCTCAGTGACCTTTGACTGCCCAACACCCGGAGAACTCCTTCCTTCAGCAACATTTTTCGATCTCTGGCTACTGCCAGCAGGGACAGCCGTAAAACCCTCCGTTCCAAAACCCCATGTATCAAAACTTGAAGCTGATTGAGCAGCCTGTTTGTTAGAGTGACCGTTTCTGGTTCTAACAGATTGGACAGTGCTCTGTTGCTGTGGCTTGGGTTCTGCTGGGAAAGCCTGCCACGAGTTTGGCTCTGGACTTGGTGTCGTCCAGTCAGATTTACCTTGCTGGAGCTCCCAAACAGCTCCTTCAATCTTCTCCCTCTGCTGTAATAAGCATAAATGTTATTAAAAAACATGATATTAAGCGAGCTCCAAATTAAAGATAGGAAATTAGATTATAAGACTCAAATAAATATATATTTTATTAAGAACAATACCGGAGGTGTTGCAGCTGGTTGATTTCCAGGTGAGATTTGATTTCTTGACACCTCTTTATTTGGTGATGGAGATCTAGCAGCAATAGCTTGCTTGAGCTCCTGTATCTCCTGCCTCTGAGATCGGCAAATAGCAGATAGCTTTTCAAATTTGGAAGTTATTTCAGCTTTCTCCAAGTTAGCTAGTTTCAACTGCTCCTTCAGCCTCTCTATTTCATCCTCTGATGCTTCTTCCTTTCCTGATTTGGTATTACTAGTTCTGGAGCTTAGCTTATTGGTATCAAATTCGGCAACAAAAGTGTTAAAAGCCTCATTTGGAAAAGTAGCTGTGCTATCAGGTTGCAATGCCTTAGGCCTCTCAATACCAGTATCTGTGTCTTTCTGGAAATAGCTTATTTTGATATCTTTAGAAAAGCCATCCTCAGGCTTGTGTGGTTTACTATGAACATTTTTTCGTATAGCATGAGCCTGTATATTTTCCTCTTTCACAGGAGGGCTAGTGTTCTTGGGTAAAGGGTGATTATCGGGTCTAGATCTATCATGTCTCGATGTGCCATAGCTACTTGGTTCTTCATCAAATTTAGGTTTATTCTTGTCTTCCGGAATAAGTGTTTCCTTCGCATGTTGAGTAGACCAGAAAGCACCAAGCTGCCCCGCACCTCCCCCAACACCAGAAGTAACTGACTGTTGTGATGAAGGCGGAGGCGGAGGACTTCTTTGAGGCATTGGAGGTGACCTATTCACAGGCTTCGATACACCTGCTAAATTGTGATAAACAGTCAATATAACTCTTAATTTAATTGATAGATTTAGACATGTCAACAATTATACCAATTCACCATTCAACAGTATCTAGCATGCCGAGCACTTGTTAAAGTTCAAACTTAGATGCACTTGTAGAAAATTGTCCTCACCTTCGTGTGCGCCAGCGGGTTGCATTTCAGGTGGCCTATCAGGCAATGACTTCTGTAAAGCAACTGGTAACTGCTCATTAACACGAAACCACACCTGTCACCATGGGAAGAAAATCCCAAGCATCAGTGAACAAAATGTTAGAATCTCTGCACATATCAATGCCATGGAGACAACAATCTAAAACTAACCTAAGTTCATGGAGATGAATGGCCAATCAAGCAAAGCGCTTGCCTGCGTGATATCTGGTCTGTCATCTGGTGAAGCTTGAAGCATGTCTCTGATCAGATCTGTGACAAAAGAGCTGTATTTAGGCATGTCTGGAATGCGATAGTTCCCGTTTAAGATTTGTAATTTTGATTCCCCATCAAATGCATTTTTGAAGTAGCATATGCGAAAGAGGAGACATCCAAGAGCCTGCAAAGAAAAAGACAGGTCAACTTGAGTTCCCAATTATTGTTTCAATATTTTATAAATTCTAAGTAACTGCTTTAAATTTTCACACAAAAATGAGGTCCAATCGACTTACCCATATATCCACCTTCTCATTTATAAGCTCACGTCGAAACATATCCCACATCTAAGTAAATAAAATCAGCAAGAAAGGAATCAAATAGTTTTACCATCAAAGATCAGAAATTCAAGTCAGCACAGTTGTTAATTAAACCTCAGGGGATCTATAGGCAGGTGTTGTGTGCTTCCTGATATTATCTTCTTCAATACCCATTTCTTCAAGCTTCTCAAATCGCTTATGATTGGTAGAGGTGCTACCAAAATCACACAATTTCCATAATCCATCGAACCCCAAGAGAAGATTCTCAGCCTTCAAGTCTCTGAAAAAAAAATGCATGAAAAAGAACTAATAAAAACTCTTTAAAAGACACGAGATTAAGCAAAAGGAATAGTCTCTTCCATCTATAAGACAAAAGGTAAATTACTTTCTCTTCGGTTTTACAGGAGCAACATGTAGAGTTGAAACAACATGTATGCATCTTAATAACAAAGGAATAACAACAGTGATGAAAATGAGATGTCACTTAATTAGCAAAGGCAAATAATGTGACTGACAAAACAGAGGTCGATCAGGAATCATGCTCATGCTATACCCATCATAGTTTACAACCAGATTTTTAACAGAACTTTCATATAGAAAATATATTAAATGTATTAAAGGTGTAGCAAATAATAAATTAACATGTTCTGTACAAAACTCCACAAATCGTTTAAACTTTAGAAACTACGGCCAGGTTTATAGTACCATTACCTGTGAGCAATGGGTGGAGACTGGCAATGCATTGCAAAGACAGCATTGCACACATCCCTGAAGATTGAAAGAACCTGTTTCTCCTCAAAATATCCAGCCCCTCTATTCTCCAACACATTAACCACGGACTTGTCGCAAAATTCCATCACAAGGAGAGCCTCCTTTGTCCTCCCCATATCTATGATGGTATGGGCATGGAGTGTGACTACATTGGGATGTCCTTTAAGAGATTTCATCACAGATATCTCCTTCATCACCAGTTCCAAGGACTCTTCATCATTGCATATCATGTGCTTCAAAGCATACTGCTTCGATGCATGTTTAGCATCAAGAGCTAAGTAGACACACGAGAACCCTCCCTCAGCAATGACATTCCGGATATGAATTTTGAGATTGCCAACATCAACAGCTCGACCTTCGAGCCCGGTTGGCTCTTTATGCATAAATGGTTTGAACCTCCACATAATTTGATACAACTGGGACAGACAACGCTGCATATATATAAACAGAAACCAGTTAAAACAGCACCATTGACAGCATGTCAAACCAGAAGAAACAACAAACAGACTGAATGATATCAAATCCATTTTACCCTTCTCATACCAGATAACGTTCGACTCTAGAATAGCTAAAATATAAAAACCTACACATTACAAACATAACTAGCATTCCAAATACAACTTCATATCAAAATTGCATCTAAAATATCGCTAAATGATCCAAATAACTCAAAAAATCATCATTTCCCTATATTAAAGTCCAACCCGAGCATCTAACAACCCATTAATGCCAAAATTGCTATGCTCGCATCAGTTATAAGAGAAAAATACATTAAAAACAAGCAATATGATTGCTCCTACTCAAATCTTTAGCACCATTTACGCAATCTAGTATCTGAACCCTACCAGTAAACATGGGCCTGCCATCAAAATAGAAACTTGATATTCTAACACTGACTTACAATTGAGTATTAGATCTAACAATGAAAGCCTTAAAAAACGAAAATTTTGATACAAGTCATAGAAAATGGATCTGAAACAATCACAGATCAAATCAACTAAAGCTGAAACCAAATAGAACACACAAACAAACAAACTGAAATCCTCACGATCTGCAAAACTACAATATAATTTCTTCAAAAAATAAATAAATAAATAATAACAACAGAAAATATACCTGGAAAAAAAGCAGATAGAAACAGAGAGAAAACAAAAAGGGCGGATAGGAGAGGGGTTGGCTTAAGATCTGAGTGTTTGCTTTAGTTTGGTTTTTGTGTTGTGTTGTTGTTTTCGATCTAAAAAATAAAACAAAAAGTTACTGTGTAAATAAAGCAAATAACAATTATAATAAATTTGCGTGGAACGTGACTTGCCCGCTATATGAGATTTGTTTCGCTCACTAGATCTGTGGATTACGTGTACAATTCTTATTGGCGCCAACCCAACCCATCGTTGTTTTTTTTCTTTTTCTTTTTTTCTTTTGCTTTGGTAATTAAATGGGGTTAATTCTAGATTATTTAATAATTAATTGAAACCAATCGATTGCTTAAAGTATAATTTATGTCAATTATAAGGTGAGAGTGAATAGCAACAAAGGCAAACAAACACATTCTAGATTAACTTCATTCTAGATTCCGAGTAGTTAAATGCAAACACCAATTACATTGAATCTTATTCAATTGGTTGTGCACGTAACATTTACTTCAATAATAGAAGTTTGAGTCTCATCTTTTTTTTATTAAATAATAAATTATTAGGGAAATTTCTTTATGACCGTGGAAGTTACATTCCAAACCATATTTATTTTAGAGATTCATTTCGTTAAGTCTGGATAAACCATGATTCGATTGGTGTCGAATTAAAATAAAAAAGGGAAACACCAATTAAGTTGTATGATTGTCTCTTAATGAGCAATGTATATCTTGAAAGAGACATCGATTTTTTTTTCTTTTCTTTCTAATATTGCAACTAGTTTGTGTATTTTTATAGACTTCTAAAAAGAAGGTGATGGTTCGGCCTCTTAACCTCCTCCCATATATTTTAAAATTTAAATGTTTAATATCTCAATAGGTTAGATATGCTAGGACCCATCAAATGTTCCACGCTGAATGTGTGACCATATCAAGAAGAAAATTCATTATTAGGGATGGAAAAAATCCCTGACCTGTCCCAAATCAGTGGGGTTTTGATTCATTCGGGATGGGTTTAAACTTTGGAGCACTTAAAACGGGGTTCGGATCGGGTTTGGGTCAAATTTGTTGACTTGATTTTTATCGGGTCGGGTATGGGTCAACCCCTCATGCCTCGTTTAACATGGTATTTATATAATTATTTTTTAAAATATAAAAATATAATGGAAAAAACAAATCTCCAATCTCTTTGTTTCTTTATCTAATTATATTTTATGTTTGAATTTAAGTTTATTAAACTTAGATATTGTATTCTATTAAATTTAAGTTTATGTATGAATTTTAAGTGTATGTTAAAGTGTATATTTAAATTTCGGATCAGTGATTTCTAAAGCCACTAATTTGGTAAGACAGTCCCTAAATGACCATTAATTTTTCAAAATGGCTCAAATTAGCCATTTTATAGAAAGAAAGTATCAATTGTTGCCACTTTGACCATTAATTGTTTGAAATCCGTTTGCTTATGTCATAATCCGTCAGAAGTTCGTTTGCTTATGTCATAACTTGCTTATATGATTTTTAATTAAATACTTCTTTTATTTTCTTTTTGTTTCTTCAACAAAGCCATATGATCCCTTGTTTCATCTTTTATTCTTATATTTCTCTTTCTCTTTCATGCATCTTAAAGTCTCTTCCTTTTTTGTTCTCTTTAACACCATTTTTTTTTTTCTCTTTTCTATTTCACAGTTGCAATTGTTTTATGGCTAGCACCTATATGTGTTGGTTATTATAATAAACCTACTGTAATTCGACAGCTTTTTGGTGAATTATAAGAAAATAGTTTGTTGTGATTCATTATTTATAAGAGTGTTTTGTGAGTCTCGTCAAATAAGTGTAAACGATATCTCCATTCAAATGTTTTATAGAGTATCATGATCTTGTATGTGCATCATAAGCAAGCTTGTATGCACACTTTGGAACATCATCAACCATAAATATGAAATTTTATTTGATTGCTTAAAAAAATGATTAAATAATAAATTAATCAGGAAATAAGTTTGATGTCACCCTAAATTAATCAGGAAATAATAATAAGTTTGATGTCACCCATAAACAGAAAATATTGCTCATAAAAATAATAAATTAATCAAATCATTAATTTTTATATATAATTAAATAATAAAAATACATAAAATATTGCCCATAAAATTCTTTATAGATGCCATGTCACAGATAACGGCAGCTTTCTGTTAGATTTTGACAGAATGGCTGCCAATGAACAATGTTTTGTTAAAATTGTGATTTTGGAACAACTGAAATAGTGAATGGCCTTTTTGGGACTCCACCCACCAATTAATGGTGTCAAGTGCTCAAGGCCGTCTCCAGACATTTTGGGCCCGAGCGATTTTATGACATTAACAAAAATTGGGGCTCTATGTAAAATTATTATCATTAACACATTAACACATATATAATTAACACATTAACACATTAACACACATATAATTAATACATTCACATACTGACACACATATAATTAACAGATTATATATTGTCTAATGACTCTAATTGTAACTTGTATTTTTAATTATATTATTATATAACACATTAACACCCGTCATATTGTATTATATATAATTATATTATATTGCCTAATTTTTTTTATTTTTTTATTTTTGAAAAGCCAAGCATATTGAAGCACAAGCTTGAACAAAGGAAAAAACACAAGCAGTGAACGCAAGGCTGAGCAGGGGCATCAATAAGCCAGCTACATAAACAGAGCAAGCTGGAAACACAACCCAGAAAAAACTAAAAATACCAATTGTCTAATGGTCTCATAATATTTGGCCTTTAAAGTTTTTTATTTATTAATTGTATTAGTTTATTGGGCCTAAAAGGAAACTAAATAAATGAAAGCATAAAATGTTTGGAATTGGGCCCCAAAGAAGAAGAATAAGAAGAAGAAAATTTGATCATGAGGCCCCAAAGAAGAAGGAAAAAATTGGATCAGTTGGGGGCCCCAGCAAAATGCTGGGTTTGCTGGCCCAATGGGGCAGCCCTGCTAGTGCTATTTTCTCTTAAATTTTCAATAAAAAAGAAAAAAAAATTTATATATATTAATTTAATGTTTAAATTTAAGTAAATGTCCTAAAATTCAATTATATGATAAAATAATTTGTACATTTAGTGGTTTGAGAATTTTTTTTTTAATAGAAAAAAAAACCGAAACGGGTCATTTCAGGTCGGGTTTGGGACATAAAACGAAAACCCGATTGAGCATGGGTCGGGTTTAGGGCAACTTTACAAATTGAGCTTCGGGTATAGGGCACCTCTGATTTGATCCGATTCAACCTATTGCCATCCCTACTTATTACATGTGTTTGTAAAATACACATAATAAGACTCAAACACTCTATTACTAACGTGGAAGTAGGGATGGAAAATGTACTCGGCCTTACCCGGGCAGGTATTCCCGGGTAAAACCTGGACATTCCTTACCCGGAACCGAGTAAGGGTTGTCCTGGTACCCGGACCGATAGTGTTCCGGCCCGAGTTCAGGTATTACCCGGATACCTGGGCGGTACTCGGTTTTGTTTTGTTTTGTTTTTTTTTTTTTATTATTTAAAAAAAAAAACCTAATTTGGTTCTCAACTTTCCAACAAACTAAACCCAGATCTTCAAACAAAAGAGATTATTCTCTTTCTGCCAAATCTCCACAGCCGTTGAGACCTTCTTTTATCTTTCGTCGCCAACCCTCTTCCTAGGTTTTCTCTCTCTCTCTCTCTCTCTCTCTCTCTCTCTCTGTTATTTTTCCATTCTTCCCAGTTCAAAGTTTCTCTGTTCTCTGTTATTTTTCCCTTCTTCTTGCTCAATTCTTTTATGGGTTGTTGTCAAATTTTTGGAATTTTCAGCTTATTACTATCCTTTTTGAACCGCATATTTGATTTGTTTCTTTTTGGAGTTTCAAGTGTGTTTTCAAGCTTCTCATACTTTAAATTCTTTGGTGGGTTTGAGTGAAATTCTGCTTGAATTGATTTTCAAGGAAAAAAACCGGTGGGTTTGCTGAGAATTGTATTTGTATCTCATTTGTGTTTATAATTATTTTTATTATGAGAATCTGTTATTGGGTTTAGAGTTCTTGGATGAGTAATCACGTTCTTTACGTAAACTGCGATTTCTTTGAGTAAAGCAGTTTTAATGATACTGTTAGCAAAACCTTTGTGATTTTTATACTGTCTGTTGATGGTTTCCATTTTTACTCATCAGATAAAAAATCTTAGATCCCTTCACAAACTTTATTGTGTTAAGAGTTATTTGTAGAAAAATGATTGGAAAACATGTATGAATAGCAATATAAAACTTTAATTTCTATATTGCTTGTGCACTTTGCCAAATTGATCAAGCAACAGCAATAAATTCTACTGTTTTACATTGAAAAAAAATTGATCCAGACAAAACAAAGCTCAAAAAATATTTAATTAAAAAAAAAGAAAAGAAAAGAAAAACCAAAATTGGGTAAAATCTGGATATGGATACCCGAATACCCGGCTGAATCTTTCCGAACCGGATACCTGGATTATAACATCTCGGTTTACCCAGACACTCTAAACCCGAATACCCGGATGGGTCTGGATATACCCGGCCCGGACCCGGGGTTTTTCCATCCCTACGTGCACGGCATGGTGCTGCTGCACCTCCGAAAAGTGATGTTCATCTTGGTTTTAAATATTACAATTGAATAATATAATCATTTTATTCATCAAAAATATCAAACACAATAAAATAATAAATTTAATACAATAAAGTTCAATATAGTATATTCAAATTAGGGATGGGAAAGGTCCAGAGGGTCTGGATTTTTATTCCTTGGCAAAAAAAAAAACCCTATTGTTAGTTGATTTTTTCAATGGATTACTGATCAGAGTTTGAGAAGATATTTAATTATTATTATTATTATTATTTGTATCAGTTCATCATTGTATTGTTATACATATTTGTTTATTTTATACATCGGAATAAAAGAGATTTATCTGTTTATATATGTATGATGTATCTCTCTAATTTCGATTTATATTCTTAATTAATTTATTAAAATAAAGTTATACACAAATTTGTTAGGAGCAATCTGGTGTCAATTAATTAAATTATTATAACAAGAACAATTTACTTGTATAGTTAATTATTTACTCAAAAATTATTATGAAATGATTATGTGTTGGGTTTGGTTTTTGATTGAATTGTTGGGTTTTGGTTGTGGGAGTGTGGGACACATTGAAGGCATTCACTTGTGCTCAAAATTGGATATGGGTTCCTCATGGAGCTATGAAAATTTAGGTTATTTAATTTAGATATAATATTCTTTCAAAAAAAAAAAAAAAAGATATAATATTGTTCAACATGCTCTATTAGTTTATCAAAATATCTATAACTTTACATTTTCAGTTTGAATATTTATCTTGAATATGTAAATATCGTCCCATTTGAATTTTTTTTAAATGATTTTTAACACATTTGATTTCGGGAGCCATGAGGGAACCCTAGGAAAAAAAAAAAAAAAAAAGAGTGAATAGTGGTCGTTGCTACAGTAATCCGTCACTTCTACAGTGCCACTGCTATAGTTCCGTCAATGTAACGGTGTTTCCATTGCTGCTACAATGTCTGCTACAGTGTTCCCGTCACTGCTACAGTGCCATGCAGTGTTTCTATCGCCGCTACAGTGTTTCCGTTGCTGCTACAGTGTTCTACCGCTGCTACAGTGTTTCCGCTACAATCTCGTTCCCTGCTACAGTATTCTACAGTATCTACTACAGTGATTTCTCTACAGTACTTCCGCTACAGTTTATCGAGCTCTATGGATCCTATGTGCATGGAGGCCGCTTTGTCTCTTTCATCTCCGGTGGCGGTGTCTTCCACCTTGAATAGTCAGGTTGGTCTGAGTACGGTAAGTGGAGTGAATTCCTCTTCTCGGGTTGTTCCTTTCGCATCTGGTGGGATGTGTTCTTTGGTTGGTAGGCCGATTCCTCCTCAGCCTAAGGGGGGTGTTTCGGTGATTGTTCCTGATTCGGTTACAGGTCTCATTCAGAGTTCAGCACCTATGGTTCAAAGTGGTAAGTCTTTTGCGGGTCTCTTCAAATCTTGTCATGTTGAGACTTTACCGGTGCCATCAGTTCCCTCTAAGAAGGAGGGGTATGCGGATCTTTTTATGGCTGCCCAAATTCAAGAGGATAATGTTTCCAGTCCTTCGATTCTTTCGAAAAAGGGTGGTTATGTGGCTGTTCAGGTGGACCCCTCTGCTTATAAGTCTAGATTGGAGGTTTGTAAGTTTTCTCTCATTGGTCGAGTTGTCCTTTCTAGTGGTGAGATGCCTTGGAAGTTGGCTGATCTTAAAGCCAAGATGCAGTCTATTTGGAAGTTGAACTCTGTTTGGAGGCTGATTTCTTTAGGTAAGGGGTATTTTCAGATTCTGTTGAATTCAGATGCTGACAAGAATATGGTTTGGAGTTTGGGTTCTCTTAATCTCAAACCAGGTGTTTTACAGCTTCAGCCTTGGATGACGAATTTTAATCCGGCATTACATAAGTCTTCAAATGCTCAGGTTTGGGTCCGTTTTTATAATCTGTCATGGGAATATTGGCATCCGAAGATTATTTCTGATTTAGCTAGAGGGATTGGAGCGCCTTTACGGCTGGACATGGCTACTGTGGAGGGTGATTTTGGACATTTTGCGCGTGTTCTGGTGGATATTGATGTGTCTACTGTGCCTCCGTCTTCTTTGCTTCTTGAGAGGGATGATTCTCATAGTTCTTTCATTTCGGTGGAATATGAGAATCTCCCAGCTTTCTGTTCTACTTGTTCCTCTATTGGTCATTTTCCCAATGTTTATCGTTGGAACAAGTCCGACAAGGGGATTCCTGTTAGTTATAGTAAGCTCGATTCGGCTAGAGATGGTCCGGCCACGGTTGTTGCAGTTGAGGGGTTTCAGGTTCCTCACAAACATGCTCCTAAATTGGTTTTTCCTCAGGCAGAAGTTCCAATTTCTAAATGTCTTTGCCGCTATTCAACAGGATTTAGGGTCTTTGGATTCAGTTGTGGTTTATTCTTCAGCAGGTTCAGATCCGATTTTGGGTATGGTTTCTTCTGCTAGTCTAGTTGATTCGTCATGTTTAACTTCTTTGGTGGCTCCTACTACTTCGATGGTGGCTGCTCAGGTCTGTCAGTCCCAGCAGGTGGGGCGGAGTAAGGATTCTCTTATCGGTGTCCCTGTTCATTCCTCCAGAGTGGGAGCAGTGCCTGTTTCTTCAGAGGGCCCTTCTTCGATTCTTGATGTTTCAGCTGGTGTTATTGTTTCAATCTCTTCAGCTGCTTCGATGGTCAGGCAGGGGTCGAAGGTTAGTAGTGATTCTGTTTCTCCGTTGGTTTCTTTTGCTCAACCCATTGTTTCTTCAGTGGTTTCAGTTGATGAGTTGGACGATAGGGTGGGTATAGTTTCTCCTTCGGTTGAAAGGGTTGTTTTGAGGAATGGATCTGGATCTTCATGTTCCCCTATCTTGGATGTAGACTCTGATGTTCAGGTACAGGGTCTTGAGCGTCCGTTGTCTGATTCCCAATCTGAACTTCGCCCCATTGATGATTCTTCCTGGGCTGACCAGGTTAAGGAAGAAGAGTTAAATGATACTACTACTATTACTCGAAGGTCCACTAGGATTGCACGCAGACTAGCTTCTTATAAGTCCGGGTCCCGGGCTTTTTCGAGGGTTTCTGATGATTAGTGTCCTATATTGGAATTGTCGTGGGATTGGGAATGGTTCTTTGAGGCAGGTTCTCAGTGATCTGAGTTGACTGCATGGGTCGAGAGTCTTTTCGTTTTTCTTGTTGTTTTTGTTTTCTTGTGTGGCCTGCGCGCCACTTTTCTAGTTGGGGCTTTTGCTCGTGGTGTTTTTGTGGTTGGTTTGGCCTTTGCTACTTTTTGTTCTTTTATTTTATTTTATTTTATTTTATTTATTTATATAGTTTTATTTGATTGAAAAAAAAAAAACATTTGATTTCTCACGGTATTTTGAATATGTTTTAAGAAACTTTAAAATTAATTTAAATTTATTCAATGTTTTTTTATTTTTTTATTTTTTTATTTTTTTTATTTTTTTATTTGATGTAAACATATTACCTTTTTATTTGTAATTAAATCCACTCACACAATTTTTGTTTTCTTTTAATAAAAAATATTTGTATCATATAAATAGAGAGAAAACCAAAACTAGCCACTTGAAACATTAAACTTTTGTTACTAACCACTGTTGAAATTTTAATTGTTAATAGCCACTTTTTATAAAAAAAATCAGTGTATGTCCATAAATTACCAGAGTACCCCTGAAAATAGTTTTATTTTAAATCTCCAAACAAACTTGAAATCATGGGTAAATTGAAATGTCCAAACTTGAAATCTCCAAACTTGAAATCATGCCTAAAATTGAAATGTTCAAACTTGAAATCTGGACTAAATTGAAATTTTCACTTTCTTCTTCTTCCTCTTCTTCTTCCTCAAACATTAGGTTTTTTTTTGTTTTTGTTTTTGTTTTTGTTTCCCTTTTCTTGCAGATCACCTCGCCGGCGAAGGGGGATCGATTTCGTCACCGGTGAAGCAACGGCGGACGGCGAGGAGCAGCGCACGATCGTGGCCCGTCGCCCACGCCTGGCCGTCGCACGAACTAGCGACGAACCAGCGCCCCCCATCGCCGGACGTGGCCACTGCCGCGAAGCCCAGAAGGTCGCCGACGCTTGGCGACCCTCAAAGCACGCCGGCGAGGGAGATCGGGGAGAGAGAGAGAGACTTCAGGGAGAGAGAGAAAAGAGAAAAGAGAGAGAGTGTGTTTGGGGACCATTTTTATATGAGGGCTTTCCAGTAATTTCTCAAAAAAGTGGCTATTAATAAATAAAGTTATGCATGTGGTTAAAAAAGAATTTCCTATAATTAGAGTGGCTGTTTTTGACAATTTTCACATATATAAATATCGATAGTCAATCCCTCTTAAACCCTAGAACCCTCCCAACAAAGCTCTCTGTCTCTCTCGAAAATGGAGGACCAAAATTCCAATACCAAAAAAGAAGAGGAAGCTATATTATGTGAAGAATGCAAAGAGAAGGCATCGAAATACAAGTGCCCAGGTTGCTCAATCAGGACATGTAGTCTTCCATGCGTGAAATCTCACAAGCAACGGACTGCTTGCTCCGGCAAGAGAAGCCTCACCCACTTCGTCCCTCTCTCTCGCTTCGACGAAAGCATCCTCCTTTCTGGTACTCCCTTTCAATTTTCTTAAATTTTAAGATTGAAAGTTTTTCTCTTTATTATGTTTTGAACTGTGATTTTATGGTTGCTGAAGTTGGCTGGGAAATTAAATTAAACATTATGTTGTAGATTATAATTTGCTGGAGGAGACGAAGAGGGCGGCTGAGTCTGCTGAGAGATTGAGAGGTAAAGTATGTGGGGCTGCTTCTGGGTTTCCTTATTTTAAGCTGCCTTACAATCTTCGCAGTCTCAAGAGCGCTGCCGGTTCTCGGAGGACTAAAGTTCTTTTCCTCCCCACTGGAATGACTAGGAGGGAAAAAAATCAAACTCGATATGATCAAAGGTACTTTCTTTCACTTCTTATTTTCAAAAATTATGTTGCTTTATCTCTTTATATCAAATTAGTCTTCAAGAGTAGTCTGATTGAAATGTTTATATGTTTTGTGGGGATGGAAATGACCGATAAGGTAGGCTTTTTGGTCTTCATTCAATAAAACATTGCATGTTTTGAATATTCCTAGAAAATTATACTCATATCTACCACGAGGCATCGGAGCCCCTGTCATGGAGATTAAACGTTATACATGTTATGCTTTGTGTTGTTCTTTGATGTATATATTAATTGTAATCGTGTTGAAGTTGCTTTCAAGTTTTGAGTCAATTTTAACTTTTAATCTGATCTGTTCTAGGAAGAAGTTGATCTTGTGGACAATTGAATGGCGGTTGCACTCAACAGATGTTGTTTTAGTTGACCATGGGTGAGCTTTACCTACCATGTTCTATCTTTGGGGAAACTATCCCGTCTTAGTAATTCTCTTTTCTCTTTAAGTATATATATATTGTTTTTTATGTTTAATTTTAATATATGCATAAAGAAGTAACGCATTTAAGTATTGGTGCAGAGTGCAAGAAGACACTACCCTCTACTCTGTAATCGAGAAGCATCTAAAACATGGTCCATGTAATCATCAACTTAGGCCGTTCTGTGAGGAGCAGCTGGATTGCCTCAAGTTTTTCATTCGCAAATATCCTAAGGTTTTTCTTTTGTCCCTTTGTCTTAATATATCCTAGTTGTTTGTTTGTTCAATCATATTGGGATCCATCAAGATTGAACATCTTGTCCCAATACTTTAAGGGGTTTCGCTTAGGTTGGTTGGTATATGACCAAGATTTTGGTTCAGTCAGCAGTAACCTACACATGCTCGGACTAAAGCTATGGCTTTGCAGCGCCATAAGCAAACACCAGTAGCACTAGCTCATTTATTTTGTGTAATTCTGGTTTTTTATTTTTTATGTATCTTCCTTAGACTGTCTACTGTGCTTTATTGTTTAATTATCACTGGTGCTGATGGTGCTTCGTCTCTGTATCTTGTCCAGTTGCAATTTTATTTTTGCCTTGCTCAGCTGCCATGATATATGGTTGTTTCTGGGATTTTCTTTACTTGGATTTTGGGTGGTAATGGTGCTTAATGGATTAGGATGTATTGGAATGTGACCCTACCAAATCTTCTAAAGTTCCGCCACTATTTTGATTTTTACCTTATTGAATCTTCTTACTGGAAGCTTCCTATTTAGGCAAGATCTAATTTTCATTTTTGCTGTTGTTGCAGGGGCCGAAGTCACCTTTCCGGGAGTTGGACTTAAAGTCCCCAATAAGACAACAATTATCCAATGTAGTCCTTCTGGAGTACCCCATTATATATGTTTTTCTCCCTTCACACAGCTATGATTTTGAGGTTGTTAAAGATTGTCAACCTGTCACTCGACGACCTATGCACTCAGATCCTGTAAGCAATGTTTATGAAAGTCATAAAGGTATTGCCTTTAGGGAGGAGGAAATAGAAGAGGATGTTAGCACTTCGGATACTAGGGTCCTTGATCTTATGAAGCCTGTTAAATCAAGCCAAGGGCCTCGGAACTCCAATAAAGATAGGATGTCTGAAAAGGTATCAAATAACTCTGACAGCCCTTCATTTACAAGAACGGTAGCAGGCAACGGTTCTCATTCCAGCCCAAAGGCTGATGAACCAGGAGTGTCTGAAGACATGTTTGATTTTGATCAAGGCTTGATAGATGCATATTCAAATCTCTTTGCTGAAATTAATCCTGATGACTTTCTTGATTTCGAAGGTATATTTGCCAAGGAAGCAGGTGTAGATGTTTCAAATATGAGTGGAGGTTACTTTGGGAAGGAGGAATTGGAGGAAGGGGAGATTGCTGAATAGTTGATGATCATACTTTCAATGACGAGCACATGGAAAAATGGAGTGTGAAAGGATCATCTTCCAAGAGTTTTTGCTTACTCTTTTGGCGCAAATTGTTCATGGGCAACGGGCTTTGATTGTCACAGCTAAATCTATAAAGCTAATATATGCATCTCATGGCTGGTAGAGAAGCAAATGCTTTCCGTCTCATACTCTCATCGGGCATAAGGAGACTGAAATGTATGCATATCTTCACTACTGTAAATGAGCAATTTATGTATAAGACCTGATTATAACCTAAAATTTTTGTTTTCATTGTATGAATAAGATATGGGAAAGCCAAAAATGTGCCGGCACAGCTTATCTTGTTGTTCTGTAAGAGTGGTTGTTGTCTTTTTTAGAGCCTCTAATGCAATTGAACCTTTGCACATGTTTCTCTGGACTAAAGAGAACTACAAATGTATACTTCATGTCTCAATTGTTGGGACCAGATAGAACTGATAGTAAAATTCATTTTCCTTTTAAGATTCTGCGAACACTCTGTACTCTTTCAAGTGTGTTTAAATATTTTATGAAGTTGTACCACCAAACTGCTATCTAATGTGTTGCTAAGAAATTTCAACGTGTTTCTGAGTTGCATGCTGATTTATTTTCAAGATCTTCTAGGAAACACGATTCTCCCTTCTACAGGTTACTCTGATTATTGAAAGAGTCCGCCAGTTGAAAAATCAAACTTAAATAATCGTACGGTATTACCAATAAGTCGAAGGAAATCCGGAGGTAAAGTACATAAGAATTTTCTCCCTAATAGGGTTGCCTAAAATGTTCTAGCACTTTTTCCATTTGAATAGGTCTTAAATTTGAGTACAAAGGTCAACCTGGAGATGTTCAATAAAGAAAATTTCATTACTTTCTTTATTAAAGAGAAAAAGTCAACACGGTACAAAAGAGAAAAAGTCTATGCTTGAAATTTCTATAAATTAAAATCTTCTGTACCATGTTGGTAATCCAATCCAATGGTGATGGGTATTTCTGCTCTTCTCCATCTCAGCCTCTTGCTGCTACTTGTTTTACTACTTCCAGCTGTTGCTCTAACTGCAAATATTAACTTGGAAACCCCCCCCATTCTTGCCTCTGAGGACTCTACTCCATGGAGATCACCTTCTGGAGAATTTGCCTTCGGATTTCGTAAGCTTGATGAAAATCCTGATCACTTCTTGCTTGCCATATGGTTTGAGAAAGTGCCAAACAAAACTATAGTTTGGTCTGCAAATGGTAATGATCCAGCACTGATAGGGTCCGAGGTCAAGCTGACTAACAACGGTGCGCTTGTACTTAGTGATCGTGAAGGCAAGGAGTCATGGAAGAGGCCTGAAGGCAATAGCAAGTCCAGCTCAGCTGCTATGCAAGATGATGGGAACTTTGTGCTTTTAGATGGAAATTCTAAATCCATCTGGGAGAGTTTCAAGGAGCCTACTGATACAATCTTGCCTGGGCAGATACTGGATATGCCTAGTCATCTCACTTCTCGCCGAACCCCAAATAACTACTCTGACGGGCGCTTCCAGCTTCATTTGCAGCCTGATGGGAACCTTGTGCTTTACACTATATCTGAATCTACTGAATCGTTATATGGTGCTTATTGGGCGAGCGGGACATTCGTGAATACTAATAAATCTCATCAGTTGGTCTTTGACAAGGATGGTTACTTTTACATTAAAGAAGCTGAAGGAACCAATAGGATCCTCAATCTGACAAATATGGACATGGGTCCAAGGCAAAATTTCAATTACCTTGCTAGGATTGATTATGATGGAGTCTTCAGGCAATACAGTTATCCTAGGGAAGAAAAATGCAATCTTTCTTGGAAAACTGTCAGAAAATATCCAGAAGATATCTGCTTTGCAATCACAGGTGATGTTGGCAGTGGAGCTTGTGGTTACAACAGCTATTGTCTACAAATAAATGGAGAGAAGAAATGCTTATGCCCGGAAAATTATTCTTATGTGAACTCACGGGACGAAGAAAGAGGTTGTAAACCGAATTTTCCGCTGCCCACCTGCCAGGAAAATGGATGGGATGCAAATCCAAAGCTGGTAGAATTTAAAAGACTTAATAACACTGATTGGCCATTTTCGGATTATGATCTTCAGACAGGAAATGCAGTGACCGAGCAGAAGTGTGAAAAGTTATGCCGTGAAGATTGTTTCTGTGCAGCTGCAATTTATAATGATAATCATTGTTGGAAGAAGAAATATCCTCTATCAAATGGAAGATCAAGTGCAAGTGTGAATCGAATAGCTCTCCTCAAGGTACCTAAAGATGGCGCTTTCAGGCTCTTTGAAGAAAAGAAAGATCAGTCAACTGTAATCCTTATTGTGTCACTACTACTTGGAAGCTCTGTGTTTCTCAATATCTTTCTGATATTAGCAATCTTTTTAGCCGTTTATTTCTCATATCATAAATGGCTTCTTCAGTCATTTTCAAGTGTCTCCGGAGGAAATATAAGAAGCTATACATACAAAGAGCTCGAAGAAGCAACAGGAGGCTTCAAGCAAGTATTGGGTAAAGGTGCTTTTGGAACCGTTTATAAAGGTGTTATAAGATCAGACGCTAGGAGATTCGTTGCAGTCAAAAAGCTAGACAAGATGGAACATGAAGGAGAGAAGGAATTCAAAACGGAGGTGAGTGTGATTGGCCAGACACACCACAAGAATCTAGTCCGTTTGCTTGGTTTTTGTGACGAGGGAGAGAACCGGCTTCTGGTGTATGAATACATGAGCAATGGCTCTCTTGCAAGCTTCCTGTTTGGAATATCCAGGCCAAACTGGAACCAAAGAGTACAGATTGTCCTTGGCATCGCGAGAGGCTTGATGTACTTGCACGAAGAGTGTAGCACTCAGATCATCCACTGTGACATCAAGCCTCAAAACATACTATTGGATGAGTACTTCACAGCTAGAATATCTGATTTCGGGTTAGCAAAACTTCTGTTGGCGGATCAAACCCGAGCAGCTCGCACTGGCATAAGAGGGACAATCGGGTACTTTGCTCCGGAATGGTTCAGGAAAGCCTCCATCACAGTGAAAGTCGATGTGTATAGCTTCGGTGTGATGTTGCTGGAGATCATTTGTTGCAAGTCAAGCGTTGCATTTTCTATGGGAAACCAAGAAGAGGAGGCACTCATGGATTGGGTTTATGAATGCTACAAAGGAAAACAACTAGAGAAATTGACTGAAAATGATGAAGAGGCAAGCAATGACATGAAAAGGGTAGAGAGGGTAGTGAAGGTAGCACTTTGGTGCATTCAAGAGGATGCTTCTCTGAGACCTTCAATGAAAAAGGTTACACAAATGCTTGAGGGAGTCATCGAAGTTTCCGTGCCTCCATATCCGTGGAACTATGGTTCCCCTTCAAGTTTTAGTGTTCAATGTCAATGAGATTTTTGTTATTGTTCACCTAATTGTATTATTATTAGTATTGTCTGATCAATAAAATCCAGTAGTAAAATTTATTTTCTTTGGAAAGAACTTTTGAGAATGATCTGAAAACATTGTGTTGCTTTTATCGAGTTTTACTACCAAACAGCTTTAAGATATTTGGTGTGTGTTGTTGAGAAATTTCAACATGAGTTTCAAGCTGATTAACTCTGTCTAGAAACAAGTCTCTTCTACACGTAACTCTGACTACAAAATTGACAGAGTGATACATATATTTCAAAGCAAATCCAAAGGCCAAGTGCATAAGAATATAAATCAATTGCAAAATTAAACGTGTTCAATTTTTCCTCTCTTCTTCGGTCAACAGACCCAATTTGATTACAAGTCACGTAATAAAATATTGAAAATTCTGTTAGAGAAAATTTTAAAATAAATAATATTTAAGGCACAACTATTCTATTCATTGTCAACCGAAATGTGTCTTTTTATCAACCAAAATGTGTGTCCTTTTATTTTATAATTCAAATTCTTTCAACAGTCATATTGTATTATTCAAATGTGTGGGGTTGCTGAGAAATTTCAACATGAGTTTTAAGCTGATTAAGAGCATCATTTCCGACGGTCTCCTTTGGATACCCCCTTAAATAAGGGTGGATGTTGTTGTAAGGGGCCATTAAATGAGTATGTTTCAACAATACTCCTTTACGTGCTAGTAGTGTCCATTCCTCGTAGGGTCCCGGTAGTTGTTGTACATTCAAAAAAAAGAAAAAAAAAAGTGATAAAATCATTTAAACAACACGTAAAATCAATTATTTATAAAAGTGAAAAATTTTCACTTTTCACTTAATTAAAAAATAACTAGATTGATATTAATTTTATAATTCCAAAACTATCCTTACAAATCTAATAAATTTCTGGTTGTGTCTTCTCCCACAACCCTAACCGTATTAATTTTTTGGGTGACTATTTGCCACCCATGAAATGTCTCCCCATACCCATTTTTTTCTTAAAAAAAATTATTACTTAAATAACATATAACAATTGTCATATATATATATATATATAATACTTTTATACCCAAGTAAAATAAATTAATCTACTACAATTACAAACGTGGAGAAAATTTAACTTCTGTTATCTTTTATTTTTAGTTTTCCTCTAGTAAAGGAGAAAAGCAATAGAAGAGGAAGACACTTTGTTAATAGAAGCAAAGACAACATCACAACGTCAACATATCTTTACGATTCCCAACACTTTCTTTTCCATTTATTATTAGTTTATTACCATAGTTTCTCAAGATTCAATATGAGAAACAAGATAATAATTAGGGGTGGGCACGGTTCATTGAACCGAACCGATCCGAGTCGAAATATGGTGTTCGGTTCGGTTCGGTTCACATGGTCAATTCGATTCAATTCGGTTCGAACCGAATGAACCACATTGAATATGGGTCGGTTTCGGTTTTGGACCTTCCAAAACCGAACCGAACCGACGAACCGACCTTTAAATAAAAAAATAAATAAAAAATAAATAACCATTTTTACTTTTCTAGTTTTCCTATCAGACCCTATCTAGAATGGTGGTAGCTATTGAGTAGGACAGGTATATATATATAATGGTGATTGATTTGGATTAAATTTGATTAATGAGGTCTATTTAGATGTGTTTTGAATGTAAGGGATTGTTAAAAAAAAAAAACCCAAAATCAATTGTCCAAAGGTCCAAATACAAAATAGATGTTAAAGGATACAAAAAATGAAAAATTATATTAAAAAAACCTCAAAACCCAACAGGCCTAAAACCGAATTGAACCGAACCGAGATAAAGGTGTTCGGTTCAATTCGGTTTCATGATCCAATACGGTTTAAACCGATTCAAATTTTCAAAAATCAAAAATATAACGGTTCAATATGGTTTTTACCAAAACCGAACCGAACCGAACCGAACCGTGCCCACCCCTAATAATAATATTAAGGGATAATTACCCCGGTGGCCATCGAATTGATGACACACTATCAAAATGGCTACCGGATTGGAAAGTTGTTCCAAAATGGCAATTTTTGGCGAACTTTGTGACACCAATGGCCATTCCATCCAATTCCATCAAATGAGTGACATTTTAGTAAATAATGGGATACCATTAATTTAGAGATTTTCTCCTTACAATCCAAGTTTTTTCTTTTCACAGTTTTTTTCTAAATAAACTTCATTATAAAAACTTAAATTTAAAAAAAAAAAATATATAAATACACTTCATTTTTTTCCAAAATTATCCTTTTTATCTTTTGACACTCTTTAAAAAAAAAAAAAAAAATCATCATAAAAACCTAAATTTTTATTAAAATCAATTTGTTTCAAAATTATTATTATTATTGTTTAATTGAATATTTCAATGATCATGATTTGAGGGAGAAAGTCATTCATTCATTGTCTTGTCAAAAAAAAAAAGGCAAATAAAAAGGCTGTTAAGTTTTTGAATTTTTTTTCTTCATTTTACTTTTTTTTTTTCAAAATTTTTAAAAGTCAACAACACTTGAAAAAAAAATCTGCAATTTTTTTTGTTCTTGTTGTTTGTGTATGTAAACAAAAAATCAACAAAAGTCACACTTTAAAAAGATTTGTTTGTTTCTTGTTTTAAATCATTCTCATCACTTCAAAATCAAATAAAACTTTAATGGCATTGAAAAAAAAATGTTTTAGGGTTTGAGAAACACAATAAGATTAAAAAAAAAAAAATCGAACTCTAGCAAAATTGTTCCGTAGTGTATTTAGAATTTCTTTGTAGTTAGTAATTTTAATTATGATAAATTTGTCATATAATAAAAATAATTTAAAATGGAGTGTAATAAGAAATTTAATGGATTGTCAATATCATCACTCTTAATTTATTTTAGATGTTTTTTGGAAATCTATTTTTTCAATGAGTGACATTTTGGTAAATAAGTGGATGACATTAATTTATTTTAGATGTCTTTTGGAAATCAATTTTTTCTTTTTTGAAAAGAATAATTATATTTATTTCCTAAATATAATTATTCTTTTCAAAAAACAAAAGAAATGGTTTAGATCAATACACGTGTCTCTTCTTTGTTTTTTAGATTTTTTAGATTATATATATATATATTTACACACACTAAATATAATTATTCTTTTCAAAAAAAAAAAAATTGATTTCCCAAAAACATCTAAAATAAATTAATGTCACTCATTGAAAAAATTGATTTCCAAAAAACATCTAAAATAAATTAATGGCATCCCCTTATTTACCAAAACGCCACTCATTGGATGGAATTGGATGGAGTTGGATGGAATGGCCATTAGTGTCACAAAGTTAGCCAAAAATGGCCATTTTGGAACAACTTTCCAATCCAGTTGCCATTTTGATAGTGTGTCATCAATTCGATGGCCACCGGGGTAATTATCCCTAATATTAATAATAAAAATAAAAATAAAAACACACAAATTTCAGGTCCCTCTATTTTAGACACAAATTTGTGGGCTTAAAAGCTAAAATCTAATCTAATAACTAATATGAAATAGTTTTGGGCCTATTTTTAAAACAATATTTAAATATTTTGTTTTAGGGATGCAAAAGGCCGGGTAGTTGCTGCTCTCTCCAAACCTTTTCAGGGCAATTTTTCTCCTGAAGCGGGAGAGTTGGTGGCGCTTAGGGAGGGGCTCCTGTTGGCTAAAAGATTGAATCTCAAAGTCAGTTGTGTGGAGCTCGATGCGTGTAACGTGGTCTCCAAGGTTTCAAGCGATATTCTCGATGTGGGTGAGACCGAATTTGTTGTCAATGATATTAAAGCCCTGTTTAATGAGGTTGAGGTTCAGAAATGGAAATAGGGTGGCTCGTTACCTTGCTTCCTTGGCTTTGGCCTCTAACGAGGTCTTTATGTGGCATAATGTTTGTCTTGGTGTTATTTTTCCCTTACTGTTGCTGTATCTTTGTTTGGTTTGTTATCCGATTATAATAATAATAATAATAAAAACATAAATTTCAGGATCTAAAATCATGTACTAATCTAAAAAATTAATTTTATTTTAAAAAAAATAAAACGATTTTAACCATTTTTTTTATGTGCCCTAGGCCGGTGCACTTCTTCTTGCACCGGCCGTGAAGCTTGTATATTAAATATTAATATGGCTTTTATTGTGGAAATTGCCAAAACTGACCCATCTAATTATGGGATTTTCTTTTTTAACCACATCTATACTTTTAATTGTTTTTAACCACTTTTTTAAGAAATTACTAGAAAGCCCTCATATAAAAAGGGTCCCCAAACACCCTCTCTATCTCTTTTCTCTTCTGGTCTCTCTCTCACGATCTCTCTCTCTCTCCCCACGATCTCCCTCGCCGGCAAGCTTTTGAGGGTCGCCGAGCGTCGACGAAGGTGTCGTCGAGCGCCGACGACCTTCTGGGCCACGTCCGGCGGCACTTCGTGCGACGGGATGGCGCTGCTTTCGTGCGACGGCAGTTGCTTCGTGCAACGACTGCTGGTTCGTGCGACGGCTACTGCTTCGCCGACGACGGGATTGCGCTTGGTTGACGACGCCCAGCGGCTCGTTGTGCTTCGCGATCGCCGGCGAATAGATCTGCAAAACAAACAAAAAACCTAAACCTAATTTGAATTTGGGGAAGAAGAAGAGGAAGAAGAAAGAGGGGAAAAAAAATAACTTATCATAATTTCAATTTAGTCCAGATTTCAAGTTTGAATATTTCTATTTTAGGCATGATTTCAAGTTTTGATATTTCCATTTAGGCATGATTTCAAGTTTGTGTATTTCAATTTAGTCGTGATTTCAAGTTTGTTTCGAGGTTTAAAGAACACTATTTTCAGGGGTACTCTGGTAATTCATGGTACTAAACTGAATTTTTTTTAAAAAAGTGGTTATTAATAATTAAAAATTCAAAAGTTGTTAAAAACAAAAGTATGATAAGTTGGATGGCTAGTTATGGTTTTCTCTCGCTTTTATTTGTCTGTCATGGTTTTAGCCCTTTAGGTTTTTGATACTCATGTAAAAAATCAAAGTTTGTCGTATTTATTTATGGGTTCAAAAATTTTTTGTCACTATTTGGGACACTTTTTGTAAGATAGGCACCACATTACTAATTTAAGTTTAAAAGGCACATATTTAGGTGACCAAACAAAAATACCCCTTTTTGTCACTTTGTGTCTTTTTCAAACGTTGAGAGAAAACCTTTTTAAACCTTTTCGTGTATTTTCGAGCCTTTTTACATTAGATCCGAACTGTGATCGAGCCTTTTTGAACTGTGATCGAGCCTTTTTGAACTGTGATCGTGCCTTTTGAAATCGTGCCTTTTTGAACTGAAATCGTGTCCTTTTGAAATCGTGTCTTTTTTAACTGAAATTGTGTCTTTTTAGTCTTGATATCGAGCCTTTTGTGAATTGTTTTCGAGCCTTTTTCAACTGTCTCTGAGCCTTTTCATAAACCAAAACCAAAAAAATCTACGTCTGCATAGCGCCAAAACTAATTATCCAATGAAGATGTATTGATAATGTTATGATGTTCAACCTCCATTGGAGGTCTGTTATAGAGAAACATGAAAGAATAAAACTCAGAAAACTTCAAGTAAGAAAGAGAATGTGTAAAGTAAGGGCAATTTTGGTAGTTCACCATAATATGTGCCTTTTAAACTTAATTTATTAAAGCAGTGACTTTGTCACAACATCAGTTCAAAAAGGTGACATTTTCCACCGATTACACTTTATTTATTGTTCTTTGATTAACCTTTTGAAGAATATTTGGTCTTGTTTTATTTCTTCTCTCTATTTGTATGCATTACAAGGCAATATTTTCATTTAAAAGGGTTAATTGCAAAAAAAAAAAAAGTGTTATGAAAATATAATATAAGTGAATGTACATCAAATCTCACAATGTAACTTGTGATCCTTCACTTTCCCCGATTTATTCTCAAGTTTATGGCTAGTGTCTTTTTAAGTTTGTAACCACTATATTGTGAGCCTATAAAATGGAGGTCTTACCAAGTTGTAAACACCATTGTGAAGTATTAAGGAATAAAAGAATCTTTTTTCTTGGGCTACTATTTTCTCTCCTTTCTTATTTTATATTTATGCTATTATGTTATTGTTAATTTTATTTATTTCATAACAAAAAGAACAAATATAATATAATATAATATAATATATATAATTATATATATATATATACAAAAATTCTATTATCAGTTCGAACTGACAAAAGCTATATCAGTTCCTTGTATGTGAGCCACTGGATTTAAATACTTTGACTTGGCTGTATGCACTTGGCAGTCAAAGTATTTAAATCCAGTGGCCCACATATAAGGAACTGATATAACTTTTGTCAGTTCGAACTGATAATAGAAAGACTATATATATATATAATTAGCATATGCAAATTCATTTGTTTAAGTAATCACTGAAACAAGCAACATCCCTGTAAATCTTAGAGATGGACGTTGAAGTTTTTATTTATTTATTTTATTGATTTATTTATTTATTTGTTTTATATTGAAAGGTAAAAGTGTAAAACGGTCTTTTGGTCGAAATTCTAATTTATGTGAATAGAGCAGGGTATGTTTTGGCAATAAACGAAAGTAGAGGGTGGTTTGTGACCAATATTACAAACTAAGGGTGTTTTAGATAAATTTCCTAAAATATTGTCCAATTTAAAGTCTCGTGCAGTGCTTTAAAAAGTTAGGGTTTTAGAGTTGTGCATCTTCCATTTCGACATGACGGAGGAGGCAGTGAAACAACAACCTAACGAGACCAACGCAGCCACTGAAGACATGGAACTTGAAGGAGGAGACTCGGTGACGAACGGCGAATCGAATCCTAAGCGAGTGAGAGAAGACGAGGAAGAAAACGTCGGTGCCAAGAAGCCGAAAGTCGATGAGAACGACAAGTCGGTAGAGGAGGAGCGGTTGGAGAAGAAGCTGGACCAACCCAGTCGTCCAGTCAGTTTGGGACCGAAGCAGTTCGGGTCGTCTGTTGAGATGTTTGATTACTTGTACAAGTTTCTTCACTATTGGCCTCCCAATGTGAACGTCAATAAGGTATTATATAATTTAAGCTTCACAAATTGGTTGAAATGGAGTATTGTTATGGATGAACTATATAACTTATATAGCTATTGCTTGGTTTTGCTAAACTATCGACATCACTCTTCTTGATTGGACGACAAGAGTCACAAGATACACTATAGAAGCAAACTTTTTCTCTTAAATTAAAAAGAAATTGAACTTGAATAAATTATTCTTTCAAAGTTAAGGCCAAACTTCATAATATAAATGTAAGATATAAAAGAAAATGTTTTGTTATTATTTATTTTAATGGTTCTGTTTGCTGGATTGATTTCATCTATATGTATATGTTTGTGTGTATTAAGCAGCAAGTACAAGAGGGTCAAATACCACTGCCTCCCCTTATGGAAACAGAGATATGGCATTCCTCTTCCTAAAATAAATATCTTTTAGCGAAATTTGTAAAATGGGGGAGGAAGGATATGTTACAGTTGTGATGTGCACATGTGACATATTCGTGGTGTGTGAAAAATCTGTTGTTAACATGCACTTTCATTAATGTAAGATTTTCTGGGGAGTTAAGCATTGGCTGCATCGTAGCGTAGGTGTGTGAATTCCTCTTTCCTGTCACGCGCTTGATCTATTCCACTTTAGATGTACAATGTCATTAGTATTTGATGGATGAGGGATTGTTTCAAGCAATAATCTCAATGATTACAGTTTATTGGCAGCTTTTTTATGATGTCAAATAGTTATCTTTGAACAAACTTCACAATCACATGAAAGGTTCTTTTTTTTTTTTGTTTTCCCTGATTGGAATAAATACTATTTGTTGAGTAACTAGAGGGGTTAAGTTAGTGGTATAGTTTGTCATGGATAAAGGATAGGAGTAGATCATGGGTTCAAATCTTTACCTAATATAATGAAGAAGGAAATGAATTGGTTCCTTTTATGTTAGACTCAGCTTCTAATCCGTAAATTTCTTAATTATTATTTGGCATGCAAGTGGCAGTGTCCCTTGCATACAGCAAGCATTAGTCAATTGGGTAGTTCACTCTCTTATGATTTTATATGCATACTTCTGTTTACTAAACTTAAGCTTGATTATTGGTTTGTGTTTCAGTATGAGCAAATGGTGTTGTTGAAGTTGCTTGAAGAAGGTCATGCAGAACCTGATAAAAAGATTGGTGGAGGGATCCAAGCTTTCCAAGTCCGATACCATCCAATGTGGAAAAGTAGGTGCTTTTTCCTAATTAGAGATGATGATTCTGTTGATGATTTCAGCTTTAGGAAGTGTGTGGATCATATACTTCCCTTGCCTGAAGACATGAAAATAAAGTCGGATGCCAATAAAGCATTAAGTGGTGGCAGTGGCAAGAATCGTGGAGGAAAAGGCGGTGGGCATGGCCATGGAAGGGGTGGGCATGGCCGTGGAAGAGGTGGTAAGTCAAGAAACTGAAGTACTGTGATTTACACCTGTGCTGGAGCCTGGAGTTTGGAATTCGAATTTAGAATAGTTTGTAGACTCAAAATCAGGGCGCTCTTCTTACGTTTTACCCATCAAGAAAAACTACTGAATTATGCAAATTTTGTCTTTTATGGATTTGATCAATGTTGAGATTTCCTTTTGCGCAACAGTTGACATTAGCAAGTCAAATGTATGCATTTCTACTCTACAGTAAATTAGCAATTTATTTTTAAGACTTGATTTTGATATTAAATTTTTGTCTTCATTATAAGAATTAGACCAGGGAAAGCCAAAAGGATGTGACTTGGTCATATTGCTTTGTTATGTCCACTGCTTGTGTTTTGTAAATCCCTCTAATGCAATTGAACATTTGCACAAGTTTCTCTGAACTAAAGAGAAAACGACTGTATAATTCCCTCATGTCTGAATTGTCGGGAAGAAAATGTTAATGTAATTGGTTGTAATGCAAGCAATGTGGGGCCCTAAGTCCCCAAGATATCAGGTTATAGTTAATAGCAAAAATGAATCATTATTCACTCCCATGAGGCTGCCTTTGTGAAATTCCAGTTAGAACTGACAGTATAAGAAGTTTTGATATTGATCTGAAAACATTTTACTCCTAAAGTGTGTTTAAAGCTTTTGTCGAGTTTTACTACGAAACAGCTTTAAGATAACTCATTTAATGCTAATGCTTGAGTTGCAAGCTGATTTAAGTCAGGTCTAGAAACAAGTCTATTCTACAACTCTGTATATTGAAAGAGTCTCTTCTCCATCTCAGTCGGAATTTGCCTTGGGCTTGATGAAAATCCTGATCTCTTCTTGGTTATAGTTTGGTCTGCACTCTACAAATAGGAATGGTCCAGCATTGAGAGGGTCTGAGGTCAAGCTGACTGACACAACGTGTTGTGGAAGTCCAGCTCTGCTGCTATGCAAGATGATGGGAACTTTGTTCTAAATCCATCTGGGAGAGTTTTAAAGAACCTACTGATACAATCTTGCCTGGGAAGATACTTTATATGCTTACTGTGAAACCAAGAAGAGGAGGCACTCATGGATTGGGTTTATGAATGCTACAAAGGAAAACAACTAGAGAAATTGACTGAAAATGATGAAGAGGCAAGCAATGACATGAAAAGGGTAGAGAGGGCAGTGAAGGTAGCACTTTGGTGCATTCAAGAGGATGCTTCTCTGAGACCTTCAATGAAAAAGGTTACACAAATGCTCGAGGGAGTCATCGAAGTTTCCGTGCCTCCATATCCGTGGAACTATGGTTCCCCTTCAAGTTTTAGTGCTCATTGTCTATGAACTTTTTGTTATTGTTCATGAAGAAAGTTAACAAGTTCTAGGACATGCTAACGGCCTAATTGTATTGTTATTATTATTATTATCATTGTTGTTTGATTAACAAAATTTGTTCAATAAATCTGATGACACGAATGATGTAAAATTGGGATGACATATTTAGCATATTACATTAGAAGAGTAATGGGAATCCTTGAAACCTTCTACATTGAAGACAAATGCATCTTTAAGGGCATGATTGGGTGAATTATCTTGTGTTAAGACATCCAAGTTGTGTGAGACTTGCTTGTGTTTACTTGCTGCTGGTCTAGCATCTGTTTCAGCTGCCTCCCTTGTTCTTCAATGTGCAACTGCAGATTTCTTTGCACCTATTAAACCAGATGATGATTCATAGAATAATAATCAGATGATATCCTACATATATAGATTATGATCAGTTGAAATGGATATTGTAAAGAATGTACCTCCAGTTGTTCATGAAGGCGCTTCTGGACGTCTAGTTGCAGACGCAATGTTTCCACCAGCTGCATTCCTCTGTTAGATGAGGATCATTCAAGGATAAGAAGGTAAGACTTGTTAGATGCTTGTTTTGTTTGTAAGAAAAATTATAGATGATCTGTGGGAGCTTACGTTTTCGGGTCAAGCCTTACTATTGCATTCATATCAGTTGTCCTCTGATCACTCTTACATTTCCCTGCATATATTTATCAAATTTATGAAGAGTACCCCAACAAATGTTATGCCAATTATCTAAAGCTAATCTTTAAAGCAAAAAATGTAATTGAGATATGAAACAATGTCTATTCTAGTCTCAATTTTGTATCGTTTACTTGAAAAATCTTCCGAATCCCAAAACAAAGAAAACATTTATGCGTAGTTGTTCTTTAATTGTCCTATTTGGCCAGTTTACATACAACATATACCTTGAGCAGATTCTGGAATGTGTCTGGCAGTTCGATATTTCTGGAAAAAGGTAAAAAATGAGGATCATTATCCGCATTAACATTATTTTGTAATTGAGTAATGAACAATATCAAACCTGCAAGTGACTTTTAACATGGCGTATGGCCAATCCATCAATGTCCATAAGCTTGAGAATTCCCTTTGGAGTAGCCTCTACAAATTAATGCACAAGAAAAAAGGTTATCGATTTGATCACTTGAGGATATGAAGTTGAAAAGAGATTGTAGTACATGTAACACTTACTATCAGCACCTCCAAGAGCATCTACACATCGAATGAACCTGCTGTGAAGATCTTGAGTCCATCTTATTCGCGATTTGTTTGAGGCTGATCCTGCTGGAATATTAGAATTATTATGATGAGCTGATGAGCTAATCCCATAAGGAAGATTATTGGGAGGCTGCTGATGATGATATGAACCACTTGGTCTCAAAACCTGACAGCTAAATGGTTGATAACCAACCTACACGACAAAGACAAAGCCTTTTCAATGCTGTAACTACCACATATGTACACAAAATTTATTATAAGTACTCACTTTCAGGTTATGATGTTGTTGGCTGAAAGTGACAAAAGCTTGCCTTTGGTTCAGGGTGCCTTCTTGTTCATCTGCTGATTTTTGAATCGATGGGAGGAAAGTAGTGGAATTCTGAAATTCTTTTGGATTGTTGATAGAGTATTGATTTGATAGAGTGGATGAACTCTGATGATCTCTTGACAGTTGAAAGCATGTAGCAGTTAAGCCATCGATGTTGTCACGGTAACCTTGTGAGAAACTCATGTCATTCTGATGATCATCAGTTGCATAGAGTATTGAAGATGGTACTGATCCAATATAGTCAGAAATATTAATGGTTGATGATGTATTATTGCAAGTCCCCGGATTCTTCAGCTCTCCAAATGTGTCAGGTACTAATAATTGAGACTCATGTGAAATTCCCATGTAATTATTATTCCAGGCCTGCTTCTGCTGAAAAGATCCATACATCTGCTGTCGATGAACCATTCTCTTTTCAGTAATCATTTTTTTTTAATTTTTTTTCTGCAACAAGCAGAAACAAACTGGCTAGTTTTTGTTTTCAATATTTATGGACAATCAAACTTGATTCATTTTGCATTGCCTAGAGAACATCGATGATCAAAAGGAACATATATAACAAGACAGATATCCAAAATGGAAAAAGAAAAAAGATTATATCTGTATAATTATATTCTGATGTGGAAAGCTTCAACATAAGATGTCGACATTTTATCAATGCATAATCCTATTTATATCATTCCAAGTCAGATAGGATTGAACAATATTCTTGTTTTGCTTTTGATATACCCAAAGTTTCAAAGTCTTTAAATAAAATAAAATAAAATAAAAATTATCTCCTAGTAAAACATTCAACAGATTGCCATTTACTTGGATAAACATTCAACAAATACACATTTGATGTCTTCTTTTTAAGAAGATCTCGGCACATGCATCTCCGTTGAGATCTTGTCATATGACAAAAATTGATGTTGGATATGGCTTGAATTCTCCAATAGTTACCAAACCCGATTTACCAATGCGAAGACTTCATGGAGACGTGAGAGCGTTTGGGAGTATGAGATTATGATTGAGGGAGGCTTGGAGGCGAAACGAATTGAAGAAGTGGAGAATAGCCGAAACCGCTGCCAAGCCGCTGTGGCTTTGGCAGCGGTCTGATTCCAGTGTGTATCGTTATGGTCATCGCAGCGGTACCGGCAGCGGTCCACGAGATGAGATGCATAGTGATCACGGTTTTCTGAGTGGTCAAGTTCAACACGGTTTAGGAAGCGGGTGGCCAACCGCAACTTGAGTCGTAGTTAATCACAAGCATGCGTTGAATCAGGAAATATTCATGGAAGAGAAAATAGGTTGCTTCTTGAAGTTCGAATAGGAAAAGGATTTCTTCTTGAAAGAAGACTTGTCTTAAATGAGAAATAGTATTTATGTGGAACAAGTATTCTTGTATGACTAGGAGATAGATTTCCTTGTTAATTTAAACTCCCTATAATACATATAAATAGACCATGATAACTAGGTTATTATGTGTGTGAAAAACACCTGAGAGTGGTGGAGCAAAATAGCAAATACTAGAGAGATCTCAAAGTGAGCATTAGGTGTAATTGAGTTTGGGGTATTAGAGAGAGAACCTGAGTGTGTGGTTGTAACAATTTACTACATATTGGAACTTTCTCTTGTCGTCCTGACGGCCGTGGTTTTTTCCCTGATTTGGGTTTCCACGTAAATTCTTGTGTTGTGTGTGATTGGATTTTATTTCTCTTCATTTTATCTATTCTTTATCATTGTGTTTGTTTGTGTTCTATCCGGCAATGCTTCCACGCGTATTAGTGAAAGGTTTGTTCGCTAACAATTGACACATGATAAGATCGTAGAGGGAGATGCATGTTGCCGTTTATGCCATCATGATACATTCTAGTTTATACCATTTATGTTCTAGAAAGATTCTTGTGAATATTATTTTTTGGAAAAAGTTTTTTCAATTGGGGTTATCGTGTGTGCCAGTATAGAATTAATTACAAAGTTCTAAACCGAACTCATTGTATTTTACAATATATTATTTAGTACGCGGCTATAAGAGCATGACAGGTATATGTTTAACAAGGGTAGTCGATACTTCCGAAATGCCCACAGCGAATAAAAAAAACAAACAAGCAGAATATTTTAAAACAATTGTTGCATGATAAAGACTAACACTTTGTAGCAGGCTAAGCATGAAATGATATATATATATATATATATCCATTAATAAACAAAAGGGGGGTTGTTGGTTTGGGTTCCAATCTAAAATGACCTTTAGAAGTTTGAAGGGACCAGGCACACATATGTCTAGATATATATGTTCTGTCTCCAAAGGGTAAATTTGTCTTGGGATGGGAAAATCATATGATTCTTGTCTTTGACTATGTTAGTGTTAGATATGGCTGGAATATTTTAATGGTTACTAAACACGATTTACCAATGCATAGACTTCTCGGAGACGTGAGAGCGTTTAGGAGTACGAGGTTATATTTGAGGGAGGCTTGAGGACGTGAAGAACAATGACAACCGTTGTAGCTTTGAAAGCAGTAATGACAGCGGTGGTCACTGCTGTGGGTTTTCACAGCGGCAAATTAAAAGCGTTCCAATTCCAGTGCATACCGCTGTGGAAAGCGATAAGGCTTTCACAACAGTACCGACAGCGGTCGATGATGATGTGGCGCATGGATCACGGTTTTCTAAGTGGTCAAGTTCAACACGGTTTAGGAAGCGGGTGGCCAACTGCAACTTAAATCGTAATCAATCACAAACATGCGTTGAATAAGGAAATATTTATGGAAAAGAAAATATGTTGTTTTTAGAAGTTTTTATGATTATAGGAATATGATTTCTCCTTACAAGAAGACTTATCATAAAGAAGAAATAGTATTTATATGAAACAAGTAAATCTTATACGACTAGGAAATAGATTTCCTTGTTAGTTTAAACTCCCTGTAATTCATATAAATAGACCATAATAACTAGGTTATTATGTGTGGAGCAAAATAGCAAATACTAGAGAGATCTCAAAGTGAGCATTGGTTGTAATAGGGTTTGGGGTATTTTAGAGAGAGAATCCTGAGTGTGTGATTGTAACAATTTACTACATATTAGAACTTTTTCTTGTCGTCCTGACGGCCATAGTTTTTTACCTGATTTGGGTTTCCACATAAATTCTTGTGTTGTGTGTGATTAGATTGATTACTTCTCTTCATCTTATCTTTTTTTTATCATTGTATTTGTTTGTGTTCTATTCGGCAACGCTTCCGCACGTGTAGTAACGTTTGTTCACTAACAGTTAGGTGTTCAAGACAAACAATAATTACAAAAATGTGTTTTGATTAAGAGAGAGGAGCAGGAAGGATGTGCACATTTGGCGGGGCTATGTGATCATAGAGCAACTAGCTAGCTAAGACAAGCATAATTTTGGCAAATATTTGATGCTCTTTTTCCTGTTCAAAAGTAGAATGTTAGAGCACCATTGACATTTAAGCATATGTTATTTTATAATATGTATAGATGTGGTCATAAAGTGGACCACTACTCCAAAGATTTTGATGTCCTTTCAGCTATTGCATTTGCCATTGTCATGATTGATTTTATAGACAAACTTGGAAACATTATTCTATTGGGGATAATCCTCTAGAACGATGAACGCGGAAATGCCGTGCCTAATATACGCCCATAACTCATAGCAAATAATAACGTCAATAAGCAGAAAAATAGATGAGAGAGAATAAAACAATCACAACACAAGATATACGTAGAAAACCTAAAACGGGTAAAAAACCACGGACCGTCAGGACGACAGAGAAAGTTCCACTATATGATAAATTGTTACAACCATATACTCCAGGATTCTCTCTCACATCTAACCCCAAACCACACTCATAATATCCTCACCAAGAACCCCACAATATCCCCTAGGTCTCCCCTAAATATCACCCACGGATCTCTAACTTGATCCACCGATATTCCCTTGGATCCCTCCTCGGATATTTCCATTGGGTCTCCCCGAATCTCACTCACACTCTCTGATGTTTACATGGTGTTCTTTTTCCTCCACACAAAATAACCTAAATACAAGGTCTATTTATACTATAGTTACAGGGAGTATAATATAAAAGGAAATCCTACTCCTAAACGTACAAGACTTACTTGTTCCACATAAATACTATTTCCTTTTATGACAAGTCTTCTTGTAAGGAGTAAATCATTTTCCTTCAAGCACAAGAACTTCCAGAAACAAACTACTTCCTTTTCCGTTGAAGATTTCCCGTTTCACGTATGCTTATTATTAACTACGATTCGGGTCACGGTTGTACACCCGCTTCCTAAACCGTTATAAGTCACCTTAAATTACATCGCTCAGAAAACCGCGATTCATACGATAAAACAAACCATTTATTCAGTTCTTCATTATCTTCAAACCTCCCTAAAACACCGCCTTCAACTTCCAAACATTATCTCACGTTTTCTAGGAAGTACCACATCAGTTGAGTTTTGTTTGGTTCATATCGGGTTCGCTTAGGAATACAAGTCAAAACCTAACAATTCTCCCATTTGACTTGAATTCTCAAGACCTTTGTCCACAGCCACAATTCTCATTACCGAGAATCACCATACCCCACCACAAGGTATAACCATTTAGGAACGAACTATCTTAAGATTTTCCTTCAACACATTTTTTTTTTTTTTTTTTTTGTTCGTTGTTCCGGCACCATGTCGAAATAACCTGCTGAAATTGTGGTGCAACTCCTCAAGTCAGATTTCCAGGGAGTTCGTCAGCCATCGACATCTTTGTCCACCATACACCTTGCATCACTTTCTGACCAATGTCTTGTGCACAATTATGGACCACTAGCAGCAACATATCCTCTTCCATGGCTAGTGGGGAAAACTGCCAAAAGGATAAACATGTCCTTACATCACCCAAACCTATGAAAGACCTTCTGTCCTTGTATCATATACCTGGTGAAAGAGTTGCTACTAGAAACTGGGAGTGCTTTGCCGAATAAGCCCCACACCACACCACACCACACCACAAAGAGATTTTTTTTTTTTTTTTTTTGATAGTCAATCAGCTCCTTGTGTAACCCAGATTGAATCTCCATGACTTGTACCTGTCACAACAAGCCAAACTTCTGCTCCATCAAATTCTTCCTTTCATCAAACCCTAACGAGTTCAAATACCGCCTTCAAGACGTATCTCCTTTGCTAAACCATACTAGGCAACCATGATCATCATTATCCCAATGCCACCAAGTCCTCCATACGATCTCCCGTAAAGACTTGAAATCGCCATCGCCAAACCATAAAGCTCTGATACCAATTGTTGGGGATAATCCTCTAGAACGATGAACGCGGAAACGCCGTGCCTAATATACACCCATAACTCATAGCAAATAATAACGTCAATAAGCAAAAAAATATATGAGAGAGAATAAAACAATCACAACACAAGATATACGTGGAAAACCTAAAACGGGTAAAAAACCACGGGCCGTCAGGACGACAGAGAAAGTTCCACTATATGATAAATTGTTACAACCATATAAGCCAGGATTCTCTCTCACACCTAAACCCAAACCACACTCATAAGATCCTCACCAAGAACCCCACAATATCCCCTAGGTCTCCCCTAAATATCACCCATGGATCTCTAACTTGATCCACCGATATTCCCTTGGATCCCTCCTCGGATATTCTCATTGGGTTTCCCCGGATCTCACTCACACTCTCTGATGTTTACATGGTGTTCTTTTTCCTCCACACAAAATAACCTAAATACAAGATCTATTTATACTAGTTACAAGGAGTATAATATAAAAGGAAATCCTACTCCTAAACGTACAAGACTTACTTGTTCCACATAAATACTATTTCCTTTTATGACAAGTCTTCTTGTAAGGAGTAAATCATTTTCCTTCAAGCACAAGAACTTCCAGAAACAAACTACTTCATTTTCCGTTGAAGATTTCCCGTTTCACGTATACTTATTATTGACTACGATTCGGGTCACGGTTGTACACCCGCTTCCTAAACCGTTACAAGTCACTTTAAATTACATCGCTCAGAAAACCGCGATCCATACGATGAAACAAATCATTTATTCAGTTCTTCATGATCTTCAAACCTCCCTAAAACACCGCCTTCAACTTCCAAACGTTATCCCACGTCTTCTAGGAAGTACCACATCAGTTGAGTCTTGTTTGGTTCACATCGGGTTCGCCTAGGAATACAAGTCAAAACCTAACATATTCAGCCAAACTTACAAGAATATTACAAGGCAATAGTGCCAAAGAGTCTCGTGTGGACTGAGAGACTGAGGACACAGATTCCTTTTGAACTCTGCCTACTTTTTGGATTTTAGTACAATGGCCTGACAGATTATGAGCAATTAATTAATGATGGAGTAAATTTATGCAAAAACACCAAGATCAAGTCACTTTTCTTCCAATCACTACAATACAATGGTTGGTGTGATTATCAGAGACAGAGTGACAGAGAGCTCTGTTGCATGGTTAAAGTTGAAGACAGTGGAGGAGGGATTTGAATGGCAACAACTTTGATCATGTTTTGTTTCTTCTAATAACTCAGTAATCACAAAACATATTCAAATTATGTGCAAGCAGATTCCATTAAAATGATTAAGACAACAAATATACGAAGCTACCATGACTCACATGAAAACCGGCCCAGACTCGAACAAAGTGGGCACGTCATCACTATTTGCCGACGTGGCAAAACATGTCATCGTCCGATTGTCGCATTCGCATCATTTGATTCATTTATATCGTTATTGGAGACTCATGAATCGTGATGAAGATGAGGGCTTGAAACAACTGTAAATGACTGAATTTTTTTGATGTCCTTTCAGGTATTGCAGTTGTTACTGCCCTGGACCTGCCAATTTAATAATAGGTCAGTAAATTAATGTCACATTGATCAGAACCCACAAAGAACAAAATAAGTCACTTGTGTTCCAATCAGTACTACAGTGGATTGAATTAAGTGGAAAGTACTAAGACACTAGTATGGGTAGTGCATCCGTTGATGATGATGATTTTGATTTCCATTGAAGACTGGACAGGAGATACAACTTAAAATGATTTTGGTAACTCAAAAGTAGCTGCAACATGCAACTCAATTCTGAATTCAACCATCATACATCAGACTATATAAATAAAATAAATGCCCTCTCAAGCACATAAGAGATGGCATGATATTTCCGTCACCATCTTGGAATTCGATCATTATCCAGTGTTTCATGTTCTACAATCGAGAGAGCTGAGGAGCAGTAGAAAAGTAAGGTACGACTATAGTAGATCCAGATGATTTTGATTTGCTTTTGGATTTCTTCGGTGAAGCCACTTTCACGACCAGGTCACTGTGCATGCCATCATTGTTGGACACTCGAGATGTCACCAAACAAGGCATGAAGCAGCCCAAATGAGAAGACAAGATTGCCATTTTTTGATCAAGAAACTGTTTAAGCTAACCCAACCAGTTTAAGCCTTATAGATGATAGATTTCAAGTAAAGTGGTTGTGTATTTATATTGAGATGATACAAAATAATAACTATGTCCAACAACAATTGTTTCATTTTCATAGTATTTTCTTCACTAGAGTTATGCGTGCTTTGACCATATTTTCTGGTTCCTCTGCATAGCAATAATGGAGTTCTACTAATTTTACCTTGTAAGGCAAGGAACAACAAAAGTGTCATAATCTGACCTGTGGCTGCTTTTGACTATTAGCTCAATAGCTGGACTACCAGACAACAACAATTTAATTAAATGGGGCTACTGAAAATGGATGATCTATGGAATTGAGTGAAGATGACAAACTTGGAAACAGAGTTAAATTAGTATCGATAAGAATAGCAAGAAAGTTAATTCTTCAACTAGTTAGTACTTGAAATGGACCCAAAAATGGTTGCTTAATTGGGCCTGACCCAAATTTAGACAATAATTGCTCATGTTAAAGTCCAACATGTTGGATTTTTTTTCCGCTAATTAAGACCTTTTACCACAAACTTATTCCAAAAAACTGTTTACAAATGTTTCTTTCGTATTTCAAATATATATTAATATAATGTGGAGGGAATAGAGAATCAGATTAGAGTTATATATATATATATATATATAATACAAAAGGAGGTGGGAGATACAATAATAGTTATAAGCGAGACATATAAGAATTAACAGGGAAATAAGAAACTACAATTGGAGCTCTAGATGATTTGCTTCTGGGTTGTTTGTCCGAACTAGATGAAGCCTTCTTCACATTGGATTCACCATCGTGACTCGAATGAATTAAAGTGACAAATCATGCTGAAGCTGATGCCATTTCCTTGACTCGATGGGCATATTTCCTTTCGTATGAAATGGTAGCAGTGTTGTATTAAGTAATAACCTCATGATCCTCATGTACAAAGTCATGACACAACAAAAACAGAACATAATGAGATATATTCAGGGGCGGCCCTCCCCCTCCCCATGACTAGGGATCCAAAATTTATTGGTTAAGTACTTAAATTATTATAGGTTAAGTTGTAAAAAAAAGTCTAAAATATAAAATGGTCTCATTATTTATTTTAAATAGAAAAACTCAAATATTACCTTAAAAAAATTTAACACTTGACCAAATTCGTTTTATTCAGTACAAAGCCCAAATATGTAAATTTATTGTTAAAGGGTATTTCGGTGAATTTTTCCTATACTATATAATGTGAAAATCAAAACCCTAAACCTATATTTTACTTTTTCACCACCACAGCCGCTTCAATCCTTCAAAATCTCTCTCTCTCTCTCTCTCCCTCTCTTTGTTTCAAAGGTAGACCGTATGCTCTTCTTCTTCTCCTCGTTGTTCTTCCGCTTCAAGGCCGATTTAGGGTTCGTTTTATTTATAATATTTTAAAAATTAATTCATAATCTTATTTTCTTGATTCATAACATTATTATTCATAATCTGGGTTTGCTTTGTTTGGATTATTATTCAACTTTGGTATGTAATATTGACAAATTTTGCTTTTGTTGGTATTTCTAGTTCCATATATAGCCATATAGGTGTTTTTTTATTAAAAAAAATAGTGTTGGTTCCAATTCGATAACAGTGTGAGTTGATATCGCTTGTTTTTTTTACTAGGGTTTATTGATAATTGGAAATTTGGAATAAACTGTTATTTTTCCATTTTTATTTGATTAGTTTATTGGTTTCTTATTTTTATGCCTGAAACTATGGCCGTAGTAAGTTTAAGAATTGATATATTTGTTACTGGAATACTAGAATTAGATTATTTTTTTCAATTAAAGCATAAGACTAGTTTTCCAATTTTAGATCTGATTGTGAATGCCAATTTTTTTTCCTTTACAATTTTGTGTTACAATTAAATCTCTTTATTTCCTACCAAATGCAAATGGAGACATAAAAATCATGGATTTTTTTAATTTTTATTTTTATTTTGGGATGAAGTGTGGATGATTTTGTTGGTATGTGGCCCATTTTTTTTATTTCGCCCAGGGGCCTCGGAATAGTCAGGACCAGCACTGGATATATTTTATTAAAATTTAGCTGTATATACGATAATATATACTACAAAATAAGCCAGAACACACGAAGAAAAAGTCACTAAAATGGTGAGAGTATATTGAAGACACTAGTATGGGTAATGGGTCCATCCAATGACTTTGATTTGGTTTTGTGTTTGTGAGAGACAGAGAGCTCGATCTGTTGCATCGTTGAACTTGAGAAGACAGAGGAGGAGGGAATTTGCAGTGTGTGTATTTGTTTGTGTTCTCATGTTACCATTCATTGAGATATTGAATCTCCTTCTTCATCATCATCATCATTTTCTTTCAACAGAGGATTCAAGCTCTTCTCTCTCTCTCTCTCTCTGTGCAGAGATTTTTGGATGAAACCTCATGCATGCACGTTTCCAGATTACTTAAATTTTCATCATTTGTATATATGTACGTACAAAATCAGGATGACACAAAAAAAAGGGAATACAATGAGAAATATTTTATTAAAATTTAGTTATATACACAAATACAAAACACCAGAGATCTTCAAATTTATATATAATTCAATAAAATTATAAAGGAGATATGTAGGAATTAACCGGGAAATGAGAAACTACAATTGGAGATTTATTTGATGGTTTGCTTTTCGGCTGTTGTTTTTCTTTTTCCGAACTAGGTGAAATCTTCTTCACATTCGAGTCGTCACTTACTTCATTCATGTTGGAGACTCGAGACGACTAAGACGATGAAGGCTTGAAACAACCGCTAATGACTGAAAATAATGGCATTATTATTATTGTGTATTGATTGAACTGAGAAGTTGTTGCTGATGATCCAAATGTGAGGGAATTGAAGAGTTATTGATGAGTTTTGTGTATATGCATGATGATATAGTACTGTCGTCATGGACATGGTGCATGTGTGAGAGAATAAATTAATGGAGGTGAAAGGAAATAATAAATTAATTAAATGAAAATATCATCATGGACATGTGTTGTTGAATACGCCCTTTGTAGGTGTCTACTTTGACAAGGCCAACTCCCAAGTCTCAAGTTAATTAGTGCATGTGTTATATAATTCTTGACAAGTCAATTATTGTTAATCAACTCAACAAATGAATCTATATGTTAAGACCTTAACTTCTTAGACATATGAATAAGTCTTATAAATTAAGATACTATGATATGTTTTTTTTCTTTCATTTTGGATAACTTATTACAAATATAAAAACATAAAATTGATTAGGTTGTGTTGGGGTTTCTTCAAAATTGGGAATTTTTAGAAAATTGATTTTTAAGGTTTTATTATGTAGGAATAAAATTATAAATGTATGAATTGTTATAGGACATTTATGGGAATTTACTAAAAAACTTTACTGTAGCACTTTTTTACTTTTTCTAAAAGACATATATATCTTAAAATAAGATATAAGTTGAAAAAACAAACCAACTTATTTATCTTAATTTAAGATATAAGAGGTAATAAGTCTTATAATGAAAAAAACAAACAGCACCACCTAAGAGACTCAAAGAATTTAAAAACTATAAAAAGGTTTTTCTCATGTCAATAACCCCATATATCGATATACAGTGTAATTATATTGTAAAAGTCCAAAATTTGTATGATAATTATTTAAAAGATCTCATTCTCTAGAAAGATGGTCATTACTAAAAGAAAAGAAAAGAGGAGACAAAGTTTCGAAGCAATCTATCCAAACGTGGGGACTGGGGAGACACATAATACTAGGTATTGGGTTTAAAAAATTTCTAGCACTTTTTGGAAGTGGCTTTTCAACACTGTCACCGTTTTATTAACTTACGTTTAAAAGACACCTATTATGGTGAATGGACAAAAATGCCCCCCACAGTAATCTTCTTCACCATTTTTTTTCTTTCAAAATCCTCCATCAATGGAGGTGGAACTGACGAATCGACGACCAATCGATGAACACACGTACGTCACCGTCGACGACCATGAGTATGTCATCATCGACGACCACGACCAAACACAATAGTGATTTTTGATTTCTTTGAAAAAACGAAGTATGTAACTTTCTCTGAAAACGAATGGTTTCGAATTGGGGATTTGGGGTTGGAGAAGATGAACATAACAGAAATAGATGAGCACAGAACAACAACCCAGAAGTCTAGAAAAACAATTACAAAGTTTCGAAACAAAGTCTCGGACACACAATCACAAAGTCTCGGAACACAAACACAAAGTCTCGGACACACAAACACAAAGTCTCGGAACACAAACACAAAGTCTCGGACACACAAACACAAAGTCTCGGACATACAAACACAAAGTCTCAGAAACACACAAACATAAAGTCTCGGACACACAAACACAAAGTCTCGAAAACACTGCGTTGTTGTTCTGTGCTCCTCTGTTCCTGTTATGTTGTTGTTTCTCGTGTTTAACAATGAAAGATTCAAAACCAAAACAACATAGTGATTGATAATGTGTCAGCGTAGAGCTACTAAACTAATCCAATGAATATGCATTGATAATGTTATGGAGTTGGTTTTTTTCGATTTCGACCTCCATTGGAGGTCTGTTAAACAGACCTCTATGAAGAAGAAGAAGAAGAAAGAAGAAAAAATAAAATCAAAAAAAGAAAAAGTAAAAAGTAAAAAAAAATTAAAAAAAATAGAGTAAAGTAAGGGTATTAAAGTTGTGCTAGTCTGAAAGGCCAGCTCAAAAAGGTGCTAAAATCCCCCTATTTTCACAAGTTAGTTAACGGCCTGTTTTGCAGGCGTTTTTCAGCCTGTTTTCGTTTTTATTTTCTAAAAATGATTTCGAATTCGCGTTCGGTAACCGTTTTCATTTTATTTTCAAAATACAAAAACAAAATAAAAAAACAAAACCAATGTTAAAAGTGAAAATTTTGAAAAGAAAAAAAAAAAAAAAAAAAAAAAGGAAGATGTTTTTCTTGAATTTGTTTTTGTTTTCCATATGAAGTGTGTCCCATATCATTAAATAAGTGGGCCACATATCATTAACATATATTTTATTTTAATAAAACTTTTTTTTTTTCCATTGCCTTCTTTCATCTTCTTCGTCTTCTCCACCCTTCTTCTTCTTCTTCCTTCTTCATTCTTTCTTCTTTCTTCTTCAAATAATAAAAATAAATAAATAAATAAATAAAACCAGATTGATTTTTACTCTTCTTCAAATTGAAAAAAAAACGCAGATTTAAAAAAAAAAAAAAAACTTTTTCTTCTCCTTCTTCGAAGATTTCGACATCACTGTTCTTCTTCTTCTTCTTCGATTTGCTCCTCCATGGCCGTTCTTCTTCTTCTTCATCAGCTTCTCCTTCTTACCATGAGACTCCAATAAAATAGCAGATCTTCTTCTCTGCTCCTCCAACGCCGATCGAATTCAAGAACAAAAACAAAACCATTCACAAATCAGTGGAGGAGTCCACGCATAACTCACCTGAACTAGATCTTCAAAAAATATCAATTAAAACTTAAAAGAAAAAAACATCTTTCAGTTCAAATAATCCAATTTTCACAACACTAGATCCAAATCGAAAAAAGCTTTCAATCAAAAGATTTTAATTTCTTTAGTAAAAAATTAATATTAATTTCTCAATTATAAGATATTTGATAAATTATTGACTCACTTTTTATTCAAATTCAAAAAATAATAATAGGAAAATTACAATTTTTGATATTTTCCAGTTAACCCACCAGACGCGTTTTTTCCGTTTTCAATTTCAGAGTTCAGCTTTTATTAAATGCTACCAGACGCGTTTTCGAATTTTGAAACTGAAACAAAAAATACTGTTTTCATTTTCATTTTTCTTTTCGAAAAACAGTCAATGAAAAAAGCTTATAGGATGGCCCCTAATTAATTGGTAAACCAAAAAAATCCAAGAAATTGTAATTTTTCTATAAACAATATTTATCTATGAAATGAATAACTTCAATGAATAGAATTCAATTTCTAGAGTAATATCTTCATTTACAGGGCAAATATTGAAATATGCTCTCACTTATGCTTGTATTATTACATTTCAATCAACCAAAACCTATCAAATACAAGTCACTAGCAAGCTTGTTAACAACCAACAAAAGCTCCCAGAACAACAATTAAATTTAACACATAAATATAACTGATTGATCGGTCGTTTAAGAAATCATGTGCTTGCTTGGGATGAACATTCTCCATACGTGGATGTTAATCATAATCAGCCACAAATTCTCTTCCAATTTATAGTATATTGATGATCATGTCACTTGCTACAAGCGAGAGAGCATTGCATTAACGGGGAAGTGATGCACTACTGTAGGGGCAGTACTTGATGGCTTTGATGATTTGCTTTTGCCTTTTGTTTTATCAGATGTAGCTAGTTTAGTTTCAGAGAGCAGTTTTTCATCATGGAAGACACGCGAAGACGATTTGAGCATGAAGCAACCGAAAATGGTTGACAAAAGAAGCATATCTGTATCTATTGGGGTTTTATATATAGATCGAGATAGTAATTAATTTGCAAATGATCAGTAAAGCGAAATATTCTGTGAGAGAGAGAAGTGTAGCAGATTGCTAAATATTGTGTTTTTAAGTTGAGAATTGTGTTGTTATATATAGTGAGATGAGAGATGGGATGTTTGTCGGTTGGCTTGGAGAGCAAGGTAGGTAGTTTCCTGGAATATCACATAAATATATGTACAATGACATCCACTGGGTCTGGCTTGTAAAGCACTCACTCTTTTCATATGGTTAGACTACTTGTGTCGCCAAGTAGATTCATACCAAGTCAAATAAATACTTAATAATTATCATTATTATAAAGGGATATTATCATTTTCCCCCCTACTGTTCACTATATTAGAAAGGTGAGGACAGGGTTTCTCGACTTTAGAAAGGTGGACCCCCCAAAAACAAACTTATTTAACAAACACCCCCCTCTGTCAGAAAAATCATCAACAGTGAGGGTTGACCGTTACTATTGGGGGGCAATTTCGTAAACTCTAATTTGTACTGAGGGTTATTAAAGTCATTTGATATTTATAATTAATAATATCTAAACAAATTAAAATTTTTAAAAACCACCATTAAAAAATAACAATAATAATAATATCATATTCATCATCTTCTTCAATTCTTCTTGTCCACGACCAAACACCAACACCAGTCCATCAACCACCATCTTCATCTTCATCACTATTATCAAACCAAACCAAATTCAAACCATATGCCAAAATCAATTTAAAACGACACCATTATCATCGATTCTTCATCATCATCATCATCACAAAACTCCAAACCCATAATCCAGATCTGTTTAAAAAAAAAAAAAAAATTCAAAGCCAACGCCAATTAATCAAATTCAAACCATATGCCAAAATCAATTTAAAACGAAACCATTATCATCGATTCTTCATCATCATCATCATCATCATCACAAAACTCCTAACCCATAATCCATATCAGTTTAAAAATAAATAAAAATAAAATAAAAACCTTCCCAGCCACCGCCACTTAATATTCCTCCTCCTCGTCAACCAACATTAACCACCGACCCAAACCACATCCATTCACAAGACAAAAACCCCATCACCGCTCAAATCCCACGGCCACCGTAAAGACTTTCCATTTTCGCGACGATGGAGACGGGCGAGATCGAAAGGCATATTTTTTTTTTTGTAGATCGAGAGAGGGATTCAAACGGGAGAATAGATAGGCGATCGAGATGGAGATCGCCGTCTAATGGATGAGAAAGACGAAAGAGAGAAGTCGCCGGCGGCCAAGGGAAGTTGAACTGTTGAAGAAGAAGAAAACTGGGTTGGTGATGGTGAGAAGTCACCGGCGGCCAAGAGAAAGAGAGATGTTGAAGATGATGTGGTGGTTGATGGTGTGTTTGTGATTTGGGTTAAAAGAGATGAATAATGAATTTAGGTTGAAGTGATTTGGGAATGGTTTTCAGATTTGGGATTTGTGGAAGTCCAGATTGGATCTCCACCGTCCATCTCATGAGATGGACGGTGGAGATCCTATCTGAACTTCCACAAAATCCACAATTTTGTTTTTTTTTTAAATGCTTTTCAATTAATTTTGTTTTTAATTTCTTTTATTATTATTATTATTATTGTTATTAATTTTTTTTAATTTTTTTGTTTTTAATTTTTTTTAAAATTTTAAATTTAAATAAAAAAATATCTCCACCGACGGACGGTGGAGATCAATCTTTTTTTTTAATTTTTTTCTTTTTTTAATATTTTATTATTATTATTATTATTTTTAAAAAAAATTGTTTTTAATTTTTTTAAATTTAAATAAAAAAATCTCCACCATTCATCTTTGAGATGGACGGTGGAGATCAATCTTTTTTTTTTTTGAATTTTTTAATATATTATTATTATTATTATTATTAGGGAAAAGATTGTTTTTTAATTATGATTTTTTATTTTCTTTTTAATTTTCTTTTTCTTTAAGGTAATGGAGGGTAAAATCGTCTTTTAACCCACTGTACTAGCTTTTGCTTTTAAAAAGTTAACAGAAGGGGGTGTTTGAATATTATTTTCGTTACAGGGGGTAGACCGGCAATTTTTGGGAAACCCTGTCCTCACTTTAATAATATGGTGAACAGTAGGGGGGAAACCGATCTTTTCCCTATTATTTGTGGTTCATATTAGTCGACGATATTAGCTAGGGATTGTCAATTAAATGATGAGGATTAGAGAGAGATACCACTTGCTGGTTCTACTAGGGTTTATATGGACCTAAAAAATGGTGGTTAATTGGGCCTGGCCCAAAATTAATTCGGCCCAAAGAACCCAAAAAAGGAAGGAAAAAAAGAAACACGAAGTACACAACTCACTTTACAAACCGCTTTCAAATCCGTGTCTTATTTTTCTCCCTTTTTATTTTTATTTTTAATTTATTTTTTAATTTTTATTTGTTTTTATGTTTTTATTGCGATTCACACACTGAACTCAAACGAAGCAATCTTCTAGCTGAGAACAAAATCTTTTCGACCTAATTTCCACAGCCCAAGTCGAAACCACTCTGTGTTTTCGCGTGGTTTTAGCTGAATTGAACTCGAATCGTAGTTGGTGACCAATCTCTGTCTTTAGTCTCTCCACAAATTTTGTTGAATTTACGATTTCGTTCCTTTTTTTTGTGGGGGTTGGTGTTCTTTGCGTACAAAGCTGGCTATGGACTACGAACCCTACGATAGCAGTGGTGAGTTCACTCTCAAAGATCAATTCTTTTATTCAGATTCTCTTGTCATTAATTTTTTTTTGTGGGGGGGGGGGGGGGGGGGGGGGGGGGGGGGGGGGGGGGGGGGTGGGTTGGTTTGAAGTGAATTCATTACTTCTTTTATTTGGGTTTGTTTTGTTTTCGTTATTGTTAGTATTCTATCTTTTGTGGGGTTTTCTTAATTTCGTTATTTTTATCAGTTTTTAACTGTTTAAGAGAAAAATAATTGCGCTTTCAAGCTGCAATTTGTGATGGCCAGTATTTAGAACTAGTGAATTAGGGTTTTGAGCTTTGATTAATTTGCGATAGTTGATGCATAATTGTGAATTATGGGTCTGTTTTATTATTTTTATGTTGAAAGTTTGAATTTTTATTTCTATGTAATGTGCTTGAAGCAGTGCTTAGCATATAGAGGAATCAAAGAACTTAACATGTCGTCTGGTACTATTCAAGATTCCAAAATTTAGGTTTTAAGCTGTAACACATTGGATAGAATTTCTTATCATTCTAACTTAGAAATTAGTATGCATCTGTAACTTAAAATCTGATAAATAAATAAATAAATAAATAACTGGTACTAAATTCAGGTTGTGACTTTAGTATTTTTAGCTGTAGTTATCTTGTTGAGATAGTAGTAGTATTTTAATTGCTGCTTATGTCTATTTTAACTGTCAAAAGTTTTAAATCTTTAGTCTATACCGTGATTTTGAAGCAGGTTTTCGTATGAAGAGGGCTTAAAGTACTTAACTTGTTATTGAGTTTACATTACAAAGTGTGTATTCAAGTTTTTGTTTTTAAAGGATGCCATAAAAAAGTATGGATATAGTATTATAAGTTTACCTTTACTATGGTTTATTGGTCAGTGCAATTGAGACACTCTCTTGTGTCTCCTATTACTCTGAGTGGTACTCTTAATTGTTTATGTGGTGGATTTCACAGTATGTGAATGTCTAATTGATGCTTACTTTTATGTTAATGTCTATTAGATGATTAGTTTCATCGTTGCTGCACCTTTAGGCATGCTCTGAGGATACCTCAAAGAGACTGGGTCATTTTTTGTGTGGTTTGCAGACATAATATCTTCGTGCTTGATGAAAAAAATTTGAACTTTCTGTCCTGGTTTATTTTGCTATTAAATTTTGGGATGCTTTTTTTTTTTTTTTTTAATCACATTTTAAGTTACAGATGCATACTGATTACTAAGTTAGAATGATAAGAAATTCTATCCAATGTGTTATTGTAGGTTTACCATGTGAAATGTTTTGAATTTCTCATGTCATGCATTTGTATCTATGGTGCAATCTACTGTCTATATATATTCTTATTGGTGTATCGGTGTATGAAGTTCTTTTGCAATGTTATGAGCCTGAACTTTGGACAAGAATGACATCAAAATTTTGCCATTCAATGCTTTGATGACATGACTAGATAAGATGGTTTTTTTTTTTTTTTTTTTTTTTTTTTCTATAAAAAAAAAAAAAATCTTTGGGACAATTAATTAACCTATCTTAGATGGAAAAACATTATCTTCATCTATTCAACTGAGCCATCAGACATTAGCATCATGGATTCAAAGTGCTGTCTGCATATGCAAGGTGATATTGTTGGGTTATATGCTCACGATGATTGAATTATTTATTTTCACTCATATTTTGTTCATCCTTAGGCAACCGGCATTTTTTTTCCCTGGCATTATAGCAAAGTTTGGTCAAGTTGCAATCCTCATATCATGGAGTTTCAATGATGTGGTATTAACTTTGAAACTGTTGCAGGAACCGATGATGATCTTCCTCCGTCACATCAAAACAGAATTCCTAGAGGGGGACGTGTTGCAGGAAATGGAAGACCTCCTGTAGGTTCTGTCCCGTACCCTAGAATGTATAATGACACTGATATGGAGACGCAAATTCACCAACTTGAGCAAGAAGCATACAGTTCAGTTCTTAGAGCCTTCAAAGCCCAAGCTGATGCCATTACTTGGGTACTTTTATCTTTCTTTTTGCGTGAATTCAATATCTTAAATTTGTTTGATCAAGTTAAATGACTGCTACATGAGTGAATTTTCTTCAGGAGAAGGAAAGTTTGATAACAGAACTTAGAAAAGAGTTGAGATTATCGAATGAGGAACACCGAGAGCTTCTAGGTCGGGTCAATGCTGATGACATGATACGAAGGATAAGGTAAGAATCAAATTTGTTCATTTAACAAGTTGTTTGACAGAATTTTGCAAGCTTTGGTCTCTTCTGTCTTTTGATGGTTCCTGTGTTGGGGAATGGCATTAGGGAGTGGAGACAGGCAGGTGGGCTTCAATCTGGCATGCACAGCATTAATCAAGCTGTTCATGATCCTATACCCAGTCCCAGTGTCTCAGCATCTCACAAAAGACAAAAAATAAACCAGGCGGCACCTTCTCAATCCTTTGGTGGCCCGTCACCACCTTTTCCCTCACAACCAGCGGCTGCCTCTCACCAGCCATCTTCATCAGCTGCTAAACGAGGACCTGGAACTGGATCCAAGGGCAAGAAACAGAAACCTGTGAGTTAAAACCATTATCAACTGTGGAGCAAAACATGAAGATTTGGTAATTTATTATCATTTATATTGTTGTTTTATGTTTTCTATTCTATTTCAATAGGGTTTGCCTGGTGTATCTTCAATGAAGTCCATGCAATACCCTTCCTCAGGTCCAGCTGGAAGGGGTCAAGTTACTAATAGAACATCTTCGGGTGCTGCCCGTGTTAGTGAGCCTGCTGAAGGAGCGACATTTGATCCATTGATTGGGAAGAGAGTTAGGACTAGGTGGCCTGATGACAATAACTTCTATGAAGCTGTTATAACTGACTACAACCCAGTTGAGGTTTGTATTTCGCTATTTCTCTTGATAACATGTGAAATTATGTTGGTTTTATTGCCAATATTCATTTTTCCTGATATTCTTTTAGGGACGACATGCACTGGTGTATGATATTGGTACTAATCAGGAGACATGGGAATGGGTTAATCTCTCAGAGGTATACTTGGTGCTTTGGTCCCATGGCTAAAATGCCTTTTCTTTTCTAATTTTCAATGTATTATGCTTCAATGCTGCCACATATGACCTTTTAGACCGTGTCTGCAAGAAGCTGTAATTGGTGGCCAGATGCGGCCTTATGGAACCATGTTAGGAAAAAGATATACATATGCACCCAAAGTTTCTAAGGAGATGTTTGCTTAACTCTACTGTTTAACGTTTAACTTTGAGAATAAAATTCAACTTAGTTTATGCATATGTCAGATGATAAATCTACTGTAGGTCTATATTTGTTCTAATTAGTCATAATAATGATTCACTGGGACTCCAGGAGTGCCTGTTGGACTGATCCTGGTGAAATGAGCATCTTCTGACTTTCTAGCTTAGTAACCCAATAAAGTCTAGAACATAGAATATGAAGCCAAATATTTCTCAGAAATGTATTGTTTAAATTTCCCTACTTTGTACCAATAAAATAGTCTGATTGCCATTCTTCTGCAAGCTTTGTTGAATTAAATAAGTTGTCTTGTCCTTCTGGTTGACATTTTAACTTCTAGATTATTCTGTTCTGAAATTATTGGTGTCCTCTTCTATTCTAGATCTCTCGTGAGGATATACAATGGGAAGGCGAGGACCCTGGAATCTCTCATCGAGGAGGTTATGGTGGACCACTTCATGGGAATAGATCTGTAGGCCGTGATAGTGTTCCTGGCACTGGAAGAGGTAGAGGTGTGCCAAAGAGTCAATCTAGAAAAGATTTTCTTCTGTCACAGAATGGCATTGGAAAGAGGACCCCAGATGATATACAAATTCGTCATACTGCTAGTCTAATTAAGGAGGTACATGAAAATAAGGTTGTCCATACAAAGGACTTGTTGATTTTATCATATATATTATTAATTTCTTTTGAATTTGGACAGGTGGAGAGAGTATTTGGTGGAAATCATCCTGATCCAGTTGAGATTGAGAAAGCAAAGAAAGTGTTGAAGGTTAAAAGAGCAACCATGTCCTTTTAGTATTCACATATATCCTGTGTAATCATAAAATTGGCTGATGATTTCTAAATTTTTCACATTTCAGGAACAAGAACAAGCCCTTATTGATGCAATTGCCAGGATTGCTGATATTTCCGATGGTGAAAGTGGTACTTTCCATTCCTTTTTGCATCATAGAGATTAACTTGCATAGCTAATTGTGAAAACACCTATTTGCTGTGGGAATAATTAGGAACTTAATAAATATTGGATGGTCAACTTTGTTTGCTGTAGTATACCAGTATTGGATGGGAAATGTTATTCCCTTAGTGGAGCTGATATTTATCTGATTGGAAACTCAAGTAGTTGCTAATCATGGTAACTATTCTGTTTGAAAGAACCCAAGGAGTGGCTTGAGTAGTAAAAGATCTCATCTTCTACGTAGAGGTCATGGGTTCATATTCTCTGGGGCCATCTAATGAGATATATAAAACTCATGAGTTTCCTAATGGTCCCCAATAGAGCCCAAATGAACAAAGAAAGTTTGAAGGATTTTTGGGTGTATAATAAAAAATAAAAGAACTTTCACTTTGAGAGAAAGTAGTGTCTTTTATTAAACAGTAGTTTGGACAGCATGTGCCTTGACCTCCGAAGACTTGATCTTTAGACGATTAAAAAGGAGAATTAACCAAATAAATAAGGAAAAATAAAATAAAATGGAGACTATACACTTGACATCTATTATATTTGCAGACATAATCAACTGTTTCACCTGCTGTATTTTGCTTGTTATTCACTTATTCTTAATTCAATTGCATGCAATGTCTTGAGAATGTTAAGATCATAAATTCAAAAGCTTCAACAAAAAACTGAAGTATAATGTAACATTATTACCTGATATGTAGAGAAAACAAAAACTTGAGGAATTTAAGTAGTAGTTTAGGGGCAATTACAGTGCATTTGAACAAAAGTTAGGGAATTACATTACACCTAGCCATGCCTCTCTTATTCTAAGTTGAATTTTTTAAAATGGTATGCTTTTACTGAGGTCTTTCTTGAAATTTCTCATGTAACTTTCACCTTTTGGAAACCACTGATGTTGGTATCTACTATATAATTTAGAAGCTAACTTTTTATTTTTGTACAGAAGATTATATTTTGGTTGAGATCAGAAAACAACTAAGTTATTTTAATTATTTTATTTATCTTATGTATTGTTGGTCTTTGCCATAAAACAGATGAGGGTGGCCGTCAGTTTTCTCGTGGGCAGTCAATGGGAGAATGATGGAAGATTGATTTTGGTAGGAAGCAGCATAGCTTTATACTTTGGATGATGCAATTGATTGGAGGGGAGTACTTAGGGTGGCAATAAGATGGATAGCAAGATACTTGAGATGTTGAAGAGGGATGTATCTGATTTCAAAGTCGGTTTCTTGTAGGATGCAGTTTTCTAGTTATATTTCCGCCCACATCGGGAATGTGTGGGCTTGTGGATTATTTGTAGGTAGAACTGTAAGATGGGAGTTATGATAGGCTTGATTAGCTGGTGCTAATTTTTTTTGTTAATGATCAATTATTTTATTTTAGAAAAGCTGATGCTTGTGTAACATTATATGATTAGTGATTAATTTGTTGTGATGGTGTATAAAATTTTGTTTTATTGCTACATTTATTTGTTGCGACATGTAGTTTCTCTCTCCCTCTCTCTCTCTCTGTCTTTTAACTTATGAATGGTGGATTCCAACCTGAGAGGAGAAGAAGCTGTCTTCATTGTTTGGGGTGAAATAAATGGACTTCAATGTGGAAGACAGATTGATTAAATTCTACTTTGAAAAGAAAGAAATGGTGAAAAAGTTGTGGTCTTTACACAATATTATTGCAAGGCCTAACTCACTATAGATAGAAAGTGGCCTCACTCTTGTGGTTGTGGGTGAATGTCTCTCTCTTCCCAAGCATTAAGCATTGTCTGTTTCTTTCTGTCAGTCACTTTTTGGTACACTAATTGAAGAAGTCAGCAATTCTAGTATGCTGCCAACCTCATTGGTCGCCTCCCACTTGTAATTGTGACTCACAAGTCACATGTATCAATAGGGTATTTTTTGGATTTAGTGACGTGGGGAAATCCAAGTGGAAGCGATGCATGATAGTTTCAAATGCCATACATGATAAAAACTAAATATCATATCTAATTTCAAATGCATACATGATAAAAGTTTTAGATTCTCAAAAAAAATTAATCTTTGTAGGAAGATGTCAAAAAGCCAAACCAAACAGGCTCTTACACTTACTTTTTTCATTCAATTTCCATCTTTAATGAATCATAGAGCAAACTACATGAAAAAGAGATTTGACTAAGAATACCTCACAAGCTTTATTTGATTTCCTCTACTTGATGGTAAACCATGGTGTCTCTTCTTCAAAGCCTTAGAGGAGGAGCATACAACCAACACCAAAGCAGTATTAGAATTACAGCACTTGACTTGACAAGATCAAAAACGTTGTGTGCTGTAAGATGTAAAGCAAGTTATGGTACAAGCTCAGATGAAGAGAAAGGTGATCAAAAGAAGCTGAGGATACTGATTGCAGGTGGAGGAATTGGAGGTCTGGTTTTGGGCTTGGCTGCCAAAAATAGAGGGTATGATGTTAAGGTGTTTGAGAGAGATTTGAGTGCTGTGAGAGGAGAAGGTAGGCACCGTGGCCCTATTCAACTCTCAAGCAGTGCCTTGGGTGTCTTACAAGCTATCGATGAAAATGTTGCCAAGCAAATTATGGAAGCAGGTTGTGTTACTGGAGACAGAATCAATGGCCTTGCTGATGGCATCTCTGGTGAATGGTATATATAATATATGCTTCTCTTGTTTGATATTTTCAGACCTTCAATTCTTGTGAACAAAGAGAACATATGTATATATATAGTTTCCTCTTGTAAATTCAGGTTCACCAAGTTTGATCTTTTGACTCCAGCTCTGAGGAGAGGCCTTCCAATTACTCAAACTATATGTAGAATGGAACTACAGGACATTTTAGTTAATTCAGTTGGTTTTGACATATTGACTAACAATTCTAAAGTTGTGGACTTCATACAAGACTTTGACAAGGTTTCCCGGCCACAACTTGTTCATTGAGATTCAATAGCTCCTTAGAGCATCTCCAATATTTAACATTTTTATAATACCAGGTCATTGTGATCCTTGAGGATGGAAGGCGCTACAAAGGCGATATTTTGGTTGGAGCTGATGGAATATGGTCTGAAGTAGGCTCGCCAAATCAATTAGAATTTAGATCCCTTCTCTTTCAATGAATTTGTTTTGTGTTAACTTCTGACTTCCAAATTGTCTCTCGTTAGGTCCGCACAAAACTATTTGGGCTGCAAGAAGCAAAATATTCAGGCTATACATGTTACAGTGGGATAACAAATTTTGTGCCACCATATATTGATACTGTTGGGTATGTTTGCTAGTATAACAATGACATTTTTGTTTTGTGTAGCTTGATTTGCTGATATATGTTTCTGCTCTATTTGTAGGTATAGAGTGTTTATAGGATTGAAGCAGTGCTTTGTTGCTTCAGATGTTGGTAATGGGAAGATGCAATGGTATGCCTTTTATAATCAGCCGCCTATGAATACAGATCCTACTGGAGGCAATGGTAAAAAGAAAAGGCTTGTTGAATTGTTTGGTCAGTGGTGTGGTGAAGTAATCGATTTAATATCAAAAACACCAGAGGATGTGATATTAAGGAGGGATATCTACGATAGAGACATGATCGATGACTGCTGGGGCATCGGACGTGTGACTTTGCTGGGTGATGCTGCTCATCCAATGCAGCCAAATCTGGGCCAAGGGGGTTGCATGGCAATTGAGGTATGAATGTTCATGTAACATTGATAAGATGTTTCTCATATTTGCTCTGATTCTCCCTTCTGAATAATATCACTCTCTTGGCAATTCAATGTATGCAGGATTGCTATCAACTAGTACTTGAGCTTGATAAGTCTGTTGAAAGAGGGTGTGATGAAAATGTTTCAGCACTTAGAAGGTATATATTCATATCATTTTGAGCTTCTAATTTTTCCTCACTTGAACATATTTATTTATTGTGATTTGTGATTTGTGATTAGTTATGAGAAGAAGAGAAGGTTTCGAGTTAGTACAGTGCATGCAGCCAGTCGAATGGCATCGAAAATGCTTGCCAGTTACCAACCTTATATAGAACTCGGATCCAGTCCTCTAAGGATCAAAGCACCTATGGTTCATGTAGCGCGAGCAATTTTGCAAGTTTGTATGCCTCTGTTCATGACTTGGATTATAGCTGACCCATCATTCATAAATGATTCGTAAGCTAAATAAGCATGAAACATTTTAATCATATTCTTCGGGTATCCGGGATTTGTTATCAGTCATGTATCAAGTATATATATCTTCTTCATGTCAAATGTAAGATCTGTCGGAGGATTGAAGACCAATATCAGCAATAAAATCTGCAGCTCCATTGTTCTCTCTGAAGTCTGATCGAAGCTAGCTTAGCACCAATAAAATGTGGCCTTCCAACATTTTTCTTGGGAGGACTAGTATCCTTCCTCTCTCTTCTTTCTCTCAGCACTGCTTGATCCTTTTAGGATTAGCCGGATATTTTAAGGATTATTCTATGTCTTTTTGTTGTCCAATTGGTGTAGAATGTAGATTATATACTAGTTATGAAGTCAAATTCTCACAGATTGATCCTTTTTCTGGTTATTACAATACAACTTTACCGACAGCGGAATTTTATCTTGTTCTCATTTCTCAGTCAATAAAAGACTGTAAGCAATGCATGGGACTGGTTATGCTGTATTGGCAGCATCAAAGCCACGCATATAGGGATAGAGCTGCCGAGAGAAGAACCTTGCATGGTGGTTTTGGTGTAGGTGCAGGGAAAAAGAGAGTTATGGTGAACGGTTATGGGAACGATTTTTATTACACCACGGCCTCGTACTATTACGGGCACCCATTTTAGAGTGGTCAGGCCTAACGGAAGAAGACCAAAGCACAAATGAATCATCTCTTAATTTTGTAATGGTCGTCATGGTCTGAAGTTACTGTTTGAATGTTAATGTTCTGGTTGTGCTTTTAAATGAATTGTGCATATCGTGGGTTGTCCTGGCTCTAAAATTTTATGCTCTTCCCCGGACAATGTATATATATAGAGATATATGTGATTGAACTGTGTTTCTTCACCATCTTCTCTCTAGCATGATTGCATGATATTATCATTAGCCAAAAACTCTTATTCTGATTGAATCGAAGCAAGCACATATCGAGTAAGTGTCAGGGTGCGTTGGCTCGAAGATGGACATTGGGATTTTTCAGAAACCTGGAGTTCCGTGATTGAGCTGTCTAGGCTTCTAGCAGGTAAAAGGTTGAAAAACAATGTAATATTTCCATCACTATACATTTCAGATGATAAATGATTTCAAATTCGACTAAGCTAACTTATCTATGGTTTGGGTGACAACATCCGGCATGGTTAATTGCAAGGATGCACAACTCCAGGAATATTAGAAATAAACATTGGCTTTAATTAGAACTGGAACCAACTTTAGTAACTGATCGCAATGCAAGTACTAAAAATGTAGGAAGCAAATAAACATCATCCTCTCACTGGTGTGGAACGCAAACCCCACTTGGCAATAAGGCAGTCCCGAGGGGCGTGGGCAACTCAATTTCCGAGTAATTAACAAATTAATAAAACCTACTCAATGTACAGAGTACAACATGGAGAGGGGAAAAAATTATGAATATCCTACAAAATTTGCAAGTCTACATCTCAGTTTACATCTTCCTCAGGTAATGCTACCCCTTCGGTAATTTTCTTATCAGGAAGTGAATCGGTTTTCTCCTCTTCCAATAAGCTCTTCTGGTGCAGCTCATGCTTCAGCCTTTCGATTTCGCAATCCTTCTCTTCTAGCTTCTCTTTTAATATAAGCACCTGCAAAAGAAGATGATTTCAGTATGATTCCTGACTTTTTATTCGTCACACCTAATTTGTAAACGCAAGGGTCTAAAATTCTTATATACTACAATCAACAGTTGAGGCAACAGTATCAATTACAGACCTTGCTTAAAAATCAAATTTTACCTTGCTTGACTAAAGATAAACCAAGAATGTGAGTGAGTGCAAAAGCTACATTTTAAAAAGAGTGTTACAAAATGAGATCTAAAAATTTTGGAATCCAAAGGTAGACGAAACCGATGAAAGATCGATATTCAGTGAATAGTCCAAGAAAAATCCTAACCTTAAGTGTGAAGCCTAGAAACAGGTGTTATCTATTCTTTGAGTTTCCTAAAAGGATGTAAGTTATTGACAAATCAGGGTCTAAAGGTGAAACTTTTATACCCTTTACCACCAAAGTCCTAAATTAGCAATACTGTCTGTAGACGGAAACTCAACCAAACTACGGTTGCTGCCGTCCTCCATCATGACTTCGAAGGCTCATTTCTGTTTTCATTTATTATTAATCAAAGCTAACAAAGCTTTAAGCTGCATAATGATGCCATGCTTAAGACCAAATAAATTAATAAGTTGACGTAAAAATATGAGAAGGAAACCATTTCATTCGATCTGTCCACATCATCTGTCAGCCCCTCCATATGTTTGTAAAGGCCTGCATGCAACACCACAAAATGGATCAACACGAATTAAAAAATAATATTTATACATTTAGTTGAATATGATAGGATCAGCTATAACTGTTTCAGACCACAAAAGATGAGGAGTGTAAGATCAATAGTAACACCAAGTTTTCCTCCCAGTACAAGGACCCATGAAAGCTAGTAAAAAATACGTATGATGTTTCAGAAAAGATGTTGCTGAATGCTGAATGTAACAAATAATGTATGTGTCACTAACCTTCAAATTGACTTCTAAGTTCTGCATTTTGAGATTTCTGCAAAGCAAGTTTCAATTGCAGTTGATGTGTCTGCACACCAATAATCAGAAAAGAATATAAATACAACATAAATAGAACAAGAAAAAAAATTCTCAAGAGAGTCAAAATGAAATCTATGGTTCTATCCAATACCATTGTGAAGATTGAACCATATTGATTGAATCTGTGTGCAGTCATATAATTGCATCAAGAAATTTCTATAATCTTAACAAAGGAGAAAATATATTACGAGCACAGCAGGGTCAGACTCCACAGTAATAGTATTTTAATCTACTTAAAAAAAAAACTAGACTGGTCAACACATCAATTGCATAAATAACATTATAACATAGTTGTGCAGTACCTCTCCTTCCTCATTTTGACGACCAATCTCGTCATTTTCCTCTTGTAGGGTTTTACACTTCGCCATGATTGCTTTCCCCATCTTGCTATTTGCAGTGAAAGCAACTGCAGCAATATTTTCCTCCAGTTCTTTCACTTTTTTGTCCTTCTCCTCCACCAAATTCTAACATTATGCAGTCAAAGAAGCCATAAACAATTTAACCAGCAAGCAAAGAGCGTGCAACAACCTCATCAGGCAAGTTCTAAAATTTTTATATGCAACTACCAGTTGGAAGCTAAAGAAAAAGGCAAAAAAATACAAAAATAAATAAATAGATATCTGATAAGGCAATGGCAACATTTCCATAAACAGTTTCAAAGGATGAAGCAAGTAAGAGATGTAAAGTTCACTGCAGCATCTAATGAAGCATTTCCTGACTCTTGAATGAAGTTGCTAAAAACCATTAATTAACTCATAAGTTTGTAAATATTGCATTATTTTCCAAACCGACTAAATAAGGTAACATATACATGTAAAAGATCCACTTTAAGACATTTAATATGCAATGGCCACCGGTGAGTACTTACAAACCTTTAATCGTCTAAATTCTTCATGAATGGCTGGATCTAGCAGTAACCTCCTCGCCTATCACATAGATCCCAACAGAATATTTGTAGAAAATAAGATAATAATAAAAAATAACATGGGCCAAAAAATGACTAGGGCCATTCAGATTAATCACCAAGAAACATTACACTTCAGCAACACCTCAAAACATTTGGAGACATTGCATTGCATTTGAGACATGGGAAGGAAGCTTTATTTCAATACACTATCTCTGAATATCATATTTTGATAGCAAGATATAAGCACAAGCAGGAGAATCATATTTAAAATATGAATGGCCTCGAATACCAAAGCTTACCCTCCTACAACCAAAATTCAAACAAATAATAAGGTATTTATAACTTTAATTGTTTTCTTATTATGCACATAATTTTTATTAGAACCCCGGACCCATAGCTTAGGATGGGAGTTTTTAGTTGCCACCAAGTATGCATCAGAATTCTCAAAGAAACAAGAATAATCAAAGCAAAGGAATCTAGCAGCAGCAGATGCATTCAATATTTGGTTTTAACCTGACCACTAATACAGCACACCATCCTTTACCATTTTCAATTCTTGGTGACACAGGTAAAGAATCTGCAATAAATTTTTCTCATACCAATTTTCTAGAAAAACTGGAAGGAAGGAGATGAATAAATGGAACAATTTGATGATGAGTTGATGACAGGACAAAACAATAATATTTATAGGCAATGTTAATCCCTTACGGTAATCAAACACACAGAAGAAAGATGGTTAGCTTTTTAAATATCATCAAACGGCCAAAAAAAGACAGCATCTTCTTTCTTATTGGGTTTTAGTATAACCAATGCAATTCATGAAACACATGAACACTATCATGTTGACAAGTAAAAGTTTTTAGTTTTTATTTTTATTTATTTTTATTTTTTATTATTTATTTATTTATTTATTATTATTTTTTAACAATATAACCAGTATTCTTCTTTAAAAAAAAATATTGATCTTATTAGAGTAAATAGATACAGATATTTATGCAGAACAGTTAACCTAAGAATAACAGAGAAAACTGATCTTCCCCAAATACTACATGTCACGACAACAAACCTATAATACCTGCATCAATGGTGGCTTAAGTTGTGCCTTCAAATCCCGGACAGCAGACTGAAAAGTTAATGAATTCCATGTTAGGCAAGATAACATCAATGCAGTATAAAATTTAACAGGAAAATGAGACTTCATAATTGTTTCATTCTAAGGAAATATATCTTGGTATAACAATATCTATTGCCTCACAAACAAGTTGCTCACTTTCCATCAACAAAAAAAACCATAATGGTAGGCTACTGCAATCACTAAACAAAATCAAACCTTCTATATTTTCATACAATAGAAGAACAATAATGGTCTAATTTTCTTTAAGTTTCACAATGTAATCTATCTGATTCCAGAAATGAATCCAATCTTAAATCATTACGAGTCTTTGCCCAGCCTTCTGTTAGGCAACACTACAGGAGCTAAGTTCAAAACATGTTAAATTGCACTTAAATTATATATTCAAACATTGTTTTAAAAAGCGTTATGAGGCGCGCCTCAATACGTTTTGGCCAAAAATCGTAGTGAGGCAGTAGCCTCATTGACAGCCATTGAGGCTTACGCCTCAATCTTATGAGGCGGTTGATTCGAAACGGCGCCTCAATACGTTTATGAGGCGGAAATATCAGTTTTTGATGATTTTTTGTTGGGTTTTAAAATGTTTTGAGCCCAAATCAGACCCAATGTTTTTGATGATTTTTCTTCTAATCTTCTTCAGTCTTCTTCGTTTTGACTTCTTCTTTTTTGATTTTATTCTTCTTCTAATCTTCTTCTGTCTTCTTTTTTTTATCCGATTCTTCTTGTTACTCTTGTAGTTTCTTGATCGTTTTTTCTTCTTATATTTTTCTGATTTCGTTTCTTCTTTTTTCTCTTATTTTCCTTTCTTAAATTAAATGCCATATTGCTATGGAATGTTATAAATTATAATATTAATATATGTATGTACATGTACTGTTGTAGTGCTGTTATAGTAGTGTAACTAGTGTTAAATAATTTTTTTTGCAAGTTTATGTATCGTTTAAATGCCATATTGCCATGTATTGTTTAAATAATTAAATGTTTACATTAATAAATGTACTGTTATTCTGTTATATACTTATATGTGGAATATTTTGCATGTTTATAATTATAACTTATTAACTATAACTCTATAAGTTTATAAGTTAATGTCTAATACTTTAATTATAAATAATTAAACGCCTTTACTTTGTGAACTTGGTTTATTTTTTATCATGTTGTGACTTGTAAACTTAGTTTATTTTTATGATTTTATCAAGTTATGAACTTGTTTATTTTTATTATGTTATGAATTATTTTGGGTATTTTTTTATATATTATGCTATGAATTATTGCTTGTTTTATAAGATTTAGGTATTTTACTATTTTTATATATTTTATACGTGTTTTATACTTTCCTTATTGAGGCTTACGCCTCGCCTCGGAAGAGAAAAACGCCTCACTACTAAAAACATGTTTTAAAACATTGTATTCAAATAAAACGAAGCCACAAGAACAGAAACTTTAATCTGAGATTTAGAAAAAAAATATCTCTTTCCAATAAAGAGAAGATATATCCATCTCATACATTTTTATCAAGGGAGATATAACATAAATTGTACTATGCATATAAAACATAATATAAGGAACAAGCATGCCAACTACAGCAAGAAAAAGAGACTCACTTTCAACTCTGCAATCTCTTGTTCCCGTTTTGCAAATGTTACAATGAATGCAGCTTCCTTTTTCTTTGCTTTTTCTAGCTGATGATAAAAACAAAACAGGGACTTAATCCTGCATGGCAAGACTCCTTACAATACCTAAAGGGGAAAAACTATAACTACTACTTACCTGTTCTTTCAATATCTCCTCAGAGGATCTTATGGTCTGAAGATAATTGATGACTAATTTAGGTTCTACAAAAGAATAATAGAAATTAATTGTTTAAATAATAAACACAGAACACATAGTATGATCATACATTCATACTATAATTACGTGCTAAAATACATTTAAAATAAAATAATTATGCAAAACATGCAAATAAAAGGCTAACCAAGAGATGCCCCAGGTGGTATAAAGTGCTCATTTTGAAATGAAGAATGCCACTTCTGGATCTCCAATTTCGAAGCTTCAAGCTCCGACTGAAATCATAATTCAATAACCGACAAAAGTTTTGGAGGCAGTAAAAGGAGGCAATAATACATTTTTAGCCTAACTGTAAAGCATGCTACAGTAAATTGTAGAAACTCTTCGACCTTAAAATTCAAATTGAAAATGATTGTAGTAATAGAAAACTTGTTATACCATTCAAATGTAATATGTAATATGTACAAGCAAACTAAAATTTTGCAGAGCACCTCAACCGATGAAAAAGATGTTCCAAATGTACAATATTTAGCACAAGGATCATAAGGTAAACATTTCAACTATCATAGTTTTAAAAACAAATTCATCATATGAGATAAAGATTAATTTTTCAAAACCAAGACATTCATAGGCTCGCATGAGATAAAAATTAATTTGAACCATCATAGTTTCAATCGAAATTCATCATAATTTGTGGCAACTAAAATGAACCTCCTCAGAGTTCATGGATACCAGCCTCATGCCATAGGCTCGCATGAGATAAAAATTAATTTGAACCATCATAGTTTCATTCGAAATTCATCAGAATTTGTAGCAACTAAAATGAACCTCCTCAGAGTTCTTGGATACCAGCCTAAAGTGTCTATTTTTCAGTGTCAGCACATGTATATTACAGTGCAGTTCCTTCTAATGAAGGATGTCTTCTACATTTTTAAGAAAATATATTGGAAAATTTATACATACCAAAAGAAAGAAAATACAATATCTGTAGACCAGTCACAAACAGTACGAACTGAATTTCAAGAAGAAAGATTCTACTAATTTACTGAGATTACAGTTTTAATCCTTAAGCTTGTGGCTCTATCTCTCAAATCTCAATATTAATACAGAAACTTGCTAGTCCCTTCAAGCAAGCCTGAAGGCCTCGTGAAAAAAAAAAAAAAACACATACACACGGGACATGAAGAAACAAAAAGAATTTATGAATCAAAAATGAACAAATACATACTTGGCATGTCGCAAGTGTGTTCTTACAAGTCTCGAGACTGCCAAAATAAATAAATATCACGATAAGAAACACATAAACCTCTGAAGAATACTGAAAGTTAACCATTAGAACGTAAGAGTTTAAAAGTAAAATAAAAATGTTCTGGATTTTACAAAACCTCTCACGCAAAGTCAAAATCATCCCGGTTGTAACACCAGGAACAGCTTCTTCTGCTTTTGAATTAACCTGCAACATAAATAGACCAAATGTTATTCCCTTCAATACACAAACTTAGCATTTGCTATTCATTATTGGACATATATTTTTAGATCTTCAAAATCTAATCTTGGCAACAACATTACACTCTACCATATTGAACAACTTCAAATAATCTACAGTTCTAAAATACAGTCATTATTACAAATTATCATCGGAATAAGTTTATCCAGACAAGACAATGAAAATATTAAAACATCCAATAGAGCCATCAATGATGTAAGTTGGAATCACTTCACTGAGGATAAAACAACGTAGGTGACACAGGACGCTTATGAAGTAAGGGAAGTTTTGACTCAGTCACTCAAGCAAACAGCAAGACGAGATAGATCCTGTTCGAACAGTTATCACGAAAAACAATAAATTTGATCCAAGGGAATTTTAGAAATACTTTGCTCTTGCATTTCTCCAGTAACATAACCAATCAAATTTAACAATGTCGCAATCGCAAATCAAATAACACACCAGTTACAGTATTCAACAAATGCAACTACTGAAAGAAAATTGAGTTAAATGAAGTACAGGAGAAATTAACAAAGTATTAAAAGTGAATATCAAGATTTAACCAACTCTTTTACCTTCTTTGAACCGAAAACATCATCCTCATCATCCTCAATTTCACCAAAGCTTCTCTTGTTACCTATAAATTCAAACTCAATATTTATTAAACAATGAAAAGAATTATAAATTGTAAATGAAGTCACGTAAAAATTTCAAACTAACCTGAACGTCTATTATTGTGAGTTCCGGCGAAATCACCGCCAAAATCGTCGTCCTACATTCAAAAAATTGCAAAATAAATAAACAAAAAATAATTGCGTACAAGTTATGCACGCGAATGTGAATGTAATGAAATGAAAAGGACTAAAGGATATACGTCGTCGAGATGTGTGGAAGCCATTTGTCAGGTTCGCTATTTTTAGGGTTTTCAAGGTAGAAGATGAAGGTTTTGGCAAGAGTTGTTAGGTTGCGGTTTGGTGAAGAAAGAGTAAGGTTTTGGGTATCGTTGAAATGGAGTTTTGGTAGAAAGAAGGAGGATTTGTGTCTGTGTTGAAGAGAGAGGAGAATATGGAAGTGAAGTTTGTGGTGGATGAACTGCGTGAGGTTGGTCTATATATAGGGTTCTTGGAACGGCACCGTTTGGTTGGCCACTAGTAGTTTATTTTATGGGTTAGTATTAAAAACCCCCTCTAGTTTAAGTTTTTGGCCAAAAACCACCCTCTAGTTTAATTAATGGTCAAAATTTCTTATTAGGTTATAAGGGTAAGATAGTAAATGGCAATTAATGAATTAAAAAATTAATATTAATCAAATATAAAAATATAAAAAATCAAATATATTTTTTTTTCTCTATGGGCTGGTGGGAGATCAACGACCAAATCCACACCATCCCCTCCTCCAATTCCTCCAATTAATTTATTTTTTCTCTATTTGTTTTTTCAAAATATAAATTTATTTTTTTAAAGATTTTTAATCAGTTTTTTAGTTTTTAAATAGTTTTTTTATTTGTTTAAATTTGAATACCAAGGATAAAATTGTATATTTGTAAGAAATATTAAAAGAAGTTAATGGAAGGTGGTTTTTGACTAATAAATTAAATTAGAGGGTGGTTTTTGGCCAATAATAAAACTAGAGGGTGGTTTTTGACCAAAAATACAAACTAGAGGGGGGTTTTTAATAGTATCCCTTATTTTATTTCACCGGCACCGTTTTGAGTGTTGCCTGCAACTCTGCAAGTCTATATTAATTAGTGTTTGTCTATTGTATGTCATAAAATCTTGTGAGATTAAATTTCCTTTACAATTCTGTCAAGTGTCAACAAGCCAATTTTACAATTTCATGAATGAATTTACAATTTCCCAATCTCAATTCTCTCGCTCTCACTAACTAATTATAATCTTATCTCTTTTCTCCTTCTTCAATCCAGCCCAGAAATCATCTCTAGTAAGCCACTTCCAGATTGTTTCCCAGCCTGCACACCGTAAAGCAATAACCAGAAATTATACACCAATCCCAAATTAAACAAGGCATAACACCGTTGAAATTTAGAACCCTAAAATTTGATTTGATTTTATTTTTGTGAAACAGTAAGTGAGAGGAGAGAGTACAACTTCGTGATGCAGAGACGATAAATTTTTTTGACTTAGAAGACAAAACTTAACTGCGGATGGTTTCACGCTCACGAATTAATAATCTTGACGTGGCTTATGGGAATTGGGAAACCGGTTTACAGTAATCTGAATTTTCGGAAATACCTCTGTTTTATTTCATTAATTCATCTAAAAATATATATATTCCACTAAACTTTATGTGAATTTGAAATCACCAAAATGCATTTTTATTTTACAATATAAATAATTACTTGAAATTGTTTTATTTCAATCTTTCTAAATTTGAAAGTATAATGTAGTAATGTAAATAGCTTAAAACATAAAATGAAGAAAATTATGTTTTTACCATTCAATATGGTTTGGTGGAAAGAGCGTTCATTCAACCTAGTAACATCCTAGATTTAAGTTGTGTATATATCAAAAAAGCATTGCTTTATGAAGTTAGGTTAACTGTAATAGTTATAATAGATGGTTTTCAAATAGAGATTAAATTGTCTATACGAGATGATAAGTTGATTTTCTTTTCTTTTAAAAAAAAAAAAAAAAAAAAAAAACTCAATTAGTAAATTTATAAGTACCACTTTGTCCATAATTAATATGATTATTACAAATCAGTTTCTCCTATTCAAACATGTCACATAAATATAAAAAGTCTTAACTATAACAACTTAAATTTATTTATTTGCTCTTTTTCTGTTGAATCGACATCCATTCTCAATTTTATAATCAAGAGCAAATGAATTGTTGGATTTTTAAATCAAGTAAAAAAAAAAGTTGATAACCTATTCAAAAAATATATTTAAATCTTTTTTTTTTTTTTTTCACATAATAATTGGGTTAAACAGAGAATAGTGCAAAGCCTACCATTACAAGGAAAGTTCACGATGTTTTAGCCCAATTAGCTATGTCACACTTGAGTTTCCTTTCAAATATGAGTCGGTTGTTTTTTTTTATTCCTACAACGGCTTTTGACATTGCTTCATGATATGCTTTTGAGAGAAACTATGAACGTTTTCTCATTTGGGATAAGCCAAAAATGACCACAAGCACTTCATTAGAATTTTACCAAACACTCTATTCATTTTTGGCTTCTCCTAAATGAGAAAGTGATAAGCTATATTTCATACCTTCTCCCAAAAGCACCTCAGGAAGAAATGTCAAACTAAGTCTTAGTAACTTGAACATGTGAAAACATCACTCTATGGGAGTCTAGAGACCAATTTTTGATTACTTGTTTATGAAGTTTACCTTCTATACTACATAGGAAACTAGTCTCATAATATTGTTATTATAGGGTGAAAATGGAAACTAGCCAAAAATTAAGGAGGTTTATTGTTTTTAGCCTGAATTAGTATTTTGATTGTTTTGTCAAAAAATCCACTTTTCGGACAAAAATGCCCTTCATTTAGAAATTTTGCCTGGTGTGTTTAATTCTTTTTTGCCTGATGTGTTTAGTCATTTTGGTCTGGTGTGTTTAGTCGTTTTTGTCTGGTGTGTTTAATTCCTTTTTGCCTGGTGTGTTTAGTCATTTTTACTCGGTGCGTTTAGTTTATTATAACCGGTGTGTTTAGTTAGTCCGGTGCGTTTAGTTGATTATAACTGGTGTGTTTAGTTAGTCCAGTGTGTTTAGTTGATTATAACTGGTGTGTTTAGTCTGGAAAAAAAAAAATCAAATCTGGAAACCCAAACCCAAACTCAACCATAACCACAACCACAACCACAACCCATACTTTACATCCGAAAAATCAACCACAACCACAATCCAAACTCAAATCCAAACCTTTTTAAATCTGAAAATTTTTCAACAAAAAAAAACTGAAATTTTTAAAAAATCTGAAAATTTTTATTTAAAAAATATAAAAATTTTTGTTTAAAAATACATGATTTTTTTTTTAAAATCTGAAAATCAACCACAACCACAACCCATACTTGAAAACAAGTGAGAAGAAGGTGTGAAGAAGAAGATCTGAAAAAGATCTGAAAATTTTCAACCAAAAAAAAACTGATTTTTTTTTTTAAAAATCTGGAAAAAATGAGTGTTGAAGGCATGAAGAAGATGAAGGTGTGAAGAAGAAGAAGAAGAAGTGAAGTGTGAAGAAGAAGAAAAAATCGTGAATAAGAAGAAGAAATCGTGAAGAAGAAGAAGAAGAAGAAGGCGTGAAGAAGAAGAAGAAGGCGTGAAGGAGAGAGAGAAAGGCTGCAGAAATAATAAGAGAGACAAGGAGAGAGAAGAGGTTTTGAAAACTAATGAGGGGCGTTTTTGTTCAAAAGGTGGATTCTTTGACAAATACAATCAGTTTACTAATTTGGGCAAAAAACAATCAACTCTCTTAATTTTTGGTTAAAAAGGGCTATTTCCTCTAAAACAAATGAAAACGAGAAAAAGCAGATTCCTCAACACTGCATGGATGTGAATAAAGCCACCAAAATGATCTCATCTTCCATCCAAACAAGCAAAGTATCATCTTCTTCATTCTCTCAAATCTCAATCTCTCTCACTCTCAGTCACAGCAATGGCCGCCGTACACTTCATAACCACCATCTCATTCTCAGCTCTTCTAATCAACATTCCACCAACTTCATCATACTACCCAACAAATGCAGATCCTACTGCGGCAACATAACCATAGATTACCCTTTTGCCCCCCAACACGGCTGCGGCCACCCGGGTTACCCCGCGATCTCCTCTTCTGCGTGAACAACGTTCTCATGTTCCACATCTCCTACGGATCCTACCGGGTCCTCGAGATCGACTACGCTTACAACTCTCTCACTCTACACGAACCCCATATGTCCACCTGCGACACCATGGTCCTCGGCGGCCAAGGCAACGGCTTCGCTCTCGACGACTGGAGATCTCCGTTCTTCAACCCCACCTCCGATAACGCCTTTTTACTCATCTGTTGCTCCGCCACGTCGCCTCTTTTTCAGGGTTTTCCCGGGAAGAATCTGCCGTGTCGAAACGTTTCGGGTATGGGTTGTGAAGAATATTACGGGTGCCCAGCTTGGAGTCTTGTGGGCCGAAAACGGGCTGGGTCTACTGTGTACGGGTCTGGCCCACCCGAGTGTTGCGCGGTCAGGTTTGAGTCTATTAAAGAAATAAATTTGACGAAACTGGGTTGTGAAGGATATTCTAGTGCGTACAGTCTGGCTCCGCTACGGATCAGTGGTCCTGGTGAGTGGGCTTATGAGATTCGGGTCAAGTATTCGGTCCAAGATGAGTTCTGTAGAGCGTGTGAGGCCACTGGTGGCACGTGCGGGTATGGCAGTGATGGTGTGAGGCAGTTGTGCATGTGTGGCACCATGAATTCCACGTCTAATTGTGATACGGGTATGAATACTGTTTAAGAAATATGATTTTTTTAACTGGATTTACTTTTCTGGTACCGGTGGTCCCTAATCATTTCTTATTCAAGTAATTGTTGCATTGATTATATATGCTTAGAAATCAATTTTGTATAATGTCATGTACAGCTAGGAAATCATCAGGTGTAAGATCATGGTCACTAGCAGAATCTTTGACAATTTTTATTTTATTTTATAGAACTCGGATCCAGTCCTTTGTCGGTAAGTATAGCCTTGCTATTTTTCAATATGAGATTCTCTAAGGATCAAATCATGAACATTCCATAACTCATTTCAAGTCTCTGTTCATTGAGCAGCAGTACATTATAACAGTTCCAAGGATCAAAGCACCTATGGTTCATGTAGTGCGAACAATTTTGCAAGTTTGTATGCCTCTGTTCATGACTTGGATTATAGCTGACCCATCATTCATAAATGATTCATATGCTAAATAAGCATGAATAATTTTAATCATATTTTTGTTATCAGTCATGTATCAAGTATATATATCTTCTTCATGTCAAATGTAAGATCTGTCGGAGGATTGAAGACCACTATCAGCAATAAGCTCCATTGTTCTCTTTGATCGAAGCTAGCTTAGCACCAACAGGATCCAAGACTCGTGATTTCTCAATACATTCACAACCGACACAGAACTAGAGATTATGCCAACTCCTATCATTAGCATTTTCAATAATTAAAATTACATCAACATAAAACCAAAAAAAGACCGATATCTAAAGTTAAACCTACTAATACTACAATACAATACACTAATGTACAAGCAGCTAGCATTCACCTCCTGGACCGTTTACTTTGCCGCTTCGTGACCACCTCCTCCCTTGCACGTTTTCCGGTAACTGGAGTGGTCTCTGCCGCCTTCTTTGGTGGCCTTCCAACATTTTTCTTGGGAGGACTAGTATCCTTCCTCTGTCTTCTCTCAGCACTACTTTGCCTTTCTTTCCCTTTTTTATCTTTCTTTCCACTGCTGCTGTTGTTGTTGTTATTATTGTTCCTTTTTAGCTCTTCACTGACTCCTTTATTGTTATTCTTCTTCGCGGTCTGCACTGGGGAGTTTTTCTTGATTCTTTTCAAGAAATCCACCACACTTTTCTTCTTATCCGAAGCTGATGATGCTTCTATCTTCTTATTATTATCTGTTTTCGAATTTTGTTGCTTATCAACAGAAGCAGAACCAGCTTTTGAACCAGAGGCTGTGCCTGTGCTTTGTTTCTTATTACTACTACTAGGAGGAGGAGGAGGAGGAGGAGTAGTATTTGTTGGATTCTTGTTGTTGTTGCTGTTTCTTCTTGTGCTTCTCGTCCCTGTTATAGTGGAGTTCTCTGGTGCTTTCAACTTCAATAAGCTGCTGCTGCGATCAACTGAAGGCTTTATATCAGTAGTAGCTGGCTTCTTGTCATCAGATTGTTTAGCAGAGACAGAACTGCGTTTACGGCAGACTATAATGGGAGCTGATGATTTTTGTTTATCTAGCAAAGAATCAGATCTTTCCAAGTGGGGTGGTTTTGTTGTTTTTGGCTGAGGTGGTAATGAAACAGGAGGTTCTTGTGAAGAAACTGGTTTCTGGGTTGGGGTCTCCTTGTTGATTTCGATAGAGACAAGGCGTCGAAGTTGATGAGCCGTGGTGGATTCAAGAGATGATTTGGGGAAGAAAACAATGGCGTTGTTGAAGACAAGTAAGAGGTCTCTGTAGAAATTAGTGAGGCTGCATGAAGAATAGGTGCCTTGTTCTACTCTTGTTTGTATTGTCTCTAGATCCACATGTTGCCTCACTATCTCTTTGTACTTGCTCGATTCCTGCATGAAACAATTCAAGTCAAATTTGATTCTATTCGAATACGAAGACCGTAAATCTTATGAAAAATAAAATTTGTATTTATAAATGATTTGTAACATTAAATAAGCACACGTTTATAATAGGATCATGACATGGAAATAAAAAACAAGTCATTCAAAATGGGCTCAGAAATAAGACAAACAACAGTTCGGGCCAAGTGGGCCTTTTTTGAAGATTTTATACGCAGTTTAGTCACTTATAAGACCAAGCCGGGCCACAGAGTCGGTGACCCGCACCATTTCTGCATGTTGCATCACTAACGTGTATAAAAGTTGACGTCACTAGTATTTGCTTAGAAAGTTAACTTTTGTGTGCCAATACAATTCATTATGACTCATGAGAAAGTATTTTAGATTATTACATCTAAGGTTGAAATTTGACATGCCAAAGTGTTTTTACTTCTACCATTGCATGCAAGGCATGTGTGTTCCGTGTTCACTCACTCTTATCCTAATTTTTGTGAATGTAGGAACAAGAATTTTTCCACATAAAAGTACTTAAGTACTAATCTTTTATGTTAAATTTGCATTACTCAACTTGCCACAAAAGAAACCAAATTCGAATCTTTTGATTTTTGATTCTGTTCATGCATTATCAATTCATATGTAAAAAAAAAAAAAAAATTATTTTCTTAGTTCAAGAATTCGTCTTAAGAGTAATATATAAGAAAGTTGACAAATTTCAATATGCTTTTACGGAAAATTTAAAAAAAAAAGAAAAGAAAAAAAACAAAAAAAGAGGTGGTCCCAAATTATTGGACGCTCATTAAAGCTTGACCAATTGATGGCTTATCGCATGGATAAAAGAAAATAAAAATAAAACGAGTAATATGTCTATAGAATTTAAGGTTTTATAATGTTTACATCAATAAAATTAAATTATTAGTTCGACTTAAGCTCGTCAATTTTTTTAAAAATATGGCAATTTAATGAGTATACTCTTCCAACTATTAAATTTGTAATAATTTTAATATAAAAATAATAAAAAAAATACCTGGAGTTTAAGCCGACGCTCAAACAAAGATGCATGTTTGTGGGTCCTAATCACGTCCAACAACTCAATCAACGGTTCTGATTTCGCATCACCACCGGAACCAATCTTTCTCTTTTTCCTTCCGTAACTCGCCGAGCTCTGGACATCGCTACTCAGCTGAGTCACCGAGTCACCCAACTCCTCCGACTCCTCCTCCTTCGTTGTCTCTCCCTGACCCTGACCCTGACCCTGACCCGCACCATCCCCACCCAACCCGGATCGACACGGATCCGCTTCACTCTTAACCAACTCTCCTTCTCCTCCTCCTCCTTCGCCGCCGACTTTATCGCTCAAGCCGGTCGAATTGGACTCGTTAACAGAGCGGTTTTCTCTGTCCGATTCGTCGCCGGAAACCAACCGTGCACATGTCTTGTCCGGTTCCTCCGATTTTTGGGGCCGTTTATCGTCGTCGTTTAGTGATGTATTCGGTTGATTGAGATCTGGTTCCGGTTCGTTACTCGTATTGTTATTATCTAAACACCGGTCTCGCTCCTCTTCCAATCTCTTCACTTTCAGCTGTAAACAACTGTTCATAATAACAAGTCTATTTCAGATCTAAACAAATATTATTATTACTATTATTACAATAATAATAGTAATAATATATTTTTATAAGACGAGAAAACGAAAAGGAAGAGAATTAACTTGATGGAGAGATCGTAACGTTGGAGATCTTGTTTCAACTCATCGACACGAACTTTTCTCAAGTGTTCGAGCCATGGAATATTATTGTTGTTGTCTTTGAATCTGCGTTTGAGTTCCATGTATTTCTGTTTGCAGAATTGTGCGGTGGTGAGGAGGTGAGGGAGAGACGTCTTGGTCTGCAGTTCCATGGCGACGGAGTCCCAGTTCTTGAGGCCATGGCGCTTGACGGCGCATGCTAGCAGCAGCTCCTCCCACGTCCCCCATGACGATGTCGTTTTATCGCTGCTCTCATCTTCTTTGCTGCTCGTCATGAGAAACACGATGATGATTGTTGTTCAAGAATTTTTTTGTTTTTGTTTTTTTGTTATTGTAATTAATAATAACAATATTGTACTCCTCCCTCCATCTCTATTTGTTTTCAAATTATAACAAATAAGAATACGGCATGTATTATTATTTTTGCTTCTCTGAATTAATTACTTATTATATAACATACATATACGGTATTATACATTAACACGCTACTAGTACTAGGGTTCTTGTTTTCTTATAAGTTATAAATCCTATTTATGTATATAATGGGATTTTGTTTCAATCTTCATGTGTTTGCGTATGATTTGATTTTCCTCATGTGGGTAGGTTCCTGACTTTCTTTCCTTTTGGGGAGATATTCATTTACCGTTTTGTCCCTGGATCTGGATTCGGTGAAGCAGAGCGAAAATGCCTGGACTCCTGCATTGCCTGGGACAGGACTACATTTATAGAAGCCCATTCATTGAAAGCCCAAGCATCGACTCATGGATCAATTGGGCCCAGCCCAATTATACATTTTCAATATTGGAATGGGCAACCCAACCCAATATGGGATCGTTAATAGAATCATAAACATTTCACATTATATGATAGTATGATACAACAACAACAGCAATAGTGACAAGCTCACTTCGAATGCAAGTGCAACTAGCTGGTAGTCGACTTATGCAAATGATAATCAGCACCTTTTCCAGTCTCCACCAGCGGTCCTCTCAAAAACACGAGCCTGCTTCTTAGGAAAGCTTTGTCTCCAGTCCGGGTGCTTAATCAAGTGGTTCCACTGCCTGCAACCAAATAAAAATCAAATCATACATTAGTATACATTCTATCATTTTTTACTTTTGAAAAATGTTCCGACATTAGCTATCGGACCATTGTAAACTATATAAAGACAGTAATCACAAAGGATGAGAAAATACTATACTCTGAAATATATTTTTTTTTACATCAGCTATCGACAATAATTTCCTACATCATCCTGATTAACACAAACAGTTACTAGCTGACCTTTTGTACAATATTCTGATAATCTTAGATCCCCATGGCTAGATGAACTCAATGATCGAAAACATTGGCAAGTTGAATCAATGTGTACTTTTAAAATATGCATACCTTCTTAAAGTTTCCACAAAATCTGGAGCCTCAGCAGAAGGTGAAGTAGAACATTTAAGAAGGATTTCTGCATCACAAAGATGCTGCAATGTCTTTATGATACGTAATTGGCGTAGGGTCCTGCATCATTAACAAAACAAGTACAAGTATTAGCAAAGCTATAGGGTAACACGAGTATTTGTATTTAACTTTGGGAAGTAAATAAAAATAAATAAATAATACAATTTGTAGTATTGGGAGAACAAGAACTATAACAATAACTCTGGTTACTGTTTTCAGAGTGTGATAATAATCATACTTACTAAATACAAGAAAATGTAAGCTAAACAGTGAAACAACATTTACCAGCAGCAAGGGGCAATTACAAATCGATCAGTTTGAGTGTCATAAGTCTCCAGTAACTTGCCATTCCAACTGGCATCTTCATAGCATGAACCCACTCTAATTCTCCTGACAATTTCATCCGGACATCTTGAAGTTCTATCAAAACTGGCAGGGATGAGAGATCCTGTGGAAGTTTCTACCTGAAAAGGTGAGAAATAAACAATATTCTAAATTCTTGTACTGACAGAGTGACAGAAGCTTCTTCTATCTTCTATTTTCTACATTACTGGCAATTAACATTGCACTAACATTTTATGCCATTTAATATTGTCAGGCTCAGACTAGACAAGTAGCAAACTGCTAGAAGTTCGAAGGCAGGAAACAGCATGATATACAAGAAGGTGCGTACGGATAATCAACATAATTGATCTTACAGCACCATGATCTAATTATAACACGGGTCCTCTACAAATTAAGAATTCCAATAAAAACAAAAATTTTATTTTCTTAAAACAAGGGAGTCTATGTGAAGTTAGTTTCCATTCAACTACTAACATTGAGAGTCTCTCTTAGACTGGACAAACTTGTCCCAAGCTCAGTTTATATCAGTTCCTAGCATAACCTTAACTGTCCTAATCAAGTCAACAGAAACAATATAAAAGATAAGGACCTGAAACTAACCAGGAAGCCAGTGAAAATAGGGTATGCATTTCCTTGAGAGTCTCGCTTAGTGTTATGCCCAAGAACAAAGAGGGTTTGAATGTGAAACTTTTCCTTTCTCCTCCGCAATGTTTCGATTATTTTGGCACATAAAGGAAACGAATAACCATCCAATTCCACATGGCTTTGTGATATAGTGCTACCATTAGCATGCTGCATACAAAGGTCAATACATCTAAATCATTCTGCCCCTGTCTGGAAAATTTATAAAATAAAGTAGGAGATCTTGGGCCAAACATTGGGTGTGACATCATCAAAACCACCAATTAGATGCACCTGCACATTGTGAACAATCACAATAGATTTAACACACCAAAAATGAATTCAACACCAACAAACTGAATAACATGAAAGAAGAATTGAATATCAATGGAAGTGGAGAAGAATACATCCAATTCAGCATCAAAACCGTTATGAGCAACTAGCAAAAGCATCTGGGCAAGGCCAATATCCACAATGGTAGGAGAATCCAAATGCGCAACAGAGGTCCTGCAAGTTCACATATCAACAATAGAAAACTGCAAGATTCCAAAACAATATTATTCCATCTAAGAAATTGGATTCCTTACATTCCATTTCTACGGTTTTGAATGACAAGCCCCACGCAAGTTGTAGCCTCATCAGTGCCAACATACTTTCCATGATAAAGAGAATTCATAGATGTTCGGTAATAGTAGCAAAGATATAATTAATTGGATGATAAAAATGTGAACAAGGAAGTAAATATCAAACAAATTTTCCAAAAATCCGCCATATTTTTTAGAAATTTGGAGCTCCGATATATATCAATAGAAGACAAAAGATGAAAATCAAAGTCAATCATGAAGCATACATGGACAAGCGCAGAGTCAACGGTTGCATATTCTCTCTGGAAAATATAAACGTATTTTGAATCAGAATCGTCTAAAGCTGAAACTTTCCTCTCCTGCGTACACTTGAATGACTGTGAAGCGGACACCAGAATTGGGTGTTCCATCAAACTAAACAGGGCATCACTCTCACTCCTCTGTTCATGACCAAAACTTTGAAATTCATTAAATCTGGGAACTGGGTATCATGAACAACTAGTTTAATTCAAATAAAATATAAAAACTGAGGAGATGATCAAAAGAAAGTCACAAGCTTTATATTGAGATTATAAGAATAATATGTTTACCCGTTTTTCTTTCTTCTTCTTTTTTCCTTAGCAACTAAACAGAAAAAGAGATGGATAAAGTGGAGTGAGTACCTGAGATGATGATGAAGACGATGACTCAGTCGAAAATGGGAGTCCACCAACAAAGATCATGGTTTCGTGTGCGACTGCGTCTGAGAGAGAGAGAGAGATTACCAATGGATGCTGCCCTGCGTTTTGAGGATTAAATTTTTTATTTTATTTTATTTTATTATTTTTTTTTTTAAGGTTTTTTTTTTATATTTTTTATATATTTTTTATTTTTTTATTTTTTTATGTATAACCACTACCGGAACCCTGCGAGAATAGACTCTACAGGCACAGCCCAAAATACTACTCCCACTATCGGGGAAAGGCTACAGGTGGAATATAGCTTCTCTCACAATTGGAGAGAGGAATAACCAAGAGAGGGCAACCCACACTTGGGATTTAAAGGCCAAGGTGGGACAAAGAATAAGGTTAATTGCACAAACATACCCTCTATTTATCTAATAAAGCAAATTTTTAAACAAATACCCTATTCAAATACAAACATACTCTAGTGTTGAAGTCAAACCGTTAAAGTTAACGGTTGACCAACCCAATCTACCGAAAGACAAATTTAACCCTACCATATCATCCAAAAAATATATTATTTATCATTTATATTTATTTATTATAAAATAAAATAAAAAATCCATATCCATCTCAACTTCATCTTCAACCTTAAATAAAAAGTCTCTATACCAATTTCTCACAAAATCTCCAGATTTTATTATTTCAATATATTTCAATAACCATCTTCCTCACAAAATTTTCAGATTTCAATAATCATATTCTTTCACTTCATTTTCATCCTCCAAAATTCCACACCTTTTCATGTTTATCAAACACAATCATCAAGCCACAAACAACATATTTATCCTCAACACCCAAAATATATTTTTTCTTCCTTTTTCTTACCGTTTCTCGCTCCCCAAACACAAAGAGGCCAAACCCAATCTCTTATCGGAGGAGATCAAAGCTTTCCATGGGGGGAGAACGGCGGCGGGCTGTGGTGGCAAGGGTTCGGAGGGTGGAGATATCCCATAATGGAGATTTATATTTTGTTCTTCTTAAAAAAAAAAACCTTCTTTCATTTTTTTTTTTTTTTTTTGTTGGTGATATTTGGAAATGTTCGATGATGATGAAATTTTTTGAATTATTTTTGGTTGATATATGATTTTTTTTAATTTTTAGTTTAATGTTGAAGATTTAATTTCAAAAATATAAATAAAAATTAATGTTGAAGATGAAGGTTTTTTTTATTTAATTAAAATGTTGAAGATAAAGTTGAGATGGGAATGAATTTTTATTTTTATTTTTATTTTTATTTTTATTTTTATTTTTATTTTTTAATCAATAAATAAATATATTTTGGATGATGTGGTAGGGGTAAAACTGTATTTTCATAGATTGAGTTGGTCAACCGTTAACTTTAACGGTTTGACTTCAACACTAGGGTATGTTTGTGTTTGAATAGGGCATTTGTTTGAAAATTTGCTTTATTAGATAAATAGAGGGTGTGTTTGTGCAATTAACCCCAAAGAATATATATACAAATAAATGCACACACATGGCTTTGAACCGTGATGGCGGAGGCTCCCAAAGAGCGTCCAACCATATTGGCAAGAGACCAAGTGTTTTTTTTTTTTTTAAGGTTTTGAGAATCAAAGTTTATAGAGACAATTGTACAAAATCGCGTTTTTTTTTTTATAAAAAAAAAAAAAAAAATATTTGTCACGAAAAAATGAATTTGTTACGGAAAAAATAATGAATTTGTCACGAAAGTAAAGATACAAAAATGAAGATTTGAGATGGAAAAATGAATTTGTCACGAAAACAATGATTTGTTACCTGAAAAATTATAAAATATTTGAAAAAATGAATTTGTTACGAAAATACAGATTTGTCACGAAAATACGAAAATACTGATGGATTTGTCACAAAAATACATATTTTTCACGGAAATGAATAATGGATTAGTCATGAAAATAATTTGTCAAAAACACATGGTTCTTTGCCATAGTGGTGGGCTTTCCTTTGGGAACCCTCACCACCAAGGTTCAAGACCTAGTGTGTGCATAGAATTATGCAAATTTTCCTTGGCCCATTTAAAAACATGGGTATTGTCCCACTTTGTGTGGGTGGATGTCCCTCCTTTGTGTGGGTTCTCTCTCTCCGTCCGTGGGAGCTTCAGTTTAGGCTGCGCTTGGAAGTCGATTCTTGATGGATCCCAGTTGTTGTTGTTGTTGTTGTTGTTGTTGTTATTATTATTATGTAATCATATAATCATGTCCTGGATCTGTATTCCAGTTGTTGTGTTCCAATAAAAAAAAAAAATTTTTTTTTTATCAAAATACAGATTTGTCACGAAAATACAGATACAGTAATTAAAGATTTGTCACGTAAAAATTAATGGATTTGTCACGAAAATACATATTTGTCACGAGAGTAAATTACGGAAATGAAGATTTGTCACGGAAAATGAAAAGGATATGATTTATTTTTCACAAAAAAATGATTTTTTAACGAAAATAATTAATATTTCATGAAAATACAGATTTGTCACGGAAATGAAAGATTTGTTACGAAAATACATATTTGTCACGAAAAAAATGAATTTGTCACAAAAATAAATTTGTCACAAAAATAAATTATCAAAATATAGATTTGTAACGAAAATAATTTAAAAAATACAGATTTATCACGGAAAAATGATTTTTTAAACAAAAATAATTAATATTTTGCGAAAATACAGATTTGTTACGAAAATGAAGAATTGTCACAAAAACAATGATTTGTTACCCAAAAAATGATAAAATAATTGAAAAAAAATGAATTTGTCACAGAAAAAATATATATCTTTTTACGAAAATAATTTATTTATAAAAATCTTAACAATGAATTAAAATCAAATCCCAGAAAAATTGAAGAAATTAGGTCGAAATCACACCTCTCTTTCTGCAGAATCGGTTATGGTGTTTCGAGTTTCCGACATTCTTTCGTAGTCGTCCGGTCGTGGTCTGTAAGCAGAAGTCGCCGGCATCGTTTGTCCGTTTTAGCCGTTTCTTCCTTCGTCGGCGGTGACATCGGGCGTCGCTTGGCTTCTCTTCTGATCGTCCATAGCGATTTGAAAATAATTTGAGAAAAATTTGCTTTCAAACGTAAGTCAACAAAGTGGGAGTGTGGAACATCAATAAGTGTTAAATGAAGGGTATATGGGCAAATTAACATAGCAGATGATTAAAAACGATTAAACCTTTTTAAGTGGTTAAAAACAAAACTTTATTATTTAGGTGGGCTGTTTTTGAATTTCTGTATTTGAAAATTTTATAAATTTTAAATTTGATTTTTTACTATAAAAGCGAGTTGTGTTTGTGTATGCCTTTATTTTTTATTTCAAAAACAAAAGGATCCAATAAAAACCCCAAAATCCCCCGCCACTGAAATCACCACCATGTCCGCCACCGCCTCTCACTCTTTTTCAACGGCAACAACTTCACCGCCACCGACCCAGCAACAACAACCACAACAACAACAACAGATGTACCAAAACCTAAGACCTCCAACAGCATCAACTCCAACTGCATCACAGGGAATCATATACCCAGTAGCATCGTCTGGACGCGGCTTCATACCAAAGCCTTCCCGTCCCAATTCAACAGATCAGACGGTCACCGTCGCCAATCCCAGTAACGGTGGGTACCCACCTCGCCACGGCCCTCTACTTTCGTATCCTCCTCACCCTCGGCCTCCTTTGGATGTCAATCACCACAACCACCACGTTGTCAGGCCTTCTCTTAACCAACAACAACAACAACACCACCACCACCCCTACCACAATCCTCCCATTAAAGGAATTCCGGTTTCGTCTGCTCACCCCAAGGTTCGTTTGTTTGTTTTTTTCCTCATGATGGGTTGGTTTAATTTGTTGGTCACTTAATTGGGTTGTGATTTTTATGTTTTATTTGCTCGTTGAAGCTTGAATATGAAACGTATGTTGCCAAAATTTATGTCTTTGTGGTCAAATCAAATGGGAAGTAAGTTCTGTCTCTTATTGGATTGCAATTAGAAAGCTTTTACCTTCTATAAATTTTATGGGATCTTTTAGTGAAAGAGAGCTACATTATTACTTGGTGAAGTAAATGGATTTTATTCATGGTTTTTTTTTCTCTGTTGGGTTAGGTTTTGTATCCTGAATCCTGATAATTTTGTTCGTGCAAACATGGTAGAACTTAATTCTCATAGATTTCCAATATATATGGATGAAGAGATTTTCTTTTGCTCCCAGATATGTATGCAGGGTGTGGTATTAGAAATATATTGATTATAACATTGAGGGCTTTTATTGCTGTGTGGATAAAAAATCCACCTTTGAGCTGTATGCTGAGCTCTTGATACACAAGATGAGTTGCACGTATATCTCCTTTTCATGCTTTCTGCTTGTTTCATAAAATTGCATGTTTTTGATGATTTTGATATTAATTAGGAAGAATATGATATTGCATTTTCCATATAAACTTAAGTTTTACCAACTTAGATTTGGATTATATCATAAGTGTGCATTTTCTGCTTGTTGCAGCATATGTGAAGTACAAAATGGCCAAGAATTATGCCAAATGTGATTTTTAACTAAATGGCCATTCTCTTTGGACATGTTTAGATGCCTTATAAAATTTGAGTTGTTTTTTCTGTTCTGTCAATGAGGTTGTGGGAAAATATTACGAATGGGACAATTTAAATATTTGGTACTGCTTCTTTGTTTGTATGCAGCACATGCATTCCTGTTTGAGTGGTTTATCAGTGCGAAATTTTGGCGAATGAACGGATACATTGCGTACCAAACCCCATTGGTTCATTGTTTGGAAACTATCAATTTCTGTATGCACATGTGATGTTCAGTTCACAAAACCTTAATCCTTTTCTTCCCCTTTTTTTCAATCAGATTATCAGTTTTATTGAGCCCAAATACAGTATTTGATTTTTTTTTTCTTATTTATTTTACTGCAGTCAGTAAATTTATGATTATTACTCTTTTTTAGGTTGCTCCATCTCCATCCTCAACTTCTGACAGTAATGGGTACAAAACTTTGAGGTAATATTGCATGGTATCCTTTTTTCCCGTTCCCCACTGTTATATGCATATGTTTCACAGTAGCATTATAGTTCTCGCACTGGTTTCTGTAGGAATAAAAAGGAAGAAACTATCGTCACGATTAAAGACCGAAAAGTAAGCACACTCTTCCTTTTGCTCTTTTTTTTTTTATTGGCACATCCTTTTCCAAACATGGTGTGATGTCATATGCATAGTGTATTCTCTATTTGTCTTGAACGGTCATGCCCATTCAAATTATATTGTTGACAACTGGACTAAGTATGGTCAATAATATTCTTTCAGATATTAAAAGTGGGCAACATGAAAATATCTATTTTGCACTGGTTTTCTGGATGTTTTTCTTTTCTTTTCCATTTTTTTCTTTGAGGATGGAAAGAGTAGTGTATATGCCATGCATCTATATAACTTTCAATGCTACCGGTATGATATGTTATATTCAGTCGGTCTTTGCATGTCTCTTTGTGTGTTAGAGAGAGAGAGAGAGGCAAGGTGGGATGGAGGAAGAGAGATGTAATGTCTAATTGTCTATTTTAGGTTATGTAGGTTTAGTGTTTTCTAACAATGAAAAAATTGAGTCTTTAGGTTATTTAGGTTTAGTATTCGTTTTCTAACAATGAAAAAATCGAGTATCTGCTTTCTTGTTTTTGAGTCGGAATAGTATTACCTATGCTTTCATTTTCTCCTTTTCCTTCTCTTTTATCTATTTCATTTCTGTATTTGTTTTCCATTCAATGCAAACTGTCTCATGCCCGTTTCATATTATCAAAGAAGGTGATAAAATTTGTTGAAGCTCCATTATGTTATTGCAGTAATATGGAGCATGTATCATATGGGAAAATCATTTAGCATACTCCTGTATTAAACTTAGACAACGATTTAATATGTTCCTTGGATGTGATGCTTGTTTCTATGTTGGTTGCCTTTGGTTTATATTTGTAGGTCAGAATATCAGACGGGGCTACTCTTTATACACTTTGTCGGTCATGGTTGAGAAATGGATTTCCCGAGGAAACTCAGGTTTGCATTGTATTTGGTAACAATTCATTTTGAATTTATGTTTACTATGTTGTTATCTTTTAGTGCATAGTATTGCTCATGCAGTTATATATTATATAGTTGAATTATTTTCTTCTGGAGGATGCTGCTTACTGAGTTTCTAGTTTAGGTTTTGATTGACAACATTACTGTTTAAAGAATAAATTTCATGTATGTTTTCATATTTTATTATTTTCTTTGATATGATATAATGGACAATGGTGTTTCAGAGTTGATTGTCAACTTAAAACCTTTGGTTAAATCGTTAAAATAACTGGTATGCTTGATATTTGATATTGATTTGTAGTAATTGGCCTGTCATTAACTGCTGTAACAGCAAATTATTGAATCAAGAGATTGCTAGATTTTAATTATTTGTCAAATTATTGTCGCTGGCTGTCAGAATATAATTTCAGCAATAGAGTCGAAGTAATTTCTACCAAGAAAAGGTTAATTAATGTACATACAAGATACAAGAGAAGACATTCATTTTTATATTATCTTTTTTCTTGTCTCTTGATTTGAATTGCAGAACTGACGTAAATTTACAATATAGTAGAATACTTCAAGTTGACTTGTTTTTGTGTGTTTATTGCTTTCCTTCCCTTTCCTAATTGCCTTATGTTGTAATTTTATTGGCAGCCACAATATGGGGATGGCATAAAGTCTTTACCAAGACCTTTGCCTATGGCTATGGCCGATATAAATGTAGTGAATAAAAAGGAAGGTGAAGAAGAAGAAGGCAGTGAGAAAGAAGAGGTTAGTTTTTGGATGCCTTGATGTTAATATTAATACTGGTTGATATTCAAGTGAGGGAGAGATTGCATTTTAGTTGGCACCTCTAGTGGGACTGGGATGGGGAAAGGTTTAAGTCTTTTAGGGTGTGTTTGGTAGGGAGGAAAAGGGAGAGGAAAGAAAAGGGTGGAGGGAAAAGGGAGAAGAAAATGGAAAAACATGTGTTTGGTATGGAGAGAAAAGTGGAAGGAAGGGAAAAGAGGGAGGAAAGATTTGTGGGTGGGACCCACCAATTTTAATCCTCCCAAAAGTGGGTGGAAATTGGAGGGGAAGAGGGGAAAGCTTTTGGGTTATTTAAAATTACAATTTTATCCATTTTTTTTTAATATATAAAATATAATATAAGGGTAAAATAGTAAAATTGATAAAATGATCTTTTCTTTCCTTCCTGTTTACCAAACAACTCGAGGGAAAATTATTTTCCTTTCCTTCCCTCATGTTTTCTATCCCTCCAAATCTTTCCATCCTTCCTATTTTCTTTCCTCCCTACCAAACATACCCGGTGACTTTCAGATGAAGACCGGAAGAAAACCATTTTTTAACCTTGGGATTTGTTTAGCATGGAATATGTATTTTATTTATTCTACAAGCCACAATCTCTGATTCTTAAGGTGCATAGGAAATGTTTTCATGGCATTTATCTGTATGAACTCAATATTTTGATTATCATTTTTCTGTTCTGATTTCAGGATGAAACCTCCATTGATCATTTATCTGCACAAGATCTGTTGAAAAGGCATGTTAAGCATGCTAAAAGGGTTCGAGGACAGTAAGTTTCTTTCTTTACCACTTATTGCATTTTTTAATCAATCTCTCAGCAACTACATACCTTCTTCTGTAGTTAGGGTAGGCTACCTTGACATATATGAACAGTCACTTTCATTGGTCTTAAGTTTTGTTCTTTGTATATCTTTTTCTCATAAGGAGAATGGTGACAAAATCTCAAAAACTTGGAAAACAAATTAAGGTACTGGTGTTTACCCCTCTGTGATTGGTGTTTTGTGGTAAAGCAAGTCCTTTGTCTTGTAATAATGATATATTTGCTAACTCCTGCCTCGAAATTTCACTAAACTCAATCTATTTTACTTAAGCTTTGCAACCTTACTTTCATATGTTTAGGTTTGTTATGTGGACCGAAATGTCACTTACCATTTGAACACTATATTTAGTTGGCAAACGATGACACTGTGTAGTACTTAAACGTACAGCAACATTCCTGATGTTTTGCATTAGAGCATATTATCGACTATGATTGCCTATGTGTACCTCCAAGGTTGACTTAGCTATATTTCTTTTTTCACCTGTAGGTTAAGGGAAAAGAGAACGAAACGAATTGAGAGGTTCAAAACTAGGCTTGGTCTACTCCTTCCCCCCCTGGTAGAGACAACCCGAAATGATGTTGCCGCTGGAAACTGAACTAATCAACATTGCCATCAGCTCAAGTTACGTGAACACGGCACTAAGCTTGATCTTCTCTCTTTCTATCTTGCTTTCTTTGGGGCTTGGATGATATATCAATTAGTAAACAAGGGTAGTTCTTGTGAGTGAGAAATATGTGAAGCACTCTAATTTGGTAGTAGATTTGTTAGTGAGTCAATGTGAAAGCTGTCTATAAAATATAGATATAGAATGCTCTACTGTAATGTTTGTGCAGCCTTGAAGCAGAATGGAGAATGTTGTTTTACTTGCTTGGAGGGGTTTGGACTTGGACCAGGTTAGATATTTGGTTGAAATGGAAATTTCCCTCTTTTTTTTTTATTTTATTTATTTTTTTAATCTTGGTTTGATAGAATTTATGTTCCAAAATTTTAATAATCTTTCCTCATGATAACTTGGTTTTGAAATTGCTATTTGAAATATTTTTTGACCTCTTCTCTTGTGAGAACACTTGAAAGTTGATTTTGTCAAAAGATTAGAGTAGCCAATCAATCAAGAGGAGAAATGCAAAGATCAAGTCAATAGTAATCAAGTTTAAAGATTAAAAAGTAAGTGGTTATTGGACTCTAGAAAATGTTTATTGGACTCTTCTGAACTCAAATAATTTAATAAATTGAAACGTGGTGATAGGGAAGCAAAGTTGATTACCTAAAAAGAAAAGCAGTGATGTCACAAGCAGCCCATCCAATCCAAATGAAACCACAATATCATTATTATTTTATTATACGGCAGTGTTAACCTTAAGCTGTGCTTAAGGTATAAGATAGTTACTACTTTATTTCTATAAAAAGAAATAAAAAAGCGATATTTATTATAATAAAATAATAATAAATACCGTATTTTATTTCTATTTATATAAATAAATCAGTTGTTATCCTATACTTTTAGGACATAGATAAACACTACCATTAATTATGTTACGTAGTAATCATATACAGTATAAATACAACTACAATGACATCCATTAACTACTATCCATTTTATCTTGATTTTTTTTTTTTTTTTTAAATTTATTTGGTCATTTACAATCAAATTCATGTTTTAATAAATAGATTATTATTGTAATCTAGAATTTCAACAGATAAGAACAAAAAAAAGTCAACAAGAATTGTTTATATAAAATTTCAACGCTTACCAATCTCCATTACCCTTTCAATTTCTCCATCATTGCAATTTGCGTATAAACCGTGCTACCACCACCACCACCACCACCTATTCTCAGTTTCTCACTTTGACACCTCCTTTTACTTTTCTAATTTGTCTGCTACCTCATCTGCATAATTAGCTCGTTTATTAATTCTCCTAAACATATATATTTATATATATATATAATGAAGTACTCTTTATCATATAAACATAATTTTGAATGGAAGACGTAGGATTAGATTAGCTAGGTGTAGATATATAACTTGGTTTGATTGGATGTGAAAAGGTATTACATGAAACTAGACATGAATTAATGGGGGTGGTCCATGACCAAGTCTATATATTTTACCCACAAATCACAAGTGTTAATGATTTTCTTTGACCCATCATATCAATTTGGAGTCATATAAGAAGAAACAAATGAAAAAGTGGAAACCTCATACCCACTTAATTAATGGGAGGTCACTGGTCAGTGGTGTGATCATTCATTCAATTACTTACCTAGGAATTGCTAATCTCCACTTCCCACCATAAATCATGGTCTATATATATATCTCAATCTTTGAAAGTTGAAACTAATCACAAAGATTAGAATAAGTCTTGGGTGTTGAATTAATTAAGATATGGGTATATTGATTATTGTATGTATGAAATCATCACAAGTGAGATAGACACGAAACATGTATATATATATATATATATATATATATATATCGCGCACCAAATAATCATTGGAGGACATTTTTAAATATAATAATGGTGGTTGAGCTTTCCATTCTCATTTCTCACGTACCTCCTTTTTCATTATTATTCCCAACAAGGATTTCTGATCCAAATTCATGCATGCATGAATGGGTCCCATTCCATTCCCATCATCCCATCTCTCTCTCTCTCTCCCCTCCTTCCTCCCCCACACACACATCATGCATGCATGCATGCATGCATCATCATCATCATCATCATCTCTTATGAGTTATGATGTATGTATATAGCATCATAGCATATGAAAGTCAAGTGCCATGCAAAAGCATTAGAAGATATATTATATGAAGTGATAATTGGGAGTCCAAAAAGGGTAGGCCACTTTAAGGGACATATTGATGAATATTGACATCCTCTTTCCCTGAACCCACGCCTCCTTCTATTCTATTTTAATTAAATTCAATGTGGGTTTGTTTGCTTTCAATTCAAATTATTTATTTATAAATTAAGAAAAAAAGGAGCAGACACAAAGTCCTCCCTCTCTTAAAAGCATGCCTTGAACCACGCCCAAACATACTCTTATTAATTATTATTTATCCACCAACCATTCATTCCATTTAATAAATAATAAATAATAAATCAAATTCAATTATGTCAACAAAAAATCCATTCATTTTCTTTCTATTTTTTTTCCAATAATACATCAAATATGGAAATTGGAAAATAACCTACTACACTGCTTCATTCTTCTAACATTCTACAACTAGGAAGAGTATTTGATTTCTTTTCTTTTTTTTTTCCCTAAAATAAATAAATCTAATTATCTATTCATCGTCTTCTTCTTTCTGATTCTATCACCACAAAAACCCCAGAAAGAACATTACAAAAATCATCCCATCACCAAACCTGTTTCCAGTCACACAAGACTTGTCTATGTACAAAAATATTAAAAACAAAAAAAAAAAAAAACCCAATTAAGACCAACAACAAGACCAAAAAAAAAAAATAAGTCCATAGCCACCACTGACCAAAAAAATTTAAATTATTTCTCTGATGTTGAAGTGGACTGGTGACCACGATTCTGGTTGTGAGAAAATGGATAGAACCTGGGTCTGCCGCTGCCTTTATTAGATGTTGGGTCGGTGCTATGGGTTGTTGTGGCGACGGCTGTGGTGGTGGTAGTTGGAGGGTTGGTGGTGGTGGTGGCGACCCTCTCACAAGATGGACACATGGTGAGTGTGGTGGCAGGTAATTGCATGTAGAAAGGATTGGAAGACTTTAAAGCTCTCAATTCTTGAAGCTCCTTGTGTAGTCTTCTGTTTTCTTCTGTCAATGTCTCACAACATCTCTTCAAGTACTCGCAATCTACCTCCGTTTGCTTCAACTTAGTCCTTGCTCTTCTGTTCTGAAACCAAACTTCTACTTGTCGAGGACGAAGATTCAGCTGCTTTGCAAGTGCTAGCTTTTGTTTCTACACCCATCAATTAATATATATATTCAACTTGTCAAAACCAGTCCAATAATTACAAACATAACACATAAGAAAAACTGAGAAATAAATGAATAACTTACAGGATTGAGGGTGTTGTGTTCTTTGAAACTTTCTTCAAGAAAAGCAGACTGGTCTTTGGAGAGTCTGAGTTTCTTTCTGGTACAACCATTTTCATCATCATCACTGTTTCTCGAAGAAGCTCTCTCGGCCTCTAAATCGTGATTACCAAGAGCACCGCTGCCGCTACTATCAAAGTCTCTCTTGTTGTTGTTATTGTTGTTGTTGTTGTAGATACAAAAATCAGTTTGAAAAGAAGAGGCAGCGCTGTTGTTGGGTGAAGAAGAGGCACCATCTTGATCAGTCTCTGCTTGATGATCAACTACTAGAGGGAGTTTGTTGACGTCAAACCCTCTACCACCACCACCGACCATTTGACCCCAAGGAAAAGCAAGGAGCTGTACTGTTGAAGATGGGTTGCGTTGCACAGGAGTATTGGGTAGCAGATCAAGCTGAACAATAGGTGCTTCTGCTTCTGGTGATTTATGTTTTTTTAATTCTTCTTCATCATCATCATGATCTTCATCTTGTTGATCAGTCTCTTTAGTATTGTTGACATTTTGACCGATTGATAACCCCATGCAAAACCCCAAGCTTTTGTTTGTAACATGATGATGGTGATGATGATCATGAGACTTCTCCATGAACGTCCCAAACGTCTTTGAAGCATCTCCTAAGCTCAGACCAAGCTCCATATCTTGTTCTTAACAGAGAAAGAGAGAAAGGGAGAGAGAGAGGTTTTTGTATTGAATGGAGTGGAAAGTAGAAAGAGTCTTTTATAGAGATTCTAATCTAAATTATATTGTTTAATATTTATAAATATATAATGTAAAGTGTAAACGCAGACCCAAAGTCCCAAACAGTCATTTTACCTTTTCTTTTCTTTTTTTCTTTTTTTCTTTTAACAAAATTTCTTGTGAGAAAGTGGTTTGACCGACAAACCCAGGTTGACAAACACACGTGAAACCCTAATTCTATAGGACGATAGAGTTTCTATAAGATTTGGCTTGCCAACCCAATCCACTGCCTCACTCTCCTACCTAGCGCGTGACCGACAGTGATACCATAAGTCCAAAACTTAACTGCGTATGAGTTATGACTCCTCCCATCGGAACCGTCAATGAAGTTCGGGAAAACTCCTAGCTCCTTCATCCATTCTAATTATAAATGTATCCGTATAATTTAAGTTGCGTATATAATATTTGATCTTAATTGAATTTATAAATTTCTAATTGTGTGACTACTTTTTTTTATTTTTTTTATTTCTTTGAATCTTATTATTATATAATATATTTTGATTGAATGAATATAATCAATCTCATATGTATAAGAATTAAGATTTTCTTGTTTATCTAAAGGCAGAAGCATATGTGTAAATTAAATAAGAGTTGTCACAGATCTTCGAAGTTATTAGTTTTGACATTGTGAAGTATGTATTGTAGTGTAGTGCACTTGATGGAAGAATGAGCCTAAGTTTATATACCTAAGTTGGTATGGCTGTTTTGGAATGGAATTGAGAGATAGGCTCTCATTCTTCCTTTTTAGACAATATTTATTAATTTGGACCAGGTATTTTTTTCTTTCAATCCTTTTAAAGGTAAAGAATATGTTTATATAAAAATACGTTGTTATTTTTATATTTTTGTATGTTTGTTTGTCTGTTGCTAATTAATTCTCTCATTTCTCTATTTTCTTTCTTTCCTTATTGAAACTAATTTAATTTAATTTCCTTCTCTATGTTATTTGAATAAGTTTTCTATTAATTCATGATTAGTTGATGCACATTGGTATACATTATAAAAGTCTTCAAAGATAGAGTCAAATTCACAAAAGTACACCAATTAAGAGAATCATGATTGTCATGATTCCATTATACACACATGAAGACTTTTCGTTATACAATCTTATCATTACACGATCTTGACCTTAAATCGAACACCATTTGTCTTGGTCTCCTGTTTGTTGCATCAGTAATTCAAATTGAAGAGTCAAACTAGCCGGCAACTTATTAATGGAGATATATTCGTGAACGACTTGTGCATAATAAATTAGGTCTCCATTTGAAAGAAATTATTATTATTTTTTTATTTTGTCTTTAAAAAAAAAAAAAAAAAAAAAATTTGGAGTGAAAGTGTAATTCAGTAGATTTTTCAAGTTATTAATTCCATATGATGCACGCTGTAATTATTAACTAATTGATTTATATGTACAATGACAAGCATAATCGATAGTACTAATTATTTCTAATTACATGACTATCACCAAATGTGACGAGATTGCTTCTAGTTCTAGCACCGGTAAGTTTCATTTTGTGGTTTATTCAACATCATTTAAAATGATGGACATTATATTTTATTTATATAAAAAAAAATAAATCATGGACATATCAATCATAATGAACATAATGTTTGCCATAAAAACCTTCATGATTGTGGTTTGATGATTGTGACTACTAGCCATGACATGCTTCCATGGACCCAATAGTTATTTCCATGGATAGTTGTCCTAGAAACATTTCATGTTACACAACAATTATAATGTTTTCATATATGTATGTGTATATATCAATCCTCCACTACTACACCGCCATGTCATCTTGTTCTATCCAACCTACTTAGTGACGAAGATTTGTGACAATTAATTAAATATTGACACAAGGCTACTGATGATTGCATCATGTATTATAAAAATAACTAAGCGTGTAATTATTCAAAATGATTAATAGCATAATAATAAGTTGATGTAAAACGTATTAATAATAGTTTATAGCGAGGCTGCTGACCCACCAACCAACACACAACACCAACGACAACGCTTCAATAAATGGGAATGGGATTGGCTTGAAGAGGAAACGTGTTTGAAGTTTGAAGCCAAGGGTGATCCGTTGGAAATTAAGGGATGATTGGCTTGGATTACGCTATTTGGCCGCAAATTCTTCTTCTTCTTTTTTTTAATGGTCAGGCACTCAGGCATATGTCAAATCCAATAGATTTTTCCAGCCCGAGATTACCTTTTTGTTTATCCAAGAATTTACTTTTACAGATTTACTTTTTACCTCGGAGCTGCCATTTGTTAGTCTATCTTTGGTAATATTAATATAATGAATAAATTTATGGATGGATTAATTAGCGTTGTTTAAGTGTTTCATGAATGCCTTGGTAATTACAATAGTTGAAGGCTTTGTTTATTTATTTTATCAATTAATTCTAAGAGAAGCTAAACAAATAAGAAAGGCATGTTATCCAGTTGTTGTAACTTCCAATCAAAAAAAAAAAAAAAAAAAAAAAAAGAAAGGACATGTTATGTTCACATGATCAATCTTGTATATATATATATATATATCAATGTTAACTACATACATATACATTGTATTCAAGAGATGTATAGTACTAAACCCTAATTGATCGGGGGCCGGGTTAGCTAGGGTGAAAGGGAGAGGAGGAGGAGATGATGGTCCCAAAGGCAAATAATTAAGAAGAAAAAAGAAGACAGGAAAAGAGTAGGACAAGGAGAGGTGTCTAGCTTTTGGGGTCACAGCAATAATTGAGACCCTCTTAATAGAGTCCTTTAATTTTTTTATTATTTAATTTTGATTTATGAAGGTTTTATGACCGTCCACTACCTACTACATCATTATCCTTACATTTGTCATCCTTTTACCATCTTTGCAATTATTGAATTCCATGCAAAGCCCGGGCCCTTCTCTTTTTCATATATATTTCTCTGTGTACGTGCGATATTTCCTTGTGAGAGAAATAAATTTCCTTGGATGCTAATATCGTACATGTAAAGAAAGATGGAGTAGTAGGTGATACGTGGCAGGCATGCATGAAAGGAGGAAGAAGTAATTAGAAGGTCTAAGCAGACGACCTAACCACTCTAAAGTTTATAGATGACTAATAAGTAATAACATCATTTAATTTGACAAAATCCAAAGATGCTACTCTCACTTGTCAACTTTATTTAACCTATCAACTCTGACTACTGCTATTGCTGGGTAAAAGAATCCACCACAAAATATTTATTTAAAGACTAGAAAATCATCAGAAGATCTTGCTGCGAATCTTACTTGATGGAACAAAGTGCCCTTCACATTCAACTTATTACGCAATTACCCCCAACCCCAATTTAGGAGATGAAGTCAGGGCATGCGTTTGATCTGGTAGAGGTCACGTGAGAGAGGGGGGGGGGGGGGGGGGGGGGGGGGGGGTGGACCCCATAAATAGAAAAAAGTCAAATTGATGGGTAATGAGGTGGCAGTGATGGAGTGTTTGATTGGTGAAAGAGAGGAAGACAAGCCGAGTCAGCATGAAGATGGGTGTGGGGTTGGGACAGGTGCAGGTTGTGAAGGAGACAAGTCCCAACACAAGCAATCATTAGTACGGATCATATCTCTTTGCATGACTTGTGAATTATTCTTCATATATATAAATATATATATATTCACGGCCCTTTGAATATATAATATGATTCTGGTGGTGTAGTGGCCGGTCATCAGTGGTGTGATAATATATATATATATATAAATATATATGGGTCCAGGGACCAGTAGGGGTAGGCAATAATGATAGGGGAGTGATTGAGAATGGTATAATATTGGTGTAAACGGCCTTTTGCCTAGTTTGGACAGCCTCATCTGTCTTTTTCAATCCACTCCTCCTCTCATCATTGCATTTCCTGTTGTTTTTTTTTTTTTTTTTAGATTAGCTGTACGTATTAATGGAATTAACTTGAAAAGACTCATCAAGAGGGCGGAGAAAGCACACTGCCCTAAGTTTAATAAGAGAGAGCGAGAGAGAGAGAGAGAGAGGCCTGGGACGACTCATCAGGGTCAGGGACTCGTCTAATCCAGTGATCCGATAACAAATGCAAATGTAAATACAACAACGTATATATTAATGTTAATTATGTATATATAGGATTAGGATTAGGAACAGGAAGACAAAGCAATTAAGATCAAGTAATCAAGATTGAAGTGGGGTTTTTTAGTTGGGTGGGGACCTTAAATTGCTGTCTACATTTTGCAGTTTTGCAGAGACTCCATTATAAGTCACATCAACTTCAACAACGCGTGCAGCTCCTGACTACACTCTCATCATTATATTTCTCAACTCTCGAATCTCTCATTCTACCTTCATCATCATCATCAACTATATGGGGGATTTCACCATTTCCTTCCGCTAGGGACACATTTCCGCATTCTCTCCCCCACCTCAATATAACAATATTTTACAGGTTTTTTGCTTTTGTTAATATATTTATATTTTAACAAAACGTTTTGAATTAATGCACTCTTTTATTCATATTATACCTACCTAGCGTATCATTCAAGTATATACATATATATATATATATATGTATAAAAATGATGACATATCAATTATCATGATCTAGCTAGTGTTGCACATGCACCATATATAGGAAACCTGTCAATCACTGGCAATTATTTCTCTAAATTTATGCAACTTTAACCGACTTTCTCAAATAAGGGTCCTACAGCTCTTGAAGACTGTTCTGAGTTTTGACTGTCATCATAATATATTTACAAGTCCTGAGAAGTCCTTCATGTGGTTAGCTAGTTAAAAATTTAAACAGTGAGTGATAAAACTTTGACCAAATACCCAAGGAAGAATCAAGAATGTTTCGTGATAAAACTTTGACCCAAACCCAACCAAGGAAGAATCAAGAATGTTTCTTGGCTTTATCATTTTCTTATTTTTGTCCTAGCTAGCTTATCAATAAAAATCATATAGCTTGGAACAATAATTGATAAGTTTGATACTTGTTTCTTTCAAAGTTCAAACAACCATTTGTAGAAGCTTTTAAAATACAACAAGGAGAGAAAAGCATCTCTCGTGTGGTTCAATCATAACATTTGTCTGAATCAATCATGATCATATGCCCTCCCTTTATATCAACCCCATCACCATCACTTTCATAATCATCATTATCATCATCATCTTCATCATCAGATACCTCCTAATATAAAAGGACCCCACTAGCTAAGTTTGGCAGACACATTATTATTCTAATCCTACCAATAATAAACGTGGTTCCCTATGTGCCAGTGTTGTAGGCCTCAAGTGTTGAGGGAATGCTGTTTTCTATGCACCAAATCACTTCACCACTCAAATTCATAATTGCCTTCCTCTATTTCTTTTTTCTCGCTATTAATTATTAACACATATTCAAATCAAACGACAAAATTTCTCAACATGCTATAATGTTATTCTCATATGTTTTCTTTTGTCCTGGCTTGCATTCTCAGCTTCAACTTAAAAGTGATGCTCTTTTGCTTTCCATTCTAATCATGATGGGGCATTGGATTTTTATAATAATCAGAGACCCAAGTGAATGGTGGACATGATCATTGAAATCGGCCCACTTTCAAGCTATGGGCTGGTGCACCACTTCCATGGTAGCCCATTCCATACATTATCTCTATTGAATTGCAATATACCAGCTTCTTTCTTCCAACTTTCCAAGTACAAACCATATGTAGAGACTCAAAAGGGGATGCTTCTTACAGAGTTTCATCACAAAACCTGTTATGATCTGAGTCAGAAACACATTCAATTAAATCCGTCAAGGACTTGTACATAACACTTGTACAATGATCCCAAACTTATTTGAAGTTGTTTCAGACTTCATACATGGGGATTCAGGGACATGAGATCACTGAAATGCAAAATGCCTACAAATTTAAACAATTAAAGCTAAAGTACAGTATCTGGACAAGGAACCTTAAAATGATCTTTATATCAGTTTTCTTTTCAGCTAAGATCATCTCAACCTTCTCCTTCTACGCCCACGGGAAGCTCCATGGTCAGCATCTGAAACTCTTGGAGCCAAAGAGCTTCCATTGAAAGATGAAGCTGGGGCCATGGTTGGATTAACCTCTAGAGCAGTATCTGTTGTTTGGTTATCCAAGTGTGCAACATTAGCAGGGACATCAGCTGTGGGAGACCTCAAAGAAGAAGAGGGCATTGCAGAATCCACAGACAGGCTTTCAGGCTGAACAGTAGCAACGATACTAGAATTTGAATCCCTATCAACATTTGAAACTTCTGGTGGGTTTCTTCCACCTTGTCGGTTGCTAATAAATGCCTCAAGGTCCTCCACTAATCTTTCAGCAGAATCCATTGCAGAATTCAATGCAGATGAAAGGGAAGAAAATGAAGCAGCTCCCTGTAATAACATTCTTGAAACTTGAAATGAAGGATGGCGCTGGTTGCCCTCTATCTCCATTGTGGGCAATGCCTGTGAAGTACCATATCGACTGGACAAGGTATTGGTTCTTTCACCTGTGGTTTGTGCACCATCCAACTGCTGAGACCGAGTTCGCTCCCCCACTGCACTAATTATGTTGTTAACTATCTCAATCGGAGAAGAAAATGATCTTCGACTAATAAGCTGTTGTCTCATACTCTCAATTCTGGGTGCTTTAGGCCTGGGAGGGAGCTCCAAAAGGGGCTCCTTCGACTTTGACTTACTACTGTAATTGCTCCCATTACCATATATTGGAATAATGCTTGTTTCTGTTAAGTCTCCCTTACACTCAGGACATTCCTTCACATTTTCATGAACATATGGCAACCGATAGAAGCATGGCCAACAAAACAAATGACCACAGCAGGTCAATATAGGATCTCTCGCCATGTACAAGCATACATTACAATCAAAAAACATCCCACCTGCTTTCTTAGTTTCTGTATCCATCTCCAATGCCTTTGCAACCAAATGGCTACTATCTCTTTTGCCAATTTTTCTATCATCATCTGTCCTTACTTGGGAATCAAAACCAACCTCTCCAGCAAACAAGCTAGCCTCACTATGAGCATTAGCCACACTAGTCTCTCTTTCGGAGACATCAGGAGATAGACTCGGGCTAGACTGTTCCACGAAAATGTTCAATGGTTGGGGACTACTTTGACCTTGCCTCCATCTCTGACGTTGTCTAGCCCTGGACGTGACTGCTTCAAGTTGTCTAATACGTTCCTCAATGCGCCCGTGGGCTGTTTCCAATTCACTCAGTAAAGATCCTAACCCCGATATAGGACCACCAGGTGGGTCCGAAGGTTCTAAATTCAAATCAAGATCCATTGTCTCTTCTCTCATATTATTTTCCATCAAAAAAAATTACACCAACACGAATCAACTAACTTTTTAACTGTCCCAAATCAAGATAGAAACCTAGACTTATTCATATATCCAGAATTGGATTGGTAACCCATCTCATCTCTGCCAGTGTCATCTTCAATTCAACAACTTGTTCTACAAAAGCCAAATAATGCATAGCATTAAATCCTAATCCTTGAACATAAAAAGCTACAATCAATTGAGATGGAAACGATAAACCATCTTAGTTATATAACACCCAAAATAAATAAATGCTTTTTGTGTATTGAAAGACGATTACTTGTTATTGATTCCAAGAAAAACAAAATCGTGAACTTAACCTAGGGAAAACAAAAAAGGGTCAAACTTTGGGGGAATTTTCACTTTCCTGATCATACCCAGTTACGAGAAAGTTGCAATATTCTGATTATATTAACGTTTTCTCATCAACCAAACAAAATCAACATAATCTAATCAAGGAATAAAAAAAGAACACAGAGAGATAATGAAAAAAAAAAAAAAAAAAAACATTAAAAAGAGAAAAGAAAAAGAAACCTGGGTTTGAGTGACGAGTATGGCATGGATTCACAGCTTGTAATTTGTTATATGAAGAGAAGCAGATAGGGGGGCGCGAGCGCCAACTGTTTTGGAGGTATATCAGGCGATGCCGATAAGCAATTAAGCCTTTTGAGTTTCGTTTATTTTTCTTTTTTATTTAATACGGTAGGTTTTGTTCCATGATTATTGTGTTTGTATGAAACGACGTCGTATCAATTTTATCAATTTTGGTCCATTGGATAAAGTTTGTTTTGGTTGTGAACTAAAAGGTTAATAAAACTAGTACAAGGCAAAGATGCGGTTGTGTGAGTGTCTCTTAGAGTTACATTATTGAGGTTGTGAATTCAAGTCGTGTTCTCCTCCCAATGGCGTCGAACTGAACTGAATCTCTTTACTAATTTCATGCATTTGATAGGGTTTGTTTTTGTTGAAAACTACAAGGTTAACTAGAACAAGACAAAATGAGGTTGTGTCTCTTAGTACAATGTTTCTAGACCTTTTGGTCCTTGAATGTTGATGAGAAAGCAATTGAATTGACTACTCCAAACACAAGATTACACAATTCTTATTCAAAGGAACTTCACTTGAAAAATCAATGTATAAGGCTAAGATCAAATAGAAAGCTTCTTGTTTGTAAGATAATATATTAGAGTCTTCAACTCAAGTCTTCTCTCGTGCAAATGTTTGAATATGATTGTGAGCGGTGGTGATTGAGATCACTATAACTTGTTACATATTGATCATTACCTTTCAAGGACTGATCATGCCGGCATTGGGAATTTTTGCTTAATCAAAATCCTCCTAGTCCTCCAAGATCCATCCCTCCCAATCCTCCAATATCTGTTCCCCTGAAATCACCATTATTCATTGATGAAAACAAGCTTCCATCACCAACACCACCATCAACTCCAGAGTCAGTCATAGAACCACCACCACCACCACCAACCAATGACTGGCCTAAACCTTGAAACAGACCTGTCATCATTTGGTTCAACAAAACATTTTGCTGAGGACCTCTCCCAACAGACCTTACAGAACCTGGGACATTATAGTTCATGTTGTTGTTGGCTAGTGAGTGATTTTGTAAAAGAGGTGCTTGTGCATATTGAGTTCCTGGAACCTGGTAGTAAGTTGTAGGACTTGGTGGTGGTGCTTGGAAATGCTGCACCTGATGAGCTGGTTGAATTGGAGCTTGAAATTGAGATTTTGCGTTCTCGGTGGCACAGACCAAGTGAGCATCAAATTCACACAAGTTGCATCTGTACAGCCATTCATTAGAACCCATATTCTTGCATATGTCACAAGAAAAGACTCTGTTATGATAAGGGGGTGAGAATGTGAGGTTGAGATGGTGAGGGTGAGATTGGTGGATCAAAAGCAATGGCATAGTAGCACAAATGGTGTGGAGATCAATGTTGCAAGTTCCACAATGGTATGAGAAACCATTTCCTTGCTTGCAACATGCATCACAGTTAAATAATCCCTGTGAGTAAGTGGGTTTTGGGAGGAGAGAGAGGACATGGTTTTGGTGATCAAAAGGGTGAGTTATTTGTAGAGGGAGCTTTGAACATGAGATGTGGAGAAAGTAGTTGCAATAATTGCAAGTGTAGATCCACCCAGAGGCAAGGCTGCATTTGGGGTTTGTTGGGTGTGGTAATTGGAGAGTTGCAACGGATGTGGGTAGCTGAAATGCTGGATTGTATTTGCAGCTTCAGTTTGGCTAGTTGGCTTCCCCATAATCTCTGTCTCTTTCAACATATTCATTCTTGCAGCTTATTTAAGTTATGCTACCAAAAGCCTTCATTCCATCTATTGACTTTAGAGAGTGTTGGTGCAATCTAAGTTAATTTCTTAGCTGGCTAGAAGGTATTTGAAATTCTGGTTCCAAAAGAATACCAATAGCAAAGTCTTATGCTAGTGATCATGGTTTCCATTACACAAAGAGAAGAATTCTTTGGCCAATTCATGTATAAATATTACCAGTTGGAGTATGAGATGACTTTCTCTTTACTATGAAATTTTCAAAGTCAATGCTTATCCTTATGCTGCAGCAGATTGGAAAAAGTAAACTGATCTTTAATAATGATTAATGAGCGATCAAGAAACTACAAAGAAAGATTAAAGAAGCCTTGAAGTAGTGAAAAGTCTAACCATTGAAGAATCTTATATGCTGGCTTCACAACCAATTATAGAAACCTTGCTATCTTCATCAATTCAAAGTAGAATAAGATACTCAGCCAAAAGACCAGCAGTGAAGCATTTAAGCCACTGCCATGCATTGCGTCCATTTGATGCCAAAGAATGCCAAGAAGAAGAGGCATCCGGGTATACAGTAGCAGAAGTTCAAAACCAATTACGAATCCTTCCGCTTCAGAAAGTAATGAGTTACCAACAAGCACAAATGATCACTGCCATGGGAAATAGTTAGCGTAAAGATTCTGCTTCTGTTAGAATAAAGTGTTCTGCTGATGTGCTTGGATTATTTCGTGTTTGGTTTGTGATTCAGTTAACCACCCATTTCAATTGTTGTTCTTGTAATATGTTCAAAGTGCCTTGTTCCTAAGTTAACGATTTCAAAGAAAGAGCTAATTCCAAAATATCCGAGATAAATCCAACCTTGAATAAAGAACATGAACTTTTTCAGCTCTATCGAATCTAAAATTCTACAATTTTAGTTTTATGAACAATATGATGTCAATATAATATAATCTTTATTGGTCCTCGTCCAAAATACATAAGGAAATATTGTATCTACATTTGATAGAGATATTTACAACGATGAGAATAAGGTTTCTTGGGATGGATTCACTCCTTTGTTTTGGAGGACTTGTCCTTCTTCTGTCCGCCACCAAGAATACGAGAAATCTGTAAACCTCTGCTGAATGCTTGGTTGAAAAGCATTCGTGTTTGGAATTCTGAAACAAATGGGAACCAGGCCAAGAATGCCACAGGGGTGAACATAAGCAATCCCATGACTATCTCATAACCACACGCAAGCGTTCGAACTGATCCCCAAATTCCAGCATGTTGAATCAGTGGCTTAGAAGCTTGTGCAATCTAAAGTTGAAGAAATTCAGCAAAAAAAGGACAAGAAAAAAACAAGGAGAGTTAGGATGATTGCTGCAAGCTTCAGTAAAAGTCTGCTAAGTCTTTTACTTTGGGATAGGTTATGACTATGATCCAAAAATAACTGAAAAGGAAAATGATTTACTGACCTGTAGCAATCCCCATCCTGTTGGCATGAATGCAAGCACACACAGTATGATGTCTTTAAAGGTCATATGGGGAAGTGCTATCATTGTGATGAAAATAGTAACAAACGACAAGAAGATGAGACCCTTAATCAGTCGAAATAGAAGCTGGTAATTTGCACTGAATCGTCGCCTCCCAACAGATATAGCCTGTAAATATTGAAAATAAACTTTTAATATTTATCCAAATAGAGTCATCTATTTACTTAATTAGCTTGTTGGCTTCTAGACAGACCAAATCAAAACATTGTGAAAATAGAAACATGTAACTACGTTTTTTCTGCAACCATATGAACTCATGGTGCCCAAACAAGGAAAACATGAGGCTTTTGAGATCTAACATTTTCAAGGAAATTTCACTTCTGAAAATCTTTATATGCCCTAATTATCTGTTGACAATCTACACATAGTACCAAGCCTCCTACAAGATAATTTCAAGTACCAAAAAATCATGACTTATGTGGACTGGAGGGGAAAATATTTCCTCAAAATTTTATTAGAGATAAAACAGAGAATGAAAAATCACTATTGCTTGGATAATAGATAGTACTTTCTGTTATATTTCCTCACCTTCATCACTAACAATATGAAAATGATGACAAGCCAAGAAACGCCGTAAACCTACGAACACAAGTAAATGTTAAAGTTATACTTCAAATGTTTTGATAAGATCGGAAAAAAAGGGTGTAAAGATAATACCAGAAAGCTTTTGGTATTCTTGGTAAGGGTCAAGTGATAAACAAGCCCATATTGATAGATGAAAAAGCGCAACGCTAAAATTATCTCGACAATGATACCGCGTTTCCCTGAGTAACGAAGATGCTCTTGTTCCTTTTCCCACCAAGATTCCCAACTCTTTTCTGGAGGCACACCAATTCCTCCACGATTGCTTATCCACTTATTCCAATCTGTCCAGTCATCGACAATCTTTTGCCACTCGAAGCCTGACGGGTTGAAGAGGAAAGGAGCAAACAACCAAGTGCCCACCATTATCCATATTGATACAGTGATCAAGATATATGCAACTACACCATTGTATGAATTACTAAGTATTTGATATACAAGAAGTAGAATCATCAGCTCAAGTCCCTTGACAAAGTGGCTACGGGAATAAAGCCTATAATTATCAGCAAACTTGGCATGGAACACTACAAAACCACGACCTGTCCCTCTGTATTCTGCACCCCCATGAAGCAATGTCCTTCCATAATAGTGGGTTTTTGTGCCAAGAGAAAATGTGAAAAATACAGGAGCCAACTGTAATTGCATCAATATGAAATCACTTAAAGCTTTACGAAAGCCCCTTTCCAAGCCAATTTCCATCATCATAGGTAAGGCCATCAAAAATCCAATTTGCACAAAAGACTGAGAATAAAGAGCTGCTTGAAGAGGCTTATTATCTCTTATACCTGGCTGATTTTTCAGACCTTCTTCAAGTCCACTGAGAACAAGATAAAGGCGGCCATAGAGAAATACGTAGACTGTGAGCACAGTTAACTGTCAAATTGATAGGACCACAGTGTGTCAGAAAGTTATAAAGAATTATGTATCAATATATCATACAGATTTAAAAAGGAAACATTAATTGCATACCAAAGTACTGAAGTAGAAACCAACTGTAGTGAAATAACATGACAACATTCGGAAAAAATCAAATCGATGCCCAAGCCTATATACGTCACGGCTTAATGTCTGCTCGCCATTCCCATTAGCTATCTTTGCCTCAAACATAGATATTTGGTTAAGACCAACATCTCTCCCCTTGCCAACTTGTATATATTCATGATGAGTGACATTGCCTTCACGTAATGTAGAATTGAATCCTGCAAACCCGCATATATGATGAAGTTAAAGCCATTTTTTATCTTTCAGAAATTTAAAAATGTGAGAGTACCTGCAAATATGTCCTCGCTTAAATTGATAACTTTGGAAGCTTTGCTTACACCTCCTCTGGTAAGGTGAAACAGTCTATCAAACACATCGGGATGACCATAATGGAACCGGACTCTGAATCAGCATCAATAGTATTGATTTAGAACATAACATTACATAAGCAAGAAGACTCAGGATTGCAGCTGAAAATCTTGTCAATGTGCACTGGCAATAAGATATATTTTCATGAAATGTGTTTCCTAAAATAGAAAAACCATATTGTTGTTTCCTACATCACACAGTCTTTGTCTTACAAATGAAATGTGTTTCTACTGCATGCTTGCAGTAAGGTACCTTTTCAACTCAAGCAACAAGAGTAGATAACTTACTTCAAAGGGTGAGCCAACAATCTCTGGCCAATAGTTACAAAACTAGTCTCCTGATTTGACATAAACCATGCAAGGGATGAAACACTGCATAAAACAACAAATAAAGATTGATGAATTTGATATACAAATATACAATGTTCTAATTACCTTTAGAAATGCAGTCATAAATCATAATCCAGATTTGAAAATGAAGAACTAAAGTACCTGCCAGTGAATATATGTTCCCTAAGTCCGAGTATTGTTGGATATCTCACACCACCATGTTTTTCCAGAAATTCTTGAAGCAAGTTCCTCATTTTGAAAGCTTCTTCCATATAGTTATCCTATTTTTTTAATATTAGAAAACATGAGTTTTAAGAGACTGAGTTTCACAGAAATTCTAAGTAGATAATATTTAACAGATACCTGGTTCATATCTATTGTTTGCAAGCCTTCTCCACGTGTGAAAATAATGGCATGGTTTTGATTTTCTGGTTTCCCCTCTCCCAATATTGCAGGTCCTGGAAGCTTTATTCGATAAATAACCTGCACGATAATATACAAATAAACAGTTGAGAAATTCGTGCTTAATTTGTTGACTAATCCAATGCAATATCCATAAACTCTTAGGACTTGTACTTGGTCTAAAGTTTGAAATGGTTCAGAAGAATCCATAGACTTAGTTGGCGCAGCAGCCTTCACAAGAGCAGAATAATAAACTTTCTGAACTGTTTTCTTTGATTCATCTTTACTCGTTTCTTCAACCTCATCAATATAAGAAACACGAAGAGATGGGTACCTGCCAAAAGGGGAGTAAGGGAATGCAACCAGGAACTTCTCATAGAAGCTGGAATAAGGCCAAAAGTATTGAGTTGGAAGACATACGTTATCATAAGCTTTAGGATATCTTTGGCACGAGCATCACCAGATCGTTTATGAATGCCATATTGCTGGCACGACACCACATATGTGAACTTCATGTCAGCAACTGCTTGACATTGTGTCCATAGAGATGTTTCACTCTTTGACTGTTCCTCTCTATTTGATTCAGCAGCCTTGTAGCCTTTCCTTAATTCTGGGTACAGTAATCAATGCAAATTTTTTTTTTCAATGGTTAGAACAGCAATTTGTCAGAAATGAGGTGAATACGGGTTACACTTTCTCGTACCTTTATCATTTGCCATATCGAGGAAGGCCTGAAGTTCCAAAGCTTTTCGGTAATACATCATTCCTCGTACTTGATTGTTGAAAGCGGGAAAGAAAGAAAGCAAAAAATACATGATATCACATAGAGGAAAAATAACATTCTAAGTCCTCCCTTTATTGAGAGAGAATGGGAGAAAGAGAACAAAACTTATACCAGTTCTGGTCAATGTTTGGCCTCTATATGATGCCCACAGACGAAGATCTTCTATCAGCTTAGTTTGTCTGGGTTCCTCGAAATCAGTTCCTGTGATGTCTTCTTGACTATTGCATTTAACCCTTTCGAGAAAATTTGTCCATTCATCTATAATGAATCATAGATCCTAGAGTTAGCATATCAGCTCAAAATAATGGTTCAATACGCAACAAATAAAAAAATAAAAAAGATAACCTGGATAGATCTTTTGCAAGTAGAAAAGAATTGAAACTCCATCTTCATTAGGCTTTTCAAGCGCATCTTTGGAGAATAGAACTTCCTCATCATAGTAAGGAGTTAGGACACTACATTTAAAAAAAAACAGGATTATGATTATAAATTTGTCAGCTAATAAATACAACAGTGATCTAAGGCAACAAAAACATCTATTATCACAGTCCTCTAGCAATTTAGGTTCTACATTCAAGGGTGCAGAGAATAGCACATTAATGTAATAGAAATAACAGGAAATAATATAAAACTTAAACAATAATTTAAATCATTGATAACTTGATATAAACAGTGATGTGCATGACAGCAAAGTATACTATACTCAATAAATTAAGCAGAGCTTACCAGAAGGAAAGCATATTTCGAACTTTGGGGGCAGGAGGCATGTCCATGAACAATGAATTGGAGAAGAAGGAAATGCGCCTTCTAGCCTCCAAATTTGATGGGACATCCATAGCAGACTCCTTCACAGTCAGCAATAGATGAAACCTGCTGATCTGCACGTAATAAAAGGTTTGTTTAGAAAAGAATTTAACAGACGTATCTATGCATGTAATTAAGCACATATAATTACTTAAAAATATATGCTACACAAATATAAGCAATTCTCTAGTGAAAGAGAGAAGAAATATAAGAACAGAAAGCAAGGATGGCAAACCATTAGTAACATATTCACCAACTCTTAGGCTGGCTTTGGTTTTTATATTTTAAATAAAATTTCCCTTGTATAATTGAGGTTTACCTAAAAAAAATAAAATCAAATAAAATGCAAAACTAACTTATGATAGTATAAGAAAAACTTACTTTTTCTTTCCAGGCATCTGATTTTGGGGTAACTGGAAAATTAAGAGAACCAAAAAACTGATATTGTTGATCAAGGGGTGTCATTCCTTCATTATTTCCATAAGATTCTCCATGGCTTGATTCTAGCAGACTATGCAAAGCAAACAATTAGCACATAGTGATTGTATCAAAATATGGACACAAGGAGAAAGTTGAATCCAACTAATTTACCTAGGACCATCATCCTCCATTATGTCTCTGGTCACAATCTCTAGCATGTTAAGCAAGACAATGACAACTTGACCCTTGTCTTCTTCTTTATTTTTTAGCTGCAGTAATTAAAATAATTCAAGTTCAAACTCACTATTACCTTGAATAAACAAAAACGTAAAAGGGTTTAGAGATAAATTACCAGATATTCATTAAGCTCAACAACTTGTTTATACAAGTTAGGAAGAGCACTCAAGTTGAGTTCAGTTATCAGATTGTCAGCATCTATATGTTCTTTAACTTTGGAGAAAATGTCATTTATAACCCTGGAGATGACAATTCATCAAGGATGAAATGACCATATCAGAATGAGCAAAATTACTTCTTCTTTTGATTAAATATTACAGAGGCATTCTTACTTTTTTTCACGCTCTCCTAAAACCAAAGTTTCAATGATGTTTTTAAAAGAAGCATAGCCCTCTTGAACTGCACAGTGCATATAATTGTCTGAATTCAATCTCTTTTTCAGCTCACGTTCTTTTTCATTGCTATCTTTTGCCATATCCAATGCTATTGGAATCTACAGAGCAGATATGGGGTGAGTTAAATTGAGGGTGGAGTGTCAAGGAATAATAATTTTTTTTAAGAAATAAATTCACCTTGCTTGCAAGTAGGAATGGAGGCCATTGGATGAGATTCAAATCAGGGTCAACCGAATATGGGACCAACAACAGGTCCTTTTCCCTACAAAACAGACAAATATTAGCATTCAAAAGACATATTCAGGAGTCAAACTATTGTAGTTTAACTCCAGACTTAACCCAAGTGAACTCCTAATGTAGCATGTCCATATAACCTATCATTTATTAAATCCTCTTCTCTGAAGCTACTGATTATTTTGTTCCACATCTGAGCAAACTTTGGTTCCTTGTTCTCCATATTAGATGGTACCTGAATTAACCAGACAATACATTATGGTTCTAACCTTGTAGTATATATAAATATTGAAAGAGGAACCAAAATGTCGGTCAATAACTCATTGTCAACTATGTTGGCTAACAATACACAATAGTTATCAGACCTCAACTTTTTTAGAAAAAGTAGCCTTCAATCCCTTCCTCTTGGCCGTTTCATTCTTCCCTGCTGGAACCAAGCAGCCATTAAGAGCACCAGGTAGTGATTGAAATCTAGACCTCAACATTCCCAATGTTCGAATCTGAAAGAAAAAAAGACTCATCATTAACTGTTTGAAGGTCTGACACAAAATAAACGCAGGTTAACAATTTTGAAAGATAACAAGGCTCAGGAACAAGAGCTCTTTGCTGTAAATGTATTAAAATGGATCCATGAAGTATGATACTCATAACACTAATATAGGACATAGAAAAGATGTAAATACATAATGCATCTTGCTTGTTTGTGTGGGGATAAGTATATTTTATATTTTCCAATTTGGAACTCTAGCAATCCTCCCCACCTCCCAGGAGTTTAAACTACAGCTAGAAATGCCAACCATAGACAGTAAATTAAAACAGTATAGTTCTGTACCAATATATCAAGAATAAAGTTGAAAGTCATGATTGAGCTGGAGATGCTATGAACTCTATTGACTCCATACTCAAAATTATAGATCAGACTTTACCAAAGTTGATATATGCCAATATGTATGTCAAAGAGCCAACTATATAGATCAATTGTGAACTTTGTTTCTTAGAAAATTAGGAGCTCACTTGGACACACACAAAGAGGTGAAGGCTAACAATGTAAATAGTATCTATGGGAAATGGAAGCTTCACAAACCTCTCCAAGACGGCGAAAAGCACCATAAATACCTCCAAATATAGTGGAGAATATAGCATACCAAATCTGAGTATCCATGAAATAGATCTGTAAAAACACTAGCATTAGAGAAGAAACATGTAAAGAGGGGAAAAAGAGAAAAAGAGAGGAGTAATTAATAAACAGAAGCGTTACTTATAGAAACATGAACATACAAGAATAACAGGAGACCAAATTGCTATCACAACACCAATGTTGTTCTTGGCTGCAAACAACAAATCATAACATCACAAGAAAATTCCAGAATGCAATAGGAAAGTTCATTTTAATCATGAGATTACCTTGTGGGAAGAACTCATGCCACTGAAAGGTACTTATACGAACTTGCATAATAGCTTTGGTTGGAGCCACTAGAGGCCTTATCTGCCACAAAGAAGGAACAAGTTAGACGGTTTTTCATTTTATTATTTTTAATAAAATTGGCCATTCACGTTAACTTCAATTCTCAAGATTGAAAAACCATTCCTATAATTCACCAGATCAGTTATTAAAATCCAAATTAATTTTTATTAATGGAATGTAAATGCTTGGCAACAGCAGTGGCAAGGAATAAGGATCATAAGTTCTTAAGATGCATAAGATATGTACCTCTACGAAATAACTGAAGGCTAATTTTGATACTATTAGGAGAACCCAAAATGTAGTGTACCTAGACATTCAAGTTCACAACTCATTAGTTAGAGCAGAAAATATTTGATACAAGAAATGCCTACCAAAAGTCTAACTTTGTACTCTTACTTGAAAAGTGAAATCGAGCTCTCATGCATTCCCCTTCCAACATAGAGCCGAGGCTGCAGAGTATCAGGGAAGTGCACAATATAATAACCATAGAGGCAGGTAATGGAAGAACGATAATTTAAACAGCTAAATTATTAATAGTTTAGAGTGTTATCTTCACAGCATGCACAAATCTATTATTTATAGCATAAAAATTGTTATCATTAGAAAAAAGAAAAAGAAAAAAAGGTTCTAATACATGCTTCTGCATACCTGAGACCACCACATCGTGAGCATCATAATCCTATTGTCTGAACTTTCAAGATACCGGCGAATGAATGGGAACAAAAACAACAAAGTAGAAAGAATGTTTGGAGATAAGTATATGAAGACAGCCACAATGAACACAGAAGGTGAACTTGAACCATTTCCAAACCAATTCCTAATAGTCTGTGCAAATGCTGAAGGATTTTTCAAACTGTAAGCGTAAGTTATTGGCAAAACTATGACCCATGTTGCAGCTGAAAGAGCTTTCAGAATATATCTCAACTTCACATACAATGACATGCTCTGCCTTGCTTTCCAACTTAGTATTATATCAAGAACAGCTGCAAAAATGAAGAGTAAATATTGTTATATCACATCATTATACAGAGTAGAGTTGAAGATTGCCGATCGATCAATTATATGAGAGAGAATGGTAGATAAAGTAGTTTTTCCCTATTCAACATACAAAACCTAAGTTGTAATTCTCTTCTAATGAAAAATGTACCGTTTCCTTGAAGTTCACCAAATTCATATACATTATATACATAGTGACCCAACGAATTCCTGTATCACATTGTAACGTTTTGCTTGCATTACAAGTGCAATTGGCCTCGTGATACTGGATTATAATGTCTTTTAGATGCAATTTGGTATCAATCAAGAATTTTTATAAAAGCTCTTACACTCAAATTGTAAGAGAATCACAAAAACAACAATGTTGTCGTGCAAAAATGTGAAAATGAATGGAAAATGTCAAAAGTATATAGTAATATAAATACAGCTATAACAGAAGGCACAAAAATGAAGGAGACAGAAAAGATGATAATAAGACAAAAATACAATATGGACAAATAATGCACTAATGTCAGACCCATAAGATCAGCTGGTTTTATCTACCTTGGGCAAGCTTCAGTACTGCAGCAGTTATGAAGATACTCAGAACTCTCATGAAAACATCACCTTCAAATACGGAACTCAACTCCCCCGATCCATTCCAAGCAATGATAATCATGGCCTTTGTCAAACAATATAATCAACACAGTGCATGATAATAAATAATTAAATATGCATACTAAATAGGGAATCAAAGAGTAAAATAGCATAATATAAAAAGGACGTACTACCTGTAAACACAAGATATAGAAGCTCCACATTCTATCAAAACTTCTAAAGATATGCCAAAAGGAGCGTATTTCAACGAAATTAAATTTGCCGATCCATCTGTCCCCAGTAACTGGCCTCTTCTCCTGAGAAATGAAAACAAGTAATGAAATTAAGAACGCAAATCAAAATCAAGCTAACAAAATGAACCCAAAATTATAAACCTTACATCATCTTTGTCAAGTCGAAGTTGAGGCTGGCAAAAGAAATCTGCATCAGCACGCATAGGCCAACCTAACCGAAAACATTCAGCTGACCTGAAATTACACACCAACAGAACAAGACGATTTGTGATCCACATTCTTACAACAGGAAAAGGAAGGTAAACAAAGAAATCATAATACCAAAAGTATTCATTTAAATCATCATAATTTCTCCATTGAGAATGCTTTAATTTTCCTCCTCTGCTCCTTCTAGCTTCCTGAAAAGCAGAACACCGGTCAAATAGCAAGAATAAAGAGTAGTTAGAAATCAAAGGATAAATTTTTTTATGAGGCAAAATAAGTGAGAAGAAGCATCACCTTTGCTATTATATCATAAATAGGCTTTACGACTTTCCATAAGAAAGCCTCTTTTTCACCTCCATAGGCTGGCTTTATGTGCTCGCCTGTCATTGAACTAATGCTCCCAGCCAGCACCCCATACAGTTCAAATGCCATCTATAAAATTTTGAGTACAACAACTGAATTATATTACTCAATATACTTTGATCCCAACTACTATTGGATAGAATAACTTAATAATTTTTGTAGGGATGATGAAAAATATTCAAATAATCAGAGGATATAAATATGAACGAAATGTGAAACCATAGAACAAGTATAGAAAATTTGGATATCTGTAGTACATAAAGATTAAAGCTAAATTGCAGTGCATACATGATGATATATATAACAAAGGCACTCAGGCATGAATCTCAAGTTTGCAGCCTCTCCCCATATTAGCAGATAAAGACCCATGTATAGTAATTTGCGCTGCTGCACTTCTTGCTGAATATTTGGCAACCTGTTTACAACATATGTCAATCATAAGAATGACAAAAGCAAAGAGGTGACTAGCAAGTAGCAATGAAGCATGGACTACCTAAGAAGAAATAATGAAAGAAACATATACAAAAGTGAGGTGCTCCTGATCACCAAAACATAAGAGTGAAAATGAATTTTTTTAACTGCAAAGAGGAAGCCTCACCAAAGGCTGCTTTTGCGCCCCAGATACTTGCACCATTTTTTGTAATTTTTGAAAAGTTTTTTCATCACTTCAGTTAGAGCACGATCATCCAACTACATAAAGATATTGAACATAAATATTAACAGCATAAAAGATTAGTTCTGAATAATTTAAGTATTAATTTGAGCTAACACAGAACAATTGAACCTTGGGTTGTTCATCAGGTTTTGGAAATTGACGTATGTGCACATTTGCAAGCAAGAGAATCAAGTGCTCCCTTTGATTTGCCACATTGTCCTCCTGCAAATTAATACGAAGAACATGAATTGCTGATAATTATGAAGCACTTACAGTGAAAAAAGTTGGCACCCACCTGAAAACCAAACATAGCCTGAAGCCAGTCTAGAATGTCTTTGTCTACTTTCTTCTTGTGGCCCTTTGGCCATGGCAAACCCCTGGTGTTGCGAAGTGCAGCAACAGTCGCTTTAATCTGTATATTATATGACCATAAAAGTAATTAAAGATAGAACACAAATAATTAGGAAACCCAAATATACCATACCAAGTAACTGGAACTGACCTCAGGATATCTCATGATAGCCTGATTTTGACTATCAGGATCAAGAGGAAGAATATTGTAAGGTAAATATATTTGTGTCTTCTCTGAAACCTTCTTTTGAGTTTCCAAAATCTGCAAGAAAAAATAAAGTAAAGAAAAGAGAAATCATTATACTAAAGTTCACATGTATTAATCCATACACCCTTAGCATGCAGTCAACGGTTTAATTTTATTCCAAAGTCATGAGAAGTAGAACTTTCAATTTCACCTCATCAGCTACTTCAACAGCTTCTGTCTGATTGACAGCTTTCAAAACCTCAAATAGAACTGCAGCAGTATGATATGCTTTTGTAAGTTGGGCACTGAGATTGGAAAATGAATATGTCAGTATAAATACAACAGGGCCAAGCATTCAAGCAAAGGAATAAACTACACATTCATTCTTTCAAAGAACTAACCGATCAGCTTTGTCAGCTTGCAAAGCTTGAATATAGTCTGTGTAATAACGTTGATAAAAATTCTGCATTTCGCGAGCATCACTCTTTGACCTTCCTGCAAGAGTTATTGTGTTTTCCTGAAAGGAACAAAAGGAGAAAGTATAATCACATGGAATTCATTAAGGAATTGCCTTTCACCATATAACATTGCAGTTCATCAAATGAAAACATTGCACAAAATCTCTCTTGATATTAAATAGCTTGTGTGTGATGGAACAAAATTTACATATGAGAGAGCGTGTAATCAGAACATACTTTTTCCAAACGTTGAAGCAGTGCAGTTTTAAATTGCCGAACACCACGTCCACTAGATGTAGGATCTAGTCTGTGAGCTTTCTCAAAGGCATAGAAGCGGCCTAATTCCACCAGGCAGAAATATACTCATTACAGTTCAAATAGGCATTCGAAAAGTACTCAGATACATCATTTATTTAAATTAATTTTCCTTTTGTTAGCAATTAAAATATGAATCTAGAAGTACATTAATTCCTCTGTTTATTAAGCTCTCGTAATAAATTTATGCACACTAATATAAGAGAAGCTTAGATAAAGTGGGTACTAATATATAAATGTAACTTACAGAGATAAGCAACTCTCGGATTGTTAATCTCTACTTCATTGGCAACGCGGAGAATTTGAGCAATCTCAGCCAATGAAGAGGGCACCACTTCACTATCCACCATAGCCTCTCCAAGGTTACCAGCAGTCTGAGTCCGCATAATCCGCCTCTGCGGACGTTGATCGGACTCCGTTTTGAGTTCCATCTTTTGGCTTTTACCAGATATCAACTTCAACTACTTTGTTTACCTGTTAAACCAAACATCAGGAAATTGAAAGAAGAAACACAGAAGGAAATGATCCTGATGAACTCTTAATCTCCAAAGCATGAGCAAACTTAATTTGGTTGAAGAGAGTCAGGAAATAAATGAACAATTTAAATTTTTGATCCCAGGAAACACATAAGAAAAAAAAAATCACTATACTAAGCCTAATTCAGCTAATTGAGTTGAGAAAAAAAAAAAAATCCCTTTTAAGAAAACATCAAAACAAAAGCCATAAAATACACAATTTTGTTTTCGTGTATCTTCATTCAAAAGATTGATGTTGAGACAAAGAGCAAATATCATATAAATTCCTATCAAATTCCTTGTTTGGCAAGTGAGAAAACTTAAAGAAAAGGAAAGGATCCATAGAATCATGATTCCTGTAAAAAGATTGACGTTGACTCACACAAATATATCAAGCTGACTTGGGTTTCATTTCCTACTTCGTGAGTTCGTGGGAGCCGAATAATGAGTTTAAATTGTTGTCAGCAATCAAAATAAGCAAAGCACAAGTGCATATATAACATAAAATTAACAAGCCAGTCAAAGGCTATATATATAAAATTAAAGTTTAAAGTAAATGAGAAGAGATGAGAAATGGAAGTGAAAGAAAGAATACCAGTTGACGGAGAAATGAAAAGACTTCAGCTTGAAGAAGAACATGTGTACAGTGTATGTCTTGATGATCAAGAACCAATCAAGCAGTCTGAGTTATTGTACATATAGAGAGAGAAATAAGTGGGAAATTGGTAGTCAGTGACTATAGTGGGTGTAGCCTATAAAAAAGAAGAAGAAGAAGAAGAAAAAAAGAGTAACAGCTATCCAATGGGAGCATGCCAGATCATTACTTGAGTTGATTATACTTCCTCAATCTCTGGTTACTTCTCAGAAGACTTTAGTTTTATTAAAGAAAATAAAATAAAGTAGGTAAGATGTACACATCCTTAGTCTTAGATAAGTTATATTACATCATTTACATGCTTTATAAACGCTTCGCTTGAGTGTCAGCTTCACCAAAATGTCGAAAGCAAAAGAAAAGTAGAAACTTTGCCAAAGCCGGTGGTTGCACATATCATATTGTTGTTAGTTTTAGACTTGGGTTTGCTTAAGCTTATGGACTTCTGACTCTACTAATTTCCCAATATTAATAGTATATACTAGCACTAGCACTACTTTCTCATAATTGTATCCATTTACTATCTGCTTTGTCTTTTTCTTAGGGTGAAGGAAAATATGATTCTAATTTATTATTATATATAATTGACTAATATTAATATGTAATCAAAATTAAGAGAATGAGAGAGAGAGATGGTGTGAGGAAGGAGAATTCAAAAGATAAGATAAAGATTAAGAAAAGCTTAAATGAGTGGAGAGTAAAGAGTGGATTAAGAAGGATATGGAAAGTGTTAGGAAAATGTTGCATCAATGATCATAAGACAAAAGAAAAAACAAAAAAGGTGATAAATTGTTCAAGTAATTTGGAGGAAGTAAAGAGGTAGAAAGCAAGATAGATTGTGAATCTGTGATGGTTAAGTGAGAGAGAGTGGGTCCAAGGAATTGCTAAGAAATTATGTGTGACGGACATGCAACTGCACATGAAGATGACATCTACCCTATCTCCATAACACAACAACATCTTCACTGTTGTTTCCTTAAGTAACTTCGAGAAAAAAAAAAAAAAAAAATTGTTAATTGGCACCGATGCCTTCTAAACTCTTCAAAAAATTTCATTATGCCCCCTATATTTTTTTTCAGCACTAAACCTCCTGAACTCTTATAAATTGGTAAAAACCGACTGTAGATACCTTCTCAAAGGAGGTAATAAACCCAAGTGTTTGTCTATAAACAAGAGTTTAAAGGGTTTAGTGCTGAAAAAAAAAAAGTAATGGAGGTAGATTACAAATTTTTAAAGAGTTTTAAGGGCACCGGTGCCAATTAACCTAATTAAAAAAGGACTCTTTAACGTGTAGGTTGTACGTGACCAAAAAGACTAGTCCACGTCATACACGGAAAGGGGTTGCAACTGGCAAGTTGTAATACACCAATGCAACGTAAGTCCAACTCTGAAACCAGGTCGGACCAAAAGCACATAGAGAGACAGAGAGAGCAATCGAATAGATAGATGGCAGAAGAAGGGAAAGCAGACGCTCAGCTTTTTAATCTGCTTTCGAATCTCCTCCAACAGGTTTCGTTTTCTCTTCCATACTAATTACTACATGCTTCGATTTGGCATAAACAGCTTTGGATTGGTGAATTTGTTGAATTTTTTGAATTTTTTGATCTGGGTATTTGAGCTTGTTCGTTTTTTTTAAGGGATTGTTTTTAGGGTTTTCTGCGGTTGATACCCAGGTTGAGTTTGATATCAATTTGGCATCTTTCATTGTCAAATCGCATCTACAGTTTATCACATTATTGTATTCAATTGAAAGTTATTTCCTTGGCAGTACATTTATGACATTGTGGTAGAATTAGTTGTGTTGACGCTTGAGCTCTGTTCTTTTACTTTTATGATGTCTGGGGTCTCTTTCGACCACAACTACCCTAATTATGATTAGCACATATGTTTTTAGTGAGCTGTTTATTTAGACAATAGGTTGGTAGTCTGATGTTTTCAGTTTGATTGGATTGTCGATTGTTAGGAAATTCATATCAGCTTGTGAATGAATTTGGACAGAATTGATGGAAAATTAGATGTTTGAGACACACATATGATAAAAGCTATGATTGGTAGGAGATAAAGAGAGGAGGAGATTAGGGATCAAGAGTAAGCAATTCTTAATTGTACAAGCACAAACTTTATAAGTTTTAGTTGCCTGTTGTTACGGAGTATTCTTGGGCAGTAATTTGAGGTGCTTCCTCTTAATTAAGGGGATTGAATATACAATATGATTCATCATAAGCCCGTGTAATTATCCATCATTTCCTTTTTATGAAGCTTTATTTTTTATGAAAATGTATCATGTAGGTGGAAGCATTGACCAATCAGGAAGAAGTTGAATTGCGTTCTAAAATTGAAGCCCTTGGTTTGGAGGTAACAAAAGTTCCTTCAAAGTCAACACAGCTTAATGAGGTACTATGGAGCTCCTTTTGAATCCATTTTTCAAAGTGGTTTTTTCTGGGGATAAAGTGTTGTGGATGTTACATGTTTTTTTTTTTTTTTTGGGTTTCTTTTTTACATTTTCTTAGCTCGAAATAGCAAGGGAGTTGGATAAATTATCAGCAAAGTTGGATGATGTTGATGATATGATATCGACAGCTATAGCTGCAGATCCGCAGGTGCAGTCACTCTTGAGTGGTACGGCTGATGTATGGTTGCCAGTTATTACTGCTACTGCTGACGAACGACTAAATTTTACTGGATCTATTGGAGATAATAATACTGAAGCAAAAGAGAAAAGCACCGGATAATTCACCATGATGTACCCATAATTTTTTTTTTACAGGGGAATGTTTAGCTGGATTGTAATTTTTATATATGCTTCATCTTCTTAATGAATAAGTACTTCGGTTGTTTTTATCCTTGTTCGTTTTAATTTTTTTTATAAAAAAATTAAGTCTTCTCCTGTGCAAAATGGCAATAACCATTATAATGATCTTTCAAGTAGTATATTAAAGAGTCAGTAACCTTGTCAGCATACAGTATTTCTATGATGGGTGATGTAAATTCAAGATTGAGTGCCTTGTATTTGAATAATCATCTCTTGTGGTATATATTTTAGAGAATCAAATGATTTCTTAACTTAAAACAGAAACAAATCCACAGCTGCATATCTACCAAAACTCTTATCAGAAGTAGCAAAGAATCTGCTATCTAAATATAACATGCTAGATGAATATTAGATAATAAGATCGATTGTTCAAAGCTATTCAACATGCAACAGACAGCGTAAAAACAACACTATTTTGATGGGAACAACTTGACAAATAAACCAGTAAGCCAGATTATGGTGGATCCAAGAATCCAACAAACAAGGAAAAAAACTAGTAATCCAGCCAAAATAGTAAGGAATGGAGGACCTTGAGGAGCATCACTGGTTTTATCTTGGACAGAATCTCCCACAGGCTCAGCCCCACTGGGATTTGAATTTGATGCCAATGCAGTAAACAGTACTTGCCTTATTTGCAATCTTTCTTGCCTGATTGTCAGAAAAATCATTTAAAATAAGTATATACCAATATCATCAGTGTAGTCAAACCATTCATTGTTTAAAGTCAAAAGACAGAAGGCCTTTAATCTGAACTTGAAATGAAATACAAACACTCTAGAGTCTAGAGTCCAGATATAAAGGAATCAAATGTTAAGTGATCATTTTGACTTGTGAGATGTCCACCAAACTAGGAAATACATATGAAAAGAATATGATTTTAAGAAAACAGAGATACAACTTTGATCATTAGAATCAACAGTGATTTCAAGCATAATTGAATTCCCAGCCAATATAAATACTTCACAAAAAGCATTGTAAGAATTGCTAAAACCAGTTAATCAACGCCATTTTCATGTACAAGTAATATACATAGAAGAGATCAACCAACCAATTACACGTGTTTGGAAAAATATTATCTTTTTTCCGGGTGGTTAATATTGTATAATGATCTCACCTCTACCCAGTCGCATATGCAGTTGCAGACATGAATAGCCGAAACCAGTTAGGGTGCGTTTGGCACGCAGATGGGACAGGACGGGACAGGACAGGACATGTGACATGTTGTTCTGTATTGTGTTTGGAAGGCCTGGGACAGGACTGTGTACTGTACTGTTATGCGTTTGGTATGGCTGAGATAAGACGGGACAAGAGGTTCAAATGACCAGAATGCCCTTCTTGTCCTGTCCCGTCCCGTCCCGTCCCATGTTTGTTACCACATAATAGTGACATATGGGATAGAACAAGTTAGTATTTATTTGATTTTATTAAATAAATATTTTTATATATTATATTTAATAAAAATAATAATATTATAGTTGAAAAGTATTTTTAATTAATAATTTTTTGGAAGACATGATAGTTTTTTTTAATAGTAAATTATTAATAATACGTATGATCCAACAAAACAATTGAAAACAACAAACAACCCACCAAAACGATTGCCAACTTCTGTAACATAAAAGAATTATATGGGTTTAAATTTTCTCTATAATTTTTTTTTTTCATATTCAAAGATTACATACAACCTGTATAGTGAATTTGACCACAATTTACATTAGCAACCATTGAGGTTTCATTACCCCTCATAATCTTTGATTCTCTCACGAAGCTACAAGATTTTGATTTACAATATGAATGTATTGTGACATTACTGTCATACCACAAAAAACCAGTGTCATCACTGTCATGCAGTGAGTGGAAAAAACCAGTATTTGCCAATTCTTGGTGTTCTTCTTCGGATCATCAGTGAGGCTTAGATTGTTATCATCTTCCTTGTACGTTTTAATGAATGTTTTGGCTCCCATCAAGATAAGGCTCTCAACCATAAATAACCGGTAATTGTTCTATGTCAAAGGATCCATGATATAACTATAGTTGAATGAATATACCACTTTGTACCTGCAAATATCAGTCACCAAAAAACATGGTCAACTTTGTAGCTCGATGATGCCATGAACCACAATACAGTAGCTAAACATAGCAATATAAGAGGCACTAGAAATAAGATCAATGACCCTCACACCATCAAGATTCAGCTATAAGCCAAATTTCACACCACAGCAGGTCACCACGATCAGATACAATGGCACACACACACAAACAACCCCATATTTCTGTCATTATTACTGCACCTTGGTCAGCTACAGGGTTTCACTACTGTTCAAGTATGCAATTGTGTAAGTGTAACAGGCTAAGTAGAGATAAAGAAAAACACCCACTCTTTATCAAGCACCATATTTTCCATATATATTCGGTATGGATCTTATAAGAGATTGAGTACTATACTACTACCAATCATTGATATTGTTTCCTTTTTTTTTTTCTTATACATGTGAAGAACAAAGAATAAAAACATTAATTTTGTCTTCTGGTTTTAAGTATCTATCTTCCTGCAGAATCAAAATGATATACAATATTTTCATTGTGAGTGGAAAAGAAAAATTATTTCCAGTCAATCCTCCTCTATAATTCAAATAATTTTATTTTTTTTGTTGATTCTCTATATTCTTTCTGTCTGCATATTATACCAAAAAGGATCTCTACTGGACTTGGCAACTAACATTGGGGTCCCATAAGTCTCTGTCACATCAAATAATAATTAATTCATACAGTCGGGTGAATTAATTGGGAGGAATTCATAGATTGCATTGAAGATTAGAAACATAATCAAATCATGGGTCGAGTGTTCATTTTTTTTTTACCTCAACTCAAACCCAGATATGATGAAATCAACATGGAGGATTGATTAAAAAACCCAGATAAATAAGAAACATAACAGAAACAGAGCAAGTTGCATTCATGCAAAAAAAAAAAAAAAAGGATTTGGAGATGGATTTCAAGATAAATACACATATAAATCAATTAAGCACACATGCAATCATCAACATTTGGAAGGAAAATTGGCATACACCAAGTCATAATAAGCTCCCTTCCATGCTGTCCAAAACTCTGGAAGACAAGTAATCATCTGTCAAAAACACAAGCAATTACACACCCAAATTGTCTCCATTTGTTTCAAATTTCAACCACAAATACTCACAAATTTTAATTCTGAAAAAACAAAAGAAAAAAAAAATTCAAACACACCACACATCACCACTTACAATCAGTTTGTCTAGGTGTCGATGCACCAAATTGCTTACTTGTTCCATCAAACCACCACTGCAAAATCACATAGAAATTAGAGGCAATATCCTTGAAATTTCTGTCAAAACAGCAAAACAATGGGATTATAAGAGGCAATATCAGAGAAGCAAGGTTTTTTTTTTTTGAAGATTAGTTTTTATAGAAAAAGCATGCAAGGGAAACCTCACAGCAAGCAAACAAGCATACAAAGCACTCAGAGAAAGCCAACTCTTATCAGAATATTTGATTTGATTTCCAGCTACCGATCAGTTGATGAACTTGATTACTAGTAAGTTTAAGATTGATGAACAAAATAATTGTTCTGGCTCCATATAATGTTCTAGTAATCCAGAGAAGCAAGAATTATAATTTTGTACAGGCTCTAATCGATTTTCAAACTGATTTCAACAGCTAATCAAGGTAAATGAATCAAATGTCCAGAAAAAAAAATTGATACTAATTATTGTGATTATAACTGAAATCACAAAATCCCAAAATCCAAAATCGAGAACCCTAAATCGAAATCCCAAAACCCAAAATCCAAAACCCCAAACACATAAAGAGAAAGAGAGAAAGAAACCAAACCCAGAAACCTAAACCTCTAGATCGGCTCGAATCGAAAGAGGTCGAACTGAGAGAGGCTGAGAGAGAAAGAAGAAAGTTACGGCGGCAAAATCATACCTGGTTCGGCGGTGTACGCGTGCGACGGCAACCAAGTCGGCGATGAGTTGCGGTGGCAACCATGTCGGCGATGAGTTGCGGCGGCAACGGAAGGCGATTGGCTTGGTTGGAAACAACGATCGGGTTGGAGAGAACTCAGATATGAGAGGAAGCAAAAGGGAAAATAGCCAAGGGTTTTAATTTATATAGGTTGTAATTTTTTAAAGATTTGAAGGGTAATTTGGTCTTTTTAATGCTTGTCCCATGCCATGGGACAAGTTGGCCGAGGGTCTAGAGTGGGACAGTTTTTTGTGATTTCTGTCCCACCTAGTCCCATCTAGTCCCATGCAATGGTCGCGCCAAACGCGGGACAAGAACAATGTGTCCCACGTTGTCCCGTCCCGTCCCGTCCCGCCTACCAAACGCACCCTTAATGCCGATTCCAAAGAGGAACAAGTCAAAGAGCAGATTTTGGGTTCGCGTACCTCAAGTTGGAAGGAAGTTGGTTGGGACCCAGTTTGAGAAGTTGGAAGGAGCGACGATGATGAGTGTCTACAACCACCTGGGCTGCTGGTATTCGTGCAGCTGCGCCGCAAAGCCTCAACGACGCCATTTCTAGTCCTACACCCTACTGCTTTGTTCTCTCTACAGTCGCAAATGTGAGAGTTATCGACACCACTCTGTGAGCTCAAATCTTGGAAACTAATTATTTTATGCCACGTGTGTTTTGGGATAGGAAAAGGAAACTAATTATTCAATCATTTAAGTGGTGGGCCATAGTTTTAAGACTAGATAAACACATTTTATATCACTCACAAGTCACGAGTAACAATTGTGTTTAATTAATCTATAAATGTGCACACATGTCCCAATTTGGTTGGTTAGATACAAATTGGAACACTAAAATTTGACAGCTGATTTGAGTCCTTACATTTTATAACTATGATTTTGAGTTCCAAGATAATCAAGTTTGAAGTCGCTACACTCCCCATCTTGCTACTCTTTAAACAACTAAAAGGAGCAGAAAATGAAAGCGACAAAGCTCCAGATGCCTTCTTCACTGATTTGGTCATATAAAAAAAAAACATTGATTTATGCAGGCAAGGGAAAGAATACATCAAGGGATCCAAACCCCCTATCTACTTAAAGATGCAAAAGGATATAATCATACTATGTCGTGATGCTGTATCATTCAAACTACTTTATTCAAACGAACCCCCTATCTACTTAAAGATGCAAAAGGATATAATCATACTATGTCGTGATGCTGTATCATTCAAACTACTTTATTCAAACGGCTCAATCACACTGTATCTCGGTGTAATTTTAATACAAAGTACAACTAATCTGGTTGATATCATTATTAAAGTTTCAGAGTGGTATAACACACTCTGTTAACAAATATCAAAAAATTGTGGAACAAGAAAATGAAAAACACTAGAAAGGTAAAATGCCTTAACAATATTGAGCCAATAGAGCTTGCAATTCTACATCCACCCTCCAGCGTTTTGGAGCTATTATTACCAAGTATTCATGTAGCACTCTACCCAATTTTATGCTGCTTTTTTGCAATTCTTTTCAATCCAATCCATTGTAATACTTTTTGGCCTCTCAAGTGGCAATCCAAGAGCTCGGTCCCATATCAGCTGAACCAAATAAAAAAACAAAAATGTATGTGAGTTAAAGATTTTAGTGCAACAACAAATGTTCAACAGAGATAGAAAAGATGGTGGAATAGACCTGAGTGCAAATTCCAAGACTCCTTGATACACCGAAAAGAACAGTAAAATATCTGTAGACAATTAATTTAAGGAATATTATCATATCTTCAAAAGTGATAGATCATAAATCATAATTGCCTTAGAGAAAAATAAAGTTTCATACCTTGCTTCAGTCAAACCAAAATAGTTCAGCAGTACCCCACTGTGAGCATCAACATTCGGCCATGGGTTTTTAACCTATAAGCATAAAAAAATTCAGTGTACACAAGTTATAGCCTGTAAGCATAATCATTTCCATTGATAGACCCTCATGGATGTATGCATAATCAAAAGAAAATGTTTATGCTCAAAGTAAGCAACTAACCTTCCCTAGTTCTGTAAGTATTGGGGGCACAACTTCATAGAGCTTAGAAACCTGTTAAAGTGCAGGCTAGGTGTTAGTTCATGAAAGAACTAGTAACAGAATTAAAAGCTAGTGAGTGTCATAAAGAGGCATAGTTTTTTGTATCATGCAATCAGGGTAAAGTGATAACCAGCTGGAATAACGGATCATTAGGTAAATGCTTCAAGGCAAACTCTCTCTGACAGGTGTATCTTGGATCCGTTTTACGCAAGACTCCATGACCAAATCCAGGAACAACCTGCATATTAGAGAGGAAGTCAAGGGATTTAAGAGAAAAATACTAACACTTGGTCAAACTAGCTTCCAACAAGATTCGTAAAATTAACTTGAGATGATGATGATTCAAGGGAGTGAAAGGTAGCAATTTTTAAATTTTTTATTATTATTATTTATTTTTTTGTAACAATTATATCGCTGGCTAAACCAAAACTTGGGATGTAAGCTTAAGAGTCAAGTTAACGTTAAGGCGCATCCTGAAGTGAGTATCTAGAAATGCATAAAGCAAAAGTTTTTGAGAAAATTAACCTCCAAAACCATTAATATATTCAATTGAGAGAGCATACAATAAAATTATTAAGATGTGAGGAAAGAGGTACATGCTTGTAAACATAAAATTTACTAGACAATTGTGGGGTACTGTAATCAATCAAATCAGAAGCAGAAAGACTTTATTTATTAGTCTAACAAAGTCTCTTCTACACGCTGAGTAAATGTATCCTATTACCTTGCCACTATTTAATGTTTTCCAGATAAAATCTTTCAACTGCTCCGTGGTTGTGTTCTCACCACACTCATTCACCACGTTTTTGATCCAAAGCAAAACTTCCTGAGATCAGATATAGCCGAAGTCATAAAAAAAGAGCAATAACAATCATCTCCAGATGGAAATCAACTAAAACCTTTATGTACAGGAATTGAAAAACCTCACAGTTAGTAACACAATTAAACTGAAGATAGTCAATGTTAAAAGTAGTTCGGAAGTTGTTAGTCATACACTCTACAAATACAAACGAAAACTTCAACCTCAATAACTACAACAAGAGAAACATTTTGTATGGAAACTACCTTTTGAAAGGCATCAATAATATGATGAAGGCAAAAATAGAAGAATTAGGTGGCCTATGATACTGACCCTACATCTATTCTTCATTACAGTTATTTACAAGGTTTTTGGAGAATAATCATGTTCAACTTCAAGTCTCTTTTATAATTCACACACAAACAGAGAAATATGAACCCCCTTGATTTCTTTAATCATTGTAATTTATCTTCTTACCATTACCCTATCTCAGCACAATCAGGTAGAAAACCTATTCTCTCCACATTATTGCCAAGCCTAAGCAGAAGAACCAAACAGAAGCAGGGGTGACCAAGCCCAAACAAATATTTAACACAACTTTCGGAGGTGGGCTTGGCTTTGACAAGCTTGAGATTTTCCCAGAGGTTAACAAATTCCGGTTACACCCAGCTAGTCTAGAACTCCCTAGTAATGAGATAACTTTTCTATTATGTCTTTAGAATTTCAGCTCAATTTCACTGGATGGAAAGCACAAACATCTCTGAGTGGGAGTATTCCAAGAAATTATTTTCATTTTACATACTCCATCAGAATTAACATAAGCATTCAGCGTTATGTCCAAGCAAGTCCATTTCTATATATTTACATGATTGCTACTTAAAGTGGTAACAGTTTCTACTCAACAATGATAATTAAAAGGCCGACATATAATGGACAGTGTTATATCAGAAGAAAAATACCTGATTAGCCAAACCATGTAGCGGTCCAGCTAAACCATTTAATGCAGCAGCAAATGAAAGATAAGGATCCGAAAGTGCACTACCAACCTGAATTGAGCACAACAATTTCATAAGAACATAACACCAATTTTCAACTGGATGAATGTCACTGGACTGAAGAAAGCCTTAAAATCAATTAATGAGTTTAAAATTCTATGTAAGTGACATGAGCAAATAATATTAGCAATGTATCAGAGATGATGATCATGGTTATAGAATGAAATGCTGGGACAAACTGAGGTAACTTACTAGGTGGCCAGTGTGAGCACTAACATTCCCACCTTCATGGTCACTGCAATACATTATTCAATAAAACATGCATTAACTTCGTGAAATAGTTCTTATCTAAGTACCACATACATTGTGCAGACAATAAGAAGTAAATGCAATATCAATGTAACATATAATAATTTACTATTCATACCAAAATGAGTATACTGTATACAAACCTGTGGATGGTGACATAGAGCCTCATAAGCTCCTGCATCTTGGGATCATCAAATCCTAACATATGTGAATAGTTTGCACCGTAATCCAGTGAGGCATCCATGGGAATAATTTTTCCATCCTTGTATATCCTTCAGCAACACAATGCAGAAATAAAATCATACAGGATTCCAGAGGATCAGTTAATTGAGTTGGATAGAAAAGACTACAGCAAAGAGTCCCACAATGCTGTGCAATCAGTTAACAGTGTGAAATAGAAGATACAACAGAAATACTCTCACAAGACCTTTATGAGTGGCAATAGACAAATACAACCTAGTCAACAACAGTCAGTTTAATACTAATGTATGAGATAGATCGACTACATCAGCTTATATTTCTTTTTAAGAAATAATAACAGTAAATTTGTGCCAAAGACAAAGTTCTCATAGGCTCATATAGAGGATAGACAAAAAAAATCATAATCCAGATTCAACATCTTCCTCAAGCCTGCCTAATTGAAGTTAGTCACATGAGCAAGGATGAATGGGGCATGATATACTTCACTTACCTTCGATACACATATGAAGCTACTACTGGCAAACGAGCAATCAGATTAAGAGAGTCTTCATATGTTGGCTCCCAGTACCTACAATCAATATCATATAACAAAGTTTGTAAAACTAATATAAGGTTGTTATATAACACCAGAACTTCTATAAAGAATCTATTACTTTGATTTATGAATCCCCTTCTCGTATGCCTTTTGAAATTCACTCTGGACCTGATGTAAGAAAAATAAAAATAAAAAACAGAAATTGTCATATAAAATTCTGCCTGTGGATCAAGATCAATCACAAGTTAGGTAGGAATACCATCCTAACATGTCACTTTATTCGTAGTTATTTTTGTACTAAATGATTTTCATGCAAAAGCATGTTTTGCTACAGAATGAGTTTCTAAGAATCAGATGAATAATATATCCAATGAAAATATAAGATACTCACAAACTAAAATGGCAATCAATTAGACCCCAGAGAACTAAGTACAAAGAATAAAGCATGCACAGTCATGCTAATTCAGATTGACTATGATCAAGCAAATAAGTTAAATGATCAAACCAAAAAACAGGAAAAAGAGGGGAAAAAAAATTATGCTTATAGAACAAAAATTAATCAACCTGAAGGGCCATAACACCAGTGACAAACTGAGTCATTGGATGTGCAGAGGCTGGTAGAGCATCAATGGCCTTAAACACATATTCTGCAAGAGAAATAAAAAAGCCAAAATGAACACATTTGCAGTATCGATCATAAATCCAGATAAAGGTTGAGAGTCCTTTAAGGTTGTCAGATAGCAAAAGACATTTAGTTAATCCTTTTGTGCAAGTTAAGAATATAGCCATTACAAATAAATGATTAACAAAACTCAAATCCAAGCTATTATAAGATTCTAATGCAGTCGTTCAATTAATGCAATGAGTTACAACTTATTTTTAGCAAAATCTTAGTTGAACAAATATTCAACCAAAAAAACCCAAGTCATGATATTATATGTTGTAAAATAATAACACATCAGCATATTTTCTCGGACTCAGCATAATAAACTATAAAATGAAACACTGATAAGCTATAAATAATGTAGAACCAAAATCTTTTAAGCATTTTAATGGGAAAATATAAGCTACTGACCAGGGACAGTGGCACGATCTTGCAATTCCTTGGATAAGGCATTGACCTGCGCTTTGCTTGGTACCTAAAATACAGAGGAGGGTAAAAGAGTGTGATGTCAGCTGGGTAGACACAAATACTTCAACAAAAGTTACGTTATTTAGTAATATCTTCACAGCTTTTTATCTCACACAGTCACACATGAAAACTACCCACCTTTCCGGTCAACAGCAGCCAGAGAAGACCCTCCGGCAAAGGTTCTCCATCAGGCTTTGCAGCTGGTAATACTTTTTGGCATTCAGGAATCGTCATACCCCTAAAACGAATTCCCTGCAAATTGCAAGTTTATAGACCGGCAATTAAGTGACAATATTTCACATCCCAAAATTGTAGCAGATGAATAAATAGATGAAATATATACCTCATCAGCATCAAGTAAAGAGCCTTCCCAGAGTAAGCCAGTCATTCCTCTCATACCACCAATTACCTTTCCAACCAAATAATCAAATGAGATTGTACCCTCATAACGTAGAGACAAGAAACTAGATAAATTCAGTTCCGCCATTCTAGAAATAACACAAAACTCATTACCATATCAACAGTAATATTTCCCAACTGGGACTTTCCATACTCTGACTTGACTTTCTTCAGGCGCTCCTGAAAAAAAAAAAAAAGAGAGAAGAAAATAAACTAGTGAAATTCAAAGGTGTTAGCGAAAGCTTATATTTTGTAAGTAAGCACTAGCATATTTCTAAATCATACTAAAATGTCTAATAAGTTTCTACTGAGGTATAAGAAGCATGAAACTTAATCTTCTCAGCAATATATGCAGGGTAAATAAAAATGAAAAGAGAGTTATCAGCTAGTTTTGCTCAAAACTGCATTTTACTAGAAGCACAGGACAACATCCATACCAACCATTACGACCCCAAAAACTCGCCAAAGCATGATGAAGAAGTATTTGAGAATAATTCTGATTATTCATTCATTCAATTCTTATCACATTGAGTGATTACAAAGCATATCTTATAGATGTGAGGAAGAGGTTCCTCATAACTAGGACTCTACTACTAAACTTCCTAGCTAAGATAAAAGACTACCTAAGAGATAAGTTTGAGTAACAACCTACTCATATCTCTGTTACTTGAAAAACTAACCTAGTGATAAGATAACAAATAGAACACATAATCCGACACCCCCCCTCAAGCTGGGTTGTAAATGTTTATCATTCCCAGCTTGGTGCTCATGTCTTCAAAATTAGCTCTAGGATGAGCCTTGGTGAGAATGTCGGCAGTCTGGAGAGCAGTAGGTGTATAGATCAGTTTTACACTTCCTTCCTCTAGCTTCTCTTTGATAAAATGTCGGTCTATCTCAACATGTTTGGTCCTGTCATGATGTACAAGATTCTTTGCTATGCTTATAGCAGCTTGGTTATCGCAAAACATTCTCATAGCCCCTTCCATAGGGACTTTTAGTTCTGTTAATAATCTCCTCAGCCATATACCTTCACAAATCCCATGTGCCATGGCCCTAAACTCGGCTTCAGCACTACTTCTTGAGACCACTGACTGCTTTTTGCTTCGCCAAGTGACCAAATTCCCCCACACATAGGTACAGTACCCTGAAGTTGATCTTCGATCAGTTGCTGAACCAGCCCAGTCAGCATCTGAGAAGATCTCTACATCTCTGTTTGTACACCTTTTGAAGTATAGGCCCTTCCCTGGTGTCATCTTTAGGTACCTTAGGATCCTGAACACTGCATCTTGGTGTTCTTCAGTTGGTTTATTCATAAACTGACTTACTTTACTTACCGGGAAACCAATGTCTGGTCTTGTGTGTGAAAGGTAAATGAGCTTTCCCACAAGACGTTGGTACCTGCCTTTGTCCACAGGTGCATTTCCTTCAATTGTTCCAAGTTTGATTGTGTGGTCCATAGGAGTCTCCGCAGGTTTGCATTCCAACATCTTGGTCTCTCTTAGCAGATCTAAGATGTATTTTCGCTGTGAGACAGCAATGCCCTTCTTTGACCGAGCCACTTCCATGCCTAGGAAGTATTTGAGGTTTCCTAGGTCTTTGATTTCGAATTCTTTTGCTAAGAAAACTTTCAGCCTTTGTATTTCCTCGTCATAGTTTCCAGTGAGAATAATATCGTCTACATAGACAATAAGAATTGCCATTTTTCCTGCAGTTTCATGTTTGACAAACAAAGTGTGGTCAGTTTGGCATTGTGAGTACCCATACCTTTTTACTGCCTTTGTGAACCTCTCAAACCAAGCCCATGGGGACTGTTTGAGACCATACAGTGATTTCTTGAGTTTGCATACTAGATTTGTCTTTGAGTATGTTTCCAGACCTGGTGGCACTTCCATGTACACCTTCTCTTCTAGATCGCCATTTAGGAATGCGTTCTTGACGTCTAACTGGTGGAGTGGCCAATCTAAATTGGCTGCCAATGACAATAGGACACGAATGGTATTGAGTTTTGCCACCGGAGCAAACGTCTCCTCGTAATCAATCCCATAGGACTCTGTAAATCCCTTAGCAACCAGCCGGGCTTTGAATCTCTCCACACTTCCATCTGCTTTATGCTTCACGGTGAAAATCCATTTGCAACCTACTGGATTTTTTCCCTTTGGCAATTCTGACATCTCCCAAGTACCATTTTTCTCTAAGGCTCTCACTTCTTCCCACACAGCAGCCCTCCATTCAGATACCTTGAGTGCTTCTTGGATGTTGTTTGGAATTTGTGTGCTAGAGATATTGAGAGCAAAGGTCCGAAAACTTGGAGACAATCCCTCATATGAAATGAAATTGCACATAGGGTAAAGAGGTCGATCTCTGCATTCTCTTACTCCCGTCCTTAGTGCTATAGGTTGATGAATATCAGGAAATTCTATTTCAGCATGAGATGGATTAGAATCAATGTTACCTGAGATGTTTTCACTTGCAGCTTCTGTGTTTAGATCAGTCTCTTGGACTAATGGATTCGGTTCTGGTTCTTGGGTTTGCCTTGGATGTGTTTGGTTGTCTTTTCCTGTTTGATTGGATTTCTTCCTGGTATAGACAATTAATTCTTTTTGCACCCTAGGTTGTGAAGATTTGGGGACAGTGTTTAGGGTTTCATTTTGCTGACTTTGATGGCTAACTGACTCAGGATTGTTGCTGTCAAGTAATATTTGGGAATGGGACTCTAGAGTTTTAGTTGGACTATGACTAGGAGACGTGGGAATGGGACTCTAGAGTTTTAGTTGGACTAGGACTAGGAGACATGAAGAACTCGGTGGTAAGTGTTTCCCAAAACTGAGATTCCTGACTTTCAATCCCTCCATGAATATTAGTTTTTGGGTAATATGATTGATTTTCAATAAATGTTATATCCATAGAGATGAAGAATTTTTTTGTTGCTGGAAAATAACATTTATACCCCTTTTGTGTTGGAGAATATCCAACAAATATACACTTGACAGATCGAGGGTCTAGTTTGCTCCGATTTTGTTGATTCACATGTACAAATGCGGAGCACCCAAATACCTTAGTAGAAAAATGTGTAATGATTCGTGTATTAGGAAAGGATTTGAGTAGTACTTGACATGGTGTTTGAAAACTAAGAATCCTAGATGGTAATCTATTGATTAGGTAGGCTGCTGTAAGGACAGCCTCACCCCAATATTGTTTAGGGACGTTGGTCGAAAACATTAGGGATCTTGCTACTTCTAAAAGATGTCTGTCCTTTCTTTCTGAGACTCCATTTTGTTGAGGAGTCTCAACACATGAACTCTAATGAATAATCCCCTCACTTAATAGATAACCCCCAAAAATAGAATTAAAATATTCCCTGCCATTGTCAGTTCTCAAAATTTGGATTTTTGTTTGAAACTGGTTTTGGATCATCCTATTAAAATTTTTGAAAATCTGACCCACTACAGATTTTTCTTTCATTAGGAAGATCCAAGTGAGTCTAGTGTGGTCGTCAATAAAGGAAACAAACCATCTAGCACCAGTGATGTTATTAACCCTAGATGGTCCCCAGACATCACTGTGAATCATGGAAAAAGGATGGGATGTTTTGTATACTTTATTTGGGTATACTTGACATGTGTGTTTAGATAACTGACAAACTTCAAACTGAAAGTGCTTAGAATTTTTATTATCAAATAATGCTGGAAATAGTTTTTGAAGATACACGAAATTAGGGTGACCTAATCGATAGTGCCATAACATAATTTCACTATCAGTATTTGTCCTAGGAGGTGAACTAGACTGACTTTTTAGAGAAACAGCCTGTGCTGTTTGAGATTGTCTTTCAGGACAGTTTTCAACCTTGAGGAGGTAAGAGTCCCGAACACATCTCAGCATTACCAATCATCTTCCCCGAATCCAAGTCCTGAAATACACAATGAGTCGGGAAAAATTTAGTTATACAATTTAGTTCCTGGGTGAGTTTACTAACAGATAATAGGTTGCAATCAAGATTTGGAACCAATAGTACTGATTGAAGTGTGAGATCTTTAGAAATCTCAATAGAACCTGTGCCTGCAACCTTTGATAGTGAGCCATCAGCAATTCTAACTGAAAGATTACCGTGACATGTACTATGGGTTTTGGAAATTTTAGCATCTCCCGTCATATGATCTGAGGCACCTGAGTCAATAATCCATGGATTATACTGCTCTCTTTTAACATTTAGGGCTTTTAGGAAGTTACCTTTTTGTGCCAAGGATCCGGTGCCAATCACTACTTGTGATGATGATTGAGTGAAAAGCTTTTGCAACAATTCCATCTGTTCTCTGCTGAATGGGCTTAATTCGACAGAGGAGGCACCTTCATTGCCTAAAACCATGTTTCCACGACTTTCTCTGTCATAGGTGGGTCGGGTAGGTTTCCAGTCTGCTGGTTTGCCATGGATCTTCCAGCATGTTTCTTTGGTGTGTCCTGGCCTCCAGCAGTGATCACACCATGGCCTTCCCCTTCTAGGCCGCCCATCATTGAAGTTGTTTTGTGTCCCTCGAACAGCAAGTGCAGAACCATCTATTGCTGCTCCAATAGGACTGTTTTCAACCTTCACCATAGGGCCCATCATAACCTTTTTCCGACTCTCTTCTCTATGAACCTCAGAGAATACTTCTCGGATACTGAGTAGGGGTTTTGTTCCCAGAATCCGACCTCGTACTTCATCAAGATTGTGATTCAATCCGAGTAAAAACTTGAAGATTCTCTTCTGCTCCACAATCTCCTTGTACAAGACCCCATCTGCGGAACAACCCCATTTGTGCTTCTCAAACATATCAAGTTGCTGCCAATTCCGAGTAAGCATATTGAAGAACTGGGTGACTGTCAGCTCTCCTTGACGCAGATCATGGAGAGTGCTCTCTATTCCAAACAGTTCTGCAGTGTTGTCACTGTTGGAATATGTTTGTTTGGCTGCATCCCATATCTCCTTTGCTGTTTCATATAGTAGAAAGTTCTCTCCTATGTCGTTGATCATGGAATTTATTAGCCATGACATCACCATACTATTCTCAGATTTCCATTGTTTGTATGTTGGGTCTTCCTTTGCCGGACAATTGGCAACTCCGGTGATGTAGTCATCTCTCCCCTTTCCACAGATGAACATCGACACAGATTGAGACCATTGAAGGTAATTGTGTCCATTTAGTTTATGACCAGTAATGGGCATATGAGGGAGATGAGGATTATCGGAACCACCATTATTGTTTGATATGGTTGGTTCCGAATTAGAGGAAGAAGAAGCAGTTGAGGAAGTGTTGGTCATCCCGATCTGAGATGTTTAGGTAGGCCGGAGGTTAGGTTTCAGATCATCAGCTCTGATACCATGAAGAAGTATTTGAGAATAATTCTGATCATTCATTCATTCAATTCTTATCACATTGAGTGATTACAAAGCATATCTTATAGATGTGAGGAAGAGGTTCCTCAGAACTAGGACTCTACTACTAAACTTCCTAGCTAAGATAAAAGACTACCTAAGAGATAAGTTTGAGTAACAACCTACTCATATCTCTGTTATTTGAAAAACTAACCTAGTGATAAGATAACAAATAGAACACATAATCCGATTATTTTACTATAAAAGCAACAATAAAACAGCTGTAAAAAGTTATAAAATTGAGACAGGAAGCCTATCAAAAGTTGAAGAACAAACCTGTTGTTCTGGAATCAACTCCTTGAGCTGAGAATGAAGGTCCTGCAAGCATAAATAAATAAATGAATAATTTTGCATAAACAAGGGCCTTGATCAGTAAAAATAAATCGACAATATTTAGAAAAATTCGACAGAAAATGTTAGCATGTGATTGTAAAAGTGAAAAGGTATTAAGAAATACAAAACAGCAGTATACAGATCAATGCAGGCAATGAGTAGAGACAGATACGCAGTAAAGTTGTAAGCTTTCAACATTCGTTCAATTATAAAACTTGTAAAGATGTAAGTTCTCAACATTCGTTTAATTATATAACTTTTCCGATACAAAAGTTACCTCATTCATTCAATATACCAATAATATCAAAATGTATGTATATAATTATAGAAAGAGGGAGATTAGAGAGATTACAAGATCAGAAGAGCTTTGCATCTGAATCCATCTCATAGAATTGGTGAGACTAGATTGTTGGTTCTGTAACACAAATTCAATGAATCAATATAGTTGAACAAAAAGATCAAATTTTTTTCAATGAATTAACACGTAAATAAGTAAAAAGTGAATGAAAATAGAAAAAGAAACATACAACGCGAGAACGTAGACGAGAAAGCGCAGTGACGCTCCTGAAGAACACCATCACTGTCTTGAAACTAGATCAGAAATAGAACCTCACAATAAATACCAAATGATTTATTATACCAAGAAAAAAAAAGGATTTTGGAATAAAGTGAAGTGATGGAGCGAAGATGAGAAAGGTAGGTACCGAGTCCGAGAAAATGGCCACCGAATAGCGAGTCTCTGTGTACGCAGGCAAATTATTAGAATTGTCCACCCTTTTTATTAGAATAGAATCGTCTTACACATTTTGATTTTGATTTTGAAGTTGAAGGTCAATCACGCACCTTTCTCCAATTACTACTATACCCTTCACTTTTCTTTATAATGGTTCCATATTCTCTATTTTAATTCTTTTTTTATTTCAACCAACCCATGGTTACATTACACTAGTTAGGTTGCCCCTACCCCATGTTCCAACTTCCAAGTATGGTTTCAAATTGATTTCTTCAAAACACGTTTTTGGCTTTTATATATTTCGAGGGTCACCCTTGGTATATAATATATATTTTGTGGTTTGTTTGGTTTAGACAATTACAAGTCAAAGAAAGAGTTTTTATTACTGTGGAGGCAAAAACAAAAAGAGTTTGTTTTTTTTTTTTTTTTTTTACTGTGGAGACTTTACAAAACAAGAGTGGCAATTGCAAAGCGGAGAAGATCATCACACAGAAAAATAACAGAGAGAGTGATATTGAAAGGAACACAAGCGGTGAAGAGCAGCAAACGACAAACAAAGCAGGTAAGGGCTGATGTGTATATATATATATATATATATATATGAGTTTATTCGAAGACAAACAAATAAATTTCTCAAGAGACATCCGAGCTACATATGAAAAGGTCGGAGATTTATATTGCTTTACTAGTTATTATCACATGAATATGATTCTGATATATATCTTTTCTTTCACTTTTGCGGTTTCAGCGGACACAATGAGACGCTCTCTATCTAGACTCACTCACTCCAATTTTGGATTCAAAAATTCCAATTTCTTCTCGGTACCTTCTCTTCTTATGTTATATGTTCTTCTACTCAATTCAATTCAACTATAATTAATGCATATCGAATTGAGATTTAGATCAAAACTGTGGTTTGCTTTGTGTAATTGTGTCATGTGTGTATGTTTCTGAATCCTGCTTCATTGCATTTTCCAAGCTGATAATTTTATTGCTTGATTAATAATATTAGGTTGATTCTGAACTTGGATTGAGAAATATCAACCGCCATAATCTTGATAAAATGATGTATGCAACTTCATGTGTTAACTTGTCAGAAGATCTTCCCAAAGAGAATTGTGTTTCTGATATGCTGGTTGATTCATTTGGAAGGATGCACACTTACTTGAGAATATCATTGACTGAACGTTGCAATTTACGCTGTCATTACTGTATGCCCGCTGAGGGTGTCCAACTCACTCCTAATCCACAACTGTTATCTCAGAATGAGATTCTTCATTTGGCCGGTCTTTTTGTTGCTTCTGGGGTTAATAAGATTCGTTTAACTGGTGGTGAGCCTACTATTAGGAAAGATATTGATCAAATATGCTTGCAATTGTCTAACTTGAAAGGACTTAAGTCACTCGCTATCACAACCAATGGAATCACTCTTGCAAGAAAACTTCCCTTGCTCAAAGAGTGTGGACTTACATCTCTAAATATTAGCTTAGACACATTAGTTCCTGCAAAATTTGAGTTTTTGACAAGGCGCAAAGGCCATGAAAAGGTCATGGAGTCTATTAATGCTGCTGTTGATGTTGGCTACAATCCTGTCAAAGTATGTCTTTCTTTCTTTGTAACTTTATTGCTGTTTTTGGTTTGAACTAGTTTATGCTTAATTTAAGTTCATGTTCATATGCTCTTTCCGTATGTGCTGTCATCTTTTAGGTGAATTGTGTTGTGATGCGTGGGTTTAATGATGATGAGATATGTGATTTCGTGGAGTTGACACGTGACAGACCAATTAATGTTCGCTTCATTGAATTTATGCCTTTCGATGGAAATGTTTGGAATGTCAAGAAGCTTGTGTCTTACTCAGAAATGCTGGATACAGTGGTAAGGTAGAACTCTGGCAGGTGATCCTATGTGGACGTTTCTCATGTTCTCCCCTGCATTTCTTGAATAACTTAATTTTACAGGTAAAACAGTTTCCTAGTCTTAGGAGACAGCATGATCACCCAACAGAAACAGCTAAGAACTTCAAAATTGATGGGCATTTAGGTACTGTTTCTTTCATCACATCCATGACTGAGCATTTTTGTGCTGGTTGCAATAGACTACGACTCCTGGCAGATGGGAACTTTAAAGTATGCCTCTTTGGTCCTTCAGAGGTGAATTCTTCAATCTTATACGGATTCTTTAGCCTTGCCCTGTGAACTATCCAGTTGACTGTCTTGATTTGTTGTTATTCATTATTACTGGAGCTAATTTTTTCGCAGGTTAGTTTAAGGGATCCTCTCCGTCAGCAAGCATCTGATGATGAACTTAGGGAAATAATTGGGGCAGCGGTATGAATTTTGCTGTTTTTCTATGATGCTTGTGCTTCATTCATATAACCTTTATATTTTAGAACTGTGAAGGGTTCAATTTCACATTATAGCATGATCAATGTACATATTGTGATTAAACTTGTTAGAAAATCTGCTATGCTTTATAATGCAACGGGTAATATAACCATATAATGGAGCATAAAAGATTTCCTTGATAGTATATCATTCTTGATTGAAATTTCCCTAATGTCTTTAAATTCATGTCTTCTGATCTGCTCCAGCTGAAGAAGAAGAAAGCTTCACATGCTGGAATGTTCGACATTGCTAAGACAGCCAATAGACCTATGATACATATTGGTGGCTAAGGCCTGGTACGTCCTTTTCACAAATCCATTATCGCAACTCAATTTTTTTAGTTCATTCTTATTTCATGCCAAGTAGTGACACAAACTGCTCTTGCATTAATTAATTGAGATAGTAAAACAACCTTGTGGGCGGTGTGATAAGATATGTTCACTGTAGTTAATATATGAGCTGCATCTAATTTTAGTCCTTGTAAAATGACAGCTCTAGATATCTGCTGTATGTTTCAATTTCCAGGAACATCATGTAGGGCCTGTTGCCACATGATTTTTTTACTATTTAGAGGCCCTCGTAGTGTCATTAAATGGGAGCTTTCAACAAACCTTGGTTCTAAGAAATCTTTACAGAGTACCATGCCCTGATCAGTACATGAATTTGTTGATCTGTTGTAACTTAATTTGTTGTGCTGCTTGTGGATGACATAAAGTTGTCTGGTGCTTGATGCTGCTTATTTCTCCCTATCCCATTAGGCACAAAGGAATTTCGCTAATTATCTGTTCTGGTGTGGGGTGTGCCCGGGTGTCCTTTTATGGTCTCTTATAGCTATTAGAATAAGACTTGTAAGTGGGTTTTGATTAGGCGGAACTGTTTATAGGGACGTATTGATTTCTCATTGGGGATATGCTGCATGTGAGATTAATTAGTAATTGAATAGATACAAGGTTTGCAAATATGAAAGGATAGATGTCACATCTTGTCATGACATTGAGATCTCCGATGTGACAGTAAATTGAAAGAGTTCTTTAGATGTAATAGAGTTCTAGAGGGAGGTGAGGTGTTCCTACATAGTTGTTTCTTTTTTAGGAACTTCCTTTGCCTTGAGAGCTGAAGATTTACAAAAGTTTTCCTCAAAAATCTGTAGCTTCATTACCATAGCTGACAAACAATAAGCATACACTTTAAAGGATTATGCAATTAAGGGCTGCAGACACGTTTTCTTTTGGATTGATGGGAGGGTGGATTGTGTAAATAGGGAAAAAGAACTGTGAATCATTTATAGAATGTTGCTCGAGGACTCATTTAACCGACCGAAATTTTGTATTCAACGGGAATATGCTTGCCTGTCTTTTGCTTCTAAAGCAGTAATATTGAATTGCCACCTATGCTGGCTTGCTGAGACTTTGCTTGACATTTAGACTCTTCTAGCTGTTATCATTATGCTTTGAAGCTTATCTTACATATGACATTGTGAAGGGTAATCTTGTCATCAATTGCCCTTTATAATTTCTGAAATAAAACCTATCCAAGTTTCAGAAGACGAAAATGCATGGTAATGACGTACAAAAATTGATTTTTCTTACAGGTTCCGTGGAGTTTAATTTGCTGAATACAGAGCTGGAATTAAGCTGTTCACTATCTTATTCAGTATATGTCTCCATATATAGATGATAAATATGCTGCTGGTTGCCAGATTCTCATGATCTATTACAAGCTGGGGGTGCTATATACATGAGGCAACATGTCATGAAGAATTTTTTGTATGTTGTATTACAAGAAAGGATGTTACCGATATGTTTAATTTAATATATACATGAGGAACTATAAACTCTTGATATTGGTTCCATCCTGATGTTTAATTAACATGAAATAAGCCAGTATATTTGAGGAATAAGTTGCTGACTTGAATTCTTGATGAAGTTTACGAATGCAATTTGTATACTGCAAGAACTCAATAATAAAGTTATGTTTATGTGCTGTTTATGCAAGTGTTTTCCCCGCTGTGTAATGCATTATGCATCTACAATAGCTAGCATGAATTTTCTGTTGAACCTTGTTGATTTGCATGTAAATGGCTTAATGAGAGTCAACTAACTGTTGTTGTAATGAATGTAATACAATTTTGTCGAAGGTCGGTGCAACCAATTTTGACAAAGGAGGCATGACAACGTTTTGATAATATGTGCATCAAGAGGTCAGTTAATTCTTCTAATTTCTTGGAAGGCTTTATGATTTCGTAGAAAATTCTATGTTGATAAACTATCATGTATATGTTGAGCATATTCTGACTATAGAAATGCATGGTTCCCGTGTCTGTAGGGCATTTTAAAGTCTTGATTGACTTGACTTGACTTAAAGATGTCTCTATACATGAGCATTATTGATAGAGTTAGTTGAGTTAGTTGAAAAGTCAAAAAGAGATGGAACATATCATTTTCTTGTGCGTCACGATAGGTAGATGTATAGATGAGTTGAGGATCAAGCATCAAAGATAATAGAGCATACATATTAATCAAGTCAGGTGGGTATACAAGAACTGAGACGACATAAAACTGGTGAACAAAAGTGGGTAAATTAGATGGATGCAATCTGTAGGTCATTTGTAAGTGAAGTTGACAAATTGGAGGGAGGTGGTGCTGAGACTTGAGATGGGTTGGGGATGTGCGTGTGCCCAAAAGTCCCACCTCTTTATTATAAGATGATTGTCATTCTCCTTCTCCCTTAGTTTTCTTTCTTTCTGTTTGTGAATGAATCTCTGTGTCTCTCTGAATTGGAAATGAATGAAATTATCAAAGAAACCACTTTGAGACGATGCACACAAGAAAAAAATAAAATATCTTATCTCAACTTGAATTATTGAGAGGCAGGCACCAATGTCTGTTTTCAACTTTGAAGTTTTGACATTGAGAGGCACAAGTAGTTACTTAATTTGTTGCAGCAATCCTTCAAATTCCAAGAGGGAGCTATCAGTACAACTTGTACAGTTGTACTCCACACAAAAAGTCAAATAAACATTTTTTTTGGAATTTTTTTTTTTCATATAATTAAACGACACCTCTATTTTTAATGTGTACCACCAACCACCCTTTGTTTAATTTAAAAATTGCTTTGTGACAGTTAAATGCTATATATCATGATCATCAGTTGAAAAATAAAAAAATCAAAATGGAGGTGAGTACTTTCAATACATAAAAATGGACATAATAATCGAGTAGCTAGAATAAGTACAGTTCTTTCTGGGATAATGAATATTGCAAGAATATATATATATATAAAAATGGACATAATAATCGAGTAGCTAGAATAAGTACAGTTCTTTCTGGGATAATGAATATTGCAAGAATATATATATATATTTTCAGATGAATCAAATGTAATACAATAAGTATAGTCTACAGAAGCATTTTTACAGCAAATTAAACTCATCACAGTAAACATTATCGGTCAGTATATACAATACAAAACAGGATATTTATAAAAGTCAACCTCACCCATTAAAAACAAACCAAACTTTTCATGCTGAGATGATCAATGGCCGACAACCCAGTTGTCTTTGGCAGAATTGGAGTACTTCATGTATGATCGTATACTAACTATATAGAAAAATGAATATCTTCAACTTGATCAAGCACATCCATGCCATGATGAGAAGACTTACTTAACTCTTGAATAAAACCATCAAGATCTTTAAAATCATCAAAGAAATTACTACTACCATCACCCCATATGTTGTCATTTTCTTCCTCCTTGATGATCTTTTCTTCATTTGACCTCGTAACTACATCTTCAAACTGCATGGTCTTGTTTGCATGATCATGAATCTGCAAACTTCTGCATGGAAGCTTCTTTTTCTTCTTTGGATTGCCCTTGTTTTCGGCTGCAGGTTTCCCGGTAAGTCTTTGCACAAGCTCTCGAAAATTCGCTGCGTCGGTCTTAATGATCTCTGGTGCAAATATGTGAACTATGCGAATCTTGGGTTTGAATTTTGGTATTAGATGTGAATTTTTGTGCATGGAAAGCACTTTAGATGATGGGGTTGAAGCTACCATGTCTTCCATGGCAAGGCAACCAATTGGGATGAGGTTTGGAAGAAATTAAGAATTGGCTGAGGTTTAAATATATGGGAGAAAGTAAATTATAATTTTCAGTTCAAGTGTTAATATATTGAAGACCAAAGTTGTAGGAAATATTTAAGCAATTGCTTTGCTGTCCTTTGGAAAATAAAGAATCCTATATCGTATAATTCATATATATATATAAAAGGTCAATGAAGCAACCTAGGGGCCCTATTGCAAGACATTTAATTTAATTGATATATATATATATATATATATAGTCTTTCTACTATCGGTTCATCCTGATATAAAATATATCAGGACGAAGAATGTGAATCATGGAGTATGGAGAAGTTTTGACAAGTGTATACACTTTGAGTCAAAGTATATAAATCGAATGGTCCACTTCTTCGTCCGGATATATTTTATATCAGAAGGAACTGACAATAGAAAAATTGTATATATATATATATATATATATAGCTATATGTGTCAAAAGTCAAAACTTCTTCATAATATGTGGTCCACATTCTTCGTCCTGATATAAATTATATCAAGACGAACTGACAATAGAAAATTCGATATATATATATATATATTTTCTATTATCAGTTCGTCTTGACAATAAATATATCAGGACGAAAAATGTGGACTACTAGATTTACATACTTTGACTCAAAGTGTATGCACTTGTCAAAATTTCTCCATAATTTATGGTCCACATTCTTCGTTCTGATATATTTATTGTCAAGACGAACTGACAGTTGAAATTAATATGTGTTTTAAAACCTTTTCATTTTGCCCCCCCCCCCCCCCCCCAATCTTCAATGAGGTAAAAAAGGAAGAAGGTTAAGTTGGCTTTTCAACTGGAGGACAAGAGGCGGCTATCCATGCTTGAATTGTTGAAAGTTCAACAATATGAAAATCATGAAATAAAACCAGAGAACACAAGTTGGACAAGTGGGTTCACAACATGGATGATCTTTTGTTTGTATGTGTGTCCGATTCGTTTGATAATTATACATGTTAATTTGGTCAAGCCTGCCAATCATATTCAACAAAGTTAATTAGGTGCATTTGTTCTGACCCAACAAATGGTTTTGATTGCCATATCACCAACTAAACATGTAATCAACAAAATATTGCCAATTAATTAATTGATATATTCAAACTCTTCTACATACAAACTAGGCTACTCAATCTGAGAGTATATTACAAGATTAATTTCAGATTAAAGAACAAAAGAATTCCTTCAATTCAAGGGGCCTAAGAAGATGTATATGGCGGGGTTGAATCATCTCTGCAGACGGCTGCAGGTGACTGCGTTTGACCCTTTGAAGAAGGAGATGGCTCTCCACCTGTAGGCAAGTCTTGGATAGCAGCGAGAATCCTCCGAATACTTACAGACCGAGCAGGTCTGAAACTATGCGATGTGTTCTTCGTTTTGGAGAAGATGTTGGATGATTTTGAAAGGATGATATAGACCAAAGCTTGCACAAGACAAAACAAGGCCACCTTCAACACCACCTCCTCTAAACTGCCTTCAATTATCATTTTAGCTAAAAGCTGATTTCAATCTGATCACTGTGTTTTCTAATGAATGAGATATATGGGATACGAGGAGTTAACAAAGCTCATGCAAAGCAAGCATCCTTTATATATAGAGATAAAGTTGCAAACTTTAGCCTACTCTCTTTGACGTGCAATCTTGGACTTTTACAAATTTCATAAAAAGACGGCAACTTTACTTGGAAATCTCCACTAATTAACAATAATATGGTAGCCATGTGGAAGTTTCTCTTAGGAGGTCAATTTTGACTTGTGTCCCTGTTTAAAGTTGAAGGCATGAATGAACCCACTTAAAAAATTAGTAAGGTGATTATAGACTTGATTAGTTCAATGATAAAACATAAAAGGGCTGGAGAATTGTCACGTGCATTAAATTAGTGGGTCAAAAGAAGGACGATAAACTAGTTGATTAGGTCCCTTTTAAAAAGATATCACATAACTTTGTTCTGGATAAAAAGAAGATTACTTGAACAAATCGGCTACTCTAAAATGATGAAGTTGTTCCTTGTACGGCATGTGAATCCACCTCAATTTGCTCTGTTTTTGCACATGATTATCACATAATCCACACTGCTAACAAACATTTTGTGGTCAAACAAACCATAACCAAAATTTAAAACATGTGGACAGAAGCAGCAACAGTTTGAGGATTTGTTAACAAAAATTCACAACCTCACTCATCCTTTCCATTTATTAACCAATTATAATCCAAGAGATTATATTACACAAAATACTAGGAAGAGAGAAGAAATTAAGAAGATTGCAATCACAATCCACAATCCACACACACCGACACTCAGTATCGGCTTATTTATGTGTTGTAGTAGCAGCAGCAGTAGCATCTGGTGCACTTGATCAGACGATTTATTGTGACAACCTCATGAAATTTCTCCTGCAACCACTACATTTTCATCAGTTATAGCAAAATAACAAAGCTAAATACATATATAGTCTTTGTGAGACTGGCTCATGTGTTATAAAGGTTGAATTTTTTTTCACAATTGTTTAGAAAGACAATTTATTTATTTTTTTGTTCATGTTCTTACAAGATTGAAACTTGCATAATGAATCGGAGGCAGAGGCAAAAAGAAGACAACCCCATTTGGTAAAAAATGAGAGTTGGGAGTACTGACCTTGTAATTGGAACCTGCAGAGAGGGCATGAAGAATGGAGAGAGAGCCAGGGGAGGATGCAGTGAAAATGATAAAGGTGTTTGCAAGGAAGCTGTTTGACTTCTGAGTGGGCACAAAATTCGTCTTTGCAAATGGCACACGACTCCTGCGATAGAGAATCTGAGATTTGTATGGTCGTAATAGATGAAATGAGAGAATTGGATTGTTGTGGATGATGATCGTGATCGTGATCTTGATCGTCATGGTCATCGAAATCAAAATCAAAAAGGAAGTTGAAATCGAGGAAATGGGGTTGGGGTGGGCAAGGGGAGTGGGAATGGAAATCCATGAGTTCGAGAGGGTGGGAGTGGCAATGAGGGCAGAGGACTCGTAGAGGTACGGAGATGGAGGCGGAAGAGAGGAGGAGGCTGACGCTCATGTCACATTCGTGGCACCAGTAGGTTTGCCTTAGGGTGGCGGTGGCGGTGGCTGATGACATTGGATTAGGTGATGAGTGGTGAGTTGTGGCTTACTTTTGTTGTTTCTTAGTGCTTGTTTTAACAACCGCCATGTGGGGCACTGGGGCTGGTGGTTCGGTGACTTCGGTCCATCAACTTTTTGCTTCTTTTCTTTTGTCAGTTTTCTTCTTTTACAAAAATGTGTAATGCGTATATATATATATATATATATATAATTATATAGAATGAGCAACTATCAAGAGAGTCGCTTTGGCCGAGTGGTTAAGGCGTGTGCCTGCTAAGTACATGGGGTTTCCCCGCGAGAGTTCGAATCTCTCAGGCGACGATATGCTTTTATTTTTCATTGTTATTGGCTGCCTAATCGTATGAAAAACCGAGCAACAGCCAACAAGTCACAACTGGGTGATCTCAATCGTCAACGTCAAGCACAGCCTCCGATGCTACTCTCCCCAAAGGTCAGAACCACTTTCTCTTTTAAGACCAACTGCAACTCAATTCACTTTTTCATAACCCAATAGCTAAATCCCTACTTTTCTTTTTAGTTTTTACTATTTTTATTGCTATATCGATAGTGTTCTTTTCACATTTTCATGAAACGGTGAATTGTACTGATGTTGGATCTTTAGGCTTCCAATATTGCTACATTGAGGCGCTACTTTCACTTGTTTGGGGCCATTCTACACTTCTTGAACGCTAAATTCCTCTATTACGTCTTCTAGCAGCCAAATTTCTTTCTGGGTATAAAAATTTTGCTTCTTGAAACCATAGAGTAGAACAATGAACAATCTAACAATAAGCTTTGAGTTGTTTAGGTGTGTATCTGCAGGTAAATTGGTTTCTCCAAGATCACATATTACGATCCTGTTGCATTTTTCTCATCTTTAATGTCTTCATCTATCTTAGCAGTATCATCTTTTGGCTGATACATCTCTTTATATCCTGCAGTGACCCAGTGATAAATTGATGCAAGGTTGATCTCAAGTAAACTAAGCCACACTTGGGCCTCTAAGAAATGGAGCAATTTGTGCACAAGGTTGAAATTGAATCAGGTGAGCTTGTTTATGTTAAAGTACACACCCACTAAGATATTATGTATGTATAGACTAAAAGGTAAAAGAAGACAATGGAACATTTGAATGCAGAAACATGGTATTAAACATGTATATTTGCCTACAAAATTTTGAACTCTTTTATTTTTATTAGATAAGTCATTTTGGAACAATGGATGTCAACTAAGTGGACTGTTTTATCTTCATTTCTTAGAGGCCCGAGTGTGGCTTAGTTTACTTGAGATCAACCTTGCATCAATTTATCACTGAGTCACTGCAGGATATAAAGAGATGTATCAGCCAAAAGATGATACTGCTAAGATAGATGAAGACATTAAAGATGAGAAAAATGCAACAGGATCGTAATATGTGATCTTGGAGAAACCAATTTACCTGCAGATACACACCTAAACAACTCAAAGCTTATTGTTAGATTGTTCATTGTTCTACTCTATGGTTTCAAGAAGCAAAATTTTTATACCCAGAAAGAAATTTGGCTGCTAGAAGACGTAATAGAGGAATTTAGCGTTCAAGAAGTGTAGAATGACCCCAAACAAGTGAAAGTAGCACCTCAATGTAGCAATATTGGAAGCCTAAAGATCCAACATCAGTACAATTCACCGTTTCATGAAAATGTGAAAAGAACACTATCGATATAGCAATAAAAATAGTAACAACTAAAAAGAAAAGTAGGGATTTAGCTATTGGGTTATGAAAAAGTGAATTGAGTTGCAGTTGGTCTTAAAAGTCATCAGAGATGCTCCTTGTTAGACTTGAGTTTTGGTTAGCCAAGTAGACTACAATGTAATAATATAGAGTTTTATTTTCACATAGGTATTCATCTTATTTGATTCTTTTGGTGGTGGGACTCACAATGATCATCCCAATTCTGAGTATATGTTTCGAGAACCAGGTCACTGTGTCTTATCTGGTTTGTGATAATAGAAACTTACACAATTGGGTTCCACAAACTTCCTTGTTAAGGTGCAAGTGTGTAACCCTGATTTTATGGATGTTCAACTTTTACATTTACAAAGGAGAGGGATTGCAAGCCAAATCAATTATTCTGGGATTGAACATTCATGATGCAGACAAGTGGAAAATGTGATTGTATTTTGTTCTGTAACAAGTGTTAATAAATGATTGATATCAGTGTACGTAAACTACTGCTCAATGGCTGATCATGCATCTATAAAACATCTGATAGATCTATAATAGTGTTTGAAGTTAGGAGAAAATAAAATCCCATCCTCTCTATTTGAATTATAATGTTTTCTACTGTTCTTGTGCTCTATGAAATTGTTTCTGCTTTTGTTCATCTCTGTTTGTACAAATGTGAATTAAAAGAATATTTTCCATAATGTTTTAAAGAACTGAAGCTGATCCCCATCTGAAATGTAATTTCTTATCTTTTATTCTGATCTTTGTTCTATTTGTTTTTATCATACAGATATCTTCAATAGGACAATGGTTTGCGATTCACCTGTATTACCTATATATACGGACAAAGAATATGAAAGTTCCAGTAACCACAGCAAATCAAGGTCTAAGGTGTGGGATGTTTTTCAGAAAATTTCAGCTGAGCGTGATGAAGATTCAAAGGCTATTTGTAGATATTGTAAGAAAGTTTATTCTGCTAAACCTGCTAACGGTACTTCTCATTTAAGACGTCACCTGGAATCATGCCTTAAACCGGATAATCATGACCGTAAACGGGATAATCATGAGTTTCAACATGATTATCATGGCATAAAACAGTATAAAGTATCTCATGATTCGTTGACTGATGTGACTTTGTCTCCAAGGAACTATAAGAATGATTTAAATGAGATTAGTAGCGCAATTGCAATGATGATTGTTACTGATAAACAAGCATTTCGAATGGTTGAAGATATGGGTTTCAAAAGTGTAATGGCTGTTGCATGTCCTGAATTTGAGATGATGAGTAAGGGAACCATTAAAAGGGATATAATATCCATTTATATGAAGGAAAGGGAGAAAGTTCGTGAGTTGTTGACATCATGTCCTGGTCGAATTTGTTTGACATCTGCTACTTGGAAATCTATTGCAGATGATCATTATAATTGCGTCACGGTGCACTTTATTGATCATGAGTGGAGGTTGCAGAAGAGAATTTTGTGGTTCAACCTTGTACCTCCTCCATATGACAGTTTGTATGTTGTAGATGAGATAGCCTTGTGTATGGTCCAATGGAACATTGAACACAAATTTTTTAGCATTGCATTAGATAACTTGTCCACCAATGATCAAGTTGCTTCCATGCTTAGGTCACGTCTTGATGCAAAATTAAACCTTTCATGCAATGGTGCCTTTTTTAGTGTGGGTTGTTGTTCTCAAGTTTTGAATTCAATCGTGCAAGCTGGTTTTGATCTCATCACAGACATCATTGGAAAACTCCGTCTCGGTGTTAAGTATGTGAAACAATCTCCCCAAAGGAAGAAGAACTTTTACAACGTTGGTAGAAATTTAAATGTGGATATGAAGAAGTTGTGCCTTGATTCTCCTACCAGGTGGAATACTGTATACAACATGCTAGAAACTGCTGTCCATTATAAGAGTGCATTTTTATACATGGGGGAATGGGATAAAAACTTCAAGTACAACCTATCAGAAGAGGAGTGGGAGAAAGTGAATATCTTGTGCAAATTTTTGAAGGTCTTTTACGAGGTAACATGTATGTTTTTTGGAACCAGATATCCAACTTCTAACTTATATTTCAAGGGTGTGTGGAAAATTCATAATCGCTTGTTGGATGTGGTGAAAGGTCCTGAAAATTTTATGACCGGTATGCTTGTGGAGATGCAAGTAAAATTTAGCAAATACTGGTCAGAGAATAACTTGGTTTTGTCATGTGCTGCAATCTTGGACCCACGGTACAAGGTCAAGTTTATAGAGTATTGTTATACAAAACTATATAGGTTTGATGCTCAGCAACATGTTGGCAAAATCGTTAGGACCCTTTTCAGTTTGTTTGATGAATACTTGAAAAGTTCTGCCTGCTCTTCTCGTATTACTGGGATATCTGTTAATGTCTCCAATGATAAAGAAGATAATGATGAGTTTGAAGATTATAAAACATTTCGAAGTTCTTTATTCCGGGCAGAAGAGGAGAAGTCAGAGCTAGATCGTTATTTAGAAGAACCAAGCTATGATCTGAACAGTGAAATAGATGTGTTAGAGTACTGGAAGTCATGTTCAATAAAATACCCAAAGCTTTCAAGAATGGCGCGAGATGTCTTAACCATTCCAGTCTCAACAGTTGATCCTGAGAGTGCATTTAGTATGGGCAGTCGAGTGATAAGCCCTTGTCGGAGTTCACTGAAACCAAAAACTATAAGAGCCATGGTTTGTCTTCAAGATTGGGTGCAGACTTCTGACAAGACATGTAAGTTGATAAAGTTTTGATTTTTATTATTCTGATTTCTGCATATGCTTACAATTTAATTATTTTTTAAACTGTATAGGGAATCCAGGCTATTTGGAAAACGAAATGGAAGACGATAACTCCAGTTCCAGTGATGATGCTGATGATTATTAGGTACGCAGAGTTGATGCAATGTCACTTGGTTGTATTGTTTCCGGGTACTCTTCCAAGTAATAATTGTATTCCTTTCTGTTGTTCTCTTGTTAGATGCCGGTGGCTAGATAGGATGAGCAATCTTGTATACTTGATAAGTTAATTCTACGATATGTGTGATATTTACATGTCTTTTGCTCCTGTTACTAAGTTAGAACTTAGAAGTGTTAATGTGTTCTGTTTCATTAAAGCATATTGTTATCGTTTGGTGCTGCTGCTGGAGTATAAATCGTCAAACCCACAAAAGGGTTCCTTTTGTTGTTGAATTCACAGGCCCTGATAGAAAATTAGAAGATGATTTTATTTAGAGTACAACAAGTACAAGTGACACAGGGGAGGAACTTATACAAGTAAAAACAGAGAGCAGTTATTGATAGCAGGGTGGATCAAGTAGAAGGTTGAGGAAGCTTGGAAGCCTCAAGATCAGCAGCCAGCTTGAGAAAATTGTGGTCTCCGTCCTCAAGTACCATCTGGATGGGGCAAGATCCCAAGCCATCAGCAATAGCAAGCAATATCTTCTTCATCTCAGACCTGAACTCTTCAACATCAACAGTTCCACTGCTATCCAAATCAAACTTGTCAAATATGGAGTCGTAGAGTTGAGTCAGCTGTTCAGGAGTAGAGGCAACGTCAACGCCGAAGTGGGTTTCGAGGAGACGCATGGACTCAAAGGCCTTGCGTAGCTCTGAGCGGGACAGAACTCCATCTTTGTTGATGTCCAGTGCTTGGAATCTCTCGTCTACACTCTTCTTGAACTCCTCTTCATCACTCACAAACGCCCTCACTGTTGTTCCATCGATTATCACAACCCCCATCTCTCTGTCTCTCTCAAGATAGTCAATCCACTACTTTGTCTGGTTAGATTTTATAATTGATATGAAGAAGATATCAGTGGTGGTTAGGTGGGTGGGTGGGTATTACAACAAAGGATTGGTGTACGCGACTACGCGTAGCGTATATATGAGGCTTTGATTTCTGTGTTGTTGCGCCACTTGCCTTCTATAAATTAAAACAAACCGACTTTCCTTCAACTCCTTCGGTTATAAGGGATAATTTCACCACCATCCCTGTTTTTTAAACTAATTATCTATTTAGTCCATATTGCTTAATTCTTTACCTTTAGATTAAATTGATAATTTAAGATAACTTTGACTAAGTTAGTTCGTGGTAAACCCTTACACCCTGTATCATAAAGTTACGGGTTTAAATCCTCCCCTCCAAAAAAAAAAAAATTTTAATTTATGTAATACTTAAACAAACCAAAACAAATGATGACTTTGATATTTTCCTTTGATTATAATTTATATATTTATTGTGGCAGAGATTATGCGTTCATGGGCAGGCATAAATTCAAGCTTTCAATGAGAGTTGTTATTCCTTGTTTGTTGATGTCACAATCCTATAATTTGGACCATTTGACCTCTTTATAAACCAATCACAATATTCTAAATCCAAAATGTACAAGATCTGAGTGCAATTTTTTCTTTTGAATTTAAGTGATTGGAAACTCTTGAACCCCAAGTGTTAATATGTTTTAATAGCCAAAATTACAGTAAGAAATATGAAAAACTAACATCCACATAAAAAGTGAACCAACTAAACCCAAATTAACACCCAAAATTCTCCATTACAAAGGAGAAAGGTAAGCAGACTGGCAGAGTCAGACACCTCTTCTACCAGAGTCAGATTTGGTCAATGATCTTAGCCTCACTAGGAATTTAGCTTTCTTGTCTGAACTTGATGAAGACCCCTCCTTCTTCTTCTTCCCTCCGCACTTCTGTGGTGGCGGCGACAACTCCAAATTTTCCGGTGATCCCACCATCAGCACACTCTCCGGCGACCTCACCACCGTCATTTCATCCCACTCCAACACCTCCCGGCCACCTAAAATTTTGGTTTGCATTGCAGTGACCACCTCCTTCATTGCCATGTCAACATCCCCTCTGTTTCTCAATAAAATCTCCCCAATCTGAGCTGGCGTTAGGGCCCCACCAGACCTTATGCAACTCTCGACCACATCAAACAATGCATGAGAGTGAGACTCCACTCCAAGATAGTTCTTGGCTAGCACCTTGAATGCATGCGCACCGCACGTGCCCATGCTGACATGCACGTCCATGCGACCACATCTAACCAGCGCAGGATCCACATTCTCCCTGTGGTTTGTGGTGAACACTATTATCTTCTCTTCTCCACAGCACGACCACAGACCATCTGTGAAATTCAATAGTCCTGATAGTGTCACCCTCCCGTTCTGATCTTCTACATCTTCCTTCATTGATGTCCGTGATGATGATCTCTTCGTTGTCGTCGTACTAGTCTTCATCATTCTGTCAGCTGTTAGATCAACCGAGCAATCAATGTCCTCGATCACAATGATTGAACGGTTCGTAGTCTGTAACAGCAATGCTCTCAGCTCTGAATTGTCTGTGACTTTGGTCAGTTCGAGATCGTATACATCGTAGCAGAGGTAGTTAGCCATGGCGGCAATCAAGCTTGATTTTCCAGACCCTGGTGGACCATAAAGCAAGTAACCGCGTTTCCATGCACGTCCAACTCTGTGATAGAACTCTTTCCCGTCAGCGAACGCCGTTAAATCCTCCGTTATCTGGTTCTTGAGTTCAGGCTCCAGTGCCATGGTCTCGAACGTGGAAGGGTGGCGAAACGGAACAGAAACCCATCCAGAGTCGTAGGAGGCATGGCCATTGTTGGTGAAGAGCCTCCTCTCGCGAGACACACGCTCGAACTCCTCGGCACGAGAGGTGAGGTGATGGAGATAAGGTGACAAAAGGGTCTGGCGGTGTCTCTTAGGTAGCTTGAGAGTGAAGCTACGTTTCTCTTCCAAGGAGTCTTGTACAGTGTCGACATGGTGTGTCCAAGAGAGACTGTGGCCGTTGAAAGAGTCGTGAACGGTGTGGTTGGGTGCAACGGTGAAGGAAATACGATTGGAGGATTTAGAGCGAGAGAGAGTGAGTCGGCGACACTTGGCAGCAGATGTATTGACGGAGTTGATGTAGAGGTTGACGTGGCGGTAGAGGTCATTGACATCGACGCCGCAGTAGCCATTGAACTCTGGGATTTCGAAGTAGGCATATGGAGAGAAAAGGTCTTGGAGGGATTCATAGAAGGAATTGAGAAGGGAAAGGAGTTGAGAGGGTAGGATGTTTTGGAGAACAGTGAGGAGACCTAACAAAGACCACAATTGCGATAATATCTCCATATCGATCTATTGCTTGTAATTGTAATTGTAAGTGTGTGAATCGTGAATTTGTCTCTTGTTCAAGTGTTAAATGTATTTATAAAGGGAAGAAGATGACAAAGGTACTTAATTACTGTGAATATTTATATCAAATATAAAGACACTAGCTACTAGCTAGTGCATGTTTAGGGTTGGAACTTGGAAAAAGATAAAGCTAAAGTTATATGAAGAAGACTTGTCTCCTTTTGCTTTTTTATCTGCCTTTGCATACTAATGAGTTTTCAAATCCACACTCCAAATTAATCCTATAGACTGGAATATTGAAGTGCATGGGCACCATCCCTAATTATATTTGTCTATAATATATAAAAGTTTCAATTGGGTAATTAAGTATATATCAGTATATCACCCAATAAATACACATATATGTGTCATTGCTTTTCATTTCTTGTGAATTGAAGCATATATAATGTTTTATTAAACTTTTGTAACAATGCATTGAGAGGCGCTCCTGGTAGTAAAGGAGAGTGAGAGAAAGAGAGAAGAGAGCAGTGTACGCGCATGCAATGCAACCACACGAGAGACAAAGATGCCTTTTGCTTTATGATATATGGGCATAAATTTGCTTTGTTTCCGGCTGCTTTAGTTTCTCTTTTTCTTTTTGTAATTTGTGTTTTCAAGAGGTCAGAGAATGTTCTTGGAATAATTTAACTCATCACTAACTCATCAAGCAGTCATCATCACATATCCATCAGATTTTACCATGTCCTACTCTACTCGATCATCATATCATTTATTTACTTTTTCTTCAAGTAATCAAGTCCATATATACATGCCCATTTTAATCACTTCAATGAATCAGTAATTCTTATCATCATTTCATGGGATTTCTGTTTTGATCTTCTGTTGTCTGAACTTGGAACTCTTCCATATATATAATTAGTACAATTAATTAAGGCCATCATGATATAAATATCACAGTAGCTCTTGCAATCATATATGTAAATATATGGTTGGGACTTGAATTGGGACTTTGGGTGGATGATATATATATATATATATATATATTCTATTTAATTTCTTTTCCACTTGCATTTTGTCTCAACTTTACAGGAGTACACTAGTGTTGCTTTTAAATAAAGTCCCATTTACAACAAAAATTGCATAAATTTAATAATCCTTTTGAACCAGAAAAGGGATTGGTTACACACCTAGAGTCTTGATAGATGATAATCCAATGCATGGTGGCCGGTTGCTTGTCTTTTTTAATAGTTTAGGCATCAAAAAAATGGTTGAAATTTGGTAAAGATAAAGAAAAAGAAACAAAGAAGAAGAAAAAGAAATAAAGAGGGTTTAGGTTGACATGGAAAGCCACGAGCATGCATTATGCATATGAAGTGCTACCTCTGGTTGCTAATTAAAACAATTAACCTCTTGCCGTCTTGCGAGAGAGAAAGCTAGCTCAAACCATAAAGCACTATATGCTTATTAATTCTCAGAATGTCAAACAATAAGAGGAATAGATTCCATGCAAGACTACTAATCCAAATTGCAAGCTTTACTCATTTTTCGACAAATTAATTAAACTAATTAATTTTATATATATACCATATGCAATGGGGTAATTTGAACTTAACACATTCACCGAACATAATATATTGTCAGACTGAATAAACGTCGTTTATCATCTAACAACATTGATTTAATTTGGATATATAATACTTTAAAAAAAAAACATTGATTTGGATGATTATCAATAATAATTATATATTAATGTAGATTGGGATATTATGCATGGGAATTAGTAAATTAGTATGAGCAATCAGCATAGATAAGACATATTGATTAGTTGAGGAGTCTTGTGATGAAAGTTATATAGACAGGGGGATACTTTGAAGTAGGGACAGGAGGTGGATAAAAGCAGTGGAATTGATTCTACTTTAGCCAACTTATTTCTCCTTTTTATGTTTTAGAGACAGCAAAGGAGTCATTAAAGAAGCTTTAGAATTTCACCGGCCAATAGACCCCCACACCAATCTACATATGCGTCATATTCATGTCTCTGTAGCAATATGCAAGCATGGGCCTGCTTCCCTGTAAACAGAAAGACATTTTGGCCCAAGGGCTAGCAAAGTCATAATGGGCCGATTGCAAAAATCTTGAGCAAAATATAGTAAGTCACTCAAAGCCCACAAATCCATCAAAACAATGTCCATATATAAAATAGTGATGACCCGACAGTTCCACAGAGATGAGTGGTCGGTGCTGCTATTTGTTTTCACATTTTGGCATCGAAGAAACAAATAGCATGTGCCTTTTCTGCACTTGTTGCAGTTGAACAGTGCCTGACTTATTCTTGCATTACGAATTTGTTAAATAAAATATATTAATTAAATCCAAATTCACATTAAAAAAATAAATTAATTAAAAAAAAAAAAACTAAATTTGGCAAATGAGAGATACTTTGTACATATCTGCTTGAATTGTTTCATTTTGTTTATTGTTGCTAAGAGAGGGATGTTGGTTGAGCCCTGCTGCCAAATTTGTAGGAAATTGCCGGAGTCAACTTTCCATGCCATTTGGGGTTGTTCAAAGTTAAAAGAGGTTCGTTCTTCTTGCCCCTTCTCCCTCTCCTTTAATTGGAAGAACCATGCTTCGGCTCTTGATCTTCTTCTCTTCTGTTCTAAAGTCCTGGTAAGAGAGGAGTTAGAGTTGTTGTGTGTGATTTTATGGCGCTGTTGGTGGCGAAGAAACCAGCTGGTCCATCAGGCTGGTGCTAGATGTGACGAGAATATTGTGGCTTGGGCGGTTAACTTTGTTGCTGAAATGCGTACAGCCAATGGTTAGGCTGCTGTGAAGACTAGCCTGGGTGTGAACCAGCTGGTGGTTAAATGGAGACGCCCTCCTGAAGGTCGGTACAAAGTTAATATGGATCGTACGTGTTGGTATTGGTATTGTGGTCCGTGATCATCTTGGGTGCGTGATGGGATCCTCTACCCAGAGCCTGAGTGCTCGGTTTTCCCCCCAAGTGGCCGAAGCTAAGGCTTTCTTTCGTGGTGTTTTGTTTGCTGTGGAGGCTGGACTAACCCCTGCTGTTATTGAGTCAGATGCTAAGGCTGTTGTTGATCTTATTAATTCTGGGAGGTCTCCCCTTGCTGACATTGGCATCGTTATTTCGGATATTATTAGTATGGTCAAGTGTCATGACATTGTTGTTTCATTTGCTCCTAGGTCCGCGAATATGGTCGTGCATAGTTTAGCTAAACTCTCTTTCTTTTCGGAAGATCAGTTTCTCCTTCAAACCTTTCCTTTCCTCCTTCTGTGGAGAAGGTGATTCAATTCTGGCAGATTTGCCTGGTTAATGTTGCTCTGCTTTGTTTTATGCTTTCCTTTTATCAAAAAATAAAAAATAAAAAATTATGGTATCAATGTTCAGTGATGTGACAGGTTGCTTCTCTCCTAACTAGAAACCCAGAAGGTTGGCCAGAATGAGAATGGAACCCTAAATCCATGGTAAATGTTGCTAGAAAATATAAAACACGTCTCTAATACCTTTTTTCATACATGGAGACTTTTCAATTCTATGCTTGGCCTTTTATGTCAAGTTATATACATATATTGCCTACTTATAAACAAACCAAATGCATTGATTCATTAATTATAGTCTTGCGTGGATGGACAAATTAGAAATAATATGTTCATATGCATACCCTATTTCAACTGACTCTTTGAAATATTTGTAGCTAAGGCGTAAGGGAGAAGTTGAAGATGGGACACAAAAATTAATCTAGTTAATTTATATAATAGATTTCCCAAACAAAAAATAAAGAGCATTGGAACTCCTCAACATGCAGAGATTTTCATAAAGGACCAAGCTTGCTTGCTGAGTTGGAGAACTGATCAATCTTTTAGCTAGTTGGCAGTCGGCACACAGATCTAATCAACAAATTAAAGGTACTGTCTACGTTATTACTATATCATAATACATCAATACAGATTAATTACACAGCAAAATAACATGACTTCATCATATTCTTCCAAACTAATTAATTAGCAATACTTGATACAAATATTTAAGGAAAGCGCCATAATTAAACATTAAAAGAACATACATAGAGCAATCAGGACCAACACAATTAATATTAATAATTAAACAGTAGAGGTGCAGGGTTGTCTTAATAATTATCTGGTGAGAAGAGGAAACCAACGTTCTTGGAAATAAGATTGGTAAGAGATGAGGAATAGGAGAATAACAAGCACAAATCCAACTCCCCAAGGAGTCCCTCCGGCTCTGTCTTTCTGATCAGCTGGCAAAGGAATCAAGTAGGAAAACCGTCCGCTTCCATTGTAGGAGAGCCAGTGTACTAATAGAAGAAGAAGTAAAGGAGAGACTATCAGATAGAGCTTCACTTGATCGAACAAGCTCTCTAGAACTGGCTCATAGTTTATGTACCATGAAAATCCAATGAACATCAGCAGTATCACCAGGAAGAAACAAAGGTGTATTGGCAGAGGAGCATTCGAAGAAGAATAGTCGTCTCTAGCCATAACTAGCTACCTTTCTATATAACCTAATATATATGTAGAAGTTGTTGCAGGATTGGAGTACTGGTATATATCATATATGTGTGTGGAAGAAAATAACTAGAGAAAGTGGGTTCATAACTTCATATATATACACTAATTGGTTGAGAAAATAACCAGTGAAAATAACTTGCTTTTGACAAATCCAACGGGACAGACGAGAGCCGAGAGGGACGGTGAATGTTTTATATGGTTGAGATTCATCTTACATAAGCTTCACTAATAAGGTGCTGCCACGTATAACCGACCATAAAAATATCGATGTTGAGGTGACCCATCTTATATATAAAATAAAAGTCTAGTCAGATTTATCATATACAACAAATACGTCAAACACTTGAGAAAGAAATGGACGTAATTATAACTAATTAATCAGATCATCATCCACTTACTCCTTGACTAGGAACAGTCATTTATTACCCACCATTTCTATAATGGATTCAAATCATCTATAAAAAAAAAAATAAAATAAAAAAAATAATAGTGTCTTAATTTTTATCTAACTAACTAAATTGGACTATATGTACACAATCATTTACATTTAGTGTATACATAATATAATTTGATTGGTTATATATAAATTATGATACAATTTTTTGATAGGTGATCATATAAATCCTTTTATAATTATCTATACGTACAGTATATTTAACTACCTTATTTTATATATTGGGTCTCACTCTCAAGTCTCTAAACACTAGCTAATTAATTAAGTTGTAAGTAGGCATGTTTCTTAATTATAAAACATCAAACTATAATGGAATTACAATAATTAAAGGGTAGGCCTAGCTAGCTAGTTGGAAATTTGGATACACTGTACATGTATTTGGGGAGTAGCTTTCGGCTTAAAACCAGACATATATATAATTTTGAAGATCGAAGATTGAAGATTGATACATGCATGCCTCGAGCAAAGTACATTAATTGAGCCGTTATAAAAGCAATAAATATCCAGATTCATATATACCCAACTTTATGTGATGGCTGATGAACTATATATACCCAACTGTCTCTCTCTCTCTCTCTTATAATTTATAAAAGACGATGAAAGTCAGTGGGAACTGTACATGTTTTCTTCTAAACGAAGAGTTTCCCTAATTATATATATATATATATATATTATATGGATGAAAGGTGTTTGATTGATATGATGCACATCAAGCTCTCTTTTCTCTCCCACTCATAACTCATAAGTATCTGCTTACTTTACTTTTTTTATTAATTAATGTATAGGACGCCGTTGCTTTTCCACAAGCATATAGCACATCATGTGGATCAAAATCTTTATGATTAAGTAACCGATACCTGAACAATTAAGGGACACTTTAATTGGCATCATTGCTTCGATAAAATAAAAGCTAACTAGGCCCACAAAATCGTAAAAGATGTTGATATCCCACAAGCAGACACGATGAAAATCGGTGATCAATGATTTTAATTAATTAAGTGAATACTTATTAACTGTATTCATATAGATCCATGATTATTGGCACACTTTTTATGTTCACCCACTTTTTACCACCATCTCTGTACACATGTTTAATATATGATCGAGGTTAATTGGTTGAAGACAGGTCATTAACATCTTCATCGATATATAAAAGGACAATGGTAGACATTCAACCATTTTTATCCAACTTTTTGTCCAACCCCTGATGTGTCAGTTGGTGAGTGGATACACATTAATCTATATATTCACTCACCAACTGACACATCAGGGGTTGGACAAAAATATTGGATGTGTAACATTATCCTATATAAAAACATCTACCATTAATTACTTAACTAAATTATAGAGGAAATAGCACTTTTTAAACCAAAAAAATTAAAGGGGTTTCTATTTTTACCTAGAATTAATGTTTTCTTTGTTTTTATAAAACTTTCCACTAAAGAGACAAATGTACCCCTACCTTTTCTATTTATTTTTATTTTTTTAAACTTTTGTTTTAATGATTGGAGGTCTGGGTGATCTCCGATGGAAGAAGAGAAAAAAAAAAAAAAAAATAACTTTGAAGAAGAAGGAAATTAAACGCACCAGATTAAGGTATTAAACACACTGAGAATTAAACACAAAGATTAAACACACAAGGAATTAAACACGTTAATAATTAAACATACAGATTAAACACGTTATGAGTTAAACTAGTGGTGTGTTTAATTGATGAAAACGGGTGGTGTGTTTAATTTTTTTTTTAACGGCAAATTTTATTAAGCTAAGCGGGAAAAACCGCATCGAGAAAACAAGAGGCCCATTGGGCAAGCACACAACGAAAACATGGCTAAGAAGCCTCTAACCCCACCAGCCCCCTCGAAACAAAACAACCCCACCCAAAGATAAACAGTAAGACGAAAGAAGTACCACGAAATTCACTGACCCAATAATCACAGTGGAGACTAGGAAAAGTTCGCAGACGACCAAGACGAACCCACAAGCAAGCCACACGAACCCAAAAACACCAGAAACTCCAAAGACCATAGAAAAACACTCACCAAAGACAACTCAATCCCCGCCCCTCCAAATAGAACAAAAAGCTGTGTGCCAACACCTTTTTTCACACTGCCAACCCTTGAACCCTTACTTCTCACAATATGTGGTGTGTTTAATTGAAGAAGAACAGTGGTGTGTTTGGCGATGTTTAATTGAAGAAGATCGGTGGTGTGTTTAATTGAAGAAGTCTGCTGGTGTGTTTAATTGAAGAAATCTGTAATCTTCTTTTTTTTTTTTTTTCTAGATCTGGAATCATCATCATCATCTTTTTATTCTTCTTCTTCTTTTATAGATTTTTTTTTAGATTAGAGGACGGATCTCTATTGGAGGTATTGGAGGTCGGACCGCTATTAATACAGGTCTGCACACCTCTAATGGAGGTCGGACCTCCATTAATGGAGGGTTGCAAACCTCCAATAAAAAAAACATTAAAAGGGTAAAAATAAAAATAAAATATTAAGGTTATATTTTTACCAAACTTTGGTAATTAAAACATTAAGGTTATTTGTGTCTCTTTGGTGGAAAGTTTAGTAAAAACAATCAAAATACTAATATTAGGTAAAAATAAAAACTCCGCTAATTAAATGGTTAGTTTCAATTTTAACCCTTAAATATATATATATATATATATATATATATATATATATATATATATATATATATATATATAATAACTATAGTATTATCTTCTTCTTTGGTTAGATTTTACGTCAAACTAAGATCATCCTACAATTCCTTTTTTAAGGGTATTATCTTCTTCTTTGGTTAGATTTTACGTCAAACTAAGATCATCCTACAATTCCTTTTTTAAGGGTTCATGGTTGATAATATGGGACAAGGTGCGAAGGTAATAAAAGCATCTAAATCATTTTAATTCATTGATCTTAATTTGTTAGTTATGAATGCTTTAACTTAATTTGGACTTGTTTATATATGTACATATATTAGGAGTTATGTTATAATAATAAGAACAGGGGGATCAACCATGAAAATGAGAGCAAGTGATGAATACTTTGAGTCAAAGTATGTAAATTTAATGGTCTACATCCAACGTACTGATGAAACTATATCAGTGCACATTGACTTGAATATTTATATATATATATATATATATACAATTTTTCTATTGTCAGTTTGTCCTGATATAAAATATATCAGGACGAAGATTGTGGACCATTAGATTTACATACTTTAACTCAAAGTATATGCACTTATCAAAACTTCTCAATAATCTATGGTCCACATTCTTCGTCCTGATATATTTTATATCATGACAAATTGACACTAGAAAGACTATATATATATATATATAATACACAACAAAATACAATCATCGTGACTGAAGCATGCAGGCCCAAAGCCCAGTGTCTAAACCGTCATGTCCCTAAAACGATCATATCATAGCTACGGGCGTGTCCTGTAAGCGTTTTTCATTTGTGTTTTTCAAAAATAAAAATGAAAATGAAAACAATGTTTTTGGTTTCAGTTTCGAATTCTGAAAACGTGTCTAGTAGAATATGCTAAAAGCTGTATTTTGAATATGAAAACGTGAAAACGCTTCTGGTAGATTAACTGAAAATATCAACAAATATAATTAAGTTTGCATATTTTTTTACATTATAATAAAAAAAAAATATTGAACAATTTGGTTGAATAATTGGCTCATGCAATATTTCTATTGTAATTTATAAACTTGAATAAAAAAAGAGACCACAAATCATAATCAACAAATCTAATTAAAATAAGTGGAAATGGTGGGAAATGTCACCTTTTTGATTTGGTGTTGTACGTGGGGCACCACTTTAATAACTTAAGTTTAAAAGGCACTAAATTAAGTGATTTCCAAAAAGGCCCTTAGTTTACACATTCTCTTACTTTGAAGTTTTCTGAGATTTTATTCTTTCATCTTTTTCATAGAGGTCTATTTAACAGACCTCTAATGGAGGTGGAACATCATAACATTATCAATGCATCTTCATTGGATAATTAGTTTAGTAGCGCTACGCAAACACATTCGGGGGTCCAAGCCCCCAGAGCTTTTTTTTCAATTTAAAACCCTAATTGGATTCCTTTTCATTTGTTCTTCGAGTCTTTTGTAAACCTTAAGCTGGTTGTGTGAATTTTGAATCTAATTGAAAAGGCTCAGAGACTATTTACAAAGTCTAGGAGATACAAAATTTACAAAAAAAAGTTGATGGTTAAAAAGGCTCGGAGACTAATTGAAAAGGCTCGGAAACTATATACAAAGTCTCGGATTACTATTGAAAAGGCTTGGAGACAGTGTTAAAAGGCTCGGAGATTCAAAATTGATAAACCTATTCATATTCCTTAAAAAAGCTCGGATTACTATTCAAAATGCTCGGACAATGTTTGAAAAGGCTCAGTGATTCAAAATTGACAAACCTATTCATATTCCTTAAAAAAGCTCGGATTAAAATTTAAAAAGCTCGTAGAGTGTTTCAAAAGGCTCGGAAAAAGTGTTAAAAGGACTGTAGCGCCACCACCGATGAGTTCAAGACTGTAGCGCCACCGCCGGTGAGTTCGCCGTGAGATTTTTAGGCGTGTGTTCTTACAGCCGATGCTTTCTCTCTCTACTGTTTTCTCTCTAGGTTTGAATACGACACAAAGTGACAAAAAAAAAAGGTATTTTTATCTAGTCACATAAATAGGTGTCTTTTAAACTTGAATTAGTAATGTGGTGCCTTTCTTACAAAACTTGGCTCAAATAGTGACAAAAAAAAATTTGAGCCCTTAAAATAACAGTAAAGATCGAAGACAATATGGTGTTGAAAGAAATTTATAGAGTTCATTTCTTTTTTATCATGGTTAATTTTATAATTATTGGTATAATTATGAATGAAAAACAAATTCATACATGACTTTTTTGCATCTCTTCTCTACTCGATATCTAGCATCACTTCAACATAAAAAATGGCTCAACTTTTTCTTCTTTAATTGATCTCAGTATATACTTTTCTGGCTATAGCCATGGCCAAACAAACCACCCAACAACCCATTGTCCACACTAAAGCAGCACCAATCTCGAACCCATCAACACCCAGACCTTCGATAAGAAAACTTAGGAAGTGCCAACAAAAAGTTTTCAAGTGAAGAAGAAGAAGAGAAGCCAATCTGAAGAAGATTTGAAGAAGAAGCCGATCAAATAGGAGCCGTCGATCAGCTCTTGGAGGAGCAGATTAGTGGCTCCAAAGCCGGAGGAGGTGAGATCCTCCTTCGGTGTCGGCTCATGGAGAAAAAAGAAGAAAATTAAAAAGAAGAAGAAGAAGAAGAGGAGGAGAGAAGAAGATAAGAAGAACTGAAGAAGAACACACCTGTGAGGGGTGAGTGACGAACAAAAAAAAAAGTGTGAAAAAAATGAGTTAAAAAAACAAAATGAAAAACATCTAAAAGTTATTTTTCAAAATTTTCAATTTTAAAAACTAAGACTAGGGGTGCGCAAAAAACCAGACAACCGAACCGAACCGAACCTAACCAAACCAGTGGATCGAACCGGTTTGACCGGGTTTTTTTTCGGTTTTTATTAGATAACCAGTTCAGTTCGGTTGGTTTTTTTGAAAAACCGATTGGACCGGTTTTTATCCAGTTTTATCTGGTTTGGCACCCCAAACCGGAAAACCGAATCGGCAACCAGTATATAAAAAAAAAAAAGCTAATCCGTAGACAGGAGCCAAGCCACACACTTCAGTCTTCACGCTTACACACTTTCGCCTGCCGCTCAGTTTCTCGTCCGCCGCTCGTCGTCGATCAGTCATTTTCCGGCGCTCGTCTTCAGTTGCTCGTCGATGGTGGTGTTCTACTCGCGAATCGCGTCAACTTCTTTTCCCGATTGATAAGTTTCTCATCCTTTGGTCCTTCAATTTCAGGTCAGTATTCAACTCTTCATTTCCGTCGATGGTGTTTTGTTCGAATCCCTTAACCTTGTCGTTTTGGCCTTCTGTTGATGATTGCTGTTAGGCTTAGTCAATCCAAATGTTTATATGCCAGTGGTGACACTTTTTTCAGTGGTGTTTTTTGGTTCAAGTCTCTTAACTTTTTCGTTTCATTCTTCTGATGGTGTTTGTTGTATACCTTTATTCAATTCAGCTTTCAACTTTGGCATTTGACACTTTTAAATAAAGTTGTGGTTACATTCTAAATTGATTGTGTGCAGGTTGACCCGATACAAGGGTTTCAAGGAGGGGAATAAGAGGATTCTTGTGGCCACTGATTTGGTTGGCAGGGGAATTGACATTGAGCGTGTTAACATTGTCATAAATTATGATATGCCTGATTCTGCGGACACTTATCTTCATAGGGTAGGTTCTGTTGTATATAATGTTCTATTTTGTGGCTAACATTATTTTTCCTTCTAACACCTCTTGTTAGATTGTTGCAAGTTGGTAGAGCTGGTAGATTTGGCACCAAGGGCCTTGCAATTACCTCTGTTTCTTCTGCTTCAGACTCCGATATTCTTAATCAGGTCTCATATCTCTGCCCCTTTTTTGCTTGGTTCACGGTTCTTTTGCTTGGTATTCACATTTGGATATTCTGGATCTTACTTTTTGGTCAATTGATTGCAGGTTCAAGCGAGGTTTGAGGTGGATATAAAGGAGCTCTAGAGCAAATTGACACTTCTACATATAGTATGTTTCATTAGTTTTTGATCAGCTCATTACTGAAAGAGCTTATGGTGATTTTGATTCATTATACTAACTGTTGTACATATATTGTTGTATGCAGTGCCAATAGGCCCAACCGAAAAAACCGAACCGAACCGAACCGGTCCGGTCCAATTCAGTTGGTTTTTGATCGGTTGACATTTTGAATTTTATTGGATCGGTTCGCTTTTTCAAAAACCGAGCTTTATCGGTTTTTTATCGGTTTTAGTGAAAACCGAACCGAACCGAACCGAACCGGTAATTCGGTAAACGCTCACCCCTAACTAAGACTGGTTTTGTTTTTCATTTTGTATTTTGTTTTTTGAAAACAAAATGAAAAACGGTTAACGGACACGTTTTTAAAATCGTTTTTCAAAAATGATAACAAAAACATCCAAAAAAAAAAAAAAAAAAAGGTTACCGGACAGCACCTACATATCCACAACTATCACTTGACCAAATTATCAACATAGACTCATAGAGACAACATTTAATTTGTTCAAGATTATACGCAGAATGCAGGTCAAGAAGCTTTCATCTCCCATCAACATGGTGATCTGTTCAAGATTATATGGTTCACACTTCACACAGATATAATTAATTAACTGGAGTAACTTTGACCGGCTCAATACAACAATTATTTTGGTTCCATTCAAATGTATATATATATATACAAAAATTCTATTATCAGTTTGAACTGACAAAAGTTATATCAGTTCCTTGCATGTGGGCCACTGGATTTAAATACTTTGACTGATAAGAAAGACTATATATATATATTTTCTATTATCAGTTTGTCTTGACAATAAATATATCAGGACAAAAAATGTGAACCACTAGATTTACATACTTTGACTCAAAGTGTATGCACTTGTCAAAACTTCTCCATAATTTGTGGTCCACATTCTTCGTCCTGATATATTTATTGTCGGGACGAACTGACAATAGAAAGACTGTATATATATAAATGTTCAAATCAGTGCATACTGATGTAAATATATGAGAACATTGAGTATGAGCCACTCATTTTCCATACTTTGACTTAGTGTGTATGCATTTATCAAAACTTCTCCATAATAAGTGGCTCACATTCAATGTCCTCATATATTTATATCAATGAGATATATATATATATACAGATTTTTTATTATCAGTTCGTCCTGACAATAAATATATCAAGACGAAGAATGTAGATCATTAGATTTACATACTTTGACTCAAAGTGTATGCACTTATCAAAACTTCTCCATAATCTATGGTCCATATTCTTCGTTCTAATGCATTTATTGTCAGGACGAATTGACTATATATATATATATATATACACACTTGTTAACTGATATACCATTCAAGTACTGTCCTTTTATGGGGGAAAAAAAAAAAAAAACCATGTACAAATGGTTCAAGTATTTTGTATGAGATCATGAAATCATTGAATGATGTTAGGAGGTGGATAATGAAAGTACAAAAACAAAACAAAATAGGGATATTATTATTTTTCCACCCTCACTTATGAGGTATTGGTCATTTTCCACTCTCTAGTTTGAGTAAGTGAGGTATTGGTCTTTTTCCACCCTCTAGTTTGAGTAACGGCCATTTTCCATCTTCCGTTAACTTCTATTAACTTTTTAACAAAAATATTATTATACCCGTCAACCTCTCTTTTTTAGTTTTTAATTTTGTATTAAAAAAAAAATCAACATCATCACCAGATTCTATCTCTGCCATCGATATTAGTGATGGACGGTGGAGATAACTAAGGAAAAAAAGCAAAGAAAGCAAAAAAAAAAATTCATCTTCATCATGAAACCCAGTTTCTAAAACCTCATCAGTCATCACCCAACTCCCACACTAGCTCCCATAGACCAACACTAACCAGAAAAACAACAACAACACCGTTACACCAACAAGAAATAGTAACCCAGAAACTAACACCCACCAAGGAAAAAAATAATAAAAAAAAAATAATCGAATCCATCCAATTCCCAACCCGCAACTTCATTCAACAATAGATTCTAAGTAGTTGAAAAAAAAGTGTCAAACTAATTAAAACCAAAATCAAATTAGAAGTAAAACCAAAAAAAATTCAACACTCAAATCCAACCACCAAACCCAAAAACCGAAAGCACCCAACCACCCCCATCAGCTGATCTCTTCTCAGCGAAGGAGATCAACTCTCCCATCGTTGGCGACCACTCCAAACCCAAACCCAAAAAGAAACCCATTCACCACAATCACCACTACCCCATTGTAATGATTAGGAAATTTAGGGATTTAGTGTGTGTCCATAATAAATAATGTGTGTCTTAATGTAGAGAGAGAATAGAAATTAGTTGAGAAAATGATTGTAATATTTCATTGATACCAAATGCTGTTACAGACTCTGAATATAAAGGAATGTAAGGAGAGGGTGCCCAATGAGTTATATACCATTGACTAATCCCATACTTAGTCAATGTGGGATCCTAACATTCCACCACGCTTCCGCACCCGTCGTCCACGGCGGCTCATCTTTCCCAGCTGGGTGACTTCACGGATCCCACTCTCTCGGGTAGCAGCCCTTCCCAGGTCCCCCCCGTTCGAGACAAACCCACTGCTCGGCATGGTGCCGGCTTTGATACCTCTTGATATGAACCCACTAGGTAGAACTCATCCTTAAAAACCGGTTTGTAAGGAGAGGGTGCCCAATGAGTTATGTACCATTGACTAATCCCATACTTAGTCAATGTGGGATCCTAAAATTCCATGGGTTAGGATCCCACATTGACTAAGTATGGGATTAGTCAATGGTACATAACTCATTGGGCACTCTCTCCTTACAAGCCGGTTTTTAAGGATGAGTTCTACCCAGTGGGTTTGTATCAAGACTAAATCCCTAAATTTCCTAATCATTACACCCATGAAGAGAGACGGAAAGAAAAAGAAGGGGGAAGAGAAAGAGAAGGGACTTGGCGGCGAGAGGAGATTGAGCGGCATGAAGTAGGAGATCGAGCGTTGATCTCGACTCAGAGGAGACCGAGAGAGAGATGGTGGGGAAGATGATTGAATGGGTGGTGATGATGGTGAAGGAAGATGATTAAATGTTTGAGAGAGACTAGATTGAGTGGAGAGAGAGATTGATTTCCAAAGAAAGAAGAAATAAAACAAAAAAAAGAGAGAAAGAGGGAGATGGGTGTAGATCGGTGGTGAGTGGGGTGTGAGAGAGAATTTTTTTTTTTTTTTAGGAAGATAGAGATTATACTTTTTTTTATATTTAATTGTTTTTTTTATTTAATTTAATAATGATTATTAATTTTACCACTTCATTTACCATTATACCTTTATTGACTTAACAGAAAAATATAACTTTTATCGGAATAGTAACGGTAGGGTGTATTTTGACTATTAACTGAAATTAGAGGGTGGATTTTGACCATTACTTAAACTAGAGGGTGGAAAATGACCAATACATAATAAGTGAGGGTAGAAAATAATAATATCCCAACAAAATATTAGAACAGAGTGTCTTCTAGCCTATTATAATATTTATAGCTATACGATGGATAAAAGCAGACAAGAATGCAATAACGGTTAGGAATAATTTAACAATTACTTTTTAACTTTTACATACATACCTATATTATTTAACAATTCCCTAATGGGGAATTCATGTACTCGCACTGTTTATTTTAAGGTGGGTATTCATCAAGGATGGTATTTCTCATACAAATTGGTATAGGGGATGGTAATAGAAAACCCATCCCCGACTCGTAACATTGACATCCCTACTACTCTGTCTCTGTAACAAGTTTTTATGCATGCATGGGCCTGCTTCCCTGTAAACAGAAAGACATTTTGGTCCAAGGGCCAGCAAAGTCATAATGGGCCGATTGCCACAGCAAAATATAGTAAGTCATTCAAAGCCCACAAATCCATCGAAACAATGTCCATATATAAAATAGTGATGACCCGACAGTTCCACAGAGATGAGTGGTCGGTGCTGCTATTTGTTTTCACATTTTGGCATCGAAGAAACAAATAGCATGTGCCTTTTCTGCACTTGTTGCAGTTGAACAGTGCCTGACTTATTCTTGCATTACGTATTTGTTTAAGAAAAGTAGAAAACATATTAATTAAATTATATATATATAAAAACTAATCTTAGCAAATGAGAGAGATACTTTGTACATATCTACTTGAATTGTTTCATTTTGTTATTGCTATTTATGGTATCAATGTTCAGTGATGTGACAGGTTGCCACCAAAACTATTCTCTCCTGACCCAGAAGGCCAGACCTTAAATCCCAGGTAAACGTTGCTAGAAAATACACGTCTCTAGTACTTTTTCATACATGGAGACTTTTCAATTCTATGCTTGGCCTTTTATGTCAAAGTTATATACTTATGATGGCTACGCATTCCCCTTCACAACAAACCACATGCATTTGATTCATTTATCAAATTAGAAATTGCTACATACGTGATATGTTCATATGCATAATGATCATGAACCCTATTTCAACTCATGACTCTTTGAAATATTTGTAGGTAAGGGAGAAGTTGAAGATATATATGGGACACAAAATTTTTAATATAATAGAGTGAAGACAAAACATAAAATAAAGAGCATTGGAACTCTCCTCAACAGAGATTTTCATAAAGGACCTAGCTTGCTTGCTGAGTTGGATCATATCTGAAAACTGAGCAACTGAGTTGGATCCATAAGACCGACTGACGTACTCGATTATTAGGGCACGTACTCGGCACACTTTAATCAACAAAAACTCATACTATATTATATAAAATACATCCTTTCAGATTAATATTACACAGCAAAATACCGATTGGATGAGATTGGTAGTGTAAACCCACGAGGGTATGGATTTGAGTCCCCTACTTGATACAAATATTTAAGGAAAAATTAACGAAAGCGCCATAAAATATTAAAAGAACATATATATATATATCTAGAGAGAAATGAGTCGTTGAACAGACACAAAATTGATTTAAGGATATTAATAATTAAAGAGTTAAGGTTCAGGGTTGTATTATTTATTTGTGGTGAGCTGAGGCCGAAAACCAACGATCTCGGAAAAAAGATTGGTAAGAGATGAGGAATAAGAGAAGAACAAGCACAAATCCAACTCCCCAAGGAGTCCCTCTGCCGGTTCCGGCTCTGTCTGTCTCAGCTGGCAAAGGAATCAAGTAGGAAAACCAGCCTCTTTCATTGTTGGAGAACCAGTGTGCTATTAGAAGAAGAAGTAAAGGACACACAATCAGATACAGCTTCACTTGATCGAACAAGCTCTCTAGAATTGGCTCGTAGTTTATGAACCATGGAAATCCAATGAACATCAGCACTATCACCAGGAAGAAACAAAAGTGTATTGGCCACATAACTTATAACTAACTACCTACCTTGCTTTCTATATATGTTTGAAGTTGCAGAGTTGCTTGGGCAACTGGTGTATATATGTGTGGGAGAAAATAACTAGCTAGTATTGAAACTGGGTTTATATATATATACACACAATTTAATTAATTAATATATTTGCCATATATAAAGAAAGAGCTAGATGGAGGGATTCACTTAGCTAGATTGAAAAGATTCTATGGTTGAGATTCATCTTATATAAGCTTAACCAATAAGGTGCTGCCACGTACAACCGACCATAAAAACCGACATATAAAAGTCTAGTCAGATACAGAACTGGAGTCTGGAGGTAAACGTTTTTTTCTTGGATTTTACTCTAATTAATCTCATCATCATCGATCCACTTACCCTTTTTATAATTATTAGTTTTGTCACTTTCCTGAGTAAACTGGAAGTAAAATATCTGAGAAAAGTGGAGAGAATTCTCCAGAATATCTCTTTTCTTATTTCTGTAATCTAGATTCTAGATTGATTAATTAATTAGCTATTACACTGAGATCGAAAGCTGGCCGGAGAGCAAACTGTCTACCACGTGGCATACATTAATTGGAAACTTTTCACTACAAAATATCAAAGGCAAGTATCACCCGTGATCATCCAAATGTTTGTATTGATGACTAGCATGTGGTGTTAACTGATGATCTATGTAGCACGGATACGGATACGGTACGATACGGGAATACGGTAAATTTTTAAAAACTAGGATACAGATATGGTAAGATACATCAATTAAAATAATATATATTTATATTTAAAAAATAATAATAATACATGAAAATATATTTGATAATTCATTCAAAATAAAAACATATTCAAAATCCAAATAAAACACGTCACATAAGTCGAACATATTATAAAATCCAAATAAAACATACGTCACATAAGTAATAATATATTACAAAATCCAAATAATACATAAAAAAAAAAGCATAAAACATATTTTAAATTCCTAATTAACTTCATTTTCATCATTCATATTGTTAAAGGATATAAATAATTCGCCTCTAACTCTGGTTCATCAAGAGAAATGTTTGCAATCTCAAGTATTCCGGTATTCTCTATGTCAATCGAATCAAAACCAAAATTTCCTTACAATTTCATTTTAACTCCTAAAATTTTGAAATTATAATTTGACCCCGTTTTATACTAAAATAATTATAATATTACCCCAAACGTAACCTCCAAGTATCCCCTAAGTATCCTCTAATCAAACTTGTGAAAAAGTCAACGGATACGCCATTTGGCGTATCGGATACGTATCCTGGAGTATCTGAACTGGATACGAGTTACCTTCACCAAATGGAATATCCGTGCTTCTTAGATGATGATCAACACCTGAAGCTTGGTTAGTCTGTGTTGAAGCTAAATTAAGCTTAACCATGACCATGAGTACTCTATTAATTTCAGCTGAAGCCTCAGTTACTCTAACACTGAATATTCCCAATTTTGGTGTATAAAAAAAACTTGCGTTTATGTCTTTGGTTTCATGCTTTATTTCTTTCATTATTGTTGTTTGTTTGTGCTATCTGTCAAAGGACTCAAGAAACGGTGAAAAACTAATGTGAAATGGAGGTATTTAAGGTGAACCACAGAATGTTCGATAAAAGTACTCAAAGAACAACGTTTCCGCATAGCGATTTATTGCTAACGATACATACCAAGCTCTCTTTAATTTCTGTCACTCATAAATCATAACTCATAGGTACTTATTTATTTATTTATTAATTTATAGGACGCCGTTGCTTTTCCACTATTTGAAGCATAGCACATCATGTGGCTATCAAGATATATTTTTCAATTCATAAAAATCTTTATGATTAAGTAACTGATACCTGAAATATTAAGGGACAACACTTTTTGCATCATTGCTTCATTAAAATAAAAGCTAGCCAGGCCCGGGAAATCGTAAAAGATGTTAATATCCCACAAGCAGACACACTGTATACATATATATATATATATATATATATATATTGGGTACACTTTTTATGTTGATCCACTTTGCAACCATCTCTAGCTAGACACCTGCTGACACCTGTGACCTGTATAATATATGATCAGAAAGCAGGTTATTAACATCTTCATGATATAAAAACATCTACCATTAATTAATTAATTTGGACTTTGTAATGTTATAATAATAATAATAATAATGGAGGATCGACCATGAAGATGAGAACAGGTGATGACGTACTCATCCTCGAATCAAAGAAGAGGCCTTGAGATGAGTATGGTATATATCATATATCATGTTCAATTGGGTTTGGTAAATATCTAACAAGTCAAAGGGAATGACCATTGACCAACAGAGGCGCCCACCAAAGTCTGATTGTGTTACTGTAATATGTAATTTGTATCATCATCATCATCTCATCATTTCATCATGGTGAGGGACCTTGGGCTTGCTCATGCCCCTAAAACCATCATATCATAGCTACAAGCCTACAAATAGTCAAATATAATTAAGTGGCGTAACTTTGATTTAAGTATTTTGTATGAGGTCATGAAAACATTGAATGATGTCAGTGACTTAATGAAATGGCCTGAGTGGGTTGGTGAAGTGACGCACTAGCACTTTGAGCTCCTCCACTTGTTTTTGTTAAGATAAGGACGTACACTTGTGCTTTCTATTTCTAATTTCTTTACAAATGATGATAATCTTAATTTAATTAATTTTATTAGAAAAAGCATCAGGCGCTGCCTGCTGGAAATAATCATCAAACAAGGATAAATGGTTGCTCCACTAGCTAATTAGCTTTTTGTTTTAAATAGCTCCAAGCTTGGCCAAGGTAAAATGAAGTCAAAACCCTCGATCGAAAATGGGTATGGGGTTGCAGTACTACTACTACTTGGTTAACGTTATAGTAGTGTCAATGGTTATGCTAAGCGGTGCAATGGGAGATAAAGCAAAAGACAGAGAGGAGTGTACGGATGAGCTAGTAGGACTTGCTACATGTTTGCCTTATGTTGGGGGTGATGCAAAGGCTCCAACTCCAGATTGTTGCAATGGTCTGAAACAAGTGCTTGACAAGGACAAGAAATGCTTGTGTGTCATTGTTAGAGATAGAAACGATCCAGACCTTGGCCTTAACATCAATGTCACACTTGCTTTAGGCCTGCCTTCTGTTTGCCATCAACCTGCTAACGTTTCTCAATGTCCTGGTACTCAAATATCATTCATGCAAAGTACGTATTATTTCAGCTTAGTTTAATTGTATTCATGGATATATGCAGCACTTCTACACATGGATCCTAATTCCCCGGAAGCTCAGGTGTTCTATCAATTCGATCATCGTGGAATTAGCACTGCTCCTACTCCTACAGGTAATTATATTATAGTCATTTCTATATATGATTTATTGGATTGTGGCTGGTGATTCATGAGTTGTTGAAATATATCGATCCAGGTGGAGGGAATACAATGAGCAGTATCAACAAGGGAACAAGCAGTCGTGGAAAGAGATGGTTGGGATTACAGATTGTTTTTGGAGGTGCTTTATTACTAGTGTATTTCATCATATAGCTACTCACAATATCATAAATCATCATATTATCTATTATTACACTACTTGTGTGTTTTTCATTCTATCATCGTTGTCGATAAATTGTCCAATAATTAGAAGCATCGAATTAATTAGCGTATTATGTATATATAAATATATAATTATGGGTTATTGGCACAGTTGCCCCCTAAATTATACACGAGTTTGTATTTTTCCCCTCTCTACTTTTTTTTTTAGGCGTTATGGGACGGAACCCTTATTTCGTCTACTGACCTAGACACATACACCTCATATGTCAAACCACTAAGGACAATTTAGTAATTTAAAATTGAAAATCTATTTATAAATAAGAAAAAAAATATTTTTTTTCCAAAGAAATAAATTTAAAAAAATTAAGTTTGATAATAAATAAATAAATTTAAAAAACAAAAGAAAAAAAAAAAATTAAACAGTGGATCTACACCATCCATCATTCCATCATGGTTTAAAAAAAAAATAATTAAAAAAATAAAAACCTTTTTTGTTTAACATCAACAGTTCCACCACCAACATTAGAACATTTGCATAAAAAATCTCAGAAAAAAACTAATGAAGATCTACCTCATCTACCAACCAACCCTCACCATCACCACTCATCCATCTCCGATCTTCTCCTTCCACACGCCTCCATTATTGAAGAAGACGTCGTCCTCTCCACTCTGCTCGCTCCAAGCGCCGGCGCCGATCTCCGGTCCATATTATCTCTTCCGTCTTTCTCTTCTATTTCGTCGATTTCGTGTTTGGGTTTTGGTTGTTGTTGATTGGTGCGATTTCTGGGTTATGGTGTTGTTGATTTCGTGTTTGGGTTTTGGTTGTGGTTGACTGGTGCGATTTTTGGGTTATGGTGTTGTTGGTTTCTGGCCACCCAAACACGAAATCTTCTATGGTGTTGTGGGTGGTTTGCGATTTCTGGGTTTCGTGTTTGGGTGGGTGGTTTGACTGGTGTTCTTGGTTTCTGGGTTTTTGGATGGGTATTATTGGTGTTCTGGGTCGGTTTCTGGGTCTATGGGATTTCTGGAAAAATTTTGAAGGCCGGGGTTTGGTGATCGAGATGAATGGTGGTGTGGGTTTGGTCTTGGAGATTGGGTTTGGTTTCTGGTGTTGATTCTGAAGAACTGGAAGAAAAAAAATTCGAATAGTAAAAATCAAAACTGATTGTCGTGAATAGAAACTGGGTTTTGATTGTCATGAATAGAAAAAAAAAAAATCAAAATTGATTTTGATTTTGACTTTGATTGCTTTTTAATTCTGGAAAGTTTTAATTTTGATTTTGATTTCTTTTTAGGGAAATTATCATTCTCTCCCCTATAATTTGCCGTATTCTCCAGTCTCCCCTCTCTAGTTTCAAAATTCTCCAATTTCCCCCCTCTCATACCCAATCTCATAGTATAAAAGTAGGCATGGGAGGGGGAAAATTGGAGATTTTTAAAACTACAGTGGGGAGACTAGAGAATATGGTAAACTACAGGGGGGGAGAATAATAATTTCCCTTCTTTTTAATTCCTGAAAGTTTTGATTTTTATTGGTTTTTGATTTTAATTTTTTTATTTATTTAATTAAATATAAAGTTTCCATTTGCAACGTACCCCCAAAAGATACCCTTCAAATGACTAAATTGTCGTTAGTGGTTTGACACGTGAGGCACATGTGTCTAAGACCATCTCCAATGCATATGTCAAATTTGACATAAAATATAGTTAAATATTATATTTGGCACGTCATTTTAGCATTGTATTCCAATGTAAAATTATATTTGATATGCTATTTTTTATTTTTTAATTATTTAAAATTATAAAAGTTAACAAATACAACCAATGCATTCAATGAATGCATTAAATATTTTGTTAGAATTGTTTCAATCTTAATTTTCCCTACCAAGTTTGTTAAATTTTTATTATTTAAAATTAAAAAGTTAACAAATACGGCTACATTTATTGCTGTGCTAAATTTGGCATATGCTATACACTGCCAAATTTGGCACAATTTATAGCATATGCCAAATTTGACATAGCTTTTAACATTGCATTGGAGCATGTTTTTTTTTTACTTTGTGCTAAATTATAGCATTGACACAAGGATTTAGCATTGCATTGGAGATGCTCTAAGTCAGAAGACGAAATAAGAGTTTCGTCCCCATTCTATCGATGGTTGCCAATTTATGTGAGAAGACGGAATAAGGGTTTCGTCCCCATTCTGTCGATGGTTGCTAATTTATATGAGTTTAGGGGGTTTAACACCTATAAAAAAAAATACAGGAGGGAAAATGCAAATTCACGTGCCAATAACCCTATAATTATATATCATCAATCAGAAACATATATTTGTATGGTTAAAGAGTCCCAATCAATCAAAAACAACACCAACCCATAACTCCTCTGGTCTATTTACTAATCCTCATACAAGAGTCTCTAACGGTGTCAAATGGGTTGGGCCCGGATCATTCGACTCTTGATACAATTGAGATTAATGGCATCAATGGTATTAAAATATGTAATGCATAGATGAGATTAAGTGGATTCTCAGGGGCGTAACTCAGTTGATAGATGGACGAGTTTGAGGTTTGGGTAAATGACTCTTAAATCAGCGACTCGAATCCTATTAATAGCAAAAAACTTTAAAACAAAAAAATATCTACTCTAAATAGATGGATAGATAGATACTGTCAAAAAAAAAATTGAGTGGTTGAGAACTTGAGATCGAGTGAAAGCTATTGTGCTAAGTTATATATATAAATAAATAAATTTGTATTTAATTGAAAGTGGTCACCGGTCGGCATGGTGTGAGTGCATCAATGAATTTTGTTGATATGGTGTACATGTTGATGCAAATTAATGCTCACTACCTACTGAGTTGGCATGTTGTTAATTAATGCATTCGTGGCATTGCTGGAAGAGATCCTAGATCTCTGTATCCATTTTTATTTTTATTTTTTATATTGACACATGTCGTATTTTTTTAATGATTTTGTGTTTAGACAAAATACCTTTGGTTTCAACTTTCAAGTTCATAGTTGAAAAATAAGTAAAAAGTGATCGATTCACAAAAGTTAAGGACTCAAATGAACATTTGAAAAATAAGTAAAAAGTGATCGATTCACAAAAGTTAAGGACTCAAATGAACATTTTCATATATATATATATATATTGTTATTTCTTTGTTAAAACTTACAAGATCAACTCCAATTAATTCAAATGGTTTTTTTTTTATGTCAATAAAAGTAAGGGTAAATTACACTCACACCCTTAAGGTTTGAGACAAAGACACTTAGATGGAAAAGTTTAGTTATTCTACAATAACACCCCTGTATTGTCGAAAATGCCCTAGTATAATAATAAAAGATAAAAGTTTTTTTACACTAACACCCAAGGGTATTTTGGACCTTACCATGGTCAAATAGGGGTGTGAGTGTAGAATAACTAAACTTTTCCATCTAAGTGTCTTTGCCTCAAACCTTAAGGGTGTGAGTGTAATTTACCCTAAAAGTAATTGTAATCTAACCAAACTTACAAAAATTAGCTCAAAAGATTTAGTTTTTGTTATTGTTACTTAGCATTGCTGTAAAAATAACTAAAAACGGGTTGGAGGAATGAAATTAAGATGCATGGACCGCATGGTAGCAATGGCCAATGAACCCTTAAAATTAAGTGATAAATGAAAAATCATAAAAGATATTGTTGATATATATATATATGGGTTAGCTTGAATTGGTCGAAGGCAGGTCAATAACATATACAAAATATCTAGCTACCATTAATTATATATAATATCATTATATCAAATATAAAATAAAAAAGAAAAATAAAAGCGAAAGCAAAGTGACGCGCATGCCCTAAAACAATAATCTAAAAAGGTACGCAGACCTCAACAAAAGGTAAGGAAATATGAACCTAAAAATGCATAAAATTAACCATTCCTTTCTGCCTCAAACGGTGCGGCCCAATTAGAAATAACAACATGATGTAATTCTGTATGGGCCGATGAAGTTGCAGAATCAGAGCGAATCTTAGTTTCAACAACAGGGAGGCGCTTAGAACTTCCCTTACTCAATTGAGACTTGAAATTAGATAAAGTCTTGAAAGTTGGTTTCACTTTTCTATTCGATTTTGTCACCACAGGAATCCAATTATTGTCAGGATCAACTAGATCCTGAGCTTCCACATACTTATCATCCTTCCCCGAGAAGTTGTTTAACGAGTTGGAGTTAAAGGTTCCAACATCAACTGAAGTATTGTCCTTAAACGAATGTCGGTCTTGCAAATCTGACTCCATGGGGCCGATATTATAGGGTTCAAAATAGGGGTGGAATTATGGAGAATAATAGGACCAATATGTTGCCTCGTAGAAGCATCATCATTCATATTAAATGAAACCATATTAGAGGCCTTGGTAGCATCCATAGTTTTAATTAACAAGATTAGAGTTAGAAGAACCAACCTAAAACAACAATCTCAGGGGAAGACAAAATATTAGAAGCTTTCAAACTAGTCTTCTCAGAACCACTAGAAACCTTCCCAATAGTCGAAGAATCAACTTGAACCTCCTCTACGGGTTTATCATCATTGTTGACCTCATGAGCATCCTTATGCAAAGAAGGCTTAGAGATGTCATTAAGAGTATGCAAAGAAGGCAGCTGGAGAAGACTTAAGAGTGTCAACAAAAAACTTAGTAAAAATGCCATTAACATCCTTTATAGCATCATTCGGAAGAGAGCTAAGAGATTCAAAAAAAAAAAAAAAAAAAAAAAAAAAAAACGAGGAGGAGCATGCATATCAGCCTTAATAGAACCGTTCAAACCTTAAACATCTGCCACATCTTTAGACATCCCATGGTTCTATTCCAGAACATTAAGCACCGAAGAGAGAGCTTCCAACAATTTATTTTTTTGAGAACTAGGGAAAACATTCAAGACATTATTCAACAACAACCTATCTTCATGACCAACAGCATTACCAACCATAGGGGGATGAAGTAACTCACCGGAAGTGTTCAAAGAGGGTTGAGAAGGCATCCTTGAACGAGAGAAAAGAGCCGTATGGCTCTCATGGTGGTCACTAGCCATGATAGAACCGGAGAACCCTAGAGAAAAAACAAGCTAGAACATAAATCTTGAAACAGACGTAACTCAATGCCGAAAACTCCAAATCACAAATTTCTTGATTCTTGGTTGCATAATAAATCACAACCTACAAACTTTATGAAGGACAAAATAACAAAATCTTACCGGAAGAGGGCCAAAATATCAAAACGGCGGTGTAACCCTAATTTAAAAGACAAACTAGAGCAATAAAATTGAAACTGACGTAACTTTGCGCTAACAACTCCAAATCACGATATTCTTGATCCCAGGTTGCATGAAATTTCACGATCTACAACTTTGATGAAGAACATAAGATCAGAACCAGAACGACAGAGGCTTGAAATTGCAAAACGGCCCCGAGATTTCATGTGATATCATAAAGATAGCACGTTTTTCCTGACCCTAAATTAAAATCCCCTATCTCATAATTATATCATATAGTATCATTATATGTATTCTTCTTCTTCAGTTATATTTCATGACGTGAAACTAAGATCTTACAAATCTTTTTGGAAGGGCGCGTTAGCTCATGGTTGATGCTTGATAATGTATTAATGTGGGACAAACTGTAAAGGTGATAAAAGCATTTTAATTTGCTTGTGTTATCAATCTTCTTTATTAATTTTGATATAACTTAACTTAATTTTGAAATGCCAAGTTCACATATATGTATAATTAGAAAATGGAGGGCATATATGGAAATTAATCATATAGAGGGACAGGTGATGACTACTCGATCAAATCCTTGAATTCAAGAAGATCGTCTAGACTGATCCTCCCTCCTTTCTTGATTACCTAATTATTATATTCTAACATCAGCTCACGACATACTATATATATATTAAGAATTCAACAGTCAACCACCTGTTACTTAAGACCGGTTCCGATAAGCTTAATCAAAACAAAGGCACATTTATATCACCATCAACGTGGGCGCCTTCTTTTCATAACACAAATGGGAATGGAATGGTTTCACTTTGACATTCATTTATATAGCGCGTTTGTGTGTCAATACTGTCCACATTTATAAAAACCCTATCATAATTGAATTTGACTAAGTTGTACTCAAACCCTCAATTATTATCTTATTAGAAATTTAGAATTTAGCGATCAAATGTCATTAATTAGCATATAAAAGCCGGCCACCATTTGACGTTGGAAAGTAATTAACATGGTTTGACAAAGTTGTTCTGATCAATTTCAAAGCATCGAATATTAGATCACGATCTCCTCTAGCTCCTAATTAATTTGATTACTTGCTTCAACTTTACTCTCGATCTACTTTTAAACGATATGACTCTAAATAGTTACATAAAAGATATTTAAAAAAAAAAGAATTAATGATAATGGTCCAGTGGAAAGATGGATCATGGATCTCAATCACGTGATGAAGATTGAAAGTTGACTCCAATTAATTTTGTGTATTATTTGTTGTCATCTCTCTGTCAGAAGATCTGACTCCAATTACAATTTACAAAGGCTTTTTTTTTATGTCATCCTTTGCGTGGAATATGAAAGATGACAGCTACAAATTATGAATTAATCGATTATCGGATTCAGTGTATTATTATAATCCATTCATTTAAATTAATTTATTTAAATGAATTGATTATATTGATGCCATATCATTTGGATACCAAATTTAGACAACGTAACATTATTGTTATAATAATTTATAGTGTAAATTTGTAATAGGTATTGCAAGAAAGAACGGGTTTACATTGACAATTTGACATACATATAATAATGAGAACACTTTTGCTCACCTCCCTTCAAGGGAGGTAACCATTATCCCCCCTCTTAAATGGATGACATGTGTTCATAGAGGGGTAAATTTTTAAACAATTTTACCCCTCCATAGACACCTATCATGTGTTTGGGAGGGGGTAATGCTTATCCGTTTGAAAGCGGGTGAGAAAAATGGACTCTATAATAATATGTAATTATGCGTCAACACCCAATAACAACAAAAAGAAAGCCCAATTGTTATTTGAAAAAGACAACATTAATATAGAAAAGTTGAAAATAGTAAAGGAAACTAGGAAAGTAGATATAGAAGCCGACAAACCCCCGATTATTGTTTCTAGTTTTATACCAATATCGTGAATGGACGTGTTTGGACATGCAAACATTGCTACACATTTGAAACATAATATATATATATATATATTAAAGCCAGATGGTTCAGCTATCATATTTTGACTAACTTCGCCTCCAACCACTCATTTATATATTACACCCCTCTCCTCTCCTTTCCTTTCATTCATTAATTGCTTCAACTCATATTCGTATACTCTCTTGTATGTATTCCTCTTCTTCTGGTTCAATTCAGTAACTTGTTGTTCATATATTGTTCATCTTTTCATTAACCATTAGCTCTTTTCATCTCTTCAGTAACTTGTTGAAGCATGAGCCCGTCAACCACCGTAATCGTTACCAGTATAACAGCAGATGATGAAGATGATTATAATTCATACATCAAACCCCTTGGAAGACGATCTGTTATTTATTATGGAATGGGGCACATGCTAAATGACATTGCTGCTGCCTGTTGGTTTACTTATCTCTTAGTGTTTCTCTCAGATATTGGACTTTCACCAAGGTATCAACTTGTAAATCTCTTCCTAATTAATTTGCGATAATAAATTAAATGTAACATTTCATTTTTTATTTTTGTTTAACAGGGCTGCTGCCTCTATTATGCTTTCTGGTCAGATAGCTGATGGGTTTGCTACCATATTTGCTGGAGAACTGGTGAGATTAATTAAATATGTCATGTTTTGAATTGATAGCAGTAACTGGTCATCAGGTCTGCCTGCCACATTGTTGTGCTTTACATCGTTTTTGTCTTAATTGTCTACCTAATTAATCAGAAGCTAGCATCGTTTTTGTTTTTTGTTTGGACTTGACAGATAGATAGATTTGGACATTTCAAAATATGGCATGCTGCAGGATCTGTTTTCGTTGCTGTATTATTTTCTTCAGTTTTTGGAGGTTGCTTGCCCTGTAAAATTTTTGGCACCTCTTCGGTCTTGGTGGAAACAATATCATACTGTGTTATTGTTGCAGTCTTTAATCTGGGATGGGCTGCTACTCAAGTTTCACACATGTAAGCAGCATCTCTACAGCAATTTTTTATTAAAGGAGATAAAAGCCAAGAGGGCAAAGGACTAAGAGAGCCCAACAAACATATATATATATATGCGAATTCATTTATTTATGCTGTGCATTGTAATTGTAGGTCAATGGTAAATTGCATGACACTGAATTCAACAAGCAGGGTAGTGCTGACGAGCTGCCGCAATGCATTTACAATGGTATTCTCTTTAGTTACAGGCTATATGTTATCCTGCCCATGCCAACTTTATATATGCTCGATCACTACTTTTGCTGATAATATAAACGTTTTCCAGGTTGCAAACCTTGGCCTATATGCTATTGCTTTTGTTGTGTTTAGTGCAACAAACGGAAATACACAAGTTGAGATTGAAACTCAGGTATACTACTAGCTACTTGTTCAAACTCATTTTGCCTGTGTTAATTAAGACCTTTTCTTAGGAATGGTTGTTGATTTTTTGTTTTTTTTTGTTTTTCTGGAATGAGCAGTACCGATGGATTGCATACATCTCAATTTTTATTGGTGCCGGCTTTGTGGGAATGTTTCAATTTGGAACCAAAGAACCAAGGTATGCTACCTCTCTTCAAACAAATTTTATGTAATTACAGTTTCCTGATTTTGAGTATAGTTTACATTGTTTTTCTGTAGATTAAAGATTGATCTAGGAGGAAATAATGATGCGAGAATTTCATGGACTTACTGGTTCAAGAAAGTATTATACTATCAAGTTGCTATTGTTTACATGCTCACAAGACTAGTACAAAATGTTTCACAGGTCTGCATTTGTGGAATACTCCTTTAATAATTTGTGTGACGTATGTATTTCTCACATGAAGTTGATTGTTTTCACCCAGGCATATCTGGCATTTTATGTCATTGATGAATTAGGAATGGCCAATTCAGCTAAAGCGTTGGTAGGTGTTTGTCAATAATTTTAGTTATATATACTAGATCTGAAAGATGAATTAATGCTCATGAGCTGATTATGTTGAAATTAGGTTCCTGCCATCATCTATATATGCAGCTTCATTGTATCCATCATTCTCCAGGTTAGTTTTCGCGAAAACCTCTGTTTTCTAATGAAAATATTTACAAATTTTGTCTACACATGTAGGCACTGCCTCTGTTTATATATAATAATTATTAGAAATATGCACATGTAGGAGATGGCATGGACTGGTAAACGACTGAAGGCCTACTACTCTATTGGGGGCATTCTTTGGATAATTTGTGGCGCAGCCGTCATTATTTTACCTAGAAGCATGGGTGTTTTTATGTATGTCATAGCAGTAGTTATGGGCATAGCGACCGCTCTAATTATGGTATGTTATATATACTTGTTGTCCATCAGTAACTAGTGTTTAATTTCTTTGAAGTTAAATGTTGACATTGTCTTTCTCTCTCTCTCTCTCTATATATATATGAATAGGTGACTGGAATAAGCATGCAGAATGTGCTAATTGGTGAAGATCTGAATGGGTGTGCATTTGTTACCGGATCATTGTGCTTCTTGGATAAAATGTCATGTGGGATTGTGGTGTATATTCTCCAGTCATATCAGAGTAAGCTAGTTACATGTTGAGAATTTTATAACAAATACTCTGTCTCTGTAACAGTTCTTGTTTGACAGTAGAAGCTTTACAATTACAGGTAGCTCATCATCATCGGAACTCCTGGATAAGGACACAGGGAATCCGTATTTGTCAATTACGAGAATCGGTTTAGGTCTTGTTCCGGCATTATGTTCACTTGTTGGGGTGGCCATTACATACACCATGAAACTCGACACCTCATATTCTAAAGCTTTAGTGGAACCCCTGTTGGTATGATTTCTAAGACCATCTCCAACCCAACTCTATATCTCCATTATGCAGCTGCAAACCTCTCCAACCAACCTTCAAAAACATCGCCAAAGTAGAGTTCCTCAAATTGAGTCACTATATCTGGAGTTGCAAGAGCATTCAGCGCTACTTTGCAGGTGCTGGTGGTTTTTTATTGTTCAGTCACTCCAATTTCATTTAATTATATTTTTGTTCGCTTATTTTCAGAATTTGCACTTGTACCCCTTTTAAAAAGTGTTGTTTAATCACAGTTTTACCTTATTAAATCAAATATATTCCAATCATATCCTTTTAATTATCTAATGCTTTTGTTTAAATTATATTTGTTTTAATTTAATTACTAAGTATATTAATAATTATAATAAACTAAAATTAAGTATATAATACAAAAATTACTAAATGATAAATGTAAACACTAAATTGGATTAAAAAAAAAAAAAAAAAACAATTGAAGCAACACACTACTTTAATAAAAGCATTAAAACAAGAAGGAAAAATACAATATAAATAACAATAACAATTTAGTAATCCGGGAGATCATTTTCAGATCCTTGAAGGTCATTTAAGTATTGGCTTAAAGAATTAGAGGTATTATGAGAACCTTGGCCTTCTTCAGCTCTTGCTGCCATAATTCTTGCTCGTTCATTTCGTATAAACTCGCGTACGTTTGGATCCGGTTCGGAAATTATATCTTTTAAAAAAACCCTATTTTCCTCCCGTAATTTTTTGACGGCCCATTTTTTTTACCTCAGTTTGAGCTCGTAACATTTGGATTTATAAATTTTTTTGCCTATCCGATGCGGTTATTTTCAACCTTTCATTCAGTTCTTGTCTTTCCTCAATGACAGATTCAAAAAACTTTGAATTTTGTTCCTCTTGTAGCTTTTTTAATTTCGCCTTCTTCACCCCAACGGGTCTTTGAAATGAACTACTGCCAATATCCTTATCAGTTATATTAACTGAAATTGGAGATAGTCTAGGACTTGGTGATGTAGGAGACTGTGTACTGAAATTGGAAGCGCCACCACTAGATGTTGAGAGGGCGGTAGATGAAAATTCCCGCTTTCAAGATTTCCTAGCTCGACATAGACAAATCAAGGATAAAAAAGCTCACAATGAACTCCGGGATGCATTAATTGATCATTTGTGGGATAAATATACTAATTCAGAGAATTAAATTCAAATTAATATGTACTAAAAATTGTGTTTTTTTATATATTTTATGATATGTAATGTCGAAGTTCAATTAATAATAAATAAAATATTTTAGTTAATTTCATTTAATTTATTAATTTCATTTAATTTTTAATTTTTTAAGTTCTTAACTTATCGTAATATTATGTTAATTTCTTAACTTATCGTAATATTATTTTAATGAAGGGTTGAAATGTTAATTGTTGTGAAATAATAGAAAAGAGAATATTAAGGGAATATTCTTTTTAGAGTTGGATTTAGAGTTGCTGGTTGGAGATAGAAGTGTGAAAGTTGTTGCATAATAGAGCAAAGTTGCTACATAATAGAGTTTTGGGTTGGAGATGCTCATAAGACCCAATTTGGTGTAATTCTGCGCAGATTTGATTAGGTTAACCGAGGTTAATGGAATCAGAAGCATTGTTTAGTACATTCAAATACTTGATTAATTGCTAGTTAAAAATATTCCTTTCAGGGACATATATATGTATACAGAGACACAACAACTCAAGGCCAATAATACTCTTGCACGCTTTACAAAATATATGTATTCACAAAGGAAGATACAGATATATGATCTGTTCCTACTTCCTTGTATTAGATGGTTAACCGGAGAAGGGGATTTTTGCGGGATGCTATATTACTATTACGAGGGTCACGCTTCAGCTTGATCAAATGGCCGACAACTTTGACACAATGATTTACCATTCCTTTGAACTTGACTCCTTTTTGTTTTTGTGCTTTGACCAATTGGAGCTGCTTCTCTTCTTCTGTGAAGTGTTCACCAAGTGAATTCCTTCCTCTGTTGATCTTCACTTTTGACTTTTCATCACGCTTTATCAGTTGCTTCAAACTCTTGTGATCATTCTCTTCTTTCAATTGATCATCTTCGGCATCAATAACTCCTTCTTCTTCTTCTTCTTCAGCATCAACAGCCCCTTTGAGATCATCAGGACTCTCCCTACTCGGAGAACCCATTTCCATTGTACGATTACCATCGGAAGCTTCCACGTTCAGTGGCTTTCTGGTTCTCTTCGACATGCTAATATCATAACGACGTTTACTGGAATTGAACATACTTCCCATAGTTGATTCAAACTTGCATATGGAGCACGAAAAGTTTTATGATTGTATTTTGTGTGACAATGGAAATAAAACATGGTGAGAATAAAAACTATCTTCACTTGGGAGAAAATAAAAATTAAAGGGGTTTGCTTAGCAACAAATTAATTGGTAGTTTAAAGGCCTATTATTCAAACAAAAAAAAAAAAGAAAGGTGAAATGTCTGTTTTCTTATATATTGTTCCATACCTTGCAAATAAAAAGATTTTAAGAATCCCTCCTGTAAAGTTAAGTAGCTGACTTATAACATTGCAGAATTAGGTGAAGTGTTACCAAACTTTGCTACCTATAATTCGTTGTCTTTCACTCTTCCATCTCTAGACGGTGAAAAACCTTATATTAACCCTCATAAAATTAATATATAAGGGCTGATTATATTTGATAAGGTGATTAGAGCACTAACCACTTGAGTAGGTGTCTTGGATGCTTTCAGTTACAATTACCAGTATGTTTGAAGTTTGAAGCAAAACTCAAACCCCTCTGATTTACAAAATTTTCAAGGAAAAGAACAGACAGGTTTTCAAGCGGAAGTATTTTATCATTTGTCAATGCAGTTGGTAGTTTAAATGGTTTTTTTCTATTGCTAAATGGAATATATGTATGATTAATGTTCCTTATTAGATTTTTATTCCTCTATTCAAACTCTGATATACATGGGAATTAACAAAGTCTCAGAGAAGATAAATTATTTATTTAGTAATATTACATATTTATTTCTGCATGAGTATCAACCCTTGAAAGTATGGTGGACCACAGAAGCATAGAGTAGTGGCCACTGGCTATTTTTAAGCAGTTCACCCATCACTGTCCAAACTGCCTGATATTTTTGCAGTCTGACCTGATTGTGATATATGATATATCCTTGAGAATCTAATCTACGGACAAGGAAGAAATACAGTCACCACCCTCACACTTGCATTGCACTGTACTACTATGTTAAAAAGGAGAAGCATAACGATAACATATTGTATATAATATTCGTTTTAGGAGATGAGATAAAATACAAAAAAAACTTTGCTTTTTTGTTTTTTCATGTAATGCTATAGCCTATAGCTAGCCTATGTTCTTAAAATGTAGCAGTATACGCGAGTGCAGAGATGTTGTCCATATTAGCTCTGCAGCATAAACCTAGGAAGCTACGCGCTTGTGCTAACACATCTTCATATGACACCTGTCTTGTGCCATTGCCTCATTGAGATTCCACATCAAACCCTTTTCCATTTCTCTCTATCTCAATGCGTCTTTCTACTTGCAGCAATTTCACATGGCTTCATTAACTCCGGGAGTCCTTTCTAAGCTTCTAGACAATGCCGGCAACACCAACTCCAAAGTCACGGGACAGCACCGTTCTGCTCTTCTTCAGGTCATCGAGATTGTTCCTTCCCTCGACGACGATCCCTTTCGCACCAGAGGCTTCTTCTTGAAGCTCTCTGACTCTCTCCATTCCGCTTATGTTTCCATCTCTCCTCAGGACCTTGACTTGATTTTCAGTGACAAGATTCAACTGGGGCAGTTCCTCTACGTCTCTCGCTTTGATCTGGGCACCCCTGTGCCGGTTGTTTCTGGGTTAAAGGTAGTGCCTAAAAGAAGGCCTTGTGTTGGAAATCCTAAGGATTTGGTGTCAAGTGATTTGCTGCAACTTGGGGCAACTTTGAATTTTAAGAATGCCAAGAAAAATGGCTTGGTTAAGAGGACAGCGGACTCAAAGACCAAGTCCAAGAGAGTGAGCAAGGATGATAAAGTTGGAAATAAGAAAGCAGAGGGTTTGGATTTGGAGTTGAGGAGATTGAGTTTGGATTCTGCTAGAAGAGCTTGGGATCACAGACCTACCCCCAAACCCACTAACAAGATTACTTCTTCTGCCAAGCCAAAACAAAGTTTCAACAAGTCCTCGCATAATGCACTTTCTGTAAGTTGATATTTTTCTATCAACATCTCATTTTGCCTTAACTTTTGTTTATTATTCTATTCTCTCAGAGCTTACCGATATTTGTTCTGTTTCTTGGTCTACTGCTGTATTTCTTCTTACCTGCATTTCAAGTCTCTTTTTCCAGTGCAGATAAGTGGGTGTTTGAAAATACTCTCTTAAACATATGTTTCTATTGGGTCAATCTCTCTGTTTATTCTCTAAATATATTAACATTGCATGATATGTTTAGATAATCTGGAGATTTTGACAAAATAACTGAAACAGATATAAATGCCAGTTTGTATGCTTCACATTTTACTGATCTTCTTTTGATTATGAGGTTGTGAGAGCTCTTTGGCTTTGTTAGCTATAAGAGAGTGGGAGGGTTAGTTGCAGATTTACACTCCTGCAGGTTACATGCTAATTATTGTGATTGCGACAACCATTCTCAACCTACATTTTGAAAATTTTGAAGTTAATTTTTGCAACTTGGTACTCTTTGTGCATGTCTCTTATGTAAAGTGGATGTTGCTGCAGCTTGATTCTGATAAAAAAGATTCTTCTAAGAATGTTTCATCAATGAAGCGCCTAAGTTTTAGTATTTCACCACTTACCAACAAAAATGATATATATTCACCAAAGACAATGAAAATGCCTTCAAAAGAAGACCTCAAATCCTCAACTGAGAGAAACGTCCCGGGCAATCTTGTGAAGGTGCCCCTGAATTACAAAACTTGGTCTAATCAGAGAATTTCATGGGGTGTGTTGCCACCTGCCATTCAGGACCTTGGAAAGGTGCAATTAAACCATTTTTTTTGGTTGTAATTTTTCAGTCCATGCAATGCCATATTCTGAGTTTTGACTTCCTTTGCTCTTGATGCTTTCAGGAAGCTGTGTGTCACAGGAACGTTGCATTGTTGGCTTCCATACGTGCACTAGAAGAAGCATCAGCTCTGGAGGCCGTCATTTATTGCTTGCAGTATGCATCTTATATTCCTCTGACTTTTGCTTTCCCTCTGTTGCTTAAATGATCATACTTATTAAGAACATCATACCATACATCCTCTCTAAGTTTATGATAGTGTGCCACAAACTCAATGTTGATTGTTCAAAATGAGGTCTTATGTTGATTTGTTCTCTTAGAGCTCTAAGCTCTAACCTTATATCTAGTCATGCTAAGTTTTCTTCCTAAAAAAGGATCTCATTAAAGAAGTTGCAGAACTGTCCCACAATATTCTACCACTAGAAATCTAAAAGTCCAAATGTCAAGAATGCATGAAGGTGAAGTCAGAGGAACAACATCATGTCACTCTGCCTAAGAAAATACAACATGCATATGCTAGCCAATGACTGAGAAATAAGAGATAGAACTTGAGAATTACCAAGTGAATGCTTTGGAATGACAGGTCAGTTATTATCGTTGATGGACCAAAGTTTGGAATGATGAATACATTTGAAACCACAGCTTATTAACAATAAAGGGTAAAAATGATATCAGAAAGTTTTGCATTTCTAGTTCACAGGAAAAGATGATGGGTTTTTTTTTTATAAAAGATGACTGAAGCAGTTGTCAGGCTTGAACCTTTTGCTAAGGACAGAGGCTTCCATGCAAATTTTGCCTTAGCACAAAACTTTGATTCGGTACCATATCCTCTTTCTTTTCCAAGTTAACAGATTTCTAATGATGAAGATCACAGCTTGTAACAACTTTTTTTTGGAAGGTGTACCACCGAAAATATATAACTATATGCAGCTAGAATTGCTAGTTTGTGACAATTAATAGTTAACTATTGGGTTATATGTATTGGAAAACAGTTGTTATTTCTTTGATAACATGTACAATAATTTTTTCTTCTCTCAGTTCTTTTTCCTCGTTTTACCTTGCAATATAATGTGATGGCCAAGTTTTATGTTCCCAGAGCATTTTCAGAATTGTGCGACTCCTCTCAGAAAGTATCTGCTGGAACGCTAGTGGAGCAATTTTTGGATGTCCATCAGCGTATGCAGAATGCAGTGGTAGTGATTAACTCCTTAATCAACAGAAGTATTCCTGAAGAAAAATCAAGCACTCATGGTATTGGTAGCTTACAGAATCTTTCTCCTGACGTATATACTAGTACTTTAACCAGCAAAAATGCTGCATCCTGGGTTCATGCTGCTATAGAGACTGATCTCTCCAAATTTAGTCTGTTCAGAAAGCCAGAAAAGAGTGAAACTGTTAAGAGTGAGAAATACCATTATATCATATTAGAAAATACTCCAAAGTTTGTGAATTGTGAAAACCATTCACCTGTAAACAAGTCAAATCCTGGAAATAATGGCAGTTTCTCATCAAATTCAAGGGGTAAGCAGGTGCCAACTCCTAGAAAGCAGCTTCTTCCAACCACAAAGAAAATGAATTCTGAAAGAAAGGAAGGGTGTAAAGGAAGCAAATTAAAGGAGGCGGCAAGTTTAGCTGAGAAACTTCTCTTGGTTTCACATCAATGGTTTTTGAAGTACTTGGAGGATTCATTAAACTTGGAGTTTGGCTTGCGCAGAGAAGGAAGTTCTGAAATCGGATGTCTTCTTAGGCAGCTTAAAAGGGTGAATGAATGGTTGGATGACTCGGTCAGAGGAGGGGGAGTGGAGTCTGATGACAAGATAGAGGACTTGAGGAAGAAGTTGTACGGTTTCCTACTCGAGCACGTTGAGTCTGCTGTTCTTGCTGGTAAGTAGATAATAATGACTAGAGCTAACAGAAATTACACTTGGGGTTGGGGTATAGTATTCGACATCACTGACTATTTCAGATTGTAGCAGCCACTGGTACAGTTAGGAATTTCATAGCAGAAGTGGGCTAGGAGTTCCGGTACACGTTCAGTTTCATTTTCTCCCTACTTATATAGATGATTTCTAAATTTTATCAATTAAGAAAAGTAGACTCCCAGAATATTTGTAACAAATTTAACTTGTTCAAATGTATAGTTGAAATTATTTAGTTTTCTGGTGAACTTATGATATTTTTATTTTGAAAATGTCTTTCACTTCGTTTTTGTACCCTTCCTTCACAAAAATGCAGCTAGATTGAGTTTGTAAGTTTTGATATGCTGATTGCTGGTAATAGAATTAGGTTTTGCTCTCAAAAAGAGAGAACATTCAGAATTATGCTTAAATTGGAAATGCCTTGTCACTCTGTTTCTCTCATATAATTTTATCATTTTTCTTTGAGATTCAGCTCCTTTGTGATTCTGTGTAGAGAAAATAATGAACAAACCCCAAATTTCTCTGCTTTTGTTTAAGTATATTTTACCATCCTTGAAAATGATAGTCCTTTTACTACAATTTTAGAACTTTGGCAGTGGTTTTTGCATCTGAATATGCAACATTTTCTTTACGGTACATGATCACCGATTGCTTGTTGACAAGCTAGTGTGACTTGGAAAAAAAAGACACAATACTTGGAAAATAAAAGATATATACTGGAAATAGCTAAACATTCAGTTGGTCAAGAAGTAGGCAGAAATGGATTCTTCATGGGTAGAATTACAGGATCTCTGTGATGGTGTCTTCCGAAGAGAAAGTGAAGCAGACCTTGTTAAGGCTTTCATTCCTTTGCATGACTTCATATGTGCGTGTAATTTTTCTGGCTTAAACGACTTCCCGCATTGCCTGTGAAAATTCCAATTCAGGTATACATGGATTTAAAAGTCATGAAATGAGGATGAATCTTTTGACATAAAAGAGATTTTCCAATGTTTCGACTTTATAACATGAAATGAGTTCAGCGATGCTGATTAGTTTAGTCTTTCATGCACATGATAATGCCACACAGCTGAAACTGATATAGTAAATTACTTACGAGCAAGTAGGTCCACCCACTGGCTTATAAACATCAGAAGCCGGTTTTGGGCTACCAAATTCGTACTGCTTTTTCTTTGAACTACTCCTCGACCCATCAAAGCTCCTCCTGCACCAAAACCCTTACAACGTTTCATCTTCAATACATTACATTATAAGTATATTATATATATATATATATATATATGGCAAATCATATGCACACGAGCTATGTATACCGGGCTCTGTGTTGTTGATGATGTTGATTATTCCAAGGACTTCCAAAAACCCTGCAAGACCCTCCCAGTTTATCTCCATCACGATTAATCACAGCCCTACAATCCAGCTTATCAGTTGAAGTAGGAGTCGTTTTATCAGCCCGATTAACTGTAACAAGAACAGCATCTTTGGTATCCACACCACCACATGTTATCCAATTGCGAAACATTTTAGGCTTAGAAGAAGGTCCGTTTGAGTAAGTGGTCTTGGTCATTGATTGTGATGAGTTGGGCGATATATATGATGAAGAAGATGAGGTAGCCGTCTTTTCCATGTCGTTTTTGTTGTTGTCCTGTTGGTTGCCGTCTTTTGTCTTGTTATTGGAAAGGTTGGAATAAAAGGAAGAGGAAGAATGGTTATACTCATTTTGTTGACTAGTGGTTTGTTTGGATGTGTCCGATCCATTAAAGAGAGGTGAGTCTTGGCCAATCTCAGAAGAGGTGTTCAGTTTAAGTGCTAGAATTTCTGATTCCATCTGTGATTGTGAAGGTTGCTCTTCAACATCATTTCTTAATACGCAAGTTTTCTTTTCATGATGATTAATACCGCCATTATATGAACCAACTGGATTATGATCTGTTTTTGAAAACAAATGATCAACAATATAATTAATAATTAAAAACAGAATAATACGTACTTGGCAAGGGATCACATACATTGAGATCCTTTAAGGACGTACTCATTGTCAGAGATTGGAGTAATGAGATCATCATCCAATAAGTCTTGCCAAAGGTAACCATTCTTGTACCTCCTGCAAATTAATCACAATATTGAAAATTGGCAAAAACCAATCACAATCATAATCATATATAATTACATACCTCTTGTAGGACCAAGAGAAGGCTTCTGGAAAATCTTGACCTCGCACTTCTGCTAGCCATCTTTTAACATCTGCTTGATCGTTCCAACTCCAACAGGTGAGATTCGATGACAGAAAATATAAAAAGATCCGAGTTGTTAAACTAATTAATTACCTCGGAGATAAACCCCATTACGAGTAAGATGATGAACGCGAAGGAGATGAGGATGTTCAATTCGACCCATACGACTGAGCAAGTATATTATGTGAACTCGCCTTACTTCCCCTACTCCTCCGTTAACTTTGACTACACCTTCCATTATTCTTCTCCTTCTTCTAATTGTGTTACACAGCAAACAGCAAAACCACTCATTAATCTATATTCATTATTAATTTATCAATATAATAAATTATATTCTTATAAATATATATTACGAGACATCTTTGTCTCTCTCCTTGCCGGCCTGTTTCAGTAAAGCATATAATATTCCTAATCTAGATTTCTATTCATCAGTAAATAATTAATCAATATGCAGGCCTGCCCAGAAACTAACCATATAGTGTGTGTAATATATATATATATATATATATATATATATATATATATATATATATATTAATAAGAGAAATGAAACTCTTCTCGTATTAGCTAAAAGATTCATAGAAACTCGAGATTATACCAGTGGCTGGCTCCCCTTTTCTGTCAGTTGAGATCTATTAATGAAAGATTATGCATTTGCAGGTCTCTATATATATGGAGAAGCTAGCTTGCATGCCATCCGTTACCTTTATCTGATTTCCCGCGATTTAACAAATATATATATATATACTATGTAGCTAGTAATTAGCTTTTGACCGGATTCAAGTTTCCCAAAATACGCTTCTTTATCTCTTACTCTTGAAAAAAACAGGTTCAGAACTCAGAACAGCTGAACCTATTATTGACTTATTATCACATACGACATATACATGCATGTATGTTAGCTTTCTATATAAATATTTTCTTAAAAATCCTTAATTGACCCTTTCTAACTATAAGGAATATTAATTTCACACGATATATATTAGGTGAATACTTACTAGCCTTTGGATTTTAGTTCTAACATATGGTACGTACGTACACAAATTTTATTACTCTCGATCTCTTTATCAACCAACCAAAAAGTGGAAACTTAAATTAAACATGTGATGGAACCAAATCGTTTGCCACTAATTTATATAGTTTCATGAATGAGTAGTTGTGAGTTGTGAAGGTTAATTAATTGATGGGCTCATAATTTATGATATGCTATTTGCAATGGTCATAATTCATTATGGCAATTTGAAGTTGATAATTGGTTGGGCTCATAATTTTTTGTTGTTGTTGTCTTCGTTCCAGTTGTATAAAAAAGAAAAGATGATTTAAATAAACATAAATGACTACCTAAGCGCAGAGTCATCCCTTAATTCCATGGCCCTTGAGCCTTTATGTATTCTCTTCTCTGTCTTCTTCAAGATTACGAAAGAGAAATATGGATACGATTATGAGGTTGGTTCAGTGGTATACCTCTCACACCTATACCACAAGACTCATGAGGTTGTGGGTTCGAGTCTTCCTATTTCCAGAAAAAACCCTAAATTTATGTAATATTTCAAAAATAAATAATCGAAACCAATGACTTTTTTATTTTCGGACGAATTGAAGCTCCTCTCTCTCTCTAGATATCTATATCCTCCACCCTTTATACTGTTTTCTTGGTGCTCTGAGGTTAAGAGCGTGGGGGAGTATTTGATAATGAAATTGCAATAAACTATAATTATAATATCGATGGTACGCATAAATGCGTGCCGTTTCAGCCATTAGCATTTTGGATTTATTTATTCTACTACCAACCTTTAAGCTACCAAATGAACGAAGCTATCATTTTCGTTCACCTTATTAACAATATGATATTAATGGCCATGGGAGAGGCCGTTAGCTAGTCGCACTTAATGATGTGGCCCTTTAATTTGTCAATTTCTATTTCTTTATCAAAATTAACTTGATGGGTGGCTTTGTTGAAGAATCTCATAATATTGTTGTAATTGACATGCTATCATAAACTAATGCATTGATAATGTTATGAAGTTGGTTTTGTTTGATTTCGACCTCCATTGGAAACCGATCTCTATGAAGAAGATGAAAGAATAAAATCAAAAAAAGAAAAACTGAAAAGTAAATTAAAAAAATAAAGTAAAGTAAATGGATTTTTGGAAGTCATTTGCTTTGGTGCTTTTAAAACATAAGTTATTAAAGTGGTGATAATCTTGAAACATCAATTTACAAAAGTGGGAAAAACCCCTATTTCCTGTACCTATATATGATATCAGATAATAGATATATACAAGTGTCCATTTCTAGCTATTAGTCAATCAAATGTATGTACACGTATGATGTATCATATCAATAAATAATATGTGGCCTAGTGGTGATTTTGAGGATTTAAAATTTCAATCAGTTTAGGTTTTGAGAATTTGAAAGGCCAACTACTAGAAAGCTTCTCTTAGTAATATTCTTATGAGAAAGTCTTGAGTGCATTAATTTATTAGGATGCACACAAGTTTCTATTAATATATTCACATGTGTTTATGAATCACATACAATGTCATACATACATCATAAGAATACTATTTGGTATTCCAAACTCGATCGGTAATGAATGTTATGATCACAGTAATATAAAGTAGATTGATGATGACATTTTGATACATATGAACATTCCAGGTAGCTTCAAATTTCATCCCCACTCCAGTTCCTTTTGTCCTTGGGGCCTGTAGGACCTTCCTGTCCCAATACTTCATTGGGTAGACCCTTGACGAATTTATCAAAAGCAGACTTGAGTTTTCCGGGCAATAGTTTCTCCACTTTTTTGATCTCGTCGGCAATGTCATAACTAATTTTGGGACCCCATTCTCTAAAATAGTTAAGCCATGGTGGCTCAGTAATAGCAGAGCCCAAATACTCTGCAGCAACTAATGAAAAAGACAGTCCAGTATCCAGGAACATCTTACTCTTGGCTGTATCATTCCTAATTCCAATGGCTCCATTCCCTTGTAAAACCAGTCCAGGCTTTGCATACATGGCATGACCATGAAGGGATGCGTAGGTGACAACTTTATTACCAGCTTGAAACTCAAGATCCGAAGCATTCACCCAATTGCCACTGCTATGTTGAGACAAGTAGACACTCCATAACTCCCCATTGAAGTTGCTTACCCTCAAGGTGACATGCTCCCAATCACCAACATGTTCTCCAATCCTGCCTAGTGGAATATTGATAAACTCAACTTTTGCCCTGGCAGGCCCATTAAAAGGGTAGAAGATCCATATTGCAATGTCAGTGAATGTTGCTCCCAGCATGGGTTTGATGTGTATATTAACCAGCTGAGAGTTTTGTAAATCCCCTTTCTTTACCCTGTCTTTGGCCTTGTTATCTGCAGGAAGGTCCAACCAGTAGGCGCCATCATTGGAACCTCCTTGGGGCAGGTTGGTGCCCATCGACTCAATAGCCACTGCTTTAGACTCCTCTCCTTTCTTGTATAGCAATGCCCCGTTGTTGAAAAACCAGCTCACAGAAGATGGGAGGTATGCTTCATCAGGATGGAAGTAAACGAAGGGAGAGTAAGTTTGAAGTAATGCCTCAATCTGGCGTGGATTAGGCATACAAGAATATTTACTAAAGTTGATATTCTTTAAACAAGCGACAGGCCCTGGGTTGTTCTCGTTATGGGTCTGGCCTACAAACGTTCCAACAGAGACACCCATGGCTTGGGTGCCTCTGTTGCTGGGCCTCAAACCAAAAATATTGAATCCATATGTACCAGCAGGACCCCAAATCCAGGTGTCAGTCTGGCATTGGTCAGTGAGATCAGATCGAACGCAGCGGAAGTTGTCCAAGGAAGGCTTCTGAGGAGAGTTAGTGATGACATGGCCAAGGGCTTTGTAACCATCAGGGGGCGTGGGTAGCCAAACATAGCCGATGCCATCTTGCTTGATGTTCAGAGACTCGCTGCTCCAAACAAGAGTGTAATCAATAGGCTTGTTTAAAGAGCCGGTGTCATCTTTCCCAACGAGAACCCACCCGAAAAGCGGCCTGTTGTTGGGCTGGGCATAGCAACCAAGCATAAAGAATCCTTGTGGAATGGATGATGGTTCATAAAATGTAGCGCCAAGGTTATCTGGTCCCCCTTCATGGGTGCCCCAAACTTTGGTAAAAGATGATATCTGGGACACTTGTAATCCACCAACATCAATTGTTCCAGTGCCAAACCCTTCACCTATATTTATATATATATATTTAATAATTAAAGTGTAAGTATAAACAAGTATATATATATATTGTAAAATTAAATTCATCATCAACATCAAAAGTAGTGGAAAAAGATAAGCACCTGGTGGCCAAGTTGGTAAAGGAGAAGGAAGCTTGAAAGTTGTTTCGATGGGCAGAGCTTTGCTTTTCTTGGAGACATCGGTCGGAGAATTGAAGATAAGGCAATTCCCCATTGTGTTTGCTACAATGTTATTAATTAGCTAGTTACAAAGACAATTAAATTATATAACAATGAGGAAACAAAGCATATTTGAAAAGCATGAAAGAATATGTCAAGTGTAACGCAATTATAAATAAAGAATATGACGTGTAAGAAAGCCAACCGTCCCTTATATTTATACAACGTGCGCTGCGCAAGCAACTTCTCTTCTAAACCAAGCTTCTTAATTAATTTCCTTTGCTTTTGCTTGCAGGCTGATAGCCAAACACTAAAGAAGACATATATGTCATGATCACGTGTTATATAATAGAACATTAATAGGACAATTAAATGATGTTAATATTCATCCATCATTTTAATTGCTTGACCTTGCAATAATCAAATTGAAAAAAGCAAGAGAATAGCTGTACGTATTAGCTAGGTATCATCCCTATTCATAAAAATCATTTAATATGTGTTTATCATATGCCGAAATTGAAAATGTTGAACAGAGAAAGAAAACGCCTAGTCGCCTACCTTTCTTGTACGTATTCTGTTTTCCCTATTTCTCTGAAGCAAAATGACGTAGCGGAAATAATAAAAGAATACGACCAACGTCAATATTCTTGATAAACTCTGGAATCCACCAGAAAACGAGAGAAACTCTCAAAACAAACTCTGATATTTTATTGAAAAAATTGAATGATTCAGCCAAAAGGCTTACAAGCATATTTAAAGCGAAAACCCTAACCTTAATCCTTGTTGGACAAGAAACGGGACTAAAAACTAAAAATTACCAAAAATGGAAAAATTGAGAAAATTACGGAAATTAAAACCACTAAAGATTCTAAGCATCCGGGAGTTGACAGAAGTCAATTCCGGAATTTCAAACTCAACTTATAGTAAAAACGAAACTTTCCTAAAACGGTAAAAACGGACTTTTTGGGGCCTAAACGACGGAATTTGACTAAAATAGGGTATGCCTCACAAGAAAGACTTGTGACTTTGAAAGGTATCGCCAAAACGCATCAACCGTGAAAGTTTCACGTCATTCCGACTCCGACGCCCGGACTAGTAGGATTGAAAATTCAAGTTCCTTTGAATTTTGGATGTTCCCTCTTCAACACGAACAAGTCAGCTACTTGTTTTGCATCACAAAACCAAAAAAGCAATTATTTTAGGTTTGAAGAAAAAAATGAGCGCGTGGGGTTGAATTTTGTACGCGCTTGGGGCGATTGCGTTGTTTCTCGAAGCTAAGTTCACGCGCCGCCTTTTCTTCTTGTTTTCTTCTTCTCTTCTCCATTTTGCTTGCCTTCTCTTCTCAATCTTTGTTGGGTATGGAGAATCCGAGTGAGCCTTTCGTTTTCTCAGCTCAACAACCTCTTAATAACAGTATGAATGTGGAATCCAGTATGAATATGGATTCAGTCAAGGGTTTGGATGCCAGTTGCACTGCGAAGCGAGCTAGAGCAGAGCACGATGTGCTTGGGCGTAATGATGTTGGATCCAATTACATGAGGAAAAATGACATGGGGAGTTTCAAATCCAAGCTAATGAATATGTCTATGCCCAATTCTTGGCCTGGTTTTGGAACTGGTAAGGAAAAAATCAAAATCGATCTCGATGATATTTTGATCTCTGAAGGACCGAATGGCCCGTCGATGAAGCTCTCCCCCAAATTGAAAGAACAATTGCACAAACCCTGGGCGAACGCTCTATTTCTGAAGAATATGGGTTGTTCCCACACTCTGAACTTCACGCTCTCTAAACTTACTCAGAAATGGTCTCTTATAGGGCATTGGCAGCTAACTGATCTTGATGATGGCTACTTTGTTGCTCGATTCTAGATGAAAGAGGATCTTGATTATGTTCTTACTTGGCGGTTCAAAGATGGAAACCTAACTTCGTGCCTGTTGAATACTCCATTCAAAGCATGTTGATTTGGCTAAGACTGTCAAAACTACCTATGGAATGGATGAATTCAGAATTGCTTTGGAGTATAGGTGGTATGCTAGGAATAATGTGTAAAGTTGACCCAATCACTAAGAACCAAGCACGTGGTAGATTTACCCGAATTTGTGTGGAAATCGATATCTCCAAACCTTTTCTAGGTTCTCTGAATATAGATGACAGATCTATTAGAGTGGAGTATGATAGCTTAGGCCAAATCTGTTTCAAGTGTGGGAGATATGGCCACAATAAAGATAATTGTAGAGAAGGAATGGTGGAACCTATTATTGAAGAAATGGTCTCTGATGATACAAATGAGACTATTGCTAAGAAGGATGATCCTTTTTACGGTCCTTGGCTTATAGTTTCCTATGGCAAACAGGGTAATAGAAACTTCAAAGGAAGATATGGAAGAATAGGTAATGGGAATATCAGCTCTACTGATAAAAATGGGTTCGCTGGCAAGTCTGGTGGTAGCAACTCTGCTAGAAAAAAAGGATGGTGAGATTTTTGATGCTAGATTAGGTAAAAGCAATGAGGTGAAGTATGGTAGTAAAGAGTTGAAGATTGACGTGGCTAAAAATACTGATGCTATTCGAGGAAGTGGATCAAGATTTGATATTCTAAATGATGAATCAGATGAGAGGATATCAGAGAAAGATGTTCTAAACAAAAGTAAAAATGTTGGGGCCACTCTTCAGAAGGACAAAGTTGTTCTATCGGAAATCACCAATCAGAGTAATAGACATGGAGAGAAATTGAGCAGGGTTTCCTCTCAAGATAGTAAGAAGAAAATTAAGAAAGTGGATAAATTGGGTGGGAATGACAGTTTTTTAAGCAAGAGGGGGTGCTGGCAGTTCTAAAGGAAGTAATGGCAGCAAAGATAGAAAACCTCACCAAGGAATTGTCTCTCCAGCTACAGAGAATGATGATAATAGCAGTGATAATGTGCTATGGCAATTACACAAAGAGGTTACTGAGTTTGAAACCCAATCCCTTAAGAGTAAAGTGACAGATGATAGAATCTGTAGCAAGACTGATATACCAAATGAGAACAGCTTTGTACTGATAGCCTTTGAATTGAAAGAGGCTGTGGCAGTCCTCTCCAAATAAAGGGTCCTCATTTTCCTCCCCATGATTTGTGTGTGGAACGTGAGAGGGGTTGGAAAACAGATGTTTTCTAAGAACATTGCAAATTTACGTAGTTTGTATCATTTTGAGATTCTAGTTGTCTTTGAGCCTAGAATCAGTGGATCCAAGGCTTTACGTGTTATTCAAAGTTTAGGATATTCTAATAGTTATGTTGTTGATGCTAAGGGGTTTTCTGGAGGCATTTGGTTGCTTTGGAATGAAAGTAAGGTTAAGCTTCATATTGTTGCCAATTTTAGACACATTATCACTGCCTTGGTAGAAGACCATAACACCTTTTGGATTCTAACAGTAGTGTATTCCAATCCATGTGTCACTACTAGGAGGCTTCTTTGGAGTTATCTCAACTTTATCAGAAATTGTTTTGGCTTGCCTTGGCTTGTAGCTGGAGATTTCAACAAAATCATAAATATTTCTAAGAAGAGAGGTGGTATGCCTCATTACTTTAATAGTGGATTTGCTGATTGGATTGATCGAAATGACTTAGTCGACTTGGGTTTTACTTGACCAAAATACACTTGGATGACTAAGAGGGGTATTGGGGAGGAAATCTGGGAAATGCTTGATAGAGCCATTTGTTCTATGGATTTGAGACTTCTCTACACTGAAGGCTATTTGAAACATCTCCCTAGAGTATTGTCAGGTTATTGCCCTGTGCTTATCCAATTCCATAGTAACCATATCCCAAATTCTAAGTGCAAACCTTTCCGTTTTAAAGCTATGTGGCTGAATCACAAGAAGTTTGATGAGATTGTCATCAATAACTGGAGTTCTCAAGGAGATAATATTGCTGGAAAAATTCTCAATTTCACTGACATTCTTAAAAGGTGGAATAAAGAGAAATTTGGAAACCTATTTCACAATAAGAGAAGACTATTAGCTCGCATTCATGGGGTTCAGAAGTGTTTGAGTATCAAATTCTCTCACCATCTTTCTCGGCTGGAGGAAACTCTCTTGACCAACTATAGTGAGATTCTTGAGCAGGAGGAAATGTTTTGGAAGCAGAAATCAAGAAATCTTTGGCTCAAAGAGGGTGATAAAAACACAAAATATTTCCATCTGTCTACAGTGATTAGAAGACGAGGAAACAAACTTGAAGGCCTCAAGAGAGAAGACGGCAGTTGGATAGAGGGGATTGAAGAGATGAAACAAGAGGCTATTGGGTATTTTTAACAGCTCTTTGAAGAAAAACATAGCAATGGTGAGTATTCAGATTTGCCTTTGCTGTTCCATAAGTTGAATGCCTGTAATATGTCTACCTTACTGTGCCCTGTGAGTGAACAAGAAGTAAAACAAAGTACCTTCAACATTGATGGTCTTAAAGCACTGGGACCTCATGGCTTTCCCGCTATCTTCTTCCAAAAATATTGAAATTGTTGTAAGCAAGACTTAACCAAAATGGTGGTAGAGTGTTTTGTGAAGGGTTGTGTGCCGGATGTCATCAACCAAACTCTGATATCCCTCATTCTTAAAATACCTAACCCCACCAACATGAGCCAATTTAGGCCGATTAGTTTATGTAACACGACCTACAAAATTTTGAGTAAGATTCTTGTGCAAAGGATTAGATCATTTCTTCCTAATCTTATGAGTCCTAACCAGGTTGCCTTTGTCCCTAGTAGACAAATCCAAGACAACATTATTGTTGCACAAGAGGTTCTCCACAAGTTTAAGAATGTTAAGGGAAATAAGAGGTTTATCGCCTGGAAGATTGACTTAGTGAAAGCTTATGATATGTTGCAATGGGGCTTTATCAAGCAGGTTCTGGAAGAAGTTGGCATCGAAGAAAGATTGAGAAACCTCATCATGAGCTGTATCTCGAGTGTTCAATATATGGTTATTTTGAATGGGGAGTTATCAGAGAGCTTCAAACCTAGGAGTGGTATCAGACAAGGAGATCCCTTATCCCCTATATCTTTGTGCTCTGTATGGAGAAACTCTCCCATATTATTAATCAAAAACGTATGGAGGGGAAATGGAAAGCTGTTAAGGTTTCTAGGGGAGGTCCTGAAATCTCCCATTTCTTATTCGTTGATGACCTAATTCTCTTTGGTCAAGCTACTGTTCACCAAGCTGAAACCATAAGAGAGTGTTTAGACACCTTTTGTGATCTCTCGGGCTAACAAGTAAGCTTCCCTAAGTCACAAATTTTCTGCTCAAGTGACATTAGTAGTAAAAATGCTAGAGTGTTGGTTGACATTTGTGGTTCGCCAATTACTACCAACTTGGGAAACTATCTTGGTGTTCCTCTCGTACATGGCTGAATCACCAAGAGTACTTACAAAGAGATTCTTGAGAAATCTCAAAAAAGGCTTGCCTCTTAGAAAAGCGCATCTGTCTCATTTACGGGGAGATGTGCTCTTATCAAAACAGTTACTTCAGCTCTCCCTATTTATGCTATGCAAACCATCAAATTACCTTTTGAGATCTGTGCCAACCTTGACAAGCTGAATATAAATTTCTTTAGGGTAACACTGACAACAAGAAAAAGCTTCATCTTGTGAATTGGGATTTGGTTTGTATGCCTAAAAAGAAAGGATGTCTAGGCATTGAAAAGATGAAGATCATGAATCAGTCTTTGCTTGCGAAAGCTGGGTGGAGGTTGTCTCAAAAGGAACATGGTTTATGGGCTCACATGTTTCAAGACAAGTATCTTAAATGTGGGCACAACATATCTGACTACACGAAAACTAGTAGCTGCTCGAGCACTTGGCGTGGTATTGTTGCTGGAGTTGATCTTCTTATGAAGGGATTAAGCTGGAGAGTTGGTGATAGCTGCAACATTGGCTTCTGGATTGATGTCTGGGTCCTTGAAATTGGTAGACTTCTAATGTTTGCCACTCCTTCCTTCTCTAATGACCAGATTTGTGAAAGAGTGAGTGATTATTTGTTGCCTAATGCCTGGAATGTGTAAAAACTATACTCTGTTCTGCCTCAACATGTTGTGCATCACATTTTAATCATTAATGCTAGCAGTATTCAAAGTGGATGCGACAAAGTTATATAGGGTCTAACTAAGGGTGGTGAATTCATTGTGAAAAGTGCTTATGAAGAGCATTTTAGAGATGATGATGTGCTTCCTTGGGATTGGAATTTTATATGGAAACTTAAACTCCCTCCTAAGGTCTTTCATTTTCTGTGGGTTTTTCTTCATGAGAAATTACTTACTAATATTCAGAGAGCTATCAGGGGTTTCACTTTAAGTGAGCATGTTTTTAGAGGTTGTGCTGTTTCTTGTGACATTTGGGAAGATGTTTGCAAGGGAAGCACTAAGAATGGCTTGTTTGTGGAAGACCGGAAAGAATGGGTTTGTCAGAATTTATGTTGCAATAAGTTGATTTTAGATAGATACCCGAACTACCTTCTATTTGCTATTGCCATTTGGTTCATATGGAAATGGTGATGTGAGCATGTTTTTAATCCTAATTTTAAATTGCCTGCTTGCCCTAGTAAGATTATTTTAAAGTTTGTGGAAGATTGGTGGATGGCTAACTATGCCGTGGATAACAAGGTTGAGAGGAAGGCTTGCTTGCTTGTGTGGAATCCTCCCTCTTAGGATTGGGTGAAACTTAATGTGGATGGAAGCATGAACCCTGTTTCAGGCTCTATTGCTGTTGGTGGTGTAATCATAGACCACAAGAAGAATTGGTTAGGAGGTTTAGCTCTCAATAAGGGCATGGGTAGTGTGATTGAAGCTGAGTTTTGGGGTATCTTTGAAGGTCTGAAGATTGCCTAGAAGGCGGGTTACAAAAAGGTGATGGTGGAGACTGATTCGCAAATGGCTGTTCTTTTGCTGAATGATAAGACCCCTTTGAACCACTCTCTCTTCAGTATCATCCAAGCTTGCAAAGCTCTTATGGAAGATGATTGGAGCTGTTATATTGTTCATACTTACAGGGAATGCAACAAAGTTGCTGACTGCCTTGCTCGCCTTGGTCACTCCTTAGAGTTTGGAATTACTTGCTTTGAAGATCTTCCTCCCCAAATTTTTGGTGTTCTGGACAATGATGCTATGGGCATCCCCTCTGCTAGGCTTGTGCCTAGCTTTTAGTTCTTTTGTTTTGCTGGGCTTTTAGCCCCCCCTCTTACCAAAAATAAAAATAAAAATAAAAATTGAAAATGTTGTTTGCTAATTAGGCATGCCTGATTCTAGATTTCTAATTAGAATTTTGGAGAGTCAGAATATAGTTGAGTTTTCTTTAATTAATAAATTAATTAATTTATTCTCCCTCCTTTAAATCATTTTGCAAATCTCATAACCCTTTCACAATTAATAATGAGGAAATACTCTTTTTTAACCAAAAAATTAAGGACTTTATTGTTTTTAGCCAGAATTAGTAAATTGATTGTTTTTGTCAAACAATCCACTATAGAGACTTATGCTCCTCATTATTTTCTTTAACTCTTCTCCCTCCATTTCTCTCCAGAACATTTTCTTTTCTTCTTTCTCTCTCTTCCTTCTTTCTTTCTTCAATCTCTTCTTTCTCTCCACCAAATCTCACGCCTCTCTCCTCTCTCCACCATAATTTTTTTTTGCAACCCAAATCTCCTCTCCAGATCTTCTCTCTCATGCCTCTTTCCTCTTTAATCCAAGCTTTTTTTTTTGTTCCTTGAGTGTTAGTTGTTAGTTGTTTATTTTAAGGGTGGTTGTGGTTGTGTTTAAGTTTGGGTATTGTTTGTGTTAACCGCCAAAAGTGGCAGAGATCAAAGAAGAATTTTCCATCAGCATCAAAAAAATAAGTCGGGGTAGAAAGCAACAACGGAAGAGGTATCCGGGTACCCTGCCTACCTACAGAAAGACCGGGATAGGGACTTTTGCCACCCCGACTAGATCCAAGGCTTCCAGAACCCAGAAAGTACTAGGAAACTCCGAAGACAAGGTCCCAGAGACACTACTACCACGCGATCCTAGCACCTGTCTACCTCCAAGTATCCCAGTATCCCGGTATTCCGGTACCCCGATACCCCGGTACTCCGACGCTGTCAAGCACAATTTAAGAAGAGCGAGAAGAAGGCGAGATACTTGAGTATCCCGATCCACCAAGAAACTAGCGGTAGGCACCCGGTGAATAAACGGTCGCATATTAACATGAAGACCCCGGTGCCCCAACCCCGCCTAAAGCAGGAAGCAGGAAGCAGGAAGCAGGAAGCAGATATCCCGAACAGCAAGCCAAGTAGAAAGACAAGCATTAAATGCCACCGTTCAAGACAGAATGTTACATGCATTCCCGCCATATAGAATCCTACTTGAAATAGGAGTCAACTCCCATCCAATCAGACAAAAAAGGAATCACTTGATTTTTGGGGATCAATTCCCCGACAAACTCGTTGATCGCCAAGGAAGGATCTGTAAATCACTAAAACCCTAGACCGAAGTTCTAGAAGTGCATGACAAGAAACGAACCTATATATACTCACTTTATGATCATAGAAAAGGGACCAGAAAAAAAAAAACCTTACTTGATACTTTGCCACTTATCGACAGATATGAGAGCTCCATCGCCATTGCCTATCAAGTTTAGCTTGCCTTTGATCATATATCGATAGTTTTGCTAAAGATTGATTGTAACCTTACTATGTGTTTATTCTGAATAAAACTAGTTGAGTATTCGTTCTACCATATGTTTGATTCCTTTTTTCTTACTACTATCATACACCATTCTTAGTGAATTTTTAGGAAGCCAAAGGTATCGAACTACCTGATACCTCTCCGACCAAGATCTACCCCGATCTTGGTCCCTATTAAATTGTTAATTGGAAATATCACCCCAGTGACAATTTTCGGTTAACAGTTTGTTTAAATTTTTTTCCATATTTTTAAAAAAAATTTCAGTTTTTTTTTTTTGTTGAAAAATTTCTAGATTTTAAAAAGGTTTGGATTTGAGTATTAGTTGTTGATTTTAAAGGTGGTTGTGGTTGTGGTTGTGGTTGTGCTTAAGTTTGGGTATTATTTGTTTAATTTTTTTTTCAGATTTTGTTTTGTTTAAAATATTTTCCAGATTTTTTAAAAAAATTTCGGCATTTTTTTTTTTAATGAAAAATTTTGAAAAATTTACAGATTTTAAAAATGTTTGGATTTGAGTGTTAGTTGTTGATTTTAAGGGTGGTTGTGGTTGTGCTTAAGTTTGGGTATTATTTGTTTAATTTTTTTTTTTTTTTTCAGATTTTGTTTTGTTTAAATTTTTTTTCCAGATTTTTTTCAAAAAATTCAGGTCTTTTATATTTTGAAAAAAATCCAGTTTTTAAAAAATTTCCAGATTATGTTTGTTAATTTTTTTTTTCCAGATTATGTTTTTTTTAATTAATTAATTTTTTCCAGATTTTCTTCAAGTTACTATAGATCCATTGTTTTAAAGATTTTTAATTTTTTTTTTATTGTATGAGGAAATCTGGAAAATTTCCAAATCTATTCAAATCTGGAAAATTTTTGAAATTTCTTTAAACACACCAGGCCACCAATTAAACACACCAGACCACCAATTAAACACACAAGAGTTGACCAATTAAACACACAAGGTGCAAATCAATTAAACACACCAGATGTAAATCAATTAAACACACCAGGGCAACCCAATTAAACACACCAAGGCAGACCAATTAATCACAGGGCAACTCAATTAAACACACCATGGAAAATCAATTAAACACACCAGGGCAAGACCAAATTAAACACACCAGGATTGACCAAATTAAACACACCAGGATTGACCAATTAAACACACCAGATGTAAATCAATTAAACACATCAGGGCAACCCAATTAAATACACTAGGGCAGACCAATTAAACACACTAGGGCAACTCAATTAAATATATCATGGAAAATCAATTAAACACACCAGGTCTAACACAATTAAATACATCCGGGAAGAAGAAGAAGAAGAAGATGGAGGTCTGGGAAGAAGAAGAAGAAGAAGAAAAAGAAAAAAAAATAGAGAGAAAAAAATCAACTATTTTTCCGGGAAGAAGAAGAAGAAAAAGAGAAAAAAATAGAGAAAGAAGAAAAATAGACTTTTTTATAAAGAAAGGCAATTTTATCCAAAAAGTGGATATTTTAATAGAAACAATAAAAATACTAATTTCAGCTGAAAAGAATAAAACCCCTAATTTGTTCTAGGCTACTTTTCAAGTTTACCCATTAATAATCTACTTTCCACTAATCCACTGCAACCCCATTAAGAAGGCTGTAATTGATTTAATAAATCAGTCCGGCCACTACCTCCAAAGAATCGTGCTATTGGAAAGATTTTTATAAACAGAGTCTAGTCCATGTGGCTTCATTTTACATGAGATTCTAATATACTATGCAGGAAAGGTTGGTCTACAAGTCAAAAGTCATCCATAATATATATATATATATATGTCTTGAAGTGTATGAGATGGTAACAGGCCTTACTTGGAGACAATTGGCATAGCCGGCCATCTCACCAAAAAAATAAAAAATAAGCACTTTCCTCACGCTTAACTCTTATTTGATGATTTCATGTAATTAACCAAAGCCTTTCCATTTGTTCCTTTCTAATCTAGTAATTTCTGCACTTGGCCTGAATTTAGTGAATAGAAAAGATATTTTACTGAAATAAAAGAAGTTCACTTTTGAGATATATATGTATATGTCATTCATTCTCACTGGGTGTTACCACATAAAGGAAGAAAATGGGATAGTTAAAGAACAAGGTGTAGCTGGTAACTTTATTGCAACAATACTTGATTACTTGGTACTAATATTCATTTTCATTTTCATTTTCCAAGTATATGGAAACAAAATTCAGTCAGAATTTGCTTCTACACATAAAAGAACAGGATAGCAGTAGCAAAAATAGATTAGTCGTAGTGAAGGAGATAGGGACATCACATTAGTAGCAGTAGCACCACAAAAGAAACGACAAAAGAAAAACTCCAAACCATTAGAAACAGAGCAAGTGGCAAGCTATGAATAATAAGACCAGTGTTTTGGAGAAGCAGAAGGACATTCAAAGTTATCACCTACCAGTCTAACACACACTTTTATATATATATATATATATATAGTCAATATTGATATTGGCATTCTTGAACAGAATTCCAATATGGGCACTAGCTTAAATTCCGCAATCTTCTTTGTTACAGTAATTTCCCAAGTATGGGTGTCATCGGCAAAATTGAGTGGAATAAACGTGTGGCCCCAGCCAAGATTAATGTCATGGCCCCAACCGCAGGCCACCCTTATCTCACCTAACTTTATCATCACATCTCCCCAACATCCTTACCTCTCCTCCGCTGTCAACCGTTACCTGAACCTGATCAAGAATGAGCAATACCGTCCTCAGGTCACCCCTTCAGTTAATATCACCACCTCACCACTACTCACCCTCTCAATCTCAGTGGACAATCTCTTTACCCCGCTCCACCACGGCGTCGATGAATCATACACCCTCACCATCCCCGCCAATGTATCCATGGCTAATCTGACTGCGCAGACGGTATGGGGAGCCATGAGGGGTCTCGAGACATTCTCACAACTGGTGTGGGGCAAACCCTCACTTGTGGCGGTGGGATTGTACGTGTGGGACTCTCCACTTTTTCCGCACAGAGGGCTGATGCTTGATACCTCTAGGAATTACTATGGAGTGGATGACATACTCAGAACCATTGCGGCTATGAGTGGTAATAAGATGAATGTGTTCCATTGGCACATTACAGACTCACATTCCTTTCCATTGGTTATACCATCAGAGCCTGATCTTGCTGCCAAGGGTTCTTATGGCTCTCAAATGCAGTATTCTCCTGATGATGTCAAAAACATTGTTCAATTTGGTTTGGCTCATGGTGTCAGGGTTCTCCCAGAAATTGATTCACCGGGTGAGTTGCTTTTTTTCTATCAAATACTCCCTCTATTCCTCATGCTTTTTCTATCAAATGCATAATCATATATACATTATTCAATTAATTTCAGGGCACACAGGATCATGGGCAGAAGCATACCCAGAGATTGTGACATGTGCAAACATGTTTTGGTGGCCTGCCCAAACCGAATGGGCTGATCGGCTTGCATCCGAACCAGGAGGAACTGGGCATTTAAACCCCCTGAATCCAAAGACGTACCAAGTCCTCAAGAATGTCATCAGTGATGTGGTCAACCTATTCCCTGAACCATTCTACCACGGAGGAGCTGATGAGATCATCCCTGGTTGTTGGAAAGCCGATCCAACCATTCAATCCTTTTTATCCAAAGGCGGATCGCTTAGTCAGGTCCTTGAAAAGTTTGTCAACATCACCTTGCCTTTTATTGTGTCTCTTAATCGCACTGTGGTCTACTGGGAGGATGTTTTATTGGATGATCTTGTCAAGGTGGGGTCCTCATTTCTTCCACCCGAGCATACCATCTTACAAACATGGAATAATGGCCCCAATAACACGAAAAGGATTGTTAAAGCTGGGTACAGAGCCATAGTATCATCCTCAGAGTTCTATTATTTGGATTGTGGCCATGGCGACTTTCTTGGAAATGACAGCCAATATGATCAACCAGATGGTGGTAACACTAGAAATGGTGGATCGTGGTGCGGACCCTTTAAAACATGGCAAACTATATATAATTATGACATAACATACGGATTGAGTGAGGAGGAAGCCAAATTGGTGGTGGGCGGAGAGGTGGCATTATGGTCAGAGCAAGCAGACCCAACAGTTGTAGACGCAAGGCTTTGGCCGAGAACTTCAGCAATGGCAGAGGCACTGTGGTCAGGTAATAGAGATGAGAGAGGCAAGAAGAGGTATTCAGAAGCAACAGATCGGTTGAACGAGTGGAGGTACAGAATGGTAAGCAGAGGAATTGGGGCTGAGCCTATTCAGCCACTTTGGTGCATAAGAAACCCAGGCATGTGCAACACATTTCATCCTTTTGTGTAACCTCTCAACTGTTTTTGATTGATTATTTGCTGCTCCTGCTAGTTACAGGGAAGACCAAGGTAGCAACTTATAGCAGTTTGCTATTATAGAATGTGCTTGCTGTTGTTCATTGATTAACTATATTGATTGTGATTGGTATGGTCCACTAGTTTGCAATTTGCAGAACAGTTAATTAAAATAGATATTGCCAATGAATAAAACAAACCATAAACCAACAAGATGATATATCATTTCACAAAAACCCTTTTATTATGCCCTGTGATGGAGTTTTAAGTCACTTCTGGTGTGATAGATGATATTTATCAGTGTCTTCCATGAACAGGACATAATATTATACCATAGTCAACACCAGTATATGTATATCGAATTCCATTATAATTAATCTCAAGAAAGGAAGAAAATCTACTCATCTTGTTGGAAGACCGAAGAGCAATATATATATATATATATATATGCATATTGCTCATGCTAGATAAAGATCTTTCTTCAAAGGCTTATGTCAATATACGAAAACCTTGTTAGATGACTATATATTTATCAATAAATACAAGGTTCAGCTTGGAAGGCATTTAATTATTGGTTTTCATAGAAAAGAGTAACTTGTATCCAGCTGATTGATTATCATTCAATTCTCTGTTAAGCCCTAAAAACCTACCAATATACTTCTTCTACTTAATCTTACATAATGAACTACTTTCCTTCAATTTATATCACCATCAACTTATTTGTAAAAATGTATATTATTTTATCTATGTGACTGCTTTGTTTTAGGTGAAAACTTGCAATACAAGTTTAGAAATAGTACTATTACTTTAATTTCATTTATTTCTTTTAGTTGAGCAGTACAAGTAAAATTCAAAATAATGGTTGAGATATCTATTCATGGGACCTGCGTTCGTAAACAAGGGCAATCTTCGATCCTGACTAGAAGGGCGTCCTGCTTGATGCTTGTTTATCAATCTAAGCTCTACATATTAACATGGCATGGCAGGCTTGGATTACATTGGATTTTTTAATTAGTATAAAAGAGACTGAGAAATCAAGATGAGGTGTTTCACTCTTTCTTGCACTCAATGACAATCCAGCTACTGCAATTTTTTTTTAGTAAAAACTTTCTTGCACTTGTGAGCTTGGTCCAACTTCTTTATAAGTCGGAAACAAATGACGAGCAAACTCAAATTAGTCTTATCTTCGTCCTTCACCATGAGCCATCCAAGAATACTAGTTTTAGCCATGGCTGCTCTTATGCTCCTCCTCCTGACCCCAGAGTCAGAGGCTGCAGTTACTTGCAGTGACATCTTGAAGGACCTCAAACCTTGTGTGAACTACCTTACAAATGGAACTGGGAAACCACCAGCTGCTTGTTGCTCTGGAGCCAAGTCTCTTTCGTCTGCTGTAACAAACAGTGCTGATAAGAAGACTGCTTGTAGCTGCATCAAGAATGCAGCCCAGAAAATGAATCCCAATGCCCAGTTAGCTCAGGCTCTCCCAGGGAATTGTGGAATCAGCTTGCCTGTACCTGTTTCACCCAACGTTGATTGTTCAAAGTAATTAAACTACTCGCTGATTTTGATTTTTTGTAACGTAGTTTCCTGCCTAACCATTTCTTTTCCTTTGCAGGGTTGGTTGATAATGAAGTTAGTGGGTTGCATGCATGCAGCGTATCTACTCTAATCTCTATATGTATGGGAAGGATTAGCCCACATAAATATTTTGTAATAACGGGAAGCTGTTGATTTCTTTTCGGATTCCTTAATTAATAATAATATGATTGCTTATTGGTGTTATAGATCAAGCAATGCATTTCATTAATTAAAGAAGAAAAAAAGGATTATATTCTATATTTGTGCAGAAAGAGAGATGAAGGGATGAGTGGTCTTTCCAGGCAGCACTCAGCAATCACTTGCTCCCCTGAGTTTAAAGGTCATGAAAACAAATTTTCTATAATTACACTACATTCTGCCTTGCTGTGGCAAAGATGTAGCATATAGACATAGACAAGAGGTCTGTATACAAATTTCAAAGCTACTTAAGAAGCAATGCATCGTCACATAAACCCAATATTATAAACTAAAAGGCAAAAATGGCAGTGTGGTGTGGGGGTATTCATAATTCACCACATGCCCAGTTGTAAAACAGCCTTAATAAGCAGCAAGGAATGATGATTAATGATATTCAGCATCAGTCAATAAAGAAGAAAAGTGAAAAAGTAAGCTTGGTTGGAAAGCCAGGACGATTAAGCTTTTCTCTAGTTGTAAGGGTCCCCTTTTCCCATGTGAATGGACGAGATCCAAAAATCTCCTGGTAATTGTCAATTAAAAAAGAATTGGAGCCAATTCAAACCTGTAAGCCCCACTGGGGTTGGTGGGTGGGAGAGGTCTCACAGTAGAATCTCCAAATTCTCCTCTTTTATCCCATTTACGACTTCAATGAAACGATGGTTTATCACACTTCCTTGCATTCAAAATACATGGGACGATATTGTCTTTCAATATAGACATGTTTGCCAGCCATTCATATAACTAATCAGTAATCATGACTAGGCACTAGCCACTAGCCATCCCTAATAAACTAATTTTAACAAAAATGAAAATAAAATTATCAAATCATTAGAAGAATACTATTTAATTTTAACACTAGTACAACCGACCTCCCTACAATGGAACATAATGACCTGACCTTGGCAAAGCATTGACTCTATGAAAGCGAAATAAACATAAAAATTAAAAGTTACACCCAATGGTAGCCAGAGGGGCTCACTCAATGACCGGCATTTTATCTGGGGATTCTACAGGTGCCAAGTCAGCTTCCTATGGGGAATGAGCAAAAGTTGACATGAGTGTGGGACGGAAGGTGAGGGGTGGCTGCTGCCTTTTTCTTTTGAATTACCACCACCTGCATTGCTCTGCTTTTGTGCTTTCAAGTTCCACAATCTATCATCCCCTCATTCCTCCAACTCTACTATTCTTCTGACATTTCCCTCTATTATTTCTCTTATACAACACAACTTCATTTGGTTTTTCCTTTTCTTCTTAACTTTGATGATAATATAGAATTTCAATTATGGTGAGCTTTCTGCTAAATAGTTTTTCCTCTTAATTTTTGTTTCACTTGCCAATAATCTATTCCTAGGAAAAATGACTTTCTTGTGTTTGTTGGATGATCCAGGGAACTCCTGTAAACATCATAGTTGGATCGCATGTTTGGGTTGAAGATCCTGAGGTTGCATGGATTGATGGTGAAGTGAAAGAAATCAATGGCAGAGAAGCCACCCTAATTACTTCGGAAGGAAAAACCGTAAGCTACTACTACCACTTGTACCATTCAAAAGATAAAATTTTCTTGGACAAAAAGAGATAGATCTCTTAACTATGATATTTGCTTTTTCCAATGTAATAGATTATATTACGTTCTGTTGACTTGATCAATAATTAGAAACATAATTTATGAAGGACAAGATCGGAATGTTATAAATGAGCCTTAGTTCATTTCTGTTTTCTAGTGCCCATGAAAGTTTTATAGTTTTGTTTGGAAAAGTCAAGATCACCTTAGAATAAATACTAGGTCAGAAAGCTAAACTGAATTTGTATTGGATGTCTTCTAAAGAATACAGGGCTTTTTATCACTTGACTGTTTACAAGATAGGAGAGGAAATTAGTTCATGTATAGACTTTGGTTTGACTTTTGAAATAGTAAACCATGAGATAAAATGCATTAAGTAGTCCTAAAGATTCATTACTCTATTTCAAGATATAAATAAACTAAAGTTCATTTTTTACCTGAATTGCAGATCGTTGCAGATATCGCCTTCATATATCCAAAAGACACAGAAGCACCACCAGCAGGAGTAGACGACATGACGAAGTTAGCTTACCTCCATGAACCAGGAGTCCTACATAATCTAGCTTGTCGGTTTGCTCTGAATGAGATTTATGTGAGTCACATACACCTGAATGGCACCACATTTTAAAGTGAAATTATTATCAATTATGCTTGGAAGATAATGAATGCAAGACTTGAAAGTAACTACGAATCTGATACCTAGTCTTAATAAACAGACCTATACTGGAAACATATTGATAGCAGTAAATCCCTTCCGGAGACTGCCACACTTGTATGACATCCACATGATGGAGCAATATAAAGGGGCTGCTTTTGGAGAGTTAAGTCCACATCTGTTTGCTGTTGCAGACACTTGTTATAGGTAAATCGATTGTAAAGAGCTGAAGTGGAGCCAAATGCCTGTTCCTGAAAATCTGTTATAAATGAAGTTAATTTCAATTTTATACAGGGCAATGATACATGAACAGGGAAGACAATCCATTTTGGTAAGTGGAGAGAGTGGAGCTGGTAAAACAGAGACAACAAAAATGCTCATGAGATATCTTGCATTCATGGGGGGAAGATCTAGTACAGAAGGAAGAACAGTGGAACAACAAGTTTTGGAGGTGAGTTGGAACTACTACTACATCCACATATTAGGTGATTCAAATGACTGAACAGTTGTCATTCCATTTCTTCAGTCCAATCCTGTCTTGGAAGCATTTGGGAATGCCAAAACAGTTAAAAACAACAATTCAAGGTGAAATATTCCGTTGCTCTTTTTGAAATTATTTATTTTCCCCATCAATTTCCTTTTTTTTCTTATTTCTAATTACTGTGTTCTTGGTTGACTTACAATACTGGGATATTCCATCAGTCGATTTGGAAAATTTGTTGAAATTCAATTTGATAAGCATGGGAAGATCTCTGGAGCTGCAGTACGTACATATCTTCTAGAAAGGTCACGTGTTTGTCAAGTTTCCGATCCAGAGAGAAACTACCATTGCTTTTACATGCTCTGTGCAGCACCACCAGAGGTGACTTTAGTACAATTATTATCCACGGAAACAGTATCACACTACAGCCATAATAGCTAACAAATATATTCTCTCAGGATGTCAAGAAATTCAAGTTAGGGGACCCAGGAACATTTCGTTATTTAAACCAGTCAAACTGTTATGAAGTAGCAAATGTAGATGATGCAAGAGAGTACCTGGAGACAAGAAACGCAATGGACATTGTAGGAATCAGTCAGGAAGAGCAGGTGCTGACCCATCCCATCCACATGTAAACAAGTTAATGAATTGAAAATTTCCTCTCTGTCAACGATTTAAATTAATACAAGGAAGTCTGTCTTGCATAGGATGCTATATTCCGTGTGGTAGCTGCAATCCTCCATCTAGGAAACATTGACTTCACTAAAGGAAAGGAAGTTGATTCCTCCAAACTTAAAGATGAAAAATCGCACTATCATCTTCAAACAGCAGCAGAGCTACTCATGTAAGAAAAGTGATTCTTTGACCTATTATGAGATAGGTTTTCTATATTTTTATCTTCTAAAGATGTCTGCCTAGTGCCTACTGTTTTTGTATATGCTTTTATTCAGGTGCGATGAGAAGGCATTAGAAGACTCACTTTGCAAGCGTGTCATAGTGACTCCTGATGGTAACATCACAAAACCACTGGACCCAGATTCTGCAGCCTTAAGTCGTGATGCCTTGGCCAAGACTGTGTACTCTAGACTTTTTGACTGGTAAGCAAATTGCACACTCCTGTTTACACAAACACTTCCATTTCAGCAATGTCATCCGGGCAGGTAACACACATTCTAGATACAGCATAAATCCATCAATGAGATGAAGGAACATGATGGATGCAATAAAATTAGCAAACATGTAATCATGTCTTTCTTGAATTTAACTTAACAAAAATGTTTGGATCTGATCTGATCTGTCTTTTCGACCTAAATCCAGGTCTACAGAAATGAACTAAATAAGTGGGATACTTCATACAATATGGCAGGATTGTAGAAAAGATAAACAGTTCAATCGGTCAAGATCCCAATGCATCAAGCTTAATTGGAGTCCTTGATATTTACGGCTTTGAAAGCTTCAAGATCAATAGGTACATCATGGTAGATAAGAAAAACTTGTCAACAAAAATATATTTCAGCATATCAGCAAAAGATCTAATAGAATGCTACATTTGATAGTTTTGAGCAGCTTTGCATCAATCTAACGAATGAGAAGCTGCAACAGCACTTTAACCAGGTACAGATACAACTTTTAAATATAGTTTTTCAATATGTCATCATTATACATTTTTAAATTGAGCATCCTTCTCTGCAGCATGTATTCAAGATGGAGCAAGAGGAGTACACAAGGGAGGAAATCAACTGGAGCTATGTGGAATTCGTTGATAACCAGGATGTTTTGGATCTTATTGAAAAGGTATTAACTCATCTAAGGCCACACTGTGCACCCTAATAACATGTTAAAAGGTTATTGTATGAAATCTTAAGAAATGGTTGAATGTCCTTGCATGCAGAAACCTGGGGGTATAATTGCTCTACTAGATGAAGCCTGGTATGTGTTCTGTGCACTTGCAGCATCATATCTATGACACTTAAAAAGGAAAAACTCATCTAGTTATAATCTAGTTTAGCTTTTAAATGATACAGTTGTACATCTCTGTTCTGGAAGTAAAATAAATACAGTTATTTACTTCTTTTAACCAGTAAAAGTACTCTTCCCACCAATTAACAAACGTAGCAGAAATTAAAAAAAGAAAAAAAAGAATCAAAATTAATCAATACTGAAAACAAGAGGATTTCAGCACAAGCTCATTTCCTCTGCAGTATGTTTCCCAAGTCAACCCATGAGACATTTGCACAAAAGATGTACCAAACATATAAAGGACACAAGCGCTTCAGCAAGCCAAAACTTGCTCGAACAGACTTCACAATCAATCACTATGCTGGGGATGTAAGTAAAAGAAAGCTAAATCCTATACTTCATCAAACTAATAGAGCTAAATTTGTTGGCTTCTCAATTCAAAGTCTTTCTCCCAACAGGTCACATACCTAGCAGATCAATTCCTTGATAAAAACAAGGATTATGTTGTAGCTGAACATCAAGCTCTACTGTATGCTTCCAAATGCACTTTTGTTGCTAACCTTTTTCCTCCACTACCTGAGGAGACATCAAAGCAATCCAAGTTCTCTTCTATTGGTACCCGCTTCAAGGTAAGCCATCCTCCAAGAGTAGAGGCATTCCATGTAATTCAAAGTAGAAAAAGATGCTGTTTTGCTCATTAAATTTAACATCCAGCAACAACTACAAGCTTTAATGGAAACACTGAACACAACAGAACCACATTACATCAGATGTGTAAAGCCAAACGCAGTTTTGAAGCCTGGAATTTTTGAGAACTTCAACATCTTAAACCAGTTAAGATGTGGGGTAAGTGAGATTCTTCCACCACTAAATACACAACAGTTTCAAATTATTTGCAAAGTTTCTCCTACTAACAATGTTCTTCCATGGCAGGGCGTACTAGAGGCAATTAGAATAAGTTGTGCTGGGTATCCAACAAAAAGAACATTTGATGAGTTCCTTGATCGTTTTGGAGTGTTAGCACCTGATGCTCTAGATGGGTATGAATTCCAATAACATGTATATTCGTTGTCATAGCTCTTTGTTTCACTATAAAACCTACATGTAGACAGAGGCCAAGACCTCAAAATCAAGACTGGGATTGAGCATCATTCTATTTTGGTTAAAAGAAAATAAAAATCCATTTCTTAGCTACATGCTAGATGCAATTTGGAAACCATTCCAGAACAAATATTATCAACACAGATATATTTTATTTTTGAAAGACGATTCCAACAATGACTAACAATTTATCACTCTTTCCTGGGCAGATCTGATGAAAAAACTGCATGTGTTGCAATCTGTGACAAGATGGGTTTGAAAGGCTATCAGGTATGCTTTAACTAATAACATGGCTTCATAGTAATTGCATCCTTGTCCACAGAATATGTACAGAAACTACTGTAATATAACGTGCAAAACTTTCTTCATCATTGTTGCTTCAGATTGGGAAAGCAAAAGTGTTTCTTAGGGCTGGGCAGATGGCTGAGTTAGATGCACGAAGAACCGAAGTTTTGGCTAATGCTGCCAAATGCATTCAGAGGCAAATCCGAACACATCTAACTAGGAAAGAGTTCATTGCACTGCGAAGAGCTACAATTCATATGCAAAAGCATTGGCGAGGTACTCTTTTTCCCTATTTGATTGTTTATCGTAGAACCAAAGAAAAAAGAAAAGGTTCTTTTCCCACAGTATAGTACTTAAAGCTGACTGTACAAGCAAACCAAACACAGTCCTATTCTATTGATTCAGTTCTCTATGATAATCTATTGTGTTTTTTGGATAAAGAATATAGAACAAAAAGTTTATACTGTATTGGTTTCAATTTAAGATATGGGTAACATGGAAAAACTAAACTACAACAATTAGATTTTTCATATATTCCGAACTTTGCAGACTCTTATTGGAACACCAAATCAGCCAACCCACCTGAAATGAACTCTGAAGCTTGAGTTTTTAGTTGGCCAGACTCTGCTCACATATTTGGCCTGATCCTAATTCCTAACCAAAAACATGAGTTCATTGCCATCTTTTTCAGCTCCCTAAGTGATTGAAAACTGATCATCTTTTCATTTTATACTGCCTCCTTAATGTAGCCCTAAGTGATTGAAACATGATAATCTTTTCATTTTACTGCCTCCTTAATGTAGCTCAACTTGCACGTAAGCTGTATGAAGACATGAGAAGGGAAGCGGCGTCAATCTACATACAGAAACATGTACGTGCTCAAAAATCAGGAAGAACCTACAAAAACCTACAAGCAGCGGCAACAGTCATTCAGACTGGCATACAAGCACTGGCGGCCCGGAATGAATACAGATATAGAAGAAGAACAAAGGCTGCAAACAAAATTCAGGTAACAACCACTATGACTAGATTATTTCACCATAATCTATTGCAGGGATGAATTAATGAATTTCTACCCTGGTCCCTGGGAAATAATTTTTATTCAGCATAACTAATGATTTAGACAAAAGTCGGGTATAATCAACGAAAATGAGGAATTAAAATGAAAGCAGTAAAAGCAATGCTTTTAAAACGCAAGGTAAACTATGATACAAGTCAAGCAAATCATGAAATCATTCATCAATCACTGTCTGACTGATGATTGTCAGTTATTTTATCAATCTTTATTTCTTACAGACTCAATGGCGAAGATTCCAAGCTCTTTCTGCTTTCAAACAGCAGAAAAAAGCAACACTTACTCTTCAATGTCTTTGGAGAGCAAGAGTAGCAAGGAAGGAGCTTAGAAAGCTCAGGATGGTGAGCTTCATTTTATATAAAGAATTAACTTCCTGTCCCCTGCCAATTCTTGATTTGCAATTATTTTATACAAGTATAATATAAAAAAGTTGTAGCACTGTAATAAAAAGAAATAACTTTGATGCAGGCTGCAAGAGAAACAGGGGCACTTAAGGAGGCTAAGGACAAGCTAGAAAAACGGGTTGAGGAGCTAACATGGCGATTGGAATTTGAAAAGCACTTGAGGGTATACTTTTATCACCTTGTATTGGGTTTCACCTAGTTTAAAGGAATCTAACTAAATATGACCATAATAGGTTACACATAAATTTTAACTGGCATATGCTGGTGCCAAAAGGTTTGCTAAGCAATAATTACCTAAAGACCTTTATTAAACCAAAAATATCACTTCATGATACTTCAACACTTTCAAGTTTCATGAAAGCACCTAAAGTGATAATGACTTTAAAATAAACTCTAACCTATCAAGAAACTGATTGAAAAGTGCCAAACCTTGATGATTCGTTCATTGATATTTTGGTCACTAATGCCATCAGAAATAGCCAAACCTTGATGATTCATTCATTGATATTTTTGGTCACTAAAGCCATCAGAAATTGTTTTATTGTAGATCGATCTTGAAGATGCTAAAGGACAGGAAATTGCAAAACTACAAGATGCTTTAAATGAAATGCAGGGGCAATTGGATGAAGCTCATGATGCAATAATTCGTGAGAAGGAAGCAGCAAAACTAGCTATTGAACAAGCTCCACCAGTGATTAAAGAGGTATCAATTGTGGACAACACCAAACTAGAGCTCTTGGAAAATCAGAACAAAGAATTGGAGGTACATCTAAAACTTGAAGAACATAGATTCTTTTTGAACATGTTTATGCACCTCCGATGTTGAAGTACAAAGAGTGTTAGTCTAAGCAGCACAGACAGACAAATAAATGAATACATAGATAAAGAGAGATACGAAATTGACAAAATGATAGATGAGCTAATGATATAGAGTCTGCATATGTAGGGAGAGCTAAGGGAGCTACAAAATAAAATTGCGGAATTTGAAAAAAGGTACTGTGAAGTGGAAAAAGAGAGCAAAGTAAGGCTTAGTGAAGCAGAAGAAGCACAGCAAAAAACCATGCTACTCCAACATACAATTGACAGGTGGCCAACTTCGAATATGTTACACAGATATCTATCTAATCATTAACTGTCACTGGCTAACTTTTATAAATGATCGGAATTCTCAGATTAGAGTCGAACTTGTCCAACCTTGAATCAGAGAATCAGGTTCTACGCCAGCAGGCTTTGGTTGCACCAACAAATGAGGACCTCTCTGAAGAATTGAGAAAGTAAGAATCTACAAATCCACTCTGTTTTCTTTAAGTAAACAATTGATCTATCAAGCAAATTAGCATATTTAAGTTTATCTGGATGTTCATTAAAATATAATGAAACATGGCTAGATTTGGAATACCAATCTGAAACAACATGGATATGCTGATTTGATGAATCTTAGAAACATAAAATGCAGAAAGATAAGGATGCTATATAGATTGTCAAGTTTTTAAAACTTTGCCTCAATACTCATATTAATTACATAGGCATCTTGTGCATGCTACCTGATTCAATTGACATGGCCTCTTATAGTGGGAAAAAAGGGTCTTAAGGTTCAAATCCTGCTCACATTGGATTAAGGGGGTTTGGTTTACATTTAAGGGAGGGGTAGGATGGGGTGCAATGTAAACAAAAATACACAGGCGTCCTGATGCAGGACATAATTTGGAGTCTGGTAATTGATTATCTAAGCTGATTTGAGTGGCTGAGAATACAATTTTAATGATTAGATAAATGACAGAAAATATGATAATTTAAGCATCACCCATAATGGTTGTTGGAACAATACATTGGGATAATGATTTTATCACAGAGTCTCAAATTTAAAGCTGAAACTTTACTTAAATATTCATACTCTAGCATATCAGCATATATCACATATATATAGGACTAAATAAAACATAACATGCTCCTAAATGTAATAAATAGACTTGGAAAAGAAAACATCAATGACTCTTAAAACAAGATTTTGATTGAACTATTAAGACTCTTTAATAAAACTCCTACGACTTTGTGAAATACTTTTGACTTCTCATTCAAGACTTCTTTGCCCGACTTGCTAATTCCTTCAACTAATTTCTGGACTCACAAACACTGGATGCTTCTTTTGGATATTGGGTAATTTTATAAGATTCCAAATAAGCCCATCATCATCCAAGGCGTGCCAAATTAAAGCTTGGGCTTTATGTTCTTTCTTTTGTACACCTGTGTACTCTTAAAGGAGGCTGCCATCATTGCACAATAGACTTCATACTAACCTTTATAAGACAAATGTGCGACTAGAAAATGGTTTCATTATGATGTCAAAAGTAGCTCGCATAGAGATTAATCCATGCAACACCAATACTTTTATCTACAATTAAATGCTAGGCTGTAGTTAAGTATTGTTTCAGGTCAGTATGAACTTTTAACTTATATCAGAAACCATAACAAAAACAATGTGAAATTTAGGTTTAGAAATGATTCTTTTATTTTCACTTAACTTCAACTAGGTACATGATGTACATTTATACAAGTCAGTAAAACTTACTGACCATAAAACTAGGAACTGTTGGAGTGTAGATAAGTTTGATGAGACCCTCTTCGACCTTTTCTTTGATGAAGTGTCGATCGATTTCGACATGTTTAGTCCTGTGATGATGGACTGGGTTCTTGGCAATGCTGATTGCTGCTTGGTTATCACAGCATAATCTGATAGGTTCAATAATAGGGACCCGAAGCTCTGTTAGTAGTCTCTTTAGCCAGATTCCTTCACAAATCCCATGTGCCATGGCCCTAAATTCAGCTTCAGCACTACTTCTTGATACCACAGATTGTTTTTCACTTCGCTAGGTCACAAGATTTCCCCAAACAAATGAACAATAACCTGAAGTTGACCTCCTGTCCATAATAGAGCCTGCCCAATCAGCATTTGGGTATATCTCAACACCTCTATGAGAACCTTTCTTGAAATAGAGACCCTTTCCCGGTGTCATCTTAAGATACCGTAGGATACGATGTACCGCATTCATGTGCTCTTCAGTCGGTTTGTTCATGAATTGACTGATAGCACTAACCGGAAAACCAATGTCCAGCCATGTGTGGGAGAGATAAATGAGTTTTCCCACCAGCCGTTGATACCTCCCTTTGTCCACAGGAGCACTTTCTTCAACTGACCCTAGTTTCACAGTATAGTCCATGGGAGTTTCGGCTGGTTTGCAATTCATCATTCCAGTTTCTTTAAGGAGATCTAGTACATATTTCCTATGTGAAACATCAATTCCTTTTTGAAGAAATTTGTGAGAGAGGAATACTATTTCTCCTTAATTCATAATGAACAAGTAACCTACATATGTACAAGAAGTATTGGCACTAAATCTGCCAATAATTAAGGACAATAAATCTGCCAATAATTAAGGACAATAATTCTCGTGAAAATTGCCATAACTGACCACTCTAATTATGGGAATTTCTTTTTTAACCACATACATACTTTTAATTGTTTTTAACCATGTTTTTGAGAAATTACTAGAAAGCCCTCATATAAAAACCTCTCCAAAACACTCTCTCTCCTCTTTTTCTCTCTTTCTCCTTCTCTCTCCTCTGCTCACTCTCTCCCGATCGTCTCTCTCTTTTCTCCTCTCGGTGCCGTCGCCATCGCCAGACGTCGTCGTCCACCGCCGGAAGTCATCGCCGAGCTCGCAAGACCTCCACGAACCAGTGACCAGCGACCAGCGACCAGCAACCCTTCACGGCTTCACGAACCAGCGACTTCACTTCCGATGGGCTACCTGCACGAACCACGACCGGCGATGGGCGACGACCAGTCGACGACGTCCGGCGGCTCGGTGCTTCGCGATCGCCGGCGAATAGATCTGCAAAACAAACAAAAAACCTAAACCTAATTTGAATTTGGGGAAGAAGAAGAGGAAGAAGAAAGAGGGAAAAAAAAAAAAAAACTTATCCTAATTTCAATTTAGTCCAGATTTCAAGTTTGAATATTTCTATTTTAGGCATGATTTCAAGTTTGGATATTTCCATTTAGGCATGATTTCAAGTTTGTATATTTCAATTTAGTCGTGATTTCAAGTTTATTTCGAGGTTTAAAAAACACTATTTTCAGGGGTACTCTGGTAATTTATGGTACTACACTGAATTTTTTTTTAAGAAGTGGTTATTAACAATTATAATTTCAAAAGTGGTTAAAAACAAAAGTATGATAATTTGGATGGCTATTTTCGGTTTTCTCTCATAATTCTCTACCTAATATAGAAAATCACCATCCCTCTAAACTAGGAATAATAAAGGATGAGATCTGATACAATTGACCAGATCTCTTTATTGAGAAAATGCTGCCATAAATACTAGGACTAAATAAAGATAGAATCTTAGCCCATAATAATTTATAACAGAGACATTTTCAATACCCTCCCTCAAGCTGGGCAATAGATGTTGATCATGCCCAGCTTGGAACATAGAACTTCAAATGATGCTCTAGGTAGTGCTTTTGTTAAGATATCCGCTGTCTGAGAACATGTAGGTGTGTAAGTTAGCTTCACAACCCTTGCATCGATCTTCTCTTTGATAAAATGCTAGTCTATCTCAACATGCTTTGTCCGGTCATGATGGACCGGGTTCTATGCTATGCTGATGGCAGCCTGGTTGTCACATATTAGCTCCATAGGTGTAGTCATAGGAACCCTTAGCTCAGTTAGTAACCTTTGCAACCAAATCCCTTCACAGATTCCATGGGCCATTGCTCGGAATCCTGCTTCAGCACTGCTCCGAGAGACCACAGCCTGCTTCAGGTCACCAAATTCCCCCAAACATAGGAGCAGTAACCTGAGGTGGATCTCCTATCAGTAATGGATCCTGCCCGGTCAGCGTATGAGAAGATTCTCACTTCTATGCTTTCATTCTTTCTGAAACAAATCCCTTGTCTCGGAGTCATTTTCAAATATTTGAGAATTCTATGAACAACCCCCATGTGTTCTTCATTCTAGTTGTTCATAAATTGACTGACAACACTGACTGGGAAACCAATATCCGGTCTGGTGTGGGCTAGATAAATAAACTTCCCAACCAGTCGTTGATATCTCCCTTTATCCACTGGTGGACTTCCTTCAATCGAGCCCAACTTAGTAGTGCAGTCCATGGGAGTTTTGGCTGGCTTACAGTCAGTCATTCTTGTTTCTCTTAGTAGATCCAAGACATATTTCTGCTGGTTGATACAAATTCCTTTTGTTGATCTGGCAACTTCCATTCCTAAGAAATATCTTAGACTTCCTAGGTCCTTGATTTCGAATTCCCTAGCTAGGAAAGACTTCAAATTCTGAATTTCTTCTTCCTAGTTGCCTGTTAGGATTATGTCATCTACGTATACTATAAGCATGGTAACCTTTCCTCCTATAGTTGCATACTTTGTTGCCACCAAATTCAGTCTCCAAACCAGGAGGTCCCTCCATGTAAACTTCTTTAATTAATCCCCATTCAAAAATGCATTCTTCACATCCATTTGGTGAAGCTTCCAGTCTAGGTTCACTGCCACTGAAAGAAGAACCCGAATGGTGTTAAGTTTAGCAACAGGAGTGAATGTCTCCTCGTAGTCAATCCTATAGGATTGGGTAAACCCCTTTTGCAACAAGCCTGGCCTTGAACCTTTCAACACTCCCATCAGCCTGGTGCTTCACTGTGAATATCCATTTGCATCCTACAATCCTTTTTCATTTAGGCAACTCAGTCACCTCCCATGTACCATTTTTCTGTAAGGCCTTCAACTCTTCCCAAACTGCCTTCTTCCATTCTGGAACTGACATAGCCTCCTGAATACTATTGGGAATGGTAATTGTGGAGACATTTAGAGTAAACCTTCTGTAATTTGGTGACAGGCCCTCATAGGAGACATACTTACTCATCGGATAGAGTGGGTGCCCTCTAAACTCCCTTACTCCCTTTCTCAATGCAATAGGCAATTCATTATCAGAGGAAGTATTCTCATTGTGACTGCGAGGTTCTGGCTCAGTTGGGCTTGTGATGGGATGTAGGGATGGCCAATGGGGGATTTAGGGTGGGATTAGGTCCCCCCAACCCCACCCCCACCCCCACCCCCCACCCCCACCCCCATTTTCCAAACCCTCCCCCATCCCCATTCCCCCATTTCCCCCATTTTCCCCGTTTTTCCCCATTTCCCCCGTGTCCCCCGTTTCCCCATTCCCCCATTTTCCCTATATCAGTAAAAATTATATATTAACAAAAAACACACACAAATGCACATTTCCCCCGTTTTCCCTGTTTCCCCATTTCCCCCTTGGTGGCGTGGCCGTGTGGTGGCAGTGTGGTGGCATGGTGCAGAGCAGAAAAGAAAGTGAGAACTGAGAAACGATTTAGGGAAGGAAATAAGGAATATGATTTAGGGTTAGGTTTTAAGTTATAAATATGTATTTATAGTTAGTAAAATATAAATAACAAAAATATTGAAAATATAAAATATATATATATATATATATATATTATAATATTATAATATTTGGGGGAAATAGGGAAATGGGGATGGGGGCACCTACCCCCAACCCCATCCCCATCCCCATCCCCATCCCCATTTCTAGAATTTTATGGGGGAAATGGGGAAATAGGGTTAGGGTCGGGTCCCCCCATCCTCAACCCCATTTGAATTTGGGGTTAAAAAGCTACCCCCCCCCCCCCATTACCCCATTTTCCCCCAAAAATTTCCCCCAAATGGGGATGGGGGAGCGGGGTTTTGGGGCCACGGGGGAAAATGGCCATCCCTAATGGGATGTCTTAGAGGTTCTGATTTTGAGTCATGGACTGGTAGTCTCGGTTCAGATTCATAACACTGTTGAGGTGCAATCTGATCCGCCACATTCTGCTGTGTCTTTTTCTTTCTAGAATACACAATGGTCTCCGGCATGGTGTATGACTCAGGAGAGATTTTAGGACTCCTATCTGAGGGAATAGGATGAGTTTTAAGAGGATGAGGAGAATGCTTTGACTCTTGAGACTCAGGTGACTCAATGGTGTTAGGAGGTTCAATCATCCTAGGAGACTCTATTGACTGAAATTCATGAAATAGATCAAGAGTTTCACTAGGATTAGACTTATCAGGATTTAGATAAATTTGAGTATCACCAACTTTAAAAAACTGAAATTCGTCTACCTCTCTCTCACTGCCCCCCAGAATTTTAGTTTTAGGAAAGAAAGATTGAGTTTCCATAAAAGTGACATCCATCGACACATACATTTTCCTAGTTACAGGGCTGTAACACTTGTAGCCTTCTTGGGTGGGTGAGTAACCTAGAAAAAGGCACCTAGAGTTCGTATTTGAGATATGAGTTTTGTGTGAGGATAGGTTTCAAATAGAATTTGGCAAGGTGTCTTAAACTTCAACACTCTGGATGGCTGCCTATTAATTAGTTAGGTAGGTTGCTGTAAGAACAGCTTCCCCCCAAAAAACGTGTTGGCACATTCATACATAAGAGTAAAGACCTAGCCACCTCTAATAGATGTCTATTTTTCCTCTCAAACACTCCGTTTTGTTGAGGAGTGTCAACACAGGAAGTTTGATGTATTATGCCCTCTTTCAATAGATAATCACTTAAGGCCCGACTAAAAAACTCCTTTCCATTATCAGTTCTCAATATTTGCACTTTGGTCTGGAATTGATTTTGAATAATGGAATTAAAGTTTGTAAAAATATTGGTGACCTCAGATTTTTCTTTCATTAGGAAGATCCTTGTTGTCCTAATATGGTCATCTATGAATGAGATGAACCATCTGGCTCCAGTGATGTTGGGAACCCTAGAGGGGCCCCAAACATCACTGTGAATCATTGAAAAAGGTTTAGATGACTTGTAAGTACTAGAGGGGAAAAAAATTTCGTGTATGCTTAGATAATTCAAAAATTTCACAGTGAAAGTCATTAGGATTTTTATTAATAAACAAACTCGGAAATAGTTTCCCAAGGTACATGAAATTAGGATGACCCAACCAGTAGTGCCACAACATAATAGCACTATCTTTATTAGACCTAATCCTAGACTCACCGTAAGGAATAGCAAAATTAGCAGAATGACATTGTGTATTCATGAGGACTTCAACCTTAAGAATGTAGAGACCGGATTGTAGCTCAACATTGCCAATCGTCCTCCCCGAGTTCGAGTCCTGAAAAACACAGTGTGTGGGGTAGAATTTAGTTACACAATTCTGATCATGGGTGAGTTTTGAAATTGACAGTAAGTTGCAATCTAGATTAGGAACCAACAAAACAGAGTGTAAGGTGAGAGATTTTGAAACAACAACAGAGCCAAAACCTTTAACTTTTGACAGTGAACCATCTGCTATTCTCACACTGTAGTTACCATTACAGGGTTCATAGGTTTTGAACAGACTAGAAATTCATGTGGTTAGTGGCACCTGAATCCACAATCCAAGGTCCATGGGACTCGTCTCACATTAAAAGCATTAGAATAGATACCTTTTAGAGCCACAAACCCTGCTCCGATTACTGGTGCACTTGTGCTAAATCCGGACTGACCAAACATCCGTTGCAATTGGTCTATCTGCTCTCTGCTTAACAGGTTGGTCTCCATTCTCATTGTTTCGTTCCCACATCTGTCATGTATCCCTTAGGATCTCTGTCACTGATGTTGCGTGGTTTCCAATCTAGGGGTTTTCCATGCAATTTCCAGCACGTATCCTTGGCGTGTCCTGGTCTTCTGCAGTGATCACACCAGGGTCGTCCTTTCTTGGGTTTGTTGTCATATGTTTGGTGAGTGTTCCCTTTAACGGCTAGGGCAGAAATCTCTCCTCTGGAAGGAATATCATCTGATTTGGACAGCATGATCTTTTTTCGGCTCTCTTCTCGACGTACTTCTGAAACCATTTCCCAACTCTTAGGAAGAGGCTTCGTTCCCAGTATCCTCCCACGTACTTCATCTAGATTGTCATTAAGTCCAAGCAAGAATTTAAATATACACCTTTGCTCAATGAAGTCTTTGAATATTACTTATCAGAAGTGCACTTCCATCCAGGCTTGTCGAATACGTCAAGTTGTTACCAGTAGCGTGACAGTTTGTTAAAGTACTCAGTGACGGAAGAATCCCCTTGTCGTAGGTCATGTAGGGTTCCTTCCACGCCAAACAATTCTGAAACATTGTCATTATTTGAGTAGGTGTCTTTGGCTGCATCCCACATCTCCTTTGTTGTCTCGTACAGTAAGAAGTTCTCTCCTACCTCTGTGTTCATAGAATTGATTAGCCAGGACATGACCTTGCTATTTTTAGTTTCCCAGGTCTTATAGGCTTTGTCTTTCTTATCAGGAGTTTCAACATCTCCTGTGATGAAGTCTGCTTTACCCTTGCCTCGGACGAACAACATAACCGACTGAGACCAAGGCAAGTAATTATGACCATTCAGTTTATGACTAGTTATGGGCATATGAGGATTATAGGGTGTGTCATCGGATCCTCTGTTATTTGAAGTGGAGGTGGAGACTTCTGCATTTGATGCCATCCCGAATTTTGACATGTAGAAGGGTTATAGTTCAAAGATGCTCTGATACCATGAAGAAATTTGTGAAAGAGGAATACTATTTCTCCTTAATTCATAATGAACAACCTACATATGTACAAGAAGTATTGGCGCTAAATTGGCCAATAATTAAGGACAATAATTCTCTACCTAATATAGAAAATCACCATCCCTCTAAACTAGGAATAATAAAGGATGAGATCTGGTATAGTTGACCAGATCTCTTTATTGAGAATATACTGCCAGAAATACTAGGACTAAATAAAGATAGAATCTTAGCCCATAATCATTTATAATAGAGACATTTTCAACACTTTTCTTGATCTAGCAATCTCCATACCTAGGAAATATTTGAGACTCCCTAGGTTTTTTATTTCAAATTAGAAATTTCTTTAGCTTTTGTATCTTTTCTTCATCATCCCCTGTAAGAATTATGTTGTCAAAATAAACAATGAGAACAGTAGTCTTACCACCAGAAGTGTGTTTGATGAATAATGTGTGATCCGTTTGACATTGTGAGTACCCATAGCACTTGACAGCCTTTGTGAATCTCTCAAACCAGGCCCTAGGAGACTGCTTTAGGCCGTATAGAGATTTTTGAAGTCTGCAAACCTTACTTCCATTGAATTGAGTTTCTAGACCAGGGGGCACATCCATGTAGACTTCTTCCTCCAAATCCCCGTTTAGGAATGCATTTTTCACATCCAGTTGGTGGAGTTGCCAGTCCATGTTGACAGCCAATGAAAGTAGAACCTGAATAGTATTCAACTTGGCTAAAGGGGAGAATGTTTCCTTGTAAGCAGTTTCGTAGGATTGAGTGAACCCTTTTGCAACTAATCTGGCCTTGATTCGTTCTATACTCCCATCTACTTTATGTTTAATGGTGAAAATCCACTTGCAACCTATTGGATTTTTGCCTTTAGGTAATTCTGTCAACTCCCATGTTCCATTCTTTTGTAATGCTTTGATTTCTTCCCACACGGCTGATCTCCATTCTGGTACTTAGTGCTTCATGAATGTTGCTAGGAATTTCAACCTTTGAAATGTTGAGTGCAAAGGATCGAAAGTTTGGAGACAAGCCTATATATGAAATGTATTTGCACATAAGATATAGGGGACGGTCTCTGCATTCTCTTACCCCTTTTCTGAGTGCAATAGGTTGATCACTATCATGACTCTCATGTTCTACCACTGCCTCACTAGTAGTTTCTGTGTTTGGCTCTAGATTTTGGACTTGTAGATTTGAATCAGAGTCTTGACACTGCTTGAGATGTGTTCGGTTTGTTGTCTCCTTTTATGACTTTTTTCTTCGTGAATAGGTAATAATTTCAGGACTGTGGTGTGGGCTGTCAAACGAGTGTGAGTTGGTTTGATCAGAATCAGGTGTTTTAAAGTTACTAGGAGACCTAGGAGATGTGGGAGACTTTCACTGACTTATGATAGGAGAAGAAGTTTCATCATCATCCAAGACTATGTAAGGATGAGGAAGACATTCGGTGGGACTCAAAGACTTAGGAGATTGATTATTCGACAGAGAAATATTAGGTTCCAAAACTGAAATCCCGCACTCTCACTCCCCCATTGAAATTCGGTTTTGGTATAAAAAGGAGTAGTTTCCATGAATGTAACATCAAAAGAGACAAAGAACCGTTTTGTAGTGGGAGAGTAACACTTGTAACCCTTTTGAGTCAGTGAGTACCCTAAGAAAACACACCTAACAGACCTAGGATCAAGTTTGCTACGGTGTTGAGCATGAATGTGAACAAACACAGTGCAACCGAAAATCCTAGAAGGAATATTAGAGATTAGATTGCTGTTAGGATAAGTTTTAAGAAACATTTGAAGAGGAGTTCGGAAATCTAAAACCCTAGAAGGTAGTCTGTCAATCAAATAAGTACAGCTTCCCCCCAAAATTGCTTAGGAACATTCATAGAGAACATTAAAGACCTAGCAACCTCTAAAAGCTGTCTATTTTTCCTCTCTGATACTCCATTTTGTTGTGGAGTATCGACACAAGAATTTTGATGAACAATCCTCTCACCCAATAAATAATCACCTAAAGATCTATTGAAAAATTCTTTCCCATTATCTGTCCGCAATACTTTAATTTTTGTATGAAACTGATTATGGATCATATTATTGAAGTTTTTGAAGATTTGACAAACCTCAATTTTTTCTTTCATGAGAAAGATCCATGTGATCCTAGTGTGATCATCAACAAATAAGACAAACCAACGGGCCCTAGAGATATTATTAATTCTAGCTGGGCCCCATACAACACTATGGATGACAGTAAATGGTAGAGATGATTTATACGCATGTGAGGGAAAAGATTGACGAGTATGTTTTGAGAGTTGACATATCTCACATTTAAACTGAATGGGATTTTTATTATTGAATAACTTAGGAAATTTTTTCGAAAGGTACACAAAATTTGGATGACCCAAACGGTAGTGCCACAACATAACAGCACTATCATTATTTGAAACAATCTGAACCCTAGACTGATTGTTGACAGTTTCCCTATCTACAGTTTGGGTTTGAAGTCCCTGATGGCTTTCATTATTGAGGAGATACAAGCCTGAACACATCTTAGCACTGCCAATCGTCCTTCCCGAACCAAGTCCTGAATAATACAATGATTAGGGTAAAATTTAGTGGCACACTTTAGATCGTGGGTAAGTTTGCTTATTGACAGTAGGTTGCAATCAAGGTTCTGAACCAATAGGACCGATTTTAGTGTTAGAGTGGGTGAGACAATAACTGAACCAATTCCTGTTACCTTTGAGATGGACCCATCTGCTGTCCTTACTGATTCAGTGCCATGGCATGGTTTGTAAGAATGAAAAATGGTGACATCTCGTCATATGATCAGATGCCCCCGAATATACAATCCATGCGGACCTGTCTCTTTTCTAACATTCAAAGCATTTAGATATGTACCTTTTTGAGCCAATAAACCAATTCTAGTCACGAATGAACTAGGACTCTGAGATGTGTGATTGATCATTCGTTGTAGCAATTCAAGTTGCTCCTTGCTGAAGGGGCTGGATTCATTTGTGATGGCCTTAGTCCCTGTTGCCAAGTTGCTGCGACTTTCCCTTTCAGATCTAGGCTTCCAATCTGCTGGCTTCCCATGTAATTTCCAACATGTTTCCTTGAAGTGTCCAGGTCTCCGGCAATGGTCACAATAAGGCCTCCCTTTCCTTGCATTGGCTTGTGATTGAAATGCACAGGCTGCCATGGCAGAATTCTCTGCGGGTGTCACAATGTTCTCTGGTTTGGCTGCCATCATCACCTTCTTTCTACTCTCTTCCCTTCGCACTTCTGCAAATACTTCTCGAATCTTTGGAAGGGGTTTGGTTCCCAAAACTCTCCCTCGAACTTCGTCAAGGTTTTGATTAAGTCCCAACAGGAACTTGAAAACTCTCTTTTTCTCCACAATCTCCTTGAATAACACTTCATCCTTGGTGCAAGTCCATTCATATTTCTCAAATAAATCGAGTTGCTGCCAATGACGTGTAAGTAGGTTAAAATACTGTGACACTCTGTTCTCCTTGCCGAAGGTCATGTAATGTGCTTTCCACTCCAAACAGCTCTGAGGTGTTATCATTGTTTGAGTATGTATCTTTGGCAGCATCCCAGATTTCTTTAGCTGTTTCATACAGCAAAAAATTCTCTCCGATATCATTGGTCATCGAGTTGATCAACCATGACATCACAAGACTATTCTCCGTCTTCCATTGCTTGTAGGAGGGATCTTCTTTTCTTGGTGACGTTGCAATTCCAGTAAGGTAGTCATCTCTCCCCTTGCCACAGACATACATCATTACAGTCTGGGACCATTGCGGGTAGTTATGCCCATTTAGTTTGTGGCCAGTGATGGGCATATGTGGATAATGGGTATTATCTGAACCTCCATGGATATTGGCTGTGAAGGATCCAGATGAAGAGGATGCAACCTCTGATGAAGAATGTGGTGTTGTCATCCCGTATTTGGTCAAATAGGGATGAGAGGGTCAGAGTGGATGCTATGATACCATGTGAAATTTAGGTTTAGAAATGATTCTTTTATTTTCACTTAACTTCAACTAGCTACATGATGTACATTTATATAAGTCAGTAAAACTTACCGACCATAAAACTAGGAAACTAACTCTTAAGGATAGGATTTAAGAAACAGACTTTTTAAATCTCTTTATTTAAAATTCGAACTAAGAGATAAACTCAGAAGTTAACAACCTAATTCCAACAAACTAGTTACCGTGTCACATATCTGAAAGCTCTGTTTTTGGACCAGCCTCAAGAGTAAGCTTGATGATTTGGAGTCAGAGAATGAATTACTCCGTATCAATTCAGCTATTGCAAAACAGATAGATACCCAGGAAAGGGTATCATCAAATGTCAAGGTACACTACTAAAATAAATGATTTTCCTTTTATTTTCTAGAAAGACAGCTTCAATTTTTGTTACTGACCTTCTGTGATTGCACAGAATTATGATAATGGACACCAAACAGAAGACCTTCAAACAACAAAAGTAAAACTATCTTTATTGAATATTATTTCTTCAAGAACAGAAAATAACAATATAGACTAGTTACGTGTATCTTTCAACTAAGTAGTGCATTCTTATTTTCAGGAGTCACGTCCCCTGGTCTCCATCTTAACTAAACAAAGATCCCTAACAGATAGGCAACAGGTATGAAGTTGAAAGTCTGAGTATATACAAAGCTAATGAGCATTCTTGAAAAATAATTGTTCAGTTATAACCAGTAAAAATTCCTTGATAAGTAAATTCTGCATGTTTTATCCCATAAACAGGAAAACCATGATGTACTAATCAAATGTCTCACGGAAGATAAGCGTTTTGACAAGAATAGACCTGTTGCTGCCTGTGTAGTGTACAAATCACTTCTTCAGTGGAGATCCTTTGAAGCAGAGAAGACAAATATATTTGAGAGAATTATCCACACAATTCGATTATCTACAGAGGTAATATCCTCCAACTCTATTTGAAATGATAAACATTCCCAGATAAACCTTAATTATGCACCATCATTTTAAGAGTTGTATGGATAATCTTGTGAAGAGATTAACTTAATTTTACTATGATATTAATTTCCTATATATTTTTGTTTCTTGAAGAGTCAAGACAACATTTGTGATCTAGCATATTGGCTTTCGGCAACTTCAACCCTTTTGTTTCATGTACAAAATACACTCAAGGCAAGCAATAAACAAAATGCAGCATCATATCGTAGCCGCACCTCCCCTGCTACCATATTTGGTAGAATGGCACAAGTAAGTTTGAAGAAGTGAATTATTTTGGTACATCAAATTTTATGAGAACAAACTACAAACCTCATATACAAAATACCAGGGATTCCGTTCATCTTCAATGGGTATGGGAATTTCAACTGGATACAGTGGAATGGTGGGACAACCAAATGAGCAATCAAAAGTTGATGCTAAGTACCCAGCTTTACTTTTTAAGCAACATTTGACAGCATATGTTGAGAAAATATATGGGATGATTCGTGATGCTTTAAAGAAAAAGATCGGTCCTTTCTTAAATTTGTGTATTCAGGTAAGTATCTTTATAGGTATACATTTCACATCACAACAAAAAATAAAACGAATAAACAAATGACATTTATATCTAATTTATGTATCACCATTAACAGGCACCAAGATCTGCTAGGGTGAGATCAATAAGAGGATCATCTAAAAGCATCCATTCAAATATAGTTGCTAAACAACAAGCATCAAATATATACTGGCAAAGCATTGTCAACAAACTGGATCATACCTTGAATATATTGTCTGCAAATCATGTAAGTGTAAATCTACTTTATAGCTTCTCTCTCTGCACATTTTTCCCGCAACATTGAGATTTCCATTTCCGTTCGACAACTAATTTTTGCTGAGTTACAGGTTCCTTCAATGATCACAAGCAAGATGTTTAGTCAGGTTTTCTCGTACATAAATGTACAACTCTTCAATAGGTAAGCAAATTAACTATTCAAAAATTCTTGTATGAAGTATTTGTAACTATTAAGGCTTAATATTATTGTTTAGGCTTTTACCTATAAGCTTAACAATAACAAAATCAAATTTATCTCAGACAAGCTACCCCTAAAAATTGCTAAACTAATGGTCTGGCAGCTTATTGCTTCGACGTGAATGCTGCTCATTTAGCAATGGTGAATATGTTAAGGCAGGTTTGCAGGAATTGGAACAATGGTGTGTACGAGCAACAAATCAGGTAGGCTAGAAATGTCCACAACATAAATGCATGCCGAAATGTAAAGAAAAAATGAGCCAAAAAGTGATGTCCTTTTATTTGACAGTTAGCCGGAACCTCATGGGATGAGCTCCAACATATAAGGCAAGCTGTAGGATTCCTGGTAAATTCTTGAATCCAGATCACTACATATCCATTCACGATGTGAATAATGCTTTATTTAAATATAATTCATCTATGCAGGTTTTGCATCAAAAAGCTCAGAAATCATTGGATGAGATAGCAAATGAACTATGCCCGGTAAAGCACTACTCTTAAATTTGTTAACAATAATATGGAAATCATCCCAATTAACTATTAATTTCCACTCATGAAATTTTGTGCTAGCTCAATTAAGGTTGTAAACGAAAGACGGGAAAAGAAATTTAAAAATTCCAAACTTAATTTTTCAATCTTCAATAAATCAGTAGATAGCAGAATAAAGCGAAAAAAAAAAAAAAAAAGAATATTGTAAGATGGATTTATAATTCTTCAAAAAAACAAAAGAATGTAAGTCAACAGAATATGTGTACATATTAAAATCAGATTCCACGTGCCAAAGAAAAAGTAAGGTGCGTGGGATTTTGCTGCAGTTAATTTTTGACTTCATTGTTTACTTTTTTTTCTTTCTTTAAATTGAGTTAGCAGATACTGAGCACTCCACAGATATATCGCATTGGAACTATGTTTTGGGATGACAAATATGGAACCAAAGGATTATCTGCAGAAGTAAGTGTTTCTTAGTCATATATATCTTGTCACATTCTAAGATGAGAAAAGAAAAGTTAACAGGACCCCTTCAAAGGGTTTTATTTGTAGAGCCTATACCATCTGCATCTAAAAACCCTAATATTTTATTTTCATATACATAAACAACCTCGTTATCTCAGTTAAGTCGAACGAATATAACTGGAAAAGAGCACCACACCATCACACATTCATATTCTATAAAATTCATATTGAACTATCAGCAACTATAATTGCGAATCATAGTGCCTTAATCATGCTTTTTGGAGCATCAGGTGATTGGCAGGATGAGAATATTGATGGCAGAAGATTCAATTAATATACCGAATAATTCTTTCTTGCTTGATGTTGATTCAAGGTGACAATTTAATTTGAAAGTTTCTAAAACTTGCCTCCACAGAGAAGCATCATACTAATGGCTTTCCAAATATTTCAGCATACCTTTCACCATGGAAGAAATGTCCCAATCCTTCAGCGACATCAAGCTATCAGATGTGGATCCACCTCTGCTCCTCCGTCAGAGATCGGATTTCCATTTCCTGTTTCAACCAGCAGAATAAATTCAAGTTTGATATTAATTATGTTTCCCATTTTGCTTGAAGGGAGAGTGAGTAATTGAGTGCTCTGGTGTTTAAGAGTTTGATTTATTCATTTAAAAAAAAAAAATAAAAAAAAATCGAATAATGATTTTATCAAGATTTGCTTCATTCATTTTAAACCGTTGAAGATTGGCTATTGAATTGATTATTGTACCAATTACAAACATTATCAATTAAATTATTTATGTCAGTTTGATTCATTTGGATTTGACATATCACAACTGAAGTTGAAAATCACAAATGAAGTTGAAACAGAAAAAGGATCGCCAATAAACTATGCCTAAAAGCAAATAATAAAGGAATAATACATACAATCTGAGACGAAAAAGACTAACCTCAAACCCAAAGGAAATCAAACAGAACATGTATCTGCTTTAAAAAATGAAAGCAAAGGATACTTTATTTAAATATAATTCCATACAAAAGATTCTCCCCCTCTGAGGTTGGTTTGATTAAGATTCTTTCTAAGCTTTGTTGATTTCTTCCCGGTCCGGGTGTTTTGCTTAATGAATGCTTTTTGGAACCATTTTTAAGTTTTATGTTTTTAAACTGTTTTTCATCATTTTGAAAAACATTATTTAAAAAAAAATCAACTTTTCCCTCCAAACAACTACTTTACCCATTTTAAAAACAACAACCAAATACTTTTACAATGTTTTCCATTTCAAAAAACTATTTAAAAAATAAAATCAAACACATTACATTTTTAAAAACATCACTTTGAAAGCATGATTTCCGTTTAAAAAAAAGGTTTTTAGATTTTAATTTATTATA